>CM062808.1:737247779-739867489 GCA_031772625.1 Pinus tabuliformis
AAATGTGGCAAACGTTGACCACCTTATACAGGGCTCTTCCGTGTAGTGGAAGATGTTATTGGAAAAATCAGCTGAGGTCATATCAAATGCAGAAAGGAGAGGAGATAGATTCGTTCCTTCTCCAGTTGCAAGGAATTGCGACTAGCTTACTTCCGTGGGGTCTACACCGGATCCATAGTTCATGGTCAGGACTGCTCTGAATGTAGTCTCCGAGTACTGGGAGACGTTTGTCCAAAAGCATTTTGGGCAGAGCAACTCTCCCTAGTTGGGAGATGTGGGCAGCTCTTCGACAAGAAGAGCTCAGAAGATTGACCAAGTCGGGGAGTAGTGGTAAGGGAATTCGAATCACGAAAGAGGAGTATGCAACTCTAGCATCTGCGGGACAGCAGAGGGATCAGAAGAGAAAGAAGAAAGATATCTCCAAGGTCAAGTGCTTCAACTGTGGGGAGCTGGGACATTATGCCTCTTAGTGCCCCAGGAAGAAAGGCAAGGGAGAAGCTTCCGACTCAAAGGCTGCTCCAGCAAAGGCGGAGAAGGATGTCAAGACTGATGATAATTTTGCCATGAGTGCTCATGCACCTCTAGAGAAGAGATGGGGAGACATAGAGTTGTAGTCGAGAGGACTAAATGCTAGGGCAGGATCCTTGAGGTGCCCAAACCCTTGGATCACATACGATTACGGGAGCCCTTAACGATAGTAGCATGATGGCAGGTGTCGGGTGGAGCAAGGTGTGATGGAGCGGCAAGGCAGTGCTAGAGTGCTGAAATCTGAGGCAGAGCAGTGGAAGTTGCAGCAGTGCGAGAGGCACAGAGGTGCTTGCAACAGCGCGCAGTGGCAGCAGAGGGAACACAGGATAGTAGCTGAGGTAGCTTTAGCATCACGAGGCTTCCAGACTTACCGAGATTTTAGTTTTTGGGAGAAGTCAGTTACTTACTTCTCGGTAACTGAGTTGCAGTGCAGCAGTTAGCAATGGCAGTGCTATAGGCAAATGATGCAGCATGTTGAGGAGTTGCAGTACAAATGTAGCAGTGGCAGTGGCAGTGTCATGGGCAGCAGTACAGGAAGCAGCAGTGCAGTGGATGTGGAGCAGTTGGCCAAGCATCAACACAGAGGACCGATGTGGAAGATCAGTGATGCTTTTATGGTGAAGCATTACTAGAGCACATTCCTCACTAAGAGGGAGTGTTGATTTTGGGTAGCATTAGATGTGCTCTAGCCATGAAATTTGGTGAAGAGGCTAAGGCACATGAGATCTCCAAGACCCAGAAATCGTTTGGAGAAATTCCACCCAGATGAAGAGATATTAAAATAATGAATATTTTTAATGAGTTCTGATGTCTAAACTTAGGAAAATTAAAATATTAAAGTGTATTAATATAATATGGGTGAGAAAGTTCTAAGTGATGAGGATCAAGCCAGTTCTAATCTTAGTCGTTGATTAGGGACTTAATCTCGGTCGTTGAATCGTCAACAGGAAAAGTATAAGAGGAGGCTTGAGGGTCAGTTGGAGATACACTAAGAGAGATCAATAATTCGATTATCTGGGGCTGAGTTTGCTGAGGAAATCAAGTTAGTGATCAATTGCAGTGAGGGGCAGTTCAGCAAGGGATTTCCATCCAAGGCTGAAGAATACATAATAGAGAGGAAATTAAGTACCGAGAGAGACAGCGCAGGCCCAAGAAGGGCTGATGCAGAGGCCTAAGGAGCCAGTGCAGAGGACGCAGAGGGTCGTAGAGGTTGACGCAGAAGCCGTAAAGGCTGACACAGAAACCATAGAGGCTGACGCAGAGGATTCAGAGGTCCTCAGAGCCAACGCTAGGAGATTCTGTGAGGCAAACTGGGAGCTGATCAGCAAATCCTGAGCCGGGAGAGGGTGACACAGTTCTAGAGAGGGTGACGCAGTTCCAAAGCAGTGCTTGGAGCAGCTTTCGTTGTCCAACACAAGGAACAGTCAGAGTCACTGTGGGGTTGATCATCCGGTTGCTAATTTGCCGGAATATTTGTCTCCGGAGAGAGGTACTACTGCCAAGGATATTCCCTGAAGGGTGAACCATTTCTGGCAACCTAGTTGTATTCACGAATCTGCTTAATAATACAAACACTCCATATGTTGCACCGGTTTTCCCGCATTGGGTTTTTCCGGGGACGATTGTCCAAAAATAACGGTGTCCCTTGTCTTTATTGTTTCTGTTTACTTCAGTGCATGATCTGTATATCTATGAAGGTTGCATTTGTGTTTACTTCGATGTTTATGTAACTAAATAACTTGTTAATGTAAAGAATAAGTAGGAGATAGTAAACCAAAAATTGCAGTAGGGGTTTCTGATGTGTTAGATTCAGAAATTTTCACACTTTGAAGCACTGCGTTGGCAGCAGCGCGAAACCCCAGGAGTTAAGCAGTCCACTTAGCCAGAAAGCCAATTTTTGTGGAGAAATTTCCTTGTCTTAGGAAGTCAACAGAGAAGGTAACATCACTCAATCGAAAATTGTCAGAGGCAGAGGGAGCAGCAATAATTCTTTTGCAGGGCAGATTTCTAGCTAGGACGCAGCATTTTGCAGCAACAAAATCAGCTTTGAGAAGGGAAGGAGAAATAGCACAAAAAAGTCATGGATAGAATCAATAGCCATGAAGCCTCAGGATTGTCTTCCAGATTGGAAGATGAATTTTCATAATTGTCAAGTTCAGCATCATCTGGTGTCAGGTATATTGATAGTGGAGCTTCAACTCATATGACGAGAGTTAGAAAATATTTCTCTAGCTATCAGGAGGAGAAGATGGACTTCTAGATCACCATGGGGAACCGAACTAAATGTACTCCGGTAGGGAGAGGCACCATAGAGTTTCAAACTGAAACAGGAACCAGCACCAGTGCTACTAATGTACTGCATGTGCTAGGATTGGGTATGAACCTAATTTCAATGTCCCAGTTGCAGGACAAGGGGTACGATGTACACTTTGTGGGGAAGAAAGTGTATGTCAAACACTCTAGCTGGAAGAAGGTGAGACAGATTGGAGCTAGAAGCAACAGGTTATACAGGTTGCAGATTGATTCTCCAATGGCACTGATAGGCAAGGACAATAGCAGTGGGAAGGAGCTGAACGAACTATGGCAGAGGATGGGACATTTACACCATGGAGCACTTAGGATGCTCAGAGAAACTGTAACAGGTGTTCCAGTTCTCAGTACTGAGCACGATGACGTTTGTAGAGGTTGCGTACTTGGGAAGTATGCTAAGGCAACATTTCCTAGAAGTGATAGCAGAGCAAAAGGCGTGTTGGGATTGATACACTCAGATATTTGCGACCCTATGTCCACCAAAGCTCTTAGTGGAAGTGAATATTTCGTCACTTTTATTGATGACCATTCCAGGAAGACCTGGATCTATTTTCTAAAGACCAAAGATGAGGTCTTTGATCGGTTCAGAGAGTTCAAGGCACTCGTAGAGAACGCGACATGGAAAAATATCAAGGTGTTGCGTTCAGATAACGATGGAGAATACACTGATAAAGACTTCACAGGTTTTTGTGCGCAGGAGGGCATCAAAAGAGAATGGACAGCTCCATACAACCCTTAGCAGAACGGAGTAGCGGAGCAGAAGAACAAAACAATAGTTGTGGAGTTGCAGAGGCTATGTTATATGACCACGATTTGCCTAGACTTCTATGGGCTGAGGCATGTAACACAGCAGTGTACATTCAAACAGAACACCTCATAGAGCAAGGGGAAGAAAACGCCAGAAGGATTTTTCACAGGGAAGAAGCCTGAAGTAAGTCATTTGAGGATCTTTGGGAGCGTGTAATGTCCCTTCCTAAATTAATTTGGAACAGAATTAATCACTACATTTTGGGGCCAATTTTGGAGGTGATGGGGCTCATTCGATTATATTAAGAGGCTTAGACTTAGTAGAAATTAATTTAGTGTGGTTAAGTTATACGTGGGGGCCACCCACACTAGGAGAATACGCAGTCCCTAGTTTGCATGAGAGGGGAAGTTGATGGTTAAGTGAAGGGCCCACGATGGAGGGAAAAGTGCTCCACGAAATCTATAAAAGGAAGGCAACTCTCCTCATTTCATTATCTTTGGCATATCGAATTTCTCTTTGGTTGCTCGAGCTGCTTAGCCGAGTCACTTGTTGTTTAGCAAGAGTTCTTCAAGCGAAAAGCTCACCCTTTCTTCGGGGGACTTCGAGTGCCACCCTAGAGAGGTTCATCTACATTCTTTTGGAGGAGGATTTCATTGTGATTTCCAGCAGTTACATCCATCATCTCCAAGTGATGCGTATTTCTGGAGGATGCAGTGAAGGGAGGTCGAGTTGTGATTGTGATATCTTCCAGAGGAGCTTTGGCCGAGAGAAATTTCGGAAAGGAGGCATAGGTGTTTGGCTGCCATTTTGGTGAGTTTTGGAGCTGGAGGAGAGAGCTCCTATTCAGTGTGACTTTCGCACTTCCTGGGCCAGTGAAAGGCAGCATATTGTGCACACGTGGGAGGGGAAGTCTTGGCTTTTGAAGCTAAACTTTGTCACGAGAGTTAAGGGAAGCACTTGTGGAGGAGATTGCTACTTTTCAAAGCCTTGGAGGAGGATTTTGTTGGTATCTTTGAAGGCCGTGTTCTTGAGCAGTTTTGGAAGGCGTAGGGCCTCTTGGAGGTCGATTTTGGGAGGTTGGATTCAGACCAACCCTTTTTGGGTTTTTGTGGGTTTTGGTCAAGGAGCTTGGGGTTAATTTTGCAACATTTTTTGAGCACCGGAGGTGGGGTTTCTAGCAGTTCCTTTCCAGCCAACAATGCAATTTTCTGGGCAGCGCAGAGCATTAGAGGAGCAGTCATTATCAACATTTGATATCATTGTTTTATCACTTGGTTTTTGTCACGCTTGCCATTGAGGCAAGCCCAGGTGCATTTCTCCATACTTGTTGCTTTGGATTAATAAAATCTCTCAGCTGGTTCTTACTTCTGGAATTTTTATGAGTATTTGTTGAATGTTTAAAATTTATGTGTTGTAAATCGATTTTGCTTTATATATCACTGTTTATCCAAGTTTGGAACATTACAGTGGTATCAGAGCTCAGATCCTGGCTCAGCCGTGGGGATTTTCCTATGAGTGAGGAGGACCGACAAAATATTACTTACAGGAGGCAAAGGTACCGGAGCAGGGAGAGGGAGTTGGAGATCACTCCAGACACAGAGGACCGTGGGAAGGCAGTGGTAACAGAAGACATGGGGGAGCCCAAGAGCAAAGAAGAGATTGCCTTTGACAGTCTCTTGAAGGCTCTAAGCGATTTGGCAAAGGGGTAGAAGGAGATGTTGGATGAGATCAAAATGCAGAACCGGGAGTGGAGCACTCACCGGGAGTTTCTATTTGGAGAGACTTCGGGGGCCTCTCAACAACTTGATCATCTTTCACCCACTGCGCAGCCTCCATCATCGAGTGGGCCAACTCGAGCCACTCTATCGTCTTTCTTACCTTTGGCACAAGGTGAACCAGGTGGAGTTGAGGATCAATCACCTATGGGGGAGCATTTCAGGGAGTGGCAGTCCATGGGAGCAGACTTCAGGGAGGCATTATCTTTCAAAGACTTTTGCCAGCTCAAACAGAATGAGAAGGGGAAGGGCTATGGAGCCCATGGTACGCAGAACTATGAGTTGCAGCGCACCATTGGGAAGATGTACTTTCCCACCTATGATGGCACTACCAAGTGCACAGCACGTGCTTGGGTGGAGAAGTTGGACACATATTTCCAACTCAATAGGATGACGGAGGTAGAGGCCATTAAAATGGCCACATTGCATTTGGAGGGGGAGGCACACGACTGGTGGTTTCATGGCTTGTCCACTCTGGGGCATGCCAACATGACCTCCTATGAGGACTTCACACGGAGAGTAGTCGAGCGTTTTGATCGGAGGGATCCAGAGGCTCACTTCAGGGAGTTGACCCAGCTCAAGCAGACAGGACATCCCGAGCATTATATTTCAGAGTTCTTGAGGGTCTCAATCATGGTGCCAAATTTGTCAGATGCTAGGAGAGTATACACATTTGTGGAGGGGTTGACAGAGCCACTACAGGGACTGGTGAAGTCACGCAGACCATCTACTCTTCTAGAGGCAGTGACTTGTACAAGAGATTTGCAGGGGGCCATCCCCAAGACCCAGGCACCCTTTCCTCCACACACTCCCTACCCTCAGAAGGGAAGTGACACTAGAGCACCCACAGCGCAGAGAGCAGCCCAAGGGCGGGGACAGTTGGATGATGAGACCAGGAGAGACCTTAGGAGGAAGTTGTGTTTTACATGTCGAGAGCCTTGGGCACCAGGCCATCGATGCACAGTAGACAAGGCTCATTACATCCAGGTCTTGGATAACGATCAGGAGGATGAGGAGGAGCCGAAGCTTAGTGGGCGAGACAGCAAGGATCCAGCAGAGAAGGGACCACCAGCACCACCTCATGGGAGAGCATCTTTTGCACCAGCTGAGGGAGTCCTAGTTTCTTTGTGCAGGATTCCCAAATTTTTGACCATGAGGATCAGAGGTACAGTGGGGCCACCCACAATTTTATTGATGCTCAGATGGTCCAGAGGAGGGGCATCACCATTGCTGAGTTTGAGGGGTTTTCAGTTCTAGTACAAGGAGACAGGACTATGCAGTGCACTCGATATGTTCTCGCTCTGACAGTGACCATGGGGAACTATTCAATGACAGACCACTTCTTCGTGGTGGATGTATCGGACACCAATGTGGTGATGGGTGTCCAATGGTTGTATTCCCTTAGCCGAGTTACCACCGATTGGAAGCAGCTAGTGATGGAGTTTACTGGGCCAGATGGTAAGCAGGTGGTTCTTCGGGGCATGCATTCGTATCCTCCACAAACAGTTTCAGCCCACATGATGGAGGCCGATTTGAGGCATGGAGACATAGCATGGGCAATGGAGATGAGGATTTCAAAGGTTGGGGGGAAGGCCAAGCCACCACATCCAAACATACAGGCGATACTGGATAGATATCCAATAGTTTTTGGAGACATACCACCAGGACAACCACCTGACAGGGGGTTCGAGCACACTATAGAGTTGGAGCCTGGTGTGCAGGCAATCATTACTACACCCTATAGGCATCCCAAAGCCTATAAGGATGAGATTGAGAGGACCATCAGGGAGCTATTGGCATTGGGCCACATCAGACCGAGTTCTAGTCCATTCGCTTCTTCAGTTGTGCTAGTGAAGAAGGATGGGACTCTCCGCATGTGCATTGACTACAAGGCCCTCAACAAGAAGACATTGAAGAACTAGTATCCCATTCCGCGTATTGATGAGTTGATGGACGAACTTAGAGGAGCCAAGTACTTCTCTAAGATAGATTTGCAGTCTGGGTATCATTAGATTTGGGTGAGGGGGCAGGCTATTCCGAAGACAGCCTTTAGGTGTCATTATGGGAATTTCGAGTTCTTCGTCATGACTTTTGGGTTGACCAACGCACATGCTACCTTTCAGTCATGCATGAACCATGTGTTCAGAGGTCAGCTGAGGAGATTTGTACTAGTGTTCTTTGATGACATCTTGATCTACAGCAGGACGTGGGAGGAGCACCTGCAGCATCTAGAGACAGTGTTGTGTATCTTGGAGGAGCAGCAGTTCTATGCCAAGATGTCCAAGTGCGAGTTTGGGCTGACAGAGATGCTCTACTTGGGGCACATCATAGGCGCAGATGGGGTCAAGGTGCACGAGAAGAAGATCAGGGTTATTCGGGATTGGCTAGAGCCTAGAGATGTGACAGCGTTGAGAGGATTCTTGGGCATCTGTACTTATTATCGGAAGTTCATTAAGGGCTTCTCACAGTTGGCGGCACCCCTTACTGATCTGACTAAGAAGGGGGCTTTTGCATGGACAGATGGGGCTCAAGCAACATTCGACCGCCTCAAGGAGGTGATGAGTTGTTGCCCAGTATTAGCACTCTCGGATTTCACACAGCCTTTCACATTGGAGTGCGATGCATCGGGTGAGGGGATTGGGGCAGTCTTGTCCCAAGGAGGGCACCCCATTGCTTTTGAGAGTCGGAAGCTCCTACCACATGAGAGGTCGTATTCCATATACAACAAGGAGATGTTGGTTATAATGCATGGATTGGCCAAGTTTAAACGGTACTTGGTGGGCGACCAGTTTCGGGTGAAGACGAATCACAACAATCTTTGCCATTTCATGGGGCAATGGGGCCTCAATGATAGACAACAGGATGGGTCAGGAAGGTGCAGGCCTATGATTTCGATATTGAGTATGTGCGGGGAAAGCACAATGTGGTGGCAGATGCACTATCCAGAAGACCCGCAAGACTTTCACTCATGAGCATTTGCCATGATTAGAAGGCACAGCTATTGGTAGAGTACTCCAAGGATCGTCGGGCATGCGAGATCTTGGAGGGCAACTATGCAGATGAGCGCTACAAGGTGATGGATGAGATTATATATTACAAAGGCGCATATTCTTGTTTCCTGGGTCCCAGTTGAGGGAGCACGTCCTTTATGCAGCTCATGATTCTCCCTTGTCTGGACACCAAGGGTTCAGGAACACTTATATGGCAGTGAGAGAGCGCTTCACCTGGAAGGGCCTCAAAGGGGACGTGTTGAGGCATGTGCAGGAGTGCGAGGCTTGTCAGAGGAACAAAGGAGAGTTGACCCATCCAACAAGACTATTGCAGCCTCTTCCCATCCCTGAGGGGAAATGGGAGAGTATCTCTATGGACTTCATCACCGGACTTCCCTCGGTACAAGGGAAGGATTGTATTTTTGTGGTGGTCGACCAGCTGACCAAGTTTGCACATTTCTTTGCCATTCTAACACGATATTCAGCTTCACAAGTGGCAAACTTGTTCTTTACAGAGGTCTTTCGCCTCCACAGACTCCCTAAAACTATAGCCAGTGATCGAGATAGCCGATTCATGGGGGGATTTTGGCAGGAGATTTTCAAGCTAGTTGGCACTGAGCTCGCCCCGAGCACCAGTTATCATCCACAGACTGACGGCCAGACAGAGAGGGTGAACCAGTGGTTAGAGGGCTATCTCAGGAACTGTGACAAGGCAGTAAAAGGCTTGGATTCAGTGGCTGCATTTGGGAGAGTATTGTTGCAACACAAACATCATATGTCCATTGGTATGACTCCTTTTCATGCTTTATATGGTTATGATGCTTTGTCTTTTGCTGACATTGTTTTTGGAAATAGTCGGGCCCAAAGGGCCAAAGATTGGATCCTAGAGAGCCAAGATATCCTCAAGGCTCTTAAGGATAACTTGCAGACAGCTCAAAATCAGCAGAAGATGTATGTTGACAGGCATGGAGAGGCATTTCGAGGAAGGGGACTTGGTGTACCTTTGATTGCAGCCATACCGGCAATCCACTCTGAAGCAGAAGGGGGCCGAGAAGCTGCAGCGAGATTCTTTAGGCCTTACAGGGTGATTAGGAGGGTTGGAGAGGTGGCTTACGAGTTGGAGCTACCACTAGGGAGCAGGATCCACAATATTTTCCATGTTTCATGCCTCAAGAGGGTGTTGGGGCAACAGGTTACAGCAGTTGTGGAGTTGCCTCCACTTGATGATGAGGGGCACCTAGTTTTAGAACCGGAGGCCATCTTGGAGACCAGGGAAAGGAAGCTCAGAAGCAGGATAATCAGAGAATACTTGGTGCGTTGGAAGAGCTTACCGAATGAGGATGCTACTTGGAGGGTGAGCACATACTTGAGCATCCAGCATTGAAGTTGCTTGGGGACAAGCAACATTTGGGAGGGGAGGACTATAATGTCCCTTCCTAAATTAATTTGGAACATAATTAATCACTACATTTTGGGGCCAATTTTGGAGGTGATGGGGCCCATTTGATTATATTAGGAGGCTTAGACTTAGTAGAAGTTATTTTAGTGTGGTTAAGTTATACGTGGAGGGCCACCCACACTAGGAGAATACGCACTCCCTAGTTCAAATTCCATGAGAGGGGAAGTCGATGGTTAAGTGAGGGGCCCACGATGGAGGGAAAATGGAGGTAAAAGTGCTCCACGAAATCTATAAAAGGCAGCTCTCCTCATTTCATTATCTTTGGCATATCGAATTTCTCTTTGGTTTCTCAAGCTACTTAGCCGAGTCACTTGTTGTTTAGTAAGAGTTCTTCAAGCGGAGAGCTCACCCTTTCTTCAGGGGACTTCAAGTGCCACCCTAGAGAGGTTCATCTACATTCTTTCGGAGGAGGATTTCATTGTGATTTCCAACAATTGCATTCATCATCTCCATGTGGTGCATATTTCTGGAGGACGCAGTGAAGGGAGGCCGAGTTGTGATTGTGATATCTTCCAAAGGAACTTTGGCCGGAGAAATTCCGGAAAGGAGGCAGAGGTGTTTGGCTACCATTTTGGTGAATTTTGGAGCTGGAAGAGAGAGTTTCCTATTCAGTGTGACTTTCGCACTTCCTGGGCCAACGCAGAGGCAACATGTTGTGCACACGTGGGATGGGCTTTTGAGGTTGATATTTCCAGGAAAGTTAAGGCAAGCACTTGTGGAGGAGATTACTACTTTTCCGGAGCCTTGGAGGAGGATTTTGTCGGTATCTTTGCAGGTCGTGTTCTTGAGCAGTCTTGGAGGACGTAGGGCCTCTTAGAGATCTATTTTGGGAGGTTGGATTCAGACCAAACCTTTTCTTGGTTTTTGTGGGTTTTGGTCAAGGAGCTTGGGGATAATTTTGCAACATCTTTTGAGCATTGGAGGTGGCGCTTCTAGCAATTCCTTTCCAGCCAGCAGTGTAGTTTTTTGGGCAACGCAGAGCATTAGAGGAGCAGTCATTATCAACATTTGATATCATTGTTTTATCACCTGGGTTCTGTCACGCTTGCCATTGAGGCAAGCCTAGGTGCATTTCTCCATAATATTGTACTTGTTCCTTTGGATTAATAAAATGGCTCAGTTGATTTTTACTTCTGGAGATTTTACGAGTATTCGTTAAATGTTTAAAATTTTTGTGTTGTAAATCGATTTTGCTTTATATATCAATGTTTATCCAAGTTTGGAACATTACAAAGCGTGGCTTACTATCACATCCCAGATGAAAAACAGAGTAAGTTAGATCATACTGCAGAGAAGGGGTTCCTCGTAGGATATAGCGAGACCTCAAAGGCATACAGGATCTACATTCCTAGCAGTAGGAAGATTGTAGTAAGGCGAGATGCAAAGTTCATGGAAGGCAAAGCTTTCAAGAAATCTCAGAGAAGCCAATAGGAGATCAATCAGCAGAAGTTTCGTTAGTCCAACAGCAGGGACAGCAAGTTGGACAAGCAGGAGGACAGTCACAGGGATCAAGTACAGTGACCAGTACCAACATCTCCTCAGGAGTAGGAGTAGGAGATCCAGGAAGTTCTCAGCAGACAGAGCAGCAGGAATAGGAGGAGGAATTGACTGAACCTCCCACCACTAGTGGTAGAGCCAGTAGGGAAGTGCGCCAGACCTTGAGAGATGCAGAGGAGTTTGTCAGAGCTCCCAGGACAAACAAAAGACAGCACAGGCAACCTGACAGATATCAAGCCTTGGTAGCTCAAGTTGCAGAACCTTCCAGTTTTCAGGAAGCCGCACAGCATCAGGTGTGGGTGGATGCCATGGTAGAAGAATACAACTCTATCATGACAAATGATGTTTGGGAGGTAGTGCCTCGTCCAGAAGACAGATCAGTTGTAGGTTCCAGATGGATCTACAAGATCAAGTATGCTGCAGATGGCAGTGTGGAGAAGTACAAGGCTAGATTTGTGGCAAAGGGGTATGCACAGAAGGAAGGAATAGACTATGAGGAGACCTTTGCCCCAATTGCCAGATATACCTCTATCAGATCTGTCATATCCCTAACAACACAGATGGGATGGGAAATTCACCAGATGGACGTCAAAACAGCATTCTTGAACGGGGTGATAGAAGAAGAGGTATACATAAAGCAGCCTGAAGGCTTCAAAACTCATGAGAAGCGCACTCATGTATGCAGATTCAAGAAAGCTCTATATGGGATCAAGCAGGCACCCAGGGCGCGGTAAGGTCGAATTCGCAGTTACTTGCAACAGTTAGGATTTATAATGGTGGAGAATGAGCCTCTTATTCTGGTTTTATGTGTAGATGATATGTTTTTGACAGGATCATTGGGGCTCATAAAGGACTGCAAAAGGAACCTTGCAACAAAATTCGACATGAAGGATATGGGGTTGATGCACTATTTTCTAGGATTGGAAGTATGGCAAAAGAATGGGGAGATCTTCCTTGGGCAAGGGAGATATGCTACAGAAATTCTGAAGAGATTCAGAATGCAAGATTGCAGACCCATGGTAACACCAATGATTACCAACTGGAAAAAGATAGATGCATCAGGGGACAAGGAAGTCACCCCACCTTGTACAGACAGCTAATTGGGTCACTCATGTATCTGGTCAACACTAGGCCAGACATTTGCTTCGTTGTCAATACCCTTAGTCAGTTCATGGTGGAACCGAAAAGGGTACATTAGGCAGCAGCTAGGCACATTCTCAGGTATGTGCGTGGAACAGTTGAGCTCGGTTAAAATATACTAGAGGAGATGACGTCAAATCGAGCGAATTCACAGATGCAGATTGGGCAGGTAGTTCAGTGGACAGGAAAAGTACCTTCGGGTACTGCTTCAGCATTGGATCAAGGATGGTCTCTTGGTGCAGCAGGAAGCAGAAGTCAGTAGCACTGAGCTCAGCAGAAGCAAAATATATGGCGGCCAGCACGGCTACATGCGAAGCCATATGGCTTAGGAAACTACTAGTGAGTTTGTTCAGGAAGAAAATGGGAGCGACCAATGTTTACTATGATAATCAGAGTTGTATAAAACTCTCTGAGAATCCAGTATTTCATGATAGGTCGAAGCACATTGATATCAGATGTCATTTCATCATAGATTGTGTTCAACGTGGGGCAGTTCAGCTGCAGTATGTTCCCACAAGTGATCAAGTAGCACATACTCACGAAAGCTCTAGGGAGAGCTAAGTTCATCCACTTCAGGAAACAGATAGGTATGGTGGAGAACCTGTTTCAATAGCAGAAACAAATGGATTCTCAATTGCAGCAGCAGCAAATGAGAGGGAGTTGCAGTGCAGATGCAGTAGCTGACATCAATTCAGCAGGGTCAGCAGCAACACAGATGCAACTCACATCAGAGTTGTATGGGCAGAGCAGCCAGATATCAGCAACATGATAAGAGGTGGTGCAAAGACAGAATGTTGCTTCAGTGGGTTGTAGCGCTAGACACATTTCTCACTAAGAGGGAGAGTTAGTTTTTGTAGCATCGGATGTGTTCTAGCCACGAAATTTGGTGGAGAGGCTAGAATACATGTATTCTCAAAAACCTAGAAATCGTTTTTGGAAATTCCACCTAGAGATGACTTAATTAAAATAATTAGTCATTTTTTAATGGTGTCTAAGTCTAAACTTAGAAAAATTGATTAATTAAAGGGTATTAATTAAGTCATGGTGAGAATTTTCTAGAAGAAGACATGGATCGAGTTCTAGTTAATCTTAGCCATCGGTTATGTGTTAATCTTGGTTGTTGATGTCTCAACGAGAGATTATAAGAAGAAACTCGATGGGGCTTGGAAAACACACACCAGTGCAAATACTCAGTTGTCCAGGCAAATCGATTTTCTCAGTGGTTGAAGTTCAGCAAGAGAAGATAGAGCCAGAGGGTGAGTTGCAGGTGAGAGAGATAGGGCATCAATAGTCGTCCGAGAGTGTCGAATAAATTCTGGAAGGACCAGCATGAGAGAGGACACAGTTCATCTGGGCACTGCGCAGTCACTACGTAGAGGATGACGCAGTGAGACTAGCGTAAGGGCAGAGGGTCCGCTTTGGGGTCAGAGAATCACTGTGGAGAGTGAGAAATTCATTGCTAAATTTCTCTTAGTGTTTCTTTCTCTATTTTTGTTGTTCGATATCTTGTACATGAATTACTGTTGAAGATTAATAAAGAAACCCTCATCTGTTGCACTGGTTTTCCCGCATTGGGTTTCTCCGAGGACGATTGTCCAAAAATAACTGTGTTAATGTGCTTATATGTGTGCTAGCATTTCTATAATTTTCCTTGCATTTATTTTTCCACAGTATTTAACTTGTGAACGTTGCAGTGTATTTATTTCGATTTAGTGTTTCTTTCTCTATTTTTGTTGGTCGATATCTTGTACATGAATTACTATTGAAGATTAATATGGAAACCCTCATCTATTGCACTAGTTTTCCCGCATTGGGTTTTTCCGAGGACAATTGTCCAGCAATAACTAGTGTTAATGTGCTTATATGTGTGCTAGCATTTCTATAATTTTCCTTGCATTTATTTTTCCACAGTAATTAACTTGTGAAGATTGCAGTGTATTTATTTCGATATTTGTTGTAAGAAACTGCAAATAATTGTTTAATTTATTTAACAAATAGAAGAGATAATATCAGTTGCTGCAGTATGATTCCAGACTTCGGAATTTTCGCAGCTAGTAGCAGTCAGAACTCGGGAGACAGATGCATCATACTAAACACAATTGATTCAGTATTTTGGATGCTTCTCAGTATCAGTGGTTGCAGTTGCAACAACAACAGTTGAGAGGGAGTTGCAATGCAGATGCAGGGTTGGCAGCAATATGGCAGTGCCAGCAGTAGCACATATGCAGCATCAGAGTTGTGCAATGGTTGGTGGGCAGTAGCCAGACATCAGCAGTGTGACAAAGGGTGGTACAGAGACACACTGTTGTGGCAAAGTGTGCATCACTAGAGAGAACACCTTCCTTGCTAAGAGGGAGTGTTAGTTTATGTAGCATCAGAGGTGTTCTAATCTCGAAACTTTGTGGAAAGGCTAAAACAGGAGCTCTCCATAACCCAAAAATCGATTCTGGAAATTCCACCTAGAAGTACCTCAATTAGATTATTAGCCTAATTTTAACTATTTCCTAAGTCTAAACTTACGAAAAGGGCTTAGTTAATCAGAATTAATTGAGATAAGGTGTGAATCTTCTATAAACTTACACAGATCGACTATGATATGATCTTAGCCCTTGATTAAGATTTAATCTTGGTCGTTGGAGTCCCAAAATACGATTTTAAGAAGAACTCAATGGACAGATGGAGGACACACTTGTGAGAACCACAAAGAGTTCGATTTCCTTGGAGAGTTTGATTTTCCAGAGAACCAACAGTGCTGGAAGAGTTCGAGCTTCAGTAGGGAAGCAGAGACAGTGAGGTTGGAGGAAGTTTTCCAAATCTGGTGAAGTGCATTACACAAAAGGCCAAAAAATCTCCAAGAAGTTGCGCAGAGGCTTCATTGGGCAATTCGATTTGCCAAGGAAGGAAGACGTTTTCAGTTCCAGATGCCGGGCAGAGCTTCCAGAGTGTCAGAGAAGTATTTTCCTAGTCAGCAGCAGGTAGGACAGCTTGATTAGCAGTCGATTCGGGCAACACATGTGGCAGGCAGCTTCAGGTTGACGCAGACCCAGTTAGACGACTTGCTTTTCAATGGCAGTCAAGTGTTGGGATTGCTCGGAGTGAGGGTAATTTCCCTCTAGATATTTTTGCCAGTATTTTTCTCTGTAGGATAGCCAAATTCGGCATCCAGTTGTACTCAGAATTTCTCACTACTGCATAATAATATAAAACCCTTAGTTGTTGCACTAGTTTTCCCAAGTTGGGTTTTTCCAGGGACATTTGTCCAAAAATAACAATGTCAATTTTTATGTGTGTGTGCTAGCATTTCTCAGTTTCCAACGCTATTATTTTCCGCAGTTTTATTTGTGAAGGTTGCAATGTGAATTATTTGGTATTTGTCGTAGCAGATAAATTGTTAAATTAATTAACAATTAGAAAAATAATTTCTAGTTGCTGCAATAGGATTTCAGTGGTGAAATTTTCAAAAACATTCCTTGTTCCCATTCATGTGGAAGGATGCTCCAAAATCAATGTACCATACGTTATTGCCTACTAAGCTTGCCATGCAAGCTATTAATGACAAATCTTTCTTGAAATAAGAAGAAAACGCATCTACCTCAACTGATGCAGCAACATGGTCCTTACTAGACCCCTTCTTCCGATTAGGACACTTAGTGGCATAGTGCCCAAACTGGTGGCAATGGAAGCATTTGATCTTGCTCAAATCTTTCTTCTTCTTCTCGCCCTTTTGACTGGACTCGACCTTTCCTTGGCCCTTCTTGCCCTTGGCTTTGCTACCTTTGCCTGCCAAGGCAAAGTTCTCCTCGTCCTATGTCTTCACTGATGTACCAACTCTCGTCCCCGTCCAGATTTCTTCTTGGATGCAATCTGACCATATCCTTTCCCAGTTGGGAAGGTTCTCTCTACCACTAACTGCATCCTAGAAATTTTCCCAAGACTTATGAAGTCCTAGTAGCGCAAGACTCACAAGGTCATTGTCTGCTAGTCTCGCACACTTTATTAGCTAGCTCATCCCGAACCTGAATGAACTTGGAAAGGTACATAATGATGGGCTCTCCTTTGCTCATCCAAATATTTCTTAACTTGTCCTTCAGAGCAAGCTTCCTGGCATCATTGGAACCCTGATACAGATCTAAGATGGCTTTCCACATCTCGTATGTTGTCTTCTTCCCATGGAGATGAGGGATAATATGGTCTTTGACCCCCTCAAGAATGATCCTCCTGGCCTTGGTGTCATTCTTGTTATGCTGGATCAACTATTGGGCATCTTGAGGTGGGGCTATTTGATTCTTCACAAATTCTAGCACCCCATTATCTTCCAACACCACTGAGATCTGCTCCTTCCATGAGAAGAAGTTCGAGGCTCCCTCTAAATAATGATCTGCCCTTAGTCCTTGGAACGCCATATTGCTATCCAAAAATTGACCTTCAAAAACTCTAGCGCAAGCCTTCTGCCTGATCTACTCTCCTCATTGGCTAATCAATTTGGTGTTGGTATTTATGCTAAACTCTACTCTGATACCATGTTAAATTTCTCTTGAAACTCTACAACTACTTATATGAATTACTGAAAACAAGGCAACTGAAAACTGAAACCAAATTTACTTTCACCAAGATATAGAGTTTCTTAACAAACTATAAGCAGTGGAATAAAACACCAGAGATAACACATGTACACAAATTGACATGCTTGATTTACCCAGGAAATCCAAAAGGGAAAACCTGTTTTTTTGTGGTGGTATTTTATTGATTGTTCTTGAGCAATTAGATCTATTACAATTCACGCTGCTTTCTGCAACCAGCAATCTATCTCTGAGAAAGTGTCAGGCTTCTCATTGATCTCAAATCTTGATCTCTGCTAAAGATAGTCTTGACCTGCCCAAAGAATTATGATCCCTTCTCCACAATCCTTGCGCAATTGATCCCCCTATTTCCTTGTGCATAATTCCTCCTAAATGCTTGCGCACAATTATTGCTCAATTATGCGCACTCCTGTTATGAAACCAGCTCACAAAAAAATAGAAAAATAGATCAACGCCTTAGAATTCAGCCTCTTCGAGGGGGCAACCTCCTTTACATTACACAAATGAATGATTCTTTGATGATTCAAATGACAAAACCTCATTTCTATATATAGGAGTCTAAGGATTCACAATATAACCCAGCCGACCTAACAATAATAATATAAAGGCACAAAAATAACAATAGAGGGATTCTATGGGGCACAGTAATAACAATATGAGGACAATAGGGGCACAACAATATTAATAAGGGATACATCTACAATAGTAATGGGGTAATCACTAGTATTATAGGGACCTAACATGCCCCTCTCCTTCAAAAAAGTGTTGTCCTCAACGCTTGAGTAGTTCTGGATGCTTCTGTATAAAATTCTCATCCTCCCATGTGGAATCTTCAGCGGATAAGTTCTTCCACTTGATGAGATACTCTGAAATTGATCGATTTCGTAGCTGTCGAGTTCTTGTTTCTGTGACTGCTTCCGGTTCCAATATAATTTTTCCTTCCTTGTCAAGTTCTGGCAATATTGTTTGAACTGGGAGCTTGTCGCCTATAACCTTCTTTAAACATGAAACATGGAAAACTGGGTGCACTCGAGAAGCTGCAGGAAGCTCCAATTTGTATGCCATAGTACCAATCTTTTGCAACACCTTGTACGGACCATAATACTTTGGTGATAATTTATTATCCTTCTTAGCTTGCTTGAGGGACATTTGTTTATATGGTTGTAGTCGTAGGAATACCCAATCACCTACATCAAAACTTCTTTCGCTGCGATGTTGATCTGCCTGTTGTTTCATTCTATTCTGCGCCAACATAAGGTTATCCTTTAAGAGTTGGAGGACTTGTTGTTGATGCTTGATGTGATGTTCCACTGCTTGAACATTCGAATTTTCTCTTAAATATGATGTGATGGATGGTGGTTGATATCCATAAAGTGCCATAAATGGGGTTATTTTTGTTGCTGTATGGAAGGGAGTGTTATACCACCATTCAGCCAGAGGCAACCATTTGACCCATTGTGTCTGTTTATCAGATACAAAGCAACGAAGATATCCCTCCAAACATTTGTTTACTATCTCAATTTTTCCATCAGATTGAGGATGATAAGATGAGCTATAAGCTAACTGAGTACCGAGACAAGAAAATAATTCTGTCCAAAAATTTCCAGTGAAAATGGGATCTCTGTCACTTAAAATAATCTTTGGGTTTCAATGTAGCTTTTGAATTGTTTCCATAAATGCAGTAGAAACTGTACTAGCTTTAAATGGATGTGATAATGCACAAAAGTGTGCATACTTGGTAAGTCTGTCAACTACCACCATTATGACACTCTTTCCCTCAGACTTGGGTAAACCTGTGATAAAATCCATTGAACCTCCTCCCAATGTTGACTTGGAATGGATAAAGGTTGTAATAGACCCGGAGTCTTAATTGTTTCAACTTTATTTTGTTGGCAAACCAAACATTCCGCCACAAACTTTTGAATGTCCGATTTAAGGCCATCCCAAAAAAATTCTTTCTTAACCCTGTGGTAAGTTTTTAAAATCCAGAGTGCCCTCCTAAGGGAGAAGTGTGCAATTCCATAAGAATATTTTGTTTGAGTTGGGAATTCTTACAGAGGTATAAGCGATCTTTGTACCATAACGAATCATTTTTCCAGCTAAATGTATCAGATGTACTGGAATCTTGTTGTAACTTTTGAATAAGTGCCCACACTTCTTCATCATTCTCCCATTCCTCCCTTGCTTCGTTTATCCAATCTGGTTGGATAATAGAAATGGCGCACAACAATGCTTCCACATCCTCATCCTTTCTTGAGAGTGCATCTGCCACCACATTTTGCTTCCTTTTTTGTAGATGATTTCACAGTCATAACCCAACATCTTGGTGACCCACTTTTGTTGCTCTTCAGAGGATAATCTTTGTTCTAAAAACTATTTAAGGCTATCATGATCCGTTTTTACCTTGAAGTGTCTTCCCATTAGGTAGGGTCGCCATTTCTTAAGTGCATGTAGTATTGCCAACATTTCCTTCTCATAAATAGCTTTGTGTAAAAACTTTCCCTTGATTGGACGACTTTCAAAGCAATGGGTCTTTCATCTTGCATTAAAACAACACCAATTCCATTTCCTGAAGCATCACATTCCACAATAAAGGTTTTTGTGAAGTTCGGTGTAGCTAAGACCGGTGCTTGGCACATTGCCTCTTTAAGATGTTCGAAGGCCTTTGTTGCTTCTGGAGTCCATGAAAATGCATCTTTCTTCAATAATGTTGTTAGAGGTGCTGCTATTCTCCCATAATTCTTAACAAACTTGCGATAATACCCTGTCAACCCGAGAAATCCTCGCAGATGCTTTATGGATGTGGGGATTTTCCATTCCTTAATGGATTTAATTTTGCTAGGGTCTACCTTAACTCCTTCATGAGATACAATATGACCCAGATATTCCACCTCTTGTACTCCAAAGAAACATTTGGATCTTTTTGCATATAATTGTTTCTCCTCAATAGTTTGTAGCACCCTGTCAACATGTTCAACATGATCCTTCCAAGACTTGCTGTAGATTAGTATATCATCAAAAAATACTAACACAAATTTTCTAAGGAAGGTTTGAAAATGGAATTCATCAAACCTTGAAATGTAGAAGGTGCATTGGTAAGGCCAAAAGGCATTTCCAAAAATTCATAATGACCCTCATGAGTTCTAAACGCTATTTTCGAAATGTCTTCAGTCTTCATTCTGATTTGATGATATCCTGAATGAAGGTCCAACTTGGTGAAGTAAATTGATCCATGCAATTCATCCAGTAATTCATCAATGACAGGAATGGGAAACTTATCTTTAATAGTGAGCTTATTGAGCTCCCTATAATCCGGACACATGCGCCATGATCCATCCTTCTTGTGCACCAATACTACTGGAGCAAAGAAAGAACTTTGACTAGGTTGAATTATACCAGCCTCTAGCATTTCAGCAACCATACGTTCAATTTCACTCTTTTGGGCATAGGGATATCTGTACGGCCTGATGTTTGGAGGAACACTTCCTGGAATCAGATGAATAGCATGATCATGATCACGAATAGGTGGGAGACCTTTGGGAGTCTCAAATACCTTGGAATGATTGTCCAGGACTTTTTGGAGATCTGGAGAAATAGATGATTTCGATGTGGAAACATCTAGTGAACATAATTGTGCAATTACACCTCTTTGCTCCTTTTTTAGAAGCTTTGTCATACCGTTACAGCTGATTATCTTTCCCGGTTTCCCTGCAATACCCCTTAATTCAACGTCCTTTCCTTCTACAAAAAAATTCATGAAAAGTTTTTGAAAATTAAAAGCTATTGTACCCAAGGATTATAGCCATTGGACTCCTAGTACAACATCAGCACCTCCCATTGGAGTGGAAAGCATTGGGCTAGTCAATACATATTCTCCAATGGATAACTTGATATTATGGCACTTTCCAGAGCAATTTATCATTCCTCCATTTGCAACCATAACTTGACACTCTGGTGCTGGATAGAGGAAGCAATTCAATTCTTTTGCTACCTTACAATGAATAAAATTGTGGGTACTTCCTGAATCAATCAACACTATTACATTTTTCTTCTTGATTTGTCCTTCTATCTTGATGGTTTGAGGAGTGGTAATTCTAGCCAATGCATTACAAGATATGGTCGGATTCATTTCTTCTTTATCTATGCTTTGTTCCTGAAGTATATCCTCTTCTTTTGACCTTTCTTGCTCCTTTTCTTCTTCCTCTTCACAATCTATGTAGAATAATTTATTCTCAGCACACTTATGACCTTTAGTGTATTTGCTATCACAACTGTAACAAAGCCCTTTTGCTCTTTTTTCTTCCAATTGTTGTGGTGTTAACCTTATAGGTTGTGGAAGACTAGGGGCAACAACGCTTCCATCTTTATAGTTGTGAGTGGTATGCTTCCTGGTTGCCATAATTTTGCTTTCCATTTTTCTTGCTAACCTGAATGTTTTTTCTAATGAATCAGGTTCCTAAAGGCGAACATCATGTTGGATATTATCCTTTAAAGTCCCTATGAACACATCAATCCTATGCTCCTCTAGAATATTTTTTACCCTTATGTTCAATTTTTGGAACTCCTCAATGTGCTCCATTATTGAACCCTTTTGTTTGAGACTTATCAATTGGCTAAAAAAAGTGTTGCTTTTTGTATCCTCATAATGTGTTGTCAATTCTTCCGTAAAAATTGCCCAAGTGATAATTTGTTTACGAGAGCAAAGCCATTGATACCATACAAACTGATTCGGTTCCAAATATAAAGTTGCAATACGTACCTTTTGTGTGTTTTGCACATTATTGAGATCGAAAAATTGCTCCATCTGTAATATCCATGTTGCGGGATCCTTGCCATCAAACTTCCTCATATCAATTTTTGGAATATGGTGGGTCTTCGATCCAACATTAGAGTCTATGAAATCACGATTAACATTTCTTTTGTTCGCATCATGAGTTTCCTTTACTACCCTTTCACCATTAGTAAGTATTTCTTGTAGAAAATTTGTCAAATCTGTCTTCAAATCTGTCATGCCTGTCTTCAAATCTATCTTCAAATCGTCCATCTTAGCTTCCACACCATTCATCTTAGCTTCCACGCCATTTATCTTAAGCTTCTGTGAGCTTTTGTGAGAGTGACATTTGTTGCACTTGGTCTTGTAATTTTGATATATCGTGTAGCATTTCTTCCTCTTCTTCATGAGTCATGCTAGAGCTTTCAGGTTGCTTACTAGGTGTTTGCATTTTCTTTCCTCAGGGCATCAATTACCGATAATAATGCTCTACTATGCCCTTTGAATTCCTTCAAAATAATTTTTCAAACCAAGCTTAAGCAAAAATTTAAAAAAAATCTACACACTTTTTTTTCACTTTGTAGGAGCTCGATATTGCCTCTGATGTATCTCTGTAATTTTAGATCATCCAGTTCTGAAATTGCGACCTGCAGTAGCCCTCTGTGTCCTCTTTCCAATGCCACCAGTCTGATCCAAATTGGATTCTCCAAGGAATAGTTATGCCAAATCTCCCACAGTGACCTGATTATAGACTAGTTCAGTAGAGCGAACTTGTACGACATGCCACGTGTCCCTGTTTCGACCTTTGGCTCTGAAAAATATATACAAGAAACTACAGTCCGTCCTCTTTCTGTACCTTCTTACGAAATTTCAATCCGATGCTCAAAGAGAGTTATGACGATTTTTGCCAGGTCACTTGTTCGGAATATAATTCAGGAGTCTGCAAAAAGACCAACTTCCTCAGATCATATCTCCACAAATATAGTGCGAAAAGCTCTGAAATTTGGACCCGAGGTTCAGTGCGATTTCGTCTCAAATGTTTTTCGCTTCTGAAATGTCGCAAAAAAAAAAAAAAGTTATAGCGAAAATGCCACGATGACCTATTTGGAGCAGCGAAACCCTAGAATCTAATACCAAATGTTATGAAACCAGCTCACAAAAAGATAGAAAAGATAGATCAACACCTTAGAATTCAGCCTCTTCGAGGGGGCAACCTCCTTTACATTACACAAATGAATGATTCCTTGATGATTCAAATGACAAAACCTCCTTTCTATATATAGGAGTCTAAGGATTCACAATATAACCCAGCCGACCTAACAATAATAATATAAAGGCACAAAAATAACAGTAGAGGGATTCTATGGGGCACAGTAATAACAATATGGGGACAATAGGGGCACAACAATATTAATAAGGGATACACCTACAATAGTAATGGGGTAATCACTAGTATTATAGGGACCTAACAACTCCACACACAAAGAATGATCTCACAGAAATGTTGATCTTGTGCCTTCATCCTCCTCTTTATAGATAGAATTTGAGCTTGCAAGAAGGTCTAGCTCAATTTAGAAGTTCGAGTTGTGATTGCGAGTTAACTAAAAGCTCTACTCATTCTCTCTCCAATCAACACTGAAGACTTAACTCGTTCTAACTAAACTTGTAATTGCCACCTCATCCTGTAGTCAAACTAAAGAAGACTCCATGTAATTGAAGCTTCAACACTACGCATGTAATCTTGATGACCATTCCAATAAACTAGAAATAAACTCATAGAAACTAACTTCTATCTCATGAAATCGCACTCATGCTAGAGAAAGACAAATTTGTGGTCTTCACTGGTTAAGGCACAAGCCTGAAGACCTTCTATCACTACATATTCAACAGACCAGAGCTAGAGTGCAACGAAAATTTCAACAATTCTTAAAGATCAAACCTCCTAGGCCAACACCGTGGATTGTCTTCATACTCTTTCCTTAGCTTCAAGCTCAAATAACCAATGGGCCGAGATGCAATGTTATTAGCAAAGCCAGGCCGCTATCTATCTAGCTCCCTAACCAAAATTAGACTTGCTTCAACAAGAAGAAAATTTTCAAGTTCTTAAGTATCCCTTTTTCCTTTGGAGCCCCCTCCAAGGACCTTCAGGAAGTTGTATTCCAACAAGTTAAAAAGCAATTTGACAAATGGATCACTAAGCCATTGGCACTAGCTGCCAAATTCCAAATCTACACAAAAATCCTAGTAGCCACTCATGTACTACTCCTCTCTAGAGTGCCATCACTTGTATTCTCATCTAGGAAAATCCCTTCACTCCTTGGCTACGATAGATCAAAGCAAGGGATTTCATCAAGTTAACTACGAGTTGTGTTGTACCCCAAGGGAATGTGGGGCCTGAGCATTATGAAAAATTGGCTCCAAGCCCATGTCTTGTGTGCTAAATGAATCATTAAATTTATTGATGAAAAAGAGACTTGCAAGTTCCTTCTCAAATTTCAGGTTGGTTGAGGAGCCCCCTATGGGAAAGCTTCCTAGAAAGTGCTTCCCTTGGAGAATTTTCTAGTCATTCTTCCTTTGGTCAAAACCCAAAGTTCTTTTGAGATTCAAAGCATTTGGAAGGCCTAGGAAACCATTAAGCTCTTTTTGGCATGGCAAGAGCCAACTTTCAAATAGGCTTTTCATTCATCTCTCACTAATTTTGGTGCTCTACTTATATATGCAAATGGAAAAGCCTCAACCCAATTCCTTGGTTCTTGGCTCATAGGCTATATAGAAAAGGAATCTACATGGTGAAAGATTTAGTGGGTACTCAAAGTCGAACCTAAATTCCCTAGGCTAATTTGATGCTCAAGTTCCACCAGCCAACTCATATAAGATTGTTTTGGAGTGTATATGAAGTTTGATTCTTGAACATTGTTCTTTGAAACTTGGCTTCCCTACACCGAGAGTTTGGTGGACGAATTGGAAGTGGGGCAAGGCCATGAATTTCATGAAATATAAGCCAACCATCAGATATAAGTGGCTCCACTCAAAGTCATCCACAAAGGGTTGACTAAATCAGCTCTAGATATTGACATATAGATAGAAAACCTAGCTTTTCAAGCTTCACAATATCTAGAAGCCTATTTTAGAACCTAAAAAAGCATGCTTTACCCAGTGTCTTGCCATGTGGGGGTTCCTTTTAGATAAAAGATTAACTTACCTATAATTTCACAATCAGCAATGTCCTCATTTCAAATCGCCTAAAACCCTAAAGCATGTGTTTTGGTTTTGCCCACAAGACAAATTTGCCTAGGCATAGATGGAGCCTCTATGCCAACAATACCTCCCTACCTATTTGTCTTGGCAAAATACCTTGCTTGGAAATCGACTATCATGGGCTCTAGATTTCTATTCTACTTAGTTGCTTATTAGGGTTGAAGTTTTATTTTGGCTATGGAAAAGAGAGTTCTATTGATATGATGGTGTGTCTAATTATGTCATCACATCAGGGTTCTATTGATACAAGGTTCTATTGATATGATAGCAGTTTGATCTACGCCAACATGTCTTTGTAGATTGATGTGCAATCATGAAAAGTGTGCTTGGAAATGGAGCACCTACAACAACTTTCGGACGATTGACATAGGGCTCCTTGCACTACAATTTGTGTGCCTTGTTGCCCAGAGCCTCACCTTCTTGTCCTACTTCCACAAGTTCTTCAACAGGAAAAACCTTAACACTCACCTGATAAACTGATCGGGGAATATCATGTGTGTGCATCATCTCCACTGCCCTGCCTCAATGTATGGACAAAGCTTTCTCAACCCTAACTCTTCCAATTTCATTGGGGAATAAACCCTAGGAGGATATTAATGAAATGGACAATGGTGCAGCCCATAGATGTTGCCTACCACTCACTAGATGGTGCCCATCCCAGATGATCGTGACCAATCCCCTCAGTAGCTGGGGTTAAAGTTCAATGTTGTTGTTTTATGATGTTACAGTTTCTCTTTTGCAGAGGATGTGCACTTCAATACTCTATGGGTGTTTTGGCATAATCCAACGTGTCTTTTACTCTTAACACATGGGTGTTTTGGCAATCACCAACCCTTGATTACGATGTATTTTTCTCTGCTCGCGGAAGGCTACTTTAGCTGCCCACTCCCTTCTTTTTCTTTTTCTTCTAAATACTGATATCATTAATAGTCAAAGGAAGCTTTTTTTAAATAATAATAATATGCATATACATAGTGTACATTTGTATCAAGTAATTATAACATGATAGTGACTTGAATCTTGACATGACATCGTCACCAACATGTAATTACATAACCATTAATGTAATTAATCGTCACATGGTTTAACCATCATAACTGCATGAAGGTGCTATAAATGATCTAAATAGAGATGATAAAAGGTGAAAAAGTGTAGTAATAAGTTTACATGGGCAGTCTGTCTCATGCTCACCATGTGAGGTATTATTGTTGCAACAACAAGAAAATATAGCGTTTCGTAGTCTCTCCACTATCATGTTTCCTTTCTATGTCTGTGCATTCTGAATAGTAAGAAACAATCAAGGGGAGTGAGGAATTCAATGCCAAACCTTATTTCATATTTGGAAGAAGTCAAGTGTGTCAGGTTAAACTTTCAAGTTGCAAATTAGCCTTCAGTTGCATCTAGTCCAATTATACTTTCCTCACTTCATACCAAAGGGGAGGTAGAGGAAGCTTATGAATTTGCATATAGGCTAGCCTTCGAAATATTTTCCATCCAATGAAATTGTGATCTTGAGTCCAAAGGAACTTGGATTATATATATTTGTCTTGATAAGCTGCTCAGCATTGCCAATATTTATGACCATATTCTTCCGCAAGATCAATCGAACTTTAGAATGGCCAACTAACAATATCTGCTGCTGTCATTGGCCTTTCTGTGGTGAATTTAACATGATTGACAACCAAAAAGATGTTGAAGTTTCTAAGTCTACCAGTTAGAAACCCTCCATGCTCTTTACTGATTTATTCCTACCTACTTGGATTATATATATTTGTCTTGATAAGCTGCTCAGCATTGCCAATATTTATGACCATATTCTTCTGCAAGATCAATCGAACTTTAAAATGGCCAACTAACAATATCTACTGCTGTCATTGGCCTTTCTGTGGTGAATTTAACAAGATTGACAACCAAAAAGATGTTGAAGTTTCTAAGTCTACCAGTTAGAAACCCTCCATGCACTTTACTGATTTATTCCTACCTACTTGTTCCGTTACTTAACAAGTTATTTATAATGTAAATACTGAAAATAAACACTAGTGCATGCTCAACATATTACAGATCATCAACTAAAGGAAATAGATACAAGCACACAAAATGACACCGTTATTTTTGAACCAATGTCCCCGGAAAAACCCAATGCAGGAAAATCGGTGCAGCTATCTGAGGGTTTTCTTCTTAAGCAGTTTCAGAGTACAATCTGGGTGCCAAATCCGGCGTACCCAACAGAGAATGCCCTTGGCAGTAGTGCCTCTCAATCTGAGACAGATGTCTCGGCTGAAACCCTGGATAAACCCTTCGGCAGCTCCTCAGCTCCAATCTGCCCTATAAACCCCAGCGTCTGCCTCTCTAGACTACGTCAGCCTCTCTCTGCCCAACGTTGGCCTTGCGTCACCCTGAATAGGCCTATGTCAGCCTCAGGAGGCCCTACGTCAGCCTTCTAGCCCTCTACGTCAGCTACGCTGGCCTCTCTGAAGCACTGCGCAAATCCTGGCTGCCTCTGTGTGAGCCCCGGCTGCTACTGCATCACTCTCTCTGGCTCTTGCGCTGATCTCCCGGCACTATCTTTGCCTCTCTGTCTCTCTGTACTCACTGCCCCTCAGCTGCAACTCTGATCACTAATTCTATCTCTCTTAGCAAACCCCGCTCTAGAGAATAGAATGACTGATCATTTGGTGTACTCTCCAAGTGACCCTCAAGCCTCCTCTTATACTTTTCTCGTTGACATATCAACGGCCGAGATTAAGTCCCTAATCAACGACTAAGATTAGATCTGGCTTGATCCATGTCTTTTGGACCATTCTAACACAGTTTTATATTAATCCACATTAATATTTTAATTTCCCTAAGTTTAGACTTAGGGACTCCATTAAAAATATTAATTATTTTAATATTTCTCAAATTGTTTAGAATCTGCCCAAACCCTTTCTGGGTATTGGAGATCTCATGTGCCCCAACCTCTCCACCAAATTTTGTGGCTAGAGCACATCCGATGCTACCCCAAATCAACACTTCCTCTTAGCGAGGACTGTGCTCTAGCAATACTACTCACTGAGTATCACCCTGATCATCCGGATTCGGTCCCTATGCTGATGCTAAGCCTGCTGCCCAACATCCTTTGCATTATTGCATCCTATACTGCTACCCATGGCCCTGCCACTGCCACTGCTGCATTCGTACTGCAACTCCCTCTGCATCCGTGTTGTTGTTGGTCCTTTCTCCCAACACTGCATTCGCACTGCAATTCCTCTCATCACGCTGCATCGTGCTGCCCACTGTTGCACTGCAACTCAGTTACTGAGAAGTAAGTAACTAATCTCCCAACTCTGACCTCTCTGTTGGGCTAGAGACACCCGCTGATGTTGAAGCTCCCTCTGCCGCTGACAAGTGCTCCCTCTCTGACCTCTGCACTGCTGCAACAACTCCCTGCATCTCGCACTTTTGCACACTTCTCTGTGCCATCCTGCACTGGTGCAACACTCCCGTGCCTCTCGCAGCCTGCTAGCCTTGCGCTGTCCTAGGAATCCTGCACTGTAGCTCTCTCTGTCGCTTCATCCGCATCCGTCTCTACCCACATCCGCCAGTCCTGCTACTCCTCTTTGGGGCTCTCGTAGCAAGGTCTAATCCAAGAGGCTGGGTACCTCAAGGATCCTGCCCCTCATCGCCTGTAATCCGCCTAACTATAGTTCGATGTCTCCCCACTTCCGCTCAAGTGGTGCGTGTGCACTCATGGCACAGTCATCGTCTATCTCCACTTCCTTCTCTGCCCTTGCTGGCGCTGCCTTAGTCTCGGAAGACTCTCCCTTACTCTTCTTCCTAGGACACTGAGTCGCATAATGACCCAGCTCCCCACAGTGGAAGCACTTGATCTTAGAGAGATCCTTCTTCTTCCGTTTTTCTTGCTTTCCCTCAGATGCTAGGGCAACATCTTCCTCCTCCTCCTTTTTGACTCTGATCCCCTTACTGCTGCTTCCCACCTTTGTCTATCGTCTAATCTCTTCTTGGCAAACAGTCGCCCACATCTCCTCCCAAGGTGGAAGGGTCCCTCTGCCCAGCATACTCTGGACAAATACCTCCCAGTCTTCTGAGACTGCATTCAAGGTTGTTCTCACCATCAATTCCTGATCCGGCGTGGCCCCTATGGAAGTCAACTGATCTCGGATCTCATTCAGTCCACCGAGGAAGGTGTCGATCGGTTCTCCCTTCTTCATCTGATATGACCTCATCTAATTTTCTAGTAACATTCTTCTCTGCACAGAAGTATGTTGGTACAATTTCTTTAGGGCCTCCCACATCTCATATGTCGTTTCCTTCTCGACTATGTGTGGTACTACATGGTCCTTGACCCTGTCAAGGATGATGCTCTTAGCCCTCGCCATTGCCTCTGCGTACTTGTCATTAGCAGTTGGGTCAACTGGGATAGCCATCGTCCTCAAGGCGAAGTGCTTGACACGATTTCTGTCAAGTACAAATAAGATTTTGGCCTTCCAGACTGTGAAGTTTGAGGCTCCGTCCAGTCTGTCCTAGTCTCTTACTCCGTGTAGTGCCATGCTGCTCTTCTACTTCCCTCCTAGAAGTTCTCGATGTGACTCCCTTTGAGTCTCGATTTCCCTCCTGGAAATCCTTTTGTCGACGTCGAGATGCCCCCTAGTCTGATCGTCTGTGCAACCGCACCACTGAACCGGATTTCTCGGCTAGAAACCCTCGGTAGCAACTCCCTCTTCCTCGGCCTTGCCCTCTCAAGTACTGTTCTGACTATAGTACCCCACCA
Source organism: Pinus tabuliformis (assembly GCA_031772625.1). Taxonomy (NCBI): domain Eukaryota; kingdom Viridiplantae; phylum Streptophyta; class Pinopsida; order Pinales; family Pinaceae; genus Pinus; species Pinus tabuliformis. Next base: position 737,277,607 of record CM062808.1, read on the forward strand.
GCTCCACTCTGCAACTTTCGCACAGCCTCCTAAACCCCAACAACCTGAAGGTGAGATCTCCTAGGCTCTACGCAATCCCGGCACCAGCAACTCGGCCTCCTCAGCCAACTGCGTCACAGCCCTCTGCGTGGCTCTGCGTGAGCCTCCCTTTGCGTCCCTTGGCCTCTGTGCTGCCTCTTCCTGGCTCACACTTGATGATGCAGGCACTGCGTCACCCTTCCCTTGTTGTTGTTTCTGCTAATAACAGCTTCTATCACTCAGGACAACGGTTTTCTGCTGCTATTGCTCCGCTCGGCTGATGTCCTCAATTCTCCTGTGATCTACAACCATGCTCTGATACCATGTTGAAGTTTCTAAATCTACTAGTTAGAAACCCTCCATGCACTTTACTGATTTATTCCTACCTACTTGTTCTGTTACTTAACAAGTTATTTACAATGTAAATATTGAAAATAAACACTAGTGCATGCTCAACATATTACAGATCATCAACTAAAGGAAACAGATACAAGCACACAAAATGACACCATTATTTTTCGACCAATGTCCCCGGAAAAACCCAATGCAACCGGTGCAGCTATCTGAGGGTTTTCTTATTAAGAAGTTTCAGAGTACAATCTGGGTGCCAAATCCGACTTACCCAACAGAGAATGCCCTTGGCAGTAGTACCTCTCAGTCTGAGACAGATGTCTCGGCTGAAACCCCGGATAAACCCTCCGGCAGCTCCTTAGCTCCAATCTGCCCCAGAAACCCCAGCATCTGCCTCTCTGGACTACGTCAGCCTCTCTCTGCCCAGCGTTGGCCCTGCATCACCCTGAATAGGCATGTTCAGCCTCAGGAGGCCCTGTGTCAGCCTTCTAGCCCTCTACGTCAACTACGCTGGCCTCTCTGAAGCACAACGCAGATCTTGGCTACCTCTGTGTGGCCCTACGTGAGCCCTGGCTACTACTGCATCACTCTCTCTGGCTCCTGCGCTGATCTCCCGGCACTATCTCTGCCTCTCTGTCTCTCTGTACTCACTGCCCCTCAGCTACAACTCCGATCACTGATTCTATCTCTCTTAGCAAACCCCGCTCTAAAGAATAGAATGATTGATCATCTGGTGTACTCTCCAAGTGACCCTCAAGCCTCCTTTTATACTTTTCTCGTTGACATATCAACGACCGAGATTAAGTCCCTAATCAACGGCTAAAAGATCTGGCTTGATCCATGTCTTTTGGACCATTCTAACACAGTTTTATACTAATCCACATTAATATTTTAATTTCCCTAAGTTTAGACTTAGGGACTCCATTAAAAATATTAATTATTTTAATATTTCTCAAACTGTTTAGAATCTGCACAAACCTTTCTGGTATTGGAGATCTCATGTGCCCCAACCTCTCCACTAAATTTCGTGGCTAGAGCACATCCGATGCTACTCCAAATCAACAAAAGACACGTGAAGGGGTGTGCCTTTTAGGTGGTACCACCTTGAAAAGTTGCGTGGTTCAAAAATTGAAATTTAATCTTTTTGACCCTAACCACAATAACGAGGATGAGAAAAGGACAAATCATAAAGAGAAATGAGGTCCCTTGCCAGACACAGGGACCACCCAAGGATATAGTTTGATGGTGCAGCTAAATGTAACCTAGGGAAAGAAGTAGGGGCATAATCAAAGATTATAATGGCAGATTATTTGCCATATACCCCGCGTCTCTGGATTCATATACCAATAATCAGTCAAAAAAGGAAGCCTTGATGGGAGGCATCAGACTAAGCCTAACTCTGGGCTGCAAATGTCACATTTTTTAAGGTCATTTAACTGTAATTAATAAATTATACACTTCTTATATGATGTAAACAAGGATCCTTCATGGCACCTTAAAGGACAAGTGATAAAATGTAAAATAAGCAATTAAAAAATTTGATGAAGTTTGCTTTCAACATGCATAAAGAACAACAACCAGATAGCAGAATGGCTAGTTAAAAGGGCACTTTTGGAAGGAGAAAAAACTCAAAAGTCAAGTTTCCCTATGAGAGCCGTGAGCAGGGAAATTAAAACAAGGAATGAAAGAAATTCTTTACTGATACCCTTTAAAGTTGGAAATATCCCCAGACAAACCTTGGAGTGTTTTACCTTTTAGTTTTCTTTAAAAAGTCATCATTAAAGTTGACTAGACTTGTAAAGACAGATATCCAAAAGGGACAGCCATGCCACCTTTTCACATCAAGGTAGTCAGGAATTTGCCATCATTTCAAATGGTGACAAAGATGATTGAGGAGTAATGGTGAATCCTAACAAGCTCAAAGCAATGAAGGCATTGTCATTTCAGGAAAGGATAGACAGGATTGGTTCAATATATTTTGCATGACCCGGACAAAACATTTTTGCTTTGCCAACAAAACTAAAATGGGAGGTCCATGAAACTCTCACCAGCATAGGAGAAAGCCAAAAGAAAGAGACTAATTATTGGAAAAAGTATAGGAAGATTTGTCGGAAGAGATTGAAATTTTAACACAGCATATTTGGCAGTTAAAGAAGGCTGAGGCAGAAGGAAAGAAGGGCAGGATTAGGTTGTCGAAAGCCATTGGATTTCCTGCCCAGATAATGTAGAAATGCGCCGAGGTTCTGTCAAAGTCTCTCATGAATTTGGAATTGGGGATTACCACCAATTAGAATATCCTGCTTGTAGAGTATTATATGAAGTCGGTCTGCATTGAATAAGACATCCCAGTAACCTAGAGTAACCAACCAAGCAGCTCCAAATAAACAGCATGATGTCCTCCATCCTGTTTTTAGATATTGTTTGTGGTCTTCAGTTAAGTCAATTTACTATTTTTCTTGTTATGTGTCCAGTCAGCATAGCAGGGCATTAAAGGCCATTGGAAGTTTGATATTAGTATTCTCGAAGCCATGATTCCAACAGTAAGTGACTTCTAACTCCAATTTTGGGTCCAGATTGTTGTAAAGGCTCTGTCCCGATCTTGATAAAAGTCTCAAGAAATAGAAAGACAGATCGGTTATCAGAGTATTGTCATATCGGAGTGCTGTCAAAGCAAAAAGTCTCAAAGCTCTTAATGCAGTTTGTAAATCATGTAATACTTCAATTTTATTAAAACAAACTCTTCTTTTCCAACAAAAGAGAAGGGATGAGAAATTGAAGAAGTGGTCTAATGGTCAAATTTTTGATAGGGGGAGACAGAGATGTTAAAAGAATAGACATAGCTCTTCTTTCCACTGGTAAATTTAGATTTCAAGAAGATAATGCCCTGCCAGTGAAATTTCTGGACCAGTATCTTATTTGTGTTTGCCTTCGGGGAGGGCTCAGTAGCTTATAGCTGAAATCCAAGCTAAGCTTATTTTTAATTACTCACATCTTAAAATCCCTTGCTTTATTGAGAGAATTAGGAGTATTTGGATGCATTTTTTGGTGGGAGAATGCCAACGCCCAAACCATCAAATGCATCAAGCGATATGGCTCGCAGGTAGTTGAATTAGAAATATGAGAGAGAAACATTATGGGGAAAGACTACTCAAAGTTAAACTGACCTTGGAATCCGTATTGAAGATCTCTAAAGCTAAGAAAGCTAAAGGTGCAAAAACTTGAGCAAGGCTCAACTTGGTTAAGGAGGGGTATAAAGGCACTAAATTATTCTTTCAACCCCTAAAGCAGAAGCATATGGCTGCAAATGGTTTTCCTTTCAAAATTGACAAAAGCTAGCTCACAAGACACCAACAGATATTAGATGAATTTGTTGCCCATTATAGGCAAGTTTTCCTTGTGAACTGGCCTCTGAATGCACAATGGTTTGCCTTGAATGAAAGCCTTCCAGTTGTTCTAGCCAAGCTTTCACCTAAATATAGGAATGCCTGTGAATTCAATCTCTCTTTCAAAGAGCTTGAGCTTAATTTGGATGGTAGGGTTAAGGCAAAGCCGCGAACCTTAAGGAGCTGCCTTATGAATTTTATAAATTAACCTGGGATTTCACTGGCCCTGGCTTGATCCCCACTGAAGGTGTATGACAAAGCCCTTTAAGTTAATACCTTAGGCACTCTAATCAATCAGGGAAACACCAAGTTGATCCCCCAAAATTAGGGATCCTAAGCCAAAGATCCAACTGGAATTCCTTCACCCTTTGACACTTGCTTATTAGATTTTAACTAAAGCCTTTGAACAATCTACCCAAGCCAGGGTAGATATCGCTTGGACAATCTCTTAGTGGTCTGGGAAGGGATGCAGAGGACCAGAAATCTGGCTACTAAATACTTTTCATTAAAATTGATTTTGAGAAAGCCTGTGACAGACTTGTGTGGTCTTCACACTCTTCCCAAATTCCTCAGCTAGAATTACTTTGATGTTTGAATAGATGAATCTTAGAGATTGCCTTTGGGCTTTAAATGTCAATTAGGCAAGGCTGCCCTTGTGCACAATCTCTATGTCTTAGTTGGCAAGGTTGCCTTGTGCATCCACTCTCTATGATTTAGTCATTGGTGCTTTAGGTTACCATGTGGTGCTTAAAACCAACAGAGGTCTTATATTAGGGATTTATCTTTCCCACTCTAAAAGAATAATTGATGAATGGCCATTTTGCACATGCTTCTTTCCTCACAATCCAAATGATGGGGAAATTCTAAACAGTGAAAAACACGAAGTATACTTGCTCCTATTACCACGCCCAGACCACACAAGACCTCCCACCCCTGATCACTCAGAATCAGTGTTCTTGTATGAAGACAAGAAATTTTCAGATTCCATAGCGTCCTCTCTGGTTTCTAGGCCACTCTTATTGTTATGTAGATTTTTGTCCTGGCTATGAAACGGAATTGGATTATTGGCAACCCAATAAGTGTGTGACCCTTGCTGCTAGAATCCAAGTTTGCACAAAGATTCTAATCAGGATATTTCCAATTTATTAATCCTCTTGCCTGTGCCCTTCCAAGAGGGTTTACAGTTAGTTGACCCCTATCTCAAGAACCTTTTCATGATCATCACGAGAAGGCAAGAAAGGCATTGTCAGAGTTAACTGGGACATCCGTTGTGCTAGCAAAGAAGGGTGCCAGAGATCTATTGACATTGCTGAGCAGGGTGTCACACCCTAAATAACGTACATTGTTAGAGCCATCCAAGGCAACAAAAGCAGGAAAATGCTAGTAAGACACAATCTTACATCCTGCTCTCCAAGCCTCTCATCATGAATGTAGTCACTTTGCCAACACACATTAGAGTGGTAGGTATTGCACTTTTTCAAAGCGTATTGGTTGTCCAAGAAAAGCACAAGCCCTTTCTCAATTGGAGAGGCTGAGAGTCCATCAAAGGCTACTCAGCGAGTCAGTTGTCAATTCAGTGGGCCAAGAATTTTGCCCACAATAATAGTTGTCTGGTAGATTATCGCTGATTCAAAGCCAAACAGTTTTAATAAAAAAGGCCTTGGTCTTGTCTCAGACCTATATGATAAACAAAAACACAACTTAAGAGCTTAGAAAATCTTAAGCAAAAATTAGTCTCGAACCTCTTCACAAATTCAGCTTTCAAAGAGTTTGTGAGCTTCTACCTTAAGACATCTTTTCAAAAATTGCAATCAAGGATTATGTCAATTGGTGGAGCAACTTGGCTAGGAAATTCTCCAAGCCCCTCTATCCAAATCTGCCTGGACATGGGTCTCCACCGTTTCCAAGCCCTCCTCTAAGAGCAGCTAACCTGGTCAGCAGCATTGTTAAGCGGCAGGCATCCTTGTTAAAAGGCACCAAACTCTGGTCTATGACTTTCCATCCTCCCTAGAAACTTTTAAAGGTGGAAATTGTTTATTATATTAGAATTTAAGACACGTCATAACAACTAACAGTGTTATTTTGAATTGTGCGTGGAGCAGGAATCTTTGTTAAAAGGCACCAAACTCTGGTCTATGAATTTCCATCCTCGCTAGCAACTTTTAAAGGTGGAAATTGTTTATTATATTAGAATATAGGACACATCATAACAACTAACAGTGTTATTTTGAATGATGCCTCTCCACAGCTGAGTTTTAATTAATTTTTCAGAGTGATGTGATCCAGTTTTGCAAATCTGTATGTATATCAACAATGTGCAGCTCAAGCTCAACCATTTGGTGGAGCTCCCGGAACATTTGGGATCAGTACCATGTGCTGCAAGTAGAGAGCCCCCACCCCAAAAGCAACAACCTCTGCACAGAGATTTTGACAAACAAGCCAGAGAGATCAGATCCAGAAAGAGGTTCTCCAAGCAGGCAATCGACGGCAGGGATGCATGAAGTGCAGATTTCTGATGGTTGGCCCATGTCATCCCCATGGGAAGGAGATCTTGGCAATGACACAGGGTGTCGTGTGGATATGGGTAGCAGGTTTTTCAGAGGGATGTGATCTACTCTATCCTTGAGTAAAATCTGTATGTAGTCCAACAAAGTGCAGCTCAAATTTAACCATTTGGTGGAGCTCTTGGCACATTTGGGATCAGTGCCCTGTACTGCAAATAGAGAGCCCCCACCCGAGAAGCAATAACGATCGGATGGAAAAGATTTTGACAGACAAGCCAGAGAGTACAGATCCAGAAAGAGGTTCTTCAAGCAGGCAATCAGCAGCAGGAATGCATGAAGTACAGAATGCTGATGGTTGGCCTATATAACCTACAACGGTAGTAAATCCAGGGGGGTAACACAAGGTGGGGTGTGGATATCGGTGGAGAGATGGTGGTCTAGTGATCCGCCTTCTAGAAAAGCTATGAACCACTATGATAAATTGCTGATTCAAAGCCAGTGGGTTAGCTCAGTGATTGAGTGGTTTGAACCTTATGCAGGAGGTCTTTGGATCAATCCCCCAGGCTGGCTGCCTCTGTTGAATGCATCACTCAACGTCCCTATTGGGTTAGGCGACATAACCAGTGCCAATGGGTTTACGCAGGGTACCAACCGTGAAATGAAGGGAAGAGCCCAGGGATTTCCCTGTGAGATTTTCCCTGGGAACAAAAATAATTGCATTTCACAGCTGGCTACAGTTAGGGGCTTAATTAGGATTTATGATTCTGGACACTTAGACATTGGACTTCAGTCCGGATTCTGGTTAATTTAAATAATTTGCTATTATATGACTTTCGTAAGATCGATTTTGTTTTCTTTTTTAACTTTGCAGACCGGTGGTTTAGGATATTAAATTTTCAAGTATAAGGTCGACCTTTGGCTTGTCCTTTACACAGGTGTGCCCCCAAAATCCATCCGTATTTGGGGGTATGGTGGTGTCGTTAAATCATATTAACTTTTCAAAACAATCGAACTATCATTTTAAAAGTTAATTTTTCCTTCTCTCAGAGATTCAGCATAACAAAGGAGTCTATAATTTTTTTAATTTCAACAAGAAGTTAATAATAAAACCAAAATAAGTACTTCTTATCCTATATCTGAGCGGAAAATGATAATCTAAAATTTTACCATAAACAGAAGGCTCTGGCACAGCACCCATTGCGACGTAATCAAAATTCCCCTATAACTTCGATTTTCTCACTCTCTAACATGTCCCTGAAATCATAACCTGTAAAATTAGCTAACATAACCAAGCGTGTCGGTTCAAAAATTTGCATCAAAAAGTCCACATACGAGAAGTAGTGAATGGCCACTGGCACCTATAAAAACAATAATACTGGCGAAGTATCGTGAGCTGAATCCGTTCCGAGTGATTTCTAAGCTGTTCCAAGCAAAATGCCTCAATCGCTGAGTCAATTGGCCTATAAAGCGCCAAACACAACAAAGAAAACACTGCACATGGAAAGGGACAAGAACTGCCAATCAGTTTGAATGCTTCGCTAAATAAAATTCAAGAAACCCAAATAACGATTCCATGAAAACAGCAATAAACAGGCAAAATTTGGTTGCCCGAGAGCATCAACTTCAGACGGGTTTGTTGTTAAAACCACTCGTGACATCAGAATTGAATCGTTACCCTCGTTGAGACGACATTCCATGTTCGATTCTAGTGATCACTCGAATGCAATCTGTCAATGTTTTAAAAGGTTCCTCTAAGTCCAGGATTGATAGAAACGACATATTTATTTGCCAAAACATATTTTGCAGATATTCCCTAATGGAAAATCATCAAGGGTTTCTCAATGCACAGGTTGCGGGTTCGAGACTGCTGGACTAAACGATCGAACTACAAACAAAATTAGACAGAATGTTCGTGTCATTAACGCTAGGAGGCATTCTCAATGCTATGATTTCTGTGAAACGCAGAAGATAAGCTTGAGCTGACATAATTTATAATAGGAAGAGGGGTAAAGAAACAGAGAGCTTAAGTGTGACGTTTGTATGTGAATCGGAATCGAAACTGGGTGTTTGAATTTGGCATAAACTGCATTTTGTGCTACCTTTCATGCAATGTTACTGGAGGTTAACACAGTCAGCGGACATGTTCGGTTCCTTCAAAATCAATATCCAGCTCCAATCCACTTCCATCTTTAGCAACCCTCGCCTCCTCCTCGTTTCTTTGATTCACCTTCGAAGAGATTTGTCTGAAATTGTCCCAAGTTTTGGCAGAAATAATTGGAGGAACAGTGTCCGGTGGAAACAATATTTAAATGGACCTCCTATGAGGTGTAGAGATCAAATGTCAACTAGTTTAGATGATACCTCGTGGCAGTTGATTGGTGAAAGAGATTTTTCTCCTTATTTTTTCTAAACTCTATGGAATTGTAAGACCTGATACGGTATCGTACATAAAGTATTTCAGAGTGGCTCTAATAGTGTAATACAATATCATATGTATATGAGATTTGATGGTTGAATTTTGAAGGGGATAAGGAAGAAGAACGAAATAATTTTAACTTCCTACAGAGAGTCTCGTCATCTGATTTTGTATTCAATTTTTGTACTGTACAACATGGTAATGAACCTTCTCAATTTTTCAAGAGTCCTTTCAATGAATAATTTATTTCAAGAGTTATTTGTCTATGAATAATTTATCTCAAAAGTTCGTATAACATGATAACGAACCTTCTCAATTTTTCAAGAGTTATTTTAATGAATAATTTATTTCTAAGAGTTATTTTTCAATGAATAATTTATCTTAAAAGTTTGTTTTAATATATTTACATAATTTTCTCTATTGTTTTTGAAAGTTTTACATTTTAAAATGAATTGTTTTTATTTTTTAGGAAGTATAAAGTATATACATTTTTTCTCCTTAAATTTTTTTTGTTTTTTCCAATGTTATGTTTCACAATAGAGTGGATGAAAGTTAGTTATTAGCAATAAGAAGTTTGGCTGTCCATGAGATATTGGCCCTATGTATCTTTTTTTATAATGATTACAAGTATGATTAAACTCTTCAATATAGTAATTTCTCTTTATCCCAAATACCCTTGTGGCACTTAATCATAGCAAAAGCTTTTATCTCTTTACTATTTGTGTGGCATATGTTCAAGTAAATGCCCATTTACTAAACCATTTGCCATTTTTTCACGTCCAAGTCTTCTTTCTTTTGCACAATATGTCATTGAAGAAAACCTTAGGTCATCTTCCCTCTTATATTTGCTCAATTATTTTTAAATATTTTATGAGACACTCCATAGCAATTGTGCATCCCCCATTTCACTTAGCAAGATATCATAAGGAACTAAACTTTTAATTTTGAACTTGTTTACTCAAGTGTTTCTGAATTTTCTCAATTTGCTTCCAATGTAAGTCAAATGTGTTGTTGGCCCACAGTTCATAACTATAAAGAACCATTAGAATCACTAAAAGCCCAAAAAGAGTTTGAGTTGTCTACCAATCTCATAGCTCTGCCTTTCTACACCTATTTTGAAAAGCATACAATGTTTTCCAACCTCCCAAAGTTCTTATCTTTCTGCAACCTTACCAGCTTAGATTTCTGTTGAAGTCAATTATGAAGTATTTGTAATCTACAACTTCTTCAAGAGTGTTGCTTTCAAAGCAGAACTTATATTGGCTATGTTTTATTTTTTAAAGAAAACCAACACTTTCGTCATGCTAATATTAACTTGCATCTTCACTCTTTTACAAAAATACACCAAAAAAAGAAAAAAGAAAAAGTATTCTTACCATATTGTGTAGAAATAAATAAATTTTTCATCTTACATGGTTTTATAAATTTAATTTTACATTTAGTTATGTTATAACTTTATAACTGACATTTTTATTAATTAATTTTTTTGTTTATGTTAATTAAAATTGAAAAACATATCGATCATTTTTCAATATAGTATAGCAATCATAAATAATTTAGTAAATATACTTTATATAGTAAAGTGATCATAAATAATTTTAAATTTTATATTATAAAAATATAGTTTTTAATGGTTAAACTCGTCTATAATAAAATTATTTAATAAATGATATAGGAATATCTTTAGTTACGACATTATTTTAGATTCATTCTAAGTTCACAAATAAAATAGATTATATATCTATGTTATTTGCATGGGGTGGAGTTATAACTATGAGCGAGTATTGGTTTGTTCTTTTGGGTTGACGATAGGTTTTTTCTTTTTATAGGAGTGAGATATTAATAATTTTAATTATTTTGAAGAGGAGTTCTAGAAGTTAGAAGTTTGTGTGGTAGTTAGGGTTTTGTTTTTAGCCATTTAATATTTGTTTTGCTTTGTTTATGTGGAATTTTGAAGATTGTTCAATAGTGAATTTTTGTGATTTCGCAAAAAAGTTTGTTCTTTTGCAGGTATGGCTACTAGTCTAGCTAGTTCTTCTTCAGTTTCGTACAACACTATGTTGAAATTTGGTTTTGGTCTCCCAGTGGTTTAATAAATTTCTTGCCTCAATGTTCCTGTGGTTGAGCAAACTTTCCGTTGTGAAAAATATTTTTCAAAGAATGGCTTGGTTTGCAGGTTTAATGGGTATTGGTTACGACTAGTAGATCTACTAAATGGATGTTTGAGACATGGAAGCCCTTTTTGATGGACAAGCTGAATATTTACCCTATGGCTCAGGGTTTCTTCATTGTGGTTTTTGGTAATACTGAGGACAAGAAGGCCATTTGTGGAGTTGGGTTGTGGTTTTGGGGAGTGCTGGCCTCTTTATGCAGCCATGGACTCCCACTTTGACCTGGTAACGACATCAATCTCCCCTGCCCCAGTTTGGGTAAGGCTTCTGAACCTTCCCTTACATTTTTATAATCATACATCTCTTTCCTACATTGGGAATGTGCTGGGAAAGTTTTATCGTCGTTGTCCTAAAATGGAAAAAAAAAATTACAAGACTACTTATGCCTGCATTTGTGTGGAGATGGACTTCGATAAGGGTTTTCCTACAAAGATTAATTTGATGATATTAAATTGTCATCATCATTCACTCTAAATGAGTAGGAATTATGAAGTTAAAAACATGAGGCTTTCTTCCCAATAAGGTCTAGATTGATACAAAGTTGTCATAATCATTTATTTCAAGTGAGTAGGAATTATCAAATTAATAACAATAATGTCTAATATTTAATGATGAAGGTCAAGGTGTCCAATTATTTTATAAATGGAGGAGGTTGTAGCAATCACTTTATTTTCCCATGTGTTCCATTACTATTATCCAAGATTTATTGAGCAATCATTTACAATATAGGATATTATCTAATTCTCAATATTATTCAAAAAATTCTTTTATTGAATCCTAAGTTCTTGGGTCCTATATCCATGTCGTGTCTCAAAGTGTTTTTAAGAATTAATAACGATCAAGAAAATATTAAGGTGGACTTGGCCTAATAGCCACATGGAGAATAAAGATAGAGGAATTGAATTAGCATCAAGAAATAAAATCAATTTGGAGGTTGTGAAGTGGTTTTCAACCATATTAAGACAGCCTAAATTGTTTTGTTCTAATAAAGAACAACTAAACCAATTGAACTTCTTCATTTTGCAATAGAATGTGTTGCTTGTGATTGTAAATTGAGTTTAGCTTGGGTGTTCAAGAGGAATTATTGTTATCTTCCCTACCCAAGTTGAGTTCCCATAAATGGTTTTGAACCCTATTGTAATTGACCTTGTTCCTTGAAGATTCTAAAATTTAGCTTAAGTACAATCCTCAAAATGAAGAGAAAATGTTTAGAAGTTTTCTCTTTGTAGAAATTAAAGTGTAGACTCTAAACTTCTCATGAAATTTTCTAAATCACATGACCAAAAGCTACTCTACTGATCTGTGGAAGTAAATTCACGATCGAGAACACAAATCATTAACATGCATTAAGATTTAACTCACATACACTGTTATGAAACCAGCTCACAAAAAGATAGAAAAGATAGATCAACAACTTAGAAATCAGCCTCTTCGAGGGGGCGACCTCCTTTTCATTACACAAATGAACAATTCTTTGATGATACAAATGACAAGACCTCATTTCTATATATAGGATTCTAAGGGGTCCCAATACAATCAGAGCCTACATAACAATAATATTGTAGGGGCACAACAATAACAATAGTGGGCTTCTATGGGGCATAATAATAACAACATGGGGACTATATGGGCACAATAATACAATAAGGGGGTTGCACTAATAACAATAAGGGGTTACACTAGTAGTATAGGGACCTAACATGCCCCTCCTTCAAAAAGTGTTGTCCTCAACGCTTGAGTAGTTCTGGATGCTTCTGTATAAAATTCTCATCCTCCCATGTGGAATCTTCAACGGTAAGTTCTTCCACTTGATGAGATACTCTGAAATTGATCGATTTCGTAGCTATCGATTTCTTGTTTTTGTGACTACTTCAGGTTCCAATATGATTTTTCCTTCCTCGTCAAGTTTTGGAAATATTGTTTGAACTAGGATCTTCTCACCTATAACCTTCTTTAAGCATGAAACATGGAAAACTAGGTGCACTCGAGAAGATGCAGGAAGCTCCAATTTGTATGCCATAGTAACAATCTTTTGTAACACCTTGTACGGACCATAATACCTTGGTGATAATTTATTATCCTTCGTAGCTTGCTTGAGGGACATTTTTTTGTATGGTTGTAGTCGTAGAAATACCCAATCACCTACATCAAAACTTATTTCGCTGCGATTTTGATATGCATGTTGTTTCATTCTATTCTGCACCAAAGTGAGGTTATCCTTTAAGAGTTTGAGAACTTGTTTTTTATGCTCGATGTGATCTTCCACTGCTTGACCCTTATAATTTTCTTTTAAAGATGATGTGATGGACGGTGGATGATAAGATGAGCTATGAGCTAACTGAGTACCCAAATATTCCACCTCTTGTACTCCAAAGAAACATTTGAAGCTTTTTGCATATAATTGTTTCTCCTCCAATAGTTTGAGCACCTTGTCAACGTGTTGAACATGATACTTCCAAGACTTGTTGTAGATTAGTATATCATCAAAAAATACTAACAAAAATTTTCTAATGAAGGGTTTGAAAATGGAATTCATCAAACCTTGAAATGTAGAAGGTGCATTGGTAAGGCCAAAAGGCATGACCAAAAATTTATAATGACCCTCATGAGTTCTAAATGTTGTTTTTGGAATGCCTTCAGTCTTCATTCTGATTTGATGATATCCTTAATGAAGATCCAACTTGGCGAAGTAAATTGCTCCATGTAATTCATCTAATAATTCATCAATGATAGGAATGGGAAATTTATCTTTAATAGTAAGCTTGTTGAGCTCCCTATAATCCGGACACATGCGCCATGATCCATCCTTCTTGTGTACCAATACCATTGGAGTAGAGAAAGAACTTTGACTAGGTTGAATTATACCAACCTCTAGCATTTCTGCAACCATACGTTCAATTTCACTCTTTTGGGCATATGGATATCTGTAAGGCCTTATGTTTGGGGGAACACTTCCTGGAATCAAATGAATAACATGATCATAATCACAAATAGGTAGGAGGCCTTTGGGAGTCTCAAATACCTTGGAATAATTGTCCAAAACATTTTGGAGATCTGTTGAAATAGATGATTTCGATGTGGGAACCTCTAGTGAACATAATTGTGCAATTACACCCCGTTGTTCTTTCTTTAGAAGCTTTGTCATGCTGTTAGAGCTGATTATCTTTCTTGGTTTCCCTTCGATACCCCTTAATTCAACTTCCTTTCCTTCCCAAAAAAATTCAAGAAAAGTTCTTGAAAATTAAAAGCTATCGTACCCAAAGATTGTAGCCATTGGACTCCTAGTACAACATCTACACCAACCATTGGAATGGAAAGCATTGGACTATTCAAGACATATTCTCCCATGGATAGCTTGATATTATGGCACTTTCCAGAGCAATTTATGGTTCCTCCATTTGCAACCATTACTTGACACTCTAGTGTTGGATATAGGAAGCAATTCAATTCCTTGGCTATTTTACAATGAATAAAATTATGGGTACTACCCGAATCAATCAACATTATTACCTTTTTCTTCTTGATATGCCCTTATATCTTGAGAGTTTGAGGAGTGGTAATTCTTGTCAATGCATTACAATATATGGTCATATTCATTTCTTCTTTCTTTGGGATTGGTTCCTAGTGTATATCCTCTTCTTTTGACATTTCTTGTTCCTTTTCTTGCTCCTCTTCCGCACCTATGTAAATGAATTTATTCTCAGCACACTTAAGACCTTTAGTGTGTTTTCTATCACAATTGTAACAAAGCCTTTTTTCTTTTTTTTCTTCCAATTGTTGTGGTGTCAACCTTGTAGGTGGTGAAAGGCTAGGAGAAACAACACTTCCATCTTTATAGTTGTGAGTGGTAGGCTTCCTTGTTGCCATAATTTTGCTTTCCAACCTGAATGCCTTCTCCAATGAATCAAGTTCTCAAAGGTGAACCTCATGTTGGATGTTATCCTTTAAAGTCCCTATGAACACATCAATTCTATGCTCCTCTGGAATATCTTTTACCCTTATATTTAATTTTTGGAAGTCCTCAATATGCTCCATCATTGAACCCTTTTGTTTGAGATTTATCAATTGGCTAAAAAAGGTGTTTCTCTTTGTATCCTCATAATGTGCTATCATTTCCTCCGTGAAAATTGACCAGGTGAAAAGTGGTTTACGAGAACAAATCCCTTTATACCATAAAAATTGATTCGGTTCTAAATATAAAGATGCAATACATACCTTTTGTAATAGTTGCACATCATGTAGATCAAAATATTTCTCCATCTGTAGTATCCATGTTATGGGATCCTTGCCATCAAACTTCCTCATATCAATCTTTGGAATATGGTGGGTCTTCAATCCAATGTTATATTCTATGAAATCATGATTAACATTTATTTTTTTTCTCGTAATGAGTTTCCTCTACTACCTTTTCGTCATTAGGAGGCCTTTCTTGTAGCAGTTTTGTCCCACCTTCCTTCAAACCTTCCATGTCTTTCTTCAAATCTTCCATGCCTTTCTTCAAATCTGCTTCCATGGCACATATAGAACTTTTTATCTTAGCTTCGATCGCATTCTTCAAATCATCCATCCAATTTTTCTTACTAGGTGTTTCTATTTTCTTGATTCGAGTCATTCTTTTTCTTGCTTTTAGCACCTCGATCTTGAATCTATTGTATCTTTTAAATTTCAAATCTCCAAGGTCTGAAATTGTGACCTCTAGTAGCCCTCTACATCCTCTTTCAAATGCCACCAATCTAATCAAAATTGGATTCTCCAAGAAAGGGTTATGCCCAATCTCTCAAGATGACCTGATTATATACTTTTTCAGTAGAGATAAATTGTACGAAGTGCCAGGTGTCACTATTTTGATCTTCAAACCTAAAAACAATAAACAGAAAATTACTTCGTCCTCTTTCTATGACTTCTTACGAAATTTCAATCTGATGCTCAAAGAGAAAGTTATGACGATTTTCCCAATGTCGCTTGTTTGGGATGTATTTCGAGAGCCTGCAAAAATCCTAAATGTCTTGGACAGTATCTCCGAAAATATAGCAAAAGAAGATCTGAAATTCAGGCCTGAGCTTCATCAAGGTTTCGGCTCAAATGGGTTTTAATTTCAAAGTCGAAACCTTCGTAGAAAAAAAATTATAGAGAAAATTCTAGGATGGCCTGTTTTAGATGGAATTTTGGAGCTTGCAAAAACCCTAACTTCCTCAAATCATAACTCTGAAAATATTGCGAGACAAGATCCGAAATTTAGACCCGAGGTTCAAAACGATTTCGGCTCAAATGGGCTTTTTTTAGCTTCTAAAACTTCGTAGCAAAAAAGTTATAGTGAAAATTCCACGATGACCTGTTTGGAGCAGCGAAACTCTAGAATCCAAACCTCTGATACCAAATGTTATGAAACTAGCTCACAAAAAGATAGAACAGATAGATCAACGACTTAGAAATCAGCGTCTTCGAGGGGGAAACCTCCTTTGCATTACACAAATGAACAATTATTGGATGATACAAATGACAATACCTTCTTTCTATATATAGGAGTCTAAGGGGTCCCAATACAATCAGAGCCTACATAACAATAAAATTGTAGGGGCACAACAATAACAATAGTGGGCTTCTATGGGGCATAATAATAACAACATGGGGACTATATTGGCATAATGATACAATAATGGGGTTGCACTAATAACAATAAGGGGTTACACTAGTAGTATAGGGACCTAACATACACAAAGATTTATCTAGGGGAAATCAACAGCTCAAAACCCCTTGATATTTGTATTGCATTAATCAAAGAATCTGGATGAATACAATATGTTATGCTTAAGCTCGAGCTTAACTTGCATTTGTATCTTCTATCATTTTCCTAACTGACTGACCTTGGCCAATACTTAGCCAAATTTTCGAACCTCCAAGCTCCTATTTCCTTGCATTGTTCCTCAAGGAATTAGCCCCCTATTATTTAGGAAATTCCTCAATTTGGATTGCGCAATTCCTATAGGTCCTTCTCTGACTGCATGCATGACTTGTACAACTTGGAATAGTTTACAACTGATACATTGCCCTTGAACTCCAATCTCAACTGGGTAACTTAAATTCTCTGCATGCATCAATTATTTTGGGTTGATTGATTAGTTAACTGGATGATCACTCAGTGTGAAAAAAGTTACACACCCTTAACTTGACTTCCACTAGTTCTACTAATAGTGAGAACTAGTTACACTGACAATAACTCAAATTAACGGAAATAGATTGCTACAAAATAGCAATCAATCATGTATAACTAAACTCAAGTGTCTCCAACTCGAATTTATTGAGTTAACTGAGTGACAAGAGCCATGTCACCTTAGTTAATTACGTCCAAATATTATACTGAAATTGAAATTCGAATTTCACCTAATTTAATAAAGGGAAAAATAAATTAGGACTTTCTTGTTGTATTTTCAACACTCTTAACAATGTAACCTAGAAGGGGTTATCTTTTGCCCCAACAAATAAAGGGATATTCAATTTGTCTGGGATCTAGGGGTTTCTTGAAATAACCACGACAAATATTTAGCTCTATGGCAAGGTTTGGATTTGGCTCTCTCCAAGGGAAATTGTCACCTAATGGTTTTTGGTGATTCAATGATTATTATTTAGCGAGCCAGTAAAGTAAAAGGGAACTTTGAGCAGATCTTAGACCCTATTCTGCATCGAATCAAGCTCATGTTGATAAAATTTGATTTGATTGAACTCTTCCATGTCAAGAGAAACCTCAACGCGGTGGCAAATTTTCTAGTCAATCAAGGAGTCTTATTAGAACAAGGAGTTTTGAAGGTTGATGATGGAGATCTTATCAATAAATAAATTCCACGAGTAGTATAATTAGAACCATATTGATTTAGTTATTAATTGAAATTAATTATAGGATAATGCGATGGGTCTCGTCATTTCTCCTTGTCAAGGGTTATTTCAAAATTACGTTATATGATATAACTCCCTCTGTGTTGTAGCGATCGCTTCTTTACATGGAGGGACAAGTCCATGCGACCACTTGGATGGTATTCATCATGTTTCATCGTCTAGAGGACATATGAAGGAGAGTCTTATAGGTTAATAAATCTATTAGAATGTGTGAATCATGTGTTCCTCCATCTAAGAAGCAAAATACATGCATGAGATCCATGTCTAATGGATTTTGCCCCAGAAAAGAACATTTCCACAATGGTTTCAAATTTCCTTGATTGATTAGTGCATGCGGTTCAATGCAGAATTAATGGCGGAATCAAAGGTATCAAACCAAGGAGAATTGGCTCAAAGGATTACATATAGTGCTAGAGCGAATTTGATAGCTCGTACTTGATAGTTAGTTGCATAATTCGTGAGAATTGACAACAGGACTGGAGTGGGATTAATTTCATGGAGTGAGGTTCCAGTGCAGGAGAGGAAGATATTAGTATTATCTTAGTGTAAATGGTAAGTGTTATGGATTTTGTCATCTCTTTGGTTTCAAAACATGCAGAGATGATATTGTCTGAGTCATAGGCTCACTTTGACCTTTTGAACCAGAAAATGGGCATATTGGAAGTTAAAATGGATAGATTGCAACTCGCAACAGAAATGATGAGCTTTTGTGTGGATAATTTGATCTTGGCAACGGAGGGCAGTGCAGTGAAGGCTCGCAACAACGCATCCGAGGATTCCTTGCCGCAACGAAAAGTGAACTCAGCATTGCAAGAGATGGCATCAAGACTAATATAGGTTGAGCCTCCCCCTCCTTCACAGCCTAAGCCAAAAGCAAATGTAGATCGAGTCAATATTCTTATTGGGGAAATGTGGTGGGACAATTATCTCTTAGTTATTTTTGTCATGTTATGCAAATATATAGTGATTGTTTTTTGGAGGTTGTATGAAGAAAGTCAGTTCATAATAGTTGTATGTAGATAGGGTGTTAACTGTGTCAATCCTTTTTGGAGATTTTGGACATTTGCAGAAGAAATTTCGGTTTAGATTGTACAAGTTTCTGGCCTTCAAACTAGAATATTTTAATGCAATTTATAATAGTTTCTTAAAAAAAATCAATTTAACTTAGAAGAATTTTTTTTGAAAAACCTATAAATAATTATATGTTCTATAAAAAAAAATGTTTTTTATAAGCTTGGCATGACTACATCTTCAACATGTCCAATATATCACCCCGATCGGGGCGGGGAATTGAACAGGTGACTTCACATCAAGGAGTGCCTTAACAGAGCACCCGATCACCATCTATCCAAGACCCCGTGGACATATGTTTTATAAATTTAAGTTTATAAACCCTCCACAATTTAAGTTTGGAAATGCTACTATTAGCAATGGTGTCTCTTGAATAAGAGGTGAATAAGAGATAGATTTATAAGTGGACTTGTATATATAAACATGAATTAGAAAATTAATTGCTTATCCAATAAAGAATTTTGAATTTTGAAACTTTATTTTTTTAATGCTCAATTATATTAATAATTAATTATAATAATGTATGCAAAATTATATTATTAAAATCCCTGATCGAGGTGTGAAATAATTGGAGGCCCGCTTGGGTTTGATTGATATGATAAAGCATTTATTGGTTTGGGACAATGGGTGGTATCCCTCACGCCCTCACACACCTATTCGCTGTGATAACATGAAGCGTTGCAGATCATGGCAGATCCATGACGTGGTTGGTAACCCTCGCCGCCTACAGGTGGTGGGAGTGGAGGTGGAGTTAAGACCATTTGTCTGGCATATAAAGTCAAGTCCTCAGCTTCTTAGTGATCCAAAAATGGATCCTGGATAAACCTCTAAGTCTAAAAGACTTCATGCAAGAGGTGAAAGGTGCTAAATGGCACACATCCTTTGTAAATCAGAGGAAAATGAAAGTCGCAGGCTGCTCTAAGAAATGGTCTCATTGCAGG
This sequence comes from Pinus tabuliformis, assembly GCA_031772625.1. NCBI lineage: Eukaryota > Viridiplantae > Streptophyta > Pinopsida > Pinales > Pinaceae > Pinus > Pinus tabuliformis. The sequence goes on from CM062808.1 coordinate 737,297,353, forward strand.
GATCCCTCCATTCTGAATCCAACGCAACTTAAATGGGCGAAAACGGATTTCAGATGGGAAAGCTATCATAAAATGAAGCTGCCCTTTTTCAAAGGAAAAAGAGGCAAAATCCCTTGATAATGGGTCCAAAAAACCCTCTAAGTCTTCCAAATCTCCCAAAAGGGCAAGACCACCGAAAAAGGAGAAGTTATGGAGAAGGCAGATAACACTATCGGAGGTTGAAAACATGAAGAAAACCATAAAAACAAGGCTATTGGAGGCTTTAACAGTGTATGCACAGGGGCCGTCGGATCTGGCCAATCAACAGTCCAGATCTGATCGGCAATCGCAATCGGCGGTGGCAGTCGAAGGCATAAAGTGCGATGGGCCGATGCGATACCGCAATCGTCAATATCGACGGATCGCAATCGGCAAACACAATGCAGAGGGGCTTACACACACACACACACATGTGTGTGTGTGTGTGTATGCGCGATGTGATGGTGCGGTCGCCGAAATTGGTAGATCGCAATCGGAGCATTACAGAGGCGGGGCCGATATGTTATAAGTTATATGTCCGATGCGACTAGTCGAACCCGACGGCAATATAAACCGGATTCAATATATTTTGAAATCCGTTAAACACCATTTTTCAATGTATTTTCGCAATTTCGCTTATCAAACAAAATGCGAAGGATGGAGGCCAACTGCGATATGCGATAGTGATTCCTAAGCAGACTTGATAGGGATATAAAGCATAGTTATGAATATTTCAAGTCCGGATGGACAGTGCTTTGCGAACTTTCCCGTGTATAGCAGCGCTTTTCTTTGTAAACACAGAGCGACCGTTTCAGGTGGATTCAAAGTGCGAGTGGATTCCTTTCGTTATGGAATAGGTGGCATTCATCCCCGAGGGTGTTTAGCAATGATGCTAACGCTCAAAGAAGGGATTCGAGCAGACATGGCCGAAAGTGGCAGAGCCCGAAAGGGAGAACCAACAGGCAGTGCATTTTGGCTTTTAAGCCATGAATGCCAAAGAAAGAGGGTTGTTGGGTTGTTGAACAGTGGCCAAGTTGCTACTGAGTTATTGTTGGTGGCCAAGTTGTTGTTTGTTGCTAAATGCTGAAAGTAATAGTAGCAGAGAAGCGAAAAGCAGCTGAGGGAGCCTTTGGGGTCACTTGAAGTTCAAGTGAAAAGCCAAAGAGCATGAAGGTTGCAAAAGGCAGAAAGAATCTAGAGTCGAAGAGCCAAAGAGCCAGAGTCAGAGCAAAGAGCTCAAACCGGAGCGAAAGAGCAAGAGTCAGAGCCAAGAGCCAGAACCAAGAGCCAAAGAGCCAGATCCAAGAGCCAAGAGCCAAGACCCTGAGCTTCAAGAACCAGAGGAGATTAAATGGTGTCTGAACCCACTGTTTTTGTAAAAAATAGCAGGAGTTGGGCCAAGGGCTTGTAAAAAAGACTTACACCATAATCCCAGAGAGCCTAGTCGAGTTGACTAGAGCTCACGGAGATGTAGACCAAGAGTTGTGGGTGAACTCCTAATTAATTTGTTGTCTTATGTGTTTGTTTTTACTGCTGCATTATTCACTGTTATATGCATTTATATATCAGTTTAAGCACATTCACATATCAGCACAAACAGCAGAGTCTAAAACATATAATCAGTTTAAAACAATTATCAGCATACACTATATTATCAAGCATTTCTTAATTCCGCATTGGTTAATCAAATAGACTTGGGAATATTCAAGCTTTGGAAGTGGGAGAGGTTCTTGTAAGCTAGACAAGAAGCTTAAGAGCCCCATTTTCAGATCAGGTGGTATTAGAGCTTAAGATTGATTAACCCCACCTTTAAGAAGGTTATATTAGAATGCTTGATTGATAGGGCAAAGATTGCTTGTCTGAAAGGTGTTTGAACAACAAGAGGCTGATTTTATGCTTGTTTGTAGACTAACTTTTTGTTGAGTTTGCAGAAGTAAAGGGGAAGCTATTGATAGCTCAGTCCAGGAAGGACAAGAAGGAAGAAGAGCTGAAGGCATTCTTCTATCCCAAGGACCTCAAGGCAATCCAAAGCATAAGAGGTTGCTTAAATAAGCTCTTTATTTATCTTGTTGAAGTTTTTTTTTTGTTCATTGGCATAATGACAACTTCTACAAGTGGGTCCTCAAATTCTGCTTGCTTCACAAGATTCCTTGATGAAGACATGAAGCAAGAATTGTCCACCATGATGGATATGGTGAGAGAAATGTATGAGGATGGAAGGAATAGTAGCATGCTTAGAAAGCAGCTGAATTCCATGAAGGAAGAGAAGCAGTTGCTTGCTGACAGATTGTAGGAAATGGAGAGGCAACTTCATATTGCAAATATGAACATGAAGAGGATGCATGAGTTGGAAACACAACTCTTTGTTGCCCAAGAAGCCTTAGTCAAGTACCAACTTGAAGAAGAGGTAAGCCATTCCAGTTTTTCTTCAAATTCTTCTGAGAATGCTTGTATTGGTTCTTTTGAGAAACATACTAAAGGCATAGGTTCCAAGCTAATTTCCAAGATGGGCTATGAAGGAAAGGGCTTGGGAAAGCATGCACAAGGTATTGTTGAACCAATAATGGTTAAGGAAAGGCCTAAATATTTGGGTCTTGGCTATGGACGGTCTTATGGAGAGAATTCCAAAGCTGCAATGAAAGCCACTAAAACAGTCCTAAGAAGGAGTTTCATTTCATGTCCTCTACCTCAGAAGTGTGAAGGTTGTATCCAAGAGGAATACAATAGCTTGAAACATCAATTGTAGGATGCAGGTGTTCATAAGCAGACACTTGAACCAGAGAGTTGGGGAGACTCTAACAGCCTTGAAGAGTTTGATGGTGTTCCAAAGGGAGCCACTTCTTCATTTGCTTCACCTCCTCATGAAGGCAATAAAGGTGAAAGAGGCAGGTATAAATTTGGTTCTAAACATATTCCTTTTGATTTTGCAAAGCATGATGAATTTCCACATAAGTATGAGGAAAGAGTTGCATGTTCCTTTTGTGGTTTGGATAACCATGATGTTTCTAGATGTTGGAAGAGAATGGCCACATACAGGAAGTAGAAGAAGGAAAAGAAGCAAGAAGCCAAAGGTCCATTGGACAAGGCAAATCATGCTATCAAGAGGATGCACATGCAGTGCACTTACTGCCATAAGCAAGGACATCTTGCTGCAAAATGTTGGACACTAAATCCAACAATGCTTCCACCAAAGCTGAAGAAAGTGGAAAGAGAAGATGGCAGAAATGGAAGTGAAGATTCCATGAATGATGTGTCTCAAAATGATTCACATGTTGATGCTGATGTGCAGGCAAGGGTAGTACCTTTGAAAGGGATTGGTAAGGAATAGTTAGAGTTCTTATTCGATTAAGATTGCATGTCTATTGATGCATCTACATTATATTTCATTTCAGCTTCGAAAATACAGTATGCTTAAGCGAAAGTTGAAGGATGAAATGCATGCATAAGTTTGATATGCATGAACACAGGGATGTTGATGATTTCTTTGTTTGTTGGACATGTATGTGTAATTAACTTGCAGGGTTGATTGCTTTGACATGCGCGTGATGCCATGTTGACTTGAAAGAAGTTAACTTGGTCTCCAAATGGAGATAATGATGAAGTGTTTCATCTTAAGAAAAAGAGTCCTAATGGTCTTTGCCTACATGCTTGACTTAAGGGTCATCTGTTTAAAGGCATGTTTTGTGGCCTTGTTGTCTAGTCCATCATTTGTATGCAGATGTAAGACACGGAGGTGTTCACAAGATGTGAAAATCTGTTTCTTTTCTTGAAGCAGGAGTTAGTCCATCCAGTTGTTGTCTATATGCCTGTTGTTGTTAACAATTGTTGTTGGCAGCTTGTCAAACCGGTACAAATGAAAGTTTTGTGGAGCAGATGTACTTCACATTTGTTGAGCCACCTTGAATCAATGATCAAGGCAAAGAAGCTCAAACTACCTTCTATGACCATTTCAGTAGAAGTTCTACAGAAAGGCAATTAGGAAGACAGTTCTTCTCAGGAAGACCAACCCATCCAGAAAAGGGGAGTGGTCAGAAACTTTGGTTCAGAGGCACTATGCAAAGGCAAGTGTAGGGAGGCTGAAAGAAGAGGGTGAATCACTCTCATTTACTGTTCAGATCAGTATATCAGTCTTTTGGAGACCAAAAGTTCTTTTAGTGGGAAGGCGTGATCCAAAAATGGATCCTAGATAAACCTCTAAGTCTAAAAGACTTCATGCAAGAGGTGAAAGGTGCCAAATGGCACACATCCTTTTTAAATTAGAGGAAAATGAAAGTCGCAGGCTGCTCTCAGAAATGGTCTCATTGCAAGGATCCCTCCATTCTGAATCCAACACAACTTAAATGGGCAAAAACGGATTTCAGATGGGAAAGCTATCATAAAATGAAGCTGCCCTTTTTCAAAGGAAAAAGAGGCAAATCCCTTGATAATGGGTCAAAAAAACCCTCTAAGTCTTCCAAATCTCCCAAAAGAGCAAGACCATCGAAAAATGAGAAGTTATGGAGAAGGCAGATAACACTATCAGAGGCTGACAACTTGAAGAAAACCATAAAAACAAGGTTGTCGGAGGCTTTAACAGTGTATGCACAGGGGTCGTCGGATCTGGCCGATCAACGGTCTAGATCCGATCGGCAATCACAATCGGTGGTGGCAGTCGGAGGCATAAAGTGCGATGGGCCGATGCGATACCGCGAACGCCGATATCAACGGATAGCAATCGATGAACACAACGTAGAGGGGCTTCCACACACACACACACATATACGCGCGATGCGATGGTGCGGTTGCCGAAATCGGCGGATCGCAATTGGAGGATTACAGAGGCGGGGCCGGTATGTTATAAGTTATATGTCCGATGCGACTGGCTGGACTTGACGGCAATATAAACCGGATTCAATATATTTTGAAATCTGTTAAACACCATTTTTCAATGTATTTTCGCAGTTTCGCTTATAAAATGAAATGCGAAGGATGGAGGCCAACTGCGATATGCGATAGCGATTCCTAAGCAGACCTGATAGGGATATAAAGCATAGTTATGAATATTTCAAGTCCGGATGGACAGTGCTTTGCAGACTTTCCCATGTATAGCAGCGTTTTTTTGTGTAAACACAGAGCGACTGTTTCAGGTGGATTCAAAGCGCCGGTGGCTTCCTTCCGTTATGGAATAGGTGGCATTCATCCCCGAGGGCATTTAGCAATGATTGCTAACGCTCAAAGAAGGGATTCGAGCAGACATGGCCGGAAGTGGCAGAGCCCGAAAGGGAGAACCAACAGGCAATGCGTTTTGGCTTTTAAGCCATGAATGCCAAAGAAAGAGGGCTGTTGGGTTGTTGAACGGTGGCCAAGTTGCAGCTGAGTTATTGTTGGTGGCCAAGTTGTTGTTTGTTGCTAAATGCTTAAAGTAATAGCAGCAAAGAAGCGAAAAGCACCTGAGAGAGCCTTTGGGGTCACTTTGAAGTTCAAGTAAAAACCCAGAGAGCGTGAAGGTTGCAGAATGCAGAAAGAACCCAGAGTCGAAGAGCCAAAGAGCCAGAGCTAGAGCCAAGAGCCAGAGTCAGAGCCAAGAGCCCGAACCAGAGCCAAAGAGCCAGAGTTAGAGCCAAGAGCCAGAACCAAGAGCCAAAGAGCCAGAGCCAAGAGCCAAGAGCCAAGAGCTAGAGCTTCAAGAGCCAGAGGGGATTAAATGGTGTCTGAACCCACTGTTTTTGTACAAAATAGCAGGAGTTGGGCCAAGAGCTTGTAAAAAAGACTTACACCATAATCCCAGAGAGCCTAGTTGAGTTGACTAGAGCTCACGGAGATGTAGCCCAAGAGTTGTGGGTGAACTCCTAATTAATTTGCTGTCTTATGTGTTTGTTTTTACTGCTGCATTATTCACTGTTATATGCATTTATATATCAGTTTAAGCACATTCACATATCAGCACAAACAACAGACTCTAAAACATATAATCAGTTTAAAACAATTATCAACATACACTATATTATCAAGCATTTCTTAATTCCGCATTGGTTAATCAAATAGACTTGGGAATATTCAAGCTTTGGAAGTGGGAGAGGTTCTTGTAAGCTAGACAAGAAGCCTAAGAGCCCCATTTTCAGATCACTTAGGGAGCCTAAGTTTGATGTTTACAAGTTTGCGGCGTCGAGAACGTGAGAGGTATACCCAGCTGTTGCCTGTCTCTGTTCGAGGTTGGCGTATAAAGTATGGTATGCTATAATGCTATCTATTTATCCTGGGTTGGGGGCTGCTACTCGTGATAAGCCTCACGTCTAGCGGGGAAAGGAAATACTGGTTAAGTTAACAGTTTTTGTGACTGGCAATATTGGCCTTCTTGACTATGTAATGTCGATTTCTATCTTTTTGACAACATCCTTTCTCGCATGGACATGTTTATTGGTTTTGTATTTTCCTCATGATGTTTCCTCTGCATGTTGGTAATTGGGTTCCCCGTTTTAACCTTAAATTGTCAAGGCAAACCTTGTGGAGAGTAAGGGTTCTAGTAAATAATTAGGGCTGAGTCTATAGACTCAGGGCTCAAGGGTGCATGGGGGACACCGTTTTTATTCTGGTGGTACCTCCCACTCCTAGAGGGTTACTGTTTATGTATGCTTGCTGGCTTGGGTGGTGGAATTCTGAAGGGACGCAGTGTCGTCCGATGTTTCATTTGTTTTTCTGGTCATACATTAAGTTAATGCTTGTCTTTCGGGTGGTTCTCTATATAAATAATATTTCAGGTTTGCCTATATTGTATCCACTTTCGGCCTCTGTACAGTGGGTTGGTTTACGAGCATGGGAAGGTGGGAGAAGGGTGAAGAAAGGGGGCCCAACCTTGGCAGATATGGTGAAGTCTTAGCCTCGTGGTGGAGCCTCGGGCCGAGGCGGAAGGGGCCGCAAACACCAAGAAGGCAAAGATAAATAAGTTGGTTCATCTTTTGATCGGACTGTGCAGTAGAGGGGTCAGAAAATGAACTCTAAGATTCTTCAGGGCACGGTTTAGTCATACTCTGAAAGGACCCCGACGCAGGTGAAACAATTGATCGTGACCTAGGAGGCAGAGTTGAATTTGAAAGTTGAGCTTGAACCGCCAGCCGAAGATTGGGGGGAGCTAATCATGGACCCTGGGTACACTCGCAGTCGTCTCACCTTGTTTAGATAGTCCGTCCATCTCTATTGGTTAATGAAATGCATAGTGGCCAAAGCAATGGCTGCAACCACCAACACAACAACGCAAAGTGAGCCCAAGCCGGGCATCCGAGACATTCAAAAAGAGCTTCAACTTATTCAACTTCAGTTGCAGAATTAGAACACTCTCCTGGGCCACATTGAGCAGCATATCCCATATTTACCGCAATCTGAATTTCCAAGATCAAGTGCTAAAGATCTTTCTCCTGTGGAATCGTCAAATGATTAGTAGGTCGAAGTTATGCCTGTTAATTTTGGCTTGATCTTGACTATATATGTTGGGTAGCATTTTATGTTTTCAGTGTTATGCTTACTAGTTGGTTTTCAGACTATCATCCTTATAAGGCTTGGTTAAATAGACTCAAACTATTTATGTTTTGGATGGCTTATACTGCGATTCGGTGTCCAACAGACCTGATTTCCCACTAGGCAGGTTGAGGCCACCGAACGACTTATATATTTGTAACCTGCCTGTTTATAGATGAATGAATGAAAGGTAATGCTAAGCTTTATATATATATATGTGAATGAAAGGTAATGCTAAGCTTAATATATATATATATATATATATATATATATATATATATATATATATATATATATATATATATATCTTATTCAATTAATTTTATAAAGTCAAGTACTAATACTATATATTAAGGTGTTTACGGGGTGTTGAGTGGATGGTGACAAGATGTTCTATTAAGGCACTATGTGGTGTAAAGGTCATCGGTTCGAAACTCCGTGGGAAAAATATCCAATCATTTTAAGAGCCGGTGTGGCCCAAGTTGGGTGCGATCCCCAGGGGATTTTAATGACTTAGATGCCCTTGAATCATGGTTACTCGAACCATAAGTGTGTCAATCATCCCAAGACACACACGTATACACACACACACATATTCTAACTTATAGAGGAAATCACTTTTTTCACTAGAATTCAACAATACAATTTCAAGCAGGAATGTGATTTTTGTTGTTTAAAATAATTTTTGAATGTATAAATAGATTCAACACCCTAAAAAACCATAAAACATTAAAATATTATAGATTAAACAACTTAAATTCTAATTTTTAAAGATCTCTTAAATATTAATTAAAATTAATAAAAAAAATACTCAAAAGAAAATATCATTTCAAATATATATATTCAAATTCAAAATCAATTTAAATAAAATCAAAAATTAATTTGAATGGTTGTTAATGTTGAATTACTTCGTATTCTATCGAAACATTATCCCATTACACGAGGAACTCTCGTCCAATAATCCCACAAAATGATTATAAACATTAAGGTTAGCGGTTAATGAATCAAACGTAAATAAAAGCACCTTCAAAAAATCATGCACACGATTACAACTCTAATATTTAATCCTCTCTTCTTCCTTTTTAAGTTTGAAGTGAGTATAAAATTATTTTAGGATATTTAAATAATTCTAAATATAATTTTAATGTTTTTTTATATTATATAAATAATTTAATTAATTAATTATATAAAAAATAAAATTAATAAATAAATATTTTAGTTTTTAATGAAAATTTTATAATATAATTTTAAGTGAAATTATATTTAATAAATAAATATTTTAGTTTTTTTATTAAAATTTTATAATATAATTTTAAGTGAAATTATTATTTTTTTATGTTTAAGTATTTTTAGATTATTCACGTTAAACATTTTGATTGTTAATGTTTCAACCATTTTGATTGTTGACATTTGAACTAGTAAGTGTGACTTATGAGGAGTTTTTTTTTTTAAGCTTGGTAGCACCACATCTTCATCATGTCCAACTTCTCACCAGGGTTTAGGGGATAGCACAAGATTTGAATCCATGACTTCTGGTTTGGTGAGACTTCATTTCCACGGCCATTGCCAATTGAGTTACTCCAAACGAACATGTCTTTTTTAAAATTCGAAATGAATATAAATTTTCAATATATTTTAAAATAGAAAATTATTTTAGGTTATTTAAATAATTTTAAATATAATTTTAATATTATTTATTTTATATAAATAATTTAATTAATTAATTATATAAAAAATCAATTCAATAAATAAATATTTTAGATTTTTGTAGAAATTTTGAATAATATGACACTTATTCACAGAGATTATCCCGATTATACACTATTGCGGAATACATGCATAATACATAACCTCCTCTACATTGATCATCAATTTAGCAGCATTAAAAACAATGAAACATCAATTGCATGCACACATTAACACAGTATGTAACTTGGGGAAAGCATACAGTTGAAAAGCCCACACTATCTGTATATTATAATGATTGAGAACATGTAACAATACATAGTACAATACTCCTCACAAGTACTCAGTACTATCTCCACCTGTTACACACAAACTAGCTCAGATCTGAATCAATCACAGGTTCAAATCTCCTCCACTGCTTGCCTGCTCCACTGCGCAATCCTGCATCAGAATAATGATGAATGGTTGAAGCAAACTCGTATTTCCTTGGTTGAACCACGCAATCCTCATTGGCATTACTCAATCCCACTGATTGTGCAAGATCTCATGCACAACTATAGTCACAACTGATAGCAATCTCAACCTCTAACACCTGTCTCCACTGAACTGTCCATGCACTGAGTTAATTGATGTATTCTTTAGTTTCTTTATGAGTTAATAATTAGTGAATTAATTTAACAATTAATTCACATCACTCATCACTATTGTATTTGCAGTTAAACTAAATACAACTAGTTCAACCAAGTCAAACTGAACACAACTCCATCAACTCCACAATCAACTCCACAAAAACTCAACCACTTGAGTTCTAATTGAAGTCCACCATGCAATAGCTCAACTGACTCACAAGAAAAGCATATTTCCTTCTGACAGCTGCATGTGCCACATCTGTAGCTCAAACTGAAGTGCTCCAAGAGGATAAGATAATGTTTATAGTCCAAATATTATTAAGAGCTAATAATATTCGATTGTTCTATTTTTAGCTTGGCAGTCTAAAAATAGACTCCGCCCATATGTCTAAAAATAGAAGTCCATCTATTTTTACCAACATGACCAATCATCTACAAATAGCATCCTGCAACTCATAGACCATGATCCATATGTCTAAAAATAGACTTTGCGCCAAAAATAGCCGGCGGGCCCACTTAGTGAAGGCGACTTCTTTCCACTAAGCTCCATCATCTTGTTGCATTCTCAACAATTTTTGACTAAAATTTTATAATATAATGGTACGTGAAATTATTATTTATTAGTTGAATTGAGGCTTTTGTGATCCATATCAAGTTTATGAGAAATTTTTCGAGGTAAGTCACATGATATTTCATTTGTCGACGCGTTTCGAACCAACCAATGTGGTTCATCGTCATGACAAGTTGAAGAATCAGATCTAGCTTAGCATATTAAATAGTTAGAGCAGAACATCCAACAACTATATTTCTTGACCAGGTAACGGCTATATTGTCTAACGGCTAAATTTGACCGGGAAACAGTTAGATGGATTGGATTAGGGGCAAAACCTATATTTAAATAAATAAGTTAATTCAGTTAGTTATATTCTAATTAAAATAAAAATAAAGGGACCATTTTATAAACTTATAGTTATAAATATATATTAAAATAAATAAATTATAAAATAAATTAATAGTTAATTATAAAAGTTATTACATATATAAATATTAGAGTAATTAATAGTTAGTTATAAAAGTTGTTAAATATATAAATATTAGAGTAATATAGTTAGTTATATTCTTACTAAAATACGAGTTAAAGGGACTATTTTATAAACTTATATTAAAAAAAAAATAAAAAAAATTTAATAGTTATTTATAAAAGTTATTAAATATGTAAGTATTAGAGTAACTTAAGGGTCAGAAAAAAATATTTTAATATTTAAAATTAATTAATAGTTTATTTAAGGGTTAAAAATAGCATCTTATCATAGATTAATTTCAAGATTATTTTTATTGTTAATTAAAATTATTAGAATAAACCTAATAGCATAAATTAAGTGCTACTAAAATACCTCAAATTATAACAACCACACCTTAAAGAACAAAGGCCACAGGATACGGGAAACAAGGGGAATTTACTTAAAAGACAACAAGATCAAGCTAAACCTAGGGAGGGGAAGAATGGAAGAAAACGACTAGGAAGAGAGGGCTGGGACCCAACAACTACTGATCTTCCAGCCATCCTCTCTATTGAGATTGATCGGCCTTTTTTCAATCTCAAGGGCTTCCCTAAATTTCTGGTGATGGAATTGCGAAACTTTAGCAATAACACTAGCCTCCTCGATACAGACATGATGATTGGTTTTCTCCACATGCTCTGCTAAAGCAGAAGACTTGGTTCTCCTATGCTTAAGGTCAACTGCGTGCTCACTAATCCTTTGAGCATTTTCAAGCATTTTTAGATTATTCACATTAGACATTTTGATTGTCTACGTTTTGAGTCAGCGACACTTGCTAGCTCGAGACGTCGACAATCAAAATGTCTAATATGAGTAATTTGGAAATGCTTCAACATAATTACTCTTCTCACAAAAACTTCTGATATTATTTTAAATATACTTTTAATGTATAAATAAATTTAGTATTCTGAAAATTCAATGAAATATATAAATATTGCAAATAGTATATTAAATTTGCAATTATAAAAATAAATAAATTTCAAATAAAATTAATAAAAAAAATATTTGTAAGAAAAAATAAAAAACATCTTATCGCTAATAAACTAATATATAAAAATAAAATTTCTAAAAAAGTTATAATTTCAAAAAATTAATTGTAATTATTACATCAAATAAATTATTTTATAAACATCACAAATAAGTGAATTATAACATATCTCTAAATACTTGAACTTAAACACCCTTAAAAAAAAAAAAAAAATATTCACTAAATCCATCCCAATCCTTTAACCACTTACTAAAAGATATATCATAAATTAAACAATTCTAAATTTAATTTAAAAACAATATCTCTATTCAATTTTTAAACATTAAAAATGTTCAAAATAAATTAAACCCCGACTCAAGCATGAATATGTTCAAAGTCAATAAAAACAAAGTCTTTCAATTTTTAAACATTAAAATGTTCAAAATAAATTAAACCCCACCCATTTTTAATAGACTAGAAGCATGAATATGTTTAAAGTCAATAAAAACCCATGAATCACGAAGTCCTTCGTTGATGGGTGCAAATAAGGAAGAAATAACATTATTTTTTTTGCGATTTAGTTGTTATTTTAAAAACATGGCATTTTCCCTTCAAAATCGTAAAGTAGGTTATGAAAATTGTTAGTGAGGTGTTCTCTACTTCTACTTTACAATGATAATGACAGTGATGTTATAATGTAATGGTTAATATTTTGAACAAATAAAATTATATAAAAAGTAAAATTAAATAAAAAGATTAATGTAATGTAAATATTTTAATTTAGTAAAATTAAAATTGAAAAAAATAAAAATGGAAATAACAAAATAAAAGTAATCGTATAATAATAATAATAATTGTCCGCATGGGGTAGCTCAAGTGGCAATGGTCGTGGAAATGAAGTCTCACCGAACCGGAGATCTTGGGTTCGATTCTTGTGCTACCCTCCCCGGAAATGGGGTGAATAACGGACATGTAAAAACTCAAAAATGAGAGGGTCCTACCGAAGCTTACAAAAAAAAAATAATAATAATAATAATAAAATGGTCCATGGTATTGAATCATTGTATTGAGAACTGATGGTATTCATGTGGAATATAGCATACTTAAAGGGGGAAACAAAATGAGCTTAGATCCATCTTAACTCTGGGTCTACCAAGTGTCGAGAGGGATCAAATCTTTTGATTTGCAAACATATTATAGAGTGAAAAGAGATTTGATCCCTCTTGGTGCTTGTTAGATCCATACTTAAAGATGGATCTAGGCTAGTTAGACAAATAATTGCGTAATGTGTTAAATTTCATTTAAAAGGTAAATAATAGGAAATTTAAAAGGTAAATAAAAAGATTAAATGGTTAGTTTATATTATGTAAAGTTATATTAGTGATGAAGGTCTCATGTTCGATTTCCCTATTTTTTAGACCTATGTGTTGTCTCAGGAGGCGAGGTGGTTACACCTAGAGGTTATAGTGGTAATGGTCAAAATTGACTGCGTGTCACAAGAGTATGAGCTCGACCTGTAACCATCCTTGATTCCACGTCCTTGGGTTTTGTTGTGTTGTGGGAGATGTTACCTATTTGTTTTTAACCCAACCTCCAAGGTTATTTATGAAGAGGGGGCTACAAAAAAAACACTTTTCAAACCTAGTGGAATTTAATTTTGACATCGTCATTATGACCAGCTCGTCGAGTGATTTCTAGTGATATAATTTTTGTCTCAACCTGAGTTCTAGATCAAAAGTGATGCTTGTTTGAAGCATTGGCGTATTAGAAAAATCCATGTCATCACATTACCCACGCGGGTTCCACCGGGCTCACATGACCCTGTCATATGAAATTGTTTTGGCAAACCACTGACAACGTAGACCCCTCTGAATAGTGATAATGGGAGGGCCCGCATTTATTCACCCCTCTTGATTAGGGAAGGGCAGTTTGGTGCCAATCCCAACCATAGCCTCCACCTTCTAGTTAAACATCGACCACGAGGGGCGGCAGGGTGGGGGTGGAGGAGGGGCGTGATTGTTCTCAATCATCAGTCTAGTGCCCCATGGATCACGACCTTTTGTAACTCACCAATTTATAAGTTGACAAGGGTGCAAGGTCTTAGCGATGAGCAGTGGCTCGACCTCACAGTTCCCCAAAGCAGAACCACGACTAGATCAACCTATCTTTTATCGACCGCTTGTTACAAGGTTATAACACGTAAATCCTGACGGTGGCGGTGGCTCGGTCACATAGTTCCACGAGTCAAAACCTCCCTCGAATCGACTTCTTCCCGCCAATGCCACCTATTAGCAAGGGTTAAATCAATGTGGAAGTATATGGCGATGGGCAGCGGCTCGACTGCGTGGATCCACAACTAAAACCTTGGCTAGATTGGCCAACCTTCCATTGACATGAATGTTTGCAAGTTGACAAGGCACCGGGGTTTCAACAGTGGGTGATTTTCTGACAAAATGGTTTAAAGGGGTCGAGACCATGGCTAGATCATCTAGTTCTTCACCGCCTCACCATTTACAAGGAGTTAAGGCACAAAGGTGTTGGCAGTGGGCACTTTCCCCACCGTGATATTCTGCACTCATATAAGACCCTTAACCCAGCGACAAATGAATCCATTGTCGAGCTAAAACTTACCTGGAGAAAAAAAAGGGGGGTGGTGACCATTCCCGATCCAATCTCTTTCAAACTAGTATGAGCATCCCTATCTAACTTTTGTAGTTCTAATACAAACTAGGTAAGCATAACTAGGCATTTAATCAACCCATAAGCTAATGGGTAACCCTCCAGGGCACCCAACGACTTAAAGAGAATTACAGTTGTTGATCCATTATTCCATAAGAATTATTATCATATAAGAGAGGGGGAAACATTATGCACAATTTACATACTTATCATAATCATAACCTGAATCACATTGTTCAGTCATTTTTCCAATTCGTATCAAGTAGAACAACATAAAGAGTATGATCGTAATTAACGGCCTATACTAGTAAGACAATTAACAACGTTCATGTATATTCAAGAGCTCATACCAAACATGTGCATTCATGTAACATTACAATTTATAGCTCAACACGCAAGTGCAATAAACTTATCTAATTATGTTAAGATGGTTGGCAACTGAAGGAGGGAATTCAACTCTCTACCCAACCATAGGCTAGTTGCACCAAAACTTTCTTACAATTGACTGCCCCCCGAGTTGGATCCAAAGTCTAAGGGGATGCTTGCTCAGGGAAATCCACACCAAAGGCTTGGTCACATAGCCAGGAGATGATCTCCATTGTCTTGGTGGTTTAACAACTTCTATCTAGTAGTAAGCACCATAGTGACTCACTTTCTTCTTTGAGTCCAATCACAGTGCTTCACTTAATGTCCAAATGGGCTAATGCTTAGTTCCAAGAGATTGAATCCACTGTGTAACTGGTTTCACGATTGTCTTTTCATATTAAGCACCATAGAGGTTTGTAGTCCACTATATAAGTGGTTTATCAAGTCTTCCAAAAAGCAACATAATGGTTTAATTTGCACTGTCCAAGTGGTTCATCATCCATACAACAAGCACTAAGTGCTTTAACAATCATATAACAAGCACCATGGTGATTGGATGTCCACTTACCACACAGGCTTAGACAGACAATTCAATGACCTAAAAAGCACATCAATGCTGGGAATATCACCCCAAATCACAAAGCAATGGGCTTAGTCACAACTCCAACACTACTCCTTCTTGCTTTTTCTCCAATCGTTCCCACATTCAACTAAACACTTCTCTTCTTCTTTTTTTGCTCCCATTCAGTTTCAATCTCCTTCTATCGGCACTAACACATTGAATCCCCTCTTTTCTTCCTGAGGCAGCAACTCTCCTTGCCTCGATCCACTAAGGGGATGGAGATGGGCATAATCCTCTGCCCATAAAACTAATCCCATCTCATCAATCTATGCCAGGGATGGTAGCTCTATTGGGCCATAACCAACCTCTGACAAGTTAACTAGGTTGACTAATGGCTTCCAAAATTCAATGTGCACAAGTTATGGCCTTGCTTATGGCACATAATAGGCCCTCCCCCTCATGCTTTAGATAAGTGTCTCCCCTTCTTTAGTCAATCACCAATTAATTTCCCATTAATTTTCAAGTGTTTAACAACAATTGTATTAGCCAACAATGGATCCCAAGTTGGCACTTACACAGTTATATTTACATATATGGGGTGAAATTAAAAAGGGTTGTTACAGATCCCACCCCCTTAAGGGAACATTGTATTCAATGTTCTATAAACAAAAAACAAAAAATAAATATTGATACACACACACACATATATATATCAAACAAAAATCAGTAGAGTACCCTCATTTGGTTTTCCATATCATAGGTTGCTTCATCTAGTCCAAAGTGCTTCCATTGCACCTTGACCTACTCTAGTACTCGATTCTAGAGCACGATTTGCCTCCAGTCTAGGATGCATAATGGTTCTCGTTGGAATTCTCCCTTAGATCCTGCTTGTATCATAGACCAATCAATTACATGATTGGTGCCATGTACATACTTTTTAAGCAATGAATTGTGAAAAACATCATGTGCTTTCATTGTGGGTGGTAAGGCCAATCTATAAGACACTGGTCCCACTCTTTCCAAAATTTGAAATGGTCCACAAAATTTGGGTGCCAACATAGCACAAGACCCACTTTCAGTGAGCTCTTCTTTGGTTTGATTAAGTGATATACATGCTTTCCCACTTAAAATTCTTTGTGCATTCTTTGCTAATCTGCATAACTATTTTGCCTATCCAGGGGAGCCTTCAACTTTTGCTTGATATTGAACACTTCTCTCTCCATTTGCTTTAGCATGTTTGATCCAAGAACCACTATGTTCATTGGATCATGCCAACTAATGGGAGTGCTGCATTTTCTGCTATACAATGCCTCGAAAGGGCTCATCTTTGGTGACTCTTGGTACCCATTTTTGTGTGCAAATTCAACCAATAACAAGAACTCTTCCCACCTCTTTGGTTGATGCATGACATACATCCTTGACATGTCCTCTAAAATTTTGTTCACTCTTTCAATTTGGCCATCTATTTGAGGATGATATGTTGTACTAAAAGCTAGTTGGGTCCCATAACTAACAAACAATGCCTTCCAAAAATTGGAAGTGAACTTGACATCCTGATCTAAGATGATCTTCTTGGGTGTGACGTGCAATCTGAATCTTTTCTTCATGAAAATCAGAGCTATATCAATGGCCGTGTGGGTGGACTTGAGAACTATAAAGTGAGTTGCTTTACTCAACTTGTCTACTACTACCATGATGACACCATGTTGCTTGGATGTCCTTGGCAATACCGTGATGAAGTCCATAGATATGACTTCCCACTTCCACTCAGGAATTGGGATTTGTTGTAGCAATCCCGTTGGATTCTTGCATTCCACTTTGACCTATTGGCATTCTAGGCACCTTGCAATGTATTCAACAATCTCCTTCTTCATTCCCAACCAATAATACAATTTTTTTATGGCCATTATTATTTTCTAATAACCAGGATAACCTGAATAAGGTCTCTTATGAAACTCATCCATTATGAGCTTCTTGAAGTCAACTACATAAGGCACAGACCATCTATCCTTGAATAAAAATATACCATCATCAGTGAGCTTGTATTTCTTTCTCATTGATTCATTTAGTTCTTCTATAAGCATTCCTTCAGATGTTAGAAATGTTCATCATGTATCAATGCCTTTTTTATCCTTTCTTTGATGTCAACTTCACAAGTGCTCATGGCTGTCAAGTGATCCACTTGTATAATTCTACAATTTGCATTTTCCACTTTGTTTTCCTTAGCCTTAATATGCATGATATTAAAAATCAAACTCACTGATTAATGCAAACCATCTAGGTTGTCTTACATTTAGATTGGGTTGATCAAACAAGTATCTCAACCTTCCATGAGTTGGAATGAACATAAACTTTCTCCCAAGCAAGTAGTGTCTCCACATATTTAGTGCACACATGATTGTTGATAGCTCTAAGTCATGAGTGACATCATTCTTCTCATGCTCATTTAGCTTCCTTGATTTGTAACAGACTACATGTCCTTCTTGCATTAGTAATCTATCTAGTCCCTCCTTACAAGCATTTGTATAAACCAAGAAGTCCTTTCTTGGTCTATTATCCTCAAACTAGGTGCACACATGAGAAGTTTATTGAGTTGTTCAAAAGTTCTGATTGGATGCCTAATATTTGAAAAATATCGAATAAAATGTGTAATGTCTAGCTAATCTCATGAAGGATCTAACCTTCATGAGATTTCGGGCAGTGGGCCACTCCATTATGGCCTTAATATTTTTGTGGTCCATAACCACTCATTCCCTTGAAATGACATGCCCCAAGTTTGGAACTTGTGATCGGAGGGAATCACATTTGTTGAACTTGTCATACAACACGTGTTTCCTTAGCAACCACAACACTACCTTCAAATTCTCTTCATGCTCTTCTCTTGTTTTTTAGTAAACCAAGATGTCATCCACAAAAACCAATACAAACCTATCCAAATACAAGTTGAGGACATTCTTCATCAGGCACATAAATGTGGCTGGGGCATTTGTGAGCCCAAATGGCACCACCACGAACTCATAATATCCATATCTTGTCCTAATTGTTGTTTTGTGGATGTATTCAACTTTAATTCCGACCTAATGGTAACTAGATCTCAAATCTATCTTAAAGAACACTACATCCCCTCTCAATTGATCACATAGGTCATCAAGTTTGGGCAGTGGGTACTTGTTTTTCACTATATTTTTATTCAATTGTTAGTAATTGATGCACATCCACCGTGTTCCATCCTTATTATTTACAAACAACGGAAGGGATCCCCAAGGAGCAGATTGGGTTTGATGTACTCCTTATCCAACATTTCTTTTAACTACAACTTTAGTTCCACCAACTGTGGCATGCTCATATGATATGGAGCTTTTGAATTTGCACTGCATCAGGAATCAACTCATTGGAAAATTAAATTTCCCTCCAAGGTGGAAATCATGATATTTCTTCCAGAAACACATCATTGAATAATTTTAAGACAATGTTCCTCAATGTTGGCCTCACTTCTCTCTACCATGATGGTCACTTAGACCATATAAAGGGCATGATCCAAATGGAAAATGGCATCAACCCATGGTACTCATCCACCCATATTATTCATTGACCCATGGAATTTACCCATGGTATTGTAAATGGCATCTGCCCGTGGTATTGTAAAATCCACCCATGGTATTCATTCACCCATGGAATTGACCCGTGGTATTGTAACTGAAAAATACTATAAGTAACAAGTCACATTTTGTAAAAGGATAGATTGTCCGCCACAATGTAGCCTTTACAGTTCAGAGGCATGTAGCCACCACATCTCTTCTCAGAGATAAGCTACCATCGCCCTAGCTGGTTTATTTTCATTACTATTTTAAATAAAAGTTTCTTTGTGGTTTTGTTTATTGGGCATTCTCCTATTTTTCTTCTGGCAATTCAAGTTTTCAGATCTTGGGGTCTCTCCTCCCAAGATCCATTTCAAGTTTTCAGATCTTGGGGGTCTCTCCTCCCAAGATCCATTTCAATCTTTTAGAACTTGGGGGCCTCCTCCCAAGATCCGGATCAGGGCATAACCATTATGACTGCACTTCTGTACTTGCGGTGTAGATATCTACTTGACAGAGATATACTTCCTCATTCCTCAAAGTATTCCTTCTTCACCTTCATCGTTGAGGCATTCCAATGACTTGTTATAGCAATCCATCTTAGTTTGGAGGGAAACCAAACAATCCATTCCCATTAGCACATTATACAATCCTAACTGCAACAAATTGATGGTCATTTTTTTGGGCATGCCGCTTAGCACTAAGTGACATGATTCCACCCAATTGGTCTCTTTATTCTTGATCCCAATGGCTAGTTGGACCAACCACAACATTGCATGTGGCTTTCTTTGCAAGTTGCAGCTCTTTGCAAGCTTTGGACTGATATAATTGAAATTTGAACTTGGATTGATTAAAATTGAAACAGGATGGTTGGCAACCATACCTTCCATTTCAATCACCAAGGCTCGATGATCTATTTAATTCTTATCCAATTTTGCATAAGTCCAAGGTATGCTCTGAGTTGCATCGTTCATCGTTGCTTCCTCTCGGACAATATACAACCTCATGATGTTTTATTGTTGGAGAGGACAATCCTTTCGTAGGTGGCTCTCTCCACATCTCCAACACCTGAATGGTCCCTCGTAGGCTCCTCGACCTATTTCTTTGGTTGATCCAACAGGTCGATCTTTATTGGAAATAGTGAAATTATGTTGGAATTCACCCTTGGTGGGAGTGGTGAACTTAACATTTTCCCCTTCTTTCCTGTGTCATGAGTATTTTGGTCCTTCTATTTTAAAATTGTTTCTATCCTTCTTTTTCCAGTCTAATTGGAATTCAACCCTATACTTGGATTGATCATAACAATACTTAGCCTTTCGGATGGTATCTTGCAATGTCCTTGGCTCATCAAACTCAATCATATCTTTACAAGACGATGGTAGCCCACTGAGGTGTCTCTGGATCTTCATCTTCTCATCCTTGATATATGGCACAAACCTCAACAGCTCTAAAAATATGTTTGTATAAGTATCAAAAGTGAGCTGCCATAGCTTATGTTTTTTTAACCCTTTAATTTTGTTGTCATAGTACCTCTTAGATAGGTACTTCTCACAGAAATATTTTCCAAATTTTCTCCATGATAGTTCCTTTTATCTAATGCCCTTGACATTTCTCAAATCTCCCCACCATATATCAACCTTTCCTTTCAGACTAAACATGGCTACTCTAAACTTCATGTTTTCAGAGTAGTCATGGACGTTGAAGTATTTCTTCAATCCCAAAAACCAAGCTTTAGCCTCTTTGATTGCTCCATCAAAGGTAAGGGGCTTTGCTTCCTTGAACCCCTTTGACATTGAGCTCTCCTCACTTCTCCTTTGTTGGTGATATTCTCTGGTGACAACACTAGAAAACATGTCATCGTTGCTTGACTTTTTTTCCAAAATGTTGAGTGGGGTTTCTCCTCTTAGTATGTCTTCACTTACTTGCCTATGCCTTTTTCTGGACTTGTTCCCTTTTGCCCTATTGGTTTCTAGTCCCTATTTCTGGATCTCAAATATGCTTTTCTTAGATTTGTGCTTGCCTAGATAGTTGGCACCAAGATCATGTTGTTTTTTCTTTGTAGATTTGATAAGATCTACAAAATTATTGCATTCACCTGTACTTGTCTTTCTTGTGCTCTGGAAATCCTTTCGTTATCTGCTTTACAAATTCTCAATTCATCTCTCTAACTACTAAGGGTCTCTATCCAATTAGGGGAATTTTTCTCTGACAATTTTTCCACTAAGTCTTCTTCCTGATGATGATAGGATTTGGGCATGTTGTACTCTATCATTACGTTTCTCGTTCCTTTATTTCTTGTTGGAATTTCTATCTTATTATGTAGTCACACACACAATTGTTAGTTAAATCTGACATGAATATAGTAATTTATCCCCTTGGTTTGTCAACACTTAAGCATGTTGATATGAAGTTGTTCGCGAAACCAAAACCCATGTTAGTTATACATGCTAAAGAAAAATACATATATGTATTCTATCAAGGTTAGCAACCACATCAACTACAAACCAAAAATCATCATATACAATAATTAAATTGGTGTATTAAATTTTATCATTTGTGCGTGAGCCTCTTCAAGTCCAGTGTTGAACCTTCACTCTGATACCACTCTGTAACCACCCTCCCTTCCACCCCCTTTGGTTTTGTTGGGCTATGGGAGGTGTTACGTATTTTTTTTAACCCATCCTCCATGGTTAGTTATGAAGGTGGGGTTGCAAAAAAAAAAAACTCTCTTTTCAAGCCTTGCGAAAATTAATTTTGATGTTGCCATTACAATCAACTCATCAAGAGATTTATG
The DNA here is from genome assembly GCA_031772625.1 of Pinus tabuliformis. Classification (NCBI taxonomy): domain Eukaryota; kingdom Viridiplantae; phylum Streptophyta; class Pinopsida; order Pinales; family Pinaceae; genus Pinus; species Pinus tabuliformis. The sequence goes on from CM062808.1 coordinate 737,319,184, forward strand.
GTAATATAATTTTTGTCTCAATTCAATTTATGGATAAAAAGTTATGCTTGTTTGAAGCTTTGGCATATTAGAAGAATCCACATCAACACATTACCCACATGGCGCCCACAAGGGCTCCACTGAAATTTCATGACCTCATCGTATGAAATCACTTTAGCAAACCACCAATATTGCAAACCCCTCCCAATGGTGGTCATGGATTTAAAAGGGGAGGCCCCATAGTTAATATCAACCCTGATCAGGGAAGGTCCATTTGGTATCAATCCCAACTACATCACCCACCCCTGCGTTAAGCATCGACCACAAGGGGAGGCCCCACAATTGTTCTCGACCGTCGTTCTAGCGCCTTCTGGGTCACTATGTTCTGTCGCTTACCCATTTATAAGATGATAAGGGCATAGGATCTCTGCAATGGGCAGTGGCTTGACATCACAGTTCCCTGAGGCGAAACCACATTCAGATCATCTTATCTTCTATCAACTGCTTGTTACAATATTATAACATGCAAATATTGGTGGTGGCATTGGCTCGAATGCATAGTTATATGGGCTAGAACATCCATCAGATCATATCCTTCCTATCATTGTCACCTGCTAGAAAGGGTTAATTAACGTGAAGTGTATGGTGGTGGGTGGTGGCCCAACGACATGGTTCATGTCTAACTTTGTAGATCTAATACAGGCTGGTTAAACATAGCTAGGAATTTAATTGACCCATAAGCTAATGGGTAACCCACCAAGCCACCCAACTACTAAAAGAGAATTATAATTACAACCCCATGGTTCCATAAGAATTATTATCAGATAAGATAGGGGATCACATTATGTACAATTACATACTTATCATAATCGTAACTTGAATCACATTGTTCATTAATTTGTCCAATTCTTATCATGTAGAATATCATAAAGAGCATGAGTGTAATTAAAGGCTTGTACTAGTAAGACAATCAACAACATTCATGCATATTCATGAGCTCATACCAAACACGTGCATTCATATAACATCACAATTTATAGTTCACCACATAGTTGCAATAAACCTATCTGATTATGTTAAGATGGTTGGCAACTAAAGGAGGGAATTCAACTCTCCACCCAACCATAGGCCAATTGCACCACTACTTTCTTACAACTAACCACCCCTGGGTTGGATCCAAAGTTTGAGGGGATGCTTGCTTAGGGAAATTCACACCAAAGACTTGGTCACATACCCAAGAAATGAAGTCCACTATCGTGGTGGTTTAACAACTTCTCTCTAGTAGTAAGCACCATAGTGACTCGCTTCTATGAGTTCAATCATAAGGCTTCAGTTCTAGGAGATTGAATCCACTATGTAGGTGGTTTCACACTTATATTTTCGTAGAAAGCACCATGGGGGATTGTAGTTTAATTTATAGAAGGTCTAATATATCTTCCAACAAGCACCATAGTGGTTCAAATTTCCCTATCCAATTGGTTCATCACCCATACAACAAGCACTAAGTGGTTTAACAACCATACAACAAGCACCACAATGATTCTGTCATCCACTAAGCTTTCCACTGACCACATAGGCTTAGATAGGAAGTCTAGTGGCCTAAAAAATACATCAATGATAGGAATATCACCCCAAATCACAAAGCACTAGGCTTAGTCACAAATGTAGCACAACTCCTTGTTTTTTCTAAAGTCGTGTCTGCATTCAATTAGACGCTTTTCTTTTTTTTTGCTCACTCCTTTGCTCACATTCTTTTCCAAACTCCTTCTATTGACACTGACATGTTGAATTCCCTCTTTTCTTCTCGGGGTAGTGGCTCTCCTCACTTCAATCCACAAGGGACATGGAGATGGGTTCAGTCCTTTTCCCATAGCCTAATCCCATCTCATCAATGTTTGTTAAGGGTGGTATCTCTATTGGTCATAACCAACCTCCGACAATTTAACCAGGATGACTAATGGCTTCTAGAATCCAATGCAGGTTGGCTATGGGCTTGTTCATCCCACACAAGAGGTCCTCCCCCTCAGGCTTTGGATATATGTGTCCCCTCTTCTAGTCAGTCACCAATTAATTTCTCATTAACTTTCAAGTGTTCAACAACAATTTGGATCAACGACTCGTGCTTACACAATTATATTTACATATATGAGGTGAAATGGAAAAGGGTTGTTACACTACCTAGTTGTTGATTCCTCTAGTAGGCAAAAGAAAAAAAACGATGGTGCATCAATTGGACATAGAACTAATAATGACAGTGTACATTGTTAAGGTACTTCTTCTGTTAATGTCTTAGATTGGAAACCATGTGGGCACAAATCCAACCACGTTAAGGGGTGCATCAATTGGACATAGAACTAATAATGACAGGGTACATTGTTAAGGTACTTCTTCTGTTAATGTCTTAGATTGGAAACCATGTGGGCACAAATCCAACCACGTTAAGGGTTGGTGTCACCTAAGCCGAATGCAATCCCTAGGTGATTTTGACAACTTAAATACCCCTAGATTGCAACTTCTTAACCACATATTAGTCCCAAATCATCAATATATATATATATATATACATGTGTGTGTGTGTGTGTGTGTGTGTGTGTGTATGTATATATATGTTTTATATTAAAATATAAATTTATTGATTACAATTAAAAACAAAAACTCTGTCATAATATGTGAAATTAAAATATATAAATTGAAAACAATAAAAATACATCACATTAAAATAATTAAAAGTATTAGTCATGGTTATTTTTTAAATCAACATCTTCATCTTTATATGATTTATTATAATAATCAAGCCTATGTTGCAGGTGGCATACTTGTCAATTAAATAAATATAATATGATCAGATTTCCAGTAATGTAGTGGTGATTGTACACTTTACCCATATTGATATCAAAGTATTTAGTTACAAGAAATTGGAAAATTATTGTATTTGAATAAGTATAAGTTAAAAATCATGCTATAGCCATTTTTAGAATAGGGAAAACATCATAAACATCTGCCAAATTTAAATTTATCTGACATTAAATTTAAACCTGATATAGGAGTGAAAGTCTTCATTGATGTGAGGGGTTCAAAATTTCTTGAAGATACAATAAGCTCTAAAATAGATTATTTATGAATCTGAAAATATTTAAACATGTCACTTATGAATCTGAAAATATTTTTTGCAGCATAAAATATTCAAAAAGCTAATTTATATATTTGGGGCTTGAATTTCTTTTGGTAAGATTCATTGTAAACCAAAGCATCCATACATAATCAACTATGTTAAACCCCTCAACATTCCAAGCAATAGTTTCTCTACAAACTATTATTATCTGAACCTCTTTTACTCCTTTGACTATTTTTCTACAATTCCAATCACTTCAGTTTCTTCATACACACTTTTTTTTTTTCAATTTATAATCAATTTACAGTAGAATTTGTTATTTTAACAAGCTATTTTTATGGTTGGGACTTGCCTCTGGTGTTAGTTAATAACAAGCACTAGTATGTCATGTAATTGGGAAATAGAACTATGATGAAACTATATTTAATATGGTTTCCACTCACCAAGCAAGCCACACAAAGATTTCGTTCATTTGGCCTAGAAGTTTTGAAAATGTTGGTATCTTATGCTAAATCAATGGCATGTTGATCATCAAGCCTATCAACGATATGTACAAACTCACTACTTAGTAGGATGCATCCAAAACCCACCCCTATATTGATTGTTGTCTAAATCGAAACAACAAAGTAGAACATCCATCTAGACCATGCACACTCTATTCCACTAAATAGGTTTTGAGCCATTAGAAATCATAAACAAGTGTGAAAATCATGCCCACATTAATAGAATTGTGGCAAGCTTATTACCTACCAAGGATATCCCTTGCGAGCTCATGGAATCGAAGGTGGCTATGAAATTGTTTCTCATAATTATAGAGTACTTTGGCCATGAGGAAATAGGAGCAAAAGGCGGCTACAGTTGCCATAGAGAAGGAGAAGATCCCAAATGTCCACCTCATCCCGCCAAAGGCATCAGGGAGCGTAAGAATCATTAGGTCTACTATTGTAGTTGTTAAATGAAATCCTACATGCCACCAAATCCCTGCATCCCAACTACAATCACCTCGATAAATATATCATTCAATAATTAAACAAATGTTTTTTTACATATTATGTTGGGATGGGTTGTGAAAAACAACCATAATTTTAATACCTTTTGACTGTTAGATGAACACAATGGTTGCATCTTCATCTTTGTGTGCATAATATTCTATTGAGTTATTGTAATCAAAATTAGGGTGTGAAGGAAAGTATTTATTGTCATTAGTTATCATTCCTTTAGCTTGCTTAAAACACAACCCACTAGTGAAATTGAACCTTCTCGTGAGATGAGATAATAAAAGCCAAAACCAAGAATGATAATCATTTCAAACACCTCAAAATATGCCATAGAAATCCGTAAAAATAGGTATTTTAGGAGACAGCTAAACACCTGGAAATATTTCATAGAAAGCCAAAAACCTAACTTTGGGTAATCTGGGAGCTTAACGGTTGGATGGAATGAACATCAATAACTAAGAATTTCCAAAGATATTTTGCCTGAAATAAAAATAAAACCTAAATTTTAAATTCTTGATGGCCAAGTATGCCAATGAAAGACTCCATACAAATATTAGCAAGCATTAACATTACAAAAAAGATGTTATAATTGACATTATGAAAAGGAACACATGATAGCTAATATTACAACAGACTTTGGGCATTAATGCATGCCTAATATAATTATTTTAACAAGGTGATCTAGGATAGAGTAGTACAACTACTATAGTGTGGCATGTTGATTTCCCTTGCAGTGAAAATACAATTATAATTCATTGTTTTCAATTCAATCCAGTATTGGTGGGAAAAGATTATGATCATGTTGTAAGTCAAGCCAATTGTGGTAGTCGAATTCACACATCCATCTGACCACAACTCCGCCAAAAATACTAATACAACAACATGTAACTAAATCATTATTAATGAATAGGCCTAGGGATAAGGTTCATGTTGGATTAATGCTTCTATAAATTTAATGAACTAATGTTGATTGGATGCATGAGAAAATGTTGCTTGGGCCGTGGTTATTATTTTTATTTGTTGTGTACAAATTCATTTTGATTCTCTTCGCATTCACATAAATTATCTCTAAGACACTCATAGGTTAATGATTCAATCTTCACCTGGCATTTTCATTTTATTCCCTCAGATTTTAGCAATGGAGGCTACAACAACTAAGGTAGGACGCGAGGTCAAATCCCATGGACAACATCCCAACAATCCTCAACCATGGTGGCTGCTTCATGCAGTATAATATCTTTGGGAATATTTTTGAAGTCACAACCAAGTACAAATCACCTCTACTGCCCATTGGGAAAGGAGCTTACATAATCATTTGGTAAGGATCTTGCACATTATTTCATAACTTCAACTCTCATATGATATTGTTTTTGAAATTCAGAGTTTGATATCTAAAACTCAAAGAAAGTACCAATAGCAGCTTCAAGAAAATGACATTCACATCCATTTTGTCCATCTCTTCCCTTTTTTAACCAAATTTTACGTATAATATTAGCTAAAATTAAATTATTCTAACTTGGATTAGACATTGCGTGTTTGTGCTAGTTTCATTCTATATCATTAGAGCCAGGGCTTTATTTCTTGAAAATAACTCAGCTTTCACCTATAGCTAAATTTTTCTTTTTTCTATAGATTCAAATTTCATTTTCTTTGATAAGTTAAATTTTAGACTATATTCTAAATTACCTAATAAGTTAAATTCCAAATTTTAAATTTGCTTGAATGATTTACAATTTACAGTGGCATAACACCTATGATGACATCACTTATAGTTTCATAGCATCAGTGTGTTCCTCCAATAGTTGCATAACATCAATATGATTCCTCCAACAATTAATTAGATGTGTTGCCATATAGTTTGCTCAAATATAGTTTTGTTCCTCCATCTAAGTAATATGAAATTTGATTTGGAGAGCAAGGTCAAGGTCACAAGTATTGTTTCCTCCCTCTTGTGGTCTTGTGGGATTGGTGTTGTCAAGGTAGCAAAGATAGTGATGGTGGCCTCAAAGTGAAGGCAATGGAGGTTAAAACCTCAGAGTTGTAAAGTAAATCGAGGCATAAATGTGAGGTGGTGTTGGCAGTGCTAGGAAGGGGAGGCAACCAAGCGGTTATGATAATATTAAAAAATTATTAATATTTGCATGGACTGAAAAAACTAGGTTAAACCTAAGTCTTTCAATTGAAAGTCAATATCAAAAAATAATAAATATTTTCATGGATCGGAAAAAGCATGTTAAACCTATGTTTTCCAATCGAAAAAATGCGAAAAATTACATCGGGAAGAGGAGTTCCTGCAATAAGACATCCATATTTCTATGCAATCAAAATTCAAACATTTGTTTTAAAAATAATTTAGAATATAATATTTGGTTAAGCCTTTGGTTAAATTTATATATGAAAATAAGAATTGAAACGCATGTTGGTGAATGCAATATCGATCACTATACACCTATGCCTTTGGCAAGTATAATAAGGTCTTTTACTTTAGAGGTATTGCTTACTCTTTTTCTCAATAGAATAAATAATCAATCATCTCTTAGTTTTTCATGGCTATTTAAAATAGATCTCACTTAACATGGAATCATCGACATGGTTAAAAAAGGGTGTTATGGTGACTCAATTGTTGAATGCTTAAGATCCTAGCTTTCTTGGTCCAAACCAAAATAATTTAAAGCCTTTCCTACTAATAACTAAAGGCATATGGTTAGTTAACAGTGTTGGAATCTTCAAGGTGGAAGGAAGGGGAGGGATTCTCTTAAATCTCGAGGAAGAAGTTAAGTATTCATGGGGACTTGGCAAGATCACAAACAATCTGGCTAAAATGTATGGGCTCTTTCTTAGGCCCTAGTTTGCAAAAGAAAGGAATCTCCATGATAGAAATCATGGAGATTCCCTTCCCACCTTTCAACATTTACAAAAAGGATCTCTTCCCAAGCATAATCATTTAGGTCTTCTTTTCCACATAATTCTTAGTATCATGGACTACTTCCCTCACAAGTATTTCTATTAAATAATGAGGAGTCAAAACAAGGAAGCTGATGCGCAAGCAAATTAGTCATGTCTTCTAGAGGCAGGTCAACTCATCACTAATGGAATAATAAAATGGAAAGTAATTCTATGATGTATTCCCCTCATGTTTCAATAGTGTCTTTGGGTATGTCTATAAGGGAAAATTGTTTTAATCATGCCTACCATTGTTTCATAAGACCTTAGCCCCTCCAAATTTTGGTAGTTATATGAATATTGTATTGATTGATGCACCTGTTGTCATGGTTGATGTGGCTAGCAAAGGGCATGCAAGCCACACACACCCCTGGACCTTTCAACCCTTGCATGTGGCAACTCCCCCCTTTGGACTATATTGTAAGCAAATATTCGCCCTCGTTCTCAATCTCTTAAAAGCTCGAGGGTGGTGGAGTTTAATGAAAATCAATGTTGATGTGATATTTGTTTCATGTGAGCTTTCGATACCTATGATTATAGCCATGAAGGGTAGAAATGTGATGAGTATGAAGGCCCCAAGAAGTCATGATTAGAATGAAGGTCAAGTTAATTTTTCTTGGTGCACAGGGGTTTGTCAAGTTTAAGAAGGAGCTAGTCATCGTGTTCAACGAGGGAGTAGAAGTTATCTCATGGCCTGTGTTGTGATCATATCCTTTCATTAAAAATTTAGAGTGAGAGCTTTGTTGTTGCCTCAACTCAATTGTGAGATCATATTTCTCCTTTTCTTTGAGTGGAGCGGTGAATTCTTAGTCCCTAGTTCAGAGTGGAGCTCTAAATACCTTTTTGGACTTTTGGATTTGTGTTTTCTCCATCCTTGACATCTTTGGGTTCCTTCAAGGTTGTGTGGTCAATCTCTTTGAAGACTATAGGGCCCCTCTAATGGTTTGTGCTCTTCTAGCTCACCAATCTCTGGGCGATGGTGGTTCTAGCATATGGTGGCATTTGCACAAGAATATCCTAACAAAACTTAGCTTAATGACTCTCTGAAGGCTCAATGCCCAATTAAATAGACAATAGGATGAAATCAAAGCCATACGATGCTAATTGGAGGAGTTACGAACTTAATTGAATGTTGGTGAACAAAGCAACACTGCTAGCAGCACTTCTGGAAGCCAGTGCGATAAGATGTCTATCGACCCCCGCTATTGAGTTATGATCGCTTTTTGTAAATTTGTTTTGTTGTTCGGTTAATGTTGCAGGGAATTTAGCCATCGTTTGGTTGAGAGAATGTATGTTAATATTATTTTCCTAGAGAAAAAAATGGAACTTCTCTCTTGTTCTTTTCTAAAGAACCTGCAGCTTGGAACCCAATGTAATCATTTCCTGAGTATTTTGTTGTTTTTGAGCACAAAATTAATATCAAAGCTACTCATTGGTGTCAAAGAAAAAAATCAATATTAGAATCTTCAATGATATGCAATTTATTCCTTTTCAATGTGATTAGAGTAGAACTATCTTTTTCAATTTCATGACCTGTCCAAAAGTGTTTTGAGAAACATATTTGTCATGTTCCAATAGAAAAATCTTGAGCATGGAGTTATGTTGATGGGTCCAATCAAGATATCCCATCCTCCTGTGAAGCTAGGTGAATATTGTTTTTGAATGACTATATTTTTTTCAAAGTTGATGATGAATTTGGATCAATACTCAATCCTTGGACAATTCTTTGCCAACTCTCAAGTCTCTGTTCTGCTCTATTGTCGATAAAGTGCTAAATTCAAATCAACGCTATCAAGTATTATAACCCAATATGTTATCAAAGATTTAAACCTGAAGCCCTGACCGTTATCACATATGACCAAGTGCTATAATCGAGCATTTACCAAAATACCAAGCCACTAGAATTTTAATAAAATGCACATTAGTTTCCATCTAGGCGTGACAAACTTCACTTGACAGATATATCTCCATTAAATGACTTCACTGAAGAGTCAACATACCAAAATATCAGACAGTCAACATATCAAAACATCGTCACGACAAATTCCCATTATGACTAGGCTATAGCGTGACAAACTATTAGTTGACAACATAAACTCTGTTACTTAGTCACATCAAGTGATGACACTTGGACACTAGGACACCAAAATAATTTGAAAATGCACTTTAACAAAATGTCCTAGTAGAAGGACTATAATTGATGGAATGTTTTCAATCATAACTTCTTCGTTAAATGACGGCGGTGGAAGCCGAATTTCAAAATTTAGAAGTTTTGGTGTTATGCATGTTTTTTGTTTAATTATGATATATTAAAAATATATGCTAGAACCTTATTACTAGAAGGTTTATTTATGTTATAAGAACTATGTTGGAATCAAGATTTCCTTTAGACCAAAACTCATAGGCATTAATCTTCCCTACAATAACCAGAGCCAGGATGCAAAATAGGCGGTTAGGCCATGTTGTGATACACATAGGTAGCGCTAAACCCAATGTCCAACAATCTCCCCCCTAGCATGATTTGGTGAGTTTTGAACTTGAAACATTTTGCTCTGATACCACTTGTTTTGAATTGTCGTTAGACCAAAACTCATAGGCATTAGTCTACCCCACAATCACCAGATTTAAGATCCATGAGAGGTGGTTATCCCATGTCATGAAACACATGGGGAACGTTGAATCCAATGTCCAACAAACTAAGCCTTGGAACTTAGACTAACTAACCATATTCAAGTAGGAAATTGCTCAGTTAAAAGAAGATTGATCTAGATTGATATGATAAGAACATAAATTAACATACATAGTGTTGAGTCCCAAACCTGCACTTCCCTATATACCCTTTCAGCCTTCTTTTTCCATTTACTTCGTCCACCAAGCTGTCAAATCGTTGCATAATAGTTTAAAAAGAGCTTATGGAATGGTTTCCTAACTATGTTTATGACTGTTGTTTGATTTAGATTTTTGTTCAAGCAGCTGCGGAAACTTGTCACTTTCCGCAACCATTTTGTTAAAGGCTATGCTACAGGTGTCCAATGGAGAAACCAACCACATGGGTAAGCTGCACGTGACGTGTACATGGGGTGTGTCCCCTCAGATCAGCCAAATCATTCATAAACAGTCGCGGTCAACGATGGTCAAAGGAAGGGCCAAATGAAGAATTTCGTGGTGGCACGGCTCTGTTTTGCCCACGTGAAGGTTTGCGTGGCACGATCCTTAGTTTTCGGAGGTATTGGCACACCTGGAGAGCAGCCCGTGAACTGAACCAAGCAGCCACCACTCCATGAATTCATGACCATCACGCTAGATCTCGGCTCAAGGAGATTTACGTGTCTCTTAGCAGCATAAATCTAGGAATTAGTTGCAACATCTTTTTCTTATAAATAACGCGTTGATATACGCTGAAGGGATTAGCTTTTGTATTGTAATTTCGACTGTTGTCACCCACTGTACTGCATTTCACTTTGCTTTAAATACATGAGAAGACAGTTTTTCTGAATCGGATTTGTGACTAAGTGATTGACTGGCCGAGGTTGCAGAGGGCCCCTGTACACCAGAGCTTTGTATAGTTTCTTACTTGCTTTCATTTACTGTTTTTTTAATCATTGCTTGTATATATAGTGTGTTGTTCTGATGATCATTGCTGTCTATATTTCCTTTATGTTTCTTTTCTAACTATTAGCTGATCAGTGCTTCTTTTACAGGTTTTGTTGTAGGTAGCCCGGGCAGATTTACATATTTTTTTGATAACTACTGACATGAGATCATCTTGTCCTTCCTGCTGATTTTCATTTTCTGAAGTTTAATTCCAGCACTGTCATTTTTCAAATTGTGTTTTGCTTATTTATTTTTCTGCTACTTAGACATCATATTACTCATTTGTTTATGGTTTCCTTTCTATAGTCAAGTGACTCTATTAGTAAGGAATCAGAATATTACTTATTGTAGTATGATTTAGTTTGCTTTCTTGCAATTTAAATATCATATTGCTCAGCTTGTTCATGATTGCTTCCCATAAGGCAGATTGAGTTGAAGGGTAAAGGATCAGAACAGGGGTTGAAGTAGTGTGATTAGTTTCCTTTATGCAATTTAATTTCCTGCAATTTAAATATCATATTGCTCAGCTTGTTCATGATTGCTTCCCATAAGGCAGATTGAGTTGAAGGGTAAAGGATCAGAACAGGGGTTGAAGTAGTGTGATTAGTTTCCTTTATGCAATTTAATTTCCTGCAATTTAGATATCATATTGCTCAACTTGTTCATGATTGCTTCCCATAAGGCAGATTGAGTTGAAGGGTAAAGGATCAGAACAGGGGTTGAAGTAGTGTGATTTAGTTGCTTTGCTTTCAGTCTTTGAGTTGCTTTAAGTTCAGTTTTTACTTTCTTTTTCATACAGCAGTAAGGATACTGGGCCATTGTCATTAGTTCACTGTTTGATACATTTACTTCCTCTTAAGAATTGATTTCATTACAGTTAGTTTAGAGCTTTCTTTTTGAACACTTTTAAGTTAATCACTATAGAAATCACCATTACCATCCATACTTAACTTTCATTTTCGCCATCACACACTAGGGAATCCATAAAAGATAAATCCAAAAACAAATTAAAAAACTCAAAAACGACAAAAGACTAAGAAAATGGTTATCTTGTACATATAGTACACTTCACTTCGTCAGTTTACGAATCCCAAATTGACATTTTAATCAGCAATTTAGAACACACTAAATTGACCAAACACATAGATACCACTCGATCGACCTATAGGAAATTACATAACTTTAATATTTTATTCAATATTAGAAAAAAGGAATTGATAATTACAATTGGGCAATTGAATTTGCACTATCACCCTCTCTTTGGTCTCAGTTGGACCTCTTCACACACTTTGATCTCTCTTTCTATCTCTCCTCTCTAATCTTGTTACATTTTGATCCCTCCATTACATATATAAAAACACTTGTACTACGAAATCTTAACAGACTCTGATTCTCCCTAATTTATCTAACAATTCCACTAATTTAGCTAAGTTGTTCTATTACATGGTAATTTGAGTGACACTCACCAAACATCCTGACTATTTAGATACCTTTTAGAGATATTACAACTTGGAAAATACTAAAAATTACAATATAAATGTAAATTTGAGGAAACCAAATTCCTCAAGTAAATATTTGGATCTATGAAGGTCAATCACGAGTTTGACTTGTAATATGCTCCTGCATCAAACTCCTAAGGAAGAAAATAATTATTCATGAGTTCTTGAATATTAGTATCATACTTAACAATTTATGTTGATGTCATACAAGTAGCATTGACACAGGACGTTGACAAACAATGAGGTGGTAGTATGAAAATAGACTAATGGTTAACTTTATAACCAATCAGTTGCGTGCAAACAAATGTTCTTTACGTGGATTTTACCCTGAGGGTCCCGCTTTGCTCTAATATCACCATCGGTCCCACTTTAACTCTTCATCTGATTGAGCGCTTCAATCTGCACCGTCGGTTTCACTCCTTCAGATCCAATGGTTATCGCGTCGTATCACGCGCTAACTAGCTGGATGATCACCATCGTCGATTGACCCCGCTTGATCCAACGGTCATTGCGCAATCTCGCACAGACTATAGCACAGTCGATATAATTTCAGAAGCACACAAGAAAAGTTGTTTTGGCATACTACATGTCGACCTCTAAGTGATCTAGGTCCGGGTGTGAAGAAGGACCCTTCCAAGGCCTTTTACTTTTGTGATGTGTTAAATTTCATTTTAAAAGAACATTAATGGATACATCTGCGTGCGGAAAAGAAGAGGAGCATAACAATCATCAACACATGAAAACATAAGACGTTGATAACGGAGTTCGTCCAAGAGGGACTACGTCTCCAAGCCCTAGTGTCAAGATGGTGTAGGTCACTGCATTAAGTGCTGTCAATAATGATGATGTACACAAGAGATGAAGTCACGATCATACAAGGAAAAATGCCCTCACGCAGGAGTGGCTCTAAGATATCTTCTACTACTGGAATTCTCAATCAAAATACTCCTATCAGTATGACACAAAAACATGCATGGTAAGCATCCCGCCAACATGGCACAAAAGAGATCTCAATGCAAAAACACATGCATGATGAAAACAAGAGTATCCCAACAACATACAACAAGGGATCTCAAACATAACATGATGAGTTATGACAACAAGTACATCACATAGAAGATTCCGCATCAAATCAAGCAAGGAATCATGACAACATGTAATAAACAAGATCCTGCATCAACATCAATCAAGGATTTGTGCAACATAATGCATAAAGAAGAAGTACATGAACACATCATATACCTCACAACCAAGGGCCATCTGAAGAAGTGGATGTCACACTGCTAAAGCTACTCGGACCATCGATCTCAAGGCATCGATCGTATGAAGATGACTGCTCGCACATGAATGTGGACATCTGCATTGGCACTTAGAAAAGTGACTAGAAGAAGAAATGAGAGAATAAGAAATCTGAAGACACCATCAGATTTGTGGCGTTGAGTAGTGCTAAATCGACTGTCCAAATCTGAATTCTGAGAAGTTGAGAATTCTGGGCTCGTGGAATCTTTTAGATTCCCCCGAGATTCCTCAAAGATTCTACTCCATGGATGCACTGGAAATCTGCAACTCAGATGGCGAATCTGATTTCCCCATTGCGATCCCTACAGAAAACCATGAAAAACAAGTATAAACTTTACTATAATCTGACATGGAAAAATTTTACCTCCTTGGGAAAATTTCAAGGCTCATGGTTCCGCTCCCTATTTTTGCTGAAATCATGGTTCCACGTGCATTCTGAAAATGACCGAAAAATGCAGAACTCTGATGGAGAAACGGACAACGCCACTATGCTCATGGTGATGAGAGGTGTAGAATCCATATAAAATTTGTCAAAATCTGGCAAAGTGAAAATTTTGCCCTCCTGTAAAATTCATGGTTCCTGCATTAAAATATTAATTAACTGCCTCGAAAAGCGTGCCTGCCTTCTGCCTCTAAATTTGTGCCTACAGTCTCTCTCCTCTGTCTCGAACCATGTGCACTGGTGATTATTTGAGTTTATAAAGAAGAACTTCGACGGATTTACCAAGGTGAGTAGTTATGGCTCAATGGTAAAAGAGGCATATGGTTGAGGAGGGGTCGGGGGATCAAGTCCCGCCCCTCTCATTTCAGTTATATTATAAGCAAATGATATATTAATGGGGGTCGGGTCCACATTGGGCAGCCCGCCCCTAATCCTCCCGCATTATCGACGCATTAAATATCGGCGATCGACGCTTTGATAGGATCGATGGTATATATATGGCGCATAAAAATCGGCGATCGGCATTCCAAATCGGTGATCGTCACTTTGACTGGTGTATGTATCGGTGCGATATATGGTGGTTGCACCGATTTCCAAGATCGACGATATATTATGAGGTGGTGTCATCGCGCGTTAAAATTGGCGTTTTAATAGGGGTTCCCCCAATATATATATATATATATATATATATATATATATATATATATATATATATATCAACGATTTTATATGGTCGCATATGTATAAAGGGTCGGGGCGATAGGGTGTGGGCCGGGTCCACCGCCGATGGCCCGCCCACCCCGATATACATGGTTAATATATATATGCGACATATATATAGTTTGGAAGGTTCGGTGGGGGTTATGGGCGCCGATCCTAAACATATATGCGATTTGTTCCGATTGCGATGGTTGTTAAAGGGTTCGGTGGGGGTTATGGCCGCTGATCCTAAACAAGTATATATTTTGTTTTTATATAGTTATTAATAACTATATATTAAAATGAATTTTGTTACATGGTTATTTAATAACCATTTTCCATATTTTAAAAATGACTTTTGTCTCTTATGTAGGTTTAGGAGACCAATGTAAGAATGCCAAGTTTCAATGCTTGATGGACTGCCATGTGGGTCTCATGTGCTTATTGGGATGCCATGTGGCACACTGTGGGCCCCTCTTTTCCCTTGTCATATCAAACTTTGAAGAGCTCTATCTTTCGCATACGAGCTCGGTTTGACGAACCGTTTGCACCTCCATGATCAGGACGACGAGATCTACGATCTGGTCCTGGGTCGAAGTCATTCTGAGCACTTTGATTTTCAAGCGTTCATAAGCCCTCTTTTGTCCTGTGTGTCTCTCTGGAGCCACCTGGATCAATCCTCCCCACTGAGGAGCTTTTGGTCCTCCAAAAGCATGAAAAATAATCTGCAACTTTCTCTATACCCTGTCTACATCACAAGTGTCCTGAAAAGGTCTCACTTCCATCTCCTTCACCTTTGTTCTTCAGAGCCTTAAGCGACGAGCCGACACTTGCTACTTCTGCAACCTGTAGTACATTGTTTTGCAAATTACATGCTTTAAATGACATGACCAACTAATGACCCAAACATCCCATACTTGCCATGAGTTTATAACACATACTCGGTGGTCAAGTTTACAACAAGATGGACGTAATACCCCAACTATGACAACAAGGCCAACATATCATTGTTGCTTCAAAAGTGATGGAAAACACATCGTCACTACAACACATGATTTACATACATAAGGCCAAATACTATTATTTTGACAAGGGATGGAAACATAACATCACTTTCAGAGTGTAACATACGACTCAAAACATGACCAGACATCATTGTTGCTGAACAAGTGATGGAAAACACATCATCACTTTTACACTTTAAAATGCAACAAATGATTTACAAAAGAATGACCATGAAACGACAACATGTCTAGAAACCATTTTTCACTTATCAATGTGAATGGGTCACCTCCTTGTGGCGATTTTGCTTGTCGAACAACTGCTCTTCCTGGTTCACGCACCAACGCTTTGTCTTTAAGGCACTGCTCTGGATGGAGCCTCCAACAAGTGGCTCTTTGATGGCCATTTCTGTCGCAATGACTGCAGTAGGTTTTCTTCCTCCATATCTGCTTAACCTGTTTCTTTTCATGCTATTGAGAGGGTCTTTCACGCCTCATGAGTGCTGCCATTCTTTTCCAACACTTAGAAAAGGTATGGTTAGGTAAACCACAAAAGGTACAATGGGCATTGCCGTGGGATGATGGGGATGTGTTCCCATCATTCTCTTTCCTCGACGATTTCATCGATGTCTTAGACGACTCTGACACCTTCGAGCACTCTCCTTTAGTGTATCTCGAGCCTGCAAATGGATGTTCGTGCACAACCTCCAAAGGTGGAGTTATGCCTTGGTTATTAACACCAAGTTCTTCTTTCTCCTCGTGCCTCATCCTTGTAAGGAGCCTCATGTTTGTCCCTGTAATTGGGATCTCCAAATCTCCAACAGACATCATACTATGAGAATATGAAACTGAAAGGAAATCAACATCTTTTACCTCCTCCTTCAATTTGGAAAGATCTGATCAGGGTTGCTCATCATTTGTTGTTGGTAGATCGCTAACTGTCGTGGCGCATTCCCCAACTTCCTTTCTAACATACCCAAGTCCTACCTGACGGGGTAATTCCTCTACTTTGATGGGATTAACAATGCCTTGGTCATTAACGCCCAAGCCTTTTCCTTCATACACCATTCTCTTCAACAATTTGGAGCCAATTCCTGTGGTATGATTTTCAAAAACAGCGAAATAATCATCAAGAAATATACATGAAGATGGAGAACTACTTTTTACCTCACATGGGTCTTGCTGCAGCTTCTCTAAGGCCTCGTCCTTTGCTTACAACTGTCGTAGAAAACTTTGTTTCTCGTCTTTCTCTTCATGTATTATGCTTGTTTTGCTTCAGTTCCTCCATGGCCTCTTCTGTGGCTTGCAACTGAAGCTGCAATCGCTCCTTTTCCTCTGTCTCTTTCTGTAGAGTTTCATACATGATTTCCACTTTCTTGGAAATGTTGACCATGGTCTCGTACATCATTTTTTCATTCTCTGTCACTGCATGTTCCATTGTTCACATTGCAATTCACATACACGTAAAGACCGCTCTGATACCACTTGATCCAGGGTTGGGTGTGAAGAAGGACCCTTAGACCTTTTACTTTTGTGATGTGTTAAATTACATTTTAAAACAATATTAATGAATACATCTGCATGCAGAAAAGAAGAGAAGCATAACAGTCATCAGCACATGAAAACATAAGACGTTGATAACAGAGTTCGTCCAGGAGGGACTACGTCTCCGGGCCCCAGTGTCAAGATGGTGTAGGTTGCTGCATTAAGTGCTATCAATAATGGTGATGTACACAAGAGATGATGTCATGATCATACAAGGAAAAATTCCCTCACGCAGGAGTGGCTCTAAGAGATATTCCACTACTGGAATTCTCAATCAAAAGACTCCTATCAGTATGACACAAAAACATGCATGGTGAGCATCCCGCCAACATGGCACAAAAGGGATCTCAATGCAAAAACACATGCATGACGACAACAAGATTATCCCAACAACATACAACAAGGGATCTCAAACATAACATGATGAGTTATGACAACAAGTACATCACATAGAAGATTCCACATCAAATCAAGCAAGGAATCATGACAACATGTAATAAACAAGATCCTGCATCAACATCAATCAAGGATCTGTGCAACATAATGCATAAAGAAGAAGTACATGAACACATCATATACCTCACAACCAAGGGCCATCTGAAGAAGTGGATGTCACACTGCTGAAGCTGCTCGGACCATCGATCTCAAGGCATCGATCATATGAAGATGACTGCTTGCACATGAATGTGGACATCTGCATTGGCACTTAGAAAAGTGACTAGAAGAAGAAATGAGAGAATAAGAAATCTGAAGACACCATTAGATTTGTGGCGTCAAGTAGTGCTGAATCGACTATCCAAAATCCGAATTCTGAGAAGTTGAGAATTCTGGGCTCAAGGAATCTTTTAGATTCCCCTAGGATTCCTCAAAGATTCTGCTCCATGGATGGACTGGAAATCTGCAACTCAGATGCGAATCTGATTTCGCCATTGTGATCCCTGTGGAAAACCATGAAAATAAGTATAAACTTGACTATAATCTGACATGGAAAAATTTTACCTCGGGAAAATTTCAAGGCTCATGGTTCCATTCCCTATTTTTGCTGAAATCATGGTTCCACGTGCATTCTGGAAATGACCAAAAAATGCAGAACTCTGATGGAGAAATGCACAATTCCACTGTGCTCGTGGCGACGAGAGGTGTAGAATCCATATAAAATTTGTCAAAATATGACAAAGTGAAAATTTGTCAAAATATGACAAAGTGAAAATTTTGCCCTCCTGCAAAATTCATGGTTCCTGCATTAAAATATTAATTAACTGCCTCGAAAAGCATGCCTGCCTTCTGCCTCGAAATCTGTGCCTACAGTCTCTCTCCTCTGTCTCGAACTGTGTGCACTGGTAAAAATCTGAGTTTATAAAGAAGAACTTCGGCGGATTTACCAAGGTGAGCAGTTATGGCTCAATGGTAAAAGAGGCATATGGTTAAGGAGGGGTCGGGGGATCAAATCCCGCCCCTCTCATTTTAGTTATATTATAACCAAATGATATATTAATGGGGGTTGGGTCCGCATTGGGCGTCCTGCCCCTAATCCTCCTGCATTATCAGCACATTAAATATCGGTGATCGGCGCTTTGATAGGGCCGACGGTATATATATGGTGCATAAAAATCGGCGATCAGCATTCCAAATCGGGGATCGGTGCTTTCACTGGTGTATGTATTGGCGCGATATATGGTGGTTGCGCCGATTTCCAAGATCGACGATATATTATGAGGTGGTTTCATCGCGCGTTAAAATCGATGTTTTAATAGGGGTTTCCTCGATATATTTATTGGCGATTTTATACGGTCGCATATGTATAAAGGGTCGGGGCGATGGGGTGTGGGCCGGGTCCACTGCCGATGGCCCGCCCACCCTGATATACATGGTTAATATATATATGCGGCATATATATAGTTTGGAAGGTTCAGCGGGGGTTATGGCTGCTGATCCTAAACATATATGCGATTTGTTCCGATTGCGATGGTTGTTAAAGGGTTCGGCGGGGGTTATGGCTGCCGATCCTAAACAAGTATATATTTTGTTTTTATATAGTTATTAATAACTATATATTAAAATGAATTTTGTTACATGGTTATTTAATAACCATTTTCCATATTTTAAAAATGATTTTTGTCTCTTATGTAGGTTTAGGAGACCAATGAAAGAACGCCAAGTGTCAATGCTTGATGGGCTGCCATGTGGGTCCCACGTGCTTATTGGGATGCCATGTGGCACATTGTGGGCCCCTCTTTTCCCCTGTCATATCAAACTTTGAAGAGCTCTATCTTTCACATACGAGCTTGGTTTGATGAACCATTCGCACCTCCGCGATCAAGACGACGAGATCTACGATTTGGTCCTGGGTCAAAGTCATTCTAAGCACTTTGATTTTTGAGCGTTCATAAGCCCTCTTTTGTCCCGTGTGTCTCTCTGGAGCCACCTGGATCCCTAAGGCTAATTGTGCGGACTTGGAACAATACCACTTACCACTTCTTGAGCGTGCGAGATACCACTTCCCACTTGGGAATACTATCCACGTGCTTAAGATATAACTTTAATAAAGACACTTTAAGGAAAGGTTTAATGCTTAACCACAATATTAACACTTAATTATTAATTTACTACGATTTATAAATAAATCATTATAAACAGATAAAATACCCGATTAGGGTCCAGAACGCTAAAACACGTATACGATGAAATTCTGCACCAGGATTAACACGCAACACCACACTCAATCATTTATTCAACAAAATGGAAATTACAGAGTCTTGGCCCTCTCGACTCGATTACAACAGTTTGTTTGACCTCTGTTTCAGTCTCAATCCCTATCTCTGTCACACCTCACACTTACTCACCCTATTCTCAATCTCTAACCCCCTTGTCATTACAGTCATTTTCCTTTTATGAATCAAATCCTATCCTAACTGCACTAACAACTCGATCCCTATTTTAATCAATCTAACAATTAAATCTCTATTCTCAAGCTCTGTTACACACCTATGTTAACAACTTATCTCTTAGTCTAAAAATAATACAATACTCTAATTATTACAATAATGAAGTAAAGATCATTTTCGAGAGATCCAACCCTCTCTACTAAAACTGACTTTTGACCACTCAGGTCAATGAAATTCATCTCTTTCTAACCACAACATGTGAACATACAATCACATTGATGGCTAAGTCCGGATGCTCCTGCGTTAGACTCCCAGGGAAGAAAAGAATCTCCCATCAGACTTTTAGGGTTTACTCCATACTTATGCAACTCTGCTGCTGTCAACCAACTGGCATCCTCCACAGGCTGTCCCTTCCATTTGACTAAATACTGAAAATAAACCTGTCCTCTAGTTCTTTTGGATACTTTTTTCTCCAAAACAGCTTCCACCTCTTTCTTGACTTTTTTGGCATTTATTCTTCCCAGTTTGAAGTTTGAACTTCATCTATTGTAGGTTCCTTCTATAGCTTTGTCTCTATTTCTTTGTATGGATACAAATCTGCAACATTGAAGATAAATGATATTCCAATTCCTTTTAGCAATTCAATTTCATAAGCATTAGTTGAAAACTTCCTCACAATTCTGCATGGTCCTATCTTTTTCATCTTTAGTTTATTGTAAGTCCCAACATGAAATCTTTCTTTTCTCAAGTATACCATCACTAGATCTCCCACTTGGAATTCCTTTTCTCTCCTCTTCATATCAGCTTTTTGTTTGTATTTTCCAGTGCTTTCCTGCAATCTGTTTTGACATCTTCTTGTAGTCTCTGCATCTGCTCTGCAAACTCTTCAAATTTTGCACTTCTTGTCTCCTATTTACCCAAATTTCTGAGTTCATATACACCTCTTGGATTCATTCCAAAAACAATATGAAATGGACTCATCCCAGTACTTCGGTTTGGAGTGTCATTATAAGCAAACTCAGCTTGAGCAAGTGCTAAATACCACTGCTTAGGATTTTGGTACACTAAACTTCTCAATATGTTTCCCAAGCTTCTGTTTACCATTTCAGTCTATCCATCTGTTTGAGGATGGTATGCTGAACTGAAACTAAGGTTAGCACCTAGTTTCTTCCAAAGAGTTCTCTAGAAATGCCCAAAAAACTTTGTATCCCTATCAAACATAATACTTACAGGCAATCCATGTAACCTTACAACTTCTGAAAAAAATAGATTAGCAATATGTGTTGCATCACTAGTCTTTTTACATGCAATGAAATGTGCCATCTTGGAAAATCTATCTACCACAACATAAATGGAATCATTCCCCTTTGAGTTCTAGGTAACCCCAAAACAAAATCCATACTAACTGCATCCCATGGTCGGTCTGGTATTGGCAATGGCTGGTACAATCCTGTATTTTGGCTTCTCCCTTTAACATGCTGACATATCCTACACTTCTTAACAAATATCTTAACATCAGTTTTCATCTTTGGCCACCAGTAAAAAGCATTTACTTGAACAAAGGTTTTGCCTTGTCCAAAGTGACCAGATAATCCTCCACTGTGTTTCTCCTTATGTTTTCCCTCATCGAACATTTGGGAATACACAATTTGTTACCTTTAAATAGTAAACCTCCTTGGATAAGATAATCCAACCATTGACTTCTATTATGAATTGCTGGATTTTGTACAACTGCATAAATATCTTTGAATTCTGCATCATCTTTATACATATCAACCATTTCTTCAAATCCTAAATACCAACTCTTAATTCTTGTAGAATTAAATTTACCCTACTCAAAGCATCAACAACTTTGTTCAACTTACCACTTGTGTGTTTTATCACAAAAGTAAAACTCTGTAAAAACTCTACCCACTTGGCATGTTTCTGGTTCAATTTTGGCTGGTTGTTTATGAACTGTAAAGCATGATTGTCAGAATACAATATAAACTCTTTTGGTAGCAAATAATGTCTCCATTTTTTCAAAGCTTGCACAATAGCATAAAATTCTTTATCATAAGAAGAATACTTATTCTTAGCTTCATTTATTTTCTCACTAAAGTAGGCTATCGGTCTCTGTTCTTGCCTCAAAACTGCTCCAATTGCAACTCCACTAGCATCAGTTTCCCCTTGGAAAACTTTCCAAAAATCAGGTAAAGCTAAAAATGGTTTCTCTGTGATTTTCTTCTTCAGTAACTTAAATGTTTTGTCTGCTGCTTCTGTCCACCTGAATGGCTGATTAGTCTCTTTGATTGTTTCGAGAATCGGTGCACAAATCTGACTAAAACCTCTGATAAATTTTCTATAAAAACTTGCAAGACCATGAAAGATTATTACCTCAAATATGTTTCTTGGAGTAGGCCAGTTCCAAATTGCTTGGACTTTCTTTGGATCCATTTTTAAACCTTCTTTAGAAACTAGAATTCCCAAATAAATCAATTCTTCTTTCATGAAACTACATTTCTTCAGATTTATCAGTAGTTTCTCTTTCTTCAGATTTCTTAAAACCAACTTAAGATGCTCCAGGTGTTCTTCTTTGCTTCTACTAAAAACTAAAATATCGTCAAGGTAAACAATAACAAACTTGCCTACATATTCCTTCAAGACTTCATTCATTAATCTCATGAACGTGCTAGGTGCATCAGTGAGTCCAAAGGCATCACTAACCACTCATACAAACCACTATTTGTTTTAAATGCAGTCTTCCATTCATATTCTTCTCTAATTCTTATTTTATGATATCCACTCTTCAGATCTATCTTAGTAAAATACTTTGACCCACTCAAACAATCCATCAAATCATCCATGCATGGTAAAGGAAATCTATACCTGATAGTAATCTTGTTTATGGCTCTGGAATCTGTACACATACGCCATTCACCTCCTTTCTTTGGACTGAGTACTGTTGGTACAGCACATGGACTGAGACTCTCTCTGATCAATCCCTTATCCATCAGTTCTTGCACTTGTCTTCCAACTTCTACATTCTCTTGAGGAGTTAATATATATGCTGCTTTGTTTGGCAAACTTGCTCCAAGTATTAGATCAATGTGATGACTAATACTCCTGATTGGTGGTAATGCATTTGGCAACTCATCCACAATAATATCAGCAAAGTCATTCAACAGAGTTTTGATTTCTTCAGGTAAATCATCTAAGTTTGTGGAAGTTAAAATTACCTTAGGTCTCCCTATGACAACAAAATGCATTTCTTCACCTTTTCCAACTTCTTGCAACAACTCCTTTCCACTCATCAGCATAACACTGTTTCCAGGTGCCTCTTTGCCTGCTTCATCCTTCAATGGCAACAATGTGTGTTTATTTCCATCCTTCTCCAAAGTGTAAGTATTCCTTCTTCCATCATGAATAGCTTTCCGATCAAACTGCCAAGGTCTTCCCAGCAACACATGGCATACATCCATTGGCATTACATCACACAATATCACATCCTTATAAGTACTAATTTGCATCTCTACCTTGCATTGTTTTGTCACAATAATATAATGTCCTTTTTGTAGCCATGACACTTTGTAAAGAGTAGGGTGTACTATTTTACTAATCCTAGCTTGTCCACCATTTCTGTAGAAACAAGGTTATCAGT
Source organism: Pinus tabuliformis (assembly GCA_031772625.1). Classification (NCBI taxonomy): domain Eukaryota; kingdom Viridiplantae; phylum Streptophyta; class Pinopsida; order Pinales; family Pinaceae; genus Pinus; species Pinus tabuliformis. The sequence goes on from CM062808.1 coordinate 737,342,820, forward strand.
GCTTCCACTGTCAATTTATCACTATACAACATTTTCCTGTGGATTTGCATTTAGTTCTGAATAAACTCTTTCTCTGAGCTAGTTCTCTTGTCTCTTTCTCTGCCTTAAGAAATACCCTTTTCAACAAGAAGGATTCTCCTTCTTCAGGTGATTCTTCCTTGTTTGCAATTTGAGGTTTTTCTTCCTTTGCCTCAACCAAATTCACATTCCTCTGACTTGTTGCTTTATTATGAGGACAATCCCATGATCCATGTCCCCATTCACCACATGTATAACATCGAATATCTCTTCCTCGACCTCTTCCTCTCGGTGCAAATCTTCCTCTATTAAAGTCTCCTCTCTGTGGTGGTCTACTACTTGAACTCCCTGCTTCACTCTAATGTTTCTGAAATCTTGGTCTGGTAGTTCCTCTACCTCTTGCTGAACTTTTTCCTCTGTTCCTTTGATTTTATTTCCTCAACATCTTCTCTTTTGCCTTCAAAGCTACTTGATAGGCATCTTCAATTGTCTTCGGACTCAGCGAGCTGATTTCATCCTGTATGTCGTATCTCAAGCCATTGATATACCTGGCTACCTTCTCTTCATCATCCTCTGCATGTCCTGCTCTAATGTTCAGCTTATAAAACTCTTTTGTATATTCTTTGACAGTCATCCCTTTTTGTCTCAAGTTTTGTAATTGCCTAAAAAGATTTAACTGATAATCTTTTGGCATAAATTTGGCTTTCAATTTACTTACCATTTTATCCCATTGTTTGATCTTGGACTTCCCTTTTCTTGCTCTGGATGTTTGTAGTTCATCCCACCAAATAGCTGCATGACCTTTCAATCTGGTAACTACAAATTTCACCTTCTTTTTGTCATCAACCTCCTCCTCATAGTCAAAATACTTGTCCAATGAGCTGATCCAGTCCATCAACTCTTCTACATTGAGATTCCCATATACAAAGGTATTTCCATCTTTGGTCTTCCACTTGCTTTAGCCAACACCTTGAGAACTTTGGCAACTTCACTTTCAACCTCTTCTTCTTCCTCAGAAGATTCTTCTGTCGCACTGGCATCTCCTTCATCAGTTGCTCTCCTCTGAGCAGTCTCCATTGTCTCCATCCTTGTATGCAGACTCCAGATCTCATCCAGCAGAACTGCATTCGCTACAGGTCTCCCTCGACCTATGCCAGCTCCTCTCCTCGGTGGCATGTTTGCTGTAGCAAAACTTAATCTCTGTGCTCTGATACCAAAAATGACGCAGGAGGTTGACGAACAATGAGGTGGTAGTCTGAAAATAGACTAATGGTTAACTTTATAACCAATCAACTATGTGCAAACAAATGTTCTTTACGTGGATTTTCCCCTTAGGGTCCCGCTTTGCTCTAATATCAACATCCATCCCACTTTAACTCTTCCTCTGACCGAGCGCTTCAATCTGCACTGTCGGTTTCACTCCTTCAGATCCAACGACTATCACATCGTATCACGCGCTAACTAGCCGGATGATCACCACCATCGATTGACCCCGCTTGATGCAACGGTCTTCGCGCAATCTCGCGCAGACTCTACCACGGTCTATATCATTTCGGAAGCACATGAGAAAAGTTGTTTTGGCATGCAAAGTTCGACCTCTAAGGCTAATTGCGCGGACTTGGAACAATACCACTTACCACTTCTTAAGCGCGCGAGATACCACTTCCCACTTGGGAATACTGCCCACGTGCTTAATATATAACTTTAATAAAGGCGCTTTAAGGAAAGGTTTAATGCTTAGCCACAATATTAATACTTAAACATTAATTTACTCCAATTTATAAATAAAGCAATATAAACAGAGAAAATACCCGATTAGGGTCCAGAACGCTGAAACACAGATACAATGAAATTTTGCACCAGGATTAACACGCAACACCACACTCAATCATTTATTCAACAAAATGGAAATTACAGAGTCTTGGCCCTCTCAGCTCGATTACAACAGTTTGTCTGACCTCTGTTTCAGTCTCAAACCCTATCTCTGTCACACCTCACGCTTACTCACTATGTTCTCAATCTCTAACCCCCCTGTCATTACATTCATTTTCCTTTTATGAATCAAATCCTATCCTAACTGCATTAACAACTCGATCCCTATTTTAATCAATCTAACAATTAAATCTCTATTCTCAAGCTCTGTTACACACCTATGCTAACAACTTATCTCTTAGTCTAAAAATAATACGTTACTCTAATTATTACAATAATGAAGTAAAGATAATTTTCGAGAGATCCAACCGTCTCTACTAAAACTGACTTTTGACCACTCAGGTCAATGAAATTCATCTCTTGCTAGCCACAACATGTGAACATACAATCACATTGCTGGCTAAGTTCGGATGCTTCTGCATCAAGCATCCTCTAATGGTTGATCCTTTCACTTAAATAAATATTGAAAGTAATCTTTGTTCCATGTTCTTTTTACTACCTTTTAATCCAATATTGCCTCAATCTCCTTCTAAATTGTTCTAGGTAGTTGTTTATGCCATCTAATGGTTTGATTTTCATCACTAATATGTACATCTTTTGTCTCCTTGAAGAGATACAAATATGTGACATTAAAGATTGGAGAAATCCCAATGTTACTTGGGAGTTTTATTTCATAAGCAGTTGAAGAAAACTTTCTTAAAAGTTTACATGGTCTATTTTTCTTAGTTTTAGCTTGTTACATGTCCTTGTAAGAAACCTTTATTTTCTCAGGTATGTCATAACTAAATTACCAACTTCAAAGCTTAGGTGTCTCATTTTCATGTTTTCTCTTTGTTTGTACTTGTTGTTACTTTCCTACAATTGTTGTTTAACTCTTTCTTGTGTTTCCTACATACTTACCACAAAATCCTCACCATCAACACTTCTCAATTCTTGTTTATCTAAATTCCTCAACTCATAAACTCCTCTTGGATGCATCCCATACAAAATTTGAACATGACTCATCCCTATGCTTCTATTAGGTTAATCATTGTATTCAAACTTTACATAGGCAAGTAGTTGATCCCATTGCTTAGAATTCCATTTACCAAACTTCTTAAAATGTTACCCAAAATTTTCTTTACCATGTCTATTTTCCCATCAATCTGTGGATGATGTGCTGAACTGAAATTAAGATTAGTTCCTAATTTCTTTCATAGAGTTCTCTAAAAAAGACCTACAAAACTTGCATATTTATCAGGAAACAATGCTTTTAAGCAATCCATGCAACCTCACTATTTCCTTAGATAACATATTTGCAACATTGGTTGCATCGTTGGTTTTTGTACATGTTGTAAATGTGCCTTTTTTTAGAATCTATCAATACAACATAAATTGAATCATCACCTCTTGAAAATATCAACACAAAATCCATACTTATTGAATCCCATTACTTGCTTAGGATTAGAAATAGTTGATATAGACCTACATTATGACTTCTCCTTTTGGTATGCTGACCTACATTTCTCAACAAACCTTTTTACGTCAGCCTTCATAGCCAATCAAAATATAAAAAACAATTAACTGAACAAAGGTTTTGTATTATCCGAAATGTCCTAATAGTCCTCCAACATGATTTTCCTTTATCAGATCTTCCCTCATTAAACATATTGGTATACATAATTTACTATAACAACCTTAGACTAGTTCCCCTTCATTGTAATTATTTCATATATTTTGATTTATAATTAAAAATGATTGAGAATTTGGGACACAAATTTTAGAGTTTGAGGAAGGAGGTTGCTTGGGATTTGAAGGAAGCTTGACTTGTTTCATGAAAACGATTGAAGGGTGGCAGGTGTGCCATAAATTGACTAATTTTATAAATTAATGGAGCCAGAAAGAAGGACAGAAGAATGCATGCCTGCCTTGGAAAAATCTACAAGGTAGAACGGAAAAAATTAAATAGAGGATGGGTTGAATTGGTAGTTGGGGGACTAAGAAATAAACGAACAGGAAGTAGGGATGAAGGAAGTGTTGAAACACAACATTTTCTCCACCAATCAAACACGAAAGAACCACCATAACTTAGAAGGAAGAGGGTTGACAACAATGACTAACTCACACAACAAAAGAGAGTTGCAATGACCTAAGGAAAGGTCAAGCATCCTCAGGGAGGAGAATACACTCCACAAACGGCATAACATAGAGCATACACATAGAGAGCACTCTAACACATAGTGGAGGATTGATTTCTAATTGAGAGAAATTAGAGAGAACATAGGAGAATGCTGTTGAACAAAACAAGAGAAGAAAAACTCTTTGATGCCATAAGAATGTGGGGATTAGATCCATTCTTTGGTTGAACATTGGGAGATGGAAGAATAACTCTAAGGTGAGGATAGTAGTCTTTGGATTCCCTATAACTATGGAGGGTGGAGATGGTTTTCTCTAGATTCCATTGGCAACTTGGGTGGCGGCATGTACCTTGGATTCTTGGTAGTAGAGTTCTTTAGCCCCCCTTCTAATTTTTTTCTTGGTCAAACAATTAGTCCTAGATTTCCTTGTTGTTTGAGGGTGGAGGCACAACCTATGGATTCTGTTTTTGTTTGAGGGTGGAGGCACAAAATTTGGATTCCCTTGTTGTTTTGAGGGTGGAGGCACAACCTTTGGATTCCATTGGTGGTTTGAAGGGTGGAGGCACAACCTCTGGATTCCCTTGGTGGTTTGAAGGGTGGAGGCACAACTTCTAGATTCCCTTGCTAATTTGAAGGGTGGAGGCACTGCATTTGGATTCCCTTGTTGTTTGAGGGTGGAGGAACAACCTATGAATTCCCTTGTAGTTTTGAGGATGGAGGCATAACCTATGGATTCCCTTACTACTTTGAAGGGTGGAGTAATGATATTTGGATTCCATTGTTGTTTTGAGGGCAAACGTGGTGGACCTTTGGATTCCCTATGAGATGTTGAATACATGAAGTAGTTGGTGGGTGGAGGTGGATGGTCCTCTAAAGTCCCCGTTTCAGCTGTAAAATTTGGTTTTATTCCTTAAGCACTCATCCTCAAGCTCTAGAATCTAGCTCGGGGGTGACTATTGCAAGAAAGACTCATCTGCAGTGTGTTTAAGGTTGGTTGGAGAGTTGAGGTCCCAATCTCAGTTGCCCAGCTCAATTTATCAAAGATAAGTGTCTGATCATGACTCTCATGTCCTAAATGATTTGTGTTTCTTTAATGTATTGTTTTATCATCGATTATAACGTTAAGGAATGTGGTATTCATACTTGAATGAGCATTATTTTTTGAAGGTATGCATATGGAATTATTTAAGTTCCTGTGTTGGCCCAAGGCCTATACTGATATGTATTCAATGTGTTGGTTCAATGCATGCGATATGTCATGAAATGTGATTTTTCTGCCTACTTAAGGAAGGATGTGTCCTTGTATATTGCATGAGTAAATGGAAGGGATTCTTGCATTAGAGGAAATTTTAGCCTAAAATTGCCCATGAAATTTTCACGTAATTTCGATGTCATAATATGTAAATCAATCAAAATCCTTTAAATTTAAAAATAGGTACATGTAAATATTTTGGAGGGAAAAGAAGAAAAACTACTTTTTTTAATTGTATTTTGACTTATCTCCTTATAGGTTTACTTAAATTTCAAGTGTAGATACTTGTAATTCTGCATCCAACGAGTACCCATTATGCATAGTTTTGAGGAGACCACATTGATAAAAATTGCAGATACATTAAAAAAACATGTCCGACACGCTTTTTTAATATATCTTCAATTTTTTTTTATCAATGTGGGTCTTCTCAAAAGTATACATAATGGGTACTTGTTGGATGCAGAATTGGATGCAGAATTAAATTCTGCATCCAATGAGTGTCTACACTTGAAATTTGAGTAAACTTATAAGGAGATAAACCAAAAATACAATTAAAAAGGTAGTTTTCTTCTTTTCCCTCCAAAATTCTTAACTCTTATTTTATTATTTTAACTATTATTTTATTATTTTTCCTTAGGAGGTCACTTTTAGGCCAAAAATTCCTCTAATGCATGTATTGATGGGTTGGATTTCTGCTCATCATATGTCTAAGATGCATGTAGCTTTCTGAACTATGTAAACCTGACATTTGTTTAATGGGTTACAATGAAATTGAATGGGAAGATATCTTTGTATGAGTTACGAAATTGTAAGGAATTGGTTATTAACCCCCGTTTAAATATTATTGAGCTCAGGAGGGATATCATGATATATATTCAGATATAAATATTGGATGGGTTGGGCTGAGCCCTGTTGAAATCTCAAGAGGGATAACTTGGATGGGATTGCATATATTTTTATGCATGTATCTACAAGCTATGTGTTGAAGGCTTGGGCAAGGGTTCCTCACATCTGCATTAATAGTTACCAGGCAATAAGGGACAAGCCCTTGAAAAACCACCAGATCCAAGCTTTAAGATTATCTATACATATATGGAAAGAGTGGGGGTTGATTTGTTGAGCCTGACCTTTGTGTTGAATAAACCATGTGATGGGGTGTTGTGACCAAATTCCAAGGGTGAAGATCCCATACCATATATGCTTATGCCGTGGGGGCCTGAAGTTAGGGCCCGAAGAATTGTGGAGACATACACCATAAGCGCCATATGGCCAGAAGCCATGTCAAAATGCGAAGGCGAAACGATCTGAGCCATTGAGGAGAGAAAGTACAGGTGTAGTCCACGTGTCTTGGAACTTCATCCCTAGAGATTTCGAGGGGGAGCTCCAAGGTAACCTCTGAGGATTTTATTCCCGTGGTGACCAAGAATGTGGGACCTGTTGGTCAGTGGTTGGAGAAAAAACACAGGGAAAACTTAGAACCCTTATAATGTGGAAGATTGATTTTTTACTGTGTAGAAGACTAGGCAAGACCCATGCTCGGTGGGGCGGGTGATGCGACCTCAGAGCTACGTGGCGTATGAAGATTCAGACAAGTGTTAGCCAATTTTGAGGGTCCCAAGTGGCTCGAAAGTGAGTGACGTATTGCATACTTGGATCTGAGCCGTGTGGAGAGTGACGTGACCTTGGCAGAAAGGGATGGTGACGTCACCTCACCTCGCCACTTTATCCCCGATAGTTTTCAACGTAGGATTGCATATGTTTCTCCTGAGATTTTAGTCCCAGGGTGACTTGGCAGAGTCATATCAGGAGCTAGTTCATCCGATGTAGCCAAGTGTAGGACCCCTTATGTGTATAATTTGGTTCACATGTAATCATGTTGTGGAGGGTTTAAAGGGATCCATGGCCAACTTAGGAAGTTAGTGTTGGTACTAGGTGGGGACTGAGGTAGGACATGTCACCCCAACGTTTATGTCCCCGATGGTAGCTTGCAAGGTTGGGTACCAAAGTTTCTACATTTTAGTTAAGGGTAGATTTGGCTTAGTGGGCCAGTGTATATACCATGACGGTGTGGGGAGGAAACTCGTCATATGCCCACACCTCGCTGGGAATTGGTGTGGAGGTCCACGTAACCTCGATGACTTCTAATGAAGGGATCTCGACGTTTTCGTAAAATGTGTTTGAAGGGGGGAAATCCCAGGATTTTAACCCCGGGATGATGTGGCCTTAGAGGGGCCCACACTCGCATGCAATGTATATATGGCATATAAGTTATGGATTAGGACTTGCAAACTGTAGAAAGGGGATTAATGCATGGAACAATGTGAACAAGTCGACAGATGTGTGAAATTACCAAGTGGGTGGTGACATGGTGTACGATTGGGGTAGCCACGTGGCAGGTCAGGATGATGTGACATTATCTCATAGGAACATCTTTTAATGGCCATAGCTTTTGATCCAGAAGTTAGATCATAATACATTTTATATTGTTGGAAAGGTTTCGACAAGACGAACACAATGATGGTGTCTGTTTTAGGTTTTGTAAAAGTCAAAAAGGTCAAAAAATTTAGACCCCATTTCCATAACCAGATTTTGGAGGTCAAGTCATGCTTCATAACTACCTCCTTCTACCCTTAGTTGGGGATAGGGACAATAGGGGGTATGTTATATTAATATCTTTGAATAATAGTTCCTCTTGTATCATCTAGTCCAACCATGAAGTTCTATTTGTGCTTACTAAATTTTCACACGATGCATAAACTTCTTTAAAGTCTGCATAATCTTTATAAATTTCCTTTATCCCATCAAATCCTAAAATATTTAATAAGAAATCATGCAAAATCAAATTCACTGTACTCAATGCATCTGCTACCTTATTTGATTTACCACTTGTATGCTTGATAACAAATGTGAAATTTTGCAAGAACTAAACCCATTTAACATGGCTTTCATTTAACTTTGGTTGACCATTGATACATTGTAAATCATGGTTGTTAGTATAAAGAACAAATTCCTTAGGTATGAGGTAATCTCCATTTCTTGAATGTTTGAATAATGGCTTAAAACTCTTTATCATATGGAGAATATTTTTGTTTTGCTTCATTTAATTTTTCACTAAAATAAGCAATTGGTCTCTCACCTTGACTTAAAACAACTCTTATCACAGTGGATTTGCATCAGTCTCAGCTTAAAAAACTTATCAAAATATGGTAAAGCCAAGATAGTTTGTTCTACAATCTTTCACTTCAACATTCTAAAGTTTTTACTGGCCAATTTTTTCCACTTAAATGGTTATTTGTTTTCTTTAATAGTCTCCATAATTGGAGCACAAATATTATTGAAATTTCTAATAAGTTTTCTGTAAAATCTTGCTAAGCCATGGGAAATTCTTACCTCAAAAAAATTCCTCAACACATGCCAACTAATTCTTGCTTTGACTTTCTACCGATCCATCTTCAAGCCATCTTTAGATATCACAAAACCAAAATATACCAACTCTTTTTTCATAAAATTACACTTTTTCAGATTAATTGGTATCTTTTATTTTTGTGAAGTCCACAAAACTAACTTGAGATGCCTCAAATTCTCTTTTCTCGTTTGAATATACACCAGGATATCATCTAGAAAAAATGTAATAAATTTACCAATGCTCTTTCAAAACTTCGTCAATCTCATAAAAGTACTAGGAGTATTTGTGACTCCAAAAATCGTCACCAACCTTTCATACAAATCATTTTTGGTTTTGAAAGTTGTCTTCCATTCATCTCCTTCTCTAATTCCAATTTGATGATCACACTTTCAATCAATTTTTGAAAAATTCTTAGCACCACTCAAGCAATATCTAAAATCATCAATATGAGGTAATGGGAATATATACCTTATTGTAATTTTGTTTATTATTTTGGAATCTGTACACATTTTCCATCCTCTATCTTTCTTTGGACTAAGCATTCTAACAACAACACAAGGACTCAGACTTTCCTTGGTCAGGCTTATATATAGAAAATCTTGCACATGCGCTAATTTTATCTGCTCATTCTCCTATGGAGTGGTTTTATATGCTTTTTTGTTAGGAAGATTAGCCCCTGGAATCAAATCTATGTGATGACTAATTCTCTGTACATGGGGTAAATCATTTAATAAACCATTAATTATACCAACAAATTCATCCTACAAACTTTTAACTTCTGCAAGAAAATCATCAAAAATTTTATTTGTAAGTGTTAGCTCAGGCTTACCAATTAAATTAAAATGTACCTTCTCTTTCTTGAAATCTTGCAACAATTATTTTCCACTCATTAGCAACACACTGGGATTGACTTCTTCTTTTAGAGATAACAATACATGTCTTTGACCATATTTCTCAAGAGAATAGATGTTCTTCCTACCATGATGAATGGACTTCTAGTCATACTACCATATTCTTCCCAACATAATGTGATAGACATTAAAGGCTATTATATCACATAACACTTCATCTTATTCCATCAATTTGCAACTCTGCCTTGCACTGCTCATTAATCAGGATCTGATATCCTTTTTGAAACCAGGACACCTTGTAGGGTGTAGGAAGTATTAATCTCTTCAACCCCATTTTCTTTACCATTTCAATCGAAACCAAATTATCTATATTACTGCTATCAATTACAACAATACAACACTTACCTCTTAATTTGCATACAATCCTAAATAAACTCTTACTCTAGGTTTGTTCTTTAGCTTCCTTTTCTGGCTTGTTTGGAACTCTTTTCATCAATAATGATTCTCCTACTTATGGGGTCTCTTTTGTTGCAGGTGAATTCACACTTTCTTCTTTTTCTTCTGCTATGTGTGCACCTCTTTGAATTTTAGGGTTATTCTCTGGACATTTCCATGACATATGTCTAAGGCTTACAACTCTTATAATATGTGACCTGATATTCTTGCCTCCGCCTCTTGAAAAATACCTTCTTCCTATGGACTCACCTCCTCTAGATGACTAAACTTCAGTGACTTAAGCTCCCCCCTTCTTCTCTCTGGGATTGGAATTTCCCTTTGTTGTTGTGTTTCTCTTTTCCCCTTGCATGACTCCTTTCTTTATTCTGATGGCTTCACTTTCTGGTTATCTTCTCTTCTGTTTTTAAAGCAACTTGATATGCATATTCCACTATTTTTGGGGATAAGATACTAATCTCATCTTAAATTTCATACCTCAATCCATTGACATACCTAACAACCTTTTCCAGGAAATTACACAACTCTAATATTTTATGCAAAATTAGAAACATAAAATGGATGATTACAACTGGAAAACTGACTTTGCATTATCACCCTCTCTTTGGTCTCACTTGGACCTCTTCACACACTTAGATATTTCTCTCTTTTCACTCTATTCTCATAATATTTTTATATGTCCATTACATATATAAAAACACTCTCATAGTAGGAAATCCTAACGAACTCCTATTCTCCCTAATTTATCTAACAATTCCCTTAACTTAGATAAGTTTTTCTATTGCATGGCAATTTGAATGACACTCATCAAACCTATTAAATATCTAGATACTTTTTAGAGATATTACAATTTGGAAAATAATAAATATTACAACATAAATGTAAATTTGAGGAAAAAAAACTTCCTCTAGTAAATCTTTTGACCTATGAAAATCAATCATGAGTTTGACTCGTAATATGCTCCTACATCAAAAGTTAAGTTGAGGATGGGAGGGGAACAAATAACTGTGCTAAGTTTTCTGTTTTGAAAGTATTATTAAGAATATTTTCATACAAAGACATCTCAAATTTGTAAACTTTTGATGATTTCAAAGTGGTTATTAAATAGATGAAGAGTCAAAATGGAATGCAAAATTTTCTTTTGTTTTAAATCCTATTTGAGGAGACTAAAATCATCTAATTGAGTTTTAAACATGTTTCTCTTATACACACACACAGACACACATATATATGAAAATCCAACTAGATCGACCCAAAAAGGGATCACATCCTGCCGTCCAAACTAATCAGAGCCTAACCCCAAGGGCATCAAGGGGCATTGACCCTGTGACCCCCCATTGGCGAGGTGCTTTAGCAATGGGTACTCGATGAATTGATCTAACCCTTGAGGTCATGTTTCACTCTCATATGTATACAAAGAGTTAAACTCCACAATTTGATACTCTTACCAAAGAGAGCATCTAACTATATTATGGAGTATGGACAAAGAAAGCCTCTAACTAAATTATAGAGTATGGACAAAGAAATCCTCTAACTAAATTATGGACTATGGACAATTCTAGAGTCCATGGATGGATGAATACAGGATTTAAACAATACTACTTTTTTTTTTCATTGTTACACCGCTTTTGTGGGCTTATGGTGTTTTAAATATACTTGTTTGATGACCATGTCATGTGATAATTCTACTGGAATTACTTGTAAGGTGTTATTTGAAGTGTTTTAAAGTTTTTATTATAATTTATTTATGTAATATTTTTTTTTGACTATGTATCAACTCAATTAAGTATAGTTAGTTAAAATATTATTTTTTCAAATATGTATGGGGAAACCCCTAAGTACGACTGTTTATTTTGAGGATGATGCCCAAAATAAACCCTAAAATATTCAGGGTGCAAGGTTAGTTAACGATAAGGCTTGAAGCCATTACAATAATATGCTCATTAAGAGCTCAATATTCACTTGTCAGAATTGAACTGAGATGGAGAGGATAACAATCATTCCTCCCAATGTCCATTAAGGGTGGCTTGAGTGGTTGGGATTCATGGTGATAATACTGCCCAACTTGGTTCAAATATTGGCTACCCTTGCTCAATATTGTTTGTAGGCTATCATATCAGGTTAACGATGTTTTCCTTGGCAACAATGTTATGTGACATTTGATGAAAACATGAATTGTATGTTCTATTTATCTATTCAAAAACACCCACCGAAAATTTAAAAATAAAATAAAATACATTATTCTCTTCAACAACCCAACCTAAACTCAATTAAGGATAGTTTTTAAAGTATATATAAACTTTGGAAAAAAATATTAATAATAAATTTTCTTTTATGTGTTTTCTTGAAAAATAATTCAGAGAAACAAAAATTACAATATTAAAAACATATATAAATCTCTCTTTTTATCTTGAATGAAATATTTTTTTACAATAAATAAATAAATATTAATTCATACATAATTAAGGGAATAAATAAATATTAATTCAAATATAATTAAAGGAATAAATAAATATTAATTCATATATAATTAAAGGAATAAATAAATAAATTTTAAAACATATATAAACAAGTCTTACATGGCAGCTTAATCCCTTTCAAAGAAGTTAGAAAATATATAATGAATAGTTAAACTTAATATACACAAGTAAAGACCCCCCACAGAGCATCCCCAGAAGGAAACAATGCATAGATACATAGGGATGAGGGTATGTATCATTTATGAAGGGAATTGTACGCAGGCTTGATGGATCATTACATGCATCTGGCATCACAATTGGGCGGTGAAAGGAAAGTTTCATTCATGTGAACGAGGTTTCATAATGAATCCAAGTAAGTGAAACTGCCATGGAAATACGTTCGCACCAAGGAATGACTTTCAAGCCTACTCTAAGTATGATGCAATTGGAATCCACCGGTCTGTGGAGGAATTATGGTAGAAGGCGAGGGAAAATATTGAGGAGGAAAGAACATAGTTTAAATTAGGTTCACGACTTGTGTAAATTACAACATGAGAGGTTACTTGTTAGCAATTCAATCCATTGTGGTTTGCTTCTTTTGCTTTCTTATTGCTTTTCATGGCAGTGGTTTTGGAGGCTACGAATTATAGGGTTTGGATGGTAGTTGCGTTTTAGGAACTAGTCTGAAAAGTCTCTATTAGCAGTGATGTCCTTAGCAACAAGCACATTTCAAGTTTGCTAAATTATAATAGTGTCTTGTGGTTTCAATATTTTTGAGGTAAGACTTGGATGCAAAATAATTCATAACTCTGGTCTCAAGGTAACCTTGATATTCGTCGGTCTTATGGTAATTTTTTCTTTTTCCGTGGTAAATTTCAAGTTGTGTTTCTTAGGAATTTGGCTATTGTGTCCACCCCTAAACTTATTAGAAATTTCAGGTTTGATTTTGGTGGCTCTTGTACTTCCCTAACTGAACTTCTAGCTCTCTTTCGCCCTTCCTCTTCTACTATCTACCCCCTCCTACTAATCCTTCTTTGGTCCCCTTATCTGGTAATCCCTTTCCCCTCCCTTGACCGCCTACCTCTGTACCCTTTTTCCTTCTTATGTCCCCCCCTTGAAGCTCTATGGCTCTCCCGAGCCTCTCTTTTATTATTATGTTCCATATTTACTTCAAACCTCACTCTTTCTTTCAACATGTTAAGTCCTCCTTGGTCTCTAGTGGTTAGACGATGAATTTTAACAAGACAAAAAGGTGGAAGAAGGAGCAGAGCAAGCCCCTTTGCAAGCTCAAACTCCCCTACACCATCTTCCTCACAACCTTGAGCCTAATTGTTGCAATATAGTCTATGGCTCATTATATCAATGTAATGCCTGGAGTAGTCAAGTGTACCATTGTCAAAGTGGAAGATGAAGTTTGACAAGAATGCATGTTCATCCTTGATCAACATATTGAAAGGGAGACCAAGAATTGGATTCTTGATGTACACACCTCTACCAGGTTTCAACAAACATCTTACATGCAAGTGGTTAATCTTTATTGACACATCAAAACACTCATTGACAAAGATTTCATAGAATGATTTCACAGATGACGAGAGATGTTGGTATGCATGGTAGAAATGTTGGAGAAAAATGAAAGGTTAGAAATGAAAGTTTATGTCATGGCCAAAAAAACATACATTATCTTCTCCCCTTTTGATAATGACAACAACTCTCCTCCATCAATCGAGGTGGACTCTCCCACTGCTTGAGATGATCAATTGAGCCAACTTCATAACTTATATTTTGTTTTATAATTTCAATATCAACTATGTTTTGTCCATGACAAAGAATTACAGGTTATGTAATTGGTCTAGTTTAAGTGATAGATTGATTGTTTCAATGATAAACAATGCAAAAATTTTGAATTTTAATACTGGTATGGATTACCAAGTGGTAGACCTATAGTAAAAAAAAAGCAATCATGTAATCTTCTTGTTGTTCTCGAAATTAAGATAAAATTCCTATTATATATATATATATATATATATATATATATATATATGGGGATTATATTAAAATTTGCACTTTGACGCATGAACTACATGAGAAATCAAGTACATTGCTTCTTTGAATTGAGGCTTCTGTGATCCATATCAAGTTTATGAGAAAAAGATTTTCGGCGTAAATCACATGATAATACATTTGTCGACGCGTTTCAAACCAACAAGTGTGGTTCATCGTCAAGACAAGTTGAAGAATCAGATCATGGCTGCAAATTAAATAGGGAGAGTAGATCGTCCAATGGCTAGGTTTGACTGAAAAAAAACGGCTATATTAGGTTAGACTGGACAAACGGCTATAATTGACCAAGAAACAGCTAGATTTGACTATTTAAATTGTTTAACTATAATAATATTATTATTATGTTAAAACAAATATTATTTTAATATTTATCAAGTGTTATTTTAAGTAAAATGGATTTTGGGTTAACAATATTTCATTTAGGGAATATTTACCATAATTTTGATTGAAATGTTAACATATAATAACTATTAGTAATTGAAAGGTTTTAATATTAATCTAAACTAATAATGATTAATGATATATTAATAGTATTAATCCTCTTATTAATGGCTTGTATAACTAATTAATATAAATTTAACAGTAAAGTCTATCTAATGGGAATAAGTGTTAATAGATCCAGGGATATTAGTACGGAATTTGATAATAATTAAATTAATTATTGTTATATTATTTAAATTAGATTATTCAGATTAGACATGAAAGGGGGGAATATTTATACTAATATTTAGCATGTATAATTAGTAAAAATATGGATTTAAATATTAGTTATTATTATATTATTGTTGTTATAATAAAGTATTATTCTTATTATTAATGGTTAGTTTATCTAATGGGAATATATATTAATAGATCTAGGGATGTTATTACTAGTAAGGATTAATATAATAGTGTTATAATAATAATAATATTATTAAAAGTTTGTGTAACTAATTAATATAAATTTATTAGTAACGCTGTCTGATGGGAACCTCAACTTGCGATTTAAATATTAGATAATTTAACCTATATAGATAGTCAAGAAAAGGACAGTCTCTTAAACCAACGGATAATTACAAAGAGGAGTAAGGAAATACGGCTAAAGAAAGCAAGTTAAGGGATAACAAGGGGGGAAAATCAAGAAAAAGATAATAATAGAGGAAGGGGAGGAAGGGAAAGTAACGACTAGGAAGAGAGGGCCAGGATCCAACAACTACTAATCTTCCAGCTGTCATCTCTGTTGAGATTGCTTGGTCTTCTTTCAATCTCAATTGCCTCCCTAAATTTTCGGTGATGGAATTGCGCCACCCTTGCAATAACCTTGGCCTCCTCAATACACACATGATGCTTGGTCTTCTCTGCATGCTCCGCTAGTGCGGAAGACTTTGTTCTCCCGTGCTTTAGGTCAGCAGCGTGCTCATTAATCCTTTGATTAATAGAGCGTCCCGTCTCACCAATATAGGGGGTCCCACAGGAACAAGGAATAATATAAACACCCTTCATGTCCTTAGGGTCGATAGGATCCTTTACTGACCGGAGGGATTTACGAATGGTGTTGAGGGGTCTAAAGGTCGAGGGAACATTATGCTTCTTAAGAATCCGAGAAATCTTATCAGTGGTCCCTTGGACAAAAGGTAGATGGACCCCTGGGACTCATTCTTTAGGCTCTTTTTTAACAACCAAATTTCTGGAAGCTTTAAGGAAAGCCTTCTGACCAAGGTGTCTACTATAACCGTTCTCAACAAAGACATTAAGGAGATGGGATTTTTCTTTATCAAAGCTCTTTTCATCATAGATCCTTAGGGCACGAGTAGCGAGGGTGTTGAGAACGCCCAACTTTTGAGCTAGGAAATGATGGGAACTGGCATGAAGATACTGCTCCGTATGTGTTTTCTTCCAAAACACTTGGTGGGAGAGGGAACCGTCAATATTCTTTGAAATAAGAATATCAAGGAAAGGGAGGCAACCATCGACTTCCTGCTCCATGGTGAACTTAATGGAGGATGATTGATGGTTGAGATGATCGAAGAAGAGATCTAACTCCTCTTGGCCATGGGACTAGATGACATTAGTGTCATCTACATATCTTTTCCAAAGCTTTGGTAAGAGACGGGCTGAGGCTAAAGCCTTGGATTCAAAATCTTCCATAAAAAGATTAGCAAAAACAGGGGATAGGGGCGAGCCCATGGCAACACCACAGGTTTGTTCAAAGAACTCGCCCTCAAAACTGAAAAAAGTGGAAGTGAGACAGATCTCAACTAACCAAGCGGTATCAGGATTTGTTAGGTGGTTGATCACTTCCAAGGCCTCTTTAATAGGGATACAAGTGTAAAGGGAGACTACATCAAAACTAACAAGAATGTCCTCAGTGTCAAGCTTTATGTCCTTGAGCTCTTCAACAAAGGATGCAGAGTCTTTGACGAAGGACTCTGTACGACCAACTAAGGGTTTAAGCTTTAAGGCAAGGAATTTAGCCAGATGGTAGGTAGGACCACCAATGGTGTTGATAATGGGCCTTAGGATTATGCCGTTGTCCTTAGAAAGGCAAAGCCCCCTCACAGTAACCTCAGCAAAGAAGAATTTGTGGCCCTCAGATCCTTAAACCAGAACAAAGATATTGTTGTTCTTAAGGCCGACAAAGGAGGGGCTGCTGTCATCCTTGACAAAGATGATTACCACAAGAAGATGTTAGATCATCTATATAATAGTGGTAGCTATAAAAAGCTTCCCAAGAACCCTCTAAAGAAGATTTCTAAGACTGTGGCTCTCGCCATCAAGTCCAGTAGCTCAGTGAGTTCCCTTTGCCATAAACTCATTGAGAGCAGTTCCATTACTCCTAGAATCTATGGGCTTCAAAAAATTCACAAAGAGGGGGCTCCCCTAAGGCCCATTATCAACACCATTGGTGGTCCTACCTACCTTCTGGCTAAATTCCTTGCCTTAAAGCTTAAACCCTTAGTTGGTCGTACAGAGTCCTTCGTCAAATACTCCACATCCTTTGTTAAAGAGCTCAAGGACATAAAGCTTGACACTGAGGACATTCTTGTTAGTTTTGATGTAGTCTCCCTTTACACTTGTATCCCTATTAAGGAGGCCTTGGAAGTGATCAACCACCTAACGGATCTCGATACCGCTCTGTTAGTTGAGATCAGTCTCACTTCCACTTTTTTCAGTTTTGAGGGTGAGTTCTTCGAACATACTTGTGGTGTTGCCATGGGCTCGCCCCTATACCCTATTGTTGCTAATCTTTTTATGGAATATTTTGAATCCAAGGCTTTAGCCTCAGCCCGTCTCCTACCAAAGCTTTGGAAAAGATATGTAGGTGACACTAATGTCATCTGATCCCATGGCCAAGAGGAGTTAGATCTCTTATTCGATCATCTAAACCGTTAATCATCTGCCATTAAGTTCACCATGGATTAAGAAGTCGATGGTTGCCTCCCTTTCCTTGATATTCTTATTTCAAAGAATATTGACAGTTCCCTTTCCCACCAAGTGTTTGGAAGAAAACACATACGAAGCAGTATCTTCATGCCAGTTCCCATCATTTCTCGACTCAAAAGTTGGGCGTTCATAACACCCTCGCTACTCGTGCCCTAAGGATCTCTAATGAAAAGAGCTTTGATAAAGAAAAATCCCATCTCCTTAATGTCTTTGTTGAGAACGGTTATAGTAGACACCTTGGTCAGAAGGCTTTCCTTAAAGCTTCCAGAAATTTGGTTGTTAAAAAAGAGCCTAAAGAACGAGTCCTAGGGGTCCATCTACCTTTTGTCCAAGGGACCATTGATAAGATTGCTCGGATTCTTCAGAAGCATAATGTTCCCTCAACCTTTAGACCCCTCAACACCATTCATAAATCCCTCCGGTTAGTAAAGTTTCCTATCAACCCTAAGGACATGAAGGGTGTCTATATTATTCCTTGTTCCTGTGTGACCCCCCATATTGGTGAGACAGGATGCTCTATTAATCAAAGGATTAACGAGCACGCAACTAACCTAAAGCATGGAGAACAAAGTCTTCTACACTAGTGGAGCATGCGGAGAAGACCAAACATCATTTGTGTATTGAGGAGGCCAAGGTTATTGCAAGGGTGGCGCAATTCCATCACCAAAAGTTTAGGGAGGCAATTGAGATTGAAAGAAGACCAAGCAATCTCAACAGAGATGACGGCTGGAAGATTAGTAGTTGCTGGATCCCGACCCTCTCTTCCTAGTCGTTGCTTTCCCTTCCTCCCCTTCCTCTATTACTATCTTTTTCTTGATTCCCCACCCCCCCGCCCCCACCTTGTTATCCCTTAACCTGCTTTCTTTACCCGTATTTCCTTACTCTTTGTAATTATCCCTTGGTTTAAGAGACTGTCCTTTTCTTGACTATCTATACAGGTTAAATTATCTAATATTTAAATCGCAAGTTGAGTTTCCCATCAGACAACTTTACTAATAAATTTATATTAATTAGTTACACAAACCTTTAATAATAATACTATTATATTAATCCTTACTAGTAATAACATCCCTAGATCTATTAATATATATTCCCATTAGATAAACTAACCATTAATAATAAGAATAATACTTTATTATAACAATAATAATATAATAATAACTAATATTTAAATCCATACTGTTACTAATTATACACGCTAAATATTAGTATAAATATTCCCCCCTTTCATGTCTAATCTGAATCATCTGGTTTAAACAATATAACAATAATTAATATTAATATTAATTATTATTAAATTCCTTACTAATATCCCTGGATCTATTAACACTTATTCCAATTAGATAGACTTTACTGTTAAATTTATATTAATCAGTTATACAAGACATTAATAAGAGGATTAATAATATTAATATATCATTAATCATTATTAGTGTAGATTAGTATTAAAACCTTTCAATTACTAATAGTTATTATATGTTTACATTTCAATCAAAATTATGGTAAATATTCCCTAAATGAAATATTGTTAACCCAAAATCCGTTTTACTTAATAACACTTGATAAATATTAAAATAATATTTGTTCTAACATAATAATAATATTATTATAGTTAAACAATTTAAATAGTCAAATATAGCCGTTTCTTGGTCAATTATAGCCGTTTGTCCAGTCTAACCTAATATAGCTGGTTTTTTTTTGTTTTGTTTTGTTTTGTTTTTTTTTTCCTTCAGTCAAACCTAGCCGTTGGATGATTTTCTCTCCCTATTTAATTTGCAGCCATGATCTGATTCTTCAACTTGTCCTGACGATCAACCACACTTGTTGGTTCGAAATGCATCGACAAATGTATTATCATGTGATTTACGCCGAAAACCTTTTTCTCATAAACATTGCTTCTTCTTTAAGATCCTTTGCGAAGGTACTTAGTGTAACAAAAAGACTATATCAAAAACAAATTGCTACAATAGACCGACATACATAGGCTAGTGTAACAAAAAGACAATATCAAAAAAAAATTGTTACAATATACTAGCATACATAGACTTTGCATAATTAACCGAGTAGAAGGACACATTTACAATAAGAAAACATCAGCAAAGAGGAAAGAAATCTTTTTCTAGAGGATTTTTGAGGTCTAACTACAGTGCCTATGTGTCAACTAGATGCAGTGCTAGTTATATTCTAGTTTTTGTTTACTTTGATCTGCTGCTTTAGGTCCTCAATCTACTGCTGATGTGGATCAATTTCATCATCTTGATGAGTTATCTTGTCTTTTAAGGACTGAATCTCATCCATGAGAAAGATGGAGGATGTCATCTGCTGGTGAAGTTTCCAATAAATGTCCATATTGTCCTATTGTAGGGCTTCAATTTGTTATTAGCATACTTTGCACATGTTGTTGTCCCAAACACCAAATAAATTCCTTT
Source organism: Pinus tabuliformis (assembly GCA_031772625.1). Lineage (NCBI taxonomy): Eukaryota > Viridiplantae > Streptophyta > Pinopsida > Pinales > Pinaceae > Pinus > Pinus tabuliformis. The sequence goes on from CM062808.1 coordinate 737,363,224, forward strand.
CCTGGTCAACATAGGTAGAGTGTTAGGGAAAAAGGGTCATGTGTTAAAGAAGAGAGGGCTTAGAGGGGTTAGAGGGATGATGACAAGGCTATCAAGAAAATCACAGAGCTCGTCAACAGTCTTAGAGCAGGCAAAATTCACGCAAAGAGTAGGAGCCCTGTAATGGGAGACCCATTTCTTATCATAGGGAGGATCAAGGCTTCTTCGTAAATTCACAAGACCGAGAGCATATAGTTCAAAGTGGACCAAGAGTAGGGGAAAATTCCAAATAAAGGAGAAAGGTAACCAAGAGTGACTAATGGAAGAAACAACAGGAAAATTCACACATGGGAACAAGAGATACCTAAAAATTAAAGGGCCCAATTGAGTAAGGAAGGCTTGCCAAATGAAATTCCCACAAGCTTAGACATCCTGGCCATAGGAGCAGACTCAAACTTGATAGAAGAAGATTCCCTAAGCAATTAATGAGACCTCACGAGCCTTAAAGATGACTGAGGTATCTAATTTGCCCCAATTTACACTACGCGGGCTCAACCCTTTGCCATGAATGTGTAAGAGTAAGTCATAGATCCAATTATCACCAAGAAATTCCGAAAATGCAGCTAGTCTAGAATTGGCATACATAAGATTCCATTGGGAGTAATCGAGAAACAACTCCAACTATATATGCAATTGGGAACTATGATAAAAAGTCAGGTGCAAGCCATGGATTTAATTCGAAAGCCAGAGATCCCACACACAATGTCAATCCTATCACCATTAAGTTTCATTATGGCCAACCTTCTTGATTCCATCACTAAACCAGGTGCAAGGTCAGATCAGGGCTAGCTGTGTCGTCCGGTCTCGATTGTTAAAGTGTATGTAGTTTTTGGGAAGAATTCCCATGCATGGGTTGTGCTCTCTCCTTGAGGCACAATGCCCATTTTGATATGCCCCTCCATTGGATTATAATGTATAATGTTTTTGCTCATATTTCTACCAAAACTATAGTGATGCAACCTTAGCATATGCAACCATTATATTTTCAATGAACCTAAGGTATTGTTGTCACTGGGACAATGATCCTTCAAATGTTTTTCCTAAGTCAATTTTGGAGCCAACATGAACCGTCTTTCAAGCGCCTTAGTGTTGTCACATTGTTTGTTTTGTTATTCTTATGTTTTATCCTAGTGTCACATCCTCCTAAGTCAATGTTTCCTAAGTGTCGTCACCTAACCCTTAGAAGCGCTTGTGTTATCTAGCCCATGGTTAGGTGGACTTATGACTTTTCTTGACGTAGAAACAATCCTTTTTACCATGCATGCACTCGAAAAGCATGTGAAAAGCACATACAAGTAAACAAAAGCAAGACAAAGCATCTTCTAAGGCAAAAGCACACTCCTAGTTGACGAAGACATGCTCTTGTGTTGAGCGCACTCCTTCAAGTCGAAGAAGTGTGCCCTCCTTGAGCACAATCCTTCATGTTGAGGAAGTACAACCTCTTTGAGTGCATTCCTTCATGAAAAAGACATGTGTGATTCTTGAATGCATGCATGAGCTTCTTGTTGCATGTGGGCGCACTCCTAGAAAATAGGAGCCCACATAACTTCCCTTAACTAACTCATTCAGTGGTCAAAAAGTGGCGATCATGCATGAAACTGATTTGCATGTAATTTATTTAAATCAACCCAACTAATCATTCATTTTCATAAGCATTCTCATCTGGGTTGGGCACACAATTGTGGATCAAGAAACTCTTTGTCGATTTGTGATACAAGTAAGATTTACATGTTGAATCTATTGATTGCCTTTCATGATTTCACAAACCATTCTTGCTCTCCTTACTGGTGTTTCTTTGTTTTTTCAGTTTATTTACTAGCATTTTTTATCAATATTGTTTATGCAAGTGTTAATTTGCAGTCGCATGCTGAAACTCTACACATTCCTCAACTTTTCACATTCGCACCATGATTGCGAGAACATCCATAAAAACTTGTGGATCCTTCTTCTTCTCATTTTGATCACGAAATGTTGTTGTTAGACTTGTTCTTGAACCATCCTTGGGCAGAGCGCACTTCTGGGAAGCCCGATCAACTATGAAAATTGAGCCCAAAATAGAACAATTTGCCTCTTGAGTGCACTACTTCACCTTGAAGAACTACGCTCTCCCTAAGCGCATGAGCACACCCCAAAGGCTTGAGTGAGTTTAATTCGTCCCTTTAGCATGCACCAGTGCACCCTCCTTTCCCTTGAGCGCACCCTGAAGGCCTGAAGACCCATTTCTTCATCCCTTCAGAGTGTGCCAATGTGCCCTCTCCGTCTCCTTGAACACATGAATGCACCATGAAGGCCTGAAGGCCCAAAACCTCACTCATTCATCCGTTCAGAGTTCGCCAGTGCACCGTTGATGGTTTTCCTTCCTTTGCTTGAGCACATGAGTGCACTAGAAAGCCCCAAATGACCTTTGACCTTCCTTTGTGCTTTGAAAGTGCGCCCTCCTTGTTTGCATGCCTATTTTCTTATGCATGCAAGTGATTATGTGTTGTTGTTAATATATCTACATTTTAGTCACATTTAATGGCTCTTTGAATACGATTTGCTGAGAAATTGTTGCGTAGTTAGTTTCATAAAGCTAATCTTGCCATCATGAGTGTGCTGCCACAAAAAAGTGTTTGAGCTACAAGTATTATCACCCTTTCATCGTTTGTTGGAGCCATGAATCCCGTTACACGTAAAGTGGCCTTTAAAGAAGATTAAGAGGTAAGCACTAAGGACAGAATTGAAGTAACAAAGCCAACCATTCCCATATATGCTGACACACAATGCTTCATTGATAATTTTGCAGAGGTCAGATGGAGAGGCATAAAAGACACATTCATGCAGAAAATGTTTCCTGAGAACTTGGAGGACTTGGAAGTTTACATCAATATCAAGTGGTTTAGGATGCATAAGATCACATGTAGATTCCCAGCCATCCCTTGTGTAAAAGTGATTGAGTGGATTTTCACACACATGAATGAATCTCATCTCGTTCTTCGTAGTGAAAGTGGTGATTAGATCGCCACCTATTATGGAGAAGACATGCATACTTACTACAAGATTCTTATGCCCACATAATATGCAAATAATGACTTCTACACAAGATGGGCCGACCTCGACACAAGTGACATTATCAAATCTTGGTGTCGATAGTCTACTAAGTTTCACCACTGCCCGTCCACAGTTTATCCAATCAATATTCTTAGAGATGTATATCAGTATCTTATTACCATGTGATTTCGGTTGCATGGGTGGAAGAAAGGTGAGGTGTTTGAGGAAAACTAGATATATATATGCTCAATATGGTGGTATCCCGTGGTAAAGCTTTCAATTGGGTAGATATATTGTGATTTGAATTGCAGCGTCATGTGGGGCAGGAAAAAGCATCTTTGAGTTCAAATCAGGCCCCAAAATTCTATATGTCTACAGTTCTACTGGATGGAACATGTGCACAATATGCATTCCTAGGAAATTAATGGAACTAGACCCCTAAGGACAATGTAGGTTTTAACCCCGTACAAAAATTATCTGCGTACGAATTCTAAAAACAGAAAATAAACAAAGGCAAGAGCATAACACATAAAACAAATATACACAGAGATTTTCCCCTGGATCCGAAAACCGGGAGTACTAGATTGATTTTTCATTATTTTCCTTTCAATGTTACAATACATATATATACATGCCGAAGCATCCAATACCATGGACCAAAAACCATCGTGTCCAAAACCATGTGCGAAAACCATGCACAAAACCATAGGTAGGTTTTCCCACCTAATACAGGGTCCAATTTTTTTTCCTGGGGCACTACCCCGGACCCCGTAGAGGGGGGTTACCGTCCTCCTCTAACCCCCTGTACTACTAGCGCTAGTCATGGAAAGAATATAACACAACCCCAACATTCTCCCACTTGTTGTTTTCTTTCCATAGGGGGCCACAACAAAGCTTAGTCATTGATCCAACCCTGCAACGCCCATTGTTTCTCTACACCAAGAGAACTTCTCAGAGCTCACATAGTTTGTCAATGCATTTGCAGTATTCTTCAAAGTGTCCACCTTTACCAACAACACCTTTTTGTCTTATATCATATCCCTCACAAAGTGATATTGAACATCAATGTGCTTTGTCTTTGAATGATAAGCATGGTTATTTGCCAAGAAAATTGCACTTTGGCTGTCACAGTCTATCCCTATAGCTCCCTGTACTAACCCCATACTTGAACACAATCTCTGCAACCAAAATGCTTCCTTTCTTGCATGAGTGGCTGCCATGTATTCTGCCTCTGTAGTTGATAGTGCCACTGTAAATTGTTTCTTACTCATCCAACTGACTGCACCTCCAAATAAGTTAAACACATACCCACTTGTAGATCTTCTTTGATCCATATCTCCAGCCCAGTCTGCATCAACAAATCCATGGATATCCAAGCCTCTGTCCAATCCTAGTCTTCCTCGGTAGCACAAACCATAATCACTAGTGCCATGCAAATACCTAAAAACCCTCTTCACTGCTGTCCAATGCTCCTTCCTTGGTTTTGACATAAACTTGCTCAATACTCCCACTGCATGTACAATGTCTGGTCTAGTACAAACCATCGCATACATCAGGCTATCGACTGCACTTGCATATGGAACACGAGACATGTGCTCTTCCTCTTCTTGTCTCTTGGGACATTATTGAGCAGATAACTTTACACCTACAATAATAGGAACCTTCACTGGTTTACTATCCTGCATATTAAACCTCTACAGAATTGTCTCGACATACTTCCTCTAGTTTAACCAGAGTTTCCTCTTTGCCCGATCTCTTTTAATTTCCATGCCCAAAATATAGTTTGCAACATCAAGATCTTTCATGTCGAATTTTGAGGACAATTGGGTCTTCAAATCTTGTATAATTTCTTTGTCATTTCCAACCAGCAACATATCATCCACATACAAGACCAGATCAATAACACGGTCATCAATTAATTTAAAATACACACAGTGATATGCTTTTCTTCAGGTGAAGCCAAGTCCCCGTATAAATGTATCAAATTTCTGATACCACATCCTTGGTGACTATTTTAACCCATACATAGACTTTTTTAACTTGCATACCAGTTCTTTCTTACCCTTCACTGCAAGGCCTTCAGGTTGCTTCATGTAATCTAATAGAAGCTACCTTGGCAACGGGAGAAAAAATATCACCAAAATCAATTCCCGACACTTATGAATAACCATTTGCCGCCAATGGGTTTCCTTCCAGCTGACAACTCCACTAGATCCCAATCCTCATTTTTGTGCAAAGATATCATTTCATCAACCATGGTCTCTTTCCATAGTTTTCCTTCCTCTGAATCTACTGCTTCCTTCACAGTTCTGGGATCATCATCAGTAATAGATAAAGAAAAAATTGAACATAAATCAGATGGACTATACCTTTCTGGCTGCCTTCTTTCTCGAATTGATCTTCTCACAACCAAAGTTTGTGGCTCTTCATCTTCTGATTCCTCTTATGCTGTAGAGTCTGATTCTTCCTCCTTAAGCTCAGACTCTATCTTCTCAGGTTCCTTTGGTTGGACTTCAGGTTTAATAACATCTTTCACCTTTCTGAACACCACATCTTAGTTGTACACAACTTCCTTGTTACTAGGTTCCAAAGCTTATAACCCTTTAAACCATCCTTATACCCAATAAAGATGCACTTTTCAGATTTACTATCCAACTTTGTTCTTTTCTCCTTTGGAACATGTACATAAGCATCACATCCAAATACCCTCAGATGTGAAAGAGACGGTTTCTTACCAATCCATACCTCTTTTGGAGTCTTATCCTCCAACGCTGATGAAGGTGATCTGTTGATGAGGTAACATGCAGTCTCCACTGCCTCTACCCTGAATTCCTGTCCTAACCCGACACCATTGAGCATGCTTCTTGCCCTTTCCATCAACATCTTGTTCATTCTTTCTACAACTCCATTTTGCTGAGGTGTGTATGGAGTAGTCTTTTGTCGTGCTATACCACACTTCTTGCAAAACTCTTCAAATTCCATCTTGCAAAATTCTCCACCATTATTGTTCCTCGACACCTTTATCTTCTTCTCTGTCAAAGACTTCAGATTTCTTCTTGAGGAAATATATCCATGTATTCCTTGAGAATTCATCTATAAATGATACATAGTACACATACTTACCCAGTGATGGAACCTTCATAGGTCCAAACACATCACTGTGCACAAGCTCTAATATATGTTTCGACCTCTTACCATAGCATGGTCTTTTCTCCAGAGACCACTAGATTTTCTGCTCCACTTTCAGGAACCACAGAAATGTTGCACCCATCAACAATAGTGCTACCTTGCAGCTTGTACAGGGTTCCAATCCAAACTCCCCGCTTCAATACTAGTGCTCCCCGAACCATCTTGCATGTATCTTTCTCGAACACTATTTTTACACCTACATCATCCAGCGTACTTACAAAAATCAGATTTCTGGCCAATGCAGGATAATGCAGAACACACGAAAGTGTTGTAATCCTTCCACCTTGCAACTTCAACTTTACTTTTCCATGACCAACGATTCTAGCCTTCTTATCATCCCCTAGGAAGACATCACCACCATCATATTTCTCATACTCGCAGAACCACTCTCTATGGGGAGTGAAGTGAAAGGATGCACCTGAGTCAATCAACCATGCCTCATGATCTACATGTGTAATTGAAGCAGAAGCCAAGTACACATCCCCACCTTCATCTGAGGTGGTTTTCACCTCTACAGAAGGAGCATCATCAGATCCCTTTCCTTTATCAGGAGCTTTAGATTTACAATCCCTTTTGTAGTGCCCTTCCTTTCCACATTTCCAGCACACCTTTACAAATTTTTCTGGAGATTTAGATCTCCCTCTAGATTTAGATCTCCAACTTGAGGACTTATTTTTGTTTTTGTTCTAGGACCGTCCTCATACAGACAAGGCATCACCATTCTGGCTCTCCATATTTTTCCATCTCATCTCCTTCGTCAGCAAGGATGAGACTATTTCACTAAACTGCAAGGCAATTGCATTGCTACCTATTGCAGTAAACAGACTATCCCACGAATCTGGTAGAGAACACGACCAACTAATGTACTTATCTTCATCTGAAATTTTAATATCAACATATAATAACTGGCTTACCACAGTATTAAATGTGTTCAGATGCTCTATCACTAAGTCTCCATCTTTCATCCTCAGGTTATACAACTTTTTTCGTAGGAACAATTTATTCACTAGAGAATTAGTTTGGTACAAAGTCCCTAACTTGTCCCACAAATCCTTCTTCGTAGCTTCCCCTGATACATTCAACAATGCTGAATCTGAGACACATAATTGTATTGTGCTCTTAGCCTTTCGATCCAACTTCTTCCATTCTTCATCGGACACTCCCGTTGGTTTAGTACCTAGATCTACCGTGATCCACTGATCTTTGTCCACCAGTAGATCCTCCATCTTGAGTTTCCAAAACTCAAAGCTCTGATCATTAAATTTCTCTATCTCTATCTTTCCACTACTCGCCATCTTGTTTCACCACCAGAATCAATCCCCCAAATTTCCCACTGAACAGGGTCTACCACAGGCCCGAGCAAAACCCCTCAACAACAAAGGCGTCCCCTTGAAGCCAAAACAAATCTAATACCAAATTTATGTTTTAACCCCGTATAGAAATTACCTACATACGAATTCTAAAAACAGAAAATAAACAAAGGCGAGAGCATAACACATAAAACAAATATACGCAGATATTTTCCCCTGGATCCCAAAACCGAGACTACCAAATTGATTTTTCATTATGTTCCTTTCAATGTTACGATACATATATATACATGCCGAAGCATCCAATACCAAGGATCGAAAACCATCACGTCCAAAACCATGTGCGAAAACCATGCAAATTATTGTCAGAATCAAGCTTCAAAGGCACATATGACAGATTGGCTGAGCACTTCTTTCTAGTTATTTTTCATATGATATTCAAAATTAATGCTCCTTGCATGATTGATTAGGTGAAGGAGTCACTAAAGGATATTGTGGATTGGTTTGCAACGCCTGAGGGTACATACATAATATGTTTTGGTTGTCAAATATCCCCTCATCTCATGTCGCTGTATGTGACCAATAAGGTGTCATGCAAGAAGTAGAAAATTAGTTGGATAAGGGATTGCCAAGAGTTCTTCAAAGGAGGAAGAAAGCCCATTGGACCACCTTCCCTTTGAGGATCAGACTATATGAGTTAAAGGGCCATGAGGCAGCTGTAACAGAAATACAAGAGTTGGATCACCTACACTTCTCAACTAAATAATTTTGTGGATATGATCCGAAGAGAGTATGTAGGAAACATTATGAAAGGATCGATTTCAATTTGGGGTGTTCATCAATGTCCATAACAAAAGATGAGAAGGTGAAAAACTGGTATAATGCAGTTAGAAAGACACACCCAATAATGGAGACCAATTCACCCCAAGATCCACTAGCTCCAGACATGCAGGTGTAGGAGGCAGAATTGATAACCCTCAAGCAAGGAAAGTAGCTCCTAAAAAGAGGATAAGATATGATTTTATAGGTGTGAGCAGCAGGAAATGGAAATTTGATCCTTTGTACACGAGATCTATTCAAGCAAAACAAGAGACGAGAGAAGCAAAAGAAGAGGAAGAAATATGAGTTTATTGAGAAGAAACGATAAGAATAAGAAGAAAGGAGAAGAATAGAAGAGGAACAACAAAGGCAGTCCCAGGAGGAAGAAACAACATAAATACTGGAAGAAGAACAATTAAATTAGGATATAGAAAAGGAAGAATTGGAGGAAGAGGATACCATCCAACCGAAGGATGATGAACCATGTTCTCTAGAAGAACCTCCTCTCACAAGTGGTCATCTTCCATTTGGAGAAGTTGGAATCACACCTCTACTAATAGACAGAGTCATGGATGTGTGCAAAGTCACATTTGATCAATTTAAGAAGAGGATCGTGCAACAAATGCATAGGTACTTCCTGAATGATCCTCATAATATAGTCTCGTTTCTACGAAAAAGGTAATAATTTCCAATACAAGAAGGACTCCCATGGAAATCATGGCGAAAAATGTTGCTTTTGCCACAACAACGCAAGACAACTCTGAATATATATTAAAGTAGAATGTTAGATTAACGAGAGAACTTGTTGTAGTGAAGCAACAAGTGGAACATCTTGCGGTGGAGAATCAATGGATATCTTCACAGACTTTTAACAACAAAGAATGGCAGTCATCCGTGTAGCAGGAACTGGAGCCAATGGAGGACACCATGGCATAGTTATATGATGAGATGATACTTCTACAATAGGTGGTGGCTCCTCTCATTGGCATTCAGGAGAAACCACAAGAAATGGTGAAACTCCTGAAAGTAGCAAACAAAGTGTTTGACCATCTTCAGAAGTGGGTTTCCAAGTATTGAGATGATCTGCAACATTTGGAAAGAAAAGATAGGATTTCCGCAGAAATAGACAGAGTTCAGCTAAGGCTCCACCATTATAACTATATGCTTGTTGGGGAACATGCGATCAATACTATTGTTGCTTATAATCGACTGCACAATGGTTTCAAGTATCTAGCACAAAAACATGGGATGCCTTCAATAGGAACACTTGAAGCAATAAGAGGCAGAGAAATCATCTTCCAGGAGATAAAGCTATACATTGAACAGATCAAGCAAGCAACAGAACAAGAAGTCTTGGAGGTCACCAAAGACATTATTCAACAATATGCCATCGCACCAGTCAAAGATCATATGAAAATTTCATGGCTATGCAATAATGTACATTCAAGCTCCAAGACCATATTGATGAAGGCACTAGAGGTGAAGATGCGTTATGTAGGGGACTTGCTAGATTGGGTCAAAGCCATCTCAACGAAGTTCAGAACATGGCACACATACATTATAAATGAGCTCCGTGAGGAAGAAAATGATTTGTCAATTTGATGAGACTTTGTCCCATTATTAATTTTGTCTTATATAGGCACTGTCTCATATGTAATTTGTCTTTTTTAATGAATGTTATGTAATGAAGTCCAAGAGATACATGTGGAATGTGAATAGCCACACATGGAATGTAATAAATCATGTATAGAATATGAAAAGTCATAGTAGTTGAAGAGTCATGAGGAAGCTCAAAGGTCATTGTTATTTGTTATAATTAGCTCCTCATAACTCAAGCGAGGGGTTGGGATTCTTGGACTCTTGCCTTGGCTTCCCTTGTAGTGCATAGAAGATAGATCATTCTTTGGAGAATCAAGTTGTGGCTTCATGTTCCACTATTGGATATAGTGTTTCATCTATGTAAAATTGTACTTGGGATTATCCAATTTTAATCAAAAGTTCTATTATCCGACACTTCTTCATACATGTATCTTATATATAGTAGGATTATTCTCGTTATGTTTATGATATATATTTCTTGAGTCACATACTAAGTTAATGAACTAATTTGTTGCTTAGATATGGTTATTATTGAATAAGTGTTGTTATTCTTCATGATTGTTGTTTATTATGTGAACTAATTTGCAGGTAATCAACAAGCATTTCTCTTCCTTCTTGGGTACCCCTTTAGGATAGTACTACTACTTTTCTAACTGGATGCTCGTTTTCCTTTTACTAGCTGTGGATGTTCCCTCGTGCAACTTATGTTGGGCGTATCACAAAGCTTACATACTCGCTGCCACAAATAGGTGTTGCGTTCTCTTATGCGTGTTTGTTACCAAGGCATATCTTTGAAACCTTTCCAATTGTGCAAGACCATATAGCTGGATGGGACTCCTACGCCAAATGGTGTGAGTTCTAATTGGGACTTCACATCAAGGGGATCCCTTTACATGTTGGCGACATCCAACACTGTCAATTTTTTTTGCACTAGAAGGAGGGAAGATGACAAGATGAGCCTTTGAAGTCATTTTGAATCTCCCACCTTTAATGGCTTCATCTTGAGGTGTTATTCCGAAGCTTTAGATATTTCAATCCCCGTGGAATTTTTACATGACTTGTTGCATTTGAAATTTGATGGAAAGGGTACAACAACCATCCTTGATTATGTTATTGAATTTGTTAAATTTTGTTTCTTGAATGGTTTTTATTTCGAAGAAATCCTCGCACGGTTGTTTACCCTTATATTGGATGGTCGTACGAAGCAATGGTGCTATTATTCACCCATTGCTTCTATTTCATCTTTCAAGAAATTGGTTAACGAGCTTTGTCACTTTTTTGACAAATATGAATATTAATATGTTCTAAATGAAATTGATCAACTTAGAATGGAATCCAACAAATCTCTTGAAAATTTTGTTGACCGATTCCTCCATCTTTGTTATGAGTTTTCGGATGAGGATGTGGATTGATAGTTCTTGGATGAAAGTTTATTTTCTTAGTCTGGATGTCAAGAAAATATTTTAAATCTGATTCATTATGTCCTATCTATCGAAAATAATTTCATCATCATGAGGAAGAATTGAATGTGCCTTTTGTTCCATATCCCCCTCCTTTTGATGTCCCGTGTTTTGAACCTAAACTAATCACTAAATCAGAAGATCAATTTGCCGATGAAGAATTGATTTTTCTTTCACATGTCTCCCCTGAAGATTATTTGTTTGATCCTACCAATAAACCATACTCGAAACTTGATATCTCACCAGTCGATCCTCAACCCGTTAATCAAATTGAATCCTTGGACAACCATGACCCTGATGATTTCCTTTTTTCTAAATTGTATGGTGATGATTGTTCAAGTAACATGGATGAATCTTTTTTCCTACAAGAAGATTCAGATTTGCTAGAATTTCAAATGGAGTCTGATGCGATCATCGAAGATTTTTTTCATGTATATCTCCTTTCAATCAAGAAGATGACATGTTTATCATCGATGATTTTTTGGCAATCTTGAAAATCTATCTGATCAACCTCAATTTTCTTTTGAATCTCAGGATTTTAATGATGAATCTTGTTTAAATAAGAAACTAACCACGTTTCCTCAGAATTCAAAGTTAATTAAGGTGAGTAGGACACTTCTTGCTATGCTAATGGTTATGTCATGTTCCTATCACCTTGATGGTATTTGTGATTTCGGTCAGTTCAAGATTCTCTCTCATGATCTTGTTGTTAATTTCATCTCGTGGGATGTCGAATCTCTCTTGAGGGATTCTCATTTTCTTCACATTAAATTTTTTAACCTTCAGGGAGCAAAGTTTAATTTGACTGTTGAAATTCCAATGTTACATCCCACCTCAAGCAAATCTTTAAACTGAAATATGGGAAGAGAGAGAGACCTTAATGAATTTCAAACTTTTCAATCCAACCTATCTTCTATATCTTCCATCAAAGAATCTCACTTGCGTGACATCATGGATTGTGGTCAGCTTATTGATGTCACTTATGATGTGGATTTGTCTTTGACTAGTTTTTCCTGTGAAAGTTTCCCTAAAGGTTGTTTCCATGATCCTATTGTAGATTCTGGTAAGGAATCTTATTGGTTAGGACCCATGTCTCATGGCTTGTGCTTGCATGCGGTTCATCGAAACTTGTATGGTCATGGAACTGGTAGTTTCCACTGTTATGGACTCTCTCATTTCATAAAGCAATCGAGTGTATTACATCGTTGTGATTGCACTTCCTGTTTCTATGTTTTAGTGCACTTGTTTACGTGGTTTATCCTTGTCACCGCACTGCATTTTTTTCTGGTCTCACACGATCACATCCTTCCACCCAAAGGTCAAGAGTATATTTTATGGCTACATTGGAAGTTGCATTTCACATGACCCGACCCTGTACTATTTATATTAGGATATGATAGGTTGCATTTAGTTACATGCATTTCATTCCCGTATTGTGTTTTCATCTTCTCTTTTTGCTCTTTTGGTTTTATTTTTTCTTAAATAAATCCAGTTTTGAGCTTCCAGATGATGTGGCTAACCTTTTGAGAAAGGAAAGTTGTGGTAACATACAATTCTTGGCTTATCTGTTACCCTCTTCTTTGATTTGGTTTACATCTTTCAAGTTGATGACCTTCAGATGGAAAATACGATCCTTCAGCTAAGAAGCCATAAGCAAACCATGATGCTTGTATCTATTTAGGATTCTCATCCTTACACTCGGTCCTGTTATGAATAGGGTGTTCTTGCTTATCTATCTGAGTAGAGTAAGATAAGGGGAAAAATTTATGCGAACAAAGCATCAAAGGTCTTAAACCTGTCTCTGAAGGAGAAACCTCTTTTTCTCTCAATAAGTTGGGATTCCTCTTTCGCCCGTTGAAAAATAATAAGTGCCTATGCATAGTCCTATGAAAAAGAAAAGAAAGAAAAATAAAGGGTGAATGAAGAGAAAGGCTTCCTACGCATAGAGGTGAAGCAAGCGACTTTGTCGGGGTACTTGCATGTTCGCTGGCAAGGAAGCAACATTTGTGTTCCTGAACTGACTCCGCCAGGGTACTATCTAGGTTTGCTAGCAGCGAAGTAATTCTAGAGATGTAAAACTCATACTGGGATTATTTTAACTCACCGAACTATATTACCCTTAATTACATCGACAAGATAATGATACAAAATGATTTATGTTGTGTTACACCGAGTAGTGGAACTGGGAAGACTATATCTTTAATTGGGTAAGAGTGGGGAGCTAAGGTAACTCATTGATTGAATCAATACTTCCTGGAGAATTAAGAATTTGTACCTAAATAAAACCATTTCAGAGAAGCTGGGGTTCTCCCAGTGTGTTGATAAGTTTTGTTGCTACGACAACTACCCTCCAAATTTTTTCCTAAGTCAATTTTGAAGCCCACATGAACCATTGTTTCAATCCCCTTAGTATCGTTGGATTGTTTGTTTTTTAATTCTTATGTTGTCTCCTAGTGTCACATCCTCCCAAGTCAATGTTTCCTAAGTGTCGTCACCTAACCCTTAGAAGTGCTTGTGTTATATATCCCATGGTTAGGTGGACTTATCACTTTTCTTGACTTAGAAACAAGCCTTTTCGCCATGCACACACTCGAAAAGAACTTGAAAAGAACACAAAACAAACAAAAGAAAGAAAAAGCATCTTCTAAGGCAAAAGCACACTCCTAGTTCACAAAGACATGCTCTTGTGTTGAGTGCACTCCTCTGGGGCGAAGAAGTGTGTCCTCCTTGACTGCACTCATTCTTTCTGCACAAGTGTGCCCTCCTTGACAATTATGTTAGCTAGTCTCAAGTTACATGTGGATTTGTCAAGGAATTGGAGTTCCATGAGAGATGGCATGGATGTGTTAAGCGGAAAGGAAACATACTTGGCACAACAAGGTAAGGTAACTGGTGTATTGTTATGTTTAGTTATGCACTGACATTATGTTTTTATGGAAGTATGATGCAGGGAGTTGCATGGCAAGAGAGATTGCCATGAATCTTGAAGAAGGCTCAGGTTGAGCTTTCCTTGGGAACCATGGGGATTGAGTCATGGTGTTTGTTGTTAGTCTAGTGCTTTTGGTCTTTTGTGATTGTTGCGCTTGATTTGCGATTTTTCTTTTCTCTGGTGCATAGCTATGCCACTTTAGTTGTGGTGTCGCATTGTTGTTATTGGGTTTCATGGTTTTCTTCTTGGTTGTTTCTTGGTATTTCCTTTTATGTTTCGATTCTTGGGAATTAGTTGGGAAAGGAGGAAGTTAATGGAGCTTTGGGAGAGGTTGTGTGGTACCCAATAGATGATGTAAGATCTGGATGAAGCTCGGTGCATGAGTAAGTGCAACAAAAGGTAAAACTATGACAGTTGGTTGGACTAGTTCGGTCCATTGTGGTAAATGGATGATGGCCGTACAAACATGAGAAAGGTAACTAGAAAAGGTAAAGTAAATGGATCTAAGGTGTCATATTCCTTGGCTAAGTTGGGAACTGTGATTCTCAATGTTGCGCATGCTGTGCACAAATAATGAAGTTCTCTTAACCTAGACCTTACATTATCTGGTAATTATTTTATGATCATGATTATGTTGATGATTATATATGTATAAATGTATGTATGTATGTATGTCGTTGTATGAAAGGATCATGATTGTTTTATGCTAATGTTTATATATGTATGTATGTATCCATCTATCTATGTTATTGTCTGACAGGGTTGTCAGGGATCATTCTTGTGGAGGAATGATTGCTTATGCAGGTGAATGACATGAAGAGGTTCTTGGTTGATGAGGAATCAAGTGGGAAGAGTATTCATGACAGATATATGAGGTTAGTATCATGTGAATATGAATTTATATTGTATGCTTGTATTATGCCTATGATTATGTTATGGACATGTTATACAAAGGGATACATCAGCGAAATGAAAGAAGTGTGGTCTACGACATGCTGGGAAAAGTAGGGATAAGACACTGGAAGCAAGGTTGCTTGGTAGAGATAATGTGGTTTTGGAGGTGTGGTACTAATATTGTGCATATGTTGTATTTGCTGTACATGTTGCATACATGATGTGTGCACATGCGATGTTGTGTATATATAGTATGTGTACATGTTGTTTATGCAATGTTATGTACAATATGGTACATATAGTGTTATGTGAATATTGCATATGGTGTTGTGCTCATGTTGGATATGCAGTGCTGTGTACATATGATGCCATGTACATTGATATGCAGTGCTGTGTGCAAATGATGATATGTACATATTGGATATGTAGTGCTATGTACAGGTGGTGTTGCGTGCATGTTGTACATGTGGCGCTATGTACATATGGTGTTGTGTGCATGAATGTACAAGTGATGTTGTGTGCATGTGGTTCTGTGTACATGTTGTACAAGTGGCGCTATGTGCATGTGGTGTTGTGTACATGTCGTGCATGTGTTGCTGTGTACATATGGTGTCACGTACATGTCATGCGTGTGGTACTGTGTACATGTGGTATTATGTACACTTTGTACAGTGGTGCAATGTACATGTGGTATTTTGTACACATTGTACAATGGTGCAGTATACATGTGGCATTGTGTACATGTTGTGCAAGTGGTTCTGTGTACATGTGATGCTATGCACACGTTGTATAGGTGGTTGCAGTGTACAGGTGGTACTGTGTACATGTGGTACATATGGCACTGGTGTAGATGCATGTATTGCATGGTGTTGTATGACGTGTGTAGCTGTATGTGTGTGATGCACACTATGTGTATGTGCACATGGTTGAGGAGAAGGCATTGGGTGTTTGTCTGGGGTGGCATCCGATATGGAGTGCGTACGGAATAAATACAAAGGTAGAAGCTAACGATTGATGAAAGTATAAGTATCAACATTTTATTTTAGTTTTATTATGCATGTGATTTATGACTATGGTATATGATGATTATATGTGATCTATGATTCTAGTTTATGATGGTTACATGTGATTTATGATGTTGACCTATGATGGTTGTGTTTTGAGCTAACTAGATGTGATATGTTTATACATGATGTTTTGATCAAACAATTAGTTTGACTTGTTGTGACAGGAAGTAAACAGGATTGCAAGTGTACCTTATTGACGAACTACCAATGAGGTATGATTTGAGGTTATTTCAATTTATTTGAATCTAATGGAAATTATGTGCTTGGAACAGGAATGCATGAACATGCTTGGTTGGGTGGTTGAAATCGAATGCAAGAATTGGTAGCAACAACAAAAGAAATTGGAACATGCAACAGTATGTTGGTGAATTCCTTCAAGAGCAGGGCCATTATGGGACACTGGTACCCAATAGTGTCCATTGATTGCGATGAGCATGCTATGACTGGTATGATAGTTTTGAGGCAGGTATATGCCTTGGTTGTTGATCTTACAATGCGAGGAAGCCTTGCCAAGGGAAGGATCACCTAGGATAGGGGATTCTAGGGAACTTGGAAGGTGAGTGATTGCACAAAAGGGGGTGACCGGATTTCCCGAGGGACTGTGTAGCAGAGAAGGGAAGGTTGCAGATGTATTTGTTTTGGTCATTAGCATTGCCAGATGGAATCAGATGCACATTGGGAGTGTGCCCTGGAACAATGAGCTGATAATTGTTCACAGAGGGGACAAGTGGCACAAGATTGTAACATTGGACATTGGATGCAGCTTTGACTATGACAGTGGATTGTGGACTTCCTAGGAAGGAGGTGAATCCTGGTACTACTTTTGAGGGTGGAGGTGTGATCCTCTGGTTTCCCCTGTTTATTGTTACGGGCACCATATCATTTTATTTTCCAGTTTAGCAAATGTACATACATGTATATGTGGTTATTGTAAATACCGTAATGAGTTGTGTTATAAAGCTCCAGTATGCAGTATGGTTGTTCGTTGGTCATGTTGTCATGATGTTTTGCTTTTGAGGAAGTATTTCATTGTAAATACTGCAACGAACTAAGTTGTAAAGCTCCATGGGCAGTATGTTTTCTTTTTAGTGGCCTTGCTGAGGTCTTGGTGTGGTTTAACACTGAGGATAGTGTTCCTTAAGGGGGAGGGTTCTGTAACAACCCATGGTGAAAAATTCATGTAATAAAAGTTAATAAAGGCAAAACAAGACCATGGGTAAGGGACATGTATTCCAAGCTGAATATTGGGCAAATATATCCTAGTGTGCATCACTAGATGTGGGTTTATGGCTAAGGAAAAAGGCAAAGGCAAAGGCATTAAAAGGAAAGAATGCATTTTTGGCACATTTATTTACAAAAATAAAGGAAATTAGGAGAAAAGTAAGGTGAAAGGTCACAGGTTGCATGTGAGGATGAAATTGAAGGAAAATAATGGAAAATGAAGGAATTAGAGGCCTCGTTAATAAAAAAGCTTTTGAGGATTAGTTAGCAAGCTCTTGGCTCAAGCTTGGTCAGTCTAACCTTTTGTCAGTTCAAGTTTGGAGCTCTCTCATTATTCTCTCTCTCTCTCTCTCTCACTCTTGGTCACTTAGAGTTTTCTTGGAGTACACTAGCTTTGGATCAAGGAAGGAAAAGCAAGCAAAGGGAAATGAAGGAAAGCAAGGATCAAGGAAGAAGAGCAGGATCAAGCAACTTCAACAAGAATACTTGTAGGTAACCTTTTGCATGTGTGATTTCCTAGCTGGTTTGGACATGCATGGCTTTGCATGTTGGTGTATGGTTCTCTTGCTATCGGTGGCATGGTTTTCTTGGGTTGTGACGGTGGTTTTCAGCTTAGCCTTGCCTTTTTCTGGATGACATGGTGTTGGGATGTTTATTTCAGTTTTGAGCTTTGGTTTGCTGGATGGATTTCAGAATCCGGGGCAAAGGTGGTCTCAAGGTTCATTCCCAAAGGCCTAGGAATCCCTTGACCGGTTTTGGCGGGATACACAATAAATCCTGAGGGAGAAGTCTCGGTTTAGGGCCTAGTGATCCGGGTTTGGATTACAGTAAAGCCTGAGAGACTGGTCTCGGTTTAGGGCCTAGTGATCCAGGATTGGATTGTGGTAAAGCCCGAGAGACAAGGAGACGGAAAATTACTTAAGGATAGTGATGGATTCCGGATGGCATTCCAAGTTTAGTTCGGTTGCGATCAGAGCACTGGTTTTGGTGTGATCACAGTTTGATGAGCATGGAGGTGGTTTAACCTCTGGATTACCTTTGTTTTTCTTGGATTGGTTGTTCTATGATATCACACCTTCATGCTTGGAATATAGAACGAGGGTGACTGACTGAAAGAGAGATTTGGTTCAGCCATGTCTATGGTCGGGTGGTACGTGGAAGTCCCGAACTTGGTCGGATTTGCCTATGATTAATAAAATCTAAGTTCTATTAATTTTTTACTTGTTTATATGTGGATTTAATGGTTGTCATATCTATGATATTTATATGATTTAATATTGGTTATAAGCATGGTTATGTGACTGGTTCATGTCATGGTTATTTCATGTATTTAATTGTAATTGTTAAATGGATGGATGCAATACCTAATTAATGATATAATAGTCCAATGGAGAAGAAGGTGATCCTATTGGTAATGTTTCATAAGTTCTTTAAGTCATTTATGCTTTGTCTTGTATCCTAGACTTGTAGGTTGCATTGATGCCAAGTGTTTGACAGAATGTCAATCCAAGTTAGGGATGCTCAGGCCTAGTTATGAGCTTGATTTTTGATTTATCAACATTGTTATCATGTCTTTGATGGATTCTGAAGGTTGTAGCAAGTTCTGGGCAAAGGCCAAGATTATGGGCTAGAAAAGTGGCTCAAATCTCGGGGTCGCTGGCATAGGTCTGTTGAGAAAAGTCCACAGTCACTGGCATAGAGGCCTATGAGAGTGAATTTGAGTTGCTAGTCGCTGTCTTGCCTATAACATGATAGTGAATTTGGATTAAGAGGCTTAAAACATTAGTGGGACCCAAGGACAAGATGTCTGAGTGACTGACATGTCTCCTAGGGGTGTAATTGCTGATGTGGATGGGTTTGTTTGATGAGATCGTCGATTCCATTTCCTTAAGGTCACCAAGGAGATTGAATCCCTTATAGTAACCTCTCTCATCATATGTTTTCCGGGTTGGTTCGCTGCTTGGGTGGACCTGGGAGGAGGGGGTGTTACAGATTGGTATCAGAGCATGGTTGCACTCTCCTTGGGTTAATGTATTGGTCATGCATGCATGTTAGTTTCATGTGTCTCTCTTACACTTGTATTCCATGTGCTTGTTGCATTGCATAAGGTTGATCATGATTGTAGTAAGGTTGTCATGAAGAACTTGATGTTGATTTTGTGGGATGCATCGTTAGAAGTATATAACTGGTTATATGATTATATGCAGCTTGATTACATCCTTGTATGTTAGGTTGCATTCTTGTTATGTTTGATTAAATGTATCAATCTTGTAGGTTGGTTACAAGAATTCATCGCTTATGCTCGACTACATGTGTTCACACGTATGTGTAGTTGATTCGGCATTGCTTATGCATGTTGATGATTGCACGTGGAAATGTATACAATGGAGTAATGGTTGTTGTCATGCATAAGGTCATGGTTTGTGAAGTTGATATGGTCATGCATTGATGATTAAAATATAGCTAGAATGAGGTGTATATGGTTTGGTACTCATGTGTTATATGTCTATATGCAGTTGTTATGCATGTATGGTCTTGGTTATAGTTATGCATGAATAGTAGGTCAAACATGCCTTGTGAAGTCATGGTATGAAATTTAGGTCATCAGGGTGATATTGGTTGTTATGATGCTAATGTGTTGGCTGAGATAGAGCAAGAGATACAGATCGTCATAATGAGGTTGCAACATTGGACTTTGGGGTAAGAGTAGATCGTCATACATGTATTGTATGTTTGGCATGCAGGAAAATTTTAAGAAACCCCCCAAATTTATATGTATAATAAATGGGCGAATCCCCATGGTATATAGAAAAATGTATAGGCTATTTTTTCGTTGATATAATTTACATATATAATTTTTTGGTGAATATTTCACTGAATTATAAAATTTTGCTAAATCTTGGCGAATTTTTCACTAGGTTATATGGTATTGCAAATTCTTGGCTAATCTTCTAAAAAAATAGAAAACATTGTAAAATATTGGTGATTCCTTGATAATGTATAAAAATATATATAATAATAAGAAAAATATTTAGTTAAATTATAATATACTAATTTTCCATGTTTTGGAAAAGAAAAATCACGAGTAATGTTACTCTAGGTTCTTATTATACATTATTGCAAATCTTTTTGCATGTTTTTATCATGTTTTACCACAAAGGTATTATCACATCCCAAGGGGAGACTAGTTGGAAAGGCACCCCAAAAGGCGTGTGATGTTGAACTAAAGAAATTAGTTTGCTCAAACTTGGTCTCGATGCATCTAGATAAATCAATCATATTTAATGTAATTAATATTATGTAGGCTTCACATGAAAATAAGGTCTATGAATAGCTATATCACAATCATGAATATTTACTTCAAATTCTTTTGTTTTCTCATACATCGCTTTTCTAAAGGTAGATACTTCTCCAATTCCTCAAGTTCAAATAAACCAAGAACTTTAAAATATGGTGCTTCCTCATCATATGTAGAGTTTCCACCTAATTTTTGGATCATAACTATTGTAGTAGTTGTTGCACTTTATTCTACAATTGACAACTCTAATAATGTTGAATTGGTAAACAATTATTTTAAATCACACAAAATGAAAAATTAAAATGAATGGAAGATAAATATGTATTGAAACTTAATTTCCTACACGATGAAAAAAGAAAGAAGGTAATAACACAAACTCATTAAAATACTACAATTGGTGAGTTAAAAAATATAAACAATAGTCTCTACATGTTCATTACTTGGAAAAATATGTCACAAAACAATCATCATCAAGGGATTTTTCACTTCAAGAATGGTAGTGCACTAAACAGTCTATCATTCTCATCTAATAACATGTGATGCTTTTTTTGTATTGGTATCAAAGTATAATTGCATTAGATGAATGCCAGTCTCATGATAATAGGACTCCTATGATGAACACATAGGATCCTAGTGCATAGAGCATTTTTCTCTTTAGTTAACTAAGTAGATCTCATTTTCCTTTCTTAAAAAACAATAAGTATTTTCAAAGAAAATATAAAATAAACATAGTAGATTCTAAAAGGCGAATATTCTTTTGTGACACCACAAAGTGAAAGGAAAAAAAAACTTTCCTTAAATAATCAAATATATAAAGAAAATAATTTATCTTTTATGGCTCAAATTTCTCGTAATTCCTACATTATTCTTTATCTGATTTAAAGATCTTTTCCATTCCTTGGAACCCATTTTTTTCTTTCATGTTTAACTCATTTCCATTAAATTTATATTCACTTTTCATTAATAAACTCAATTAATTTTTAGGCCGATAGGCCTTATTTTGAATCAATCGACCGTCTACACTTTTAATGTCCGTCTGACATCTGTACAGGCCACCAAAAATCTCTCCACTTGACATCTGTGCACACCTTTTAAGCCAAGGTTCTCAAAGAGTCCGTTTGAATGTTTCGTGGATTTTATGGCACTAAACATAAAACTTATGGTGCACGATTGGATTGCTTGCAAACATTCTTGTGCGCTGCATTACATCGCATACGAGGGTCTCTCAGAGACAAACACGTCGGTAGGTCTCTGGAAGGAACCCAAAGTTTCTTATTTTATCATTTGGCATTTATGTGAAGGGGATTGGATTGCGCAATGAATTCATTTGTTATTAGCATTTCATATATGGGGATTTGCAGTGCAGAGTGATCTTCCACTAATGAGTGTTACTGGTCATAAAAATGGGGAGGATGGAAACCTATGAGAGTGAGGTCTATTTATAGAAGTCAGAGATGGCTATGATATCCATGCTTAGTGTAGCTTCCACTTCGTCTCTCGCTGTAGCAAAAAATATGTGCTGCGACTCTCTGGAATCACTGGTGTTGTATCGTAGAGCCTTTAATTGCGGTCTCGGGTACCCATTTGTTTGGCGAGAAAGGGGTTAGATCCAGGGTCTTGCTTCAGAGGAGGAAGATTGGCAGTACACGAATTGTGAGCATGGCTGAAGCACTGGAAGTCTGTGTTAAGGCTGCTGCAGGTGCACCTGACAAGCTTGGGGACTGTAAATAATTTTTCCTGTCATGTTCCCTTGTTTTAGCAGAACTATTCAATCTTGCATTTCCTGTTTTCTTCGGTTTTTATTTCATCTTTATTTGTCAAACAATTTGTGGTGTATTGATGCATTTCAGGCATTTTAATGTATGAAGTAAAGCTTAATGTATTGAACACATCTTTGCACAGGTCCCTTGGGGACTGTAAGTAATTTTCCTGTCATTTTCCCCTTTTTTAGCAGAACGATTCAATGTTGCATTTCCTAGCTTTTATTTCATCTTTATTTGTCAAACAATTTGTCATCTATTGGTGCATTTTGGGAATTTTAATGTATGAAGTAAAGCTTAATGTATTGAACACATCTTTGAGTAGGTCCCTTCAGCCAGAGGGTTTTGCTTACTCTTGAGGAAAAACAAGTCCCATGCAACATGAAGTTCATTGATACTAGTAACAAACCTGACTGGTAATGTTTTGGTTCCAAGGCCCATATATTATTTTTCATTTTCATTGTAGGCCATTTCTTTATGGCTATGGTTAAAAACGGTTACGAGTGTGAGACTGTGCCTATGTTTATGTGGGAAATTAGGGGGAGCTAAGTTGAAGATGTTGGTGCACAGGTTTTTGCAGATGAACCCTGAAGGAAAAGTTCCTGTCATCAAGATCGATGATAAGTGGATTCCAGACTCCGATGTTATAACCCAGATATTGGAGGAAAAGTACCCAGAACCACCTTTGGCAACCCCACCTGAGAAGGAAACCGTGTATGTATTCTCAACTCTTTTCAATCTTACATTTTTCCATAATCTATAAGTTAATGCTGGAATTATGGATCTATTGCTTCAGAAGTGAAAAAGACGTCACAAACCAATCAGAAAACAACCCAAAAAATCTATGTACTATTTGTTGCTCCATAAAACAACCCAAAAATCTGCATCCATACATCAAAATACAGTTCCAGATTCCATAGCTACAGATAGAGTATTATTGTGGGTAAGATCACTACAACATGATCAATATAACAACCAAGAAATGAAGCAAGTCCACTCTAATGATTTTGCTCTACAACATTTACTGGGGAGGGCCAACAACTGAGTCCTTTCATATAACTCTTGTCTATTAATTTCTCCCAAGTTTGTTGAAAATGCATCCGCTCTGTCTGGTTTTGCACTTGCTACTGTTGTTCTCACCGGCTGCTCCTTTGGGATACTTGCAGGTTGGAAGATGTATCGACATCTGTGATAGACTGATTAATTGCTCCAAACTGCTCCTTGAACTCTGAGTCTGCAATTTGTCTATTTTTTTACTTTATCCGTCATCTGTGATAGACTGATTAATTGCTACAAACTGCTCCTTGAATTTTGGGTTGGCAATTTGTCAATATTTTTTGGCAGCATAACCAACTCTTCATGCCACTCGAAGCTGGATATTCATATGATATATGGCTTTAATTTGCTCTTCCATTCTCTTTATCCAACTGTTACTGACACAGACGTTCATGGTGCTCACTGCCCATCTTTATAAACTATTCATATGATATATGGCTTTAATTCGCTCTGCCATTCTCTTTATCCAACTGTTACCAACACAGACATTCATGGTGCTCGCTGCCCATATTTATAAACTATCTATTCGGTGTTGCATGAATTACTACCATCAAGATTTCCTCACCTTGGTTTCTTTCACAATGCCTTTCCACATAATTTTTCTGTTCAGAGGCAGGCATAGAGTGTGAGCAACTCTTCATCTATTATTCTTCAATAGCCATTTCAAATCTTAATAGCTGCCTCTATTATTCCTCAATAACCATTTCAAATTTTAACAGTTGGCCGGTAAGGATAGCTGCTTCCAAACAAAGACTTGTTTTTCTCCACAACATTCATTTAGGAGGGCTAAAATCTGAGTCCTTGCATATACACCCTTGTGTATTAATGTCTCCTTAATTTCTTGAAAATATTTCTACTTCGTTTGGGTTTGTAACTACTACTGTTTTTCCCGATGAGAGACTGGGGAAAAGACTGCTGCTGTGCGTGCATTCTGAGCTCCCGCGCCCCTGCTTCCTCGGCCCATGTGGCACTCTGTAGGTGGGCCCTAATTCCTTCCCGGCATCCCTGCAATCGGGCTCTGCCTTCCTCCTCCGGCACAGTTTTTAGCAGAGGAGCGTAGCTGCCGCCATGAGTGCACCTGGGGGTGGGGAGCCTTCTCCCACCCCACCAATCTCTTCAGAAGAAGAATTTAGAAGACTACTCTCGTAGAAAGGGAAGAAGCGTTTGACTCCAGAAGTCCCGAAATTCATCAAAAAACTGGAGGAAATTCCTGAGATTGCCTTGCCAGGATAACAACCGATGAAAACCGCCCTAGCACTGGCTAACAGAGGGTTGGTAGGACAATTTATGGGACATTAGCCCTCTACAAAAACAACAGATGACTGGATCCAATGCAACTGGAGGCCCCAGCTGGAAAACAATGTGATCTGCTATGCTGTTGGAAGAGGGTATTTCATTTTCGAGTTCACCTCCAAAGAAGATCGAGATTTGGTTTTCAGAAACGGTCCGTATTTTATGGGAAATCAGGGTTTGTATCTTAATAAGTGGACCCCCGACTTCGATCCCTCAATCGACACCCCTAAAGAGGTCCCAGTCTGGGTCCGGCTCCCCAATCTTCCGATCCACTGCTGGAGCTATCACACCCTGCAGAAGATTGGAAATGGTCTCGGCCGCTTCATTGACAAAGCAGATAACAAGGGCCAATATACCTGTGCAAGAATCTGTGTGGAAGTCGATCTGGAAGCTGGACTGCCCGAAGCGATAAAACTTACAGTTGGAGAATGGCATCACTATCAAAAATTGGATTACGAGCAATTGCCTTTCAAATGCAGAACCTGTCACGAACATGGACACTTCCAACGAAACTGCCCAAAAGCCCCAGCCGGGGACAAAGTGGACGAAGAAGGATGGAAAGAAATAAAAAAGGGCAAGGCAGTCCCAAAACCAACTGAGAAGAAAAATTCAGGGCCATTGGTGAAGCCCCAGCCCAAACCAAAAGCCAAAGAAGTTCCAAAAGAGGGTTCTTCCTCTGGGGAAAAGACAGATGCCATTGGGACCCAAGAGGAACCAGAAGACCCGTCGAAGAAAGTGAAAGAAGCCGAGGCAAAGTCAACTCTTCCTCCAGCAGAGGTTGAACAAGGGGAAAAAGAAGAAAACGAGGAGCACATCAATCTGGGCTCCGACTCTGAGGGAGATTCAGAAGGTGGAGTCTCAGATTCAGACAGCTCGCAAGTCACTCCTCTCAAGTCGGCCAGGGGTCGAAAGTCCAAGAAGAAACAGAGAGAGGAAAAAACTTACCTAGATGTTCTCCAAGGCTCTCAGAAAACTCTCAAAGGAATGATGAATACCAGATCTAAGCACAAGCATGGTCAGGCTCCAAGAGGAGCCACAACCTTCCAAGCCAGTAAATAATGAAATACGTCTCCTGGAACTGCAGAGGGTTAGGCAGCAGGTTGAAAGAAGAAGCTCTGAAAGACATTGTAAGGATGTACTCGCCTGAAATCCTTCTCATCCAAGAGACAAAAATGGAGGACCTTCTACTCCTCCAAGCAAGCAAAGCATTCTGGCATAAAGGCCAAGGGAAAGCAGTCAGTGCCAGAGGTGCCTCTAGAGGGATTGCCTCCTTTTGGGACAACTCCAAATATGATCTGATTCATGAAGAATGTTGCCCCCATTGGCTACTCACTAAGCTCCTCCATAAAGAATCTGGCCACCAAGTAAGTATGTTCAATCTTTATGCTCCGGTCTTACCATCTGAGAAAAAAATTTGTTGGGACTCGCTTCAGTCCTATCTTTTCTTGCACAATCCAGAAAATATTATTATTGCAGGTGATCTGAATGTTACGTTAGCCACAGAAGAGAAAAAGGGGGGCTCGCTGGTCAGGGACCCAGCTAGAGAATGGGTTGAAGACATCATTTTAGATTGGGAATTGGAGGATATCAAGCCCACAACTGGGAAATTCACCTGGTCAAACAAAAGGATAGGCCCCGGCCACATTGCTGCTCGTCTGGACAGATTTCTAGTCCAATCCTCCTTCTTGACCTGTGGTCTAATGGCCACCTCTAAAATTCTGCCGAACTACACCTCTGACCATAAACCCATTCTGCTTGAGCTCTCCTTGGATGGAAATCTTGGCCCCATTCCCTTTAGATTCAGCTCTCTATGGATTCATCAAGAAGGATTCCAGGACGTGGTCTCCGAGGCCTGGAACCGGCAAGTCCAAGGATCCCCTTTCTTTGTGTGGGAAGAAAAAATGAGAAGACTTAAAAGGGAGCTCAAGGAGTGGGCTAAAAGGCTGAAAACGCCCACCGCCAAAAGAAAGGAGCTGCATGACAGTTTAGAAGGCCATCAATTAACAATGGAGAATTCTGATGTAACTCAATCCCTTCTTCAAAAAGAAGTAGAACTGCAAAAAGATCTCCATAGAGCAAGTAGGGATGAAGAAGAGTTCTGGAGACAGAAGTCCAGAAATCTTTGGTTAAAGGCTGGAGACAAAAATACAAGCTACTTCCATAAGCAAGCTGAAGCACGCAAGCACTTCAAAACGGTAAATGAAATTCACTATCAAAACACTGTGGTTAAATATTCTGAAGGCATAAAGTGAGCAACCCACTCCTTCTTCAAAGATCTTTACTCTGCCCCGGAAGACACTCCTATTGATTCTCAAGCCTATCCGATTGATCTTATTCCTCACTGTGTTCAAGATTCTGACAATATTATGCTGACTGCTCCGATCAGTATGAATGAGATTAAAAAAGCTTTGGATTGCATGGACCCGGACAAAGCCCCGGGCCCTGATGGGTTCACAGCAAGGTTCTACCTGACTTGCTGGCCTACAATAAAAAAAGACCTTCTGAGAATGATCCGTAAATCTCAGACCTGTACCAAGATTGGAGGCAGTACCAACTCGACCTTCCTCGCCTTGATTCCGAAAGACAAAGGCGCCACCGATTTCAGCAGATTCAGGCCCATCTCTTTGTGTAACACAAGTTATAAGCTGATCACAAAAATAATAGCCAACCGTATTAAGAAAATTCTGCCGGTCATCATCCCTGAAAACCAAGGAGGATTCATAAAAGGGAGAAAGATTCTTGACAATATTGTGCTGGTGCAAGAAGCAATTCATTCAAGCTATCATTGAAAAGAGAAAGGCATGGTGATTAAGCTAGATTTGTCAAATGCCTTTGACAGGGTGAGACACGATTTCCTGTTTTCTGTGATGGAGAAATTTGGCTTCTCAAAAGTTCTCATAACTTGGGTGAAAGCCTGCATTGCCTCCCCTTGGATAGCGCCCCTGGTTAATGGTCATTCAACGGAATTCTTCCAGGCCTCGAGGGGGCTAAGACAAGGTTTCCCTTTGTCCCCGCTTCTCTACGCCATTCAAGCTTCGGTGCTCAACTTCCAGCTAGACTACTGTCAACAGATCCAAACTCTGCCAGGCCTGAGAATGGCTCACAATGTTAAAGACATAAATCATGCCCAGTTTGCTGATGATACTTTATTGCTTGGAGGAGCTAGCATAAATTCTGCTAGAACCTTCAAGAAGGAGCTGGACATTTATAAGGAGGTTTCGGGCAGCAAGATTAACTATCTAAAAAGCACGATCTATGGCTAGAATTGCTCGATCAAGGATTTGACAGACATAGCCAGGCTATTAGAAATGGAAAGAACCCTGACCTGGGAGTCATTTAAGTATCTTGGGATCCCAATCTTCAAATCAAATCCTAAGGTTGCTCACTGGATGCCTCTGCTAGACAAGCTAAAACTCAGAATACAAGCTTGGGGAGCCTCATGGTTGAATAATGCTGGGAAGGTAATCCTTATGAAATCTGTTCTCATAAGTCTCCCGGTTTATCAGAACTCCATCCTTCTAGCCCCTAAAACCTTTATTAGCAAAGTGGATGGTCTCCTGAGAAGATTTCTGTGGGAGGGAGGGAAAAATAATGAAAGAAGGCTCCATTTAGTAAATTGGGACACTATTAAGAAGCCATTCTTGGAAGGAGGTCTCCAAATGCAGGACCTGGCAGCCCAAAATCTTGCTCTGGGCTCCAAGCTCCTTTGGAACATTGTTTCTGGGAATCCCAGTTGGAGCAAGAGAGTTCTGTGGAAAAAATATTTTCATGGGCAGCATTTGAGGTGCTTGGACCAGCCTCCAAGAATTTCCAAAGGATCTCCAATTTTCAAACTCTGTCTCACAGCTTTGAAACATTTCAGTCATAAGCTTTATTGGATCCCAGGTAATGGGAAAAAAAAAAAAAAATTGGGAAGATTCGATTCTTGGAGATCAGCCCTTGAATCAGATGGCAGAACTGGAAAATATCAGAGTTTGGCTTCAGGCCAGCAATCTGGAAACCCTTTGGGACATCTCCAATTGGACAAATGATGCTGATAGTCTATGGGATGGTTGGAATTTGGGGGAGGTCCCTCATTGGCTGGATGGTGAAGCCAATTTATTGTTGGACTTGCTCCAAGGAAAATCTCCCTTAAAGGCCTCCTCTAAGGACAAAAGAGGGTGGGGTTCTCTCTCAGGCTCTTACTCAACAGTAGAAGGTTACAAAAGTATGATGGCTATCCCTAGCTCCCCCCTAGAGCCAACTCAATGGAAATTTATTTGGTCTTTCCCTACCCTCCCCAAAATTGACTTCTTTTGCTGGACTCTGGCGTATAAAAATATCCTCACTAGAGATAACTTGAGGAAGCGTGGAATGGAAGGTCCCTCCAGGTGCCCTCTTTGTGCTTCGGATGAAGAAACAACTAACCACTTGTTCTTATTGTGCCCCTTTGCTCAAGAAGTTTGGAGGGGTGTCTTGATGTTAGGATCAGACAAAATAGAGCTTCCAGGAAATACTCAGGACCTACTAAGAAACTGGGCCAAATTATCCCTGTTCTGTCTCTCCAAAAAAAGCCTTCTCAAGACTGCCTGGATGTGGATCCCCAAATTCACATGCTGGAAACTGTGGCTGGAGAGGAACAACAGAATTTTTAGGGAGGAGAGTTGTAACCCGATCAGAATTATCACTAAGATCAAAGCTCTGTTGGGGGAGGCCTTAGAAACCAATCCCACCATAAGAAATGGCATGATTCTGGACAGCGAGGAAGATCAATGGTTAAAAGAGCTTGTCCCAAATCACCAGAATAGACCCATTCCTCCTGCTAAAGCCCCCTCTCACTGGGAAATTCGTCTGGAAGAACAGGAATTCATCAAATGGAGATCTGCTCTGGATGATCACTGCCTTTTCTTCGATGGGGCCTCTAAAGGCAACCCAGGAAAGGTGGGTGGTGGTGGAGTTATCTTAAGCCCAGGTGGCTCAATTGAGCTGCGCTTTGCTTGGGGTCTGGGGCATGAAACAAACAACAGAGCGGAGGCTCTTGCTCTGTGGCAGGGTCTAAATCTGGCTCTCAAGAGGAACCTCCTCTCCATCTCAGTCTTTGGAGACTCCAGACTAATTATACAGGCTATGAACTCTCAAAAGATCCCTTCTCAGGTGCAGTTAGCCCCCATCCTCAAAAAAATCAGACTTCTATTGCCCAAGTTCCACAAAATCTCCTTCTATCATGTTCTGAGAAAGTTAAACTCACAGGCGGACTTGGCAGCCAACCTAGGCTCTCTCAGGAGTAGGAGATCTCTGTTAGTTTTTGATGTGGAATTGGACTGCAACATTCCTTAATTCTGGAGATGTCTGGGCCTCTATTCCTTTGAGCATTTCACTGATTCCGATTCTCCAGACCTCGGGACCGAACCATTCTGTGCTGGCCGCTGTTAGGATCCGCGGACTCACCCACAAGGGAAGTTTAGAACGCAACCTCGGCATTTCGATCTCTGTTCGTCGCTGGAAATCACTGCTGCGTCTGGGTAGGTGCTGGGGAGTTCACGAGGGCCTCCTCAAGACCAGTTTCCGCTCTTGGGTTTCTTGAACTCTTTATAACGCTCCACCAGATCAAAAAGAAATCGCAGTGATTCTTGGGATGATCTAGCTCTCCACCGCGTTGGGTCTCCTCTCTGCAAACTAGGAAGCAGATCTTCGTCTCGGAAAGCAAAAGCAGCGGATCTTCACCAAGGTTGATGCGTTGCGCCTGTGAACAGTTAACAAAGGGGAACAACAAAAACGCAAGGGCTGTTCTTTTTGGAAAAGGAACAATAGAAAAATCCAAGAGCCGATCCGTTGGAAAAGGAACAACAAAGAAATGCAAGAGCTGTTCCATCGGGAAAAAGGAACAACAGAAAAGGAATAGCAGAAATTACAGCAGAAAAGGAACAACAGAAAATACAACAGAAAAGGAACAACAAAAAAGGAACAACAAAAAAGGAACAACAGAAAATACAGTAGAAAAAGAACAACAGAAAAGGAACAGCAGAAATCTGTTGATAAGAGCACTTTCAAGCAATCAATCGCAAATCTGTAACAATGAATTACAGAGAAGCCCTGTTAAAGCCCTCGGCAGCTGTTTTGCTGAATCATAAATAAAAACTACCCGTTATTGTCAAAAAAAAACTACTACTGTTTTTCCCACCATATGCTATTTTTGGATATTTGTAGCTTCGAAGATGCATCTTCCTATATGATAGATTTAATAATTGCTGCAGACTACTCCTTAAAATTCTTGATTCGGCAATTTGTCATCATGTTTTTCCTTCGCTATGGTTAAAGGATCTATCCTTCAACATACACATCTCATTTATGTTACTTGAAGGTATAGATCTTATGATATGTCTCTAATTCACTCTTCTATTAAATTTCTTTCAACATTTGTTTCCAGAACACGCAGCAGAGTGGGAGTGTCATTTACCAAAAAACCTCATAAGTAGAGCGTCACAGGAGCATCTATCTTAGAGTTATGTGTATATTTATATTATATTGCATTTACATTCAAAAGAGGCATGTAGAATGCTAAATTAGTTACCCCAGGGCAACCACCTTGAAGCCATCACTTGTCCTTTACAACCCATTGATTTGGTTGGAATTCCACCTTTTCATTGGTATGTTTAATCTGGTAAATAGAAAGAAAATTTGGTTCAACACTTGGAACATGAAGAGCATCTCCAAACTTAGTTGTAATAATGATGGCATCACCACAGCCCACAACATGTGTCATTGAATTGTTGCCAACAACCACTTTCTCTCTATTATGTTGTTGTCTATAATTAGAAAGAAGATGGTCATGCTTGGTCATGTGTTGGGTGGCTTCAGAATCAACAATCCACTCTTTCTAAGAAGAAGGAAAAAGTGCAGAGTATACTGCCAAATGTGCACCATGAGGAGATGCAACATTCTCATCGAAAGGGTCTTTAGTGCCTATTGTAGATCTTGCAAGCCCTTCAATTTTTTGAAGACAAGTAAGGTAAAACTTGAATAGACGGCCCTTCTTATGACAACAACCTCATATGACTTTTTCCTTCTTGAAGGATTTTGAGTATTCCTCTTTACCTTTGTTGGTCTCAAATTTAGAAGGGGTTGAGACAACCTTTGGATCGGGTTGATCTCAAAAGGGAAACTCACCCATATTCCTCAAAGTAATCTGATGCCGAATGAGATTAGAGAAAACCTCTTCAAGAGTAGGAGTTATGAGATCCTTGAAAATAAAGAAATGCTATAGAATATAAGATCAACGGATTGAATGTTGTAGAGATCCTATTTTGAGAAACACTTACATATTCCAAATCTGATTTGTCATTTTTGCTTGTTTGAATAATGTCGGTCTTCAGGTTTTTAAACTTTGCAATATATTCCTTAGCTGTGTCGAAGTCACCCTTCTTTAGGTTGGAGAGATTAGTTTCAAGTCAGTGGACTAGAGTAGTATTTATTGTTGCAAAGAGACTTTTGAAGTTATTATAGATTTCCTTTGGACCTTTGTTATCCTTGGTATGATGAATGCAATTAGGTTGACATAAAGATTGATCAACCTAATAGCTTCATCCTTCTTCAAACATACCAAGTTATCATGGTCATCATTTTCAGGAGGAAGCGGCCTTGACAAGTACATACATACACCTTTGCTTCTAAATAAGGCAATCATTTGATCTAGCCAAGAATGATAGTTGTCCTCATTTAGATGGGGAGACAACCACTTTGAATCCATAAACTCAACAACAACCAGATAAGTCTCCTTATGTAATGAAGACTTCGGAAATTCTCTTTTATCAATCCAAATGGTACCAAACCCTAGGTAACCTTAGGAATGAAGGTGTTGACCTTAAATAAGAGTGAGAAGCACCAAATAACACCCTAGAAGGAATGTGTGACACTAGTTCTTCCCTGTAACAAAGATTTCACTAGCCAATAGTTTTTATATCACGCAAAGGAATTGAGAAAGTATGGTTCACATTTGCTTGAGGGTCAATAAAAGAATCAACCCTAGAAGGAATGTGTGACACTAGTTCTTCCCTGTAACAAAGATTTCACTAGCCAATAGTTTTTGTATCAGGCAAAGGAATTGAGAAAGTATGGTTCACATTTTCTTGAGCATCAATAAAAGAATCAATGGAACCTAAGTTGCACGAAACATGGAAACATGTACAAATTTCCAAAATAGTAATGCCTAGAAATGTGACCTCTCCCCAAAATGGGTATGTGGGGAAACACAATATATAAAAAATACAAAAAATATAGATATATAGTTTTCTTTAAATAACACATTATATTTCCAAAATAGTAATGCCTAGAAATGTGACCTCTCCCCAAAATGGGTATGTGGGGAAAAATAGTATATAAAAAATACAAAAATATAGATATATAGTTTTCTTTAAACAACACATTATCTTTCAAGAAAATAAGAATGATACACATAATTACATTTTAAAAGTAGACCCATGTCTATATTAACTCTCATAGATGATTACATGATGCAAAGTCCCATAGCTTGGTGGTCTTGACTAATGTCCCATACCCTCATACATGATAGAATCCAGTGGAAATGCTACAATCATGCCAACCCTGAAATCCTGAAAATTGCTAAGTTTGTTGAATTCTTAATGGGATATGAAATGCTACTTTCTCCATGTGAAGTCCTATCATCAATGAGGTTGGAACCACTCTCAAGCATCTTAAAACAATTAATGGTACTGTTAAAAATTTAAGTCAAAGTTGACGTTCTCCTTTATCTTACTTTTTCTATCCATTCTCCTTTATCTTACCTTTTTTATCCTTTTACTTTAAGATTTAATATTACCAGTAATTACCAAGGTGACAAGCTCCTCAAAGCTGAATCCCTATCTTTGTTTTGTCTTAAAGGGTGCTTGGCATGAAGTCATGGACAGGGTGATATTTTCCCAAGTGTCCCATACCGCTCTCGGGCACTTAAATGGGCCTAGAAACTTCTAATAAAGTGCCTAAAATGTCACTAAAGATGGATGAAATGCCTTGGAAACAGTGCTGGCCTTATTGTGCAATCTTTCTAGATTTGGAAATGTCATATGCTATGGTTGGCAATGTTTCCAAGGCATTTTGTACCTGTTTGGGTATTTCAGGTATTGGAACATAGTTGAACTAGGCATTTCCTACAGCTTAGGATGGAACCAAATCTCACCCAAAATTTGAAATAGCCTCCTTACAAGTACCCTAGAGAGAGATTGCTCTAGTGTTGCTTGAGAGAGAGTGCAAAAGCCAGGCACAAGTGCTGAAAACAGAAATACAAAAGTGCGCTTAAGAAAAAGTTGCCAATCACAAGTGAGAACACCAAAATTAAGTGCCCTTAGGCTTATAACAGTTTGTATTTCAGATCAAGAAGATCACAAAATGTGATGTACAAATGAGAGCTTTAGTTGTGTATTTATACACAATTCAAGTGAGGTCTCCCTTCAAGAGTGGGTTATGGGTTCACAAGACAAGGGCACACACCCCAAGAGGGTTGTTGAGCCTATATTTCAAGTTTTAGTAGTCGACCTTAACCTCACCTAGTAATACAATAGTTACAACTACATAATGATACATATGAATGGGCTGTGGCCATGTGTACATATTACAGTTATAATTCCAACATTTTTCTGAAAGGACCCTGTTTCACCTTGAAGAGCTCAAGTTCACTATCAATTGATTTTAGCAATAAACAGTTGTGGGGAAAAAGAATGTCACTGGAGTGCGAACGCTACACTAATTTGTTTCACTAACCTCTAAATACATGCCATTGGTTTTAAGCATCTGTAAAATATATTTAAAGCATGCTTTGCAGTCATCAATATCTGGACTGTAAAGGACATACAAACTTGTTTATTGTGAATTACTGCTATAACTTTGGTCTATAGTTAATTTCCTAAATGTGCAATGACCTGTCTGTCTGCAGGAAGTCAGCCAGTTGCTTTTAGGTGTCAATTGTGGCAAAGTAGTGTCACCCTTGTCTCTACCAGAGACAATACTTGCTATATCCAAAGAATCATCTTTTGATTTGCAGGTAATTACAAAAGGGAAGTATTTTCATGATATGTGATTCTGCGTGAAGTTTTAGCTTCAAAATTTTCTTTTTTGCCTTCTTGGCACAATTTAATGAGAATCAACCATTTTTTTCTCCTTTGGTTACATGAAAGGCATATCGTTTCAATGCTGAGCCAGAGATGATGTGAGCTCCACGCATTGTTCGTGTTGGTCTTATTCAAAATTCCATTGTTCTTCCCACAACTGCTTCAATTTCAGAGCAGAGAAAAGCCATCATGCAGAAGGTTAAATGTATGATTGAAGCTGTTGGAGTTGCTGGTGTAAACATTGTCTGTCTACAGGTAAGAGATGAAAAATGTTTTCCAATCTAGCCATGTGCAAAATTAACTCTGAAACTCTGGGATGCATATCTCAGGATGCCTGGACCATGCCATTTTCTTTTTGTACACGAGAAAAGAGGTGGTGTGAATTTGCAGAAAGTGTGGATGGAGAATCAACTCAATTTCCGAAGGATCTGGCACAGAAGTATAACATGGTGATTATCAGTCCTATTTTAGAGAGATATGAATCCGGTGAAGTTATCTGGAACACTGCAATAGTCATAGGCAATCATGGAAACATTATTGGTAAACACCGTAAGGTAATAATACAATTCAGACTCATAAGTACCAACATCTTTTTATTGTCTTGGATATATCGTAAGTTATATTTACAAAATAGGCCATTTGTAATAGTGTTGCAAATATCCTGATTTTATTGCAAAAAAATTGGAAATTGTGATTTTTTTGGCCTCGCTGATGTTTGCCGATTTGTATCGATATTTTGGTGGTAGCTTAATTTTGTCTATTGATATTTTGGTGGTATCTTAATTTTGTCGATGTTTACTTAAATATCATACATATTTATTTCTTATTATCATTATCATTATTTCTTATTTTTATTATCAATCAACAAAAGGAATCAACAAAAGGAAAGAACATAAACAAGCTTTTCAATTTACAAAGATTCCTGGGAGCTTTTTATACACAAACAACATATAATTCCACTTTTGCCAAAAACCCCTACTGGACAACCTTGCTCAAATAAGATACAATAAGTCTTCTAACCTTTGGCATATTTCTACTTCTATTTCTCAAATATTTATCCCTGAAATAAAATATAACAAATATTTTCCTGATATTTTTCTTACTAGTAACAATGAAGAAACTATTTGTAACACACTCAACAACCTTACCGCCCAGTTCAGTCTTATTTATTGTGGTGTATCCTTTCTTCTTACAATAATTTGCTTTTGTTTATTACTTTACTTAATCAACATCATGTTCTTTACCAAAGAATTAGACAAATAATAAAATGAACATTTTAAATCGTTAACATTCGCTCTAGAGCTGGAACTTCCGAATTGTAAAGCATTAATGACAACAAAGAAAACGCTTTTGCTTTGATGTTGACCTCAAGTAAGAGCATATTAAATGGATTACCATTAAAACAAATTAAAAAATAAAAAAACTATCAAACTTTTTATTGGTCTCTCTTAGTAACTATTAAGAAATTTCCTGTTCAAATTGAATTACAATAATAGGCCAAGTTACAATAACCACGAAAATTAATAAATTAACCAGTAGAATAGTTGCATCATTTTAAAAATTAATAAATTAACCAGTGGAATAGTTGCATCATTTTAAAAATTAATAAATTAACTAGTAGAATATTTGTATCATTTTAATTAAATTTAAATGATGGGTTTCAATAGTTATATAATTTAAATAATTATATATAAATTTGTACAATTTATTATACATAATAAAGATCATAAAACTAAAATATCATTTTTTACAATATTTTAATTTAAATAATTATATATAAATATGTACAACTTATTATATATAATAAAACTAAAATATCATCTTATATAATATCTATATAAAATTTAAATTTGTCAATATATATGACATAAATATTTACAAATGCGTTCCTCATACTATTTTTCCAATTTAAAAAATTTGTCGACCTCCCTTTGCACCTTTTGGGGCAATTGCTAGTTTTTTTTTTTTTTTCCTTGATGATGGGTGGAGTGTCCACTTGAATATTGGACATTTCAAATATTAACACACAATTTTTTCCAAAAAAATATCAACAATGGTTGAAAATGTTGATGATTAAGTGGCATATGATATAAAACCTTGTGAAAAGGATAAATATGATAAGGTTCTTGTTAAGAGGTTGATGAAGGGATCATGTGAGTTCCCATGAGACATCCACTGATAAAGTAATGTTAGGAATGCTGAAGGAAACTATCCAAGTATGAAAATTAATCATGCCAAAATATATGACTTGAAATGTTTGGATTAAGGATTCCTTTAGGCATACTTAATATATTCATTTATTTGTTTATGATAGAATTCATGTATGATAATGATACCTAGGTGGGATATAATGAAGGAAGAAGCTTTTGTATGACAAGATAATTATAATCCTTTTGATTCAACCATGAATTAGTGTCTCATGATTGAGTAACATGACAATGAGTGAATGGGTAGCATAATCATGTTATGAATTTGTATAACACATGAAAGTGAATGCCAATAGAGATAATGTGTGAGACCATATTGTTGATGGATATGGAAGGATATAATACTACACAAGTGTCCAATTGTCTCCCTGCTTATATTGGTGTTGTAGAATTTAACCTTCTTGCAAATAGTGAGGAGCACCTATAGAGGAGAGGGTTCCTAAGGTAATATATAGTAGAGAAGGGAAGTTCCTTGTAGTATTCCTAAGGTATAGATGGGAGGTGACAAGGTGATGTGTTTAGGTGTTGGCTAGACCTTCCAAATGATGATGCTGGAATACATGGTATAGAAATGTAGTATTTTGATATCAAGCGAGAAAGATAGATTGATTAGATGTGATCATGAGTATTGGAACATTGGTTTATTGGAATAAATATTTAGTTTAATCTTGTAATAGTAGGTATGTTAAGTAACCCATGTACATTGAATCATAGTTCCATTTCATTGAGTATGATTAACAACTAAAAATGATTGAATTATTAGTTTGTTAATATTATTCTGAGAACACCTCATGGATGGTAGTAAATATTGAAATAAAGGATTATATGCATAGATACTCACTTTTATTTGGTTGATTGAAAAGTTTAGGTTGTAGGTAGAATGGTCTCAAATATGAAAATGAGTGTAATTTTGTAAGAAAGATTAGGTGCTACAACACACAAGAGCCAAACACTATGAGAAGGAATCTCATACTTATGAAATATGATATTATTTATGAATTAGACTTGGAATTTATAAGTTGTATTATTATGAATATATCTATGGTAACTTTATGTGTATGATACATGGTAGATGATGGCTATTGAAGATGGAAACCCTCGAAGAAAGGCCATTGTTAGGACAAAGGAACCCTGTGATTGCCACACGTTATATACTACTAGTGGATGTATAGTAGTAAGTTAGTGCTCTCCTTACATGAGAAATCCATGACAAGATGGATCACCTAAGGGATTTTTTAGTAGAGAAGGGGACATCTAAGCCTAGAGGGTGAGTGTATCAAGGAGGAGGAAACTTAAAATTTCATGTGGGATGGTGGCTAGAATCTTGTGGGTAAGTTAGAAAGGATAATGAAATTCATTATCTCCTATGGAAGCCATTATATGGGATATATTCATATCCATAGAGATAAGTATTAAATAAAAAATACATACATATATTTGAATAGATGCTTACGTCATGGAATTGAGAAATATTGTGCATAAGATAAGTGTTTCTTGATAATTGATATAATATGTATGCTTACTTGATTACTAATGTAGGCATATGTTGGAATGTTGAAGTCTAGTGGTATACCAAGATATTGAATAGGATGGCACTGCAAATACAACTGAAGAATGAGGAAAATAAGTGTTGTTAATGAGAAGAGAATATTTATGATTGTGTTATTCGAAGGGGGATATGATAGAATGTCCTAGTATTGAATCCGGTTGATTAACTATACTTAATTATGATTAAGTGTTCAATTTTGTTTAGCATGTATATTTTAATTGCCACACTTTATTTACACCATGAGGAAGAAATTTTATTGTACATTGCATAATGTAAGTATTATCTTTCTTGAATTTAATAAAATAATAGAGCTACCTGAGATAGGAACACATAAAAAAGGGGTTATGATAGTAGGAGATGGGAAAGGTGAGAGGATACTAGTGTGTTCTACATGCCGAATAATCCTTAGTTTTCCATTTTTCCAAACTTTACTTTATTTCCTTCATCACCATGTTCCTTACTAAAATTATAGAAACCTTAACTACCAATCATGGAACGAATGTGGTGGTTGTGGAGATGTACACCTTCCACAATTACGAAATCAAGGCGATAAGTACCTTCATCATGGGAATTATGAGAGGAGTGGAAAAACCTAGATTTTCTCACATTTTCTTTGAAAAAAACCATATCCCCACAATAAGGGGGAAAATGAGGTCTCGTGGGGTGTTGGGAACGAGGTGATTTTTTTATTCATTCATTCATAATTATACCCCCTACACGTGGTTGATGGGAAGGGAACAAAATAACGTTTGGATGTAGGAAATTGGTTGTAGAGAGGTAATGATTCATGTAGTCTTAGAGGCATGTATGTGAATAGTTGGAGGGAAGAAGGAATGATTCATTATTGGTCATTATTTGACTAAGGCAAGAAACATAGTACAATACAATGATCACCTAAATGACATAATTAATTTTGGTTCTAAGGTGAATGATGGAGGCCATTTCACATTCACATGAATGGTGTGTGACCATTATGAACTCATGCAAAGAATATTGAAGAGATATGCATGGGGCTAGACACAATAGAGAAGGAAAATCACATGGAAGATAAGTAGGTTATAGGAGAGAAATAAATAGAGGGAGAGCTAAATTCATTCTCTCTTGGTTGATGCTAACATCCATGAAAGTAGTTTTAGAGTTATTGATTCATACTAGGAGGTTGATCAAGGAATGATAGAGATCATTTTGAATTCATGTGATGAGAACTACAAAAATATGTATAGATTATGAAAATAAATAAGGAAGAGATTCAAAAATTAGGTTGGAAAGGGATCCAGGAAGTATATCAAGCTATGTGATGGAGAAGCCAT
Organism: Pinus tabuliformis; assembly: GCA_031772625.1. Taxonomy (NCBI): domain Eukaryota; kingdom Viridiplantae; phylum Streptophyta; class Pinopsida; order Pinales; family Pinaceae; genus Pinus; species Pinus tabuliformis. Next base: position 737,403,354 of record CM062808.1, read on the forward strand.
GGATAGAATCTAAGGAGGAACGCATAGTGTGGGTTGAACGACCAAGCAAGGAATACTTTAAAACTTGAAAAAGGTCAAGAACTAAGTAAATGTTGTTGGAGTTAATGGATAGTATCTAGACCCTCTATGCACACATAAAGGGAGAGCTCAGAGACTTTTGAGGGAATATTGAGTAGATAAGAAATTTATTCTCTTTTTTCTATGTAAGGAAAGCAATGTGTCAACAAAATAGTTGTGTTGTTCCAAGAAAAAAAAATAGTGGTGAGACAATGGGATAGGTAATTTTTTGTCCTAAGATATAATGATTTCCATAAAAATGTTCTAACTTTCTTTAGTGGTATCATAGTCTCAATTGGGGTGGCCTAGTATAAAAAGAATAAGTGCAATAGAGTGTATGGTTGGGTGGAACATTTATCTACCTAAGTTAATATTGGCCTTCAACTTTCAAATAGACAAATTTTTTCCTTTAGTTTGTTTATTCAATTGATTAATACAATGCACTTTGTTGGAGTATTTTAGTATTTGAATGTTGAATATTGCTATAAGTTTACTATTTCTTGATAATGGGAAATCAATGTTATATGTGCCAATGTAATTCTTGTAAATGGAATTTTATATGATGGTACAACATTTTTTTTTTTTTTTTTCTAGTTAAGACTAACCTAAGTACCCACGGGGGATTTGAACCGGTGACCTATCGCAAGGAGTGCCTTAACAGCGCACCCATTCACCATCAATCCAAAGCCCCATGGGCGGTACAACATTTTTATTAAGTATCATTATCTTTATTTATTTTTGGATGAGTGTGCTAGTAAACATCCATAACATTATAGATTGTGATGAACATGTTATGTGAATCGATATTTTGGTTATAGGATACCATTAGGGAATAACGAACTGCGGATGGAACAAATGCTTTCTTTGTTAATGTTATGCATGAAACTAGAGGTATATATTTTGTTTCGTCTACTTAATCATACTCATTTACCTTGTAATTTTTTTATTATTAAAATAATAGCTCACTTGTTATGCACAAAACTAGAGGTAAAACAAATATAGACCATTTTGAATAATTTTTTTAATTAAACTTAGTGTAACAAAAATTTAGATATAAAATATAATTGTGTAAGGGAAAATTCCAAAAGACATAGTTCCTTTATACCCCAAGGTTTTGAAAACTAGGCCATCCATGAAGATTTTGCTTTCTTCATGTGCTTCTTGAGTATTTTAGACAAAAATCCATATGTATAATGCCTCAAATTCTTATTGAGAGATCACGGTGATTTTTTTGTTTGCATCTATGTTTTCATCCGTGGGATATGAGGATTAACTCTTTAATTAGAAACCTAACTGCAACACTTGGAACTAACAACAAATTTGTGCACACATGATCAAATCAGTGTACACGTACATGTTTGTGTTGGTTTATATTGGATTTCAATCTTAGAGAGAGAGCATATAGGATTTTTTCAGGGAGCAAGACAATCTTGTAGCTCCAAGGAAAACCTCTTTTACATTGAAAATTTTGACTAAAAAATTTGCACACAACAGATCTAGAAACCTAATAGATTTGTATATATATATATATATATATATATATATATATATATATAAACTACCCGTTTTTCATTGTTTAAATTATATTTTTGAATGTAAAGAACGAGTTCAATGTCTTAAAAAATCACTTGAGAACTTGGATTGTGTAAATTACATAGCTTAAACTTGCAATTCTAACACATCTTTGCTTGGTTTCAAACAAAATTGACCAAAAAATATTTTTAAAAAAGGGCCACAATGAGACTACTTAAAATGTTTTAGCCATAAAAAAATATCTTTTCAATTGCTTTATATGATGAATATATAGTTTTTTTAATCATATATAATATATACACATTTAAATATTTTTCTTGAAATATTTTATCTATGGAATATATTTTCCACATTAAAATGAGTTTTTTGTTATTAATATATTTTTGAATACATTTCAATATTAATTAACCCTCCATATTAAAATATTTTATTTATTAGTCACATTGAATATTTTATTATTAATCATATATTTTTAAATGTTGCATTTTAATTTGATATTAATAATTAAATAAAATACATATCTCCTTGAACTTTTTTACTTTTAATTACTCCTTTTACAACATTGAAATATTTTATTATGATGAACATTAAAATAATTAGTCATTTACTCTCCATATACATATGCATGAAGTTGAGATTGAAATAAATGATTCGACATACATATTTAAAAATATTATTTGAGTCATGTACTAAAATATTTATAAAAAGTTTTTTAAGCCATGTAATGAAATATTTTTAGAAAGTATAAGAATTATACAATTTGTTATACTCAAAAGTATGACATTTATTTTATTAATTTTAGTTACTTTATTTCTCTATAAAATTGGTATAAGATTACGATACTTCATATGGATATTGAAATACTTTATTTATGGTTGAGAGTAATAATATAACATGTATATTCATTTTTTTTGTAGCCCACATTTTTTATTTACAGTGAAAATTTTGACTAAAAAATTTGCACACAAGAATTTTAATTCCTTTAGAAATCTAATATATATATATATATATATATATATATATATATATATATATACCAAGTGTATTTTTTCATTGTTTAAATTATATTTTTGAATGAATAAAATGGATTCAATGTCTTCAAAATTTACACTGAAAAAATGATTAAAACATTTGCATAGAACAAATTTAATCCCTCTAGAAACCTAATAGATTTGTAACTAATATTGACACACACACACACACACACACACACCACATGCAATTTTTTAATGTTTTCATTTTTTTTAATGTCTTCAAAATGTTAAATCTATTTCATCTTCATGGCTACCATATATATGAATAGGATGTCAATGATTGTTGATGTCTATGGGCACCCAATAAATAAAAATTGCACTGCATTTATGCATATAAAATTGCTCAAAATATCTCCTCCATCTTCATCTTGCTAATGAAATTTATTTGAAGTAAATAGTTTCAAATTTATTATTCATTTTCTTAAATTCTTATTTTAATATAACTTTTTTTCGTTTCAATATTGAAAGTTTGGATAACAGTCCTTGTTTTGATAATACATCCATTTTAAATATATCTATTTTTTTTAATAATGTCTTCAGACATCCATTCGACAGTCGTTGTTTTGATAATACATCTATTTTAAATATATCCAATTACTTTTTTTGTTTTGATAATACGTCTATTTTAAATATATATGGTTATTTTTTTTTGAATAAGATGTCTTCAGACATCCATTCAATTGTGTTTCAACTGAATTTTTCAAATGGCCAACACCTTACTATTCCAAGAATAACAAGAACTAATTTATCAATTCCTTATAGAAACGTAATCGATAAAAATTAAACAATTTTAGAGAAATTTGATTTTTAATTGAGTGTCTTCCAAGAAACGGTCTTATGATATAGTTTTTCAAATTGTCAGCACCTTGGTATTCAAATAATAACAACTACTTTATCATTAAACGGTCTTATGGTAGAGTTTTCAAATTGTTAGCACCTTGGTATTCAAATAATAACAACTACTTTATCATTTCTTCGTAGAAACATAATTTATATAGCGTGTATATTGAAGATAAAGGGTAAGTAACAAAACAAATGATGGAATTTGGGTTGTATTTATTTTGGAGCGTAAGGGATTACTTTTTTGGAATAGAGATTTTTAAAATTTTCACAGATGTTGACTTAACGATTGGTGGAAGCTGAAAATAAAGAATCAAACATCAATTATTTTAACAGGATTGAAAATTCAAAAAAATCTATTATCTAAATAATATTTGAAAATGACAAGTATATATTAGAAAATTAATAATTATATATACCAAAAATCCATTAAAACACAGACTTACCTGTACATTGATTCTTGACTTATTAATTCAAATTTCACTACTTTGGGAACAACCCTGTACCACTATTCTCAATCTTGACTTCTTAATTCAAATTCTACAAATTTGTGAATAACCCTCGTATATGATTATGACTAAACAAGTGCAAACTTGGAAGATGGCAAGAGCACCATTCAATCTTTAAATAGACATGAAAATAAGAGACTTGAATTTTTAAATAAATATTTTTTTTTCTTTTGTGACCATTTGTTTCAAAAATTGAGGGTCATTTTCTCGAACTTAATCCCAATACCATGAAATACGGGCAAATGAAAGAAAAAACTTTTTTCACACCTAATGGGTAGGCCGAAATAACTATCATAAATACCTATTACTGTAAATTAGGGAAATGGAAGGTTGTAACTCCTAATTTGAATGGTTAAATTTAAGTTTTTTACCCTATCCCTTAAAATAATGTGGGCTAACCTCCATACCTAATTTTTTTATAAAATAAATTTCAGGCGATTTGTAACAATGTACTATGATACAAAATATTCGCCCAATAAAAATTTAAAACCCCTTAATTTCACCCAAGACATGTACATAAACTTTGGTGAGGTTGAGCTTTCTGAATTCCCTTATTGAATGATATGGGCATCATATCCTTTTATTTGCTGGTTTAGCAAATGTACATGTGTATATGTGGTTATTGTAAATACCATAATGAGCTGCGTTATGAAGCTCCAATATGCGGTATGGTTGTTATCTGGTCATGTTGTCATGATGTTTTGCTTTTGAGTAGGTCTTTCATTGTAAATACTGCAATGAACTATGTTATAAGGCTCCATAGGCAGTATGTTTTCTTTTAGCGGTCTTACTGAGGTCTTGGTGTGGTTTAACACCGAGGACGGTGTTCCCTAAGGGGGAGGATTTCGTAACAACCCTAGTAAAAAGTTCATGTAATAAAAGTTAATAAAGGCAAAACAAGACCATGGGTAAGGGACACTTGTTCCAAGCTGAATGTTGGGCAAAGATATCCTAGTGGGCATCACTGGAAGTGTGTTTATGGCTAAGGAAAAAGGAAAAAAGGCAATTTTGGCACATTTATTTATGAAAATAAAGGAAATTAGGAGAAAAGTAAGGTGAAAGGTCACAGGTTTCATGTGAGGAGGAAATTGAAGGAAAATAATGGAAAATGAAAAAATTATAGGCCTCGTTAATAAAAAGGCTTCTAAGGATCAGTTGGCAAGCTCTTGGCTCAAGCTTGGTCAGTGTAACCATTTGTCAGTTCAAGTTTGGGTCTCTCCCATTACTATATCTCTCTCTCACTCTTGGTCACTTAGAGTTTTCTTGGAGCAAACTAGCTTTGGATCAAGGAAGGAAAAGCAAGTAAAGGGAAAGGAAGGAAAGCAAGGATCAAGGAAGAAGAGCAGGATCAAGCAGCTTCAGTAGGAATACTTGCAGGTAACCTTTTTCACGTGTGATTTCCTAGCTGGCTTGGACATGCATGGATTTGCATGTTGATGTATGGTTCTCTTACTGTCGGTGGCATGGTTTTGCCGGGTTATGACAGTGGATTTCAGCCTAGCCTTGCCTTTTTCCGAATCCATTTTGTTGGGATGTTTATTTCAATTTTGAGCTTTGGTTTGCCATATGGATTTCAGAATCCGGGGTGGAGGTGATCTCAAGGTTCATTCCCAAAGGGCTAGGAAGCCCTTGACTAGTTTTGGTGGGATACACAGTAAAGCATGAGGGAGAAGTCTCGGTTTAGGGCCTAGTGATTCATGATTGGATTGCGGTAAAACTTGATAGACAAGGAGATAGAAAATTCCTCAAGGATAGTGATGGATTCCGGATGGCATTCAAAGCTCAATTTGGTTGTGATCTGAGCATCGATTTTGGTGTGATCACGGTTTGATGAGGGTGGAGGTCATTTAACCTATGGATTCCCTTGGTTGTTCTTGGATTGGTTGTTCTATGAGATCCCACATTCATGCTTGGAATATAACTCGAGAGTGACTGGCTAAAAGAGAGATTTGGTTCAGCCATGTTTATGGTCAGGTGGTACATGGAAGTCTCGAACCTAGTCAGATTTGCCTATGATTAATAAAATCTAAGTTCTCTTAATTTTGTACTTGTTTATATGTGGATTTAATGGATGTCATATCTTTGATATTTATATGTTTTAATGCTAGTTATAAGCATGGTTATGTGACTGGTTCATATCTTGGTTATTTCATGTATTTAATTGTAATTGTTAAATGGATGGATGCAATACCTAATTGATGATATAATAGTCCAATGGAGAAGGAGATGATCCTTTTGGTTATGTTTCATAAGTTCTTTCAGTCATTTATGGTCTGTCTTGTATCCTAGACGTATAGGTTGCATTGATGCCAAGTGTTTGACCAAATGGCAATCCCGGTTGGGGATGCTCAGGCCTAGTCCCGAGGTTGATTTTTGATTTATCAACATTGTTATCATGTCTTGATGGATTATGAAGGTTGTAGCACATTTTAGGCAGAGGTTGGGATTCTGGGGTAGAAAAATGGCTCAAGTCTTAGGGTCGCTGGCACAGGTATTCTGGAAAAAGTCCATAGTCACTGGCACAGAGGCCTATGAGAGCGAATTTGAGTTGCTGGTCACTGTCTTGCCTATAGCGTGAGTACGAATTTGGGTTAATAGGCTTAAAACATTAGGGGGACCTAGGGACAAGATGTCTGAGTGGTTGAAATGTCTCCTGGGTGCGTATTTGCTGATGTGTATACATTTGTTTGATGAGTTCCGTCGATTCCATTTCCTTAACGTCACCAAGGAGATTGAATCCCTTATAGTAACCTCTCTCCTCACATGTTTTCCCAGTTCGTTGGCTGCTTGGGTGGACCTGGGAGGAGGGGGTGTTACACATTCACCCCCATGCCATATTCCAAGCATGAATGTGGGATCTCATACAATACATCAATCCAAAACCATCCAGGGCTTCCAGAGGTCATCCACTTCAACCCATCAAATAGTGATTCCACCTCATGGTTGGAAATCACAAAACCATCATCATATTGGTCTCTATTCAAGCCTTCTAGGGCTTCTAGAGCGTTTGTTCCAACCAAGGCTTCCAGGACTAGTAACTCAACCCACAATTATCGTCGGGCTTCTAGAGCGTTTGTGCAACCAAGGCTTCCAGGACTAGTAATTCAACCCACCAAGGGCTTCCAGAGTGTTTGTCCAACCAAGGTTTCCAGGACTAGTAACTCAACCCGAGTTGTTACAGGGCTTCCAGGAACCAATAACTCAACCTAAGCTAAGGAAACATGAGAACCAACCAAAACAAAACAAAGAAATAAAGCCATAATCTCCATGGCTATCCAGGAAATGGAAAGGCTAGGCAATCCACTGTCAATCCAGGAAATCCTCTATGCCAGTGACCGATCATGACCAAAAATCCACATTCATATGCCATGCATGCCAAAACTAGTGAGGAAAACATACATGCAACTCAGTACTTGCAAGAAAATCCCACTGTAGTTGTTGATATCGATGTACTCTTGCACTTTCCTGTTCTTCCTCTACCTTCTTGCTCCAAAATCCAAGTATGTCACGTCCTCCAAGAGTGCTCCAAGAAAACTCTAAGTATTCAAGAGTATGAGAGAGAGAGAGAATACTGAGAGAGCTCCAAAATTGAACTGAGAAAAGGTTACCAACTGATCCTCAGAAGCTTTTTTTATGAATAAGGGCTCTATTTTCTTCATTTTCCATTATTTTCCTTCATTTTCCTCTTCACTTGCAACTTGTGACCTTTCACCTCCATTTTCTCTTAATTTCCATTATTGCCATAAATAAATGTGTCAAAAATGCCATTTTGCGTTTCCAAAGTCTTAGCCTTTGCCAATTTCCTTAGCTATTAATAACGAAATGAACACCCACACTAGAATCTCTTGCCCAACATTGAACTTGGAATAAGTGTCCCATCAACTATGGTTATTATTTTGCCTTTTTAAACTTTTATTACATGGAATTTTCACAAGGGATGTTACAAAAATCTTCATTGATCTACGTTAGAAGTAAGTTTTGCATGTTGAATCTATTGATTGCCTTTCATGATTTCACTTTTTCTCTTGCTTTCCTTGCTGGCGTTTCTTTGTTTTTTAGTTTTTATTGGCATTTCTGTTCAATCTTGTTTCTGTAAGTGTTAATTTGTTGTCGCATGCTAAAGCACTGCACATTCCTCAACTTTTCATATTTGCACCATGATTGCGACAACATTCATAGAGGCTTGTGGATTCTTCTTCTTCTCATTTTTATCACGAAATATTGTTTTTAGAATTATTATTGAGCCATCCTCAGGTAGAGCACACTTCTAGAACCTGAAGCCTGATTAAATTTAAAAATTGCACCCATAATAGACCAGTATACCTCTTGAGCACACTACTTCACCATGAATAATTGTGCCCTCCCAGAGCACATGAGCGTACTCTGAAGGCTTGATTGAGTTTCCTTCGTCCCTTCACCATGCACCAGCGTACCCTCCTTTCCCTTGAGCGTGTGAGCGAACCCTGAAATCCTGAAGGTCCGAAGGCTCATTCCTTCATCTCTTCAGAGTGCTCCAATGCACCCTCTCTGTCTCCTTGAGCGCATGAGCGCGCCATGAAGGCCCAAAGGCTAAAAAACTCACTCCTTCGTCCCTTTGGAGTACGCCAATTCACCCTTGATATTTTCCCTTCGTTTTCTCTAGCGCATGAGTGCACTACAAAGCCCCAAATGACCCTTGACCTTCCTTCGTGCTTTGAAAGTACACCCTCCTTATTTTCATGCCTTTTTTCTTATGCATGCAAGTGATTATGTGTTTTTGTTAATAAATATACATTTTCAATTACATTTAATGGCTCTTTGAATACGATTTGTTGAGATATTGCTGCATAACTAGTTTCTTAGAGCTAATTTTGTCATCATGAATGTGCTGCCACAAACAGGTGTTCGAGCTACAAGTATTTTCACCTTTTCATCATTTGTTGGAGCCATGCCTCTTGCTACATGTAAAGTGGCATCCAAAGAAGATTTATAGGCAAGCACTGAGGAAGCAGTTGAAGTAACAAATCCAACCATTCCCATATATGCTGACACACAATGCTTCATTGATAAGTCTATAGAGGTCACATGGAGCGGCATAAAAGACACATTCATGTAGAAAAGGTTTCTTGAGAACTTGGAGGAATTGGAATTTTACATCAATATCAAGCCATCTAGGATGCATAATATCACATGCAAATTCATGATCATCCCTTGTGCTGAAGTGTTTGAGTGGATTATTACACATGGATGACTTTGATCTCATGCTTCATAGTGAAAGAGGTGGTAAAATCACCACCTATTATGGAGAAGACATGAAAATTTACTACAAGATGCTTAGGTCCACAAAATATGCATATAATGACTTCTACACTAGATGGGTCAACCTATAAGTGAAATTATCAAATCTTTGTGTCAATATCTCGCTAATATTTGCCATTGCCCATCCGTAGTTTATCTGACCAATATTCTCAGATATGTATATAAGTATCTGATTTCCATGTGCTATTGGTTGCATGGGTGGAATAACGCTGAGGTGTTTGAGGAAAACTGGATATATATGCTCAATATGGTGGTAACCCGTGGTAAAGCTTTCAATTGGGAAGATATATTGTCATTTAAGTTGCAACGTCATGTGGGGCAGACAAAAGCATCTTTGAGGGCGAATCAGGCCCCAAAGTTCTATATGTTTGCATTTTTATTGGATGGAATCTATGCAGAACATGCGTTCTCAGAAATGTACTAGAACTGGACCTCTCATGACAAGTTCCCAGTTTAATTTCATTGCATAGTGTTTTCAAAATCAAGTTTCATAGGTGCATATGACAGATTGGTTGAGCACTTCTTTGCATTTATTTTTCATATGATATTCAAAATCGATCCTGCTTGCATGACTGATTAGGTGAAGGAGTCACTATGGGATATCACAGATTGGTTTGTAGTTCATGAGGGTATGTACATCAGATGTCTTGGTTGTCAGATATCCCCTCATCTCATACCGCGATATGTGACTAGTAAGGTGCTCATGTAGGGAGGAAGAAATCCCCTTATCCCACCTTTCCTTTGAGGATCAGACTATATGAGTTAAAGAGCCACAAGGAGGAAACAACAGAGATACAATAGTTGGATCACTTACACTTCACAACTAAATACTTTCATGGATATGATCCCAAGAGAGTGTGTAGGCAACATTGTGAAAGGATAGGTTTCAATTCGGGGTTTTAATCAATGTCCACAATAAAAGATGAGAAAGTGAAGAACAGATATAATGCAATTAGAAAGAAACACCCAACAATGGACACCAGTTCACCCTAAGATCCACCAACTCAAGACATGAAGGTGTAGGAGGAAGAACAAATAAACCCTCAAGCAAGGAAAGTAGCTCCTAAAAAAGGATCAGATATGATTCGATATGCAAGAGTAGTAGGAAATGGAAAGATAATCATTTGAACATATGAGCTATTCAAGCAAAATAGGAGAGGAGAGAAGCATAAGAAGAGGAAAAGAGGAAGCAAGATGAGTTGCTTGAGGCACAAGAAGAAGAAGAAGAATAAAGGAGAAGAATAGAAGAGGAACAACAGAGGCAGTCCTAGGAGGAAGAAGCAACACAAAGACAAAAAGACGAACAATTTACTCAGGAGATAGAAGAGGAAGATTTGGAAGAAGAGGATACCATCCAACCCATGGATGATGAACTGGGTTCTCCAAAATAGCTTCCTTGTTAGAAAATCAGAAAGAAAGAAAGATTTTCTTTATATAGATAATTACTTGTGAATTTCTTATCTTTATGTTCTTCTTTTTTCTTTTAGTTCATTAAGAAATTACCAAAACAATAGCACAAAAATCAGAGACACCAAATATAGGAGGACAACCAGGGAAAAACCCTTATCTAGGGGAAAACCTAGTCAATAACTCTTCCTTAGTAACTTCCCAAGATAATCCAAGAGTTTTGATCTAGACATAGACTTCCTCCACACCAAGTCAACCCTTTCTTCCCTCTTGCAGATGATAGCCCTTCAACAACAGCTTTGACTTAGGAGAAACAACTTGCAATAGCAATTTCGACCCAACAACTGGCAACAACAACAACAACAACAAGTTCGACTTTACAAGAGAGACTTCAATCTCCTAGAGGAGTCCACATGAGAGAGAGATAGATAGCCCAAAATTTCGATCTTGACCTTTTCTTCCCTTTTCCCCAACTTCACACTCCTTTTAGCCTCCTTTTCCAACTTCACACTTTTCCAACTCTTCTTCTGGTATATCGAACTTGAGTGAGTGAGTGTTCTCCAAATGAATTTGAACTGCTCCAATATATAGGCTTCTAATGAGGTCAAATTACCCTGTTTGAGGCCGACATGGTGTGGAGGTGACAAATAACCTATTTGACTCAATAATAAATCTTTTTACATGATTCAAAAGCCTAAGAAGTTTTCTTTAAATTGACAACGACTCTAATGACTAAAAATGAATCCTAAAAGTCCTCAATGAGGACTTTGACCTAAACAATGATGACCCAAGCATGAAACCCATGCTTTAAGTCATAATAATATAATTCTTTTTCATTCTTTTGATAAATACATTTCATTGTGATTCAAATAGAATTTATGAAGACTGAACCTAGTTACATTCTTCAACACTCCTCTCATAGGTGGTCATATTCCATTTGGAGAAATGGGAATCACACCTCCACTAACAAACCAAGTGATGGACGTGTGCAATGTCATGTTTAATCAACTTAAGAAGAGGATCACACAACAGAGGTATAGATACTTCTTAAATGATCCTCAGATACCAGTGTCAGTTTCTACAGAAAAGGTGATAACTTCCAATACCAGAAGGAATCTGAGGGCAATCAGGCGGAAAATGTTGTTTTTGCCACAACAACACAAGACAACTCTAACTATGTGTTGAATGATAATTCTATATTAAGGAGAGAGCTTACTATAATGAAGTAACAAGCAGAACATATTACGACGACGAATCAATGGTTATCTTCACAAAGTTTTAACATCGTAGAATGACAGTCAACCATGTAAAAGGAACTAGGGCCAATGGAGGACACCATGACACATTTACACGATGAGATGACACTTCTACTGTAACGAACAAATTTCGTATACATAACAATAATCTTCGGAACACTTCGAAGACAAAGACATCTATTGTAGGACAAGCAATTGTATATTGAATATTATATCAAATAATTGATGAGATGATTACAAATGATGGTGAGGGTCTGCTTATATACCTAAGAAGATACCTCTTCACCAACAGTCATGTCCTTAGGGACATACCTCTTCATTAACTAATTACTAGCTAATTAATCATTAATTATGATTATTAATGTTTACATTAATTTTATTAATTTTATTATTTTTAAGTTTACGTTATTACTAGCTAATTAAGCTCCTTCTGTTTCTATGATTTAATCTCTTGGAACATCATTTTCAAAATCTCCTTAAGGTCTTGTGATGAGCGTGTTATCGATTTTGACTTCATGGTCATGTCTTGGAATGTGATCATCTTTTCCTTATAAGGAAACATCAACATTTTTTTCTCCATGTTTAAAAATAATGTACCCAATTCTTTTAACCAAGGTTGACCTAGAATTATGTCAACCTATCTAGTAAACATAGTTACAACTAAAAATGAGATATGTACTCGTAATGATCAATTTTCACTTGTAAATTATTAATTTCATACTCTTTTTCGCCAAAAATATCCTTTCTTTCACCTATATTTCACTCTAAAATTTATAATTGATTCGACAAATTAATATTGATGTAATTTTTCTTATTGCTTGTGCTAATAACGATATTAACCTCCTTCCCTTAGATATTCCCTTTTAATGTGAACAATTTAAAATATGTAATTGAAAGACCCTTGTATAAAAATCTTCATTCTTTTAATTCCCTATTAGATTCCTTTTTTGACCTAGTTGATAATTTCGGCAAATGATTATGAAACTTATATATTCTTCGTGTGAGTAATGACTTCTTCAAAATATAATACGTCTCTTTCTTTCTATAATCATACCCTTTTTTCAAGCTATAAAAACATTAAAAATCCTTTGGTACCTTTTTTAACTTTATAATTTCCCTTAATAATTTTTGTTATTTTTTAATACTTTTATTTTTAACTTAATATATATAACAATAAATTATTATACTTAGTCTCTTTTTTTTTAACCCCCTTTTTTTTAATAAAATGCTCATTTATTTTCAATTGATTTGTTTGTATAAAATAAATAATATTTTTTCCTTTCAAATCGAACTTTCTTTTAAATCCCTTTTTTAATCATTTATAACATAATACTTATGTTGTCTCTAAGCTTATGAGAAAATTGATGAGTCGTGACTGTCTTGATAGGTCACAATTCTTACAATGAATTAACTAGTTCAATCGAACACAATGTTGGCAAACCTTCCTTAACTTTGATGGCATGTACAATTAGATGAGAGCCAATGAAATATTAAGTAATGGTAGGATAACACTATCGGTGAGAGTTGGGTGCAACGATGGTTTAATGTGGCGTCACTTGCTTCAGGCAGTGGTGATGTGTGTGTGGCCACAGTGGATGGCACAACAATAATGGTTCAGAGCATCCAATTGTGGGTTAATGGTGGTGGTGCAGAGGAGCAATGCTGGCAAGTATAGTGGATGAGTATAACTGCAACAATGGAGGACAACTATGACCGCGGATTGTTCAGCGCGATGTGTCGAAGTTGCGACTATGTACGTGCTTGTCGATCGTGTGGGGTGCTGTGTATGGAAAATGACGACCATAATATTTTTTTGTTTATTCATTAATTTTATTTTATTTTATAATTTTATTTCCTAAATATATATTTTTTTAGATATACCTTTATTTTATTTTATTTTTGATATATTTTTGATATATATATATATACCTTTAATATTTTTGACTTTTTATTAATTATATATATATATATATATATTTCCTTTTTTTATATAGCCAAAGGCCTAAGGATGAAACATGAAAATAGAGAACCTCCAACTCCTCTGGCTAAAATCCTTGATTGAAATGACAAGGAACTTGACGATTACTTGATGGCCACATGTTTGTTTATCAGACAACGTAGCTCTAATGCCACTGTAAAGAACGAAGTTTGTATACATAACAATAATCAGAATATTTCGAAGACAAAGAAATTCATTGTAGGACAAGTAATTGTATATTGAATATTATATAAAAGAATTGATGAGATGATTATAAATGAGGGTGAGAGTATGCTTATATACCTAGGCAAATACCTCTTCACCAACGGTCATGTCCTTAGGGACTGTTGGACACCTAATCCTTAATGGGTTAGTGTGGAAGCTGAATAGACAAAGTAGTCCAAGAGACCTTGGGATGTGAAACCCAACGGTCACAACAATGTACTATAAATGTATATCAGTTGTTAATAAAATTGTATTGTCATGTTTTATCTTTCATATTTCTCTTGCTGTCCATGTGTGTTTAACATGGTATCAGAGCAGGCGAATTCTGGCCCTGCTCATATTTGAGTCACTGTTTGCTTGTGGCCTTTTGTTGTGTTTCTCTCACCAGACCTATGCATTGACCATTAATGTTATGTGGGTCGTGAACTCTCGGTGATATTGCTGGTTGATTAATTCATGTGCTGGTGTTGAATTCGTTGTATATATTTGTGCTGGCATATGTATAATTTTTGGTGCGTTGAATGAATACCACAATGTGTGTGTTAAAAGTCCTGGCGCGTTGGCTCTGCCATCCCCGACATTCCTGACCTCTGAAATCCGCAGGTCTCTATTTTTGGTCTCTGGCTGACCCGTCTGTCCATAAACGTTTGCTGTTCATAAACGTCTGCCAGAAGGCGACTGTTTGCTGCTCCTCTCTGCCATATGGTATTTTTAATCATTGTCTGCACTCTGCGCTCACTGAGCTGAACATAATTTCCTGACTGCATTTTCTCAGTACGTCAGTGTCCAAACTATTTTGTTGGGGTAAGGGTTCCGTTGTGATTCGATGGCCACGGTACAGACATATGAAAATATACGGTGTGAAATGCATTAAATTCTTATGCAAACGTTGTTCTGCAGGATACCTTGTTGCATTGATTCGAGATAGCTCCTAAAATTAGTCTTTATGTAACTCCTTCTGTGGCACTGTCATATATTCATTTCTCTGACAAGTCTGCACCTTTTGTCTAGACTGCACCCTCTGTCAGATGCATTTTTTAAGTGAACGCTGTGGTATGAACGCTGTGGTATGAATGCTGAACGTTATGAACGCTATGCTGGAGTAGCGTAGCAAAAGGAACATCTTGGACAGCTCTGGCATAAATAGATTTTGGAAATGATAATGGGTGGTATAGTCTGCCTGCGGTTCGAATCTTTGGACGGGTTCTTTTAAAAAACGCTCGTCTCGCCACAAGCTCATAATGAAGTAATGGCCCAGCCGTCCATTCGAAGGATCGTATAATTGCTCTTATTGACCAAAGCGTTGAACGCTGGTCATATTCCTTTCAAAAATGCTGGTATGAATGATATCATAACTGATGAATGAGGGATCAAGTGCTTCGTCGTGGTGATGTTTTGTTAATGGATCTAATATGCATGCCTGACTGTTCAGTATCATAACTGATGAATGAGGGATCAAGTGCTTCTACGTTTATCGAATTTGAATCGACAGATTCCGTTGCAAAGGCTATTCAGGGAGTTATGGGCTCAAGTATTCTATTCATTCCAATTATTGTCTGCTCCGTGCAAGCTGTCATTTTATATTGTTGGGATTTGCTACTGTGGAGTTGGCCTCAACTTTAAGATTGCCTTAACGACATCCATTATGGCATTCGTAACAACAATAGACAATTATCTGAGACCCTGATTTGAACTTTGCGTGGATTGAACCTGCTCCTGGGAGTATAATAACATTATAGTTTTGAAGCAAAGAGGTCGTGTAGGATTGGAAAAGAAAGGCATATTGAAAGGGTCATATAAAAACAGTTTGACCTGTATGAAGCAGTGAGTCCTGTCCATTGAAGTCACCTTGCCTTAACGACTGTTGGTTTTCCCATCAACTATCATGCTTGATTCTCATATGAATTTTGAATCTCATGTCTCCTCATAGCGCATTATTATTATAGTGAAAACTTTGAAGGCCATAAATGTGGTGAAGTGATGACCAAATATCATAGATGCATGAATTCAATTCATTGGTTGATACTTTGAGCCCCAACTTGAATTCTAAACTGCACAACATGGGTCATCAATCAACACAATTTTTGGTGGGCGTTTAAAAAGAAATACAACCTGTGGGATTTGCAGTGTTTGTGCCTGCTTTCAAAACGCAAACGCTGGAGCTAAGTGCGTTGGAATAGTAAGTGCGCCCATATGAGCTATGTTCCTCTGAAGGATATTGTTTATTTTTATATATGTGGTATATATTGTATACACCTGAGTTAATTAATTTTCAAGGCCGATACATGTTTTATGGTGAGCATAAAAAAAATGGCTAGTATCTTCTGTGTTGTTTCCAGTGAGTAAATTACTCCTAGTGACTGATGTAATGTGCTCAGCGGTGATTTAATTTAATGGTGAAATCATTGAATATATCATATTGCTGATTGAGAAGTTTCTGGAGGCATTATACTCTCATTGTGCATCTCAATTTGGAGTAAAACTCAATAAATATATTTACAGCTGTCTAGACAAAGAGGAGCCTATTTCAAGAGGTTGAGTTGGTTGTAGCTTATCCAAAGAGGAAAAGTTGGTTTCAAAGCATCTTCAAATCAAGTTCTATCAGTTTGTGTTCGAGTTGTCCTTTGTGGGCAGATTTTATCACTGTCAAAGAGTCAAATCTCCTTAATAATTGGCTGCATATACATCTGAAGCAGGGTCGAGTATTCTCTAATCTCCTGGAGGTTTTCCTGAAACTGTGCATAGTTGGAAGGCTCTTGAAAGGTCATGGTAAAATGCTATGGTATATATGACCAGCACTGTACAGTTTGCTAAGTATTTGGACATGTAAGGAGGTCTATCACTGTTGTTTCAGCGTGCTAGAGACTCATTCCCATGCCTATGACCTGAGCAAGTGTTGGAGCAGCATTCTGGGTCTGAAAGTCCTTGCTGGAATTTACTCTCATTGCTTCTCTTCATTGCTAGAAAGTGGCAAGATCAGAGAATATTAATTTGTACCCCAGTCAAAGCATATGAGTATTCAAGTCCTGCCCATGACATGGTGTTATAATTATTGAAGTTTTGATAGTCATCATTTCTGATTTGAAAGTGAAGGAGTACTTGAAGGATCCAAGCAAGTTTGCAGTTGCTGTTGCCCCAGTTGTGGTATTAAAACTCATTATAGTCTCTGTCTACATATATATGCATTGATTCCTTGATTCATTTGCTGCACATTTACAAAGGATTTTTCTGTGTCTTTGTACTGTGAGTGGGTGTTACTTTTACTCATTGGGTCATAGTTGTGATCAGTTTTAAAAAAAAAGGTGTAATTTTGACAATGGAAAATATGGCTCGAATTACTGAAATATTAGAGTTCTTAAAAACTCTGATACATTCCTCTAATCATGATACATTAAAAGTCAGCAAAGTTTCTCTCACAGACATTCAGGTCTGTCTACAAAATGCACAAGAGAAAATTGATTTTTTGCAGCTTGAAACTCAGCTACAACAAGAAGAATTAAAACAGAGGAATCATCATTCTGAACCTGTTTCTGTTCAGAACAATGAAACAGACTCCCATAAACAACAAGTCAATAATGTTACAGTTCATTCAGATTTAGTACCCCATAAAGCAGCAGTTGTACATGCAGATGCAGAAACTCAGTCTGCACTTCCCAAGCCCATCATCAGACCTTGGGAACAACTTGTCCACAACAAGCACAAAACCGGTCTTGGATATGACAAGGACTTGTCCTTTCATATTCCAGACTACTCAAAGCCTATTCAGTTTCAGAGTGCTGGATTCATTCATGACAGTTCACCTGCTCCTCATGACAGTTCACCTCCAGCTATTCCAGACTTTGCCTCTCTTCCATGGCAACAACAACAACAACAAATTGTGAAATGCCAACACTGTGACCGAGTTGGCCATCTGAAATATCACTGTTTTGATTTTCATCCATGTAAGCACTGTCATAAAACCAGTCATTCTTCAAACAGATGCTTCAAAAACAAACGTCCTGCAAGAACAACGATTCATCTTGGATGGATCGCTTCTTGGCAATGGGCATCAACTGCCAAGAAGATATTCCAAACACATGTCAGAACTTGTTCTAGAGTATTGAACAATCTTGCAGTTGAGTTTTCTCCATCATCTCCCCTTGTATCTGATAGGGGGGGAAATGATGGTCATCTACAAGCTTCAAAGTCTCATCAAGCGAGCCTGAGCCACAACCTGCCACACCAGTTTCAAAGTTGTAGCTAGCAACAAAGATGCCCCTGAACATGCCTTCAGTGGGTAATCTGGGATACTTCCTCTAGCAGAAGACTTCAACTTCTTGCCAGTTTCGGAAGAATTCCAGGAACAAAATTGAGAACACTTCCTCTAGCAGAAGACTCCAGTTTCTTGCCAGTTTTGGAAGAGTTCCAGGAATTGCATTATGCATTCCAGAGTTGTTGGTCATCCTTAAACCATCACAGGTTGAGACTTCCCTTTTCAGGCTGAAGTTCTCCCTTTTATGCGAGGTGAGACCTCCCTTTCATGGTTGAAGGTTTCCCTCTTCAAAACAATATGAGCACTTCCTCTAACAGAAGACTTCAGCTTCTTGCCAGTTTTGGAAGAGTTCCGGGAACTGCACTAAGCGTTCCAGTGTTGGTGGTCATTCTTAAACCACCGCCCTTTATACCAACATTTCAGAGAGCACATTCAACCTAGTGCTGCCATGCATTTTTTGCACATTTTGTATTACAGCTCTCTTCTTGGACTCATACATAACCCTTCGGATTAAGGGGGGGAATGTTGGACACCTAATCCTCAATGGGTTAGTGTGGAAGCTGAATAGACAAAGTAGTCCAAGAGACCTTGGGATGTGAAACCCAACGGTCACAACAATGTACTATAAATGTATATCAGTTGTTAATAAAATTGTATTGTCATGATTTATCTTTCATATTTCTCTTGCTGTCCATGTGTGTTTAACAGGGACATACCTCTTCATTAACTAATTAATCATTAATTATGATTATTATTGTTTACATTAATTTTATTAATTTTATATGAATTATATTCATAACATCTACAACAGGTGGTGGCTTCTCTCATTGGCATCTAGAAGAAATCACAAGAAGTGGTGAAACTTTTGAAAGTAGAAAACATAGTGGTTGACCATCTTTAGGAGTGGGCTGCCAAGTATCGAGATGCTCCACAACATTTAGAAAGAAAAGATAGGATTGCTGCAAAAATAGATAGAGTTCAGCGGAGACTCCACCATCAGAACTATATGCATCTTAGGGAACAGTCAATCAATACTTTTGCTGCTTATAATGGACTACACAATGATTTCAAGTCTCTAATACAGAAACATGGGATGCCTTCAATAGGAACACTTGAAGCAATCAGAGGAAGAGAAATAATCTTCCAACAGTTCAGGCTATACATTGAACATATCAAACAACAAAACAAGGAGGCTTGGAGGTCACCAAAGACATTATTCTACAATAAAATTTAAATATACAACTAAGTAGATCAATTACGCGATTTATAATCAACACACAACTATTGAACTAATTAGTATAGAATTTTGAAAAATATAAACAGAGACAACTTACCTCTAGCAATGATATTCTTTACTTATGATTCCGAAGTTGAATGCTATTTGAATCCCGCTAACTGCAACAAAATTTTGGGGACGAATATCCACCCAACCGTAGACTGAGCTTCCCATCATCTTTCTACAACTGATCACCCCCGAGCTCTCAATTAACGTATTACTGTCAGGGAATCCTTTGTCTTACAACACTTTTCTCCTAAGAGAATGGATAAAGGAATGATGAATCTCATCTTCCACATCCTCCATTAAATAGACCAAACAATGGAAATGGGTCTGTATGCACACATTCAATGTGTCAAGATGCAACTTTTATTTCTTTATTTTAAGTTTTACTTAATTTAATATTTCTCTTAATTTAATTCTTTTTTATTTTATTCATTTTTACTTTTTGTTAACTTTACTTATTTTTACTTTTACTGTTTCTATAGTTTACTTTTAATTGAACTCTTTCTTATTTTATTTTACTTTTTGTTAACTTTATTTATTTTTACTGTTTTTATAGTTTACTTCTAATTGAACTCTTTCTTATTTTATTTTACTTTTTGTTAACTTTACTTATTTTCAATAGTTTACTTTTAATTGAACTCTTTCTTATTTTATTTTTTACTTTTTGTTAACTTTATTTATTTTTACTATTTTTATATATATATTTATTTAGAACTTCAATATTATTATTTACTATTTTATTTATTTATTATTATTATATTCTCCTCATTATTTATTATTTATTTACTATTATTATCTCTTTTTTTTTTTTAATTTTTAGTAGTTATTTATCATTATTATATTTTATTTATTGTTTATTATTTATTTACTTATATTTTAATATTATATTATTTTATTTATTATTATTATGGGACATTACATACTCTCCCTCTTTAAGGAACTTTGTCCCGAAGTTAAGTTGAATCATTTAACATTTTATTTATTTAGTTATTTATTACTTCATGTTTGCCCTACACCCTTTGCTGAACTAATATAACTAGTAAGCATCGAAAGATTCCATAACACCTAGGAAATCTCAAGGAATCTCTGTCATTTTTCCTACTTTCGAAAACATGCACAAGCCTCGTATGTCTATATCATAGCCCAAGGCTGGCCCCAAGGCTCACGCCCGACTCAGACCTCATCTACCCCAAGGCACACCTAGCTCAGTACTCCATGCAGTAGTACTCCAGGCATCTCGAAAGGTTGGACCACTCCCTCTACACTCACTAAGGTGCACAACCCTAGGCATCGAAGTCCTTACACCTCCACCAAAATTCGGCATTCCAATCTAATATCAGGCACTTAGCCTCCTCATGATGGTCTCACGACCCCTCAAGAATTGTCGATCAAGAGCTATGCAAGACAAAGGAAATACTGACATATGTAGTGTTGATTGAGTTTGTCCCCAACCCATATGGTGTTACATATTCTCCCTTGGAGTTACCCATATCTCTTGACAAATAGCCAATGATCTATCTCGATAAGTTAACTAAATTACTCTGTGAGTAGAATGCCCAATAAACAAAACTACAAAGATTTTTTTTATTAAAACATATAATAACGATAAGGACTACATTGTGGTGGACAATCTGTCCTTTTACAAAATGCAACTTGTTGCTTATAGTATTTTTCAGTTACAATGCCACGGATCATTTACATGGGTGAATGAATACCATGAGTGGATGTCATAATACTATGAGAAAATACCATGGGTGAATGAATACCATCGGTGGATAAATACCATGGGTGGATGTCACTTACAATATTCTCGGTAAATTCCATGGGTGGATGAATAACATGGGTAGATGAATACCATGGGTTGATACAATTTTCCATTCGGATCATTCCTCCCTCCATAAAAAGCAATGGTCCCCATTGCGTTAAGTTCCCTCCTGTGAAGCCTTTGTTGAATATGAAGAGCCATTAAAGAGAAGGGTTTTATGTGGTTAACCCATAACCAAGGTGAACGAAGATTCGAGGATAGAGATATCATGTAATGCTTGTGACCAACTGTGATACAATCAGTATGCGGTCTAGCAAATGGACTTCGATGAAGTGTAGGTTTGTGGATGACCCATAACCAAGGTGAACGAAGATTCGAGGATAGAGATACCCTGTGATGCGTGTGACCAACTATGATACTGACAATGTGCGACCTAGAAAATGGATTTCGATGAAGTGTGGGTTTGTGGATGAACCATAACCATGAAAAACGAAGATCCGAGGATAGAGATACCATGTAATGCTTGTGACCAACTGTGATACTAATAGTGTGCGACCTAGCAAAAGGACTTCGATGACAAGGATTTTGTGCGGTTGACCCATAATCGTGATGTTGGTTGTTGATGAAGTAGCAGGTGCCTACATAGCTTGGGGTGGCAGGGCACGTCTCCAAATAACCCAAGCCGAATGTTTCTATGCTGAAACTGATAAATGTGAAGCAAGTGCCTACTAAAGTGGGGTGGAAGGGCACGTCTTCAACGGGAACCCGCTTCGAATGCTGCTCCAGAATTAAAATGGACATAACTCAGTCAATATACTCAGAATATTTATTATAACCTGTTTTTAGAAGCAAAATGACCATTTTGCATCTTCCCATGTATTGGAAATCCTTATCTGGACACTCTAGAATCTCAAATTCACGCTGCAATTTTTCCGCCATCACAAAAGTTTTGAAAACATAGTTGATTTTAAATCAGCGATATCTCCCACATCCAAACTCCGATTCGACTAATTTTTTTTGAATTGGGTGATTTTTCAAGAAGATCTCAGATCTATATTTTTTTTTTTTTCTAAAATTCTGCACAAAAAACTTCAAAAAATGATAGGAGATTCACCCTCCACCAGTTGTCGTCAGGAAAAAAATTCTACAACATAGCTGATTTTAAATCAGCGATATCTCCCTTATCCAGACTCCGATTTAGCCGATTTTTTTTGGGTATTTTTTCGCAAGGAATCCAGATTTGTTATTTGTTTTTGTAAATATTGCACCAAATATTTCAGATCTGATCTGCAAATTCGCCGCCCGAAAAAACATTCCTGCAAAAAAAATGAAAAAAAAAAAAAAAAATTCTTCCTGCTTGGCCTAAGAAAGTGCTCTGTGGAGGTCGCAACATATCCCTGAAGTTTTTTGAATATTTATGCAAAAATTTGAAACTGAAATATGCGTGAAACCCTCATTCCCATGGAATGGTAACCTGCTCTGATACCACTAAGCCAGATCTTGGGAGAAGGCCCCCAAGATTTGAAAAATTGAAATGGATCTTGGAGAAGGAGGCCCCCAAGATCTGAAAAATTGAAATGCCAGAAGAAAAAGAGTAGAATGTTCAATAAACAAAACCACAAAGATTTTTTTTATTAAAACAGATAATAATTGTAAGGACCACATTGTGGTGGACAATCTGTCCTTTTACAAAATGCGACTTGTTACTTATAGTATTTTTCAATTACAATACCACGGGTCAATTTTATGGGTGAATGAATATGATGAGTGGATGTCACAATACCATGGGAAAATACTATGGGTGAATGAATACCATGGGTGGATGTCACTTACAATACCATGGGTGGATGCCACTTACAATACCCTCGGTAAATTCCATGGGTAGATGAATAACATGGGTAGATGAATACCATGGGTTGATGCCATTTTCTATTCAGATGAGTGTGGAGTCTGGATTTTCAATTCGCCTTACGCAAATTATCAACCAAAATTTTTGGCTAATATCAAGTCGTGAAGTTCAATTGTCAAAATCTAATTCTTTCTTGTAGTTTTTTTTTCAAAATTAACATAACCTAAATCACCGTAATTATCCTTCCAATTAATATAATCTATCCCAGCAAAATTAAAATATGAAACCCATCGAAAATTTTGTATTTTCAAAATAACCCAACCAATACGTGTTGCAACAACCATTAAAAAAATTAATTATGAATATCCACCTGCAACTAAGTGGTTCGTTAACCATCCCATAAAAATACATGTAATATTCATATAAAATAATTTCTAATTCCTCAATTCCTATTTCAATAGAAAAATAATTAAATAACTTAACTTAACCACTTTTATGTAAGAATTTTTTTTGGTTGGTGGTTTGTGGGTCTTCAACTTGGGTGTTGACATACATAGTAGAGAGGAGCTATATAATTTTAATTATCAGTTCGAAAAAGAAACAAAGAGAAGTTAACAAACAAAGAGAAGTTAACAGAAAAATATCTTGGAACTTATTTATACTCATTGTTTGTAATTTTTAGTTACCAGTGTTGGTTTTTGGACATTAATTAAAAATTTATTTGATTAATTTGAACATCTCCAGATTTAATTTGGTGACAAATCATAATTTAATTTGATTAGTTTTTGGACATTAATTAAAAATTTATTTGATTAATTTGAACATCTCCAGATTTAATTTGGTGACAAATCATAATTTAATTTGATTAATTGAATTTCCAATTTAGAGGTTCTTCTTTTGGTTTTCGTTCACTCTTGTAGATTTCATGCAAATTAATTACTATACATTAAAGGACAAAACCAAAAGTAATTTCACATATTATATTATATTATATTATATTATATTTATATATATATATATATATATTTGTAAAAGTTACATAGAAAAATGAGAATTCATTGAGACTCTCATACTAGAGTATCTATATAAAATAATGACTATATATTCTTACTCCTATTTTCCAACTAGTTCAGCCACAAACAAAACCTAAAATTAAATTCAAAAAATAAAAAATAAAACACTTAGCCCATAAATCTCATAGTTGCTATATGTCGAATGGTCTATAACAATCAAGGAAAAAAATAGCCCAACTGAAATTTCAAGGTTATAGCAAAAGGATACATGGTCACGAAAAGATTGAGGAACCAATTATATATATATATTAAATAAAGTTCAATATTCCCACAAATATTTATTAAATAAAGTTCAACATTCCCATAAATATTTAGATGAATATGAAAGTATAGACTAGAATCATTAATTTTAAAAATAAAAAACATAATATTTTTAGAGTATTGATGATAATCTTAATTAAGTATTTTCTTCAACATTTTTTTCTTAGGTTATGAAAAGAAGATTAACAAATAATATAATTAGTAATGTTATTTTTATGGATAGGGAATTTCCAAAACTTAAAAGTGGGTTGATCTTATTTTATCACAAAAAAATGAATAAATCTATGTATTTTTCTCTAGAGGTCGCACAAAGTTGAAACGTGCTCTGATACCATATGTAACAACCCCAAAATCTAAATATACAATTGAGTAGATCAATTATGCGATTTATAATCAACACACAAATATTGAACTAATTAGCATAGAATTTCAAAAAATATGAGGAGAGACAACTTATCTGTAGCGATGATATTCCTTACTTGTGATTCTGAAGTTGAACGCTATATGAATCCTGTTAACTGCAACAAAATTTTGGGGACGACTCGCCACCCAACCGTAGGTTCAACTGCATATAATCTTTCTACAATTGATCACCCCCGAGCCCTCAATCAACATACTACTGTCAGGGAATCCTTTGTCTCACAACATTTTTCTCCCAAAAGAATGGATAAAAGAATGATGAATCTCATCTTCCACATTGTTCATTAAATAGACCAAACAATGGAAAAGGGTTTGCATCCATGTATCAAGATGCAACTTTTATTTCTTTATTTTAAATTTTACTTAATTTAATATTTCTCTTAATTTAATTTTTTCTTATTTTATTCATTTTTATTTTTTGTTAACTTTACTTATTATTACCATTTTTATAGTTCTCTTAATTTAACTCTTTTTTATTTTATTTTACTTTTTGTTAACTTTACTTATTTTCATTGTTTCTATAGTTTACTTTTAATTGAATTTTATTTTATTTTTTGTTAAATTTACTTATATATATCTATATATATATATATATATATATATATATATATATATAACTTCAATATTATTATTTACTATTTTATTTATTTATTATTATTATATTTCTCTTCATTATTTATTATTTATTTACTATTATTATTTTTCCTTTAATTTTAACTATTTATTTATCGTTATTTTATTTTATTTATTGTTTATTATTTATTTACTTATATTTAATATTATATTATTTTATTTGTTATTATTATTATTATTATTATTAGGGGACATTACAACTATAGAATAATGTATAGTCAAGCTCCAAGACCATATTCATGGAGGTAGTGGAAGTGAAGATGTGTTATGTAGGGGACTTGCCAGTTCAAGTCAAAACCATCTCAATGGAGTTCAGAGCACGACACACATACATTTCAAATGAGCTCCATGAGAAAGCAAATGATTTGTCAATTTGATGAGACTTCGTCCCATTATCAATTTTGTCTTATATAACCACTGTCTCATATGTAATTTGTTTTTGTAATGAATGTTGTGTAATGAAGTTTAAGAGACACATGTGGAATGTGAATAGCCACATGGAATGTAATAAGTCATGTATAAAATATGAAAATCCATAGGAGTTGAAGACTCATGAGGAAGCTCAAAGGCCATTGTTATTTGTTATAAATAACTCCTCATAACTCAAGCGAAGGGCTTGGATTCTTGGAGTCTTACCTTGTCTTCTCTTGTATTGAATAGGAGATAGATCATTATTTGGAAAAGCAAGTTGTGACTTCATGTTCCACTATTGAATATAACGTTTCATCTATGTAACAATGTACTTGGTATCTTCCATTCTTAATCAGAAGCTCTATGAGCTGACACTTCTTCATACATTTATCGTAGATATAATAAGACTATTCTTGTTATATTTATGATATATGTTGCTTTAGTCACATACTAAGTTAATGAACTAATTCGTTTCTTAGTTATGGTTATTATTGAATAAGTGTTGTTATGCTTTCATGATTGCTATTTATTATGTGGACTAGTCTACGGGTAATCAACAAGTCTTTCTCTTCCTTCTCGGGTTCCCCTTTAGGATAATACTACTGCTTTTCTAACCGAAGGCTCATTTTCCTTTTACCATCCGTGGATGTTCCCTCGTGCACCTTACATTGGGTGTCTCACAAAGGTTACATACTTGCTGCCCCAAATAGGCGTTGCGTTCTCTTGTGTGTGTTTGTAACCAAGGCATATCTTGAAACCTTTCCCACAGTGGCCAAACCGTATAGCCAGATGGGACTCCTACATCCAACGGTGTGAGGTCTAATTGGGACTTCACATCGGGGAGATCACCTTACATGTTGGTAGTATCCAACATCATTAACAAGTATATTTATCCATCCAAGGGAGTCATTTATCTTTGTCTGACTCATTTTTAGAAGGCAAACCAAATTAGTTTGTCTATCTACTTCCATGTTTTGACCTTTGAGTATATGAAAAAAGGACTTCAAGAGGAAGTGTTCCAGTGCACAAGCAATTCTTTGGAGGAGTTTGAGGTGGTTCTCTTTAGGAGATGAGCTTTTGTGCAAGTGTTGAATAGTGAGTAGAGAGTCTCCTAGGATTACGATCTCAAAGATTCCCATATCCATATCTTTGGCCAATATTAATCCAATTAAGAGGCCATACATTTCAACTTGATTATTGGTCTTCTTTCCAAGCCCTAAGAGTACTTAATAGCTAGTTTTCTTTCGAGATTAAATATAACCCCCCTATCTCCTACCACCCCTTAGAAGAAAAAACATATACACAAGCAAAGAGTGTTTTTTGTTAGAAGATAACTAAAATAAGAAAAACATTTTTACTAATAGGATCTGTGAAAGATGATTGAATCGTCTATCTTAAAAGCAAAAGGAGATCTAAATCTTCTGAAGAATAATTTCATATGAGAAATTATCAATTGTAAATTAGATATCGACACCATAGTAACATAATACATTCCTAACATTTCATATATATTAGTTATTAACAACCCCAAGGGTTAGCTCAATTCGTCGAGTCCCCATTGTTAAAGTAACTTTGTTATTGAGAGGTCATGGGTTTAATTCTCTCGACGCTCTCGGGGTTAGTCTCTATGGTTGAGCCGATAGGAAGTGATCCCTTCAAGTGGATCTGCCTAGTACAAATATTCCATGGAAATAGTGGTCACCAATCTCCAGATTTTGTGAACCACAAAAAAAAATATTAGTTATTAACATTGTGTAATTGATAAGAGATAAAATAAATGTATATCATATACTATGTTAATAATACGTATATATAATATTATATTCCTTAATGCATATACTATGGTTAGAAAAAATTAAAGCAAATTAAAAAATTTAATTCCTTTTTTTTAAATTTTTTTATATTAGTTACAATTTTTTTTTTAAGAATTCAAATTTTTTTATCAATAAAATATTAAGTAATGGCATGTAGGGACGCTATGCTAGGGTTTCTGCATATAGCTGACAATGCAGCCTCCTAACGATTGGATCCCATGATGGGTCAAATCTGCTCTTTGAACTAGTTGTTGGCCACCAGTTCAACCAGATCATATTGGTAGCTAAGAGGTACGATCATGAATGGTCCCCCGCTTTGGGGTGAGGGGTCGCAGTCCTTTTGAGACGCAGTGAATCTTACCCCGTTCATGCAAGGATGGACGAACCTGGAAAAGGCTACCGCCTCACAAAATGTTGAAGAAAACCCCGCCATTGGAGCGTAATGGCAAGCAAGAGAAGGAAAAAACCGATGTTTGCCATGAGGCAACAACAAACCCTAAGTTTGTAATCCCTAACAACCGCATGGAGAAAGGACACCAATATATGAAAGATCATGCTATGATTTGCAAATTTCTAGGCATCTAGCCCAAGGAGCAAGACATCTTAATGTGGATCCAGCACAAATGGGCACCGTGAGGGAAAATTGAGCTCCGACTCTGAGAAAAAGGGTTCTTTATAGTCATCTTTGCAGATTTGGAAGATAGACAATGCATCTTCGAAAATGGGCCATATTTTATGGGTAGTGTAGGGTTGTTCATCAGGTACTAGGAGGAATGTTATAACCCTGACAAGGAAGAATTCAGAGCAACTCCAGTCTGGGTGCGCCTTTACTCCCTATTAGATGAATTTTGGGAGTAGGACATCCTTGAAGGCATCGATAATTCCATTGGACAATTTGTCAAAATCTCCGAGGTTACTAAAAGGTGTCGCCATGCAGCCTTTGCCCAGATCTATGTGCATATGAACATCTCACAACCTCTGCTAGAGTCAATAGAATTAATCTATCATGATACCACCTGGATCCAACCTCTCGATTATGAACATGTCCCATTCAAGTGTCGAAGGTTCCATGAGTATGGCCATTTATTCAAATATTTCCCCCTGAATAAGGTGGAGGAAGCCAGATTTTCCGCTCAACATCGAGATGCAGAAGGGTTCCAACAAGTTAGAGGACGTTGTCCTCGCCTGAACCGTCCCACCCAAGATCCATTGCAGCCACACCCCGCATCCGATGAGACCTAGCAGGCTCAGATGACTTCATCCACCATGGTCCCAAAACCCCTGATGGTTCCTAGCCCCAAAAACCCTTTTTCCGCCCTAGCAAACATGGATCTTGATGAGGAGCAGATGGGGGAGGAAATCCCCTCCTCCTCTAAGGAGATCTCCCAGTCCATGGAAGTTGACAAGCAACCCCTCTCCCTAGGGGAAAATATCGCAGCCAAGTGAAAGATGCTAGAACATTCGAAGGATGCTCGAAGGGTTAAAGACATCCTTACCCGCACAAGCAATATCCTGGAAGTAGAAGAGAAGAATAAAATATTAGGTGCATAAGAGCATAAAATATTGGAGATATTCAAAGCTTGGATTAAAGATGATGCCAAAGACATACCGGGAAGCTAGATGTTGCACTTTGGCCATATCTACTTCAAATGAGTGGCTAGTTTAGGTAAACCAGATCTAGATCTCCGAGGTACAGGGTACTCTAGCCCTCAACATTGTTGAGTTAGGAGGCTCGGAGAAAGGAAAGAAAGGAAGGAAATTGACCAAAGATCTGATCCGTGAAGCTGGGGAATTGTTGTTGAATTCAGGGAAGATGGGACAATTGACAGATTACTTTCCCAGATCCACCCCACCTTTTTCATGAAGATCATCTCTTGGAACATTAGGGGCCTCAACAACCTAGGTAAGATCAGATCCCTAAAGGAAAATATAGTTAAGCATAATCCCATCATAGTCTTGTTACAAGAAACCAAAATGAATGATAAGAAACTCACTCAGAACAACCAGAGATGCTAGAAGAATAGTCTAGTAATTTCTATAGATGCGATCACAACCGGGGGCGGTCTGGCTATTCTCTGGGACCCTGACAAGTTCGTGTTCACTAATTGGGTTGGATCCCAATTCTCCCTTTCGGAAACCTTCAGACTGGTAGGAATGAAAAACTAGATGAGCCTTACAACGGTTTATGGTCCTTCCAACCCTCGAGAGAAAGGCCTATTTCTCTCTCAGCTGCATGGATTAAGAAGCTCCTGGGAAAAGGAGGATTGGATCTTAGGAGGGTAATTCAACCTGATCCGAAATATGGATGAAAAGAGAGGAGATGTTTGAAGGCTGGACCCTTGTTCCTCAAAGTTTAACAATGCTATTGAAGAGTTACATTTGGTGGACATTCTCCCAAAGCATGGAATCCACACATGGAACAATCGAAGAGGAGGGAAGGATCAAGTGGCTAGTCATCTGGATCGCTTCCTCCTTCAAGATCCAAATGTAGAAACAAATATTCTTCCATCCCTTGGCTTAGATCACTGGCCGGTCAATTTGGATATCACTTCTACAATTGCTCCTTAGCAGAAGCCAATTCCGCTTTGAGAGCTTTTAGATACGACATCTCGACTTCTTGGAGAAACTAGAAATTTGGTGGACCTCTATGGACAATCCACCATGAAACAAGATGAAATCCTTCCAAAAGAAACTGTAGGCGCTGAAGCTCAAAATTAAAACTTAGAACTAGGAAGAGTTTGGGAACATTTTTTAGGAGAAGAACAAACTGGAAGCTGGCCTAGAATACGTGGAGAGGACAATCATAAGGGATGGCCACTCCCCAGAATTGGCCGATGCAGAAGGGCTTCTAATCCGAGAAATAAAGGAAAGGAAATCCCAAGAAGAGATCCTATGGCGCCAGAAATCATGAGTCCAATGGCTTTGCGAGGGAGAGCGCAATACCAAGTTCTTCCACAAGTCCATGATCAACCATCGCCAGTGAAATCGCATCACCCAGCTTCAAGGGTCCACGGGCAGATGCTATGAATGACAAGAAGACATCGAAAGGGAACTCAGAGCCTATTTTTCAGCTTTATTGCAAGATGAAGGCTATGACAGGTTTGAACCAATTCAGACTGTCATGCATCATATCCCAACCCTGGTCACCCTTACTCAAAATGAAGCCCTGTTAAGCCCCATCATACTCGCCAAGGTGGAAGAAGTAGTTAAAGCCTTGCCGACCAATAAAGCCCCAGGCTTGGATGGATTCACTACTGAATTTTTCAAAGCGGGCTGGCCTTTTCTGAGTCAAGAGATATGGGATCTGGTGGAGGAATCTCGTCGCCTTCATTATATCTGGTCAGGCCTGAACACCACCTTCCTCACCCTCATCCCCAAATCCCAAGATGCCCTAGCCCCCAGTGACTTTAGACCCATCGCCCTCTACAATGTCATCTATAAAATCCTCTCTACGATCCTGGTCAGACGTCTGAAGCCCATTCTACACCACATAATCAACCAGGAACAATCGGGTTTTGTAGAAGGTCGCCAAATCCTTGATGGCATTGTCTTGACACATGAGACCATACACTCTATGAAATCCCAAAAAACGAAAGGCATGCTGCTCAAACTGGATTTGTCAAAAGCCTATGATCGGTTGAATTGGGACTATCTACTGGCAATTCTCAAGGCCTTTGGATTTGGAGATGATTGGGTCCATTGGATCAGATCCCTGATTTCCACCCCGTTCTTCTCCATCTTGATTAACGACTCCCCCTCGGCAACCTTCAGACCTTCTCGTGGTATTCGTCAAGGGGACCCTATATCCCCCTTCCTCTTCATCATTGCAGTAGAAGGTCTGGGAAGGATGATCAAGGCAACAAAACAACGAAACTTATTGAGCGACATCTGCATTCATGGCACTAATGTCTTTATGAATCACCAACAATTTGTGGATGATCCAATTGGGAAAATTAGTTTTGCTGTGCTAAATTTCCTTTTAAGAATATATTAAATGTGCTTGAGGATTTATGAAATTATTTGCAAGTTTAAACATGGGTTTTTGAGTGCTTTTATGTAATTTTTATGTGCAAATTAACATAAACAAATAACTAAACAACAACATATAATAGACATAAACATCACCATAAATAATATCACAACAACACATGATGAAGGAGTTCACCCCTCCTAGGCTATGTCTCCTTGGTCAAGCTTCCAATGGCTTGGCTCTCTCTATTATGCTAATAAATTTTAATACATCATTTATAATGCTCAAAAATCTCTGAAACCTATTCCAATGGCTCCAGAATGCTAAAAAATTCTTGTGTAGCCTCTTTTTGTTCCCAATTTGGTAAAAAACTCATCTAGTTATGATTTTCCCAAGTTTGGCTGCTATTCACTCTACAAAATCCCCAAAATCCGGCACCTAACCCACAATTTCACCCTAGAATGTGCTAACGGAGTGCCATTTTGCCCAAATTCCTGCGAAAATTGTGGGCGCCTTAATTTGGCCTCTAAGGCCTGAAGTCTAAAAAGTTTGGGCACATGGGGGGCCACGTGCCCGGGCCTAAGGCATTTGCCCCCGCCAGTCGGGCCCCCTTCTCTTCTCCGCCGATGGTCGTGTGCTGGTGGTGTAATCAAGGGCCAACCCCAGTGGGCTGGCCCTACCTCCGAGATGGTGCGCATTCAACTTTAAATGAAACTCGCGGACCATATATGTTAAGACTCATGTGTATGGTGTATTGGCGGAAGGCTTTGCTCGGTTGTTGTTGGTCGCGAGTTTGACCCCCATTGCCTCTGCCCAGACTTGACCCATAATTTTGGTGGCCCCCGGGTTGCCACGTGGCAGCCTTCGGCTAGGCCACGTGTCAACCTGTGGTTGGCCACCAACCAACCAATAATAATACGCCAAATTGCACCAATGAAAATGCGCCACTTGCACAACAGGATTCGCTGAGACTGTTGACTAGTCAACTTGCCACTTACACCTTCCTAGTCAGCCCCACATCAGTAATACAGATTGCTGACTAGGCTGTCATTTTTTTTTCAAAAATTTCCCTGTTTGGGAAAGTGAACAAAACATGATTCTGGGAGCATATGGGGTCCATTTTGCGCGAAACAAGTTGTGCCGGATTCAAGATGACGAGCACTACGCTGTTGTCTAGGTTCCACATCGATCCGAAAACTTTGAATTTTGAGCTATTTTTTGAGCACTTGATCAGTGGATGACAACCTCTTATTTGGGAAAGCAACTATCAGGGAAGCGACCCAACTGAACAATATTTTGGTGGACTTCCAAGATGCTTCAAGTATAATTCTAAATAAGGATAAATCGAGTATTTATTTCTTTCACACTCCCTGGCCAGTCCAAGCTTGTCTAGCCCGTGCCCTGGGTTTTACAATCAGATTTCTCCCTTCAAAATATTTGGGGGTCCCCCTCATATTCAACCCCCTTCACATTGCCCCCTGGAAAGACCTCTGCACTAAGCTCTCTAAAAAGTTATCGACTTGGACCTTTCGTGTGCTCAACCTGGCGAGAAGGGCCACCCTTGTGAAATAATTATTTCAAGCTATGTTATTATATCAACTATCCGCCCTCCCGGCTCCTAAAAACATCTATGTAGAGTTATCAACCACATTCAGGAGATTCCTTTGGAGTGGCGCATCCATGGACTGGAAATGGCCATTAGTTTCCTGGCATAAACTTTGTCTCCCCAAGGCCATGGGAGGGCTTAGTTTGCGAGATCTGACTGTCTTAAGAGACACCCTTAGTGCAAAGCTCTGGTGGAGGTGGCTTCAAGGGGGGGACAAACTCTGGAAGGCAATCTAGTCTTAGAAATATGGACAAGGAAAATCATAGGAAGCCCTCCTTCGTGAACCTCTTCCGAGCACTAGATCTGCAATATGGAACTGAGCTAATAATAATAGTGATCTGATTCAAGACC
Source organism: Pinus tabuliformis (assembly GCA_031772625.1). Lineage (NCBI taxonomy): Eukaryota > Viridiplantae > Streptophyta > Pinopsida > Pinales > Pinaceae > Pinus > Pinus tabuliformis. The sequence goes on from CM062808.1 coordinate 737,437,178, forward strand.
ACTTCTTTTGGGAAGTAAGAAATGGGCAATCCTCCCTCTTTTGGAAGGACTCCTGACAGCAACTCCCTCGACTTGATCAAGAACAATCTCTCTCTGACCTGATGACCCTCTTCCGCTCAATCTCGACCCTCCATGTGGCAAATTACTGGCTTGAAGGTGTTGATGATCATGGATGGCGGAGATGGAAGTCCGGTACAGATTGGATGGGAGTGATCTCACAGGAGGAAAATGCATGTCTGGGGATTCATCTCTCACAACGTCGGGTCCACATAACCTAGGAGGTGGAAAAACTCAGATGGGGCCGCTCTACATCGGGAACCTTTTCAGTAAAAGAAGCCTATCTCATCTGGGATAATGGCCAGGAATAATCGGATCACCTCTTTGGAAGCATATCTGGAGAAGCAATTTGTGGCCCAAGGTTGCTCACTTCCTTTGGCTAGTGGGTCACAAGCGGATACTAACCTGGGATAGACTCCAGAAACGAGGATTTGTTGGCCCGTCGATGTGCCCCCTATGCAAGCAGGCGGAAGAATCCCTTCCTCATCTCTTTGGAGGTTGCCCCATAACATGCAAAGTATGGAATCAAGCTTCCGATCTCTTTGGCCCAATAGCTAGTCAACCTGAAGACATCCGAGAACTCCTTGAGAATTGGCAAATTAACCGGTTCTCCAATCTAGTGGTGAACCGTGCATGGTGGCTCACACTGGGACTACTTTTGTGGAACACCTGGAAAGAGAGGAATCAGGCCCTGTTCAATGGACAAACACCTTCTAGTGCGCACATATGGAGCCTGACGATATCAAACATCTAGAAATCCATCCTTTCTGACAAATGGTCACCTAATGACTAGGACTCGGACCCACCTAAAGCCCGAATATTAGCCCATATGAACCTCTCGTTTGCCATGATTTATCCCAACATGCCTACCCTGCGATCTCCCCCTGCCCATTCTCCCTCTTCATTTCTCCCTCCCCCTGATGGCTGCCTTCAGATTAACTTTGATGGGGCTTCCAAGGGTAATCCCGACCTAGCAGAATTCAGTGGCATCATTCGAGACTCTGCTGGCTCCCTAAGGGCAGTTTATTCTGGCTTCTGTGGTCTCTCAACAAACAATGTGGTTGAACTGATAGGATTGGAGGTGGGCATGAGCTTGGCCTCCCACCTACGATACAGAAGAATCAGAATAGTGGGGGACTTGCGCCTCATTATAGACATGGTTCAGAGGATCATCAACGACTCTCCCCCTCAGAAAGTGGTCAAGAGTTGGAGATTGGAATCTCAACTTTCTCGCATCCAGCATGCCCTGACCCAGTTCGAGTACATCAACACTAGCCATGTACTTAAGGAAGGTAATAAAGTAGCATACTTGCTGGCCAACTGTGGTGCCAACCCTCTGCATAATTTTTTTCGGGTAGCTTAGTCAAAACTTTGAACTAAGGCTGACTTGGACTCGGGGGAGATTGACACACAAAGACTTAGCAGTCCAGAATGGGGGTGTCCAATCTACGGGACAAGTGGTAGTGTGTTGGAGTGTGGAGCCAGTTGGGCCTCCATGTGCAGCATGAATGCCTTAAAGGCTTGTTGGGACCTGGGCTAGACTCCCATGAGCATTACTTAGTGTGCAACATAGGTAAGAGGGTGGCCATTTGCAGTTGTTGGGCGATGAGGAGGGAGTGCTGGGCGAGACAGAGTAGTGAGGTATTGGCGTCCTGGCTTAGGCTGTGGCTTGGGGCGACAATGCAGTACGATCTTGGGGTAGACAAATGTGCGGGGGACTGGAACCTGCAATAAATTTTGCCATGGGATCTGGGGGAGAATTGGAGTAGCCAGTGCGACGAGGGATATAGTTCCGAGGTTGGAGAGTGTGGGTGGCATGCATTCGTTTCCCCTTCCTCACTCTGGTTCTATCTCTGGAAAGGGGTTTCTCCTTTTGAGAGGTAGTCGACGGAGAATTTGGTCTTGGTTCTTTCCTTGGAGAGGCTCGTCCACTTCAGAGACTGGTAACACGCCCCCTTGTTTGTCGACAGATAGTGGAGAGGGATATGAGAATTGCACCAGCTGTTCAGGGTTCCTTGATGCTGGGGTGGTAAGCAGTGTATTTTTGTGTTTGGTTCATATCAGGCTTGTGTGGTGGGTCGCACGGGCCAACCAGATTCGTCCCTGCGGTGGTGAAATTGGTGGTGGAGGCATCAGTTGTATGCCAAGATAGAGAGATCGCGTTCGCAGAGGGGGAGTTGGTCACCGCATGAAAAATCGTCCGTAGTAGTGTGTGCCTAGTTCGGTTTCAGAGTCGACCGAGAGTCGCCATTATGATGTTGAGGAAACCATGTCCCCAGGTTGCTCCCCGGGCCACGTAGAGGCTCTGGCCACCTTGGACTCCATTGCGACACAATTGAATAATCTCCATTTGAGCATGGAGACTCTGAGGGAACAATGTTATGATGATTAGAATGAACTGGTGGCCTACATCAGCTACCTCCAACACACGCAGAATGAGCTCTTGGATTCCATAGACGACCTTCGATGATAGCTCCGATGAACAAACGACCACCTCTAACTTTGGAGATGGGGGTGGAACATATTGACTACCACACGCATGATAGGGTTGCGTTCTTTGCTGCCCCACCATCGTTTCCCCCCAACACAGCCCTGTAATGTGTATCTCTAGAAAATTCTCGTTTTGTGCTACATTTGTATCATAAATAACCAACGACACAGGTTGTCTTGGCCTCTTCACAGGCTTAATCTTGTTCAGAGTAGGACTCATGTTAGCTCTCAAGCTTAATACTTTTCCTGGTGTGACAACAATGATGTATTCAGATGATCTAGCGATGATGTATTTTTTTCTAGAAAATATGATAATATAATGCAATTTTTTTTTATCAACAAAAAAAATCAATAAAATATTAAAAAATAAAATTTAAATATATCACAAAAAAATATTTACTTAATATTTTACATTTTTTACATTAACAAATAAGTAAATATTTATAATTAAAATATAACTAATACAAAATCAATGATAACTCAATTACTACAATACTTACTTCCTCAAATATTAATAATATTTATCAAGAACTAATTATGCAGTAAGGCGTTCCCTCTGGAAACAACTCCCTTCTCTTGCCACCTGGGCGGTTTTGAACCATTGATTTTAATGTTAGACGATTAAAATAACCTCAACTGTAAGATTGAAGACCGGTATTACAGTTACAATTCAAACTGATACTGATGATTAAATCTAAAACATAAAAATAATGGAATAACAAAACTGAGTGCAGCAAATAGGAGCCCCTCCTCGCATTTATCCTGTGTTGTGAAAGTCCTCTGTGACTCATGCACCGTCCAATAAGTGGAGTGGGCGTAGCTGGGGAAGTTGGTTGCCAATTACCTGCTCCGCTCATGAATTTGTTTAAAAAGAAGCCACAAATTTATCAATGATGGAGAGCAAGGAGGTCGTGCAAGCAATCAGAGGGATGCAACAAACAAGCTGCATTTGAAGCAATTATGGAAATTGACCCTTAATGGTTATTAGGTTTGTCATCTGCCCCAGATTTAGATTTCTCTATGTCTAATGATATTTAGTAGACAGTTTGACTGATAAATTGATAATAATGCAAGGCAAGAACATACAATATTAAATCAACTGAAATTCAATCTTACTGTTCGCACTCCATATGTATTCCTCGTCAGGTTTTTGAAGGCAGTTGGTTCCGACAAAGAGGTAAATTCCACTGTTTTTTTACCTATTGTTGGATGGTCATCTGTTGCATTGATCAAACCTTCTTTCCGAGAGATGTATTTTCTTCATTGTATTCCTGATAATAGTATGCTATACTGATTAGTCAAAATGCCTTAGATGGAAAATATGGCATTCTTTTTGGTTGATTTGTCTTGGCAGGAACATGCCGCTCTGCAACTTCGCAGGGCATCTTGGCTTCCTTGAACGACCCATTTCAATTTCAATTGAAAGGTCTTCTATTCCATTAACCCAATATTTCCTCAGTCACTCAGGAAGTAAAGGTATTACACTGTTTTGATTTTTATTATTTCCACAGTTTTTCTTGTGTTCGACGATGTGGATTTATTGTGAAAACCCAACAGTGAAAATTTAACTAACTTTCAACAAGGTAAAGAACCCTGATTTCCATTTTCATTTGGCTTATGGAATTCTTTTTTTTTTAATTCTCCACGACTGGGGCGTTGCTCGGCTCTTCCTGCAAGGTGTTAAAATTGTGGTTCCTGCAACTCTTGTGACATCTGGCGGTGGAATATATCCAACTATCATTCAACGAACAAAGGTATTATTCTTATACTGAATACTTTGCATAGAAGTGTATTAAAATCTTTGTATCCATTACTTTACTCTAACAAGGTTGCATAGCTAGTGTTCCCTGCCGCTTAGTTCAATTATTGAATTTTGAAATGTTTGAACTAACTACTACAAGAGCTATTTTGTAGATATTCTTGCTTAGTTTAAGTATCCTTAAATTAGAGTAAGAAACAAATAAGACATACATGAATGGATGAATAAAGTGTTTTTTAGTAGCCATAAAACACTGCTAATGACATGAGACTTAGTACTGGAACGTTGACACCAAAATTCTAGAACCATACTTCCAAACAAAAACATGTTTCTACCAAAAGTGGTAAAAAAAATATTGATATCGAACGTTGAAACCAAAATTCTAGAACCATACTTCCAAACCAGAAAATGTTTATACCAAAAGTAATAAAAAATATATTGTTATCTTGCATTGCAAGTCTGCTAACTAAACTGCTAACATATACATATATATAACCTCTCATCAAATTCTATTTTTACAGAATATTACATTTGTATGAATACATATGAATATGCTCAAGATAAACATCACAAATATATATGAATATGCTAAATATGAACAAAAAGTATATGTTCTACACAAGTGAAACGAACCCTCAAGTAGAGATTTTTATCAAACACAGTAAACGAACTAATAAATTAAGAAAATATTGACATTGTAATGTTTTATGTAGTAAAGACACAATTACATATTAATTTTAAGTGATATAACTTAAAAAAAAATTATGATGTATATTTTTTAATAATGTGTTTTTGAATGCATAATAATTTAAAGATATTTCAATTATTTTTTATTTCATTTTACCCAAAATTCACTAGTGACAATTTGACCATGACTTACATAAGTAGATTCCAACTTATTGTAAAAAATATAAACAAATTACATTTTCATTAATTACCTTATGACATTTCAAAATGAATAAAGTATTTGGTAACACTGATATTGAAAATGTCACTTAAACAATATAAAATTATAATTTAACTAACCATTATATCAAAGACTTTGAAAATAAATATGATTAAAATCTTTCTCAGTGAAAAATGAGTATTTCAAGGTGTATTTCAAGAACCAATAGATTAAAAGTTATGCAATCTAAGCACTGTAAAATATTAATTTAGCTAACTATTACATTTTTTAATAATTTATATATTTCTCAAAATGAAATGTATTATTTATTATTTGATAGTTTATTTTTTATATGATGTAATATATTATTTGATAGTATATATGACAATTTTATAATTGTATCATTCTAGAAATTGAAATTTAATATAAATTTTGAAACGCAAAAAAATTAAATAAAAATTCAAAATACAAAATAATTAAATACAACAAAAACTAAAAATATAAGACATTTTAAAATTTTGAGTTAAAAAAAATAATTTCCAATTTAATCATAAATGGTTAATGTTTAACATTTTATATCACTGGCCATGAAGATTTTCAAAGCGAAGGAAAATAATCAAAACTTATGATTCAACCCAAATCCTTTTTGTAGAGTGTTCGTTGATAGTCCAATAGTGTAATAGAGGATTTTCTTGTTAGCACAGTTGTGAGACGTGTCTAATTGTGCGACATATGTAATGCTTTCATCCCAAATTTTTTGTATTTTTCTCCCTTCCGAAATTTAAATTTAAAGTGTAAATAAAGTTTTATTGTTATTATTTTAAATGTAAATTAAAAATAACCATTATTTATAAATTTTAACATTACTCTATTTTAATTGTCTGAGATCAGATGCACAGCTAATTAAACAAAATACACAACAGATAAATCAAGCACATAAAGACACAGGAATTAACGTGGTTCACCCAACCAATCTGGGCTACGTCCACACAACATAGGCATCGGCAATCTTATTAATCAAACAGGAGATTACATAATTCAATCCTCACAAACTCTCACCCACATTCCAAACAATCCGAATGGTTGCCTGTTTTATAGCAAAGGGAATCTAACAACTTCATTAACTCACTTTCATCAAATATAGGAGGCATTAATCATCTCCCAACAACCTGGAGCTAATCTAGGAACTGATTCCTATTGTTGTCATCTACTGAGATTTTGCCTATCTTATGCAAAATAGAAAATCTCAACAATCTCCACCTTGACAACAATTAGCCTGATGCCCTGTTATTATTATTTTATCTTTTCTGCAAGCCAAGAGAAGCCAAACACCAACGTAGCTTCTCTAACAAAACTGGTTTCGTGAACATGTCTGCACAATTCTCCTTTGTATGCACCTTTTCAAGAGAGACTCCCCTTTCAGTGATAACTTGTCTTACAAAATGGTATTTAATTGGAATATGCTTTGATTTACTACGATAGGCCGGATTCTTAGCCAAATGTATTGCACTTTGACTATCACAAAGTAACCTGATGTTGTCCTGTAACCTACCAAACTCACCAAGCAAACCTTTCAACCAAACTGCCTCTTTGCAAGCATGCGAAGCAGCAATGTATTCTGCTTCAGTAGTGGATAAAGCGACAATGTTCTGTAGCTTTGACATCCAACTTATAGCTCCACCTGCAAGAGTAAAGACATACCCTGAAGTTGACCTTCTCTTATCCAAATCACCTGCAAAATCGGAATCAACAAATCCGCAAACAAATTCACTACTCTTATTGTAAGTGATACAATAACTACTTGTGCCTCTCAGATAGGGTGCACCCATTTCACTGCTGACTAGTGTTCTTTACCCGGATTTGTCATGTACCTGCTGACAACCCCAACTGCATGTGAAATATCTGGTCGCGTACACACCATCGCATACATTAAACACCCTACTACATTAGCATATGGAATTCGAGACATATAATCCTTTTCTTCGTCTGAATTAGGACATAAACTCGAAGAAAGCTTGAAATGGGAAGCGAGAGGGACTGACACAGGCTTCACGTTATTCATACCAAACCTCAAAAGTATTTTCTCAATATACTTTTGTTGTGATAGCCATAGCTTACCATTTCTCCTGTCTCTGAAAATCTCCATGCCCAAAATCTGTCTTGCTGCTCCTAGATCTTTCATATCAAATGTCCTTGCCATCTGAGCCTTCAACCTGTTGATTTCTTCTATGCTTTTGCTTGCTAAAAGCATATCGTCAACATACAATACTAAGATAATGAATATGTCATTTTTCAATTGCTTAAAATAAACACAATGATCATATTCACTTCTAACATATTTCTGACTCAACATGAAAGAATCAAACTTCTTATACCACTGCCGAGGCGACTGCTTCAGGCCATATAATGACTTCTTGAGCCTGCAGACAAATTTCTCATTGCGATGCTGAACAAACCCTTCCGGTTGTTCCATATAAATTTCCTCATCTAAGTCACCATGTAGAAATGCAGTCTTAACATCTAATTGCTGCAACTCTAAATCAAGCAAAGCCACTAATGCTAACACAATTCTAATTGAAACAATTTTAACCACTTGTGAAAAAATCTCATGAAAGTCAATACCGGCTTTCTGAGAAAACCCTTTTGCAACTAGCCGCGCTTTGTACCTGTCTTCCGTATCATTCACACCCCGTTTCAGCTTGAAGACCCATTTACACCCCACAGTTTTCCTGCCTTTCGGAAGCTCAACCAGATCCCATGTGTCATTCTTACCCAAGGCCATCATTTCGTCCTTCATGGCTGCTTTCCACTTATCACTTTTCGAACCTTCTATTGCTTCCTGATAGCACAGAGGTTCATCGTCATTAGCAGTAAATGCAATTGAAGTAACATAATCATCATACCTTCTCGGTGGCCGTTTGATTCTTGTCGACCTCCTTAATGATGTTTCTGGCGCTTCCTCGATTGGCTGACTACCATCTGTAGGAACTTCTTGCCGATCAGTATCTGAGACCTGTTCATGATCTAAACCTGAACCCTGTTCATGATCCGATTCTGAAACCTGTTCATTGCTAGTATCTAAACTATGGTCATCATGACTATCATTAGAAATGCTATCAAACTGAATGTGCTGAAAATCAGATACATCATCCTGTTTCAATCTACTATCTACATCTAACTGTACAAGAGAGGATTCATTAAACTTTACATCTCTGTTGATGATGATTTTGCGGGTAGTAGGATCCCACAATCTATATCCCTTTGTTCCAACACCATACCCAACAAAGATATACCTTTTCGACTTTGGATCTAATTTAGTTCGCTAATGTTTAGGCACTAGAGCATATGCATCACAACCAAACACTCTGAGTTTAGAATAATCACAAGGGCGTCCTTTCCATACCTCTTGTGGAATCTTGCAGCCTATCGCCGTTGATGGAGATCGGTTTATCACATAACAAGCTGTTGCCACTGCTTCCGTCCACAACTCCTTTTGCAACCCGGCGTTACTCAGCATACTCCTTGCTCTCTCTAGAAGAGTCTTGTTCATGCGTTCAACAACTCCATTCTGCTGAGGAGTATAAACCGTGGTCTTATGTCTCTCGATCCCTGCATCCTTGCAATAGCTGTCAAACTCCTTGGAAGTAAACTCACCACCATTGTCAGTTCTTAAACATTTTATTGTTCTACCAGTGCTGTTTTCTACCAATGCTCTAAACTGCTTGAAAACTGAAAAAACATCAGACTTCCTTTTCAACATGTAGACCCACACTTTCCTAGAAAAGTCATCAATGAATGATACAAAATAAGACGAACCACCATATGAGGTTGTAGGGGCTGGTCCCCAAACATCTGAATGGATATAATCAAGTATGCCTTTACTAGTATGTTTGCCTGTTTTAAACTTTTGTTTACTTTGTTTTCCAAACAGACAATGCTTACAGAAATCTAACTTTCCAGACTTCAGATTTGGAAGTAACTTGCGATCAGCCAAAATTTTCAACCCTCTTTCACTCATATGCCCCAATCTTTGATGCCATAAGTGAATGGAACTACTGTCATGTTCAGACACAGTAGACACAAAATCTGACCCTGTACCTCCTTCTAACTGAAATAGATTTCCTACTTTCTTAGCTTTCATAACTAGTAAAATGCCTTTGTAAATTTTCATTACTCCACCTTGAATTACAGTTTTATATCCATTTGAATCAAGTGCTCCTAATGAAATCAAATTTTTCCTTAAATCTGGTACATGCCTCACATCAGTTAATATTCTAGTTGTCCCATCAAACATTTGTAGTTGTATGCTCCCAATCCCCACAATATTACATGTTACATCATTACCCATGTACACAACTCCATCATTAATTGATTTATATTCCTTAAACCATTCTTTATGGATACACATGTGGTTTGATGCACCGGAATCTAGCAACCAATGTTGACCATGATTAGACACATTAACTGATAATACTTCATCACTCATACATGAACCAGAAGTCGAACCTGTATCTGTCGCATTTGCCTCCTTCTTCTCTGTCGAAGAATCTGCTTTTGAAGTTTGCTGCTGTCGCTTCCAGCAGTCCTTCTTTAAATGCCCTGATTTGCCACAAAACCAACACTTTAGCTTACTCTTCTTCCCTTTCGACTTTGAACGTGAGTCGCTCGGCCTCCTGGAGTGTCTTTCTTTCGAACGACCTCTAACCATCATAGCTTCTGATGTAGAGGTTTCAGAATGCGACCTTCTCCTTGTTTATTCCGATAATAAGGATGCAACTACATCATCAAACTCAATAATTTGTGATGAACTAAGACTTATAGAAGTAACAAAATGATCCCATGATTCGGGCAACGAGCACAATAAAGTAATAGCTTTATCCTCGGATTGAATAGTTACCTCTATACTTTGTAATTGCACAAGAAGAGTATTAAAAGCATTTAAATGATCAGCAATCGATGTACCTTCCTTCATTCGCAAACTGTACAACTGTCGCTTCAGGAGAATCCTATTGGTTAAGGATTTGGTCATGTACAGTTTCTCCAGTTTCATCCACAAACCAGCAGCTGTTGTCTCCGACACGATATTAAACAGGACATCATCAGCTAGACACAGTCGAATAGCACTTATCGCTCTTTCATCCATCTCGGCCCACTCATTATCTGTGATGTTGTAAGGCTGTTTGGATTTGCCCAACAACGCCTTTGCCACACCATGTTGGACAAGCAAATCGTACATTTTCACCTTCCAGATCTCGAAATTATTCTTGCCATTAAACTTCTCAATTTCAAACCGGGCACTTTGAGTTTTCGCCATCTTGTATCAACCAAAAAACACAATAATCTCCAAAAAACCAACTTTAAATACCAGCAATTAAAAAAACTGTCTATGCCTTATATGCCTTTGTTTTAAAAAAAAAAAAAAAACTTTTGTTTGTTTGTTTGTTTGCTGTGCCAATTGGGCAAAAAAAAATCTCAAAACAAAACTCTTGTGAAAGGCACAGCCCTACACCTCCAATAATGAAGAATTACTTGTAATAAAAAAACTATTGAACAAAGAATTCTGTAAACAAAACCTAAACCAAAAATAGCTGTCAGATGCAAAAACGGCAAACCGAACCCAGTAATATACATCCCCTCTTAACACAATTTCGACTGAAAGGAGATTCTGGCAATGAACTCATATACTAACAAGGCATCCATAAGATATAAGCCTTACAGAGCTTTCAAAATTATCTTAAAACTTTGCTCAGAATCAATCAATCAAGCCCAGGATGTATATACCGTCAATTCTTTTATTCAAATCTGATCAGGCCAGAGGAAGGTCCCCATGGCGTAACTCCGCTTGAACGCCAAATCTCCTCTGATGGGAAAACCGTATTCTTAAAAAAAAAAACTATCGAGCTGCCACTCGGGCATCGATTCGTAATCGACCTTGGAATACCTCGGATAATGCACGGGCAATTGAAACGTGCAAAGGTAATTGAGTTGCAGCAAACAGGCTTATGAACCGTCAAACAGGCTTGCAGTAATTCCTGCGACTTCTATATATGGTGCATACATTGCATTTTTGAATATTTGTTTATATAAATCTGTACCTGTTGGCGCATGGGCGCTCCACTAACCGCATATATGACAACACAGATGAGATAGGCATACCTCCAATCAAACGCACCCTCCAGCACGTCTCCACACAGCAAGAGGATGTTCTCCACGCATCAGCAAAACGATCCACGTCTGCACCACCAGGTCTGCAGCACCAGCAGCACTCCCAAACAATACGTACGCATAAAGGAACAACGAACAGAGTTGCCACAACACAAATCAAAAATCGCACTCATCAGAATCGGTTCTCGGCCTCCAGCAATCAATGTCCGCCTCCAGCAGTCATATATGCACGCAGGCTCAGCATTCTTGGCCTCCAGCAACAGGCTTAGTATTCTCCACCTCCAACTGCTCTGATACCACTTGTTGGAGATCAGATGCACAACTAATTAAACAAAATACACAACAGATAAATCAAGCACATAAAGACACAGGAATTAACGTGGTTCACCCAACCAATCTGGGCTACGTCCACACAACATAGGCATCGGCAATCTTATTAATCAAACAGGAGATTACATAATTCAATCCTCACAAACTCTCACCCACATTCCAAACAATCCGAATGGTTGCCTGTTTTATAGCAAAGGGAATCTAACAACTTCATTAACTCACTTTCATCAAATATAGGAGGCATTAATCATCTCCCAACAACCTGGAGCTAATCTAGGAACTGATTCCTATTGTTGTCATCTACTGAGATTTTGCCTATCTTATGCAAAACAGAAAATCTCAACATTAATAACTAGACAAATGTTATTTTCAAATTAAGCAAAGATAATATTAAACAAAATTATAGTCTATGCTTCAGGGTAATCTGCAATTTTGTTTAATATTATCTTTGCTTAATTTGAAAATAACATTTGTCTAGTTATTAATGTTGAGATTTTCTGTTTTGCATAAGACAGGTCTATGCTTCAGGATAATCTGCATTTTTGCTTATAGTCTATGCTTAGGGTAATCTGCAATTTTGTTTAATTAAACAAAATTGGACTATCAGCCAACACTCTACAAAAAGGATTTGGGTTGAATCGTGAGTTTTGATTATTTTCCTTTCCTTTGAAAATCTTTCTCGCCAGTAATACAAAATGGTAAACAATAATACAAAATGGTAAACATTAACCATTTATGATTAAATTGGATTTTTTTTTTTTTAATTTTAATTTATTTATTTTTTTAACTCAAAATTTTAAAATCTCTATATTTTTAGTTTTTGTTGTATTTAATTATTTTGTATTTTGAATCTTTATTTAAATGTTTTGCATTTTAAAATTTATAGTAAATTTCAGTTTCTAGAATGATACAATTATAAAATTGTCATATATACTATCAAATAACATATTACATCATATAAAAAATAAGCTATCAAATAATAAATAATACATTTCATTTTGAAAAATATATAAATTATTAAAAAATGTAATAGTTAGCTAAATTATTATTTTAGCAGTACTTAGATTGCATAACTTTTAATCTTTTGGTTCGTGAAATTCACCTTGAAATACCCATTTTTCACTGAGAAAGATTTTAATCATATATACTTTCAAAGTATTTGATATAATGGTTAGTTAAATTATAATTTTATATTGTTTAAATGACATTTTCAATATCAATTTTTCCAAATACTTTATTCATTTTGAAATGTCATAAGGTAATTAATGCAAATGTAAATTTATTATATTTTTTACAATAAATTAGGATCTAGTTATGTAAGTCATGGTCAAATTGTCACTAGTGAATTTTGGGTAAAATGAAATAAAAGTCAATTGAAATATCTTTAAATTATTATGCATTCAAAAACACATTATTAAAAAAATATACATCATAATTTTCTTAAAAATTATATCACCTAAAATTAATAATGTAATTGTGTCTTTACTACATAAAACATTACGACGTCAATATTTTCTTAATTTATTAGTTCGTTTATTGTGTTTGATAAAAATCTCTACTTGAGTGTTCGTTTCACTTGTGTAGAACATATACTTTTTGTTCATATTTAGTATATTCATATATATTTGTGATGTTTATCTTGAGCATATTCATATGTATTCATACAAATGTAATATTGTGTAAAAATAGAAATTGATAAGAGATTATATATATGTATATGTTAGCAGTTTTAGTTAGCAGATTTCCAATGCAATATAACAATATTGTTTTTTTTCAAATGCAATATAACAATATTGTTTTTACTACTTTTGGTATAAACATTTTCTGGTTTGAAAGTATGGTTCTATAATTTTGGTTTCAACATTAGATATCAATATTTTACCACTTTTGGTAGAAACATGTTTTTGTTTGGAAGTATGGTTCTAGAATTTTGGTTTCAACGTTCAAGCACTAAGTCTCATGTCATTAGCAATATTTTGTGTATGTCTTATTTGTTTCTTACTCTAATTTAAGGATACTTAAACTAAGCAAGAATATCTACAAAATAGCTCTTGTTCAAATACAATAGTTAGTTCATACATTTCAAAATTCAATAATTGAACTAAGCGCTGGCTATGCGACCTTGTTAGTAGAACAAATATGCATTTTTTAACTTTCTCCATGCTCAGAATCATTTTAGTTTCTTTGTACTGAGGGTGAGAAAGAAGGTGATGGATAATGGATTTTTCCACAAAATTATCTCAGTTTTTAGATATGGACGGTGGAAGTAAAGCTGTGGATATTGATGTAGTGCAGAGTCTTCTCGAGCGAGCATGTTGCTTTGGGATTTTCATAACAGGCTGGATTTGATAAAGCCCGTGGGAATTTTCACAAATCGAGGTTCAAACGCAGCGCACCCTAATATTTTTCACTCACAGGCCCAGTAGGGATTTAAATGTCCATTATGAGGTTCGAACGTCGATAACACCTATTAGTGGTAATACATTATTCTGATTCAACTCTTTTTGGAAATGACGGCGACCGTATTTGAAAAAAAAATATTTATCGCCCTGAACGTTTTCCGTATGTTAATCTGTCTCGTGCAAAGATTGCCGAGCTTGCCCTGCATTTCGCATGGTGATGCATTTTTCACAGAAAGAAGGATACGGAAGATGAGGCCTTGCCTGGTTACATTTTGCCTTGTTAAGAGATCGTACTCCCTCTCTCAAATTGTGTTAGTGGATCTTAATAATAGATTGACCTCTGTGGCATATTCTATGCAATATATTTGTGGTCTCTGCGACTATGGTCTCGTCGGTGGTACACTGCAAAATAAATTCTATAGTTTGTACGTCTCATTGGCAGCCATTAATCCATCAACGTACCATATTATCATTACAAAATAAGAGCCTAAACAATTTAACCAATGAAAACATAGAAAAATAAAATTAAAAAAAAAATTAAAAAAAAATTAATTTTTTGTAATGTAAATATCAGATAACATGCCTTTAATTTTTAATAAATTTAAATTTAATGTTTTTTTTTTTAACAGGAACGGTTATGTTGATATATTGATTCTTGGCTGGAAAGCCTTAATTCAGGTTACAATGAGGTGAACAGAGATCAGAATTCTCAGTTACCGGGCACCACATGACTTCCTTTCTAATAAGCCTACGACTTTTACTAGCTGTGATTCTTGTAGCTTTGTCTATTTTTCCTAAATTACAAATGCAAACAAACTGCTGTAATAAGAGGCAATAAAACATTTTGAACAGATGGTTAAGGGATGGAGTCCCAGCCTTCGTCTCCGTCTCTTAGAAGGACTCCAGGAGGGAGGAGAACAGCTTTGTTGGCTTCAGCATCGGCATCTTTATTGTTGTCTCTCTTTATATGAAGAAATTCCACATTCTGAAAGGTATTTGTCAGGAATCTGATTCTGCTCAGAAGTCTTGATAATCTTAAGTCTGTGGGAGAAGAATTGTCCACCATGGCCTTAATAATGGATTGGGAGTCTCCAAAAATAGTTGCTTCTTTGATGCCCAGAAAAAGGAGCAGCTTGAGGCCCTGGAGAAGAGCTAGAGCTTCGGCTTGGATGCTGGAATTGAACCCCACTCCCCAAGCATATCTGGCTTCGATTCTGCCATCTACGTTTTTAATAACACCCCCTGCTCCGGAGCTGCCGGGGTTTCCTTTAGCAGCACCATCGAAGAATAGAGTTTTTCTTGCCTTCTTTTTGCAAAGATCAACGAGCTCTGCAGCATTGAGGCGGATTTGCCAATGCTTAAGGATATGAGGGGGACTGACTTTTTCAGTGAATTGGAGGCCCAAAGCATCGCCCCAGACAGCGTCCTGATCGCTAAGGTCTGCTCTGTCTAGCTGATCGCCCAAGCATTCTTTCAAATGACTTTTGATTTTTGTCCAGATTATCCTGAAATCACTCTTCTTGCCATTGAAGATCCTGTGGTTTCTTTCCAGCCATATGTGCCAGAAAATTATTTTAGGAATGGCGAGCCACGCTTGTTTGATGTGCAGGTTCTGAGGTGATCCACCTGGGTACATGCGCTTCCATATAGAGAACAATTCTGAGCAGTGAACAGGTGGGGCGAAGTCAATGTTTAAAGGCTTTAACACCTCTTTCCATAGATCAGCTGCAAAACTACAGGAGAGCATCATGTGGGCGGCGGTTTCTTCGTGGCCTTCACACAGCGAACAGCGCGAGGGACCAATTACGCCTCTTTTACGGAGCCTGTCCTCAGTCAAGATCCTGTGATGATAGAGGAGCCAGCAAAAAATGTCAATCTTGGGAAACGTTGGCTGAGACCATACCCCTTGCCATGGCTTTGGATCTGGCGGTGCATATGGTTTCTGAGAGAGCTGATTATAACCTTTTGAAACTGTATAAGTACCCGGGACCGAGCCCCATCCCCTCGTGTCAGCTTTTCTGGTATTCAAAGGGGCTTTACCTTTTAAGTGAGTGAGGAGGGAGGCGTAATCGTTGGATAAATGCGATGGCACCTCCAGATTTCTCCATCGCTTCCAGCTTCTGTTCTCCCACTGCGAGAGATCCCACAGCATTTTAACGCCTGCTCGATCCATCCATTCTTTTAACTGAGACAGGGAACTATCATCTGCAATGGGATCACTGCTCATAATACGGTCCTCCCAAATATTAATATGCTTTCTGTTGCCAGGTATCCAATGGACGTGCTGTTTGATTAAGGCTGAGGCTTTCTCGAACAGCTTATGTATCATGGTACCAGTGGAGGAAATAGGGTTGTCCAGGCAGCGTACTCTTTGCCCACGGAAGTATTTTTTCCAGAGCGCAAGCTGAGCCCAGCCTGGGTTTGGGGCAATTATCCTCCATAACAGCTTTGCACCCAATGCTATATTTTGATTGCTGATATTCTTAAAATGCAACCCGCCTTCCATTCTGGGCAAGGAGATTGTATCCCAGCTTATTAACGGAATTCTCTTCTCATTAGCCTTGCCACCTTTCCAAAAGAAGTTTCTGATATATTCCTCCATTTTCCTCGTGATGCCAATGGGAGCCATCATCACTGCAGCCTGGTAAATGGGAAGGCTATTCAGAACAGCCTTTATAAGCACTGTCTTGCCTGCTAAATTGAGCCAGTTGAAGCCCCATGAACGAATTTTAGATTTGAATTTTTCCATCAGAGGCAGCCAATCTCTGCTGAGGGCTCTTTTTTGGAAGACCGGGAGGCCCAGATACTTGAAGGATGACCAAGTGAAAGAAGCTGCAAAATCAAAACAGTTAGATATGGCTTGGACCGATCTGATCGTTGCATTCCAGCAGTAAATATGGCATTTGCCTTTGTTGAGGCTGCTTCCTGAGTCTTCGCAGTAGGCATCCAACACTTCTTTGAATCTTATAGCCAAGGGCAAGGTGGCAGCACCCAGCAGGAGAGTGTCATCCGCAAACAGTGCATGATTTATGCTATTAACACCTCTTGCTATGTTTAGGCCCATTATTTCTTGGTCAGTCTGCTTTTTATTCAAGAGGAAGCTGAGGACAGAGGCTTGGAGAACAAAGAGCAAGGGGGATAGGGGACACCCTTGCCTCAGCCCTCTAGAAGCTTTGAAGAAGTCAGTGGCCCTCCCATTCACCAAGGGGGCGATCCATGGCTCACTGATGCATGCCTTGATCCAGCTGATGAATTTGGCCCCAAATCCAAACTTATGCAGAACATCAAACAGGAATCTATGTCTCACCCTGTCAAAGGCGCTCTCCAGATCTAATTTGACCACCATTCCTTTCTCTTTCCGGGTCAAGCTTGAGTGAATCGCCTCTTGGACCAGGATATAATTATCCACTATCTGTCTTCCTTGGATGAAACCTCCCTGATTCTCTGGGATAATGGAAGGAAGGATAGTTTTCAGCCTGTTGGCAATCACTTTTGTTATCAGTTTGTAGCCGATGTTACAAAGGGAGATGGGGCGGAACCTGGAGAAAGTATTGGCACCTTTTTCCTTAGGGATAAGGGCCAGGAAAGCCGAATTGGTACTGCCCCCTAATTTCTGACAAGCTTGGGATTTCCGGATCATTCTGCACAAGTCTTTTTCCACAATCTGCCAACAATTCTGCAGGAATCTGGCAGTGAATCCATCTGGGCCCGGGGCCTTGTCCGGTTCCATGGCAAAAAGAGCGATTTTGATCTCTTCGTTGGTGACTTCTGCTTCCAAGGACTGATTCTTTCTAGCCGATATCAGAGTGGGCACCTCATTGACTAAGGAGGAAGTCTGCCCCAGGGTCTCTTTCTCACTGTACAGATTTTTGAAGTGAAGGAAGGCAGCCTTTTTTATGCTTTGCAGATCTCTATGAGTGATATTCTCTACCTTAATTTCTGAGATGGAGTTGAAGTTTTTCCGTGCTTGAGCTTGCTTGTGGAAGAAGGCAGAGTTTCTATCTCCTGCCTTGAGCCAAAGCCTCCGAGATTTGACCCTCCAGTACTCTTCCTCGGCCGAGCTTGCTTTGAGAAGTTTTTGCTGAAGCTCTGCCTCCTTATCAAGGATTTCTTTTGTGATCACTTCCTTTTCCGATTTCAGGTGATGGTTCTCAAGGCATTCTTGAATCTTTTTCCTTTCCATTGCTGGGTTAGGAAGGGATTTTGCCCAGGTTTTCAAGGCTGCTTTCACTCTCCTAAGCTTTTCTTCCCAAACGAAGAAGGCTGAGCCGTTAACAGGATGCTTCCAAGTGTCTTTTACTAATTGCATAAAGGACTGTTCCTTGACCCAAAGGGAACTGAATTTAAAAGGGATGGGGCCTTGATCCATGTGGGCCACCAGATCAAGTTTGATGGGTCTGTGATCAGAAACACTGCAAGGGAGAATATGCATTCTAGATTCTAAACCAAGAAGAAGAAAGGAACTTTGAACAAGAAATCTGTCTAACCTTGCAGCTATGTGTCCCGGGCCGAGCCTTCTATTGGTCCAAGTGTACTTGCCCGCCGAAGGCTTGATGTCGATCATATCCCAATCCTGGAGCAGATCCTCCACCCATTCGCGCGCCGGATCCCTTACTATGCTTCCTCCACGTTTTTCCGCTAGAGATAAAGTGAGGTTTAGATCTCCAACAATGATGATATTTGCTAAATCTTCAGATTCTGCCAGTCCTCTGATGGAATCCCAGCAGATATTTTTCTCTCCTGCGCTGACTGGAACATACACATTAAAGAGGCAGAGGGTCTCCACTGAGTCTGCATGTTTCAACTTAGTGTACAGCCAATGTGGGTTGGCGACCTGTTTAACCTTTGAGAATTTGTTTGCATTCCAGAGAGTGCCCAGGCCTCCTGAGGCCCCCCTGGCTGAGACTGCTTGTCCTTCACTTCTTTTCCATAAGTTTTTTCCGATATGGAGGAAGACCTTATCCTCCATTTTGGTCTCCTGGATTAGGAGTATGTCGGGAGAGTCGGATCTTATCAGACTTTTGACGGCTTCTTCTTTTCTTTTGCTTCCCATACCCCTACAATTCCAGGAGACGATCTTCATCACTTACTTTTGGAGTGGGGAGCTCCTTTAGAGCTCTGGAGCTGATTTCTGGTCATCTTCGGGGTTTTAGCCAACAGTTTCTCAAGGGTAGGCTAGCTTCCTTGCAATTTGTCCTTGTAAGTCTCCTGCTCCCTTTTTTCGCGGGTAGTTTTTCGGCCTCTTAGTGATCTGCTGGCTGAGGATTGCGAACCTGCTATTTCACCTTCTTCTTCTGAGTCCTCCGAGCTTTGCGCTTCCTCAGCCTCTTCTGAGGGTATCTCTTCCGTTTTGTCTGCATTGTTTTCGATTTGCTTTGACTTCAAGGGGGGCTCTTTGTGAGGCGCTCCTTCATTCTGTATCTCTATACCTTGAGTGTCCTCTGTTGTTGAGCTTAGCTGGATGTATTTGTTTCCTTGTTCTTCCATGTGAGGAGTATGAAACCCAGGGCCTGTCTGGGGAGCCTTGGTATTATTGTTTCCATTTCTTGGGGCTTTGCTTTTGGATCTTTTGACCTGCGTCCATCCTTCCCCCTTGCTTTTCTCTGCTTCACTGTTTTTTGGACAGTCCCTAGCAAAATGGCCGTAGACCTGGCACTTCCTGCACTTGAACGGAAGCTGTTCATAGTCCAGTTTTTGAACATGCGACCAGCTTCCAACCCTAATCTTTATTGCCTCAGGCAGACCGACCTCGAGGTCCACTTCGACGCAGATTCTAGCACAGTCAAATTGATCTCTGCTGTTGGCGTGGTCAATGAATTTGCCTAGAGTATTTCCAATGTGTTTGAGGGATTCCCAGTTCCAGCAGTGCATTGGCAGATTGGGCAGACGAACCCACACAGGAACAACTGAGGGGACGTCAACTGATGGATCAAAGTCGGGTGTCCACTTGTTGAGATACAGTCCTTGAGGGCCCATGAAATAGGGACCATTGCGAAATATTAGCTCCTTATCTTCTTTTTCAGCAAACTCAAACAGGAAGAAACCCTTCCCCAGGAAATACGAGGTGACTCTGTTGTTAATGAGCGGCGCCCAGTTCCTTGCTACCCAACTCTCCGTGGTTTTGGAGGAGCGCCAGAGTCCGGTGAACTGCCCAACCAAGGCTCGCTTCCAGACGCTTTACAAATTTCGCAGCCTCGGTCGATTTCTTCTTTGGAAGAGAGTTCAACAGGTTGACAAAAGCCTTGACTTCAGAAGAAGGGGGCGAGGGGGACCCCGATGAGGCAGCCATAGCTCGATCTGATCGAGCTCACCCAGAACCTGCGATCATATCCCCCAGAGCCGCTCAGGAGGAGCCCCAGGAAAAAGGCCGATCCACCGATTTGAGAACTCGCAGAATCGCAGAGGAGGGTGGCCTTCCAAGACAGCCTCAGGGCCGAGACTGGTCGCCGGGATGAGATCCACCGGGCAGACCCACGACGGATCAGGAGAGATCAGGCCGCGCAGGGATTGGAAAGGCCGAGGAGCGGCGTTCGGGTCGCTCAGAGCTTGGCCGGCGGCAAAAACCCTCCGCTTATTAAGTATTCAAAATTAAATTTAATGTTAACATCAAAACATTTTGAATAAATTATTACCCTGTCGCGGCAGGGAATAATAATATTTTCATTGCGCTTCTTATTTCTCATGAAGAGCTTCTGTTGGATTTATTTTATTTGATGCTCTGCTTTAATGTACATACCAGAGTACCCATAGGGCTCCCTTTCTCGCCACACGACAAAAGCTTTATTAGGTTTAGGAAATATATATTAGCTTCAATCTAAGGTTGCATATGTTAAGATCCTAGTTTCGGCAGAAAGTTCATAGACTATATACGTTTTTTATTTTTCTCTAATTAAAATTAATATTTGAATAATATTATTTCTTGCTTCATGAAATTATTATTAATGTTTCTCTAATTCAACAATTTGTTTTGAAGGGACCATGGGAATTTAAGTAGTTTGTGCTTAGGTAAAATCTAAAATTGGGGATTCCTATTTACATTACTTCATCTTTCTTTCTTGTCATTCTTTTCCAATACAACTTGGTAGTTTCTCACTATGTTTTCCATGTCTTCCTTACCGATAAATTTATAGTGATATTCACTTTCATCTTGAACCTGCTACAAATAAGCTATGGCCGTAAGCATTGAATATATCTTTCTCCTATTTTATTTTTTGTTCTGTTTTAAATGCAAGTCTATAGCACATACAAATTTATACCTCCGTTTTATTGCAAAGGGATCTTTTCCAGTAAGCACTGAATATATCTTTCACTTATTTTATTTTTGTTCTATTTTAAATTGATCTAAAAATGGATCCTGAATAACCCTCTAAATATTCAAGTCTTCAAAACCTCCTAGAAGGTCAAAACCATCGCAAAAGGAGAAGTTTTAGACTTATCGGATAACGCTATTGGGACCCAAAAATCTGAAGAAATGGTGGAAATAAGGCCTGTCGGAGGCTTAAACCAAATCTGCACAGGAGCCGTCGGATCTGGCCGATCAACGGTCCAGATCCGATCGGCATATCACATCGGCGGTGACAGGCGGAGGCAATCGGAGGCATAACATGCGATGGGACCGAGCCAATGCGATACTGCGATCGCCGATATCGGCGGATCGCAATCGTTGTTGGCATAGACCATACTATATGGCAAGACCTCAAGCTGATGCGATATGCGATTGCGACAAGTCGCATCGCAATATCGCATTGGCGCATTACAGAGGAGCGGACATATGTTAAATATATATATGCGATCCGATCGCCGGACCCGATAGCACTTTAAAACGATATTCCATAAACATTTCAAATCCGATATAAAGCCATTGCTACGGGATTTTGCGATATTGTAATGTATTTCTAAAATACAAAAGGACAGGCCATTTGCGACTTGCGACAACGACTTGTGGGCGGACCCAATAGGAGTATAGACCGGATTTAAGGACATTTGAAGTCCGGGGAACAGTGTTCTCTGCGGATTTTTCCCGTGTTAGTGCATTTCTCTGTGTTAACAGAAAGCGGCCGTTTCAGGGATTTCACAAGCTCGATGCACCCTTCCGTTACAGAATATGTGGCATCCATCCCCGAGGGCGTTTAGCCATGATTGCTAATGCTTAGAGAAGAAGGATTTGAGTGGGCAGAGGCCAAGAGCCAGATGGCAGTCGAACAGACAACGCGTAGGGAAGCTAAGAGCCACAGAAGGATGATTGCACACAGAG
This sequence comes from Pinus tabuliformis, assembly GCA_031772625.1. Taxonomy (NCBI): domain Eukaryota; kingdom Viridiplantae; phylum Streptophyta; class Pinopsida; order Pinales; family Pinaceae; genus Pinus; species Pinus tabuliformis. Next base: position 737,459,521 of record CM062808.1, read on the forward strand.
AAACGACTGGGGTAGCCAAGAAGCCGGAAGCTCACCTCAAAGGAGGCAGAGAGCTTAATTGAGAAAAGGGATGAATGATGAAAGTAATAGAGAGCCGAGAAAGCAGGGAGAGCTGAAGAGCTACTGTGCAGAGCAGCTGAGGGAGCCTTTGGTGTCACTTGAAGTTCAAGTGAAAATCCAGAGAGTTGAAGGTTGCAGAGGGCCAAGAAGCCAGAGCCGAAGAGCCAGAGCCAAAGCGAGAGCTGAAGAGCCAAAGCCAGAGCCAAGAGATAGAGCCAAGAGCCAGATCCAAAGCCAAAGAGCCAGAGTGAGCGCCAAGAGTCAGAAAGCCGAGAGCTTCAAGAGTCGGGGATAAAAATGGTATCTGAACCCATTGTTTTTGTGTAAAACAGTAGGATTTGAGCCAAGAGCTTGTAAAAAGGACTTATACCATAATCCCAGAGAGCCTAGTCGAGTTGATTAGAGCTCAAGGAGACGTAGTCTAAGAGTTTTGGGTGAACTCCAAATTAAATTGCTGTTCTGTGTGTTTTGTTTATTGACGCATTAGTATTTATTGTATGCATTTACATATCAGCATACACAATAGATTTTAAAGCACATAAACAACCAACAATAAATATAAGCATACACCTATAATTTCAAGCATATTATCATTTCTGCATTGGTTAATCAATAAGACTTGGGAATATTTAAATCTTTGGAAGTGGGAGAGGTTCTTGTAAGTTAGACAAGAAACCTAAGAGCCCCATTTTCAAATCATAAATACAAATCTATAACACATACATATTTATATGTTTTCCATGTCTTCCTTACATATAAATTTGCACTAATATTCACTTTCACCTTGAACCTGCTACAAATAATCATTGAATATATCTTTCTCCTATTTTATTTTTGTTCTATTTTAAATGCAAATTTATAGCATATACAAATTTATACCTCCCTTTTATTGCAAATGAATCTTTTCCTATCAACATTGAATATATCTTTCTCCTATTTTATTTTTATTCTATTTTAAATGCAAGTCTATATCAGATACAAATTTATATCTCCTTTTTATTGCAAATGAATCTTTTCCTTACATTATTTATCATAATTCACAATATATATTTTATTATAAAAATGGTATAGGTTATAATGTTCCTCAATTTCTTTTCTTGACCGATATCTGAATTCACCGAAATATATATCTCTTCTAGTTCAATTCTTCATTATTCTCTTTATATAAATCTCTTTGATTCATTTGAGAACTCTATATATATAACTCGATTTGAATTACCAAGTATGTTAGGCTATAAAATTATTATTCTCCTTATATAAATCTCTTTGATTCATTTGAGAACTCTATATATATATAACTCGATTTGAATTACCAAGTATGTTAGGCTATAAAATTTAAATTTAATGGTTCCTTGGTTTTATAGTCGATTCTTTAGTTTGACATTAATATTTTTCTCCTATTTTATATTTATTCTGTTTTAAATGCAAGTCTATATCAAATACAGATTTATATTTCCCTTTTATTGCAAAGGGATCTTTTCTTTACATTATTTATCATAAAGGATCTTTTCTTTACATTATTTATCATAATTCACAATATATATTTTATTGTAGAAATGATATAGATTATATGTTCCTCAATTCTTTTCTGGACCGAATTCCCCGAAATATATATCTCTTCTAGTTCAACTTTCTTTACATTATTTAGCATAATATTGTATAAATGGTATAGATTATCTGTTCCTCAATTCTTTTCTGGACCGAATTCCCTGAAATATATGTCTCTTCTACTTCAACTTTCTTTACATTATTTATCATAATTCACACTATATAATTTATTGTAGAAATGGTATAGATCATATGTTCTTTAATTCTTTTCTGGACCATATATGAATTCTCCGAAATATATATCTCTTCTAGTTCAACTTTTCATTATTCTTTTTATATAAATGTCTTCGATTCATTTGAGAACTCTATATATAACTTGATTTGAATTACCAGGTATGTCAGACTATAAAATTTGATGATTCCTTGGTTTTATAGTCGATTTCTTAGTTTGATATTAAATTTGTTCGGTTGTAATGAAACTATCTCATTTTTAGAATTCTAGATTTCTTATAGTCCTATTTGTGTGAAGTAATACATGTTGTGACTTCACTTTCGACTTTATAATAATCATTGTCTCCTTCTGTACTAAAAACCTTCTTCAATTTGTTCAACTTTTAACTAAGTTTCAACTTGTTGTCGATTTACTAGAATTCACTTCTTTTAATTTATTGTCTATTTATTGAATTCACTTCTATTTATAATTAATAAAAATTTATCGATGATCATAAAAAGATTATACAAATAATTACCTACATATATACTAATAATGATACACTATATCTTATTACTAGAAGATTATACAAATAATTACCTACATGTGATATACTATATCTTATTACTAGTTCAATTTGACTTACAAGAAAGTTAAAACTGTTTATTTCTTTTGCAAAAATAATCAGGATATACTATACTGATAATGATACACTATATCTTATCACTAGTTTGATTTGACTTACAAAAAGAAAAAAACGATTATTTATTTTACAGAAACAATTACTATATGAAAATTTTACTAGGATACGTATATACCATCATCCTTAAAATAAAATGTCCTTGCATGAAATTTTGATGTAATTTCTTCTAAGTTTTTTTACTACATATTGTATTCTAACTACCATTTAAGTTACTTGTTCATAACATCTTAGTGATTTACTCTTTCTTATTTATATGGGTAAATTAGTAAATTGAAGAGAGTATAAACATGAGTTATGTAACTAGTTTTCTAGAAAATCTTCACCTTTATAAGAGAGTATTAACATGAATTATGTAACTAGTTTTCTAGAAAATCTCCACATTTATATTAGATGTATACTGAGATTATATAAATACAACGGAGTTAATCGAGTTAACAATTAAATAACTATATTGTGTTTATTACATAGTTTAACTTTTTTTTTTCACAATAATAAGATAAAATCCTTCTAATTTAGAGCATGAAATCCACATAACCACCCTATATTTTGCAAATTAATGTGTTTAGAAGATATGTTAGCTATGTATGCAAATTATATTATCAAAATGATTCTTTGATTCTTCATTTAATTTAACATTTTCACTATTACACCAGTAATAAAAAAATTTGAAAGCAATAGGAAAAACATATCAGAATTTAATCTAACCGAAATTAAATGTTTAGGAAACATTGAGGAACTGAGCGCGTGTGAATCATGTGTCAAGAGTGGTAAGTTATATGTTGGCAGTAACTTTTATAGCTTTAAAATAAGGCATGGTGCAAACAATGTTGCATTTGAAGCAATTATGGCAATTGTCTCTCAATGTTGTGAGTTATCCATAGTCATCCCTATGGCACTCATAATATGCTTACTTTCCTTGTGCTTTCAATAGCTTTAAAATAAGGGATGGTGCAAACAAAAGGAATTATGACAATTGTCTCTCAATGTTGTGAGTTATCCATACTTATCCTATATGAATCGTAATATGATTACTTTCCTTGTGTTTTCAATAATGTTTTATGTTATTGGTCATACCACTGATATAATGGAATCCAATTTCAAGACTTTATCCCCTTTGGAATTGAGGGAAAATAATGATTTCGAACACCCCCTACAGAATGCAATAATGTAAATAACGGTTCCAAACACTCCAATTCAGAATGTGATGATAGCAAATTTGAACAAAGATGCCAACTGAGAGCTTGACATATATTAATAAACTCTTGGGAGGAACTGAATCTCAGTCAACTGAAGACTTTATCCCCTTTGGAACTTGTATCTTCAGGTAGCTAAAACATATATTTAACATTCTAAGTGAATCCCTCTCTCTTTGCCTCTCTCCCCCTCCAACACTCTCTCTCCCTCTCCCCCTCCCTCTCTCTGCTCTCCTCCTCTCTCTCTCAACATATTTTTCAATATCTCCCTCCCTCTCTCTCTTAACCTTAACCTATTGTAGTTTGTTTAAGAAAGTATCTAAATTAAAAAAACTCAATTGGTTGTAAAATATTAAACTTATATTTTGGATCAATCATGTCAAAGAAAATACAATAATGAAAACCTTAAAAAATCATGCATTATCTTTACTCTATTATTTTTTAGTAACTTTCTTGCTCTCATGGCTTGAATCCTTAGATAATATGGATCTATTCTCATGCTTAATAATATTATTTAGGGGACTCCGATAATGTAGAATGAGTAACAACTGCGCGCGCGTTCTGAGCTGCCCGGCTAGGTCATCATTCGTTGCCGAGACTGTCCGCCGCCATGGCTGCACCTGGGGGTGCGGAGCCCTCTCCCACCCCTCCGCTTTCAACAGCAGAAGCTTTTCGATGTCTGCTAACGCAGAAGGGGAAAAAACGAGCCCATCCAGAAGTACCGAAATTTATTAAAAATCTTGATGAAATTCCAGAAATCGCCTTGCCGGAAGAACAGCCGATCAAAATCGCCCTTGCATTGGCTGACAGAGGATTAGTGGGGCAATTTATGGGTCGCTGGTCATCAACAAAATCGACCGATGAATGGGTTCAACGAAACTGGAGGCCGCTGCTGGCCAACAATGTGAGCTGCTACGCGATCGGAAGAGGTTTTTTCATATTTGAATTCACTACCAAGGAAGATCGAGATCTGGTGTTTAGAAACGGTCCATATTTCATGGGAAACCAAGGACTCTTCCTGAATAAATGGACCCCCGACTTCGATCCTTCAGTCGATGTTCCAAAGGAGGTCCCTGTTTGGGTTCAGCTACCCAACTTGCCAATACATTGCTGGAGCTATCAATCCCTGCAAAAGATAGGAAATGGACTGGGCAGATTCATCGATAAAGCTGATCACAAGGGCCAATACACCTGTGCCAGAATCTGTGTGGAAGTAGATTTAGAAGCTGGGCTGCCGGAAGCCATCAAACTTACAGTTGGAGATTGGCATCATTTCCAGAAGCTGGACTACGAGAAACTGCCCTTTAAGTGCAGAATCTGCCATGAACACGGTCACTTCCAAAGAAACTGCCCCAAAGCACCATCAGGGGACAAAGTCGAAGAAGAAGGATGGAAGGAAATAAGAAAGGGGAAGGTAATCTCAAAACCAAACGAGCAGAAGGAAACAGAACCAAAGGGAAACCCTCAGACCAATGATAAGACCAATCAAGTCTCAAAGGAAGGCCCCTCCTCAGGGGAAAAGGGGGAAGCCTCAGAGAACCATGAAGAAACTGCAGATCAACCGAAGAAAGGGAAAGAAGCCGAAGAAAAAACAAATGGCCCCCAAACAGAGGCAGATCAAGGGGGAAACGCAGGCAACGATGAGCACATTAGTCTTGCAACTGATTCAGGGGAAGAATCAGAAGAGAGAGACTCTGAATCAGACAGCTCACAAATTTCCCCAATCAAATCGACAAGGGGCCGAAAATCCAAGAAGAAACACAGAGAGGAGAAAACTTATATAGAGGTTCTCCAAGGCTCCCAGAAAACGCTCAAAGGAATGATGAACACCAGATCCGGGCGCAAGCACAACAAGGCTCCAAAAGGAGCCACCCCCTCCCAACCTAGTAAATAATGAAATACGTCTCCTGGAATTGCAGAGGATTAGGTAGCAGACTGAAAGAAGATGCCTTGAAAGACATTGTAAGGTTGCATGTACCTGAAATCCTTCTCATCCAGGAGAAAAAGCTGGAGGACACTCTCCTCCTTCAGTCCAGCAAATCATTCTGGCGCAAAGGCCCTGGTAGAGCTGTCAGTGCTAGAGGCGCCTCTGGTGGGATTGCCTCTTTCTGGGATAGCTCCAAATATGACCTGAATCAAGAAGAAAGTTGCCAGCACTGGATTTTCACTCAGCTCATTCACAAAGAATCTGGTCAACAAGTAAGTATATTCAACCTTTATGCTCCGGTCTCTCCAATGGAGAAAAAAATGTGTTGGGACTCGCTCCAGTCTTTTCTTATATTACACAATCCAGAAAACATAATTATTGCAGGGGATTTGAACGTTACTCTAGCAGCTGAAGAGAAAAAAGGTGGATCTCCTGTAAGAGATCCAGCTAGAGAATGGGTAGAAGATTTAATGGTTGACTGGGATCTTGAGGACATTAAACCCTCAGCTGGGAAATACACTTGGTCTAACAAAAGACTAGGTCCCAGCCATATAGCTGCTCGCCTGGACAGATTTCTCGTCCAAGCCTCCTTTCTTACAAATGGTCTAATGGCCTCATCCAAAATCCTTCCTAACTGTACCTCCGATCATAAACCCATTAGTCTCAAGCTCTCCATGGATGGTTTTCTTGGCCCCATTCCCTTTAGATTTAGCCCTTTGTGGATTCAGCAAGAGGGTTTCCAAGAGGTGGTTTCTGAAGTTTGGAATAGAAAAATTCTGGGATCCCCTTTCTTTGTGTGGGAAGAAAAGTTGCGGGCTCTCAAGAGAAGGCTCAAGGAGTGGGCTAAAACACTGAAAACGCCAGCTGCCAAGAGAAAAGAGTCTTTAGACAATCTTGCTGCCCTCCAATCATCAATGGAGGTGTCTGCTATCACCCAAAGTCTGCTCCAAAAAGAAGTTGAGTTGCAAAAATCCCTCCATAAAGCTAGCAGGGAAGAAGAGGAGTATTAGAGACAAAAATCCAGAAATCTATGGTTACAGGCCGGCGACAAAAACACTAGTTTTTTCCACAAGCATGCCGAAGCCCGCAAGCAATTCAAAAATGTTTCTGAAATCCGCTCCCAAGATGAAGTGATTAAAGATTTTGATGGCATCAAGAGAGCAGCCTTCTCGTTCTTCAAAGATCTCTATTCAGAGCCGGAGGACCCTCCTATAGATCCTCAAGCCTATCCGTATAATTTAATCCCCTCCCGTGTGCAAAACTCTGTCAATAAAATGTTGACTGCTCCGATCAGCATGGATGAGCTGAAGAAAGCCTTGGATTGCATGGAACCGGATAAGGCGCCAGGGCCAGACGGGTTCACAGCTAGGTTCCTTCAAACATGTTGGTCAACTATCAATAAAGATCTCCTGAGAATGGTTAGGAAGTCCCAAAATTGCGCAAAGATAGGAGGCAGTACCAATTCAGCGTTCCTTGCATTGATACCGAAAGAGAAAGGAGCTTCAGAGTTCAGTAGATTTCGTCCCATTTCGCTGTGCAATACTAGCTATAAGTTGATTACCAAAATAGTATCCATTCGTCTCAAGAATATTCTGCCGGACATCATACCGGAGAATCAGGGAGGCTTCATCAAAGGGAGAAAGATTCTGGATAAGATTGTGCTGGTTCAAGAGGCAGTTCATTCAAGTGGCCAGAGAAAAGAGAAAGGAATGGTAATAAAACTCGATTTGGCAAATGCCTTTGACAGGGTGAGGCATGACTTCCTATTTGCTGTTATGACGAAAATGGGCTTCTCACTAAACTTCATAAATTGGGTAAAAGCCTGCATTGCCTCTCCTTGGATAGCACCGTTGGTAAATGGCCGCTCTACTGAATTTTTTAAAGCCTCCAGGGGATTAAGACAAGGTTGCCCGCTGTCCCCTCTTCTCTATGCTATTCAAGCCTCAGTGCTCAGTTTCCAGCTGGACTATTGTCAGCAAATCCAAACTCTGCCAGGTCTCAGAATGGTGCACAGTGTCAAAGACATAAATCATGCCCAATTTGCCGATGATACTCTGCTCCTTGGTGGAGCGAGCATTAATTCAGCCAGATCGTTTAAAAAGGAACTGGACATTTATAAGGAAGCCTCAGGCAGCAAGATAAACTACTCAAAAAGCACAATCTATGGCTGGAACTGCTCGGTCAAAGATCTAGCGGACATAGCAAGGCTCCTTGAGATGAAAGTCTGTCAAATCTGGGAGTCTTTCAAATACCTTGGGATCCCAATCTTCAAATCCACCCCTAAAGTTATTCACTGGATGCCCCTATTAGACAAGCTTAAGCTTAGAATTCAAGCCTGGGGAACCTCCTGGCTGAACACTGCTGGGAAAATAATACTTATAAAAGCTGTCCTAATAAGCATGCCTCTCTTTCAGCATTCCATTCTCCTTGCCCCCAAAACCTTTCTCAGTAAAATGGATGGTATGCTGAGAAGATTTCTTTGGGAAGGAGGGAAAAATAACGAAAGAAGACTTCATTTGGTCAATTGGGAAACCATTAAGAGGCCAATTCTGGAAGGAGGACTGCAAATGAGAGATTTGGAGGCACAAAATCTTGCTCTAGGATCTAAAATCCTGTGGAATATCGTGGCAGGGAAAATAAGCTGGAGCAAAAAAGTTCTGTGGAAGAAATATTTTCAAGGCCAGCGTTTAAGATGCTTGGACCATCCACCAAAAACCTCCAAAGGTTCTCCAATTTTCAAGCTGTGTACAGCTGCTCTGGAGCAATTCAGGTCCAATCTATACTGGATCCCAGGTAATGGGAAAAAAATCAGAATCTGGGAAGATCAGATTCTAGGAGACCAACCTTTGCAACATATAGAAGGCCTTGCAAATATTAAATCATGGCTACAATCCAACAATATGGAAACCCTTTGGGACATTTCCAACTGGACGGAGGACGCTGGTAGACGGTGGGACAGCTGGAATCTGGGAGAGGTTCCACATCGTCTGCAAGCTGAAGCTTCCTTACTATTAGACAAGCTCTAAGGAAAATCTCCCATGTCAGCAACAACCAAAGACAAAAGAGGATGGGGTTCCCATGCTGGAAGTTTCACGGTCGCTGAAGGTTACAAAAATTTGATTGCAGTTCCTAATGTTCCTCCTGACCCAACGCAATGGAAACTCATTTGGGGCTTCCCCTCGCTTCCAAAAATAGACTTTTTTTGTTGGACGTTTGCTCACAACAGTATTCTCACAGGAGATAATCTGAGGAAAAGAGGAATGGAAGGGCCTTCTAGATGCCCATTATGTATGTCTGAGGAAGAAACAGCTGATCATCTATTGTTGCTGTGTCCTTTTGCCAAAGCAGTTTGGAAAGGGGTCCTGAGATCAAGAGCTGACAAGGTAGAGCTGGCGAGAAATATACCAAACCTGTTTCATGAGTGGGCCAAGTTATCAGCGTTCTGCCTCAATAAAAAAAAACTTGCTTAAGACCGCATGGATGTGGATTCCTAAATATATCTGCTGGAAGGTATGGTTGGAAAGGAATAACAGGTTATTCAGAGGAGAAACTTGCACCACAAACAATGTAATATCTAAAATTAAAGCTATTCTGGGAGAGACGTTGGATGCTAGGCCGGCCTTAAGGAACGAAGCGAATCTGGACAGTGAGGAGGAAATCTGGCTAAAAGATATTGTTTCAAAAAATCAAACCAGTCCAAATTCTCAGACCCCTTGCCACACTATGTGGGATATTCACCTGGAAGAACAGGAGTTTCTAAAGTGGCGCTCTGCACTGGATGAACACTGTCTATTCTTCGACGGGGCCTCTAAAGGCAACCCTGGAGCGGCGGGAGGGGGTGGAATTCTGTTAAATCCTGATGGCAGCACACTGTTTAGGTATCATTGGGGGCTGGGAGTCGAAACAAACAATAGAGCTGAGGCCCTGGCTTTGTGGCAGGGGCTGTCTCTAGCTCTGAAGAGGAACATTCAGTCTCTGGCGGTATTTGGAGACTCCAGGCTTATCATTCAAGCGATGAACTCTCATTCAAACCCGATGCAGATTCATTTAGTACTCATCCTCAAGAAAATTAGAGCCATGCTGGCCAAGTTCCGGAAAATTTCCTTCTATCATATACTGAGACATCTGAATTCACAAGCCGATTTTGAAGCCAATCTTGGCTCAGCATGCAGCCAAAGAACCCTTTCAATCAATTCTGAAGAATACCTCTGCATCATCCCCTAATCTTCTCAGCAGCTTCTCTATCAGAAATCCAGTTCACCATGTTGCAATGAGGAACTGTCCATAGGCTATGCTTCAGGCTATTCCTATCTAGCCCAGGATCCATGAATAGGCAATTAACTCAGAAAAGTTTAATGTCCCGGAAACTAAGCCCACATCATTGCATGGTAAGCTCTATCCTCAGAAACATTCACCAGAGGTTGACTCACTGAAGATAAGCAGACAAAACCAAGCGGGTCTATTCAAAGGAAGGGTTCATCAGGAACCACCAAACAGAAAGATCTTCTGCATCGACTAGGATACTGTGAGCGTGAAGGAAAATATGTATCAGCTCTTCCCATTAGCAGCAACGGTGTTTGAAGAAATATTTTCTAGTTTTGTCCTGATAACGAGCAGAAGTGCTCTGTTCTGGAGTCAACACAAGCAAAGGGAGAATCGTTCTGATTTAACTCATCACCGTAACTCCAATCAGAGGCGCAGAATACTAAGAACCCTCCTGCTTTCGATCATCCAGATGGCGGTTGGCTCTGCTGACGGTGGAGAAATGGAAGGATCTATTCGACAGAACAGCAAAAAGGACAGAGCATTCTCAGACCGGGCAAATTGAAGTTCCAAAAAAAAAAAAAAAAACAAAAAAAAAAGGCGGTCCAGGCCAGTTCAAAGCTTCTGCAAGCAGGAACTCTGCGAATCAACTGTTCCAAAGGGCGCTCCAGGGTCGTCTACGAATCTGCTGAATCAAAGAGCAAAGTGTAATAAAAAAGACTGAGAGATAAGTAATTTTGGGGAACAAAGAAACTCTGTGTATCAAGTACGCGGCAGTTGTTTTGCCGCCCTTCAATAAAAATAACCGTTAAAGTCAAAAAAAAAAAATTAATATTATTTATATGATATAAATTTCACATATATATAAAAAATTATTCTCTTATAATTTTATTAAAACCTTGATTTAATTTCTATGGGAATATTTTTATTAGTGGTGAGGATAAAGGGTTTAAATTAATATGTATCTTAAAAGTAATTATATAAGCCATGGTGCCATGGTATTGGCCCATTGTATTGTAACAAATCATATTTACAAGTTAATAATATACATGGTAAAGTGTGGGTGAATATCAATGGTTAAGAATAGTGTCATATAGGTATAAAATATTTTTATTGTGAAATAAGTTATGAATTTTGGGCATGTGGTATTGATAAGCAATGGTATTGTAACAAAGCCTATTCACAAGTTCATAATATCAATGGAAAAGTGGGGGTGAATATCCATGGTTAAGAATGTTGTCATATTGTTATAAAATATTTTGATTATGAAATAAGTTATGTTTTTTTGGACATGTTGTATTGATAAACCATGTATTGACCCATGGTATTGTAACAAAGTATCTTTATAAGTTAATAATATCCATGGTAAGTTAGGGGTGAATATCCATGGTTAAGAATCTTGTCATATTGTTATAAAATATTTTGATTGTGAAAAAAATTATGTTTTTTGGGCATGTGGTATTGATAAGCCATGGTATTGGCCTATGGTATTGTAACAAATCCTATTTACAAGTTAATAATATCCACAGTAACGTGGAGGCGAATATTCATAGTTAATAATCTTGTCATATTGTCATATTTCTTTTCACTTATTACTTTAAACTTTTTATTTATTACTTTAATTTTTTTATTATTAATGTAGCTAACATTTAAATGGTTACAATCATACCATATATCACTTTTAACTTTTTATTATTTCCGACATTTCTATCACTTGTAACTTTTAAAATTATTTACATATTTACATTACACCTACACATCTACTCTATACTGAATTGTTCTATCACTTGTAACTTTTAATTATTTCATATTTACATTACACCTACACATCTACTCTATACTGAATTGTAGAGCACAACGCCAATGTGAAAATAGAAACTAGTATACATATCTGGTTAACTAAAAAAAACTATTATAAATAAATATAAATATTTAGAAAATTTTAATTAAAAATATTACTAACATTTTTTATTTATATATAATAATTATTTAAAATTCACAACTTTTAAAAATTATATATATATAAATAATATACTTGGCATGTATATTTTATGTAATCAATATATATATGGGAGTATATATGCTAAACTATCATATATAATATACTGGGCATGTATATATTATATATTTATTTGTTATTATCTCAGTAGTCACTATAGAATGCTCTCTTCTGATGGTCTCGGCATATATAATACAACAATATTTATGTGTGCATACAAAGACACTCTTATGATATATCCCGAGTTTTGGTCGTGATCGTGAGAAGAGTTGATATATGCCTAGTTTTAATCGTGATTGTGAGAAAAGAGTATCATATAGTTACCACTGAGATAATAACAAATATATATATATATCATAGTTTAAAAAAAGGTAAATGTATGTACTAATATATTTGATAAAATAATGTAAATATTTGTCGTCTTTTGTGTGTATATATAGTAATAACGATAATAACTATATGTATATATAAAAGATGGGTTATTAGTTATTTATTTATTTATTTATTTTTTTAAATTTGAAAAAAATATGTTAATGATAATGATTAACTTTTACTAATATTATATTCTATAAAACTTTAAAAAAATATAAGATTAATTGTGATTTTAAAAAAATATATATATCACCTTTAACAAATTTTTTATTATTAAATTACATATTTTTATAATCTCCATTAAAATTACTTAAAAAAAATACTTTACATATTTTTCGGGCAAAATTTTCATATTGCAATTAAAACATAAATATTTCTTTCAAACAAATATTGTTTAAAAAAATTTGTTAGAACTCTAGAGTTATTATGAGTATCAATAGAAATTGCTGGAAAGGAAACTGCATTTTTCGAGTCGACAGATGCTAGAATAGTGAGATCTATGGCATCTCTTTTAGGTGAGACTAGTCCTTGCTAGCAATTAAGTTTAGTCAATGCCATATGGATTATGTTTTTTTAGCTCAAGAACTTTTCCTACACATTTATATTAAAAAGATAAAGGTAAAGAATATCATAACAATTTGACACAAAGATGACTTTCTACCAAATTGAAAGCATATTTTGGACATATGTGATCCAGGTGGCTCCAGAGACACACATAGGACAAAGAGGGTTTATGGAAGCTCAAAAATCAAAGTGATTAGAATGATTTCGAACCAGGACCAGAGCATAGATCTCATCGTCTTGATCGCAACGGTGCGAACGGTTCATCAATCCGAACTTGTATGAGGGAGAACGATCCAGTCAAAGTTTTTGTCCGCCAGGTTTAAGTGTCTTACAATTTGACCGATCCCGGGGCATGAAACTTAGCTCCTGAAAATAGTCGAAATTGTGGCCTCGTTAAATTGTCCAATATCCCTTATTTTCTAAAGATTTGAAAATCACCCCTATTTTAATAAAAAAAATCAAAAAAATATATTTTTGGGGTGGCGGGCCACTAATCCCACCCGGCCCCCCCAACCAACATATAAAAATTTAATTGGCCGACGGACCATGACCCCCGTCGGCTCCCCAACCCACCGCAACAACTTACAACACAAGTTATATTAAAATAAGCATTGACGACCATGACCCTGCTGGTCCAACCGAGCCCTCCACGTACATTAAACCATCATACATGGGGTGGCCGCGGGCCGCCTCCGGTGGACCCGACCCACACCCCCAACACCATGACATCGCATTTAAGGCAGGCCGGCAGGTATCGAGCCCGTGCTAGCCACGTGGGCTGGCCCGCCACTGTGTGGCGGCCCCATGTCATGTACCAACAACGCCCCCCATTTAATGTGTTAAACCAAACAACTATGGTACAACAAACGCGCCACTTAAAACAATGCGCCACCATTAAAAATGAAACGGCCCAATCCATTTTAATTAAGATGCTGCGGGAGTTAAGGGGCAGGCCGCCCAATGTGAACCTGACCCCCACAAAAAAAATACATTCGTGTTTTATAAAAAAAAGTTGTAGGTATATATGGTGGGGACGGGATTTGATCCCCCGACCTCCACGTGCCTAATATGGTGACTTAACAACTAGGCCAACGACCTTGTCTTTGTAATATCCATCCAAAAAATTATATAAAACCTCATTGTCAGTGCGCCGAATAGATGGAGGAACCAGGAGTGCTCACGAAAATCGAGGCATGGATTTTTTAATTAATTAATTGCAGGTGGAACCGTGATCCTGAAAAGGGCAGGGATAACCATGATTGGGTGAAATTCTGAAGAGGGTGAAATTTTTGCAGTGTCCAAATTGGACAAATTTTATGTTGATCTTACACCTCTCAGTGACACGAACCTGATGGCACAGTCAGTTTCCTGATTTGAGCAACCGATTTGCAGAGGACCCGGAGGAGGGAATCTTTGAGGAATCTAGGGGGAATCTAAAAGATTCCTTAAGCCCCAGATTTCCACTTTCTCAGAATTCATAAATTTGACAGTCGATTTTGCACTATTCGACGCCACAAATCTGGTGCTACATCTAGATTTTCCATTTTCTCATTCTATTTTTCGGCCACTTTTCTAAGTGGAGTGCAGGTGTCAGCATTCATGTGCGAGCAACCATTCCATGAGATTCGACGCCGCGAGATTGATGGTACGACCAGCTTCAGTAGTTTGACATCCTTTTCTTCAGATGGCCTCAGGATGTGAGGTATATGCAGTATGTTCATGTACTTCTTTTTGCTATGCATTGTGTTGTACAGATCCCTGTTTGATGTTTGATGTGGGATCTTGTTTTCTTACTTGTCTCATGATTCCTGCTTGATGTGATGCAGAATCATTTGTGGGATGTACTTGTTGTCATGATTCGTCATGTTTTGTTTGAGATCCCTTTGTCATTATTTTGATGGGATACTCATGTGTCGCCATGTATGTTTGCACTGAGATCCCTTTTATGCCATGTCAACGGGATGCTCATTATCATCATGCATGAGTTTTATGTCATACTAATAGGAGTCCTTTTTTTTGACTGAGAGTTCCGCAGCGAAACATCTCTTGGCACCACTCTTGCGTGAGGGCATTTTCCTTGTATGATAACGAAATCACCTCTTATGTACATCATCACTATTGACAACACTTAATGCAACAGGCTACACCATCTTGACATCGGGCCTGGAGACGTAGTCCTTCCTGGATGAACTCCGTTATCAACGACTTATGTTTTCATGTGTTGATGAATGTCATGTTCCTGTTCTTTACAACATGCAGATGTATTTATTTATGTTCTTTTAAAAATGCAATTTAACACATCACGAAAGTTAAAGGCCTTGGAAGGGTCCTTTGTCACACCCGGACCCGGATCAATATGTTTCAACAATTAAAAAATACACTGTTCCACAAGCTATGGTGATTCATATAACCATCAAAATTTAACTAAATAGCAAACGATCATGATTTTAGTCATAAGGCTCACATAGTGCCAAGTGAACCAAACTCAAAATAACATTCATTAGGCTATGGCTCAGAGGGATACCACCAAGTAAATAGAAAGATTTGAATTTTAATCCTCATTGCATAAACTCACTATAATTATATTATAACAATATTTACTTTATAATTATACTATAACAATATTTATTTTTGTAAAAGTTTAAGTACTCATTGTATTAATTAATTTGGAATGGAATATAGTGAGATGGAGAAAATTATTGTAAATAGACATTACTTCAAATCATTTGGAACCTAATATTTAATAGTCATGTTCAATGTTTGTTAAAAAAATTAAAGAAATTTATTTTTAAATCTATCATAGATGTCGCATGTAAGAGATGAAAAAGTGTGAGTACCAATTCATCGAGGACAACACTCCTCTTTTCATAGACATTATAGCCCAAGAAAATGAAAAGTATTTTCCTTGTAATCAAAGTTATATTCATATTGTCCATAGGAGCAGGGTATGATATATGCATACAAGACAATATCAAACCCCAAATTCTTATTTCTTCTAAGAGCGTAGCTAAAACATATATTTAACATCCTCTTTCTCTCAATTGGTTGTAAAATATTAAACTTATATTTTGGATCAATCATCTCAAAGAAAATATAATAATGAAAAATTAAAAGAAAATCACGCGTTATTTCCTTTATTATTGTTAGTCACTTTTCTTGCTATCATGAATTGGATCCTTAGTTAAGATGGATATATGCTGGTTCATAATAATATTATTTATATTATATAAATTTCACATCCTTATATATAAAAGTATTCTCATATAATTTTATTAAAACCTTGATTTAATTTCTCTGATTTAGTAGTAGTGAGGATAGAATGTTTAGATTAAGATATCTCTCAAAAGTAATTATAACATTTTTCCTTTTAGATTCATTTCAAAAAATGTTATAAAATTAAATTAAATTAAAATGCTTTATAAAATATTTTGATTGTGAAATAAATAAGTTATGGTTGTCCCATTATATTGTAACAAAGCCTATTTACATGTTAATAATATCCATGGTAAAGCATAGGTGAATATCCATGGTTAAGAATCATTTACATGTTAATAATATCTTAATAATATCCATGGTAAAGCACAGGTGAATATCCATGGTTAAGAATCATTTACACGTTAATAATATCCACGGTAAAGTGTGGGTGAATATCCATGGTTAAGAATCTTGTCATATTGTTATAAAATATTTTGATTGTGAAATAAGTTAATATTTTTGGGCATGTGGTATTGATGAGGTATGGTATTGGCCCATGGTATTGTAACAAAGCCTATTGACAAGTTCATAATATCAATGACAAAGTGGGGGTGAATATCCATGGTTAAGAATCTTGTCATATTGTTATAAAATATTTTGATTGTGGAATAAGTTATGTTTCTTGGGCATGTGGTATTGATAAACCATGTATTGGACCATGGTATTGTATTAAAGTCTATTTACAAGTTAATAAGATCCATGGTAAGGTAGGGGTGAATATCCATTGTCAAGAATCTTGTCATATTGTTATAAAATATTTTGATTGTGAAATAATTTATGTTTTTTGAGCAAGTGGTATTGATAAGAAATAGTATTAGCCTATGGTATTGTAACAAAGTCTACTTACAAGTTAATAATATTCATGTTAAAGTGGGGGTGAATATTCATGGTTAATAATCTTGTCATATTGTTATAAAATATTTTGGTTGTGAAATAAGTGATGGTTTTTTGGAATGTGGTAGTGATAAGCCATGGCCTTGGCCCATGGTATTCTAACAAATCCTATTCACAAGTTAATAGAAAAATCAAAATATAACAAATTATTTTTATTACTTTAGCTTTTTATTATTAATTGAGTAAACATTTAAATGTTTACAGTCATCTGAGATATTGGGGTTTATATTTCATTTCACTTATTACTTTTAACTTTTTATTTATAACTTTTAACATTTTATTATTGATGTAGCCAACATTTAAATGTTTATAGTCATCCCCGATATCACTTTTAAATTTTTATTATTTTTTAATTCAGCTAAGAAAACTAGAGAGTATTCAATGACATGCATGGGTTATCTTGTAATGATCATTCATCACAACATCTGTCAACTTACAAGAAGAAATTTGTGTTACCCCTTTCATCTTCAGTGGCTCTATACAACCCTATGGGGACACACACACACACACACTTAACACAAATTTTGATATGTGGCTTGGCTTTGACCTTCAAAATTGGATTTTAAGGTCACATCCAAGGGACATACCAAATTGGTTTATGACAACCCCTTATTGGTGAGACAAGGGACCTACCCACCTCTTCCTAGTGATTTGACTCCTAAAATGTAAAAATTCACTATTAATATTTTTTTTAAACTACATTACCTAGGGTGGCTATATAAATTAATTAGGTGGTAAATGACAATACACATCAATCCATAATAAGCATCAAGATACTTCATCATAGATCTCAAATTGCTAAAATTAAATAAAAATCATAAGAATTAACTAAATTATAACTTTATTAAAACTATTTTCTTATACGTCATCTCAATTGCTAAAATTAAATAAAAATCATAAAAATTAACTTTATTATAACTATACTTTTATACATCAATTTTTACTTATTTCTTTTATACTACTCTCGCCGAGGCTAATACTTCATTTTAAATTTATTTTAAAAACAACCCACATCTTAATCCATTTCAAAAAAATAATTTCAAGAGTAAGGGATTACGACTTGAATGGTTTTTTTTTTTTTCATTTCAGTATAACAATGTTACCCATGTTACCCATTTATTAACGGGTGTGAAAAGTCTACAAATGGGTGGTAAGTTTCTAATATATTATATGTGGCAATTTTTATTCTAATATGGGAGTTGAGTAAGGGGCTACGTGTCGAATGCTATTTTTTTAATATATTAATATTATACATTTATTTCTTTTAATATAATAATGTTACCCATTTAATATGCTATCTTTTTAATATATTAATGTTTACGTCGTAAGGCGTTCCCTCTGAGAGGAACTCCCCTCCGTGCCGCGGTGTCTCGTTATGGGCCCTTAGATCGATTGTTAGACGATGAAATAAACTCCAACCATTAGATCATCGGCGAGTCATTTCTCTGCATCTTCATCAGCTTCTGGCTCTTCTGTTTCATCTTCTGCATTGCCGCCCTTAGCTTCACCCTTCAGGTCTGCATGGGCAGGTTATGGAAAGACAGGTGGCCTGCGGCTTTCATCGTCTCTCCAAGACTTCTCAACATACCGCAAGGTTGGTTCTGAAGAAGGGGATTTAGCCTTGAGCGGTGCTGGTATTCTTCGAACAAAACCTTCATCGATAAGGGAGGGCACAGGAGGAGGCACTAGCTTTTCAAAGGAGAAGGGCCTACCTTCAACACCATTGAGAAAACAATGCTGGTTAAAGGTGGCTATTGGGTTTTTACTTCTCTTAATGCTTTTAATTCTGATCATTGCGGGATTTGGTTGGTTAAAATCTTATCGGAGTACAGAGGCATCACATTTTTCTATAGTTTTGGACTGTGGGAGCACTGGTACCCGAGTTTATGTGTATGAGTGGGTGCGGAATGATGGCAAGCATCAAGGGAGTCTTCCAATGGTGCTGCGCCCATTTCCTGAAGGTACTGATGGCAAGTCAAGGCAACAGAATGGTCGAGCTTATCATCGCATGGAAACTGAACCTGGTTTTGATAAACTTTTACACAATGAATCAGGGTTGAGGTCAGCCATGGAACCACTGCTCCAGTGGGCTGAAAAGCAAATACCGGCTCATGCTCATAAAACTAGCCCTCTTTTCCTTTTGGCCATAGCAGGGCTTCGCAGGATGCCAAGTTCAGATTCAGAATGGATCCTGGACAAGGCATGGTCAATTCTAGAAGAATCTCCATTTATGTGTCGAAGAAACTGGGTTAGGATAATTACTGGGGTAGAAGAGGCTTACTATGGATGGGTAGCTCTTAATTATATGATGGGTAGATTGCAGAATATGCCGATTCTAGCAATAGTTTATAATTTCTGTAACTATACTCATGATGATGATTTGTTCCATGAAAAAATAACACACAACAAAGGATATGTACATGTGAACCTGTAGTATGTGGAATAAAGTCAGCTCACTCCCGTTGAGGATGTCAATTAATTTTCTCATGTTCCACTAATCTCAACAAGGGTAAAACCACAGAAGAGGCATCCTCAGGTCATGAGCTGTTCAAGACTAAAAGCTCATGGGCTCTTGATATGTTTGGCTATTGCTGTTCCACATTTTTCATTTTTGTGATTACTACACAATTAAATGCAGAACAGGTTTAAAGTCTATGAAGTGTTTCAGATGATTGGGAACACCTATGGCAGTATTGTGTGGAAAATGGGTATATTATAATGTGGCATTGTGGCTGCATCTAATGTTTCCTCATAATCAGGTTTCTGGGATTCCAAGTGAGCTGAGGTGCCTCCCTTCCTGGATGCTTTGTTCACAAGGATGAAACCAAGTGCCTTTGATGCACCATTTGCGTGAGTCAAGAACTGTGGATATGAAGAATGGGATACTCGATGACATTCTACATGATATCGTTGACGTTGTTGGATTATGTCAAACAGTCAAAGTGGACAATGAAACATTTGGAGATTCCATGAATTTCAAAAAGCATGCCTTCCTTAAAGCAAATATAAAAGATTTAACACTGTACACAGGATACTTCCCAAAGCTTGTTTAATTATAAAACACATATATTTCTCAAATGTAGAAGTCATACCATGTGTGTGTTCCTTAATAAACCTTATAATAGAGTTTATAGAGCTGATCTTTTCTACGGACGAGATAGTCATTTAGGAAAAGAGGCTAACTTGAATTTGAAATGTTGTGTGGTCATTAGTATGTGTCGTAACTATGTTAAAGAAGCGACCAAATTGAAGAAACAGCAAGTGTATTTCCCTGGAGGTACCTTGTAGTAGTGAGAAATTATTAATGATATGTTTTTCACCCCTTGTATTCAATATGCAAACAGGAATCTAGCAATTAGTTATTTCGTTTTTTCTATTCAAGACCAGATCCATAGTGCCTAAATTTGCTACTGGGCTAACCTGCATAGCCATGACTCTTTTCACCATCTGGTCACAAAGGAGTGTCCTCTCTAGTTCTGTTTTCACACCAACACGTTTCTTGGCATGTGCCTTAGGGCATCTTAGTTGACCCTTGTTTCTGGTCATATGCTCAGGATTCTTTCCTTGTTCCCTGCTTGTGAAATGTGTCAAAAAGATCTGAGCTATAACATCAATTGTAACATTGCAGATCATGCTTGTCACTATTTTTTTTATGCTCCTCTTCATTGGCCACTGATCCATGGCAATGCATTCCTTTTCTGATGAGTGACATTCAGAAGAAGTTTTTAACATTAGAATAGTTTGATTCCAATTTTTGTTATAATTTAATACAATGCATACTTCTTCGATCCTGGAAATTGAGGGAAAATTTTACATGCAAGAGATATCGAAGACAGTGCACCTTCGTAGGTAGTTAATCCAGGGGATAACCATCAACATGGTGACAAACTCAAGTTGAATGTGTTTCCCGTGTGATCTAGGCTTAACTTTCCCCAACCTCTTACATGCTCATTATTTGCTTATCATTTCCTTTTTTCTCCAAAGGCATTGCTCTAAGTTATTCTTGACAAACGGAGTTATATGGGGAAGTTGTTCATATCATGGACAGAATTAGCAAGGATCGAATAGAAGTTCACCACTTTTGCATCTCTCCAAAAGCTTTAGCTTTGTTTACACATACTGTAAACATGGATACGTTTTGGATCTGATTGGATTTCTTTTTTATGGGCTTGGTTCTGATGCAACTGACATTTATTTACAATGAGGAATTTCATCTCTTCTTTTCCATTTTCCTAAAGTTGTTTGAACTCATTTCCAGAATTGCTAACTGGTGTGGTTGAAGCTACTATAAAAAACTAAAAAAGGATCAAATAAGGCAATTCTAGGGGATGGGCTGACATCCATTGTAGGAGGTAGGCTGCATGTTCTACTCTTCTCATGTATTATCATTGAACTGAAATTTAAGTCCAGGACTACAGTTTGTAGATCTGTTTCTATTGTCTTTGGTGCTTTGATCCTTCAACTAGTTTCCCCCATTTTATTCTGTCTCATGTGTTGTGAAACTGCCTTCCCTATAAGTGGTTCGGGGGAGAAGCTTTGCTTCTTTTAATAACATGCTCAGTCTACTAATCCTGATTGGATGGGATAGAAATTCATGTGGTCGCCATTAAGATTTCTATTGTTTAGTTTTACTTTACAAGAAGGATTTTGTATCTACTTTATTGATCTCATCACAGGAAACCTTCCAAATTCATTTGTCATGTAATTCTAATAATGTTGTTTATTCTTCCTTGAAATGAAATTAAAACAGTTATGAATCATGATGTTGCAAATTGTATATGATTTCTGTCTGTGTTTTCCCAAGCATCATATTCTGTAATGTAACTGGAGTTATTTTTCTTCATTATTTTCAGGGGATGGAAGAGCAAAGATACCACTTAGCCCTTCAAATTCAGGGTGTCAGCAACCATTTGGACTTGCGCAAAGCCTTGCGGGTGGAAGTGTGCAACATGCTGATTCTCTCAATCACCAGTCAACTGTGTCAGTTGGATTGTGTTTTCCAAGCAATTTGGGGCAAATACAAACTGATACTGGACCCTTGTGGACGCCTCACAGAGGTCAAATGCGGTTGCAGAGTCGACGATCACAATCAAGAGAAGATCTCAGTTTATCAGTTTTAGAGAGCCATGTCGTCATGTTGTGATGGCTAGAAGCTGTATATAGATTTTAGAGAAAGGCTGTGCTTTTCTCAAAAGTGTACATTACAGGAGAATCTGGAATATCAACTTGTTAAGCGAGTGTAGCTTTATGCAGCATCTCTGGGCTGGTTCTTTATGTATTGAGGGGAGATCCCTACAGCACAACTGAAATATATACTAAAATATTGCGAATTGTATTTTTGGTCTCTCTACATTTTGGCGGATGGTTGGATCTTGTTAATTTTATCTGTAATGTTAGCATATTCATCTCGCTTAGCGTCTTTGATGGATATTTGTAACATAAATGCATTTTAAATAACATTTTTTTTTCAACTTCAGGTCGCTGACAGCCAAATGTCATATTATAGAGTTATCATTTTATTCTTTTTGGAAATTTCGAAATCTCTTGGGACCCGTGTTGTTTCCTGGCAGTGTAAAGTTTCTTTACTTTTCAGAGGTTAAAAGGAAGATTCTGAACACAGTTCATTGGCAGTTCATTCATGTGTTATCTTTAATAGTCAAACTCCAAGTTCATAGGATTCAATTAGTCTCCAAACCTTTTAGACTATTTAAATTTATACCAATGGCAAATAAGTATTACAACAATGTACTTGATTTATATCATTCAATTTTTTAATCAGGAAAGAAAATTGATCTTAAATTTAGGAAATGTCATTTTTCGGAGCCAAAATGGCAAAAAATAGTGGTTGGAATACCGTAATTACGCCGTAAGGCGTTCCCTCTGAGAGGAACTCCCCTCCGTGCCGCGGTGTCTGGTTATGGGCCCTTAGATCGATTGTTAGACGATGGAATAAACTCCAACCATTAGATCATCGGCCTTTTTAGAAACCAAGCGTCACCGAAGAGAGGCCAAGCGTCTGTGGATGGATGAGAGAGGACAGCAATCTGAGGCGCCTCGATCCCCTTCGATCTGAACATCAGGGAGCTCTATGAAGCGGATCATGTCCCTTGACGAAGATGGCAGGGTGTGGTGAGGAGAGCCGTCCATCCATTCGGCGGTGAAGAAGGTGACAGAAAACCCATGGTACACAGTGAGCCGAATATTCACACCAGTTCACACCAGTTCTTCACTTGATCGCTCTACTTTGTGGTCACTCATTTCATGGCTCCTCGGCATTCTCGTTCTCTGTTGGCGAAAGCTTTCTTATTCTTTCCCCCGTTGCAATTTCCACAGGGCTTTGCATTGCAATCAGCCATGCAATTCAAAGAAAAACCAAATATTCTTGCAGTAGATGTCTTCCCTGTACCTCTGGGCCCATGAAGAAGATAAAAGGGTGCAATCTTATCTTTGTTAATTGCACTGGAAAGAGCTTGAGCAATAATGCTCTGCCCAACCAGTTCCTCGAAAGACTTGGGACTGTACTTTTGACTCAAGCTTCTATTCACTAACATGTTTTCGTTAGTCCTCATCTGTAAGGATTCCTCCTCTGTCTCATATTCACTAATCCCTGACTTTCTGGTCCTGTGATGAGTTTTGATGAGAGGATGGAGATCTAGCTCACTGAAACGTCTGTTGTTTACATGGGGAGAATCACCATAATCGTCCAGAGGCGAGTCCAAGGTTAAAACATTCGTGTGGGGGGGGATCTGACCAATGGGGTTTCATCCTTTGAATAGGAGCAATCCGAGGAAGAAAAATCTGTAACATATTCAAATTGAATAGGTTCTTGATAGTGCAGAGTACTAGCAGAATCAGAGAGTGATTTTCTCCTATTGGCAACCAGCACACCACATGAAAACCTCTTCCCTCTGATGCCCTTCAATTTTTTACCTCTACCATTTCGCCTTCCAGACCAGGACCAAGGAAGTCTGCATCCATTTCTTGAAATTGTTTGACAACCCCCAAACTCTTCAACATTTCTTTGTATGTCGATGTTGTTTTGCAGATTTTCCTCCCTTAAAGTTTTATGATCATAAGGCCCAATGTAAGGGTCTATAGTATAAGCCCCATTGTCATCTAAAACAAGTTCGAAGCTTTCTTCTTTGCAAGTATTAGCGGGAGAACTAATCAATGAAAAATCATCTTCATCTACAGGCAGTGTAAACTCATGGAAGGAATTCAAAGCTGCAGGATGGTTTTCATCGGTAAATCCCTGGTATATTTTGAATGATCTTGAAGATGTAGATTTGCTCTTTCCAGCAACAAGTTTTCTTTTCTGAAAGTACTTGGGATTTTTTCGGTTGCTTTTCCTTCTATGATATTTGAGTGCACCTTCAGCATCGAGATCCTCTACCAGAGTACTTCCACCAACAAATTCTCTTTTTGAACTCTTAATATTTTGTATGATTTTCTGTACTGTATCATGTATGCTGTTTTTATCAGAAGTTGTCAAGTTGGTATCAGACACTTTTCCTTCTTGTAAGGCCTTATATTGAAGCAGTTAAAGATAATTTTGCATAGGTTATTCACATTAAGGACTGTAGCCTTTCAATTGTTCATCACAGACCAACATTATCAAAATTCAGTCACAAGTTTGGTGTCGAGATAAATTTGCCACGTCACCTGATTTTTCAAATACAAAAACAGATATCTTAGAATACCCAAAATAGGAAAGCTTATTTCTATTCCAAAATCTACTGTGCTTTTTGGCTTCTCTAAGCTCAGGTTTCTACTTTATGCCTGCAAGTTTCCTCATTCACTCAGTTTTATCTACGTTAAGATACCCATGAGTTCATGGACTCTCATTATGATGTTTTGATCTATTAATTCGTCGCAGAAATCCATCTTGTTTTATCTTACTTAGTGGTACAATTCCATCTTTACTTCGTAAAATTCCTGGATGTACCAATTTCAATGATTTTGAATAATTAAGACTGACACATCAAGGAGTTCTGGTTCAAAATCTCTCAAGTTAGACTCAGTTTCAGAATTCCAAGTCATATAATACGCACACCTAAACAGTTTAAGAGCATTAAAGTTTTATCGGAAATTTAAGGTTGAAAAGGCTTTCTGATGAGATTCTAGCTTTAGGAAAATCTGTGCGAAGATAGAATTTCAGTGCCATGGATGGAGAAAGTCAAAGTTATCCTCTACCGCCAGCTTAGACGCCATCAAATATTCCAAAAATTGAGGACTTCCTGTGAAAGTTCACGCTTTCCCTTCATCATTAATAGAGCAAGCAGCAAGAGCTTATCATTTCCCATGCACATGTACATATTATTCATAATGATCCCTATCCATGATTAATACATAGCAGTTACGATGAATCTACCACTCAATATAACTTCCAATTGCAGGGAACAGCACTAAGAAAAGAAAAGAAAAAAACCCTGCAACACAGAAATTGGACGAAAAATTCTATTATCTATAATAAACTCTTTGTGAGTTCATAACATAGATTATCCTTGAAATGAGAAAAAACCAATAACTTCCCTTTTTGATTCGGAAAGAATAGGCAGTAGTAGGCAGGTTGCTTACTTGAATTTTGAATTTGAATGATGATATTCTCAAAATCAATGCCCAAACCAGCACCATTGAATTATAATTGCTAATGTGACTAACTATATATATATATTTATAGCACGATTTCCATCTCTACGACTTAATATAAGATTTGGAAATGGTGGCCATCAACTACTCCATCACCATTAGCAGGCCTCCATTTAATAATATTCAAACTAAATTTTGTGCAGGCCTAATGGAATGGAGTCATGCAGTTTAAATAAACAAGAGAGAAGTCATGCAGTTTAAATAAACAAGAGAGAACTCTTGTTAAATTAATTAATAGAAAATGCTGGTTGGTGGCAGAATGCAAGGTCATTTTAAGATCAGGAAGGTGACTTTCGTTGTATTGTGGATTTGTGTTGGTTTATTAATCACTTATTCTGATTCATATATGTTGATCTCATTATCTATATGATCCGAATATAAAAAGCAGAGGATTCCTGAGAATAGAGAATATATTCATTAGTTTATAATTTATGTTCTAGCATTATTTGGCTAGCTGACCAAGTCATTTGGACATGGCTTTGCCCTGGTTGCAGGTATTCTTCAAAGTGATCCACTAGTGCAAGTGTTTATCATAGATCTCCACAAAAACAGTGAAGTGTTTATCATAGATCTTTATCATAGATCTCCACAAAAACAGTGAAGTGTTTATCATAGATCTTCACAACAACTATTAACAGTTAATCCATATGGATATAATTTCGAAAACAGTTTGGGATACAAAATTCAATTCATTACGCCGTAAGGCGTTTCCCTTTGAAATGAATTGCCCCAGCCGATGCCGTGTCTTATTGTTGACCGAGTTTGGGATACAAAATTCAATTCATTACGCCGTAAGGCATTTCCCTTTGAAATGAATTGCCCCAGCCGATGCCGTGTCTTATTGTTGACCGTAGATTTGTGGTGTTAGACGATTGAAGGAAGTTTGGTCGTTGATCCTCACACTGTCCTTTTGTCTCCCAACCCAATGGCCTCTGTGTCTTCTGAGTTATTGTTCGGGCGGTGGCAGATTAAGCATTTCTTGCTGTCGAGCCTCGCACGGACACTGGAGGCCTTTCCTACGATGGTAATGATTTTCGCCGACTATGAACCCCATTGGCATTGCAATGGAGGGAAAACTCCAGAGGATTTCCTTTCCGTGAAGCCAAGGTTCGAATCCTGTAGCCCGACGGGATCTATATGCTCCATGGACCCAGCCTCATGGGACTGGGACGGAGGCCCCGGGGTTTCGACGGTCTGCGGATGGGATCTCGTCTGCGGCCAGAAATACAAAGTTGGGTTTTTGCAGTCTGCGTTCTTTGTCGGGTGTTTGCTCGGTAATTGATATTTTCAGCCCCTGTGCGCTTTTATATCTGACGGCTGATCGCCATTAAGATTTTCTTTCAGTTTCTGATTTATTTTTTGATACAGGTGCAGGGATATATGGGCATCTATCGGATTCTTCGCTGGGGCGTGAGGGTGTCCTGAAGTTGGTCTGCATCTGCAATGCCATTTTTTGGTTTCTTTACGACAATGTCGCCGAATTTCTGGGTTTATTTAATTCTCCGTCTATTGACGGGAATTAGCAATGGTGGCCTGGGGTTGTCGTCGTTCGTCTTGGCGACGGAAGCCGTCGGACCGTCCAAGAGAGCACCGGTTGGCATGTCGACTTTCTACTTCTTTTCTCTCGGCATAGCAGTGCTGCCGGCTCTGTCCTACTTTTCCAGCAACTGGAGATATATGTACGTCACGGGTTCGATCCCCTCGGCCGTGTATTGCATCTTCGTTCTGCCATTCGTTTGGGAGTCCCCGCGGTGATACCTGGTGAAGGGCAGGCTGAAAGAAGCCATGGGCATCATGAGATAATAATCATCATCCCTCCATGATTCACATTATAGAAATAATAATTGACATTATCCACATACACAACTCTTGTGATGCATCTTTCTCATATGCTCAGGTCATTTTTTGAAATAAGTGTACTCATCCAATGATGGAGACTCAACACGCATGAGGTACATTAGTCATTTATTCATAAGAATATTTTTCATTTAGTATATTGGGATGTAAAGATTGTGGGTTGAAGTTGGAAATGAATCATGATGCTTGGAACTTATACTTGTTGCATTATTTCATTTTTGTGGTTATATCCTCCTTCTAGTGAAGTGTAACCATATAGGGACTTGTCCAACCTCATTAAGAATAATAAGCCTAAATAAATTAAAATAGAGTGGCTATATCATTTCATACTCAACACCTTCCATGCATCCCTTTTTTCCATTCTCCTGTCTTTTAACTTACTTAGTGTCATTAGTTTGCAAGTTTCTTACTTGTCTCATTAAACCGATCGAGTATGATGTGTAAGGGTGTCCCTCCATCATCAAAGTTGAAATTTTGCTCATATCCACCAAAATAAAATAAAAAATAAAACTTTACAAAAACAAAAATAAAAAAAATAACCACACAAAACATTAAAATAATATTTGTTAAATAAATTAAATCCCTCTAAACTCATGTTAGATTTATATTTAAAATAAATCTAAATTAATTCTATTGGAAAAAATGGTGTTCATTTTCCCTGCAGTTCAACCTCGCACTTTATTTCATTTCATAAAAAGTGAACACCACTCCATTCAAGTACAGCCTTTGACATGTTACAAAAATTGAAAGATCCATATAACCAGCATCCATATGCTCTTAATCCGTGCTGCTATGAAGCCTTCACATGGGTCCCCTCGACCTAAAATTATTTAATGAGAAAGTTCAAAGGGGAGGTGCATTTTCGAACGGGCTCGCCTTTTAACAACCTGCGGATCCTCACTTGATTGTCCGTGCTGCACTAATTTGTTTATCCTGTCGCACAAAAATTCTGTTTTCAATGACAAATTTTACAAGTAATAATAATTTTTTAAGATACAGTGAGCGTTTACAATGATTCAGTGCATGGTTTAACGACGTTTTAGGAGCTAGCCATGGGAGATTTCAGAAGACTATGCTGCTGCTGATGCCTAGAGAGGTTTGTCTATTTTGTTCATGTGTGAAGTCTCGAGGAGACTGCATTTGTAGTTGGGACATTGTTGCCTGCACCTTAAAGGCCTGCTTAGACCTTCATAAACAAAGTTACATTCAAATGAAGCATGCCAACCGAGCCAACATACTAAATAAGTAGCTTCCACTAGGTATTTAGTCATATATTCTCTGTTTGATATGTGCTTATTTATTTTTTATTTTTCAACTTGAAAGGGTGTACCTAATGTCTGTGCATATCCTTCTTACTTCCAGAACACCTAGAATAGGTTACATCATTTGCATTATCAAAATTAGAATCACAACACACGCAAACAAATACATACGCCCACCAAGCACAAGAAAATAGTGTGATGGCTATCAACTTTTTTAAATCAAACTTGTAATAATCTCAATAATAAATCTAATGTTCTTTAGAGAAGACCTGCTACTCTAGTTTTTGTTGGGTTTCGTACAGTTTATAGTGTATCATAAGGAAATACATTTCTTGAAGGGATTGCATCAGAAGGCTCAACGGACCTTTGAGCATTTTTGTAGGGGTTTATGTTATACAATCATTAAAATTTTTGATAAAATTAGTCTGGACTATCCACATGCCTATTTTTTTCAATAAATTTGAAGAAGTGCATGTTTTTGCTTTAATAATATGTATACTGAGTACTCCTAAAATTTTCTGAACTGTAGTTTTGTGGGCCAATTGTTTTCTGTATTGTACGGTATCCACATTTGAATTCAGATTCTATCTTGATAACTATCATTTCTTAGTATGTTTTTATGAATATATTGCGTTGTAAGTGTTCTCTCTTCTTACATTGGACAAGAGAATACGACTGTCTTTGACAATGTGAAGTTGTGGAAGATGCAAAACTTCCCTTGCTTTACATGAGCCAACTTGACCTTCAATAGAAATGTTGCTGAACACAATGAGAAGTTTCATGATTCTTTAGAGAGCATCCCGAAAGGCTTGTGTAATTCCCGCTTTGTTTTGGTTGATGCCTTGCTGAGGAATCATTGAGACTCATCATG
The DNA here is from genome assembly GCA_031772625.1 of Pinus tabuliformis. Classification (NCBI taxonomy): domain Eukaryota; kingdom Viridiplantae; phylum Streptophyta; class Pinopsida; order Pinales; family Pinaceae; genus Pinus; species Pinus tabuliformis. The sequence continues at coordinate 737,489,149 of CM062808.1, forward strand.
GTTTTGTGGTCCAATCAGAACCTATTCAATACTCACCTTCGTTGACTATATTAGTCGAACACAAACCCTGTCAAAACTCTCAAGCCAGTAGGGCTCGGGCACAATGTTAGTTCCTCAATATGGTGATCAAAGTCTGTCTTCAACATTACAATTGTCTTCACGCATCCTTTTTCTAAATGAATCTACATTACATGCGCTTGAAGAACTAGCTTTGAAGTCTCTATTCTCAGGCAATGTTTAGGTCTAAGTTCATGTAGGCAATTCTATGTTGAAATTATACTTGCATACCAGAATCTTATATTGGCGGAAGACCGTTACTCAAATGTCTGCCAAAAAGAGAACCCATTTTGACACACCACCTATGCAGAGGAAGAAGCTTCACAAGTGTTTGGGCTCCTTTTCTCTATCATGGCTGGGGAAGTAGCCAAGAGTAAATATCTCTACAGGCATGAAGTCCAATAAAAATAATGTATAAGACATATTTGACAACCAACAATTGCATCTAAAATGAAAAATATGTTCCCGGCCTTTCAGAAAATGTGGAGTCTAGCAGAATGTGAGGCCGTCATTATCATCGAAATTCCAACCAGATATGAATCTTTCAGTCTTATGGTATTATGGGACAATAACATCACTGATATATGAACTATATATCAAGCTTTTAATCCTAAAATATAAGTGATGGATGCTTCATTACAAAGCCTAGAAGTCTTCTTTCAAATGTAACAATTGGATGATGCACATAAGTTGATGCTAATAGAAGTCCGTATGGAGTGACCAACCCATAACATGGTGGTGGGCTCTTGTACGAGAAGCCTTCTTTCAAATATAACAACTGAATGATGCATAGAAGTTGATACTAAAAGAAGTCAGTATGGAGCGACCAACCCTTAACATGGCGGTGGGCTCTTGTACGAGACTTAGTCAACTCAAATTCATCTCCTACACAAACTTTGATATGCTTCAAGCAAGAAATGCAAGATAGGTTATACCTGAAGGGGAAAGCAGAGGAAATCATGAAGCAGTGGATTCATGTAAGGCAAGTACCTAGTCAAAGGCATCAAACAATATTTTTGATGGCTTCAAGTCCATGGTGACGAATTGGAAGTTCCTCGACTCACTTCTCAGAGGACTCTCAACCAAAATATCCAAAGAAAAATGGACCTGCTTAGTATAAATGCTTTGGAGAATGCTTTACAAGTAGCTTTCGAGTTTGAGGCCAAAGCTTCAGAAGAAAATGTACTAAGCCTCCACCAACTAAAGTAAGGTTCTCGAAGCCTTATCTTTTAGAACCGTCTCTATTAGTAACTCAGAGCAGCCTTTAAATCAGGGAAATGATTACACAATAGATAAAATTGGCCAGCGCTTATCAAAAATTCCATCCAGCCAAATAGTCGATGCTCAATCCTACTTTATATTTTCTAAGTGCAACCAATAACTCCACGAGGATAACATGATCCCTATTTAGCAAATACACCCCCTGCCTGCTCAAATGGTTGGTACCTATAATCATAGCCCTGTATGGATAAAAATGATGACTACCAGTTACATTGGCTCTATACATTGATGGCAGTTTCTTTAGCTTTGCCAACAATCATTGTACTCTAGTATAGACTAAATGGACACTGGAATTTCCGTTATCCAGAAGATCGAATCTTACCCAAGGAATTCACAAAAGTTGTTGCCAACACACAATTGGTTGAAAATAATCTCCATCATCATAACCAACTTTATGCCCATAATATGCACAAATGGTAACACATGATACATCTCCCAAACCAACAGAGTCCAACTAAAGTCTAATCCGAGATCCTCCATTCTCAACACTTTATACATAAAAAAACTTGTTTGTAATCGACCTCTCTTTGCACTTTTTGGGGCAATTGCTAGTTATATTAAGTTACTTGAAAAATCGGTCTCCTACAATGTATTTTAGGTATTAGAGGAGGGAAATCGTTATTTCCATTAATTGAGGAATCATTTAGGCAATTTCAGTCTTGTAGAAAAGATTTGTGTTGGTTGAAAAGATTTGTGTTGGTTCAACCTGGGCTCAAAACTTTTTTGTTGTCATCTAATTAATGAATGCATTAGGTTGACCATAACAAAATATCCATTTTCAGAATACACATTATCGTCCACCCTTGCTTTCAACAATGCCCATTCACATGTCGCTATTCTTCCCCACTCTATGCCTTACCACTCTATGCCTTACGGCGTTTCCTTTGCAACATAAGGTGCAAATGCTAGTATACATTTGTTTCTTTTAATATAATAATGGTGCCCATTTAATATGGGTGTTAAGGCTACAAATGGGTGGCAAATTTTTATTATATTATTGGAGTTGAGTAAGGCCCTAAGCGTGGAATGTTAAATTTTCTTTCTAAGAGGTTAATATTTTTTTTTTTAATATTTACGCAGAAGGCGCGTAACGCGTTCTCTCCGCGGGCTTGGTGTGAGCCGACACTGTTCGCAAGGCGACATTTTCGATGTGAAATGAAGAATCTGACGCGTCGCGGCTCAAACACCGTTTTCCATCTGCTCTCGCAGCTTTGTCACCGTTTGTCACGGTTTTCCAACTGTGCTAGTGGCTCAGACACTGTTTTCCAACTACGCTCGCAGCTTTTCAACTACGGGGGAATGACAGCACGATCACCATCCCAGCTTGCTGCCGGACAACCAGGCGCACGAAAACCTCGTAGATTCCAGCACTGGTTTTCTTGTTCTCAGGGCTTATCACCTCGGGTTTTCTGGTTCACAAAATTCGCCTCGCACCAGTCACCTAAGTCTATGGGATGCCGCTCTGAACTTGCTCAATGCTCTCCCTCGCCCACTATTCCAAAGCGTCTGACCGGGTCTCTGCTCTTTTCTTGTCATTTCCGATGAGCATCCTGAAGCTAGCCGTTTCAGGCATTCTCATTCACGAATAGCATGTCAACATAGAGGGAACAACCCCGAATATAACAATGATCTGCCATACGAAATAGGGTTGACGGGTGGTACTACCTCCAGGACCGTCCTTCTATCCACCGTTGAATCTGGTTGAATTTTGTTTTACTCAAGGATAATCTCCGCCGATGCCGAAGCCCAGCCAGAATCTGAAAAAGCAGAGCGTGGTCATTACTGACTTGGGTGTGCTGCCCCAAGAAACACCAGATGCCATGGAGGAAAAAACCATGAGCATGAACGTTATTCCATAAACTTTCTTTCATCCCAGTTTGTCACTCATCCAACCAACGAAAAGTTGCCCAGCAAGTGTTCTGCATAATTCCACTGGGTTCACTGTAGCTGTGACACTCGCAGGTAGGATACCCAGACCATTTTGATCAAAGTAATAAATTCTTCCCAGGAGCTTAGTGATGGTGGAGATGCAGAACAAGTCATAGGCATCCGTGAAGAAGCCCATTCCTGCAATAATGATTGCAGTAATGCAGAACAAGTCACAAGAATCTGTGAAGAAGCCCATTCCTACAATAATGATTGCAGTAAAGCGGTACCATTGCATTTTTGTCAGGTCCAAGGCACTTAAGACTTCCAGCTGATTTCTTGCCATGATGCCAACCTTCCTTTTTCCAAGCTTTCTTCCGAAAATATTTTATTTTTCCTACTACGCAAGCATAAAGCGCATCTTTGTTGACACTTTCCGAAAGGGTAGAAAACATAACAAGTGAAATTAAACAAAGAAGCTTGGGCTGCAAGGACGCTACAAAGATCCAAGAAACTAAATATTCGAAAAGAGACTATTCTCTCCGAATTTATGTGACCCTGGTTGATTTAAAAAAATATTTCCAGCTAGCTCTCAAGAAGGAAAGAATGCAACTAGTCATGAGAATCGAAAAACTTCATAATAATTTTGAGCCGCATTAAAGAACTCAGAAAAAGATGTGAAAATGAAGCAAAACGCACAATTTTCAAACCAAAGAAATTTTTTTCTGAAACCTGGCGACTTACAGTCAACATTATCTAAGCTTTAACTAAAGGGAAAAGAAAGTCAAAAACTGCTAAGCAAGACCCTTGAATTTCATATAGCGAAACTCCTCAAACCAGGAAACTAAATCCTAGAAATTAAAAGGCTGTGTCAGAAATAGGGAAACGATCAACTCAAAAGCCATGGCCGCAAGCCTTTTAAGCCAAGTTCTTGAAAAAACAAGAGGAAAATCGATTAAAAAAAACATAAAATTGAAAAATCTAAGCCTTCTTACAATGCCTATAATGTCTCCTAAAGCTTTACGAATATTTAACAAATTAAAGCCTCTGGTAAATTTCAACTCAAATACTGAAGTATATTTAACAAATTAAACTCTGGTAATTTCAAGTCAAATACTGAAAATCGAGTGCGGATTCTGACAAAAACTCGAACATAAAACCTCTCTTTCCCTTGAATTCATGTCAAATTTTAACCTAGATTCTCGCCAGGCCAAAATTCACAACTCCAGCCCATGATTTTTAGCCATTATTTGATTCTAGAAGTAAAAGACAGTTCAAAACACATTCGATTCGATGACAGCAAAAAAGGATGAGTTCCCTACCTTATTTAGTTTTCATTTGATCAAACTAAAAGCTTAACCAAGTATAACATTTATTGACGTTCCTTCCAGAATTTTTTCTTATCGAGTGCGGATTCTGACAAAAACTCGAACAGAAAACCTCTCCATCCCTTGGATTCATGTCAAATTTTATCGTAGATTCGTAGCCAGACCAAAATTCACAGCTCCAGCCCATGATTTTTCGCAATTATTTGATTCTAGCAGTAAAAGACAGCCGAAAACACATTCGATTCGATGAAAGCAAAAAGGACGAGTTCCTACCTTATTTAGTTTTCATTTGATCAAACTAAAAGCTTAACTGAGTCTAACATTTATTAACGTTCCAGCTTCCAGAATTTTTGCTCTATTGGATATTTATCACTGGAAGCAAATGCAGCCGTTCATTTCATTTCCGTTCCCACTATCCACCTGATTCTCAGATTCCACTATCCCAAAGTCAAGATACATTATCGTCCCCGAACAAAAGATACTCCCCGCACAAAATAAAAAATTATCGGTATGCTCCTGGAAAAAAATATATAAAAATATACTCAGAGAACCTTAAAAATTACAAAAATCACTCCATGTTTGGCGCATCAAATTGGACCCTACCTCTTGGCTTCTCCATTGCTAGAACCTTTTTCTTTTTCTTTAAGTCAGTAAATTATTCTAAGAGTCTGCAGTACATAAAACAATTTCTAATAATCTGCAATGCATAAAACAGTTAACTGATAATTTTTGGATACCACAATGTAAACAACTCACTGCATCAACATAAAAGCTTAAAGGAATTTATGGTAATCGTACCTTTAACTGTTGAAATTCACAGGGAAGGATGAATATCAAGTAGCAGAATGTGTATGTGTGAGGTAGATTGTAACTGAAGCGTTCCAAGAGTGAACCTGAGATGAAAGGTGAGGCCTATCAAGTATAAAACGACAAGTATTAGTAACGCGGCAATCCCTTTGAGCCACGCTGCACACGTACAATGACCGACCAAGTATTATTGATGGGATGAAAAAATAATAAGGCTATAATAATAATTAGAAAACAATGGCAGTTGTGTAACTGTTTTACAATTTTTTAATCTCTTTAAGCTCTCCGGATTGTGTTTTTTTGATTCGGAGGAAAAGGTGATTTTCTTTTCACAGTGATTTAATTCTCTAGTCTCTAATCTCTCTGATTTGTGTTAGTATTTTCTTTTATCTCCTCATTGTGTTGTGTTTTGATTTGTTTTTTTAAATTATTTTACTTCTTTGGTCAAGAGGAAAAAGAGAATTTAAATGTTTTAGAATCTCTTTGATTTATATTATAATCTGTTGTGTTTTGTTTTGTTTGGATGGTTTTTGGAAAGATTTATGTTGAATTTTGATTGGTTTTAATTTTAGAATTAAAAATTTAAAATCAATATATATATTATAAATTGAGACCATCATTAATTTGAAAAACATACAATTATTTAGAAAAATGGTTTGATTTTTTTGACACTAAAGTTATCATCTCTATAATTTCTGATTTTTTTTATATTCAGTTAAAATGAATTTATATGAACCTAATTAGGAAAAATGTCTAAACAATGATTTGACTTTTTGACACTAAAATTAAAATATCTCTTACTTTCAAATTGAATAGGGAAAAGTAGTCATTGCCAAATAAGAATTGTAAAATCATTTATCTACTATAGAGAAACATTCAAAAAGAACACTCACAAACAAAAACTAATAAATGTAAATATCTTGGTTTAACTTCAAATATTATAAAATTAGGAACTTTTTCAAAAAAGAAGGTGGAATATTAGGCTTTCTAATTCATGATAATGCCTCAAGTGTCTACCCTAAACATTGGACTAATAAAATACTTTACATAGTTTCTTCTCAAAATTTTAAATAGCAAGAAAAAACTGGCAAACAAACAAATGCTCTAATCCCCAAGAAAAATGTTCGCCCTTGATAGGCTCACTTGCTTAATTGTGTTTGGTTGTAATAGTCCATGTTGGAAGATGCAACTCAATGTAAGGTTGTAAAAAACCGAAAAAGAAAAAAAAACTACAATTTGATTTCAAAAATTGCGATCTGTTGAACGATGCATGTCCAACGCCCTTGAAAATATTGAAAATCCAAAGCAAACTGCTAACAACTTATTTTCCTTTATGCTAAGAGTAGATTGGGGATGTAGCTGGCAGATCGATGATGGGTCAGAAATATGGCATATAGAAATTATACATATTACTCAAAAAATTAAATAATCACATAAAAACATTTAAATGAGAAATTAAAAAAATAGTATACATTTATAGATATGGTAGGTACTTAAAAAAAAAAAAGAAAAATGACTTTTATATGCTTTTCTTTAGTATTTTATCCTCTTGTTTCCTTTTCAAAAAGGAGAGATTTAGAGGTTTGGCCTTGACTGATTTGAAAGGTTTGGGATCCATTTGAACATAGTAACTATGATATGAATTCATGTTCTTTCCCTTTATCATATGTAACCTTTTTCAAAAGGTGCATATTTATGTTTTGTGTCAATGTTGGAGATATCAATTTACACATTGACATTGTATCAATATGAATAACCATCATGCAAAAATTACATGGTTTGAAGAGGATCTCCCTAGCTAGGGGAAAGTTTTGGGTTTGATTCCTAGCATGTCCAATTTCCAACATGGTATTAGAGCTAATTGTTACTCTTAATTGGTAGTGGCTACAAGGCTTCAGTCAAACTGTTGTTTTAGCTAGTGGGGAAACAGGGTGGGTTGTTGGAGACTGCAATCCACTCCTTTAAAAATTGATGGAACCTTTTTTGGAAACTAGAGTAAGAAGGTATCATTGTCTTTGCTCTATTCTTATTAATTTATATGAATTTATTAATCATAAAAGTTAGATTTAATGGCGAAAAATGAATAGTTTCTTTAGTATTGGGCAAGGTTAAATTATTGTGAAGGTTGTTTATTCTAAAATGTATGAGATGCCTTAGGATAATGAGAAATTATATTAATGGTCTTGTGGCAAATTAACATATATTAGTCACAAGTGGCAAATTAACTTGAGTTTACGCTTCACTTCTTCTTCACCCTCCACACAGAGAAAGACAGAGATAGTGAAGTTGAGACGAAATGAGGTGAGCCACAAGGGAGGAGAGAAAAAGACAACGAAGTTGAGACACAATGGAAGACAACCACATGTACTGATAGTAGAAATCAAAATGCTTGGTTTCTTGAGCTTTCGACGTTCCTTTGCACCTCTTGGTGCAATTGCTAGTATATATTTATTATGGAGTTGAGTAAGGGGTTAGAAATGGTGGTTATTTTTTATTTTAAAGAGAAAAAAATAGTATGTTTGGAGTTAAGAGATGTAATTAAAAGTAAATTAAATTAATTGTAGTGTATTTAAGTTTAGTTGTTTTTGTTTTTGTAGTGTAAATTAATTGAGGTTAACCATGGAGCCTAATCCTGAGAGTGCCGAGAGAATTGAACTCGTGAACTCTCAGTAGCATGTTCTTTAACGACAAGGAATCGCCCAATTGAGCTAACCCTCGGGCCTTCTTTAAATTTAGTTGTTTTAAAGGTGAAAGGAGTAAAATAAGTAATAGTCGTCAATATTTGATATTGATTTTAAAATTAATATTTTATTAAATGTTTAGTTTAACTAATAGATGAAATAACTCTTTTAGGGCACTTTTTCTAGTCAATTTGTCCGAAATCCAGTAGATATGTTAAGAATGAGAGGTTAAGTTGTCTAATTTGCAAAGTTCAAGTGCCACAGGGGTTTTTTAAGGGTGTTGAAGTCATCAATGCATTCAAGAGTGCATTTTAAGCAACAAGAAATTATGATCTTGCTTGAAATTGTATTATTGAATTTCAGGCAAAAAAGTCATTTCATCTATTAGTTAAATTGTGCCTTTAATAAATCTCTTTTTTTAATTTCAATTCTTCTATACTCATTTAAAATTTCATCAATTTGACACGATACTTTGAAAAGGTAGAATTTTTCCATATTTTATGAAGCAAAATGGGGAGGTCGACACGCTGACTACTTTAGGAGCCACGATGAATGATGAGTTATTTAAATAAAATGGGGAGCTATGTGCATATTACCCATCCCATGAATTGTCAATGTATTTAGGTGACTATGGCATATTACAACATTTATCCCATCATGTTGTGAAGAATGGATGGTTAATCGAGACATCTCATTCCTTCCCTGATTTGTGCATGGTTATGTTTAGTATATTGCGAGAAGGAAATTTGTGAGGGTTTATTAGGAATGGAATTATGGTTTAATTCGATGTTATTATTTCTATCTCTACTCTTGGATCCAATTATGAAAGAGCCTTGGGAACAGGCTATGGTCCTTTGGTTATAGAATGTTTAAATTAGACACTTGGTAAAATAGAGGCAGGGAAAATGTTGCATTTTGTGTGAGATAAAAGAGGGTCACAAAGGGGTTAAACATTATGAGTGTGAGACCATAGAAGCATAGTGCAATGTCATCAATTCCACCATTCATTGGAATCATTGGTAGGAATAATTGGATAAGAGTCTTAAGCTGAAAATTAAGACAAGGATCAATGTGCAGTGGAGACCACAACCCACAATATTGTGCAAACAAGGGATATGGAGAAGGAGATAAACACATTCATGCATATCCATCACTAGAACTATATGTAGTTAGCATCTCATATGGGTTCTTAACATTCTTTAGTTGGAAGGATTTCTACCCGCCTTACCCACCCTAGGAGGTTGTCTCATCTCCCATTAGGCTCTTCATCCTTTAGGGACTCCTCCCTCTACAATGTTTCTCAAGTAAAAAAGGAGGATGTGGACAAACAATGGTCCCTAAATCAAGAAATAGTGGACACTACATGTGAAGTCACCATTATAACTCAATTTGAAGTGGAAATATGCACTAAAGATGCTATAATGGAGACTCAACTGGGCTTGAAAGTTAAATACCTTCGAGGGCACTAGTTTTTATTAATGCATATCATATGTTTTGCCAAACTATAGGATAGTGGGAGCCATAATAAAAGATAAGTGTCGAATCCATTCTCATTAATATGATACACATTTAAATACAATGTTCTGATTGTTGGATTCATCTTTCAAGGTCTTTTGGACTCCTTGTGACAGTTCATATTCCACATCATAACCCTTATATATTATGTGTCTAACATTTCCCCCTTTAATCTGAAGGGGTGTATGTGAGACCAAGTAGAAAGATGAGGACAACTCCCAATGGCTGAATATGCTCTCTGAGTCTGGTGTTTTAAGGAATACTATGAACCAAATGGGTAGTAGAAGCCAAAATCTTCTACTAAATGGTAGTTTAAGGCTGACCACTAACTTTGGAACTCAACTATAATGCTCAATAATTCCTGGAACAATTCCAAGTTTGCTAAAAGTTGATGACATCTACTAATTAGAAGTGCTAACAAATGGTAATTTAAAGATGACCACAAACTGTTGGAACTTGGCTCTAAGGCTCAACAGTTCTTGGAACATTTCCTAATTTAGCTAGAAGTCAATATTTTTTGCTAACTCGAAGTGCTCATGAACGGTGATTTGATTATGACCACAAAATGATATAAGTTTGAAGATGACCACAAATTGAATCAAGCTCATGGTTTTGACTTTCACTCATGCTTGAGACCTTGATTCTTTATACATGCTTAGTTGATAGGGATTCATTATAGAAGCCTCATTGTCAATTTCTTGTATCAATCCCCTCTATTAGATACAAGGTGAGAAGATGGATATCTTTCCATAATGTTCACATGGATGAAGATAAAAATCTATGATCCTCCATGAGGCCAACTCAATGAGGATGCAAACTTCCACCAAAATTGGACCCATTAATAATGCAACTTAACTAGTAAATTTACAAAAAATATTATTTTCAAGTTACCATTGTTTTGATTTTAAATGTGCATATATGAACAATGTTACATCCCTGGAAAAAAAAAGAGAAAAAGAGAAAAAAAAAAAAAAAAAAAACTAACTATATTATAGTCGTTCCATTCCAAAATAAGTGATCACATCAAAGATGAAAGACCATAGCTACCTTCACATTCTCCCCCTCTATAAATCTCTATGTTATATATTTTAATATTCATTTTCCAATTGAAAAGAATATTGAAATGAACTAGTCCATTTGCTCATTTTCCATCGTGTAGCTAGGGTTTGAGTCAAGTGATCACTCAATGAAAAAGAATGCATGCATTCACATCTGAAGGTACTACACCTTATCCTTCTTTCGATCTCCAATAATATGATATGGGAGATAAGCAAAACATGTTTTGAGCATTGAAAAAGTCACCTTAATGGAAATTAAATCCCATTAGCCCCACCTACCAATTGCACACATGACACCTCTTATGTTCTGTTGAGATGGACAAGATTAGGGTAGGGATTTCAAATCTGAAACACTCATCAAATTTGACAATTTATTCAACTCTATGCCTGTTTTGATCATTTTAACCAAAAATATTGATAGGTTGGATTTTTTTATTATTATATTTGATAAGAAAATCACCTATTAACAAACAATTTTCCCATCAAATTCCATCCTTGGATGGGATGGTGCCCATGGAAACCTCAATTGCTACTATTGCTTCGCCATCAAGGTGTCATACTTGAGGGCATTGACACAATAATTTGGTTTTACCATGAGCGCTTTTAATTTTACTTTTATCAAGATGCAACATATCTCACCTTAATATGAAGCATAATCGATCAATACTCACTAACAATAGAAAATAAAAACCAGACAGAGAAGAGATGATTGGCATTCATTCATGACATTCAAGGGGTTTAAGGTGAAGGAAAATCTAAATTAATAACACATAGAACCGATCAGTGAGAGCATACTATGAGAAACTGAAACAAGGAATACAAGGCCGACAATTGATCGAGAGAGCTGATGAGAATCTGAGAGAATGCAATTTATCAAAATGGACAGTTAAGAGAGTTGAGGAGAGTGTCGAGTAAGAGAAACCCTAAGAGAGCCCATAATGAAATGGTTTGTGGGAGGAGGAAAGAGGCACGAAGAAGCTCCAAGAGGGAATTGTCAGGGTTTGAACCAAGCTTGCGTAGGAGAGTACAATGAATGCTACACATAGACTAAGAAATTACAATGGAAAAGGTTGAGGGAATGTCAGACTTGAGCATGGTGCAAATCTAACAAATTTTTGGGAGCACCTAGCTCTTATATCATTGTTGGATTGTGGAGCCAAAATAAAAGATAAATGTGGAATCCATTCTCCTTAATAGGATACACATTTAAATATAATGCCATAATGATTGGATTCATCTTCCAAAGTGTTTTGGAATCTTTATGAAAATTCACATTCCACACCATAGCCCTCGCTAATTAAGTGTCTAACATAAATGATTATTCTACTATTTCAATATGAAAGGTAGTCTTCTTGACATGCCCTATAAAAGCTAAAAGTGGAAGGTTAAGAAGAGAGAATATTTGGTAATTAAATTATATTTTTTTTTTTATAGTAGGCCAAGGCTAGAATCCTCAATTGTAACATCACTACATTGATTACAACCTTTATAAACATTTTTGTATAAATACGCATCCCAGCACGATATTTGATTGCTAACAAAAACTCTATTTAAATGTAATAAATTTATTACTGATGAAATTTATTCATGTCCTGATCATGTTACCAAAATGCATGAATGCATGTTTAATGTTAATTATGTATTAATGTTTTTAATCAACACCAAAAATTAGAGTGATCATATATTAATGCTTAAAAACAATTAATTAAACAATTATGCTTTAATTAATTAATAATAAAAATTGATTATAAATAAAAATTAATTAATTATTATTATTATTTGAAAATTGAGAAATTTGAAGAGAACATATGATGGGCTAGAGTTCTGAGGAGGGGGTTTGATGTGAACCACGATACCCATCTCACAAATTAATTCCAAATCAGATCATTAAATGTGACTGAACAATCCTTGTTGAGTGGACAAGATCGTCATCTGTTGAGTTCATGAAAGGAAAGTCACCTAGATGGTGCCCATGCCGAGTGCCTCTAACACCTTGAAAAGCTAACATGTGGGCGAAGGCAATAGGCGAGAGGAAGAAGAAGTATTCTCTTGACCATACCTAGGACATAACTCAAAACCATAAATAGGACAAAAAATTTAGGCAGGGGGTTGGATTTGGTTTCGCTGAAGAAATTTGTGGAAATCCCAGTGTCGAAAACAACACACAAATAACATACTTCTGCACTGGATTGTTGCCACTCAAATTCCAGTTTTTCTTGGTGTTGCTAAGATTCAGTGTCGAGGGAAATTGAATGAACATATTAGGTGCTTGTTGGGAATGATAAACAACTGGTTCTTGCTACAAGTGATAAACCACTGATGCTTGTCCTTGTCTAAGAAACCACCTGTATAGTGATTCATGGGTGCTTGTGATTAAACCACTCGTACTCGCTACAGGTGAGAAACCACTAGTGATTTCCAAGATATTGATATACCACCTGCAAGTTGTTTCACTTCCTTCGCTCAACTGGTGTATTGCTTATAAATTTTACCTCTCATACTTTGGACTTGGCATGGGGCTGGTGAGTTATGGAAATAAAATAACACAACTACCTATGGTTTGAAGGATAGCATGAGGTCGTTCTCCTGTCGCCAATGGAAATCAAATTAACTAGATAAGTAACCTAGTGTGGATACTATTTAAGAAAATTAATTTCTCATATAAATACTCCTGTGTGAATTATGTTGAACATTTAATTTCCTTTCTCTATTTACATTTTTTCTTTTGGATGATTGATGGGTTATGACTTGGGGAACCACTCGTGTAATATGCATCTAGTATTCGGCGTACTTATGGTGTTAAAAAGTTTCAGTAGCACTTGGACCCCCTATCCCTAATGGGACGATGGATGGGTCTGCCTTGTTAGTAAACCCCCCTTCCCATGATGATGTTGTGTACATGTATCTAACCATTAGTACCAATATGAGGTAACATGTTTCACAACAGGGCTTGAACCCCTGACCCGCAATGGAGTGATGGGTGGGTCCACCATGTGCATATAATTTTAACCTATGTTTATAGATAATCTTCCATTGACACAATTAGTGTGTTGAGCGTTTCTTTGTGGCTTGGGATCCCCGACCCCTGGTGGGTGATGGGGTGGGTCCCTCACCTCTTTTGTTATCAACACTGATGGGGTTAATATATTACAGGCATACTTAGACCCCTAAATCTCGATGAGGCAATGGGTGGGTCCGCCTTAGTATTAAGCCTAGAAACCTAGGGCTTACGACCTCTCTTCTATGTACTTTGTCACTAGCTGGGTCGACAAGGGGGCATAAGGTGGATGATGGCCCACATGATCCACTGGTTTTGTTTATTCTATATACTTGTCATGTTTATAATTTATGCAACGTGTATCAAATGTGGCATTGTCTTAATGCACATAAATAATTATACACGACCTATGACTCATGATTTGTATAATCCACGAAATATGTTAATTGATACATATATGAATATGCACTATGTTTACGATACATTGGGTGTGTGTGTGTGTGTGTGTTATATAGTGGTATCAATCTAATACATATGTTATTTGATTTCATGTAACGAGTATCTGACACATATATGAATATGCAATGTGTTTTCAATATGTTGGGTGCATCTACGCACACACACAATAAGTCTAGAATTGATGTGGAAAAAAAGTTAGCCCACTAGGCGACCAAATTAAGAAGAGAAGCCACATAGGTACCACATGGAATGCTAAGGTTAACATGGCCAATGTTAATAAGGAAAAAAATCTACAAAGTTTTATCTTCAATCCAAGTTTTGGATCGACAAAAAATAAATAAATAAAAATTTACATCATTGGAATGCTCTAACCAAGTTGGGTATGATGACTACATTAACATCTAATTTTGCAAGTTTCTAGGAAATGACATTTTTGTGATCTAATACATTGTTAAACGTCAAGAAATTGGTGTTAAGACATCAGTGACATCTTCCACAACCCATATTATTACAAGGGGGTGGTAGGTTGCATTACAAAGTGGTATCAGAGCCCAGGTTCAAACTTGATTGAATGGGCCTTGAAAAAGGAAGATTCACATATAAAATTAAATAAATATTAGAAATTGCAATTATGATTAATATGAATGAATACATTGTTAGTATGTTGACATGTTTTGTATAATTTTAGTTAATATGAAAACTAAATAAGCCTCAAGTTTGAATTGTTGAATTGGCGTATTCATCTCACATTTGACTGATGGTTACATGTGTATAAGAAAACATAAGGAATCACACATCCCATTTTGAAAGTAAAAGATGAACATTAGGATAGTACAATACAGTATAGAGAGAGCCCAGTATGATCAAGAGGAAGAATTTGTTGGAAAAAGTGTGGAAGGAAACTCCCCTTACTAGATGGAAACCCTCATATGTTTTAAGGTCGAGTTAATGAGTTGTAAAGAAAATAATTAAAGAATCATTAGGGTGCAATAAAATTTGAAAAAGTAAACACAATGATATTGTGAAGCCTATCAGACTTACAAAGGAAAAAATAGTATGAGCCTAGTGCTATCTACCTAGATAAACGCAAGTCCAGGCAAATCTAACTGAGGTAGAGAGGCATGGATTTGAAGCTAATATAGGAAAATACAACAAATCAAAAAGGCATATGCAAGATAGTGAAGATAATGTGAGAAGAGAAACTCCATGGAACACTTGAGAGAGGAGAGCATATGGTTTGGATTAGTCGTCAAGCACTACAACTAGAAGACATTATCTACGAGGAAGGAATGAAAAAAGCCAAATACTAGAGGAATTTAAGAAAGTGAATCCCTTGACCTTCGTTGGAGAAAATAAGAAAGTTGAAGAGGTGGAGCCGTGGTTACTAGTGATGAAGGAACATTTTAGATTACATGATTATTCTGAGAACATGAAGGCCAGGGCACATATTTTCAAGTTAAAAGGTAAGGATGACATATGGTGGGATGAATTAATAAATGTTAAAGATATTAGAGAAAATGAGTTGTCATGGAATGAGTTTGAAAAATATTTCCGGGAGAAGTATATGTTAGACAGGTATTATGATGGTAAGATCAAGGAATTTCACAAGCTCAAATTGGGACAACTTACTGTAGATAAGTACACAAATAATTTTTTAGAACTACTAAGGTATGTACCTTATATCAAGGATGAAAAAGTAAAAATTCAAAGGTACCTCAATGGGTTTCCTCAAGCATTCAGAGACATGATCGAGTTTGATGAACCCAAAACATTGGAGGATACTATCTAGAAAACCAATTACTATTATGAAAAATCTAAACATAATACTAAGAACCTGATTGATTGGAAGAAGAAAGATCAGAGCAACTTCCAAGTGAAAGGATCAAAATCTTATGGGGATAAGCACATGGGTATAGAGGGGAAAGATACCACTCATGTCGAAGGTGAATTCCAACAGACATATCCTACCAACAGAGAGCAACCCTCTAAGCTAGTAAGAGAAGAAGTCAAGGAGTAGAAGAAACTTCAATGTTGGAACTGTGGAGGAAACCACCTGCGAAGGGATTTCCCTCAACTGTAGAAGAAAAATGACAAAAGGTTATACAATGTAGAAGAGGTAATGGTGGTGAATGATGTGGCTCAAAGTATGCCTTGAATTTATGCAACAATGGACATTCGACAAGCAGATCATCAAGCATCATTCGTTGATATGGAAGGTAAGATCATTGACCAATCAATTTCAATTTTAATTGATCCAGGATCTAACCTTATTTATATTAGTTCTAAAGTTGTAAAAGATTGTACCATGAAAAATAAAGAGCATACCAAGTTGTTGATGGTCTGGTTAACCACAAGGGCTAGGAAGAAAGTAACAAAATTAGTGGAATCATGTCCCCTAGAATTTGATGGCATGTCTACAAGAACAAATCTCAACATCCTTTTGTTGGGTTTGTATGATGTATTAATTGGGATGGATTGGTTGGCATCTCACAGTACGAAGGTGGATTGTTACAATGAATTAATAGAATGCCTTGATGATGAAGGTGAGGGAAGAAAACTGTAGGGAAAGAAAAAATTTATTTGTGTCAGACAAATTTTAGCATTACAGGTAAATAAATGTAGTCATAAAAGGTGTACTCTATTCATGATGTTGAAAAAATGCAACAAGAAAAATCCTAATTTATTTTATCCTTGAATTAAATTGTAATTCTAATTCTCATAGCAATTGGTAACAATTAACTAAGTTAAGTTGACTTAGTTGGCTCAGTAAATTCGAGTTAGGAGTCCATCTAGAGTCATGTATATTGATCCTTGAATTTTAGGGGCCTAGGTTAAGTTGTTTTTGAGTTATAATTATTTAATTAAGTTTAACCGAGTTAAATTTAGTTAAACTAGTTCTAATTGATGGAGGAACTAGTGAGAGGTCAAGTGAATTAATTTGGATTTAATTCACATGCAGTGATCAATTAGATAACAGATAATTCACTCATAAATAACTCATGCATGTCAGTTCTGAGAAAGACCCAATTGAGATTAGAGTTTAGGGACAATGTACTATTAGTTGTAAAATCATCTAAATTAAATCGATGGTGCATGCAATCAGAGGAAGGCCTATGGACAGATTGTGCAGTTATGGATGAGGAATTTCCAAATTAAATATGGGCTAATTCCCTAGGAAACTGTGCAAGGAAGTAGGAGCTTGGAAGGCAGCATATTTGGCTAAGTATTGGCTTGAGTTGGTTTGTGAAGCAGTGAGATAGATTGTACTTGTGTAGAGATTATTCGGGTTGAACAAGCATTGTATTTTATTCTCAGATCTTCTGATTAATGCAATATATAGATAGCAGGGGTTTTTAGCTGTGGCTTTCCCTAGAAAATTATTATGTTATGTGTGATTGAAATTATTCCTTTTTTGCTTCGTGATTTCATTGATCAATTTTTGTTTCCGCTGATGATTTGAGTACATTTAAGTCAATTTTTTTAGAATATTACAATTTGCAGTTTGAATCTACAAGAAAATTCTACATGGTATCAGAGCTGAAATCACTATAAAAGAGGAGAATATGAGTTTGTTTTGTAAGAGAAATAGAATTTGCAGTATCATACTTCAGAGCAAACGAGATGTCATTCTACGGATTGAGACTTGGGTATGCCCTTTGAGGGAAGTTCGAACTACATAGCTTGGAAGGACAGGATGGAGGCAGTGTTGGAAGACAACAGGCTGAAGGAATTCATAGATCATGATATCCTAAAGCCTCCAAAATCTGATGCTAAAGATATGGCATAGTGGAGAATGTGTGTGGAAAAGGCGAGAAGGATTATCCTAGAAGGAGTTCAAGATAATATTGTCTCGAATCTCCACGATAAGGAAAATCTATTTGCAATGTTAAAGGCCTTGACAGAATTATTTCAAAACAACAGTGATTATAGGAAGCTGGTACTGAAGGACAAGATTAGAAAGATCAAGATGGAGAAGGGCGATACAATACCGAAGTACTTGACCAAATTCACCCAATGTCAGGATGAGCTTGGAAGTGTCAGCATTACTATTGCAGAAGACGATCTAGTGAGCCTGACACTTATAAGACTTCCCAAGAGCTAACACAATTACCAGGCTCCGTTAATGGGAGGGAGAAGCTACCAGAGTGGGAGCGATTGTTGTTCGACTTGGTATAGGAAGAGATTTGGCGAAACATCATAGACGGATCCTCATCCAAGCATGATGACAAGGATAATTGTGCCTTATATGGAAAGGCAAAGAAAGAGAAGGGGAAGTCATCCAATTCCAAATCAGATTCAAGTCAGGGCAGAAAGAAGAAGGACACAAAAAATGTTTTCACTGTCATGAGCTGGGACACTATGCCAAAAAGTGTCTGCACAAGAAGGTTGGTAAGAAGCCCTCAGGAGGAGCAGTAGGTGAAGCTATTGCTTCAAATTCCAATTGGATTTCACCCTCATCGCATGCATGGTGACATCGGTGATGGGTAGTGTGTGGTACCTGGATAGTGGAGCCTCATTCCATATGCCCGAAAACAAAGACTTCTTTAGTGACTTGGAGAATAAGGACCTCCAGATGCACATCGAGATGGGAGATGATGGGAGGTATAGTGCGACTGACATCGATACTGTTACCTTTTAGAGGGAGTCTGGTTCTCCCCTCACATTAAAAGATGTCATGTATGTTCCGGGTTTGAAGAAGAACTTGGTTTCTGTTGCCATGTTGGAGGACCATGGTTACGATGTGATATTTAGTAAGGGAAAGGCTTTCCTTTGTCACATAGCTTCAGGATAGGTGAAGCAGATTAGGGTTTGAGTGAAGAACCTCTACAAATTAGATATAGAAGACTGCACTACTTTGAGCGCTAAATTATAGAAGGTGCAGAGTCAAGACATTGGTGAGTTGTGGCATAGAATATTGGGTCACTTGCACCACATAGCTTTGAAAATCATGCAACAAATGTATATAGGACTTCCTAAGGGTGCACTAGAGCATAGAGACGCATGCAAAGGGTGTACATTGGGGAAGTACGCCAAAGCTTCCTTTCATGATAAACACAATTGAGGGCAAGCGATCCTTGATCAAGTTCACTCAGATGTGTGTGGACCATTCTCGACAACATCCACGGCCAAGCACAGGTATTATGTAATATTTGTTGATTATTTTTCTCGTAATTACTGGATTTTCTTCATACAAAAGAAATATCAGATGCTAGTTAAATTTTGTGAATTTAAAGCACTTTTCGAGAAAGATACCGGAAGGAAAGTTAAAGGTCTTAAAAGCAATAATGGTGCAGAATATGTGTTGAATGAATTCAAGAACTTTTGTGATTTAGAAGGCATTCGATGACAATTAATAACACCTCATAACCCACAACAAAATGGGGTGCTTGAAAGGAAGAACAAAAGTATTGTGGGAGCATCACAGGTGATGTTATATGATCAAGGCCTACCGTTGCACTTGTGGGCTGAAGCATGAAACACAACTAATTATTTGTAAAACAAAAGCCCTCATTGAAGTCTCGGGATGAGTACACTAGAAGAATCTTTTTTCAGGTAATAAAACAAATGTCACACACTTCAGGATCTTTGGTTCATCAATCTACTGTGATGTTACCAAGGATGCATGGAAAAATATAGAGCCAACAATTGAGTTGGGTATATTTGTGGGGTACACTGATACACCTCACAACTATCGGGTGTACCTGCCATCCAACATGATGAAAATGGTTCGTAGAGATGTAAATTTTGATGAAGAGAAGGCCATGAAATGTTCCCTTGAGAGGGAGCTTTAGTTACATGTAGATGAGGAGCTTTTAGCTCCAAAGGAGGAACCTTAGGATGATGTGGAGCAACCACATGTAGAGGAGTAGAGAGTGGAAACACCCACTCATGCAGAGACTTCCAAAGATGGAAGAAAGCGCACCAGAGAGGCTGACAAATTGATGCATGATGCAAGAGAGAATGTGGGAGCACCCACATTACAACACATGCAGAGGAGGTCATGATATCAGTACACTAGCTACATGGCTCTAATGAGCGAGAGTGTAGATATTGAGTCATTCTCATTCGAGGAAGAAATCTAGCAACTAGTATGGGTTGATGCCATGGTTGAGGAGTATGAATCCATTACTAGAAATAATATTTGGGAGGTGGTACCAAGACTAATAGAAAAGTTAGTGGTGAGTTCCAGATGGATTTACAAAGCAAAGCAAGTAGTAGATGGGAGTGTGGAGAAAAACTAGCCTAGATTTGTGGCCAAAGGGTTCTCTCAGGTCGAGGGAATTGATTACAATGAGACCTTTGCTTTTGTAGCAAGGTACTCATCAATCAGATCTATTCTAGCACTGTCAGCGCATATGGGATGGAAGATACATCAAAGGGATGTAAAGACAACATTCATCAATAACATGATTGAGGAAGAGGTGTATATTGAGAAGCCAAAAGGATTTGAGACCTTCAACAGAGAGTGACATGTGTGCAGACTCAAGCGAGTGCTGTATGGATTATAAAAAGCACCCCGTTCTTGGTACACCAGGATTGACAACTATTTCACCAGGTTGGGCTTCACCAAAAGTGAAGTAGATGCGAACCTTTACCATATTGTGGTTGAAGGTAAATTGTTGATTATAGTATTATATGTCGATGATTAAAAAATCTGACTGGTGATGAGAAGCTAATAAAATCTTGTGAAGAGGATCTTGCAAGAGAGTTAGAAATGAAGGACTTGGGGCTCATGAATTACTTTCTTGGTATGGAATTATGGCAAGGAGATGAGGAAATGTTTGTCTCTCAGGGAAAGTATGCCAATGAGATACTGAAGAAGTTCGACATGGAGAGAAAAAAACCCATGGAGACTCCTCTAGCAGGTAACTAGAGGAAGGAGGATGCTACTTCAGGTGTAGTAGTGGAGGCTACTATTTATATACATCTTGTGGGTTCAATTATGTATTTTGTGAACACACGAATGAACATGTGTTTTGCAGTTAACCAGCTTAGTCAAGCCATGGTTAAGCCAACCAAACTTTATTGGAAGGAAACTAAACATGTCTTGAGATACCTTAGAGGAACCACTTAGTTTTTTCTTTGGTACATACAGACAGAGGGAGTGAAGCTTGAAGGCTTCACAGATGTAGATTGGGCAAGGATTCCATTTGACATGAAGAGCACATCAGGGGGAATGTTTTGTATTGGCTCAGCAGTAGTTTCTTCGTACAGCTGGACGCAGAGATCAGTTGCACCCATTTCAGCAGAAGCAGAGTGCATGATCGCTAGTAAAGCAACTTGTGAGGCTATATAGATGAGGAAGATCCTTGTTGGGTTGTTTGGTTAGGATATGGATCCTACAATGATCTACTGTGAGAATCCGAGTTGTATCAAACTTTCCGAGAATCTAGTTTTTCATTATCGGTCAAAGCATATTGACATCGGGTATCACCATCTACAAGATTGTGTGTAGAGGAGAATCATGTTGCTAGAGTACATTCCTACAGAGGAGCAAGATGCAAATATTTTGACAAAGGTATTTTCAAGATGTAAATTTGAGTTTCACAGAGGCATGATTAGGGTAGCAGATAATCGCTTTCTTATTGAGAGGGAATGTTTAAAAAATGCAACAAGAAAAATCCTAATTTAAATTGTCCTTGAATTAAATTAGGAATTAAATTGTAATTCTAATTCTCATAGAAACTTGTAATAATTAACTAGGTTAAGTTGACTTATTTGGCGGTAAATTCAAGTTCAGAGTCTATCTAGAGTCATGTAGAGTGATCCCTAAATTTAGGGGCCCAAGTTGAGTTATTATTGAGTTGTAGTTATTTAATTCAATTTAACTGAGTTAAATTTAGTTATACTAGTTCTAACTGATGGAGGAACTAGTGAGAGGTCAAGTGAATTAATTTGGATTTAACTCACATGCAGTGATAAATCAGATAACTGATAATTCACTCATAAATAACTTATGAATGTCAGTTCTGAGAAAGCCTGAGTTGAGATTAGAATCCAGTGGGATAATGTACTATCAGTTGTAAAATCATCTAAATTAAACTGATGGTGCATGGAATCAGAGGAAGACCTATGGATGGATTGCATAGTTACAGATGAGGAATTTCCAAATTAAATATGGGCTAATTCCCTAGGAATTTGTGCAAGGAAGTAGGAGCTTGGAAGGCAACAAATTTGGCTAAGTATTGGATTGAGATGGTTTGTGAAGCAGTGAGATAGATTGTACTTGTGTAGAGATTGTTCGAGTTGAACAAGCATTCCATTTTCTTCTCAGATCTTCTGATTCAATAGGAAGATAGCAGGGGTTTTTAGCTATGTCTTTCCCCATAAAATTATTGTGTTATGTGTGATTGAAATTATTCCTTTTTTGCTTCGTGATTTCATCGATCAATTTTTGTTTCCGCTGATGAGTAGAGTAGATTTAATTCATTTGTTTTAGCATATTACAATCTGTAGTTTGAATCTACGAGAAAATCCTACACATGATTCAGGTAAACAATCTAGTAGAGGGAAATAAAATCGAACTTGAGGATCACCCCATCTTAAATTAGTATAATGATGTATTTCTAGATGAAATACTAGGGTTACCACCTAAGAGACTCTTTTATTTCTATATCAAGCTAATACCTAGTTTGATGCCATTCTGTAAGACACGATATCACATGAGCACCCATGAACTGGTGGAATTGAAATTGCAACTAAAGGAGTTCTTGAATGTAACCTCACCTCCCATATCTACTCAGTTTCACTGGCCTGTTGGGGTAAACATGAGAGAAAGAGTTACTATGACATGAATCAACCTCCTAAGTACAGTTAAGGAAGTGGAATTGACAAACTGAAACTTTACTGATCTTCCTCGGGAGCTATAAGACCCTCAGGAGCCAAACAACCACTCCAGGTGCCCAAACCCTGAGCTAACTTTCCTTTTTAGGAATCTGGACTCTAATTCACTTGCATAACAAGAAAAGCCAGTGGATGTGACCCTCTAATTGCATGGATAACCCCTCTCAGCAATTGCAGTCTAGATTTCCAAGTTCTGAGCATGTGACCCTGAAATCTAATCCACTTTTTCACGACTAGTATCCAAACCTATGCCCAGAACTTGATAGAGCTTTCCAAAATAATGAATGACACAAGGAAAAGTCCATTAATGCAAAACTTAGTCAAGAACTTGAACTATCCAGGCCTAACCATGAAAGACATTTCATCAAACACATTATGAATGCGTAATCTATAGTTCATAAATGCATATCTGATCATAGGGATCTGATACTTATCGAAGAATCGTCAAGAAGGTCTAATTCCATCCCACAATAACTGAAATAACATCTATTAGGTCACACGTTCAATAACCATTGATTTACCAATCAAACATGTTAAGAGCCATAACTAGAATCTATCATGAAACTATGCTTATAACTAACATATAACCAAAATAATAACAATGATTGAACAACCATCAAATCCACATAAGTACAAGCATAAATACTCATGAAACAAAAGAGGAAAATACCTCTTATTAACATATGCAAAAGCCAACCAAGGCAAGGACTTCCACATTGTTGAAAATGCAGCGAGAAAGTCTCAATTTTGATTTTGATTTTGGTTAGTCTTTGCATGCACTCCTTTTCTCAAACCACACTTATCCACCAGGTCAGGGTTAACATAACTATAATTATATCTAGGGTTAATAAAAATAGAAACAACTTGATCATAGAGCTTACCATCCATATCGATAATGGATGCTTGGTGATCCACCTGCCTATTATCCAATGTTGCATAGATCTGAGGACTACTTTTTCCAACATCCCTAGTTGTCTATGCCTCCTGAGCATTGTAAATTTGTAGTCTACCACCCTGATGCTGTGGACTATCTCTCCTGCGATGATCCTTACCACAAGTCCAGCATTGTAAAGGCTTCCTGCCATCACCCTTGTTCTACTCCCCAGATTGAAATCCATGTCCTCTGTCATATGAATTGAGCTTCTTGTGTGGTGATGCATTCTCTTTATTACTTGTGTCTTGTATTCTTCCTTGCTTCTTATCCCATTTTCCCTTAGTCTTGTTATTACCTTTCCAATCCTGTTTAGATTCAGACCTGTGCTTCGATTTCTCATAACAATGCTTCAACTTTCTGATGGCTTCCTCCAGTGATCTAGGCTCATTAAACTCAATCTTGTCTTTGAACGATACCGAAAACCCATTGATTAATATCTGAATCTTCGCTTTCTCCTCCTTAAGATAAGGAACATAGCTCAACAACTCCAAGAATATGCTAGTATACTCCTCATCAATCATAGATCTGATATTCAACTCTTAAAATTACTTTCCCTTGTCATCATAGTAAATTTTAGACAAATACTTCTTCTCGAAGAGTCTCTCAAACTCTCTCTAAGTCAACTCCTCTTCCCGAATGCTTCTGACATTCTTCACACCTTCCCACCAAATTTCTGCTTTACCTTTAAGACTAAAGGTAGCTATCCTGGATTTCATGTTTCCTGAATAGTCATGAAAACTAAAGAATTTATTCATCCCAAGTAACCAAGCTTCTACATCCCGTGACTTCTTCATTTTTCCATCAAATGTAGGGGGATTTTATTTCTTGAAATCCTCTGACAAGTATTGCTTCTCTCTCCTCCTATATGGATGGTGATGGTGATGATGATTTTGTCTCTCTGAATAAGAACTAGAATGCAATCCACAGTCATTACCCCTCCTGTCAGGTGTATCCAAGAAACTACCATCTCTGACTGTATCATCCCTATCAAACATGTATCCTGATTGAGACCTGCTTCCATATGCCCCATTAGTCCTTTCCTCCTATCCATGACTGATCCTAAGTGGTCCTTGTCTCTGCAAATATGATAGACTCTGAAGAATCACTGCATTAACCTCTACTTATTTCTCTTGTGCCCTAACAAGTCTTTCCTGTGACTAAATTATTCTGTCATTATCCACCTTACAACTCTAGATCTTTGCTTACAAAATTCTAAATATGTCTATTATGCCAGGGGAGTACTCATCACCATGCTGCTCAAATGATCTATAGGGAGAATCACGTGAAATGTAGTCCACCATTATGTTAATCATCTTTGATTCTCTGCTTCCTGCAAACATACCATGTTAGATAAACCAAATAAAAACATAATCAACATACCTCAGTGAAGTTTAAGGGATGCTATCTCATCTGCATGATCAATCTAGGTTAGCACGATACATGTATATATACATAATCATATCAATGTGCTGACATCATGCATGACAACACCAATTACATACCATGACCTCATGCACGATAATCATAACCATAACAATACATGCATAACAAACATATAAACACTCACATGCATAATTAACATGTATATAACTGACACGCATGCATGACAAACACATTTTGCCTATCCAGTTAGAGTGTTGAACCTAAGAGCTTTGATACCACTATATAACCTCCCCTCCCATATCTACCTACTTTCACCCACCCGCCAGCGTAACACATGAGAGGGAGAGCTACTATGACATGAATCAACCTCCTAAGTATAGTTAAGGAAGTGGAATCGACAAATTGAAACTTTACCAATCTTCCTTAGGAGCTATAGGACCCTCAAGAGCTAAACAACCTCTCCGGGTGCCCAAAACCCGAGCTAACTTTCTTTTTTAGGAATATAGACTCCCAGTCACTTTCATAACAAGGAAATCCAATGGCTATAACCCTCCAGTTGTATGGATAACCCTACCTCCCAATGACTGCAATCTAGATTTCCCAGTTTTGAGCATGCGACCCCAGAATCTGAGCCACTTTTTTAGGGATAGTATCCAGACCTCTGCCTAGAACTTAATAGAACTTTCCATAATGATGAATGAAAAAAGGACAAATCCATTAATGCAAAACTTAGTCAAGAACTTGACCTATCCAAACCTAACCATGAGAGACATTTCGTCAAACACATTATGGATGTGTAATCTACAAGTCATAAATGCATATTTGATCATAACGATTTGATGCTTATCTGAGAATAGTCGAGAAGGTCTAATGCCCTATCACAATAGCTGGAATAAAATCTATCAAGTCACACATTCAATAACCATTCATTTACCAATCAAACATGTTAAGAGCCATAACTAGAATCTGTGATGAAACCATGCTTATAAACATATAACCATAATGCTAAAAATTATAGAACAATCATCAAAGCCGAGTAATAAAAAGTGTAAATACTCATGAAATACAAGAGGAAAAGAGCTCTTATTAACATATGAAAAATCCAAACAAGTCAGGGACATCTACGTACCACCCGACCATAGATTGGGCTGAACCAAATATCTCTTTCATCCAATCACCCTCGTGCCATATTTCAAGCATGAATGTGGGATCTCATGGAATAAACCAAGAAAAACCAACCTAGGGCTTCCAGAGGAAAAACCACCTCAAACCTCAACCAGTGATTGCGCCTCATGGTTGGAAATCACTAACCATTACCAGATCAGTCTCTACCCAAGTTGTCCAGGGCTTCAGAGCGTTTGTTCCAACCCAACTCCAAGAATAGTAACTAAACCCATAACTTCTGTAGGGCTCCAGAGCATTTGTCAAACCAAGGCTCCAGGACTAGTAACTTAACCCACCAAGGGCTCCAAAGTGTTTGTCCAACCAAGGCTTCTAGGACTAGTAACTCAACCAAAGATATTTCAAGGCTTCTAGAGTGTTTATCCAACTAAGGCTCCAAGGAATAATAACCATAAGGAACATTAGCACCAATCAGAAAACAATCAAGTGGGAAACCCATAACACCATCGATATCCAAGAAATGGAAAAGCTAGGAAAAACCACTGTCAATCTAGACAATCCCCCATGCTAATGATAGATCATAACCAAATAACCACATGCATATACCATCCATGCCAAAACTAGCAAGGGAATCATACATGCAACTCGATACCTGTAAAGTAATATAGTTGTAGCTGTTGATCCTACTGCCCCCTTGCACTTCCTGCTTTTCCTTTGCCTTCTTTCTCCAATACAATGAAAACTAGAGTGATCCAAGTACGCTCTAACAATGCTCCAAAATCTATCCAAGTGTCAAGAGTATGAGAGAGAGAGAGAATAGAATGAGAGTGCCAAATGTTGAACTGGCAAAAGCCGTGAGTTGATCCTCAAAATCCTTTTTATCATTGAGGTGTCTATTTTCTTCATTTTCCTTCAATTTTTCTCACATGCAATTATGTGACCTTTCACCTTCCTTTTCTCCTATTTTCCTTTATTTTCATAAATAAATTCCAATTAATTCCTCTTTTACTTTGCCATTTCATTTTCCAATTTCCATAGCCATTAATTAAACACAAGTGATCCCCATCACTATGTTTTTGCCCAACATTCAAC
Source organism: Pinus tabuliformis (assembly GCA_031772625.1). NCBI lineage: Eukaryota > Viridiplantae > Streptophyta > Pinopsida > Pinales > Pinaceae > Pinus > Pinus tabuliformis. Next base: position 737,516,574 of record CM062808.1, read on the forward strand.
TTTGAATACATGTCCCATGACCTTGGTCTTATTTTGCCTTTATTAACTTTATTAAATGGATTTTTAATTGACGTTGTTACATTGGATAAGGGGTATATCAGACCCAGTGTGTCACCCTAGGGAGATCCTGTTCTATTTGTGAAGAAGAAGGATGACACATTACAACTATGCATTGACTACCAATAGTTGAACAAAGCAATAATAAAGAATAAATATCCATTGTCAAGGATTGATGACTTATTTGACCAGCTAAGAGGAGCTACTGTGTTTTCAAAAATTGATTTGAGGTCTAGCTATCACCAAGTCAGAATTAAATGTGAAGACATTCATAAGATGGCATTTAGAACAATATACATGCAATATCAGTTCGTGGTGGTGTGGTTCAGACTTACAAAAACACCAGCGACGTTTATGTGCTTAATGAACAATGTGCTCAACCAATCGCTGAAAAATTTTGTTTTAGTATTTGTGGATGATATTTTGGTCTACTCAAAAACCAAAGAGGAGCATGAGGAACACTTGAAGGCAATATTATAGTTACTGAGGGAACACAAGTTATATGCTAAACTCAGTAAATGTGAGTTCTTTAAGACTCAGGTTCAATATTTGGGGCACGTGATCTCAAAAGGTGTAGTTGTGGAGCCCAAGAAGATCAAGGCCATCATGGAATGGCCCACTCCTAGAAATGTCACCAAAGTTAGATCATTTATGGGGTTGTCTAGATATTATTGGAGATTCATCTAGGACTTTTCAAAAATTAAGTATCCAATCACAACTCTGCAGAGGAAAGGGGTAAAGTTTTAGTGGACATTAGAGTGCGCAACCAACTTTGAGCAACTCAAGAATTTGATCACACGTGCACCCATTTTGAGGATTGGTGATCCAAAGAAATACTTCTTGGTTTGCACGAATTCTTATAAAGAAGGATTGGGTGGAGTACTAATGAAAGAAGGGCATGTCATCTACCATGAATCAAGGAAGTTAACCAAGCACGAAAGAAATTATGTCACCAACGACTTAGAACTCGTAGCAATCATTCATGCATTAAAAATTTGGAGACATTATTTGATCAAACAAATTTTTTTGTTGATTTAAGACCATGTAGGGTTGAAATATCTGTTTGACCAACCTAAATTGAATGTAAAACAGGCAAGGTGGTTAAGCGTCATTAGTGATTTTGACTTCAAAATCAAGACCACCAAACTTAAGGAGAACAAGATGGTTGATGTGCTTAATAGAAGTATGCAAGTAAACCACTTGGCAACCACAATTTCTTGCGATTTTAGCATCAGGGAAAAATTTAGGGAAGCATTGGTACATGAGGTACACTTTTAGTATGTAAAGGATTGTTTGCAAAAAGATATTGAGGGACCATTGAGTAAGAAGTACACACTCATAAATGATGGGATGATAAAGTTAAAAGATTGATGGTATATACCTTGTTGCCACTTCAATTTCCAGTTGTACAATAAGTCATGGGTGCTTGCAGTTGGTTGATAAACCACTGGTGCTTGCCATGACTGAGAAACCACAAGTGCTTTCCAGGTTACTAATAAAGCACCTACAAGTGATTTCACTTAGCTCAATTGGTATATTGCCCAATTTTTTTTACCTCTCAGACTCTTGACCTAACACGAGGGTGGTGAGCTACAAAAATAGAGTAGTGTAATTACCTATGATTGGGAGGATAGTCTCAAGCCCTCCTCCTGTCACTAACAAAAATTGAATTAACTAGATAAGTCACATGACCTGGATATTTTTTAGGAATATTGAGTTCTCATATAAATATTGATGTGCGAATTATGTTGAACATTTAATTTCCTTTCTCTATTTGCATTTTTTTGGATGATTGACATGTTACAAACTGGTAAACCACTTGTGCAATATACAACCAGTGGTCAACGTACTTATGGTGTTAAAACATTTTGGTAGGGCTTGGAGCCCCCGAACCCCAATGGGGCGATGGATGGGTCCACCCTGTTAGTAACCACCTTCTCATGGTGATGTTTCCCACATGTATTCAGTACTGGTATGAGGTAACACAGTCCGCAATAGGTCTTGGACCCCCAACCTCGATGGGGAAATGGGTGGGTCCACCCAGTGCATATAATTTTAACCTATGTTTATAGATAATCAACACAGGTAGTATGTTGGGCATTTTTCTATGGATTGGGACCTCGACACCTAATGGCGATGGGGTGGGTCTCTTGCCTCTTTTGTCATCAACACAAATGGTTGTTAAGATATTACAATCGAGCTTAGACCCCTGACCTTTGATGGGGCGATGGGTGGGACTGCCTTGGTATTAAGCCTCCAAATCCAGGGCTTACAAATTCTCTACTATGTACTTTGTGTCTAGTTGGGCCAACAAGGGGGTGTAAGGTGGGGGATGATCCATAAGAACCACATATTTTGTTTATTCTATACAATCGTCACGTTTATAATTTATACGACGTGTATCAAATGTAGCATTGGTTTAATGCATGAGAACAATTATACACAACATATGACTCATGATTTGTATAATCCATGAAATATGTTAATTGATACATATATGAATATGCACTATGTTTGCAATATATTGGGCTCATATATCTACACACACACACAGTGGTATCAGACTAATATATATGCTATTTGATTTTATGTATCAAGAATCCGATACATGTATGATATGCAATGTGTTTGCAATACATTGGGCATGTGTATACACACACACACACACACACACACACACACACACACACACACACACACACACACACACACACACACACACACACACACACACACATGATAAGTCTCGAATTGGTGTGGCAAAAACGTTGGTCCACTAGGCGAACATATTAAGAAGAGAAGCCATGTAGGTACGATGTGGAATGCTAGGGTTAACATGTGAAACATTAATAAGGAAAAATTTCTTTTAAGTGCTATCTTCAATCCAGGACCCAGATCAACAAAAAAGTAAAATAAAATTTTACATCATTGGAATTCTCTTACCAGGTTGGGAATGATAGCTACACTAATATTCTAATTCCACAAGTTTCTAGGAAATTACATTTTTGTGACCCAATACATTGTTAAATGTTGAGAAGTTGGAGTTAAAACATCAATAACACCTTTCACAACCCATATTATTAAAAGGGGGTGGTAGGATGTGTTACATCAATTTTGTGTTAGAATATTATCTCTACAGTCTTGGTGAAAAATTAAAGAATCTAATGCCTTTAATATCATAGTAGCAGACTCATATGGATAGCCAGGCATGCCATAATATTCAAAGATAAGCATAGACTTCCTTTCCAATGTTCCTTTTATAGTAGGACTATATTTACCATTTCTAAGACCTCTCCAAAATTCTCTCCTAATAAACATATTTGTTTCAATAAACAACTCTTGGGCATAAGGCTATTTTGATGGGTCTTGTCAATATAATCCAATTTTCATGTGAAACTTGGGAATTTTGATTTTGAAAGGATCACTTTTACAAATTTAAGGAGGGACTAAGACGGAAAAGAAATCATTCTGTTGAATTAAGGAGGGACTAGGACTGAAAATAAATCATTGTGTTGAGTTAAGGAGGGGCTAGGACTGAAAATAAATCATTGTGTTGAGTTAAGGAGGGGCTAGAACTGAAAATAAATCATTGTGTTGAGTTGCTAGCCTTAAAACTATTATGAAGATTAGTTGTATTCAAAGATATCTCAAATTTGTAGATTTTTTTGTGGCTATATGGTGGTTATTAAGTGGATTAAGGGCCAAATAGAATGAAAAAATTAGTTTTAAATCTTATTTTGAAGAGATTGAGAACATCCAATCTAGTTTTAATACTATATTTCTTTTTTAATCACATGTTCACAAATAGTTAAGTCTAGAATTTATTGGCTTTCCAAAGGAGGCTTCCAACGAGATTATGGAATATGGACAATGTTGGAATCCAAGGATAGACTAATGCATGAGCTTAATTTACCATTTATAGGCCAAACAAGACTACTTTTCCTCAACTTTCATTGTTACAATGTTTTTGTGGGTTTTTGATATTTTAGACAAACCTGTTTGATGGTCAAGTCGTGTGATGGTTAGGGATATCTCTTGGACTTCCTCATGAAGTGTTACTTCAAGGTTTTCAAAGTCTTTATTGTCATTATTTGATGTCATATTTTTGACTATATATAACCCACTCTACTAAATTTTCAGGCTCTACCACTATAGGTGTCGTTGCTCTATCCCCTGGCTTAAAGTTAAAAAAATATGAATATATATTTTTGTGTGTTAATTATAGTTATACACATATATAAAGATAGAGAGAGAGAATATTGTGTATATTATCTTTCGGATTGATCGCATTAGGTTTGTTTAGATCGATGTTTTGAACCATCAATGATGGTTCATCTTCAGGATGTGAAAGATTAGTGGAAAACTGGTCTTATTATTCCCTTTAAAAAATAGATGTAAGAGATGCATCGCTGACATATATTAGGGATTATTAATTAATTTATTGAATTTATATTTTATTATCTTAACTATATTTTTGTTTTAATATAAATTCAATAAATTAATTAATTAATTAATAATTCAATCCACAAACAATCACATTGAAATCAGAACCTTAAATTTGTTTTCATCCTTGCTCCTAAAAAATGAGTTTATCATACTCATGTTCTCGATGACTCCGTCCTTATGATCCAATGGATGAAAAGAGATTTTGTATTAAGAAATTTCATGCTTCAACCACTATTTCATGACATCAAGTGATTAGAATATTATTTTTCTCACATCATTTTTGCTCTATATAGAGGGAAAGAACTTTAAAGTTGATAGATTGTCCAAAGAAGGATTGGAATTACAATAAGGCACATGGGAGATCAAAGAGTCCCTTTAGGGACAACATACATCTTATTTTCATGAGTCCCAACTTTAAGTTTCTCACCCTATTAGAGCCTAGTTTTTGAACTTCTTAAAACATTTTTATTTTGGAAAAGATACATAACACCTTTTTGAAATCTATTAAATTAAAATCTAAGCTATGTGGATGTATTGGTCTTCTAATGTACTATCTCGATTTGACTACATTGTAATTAGATGCTACATGGGAGACTATTGACCCCCATATTTGTAAAAGACTTATGAATGTAGTTTTTGATTAAACAATTAGATTATTTTCTAGAGTTGGACCACTTGATTTCTTCAAGTTGTGACCTAACAAGGGTTTCTTGAAGTAATAATAATGGTATTCTAGTCATATAATTATATTACCTCCAATGAATTTACCTTTTTCCCTTTTGAATATATAATATTCCTTTTTTACTTTTCGGCACAATTTTAATATTATAATATTAGTAAAATGTTGATTTTCTTTTTAATGTATCGATGGTATACATTTAATATAGGAGTTGAGTGATAGATGGTAAGTGGGTGGTCATTTTCAATAAAAGGAAAAAAAGGAAACAAAGTATACTTGGTATTTGAGACACAATCGATAATGAAGTTGAAGTAATCACAATTACAATGTTTAGTTTCTCTAAAGTTGAAAGGATCACAATAAGTGATGGTATTTGAGGATTCAAAACTAGTTTTAGAATCATAGTTTCATTAAATTCCCGTTCTAAATTTCAAACTTTTCAAATTGATCAGGAAGGCCATCAAATTGACACAAGACTTTTATAAGGTAGACTTTTCCTATGTTTTACAAAAGAAAAATGGGAGGTTGATGTGTAGGACAATTTAGGAGCTAAGATGAAATGAAAGGTTATTTAAATAAAATGGGAGGCTATATGCATCTTATCTCTCCCATGAATTGTTAGTGAATTAGCATGATAATGGAAAATTAGAACCATTGTCTCATCATGCAATGGAGAATGGATGGTGAGTTAAGGCTCTGTATCTTCACAAATCACAAATCTCATTCCTTTCCCTCATGCAATAATTATATTTAGTACAATGGGTGAAGGAAATGAATGTGGGTTTATTGCAAATTACTTTATGGTTTGGTTCAATGATATTATTTTTATCTTTGCACTCAGCGGAGTAAGCATTGGGAAAGAGCCAGGGTGCTTTATCTATAGAAGGCTTGGCCTAGACTCTATGTAAAATAGAGGCGATAATGGTGCACTACCACTGTAGAGGAAAATAATATGTTTTGTGTGAGATAAAAGAGGATCAAAGATAGGATAGACACTATGATTATGATGTAGCAAAAGCATAGTGCAACATCATGAACTCCACCATTCTCTAGAACAACAAGCTAGGAAGAATTGGATAAGAAGCTTAAGGTGGTAATTAGGTTAGTGATAAATGTGTAGTGGAGACCATAACCAATATTCGAGAACCAAGGTATACAAAGAAAGAGGTGAGCACATTCATGCATGAACACCATCATAAATATCCATAGTTAGCATCCTATATGGGTTCTTTACAATCTCTAGTTGGAAGTATCATGGCCCACCTTAACATCCCCTAAGAGGTTGTCACATCTCCTATCCCACCAAACTCTATGTCCTTTAGGGTCTCCTCCATTTATAGTGTTTCTTAGGAAAAAGAGGAGGATATGTGTTACACAGTAATTTGTCACTGCCTTCATCCCAGTCTTCCTACTGTGTCATGAGTCCAAAATCATGCATGCTCATGCTCTCTGATGTTGCCAAATGACCCACTTTGCCAAAGTTTCTGCATCATCGCGACTGTTGTCAAAATAAACGCGCTGATGAGCACTCCAAAACAGTCCATACGCGCTGCCATCACGGAAGTACACGTGATTCTCGCGATGGTCGAATTTCATGAGACAACGCGACTGTTGCTTTTATTTTATCGCGATGACATGACCTTATCCGTTATATAGTAGCGATGTCAGCGCTCCAGAACAGTTATGTACCCGTAATGATCCAGTTTGGGCGAGTTTGTTCTAACAGTCGGCCTTCCAGATGACTCCAGACCTGGTTGTTGGCCTTGTTTATGTCGCCCTCCCTTCTCTGGCATGGTTGTTCCATCATTTGTGCTACCTTCCTTGGAGATAAGCTCATCTTCCCACCATTCATGGAGACTCCTTCTCCTATTTAAGCTTTCACCATTGCTATGAGCTGCTAGTTTGGAATTCTTAGTCTTTGGAGTGTTGCTGATAGTGTTGTGAGCTTGATAGGTAGCTGGTGTGACAAGTGTGGGATTGTTTGAGAGCTTGAGGAAGGTTGTGAAGTGCTTTTGATCTTGTGTGAAACTTGTGAGTGAGAGAGACTTGTATTGGGAGATCCATCTTCAAGGGTGAATGCTTGAGGAACATGTTGGCTGGACCCTCCTGAGAAGGCTTGTGACGTCAAGACCTGGGTTGTAAGCTTACTCTATTTCATATTTAATACAATCAATGATGTTTTCCTATGTCTCGTATGCAATGTACTAGATAGCTCATGATTTCTTGACTTTATGGGTAAATAGTTTTTTTTTATATCCGGTTATGTGCTGTTGTATTTCCTTGCCTTGTTTCAGGTTGATTACTCTCTAGGAGAAAGAAGCGGAAGCTAGAGCAGCGCAACAGAACTCCATCAACCACCGGTTGAGGTAGGCCTCTAACTTGAACTATTTAAGGAGAATCGTTGTTGATTTGTCCTTGTTTGTGACTAGACCCACTCTAGGGCTAGAGGGGTTGCCTCTGTCCGTAGAGGGAACACTTTCCTGCTTCACAAATTGGTGACCATACTGGGGATGCTGGCCTTTGTCCCTTTTTGTTCATTCTTGCCTTGAGTTTTTGTTTCGGTCTCTTTTCAAAAGTTTGGGGATTAGTTGTCTGTTTCTGGGTTTCCTGGCTTGGTCTGGGAGATGCTTTGTTTGTTTAAAGATTGACTGTTTTGGTTTGGGAGTTTTTGGCTCGACTGTGGCTGTTTTTGAACATCATCGCATTTTTTAATTAAACAGTCACGCTGTCATCGCGCCACCCTTTTTGTAATTTCCTGTCCATCGCATTATTACACCTAACAGTCGCGACGGTTCTGTAAATCGGACCATCGCGGAAAAGGCATGTACTTCCGCGCTGACATCGCATTGTTGCTACGTGTCGTTCTTTATCAGCGCTTTGTTGCTGTGTATCACCCGCGCTGATTGCTGTAGAATTGAATTTCTTCAATTCTGCCTCCTGAACCTGTTAGTCTTGCTATCCCCTGCTGTTCTCACTTGGTTTATGACTTGTTTTTCATTGTCTAGAGGTTGAAGCACTCTCTTGTGAGTTTTGTTGAGCGAATCTTGCCTTTTTTGCTTTGTGACCTAGTTTTATTGTTCCAAGTTTGCTGGATCAGCTTTGCTTGGTTGCTTGTTTGCAAAGATTCGTTTGTTGCTTGCTGTTGGTTTGATTGAGCCTTCCCCTTTGCTTACTTTTGGTTGATTGTCTAGTGATCGTTGTTGAACCAATCTTGGCATTGTTTCGATTTCTCTTCACTACCCGGACATAGATTACAATTGTTTGGGGTCAACCGGTTTTCCACATTTGTTTGTTGCTTACTGATTTCTTTAGATTAAAGGCATCAAAATCAAAAATTGCATCTCATTTAGCATGCGAAAGTGAAAGAAAATTTGCATTTCAAGTTGCATATTGAAAAGCGAATGTTTAGATCTCTCATTAGTAGTATTCATGCATTTTAGGAATTGATGTCTGCTTGCATTGAGTGACTGTGTGTTTCCTTGGTTTTCTTGGTTTGGGAATGATCTCTCTACCCTCCCGTAGGTAGGTGTTCATCGAAGAAAAAGGATACTTCATTCATTCTAGCTGCATCCTAGGATTTGTTATACACATACGGTAAGGCCTGAAAACTGAAACATAATCCAAGATCAACTTTAAAATGAACTGAATGAATCTAACAACGCATTGGAACATAATGCACACATTTAGAGGTCTAGGCTAGAGACGTGCTCCGACGTCGTTAAACCTAGTCACTTTTGTTTCACTCAAGGTTGGGTGATTCCTCCTTCCGTGACGCAATAGTGGTCTAGTACGGATTTGAGCTCCCACGTACCGTCAGGTATATGGGGAGACCCCACTAGGTTATCATCCTTTATCCATAGGAAGCCGTGTCTGCCACCTTACAAGCCGTAATGCATCGAACACAGCATTCGGGAAGATTGACTGCCGTACGGAAAGTCCTTGGTTTTCATATGACTGCCAAGGTGTATATGCAGTTTTACGGATTTGTTTGGTAAACCCTTTTGCCTAGCTTTCCAGAGTAGTCACTTTCATTCCTTTTCGGACTCCCTAAAAGAAAAGGTCCATCTGAGCACTTGTCACTTCAGGCTCATTAAACATTCGAAGGCGACTAGAGTCATCTTTTGTCCTTTTATCGACTCTTTAAAAATGAAAAGGTCAAGTTTTGTTCTTGTGTCTTAAAATTTATTCGGCCATGATTCACATTTACCCGGTTAGATCTTGTTTGCGTTAGCTTGAGTAGGGTTCTTTCTCGTTAGTTTTCCTAGGATCTTTTGAAGTTGTCATCTTGGCGGAATCACAGATCCCGTCTCTCGTTCCAAGTGACCAAGGGTCTCCTTCCTCTGTTGCTCCTAAGGTACCAGTTGTGAGTGATACTCTCCCTGTTATTCCGAGTATCCAACCAATTAACTCTCGCGCTCTAGACGACGAGGCTTACGAAATTCACTGGAACCCCATTTGGGAGGAAGAAGATATCCCTCCTACTCCCCTTGGTGTCTCGGTTCCAATGTCTTCTTCTGATATGGAGGACATATCCCCTGTCACAAGTGAAGAATCCGTTGCGATGAGCGGTGAAATTCCCACCGCAACGGAAACTACACCTTTTCCTAGCACCCCTCTTGGTGTTACGTTGCCTTTACGCTACAAGGCGTTAAGGGATGTTATGTCTTCTAGGACTCCCTCTACGAGTTCTATATGGTCACACGCCGTCACTCCGACCTCGGAGTCCTTTATTCCACAAATTCACAATGTGTCTGTCACTTCCGTCCCGACTATTCCAACTGTTTGTGTGGCGTCTTCAACCCCCGTTGTCGGTGCTGTTACTGCATCCTCAGTTGTGACCGCTGCTGCTGGGCCTTCCTCAGGGTCAGCTTACAGTGGCCCATCGGCATCCGTACCCGGAGTTGTTAATCCTGCGGTAAATGCCTCACCTTCTTCTGGTTCCATTCCAGCAGGGGGGGCATACGATCAGTATTTGCAAGCTGTCCAGGATCCGAGCTCGCAAGGTCCGTTCTATTACTACGATCCCGCAGGACATTACCTTTATCTTTCCAGACCCTTGCCATCTCAGCCTGCCGTTGAGGTCTCGGTTCCATTATCCGTTGCTTGGGGCACCACCACTTATCATGGTGGCCAAGTATCGCCTGCACATCTTCAAGGACCGCCTAATCAAGGCCAACCGTCTTACGTGCAAACCTCTCAAGGGCAGCAGTATTACGGGCAGTCTTATCCAGGGCAACCTGGGGGCCCACAAGGACAACCCTTTCAGGGACAACCTTCGGCCTCTGGTGGTCCATCTTTTACCTATTTTTCTCAACCTTCTGGTAATCCGGGACAACCTTACATGCAACAAGGTCAACCTGGTGTCCAGCAAGGTTATCCATCTGGGCAAGCTGGTCAACCTTACGTTCAGCAAGGCCAACCCACTGCCCAGTATGGTCAAGCATCTGGGCAAGCTGGTCAACCTTACGTTCAGCAAGGCCAACCCACTGTCCAGTATGGTCAAACATCTGGACAGGTCGGTCAGCCTCAAATCCAATCAGGTCAACCAACTGCCCAGTCCGCTCAGCCATCCGGTCCGTCAGGACAACCCTCAGTTGTGCAAGGACAGCCCAATACCCAGCAAGCTCGTCCTTCTGGGCAGATGGGCCAACCTCAATCTCAACAAGGTCAACCTTCTGGCCAGATGGCTCAACCTCAACTCTCTCAAGGACATCCTTCTGGGCCTGCCCAACCGGGCACTCAAATGATCGTTGCTTCTCAAGCTCAACCTGGTTTTCAGCCCCAGGCTGGGCCCCAGACCCAATCTGGTCTTCAGATGCAGGTTGGATTCCAATCCCAACCAGCCTATCAAACGCAGCCTGCTTCTCAGGCTCAGTTTGGAGCCCAGCCACCTTATGGTTTCCAGCAATCCCAAGGGCAAACTCAATTTGCCCCGTACCAAAATTATCAACAAATGCAGGTGAGTCCTTATCAGAATTACCAGCAACAGTATGTTGCTCCTGCAGGTCAAGTTGGTAATCAATGGGGTGCTGGGGGGCAAATCCAGGGTCAGCCGTCCAGTTATTCTTATAACCCCTATGGGCAAAATCCCTACGGACAAAACCCTTCGGGGCCAAATCCGTCTGGACAAAATCAATGGGGGCAACCAACAACTGGTTGGAACCCTGGTGCTACTCCTTACCCGCGGCCACAGATGTCCTTCAATCCTCAGTTACCTTTCTTAGCAACATTGGAACTGCCAGATGTGTCCAAATTAACTAATGATCCTATCCTTCATAATCCATTCTGGCCACCAGTTCCAACCAAGATTCCCGGTGATTGTCCCAAATTCGATGGCAAAGCTGGAGAAGACCCCCAAGCCCACGTTATGACTTATCATCTTTGGTGTTCGTCAAATTCGTGGCTTGACGATTCAGTCCGGCTCCGCCTCTTTCAAAGGACTCTCACTGGCTCTGCTGCTAAGTGGTATATTGAGCTAGCTCGTGGATCCTTTCAAGATTTTAACTCGTTGGCAATGGCATTTTTAACTCATTTTCAGTTGCCAATCCGGTATGAGACGGGAACGCATCTCCTCACGTCTCTTAAATAGGACACGGCCACGCACATCTCCGATCATATACATGAATGGAGACGGCGTCGTCGTTTGATTAAGTTTTGGATTCCTGATCAGCTCCTGACCGATTGGTTTACAACCTCCTTTGTCCCTGCAATCGCACGGGACATCACTATGGGGGCATGTGTAACTGAAGAGCAGGCTATTGCGCGTGCTCAGTACCTTGACTTGGTTTATTCCCAGTCCGGTACCCTATATGATTATTTGCCTGATGCCCCGAGGCCCGGAACTTCCAAAGCTCCGCCAAAGCCATCTGTTGACGGTGTCATTGGATCTGTAAATCCGTCCTCTAAGAAATCTTCCGTGAACCCTGGGAAGCAAAAGTCGAATGCTTCGAACGAAAATACTTCTCAGGCTGTGTCTAATTCTGGTAATACTTCTGAGGTCAACGCCGTCCAGTCCACCACGGCGGACAAAGCCTCGAAAGGAAAGAAGAAGGGAAAAGGAAAGAATAAAGCGGATCAACCTAAGCAGGATTCCCCTAAACCTCCACCCGAGGAAGGCACCAAACGCAAGCCCAAGTACCCTTGTCTTATCTGTGATGAGGATCACTATACCAAAGACTGCCCGAGGTGGTCTGAAGTTAGTCGATTGTTGAAAGGTGCTCCCGGGACTCCTGCTGTGCTCAAAGAGCCTTTTCCCTCACAGCAAACGCAAATGGTGGCTGATCCATCTCAACCCTCTTCCTCCTTTGGTTCTCAAGTATTTATGGCTGGGACGATCCCCGTCCACATCAGTACTCGGGCAAAAGAGTATCCGTCGCCTGCCGGGAAAGAGCCTGAGGTCCCCTCCAGTGCTCCTTCGTCCAGTTCTGGTCCGCTCCATATCGAGAGACCTAGCACTGAGACGCCCATCCGACCCCCTCCAAAAGGTGTACTCCGGAAGTCTTCTTACAACCCTAATGCTCGTGCTGCCCAGCACTACAACATCGTTGAGGATTTAGCTCAGGCTCCGTCTGCTATGTCCGCCTTAGAAGTACTCCAGAGCTGCCCCTCTCAGAGGAAGTCCTTGCTATCGGCCATCGGTGGCATAGACCCGGCTGACTCGGATCTGATTACTTTTGACCTGGAAAGCCATACACCGAGACTGCCTCACCAAATTTCCTTCCTCATACAGGTCATTATCAACACCAAAACGATTCATCGTACAGTCATTGATGAAGGCGCTTCAACTTGCATCATGTTTGTTGCCTGTTGGAAGGCTATTGGTTCTCCGACGCTGAGCCAGTCTCCTACAACCTTGGAAGCCTTTGATGGGAGAGAGTCTCGCCCTTATGGTATACTCCAACGTTTGCCCATTTCTTTGGAAGGGAAGACGGTCGAAGTGGAAGTTGAAGTTGTTGATGCTAATCTTACCTACAACCTCCTCCTCGGATGTAGCTGGACATATGCCATGCAAGCCGTGGCTTCGTCTCTTTTTCGTGTCATTCGTTTCCCTCATCAGGGGAAGATTGTCACCGTAGACCAGCTCTCCTTCTTCGCCTCCTCTTCCGAAGGCAACGTGCCTTTTGTGGAGCATACCTCCAAACCATATGAGAGTGTGGGAGCTGGACTTTTTAAAGATCCTGCCCTGATGGGTGTTTTTTCACTCCCACCTCCTAACCTCGCTCCTATTAATATGATTTCCGTTCGCTCTGATCCGTGGGTTCTTCCCCCCACTGATCAGATAGAATCTTGGGGCGATAAGATGCCGTTGAGTCCTGCCGAGCTCAACTACGTCGAAATCGTTGCTGCATCGGCTCCCCCTCCTGAACCTGCTCCTTCGAGCAGGGTTCCCGACTCGTACGCTCATTCCCCTTGGCTTGGAGATGACGCTTCTTCAGATCCTTTAAAGGAAACATTTCCTTCTGATGAAGCCATTATCGAGACCATGTCTCTCGAGGAACCTCCTTGGTCTGATCATCACCATCGTTCCTCATTTCTCCCTACCCATCGGGAAATGCTTACCTGTCTCGAGCGGTTTGCTCCTTGTCTCCCATCTCAACCCCTTCAAACACCTATTCAAGTTTATCAAGTGTCCTCTGAAGGAAATATGGGAAACATCACGCAGACCCAACCCATCGACATCTCTGCGAAACCAGGGATTGTCGAGCATATTCATATTGGAGTCACTTGCACTCCGGAGGAAATTCAGCTCTATACCGATCTTTTTCGCGAATTTCGTGATGTCTTTGCTTGGTCCTACGAAGAAATGCCCGGCATTGACCCTAGCATAGTGGTGCATGAGATACCTACGTATCCAGGTGCTAAGCCTATTCGCCAATGTCTACACCCCGTGCACCCCCAAAAGGCTGTAGCCATTAAAGCGGAAGTTGAAAAGCTTCTTAAGGCTGGTTTTATTTACCCCATCCCACTCACAGATTGGGTCTCCAATATCGTCCCTGTGAATAAAAAACAGGGTACCATTCGAGTCTGTGTTGATTACCGTGACATTAACCGGGCCTGTCCTAAAGATAACTTCCCCACACCCTTCATTGATCAGCTCATTGATGAGTGTGCTGGGAGCGAAATGTATTCATTCATGGACGGTTTTTCTGGGTATAACCAGATCAATATTGCGCCCGCCGATCAGCACAAGACTACCTTTATCTGTCCCTGGGGCACTTTCACCTACAAAAAGCTCCCTTTCGGTCTAAAGAACGCCGGTGCTACCTTCCAATGTGCAATGTCCTATGCTTTCCATGACATCCGTCACATTGTACAACCATACCTGGATGATCTACCAGCTCATTCAGTCAAACGCCAGGACCACCCCACTCATCTTCACGAAATCTTTCTCCGCTGTCGACACTACCGCATCAGGCTTAATCCTCACAAGTGTGTCTTCTGCATTGAGTCAGGCAGACTGCTCGGGTTTATCGTCTCCCGAGAGGGCATCCGGTTGGATCCCCTTAAAGTCGAGGCTATTCTAAATCTTCCTCCCCCTGCTTCTTTGCAGCAATTGCAGAGCTTGCAGGGCAAAGCAAATTTTTTAAGACGATTCGTTCCGAACTATGCCGAAGTGGCTAAAGGCTTTACACGGTTATTGAAGCGAGATACCCCTTTTCATTGGGATGCCATCGCTCAAGAGTCCTTCGAGCGTCTCAAGGGTCTCCTTGTTTCTGCTCCATTGTTGCGTCCTCCGAATTATCATCGCGACTATACTCTGTATTTGGCCACTGCCGATACCACTATCGGCATGGTTCTCGTTCAAGATGACGATGATGACACTGAGCATGTCATATATTACCTCAGCCGCAATCTTTTAGATACAGAAACTCGATATGCTTACGTCAAGAAGTTGGCATTGGCCGCCGTTTGTGCCGTCCAACGTTTCCGCCATTATATCTTGTTGCGTACTACGACCGTGGTTTCTGATTGCAACCCGATGACGTACATTTTGTCACGTCAGTTGCTAGGGGGCAAGTACTCGAAGTGGATCGTCATCCTCCAAGAGTTTGACTTGGAATTCACCACTGCCAAGTCTAAGAAATCCCTTATTTTTGCTGAGTTACTTTGCTCTTTGCCATCTCCTATCGTGCCCTCTCGGTCAGAGGACCATATCCCAGACGAAACTCTGTTCCTGATTAGCACCCTCGATCCCTGGTATGGGGATATCATTGTATATTTGCAGACGTCCTCTTTTCGTCCCGCTGTGTCCAAGGATGCTCGGCGATGGATCCGTCATCAGTCTCAGCCCTACCATATCATTGGGGACACCCTGTACCGTCTCGGCGCTGACTCTGTTCTCCGCCGATGTCTAACTTTCGAGGAAGCTGAGCGAGTTTTGAATGACTGCCATTCTGGCGCCTGTGGTGGTCACATGTCCGGATATGCCACTGCTCAAAAAATCCTCCGCGCCGGTTATTTCTGGCCCTCCATCTTTAAGGATTGCATTCTTGCCGTCCGCTCCTGTCACGAGTGCCAGATATACCAGCGGAAGATGCGTGCGCCTCCCGCTCCATTGCACCCTGTTGTCACCGTCGGCCCTTTTGCAAAATGGGGCATTGATTATACGACCTGTAACCCTCACTCGGCCGGGGGGCATGGGTATATTATCGTTGCCGTCGATTACTTCACCAAATGGGCTGAGGCGATGCCCACATTAACTGAAGATGGTCACACAACGGCGCAATTTTTGTTCAACCATGTTATTTCACGGTTCGGAGTCCCTCAGGCCATCGTCACAGATCACGAGAAGCATTTCCGTAATCACATGATGACCGAACTAACAACCCAGCTAGGCTTACGGCATGATAGTTCGACTCCATACTATCCTCAGTCCAATGGCCAGGTTGAAGCCGTCAACAAGGTTCTGGTTACGATGCTTCAACGTACTGTTGGCATGCATAAGTCTAATTGGCACTTGATGTTGTTCCCTGCCTTGTGGGCCTACCGAACCTCTGTGAAGGATGCCACCGGTTTCACTCCATTTCAATTAGTTTACGGACTGGAGGCTACCCTTCCTATCGAGTGCGAGATCCCTTCGTTGAAGTTGGTCGTCGAGTTACTTCCCAACACTACTCCGGTAGAAGAACGCCTTCTTTACCTAGAACGGCTGGACGAGACCCGTCGGCTAGCCTCTCTAGCTATCGAAGCACAGAAGAAGAGAGTGAAAACTCACTTCGATCATACTGTCCATCCTCGTTCTTTTGTTGAGGGAGATTTAGTCCTGCTATATGATCAAGCGAATGATAAGCTGGGGGCAGGCAAACTCGAGCCCATGTGGCTAGGGCCTTATATTGTAAAGAGAGTTTTGCAGAAAGGGGCATATGAGCTAATTGACTACGAAGGGAATCCTCTCGATAAGCCCCAAAACGGGTTGTACTTGAAAAAGTACTATGCGTGAATTCCATGCACTTCGGTTTGTACATACGTGTGTTTTAGCAGGTGTGGTGCGTGTGTGTGTTTTCATGTTTTTGGCTTGGTGTTAAGGTGTGATTGCCGCTGATTGTGTCTTTTGCTTCTTGTGCAGATGTCTGGTGCACCTTACGTTGGTTTCGTTGATGGTGCTTGCCGCAGCACCGCAACTTGTCTTCTGCGGCGTGGGTGATCTACAATCCTCACGGTGAGTTGACAGATCTTCAAGCTGTGTTTTTAGGTTGTACCACAAACAATGTCACTGAATATAGTGCCGTAATTGAATTACTGGCCGAGGCGATTAATCTCAATATTCGTACATTGGTTGTGAACCTGGACTCTCAACTTGTCGTCCACCAACTCAATGGGCGATATTCCATCAGAGACCATCGAATTTTAAGGTTGTATTTACGTGTTAAATTGTTAGAAAGGAATTTTGATTTCATTACATATCAGCATATTCCACGACGATTGAACACGTTATCTGATGCATTGGCTAATCATGTGTTAGATAGACATTTGCGTAACATATAATCAAAACATCATACAAGAAAGCATATAAAAGCACAATAATAGACCATAGGAATATGTATATATATATATTGTGTGGCGCACCGAGGCGCTCAAAAATAAGTGTACATGTCTAAATAGAGTCTGTGTTCTCTGTACATCTGAGACACATGTCTCTCAAAAAATCACCAGCAGGAAATAAAAACCTAGGTATCTACTGCAGCGGGTTGTGCTCCCTATACTGCACAGCCACTCGTGCCACCCGCCTCAACAGGCGGTGCATCCTGGGTTCCACTCCTACTGTGTGGATCTGGGACGCTATGGGGACCTCCTCGATCCCCATGTAGTCTGGAATCCCTGCTAGCAGGCCCTCAAGGTTCCGGATCACTGTCTCCATCGTGTCATCCCCCGGAGGAGCCAGGGCTAGAGCTCCAACGCCCTGTGTGTCTCTCCATGCCTCTGGAGCCAGTCCCAGGGGTCTCACCGGTCCTACATCTGCATACCATAGCGTTCGTCATTAGGACATGTACATGAAAAAATCAAAAACATCATAAAAATAAAAAATCAAAAAATGTGATCAAGTGTCTCACCACCGTCATCCCACTGCTCTCCAGTGGGTAGCTGCATGTCAGGATCTCTGCGGAAGTCCATGCCGGCATACGACCAATCCTCCACGAAGATCGTCTGTCGCTCCAACCACTCTCGGAAAAATGTCCCCCATGCCACTGGTCGGCCGCCACCTCCTCGTGGCATGACGTGAGCCCATCGCGTGGCCCTCGTCTCACGTGGCCTGGGTGCGTCCAAAGCCATGTCTTGCAACTGCAGTGCCGGCACCCGCTCCAGCATGAGCGGGAGTAAGATTGATCCATAACCAAACTGTTTCATCTCTCCTCGACGACAGTTGGTCAGTTGCCTCTTCATGCTTGCCGTCACTGCCCCTGCCCAGTTAAACATGGTGGGATTTAGACATTCGAGGGCCAGTCGGAGATGGGTCTTCGAGGCCTCATGTTGGGCTTGAGAGCCTGCTGCCCGTGTCACCATGAAAAGCATCGCACGAAGGATTATGTCCTCCACCGTTGGGATTGCCACCTTTCCACTCCTTGACTTGCGTGCCTGTGGGCACACCTGAGCCATCAACATATCTAAGGTATCACCCCCGGGTCGCTGCCCCTCCAGAATGGGCATCTCACCTCGACGAGACAGCCCGGTCAAAAAATAGATGTCTGTAGAATCGAACTCGATATCCCGGCCTCGGATGACAAATTTCCCATCTGTGGGATTCCAGGCCCTGATCAGTAGCTCCAGCAGGTCAGGTTGTGCCCGTAAGCGTGGAGTTAAGAAAAATTTGAGTAATCCACACCCCCGCAATGCGTTTCGGCACCCGGCATCGGCAAAAGCCGCTATATCATCGTTATCATGCGCGCGTTCTTGCCAGACGAACGCCATTATAACCCTGCATGACGAAAAATTCCATTAGTGCCCTGTTTGCAAAGTTTGAAACGTGAATTTTATTAAAAAAATTGTTGCGCGGCATCATCGCGTCTGTTTCTAAAACAGACGCGATGATAATGGGCGCCTGTGTTATTTTTCCCGGGTCAGCGCGGAAGTACATCACTTTTCCACGCTGATCCGGGCACGGCCTGTGTAAATTTTTATCGGTCATCGCAGACCCGATAGCGAAACCCGCGATGACCGAGAGCGGAACGTAAATTGAAAATCCGCCCAAATAAACACATCCCACCGTCAAATGCAGTAAAAAAGACATTAAATCAGAGCGCAGGGCAATATGTGTCTACCTGGAACTGGTTTCAGGACGAATGATGCACGTACGGGGCCGAATTTCGTTCGCCAACCTCAAAGCTCCAAGTCGCTCCACAATCGCTGAATGGTAACAATGGTAAAAAATATGGTTTTATGGTAATTTTGTGAAATTAAATATTATATTTCATAAATGTTGGTTTTTCTCATGGGTTTTTGCTATATGCATGGTCAAAATGTGGTTTTTAACTATGTCCTTATACGCATTGTTCATATTATCTTGAACGGGTTTACGTGTGCAGTGTTCTTTGTGCAGGATCTCAGGTGGTAGAATTACGACAATTTTATACACACTTGATCCCGAAAAGTCATCTTTAAGCTCTTTTCCGACTTGAAACATGAAAAGATGGCCGAGTTTCCCTCTTGACTCGTTAAAAGAAACGAGAGGCGGTCGCCTTTAAGCTCTTTTTTCGACCGTTTAAACTTAAAAAGATCGTCGGGTTTTTGTCGTTTCAGACTCGTTATTGGCTACGAAACGACGTGCTTCTGACCACTTTTTTACTTTTTCGGGTCGAAGTTACTACTTACGAAAAGTACTCCTCAATCATATTGGTCGGGCGGTTCTTTCGAGTATTGTTTTATACTTTTTCGGGCTCGAGAGACACAACTCTACGAAAAAGGACCCCCCTGGAGTTTTCTTTTCCGTGTCTTTTTCAAACTCTCTAAACATGAAAAAGACTCCGAGTTTCACCTATGTCGGACTCGTTAAACCCTGACGGCATTGGACTCGTCACCATGACGAGACTCGAGCTTCTCCTTCCTAGGGCTCGTTAAACTATTACTAGGTTGGATTCAAAAACAGGTTTATCATTGATTGTCTATGGCAGCTCGTCACTCTTGAACATCAACACTTTTGCTCTTTGTCGGGTTGGGACATCCATACATCGTCATTTGGCCTTCCGCGGGTTTGGGTTATCATTTGAACCTTATTTCATGCGATTCATGCCGTCTCCTTCGTGCCTCTGATCCATCATTGCCTGAATGTTGCCACACCCCCTTTCGGAGTTGTGTCGCTGATATGTTCAAGAGTATTATCCCTCTGTAGTTTACACCCTCGCCTTCTCCTCTGGTCCTCTGTTTCACCATCTACCACTTGTTCCTTATCTCGTGTCGTTGATGGGGGAAACATTATGGCCCTCCTGCGACGGGTCTTCTTCTATTGACATCAGCTCATTATCCAGGAGATTGACCTAGAGATCCCCTTTGGTACCTTAGAGCTTGCATGCCTCAATGGCAAGTTCTTCGCACCTGACGGTCGACTTTCATCATTGGTCGTCGATTGGGTGATTCCACGAGTGTTCGACTTCAGCTCCCTTTTTCACACTTCGTGGATTGTGCTGGACAGTACCTTGAGAGCCATTGGCATTATTGGTGGTTTTTCTCGCGCTTGTTAACAGTTTTCATCATTGACCGGTAATCAAGCAATATTATATCATGCTCGACCTCAGCACCTCTATTCGCATGTTAGGGTTTGTACTATGATCGGATAGGTTCAAGACCCCGAACTCAGCTTACACATGTTCGGGCTGCGTGGATTGGTTTTATGATTACATGACTCATTGATGGATGGCTGCGACCATACCTTTATTATCATCATGGTCTCATTAGCTGGGTGGCTGCGTCCATACCACAGACCTATTTCGTATGTCTTTTGGATGGTTGCGCCCATGCCTAGACTACATGTAATTCATTATCAGAGATATCAGTTGTACTTGCGCGTAGGTTCTTCCAGATGGTGTTCCAGTTCAGTCAGTTTCGTAAAGCATTTCACCCCTCCCACTCTCTCGGGCTTCATACTTTAGGGGGCATATGTTACACAGTAATTTGTCACTACCTTCATCCCAGTCTTCCTATTGTGTCATGAGTCCAGAATCATGCATGCTCATGCTCTTTGATGTTGCCAAATGACCCACTTTGCCAAAGTTTCTGCATCATCGCGACTGTTGTCAAAATAAACGCGCTGATGAGCACTCCAAAACAATCCATACACGCTGCCATCGCAGAAGTACACGTGATTCCCGCGATGGTCGAATTTCATGAGACAATGCGACTGTTGCTTTTATTTTATCGCGATGACATGACCTTCTCCGTTATACAGTAGCAATGTCAGCGCTCCAGAACAGTTATGTACCCGCGATGATCCAGTTTGGGCGAGTTTGTTCTAACAGCCGGCCTTCCAGATGACTCCAGACCTGGTTGTTGGCCTTGTTTATGTCGCCCTCCCTTCTCTGGCATGGTTGTTCCGTCATTTGTGCTACCTTCCTTGGAGATAAGCTCATCTTCCCACCATTCATGGAGACTCCTTCTCCTATTTAAGCTTTCACCATTGCTATGAGCTGCTAGTTTTTGGAATTCTTAGTCTTTGGAGTGTTGCTGATAGTGTTGTGAGCTTGATAGGTAGTTGGTGTGACAAGTGTGGGATTGTTTGAGAGCTTGAGGAAGGTTGTGAAGTGCTTTTGATCTTGTGTGGAACTTGTGAGTGAGAGAGAGACTCGTATTGGGAGATCCATATTCAAGGGTGAATGCTTGAGGAACATGCTGGCTGGACCCTCCTGAGAAGGCTTGTGACGTCAAGACCTGGGTTGTAAGATTACTCTATTTCATATTTAATACAATCAATGATGTTTTCCTATGTCTCGTATGCAATGTACTAGATAGCTCATGATTTCTTGACTTTATGGGTAAATAGTTCTTTGTTGTATCCGGTTATGTGCTGTTGTATTTCCTTGCCTTGTTTTAGGTTGATTACTCTCTAGGAGAAAGAAGCGGAAGCTAGAGTAGCGCAACGGAACTCCATCGACCACCGGTTGAGGTAGGCCTCTAACTTGAACTATTTAAGGAGAATTGTTGTTGATTTGTCCTTGTTTGTGACTAGACCCACTCTAGGGCTAGAGGGGTTGCCTCTGTCCGCAGAGGGAACACTTTCCTGCTTCACAATATGGATAAATACTTCTTCCCAAGTTGAGAACTAGTGGATGCCACAATTCAAGCCATCCTTGTAGCTAAATTTGAAGTGGAGTTGTGCTTTGAGGATGTTGCAATGGACAATCAAGATGGTTTGATAGTTGAATCCCTTTAAGGACACCAATTATTATTATTGAATATGGTGTGCTTTACCTCACAATTATTTTATTATTTCAATATGTAAGATAGTGTGTTTTCCAATCCTTTAAATATTGGAAGTAGAAGGTTAGGAATAGGGGATGTTTGGCTATTAAATTATAAATTTTGGATAATAGGCCAAGCCGTAGACTCCTGAATTTTGTATTATAATGCTGCCATTTTCAACGAAAATATTTTCTAATATAAAATATACCTACCACTATGGAAGGAAAAAAGGAGTTAAGTAAGGATGTACTTTATTGTCCACGTTTTCTAGTTTTTAGATTGATAAGCTAGAGGTAAGTACAAAGCAAGTAGGTTGTGTTCACACAACCTTGATTGGAATAATCACTATTCATCATTGTTACACATATGATATGGTTATTTTGGCAACAAGTCGGTTCGATCTTCACAAACTGCTTCTAATGTTTAAAGGAATTTATGCCAGCTCTAGAATGTTAGTGAATATTGACAAGACCAAGACCATGAACATCAAATCTAGGAAAATCACCTATACTAATTTTATATATGGCAATGTCATTTTGAATGGAATTATTTCTTACAAATATCTTGGAGTTTTTCTACATCATAAGTTAGATTGGAATTATATTTGTGGATAGAAGGATCAATAGAGGTTTGAAAGCCTATTTAATGGTCTTGAGAACCATTATTAAAAAATAAAATAAATAAACAAATAACGACTTTTTTCTAGGAAAAAAAGGTCATATTTGGTACACATGTTTCTTGGATGATCTTATTTGGGTGTGAATTTTCAGGTTGTAGTGTTTGAAACTTGGAAAAAAATATATCAAAATCATAAATATTTTGTAATTATTAATCTTAAAATAATAGTGATAATACAAACTATCAAATCCTTCTCATGTATTTTGGGTGTCTACCCATTGAAAATAAGGTTATAATCATATAATTATTGCACTAATGCAAAGTAATCGACATGAAGATTGAGATGCTTCTTAACATTCCTCTAAATACCAATAAATGTTACTTGAGACTTAAAAGACGCTGGAGTAAAGATGTGGATTTTTGGCCTAACCATTGTAGGATAAATGAACATTTTTGTTTAGAGTACTAATACAATTAAAATTACCACAATTTTTTAATTTAAGAGGAATTTCAATATAATGAAGAAATTGCTAATAAGAAAATATTATTGTATTACAAGGATATCATGAACCCAAAGTTAAAATATCAAAATTATCTTTTAATGATAGATGTGTTAGAGAAATAAAAATATCAATATTGACAAAATAATAACAAATTTTATGAGATTTATAATGACATCGTGTGCTTGACTTACCCAATGCACCACGGGAGGGAAATGGTATGTAACTTTTGTGATACTAAGATTATAGAGGATGAAAAACATTTTATCATGAATTGCCCCAATTTTTTCCCCTTGGAAAAATCGTAATTTTCATTATATTAAGGAAAATTACATATTGTAGATGTTGTTCGCATATGCAGTATATGAGGCTGAGTGCATGTCAATTTAGAGGTAAAACAAAAAATATAATCATATCTCCACGCAGGGAGGCTTTGCCATCAGTAGAGTTCATATAATGTTATAAAAAAAAATACTCTGCTCAAAGAGTATGTATGTCTGTAGACACTACCGGTAAAAATATAAACATGATAATATTAACATTTGACAAAAAAGCACAGGCTCCTGCAGAACCTATACTATATGGTCCATGAATGGGCGATGATAGTACTAGTAGTGTGCTTCCTCCCTCAGCTCCTGGATCATCCATGTGTTACGTGGCCTGATCGCTGCCTCCTTGGATAACATATCGACAGTTGTGTTGCGTTCCCCGAAGATAGCGCAGCTTCAGCAGTTGCCCTTGACCTAGTCAGAGGAGGAGAGGGTGGCCGATATGATGCTTTTCTGTGCTTCTTCGGGGTCTCCAAGGCCGGGGAATGCTCTGCTACTTCAGGGGTTGTGTGCTCACTGCTTCATGTGAAGGGTTGTGCCTTGCTGTTGCCTGAGGATTTTTTGTAGGAATTGTCTGCCCCTTGTTCCCATTCCTCGCTTTCCCAATTAGAGGGCAGTCCTTGTAGAGGTGACCCACTTTGTGGTAGCGCCTGCACCTAAATGGTACCCCCTCATAATCCAAGATCTGAGTTCGTGTGAAATTCCTCCAACGCAGAGTAACTTGCTCCTGTAGACCTTCTCGGATGTCTATATGAACTAAGATCCTCGTGTAAGCCATGATTCCCGTGGAGAGGTATGACTTGTCAAATTCCAGGTAGGTGCCGAGGGAGTTCCCAATGCGTCTGAATATGTCCTCAGACCAGAATTGTAGCAATAGGCCGGGGAGGTGAACCCATAGAGGCCCAGCCCCAAACTGTTCCTTCTCTGGATCGAATAGGGGGCTCCATCTCCTTAGCAGCACAGGGGCCTGCTCTATATGCCAAAATGATGACAAGACCCAGTTCGTATGCTCGGCCCAAGAGAATCGCAGAGAAAACCAGCTGTGGATGAAGGTTTGTACAAAAGGTAACTCAGCCAGGTGCTGTCCCCAAATTTCTGCCACCCATTGTTTTAACCGTGCCGCCGTGTAGTTCCTGCCCCAGACTCTGCCCACCAGGACTCGTTCGGCATTGTCCATGGCTTCTCCCCACTGAATGTCTTCCTCCAAGCTGATGATGACGTCCTGAGATCTTGATTTTACACACTTCTGCCATTTCCCGGGCCTATGTCCCGTGTCAGTGCCGCCCTCCTGTGTTCCACTGTGGGTAGGGTAAGTAGGGTTAGGGTTTGAGGGGTTCAGACCAGGGCCAGAGGGGAAGGTGTCTGATAGGGGGGGGGGGAATTTGTGAAACTGCCTGATAGGGGAAATGATATCGGAGCCGAGGGGGGTAGACCTTGAGAGGAAAGCAGTGGGTTGCCGAGGGATGCAGTGGAAGGGTAGTGGGATCCGACGGATGGCTGAAGAGGAGGGCCACCAGAAGAGTAGGTGGCGAGATCAGGGCCAATGCAATGAGCCACGAATTGTAGGGAAGTCGGCGATGGAGGAGGCGTAGCGAATGGCGGCCAGGAAGGAGGAACAGTGGGTAGAGTGATAACTGAGCAAGAGGGCCCTGTAATCGCAGGTAGAGGAGCGATGGCCTCTGTCAAGTCTCTACTGAATGGAAAGAAACCCTCTGAGCTTGCATGAGGGGTAGTCCATATGGAGGCACCTTCGAGAGGGTCCTCTGAATAATCCACGAAATCTGGGTCCATGACTTCTCCGGGAGTTTAACGCCAGCTGTCGCCGTAATCCGGGCTAATCGTCGCTGTAGGAGACCAACTGCTGCAAAGGAGATAGGTGAGGGCACGACGCGGTCACGGGGAATATGCCCTATGCATAATATGAGGAACGGGGGAGCTAGTAACGGAGTTCAGGTGTGACGACGCCAGGTGGGGGGCGATGCTAGACTAGGTCGAGTGGAGGGTAGCACCAGAAACCTGCAGTAAACCAGACCCTAGCCTGTGTTGGGGTTGGGCCGCGACCTTCGCCTCATCGCCATCCTCTACCGGTACTAAAATTCATGAATTCCCCCAGTTATACAAATATTAACTCTAATTTTCAAGAATTTTAGAATGCTACAAATCTTTGTATCTTATCAATTTATGATAATTAAAATGAGCATATAAAGCTTCATTTTAATTTTATTTTTTCGAGTTGATGATATTAGTATATATTTTAACAAATTAAATAAATTGATGTTTTTTCATATAGTTTTCCTTAAAGTTCAATAGAATAAAATTGATATTCATTAAATTTTAATCACCATTATTCTCAATATATCCCTTATATCTTAAATAAGGGAAATGAATAGTGATGATGCTTATTCCTTTCCTTCATTAAATGTTTTTCAGAGTAGGTATGATGATGATGTCTTTTCCTCATATCAAGTGTTCGGTGGACATGTTGCATGTATGACAAGTGGCATTGTAATATCGTCAACCACATGCTAGATAGACAACACTAACACTCATGGGGATATGGAAGAAGATTTTTGTTCGCATAGGGCTTTCACTGGGGAACATTATTTTTTTTGGGTGTAAAGTCACTTGAATGATGTAGTCAACTCTAGTAATAATCATGTTAGAAACTAGTGAAACGAATTCAACGAGCATGTGACTTGTGCTATGGATTCAACTCCCTCGACAACAAGACTGTAACATCCTTTACCCCTCCATCAACTGTCATGCATATTTATAATATTGTTGTTCAAGGTGAAAAGTTCCATTTGGGCCTTCTTATTTACTAGTTATTGCTCTCTCTAGTTATGATGGCTCCTCGTTTCTCATGATAGGGAAAATCCCTTGCCCATCAAACTAAATTAGAGTTGTCACCACTGCCTTTCAAATATCATTTCTATATTTCATTAGGAAGAAGACTGAAGCTCTAGAGGAATAACTCAAAGTGGAATGCAATTATAGAGAGGACAAGGATGTTAATTTGTTAGTAAAGGATTTTGTGCTAGATCAGGGCACCAACTACTTGGGTGATACCATCTCTTATGCTTTTCTTACTCAACAGTCATATTTTCATGAGTATATGCAACAAGTAAATAATTTAGAGAAGTCGATTTGACTTTGGTTACTATTTTCTCATGGATGGCAAGGAAACATGGTGGAGTGCTTATCTCAGAGTCGACAAGATACTCAAAAGAAAATCCTACAATGATATATTATACATGGGATACAAAGGAGAACCATGTTCGCCCCTAAATCTTAGTTCTCTGTATGGGTTTCATATTTGTTTTTATCAGTTTTAGGTTTATCTTTAGTTCAAAATGTATTATCAACTCTTAGGTTCAGGTGGGTTTGATTTCCTATATGATGTACTCACTTAGTTTTCTCTCAGACTTTCAACTAGTTTTCTATGGTTTTAGTGCTTGGTATGGCTTGGTTTTGAATTGGTAAAGTCAATATGTTTTGTTGTATTTTTGTGAATGTTATGATTAGGGAGGTATTTTGAGTACATCCCTTAACATTTACAAGATGGTCTACTTTCCTTTAGGAAAACCATCCTTGTATTCTCTTTGTTTTTTCTATCATTATGTATATAGATTGAGTGAGACTACTGGTTAAGAACATGTGATTCCTCACAAGATGTCCCTCCATAAGGGGGTAGAGTATGTATGCCTCCATATGTAACTTTAGCAGTGAAATAATTGTGTGAAGGTGGGTCCATTGTCCCACAAACAAGGGGTTCTCATAATCAATTTGGTGTATGGATTAGATGCAACCTTAAAATTAAATTATTATTATTTTATGGTCCAAATGCAATATAATAGATTAGCTTACGAAAAAAATGTTTCATTAAATTTCAACATAAATGACCTAATTCACATAATTGTACAAACTAAATGAATATTAGTTTTTTTTTTCATTTTCATTTTTCCTTTTTTCTTTTTTGTAATGTTAAAGCTCTATTTATCAATCGAAAAAACAAATACACTACTGTTTTGGCTGGCCCTACTTTTCCACTTGAGAAACTAGATTAGTGGCAAAATTTTAAAATTTTAACTAGTTGTTTTAAAACCAGAATGAAAGTAAAAAACTAAGAATGTTCTTATCCATGACTAAATGTTATCTATCCAACTATAACTATCTATTTGATAAACATAAAGCCAAAAGTAAACACAATGATAATAACAATAGAGCATGAGGCTAAGAAGAGTTTAAAGGCTCCACCTTGATAGGTTTCTTTCTATTTTGAGGGGAGCTTCTTAGGTCTAGTGGGCGGCCAAAGTGGTCGTTAGTATACTTCATTAGTTTATCCAAGGAATTCATATGAAGTTGAAGTTAATCTAGAATTAAGAGTATTTCCTCCTTAGCCTTGTTACGCTTTAAAACAGCTCAATCCAATAATGTATTCATGTGCTAGTAGATATACAATGTGTGCATGCATTGATTATGTATACCTTTTTTATGAATTGTGTCAGGATCCATGAGGCCACTTCAACTAGGATATATGTGTCTGAAAAACATCTACACTCACCAGTGATATTCCTCTTTTCCTTGTCAAGCTCAAGCTAAATATTCTAATATGTGTACCCATGATAGTGGTGAGCTAAGGAATCCAATTGTCAATGAGCACAAGATAATTCTCTATAATCACAATATGTCCTCCCTATGACAATGTGCTTGATGTGTTGGCATGAAGACTCTCTTACTCATAAAAAGTTGTTGACTAGTAAAAACAATCAAGGCCAAGTCTAAGATTGTAAAGGATATAACGCAAGATAGGTTTGACAAGAAATCGATCCTATAAGGACACCACCAATATCGACCGCAAAAAATATGGGAAGTTAAGAAGTAGTGAAGTAAGGTCAAAAACCAATGATTGGAAAGCCTTCTTATGTGAATGATAAACCAAAAACATCAAGGAAAAGGAAACACTCTGCAGAGATCTCCTACAATAAACTCTAGGGTAACCATTATATTTAGCCTCAAAGAGAATGGAAGGTAAATATCCATCCCTACTAATGAAATCAATTCCATCATTGCCACATACTAGGATGAAGTGGTTGAAAGAAGCAAGTTATGACAACATATTAAACCACTTGATGTCATATAAAAATCATAATAACCCTGCATGGAGGGATATGCGAAGGTATTTTCATAGAAAACCTAGAAAATGAAGCCTAAATAACATCACAAGCAAGATCTTTAAATTGATTTCATTCATCACATCGCCATCAATTCCAGGTTGGTTCAATGGAAAAATAGAGTAATGACACATAGTGTGTCGTGCTACACAACTACTACCACCTTTCATCTCTAGGGAGGGTGTCGTTGGATGTTATCACCGATGCATGCTTGGTGGTATGCCTACAATGCACCCTCCCATATTGCACATTCCTTATCACCCCATACAAGGAGCACATATCCTTGTTTTAAAAAACTACATAGTCTTGTTTTAGAGTTGAAGATAGAAGTGTTTCCCAAGAGGAATTGATAAGTGTTTCTTTGTCCTTACACCCATCATTGGCTAGAAGGTTTATTATTTTCTTTCCATTTCTTCAAATGTGTGAAGTATAATCACAACAACTGTGGGAAGAATCTCTGCTACCTTTTTCAGGATACTCTTTAGGCGCTATCCTGTGTAGACTTTATTGGGAGAAATTCCATGTAAAATATTTTTAACCATCTAAATTACAAGTTATGAGTCTCCTTATATAATTAATTTGGAATGGTGTAGTGACTACGCCACCTGAAGCCCAAATTCCAAAGATCTAAGTTTTGTAACATTATTCCTATTAAGGCCCATGGGACTAGATAATAGATGAGTTATGTTTACTAAGTGGTCTCAAGAAGCTCCTCCAAATCATGATACTCTTGGGTTTCCATTAGAGACGCCATAAAAATTCAACTTTATGAAGTTAATGGGAGGGAGCTTCCAAGCTATAGGGATAGAAGGGGACTACTAGGTAGGATAATTCTAACCTTGAGGAGGGTTGGGTGAGAGGATCCATTCTCTAATAATGTTGGAGTCCTAATATTTAGATTTCCAATCACTTTTAATCCATACTTGAGATGAAAACATTTCTTAGATTTTTCTTTTAATTATAATCCTAAATAAGCAATATTGGTTGCGAAATGTTGTGAAAATTCTTCAAAGAAGAGCCCATATCCTATTAAGAATTGGGTTTGAATAAGAAATTTTCATGCAATTTGTAGTGGCCAATCTAGGGTACTAGATTAGACTAGATTTATTATCAACCAGGGTCAGTAAACTTCGAGGCATGCGTCTACAGTCTATAGACATAAAGGATTCCTAAGTAAGTGTTTATTGTGATAGGTTGCAGTACTTCTTTACAGAAGGTTAAGATATGTTTCCCCTCACCTTAACACTCAGATCACCTAACTTATCTAACTGTCCTAAAGATGCAGCGTATTACTAGACTGAGATTTTGATCCCCTTACAAGGATGCTATGCACAAAAGCTCTGTCTAGTTAACACTTGAGCATTCATGGAAAATCAAAAGCAATCAAAAGCACACTAAAATTTAAATGCATGAAAAACAGAGTCTATGGAGATGCTTCAAAATATAACGATAGATCAAATCTCTTACAAGATATGGTTCAATGATCTTAATGATGAAATCTTCAAGCTATCACCACAAATACCATTTATGAGAATTTCAAATCAAATCGACAAAATAATAAGCATGGAAATAACATTAAACACTATGCATTCTATTCAAATTCAAAAACTACTAAGGAAATGAAAATAATAGTATACCAATCCACGCAGGGCCCGTCCACGTTTCAATGGTACACTGAAGTAAACTCAAGCAACGAGAGATCTAACGCATAAACACTGCTGGAGTAAAACCGTGACTGTATTCAAGTACTGTAGATTGCAATTACATACAAAAGTTCTGTTCTCAAACGATGTACAGAGATAATAATCGTAACTGTCCCGTTAACAAAATAATACACAGTCTTATCTGCCTGTCCCTATCGGGATCGAATGTACATTCATTGAGCAGTTGTTTCCGCTTTTACAAAGGAATGATTTTTGGTCATTTCTAATCTAAACCGATTTCCAAAAAGAAAACAAAACGAAACTGTTTTTGAAAACTATGGCTTTTACTGCCTTTGTAACCAAAACGCTGAGGTTTGACCAGCGTAGACTGCGTAACTAGGAGCTTTTGATTTGCTGTAGAATCGATTTTTCACCATGCTTGTACATTCCAGTTTTCATTCCTATCCATTGCTTTGGCTTGCCTGTCATGCCACGTGTCAGATGATAAACCATTTACAGGATGTTGTGACTTCATGTAATCTTTTTATTGAAAATTCCTAATTTCTAACATAAAAACTCATAAATTAACTTTAATGCAAACTAACAACTATAATGCTATTAATTAATCAATTTCAAGGAATATAAGGGATCTATGGAGGAAAAAGGTAGACAAATGATGGTGTTTTTAGAAGAAAAAGATGGTAATGGAATGGTACCAACATCTCCCCCAAGCTTAATGAATTAGCATGTCCTCATGCTAATCCTGATGTGCTGCCTCTAAACTCTGTCCCTGCCTGTACCTCTGCTGCTTTCAACAATGCATCTATGTTCTTCTTAGCTTGGGCATCTTTTTGAATGTGGAGCTCATGCTTTAAACTCTTGTATTTCTCCTTGAGGGCTTTCTTTTGGGTATACCATTTGGTTGCCCACTTGCAAATGTCAGTTTGTTCAGCCTCGAGTTCCTTGATTTGCTCCCTCAACTTCTCATTTTTTTGTTGAGTCTCTTTACTCTGTGCTCTTAGCATTTCATTCTCTTTCTTGATGACTTTCTCCAGCATGTTGGCCTCCATCAGTTCTTCTTTTAACTTTTCAATTTGCTTTTCTAGCCTCCTTTGTTTCTTAATTGCAGGTGGTGACTCTTTTCCTTGCCTATTGTTGCTCTCAACCTCCATTTCGGCTTCTGGTCCAGGTTGTGAGTGAGCACTGCTCTCAATGTCCATCGGTGCAGGTGCATTTGATTCTGGTTGGTCTTCTTGTGGCTGGGTCTTTTGTGCTCTCCTGGATCTTCTTGTATATGTAGTAAAATTTTTATCTTGCTCCATTTTCTGGGCATCCTCTTGTCTCATTTTTCTCGTCCTCACACTACTAATGGGTGGAGGGATATTGCTTGATTTGCGCACAGGAATCTCTTCATCAATGTCATGCATAAATCCTGAGTGCTCTTGCTGTTCTTGCTCATCCTCTTCATCTTTGATTTGGTTGGCAGCCAAGAATTCCTTCCACGTTTTTCCCCTTTTCTGTAATTCAAATTCAATGAGGATTTTAATTAACCCAAAATGACATAAGCTTTTGTCTTCATTACCCTTTCTCTTTTGGATAGTTTTTGACATCTTGGTCAAGCTCTGCAAGAGGAAATATGGTAAACTAATGGTGCACTGTCCTTTTAGATGTAACAGGAGTTTGATATGGTATAAAAAGACTATGCTGTAGCGACCCTCACACGTAACAAATTTTTGGATGATATACACCATTTCGTCCCATGGATGCATCAGCCAGCTCCTAGGGACACCCTTCTTCCAGTTAACAGATGAAACCCTCGACCTGGACATGAATTGGGTCCATGATTTCTCTTTGAATTGTTTTGTTTTGGAGTATTTTTCTCCTTCCGGGCTGATCCCCAAGGATTGTGCTATGGTGTCTTCTGAGATCCTGAATGAAAAATTGCCTATCAATGCTTTCTCCCCATTAAATGTAAAGGCAAACTGTTTGGTTACTTCCTCATTGCTCCCATTAAACTTCTCCAAGAAGGGTAGCCATTGTTTTTCTTTTAAAATTGCAATGCAGTCATCGTGGTACTGAGAACTGTCAAATGTGCTTGGCTCTACCCTATTAGTCATTTTGACAAAGAAACCCCTGCTCTAACCCTCTTCATTTATGCTTACTAATTTAACAAGGGTATTTTGGTGTGTTACCTCTGCTTTTCGCCCTACACAATTGACCTGGTGGCACCCTCTGTTCTTCGAGATCAGCTCCTTCAATGGCTTAAGCAGTGATCGGGTGACTGTCTTTGAATTATGGCGGAGGTCGAAACTTGTGAGCCCGGTTACTGTGCTTTCCTTTCATAGCACTTTCTGTTCTCGGCCTTTGTTTTTAAAATCACAGCACTTGAATTGCTTAGTATGGAACGCCCTTTTTACAACTGAAAATAAAATAGAATTTTAACAACCGACTTGACCCATTTCGCTATAATGATAACAGAGCGTACTCATATTTCTATGATAGAGGAGTGACTGTACTGGGTTGTATGAATATTATCATGAGAACGCCGCAAGCATGTATGGAGTACTAGAGTATAACAACGGATAGTTGTTTGCATGAGTCGACTTGGTCGAACAATCATGTTATAACTCAGCCAATTCAAAACACAATGAATGAAACCGTGTAACATTTGGCTTTGTAATAGTTCACCACCTGTCCCTTGCTCATTGGTATTTGGCCGAACAAGGAGATGTTGGACCGATAGTAAAGTTTGATGGCCGATAAGGAGTTAATAACAAGGCTGGGAGGGTGGTATAATAGAGGATTTAAAAATCATAGGAGGAGGAGTATGGGGATAGGCTAGAGTGTTGGGAAATGATAGGAATTAGGAATATGACGAGGGTGATGGATATGTGGGTGGTTTTGAAATTGATATCATAAGCAGTCATAGTCATCACATTTAACACTAAAGTAATCTAAGAATTTAAATGTTAAAAATAAAAATTACAATAATACATTACACTTTTATTGGTTGATCAAGAATTGAGTTGGCATGCATAGATAGGACTAGTCTTTCTTGTTCAGATATGACTAATCTTTGTTGTCCATAACAGGTCCCTCTGAGATAAATTTGGATGCAACAGGTCCCTCTGAGATCTGGAGAATATGTGTGCAGCTTCTTTGAAATCTGGAAAAGAACTATATATGTGCAGGTTCCTTGATCTTTGGTGTTTGATGGAGCCTCGGTGACAAGCAACCTTTGAATCTCTGTTAAAACTTTGTTGAAGCTTTGCTGAAGTAGCTTGAGATATCAGTCTCTAACAGGTCCCTTTTATGTTTGCTGAACAGGTCCCTCTAATGTTGATGCTGGTAACATGGTCTTCCGAACAGAACAGGTCCCACTGCATAGTGCTTTTAAACAGGTCCCTCTGATTAGAACAAAGACAAAACAACTTCTTTATTGAAATCTGAAGTGTTGAAACAAACTCTTTAAGAATTTACAATGAGGAGATGAGATAAGAACAAAATGCTGATGCTTCTCCCCCACTAAAGCTTTGACTTGTCCTCAAGTCATTATTCAATCGATGAATCAAACAGGAAACAAAAAGAAAAGGAATTCTTACCAGCCAAAGAATTGGTTTTCAAGTCAGAATTCTGGGTTAGAGTGTGCCAGAGTCTGGTTTTCACATCTAACCCATTATTATTATATTTATTTATTTATTTATTTATTTTTTTAAATTTCTTTTGAATTTCTAAATTGAAATGAAATGAACTAAGGCAGAGATACTACAGCTGAAGGCTGCAATATCTCAACCTCTCTTTGTTGAGATATAGTTTGAAGAAAATTTTTCTTGCTGATGGGCCTATTGTAAAGTTTCAAGCGATGGCCATTGACAGTAAAGGAGTGGCCTTCTCCATCAATGGTAATGAGCTTGACTGATCCGTTGTCATAAACTTGAACGATTTCGTATGGGCCCATCCAATGTGTGGTAAATTTGGCTTTATGATCTCTGAATTTAGAATTAAAGAGTAAAGCCCAGTCTCCTTCTTTGAACTGCTTCTTCTTGATATGTGCATCATGTCACTGCTTCCTTTGTTTTTGCATGAGGAGTGTTGTCTCCTCTGCTTGCTACCTCATTTCATCCAACTGGTTCAACTGCTAAATTCTTTCTTGTTGTGCTTCATTAAGATCAATTCCCAAATCTGCAGCCATCTTAAAAGTATGTATTTGAAACTCAATAGGAAGCATTACCTCTTTTCCATACACCAACTGATATGGTGTAAATCCTGTAGTATTCTTCCACGTGATTCTATAAGCCCAGAGTGCATCTTTGAGCTTCTCTTCCCAATTCTTTCTATTCATTGCCACAGTCTTAGTGATAATTCCTTCCAAAGTTTTATTTGTGGATTCCACCTGGCCATTGGCCCGTGGATGGTAAGGTGTACTTCTTCTATGCTTGATTTGATATTTTTTTGTGATGTCCTTAACTAACTTTGAAGTAAACTGAATACCTTGATCAGTCACTATCTCTCTTGGTACTCCCTACCTTACAAAAATCTCTTCAAAAAGGAAGTTTACCACTGTTTGTTCAGTTTCTCGAACTAGTGCTTTAGCTTCAGCCCATTTTGTTACGTAATCAGTACATACTAAGATGTACTTCTTACCATTGGAAGTTGGATTAATGGGTCCTATGAAATCTAGAGCCCATTTTTCAAATGGCTCTAGGTGTACTTGAGGCTGAAGTGGCATCTCATCTATAGTTGTTGGCCTACCCATTCTTTGACAGCTATCACAACTCTTCACGTACTTCTTGGAATCCTTAAAAATAGATGGCCAGTAGTATCCAAGACTAAGAATCTTGAATGCTGTTCGTTTAGCTGCAAAATGCCCACCACACGGTTCATCATGGCAAGATTTTAAAATATCAATTATCTCATCATTTCTTACACATCGTCTAATAATCATATCATAACCAGTGTAAAATAAATCGCCATTAATCCATGAGTATCGAGCACTTTGTTTGACTAGCCTCTTCTTTTCCTTTGGAGTAAAGTATGGAGGTGTTCTTCCTGTGGACAAATAATTGGCCAAGTCAGCATACCAAGGATTCACTATTGAAATTGCAAATAGATTTTCATCTGGAAAAGAATCTTCAACCGTAACAACCTCACCTTGATTTTGCAGTCTAGAAAGAAAATCTGCCACTTGATTCTCCTTACCTGGTCTATCTAACACTGTGATGTTAAATTCCTGTAACAATAATAACCATCTGGTAACTCTGCCACTAGTTACTGGTTTATTCATTAAATGCTTAATGGCAGAATGGTCAATATGTACAAAAACCTCATAACCAGTTATATAATGTCGGAATTTATTCACAGCATGTATGATGGCAAGCATTTCTTTTTCTGTGACTGTGTAGTTTAATTCTGCAGGTGTTAGATTTTTTCTAATGAAATAGATGGCATAATGACAAGACTCCTCTTTCTGGCCTAATGAGGCACCTATTGCAGTATCAGATGCATCTGTAAAGATGTGAAATGGTAGGTTCCAGTTAGGTCCTTTTAAGACTGGTGTGGTTGATAACTTCTTTTTGAGTGTTTCAAATGCTTGCTGACAATGCTCATTCCAGTTGAAAAGTGTATCTTTTGCTAGAAGTTTAAACAGAGGTGAAGCTATTTTACTAAAATGTTCAATAAACCTTCTGTAATAGCTTGCATACCCAAGGAAACTTCTTACCTCTTTTTGAGTCTTCGGAATTGGCAAATTGACAATGATCTGGATTTTCGATGGATCAACTTTAATGCCTTGAAAAGAAATATAGTGGCCTAATACTATCCCCTCATTTAACATCATAAAACACTTTTCATTGCTCAGGGACAGATTAGCTTCAATACATCTCTTCAAAACTTTTTCAAGATTCTCTAATGCATGCTCAAATGAATCACCATACACTGAAAAATCATCCATGTAAACTTCAACACAATCATGAACTAAATCAGCAAAAATAGCTAATACAGCTCTCTGAAATGTAGCTGGAGCATTGCAAAGTCCAAATGGCAAAACATTATAAGCATAAGTGCCCCAGGGACAAGTAAAAGTGGTTTTGTCCTGGTCCTCTAAGGCTATCCTGATCTGGTTGTAGCCACTGAAACCATCAAGAAAAGAGAATGATGATTTCCCAGCTAATGTGTCTAGCACTTGGTCAATAAATGGTAGTGGGAAATAATCTTTGAACGTTGCTTTATTCAATTGTCGATAATCAACACAAATCCGCCACTTACCATTTTTCTTGGGCACTACTACCAATGGGGATACCCACTGACTGTCAGAGATAGGATAGATAAAATTGACTTTCAACAGTTTTTGTAATTCCTCTCTAACAATATCCTGGAGCATGGGGTTCATTCGTCTCTGCGGTTGCCTCACTGGTTTGATATTACTATCGGTATAAATATGGTGAGTGCATGTTTCAGGGTGAATCCTGTGCATATCGGTGTAGTCCCAAGCAAATGCTTTCTGGTATTTTCTCAATAATTGAATCAATTTTTCTTCCTGAGATGAGTCTAGGTGAGTGCCAATATTCAAAGTTTTTCCTGGACTAATCTCTATGGTCTTGCTCTGTGTGTTTGTGATAGATTGAATGGGAAAAATGTCTTGAAATGTTGTTTGCAAAGATTGAATGGTGCATGTTTCCTGAAAATTTTGTGCCAACAGTTCATCTACAGCATGGTATTGGTCATTTCTCAAATTTTCGGAAACACCACGCTGAGAAAGGAACAACTCTACCAAATCATCATTATTATGTTCTTGAAAATCATAGATTTGGTTGATGCTAAAAACAGATTGAACTTCTTCTTTGTCATTGTATTTATCGTCAAGCCATAAATTGTGTGCTACTGCTGGTGATTGTGCTGATGGGTAAAGAGTGAGTTGTTTTCTTTCAGTTCCTCGTGAAATAATCATATTACCCGATCAACATCCTATGAATGCATCAGCAGTTGCTAACCATGGTCTACCAAGAATGATAGGGTGTCCTCCTAAATTGGATTTTGGTTGAAGAACTAAAAAGTCCACTGGATACTCCCAAGAGTCCAGTGAAACAATTATGTCCTCCAAAATCCCTTCAGGAATCACTTTAGACCTATCAGCGAGTTCTAGAACAATTGTTGTGTGTTGCAAATTTGTGAGCTAGAGTGTTTTCATGGTTTCAAGAGTCATGACATTTATTGCGGCCCCAAGATCAATTAAGGTGTTTGGAATATGTATGTTGTTAATGATTGTAGTGACTCTGGGAATACCAGGATCAACATACTTTTCCATTGAGATGGTGTTTTTCATAAGGCCAGCTAAATGTCCAATAACATGAATGGTTTGTGGATCAACTCTTTTCCTAGTAGGCTTTTTAAGGCACAGTTCTTTGATGGCTTTAGTATATATGGGAATGTCTTTTATGGCTTGTAGTAGTGGAATTTTTATATAGACATTCTTTAGCTCATCTAAAACATCAAACTGTGGTATAGACATTGGAATTTTTGTTTGGACCAATCGGTCTGGAAAAGGTGGTGGATGCAATGGTTGCATTTGTTTATTTTTGGTGTCATCATTTTGTTTTCTTTGAATTGAAGTTTCATTTTCATTTTCTTCGTTTTCTTCTTGTTTATTAGCTGTTGGAGATTCTTTGTGAAGTACCTTACCAGACCTCAAATTGATATTTTGCAAGGGTAATGTGGGATATGAGGTTCC
This sequence comes from Pinus tabuliformis, assembly GCA_031772625.1. Lineage (NCBI taxonomy): Eukaryota > Viridiplantae > Streptophyta > Pinopsida > Pinales > Pinaceae > Pinus > Pinus tabuliformis. The sequence continues at coordinate 737,554,633 of CM062808.1, forward strand.
CTCATCTACATTGTAGGCTGGTCTCTCTGCTCTGTTATTTGGATTTGGTACAGGTTGAGCAGGGATTTGAGTAGGTCTGGGAGGTTGTGAGTTAGATGGAAGTTGTAATTGTGGTGGATTTATTGGTGGAGGAGCAGGCAATGCTTGTTGAGTGGGTTGAGGTTGATGTGGGTAAACAACTTGCTGTTGAGGATATTGCTGATATGATTGAGGATATGGCGAGTATGGCTGATGATATTGTTGATATGGTTGCGAATATGGTTGGTATGGTTGAGGATATGAATGATATTGTTGAGAGTATTGCTGAGATGGTCTCCATTGTTGTTGTGGGTAATTTTGGTGCTGCCATGGCATGGGTACATTCCATGAATTCTGAGCATACATCTGATCATGTACAGGAAATTGCAAATTCTGGTTTGGGAACATACCTTGAGGTGCTGGTTTTGGCTGCCATGGTCTCTTTGCACCCATGTAATACACATTTTCCATATCTGCATTAGCTGCCACATTACAATTCTGCAAAACCTTGACTTTAGAGCAATGAAATATATCATGATTTTCAGTACAAAAGGCACAAACTTGAATGTTTTCTAATGGGCAGTCTTTTAAGGCATGTTTCTTCCGGAATTTTGGGCAAAAGATAGCCATCATCTGATCTTCCTCTTCTTGTCTCTTCTTAGCTTTTAGAGTGTCAATTTGGGTTCCTAAGGTACTTAACAAATCTGTTTTGAATTCCTCTAACAGGTTCCCTATTTCAGCCCTTGTGACACTTGCTGAAGCAGATTTTGTGGCTTTGGATGATATGGTTCTTTTTCCAATTTTGGCTTTGCTCCTAGAATACTTTTCACATAACTCAGCAATTTCTTCAAAAGGTAAAGTAGAAATATCACCTTTGCCCATCAAATTAAGATCATCTAAGTATTCCTCTCGAATGCCTTTCAAGAATATTGTTCGAATCAAATCAAGAGGCATGGTTCGGTGTTTTGATTTTTGTAAATTGTAAACAAACCGCTCTAAGTACTCCTCTAAATTTTCATCCTCTTGTTGGTTCATCCTGAAGATATCATCTTTGGAATGTTTCGATCGACAATAAGGTTGGTATTTCTTTAGGAATATTCTTCTCATGCCATCCCAATCAGTTATCGCATATTCACCAGGCCCCATGAACCATCTTAATGCTGATGCTTTTAATGTTGCTGGGAAGAGTCTAAGCCTATGGGCATCATCCGTGTAACCATATGTTCGACATACAATGTCAAACTCGAACAAGAATGAATCTAGGTCTTCTGAAGCCATGCCATAAAAGTTTGGTAGCACGGATGGGGGTATGTTTTTCATTTTTATTTCATCATCCTCCTCTGGTTCTTGGATAGGAAATTTAAAAGTTGACTCTTCCTCTTGACCTTGATTTGGTGGTCCTCTTTCTGATCCATGTCCTTGTTCAGCCATTTTGATAGGTTCCTCTGTTGATTTAATTTCTTGTTCAGTGTCACTTATTTCAAAGAGAAGTTCAAGGAAAGATTGTTGAGTTACTGTGCTACTTTCTCCTTTTATAGAGGATTCAAGGGAATGTTTCTTCTGTGATTTGTGTGCTAATAGAATTTGCCTCTCGATTAGTGTGAGTCTTTGCCCTGATTTTTGTTTATCCTTTAACTTTTGTATGGTGACTTCCTCAGCTGATGCTGTGTGTTCAACGTTTCCTAAAGGGTCTGCTCCTGATGGTAGGTTAGTTTTTGGATGGGGGGTTTTTATGAATCTACCTTTATTATCTCTAGATCTAGGCATAAGTAAACATGACTTCTAAATCTATGTTTTTGCTTGTTTTTGTTTATTAATTTTTTTTTTTTAATTGTTTTTCGAAACCCTCTAACTACGCCTCCCCGGCAACGACGCGCCAAAATGTAGTGGCCAATCTAGGGTACTAGATTAGACTAGATTTATTATCAACCAGGGTTAGTAAACTTCGAGGCATGCATCTACAGTCTATAGACATAAAGGATTCCTAACTAAGTGTTTATTGTGATAGGTTGCAGTACTTCTTTACAGAAGGTTAAGATATGTTTCCCCTCACCTTAACACTCAGATCACCTAACTTATCTAACTGTCCTAAAGATGCAGCGTATTACTAGACTGAGATTTTGATCCCCTTGCAAGGATGCTATTCACAAAAGCTTTGTCTAGTTAACACTTGAGCATTCATGGAAAATCAAAAGCAATCAAAAGCACACTAAAATTTAAATGCATGAAAAACAGAGTCTATGGAGATGCTTCAAAATATAACGATAGATCAAATCTCTTACAAGATATGGTTCAATGATCTTAACGATGAAATCTTCAAGCTATCACCATAAATACCATTTATGAGAATTTCAAATCAAATCGACAAAATCATAAGCATGGAAATAACATTAAACACTATGCGTTCTATTCAAATTCAAAAACTACTAAGGAAATGAAAATAACAGTATACCAATCCACGCAGGGCCCGTCCACGTTTCAATGGTACACTGAAGTAAACTCAAGCAACGAGAGATCTAACGCATAAACAATGCTGGAGTAAAACCGTGACTGTATTCAAGTACTGTAGATTGCAATTACATACAAAAGTTCTGTTCTCAAACGATGTACAGAGATAATAATCGTAATTGTCCCATTAACAAAATAATACACAGTCTTATCTGCCTGTCCCTATCGGGATCGAATGTACATTCATTGAGCAGTTGTTTCCGCTTTTACAAAGGAATGATTTTTGGTCATTTCTAATCTAAACCGATTTCCAAAAAGAAAACAAAACAAAACCGGTTTGCGAAACTATGGCTTTTACTGCCTTTGTAACCAAAACGCTGAGGTTTGACCAGCGTAGACCGCGTAACTAGGAGCTTTTGATTTGCTATAGAATCGCTTTTTCACCATGCTTGTACATTCCAGTTTTCGTTCCTATCCATTTCTTTGGCTTGCCTGTCATGCCACGTGTCAGATGATAAACCATTTACAGGATGTTGTGACTTCCTGTAACCTTTTTATTGAAAATTCCTAATTTCTAACATAAAAACTCAAAAATTAACTTTAATGCAAACTAACAACTATAATGCTATTAATTAATCAATTTCAAGGAATATAAGGGATCTATGGAGGAAAAAGGTAGACAAATGATGGTGTTTTTAGAAGAAAAAGATGGTAATGGAATGGTACCAACACAATTCTTGAGAGTGATTGGTATGTTGGCCTTATTACAATTAGACAAGTGCATTTGGGTAGTTGTTTGTGTCCAGAGGAAACATGCAAACAATTTTTTTTTGGAAATATGATCTATATCCTTGGATGTTAAGCAGAAAAGATAACAAAAAGAGGGGAGATAAAATCCTCACTTAAGGAATCTATCCCAAATTAAGAGCCAGAGGAAGAGGGATATTTTTGGCCAAAGATTTTATCACCAAATGATCTTCCATATTTCTTCCTTGGCGCCCTACATCTAGATGATAAGATTCCTTTATAAAAAAATACTAGATATTTGTAACCCCACCATAATTTGTCTTGATCATTCGACAAAGGGATGAGTCTTTATTGAAGATAGTCCTAGAATTTTTTCCATTCCCTTGCTTCTAGTTGTGGATGCTAGCCTTCCACTTGAATTCATTGTCTCTATTGGTTGTTAGAGCTATTCTGAACCCAATAGTCAACTACTATGTGTTTATCCCTTGTTGTCATGTTGCTCCTTAAATGTTGTAGGTATTTTAGTGTATTAAATTTCAAAAGTTGTTGCTAGGAGTCCTCCCAAAAAGGAGCTTCTTTACCATTTTTAATTTACCAAAATTAATATTGTTGAATGAGATGCATTCCTTTCTTAGCTAGGGTCCATATGGAGAACCTAGGATGGGTAACCTACATACAAATGAGTTGGATTGGAGAAGTTCCATTTCTATATTTGTGGCCCCATAATTTTTCTCCATAGGGCTTGTACCCCTCGAATATAGCACAATCATGGTTTTTCTCCCATGATTGTGTTTAGTGTATTAGGGTCCTATAAACCAAGCTTCCCTTTAAGTTTAGGAAGGGAAAGTCTATCCTAGGCTACAAGTGCCTTTAATTTTTCCTTTCTTGCTCCTCTCTAAAGAAAGGAATGTTGAAGGCTTTGAATGGAATTTAAGATGCTTTTGGGGGCTAACATAACCAAAAAGAGATAAGATGAGAGGGTCTAAAGGAAATATTTCAGGAGAACTAGTCAGCCTGTGATGTTAAGAGAATGAAATGTCTAGATGGCCAGCTTTCCATTCATTTCACTAATTAAATCTAATCATATCATAGGTTTTAGGGAATTATCCACACATGAAGCTCCCAAGTATTTTGAAGGAAGTGCATTGTGCTTATAGCCTAACAATCTGGCCACTTGATTCTAAACCAAAAGAGGAGTATTAAAGAACAATTTTTTTGATTTGGCTTGGTTTATTTCCATACTTGGCGCCTCCATGAATTCCTCTAGGAGTTTATGAAAATATATGGCTTCTCATACTGTGGAGATGCCCATGCACATTGTTTCATCAAAAATTTTTGATGTGAGATAGGAAGATCCTCCCCGAATAATCTAATTCCTTTCACTTTACCTTTGTAAGCAACTATTTTAAGGGCCTTGGTTAGACTTTCGCTGCTAGGATGAATAAAAAGGGAGATAGGGATCTCCTTAATGGATTTCCCTCATCGGGGTAAAAGTTGTTGTGGGGAATCCCTTTAGCAACATTGAGAAAAAGGTGGAGGATATTAATGCTTTTATCCAAGTGATCTAGTTGTTTGCGAGGCTAAAAATTGAAAGGATATGGAGTATAAAGGACACATTCAACTTATCAGATTATTCAGATAGGTCTAGTTTTATGAGCATTCCAGTATTTTTGGTACTCTTTAAGAAGTGTATGACTTTTCAGGTGACCAATATCCCATTTAAGATCTATATTCCTTCTATGTAATCCATTTTCTCTAGATATATAAATTGGAGAAGATATTTTAATCTATTAGCTATAAATTTTGTGATTATTTTATAAAGCACACTTAATATTCAGGCGATCAATATCCCATTTAAGATCTATATTCCTTCTATGTAATCCATTTTCTCTAGAGATATTAATTGGAGAAGATATTTTTATCTATTAGATATAAATTTTGTGATTATTTTAGTGCGGTCTTGTAAACTGGGAAAAACAGAAGTTTCAAGGGAAATGGTGCAAAAGGGAAATGATCTGCTCATGAAGAGGGACATAATGGGAGTTTCTTCATGAAGGCAAAGCATGCGAGGTTCACTATAGAGGTTCTCTAGGATCAAGGATTAGGGAGTACAGGGACAGTGACAAATGTTATGTAACAGTAAGTAATGGTAAGATGGTATATATATTTTGTTTTGTTTCTATGAATTTGGATAATGGCTATGTGATGGAAAGTAGAAATTGCTTATTTTTTGCAGTTTTAAATGTTTATGACTATTGATAAAATGTTATTTTTTTTACTTATTATATTTCGTGGAAATATAAATCCTTAAATTTGAAGGGGAAGTATTCCATTTTGGGTGGTTTATATTGTTATATCATCTATAAAAGTTAATTATAAACACTGAGGATGGTGTTTACTTCAAGGGGGGAAGTATGTAATATCCCTAAAAAACTCAATGTAACATCGACCATTTATGAAAATATTATTTTTAAACGTCAAGTTATTTTATTGATTAGAATTATGAATTAGTACAAAAACTAATTCTTGATATTCGTCAAACTTGAATGAGGATGAAGGAAAGAGAGGAAAGCAAGCACATGTGGATCTCTTGTTATTCAGTTCTTCACCTTATGCGCTTCTTCTCTCGGGACGTTACATACGTTTACTCGATGAAGCATTATATATATATATATATATATAATGAATCTTGATCCATTGACATATATATTTACAAAACACCACCGCACAGAGCCATTGTACCTAGACAGACACCTCACGGAAATACAATATAGATATATGTGTATCCATTGACATATATATTTACAAAACACCACCGCACGGAGCCACTGTACCCAGACAGACACCGCACGGAAATACAATATAGATATAGATATATATGTCTCTCTCTCTCTCTCTCTCTCTCTATATATATATATATATATATATATATATATAGAGAGAGAGAGAGAGAGAGAGACATATATATCTATATCTATATTGTATTTCCGTGCGGTGTCTGTCTGGGTACAGTGGCTCCGTGCGGTGGTGTTTTGTAAATATATATGTCAATGGATCAAGATTCATCATTGTTGTTCAATGGCGCAAGTACTGAGAAATTGTTAAGAGTTTCCATTGGGGTTCACACGTGTTAAGATTTGGGGATTTTGAGCTGGATGGAGTACTCTTATCTAGTATTTGGATTAAATGCATTCATCCTTGGAAATTCACTTATAATCATATGCTAGACGGTCAAAAGGTTCAAGGGTCTCGAGAGGATTTGAAGAAAAAAGGCATGCTATAGTGCATTGGTGCTTTCATTGTCAATACTAAATTGGGGCTTCATTGCAAAATATGTGAAGAAATTTGAGTTATGTTACAAGGCTGCTTCCAAACCTGATTCGAAAAAAGTCCATTTTGGATGGCTTGTGGGTCGTACAACTGAAAAAGATAAGTTAATCTCTTTGAAAGTTTCTTTGTTTATGTGCACAAAAAGGTATGGCTAATAATGTTCATGTTCTTTAAACTAAATTCCTTATTTTGGTGCGCAAAAGTATAGTTTTCTTATGTTAATTTCCTTTCGAAGTATTGCAAAGTTCCTGTGCATTAAAATATTGCAGGGATATATGTCTTCTTGAAAATATTTTCTTAGTTTATGCACAGTAAAATCTAAGTAGCTTTGTCATTTTCTTGAGAGAAATTACACTAATTCTTGCACATAAAAGCTAAGTAAATTTGTAGTTTCTCTTAGAAAGATTACATGTGAATCTTGTGTGTTAAAAGCTAAGTAGCTTTGTCATTTCCTTGGAATAAATTACACATGATTATTGCTAAGTATCCAAGATATCCTCTTAAGAAAAGATGCATGAGACATGTAAAGTTCTTGAGGAGATAGTATGAAAAGTGGCCAGGTTTTCTTTGAATAGAATATGTGATTTTTTTAATAATAGGTTCTTGAAAAGGAATATATGCTTAAATGCATTGTGATAATAGTTATTTTTCAAAGTTTATTGTGAAATAAATAATCATTTCATGCATGATACAAATAACTAATGAGCTAAATTCTCTTGTAAGAATATAAGATTATTTTTAGTTTCTTGAAGGGAACATGTGCTTCTAGGCACATAGATAATCATTACTAACTTTCTTGAAGAAAATGTATGTTTTACATACACAAAAACAATAGTCATTAAGATAGTTTCTTTTTAGAAAAAGAGTTCATAGTTGCATGTATGAAAAGAGTGGCTTTTATGATAGATCTCTTGAAACAGAAATAGATTGTTTTCTTAAAAGATGCATATGAATATTGTTCATACAAGAACAAGAATGCACACTTGTTTCTTGAAAAGATTATGTGCATTGAAGTAAAGGTCATTGTATGCTGAGAAATGGCAACTATAAATTCTAGTTTAATTTTTTCCTTGAATTTAAAGTGAGAATTAAAATAGAATTCTATTCTCATAGCGACTTGTAAATAGTTAATTAAGTTTAATTAGCTTAATTAGCTTAGGAATTTCGAGTTGGAAGTAAATAGTTAATTAAGTTTAATTGGCTTAGTTAGTTTAGGAATTTCGAGTTTGAAGTCTTTTAGAAGTCATGTAAGTGTTCTCCCTAAAGCTTAGGGGTCCAATATGAGTTTAGACTGAGTTGTAGTTAGATAACTCATTTTACTGAGTTAGAGAAAATTAAACTAGTTCTAACTGTTTGTTGAACTAGTAGAGTACTAGCAGTCAGTTAGCGCATTGGTGCATCCACAGGTGCTACTCCAGTTTTGAGAAAGACCTAGTTGAGACTAGAGTGCAAGGGCAATGTACTATCATTTTTATGATTTACTGAGTTGTATAGACCATTCATGCAATCAAGAAGAGGACATAGATTGGATTGTGCAATTTTGGAAGCATTGGATTCCCATTAATATGGGCTATTCAGCCTACGAATTGCGCAACGAAATAGGGGCTTGGTAGGTAGTGGAAATTGGCTAAGTGCTGGCCAAGAGTAGGCTTGTGAGGTAGAGAGTTGAGCATACTTGTGCGGAATTGTTCTAGTGAGAACAAGCTTTGTATCTTCACTCATATTTTTGATTAATGCAATACATACAGGTGAGGTTTTGAGCAGTGGATTTCCCTAGAAAAACTTATTGTGTTATGTGCCATTTATTTGTCTTCTTCTTGTTCATATTGTTTTCATCAATCTATCGGCTTCCACCGGTTCAAAGTAGAAGTAGATTCTTATCTCTTATTTTAGTAGATTACATGAGCTTGTGAATCTACAGGAAAATCTACATTGTATTGGAGTTGAAGACAATATACTGGAGGAGATTTAGAAAGTTTTGAGTTTTGGGTTATAGGTGAAATTTGAATTTGTAATACATACTTCAAGATTGATAGATGAAATTCTACGATTTGCGGCTCAAGAATACCTTGGAAGGAAACTCAATTTATATATCCTGGAAGGATAGAATGGAGGTTGTGCTGGAGGATAATGGCTTGAAGGAATTCGTTGATCAAGGCATTCCTAAGCCAAAAACATCAGATGCACATAATTTGGCTGAATGGAAGAAATGTGTCACGAAGGCGAGGCAGATAATCCTTGAGGGAGTTTGAGACCACATTGTCTCGAGTCTCCATGGAAAGGAAACTCTATATTCTATGTGGAAAGAATTGACGAAATTGTATCAGAATAACATTGACCAAAGGAAGTTGGCACTAAAGGACAAACTGTGAAAAATCAAAATGGAGAAAGGCGAGACTATTCCAAAACACTTGACCAAGTTCACTTAATGTCATGATGAACTTGGAAGTGTTGGAATCATGGTTGCGAAGGATGATATGGAGAGTCTTTCTCTTCTGGCACTCCAAAAGGGTTGGCATAGTTATCAAGTATCTATCAATGGTCGGGAGAAGCTGCCAGATTAGGAATGATTGTGGTTGAATTTGATGCAGGAGGAGATCAGGAGGAACACCAGAAATGGCTCTTCATCAAAGACTAATGATCAAGAGAATTGTGCCTTAGCGATTAAGGTGAAGAAGGGTAAAGGGAAAGCTTCCCATTCCAAATCGAATTCTTGTCATGGATGCTAGAAGAAAGACATGGCAAAAGTGAAATGATTTCATTGTCATGAGCTGGGACACTTTGCTACAAATTGTCTGCTCAAGAAGTCCAAGAAGAAGTCCTTAGGAGGAGCGTAGGTGAGGCTTTGGCCTCTCAATTTGAATTGGAATTTTCCCTCATTGCATGCATGGTGTCATCAATGATGAGAAGTGTATGGTACTTAGACAGTGGAGCTTCATTCCACATGAATGGTGACAAGGATTTATTTAGTGACCTGGAGGAGAAATATCTCCAGATGCATATTGAGATGGGTGACGACGGGAAGTATAGTGCTACTAAATTGGACACAATTACTTTTCAAAGGGAGCATGGGGCTCCAATCACCTTGAAGAATGTTATGTATGTGCCCGGGCTGAAGAAGAAATTAGTATCCATTACCATGCTTGAGGATAGAGGTTATGATGTGATCTCGAAATGAAAGGCATTCCTTCAACACATAACCATGGGTCAAGTAAAGAAGATAGGGATTCAGGTTAAGAATCTATATAAGCCAGAGGTAGAGGATTGTGTTGCTTTGAGCATGAAAGCAGAGAGGGTGCAAAGTCAAGACATTGGTGACTTGTGGCACAGGTGATTGCGTCACTTGCATCATGGGGATTTGAAGATCATGCAACATATCTCCATCGATTTTCTCAAAGGTACAACATAGCAAGTTGATACATGTAATGGGTGTACTTTGGGTATATACACCAAGTCTTCCTTTCACAACAGAGACAGTTGAGTAGAGGCTATTCTAGAGTGAGTCCATTCATATGTGTGTGGACCATTCATGACAACATCCATAGCCAAACACATGTATTATGTTATATTTTTTGATGACTTTTCTCGAAAATGATGGATATTTTTCATGTAGAAAAAGGATCAAACCTTCACAAAGTTTTGTGAGTTTAAAGCATTGGTGGAGAAAGAGTCGGGAAAGAAGGTTAAATCTCTATGGAGTGATAACGGTGGTGAGTATGTCTCAAATGAGTTTAAGAACTTATGTGCAGTGGAAGGGATTAAACGGGAGTTGATGACACCCCATAACCCTTAGCAGAATGGGGTGGCTGAGAGGAATAACATAAGCATCGTAGGGGAAACAAGGGTGATGTTACATGATCAGGGCCTACCACTACACTTGTGGGTTGGGGCATGCAACACAATGGTTTATTTGTAGAACCCTAGTACACATCAGATCTTGGGATGAAGACACTAGAGGAGGCTTATTCCAGTAAGAGTCTAGATGTTGGTCACTTCAGGATCTTTGGGTTATCGATATATTTCCATGTGAAAAATTATGCACGAAAGAAGTTGGATCCAACAACAGAGTTGGGGATATTTGTGGGGTAAACTGATACACCCCACAATTGTGAGGTATACTTGTTGACCAATAGGATGACAGTGGTCCGCAGAGATCTCAGATTTGATGAGGAGAAGACCATGCAATGTTCCCTTGAGAGGGATCTTCAACTACATGCGGTTGAGGATCTTTTAGCTCCTAAGGAGGAGGATACTCAGATTGATGTGGAGTAGCCACATGCAGAGGATCTGGGTGTGGAGACATCCACTCAGGTAGAGTCTTCCAGAGATGGGAGAAAGCGCACCAAAGAGGCAGATAGATTGTTGTTGGATGTTAGAGAGAACGTGGGAGCACCCACAACACAACGCAGACAGAGGAGGTCACTTGACAGGTACACTGGATACATGGCTCTTATGAGCTGGTGTGTTGTGATAGAGCCATCTTCCTTTGAGGAAGCATTGCAAAAGCCGATTTAGGTTGATGCCATGGTGGAGGAGTATGACTCCATAGTTCATAACAATGTTTGGAATGTGGTCTCGAGACTGGAGGATAAGTCTGTGGTGAGCTCCCATTGGATTTACAAGGTAAATCAAGTTGCAGATGGTAGTGTGGATAAGCATAAAGCTAGATTTTTGGCCCGTGGTTTTCCACGGGTAGAGGGTATTGACTATGATGAGATCTTTGCTCCTGTTACAAGGTACTCATTGATCAGATCTATATTGGCACTATCAACGTATATGGGTTGGAAGATATATCATATGGATGCGAAGACAATCTTCCTTAATGGCATGATTGAGGAAGAGGTGTACATAGAGTAGCCTGAAGGTTTTGAAACCTTTGACCATGATTCGCATGTGTGTCAGCTCAAGAGAGCATTGTATGGACTGAAGCAAGAACCTCATGCATGATATACCAGGATAAATAGCTACTTCACCAGGTTGGGCTTCACGAAGAGTGAAGCAAATGTGAACCTGCACCACATAGTGGTGGAAGGTAAATTGTTGATCATTGCACTTTATGTTGATGATCTCATACTGAAAGGTGATGATCAACTGATCAAATCTTGCAAGGAGGACCTTGCGAGAGAGTTTGAGATGAGGAACTTGGGGCTCATGCATTACTTTCTGGGCATGGAAGTATGGCAGGGTGATGGGGAGTTGTTTGTGTCTCAAGGCAAGTATGCAAACGAGATACTTCGAAGGTTCTGCATGGAGAGTTGCAAGCCTATAGAGACTCCTCTAGTTGGTAATTGGAGGAAGAAGGTGCTACTTTTGGAGAGGTAGTGGAAGCTACTATTTATAGGCAGCTTGTGGGTTCACTCATGTACTTGGTGAACACACGACTAGATTTATGCTATGCAGTTAACCAGCTGAGTCAAGCGATGGTTAGGCCTACCAAGCTATATTGGAAGGCGACAAAGCATGTATTAAGATACCTCAGGGGCATTACTCAATACAAATTATAGTACAGATGGATAGAGGGAGTGAAGCTTCAAGGATTCATGGATGCAGATTGGGTAGGGAGTCCATCCGATGAGAAAAGCACATCAGGAGGGATTTTTCAGTCTTGGGTCAGTGACAGTTTCTTGGAATAGTAGGAAATAGATATCGGTTGCACTAAGTTCGATAGAGGCAGAGTACAAGTCTATGAGTCAGGCATCATGTGAGGCCATCTAGATGAGGAAGATCTTGGTTGGTCTGTTTGGTCAGCAGATGGATCCGACAATGATTTACTGTGATAATCAGAGTTGTATCAAACTCTTTGAAAATCTAGTTTTTCATGATAGGTCCAAGCACATTGATATCCAATATCATCATCTACGGGATTGTGTATTCAAGTAGATCATGTTGTTAGAGTACATTCCCACGAAGGAGCAAGATGCTGACATTTTGACAAACACATTTTCAAGATGTAAATTTGAGTTTCATAAAGAGAGGATTGGGCTAGCAGATAATCCATTTCTTGTTGAGAGTGAGTGTTGAGAAATGGCAACAAGAAATTCCAGTTTAAATTTGTCCTTGAATTTAAACTGAGAATTAAAATAGAATTCTATTCTCATAGCAACTTGTAAATAGTTAATTAAGTTTAATTGGCTTAATTATCTTAGGAATTTCGAGTTGGAAGTCATGTAAGTGTTCTCCCTAAATTTTAGGGGTCCAGTATGAGTTTAGATTGAGTTGTAATTAGATAACTCAGTTTACTGAGTTATAGACAATTAAACTAGTTCTAATTGTTTGTTGAACTAGTAGAGGACGGGTAGTCAGTTAGTGCACTGGTGCATCCACAGGTGCTACTCCAGTTAGCTGAATATTATCTCATCGGAAACTTATGCATGTCAGTTCTAAGAAATACCTAGTTGAGACTAGAGTACAAGGATAATGTACTATTAGTTGTATGATTTACTGAGTTGTATAGATCATGCATGTAATCAGGAAGAGGACCTAGATTGGATTGTGCAGTTTTGGAAGCACCAGATTCCCATTAATATGGGCTATTGAGCCTAGGAATTGCGCAATGAAATAGGGACTTGGTAGGTAGTGGAAACTGGCTAAGTGTTGGCTAAGAGTAGGCTTGTGAGGTAGAAAGTTGAGCATACTTATGCAGAATTCTTCTAGTGAGAAAAAGCTTTGTATCTTCACTCATATTTTTTATTAATGCAATATAGATAAGCGGGGTTTTGAGCAATGGCTTTCCCCAGAAAAACTTAATGTGTTATGTGCCATTGATTTTCTTTTTCTTGTTCATATTTTTTTCATAGATCTATTGGCTTCCTCTGGTTGAAAGTAGAACTAGATTCTTGTCTCTTGTTTTAGTAGATTACGTGAGCTCGTGAATCTATAGGAAAATCTACATTGTGTTAGGAAAAACACATGTTGCATGCACAAAAGGGTAGCCATTGTGACATAGAAAATATGTTTTTGCGTGTAGATAGAGAAAGTTATTATGTTAACTTTCTTGAAAAGAATAATCTCTTGAAAATATTGTCTTGCTAGATGAATTGTGTCAATTTCTTGATTTTGGTGCATAAAAGGTTAAGTTAACCTTGTTATTGTTGCCTGGTTTTTATGCATAAAGATGGTTATCTATGGTAATTTCTTGAAATGGAAGCATGAGAAACTTACATATAGGAAGATAGATAAATGAGGTTATATTAAATTCCTTTTGAGAAAGAAGTATGGAATTTTGTACATGAAAATAATACCTAATGATGGTAGAATTGTAGAGAAGGAAATATGTGTTGCATACATTAAAGAAGGGATATTATGATAAGCTCTTGCATGCACAAGAATAATCATTGTGTTATAGAGTTATGTTATTTATATGGATAGAAGAACTATTGAGCCATATTTCTTTAGAAAAAATTATATGTCATTACTTTTATGTTATCATAATTATTGTCCTTGTGGAATAAGATGTATATGCATGCAAGATTTGTGTTAGCTTTTGTTAGAAAGAATGTTCGTTCGCATGCGGGAAGTGACAACATGTTGTGTTAGATTTCTTTACGTATTTTCATGCATAAAAAGTAACAGCTAAAGGGCTAGTTATTTTTATAAAGTTTATGTAATTCACATGTAAAAAGATTATAACTGATGTGTTAGTTCCTTTAAAGGAATGACTGGAAAGTTGTAGTGATTTATCTTGTAAGAATGTGTGCTTATGCGAGGGGAAATATTAGTTAATATGGTATTGTTATAAATGTTCATTGATGGTTATACACTTATAACTAATGCATATGTAGTTTTTTTTAAAGAAAGCATGTTGCAATAGTTTATTAACATTTCATGTATGCCATGAATAGATGTTGAAGAATCACTATTAAAGATTGATTATTGGTTGATAAATACTCTATGTAATCATGATATCAATGTTTGTTGACGACAACATTGGCAGGAAAATATGGTGACTTGTGCAAAGGATAGATTATGTTTAACATGGTGGTAGGTATAGAATTAATGGTCCATGTAGATGAGTGCGAGTTGTAAGATGGTCCACTAAAGGAACAATCAGGCCACTAAAATATGAAGATTGAAGATTTGTGGGTAAATGATATCATGATTATTGTAATAGTTTTTAGCTAGATATTTTGTATTTAAATGATATTTTCGTGTAATATTTTATGACAATGGTTAAGTGATGGACTCCCTTATGAGCCATTGAGTAAGAGGTGAACACCTTCACGTGTGTTTAATAATAAAATTAAATATTTTCTGGTTTTCACCCTACGGGGTTTCTAGGGTATATCGATGTTCCATGTTGTGATTGATTATTGTGTGAGTTTGATGATGTTGATTCCTTGCCTGATGTGATGTTCATAATGTCAAGTATGTGATTAATTAATCTAGTTAAGGGAATCATGAAATGGATGCAAGGTTACATCATGCAATTTATGTTAATATACTACAACAGTGGTTGTTAATGGTTATGAAACTTACTATTCCTCTACTAAAATTTACTCTATGTACTGATGAACATTCTATCTAATGGTTAATGAGGATTTGGAATAGTGATTTAGATAATTACTTGTGGGTAATTTGTGTAAATTTTTTCTAACTCCCTACATTTTCATGTGAGGTTATCGAGGGATGTTACAAGTGGTATCAGAGCTGAAGGTTGCAGCACTGGCGCCTTTGGAAATTGTTAAGCATAAAATAAATCGAGGTATGCTACTAGTGGGCATTAGCTCAGGTATGAGTCTAACAATCTACATATTGATATATGTAGTAGACTACTTTTGACATGAGATGTGTGATTCATGTTTATAACTGCATTAAAGAGTAGTAAGTAATAAGTATGTTGCAAAACTATGTTCATGACATTTGAATCCTGATGAGGATAAAAGACAATAAAACCTTTGTTACACCTATGAACAATCTTAAACACTCACTAAGGAAAGTGAGAAACAACTACCAAGCTTTACAAATATGAAAATATTAATGATACATGACTAAAGTTACAATGCACTATTGATAAAGAATAAATGCTTGAATGAAAAGATGGGGAATGTCCTTGAAGAGGATGATAGAGTGTTTTAAATGATATTGAAAGAACCCCTCTTGATGTTAAAATATAAATAAACCATGAGTCAAGTAGTGGGACTTGAATCTAATAGCCAGTTTTTGATTGAGTCCTGTCATGGTTGATTAGTTAGTGTTGCATGACTAACTATTAAAACTTATATGCATGAATTGTATTTGGTTTAAGATTATTGCAAGTTGTAAACAAGTGATTATGGTAGTTACTTCATGTACCAGTCTGCTGGTGATAGTACACTGTGGGAATTGGGAATGTTTGGATTGTTACCCTAATCATTTACACATTAATGAATATTTGTATATACTTTTATGCATGACAGTGTTGTATGCATGAAACTAAAATGGTTGTGAAAGTGAATACTTGATTAAAAAATGCATATTTATGACTAACATTGTTGATGGGATTAAGCAGGAGTAGCTTAATGGCAACATGAAAACCTGTGAAGGTAAAACATTGCAATGTGAATTGCAACCATAAATGAGAATGTATAATGTTATGAATGCATGTGTACATAAATGTTTCTTTTGTTTTAATGATAATGTGCATATGGTTTGTTATGTAAATTATTGTGGGAAAGAGTGCTAAAAGAGAATTTTACATGCCAGACAGTTGTGGACAATTGTGAAAGGATAGGAAGCCTTGGGTTGATGGTAGTTGCCTACACAAAGGGGTTGATGGTGCTTACCTGCTAGGATTTTGTCTCCCTAGAGATAGATGATCTTAGTAAGGGAAAAGAGTTGGCCAAGATGGTGAGAGAGGAAAAATCCTAAGGCAACTCTATTGATTTGGAGCCTGTTGTAGGAGGCCCAAAATTCCTCATAGATGGGACGATGTCAGAGGAATAGGCATGAAACTGCTAAGAGGAATCTTGTATTAGATAATGTGTGATTATTGGAATTCTTGAGTTGGTTGGCCAGTGGAATTCCAGACTAGACCTGGTATGGTCTTTGTTAGATAAATGTTTGGATGTGAAAATATCTCGATTTGGTTGTGAAAATTAGTTCTCATAGGTGGGGAGGAGCATTCTTTTCCATTGTGGTTCTCATAGCAGAAAAAATTAACTAATCAGTTATGTGTTACGTTAAAAGTGAATTTTCTATATAATTGTGTAAATATTTTATGTACATCTTGATAGGAAAGGAGCTTAATGATCGGTAAGGAATTACTGGAAGTGTAGTTCCTTTATTATATTACCAATCTTGTGAATGTATTAGCATGGGCTAAGATAGTATGCACTCGATGCAGTTATTGATCATTTTGATGATCAAAGAGCTAGGTGCTCTCTGAGTACTTTTAGAAGTAATGTGTGGATGTCTTTAGTGCGAGCTAAGATAGTGTGCATGTGGTGCAATGATTTATCATTTTGATGATTAGAGGGTTGGTTCTCTTTGAGTACTTGTGGAAGTACTGTGGTTAAAATATCACTTGAAATTGCATGAATGATTGATAGTTAAGAGTATTTCATTTAATTGAAAATGTTGTGACTAATGTGACTATGTTGAAATTGTTGATCAAATATTACAGGGTGCTTGCCATGGAGGCTGTGAAACCACCTGCAATTGAAAATATTGCGTAAGGTAACCATGATTTTCAAGAGTAATGGGTAAGTAATGGTAAGATGGTATATATATTTTGTTTTGTTTCTATGAATTTGAATAATGGCTATGTGATGGAAAGTAGAAATTGCTTATTTTTGCAATTTTAAATGCTTATGACTATTGATAAAATGTTATTGTTTTTTCTTATTATATTTCGTGGAAATGTAAATCCTTCAATTTGAAGGGGAAGTATTCCCTTTTGGGTGGTTTATATTGTTATATCTCAATAACAATTAATGATAAACACCGAGGATGATGTTTACTTCAAGGGGGTAAATATGTAATATCTCTAAAAAACTCAATGTAACATCAACCATTTATGAAAATATTATTTTTAAACGTCAAGTTATTTTATTTGTTAGAGTTACGAATTAGTTACAAAAACTAATTCTTGATATTCATCGAAACTGAATGAGGATGAAAGAAAGAGAGGAAGGCAAGAACATGTGGTTGTTTCGTTGTTCAGTTCTTCACCTTATGCGCTTCTTCTCTCGGGAGGTTACATATTTTTAATCGATGAAGCCTTATATATATATATTGTGTTTCCGTGCAGTGTATGTCTAGGTACAATGGCTCCATGTGGTGATGTTTTCTAAATATAGATGTCAATGGATCAACATTCATCATTGTTGTTCAATGGCGCAAGTACTAAGAAATTGTTAAGAGTTTCCATTGGGGTTCAGGCATATTAAGATTTGGGGATTTTGAGTTGGATGGAGTTGTCTTATCTAGTATTGGGATTGAACACATTATTCATCCTTGGCAATTCTGTAGAATTTCCTGCAAATTCTCTATAAATCTACCTCTGAGATCTATGTAGAAAATCTGACTGTAGATTAATCTAATTATGCAATGTACTAAAGCCAAATACTTAATCTACTTCTACAACCAAATTTGTGGAAGCTTAATCGATTTTGAGCAAGATCAAATAGAACACATATAACAGAGAATAAGATTCAATCACACATGAAACACAAAAGAATACTCTGGGGAAAGCCTCAGCGAAAAACCCCGATCTCTGTATTATCATACAAGTGGGAAATATCTCCGGATTACACAAAGCTTTAGCTCACAAGCTATCCAACTCTCAGTACAATCCCTCAATGTTGCTCATAGATAGAATAGACAACACATATGCCTTCCTTTAGTCCTCCAAGCCTCCTATTTCCTTGTGCAGTTTCTCCTAGGTCCTCCAGCTGCAAATTGTGTGATTCTCACCTCACACACAACATTGACCTTTGAATTAACTGCACAATCCTGAATGAGTTAATTCCTTCTGCATGGATGAGTTTCCTTTATAGGAAAAATCCTCCAACTGATAGTACAATGTCCCTATCTTTATTCTCAATTGGGTCTTTCTCTGAACTGACATGAATTGGTTATTTATGAGAGAATACTCAGTTATCTGGAGAACACTAGTTGCATGCATGCATGCATTAACTCACTAAACTCATAATTAGTTCCTCCAACTGTTTGGAACTAATTTAACTGGACTTAACTCAGTTAACTGAGCTAACTAATTATAACTCAAATACAGCTCATTCTTATCTCCTTAATTAAGGGATAATTTCCTCAATCAAAGGGATAACTATTGCATGTCTTCACGAAGACTTCATGTTTGATTTTCTCCAACTAATTAACTCAAGATGAGTTAATTAATTATTTTTCAAACATCTAGTGAGACTAAATTTGAATTTTAATTCTCAATTTTAATTCAGGGACTAATTAAAATTGGAATCTATCATGAAATGCTATTTATAGAAATGCTATTTTTAGCATTTCTATTTTATCATTCCCTGTTGCTATTTTCAACATTGGTACCTGAAATGCTATTTATAGCAATGCTATTTATAGCATTTCTATTTTTAGCATTTCTTGTTTCTATTTTCAACAAATTCATTTATAATCATATGCTGGATTTGCTGGATGCTCAAAAGGTTCAAGAGTCTCGAGAGGATTCGAAGAAAATAGGCATGCTATACTGCATTGGGGCTTTCATTGCGAAGACTGCATTGGGGCTTCATTGCAAAATGTGTGAAGAAATCCGAGTTATGTTACAAGGCTGCTTCCAGAACCGATTCAAAAAGATTCCATTTTGGATGGCTTGTGGGTTGTACAACTGAAAAAGATAAATTAATCTCTTTGAAATTTTCTTTGTTTATGTGCACAAAAAGGTATGGCTAATAATGCTCATGTTCTTTAAACTAAATTCCTTATTTTGGTGTGCAAAAGTATAGTTTTCTTATGTTAATTTCCTTTCGAAGTATTACAAAGTTCCTGTGCATTAAAATATTGCAGGGATATATGTCTTCTTGAAAATATTTGCTTAGTTTATGCATAGTAAAATCTAAGTAGTTTTGTCATTTTCTTGAGATAAATTACTTTAATTCTTGAACATAAAAGCTAAGTAAATATGTAGTTTCTCTTAGAAAGATTACATGTGAATCTTGTGTGTTAAAAGCTAAGTAGCTTTGTCATTTCCTTGGAATAAATTACACAAGATTCTTGCTAAGTATCCAAGATATCCTCTTGAGAAAAGATGCATGAGACATGTAAAGTTCTTGAGGAGATAGTATGAAAAGTGGCCAGGTTTTCTTTGAATAGAATATGTGATTTTTTAATAATAGGTTCTTGAAAAGGAATATATGCTTAAATTCATTGTGATAATAGTTATTTTTCGAAGTTTATTGTGAAATAAATAAGCATTGCATGCATGATACAAATAGCTAATGAGCTAGATTCTCTTGTAAGAATATAAGATTATTTTTAGTTTCTTGAAGGGAACATGTGCTTCTAGGCACATAGATAATCATTACTAACTTTCTTGAAGAAAATGTATGTTTTACATACACAAAAACAATAGTCATTAAGATAGTTTCTTTTTAGAAAAAGAGTTCATAGTTGCATGTATGAAAATAGCATAGTTCTCTTGAAACATAAATAGATTGTTTTCTTAAAAGATGCATATGAATCTTGTTCATACAAGAACAAGAATGCATGCTTGTTTCTTGAAAAGATTATGTGCATTGAAGTAAAGGTCATTATGTTAGGAAAAACACATGTTGCATGCACAAAAGGGTAGCCATTGTGACATAGAAAATATGTTTTTGTGTGTAGATAGAGAAAGTTATTATGTTAACTTTCTTGAAAAGATTGTCTTGCTAGATGAATTGCGTTAATTTCTTGATTTAGGTGCATAAAAGGTTTAGTTAACCTTTCTATTGTTGCCTGGATTTTATGCATAAAGATTATTATCTACGGTAATTTCTTGAAAGGGAAGCATGAGAAACTACATATATGAAGATAGATAAATGATGTTATATTAAATTCCTTTTGAGAAAGAAGTAGGGAATTGTTTACATGAAAATAATACCTAATGATGGTAGAATTCTAGAGAAGGAAATATGTGTTGCATACATTAAAGAAGAGATATTATGATAAGCTCTTGCATGCACAAGAATAGTCATTGTGTTATAGAGATATGTTCTTTGTATGGATAGAAGAACTATTGAGCTATATTTCTTTAGAAAAAATTATATGTGATTACTTTTATGCTATCATAACTATTGTCTTAGTTTCTTGTGGAATAAGATGTATATGCATGCAAGATTTGTGTTAGCTTTCATTGGAAATAATATACATTCGCATGTGGGAAGTGACAACATGTTGTGTTAGATTTCTTTACGTATTTGCATGCATAAAAAGTAATAGCTAAAGGGCTAGTTATTTTTATAAAGTTTATGTAATTCACATGTAAAAATATTATAACTGATGCGTTAGTTCCTTTAAAGGAATGACTGGAAAGTTGTAGTGATTTGTCTTGTAAGAATGTGTGCTTATGCGAGGGGAAATATTAGTTAATATGGTATTGTTATAAACGTTCATTGATGGTTATACACTTATAACTAATGCATATGCAATTTTGTTAAAGGAAGCATGTTGCAATAGTTTATTGACATTTCATGTATGCCATGAATAGATGTTGAAGAATCACTATTAAAGATTGATTATTGGTTGATAAATACTCTATGTAATCATGATATCAATGTTTGTTGATGACAACATTGGCAGGAAAAGATGGTGACTTGTGCAAAGGATAGATTATGTTTAACATGGTGGTAGGTAAAGAATTAATGGTCCATGCAGATGAGTGCGAGCTGTAGGATGGTCCACTGAAGGAATAATTAGGCCACTAAGATATGAAGATTGAAGATTTGTGGGTAAATGATATCATGATGATTGTAATAGTTTTTAGCCAGATATTTTGTATTTAAATGATATTTTTTTGTAATATTTTATGACAATGGTTAAGGGATGGATTTCCTTATAATCCATTGAGTGAGGGGTGAACACCCTCACAAGCGTTTAATAATAAAATTAAACGTTTGTTGGTTTTCACCCTACGAGTTTTCCAGGGTATATCGGTGTTCTATGTTGTGATTGAATATTGTGTGAGTTTGCTGATGTTGATTCTTGACCTGATGTAATGTTCATAATGTCAAGTATGTGATTGTTAATATGGTTAAGGGAATCATGAAATGGATGCAAGGTTACATCATGGAATTTATATTAATATACTACAACAGTGGCTGTTAATGGTTATGCAACTTACTATTCCTGTACTAAAAGTTACTCTATGTACTAATGAATATTATATCTAATGGTTAATGAGGATATGGAATAGGGATTTATATACTTACTTGTGGGTAATTTGTGTAAAATTTTTCTAACTCCCTGCATTTTCATTTGATGTTATTGAGGGATGTTACAGTACTTAAGATGGATCTATGCTGGTATAATAAATATATGAAGGAAGGATGTATTATCTCATTTTATTTTATATCGATCAAAATCTTGAACATAGACGTGCTTTATGTTTAAGACCAATAATATTTGGGTCCGTATATTTCATCTTTGGAATGGCTCCCCTGTTTGGAATATTCCACCATCATCTTCATTATAATACTTACTATGTTTACAAAAATTTACTACGTGATGATTTGGAGTGATACAATCATGAGTTAATTTAAGATGTGATTTAGATTAAGGATTAAATACAAATATATATTATATTTTCATTTATTTTAATACCAGTGTAGATCAATCTTAACTTCCGATCTACCAAGTGTTTAGAGGGATCAAATCTCTTTTCACTATAAAAAAAGGTTTGCATATCAAGAGGTTTGATCCCTCTTGGTGCTTGGTAAATCCAAAGTTAAGATGGATTTAAGTCTATGTAATTTCACTCTCTAAATAGGTTATATTCCACATGAATACCATAAGTTCTCAATACCATAGGCCTTTTTTATTTTTATACAATTATTTTTATTTTTTTATTTTTATTTACATTACATTACATTAATGTTTTTATTTAATTTTATTTATTTAATGTAATTAATTTAAATTTAAATTTTGTGTAATTTGACTTAGTCAAAATGTTACACATTACATTACAACATCTCTACCATACTAGGTTGGAGAGCGTTTCTCACGGAAAAAATATAAATATTTTTTAATAATTTAATTTAAATTAATTATTTTATTATATTTTATCAAAAAATTAATTTATTTTGTTTTGGGTGAACTAAGGATCTTAGCTCTTGTGGTTTGGTGAACAATTTTTTTCCCACTTGCCTATATTTAGGTTGGGTTACACTTTTTGGCAAAGAGAGGGCGTGTTTTAATGAATAAAGGATGCTTGATTGAGCCATTTTAAGCGCTCGATCAAGTTGCTTAGGGGCTTAAAAATAGCTCAATCGAGCATTTAACACCATAAAAAAACCCCTTGCAACCCAAAATCTCGAAGCTTGACAACTGTAACTCATATTTTCCAAAATTTCTACCCAATTTTTTCAAAATCTTGCTGGAATTTCCATTATTTTCTTGGCAAAAATTTGGCCTCATTAGAATATTCTAAAAAAATATACTTATATAGAACCATCTGCATGCAAATGAAGTCAACCAAGAGTTTCATGTCACTTTATCAACGTCGTACCAAAAATCAATGAAAGAATTGTCACGATTTTGATAAAATTTCGTGGACCTTCTTGGAAATCTAAGTTACGACTGTCAAGCTTCAAGATTTTGGGTGTCTCATGGGTTTTTGATGGTGCTGAATCAATTTCCACCATCAAAAACACAATTCAAACACTCCTATTGTTAGATGTTTTGAAAAAAATACACAATCTTTAGTTGTCTCGACCAAATTGATACTTTGTAGAAAATTGCTTTTATCAACTAAATAAAATCTATATATGTCACTCTGTAAGCAAACGACATACCTATTTTGGCCAAAATATGCTCACCACAATATCGTTCCTAAAATATCAATCCCTGTCATTTCCATTCCATGGTATGTTGTGGAGAGTCAAGATGTCTAACCTAAAATGTTAAGTGATGGACATTAGCGGGTGATAGTAATTTAGTAATTCTGGTTTACATATATTATTTAAATTTAAATTATAATATAAATATTGTGTTTTTTTACAAGTCGTGAAATTGTAATTGGCAGAGTATTTAATTTCAAATTATAATATACAAATAATATGATTATTTTTGGGATGTTAATATATTTTAAAGTCTAGTACAACTAGTTTGTTTTATAAGTTTCTGTTTACAAGATGCTTTAGGTAGATGAGGTCTTCACGATCTCAAGACTTTGAACTTATGTTATTGGTCTAGTTTCTCTTTGGGCAAACTAGTAGCAATTTTTTTTAATTTATGCAATTCTCATTTGACATAATGTAAAGTGCCAAACTTAAAAAATATGTGTATAAATATTTTTGGAATAAGAAATGAAATTGCAATTAGTGTAGTATTTAATGTAATATTTTTTTGAAAAAGATTTTAATATTATTATAAGATAAAATTAAATAATATTAAAAATAATATAATTCTAGGGGAAATAATTTTAATTCTAATTATGTAGAATATTATAATTATTTAAATATTTAAATATTATTATAAGATAAAATTAAATAATATTAAAAATATATATAATTCTAGGGGAAATAATTATAATTATAATTATGTAGAATATTATAATTATTTTAAAATATTAAATAAGTTTTTGGTTTTTAAGTAAGATTCAAAATTGAGTATGATTTGTTAAGAGTTTATCTTGGTCAATAAAATGATAGATTACAAGTTCAACACCTAAGTTATAATCTGACTTTATATATATATATATATATATAAAGTTTGAATGGGTCTAATGAGGAGGTGGGTCTATTGTCCCACAAACAAGAGGGTCTCATACACCAATTACATGTTTAACTTGGTTGTGATATTAAAATTGGATATATATATATATATATATATATATATATATATATATATATATATATATATTCATTCTTAGTTATTTAAAAAATATTAATATTGTATTGATAAAATATACATAAGTGAGATTTAAAAAATTAGAGTATCTATCAATTACAACTTTTTCATAGTATAAGGAGTATTCACATAGCTTTAGAAACAACAATACAATACTATATATTTGGGTAGTATATACTTAGCAAAAGAAACTTTAAATTAGAGATGCCAAAATCAATACACTAAAAAGAAGATGTTTTTTTTCTTTCATAAAACATTTAAATCCTTGCCATTTGCATTTTCAAGTTGTTGATTTACTTGAGTTGTTTTGAGGTGAAAGCTAGATATAGTTTATTTGGAATCTAAGTAGAAGCAGAAAAATACATGGATTATAAAGCCGAGAGGCTAATTTTACAACACAATACGAGGGGGATGTTTAAGTATGTTCATCCGTCCTTCGAGTTAACATGTACCCCTTTCTAATAAAAATAAATTATGCTCTAAATAGAAAAATAATGTTGGCTATAATAAAAAAAAATGAATATGTTTTAAAGTAATTAGAAGTAAAAAAAAATGTGTGAGTAAGATGTTTAAACCTTATACTTTTCAAAAATATTTCAACAAGAGATTTAAATAAACTATTTGAAGATATATTTTAACTAATTTATGTCAATATCAACTTCATAATAATAATAATAATAATAATAATAATAATAAACTTTTTAATTTGGGTTGTCATGTAAAATATTTTAATGGAAATTATGTATATATTATATAAACAATATAAACTTTGAAACGGGAACTAATATTGTTACTCGTTTTGTAGAGATATAAAAAAAGTGACCTGATTTTGAAAAGGGGCGATGCAGAACACACATGTTTTTTTTAGAGCATATTTTTTAGCATTTTAAATTTTTTTTATGTACATTACGTTTTAGAATGGTAGTGATTTTCATGCTAATTTAAAAAAGTGGCGATTCTGCATCAGACCCTTTTTTTCAAAGACCTATTTTTTGACTTTAAATTTTCTAACGTATGAAATGTAAATAATTATTTTCTAAATTTAACAAATTTTGAAGTGGTCATCTTCTTCATATTTTCTTGTTTTTTATTTAATTTTATTTAATTATTATTATTATTATTATTATTATTTTTTATTTTTTTGTAGTGAGGTTTTTAATGTTTTGCATATTTAAAGAATATGGTCGATATTTTGAATTTTCGATATTCTACATATTTATACATCATTAATTAATTTTTCAATGCACATGAAATAATTGTCTCTAAAAAACAATAATTTTTAATAATTGACATAAAAATAACCATTTTCAGCATAAATATAACTAAAAAATTACACATTTTGATAAATTTTTGTAATTTTTTGCTAGAAATGACATGTCAAAATCACAATTTTATAGGAAAATTTTAACTAAAAATGGTTAAATAATAGTTTTTTTATGAATTTCATGTCAAAATAATAATAATAATCACTGATTTTTTCAAAAGACAATGATTAACATAAAAATTAATGCGAAAATCACATAATACAAATATTGAACACATAAAAACATTAATTGAGTGTGTATTCTTCTCATAAAATGTCAAAGTCAAAACATTACAAGTATAACTAATTAATAGTTACAAAAAATGAGCTTGATTTCCAAGCATAACTTAAATTTAATTAACAATATCACATAATCCAAACTCTTTATCCTCTAGAGTTTCATCATTGTCTTCTTCCACAATAATTTCTGCTTCATTTTGCTCATTTTCCTCTTTTAATGGATCTTTGTTGTCTGCGAATTTCCCAATGTATGCCTTTCCAATCATTCCATGTAATGGTGGTTGGGGTTCCTTTGCCTTTTTTGCCACACGTGATTCACTAAAGTCCCCTTTCTTCAACCCAATTTCTTGCATTGCATTTGGAAGAAATTGAAGAGCATTAATTCTTTGCTGAATAAAATTGCACTGTATTGGATCTTTTTCAGTGGCAATTCAATTTTTTCCTTTTTGAAGACAACATGTTAGTGTTGTATCTAATTATCAAGCACAAAATAAATAATGAAGTAAATTAGTATAATGACATATAAATTAAGAAATAAGATATTGAAATTCAATTCCATATAATAAAACTTACTTGAGACAAAAAATAAATCCATAACCCAATCTCCTTCATCTGAACATATGTCTATAAGATAGTTAATCAATAACCGTGGTTTTTGATAAATGTCCATTATCTCTCCTTTTGCTTCTTTGTCTTCATATGTTAGTTTTCTCACAATAACATCATAAGTCAGTACTTGGCTATGAATCTTTCCATCTACCCCATTAAAAATCATAGACATATAGCTATAATATTTTGCCCAACTACCAATATGGATGAACTCACAGTCATTTATAAATGGTTGATCTTCACGGTTAATAAGATTTGACTTTTTCCCGTAACATGAAACAATAAAAGTTTAATTAACTTGTACATAAATGAATTTGTTAACATTAATCAAATATACATTTTAAACGTCTTACCATGTAAGCTGCATCCTTGAGTTTGTCTTCCCCTTGAAGCTTGATAATAACATTGTAAATTGTGTGTCTGAATGAAATGTCACAAATCTCCATAATGGTGTTGATGTGAATTCTAGAAATCCCGCAACCACTTTACTAAGAGCTTGATAAGTATAAGGGTCACTATCATAGTCAATGTTTGGAATGTTGAAACCATGGGGAATATCTGCAATAACTAAGGCATAATCCCTTTTAGGTATGATTTTAGCAATGCCTTATATTACTTGATATTGAATAGTGTCAAGCCCATTCCAAATGTAATAAGTAAGAGTTGGATCAAGTTCAACATTCTTAAGGCACTGCTTCTTCAGTGTTTCGATCTTAATTTTTTCAATAAAGGTTCTGGAACTATCCGGTGCTCCATTTGCATCTTTCCTCATCTTTAATAAAATAAACAAATATATGTGTAAGTTATAAAATAAAAATAGTATACAAATGAATAAAAATGAATGTATAAATCAACATACATTTTTAAATGCAAGATAAAAAAATTAATGTTGATGTAGAACTTGAATTTGGATAGTTGCGTACAATATCATCCCAGCCATCTTCATTCAACAATTTAACCATTTGTTCTTGAATTTTCATGTAAACTTTGTGACTGCATAGATAAAGTAAAAAAGTTAATATAATGATATGTATAACAAATACTACTAAGAACAATATGTTATATTTAAAAGAAAATTATAATCTAGAAATAAGTAAAAATAATTCAACAAACTTACTTTTGAAATTCCTCAGACATTTCCTTCAATGATAATTCCCTTGACCAAACACGAGATAATATTGCTTTGACAAGTTTTTCATCCTTCACTCCTTACAATGCTCTCCAAGGTGTGATGGTCATATCTTCTAGAAGTTGCTTCATTTCAGGACCTGATTTACTATTGCTACATATCAATGTTTTAGACCTTTTGACCTTCTAGTTTTTAATGCCAATGTTCTCCCACATGCTTAAAATCTCATTAATCAATTCCCATATCTCTCCAGTTCTAATTCCAACTGGAAAATATTATCAATACCTCTGAATAAATCAGTATTTACTCTGTTGCCTTTTGAATTGATTTTCTCTTCAATTTGATAGCCTATTTCCATACAATATTCCTTTCGGAAATCTACAGTAACATTTAGCTTATCTCCACCACATTTTTCTTCAAATTCACTATGAATAAATCTAACCCTTTGGATGAAAGTCATAGACATCCTATATTCATTATCTGAATTATGATCCCATGGCACTAGCTTTGCTTATGTATCTGAAAAAGCAACATAAATGATACATTTCATTGTTTCAAAACGTGGGTTATTGGGATATTCCTCCATCAATTGTCTTTGAGCTTCTACATAATGGTTCCCCCCAGCCACATAATAATTGTATTCAAAACATTTTGACTTATCAAATTCTTCTTTGTTGTGAACTTGAATTGGATCAACGAGAAGCACATAATTAACCACATGAGCATATGGATTGTACCTCATCAATGTCTTCAAGTTGTGAACATGTAGATGGTGTGACTTTCTGATTTGATATTTACATTGTCCTTCACTTGCCTTATAGATTTGTCTGACATTAAGCTGAAATGTACGACCACCCTCAATTAAGTTTCTCTTTGTCAAGTTCTGTCGAATGGCATTTTGTTTTGTTTTAATAATGCCATCCTCTAAATCAACTCCTGGTGTAATGATTTCTCTACTTTCTTTTGAAGTTTCACTAGGTTCTTGACTGTTGGTAATGAGTACTTCAGAATGTTCAACTTTACTTTTCTTCCTCATAACATTCTCATCATTAACTAGAACAGATTTATTCTTGGGAATTGTTACTTTTGGTCTTTTACGACTCTTCTCCTTTCTAACATTAGTTTCAATGTCATCCTCAGTAACGACAACATATTCTTCAGTGCCAGTTTCAACTTCCTCATCTTCAAAAGTAACCTGTCTACCTTTGCTAGATTTATCCACTAGAGGCATTTTTTTATTTTTTATTTTATTTTTTAAATTATTATTATTATTATTATTATTTTTCTCTGATCCCTTGGATGTAGTTTTGTAGCATCATGAATTACTACATTTTTCTTGTTTGCCATATCTTCTTCTAGCACTGAGTAGAAACTGCTGACAACTTTCATAATATCATGCTCTATGAAATGAATGCCTACCAACATAATTGAACAACTTTCAACAAAATTTTGCTAAACAAAATATCATATGTCAATAAAAACAAAGTTATAAAAATATGGTGAGACAGTTACAAGAACGCAAAAAACAAATATAAATAACAATACTTACGATATTTTGTGTCATCTTATTTACGAGTTGTTTACACAACTTTGTAGATACCTCTCTTGTGTCATACAATGAATATGATAATTGGTATTTAATCCTTTCATGTGACTTGGGCGGTTTTGTAAGTATGTAAACAACTTCACTGCCCGATACATAACACGTCTATGACATTTCCCAGCACGTCATAAATTCCATTATCGTTAGGTATATCAACGTATAGATATATTTGCACTTTTTGTCTTTCTCTTTCTTTCACATACCAGATTTTTGATGGAAGTGTCACTTCTTTTGATTTCTTCCAGTATGAAATCATCTTCTTCTCGTTTGAGGCACTTGAAATATTTGTAGCCATCAGCTTAGGTGGGGTTCGTTCAATAGTGTTTTTTGAAGATCCACCTTTAAGAGTCTTTGGTCCAGAAAGATTCACATAAATCTTCTTTGATGCCATTTTCCTGAAAAAAGACACATATAAATCAGTTAACCACAAAAAAAAAATAACTTAAATTAACAAAGAAAACAATAAATGATAATTAATTTCGTAAAACATAACAATTAAAAAAAAAATAACATTAAAAAAATACATCGCCCTGTTGCCCCACCCTGGAAATTGGCCGGCCAACTGAGTCGACAGTTTAGCCCGGCCCCCCTACACCACCCTGGGAACCAAACAATTGCCCCCCCTCCTGATCCCCAACCCCACCCGACCCCAGCGGCCCAACGACCCGTTGCCCGGGCCGACTGTTGGGCTACCAGGGTGGCACCCGGCCTCTCGCCCCACCCCGACGACCCAACAGTCGGTCCGGGTGACGGGCCTTCGGGGGTTGGCAGCCAGCCCCCCGCCCCACCCCTCGGGCTGTTGGGATCGACCCGTCACCTGGTTGCTAGCCCCCCGCTTCACCCCGGCAGGCCGTTGGGCCACTGGGGTGGGGAGGAGCTTGGACGCCAGCGCTCTGCCCCACCCCGACGGCCCAACGACTCGCCAGGGTGGTGGGCTATTGGGCTGCTGGGGTGGGGCGGGGTTCCGGGTAGCTAGCCCCAACACCCCTAACCCACGGGCCTGTTTGGCCGTCGGGAGCCTGATCAGGCCCACCACACCCACTGTGGATGTAGTGGGTAAATCTATCCTACAATTTTAATTTCTAAAAAAAAAATTAAACTTCATTAAACATTTTTAATTTTAAAATTTGCAAAGCAGAAAAATTAACTAACCTTTCAAATGCGATAATCCTCCGTTGAATATGTTGTTGATAGCAATGTAGCTGCTCCACAAATTCGCTCCAAGTCTTTTAACAAACCTCGGAAAACCTTGATGTGATGTGAGTAATAGTGATAATGAAATTTATTATATAGGTGAAATTACATAATTGTTTTACCGTACGGTTAATGTGGGATTAATTTGTTTTTATAAATTTTAACATGTTAATTTTGTTATGGCGATATAGGAAACTATGATAAAGCGAATATTACGGAATTGTTTTACAGCACGGTGAATGTGGGATTAATTTGTTTTAGAAGGTATAATAAAAATTAAAAAAAACATTCAAGTGTCTAGTAAATATTATATAGTTTAAGTATTAAATTAATTTAGGTAAAAGATTTAGTTCACAATTTTAAATTTAAAGATTTATTTCAAAAAAAAAATTAGTTAAAATTTTTCAATAAATTGTAGAAGAAAATAATGGAGGGAAATACATGAAACAAAATTTTTGGAGGGAAATTTTCATTCTTTAAGCTATATAATATCATTAGGAGAGTCTGCATTTGTATCATTCAACCTCTTCTATTTGAAAGGGATGGATTCTTCTGATAGTGAAGTTTCGCTTTGTGAAGCATCAACATCTTCATCGCGTAACAACTCTATTCATATTGATGAATATAACGGAAATTCTTCCACTATGAATAGAGAGTCAATTCTTCCACTTAGTCCTAATCCTAAGGGCTATGAGAGCAACACTGATGAAAGACGGGATGACGAATTTCAAATAAATAAAAAGTCACAGTTTCCACTTAGTTCTAATCCTAAGGATTATGAGAGCAACAATGATGAAGAGCATGATGAAGAATTTCAAAAGAATGGAGTGTCATGATGTCCACTTAGTCCTAATCCTATGGAATATGAGAGCAACAATGATGAAGAGCATGATGACGAATTTCAAAAGAATGGAGTGTCACGGTGTCCACTTAGTCCTAATCCTATGGACTATGAGAGAAGTAGTGATGAAGAGCATGATGAAAAATTTCAAAAGAATGGAGTGTCACGGTGTCCACTTAGTCCTAATCCTATGGACTATGAGAGTAGCAGTGATGAAGAGCATGATGAAAAATTTCAAAAGAATGGAGTGTCATGGTGTCCACTTAGTCCTAATCCTATGGACTATGAGAGTAGCAATGACGAAGGACATGATGAAAAATTTCAAAAGAATGGAGTGTCATGGTGTCCACTTAGTCCTAATCCTATGGACTATGAGAGCAACAGTGATGAAGAATTTCAACTGAATAGAGTGTCATAGTGTCCACTTAGTCCTAATCTTATGGACTATGAAAGCAACAGTGATGAAGAACATGATGAAGAATTTCAAAAGAATGAAGTGTCACGGTGTCCACTTATTCCTAATCCTATGGACTATGAGAGCAACAGCGATGAAGGGCATGATGAAGAATTTCAAATGAATAGAGTGTCATAGTGTCCACTTAGTCTTAATCCTATGGACTATGAAAGC
This sequence comes from Pinus tabuliformis, assembly GCA_031772625.1. Classification (NCBI taxonomy): domain Eukaryota; kingdom Viridiplantae; phylum Streptophyta; class Pinopsida; order Pinales; family Pinaceae; genus Pinus; species Pinus tabuliformis. The sequence continues at coordinate 737,586,735 of CM062808.1, forward strand.
AACAGTGATGAAGAGCATGATGATGAATTTCAAAAGAATGGAGTGTCATGGTGTCCACTTAGTCCTAATCCTATGGACTATGAGAGCAGCAGTGATGAAGAGCATGATTAAAAATTTCAAAAGAATGGAGTGTCATGGTGTCCACTTAGTTCTAGTCCTATGGACTATGAGAGCAGCAGTGATGAAGAGCGTGATGAAAAATTTCAAAATAACGGAGTGTCACGCTATCCACTTTGTCCTAATCCTATGGACTATGAGAGAAGTAGTGACAAAGGACAGGAGGAAGCACTTAGTCCTAATCCTAAGGACTATGAGAGTAGTAGTGACAAAGGACATGATGTAGAATTTTCAGTAAGTAAACAGTCACATTTTCGACGTAGTCCTAATTCTATGGACTATGAGAGCAACACTGACAATGAACATGAGGAAAAATATCCAATAAACATCGAGTCAAATTTTCCATTTAGTCCTAATTCTAAGGACTATGACAGTAGCATTGAAGAAGGGGAAGATGAAGAATATCCTCCAAGTCAGTATTTCAAAAGCACAACTGATCATAGTGAGGATAACATTCCTTAGAATGATGATGAAAATGCTTATACAAAGGATGATCCAATGATGGGGATGTTGCCAGGAAATATTGTATCAAGGAGTAGGAGTAGACATTTTCGTATCAATCTAAGATGTTCTAGTTATACCAGGGGTAGAGTAGAATATTTGACAAGAAGAAGTTCTATCAGCACTCTCACTTCCAGTGAATGTTGTCAAAAATATTGCTTGAAACATATGGATTTCAAATTTTCATTAGAGAAAAGGAAGAGATATTTGTCAATGAATAAAAGCATGCAAAATTCATATTTAGTTGGGTGCATGCAATCTACATTGTCAGGTTATGATTATCATATTGGGTCTTTATTTATCTGTAGAAAGGCTTTCAAAATGTTTCATTCAATGGGTAATTTTCGTCTCTTAAGAATCCAAGAAAATTTGGAAAAGGATCCCACATTTTATTTAGAAGTACGTCATAAACGACAGTTTGGGCCATTATCAAATACTGCAATGTCATGGATGAAATATTTCTTTTCAAAGCATGGAGAGTGTATGCCAAATAGAGAGACAATACATATTCCAGATAATTTTTCAAGACGAGAAATCTACAACTTATACAAAGAATATGCAGAAGGTTCTGAGGGACATGGTCGGTTTATTACATATCAATATTTTGTGAAGGTATGGAAGAAAGAATTCAACAATGTCTGTATTCCTAAGAAGACACAGATGGGGCTTTGCAGTACATGTGCTTCTCTTAAATAGAAAAGAGTTAAATGTGAAGGGTCAGAAAGAGGTAAGCATGCATAACTTCAACTTTTAAAATTGTATAGTCATCAACTATGAAAACGTATTTCTTAATGGCTTTCTTTTATGTTGTTTAGATTCCATTGTCATAGAACTTCAGGAGCATCACAAACAACAAACAAGTGAACGGAAAAAGTTGTACAAGCATCGAAAGAAGTATTATGATAATCCAAATAAATATTTGTGTTTGATAATTGATGGTATGGACTAGAAGAAAACACTTTTACCACATTTTGTTTGCACACCCAAAAATTTACAGGAGGAAAATTTTATTCAGTATCACTTGGTCAGTTGTATGGTATTCAATGGGAAAATGTTGCAAAGGGTGTACTTCATAGCTCCAAATATTCATAATGATGCAAATCTGACAATAACCATAATTCATGATGTGCTTTCTCATTGGTCTGGTAATCTTCCTGATGTTTTGTATCTACAATTGGAAAACACTTGCCATGAAAACAAAAATCAGGTTGTTTTTGGATATCTAAACATTCTTGTTGAATTGGGAAATTTTTAGAAGGTAAAGATTGGTTTCCTTCTTGTTGGGCACACTCATGACCATATTGATCAGATGTTCAGTCATTTTTCAATCACATTGAGGAGGAAGGAAGTTGGGAGCTTGCCATCATTAATTGAATGTATTAAGAAATCATACATGCCAGAGCCTACTTTTGATGTGCTGGAAGAAACTGTTGAAATGTGAAGGTTTATTTTGGGATTGCATGGTGAGGAGAAATGCATTGAACAACTTAATGAAATTAGCTTCCAACATCAATTTCGTATCAAAAAAATTGATGGGAAAACACTAATATGGGGCAAGATGTATTCAACTACTGTAGAACGGGCACCGTCATTGGGTTTGGAATTTTTGAAGTTCATTCCAGATCATCCAATATTTCCATCAAAAATATTGTTATTAAAATCAGTTGGTGAAGTTCATAATACACGCAGACAGAATAGAGATATAAATTATTCTGATTTCCTAGAAGAAATTAAAAAATGTGTTAGATATACATATGAGTACTTTGACATTGCTGATTCAGTTTGGTGGGAGTCATTTTTCAATAATGAAAGCGGTATCATTTCAACAACAACAAATGAAGATATACCTTTGAAAAATCCATTTATTTGGCCACAAAATGTGTCAAATGAACATGAGGAAATAAACATTGTTGAACAACAACAATCTCAAGGTATTATTAATTCTTCACAGGCAGAGCAAAGAGAGATGTATATTGGCTCCAGAAGATCTCGTGCACAATGTGAAGCCATGGAAGACCTTTACAGGGGTTATGTACAAGATATTAAGGAGGGTTGAGGGTTGCGTGATCACAATGCTAGCAGATGGATATCCCAATGGCTATCCATTCTGGGTTTCTAAGGTTATAAAGGTCTTTACAGAAAATGAAGATGTTACAGGTGTTGAAGTACATTGGTATGCCACAAATACACACCCATTCAATGGGGTGTATAAGCTAGAGATGGTAGTTGACAAAAAAATTGGCGGAAAGAGAAAAAGAAAGGGTACAAATATAAATCACCGCTACATAGACCTCTTAAAATTGGAGGATGTTGACATACTTGTTTATGACTTCAATTTAACAAAGAGAGGAACTCTTCGCTTCAAGACAATAGAGATTCTGAAAAGGTTGTTACCAGAAGGAACAATGTTGAGATGGGAGTCTACTGAAACCAGTCGTAGATCCAGAAGAATTTTGAAAATTGAAATGGTAGGCATGCATGTGGACTCAGATGGGGCACTAGTTGAGGAAAGAGAAGAATATGGAACATCTTCGTCTGCATTTAGTCATTCATCTGAAGATGTGAATTCTGATGGTGTGCAAGAAAATATCAGTGATTTTGAATAATTGTCTAAGACAGTTTATATAATTGATGTTTGCATCGTATGTTGAAATAAAATTTTGATTTCCATATGTTGTTAAATCATAAGTTATGAGTCATTTTTATGTCGTTGGATTATATGTTTTAATTATGATGATTTTTATTGTTTGGAATATCTACAATGCTACAATAAATTAGAGATATAATGTATGTTTTATTCAATATACAAATAATGACATTTTGATTAATTTAGTCATGTAATTTGTTCATAATGTCATGGCTTTTTAATTTTATGGTTGAACAAATTCCAATTATTTTTGTATCTCTAATGTTATGGTTGAAAACAATTAGAATTTTAGTGATATTTAGTGTGATATTATTATATGTTTAACAACATGGATGTAAACTAATAGAATTTTAATGTGTTTCAGATCCCATTATTTTATCTTTATTTTCATTAATAAAACATGTTGAATTTATACTTAGGAAAGAAAAATGTTATTCTTCCAAAAACATTAGTGTGTTTTTTTCTAAAAACAACTGTTTTTTTGCACATAAGAATTCGATTTTATTGGCATTTTTTAAAAATGTTGAAAATTGACCCTAAAAAAACCATCATTCCAGTATTAACACTTTTCGTTTTCAGGTGTTTTTTGCACAATTTTTGCACGAAAATTTCGTTTTCACCGCCATTTTTAAAACATGTTCAAAATTGACCCTAAAAAAAAACCATCGTTCCAATATACACACTTCTCATTTTTAGCACTATTTTTAATATTTTTCAGGGTTTTTTGGCCAGAGTTCCCATTTTGAGTTTATAGTTCCCGTTTCAAAGTTTACATTGCTTATATTATTTAAAAATATTATGTATATATCATGAGAAAAATAAGTTTTATGGTTAAAGCTTTCATTTGGTCCTAAATATACTATACATAGCATTTAAAAATACAATTTAAATAATGAAAAATTACACATTGTATTTTACACTCTAAAGAAGTTTGCACGTGAAGAAATTTGATGCCTCTCGGCTCATGTTAGATCCGTACTTAAGATGGATCTATGCTGGTATAATATATATCTGAAGGATGTCTTCTCTCATTTTATTTTATATCGTTCAAAATCTTAAACGCAGATGCACTTTACGTTTAAGACCGATAAGATTTGTGTTGATGTATTTCATCCTCGGAATGGCTCCCCAGTTTGGAATATTATACCATAATGTTCATTGTGACACTTACTATGTTTACATAAATTTACCACATGATGATTTGGAGTGATACAATCACAAGTTAATTTAAGATGTGATTTAGTTTAACAATTATCTACAAATATATACTATATTTGTATTTATTTTAATGCTATCCTTGATCAATTTAAAATTCGAATCTACCAAGCGTCGAGAGGGATCAAATCTCGTTTCACTCTAAAAAAAGGTTTTCATATCAATAGATTTGATTCCTCTTGGTACCTGGTAAATCCAAAGTTAAGATTAATTTAAGACGGTCTAATTTCCCCCTTTAAATAGGTTATATTCCACATGAATAACATAAGTTCTCAATGCCATGGGCCTTTTTCATTTTTATATGGTTATTTTTATTTTATTATTTTTATTTACCTTACATTACATCAATGTTTTTATTTATTTAATGTAATTTAATTTAATTTTAATTTTTATGTAATTTGACTTAGTCAAAATGTTAAACATCACATTACAACATCTCTACCATATTAGGTTGGAGAGTGTGTCTTGGGGCAAAAGCATAAATATTTTTTAATAATTTAATTTAATTTAATTATTTTATTATATTTTGTCAAAAAAAATAATTTGTTTTGTTTTGGGTGAACTAAGGATCTTACCTCTTGTGGTTTGGTGAACATTGTTTTTCCCAGTTACCTTGATTTAAGTTGGGTTACACCTTTTGGCAAAGCGAGGGTGTGCTTTGATGAAAAAAGGATGCTCAATTGAGCCATTTTAAGCGCTCAATCGAGTTGTTTAGGGGATTAAAAATAACTCGATTGAGCATTTAACACCATCAAAAAAACCTTGGCCACCCAAAATCCTGTAGCTTGTCAAAATCTTGCTTAAATTTCCACTGTTTTCTTAGCAAACATTTGGCCTCGTTAGACTAATCTTAAAAAACATGCTTATATAGAACCATCTACATGTAAATTAATTCAACTAAGGGTTTCATGTAACTTTATCAACGTCGTGCCGGAAAACAATGAAAATTTTGACATGATTTTGATAAAATTTAATGGAAATTCTTAGAAATCTGAGTTACAATTGTCAAGTTTCAAGATTTTAGGTGTATCATGGGTTTTGATGGTGCTGAATCAATTTACACCAATAAAAACACAATTCAAACACTCCTACTATTAGATGTTTTGAAAAAAAACAAAACAAATCTTTGGTATCCCTGACGTAATTGTTGCTTTGTAGAAAACTCCTTCTATCAACTAAACAAAAGCTATATATGTCACTCTCCAAGCAAATGACATACCTAATTTGGCCAAAATGTGCTCACCCCAATATCATTCCTAAAATATCAATTCCTATCATTTCCATTCCATGGTATGTTGTGGAGAGTCTGGATGTCTAACGTAGAATGCTAAGTGATGGACATTGACAGGTGATAGTAATTTAAATTCAAATTATAATATTAATATTGTGTTTTTTACAAGTTGGTGGAGTATTTAAATTCAAATTATAATATAAAAATAATATGATCATTTTTGGGATGTCAATGTATGTTAAGGTCTAGCACAACTAGTTTCCTTTATAAGTTTCTATTTACAAGATGTTCTAGGTCGATGAGGTCTTAGCGATCTTAAGACTCTCGATGAGGTCTTATGTTATTGGTTTGGTTTCTCTTTGGGAAAACTAGTAGCATAAAATTTTTAATTTATGTAATTCTCATTTGATATAATGTAAAGTGCACGAGTTTGGATTCGAGCAGGGCATGAGGGCGTTTGACAAGGGGGCACAAGGCCAACATTCAAGCAAGGAACAAGGGCATGGCAATAAGTTGGAAACCCTAATGTTAGGTTCCTCTTCTCTTTTCTAGGTGCAGTCCCTCTCGAGGTTTTTCTATGACTGAGGATAAAGAGAGTGTTACTTTTGTTTGATATTCTTTTTAAAATAAGGTCATAACAAGGCTGAATATTGAGCCAGTGTTCTACAAATTTTAATTAACACTTACCCTATTGAAAAATAGGTCATGACCGACCTTAAATTGTATTATAGTAAGACCCGAAGTGTGATAGCAATGGCTACTCTATTGTTTCTCGGTATTGTAGTATTATCTTTGTACATTTATTATGATTTTCTAACATAAAGGGTTAATCAAGTACTTTTATATTGGCTTATACATTTTTTTTTCCAATGATATTTAGTTCCAGCCCTAACTATGGGTCATTTTCTTTATTAATTAGATGTTGTGTTACTATTACCTTCAATTTTTAATATAAATATTGTATAGTTGTTTGATTATTCGTATGCACATTGCAATTTCTTTTAAGTCGAGTTATTGGCTTGAAGAAGTTATTCCTTCGCTAGCATGTTCCCAATGATTAATATTTGAAATATTTATCTCTTGTATTTACCATGATTTCTTATTAAAATTTATTTTAGGGTCATTTCCTTATTGCACACATTTTTTCACAACGCAAGGAAAATACCTTCTAGCAAAGGTTATAACGAACGTTTTTAGTGTTATAAAATTGGCAAAAATATTTAAAAAAACATTTGCTAAAACATTTGTTTGGGATAGCAGATGTTTTAACAGAGGTTTTAACAGAACTTCATCATAATTGAAAAAATATGGGTGGTCGTAGGTTCTAATGGGTGTTTTTTTTGCAGCGGGCTTAATGGAACAAGTAGCATTGGTGCGCTACATATATAAAAGCATGAGATGACATAAATAACTAAAAGCATTGAGGCATTGAATGAAAATAATATTGGCGCGTAATATATACCGCATCGATGTTAATAGATAAAACAATCCATGGGGTGTTTTTCTAAGGAACAACACAGGGGCATGGAAAAAATAATTGTTGTGTTGGTGTTTTTTTGTAAACTTGCAGCGCTGATGCATATCATTTGTACAAATGCACCAGTGCATTCGTTATAAAAAAGGACCGGTGTTGTTAGTTTTCATAATGCATCGAGCTGAAAATAATATTTTGTTGGACTGAGGAGTTAGTTATATAAAAGCATTGGTGCGTTAAGAATTACAATGCATCGGGCATTAATCTCAAATAGGAGTGGTGCTTGAAGAGATAAACATATCGGTGCTCTTGTTCTCTTAAAAGGAACAAGGCAAGCAAAAAGATGTCGTCAAGGTGCTTTTATATAACATAACTCACCGATCTGTTTTTATGTTATAGATGTACTAATTTTTGAATGAGATTTTCTCTTTTTTGGAAATATCGACCTGTGATAGTGCAATTATTGTAATTTTTAAAATCTGTTATTTATTGAAAAATCAACATGTATCTTATAGCACTATTCATATAAATTAAAATTTGATTAGTGCATTTGTATATCATGTTTGGATTAATTTGTTATATTATCAGATTTTGTATCTCTTCATTATCATATTTAATCATCCATATATTTAACCAATGGTGTAACATTTCACAGCAACATTGGATAATACAATAAAATAAATTAAAATGTATTTTATTATATACCAATAAGAGGCTCTTTTTCATACAAAATGGGATTGTTATTGGTAACCCTTTGTCTTTCAATTGGGACACTATGTCCATTATTAAATAAAATGTCCAATTTTCATAGACAATTATTTCACAAATACAACAAGTTTCATTGATATCCAAATTGATTATCATTATTCATTGGAATTGTTGTCAGTGCTCGAGCTACTTCCATGACTTGGGTTATTTGGAGGAATATTTTGTTGATTGCACCGATTGTTTTTGTCTTCTTGATCTTGCAATTCCATCTGCAAACATAAAAATAAATTGTAACAAGTGTATATACATTGATGAGAATAATGAAAATTGAAATAAATAATATGTATCAATGTAAATTGAATAGCAATGCACTATAGCAAGAAGTGACTCATAAACTATGCACATGGTTTCAAAAAAAATTCTAATGCCTTGTTGCAACAAGTCTTCTTCTAGCATAGTTCCATACTTTGTTTCCTTCATGTTTTAAACCCCATTACAAATCATAGATTCAATATAAAGGCTTTTCTCGTTCTATTAATTATAAACTCAGAGAAGTAAAACAACATATATACTTACAAATTCCACAATTAAACCCCATGTTAATCAATTCTTTTGATGCCTCTTCTTTGTATGTTAGCACTTATTTGAAAACATTCAAGGATGGTTGCTGTAAAACAACTTAAAATATGCAAAATTGAAACCTTGAGTTGTTGTAAGGAAATATGGCAATTACTCACAAACTTTGAAATGAACTTGTTTCTTTCTTGTTGTTGTGTTGAATGAGTTCCATCTTGTTTTCTTTTCTGTAAGAAAATACTTGAAAATTAATATTTAATGCTAAATTATTTTTTTATATGTACAAAGTCAACCATGATTACATACATTTGAAGCATGTTGTTGTTGAGATGGCCCCTCGTGTGATGCAATTATGTTCATTTCTTTGACCATCTTCTTATACACTTTTTTGGACATTCCTACTGGCATGTTTTGCATATCAGCCTCTTGATCATTTGAGATTTCCGTACTCTTCCTGAAAAAAGTAATAAACTATTTTTATAATGATATATGAAAACTAGATATAACAAAATCGATATTAATAAATTAATGGTTTGTAGTAATATATACATATAATTCTAGAAAATAATTTTATACAATTAGGAATATTACCTTTTGAATTATTCTTTTTTGTTGTTGTATGTTTTTTTTATTGCAAGTCTGACATGTCTCATTGACCATTGCTTTGGAAACGTTTCCTGTAGTTTATATCTAATTCGGTTCTTAGAATGATTGGATTGATTTTTGTATTGTAAGTTGAAAGTATGTTTATATGTCCATTCCAATAGAGCCCTCATAGTTCTGTGAAAAATTTCATCTCTTTCATTAACCTCCAACACCAATCCAGATGAGCTAAGGACTAATTCATCGTCATTTACATGTTCTATAATTTTTCTTTTCTTAGAACGACATTGATATTTTCTTTCGTTATTGCTCCCTATAAAACATTAAACATATATGAATTAATAGATTGTTTGAAACATGTTAACTAATATTCTTAAGTATATTATTAATGAAAAAAAAAACTCATATTGAACAATATATTGTCATTCACCCGATTCATCATTCTGCAATTTTTATATCAAACTTTTATGCTCTTTTGCACTTAGATTAGAAATAATCTTATCAACCTTATTCATTTTGTGGCTTTGCACGACACACACCAACCAATATATATTAGTTAAACTTTCATATAGTTCAAACATATTAATTTTGTAAAGAAGTTACAAAGAACTTGCCTTCTCTTTTTTTTTTTATGTGTTATCATTGTGTCGATCAATATTTTTGTTACTTGAGACCATTTGAGATTTTTTTTATCAATATATAACCTGTAGCATGTAATATAGAAATTACTACATATATTTTACAAATAAATCGGATAATTTTCAGCCAAAAAAACTCTAGTGACTGATGTGTTTAGAACATTAAACACATCGGGCATTTAATTGTTCAACATCGTCATGGAAAATTAATTTTAAATTATTACGTTACAATTTTTAAGGATAAACACACCGAAATTATTTAACAGTGTTATTTAGAAAATGCGCGTTAGTGCGTTATATCACATTGGGAGTAACGGTTAACAGACTGGACAAAATAGAGAGTGTTATAATATATTGATGCATTGTATTACACGGGGAGCATCAATGCATTATATTATAGAGGGCACACCACAAAATATATAGCTGTTTGAAAAAAACAAAGAGGGTTAACGGTGTTTTGATCTAATTCAATAATTGATTCCCCTACTTTATATATCAAACACCCTATATATAGTAAGTACACAAACCCATTAAATCTAAAACGCCTAAATTGAAAAACCCTAATTGTGAAGTGGTAGAGGAAGTTAAACCATAGGGTGAAATTTTGTAGGAAGAAACCAGGGTTTAAGGTAAGTATTGATTTTTTTGTTTTTTGTCTGAATTTTAAATAAATTTAAAGCTGATCATAAAAAAATTTACCACTAAAATCTATAGTAAGTTTTTTTATTATACAAGGCTTTTATTTTTTTTCTAAATTGTGAATAAATATAACAAAAATTGTAAAATATTTTAATAGTAATTTTTATTTTTTATTTTTATTATTATTTTTTATTTATTTATTTTTTATTTTATTTTAATTTAATTTAATTTAATTAATTAATTAATTAATTTTTTTATCTCGAGTTTTGAGTTAATCGCGATATCTTTCAACTTCTGATCTTTCGGCAAATCCAAAATATTTTGTAGCTCCATAGTTCTCTCAGTATGTATATCTTGCAAATGATCTATCTTTCAATTAAAACCTAACATAAATTGTAAATTTTTTATAGTAAAATAAACAATAAATTTAGCATTTTTACTATGCAGGTTTTTTAGTGAATCACTAGACCTTTCAATTTCCGATCTTCTGAATAGCTATGTTGCTCCAAAGTATTTTGTTGATGCACCATGCTCCTGGTATGCCTCTCTTGCAAATCACTCACTTGAAAACTTGAGTAAAATAATGGAATGGTGAATAAATTTTTACTATTTAAAAAATTTTATGAAATTAGATTTCGAAAAAACAATTGTTGCTCATTTTTTAATTTTAAAAAAGAAAAAAAAAAAACGTATTTTTTTTTTCAATTTTTCCACACATTGTTGTGTTCGATAGTCAAGCACACCAGTGCGCTTATAAAAAAAGTGCACCGACATTATCGAGGCGCCAAATTTTTTTAACTCATCAATATGATACAATTTTATTTTATTTTTCGAAGTTTCGAAATGGTGAGATCTATTTTTTTAATGCAACGATGCAGTTTCTATTTAAAAGCATTGGTGCTCTAATTGTTATAAGAGCATTGAGTTGGTTGAATTCATTTTTATTTTTTAAAATTGGGAAACAGGTGCATAATGGTGTTGCGTTGTTTTGAAATGCATCGGTGCATTTTTGTAGAAGAGCACCGATATGATAACATATTTTTTTTTCTCAATGCCAGAAACCAGTGCATGTATTATTTGAATGCCCTAGTGTTGTTAATTTTTTAAACGCATCAGTGTGCTTTGTTCTGATAAGTGCACCGATTGGGTTTAAAAGCTATCTGAAATTTTAATTTCACATAAAATGACATATTAATCTCAAATTATCCTTTAGAATGCATCTACATGAATTACAATAGTTCATAGTATACATTTTCCTCTTAAAGTCACCTTATTCTTAAAAAATGGTTTGAAAACTATATTGAAATTCAGATTGTGGTTTTATGGTTGTTGAGATTAATTTTGGATATGCACAAAATTTTTTATTTCTGATTTTTATCAAATGCAAGGAAAAAATATCAATAATATCAAATGGCCAATTCTTCAATTTCCAACTCATTCCATATTGTTGATCAAAGTCCTTCATGGAGTTATCCCTTTCCATCTCCAGTAAGTTCATAGTTTATTTATATTACGATTATATAATTGATTTTTTTTAATCCATGTCAATTTGAATAAAAACGTATCTAAATTTGGAGAAACCTGATTCAAAATCTAGTTCAGATGCAGAAATATTACTCCATATTTTCAAAAACATCGAATTATCTTATTAGGAGCAGCTTATTGCAAGCGATTGGTAGATGAAAATTGACAGCCTCTTCACCTTTCCAATTAGAACATGGCATCTTCAAACCATAATCCCTGATCAACAATGGTAATAATTGTTTAGCATAATATAATAATTTCAACAAACTAATTGCATTAACGTGCTTACTAATATCATTGATATTGTACTAATGACGTTTAATATTTTTTGAAATTAGGATTCTAGGGATAATGAGCACCCCACCTACCATCTTTTGGAGCACCCCACTATAATTTCAACTCGAGAGAAGTTTGCATTAAGAGCAAGAATACGAGAGGAAGCATACAAATAATGGTTGAATCAACTACATATTCAATTCCCACTGCATCCAAATTCACCAATTAGGAATGACTACAACAATAGTAGTTCTTCATAACAAGTTGGAAATGGAGGCAGTCAAATGGAGGTTGGTATGGATGATTACTTACGGGATACAACTGCCATGGAGGCAATGTTGTTAGATGCATTCCAAAGTGATGAGCTAGGGGATGATTTTCATATCACTGATACCATATTCAAAAGCTTGAAATATTCTTCCACCACCCCTCTCTTTGGACCTAGCAGCAAGTCAGAGTCTACTCAGTTGGGGACAACGATGTTTCTTTACAGTGTGAAAGCAAAGTTTGGCATGTCGAATGCATGTTTCTTGGAAATATTGAGGTAATTGACTTGCATGATCGATCAAGTTCCTTATATTATTTTGTCACACAATCAAAACTAAAAATGGTTGATTTTATGAATTTTAAATATTCACATTGTACAATTATACTCGCCACCAACTAGAGGATATTCAAAGATAATATTCTTCCGAGTGATAATGCCTTGTCGAGTAGCTGTGAAGAAGTAAAGAAGTTGATGAAAATGTTGGGTGTTGAGTACATATCATATCATGCATGTTTGAATGATTGTATTCTGTATAGAGGAGAATATGCAGACAAAAAGATATGTTTGAAATGTGAGCATGACATGTACCATAATTGAAAAAGAAGAAGGGTAAATTAGATGGTCCTCCTCATAATATATTGAGGCACATGTTTATAATACCAAGGATTTAAAGACTCATTTGTTGCAAAGAATTAACTATGTTGCAAGGATGACATGCCTCACATAGAAGAAAGTCAGGAGTTATGCGAATCCCAACAGATTCAATAGCCATGAAGCATATAGAGGATACATGACCTGAAAAATTCAAGGATGAAGTACAAAGTTTACGAATCAACATAGCCATATATGGTGTCAACCCATATTCCCTCCAAAACACCAACTATTATGTTTGGCCTGTATTAATGATCAATAACAATAACCCCCCCATGGTTGTCTGTGAAGAATTAACATCTTATGTTGGCTCTCATAGTCCCTCGAAGAAGAAGAGTGAGGAATATGGATGTCTACTTACAACCATTGGTAGATGAATTTAAGGAATTATGGGAAGTGATACATGTGTATGATGTATCAAGACCCATCACAACAGAGATGAGATTTACGTTGTATGGCATATGTGCTTACACCATATATGATTATCTAGGCTTAGGAGTTTGCTCTAGTAAATTACATTCTTATTAATTTATTTATTAACAATATTGTTTTTCATTCTTTGCAATTGTCCAAATCTTCGTGGTTGCTAACATGTCAGTCAGTATACAATAATTTCGTGGGTCTTGTAACAAAATGGTATCATGGATGTAAATGTTGTAGACCTTCTCTGAAGACTAGGTGGTCTGACCACCTACAAAATCCAGTGTATGACTTCTTTAGGGTATTCCTCCAAAAAAAAATCCTTACCGAAGAGCAACATCCACTTTCAATGGTAAACCAGAGAAAATCCAAAGGCCTACAATAATGATACCAACTGAATGGATTAGAGCATATGAGAGAGAGAAGGAGGAGTTTGTAGAAATGTTTGATTCAAATGGGGAGCCTATGTTTGATGATCCATAATTATTTGACACCTATGTTGAGAAATTTCCCATTGGGATGAAAAGAAAATTTGACTTTTATGAGCTCCCATATTGGGAACATCTTAATATTTCCTACTTACTATATCCCATGCATATATTTAAAAATGTTTCATTTTCTTTACGGAGGCACATATCATCAAAAGAAAGTGACACATTGCTTGTTAGGAGAGATCTTATTTCTTCAAAAAATAAAAAGAAACATTGGCCAAGACAAGAAACTAGCGGAGAGCCTTGTCACTCTTTGTATTTCAAAGAAGGTGATGTCCCATGGATTTTAAAGAAAATTGATCTTTCTTGGGCAAACGAATTTATAATGAGTGTAAGGGTGCATTCTTTATATGGGTCTTCACTACGGAGTTGCTTCACTGTGGAGGATCGTTTGTCAGGGTTGAAATCGCATAGTCATTTGAACCTTTTAAGAGTACGTATGTCAAAAACACGCTTTTATTATTTTTTCTTTATTTTTATGTAATGGGAACAGTGTAAACTTTGAAATGGGAACTGATACTGTTACCAGTTTCGTAGAGATAGCAAAAAAGTGACCTAATTTTGAAAAGGGGTGATGCAGAACAGACATGTTTTTTTTAGAGCATAGTTTTTGGCACTTTAATTTTTTTTTATGTACATTACGTTTTAGAATGGTAGTGATTTTCATGTTGATTTAAAAAAGTGGGTATTCTGCATCACACCCTTTTTTTAAAAGACCTATTTTTTGACTTTAAATTTTCTAATGTATGAAATGTAAATAATTATTTTCTAAATTTGATAGTTTTTGAAGTGGTCGTTTTTGTCATATTTTCTTGTTTTTTATTTTAATTATAATTTTTTTCTAGTGAGGTTTTTATTGTTTTGCATTTTTATTAGAAAGTCGATATTTTGAATTTTCGATATTCTACATATTTATACATAATTATTTTTTCAATCCACATGAAAGAATTGTTTCTAAAAAACAATATTTTTTAATAATGGACATAAAAATAACCATTTTTAACATAAATATAACAAAAAAACTACACGTTTTGATTTTTTTGCTAGAATTGACATGTGAAAATCACAATTTTTATACGAAAATTTTAACTAAAAATGGTTAAATAATAGTTTTTTTTTTTTTTTATTTTTTTATTTTTTATGAATTTCATGTCAAAAAAAAATAATAATCACTTTTTTTTTTCAAAAAATAATGATTACCTTAAAAATCAATGCGAAAATCACATATTACAAATATTGAATGCATAACAACCTTAATTGATTGATTGTTCTTCTCATAAAATGTCAAAGTCAAAACATTGCAAAGCTTGACTTCCAAGCATAACTTAAATTTAATCAACAATGTCACGTAATCCAAACTCTTTGTCCTCTAGAGTTTCATCATTGTCTTCTTCCACAATATTTTCTGCTTCCTTTTGCTCATTTTCCTTTTCTAATGGATCCTTGATGTTTACGAATCTCCCAATGTATGTCTTTCCAAATATTCCATGTAATGGTGGTTGGGCTTCTTTTGCCTTTTTTGCCACACGTGATTCACTAAAGTCCCCTTTTTTCAACCCAATTTATTGCATTGCATCTAGAAGAAATTGAAGAGCATTAATTCTTTGCTGAATGAAATTGCACTGTAATGGATCTTTCTCAATTGCAATGCAATTTCTTCCTTTTTGAAGGCAGCATGCTAGTGTTCTACCTAATTATCAAGCACAAAAGAAATAATGAAGTAAATTAGTACAATGACATATTAGTTAAAAAAATAACATATTGAAATTCAATTCCATATAATAAAACTTACTTGAGCTAGAAAATAAATCTAGAACCCAATCTCCTTCATTTGAACGTATGTCTATAAGATAGTTAATCAATAATTGTGGTTTTTGATAAATGTTAACTATCTCTCCTTTTGTTTCTTTGTCTTCATATGTTAGTTTTCTCACAACAACATCATAAGTCAGTATTTGGCTATGACTCTTTCCGTCCACCCGATTAAAAATCATAGACATATGGCTATCATATTTTGCCCAACTATCAATATGAATGAACTCACAATCATTTATAAATTGTTGATCTTCATTGTTAAGAAGATTTGACTTTTGCCTGTAACATGAAATAGTAAAAGTTCAATTAAACGTCCTACCATGTAAGTTGCATCCTTGAATTTGTTTCCCCCTTAAAGCTTGACAATATCATTGCCAATTGTGTGTCTGAATGAAATGTCACAAATCTCCATAATGGTGATGACGTCACTTCTACAAATCCCGCAACCACTTTATTAAGAGCTTGATAAGTATAAGGGTCACTATCATAGTAAATGTTTGGAATATTGAAACCATGGGGAATATCTGCAATAACTAGGGCATAATCCCTTTTCGGTATGAGTTTAGCAATGTCTTCACAGTCGCCTTGTATTACTTGATATTGAATAGTGTCTAGCCCATTCCAAATGAAATGATTAAGAGTTGGATCAAGTTCAACATTCTTAATACGTTGCTTCCTCAGTCTTTCGATCTTTATTTTTTCAATAAAGGTTTTGAAACTATCTGGTGCTCCATTATCTTCCTTCCTCATCTTTTATAAAATAAACAAATATATGTGTAAGTTATAAATTAAAAATAGTACACAGATGAATAAAAATGAATGTATAAATCAAGATACCTTTTTAAATGCAAGATAAAAAGCTTTTAATGTTGATGTAGAACTTGAATCTGGATATTTGCGTACAACATCATTCCAACTATCTTCATTCAAAAATCTAACCATTTGTTCTTGAATTTTTATATAAACTTTGTGACTGCATAGATAAAGTAACAAAAAGTTAATATAATGATATGTATAACAAATACTACCAAGAACAACATGTTTTAAAAGATAACTATAATCTACAAATAAATAAAAATAATTCAGCAAACTTACTTTTGAAATTCTTTAGACATTTCCTCCAATGATAATTCCCCTGACCTCACACGAGATAATATTGTTTTGACAATTTTTTCATCTTTCACTCTTTGCATCGCCCTCCAAGGTGTGATAGTCATATCGTCTAGAAGTTGCTTTAGTTCAAGAGCTGATTTACTGTTGCTACATATCAATGGCTTAGACTTTTTGACCCTCTGGCTTTTAATGCCAATGTCTTCCCACATGCTAAAAATCTCATCAATCAACTTCCAAACATCTCCAGTTCTAAATGGCAATTGGAAAATCTTATCAATATGTCTGAATAAATCACTATTTTTGTTGCCTTTTCCACCTTTTGAATTGTTTTTCTCTTCAATTTGATAGTCTATTTCCATACAACATTCCTTTCGGAAATCTGCAGTAACATTTATCCTAATCCCCCCACATTTTTCTTGAAATTCATTATGAATAAATCTAACCCTTTGGATGAAAGTCATAGACATCCTATATTCATTATCTGAATTATGATCCCATGCCACTAACTTTGCTTCTGTTTCATTTAAACCAGCATAAATGATACATTTCATTGTTTCAAAGTGTGGGTTATTAGGATATTCCTCCATCAATTGTCTTTGAGCTTCTACAAAATGGTTCCCCCCAAGCACATAATAATTGTATTCAAAACATTTTGACTTATCAAATGCTTCTTTGTTGGGAAATTGAAGTGGATCAATAAGAAGCACATAACTAACCACATGAGCATATGGATTGTACCTCATCAATGTCTTCAAGTTGTGAACATGCAGATGATGTGGCTTTTTGACTTGATATTGACATTGTCCTTCACTTGCCTTATAGGTTTGTCTGACATTAAGCTGAAATGTACGACCACCATCAATTAAGTTTCTCTTTGTCAAATTCTGTCGAATGGCATTTTGTTTTGTTTTGATAATGCCATCATCTAAATTAGCTCCTGGTGTAATGATTTCTCTGCTTTATTTTGAAGTTTCACTAGGTTCTTGACTGCTAGTAATGACTACTTCAAAATCTTCAACTTTACTTTTTTTTGTCATAACATTCTCAACAGATTTATTCTTGGGCATTGTTACTTTTGGTCTTTTACGGCTCTTCTCAATTCCAATGTCATCTTTAGTAATGGCAACATATGCTTCACTATCAGTTTCAACTTCATCGTCCTCAAAAGTAACTTGTTTACCCTTGCTAGATTTATCCACCAGAGGCCTTTTTTTCTGATTCTTTGGATGTAGTTTTGTAGCATCATCAATTACTACATTTTGCTTATTTTCCATATCTTCTTCTGACACTGAGTAAAAACTGCTGACAACTTTCATGATATCATGCTCTATGAAATGAATGCCTTCCAACCTAATTGAACAACTTTCAACAAAATTCTGCCAAAAAAAATATCAGATGTCAATAAAAACAAAGTTAAAAAAATATAGCAAGACACTTTCAAGAACGCAAAATACACATATAAATAACAATACTTACGATGTTTTGTGTCATCCCATTTACGATTTGTTTACACAACTTTGTAGATACCTCTCTCGTGTCATACAATGAATATGATAGTCAGTATTTAATCCTTTCATGTGACTTGGGAGCTTTTGTAAGTACGTAAACAACTTCAGTGTCCGGTACTGAACACATATCTATGACTCTTCCCATCACCTCAAAAATTCCATTATCATTCGGTATATCAATATATAGATATATATTCATATTTGTGCTTTCTTTTTCTTTCACATACCAGATTCTTGATGGAAATTTCACCTCTTTTGAATTCTTTCAGTCTAAAATTATCTTCTTATCACTTGAGGCACTTGAAAGATTTGTAGCCATGAGCTCAGGTGGAGTTTGTTCACCAATGTTTCTTGAAGATGCACCTTTAAGGGTCTTTGATCCAGAAAGATTCACATAAATTTTCTTTGATGCCATTTTACTAAAAAATAGAAACACATAAATCAGTAAATAACATAAACATATTAACTTAAATTAACAACAAAAATATATCATAATTTTTTTATTTGTATAATCAGAATCACCCAGCCACCCCTAACGGGCGGGCGGGCGGGTCGGTGGGCGGGCGGGAGGTCGGGTGAGGGACGGCGGGGCGGGGTGGGCAGCCGGGCGGGTGAGGGCGGGCGGGGTCGGCGGGCAGGCCGGGTGGGTGTGGGCGAGAGGGGTGTGCGGGTGTGGGCGAGCGGGCAGTGGGTTGGGGCGAGTGTGCGGGGGCGCCACACCCGGCCCCCTTCCACCCCCACGCGCCCACGCCGACCCTCTTCCCTCACACACACACGCCTCTCCCCCATCCCTCTCAACCCCCCCCCCCTTCACACACTTCCTCACCCCCTCACACACACCCGGCTCTCCCTCACCCCTCTCGCCTCCCCCTCACACACTGGGCACTCGCACGCACCTGCCATCCCCATATAGCCCCGCCCATGACCTCTACCTGCCTGCCCACCTTTCCACCTGCCCTCGCCCTCCCCTTCCCTGCCCGCCCCCTCACTCGCACGCCCTCCCTGCCACCCACGTGCCCCCACCTCCCCCCAAACATGCGCTCCCCTCACCCCTCCCCTCGCTCACCCCTTCCCTCACCCACCCCCTCGCGCCCACCCCTTCCCTCACCCACCCCATCGTGCCCTGCCCCTCCCCCTCACCCACCCCCTCACCCCTCACCCACCCCTCCGCTCACCCACCCGCTCACGCCCTGCCCCTCACCCACCGCCTCGTGCCCACCCGTTCCCTCACCCACCCCCTCGCGCCCACCCGTTCCCTCACCCACCCCCTCACGCCTTGCCCCTCCCCCTCACCCCTCGCTCACCCCTCACCCACCCCTCCGCTCACCCACCTCCTCACCCACCCACGCCCTCCCACCTCCTCACCCTCGCCCTCCCCCTCACCCCCTCTCCAACCCTACCCACCCCCACACCCATCGCCCATGCTCGCCCACGGCCTCCCCCGCTCACCCTCCCTCCTTGCCCAGGCCCAGGCCCGCCCCCCCCCCCCCCCCCCCCGCTCGCCTGGCAGTTGGGCGACTCTAGGAATCGCCTGGTCGCCAGTCGGGAGGGGGGCGGGCCGCCAACGAGGGCAGGGAGGGAGGGTGGGCGGGCGTGGGTGGAGAGGGGGAGGGGGAGGGTATGGTGGGAGGGAGAGGGCAAGCGTGAGGGGGTGGGGAGGGCGTGGGTGGAGAGGGGGAGGGGAAGGGGGATGGGGAGGACGTGGGGGGAGGGGGAACGTGGGTGGGGAGGGGGAGGAGGAGAGGGAGGGGGTCAGGAGAGCGCAGGGAGGGCACGCGGGGAGAGGGGGAGGGGGAGGACGCGTGAGGGGGTGGGGAGAGCGCGTGAGGTGAGGGGGTGGGCGCGTGGGGAGGATGGGCAAGGGTGGGAGGGCGCGTGGGGTGAGGGGGTGCGGACAGTGTGGGTGAGGGGGTGGATGAGGAGGAGGGTGTGCGGGTGAGGGGGGATGAAGGTGAGGGGGCAGGTGCAGGTAGGAATGGGAGGGTTGGCGAATCATGTGGGGATGTGGAGGTGAGGGGTCTAGGGGGTTGGTGGTAGGGGATGATGGTGGCGTTGAGGGGGCGGAATGTGGAGGGGAGGGGGGGGTTGGTGGTAGGGGGCGAGTCGGGCTGCGGCGCCCACCCCGGCAGCTCGCTCGCCTGCCGTGGGGGTTGGGCGATTCTGAGAATCGCCCAACCCCCGCGACAGGTGGGCGAGCCGCCCCCACACCCCCTACCACCCCCCCACGCCCTCACACCCCGCCCGACCTCCCCGCCCACTGCGCGACACCATGGCGGCCCACCCACGGCTATTGGGCGATTGAGTTTGATCGGGCCCACCATGCTCATGATGGACGTAATTGTTATTTTGGCTCAGAAAAATTATTAATTTAAAAAAAAATTCTTCTTCATTAAATTAATTTAATATGAAAATTTTCAAGGAAAAAAATTTAACTTACCTTTCAATTGCGAGAATTCTTCGTTGAATATGTTGTTGATAGCAATATAGTTGCTCCACAAATTCACGAGTCTTTCAACGAACTTCAGAAAACCTGGATGTGACGTGAGTAATAGTGATAATGAAATTTAATATATAAGTGAAATTACGGAGATGTTTTACCGTATAGTTAATGTGGGATAATTTGTTTTAAAATATTATAAAGCGAATATTGTAGAATTGTTTTACAACGAGTTGAATGTGGGATTAATTTGTTTTAGAATATATTATAAAAATTAAAAAAAAAAAATTCAATTGTTTAGTAAATATTATATACTTTAACTATTAAAATAATTAATGTAGAAGTTGTAGTTTACAATTTTAATTTTAGTGATTTATTTCATAAAAAAATTTAGTTTACATTTTTCAATAAATTGTAGAATAAAATAATGAAGATAAATAAATCTAACAAACTTTTTGGAGGGAAATATTTTCACAAAAATTTTTGGAGGGAAATATTTTCGCAAAACTTTTTGGAGGGAAAATTTCATTCTTTAAGCTATATAATATCTTTAGGAGACTCTCCATTTGTATCATTCAACATCTTCTATTTGAAAGGGATGGATTGTTCTGATAGTGAAGTTTCGATTTATACACCATCAACATCTTCATCGCGTAACAACTCTATTCATATTGATGAATATAGCGAGAATTCTTCCACTATGAATAGAAAGTCAATTCTTCCACTTAGTCCTGATTCTAAGGACTATGAGAGCAGCACTGATGAAAGAGGGGATGGAGAATTTCAAATAAATAAAGAGTCATAGATTCCACTTAGTCCTAATTCTAAGGACTATGAAAGCAGCAGTGATGAAGAGCATGATGGTGAAGTTCAAAAGAATGGAGTGTCACGATGTCCACTTAGTCCTAATTCTGAGGACTATGAGAGTAGCAGTTTTGAAGAGCATGATGGTGAAGTTCAAAAGAATGGAGTGTCACGGTGTCCACTTAGTCCTAATTCTGAGGACTATGAGAGCAGCAGTTTTGAAGAGCATGATGGTGAATTTCAAAAGAATGGAGTGTCACGGTGTCCACTTAGTCCTAATTCTAAGGACTATGAGAGCAGCAGTGATGAAGAGCGTGATAATGAATTTCAAAAGAATGGAGTGTCAAAGTGTCCACTTAGTCCTAATTCTAAGGACTATGAGAGCAGTAGTGATGAAGAGCATGATGATGAATTTCAAAAGTATGGAGTGTCACGGTGTCCAGTTAGTCCTAATTCTAAGGACTATGAGAGCAGCAGTGATGAAGAGCGGGATGATGAATTTAAAAAGATTGGAGTGTCACGGTGTCCACTTAGTCCTAATTCTAAGGACTATGAGAGCAACAGTTATGAAGAGCGTGATGATGAATTTCAAAAGAATGGAGTGTCACAGTGTCCTCTTAGTCCTAATTCTAAGGACTATGAGAGTAGCAGTGATGAAGGACAGGATGATGCACTTAGTCCTAATTCTAATGAGTATAAAGATAACAGTGACAAAGGACAGGATGTAGCATCTTCAATAAGTAAACAATCACATTTTCAATGTAGTCCTAATTCTATGGACTATGAGAGTAGCACTGACAATGCACATGAGGAAGAATATCCATTAAACATCGAGTCAAATTTTCCATTCAGTCTGAATTCTAAGGACTATGATAGTAGCACTAAAGAAGGGGAAGATGAAGAATATCCTCCAAGTCAATATTTGAAAAGCAGAGCTGATCATAGTGTGGATAACATTCCTCTTAATGATGATGAAAATCCTTATACAAATGATGATCCAATGATGGAGATGTTGCCAAGAAATATTGTATCGAGGAGTAGGAGCAGACCTTTTCGTATCAATGCAAGTTGTTCTAGTTATACAAGGGGTAGAGCAGAATATCTGATGAGAAGAAGTTCTATTAGCGCTCTCATTTCAAGTGAATGTTGCCAAAAAAATTGCTTGAAACATATGGATTTCACATTTGCATTAGAAAGCAGGAATAGATATTTGTCAATGAATAAAAGCATGCAAAATTCATATTTAGTTGGGTGCACGCAATCTACATTGTCAGGTTATGATTATCATATTAAGACTTTATTTATGTGTAGAAAAGCTTTCAAAATGTTTCAGTCGATTGGGAATTTTCATCTCTCGAGAATTTAAGAAAATTTGGAGAAGGATCCCACATTTTATTCAGAAGTACACCATAAAAGACAGTTTGGACCATTATCAAATACTGTAATGTCATGGATGAAAGATTTCTTTTCAAAGCATGGAGAGTGTATGCCAAATAGAGAGACAATACATATTCCAGATAATTTTTCAAGACGAGAAATCTACAACTTATACAAAGAATATGCAGAAGGTGCTGAGGGACATGGCTGGTTTATTACATATCAATATTTTGTGAAGGTATGGAAGAAAGAATTCAACAATGTCCGTATTCCTAAGAAGACAAGGATGGGGATTTGCAGTACATGTGCTTCTCTTAAATCAAAAAGGGACAAATGTGAAGGCTCAGAAAGAGGTAAGCATTCATAACTTTAACTTTTAAAATTGTATAGTCATCAACTATGAAAACATATTTCTTAATGGATTTCTTTTATGTTGTGTAGATTTAATTGTCAAAGAACTTTAGGAGCATCACGAACAACAAACAAACGAAAGGAAGAAGTTGTACAAGCATCGAAAGAAGTGTTATGATAATCCGAATAAATATTTGGGTTTGATAATTGATGGTATGGACCAGAAGAAAACACTTTTACCACATTTTGTTCGCACACCCAAAAATTTACAAGAGGAAAATTTTATTCAGTTTCACTTGGTCGGTTGTATGGTCTTCAATGGGAAAATGTTGCCAAGGGTGTACTTCACAGCTCCAAATATTCATAATGATGCAAATCTGACCATAACCATAATTCATGATGTGATTTCTCATTGGTCTGGTAATCTTCCTGAAGTTTTGTATCTACAATTGGACAACACTTGCCGTGAAAACAAAAATCAAGTTGTTTTTGGATATCTAAACATGCTTGTTGAATTGAAAATTTTTCAAAAGGTAAAGGTTGGTTTCCTTCTTGTTGGGCACACTCATGACCATATTGATCAGATGTTCAGTCGTTTTTCAATCACATTGAGGAGGAAGGAAGTTGGGAGCCTTCCATCACTAATTGAATGTATTAAGAAATCATACATGCCAGAGCCTACTTTTGATGTGTTGGAATAAACTGTTGACATGCGAAGGTTTATTCTGGGATCATATGGTGAGGGGAAATGCATTGAACAACTTAATGACATTAGCTTTCAACATCAATTTCGTATCAAAAAAATTGATGGGAAAACACTAATATGGGGCAAGAAATATTCAACTACTGCAGAATGGGCACCGTCATCATGTTTGCAATTTTTGAAGTTCATTCCAGGTCATCCAAAATTTGCATCAAAAATATTGTTATTACAATCAGTTGGTGAAGTTCAAAATGCACACAAACAGAATAGAGATATAAATTATTCTAATTGCCTGGAAGAAATTAAAAAATATATTAGATATACATATGAGTATTTTGAAATTGCTGATTCAGTTTGGTGGGAGTCATTTTTCAATAATCAAAGTGATATCATTTCAACAACAACAAATGAAGATATACCTTTGAAAAATCCATTTATTTGGCCACAAAATGTGTCGAATGAACATGAGGAAATAAACATTGTTGAACAACAACAATCTCAAAGTATTATTAATTCTTCACAGGCAGCGGAAAGAGAGATGTATATTGGTTCCAGAAGATCTTGTGAACAACGTGAAGCCATGGAAGACCTTTATAGGGGTTCAGTACAGGATATTAAGGAGGGTTTCATGATTGTAGTGCTAGCAGATGGAGATCCCAATGGCTATCCATTCTGGGTTGCTAAAGTTATAAAGGTCTTTACAGAAAATGAGGATGTTACAAGTGTTGAAGTACATTGGTATGCCACAAATACACACCCATTCAATGGTGTGTATAAGCCAGAGATGGTAGTTGACAAAAAAATGGCGGAAAGAGAAAAAGAAACGGTATAAATATAAATCTCCGCTGCAAAGACATATTAAAATTGGAGGATGTTGACATACTTGTTTATGACTTCAATTTAACAAAGAGAGGAACTCTTCGCTTCAAGACGATAGAGATTCTGAAAAGGTTGTTACCAGAAGGAACAGTGTTGAGATGGGAGTCTGCTGAAACCAGTCATAGATCTAGAAGAATTTTGAAACCTGAAATGTTGGGCATGCATGTGGACTCAGATGGGGCACTAGTTGATGAAAGAGAAGAATATGGAACATCTTCATCAACATCCAGTCACTCATCTGAAGATGTGAATTCTGATGGTGTGCAAGAAAATATGAGTGATTTTGAATAATTGTTTAAGACAATTTATATAACTGATGTATGCATCGTATCTTCAAATAAAATTAATGATTTCCATATGGTGTTAAATGAGAAGTTATGAGGCATTTTTATGTTGTTGGATTATATGTCTTAATTATGATAAATTTTATTGTTTAAAATATCTACAATGCAATATTAAATTAGAGATATAATGTATGTTTTATTCAATATACAAATAATGACTTTTGAATTCATTTAGTGATGTAATTTGTTCATAATGTCATGGTTTTTTAATTTTATAGTTGAAAAAATTTCAATTTCTTTTGTATCTAGCATGTTATGGTTGAAAACATGTTGAATTTATACTTAGGAAAGAAAAATGATATTCTACCAAAAACATTAATGTGTTTTTTTCCTCATAAACAACTTTATTTGGCACATAAAAATTTGGTTTTACTAGCATTTTTTAAAATTTTTGAAAATTGACCCTAAAAAAAAATATCATTGTTCCAGTATCATCACTTTCGTTTTGAAGCTATATTTTGCACGAAAATTTCATAGTAAATTTCGTAGTCACTGCCATTTTTAAAACATGTTCAAAATTGACGCCTAAAAAATAAAAACATCGTTCTAGTATATACACTTTTCGTTTTTAGCACTGTTTTTGATGTTTTTCGGGGTTTTTTGGCCAGAGTTCCCGTTTTGAGTTTATAGTTCCCGTTTCAAAGTTTACATTGTTTGGGATATTTTATAACTAATTTTTGTATACTATACTATTTACTGTGTAGTGTTGTTATCCTTTGCTCGTGCATGGGTGTGTGAACCATGACTCCCCCCAAGACCCACAACATGCCATATCTAAATTATCTACATTTGTATGTTGGATAGTATCAAAGGAGATGCATATGGTTAACATTCCACGGTGGCATCAAGAGATAGTTAAAATTGTTCGTATGTTTGAGAAGGAGCTATCGATGAGTTTCATGGACTTACAAGTTCATCTTCTAATTCACCTAGTAGATGAGGTTGAATTAGTTGGGTTCATTTCTTGTCATTGGATGTTCTTCTTAGGTAGTTACATGAAGAAATTGAAAGGTTTTTTTTGACAAAGGGAAAAACCAGAGGGGTCTATGGCAGAGGGGTATATATCATATAAGTATTTCTATTATGCCAGTGAGTACATCAAGCATATCAACAACACACCAGGTGCGACGATTTGGGACAAAAAAAGGGATGAAGACCAAAGAGAAGGGGATATTCTTAAAATAAATGGAAAGAGGCGCATGATAAAGAGTAAGTGCAGGCTTATCATTTGTCAAATTACTATGCAGTAACTATTCACACTAAACTTTCACATTAATGCATTTTTTGATCTCATATGTGCTATATATATATATATATATATATATATATATATATATATATATATATATATATATATATATATATATATATATATATCTGATGGTTTTATTTGATCATCAGAAAATTTAGAAATTGAAGCCATTAACAAATTCATTCTTTAAAATATGGAAGCGACACAACCATGGGTTGCATTGTACGAAGAAAAGAGGAGGAAATGGGACAGTTGTGAAAATTCTATCACTGCAACCACTGATTTACTTTACCTACTTATTTTCCAATAAGTTATTTATGAAATTCCTTCAATAAACATTAAAACAAATTCTGTTGCAGATATCACACCATAATATAGAAATAAACACGTGCACAAGAATTGACACAGATATTTTGGACAACAGTCCCCGGAAAAACCCAATGTGGGAAAACTGGTGCAACAAGGGAGGATTTTATTATTCAACAATTCTTCAGTACAACAGGGTGCCAAACTAGCTTACCCAACAGAGAGAAAGATTCTCCAACACTTCTCCAATCTCTGTGTCAGCCTAGCTGACCTCTGCGAAGATCCCAGACACTCTGCATCAACCCCTGCCTCTCAGCATTAGCACTAGGCCTCTCTACGTCACCCAGGTAAGCCCTCCAATGACTGCGCAGTTTACTGCTACCTCTGCGTCTGCCTATCCAACCTCTGCGTTGGTCTCTTGGTGTTGTTCCCGACTCTCTGCTTCGTACTTGCTGCCTCCTGCTACTCTCCAGACCATTAGTTCGAATTTCTCAGCTAACCCCGCTCCAGAAATCGAACTGACTGGTCTCCCTCAGTGTATTCTCCAACTGACCCTCAAGCCTCTTCTTATAATTTTCTCGTTGGTCCATCAACGACTGAGATTAAATCTCTAATCAATGGCTAAAATTAGATTTGGCTTGATCCATGACTTTTGGACCCTTCTAACCCATTTTTATATTAATACCCATTAATATTTTATTTTTCCTAAGTTTAGACTTAGGAACTCCATTAAAAATATTAATTATTTTAATATCTCCCAAACCGGTTAGAATCTTCCCAAACCATTTCTGGGTCTTGGATATCTCATGTGCTTTAGCCTCTCCACCAATTTTCATGTCTAGATCACATCCGATGCTACCCCAAATCAACACTCCCTCTTAGAAAGGAATATGCTTTAGTAATACTCTTCACTGAGTATCACCCTGATCATCCAGCATCGGTCCCTGTGATGATAATAGGCCTCCCTCCCTAACATCCTCTGCACTTTTGCATCCATACGACATATCCCTCTACATCCATGTTGTTGCTGGTCCTTTCTCCCAACATCGCATCTGCACTGCAACTCCCTCTGCATCTGTGCTGTTGTTGGTCCTTCTTCCCAACACTGTATCTGCACTACAATCTCTTCTCGCCATGTTGCACTGTGCTACTGCTGACTGCTATCGTACTGCAACATCACCCCCATTTTGCTATTGAAACAGATTCTTTATCATCCCCATATTTTCCCTGAAATAATCAAACTTTGTTCTTCCAAGGGCCTTGGTGAGGATGTCTACCACCTATTCTCCTATAGGAGTGTACCTCAACTGTACAACTCCTCATTGGGAACAATCTTTGACAAAGTGACACCAGATATCAATATGCTTTGACCGATCATGAAACACTAGATTCTTAGAGAGCTTAATGTAACTCTGATTATCGCACATGATCCTGGTCGCCTCCATTTTTCTTCTGAATAGGTTCACAAATAGTTTCCTAAGCCATATGACCTCACACGAAGCTGTGTTCGCTGCAATATATTCTGCCTCAGATGATCTTAGAGCCATAGACTTCTATTTCCTACTACACCAGGAGGTCATTCCTGATCTAATGTTGAAACAGTACCCAGAGGTACTTTTCCGATCCACTGAACTCCCTGCCCAATCTACATCAATAAATCCACTCAATCCAATATCCTTACTCATGGTGTACAAGAGTCCATAATCGACTATTCCCTGTAAAGTCCTGAGAACATGTTTTGTTGTTGCCCAGTGCACCCTCTTTGGTTCCACCATGAACTGACTGAGGGTGTTGACAATGTAGAAAATGTTTGGCCTGGTATTGACCAGATACATCAGGGACCGTATGAGCTACATGTATAAGGTGGGATCAACATACTTGTCTTTTGATGCATCAATCTTCTTCTAGTTGGTGATCATTAGAGTAGCCATGGGTCTATAGTCCTCCATCTTGAGTCTCTTCAGGATTTCTATAGCATATCTCCCTTACCCAAAGAAGGTCTCCTCCTTTTGCTGCCAAACTTCCAATCCCAGGAAATAATGCATCCGTCCCAAATCCTTCATATCGAATTCTGTGGCTAGATTCTTCTTGCAGTCCCCGATGAGCCTGGATGATCCTGACAGAAAGATATCATCCACATACAATACCAAGATTAACAGCTCATTCTTTACAATCAGATAGTAGAGATTTGGATCTGCATCAATCTTAACAAATCCCATCTTCTGCAAGTAGCCATTGATTCGACCATACCATGCTCTAGGTGCCTGTTTCAGCCCATAAAAGGCTTTCTTAAACCTGCATACATGATACTTCTTCTCGTTTGTCTCAAATCCCTCTGGTTGTTCAATGTATACCTCTTCTTCTATCACCCTATTCAGAAATGTCATTTTGACATCCATCTGATGAATCTCCCACCCCATCTGAGCTGCAAGAGATATCAGGGTTCTAATAGATGTATACCTAGCTACCGGGGCGAAGGTCTCTTCGTAGTTAATTCCTTCCTTCTGATCGTACCCCTTAGCCACAAACCTGGCATATATTTCTCAACATTGTTGTTTGCAGCTTATTTGATCTTGTAGATACATCTCGAACCTACCACTGATCTGCCTTGAGGCCTTGGTACTACTTCCCAGACATCGTTCACCATTATGGAGTTGTACTCCTCTACCATCGCATCTAGCCAAACCTGATGTTGAGCTTCCTCCTAGAAACTAGCAGTCTCCCCATCCTGAGATACTAATGCCTGATATCTGTCTGGCTGTTTTCTCTCCCTCCTATTGTTTCTTGGCGCACCGATCAAGTCCTCCACATCTCGTAGAATCTGACGAAGTTCCCTGCTAGTTCTTCCTCTGCCAGCAGGTGCTTCTTTTAACTCCTCCTCATCTTGTGAATCTTCCTGACTCGAGGAAGAATACTTTACTTCCAGTGGTGGAAGAGGTTTAACCAACGGATCATCTTTTGACTGCTCCTCGAAAAGCATTTCACGAGATTTTCTGAAAGCCCTGTCCTCCATGAACTTCACATCTCGTCAAACCACTACCTTCCTGCTCCCTGGAAGATAGATTTTGTATGCCTTATCATTCTCGCTATATCCCACTAGATACCCTTTTTCCACAGTTTGATCCAGCTTTTTCCTCTTTTCCTTGGGTACACGACAATATGCTAAACTCCCAAATATCCTGAAATGATTGATTTCAGGTGTCTTCCCTGTGAAAAATTTCTCTGGAGTAATATTTTGCAATGCTTGATAAGGAGTCTTGTTTTGAACTTAGACTGTTTTGTTGCATGCTTCTTCCCACAAGAATTTTGGCATATCCTGATCATACATCATGGCCCTAGTTGCATCTACAATAGTCGCGTTCTTGCTTTCTGCTACTCCATTCTACTCCAGATTGTAAGGAGTTGTCCACTCTCTTATGATGCCCTCCTTAGCACAAAAATCAGTGAACTCCTTATCGACATACTCTCCACCATTATTTGAGCGCAAAACTTTTATTTTCTTCCTAGTTAGATTCTCCACCAGAGCCTTGAACTCTTTGAATCGACAGAAAACCTCGTCCTTGGTTTTTAGAAAATAAATCCAAGTTTTCCTTGAGTGGTCATCAATCAAGATAAGGAAGTACTTTGCACCACTAAGAGCTTTAGTAGACATAGATCCGCAGATATCTGAGTGTATCAATCCTAGTACACCCTTGACCCTATTTTTACTTCTAGGAAATGTTACTTTGGCATACTTTCCTGGAGCACATCCTCTGCATACATCATCTCGTTCCTTACTAAGATCTGGAACTCCTGTTATAATGCTCCTGAGAATTCTTAGAGCCCCATGGTGCAAATGTCCCATTCTTCTGTGCCATAGTTCATTCAAATCCTTGTCTCCATGAAAACTTATTAGTGTCATCAGTGATTCTAGTTGTAGTCTATACAACCTGTTACTTTTGATCTTGATCTGCACTTTCTTTTTCCAGCTCGGGTGTTTGACGTGTACTTTATCCTTGATGAAGAAGATGCCATATCATTTTCCTTGAAGTTGCGACATGGAAAGTAAGTTCATCCCCAATCCTGGTACATGTAGCACATTGGTAGCACGAAATCTCTCTCCCGATTCTGTTTTGAAAAACTATGGTACCCCTCCCTACTGGAGTACACTTTGCCTTATTCCTCGTGGTGATCTGAAAGTTCATCTTCTCCTCTTGATAATATGAGAAACATTCCCATATTCCCGTCATATGCCAAGAGGCTCCATTGTCTATATACCATACCTCTGATGATGCAGAATTAGTCATACAAGCCGCTTCTTCTTCCAACCTGGAAGCCAACATAGAGAAATCAAAATCTCTTTCTCTTGTGCAATTTTCTGAAAATCAGTGTGAGTCTCTTGACATAGATGCCTATGCATCATGGTATCGACCCATAATTGATTTTCCCTTCCTGTCTCTGAATACTTGCTTTGTTACCATGTGAAAATTCTTCACTACAAAAACTGATTTACTTTACCTACTTGTTTTTCAATAAGTTATTTATGAAATTCCTTCAATAAACATTAAAATAAATTATGTTCCAGATATCACACCATAATACAGAAACAAACACATGCACAAGAATTGACACAAATAGTTGGGACAACAGTGCCTGGAAAAACCCAATGTGGGAAAACCGGTGCAACAAGGGAGGATTTTATTATTCAACAATTCTCCAGTACAATAGGGTGCCAAGCTAGCTTACCCATTGTTAGGGTCCCACCCTAACCCCCTTATTTATGTCATGGGATCACGTCATAGTCAAGAGTCAATAAAGCCCATATTAATATTTGTAAGTGGTTAACCCGCAATTAATGACGGGACCACAGTTAGTTGCAAATGGGCGGTAGTATTAGATAGATGGTAAATGGGCGGTAGTATTAGATAGATGGTATTAATAAAACCCACGATATTGGCCTGTGGTATTGCATGTATGAGTCATATATAAAGGATAGAGACTCCCTGCGAGGAGCATCGTGTCTTGTTTTGTAATCGAGCTCTGCTCTATTGGAGGTTGCCCCCTCGAAGAGGCCTGTGAACATTTCTCTCTGAATAATAAAATCATTGCTATTCTGTGTTCTGGGTATATTTTCTTCGCATATTTTGTGTTCTCGGTATCTTTCTTCACAAATTCTATGTTTGGGTATTGCTTTGCAGGTTAAGAGCATAACAAGTGGTATCAGAGCACTTTCCAGGGCTCGGTGGGATCTCCAAATTTTAGCAAAAAAAATTTTGGCTAGAGACGTGTTCCGGCGTCTTTAAACCACGGGATCTGTCGTTAAGCGCATAAACCTGCGGATTTGGGGAGGCATGCACGCAGGAAATACAAGAGGTGGTCACGTCTGTTGGACTCCCTTGTAACCCCTGTGGGTACCCCTTCGAGTAGTAGCGCATTAGACAGAACCGCGCACGGACTGTCTTCCACGTACCCTCTGGGTATATAGGAAGCCCCCTAGCTCCCTTGAAACCTCGCC
Source organism: Pinus tabuliformis (assembly GCA_031772625.1). NCBI lineage: Eukaryota > Viridiplantae > Streptophyta > Pinopsida > Pinales > Pinaceae > Pinus > Pinus tabuliformis. The sequence goes on from CM062808.1 coordinate 737,619,097, forward strand.
ATAGATAAACCTTTGGCCGTCTTGTGGCTACAGTACACCGAGAACAGCACTCGGAGAGATTACTCACCCGTACGATAGGGTAGTCGGGTTGTACGGCTAAGGGTACAGTCGATCCTCCTTGGTTAGAGCCCTGAAACATTGGGCCGAGTACTACTGTCAGACCCTTATGTATATTGCGATCTATAGCACCTGACACTCCCCAAGACCATAGTTCCCTTTCTATTGGGGGATCACACATCATCTATTCCAGATCAGCAGCAGCAGTTGTTCCACCATTCAGATCTATCAGATCCACCAGATCGGATATTCCAGATCAGTAGCAGTAGTTGTTCCACCATTCAGATCTCTCAGATCCACCAGATCGGAGTAGTTGTGAAGGGTTCCTGTACCTGGATATAATTTTCGCAGGACTTTTGGCGGCATTAATATTTTGAGGATTTGGCGACTGCAGTATTGATCAGGAAGGAGTAAAACTCCGTTAGGAGTTTTCCAAAAAAAAAAAAAAGTGTCTGAGATCTTCCAGGGTGCTTATTTGTGACCTAGCCCATCAGTATCAAGACAACGAGCTGAGCAAGGTGGTACCATTCAATTTCTTAGTAAAAATTTTTAGGCGGTCCCAATTTTTCATCAGATTGGTGTATGGTAGAAACTCGCGCTCAAGCTATGGCCAATGAAAGGATCGACAAAATTGAAAACCATATGCACTCCCTCCAAACTGCGGTGAACAAGATCGAACTTGAGCTTCAAGGAATGAGTAACCACATACAACTTGAGCTTAAGGGAATGGGTAACCAGATACAGGAGGCACTCCTAAAGGGCAAGGAGCCAACCCACGAGGAGGCGTATAATGGCCATGAATACCATGAGGGTGAGTCTAGCCACTCTCCTCACGTTTGGCACTCCCATCCACCACCCAGTGAGCGACCTCCCAAGTTGGATATGCAGAAATTTGACGGTTCTCACACGTCCGCATGGCTAGCACAAATGGAGCAGTATTTCCAATTGAATCATATCACAGATGAGGGGACTAAGCTTATGGTGGGCACCATGTACTTGGACAATGAACGATGGCAATGGAAGGAATGGCATCAGCGTTGCAATGGACATTTTCAGAATTGGGCCCAATTTGCCAAAACTCTTCGCAGTCGCTTTGAACAGGAAGACTCTTTTTTGGGGCGTCTCACTAAGCTCCGACAGACGGGTACAGTGGAGGAATATATTACTACTTTTGAAGCCTTAGCCTTCCGCACTAAGGGTCTCACAGATGAGTTCTACATGGAATGCTTTATCAGCGGTCTTAAAGAAGCCATCAAAGCTCAGGTTCTACTCCACCACCCTCCCACATGGACATAGGCTTGCCAGGTAGCCTGTAAGGTGGAACGTGCATTAACAGCCCAATCCAGCCGCCCCAACTTCCCCGCTAAAGGTCGTCCCTCACAGGCTCCCAATATGACTCAGACACTTAAGATTCAAAAGGTGTCACCTGCGGAAATGGCCGAAAGAAGGAAGCAAGGAATATGTTACTACTGTGATGAAAAATATTCCCCGGGTCATAAATGCAAAGAGCACAAGTTTTTTCAAATAGATGCCACTGACTATAGCTCCACCGAGGAAGATCCACCACTTGAGGAACCGAAGGCGATCGAAGAAGATAACCAACAGGAGATTATATCTGATGAACCAATTATTTCGCTAAATGCATTGGCAGGAATTTCTTCCCCTCAAACTCTCAAAATCAGGGGTTTTCTTAAACATCGCCCAGTAGTAGTCTTGATTGATAGTGGAAGTACCCATAATTTCATCCACCAAAAGATCGTTGAAGCAGCACATTGCTTCGTCCGGGCAGTTTCTAACTTCCAAGTCCAGATTGCAGATGGGGGCACAATGAAATGTGAAGGTCGCTGTGAAAATGTCAAAATTCAAATGGGGGATTATCAATTGAAAACCCACATGTTTGCAATACACATGGGGGGTTGCGACATTGTCCTCGGCGCGAAATGGCTCCGCACTCTTGGGCCAATCACAATGGATTTCCAGGAGTTATATATGAGTTTTAAGCAGAACAACTCCACACATACCCTCCGTGGACTACAGGCGGGAGCCCCCTCTATCATCAGCTCGCATAGGATGGAAAAATTGTTAAAAAAGGGCCATCATGGAGTGGTAGCTCAATTTAATGCCATCCAGGTAGTAGACACCATGCCTCCGCCAATTCATCCTGAGATGCAACAGATTTTAAATAAACATCGGACGATCTTTGACAAGCCTCATGAGCTTCCACCCTCGCGAGGGGAACATGATCATAGCATCACATTGGTTCCAGGGGCCCAACCCCCAAATGTGCGGCCATACAGATATCCGTTCACCCAAAAGAATGAAATAGAAAAAATCATCAAGGAATTGTTGGAAGCAGGTGTCATTCGTCCCAGCATTAGTCCTTATTCATCTCCAGTGGTCATGGTCCTCAAGAAAGATGGGGAGTGGTGGATGTGTCCAGACTTCAGGGCCCTCAATAAGTTAACAGTCAAAGATAAATTTCCCATCCCAGTGGTTGACGATTTGCTGGACGAACTCAATGGGGCTCAATTCTTCACTAAGTTGGATCTTCGCTCAGGCTACCACCAAATTCGCATGAAGGAAGTCGACATTCCCAAGACAGCTTTCAGAACTCATGAAGGCCATTATGAGTTCCTGGTCATGCCATTTGGTCTCTGTAATGCCCCCTCTACTTTTCAGAGCCTTATGAATCACCTCCTCAAACCATATCTCAGAAAATTTGTCCTTGTCTTCTTCGATGACATCCTCATCTATAGTGGCACTTGGGCGGCACATCTTCAGCATGTAGATCTACTCTTGCAATTGCTCCGCACGCATAAATTATTTGTCAAGATGTCTAAGTGTTCGTTTGGCATGGAAGAAGTTGAGTATTTGGGCCACATTGTGGGGCATGAAGGTGTCAAGGTGGACCCAAAAAAGATCCAGGCAATGCAAGAATGGCCTCAACCTAAGACCTTGAAAAGCTTGAGAGGATTTTTTGGGTCTCACAGGCTATTATCGTAAATTTGTCCGCAACTATGGTCGCATAGTGAAGCCCCTAACGCAACTCCTAAAGAAAAATTCCTTCTTCTGGAACGAAGACGCACAACAGGCATTTACCGCTCTCAAAACCGCCATGTGTTCCACTCCTGTCTTAGCACTACCGGACTTCACCAAATCATTTGTCATTGAATCTGATGCTTCGGGAACAGGTATTGGAGCAGTCTTAATGCAGGAAGGGCGACCATTGGCCTTCACCAGCCAACAACTAAGTGGGAGGAATCTGGGCCAATCTACCTACGAGAAGGAAATGATGGCCATCTTACGTGCAGTCGAGACCTGGCGACCTTACTTGTTGGGGCGACGTTTCCAAATCCGCACAGATCATCACAGTCTTAAATATTTTTTGGAGCAACGCCTATCTTCCCCACAACAAAATAAATGGTTAGCCAAAATGCTGGGATATGATTATGAGATCATTTACAAGAAAGGGAAAGACAACAGGGTAGCAGATGCATTGTCGTGCCAATTTGAGGAGGAAAGTACGCTGCTCGCAATTTCCCTCCCCATTCCAGACTGGATTGAAGAGGCTCGCAGGGAATGGTTTTCACATCCCGGGCTCTCCCAACTCATTTCTCAATTGCAGATAGATCCTAATTCCAGCAAGGGCTACTCGTGGCAGAATGATATTCTTCGCTACAAGGACAGAGTCGTAATAGCACCAACATCCACCCTCAAAAGTCGCATTTTGGCAGAATTGCACTCATCTCCCATTGCAGGACATTCGGGCTTTCAGAAGACATATGCTCGCACCAGAAGATCATTTTTTTGGGCCGGCATGAAACAGGACATCCTTACTTTCGTAGCAGAATGTGACGTCTGTCAACGCCACAAAGGGGAAACCGTCAACACACCAGGCACATTACAACCATTGCCCATTCTGGCGTCAATTTGGACGGAGGTCTCCATGGATTTCATTACAGGTCTTCCAAAGTCTGGGAACAAGTCAATCATCATGGTGGTTGTGGACCGACTGTCGAAGTATGCTCATTTCTGCGCCCTACCCCAACCATTCACACCCACTTTGGTTGCTCAAACTTTCATGGATCAGATCTTCAAATTGCATGGCATGCCCACTTCTATTGTGTCCGACCGCGACCCAATCTTCACCAGTAATTTTTGGCAGGAGCTCTTCAGAATACAAGGCACTCAACTCAAACTCAGTACTTCATATCATCCGCAAACAGATGGTCAAACCGAAGCTGTCAACAAATGTCTAGAAACCTACCTTAGGTGTTTCACTTCAGAAAAACAACACCTTTGGGTACAGTGGTTACCTCTGGCGGAATGGTGGTATAACACCAACTATCACGCCACCACCAAAATGACTCCCTATGAAGCAGTCTATGGACAACTTCCGCCTTCCCCTACTTCTTATCTCAAGGGGTGCTCCAAAGTACAAGCCGTGGATCAACTCCTACAACACCGCGCAACCATGCTTGCCCATCTGCGCGAGAATCTTCATCAAGCTCAGAACCGTATGAAGCAACAGGCTGACCAACATCACTCAGAGCGCCAATTTCAAGAAGGGGATCAGGTCTTTTTTAGGCTGCAACCATATAAGCAAACATCACTCAAAGACAAGGGTTGTCAAAAGCTCTCTCCAAAATTCTACGGACCATACCAAGTACTTCAGCGCATTGGAGAAGTGGCTTACAAGTTGGCTTTGCCACCTACAGCAAAAATCCACCCAGTTTTCCATGTATCGTGCCTCAAGAAAGTGATTGGGAACAATTGCCGAGTTCAAACCAGTCTACCTGAATTGGACGAAGAAGGATCAATCTGGCTTCAACCGGAACAGGTTCTAGACACACAAGAAAAGCACCTGCGCGGCCGCATGCTTAAAGAGGTCCTCGTCAAATGGAAAGACACCTCTCCGGAAGATGCAACTTGGGAACCAGCCACTATTCTTCAGCAGTTTCCGCAGCTTCAGCCTTGAGGACAAGGCTAGTCCTAAGGGGGAGGGCATGTTAGGGTCCCACCCTAACCCCCTTATTTATGTCATGGGATCACGTCATAGTCAAGAGTCAATAAAGCCCATATCAATATTTGTAAGTGGTTAACCCGCAATTAATGACGGGACCACAGTTAGTTGCAAATGGGCGGTAGTATTAGATAGATGGTAAATGGGCGGTAGTATTAGATAGATGGTATTAATAAAACCCACGATATTGGCCCGTGGTATTGCATGTATGAGTCATATATAAAGGATAGAGACTCCCTGCGAGGAGCATCGTGTCTTGTTTTGTAATCGAGCTCTGCTCTATTGGAGGTTGCCCCCTCGAAGAGGCCTGTGAACATTTCTCTCTGAATAATAAAATCATTGCTATTCTGTGTTCTGGGTATATTTTCTTCGCATATTCTGTGTTCTCGGTATCTTTTCTTCGCAAATTCTATGTTTGGGTATTGCTTTGCAGGTTAAGAGCATAACACCCATCAGAGAGAGATTTTCTAGCACTTCTACAGTCTCTGCGTCAGCCTGGTTGACCTCTGCGAAGCTCCCAGATACTTTGTGTCAACCCCTGCCTCTCTGCGTCAGCACTGGGCCTCTCTGCGTCACCCACGCAGGCCCTCCACTGATTGCGTAGTTTGTTGTTGCCTCTGCGTCTTCTTGAGAGGCTCTGCGTCTGCCTCTCCAACCTCTACATTGGTCTCTTGGTGTTGTTCCTGACTCTCTGCTCCATACTTGCTGCCTCCTACTGCTCTCTAGACCACTAGTTCAAATTTCTCAGCTAACCCCGCTCCAGAAATTGAACTGACTGGTCTCCCTCAGTTTATTCTCCAACTGACCCTCAAGCCTCTTCTTATAATTTTCTCGTTGGCCCATCAACGACTGAGATTAAGTCTCTAATCAACAGCTAAGATTAGATTTGGCTTGATCCATGAATTTTGGACCCTTCTAACCCAGTTTTATATTAATACCCATTAATATTTTATTTTTCCTAAGTTAAGACTTAGGAACTCCATTAAAAATATTAATTATTTTAATATCTCCCAAACCAGTTAGAATCTACCCAAACCATTTTTGGGTCTTGGAGATCTCATGTGCTTTAACCTCTCCACCAATTTTCATGGCTAAAGCACATCTGATGCTACCTCAAATCAACAACAGTGACAAGAAATAATTCAAACAGTTGAATGATAGAAATGTACCTTATTCTGATCATTTAAAAGAAAATATGCCAACAACATGCCATAATAGTTGGGTTGCAAATCAAGTCAGAGAGAAATATAGTGCATCTAGTTGTTGTCCACGTAATGAAGAGGATGTACTAAACAAAGGATTTAGGTGCAGCAACTCCGTAATTATATTCTTTTTTTGTATAGTTTTAACTTCATACTGCACCTTTGAATTGTAACATCTATATATGTTTTTTATTTTTAATTATGTTCGGGTTATTAGATACATGAAACTATGACTTTTTTTTTTTTTTAGGTGCATTTTTTCCCATCTATGTGGGCATATGGACATCGTTTTCACACGGAGGATGTCAATGATGGATGCATGACACAAGATTATGGAGTGGAAGTCAAGTTCAAACAATCTAGTCATGCTAGCCACTACAATCAAAACCTAATGTAGAGGACATTAGGTTACATTGGAAAGATACAAGAGATCATTCAAGTGGACTTCTCTTCATTCCAATGTGTTATTTTTAGGTACGAGTAGTGTGACACCTTCGATCAGAATAATATAAAGGAATATCTTGATAGTGAGCTAGTATCTATCAACTCTAGAAAGATGTGGCATGAAGCTAGGGAACCTTATGTTTTCCCAAAACACTACAACCATGTGTTTTTTTACCCAGATGTGTTGGATATGGATTGGTGGTTTGTATTAAGACACAACCCTAGATCAAAGCATATTTTTGAGAACAACAGCGTTATCATGCCAAGCGAGGAAGATAATAATGATGATGACAATGGAGAGTGATATGGACTCGTGTTATTTCATCATTTATACTATTGTTGTATATTTTTGTTGTCATTATTTCGCTAATTATATTACATTTTATTCGTCTTGTTGGCATTTTATAATATATTTGGTAAGATTCATCTTTAGAGAGAGAAATTTCAAATTTAAATTGGTAAGAGTTGTTCTAAATATTAAATTTAAATTGCTTGAAAATCACATAACTTTAGTAATAAATTAATTTTTATAAACATAGAATTTTTTGGTTTATATTAAATCTAAATTAATTGGGCCAAGAGGCACTCTACATATCAGTATGGGAGAGGTTGTCATGTAACGTTACATTTGAAAATAGTAAAATAATAATTTAAATTAACAAATTTAAAATAGTAAAACAAAAAAAATTAATGTTGACCATAATTGCAATACTTCAATTTACACCTTAAGCTTATATAACTTTAGATAATGAATTAATCACATCTTTACACCTTAATCTTATATAACTTTAGATAACGTATTAATCACATCATTAGGTCGAAGTTTCGAACTAGCTAATGTGTTCATCCTGAGGATCAATAATTAAAAAAAAATAGCTTTTATTGTGAGGAAAAAATGTAATGAGTAAAAAAATATAATTTACTTTTTACTGCAAGGAAGAAATGCAATTTTTTCACATGATAATAAATATTATTATTGATATTATATTATGTGGAATGCATTATATGTTCCATTTACATCTATATTTAAAACAAAAATATATTTATAACAAAAAATATTTTACTGATAATCAAAATATTTCAAGGTCCATATTAAATAACATAATTTTATAGATACTTTATATAAAGAAAAGTAAAGTAACTGAATTTGAAAATTTTCTTATATTTTCACTTTAGTGAGAAAGATTGAGAAAATTCTTATTCCATTAATAGTTGCTTCTAATTCAATGTATGAGTGATATTTGTAAAATTTTCAATGTTTAATATGGATTTGATATGTAATACTTTAGAAAATATTAACAATAAAAATAATTAAATGTATATATACAAGCAAAAATTATGACGGGGCATGTTTTAACATTTTAATGTGGAGAACATGAATTATAAATAAAATATTTCAATGTTAACTGCATATATATATTATACTAGCCTAGATCTATCTTAACTCTAGATCTACTAAGCGTCTAGAGGGATCAAATCTTTTTCACTCTAAAAAATGTTTGCATCTCAAGATCATATTTGATCCCTCAAGATGCTTGGTAGATCCAAAGTTAAGATGCATCTAGGTTGCAGGTTATAAAAAATTGTGACTTAAATTTTTTAAATTCAATAATAGATTGAATTTTATAAACCCATATTGAATTAATTAAATTGTATTTTTGAATAATTTATTATTAATAATATTTGTTGACACCTAATCATAGGGATGGGGTGAAAAACTGTAAATAGTGTAAATAAATAATAGAGAAAATGGAGAGTCATTGGGAGATGAAACTCAACAGTCACTCCCTCATGTATATAATAGTGAATAACCTAAATGAATAATACAATCTCATTTTGAGGAGTTACCTCCTAGCCTGACATGGTATCAAAGCCAACTCTATTTTTAGCATTCTTGCCCTTGTAACTCCCTTTCTACATATTTGCATATTTTGCATACGTTTTGCCCATATTGCAGAACTGACACCTCTAACTGCACTGTGGTGCGATGAGTGCATATTTGGTGATATCGCATAGGTTAATAGCAACATTGGCTCCCAACATCTCCGGAGGTTTAACATGCTATTCATTTAAAATGCTTCCATTTCCATTGTGGTTCTGAGTCTCACTGTTTTCAACGCTACTTTCAATTTTTTCATTATTAATGATGCTCCAATTATTTTGAAAATTGCCCTCTCTGCACCATCCTTTTTACTTGCTTTCGCTACTCTCCGGGCATTCAAGACTAGACTGTGTTTCTATTCTTCGGGCGTTCAAGATTGGACTATTTCCTAATACGCAACGTTCCCATACCGTTCCCATACCGTTCCCATACGCAACGTTTTTATTTCTCACTACTCATACACAACGCTCCCATACCCAACGTTCCATTACAGCTTATTTGTAGCACTCATACGCACGCTCCCATACATACGTTGCTCCCTCCCTCCAATACGCAGTGCTCCCATACATACGTTGCTCCCTCCCTCCCTCCAATACATTGTGCTGCTAATATTCTGCTCTCCAGTATCATAGTAGACTGCATTGGATGCCTAGTATTGGTCCTGCGAGAGGTTCGAGGAGGAAAACGTGCTTAGGCATCTCCATTCTGGTTTTATGGGGTTTTGAACATAACCTCTAAGCTACTTCTTCTTTGTTTTTGAATATAACAGATGGAGTCCTTTAAAGCCACAAAAGATGGAGTCCTTTAAAGCCATGCTGGAAGATGATTTTTTTTACTAGAATGCATTTTTATTAGTAATGCATTTTTTACCAGAACTGCATTCTTGATCAGAATTGCACTTTTTTTCTTAAGAATATTGCTATTACAGTGCAATTTTTTTTCTTTAACACTAGAAGTGAAATTATTTTATATATTGGCAGCAAAAGTATATTTTTTTACAGTTCACAATTTTTTTTAAATGCACTCATTAATATTTATTGTGGGAGTGGTCCTCAATGGGAAGGAAAATTATCCTGAGTGGTCTTGGAAAATCAAACACACTCTCATTTTTAATGAGTTGTGGAAATGAGTGTGTGTTGGAGACGGAGACAAAGAGCTAGCACACCTCAGACAAGGAATTCGCCATTTGGGAAAACAAGAACAACAAGGCTTATGCATTGATTACCTCATCAATAAATGAAGAGGTGAGTCGCCATATTTCGCCATTTTCAAATGCTTTCGAAGCCTTACAAAAACTGAAGGAACTCTATGACTCACACTCTGCACTTGAAGTTGTTCAACTCATGATTAAATTGTTCAGCCTTGAATTACAAAATGATGATCCTCTTGCTCTTGCATCAGAAGTAAAATCTATGATGCATGATATCAAAATCACTAATGTTGAACTGGACATTCCTCTGATAGATTTTCTCAAGGCACTTTATCCCACTTACTCAAACTATCTTGAGTCATTGCAAGCAAATGGAAACCTCCAAGATATTACCTTTGAATCCCTTGTGAAAAAATTTGCTGAAAGAGAGAAATATTTTGGGAAGAATACAACTCCTCAGTTTTCTGAAGAGGCTGCATGTCTTGCACATAGAGAGAAGAATATTGCTCAAGATTCTTCCAGAGGAAGAGGTGGTCGAAAAAGAAGAGGAAGAAATTTAAGAGGCAGGGGGGCAGACACTCTCAAGGAGAAAAGTCAGATTTTCATTGCATATGTTGCAAAAGAGATTGATCACATGATGCATCCACATGCAAGTTGCCTTGGGAAAAAATTGAGCAGGAAAGAAACTAACCCAAAGGTAAAACCAATGACAAAGAGAAAGGTAAAGCACTTGAATCTACTCACTATGTTGTGGCACACTGTAATATTGGAGTAAATGAAGACTTATTTAATGCTTCACTTGCTTCTTGGAAAAATGATTGGTTGCTTGATTAAGGAGCAACTTGCCACATGAATTTTAGAAGAGATTTTTTTGAATAATTTACTGAAAATGTTGATGGAGTAGTATACTTTGCAGACAAATCAAAACTTAAGCCATCAGGGCTTGGCACAATCAGGCTTAAATTGCCCGGTCTTCCAGACTTTCTTCTGCATCATGTTTTATATCTCCCACAACTGAGGAAAAAATTGTTGTCCTTGGTCCACATCCGCTAGCAGAGACACTCCATTCATATGTTTTATGGCAAGGTTGAGGTTAGAAAAGCATTAGACCACTCACATGTCATGATGGGGATAGAAGAAGGAAGGCCTCTCAAGTTGCAGGGTACCTCTGCTCATGCACAAAATTTCTCATACAATTCTCATTATGAAGAAGGTACATTTCCATCAAGTTTATTATGGCATGCTAGATTTGGACACTTGAACTATGACATCCTCCACTTGTTGAAGAAAAATGGTGTTATTGGTTTGCCTACAATTCCTAGGAAACTTAAGCAATGTGATGCTTACATTCTAGGAAAGCATAACAAACAGTATTTTCATGATTCACATTCCAGAGCACATAGAAAAATTGAACTCATTCATTCAGATTTATGTGGTCCAATGCTTGTTCCTTCTGCAAATGGAAATAAATATATGATGACATTTATTGATGACTACACCAGAATGTGTTGGGTTTATTGATTGAAGAACAAATCTGATGCTTTTCAAACATTCAAGAGCTTTCATACATGGATTGAAAATGATGCACAATCTCATATTGGCTCTATTCACACTGATAATGGAAAAAAATACACTTCAAATGAATTTGAAAACTATCTTCACCAACATGGGATTAAACATCAAACAATTTTGCCTTATAATCCCCAACATAATGGAGTAGCTGAAAGAATGAATAAGGCAATCTTAAATATGGTGCGCTCCGTGATGTTTTTCAAGAATGTAAAATTGATGTTTTGAGCTGATGCAGTTCTATGTGATGTATACGTAAAGAATAGATGTCCATCTAATGCTATTAGAAACAAGACTCCTTATGAAATGTGGTATGGGCACATTCCTTCGGTAAAGCATCTCAGGGTCTTTGGTTCCACATGTTATGCCTTGATAAAAAAATGTGCATAGAAACAAATTTGGTGGAAGGAGTCGTAAGTGTATCTTCCTGGGGTATTCAAACACCTCCAAAGCATACTGTTTCTATGATGAATTCAAAAAAAGGTTTGTTGTATCTAGGGATGTAATCTTTCTTGAATCATCCAAAGCTAACAATGTTGTTGAGCGACAACTTGATCGCTTGGATAGATTCACAAATGCAAAATCATTTCAAGAATTTGATAATCAGATTCCACATCTTGAAGGGGGGATTCCTATACTAGATCAACCCGTGGAATCTTCTTTTGAAGCACTCTCTCCTCCACATGAAACTCCAACAACATATGATACTTTGAGTGATGTGATTGACAGAATTGGGAGACTCAATCTTGACAGTCCCAACTCAATCAACTGAGCAACCTGGACCATCTCAGAAAGGTCCCCCAAAGTGGCTGACAAAGACACTTAAAAGTGTTCATCCTGATGAGGTTGGAAAGACAGGAACTAGAAATTTAACCCGAAAAAATGGAGGTGATGTATATGACTCTGATTCACCTGTTGATATGGATGTTTCTTATGATTTTGAATTGATTTTGTTTACAAATTTTGAACCAACTTCCTTGAAAAAAGCTGCTTCTCATGATGAATGGAAAGAAGCAATGCAATAAGAGTATGATGCATTCATAAAGAATGGTGCTTGGAATCTGGTTGATCCTCCATTGGGAACCAAACCAATTGGCTGCAAGTGGGTCTACAAGAACAAGTATAAAGTTTATGGCTCACTTGACAAGCACAAAGTCAGTCTTGTGGCAAAAATTTTTGCACAGAAGGAAGGTGTCGATTATGAGGAGACTTTTTCCCCCACAGCAAAATGGGCTACCATCCGGACACTCTTTGCCCTAACAGCTTAGAACGGTTGGAATGTCCATCAAATGGATGTAAAAACTGCTTTCTTGAATGGAGATCTAAAAGAGAATTCTTTTATGTCCCAGCCTGAAGGATTTGCTATGAAAGGACATGAACATAAAGTATGCAAACTTGTGAAATCCTTGTATGGCCTCAAACAAGCACCGCGAGCATGGTATGAAAAACTAACTGAGCATCTTCTGAAACTCAATTTCAAACATTATGATCTTGATGATGTAACTTTGTTAGTCAAGAAAGTTGGAAAAACAGTTGTATATCTTGTGGTATATGTAGATGATCTTTTGATGACAGGGAACAATGAGAGATACATTGCATCCATAAAGAAAGAATTGAGGAAATGTTTTGAAATTACTGATTTGGGCTATGTTCATTACTATCTTGGTATTGAAGTAACTCAACATCCGAAGTCCATATTCCTTTCCCAAAAGAAGTGCATTGGAGATTTTTTGAACAGGTTTGGCATGGTTGAATGCAATCCTCTCAGTGCTCCAATGGAACAAAACTTAAAGCTCACATCCATTGAAGGAAAAGAATTTGAGGATGCAACAAAGTATAGACAACTTGTAGGAAGTCTCAACTACCTGACTACTCCTAGACCAGACATTTCGTTTGCTGTTGGAATCCTCTCCAGGTTTATGCAAAATCCTTGTGAGGGACATTGGTTTGCTGCAAAAAGAGTTCTAAAGTACTTGAAGGGAACTCAAGACTTTGGACACAAGTATACACAGGTGGGTGACTTCAGCTTGATTGGATACTCTGATTCAGACTTCAATGGAGACAAAGAAACTGGGGTATCTACTTCAGGTTATGTTATGAGTCTTGGATCAGGAGCTGTCTCCTAGAGATCACACAAAAAATCAGTTCCAACAGATTCCACAACAGAGGTAGAATATGTGGCAGTAGTTGAGGCAATAAAAGAAATAATGTGGCTCAGGAAAATTCTAGAAGATTTGTAGGTAAAACAAGTACATTCGACTCCACTCATGATTGACAATACCTCGCAATAAAGTTGGCCAAGAACCCAAAGTTCCATGATCGAACGAAGCACATCAATACAAAATATCATATGATTCGACATCGTGTTGAGGCCAAAACAATCAATCTTCGCCATTGTTCCACTAATGAGAAGATTGCAGACATTTTCACCAAAGCGATTGGAAGAGAAAAGTTTGAAAGATTCAAAATGATGCTTGGACTCACCAACATCCCTTCAGATTAAGGGAGGGAATGTTGACACCTAATCATAGGGATTGGGTGAACAACTATGAATAGTATAAATAAAAAATAGAGAAAATTGAGAGTCATTGGGAGATGAAACTCAATAGTCACTCCCTCATGTATATAATAATGAACAACCTAAATGAATAATACAATCTCATTTTGAGGAGTTACCTCCTGGCCTGACAATGTTTTATTAAAAATTGAGTGAGTTACACATTTTCATCTTATTAAGAACTAACTAAGTTATTTTACCTTTACTTATTTTTTCCTTATCAGTATTGAAATATTTTACTAATTAAGTATTGAAATATTTTACATAATTTAATTAGTTTTAAAGATTTTTTTAATTGTAATATAAAATGTATCATAAAACAAGTATTTTATGCCCATTATAAAATAGATTTAGAGTGATTATCCATAATCACGAATTAATTTAAGATGAAACTTGGTTTAATAATCATACCCAAATATATATTTGTGTTTATTTAAATAAAATATAAACATTTTTAATAATGTAAATTAAATTAATTATTTAACTATTTTTAATATATTTTATGAGAATTTTTAATTATTATATATTTTTTGAATTTTAAAATAATAATAATGGTAATAAGTTTACAAGTTAGGTACAACTTTTTTTACTTATAATTTATCTTTGTTTATTAATTTGTATGTGAGTTTTTTTATTTTATCGATATTGTATTTTTGTTTGTGTTGATATTGTATTTTTATTAATTAGTATTGCAATTTTAGATTTTTGGAATAGATTCATTTTAATTAAATATTTATTAATGTGTAATTTTTTTAGTGTAAAATTTAAAAAAATGCATTTAAAAAATTTAATTTTTTTTAATATTTAATAAATTCAAAATTAAGATGGATTATACTAAATTTAATAAGATTATTTATATTTATAATGATGATGATGGTGATGATTAACATCCATTGAAATTAGTATAGCCTATAAAACCTTGAAAAAGTAAGAAATTAATTGAAATAATTTAACATTTTATTTTTGTGATAAGAAAAAAGAGAAAAAAACATTTCTATCTCACTATAGTTTTGGTGACTTAACAAATAATAAAAATTTGAAAAATTAAAACAAATATATAAATTTCAAATTTTTTATATATAAAAATATTTTTATTATTTTTATACTTTTCTACACAAATTGGTTGGATGACAAACTTAGTTACATTCAATTAGTTGATAGATTTTTGAAAAGGATCTTTAAAATTTATAAAGCTGTTTATGATTCAAATATTATATTAAATATTTTAAAAATAAAATTTAATTTTTAAATTTTTTTACTACTAACAAGAAGTATTTTAACTTAATTTTATAAAAAAAAATTATTAAAATCATTTTAAAAAATCAAACTTTAAACTATAATTGAAGTGTCCAAACCATACACTCACATAATTAATCAATTGTCATTGACTTTATTGACAACTTTGGGGCCTGGTCACCTATGAATAATGAGCTCCACATAGCTATTTAATCAGAATTAGGTGTTGGGGCTCATAAACACCAATTAGGTGTGGGGACTATTTTCACATGAACACGAGAGCCCTCCGTGTGAATCAAGTCAACGAGGTGATTCCCGTCACTTACTGAACTAAATAAAACCATCGCCATCACATTCTGAGTAAAAAAAGCGTTGTGGACGGAGGCCACAATTTCCCAAGTAGTTTGTTTCAAGAAAAATGATTATGGGAATATTTGAATTGTTTTTTAAATAGGGGAAATGAATTCAACATTATTAAAAATTTATGTTCATCTAAAACACTGAATCACTGAATCATGATGATTGTAATTTGGATTTTCCAAATTTTTTACTAGATTGACCATTAAGTTAGGTTGGTTTTTATTTTAAAGGAGTACATGTTAACTTGAAAGATAGATGAACATACTTACACATCCCATCCCTTATACTGAACTGTAAAATAAGCCTCTGGGTTCAATAATCTTCATCTTTTCCTGCATCTACTTAGATTCCAAATAAACTATATCTAACTTTCAGGTCAAAACAACTCCAGTAAATCAACAATGTGAAAATGCAAATAGCAAGGATTTAAATGTTTTATGAAAAACATTTTCTTTCTAGTATATTCTATCCATACAATATTAATATTTCTAAAATAATTAAGAATATATATATACAATATTAATATTTCTAAAATAATTAAGAATATATATATATATATATATACCAAATTAGACATGTAATTGGTGTATGAGACCCTCTTATTTGTGGGACAAGAAACCCACTTCCTCATTAGATCCACTCAAATTATATATATATATATATATAAATAATTAATTAATTTTAAAGTCAAATTATAACTTAGGTGTTGAACTCTTAATCTATCATTTTATTGACCAAGATAATCTCTTAACAAATCATACTCAATTTTGAATCTTACTTAAAAGACCAAAAACTTATTTAATATTTAAAAATAATAATAATATTCTGCATAATTATAATTATAAATATTTCCCATAAAATTATATATATTTTTAATATTATTTAATTTTATCTTATAATAATATTTTTTTTTTTTCAAAAAATATTACACTAATTACAATTTCATTTCTTATTCCAAAAATATCTATACATATATATTTTTAAGTTTGACATTTACATTATGTTAAATAAGAATTGCATAAATTAAAAAATTTCTGCTATTAATTTGCCAAAAAAAATTGGGCCAATAACATAAGCTCAAAAAAATCGGGCCAATAACATAAGCTCAGAGCCTTGAAATAGCTAAAACCTCATCTACCTAAAATATTTTGTAAGTAAAAACTTATAAAACAAACTAGTTATACTAAACCTTAACATACATTAACATCCCAAAAATAATCATATTATTTTTATATTATAATTTAAATTTAAATACAACACCCATTACAATTTCACACCTTTTAAAAAACACAATATTTATATTGTAATTTAAATTAAGAATATGTGCAAACCAGAATTACTAAATTATTATCACCCATCCATGTCCATCACTCATCTTTTTAGGTTAGACATCTGGACTCTCCACACCATACCATGGAATGGAAATGACAAATTTGATATTTTAGTAACGATATTGGGGTGAGCACTTTTTGGCTAAATTAGGTATGTTATTTGCTTAGAGATGTTTTATTCAGTTGATAAAAGGAGTTTTTTATAAAGTATTAATTTGGTTGGAGTGACTAAAATTTGTTTTTTTTTTCCAAAATATTTAATAATAGGGGTGTTTGAATTGTGTTTTTGATGATAGAAATTGGTTCAATATCATTAAAAACTTAGGAGACACCTAAAATCTTGAAGTTTGACAATTGTAATTCAGATTTTAAAGAATTTTCATGAAATTTTATCAAAATCGTGACAAAATTTTCATTGTTTTCCAGTACGACCTTGATAAAGTGACATGAAACCCTTGGTTGACTTCATTTACATGGAGATGGTTCTATACAAATGTATTTTTTAAGAGTATTTTAACAAGGCTAAATTTTTGCAAGGAAAACAGTAGAAATTCTAGCAAGATTTTGACAAAATTAGGCAGAAATTTTGGAAAATCTGAGTTACAGTTGTCAACATTCAGGTAAGCCCCTAAGTGGAGCCCTTAAAATGGCTCAATCTAGCATCCTTTTTTCATCCAAAGAGACTCTAACTTTGCCAAAAAGTGTAACCCAACTTAAATAGAGGCAACTGGGAAAAAAATGTTCACCAAACCACAGGAGCTAACATCCTTAGTTCACCTAAAACAAAAAACAAAAAAATGATAAAATATAATAAAATAATTAATTTAAATTAAATTATTAAAAAATATTTATATTTTTCCTCCGAGAGGCACTCTCCAACCTAGTATCGTAGAGATGTTGTAATGTGATAGTTTAACATTTTGACAAAGTCAAATTACATAAAAATTAAAATTAAATTAAATTACATTAAATAAATAAAATTAAATAAAAACATTAATATAATGTAATCTAAATAAAAATAATAAAATAAAAATGTCCATATAAAAATAAAAAAAGCCCATGGCCTCGAGAACTTATGGTATTCATGTGAAATATAATCTATTTAAAGGAGGAAATTAAATCGGCTTAAATCCATCTTAACTTTGGATTCACCAAGCACCAAGAGGGATCAAATCTCTTGATATGTAAAAAAAATTAGAGTGAAAAGAGGTTTTGATTCCTCTGAACGCTTGGTAAATCCGAAGTTAAGATTAATCTATATTAATATTAAAATAAATATAAATATAGTATATATTTATATTTAATCATTAAACTAAATCACATGTTAAATTAACTCATGTCCAAATCATCACGTGGGTCTAATTATTTTACTGAGGCGAACCATAATTTTGGCGGAAGAAGGTTGTGGCCAGTAACTATCTCGTGGAGGCTGAGCACTCTATTGCCAAAGGAGCAACCCATCTAAAGGTCGAGTATCCACCTGTTTTCCAGACATTGTCCCAAAGCTACTCTCAGGTAGATTTGTTTTCAAGAAAAGAGCCCTTAATCTGGTTTTAATGCGGGGCATTTATGAGCAGAGCAACGTGGTGAGCAGTGTGAGCAGTGTGGTCAGTAGTATGAGCAGAGCAGTGTGGGCAACAGTCAAAGCAGCGAGCAGTGAACAGTGAATAGTGAGCAGTGGGAGAGCAAGGAGTTTTTATGCAGCAGAAGTATTAAGTAGTGAGCAAGCAACAACAAATGCATTCAAACATGACAAAGGAACCAGAAATTTCAGAACACGTGGAGACAAATTATTTAGGACAAGTGAAAATTGTCTCATCAGCCAAAGCTGGTAAGTGGGTTTGGGTCAATGCTAAACAATATCGGGGTATTTTAAAACGAAGAATAATCCGTCTAAAATGGGAGCAAACATGGAAGAAACGGTTTCAAAAGAAAAGTAATCAAGCCCTTCACAAAAAACACTCAAACAAGTCTCCTCCACAAGCACGTGGTAACAAGAAGTCTAAAGGAAAAGTCATTGATGATTCTGCCTTATATAGTCCCACATACACACATCTCACCTGGTCATCTAATCTTTATGTGAAAGAATTGTTAAATGTGAAACAAAGGTTGGAGGTTTTAAACACTAAAGAGCAGGAAAGAGATCATAAAATTCATATAATAACGGCTGAGAACAAGGCGTTAGCAAAAAGCAATAAAATTTTAAAAGAACAAGCGGCATTGCTACAGGAAGCTCTCATGATAGGGAAGACAGAATGGCAACGCATGAAGGCGGATATGCAAAACATAAAGAAATCTGTAGTGGAAAGTACAAATGTGGTGAATGTGAATTCATCATAGGATAAAGGGAAAATGATTGCCCAAATAAACAACCATGAAGAGAACGCAAGAGAAGAAACGAAAGGAGATTCCACCAAAGTTTCCAAAACTTGGGCTCAAGTTATTAGCAATTCCACTAATAAGCAAGGAGAAACAAATATTCAGGTCGACAACATGCAAGATAGTGAAGGCAAGGAAAGACAAAATAGGGTAGCAAACATAATTATTAAAAGGGTGAAAGACTATGGGAAAAATGAATGTACTCTTGACCTTGCAAGAGACTTCTTGAAAGACAAGTTGCTATGGAAAGGACAAATATGTCAAGCATGGAGGGTGGGTAAGTTTAACGGGAGAGAGCCAAGCCCATAAAAGTCATTATGCCTAGGTTGTGTGATAAATATATTATTCTAAGCAAGAAACATCTCTTGAGGGTTTCTCGTTTTTTCCTAGAAGAAGATTTAACTGTAAAATAACAGGAGGAAAGAAGGAAGGAAATTTTAAAGGTTAGGGAAGCAAGAGATGAAGGAAAGAGAGCATGGATTTATAAAGGCAAAGTTGTGACAGCGCAATTTGGACCTCCTTCCAGAACAGAGCAGCAAGATGTTAATAAAGAAGAGGCAACAAACTCTTCAATAGGAAATCAGAAAGCAAGGTCGGTATGGGAAAACAGGGACAAAGACTCAAATGTGAGTCTTGCATGTCAAAATAAATAGCAATCAAGTCATACCCAAGTTTCCTTAAGATTAGTTTGTTGGAACTGCAGAGGTTACCCATGGAGACGAGGACCTGGGTTAGGGCCTATTGCAGAAAATAGAGACATAATTTGCCTCATAGAAACACATGAGCATGAAGGGTGCAAGACACCTTTGTTTGAAGGATACTGGAAGATGGCAGTGTGGAACAAGGCAGCAGGGAATGGCAAAGGGCATGGGGGTATCATGGTTTTAGTAAGGGAAGAAAGAAGGTCGTCTTATTCAGTTAGAAAAAGAAGACTCAGATAAGCAATTCATTTGGTTTAAAATATCAAAAAATGGAAACCACATCAGAAATGCAACATGCTATTTTGCGCCACAAGTTTCGAAAATCTACAAAGGTAGAGGGTTTGACCACAAAGATCCATTTTCAGCTTTAAAAGCGAATATTGCAACATATTCGCAGCTAGGTGAAGTCCTTATAGTGGGTGATTTCAATGCTAGGACTACAAGTGAGCAACCTAGCATTCTTTGTTGTAAAGATGATTGTGACCCTATTTGGCTTACAGAAGAAAGTAATCATCAGTGGGAAAGAATTTTAGAGGACAAGGTCTGCAATCTCTTTGATGAAAAATTTCTTACTCTATGTGGGGCCTTTGATTTAGTCATTTGTAATGACTTGACTAGATGGAAAAAGTCCAGTAATTTCACTTGCAATACTTACAATGGAGCAAGTGTGGTAGATTATGTAATTTGCTTGCATGGTTTGTGTGATGCAGAATTATTTTGACCCCATAAAATTGTAATACCTTCAAAATGACGCTAGAGAGGCTCTTTGAGAAGGAGAAATTTACAATTCACAGCCTTCATAGTCACGAATTAACACATTTAATTCAATGCGCACTTGGAAAGTGAAAAAGAACAAAAATTAAGAAGTCTGAAACAAATTGCTTTCCGGTTAATGCTTTGTTTGACGAGGAATGCAAAAAGGCAAGGAGAATGTCGAAAGAGTCAAACAAGGATAAAAAAATCTCATATTGTACAAACAGTTATTAAGCAAGAAAAAGGCTTATTTCTTGGTCAACACTAATACTAGACTCTTCACGGTACAAGAGGTAGAGATGGGTATCAAAAAGTTGGGTGTTGGAAAAGCAAAAGAATTAGTTGAACTCCAAGCAGAATATCTAAAGTAGGGCTCAAAGATTCTTGCACCTCACATTACAAAAATCTTCAACAACCTCATACAACAAGGAATCCCCACAGATTGGTCAACTAGTCTGGCAATACCTCTTTTCAAGAGTAGTGACGTCAATAATCCCTCCAATTATAGGACCATCATGATAAACCCTTTGTTTGCAAAGCTATTTGGAAGCATGCTAGAAAACAAAATTAGCAAGTGGGCAGAAAAAAGATATAAGCGTGCTAAAGGGCAAGTAGGTTTTAGACTTAAACATTCCACAGTTGATCATTGCATAACTTTAAGGCACATCATTGAAAATGTTTGGGAGAAAAAGGAAGAAGTCTTTTGTTCATTTCATAAAAGCGTTTGACTCGGCTCCTAGGGATAAAATTTGGCAGAGCATGGAGGAACTTGGGGTTCCTAAGCATTTGAGAGCAGCTGTGCATAGGCTGTATGAAGATGTGAAAGTCTAAATTAGAACTTCAACAGGCATTTCTGAAAGTTTTAGAAGCGATATCGGGGTCAAGCAAGGTTTCCCATTGTCTCCTACCCTTTTTGGTTTATATATCGACAAGCTTGAGGAGTGGTTAAATTCGCAAGGGGGTGATTGTATCTATTTGCGCAAGTTTGTTATAAGGCTTCTTTTGTATGCAGATGACCTTATTCTGATTTCTAAATCGGCTCTTGGTTTGCAAGAGCACTTACTATCCCTTGAGCATTTTTGTAGAAGTGTGGGGATGTAAGTTAATATTAGCAAAATGAAAGTAGTGGTCTTCTCTAAGAAAAGAAAACATAACCATCATAAGTTCTACTTTGAAGGAAACATTCTAGAAGAAGTTGCGGATTACAAATACCTTGGGATTGACTTCAACAAAAATCTACACTGGAATGAATGTAGAAAGGTTGGAAAGCATTTTATGCTTTTCAAAATAGGTGTAGAGAGGCAGAGTTAGGGGACTGGAAGACCACTCAAACTCTTTTTGGGCTTATAGTGATTCTAGTGATTCTCTATGGTTGTGAACTATGGGCTAGCAATACCTCCAACATGCAGTGGAGACAAATTGAGAAAATTCAGAAGCGTTTGATTACAAACAAATTTAAGATTAAAATTGCAGTTCCTTATGATATCTTGTTAAGTGAAACAAGGACTGCTCCTATTGAAGCAATTGCTATGGTGCGAGTCATAAGGTATTTAAAAAAAATTGAGCAAATGGAAGAGGGTAGATGGCCTAAGGTTGTCTTTAATGATAGATTGTGCAAGAGCAAAAAAACTTGGATGCAACAAAATAACAAATGGTTTAGTAAATGGGGTATTTGCTTGAACGTGTGTCCCATAAACATCAAAGAGATAAAAGCTTTTGTTATGGAAAAGTTCCACAAATGTACTTGGGATAAGGAGCTAGGAAGAAAGAAAAATTACTATATTGAAGTGTTTAATCCCACTCATAATCATCAACCAAAAGCATACATAGAGGTCAATATCTCTTGGAGAGCCAAAAATTTTATTGTTCAGTTAAGGACTAATTCTCATCAACTCCGTTGTGAAACAGAGTGCTGGAAAAGGCCAAAGGAAGTGTGGAAGGAAAGGGTATGTATTTTTTGTTCTTCCAGAAAAGTGGAAACATAAAAACATTTCATTTTAGAATGTGAGGCCTTCAAAGACAACAGGGAAAGTTATGCAGATATGCTGGCAGCTAGCTCTTGGGATAATCTATTTAGCGAGGGGTTTTTCGAGAAGCTGGGATCATTTATTGTGAAGCTTCCCAAAAAAAGGGTTGAATACATCAAGCAGATGAAGAAACAATCTGTCCCATAGGCTATCTTTAGCCTTGTGGACGTTAAAAGAATTTCTTTCTTCTTTCTTATTTCTTAGAAACAACCAATTCTTTAATGAGGTGGAGATCAACATTAGGCATAGGAATATGGTCGTTTTGAGAGGCAGTTAAGTAGCCAACCATGAAAGTGATGGGAATTTAGATGACCATATTCTTATTTTTAAAAGTGAAATGATAAATGAAATGATATTTTAAGAACCACGAGACTAATAATAATCTATGAGACTATTAGTTCCTTGTTTTTCACTTTTTGCAATTCAATCCTTTTCCGATTCAAATTGATGATGAGCTGTACCAACCTTTCAACAATCCCCTCACTAAAAAGACAATGCCAAGAAACTAATGCTAACATGTTCTCATACCTTTCTGTGATGTTTTTGAATGCATCATATTCCAAAATGAAATGTTTTTCCGAGATTCCACGGCCCCAAACATGCAAAATGTACACACCCGTTCTTCCTAAGCTTCTTTAGGCCTTTTCCACCATCCTATTTCACACCGAACTTGATGTGAGTTGGTCCTTAATTAAACAATAAAAACATTTTCTCTCCATAAAATACTAGCTCCAATAAACTCTTTTTGTTGTAAATCACACATAGGGTTGAATTTCTCATAATCTAACCTTTAAGCTAACTCCAAAACATAAATATTATCATAAATAGTTTGAAAGGGTTAATGTATATCTACAACATAAGCCTTAGGCCCTTCATAAATGTCCACACCCTCGTTGTATTAAGTCATGTGTTTGTTAGTGAATACATATTTCACTCCTCTCCTATTACCGTTGCAAGTATTAGGTTTGTCTCCACGTAAGAACCCCATCTGAATTTTGTTTTTTTTCCCATCTGATCTTCCCCATGTTGCTGTGTAACTTCTTGTGCACACTCCCGTTGTATCAAAGAAAATTGCATATTACTTTATTGCATATGGATGTTTTTTGTTTTTTGTTTTTTGTTTTTTAACTTTATTTATTAAAAATATTAAAAATATTTTGACAGGAGATGATCTTTCGTTCATATTTAATCAAATATAAATGTAGAACACGCAGGCCACTAAGACTAAATATTGTAGGAAGAGATTTAAAATGTATTCATACCCTAGTTAATTGTACAAAGAGATTTATTTTTGTATGATGAGATTAAAAATTATTTAATGAGAAACTTCATACTGCACGTAAATATATAACATTTTGGTTAAAATTTTATAGTTTTATGTAAAGTCGCACTAAAGACAACTCCTAATTTATTTGGGTTATAATAAACAAATTTTTTATATTATTTTAATAAATTTGTTTAATTTATAAAAACAATGATTTATATAATTTAATAATGACGATATTTTAATTTTAAAACATTCAAATCCTAGTTTTTAAAAGAAAGTCATGAAAAATATTATTTCGTCTATAAGTTAGATTACATGTTTTAAAATAGTTGTTTGTGTTTTTGAGATTCATTCCTTTTCAAAATTAGTTGTTTGTGTTTTCGAGATTCATTATAATTGTTGAAATGAGAGGGGTGAGGAGTTATTTTAATGATAAAGGGGATATTGATTTTTTTTATAATTGTTATTAGTTAAAAATTATATTTTCATTTTCTAGAAAGATTTTAAGAGTGAAATTCTACTTTTTGTAAATCATTAATAAATTATTTTAATTGATGTGGTTTTATTGATTAATAGTGATGAGTTAGTTTAAGAGCTATAACAAATAACAATTGTTTTACCCATTAAGAAATGAGTTATGATAAGTTTTACCACCTTTCTCAAAAGAAAAACAAATAAAAAATAAAATTGTAATAAATAACTTTAATAAAAGTAGTTATTTATATTTTATTAATTAAAAATTAATATTTACCAACATAGATTCATCTTAACTCTCGATCTACCAAGCCCTAAGAGGGATCAAATATCTTGAGGTGCAAATCTCGTTTAGAGTGAAAATATATTTTATGATCTACCAGAGGGGTCAAATCTCTTGAGGTGCAAATCTCTTTTAGAGTGAAAATAGATTTTATGATAATTTTTACCGCCTTTCTCAAAAGAAAGACAAATAAAAAAAATTGTAATAAATAACTTTAATAAAAGTAGTTATTTATATTTTATTAATAAAAATTTAATATTTACTAGCATAAATTCATCTTAACTCTCGATCTACCAACCTCCTAGAGGGATCAAATCTCTCTTAGAGTGAAAAGAGATTTGATCCATCTCCTCACTTGGTAGATCCATATTTAAAATGAATCTAGACTCATTATAATAATGTCCATACATAGTTTACAATTGATAACTATTTAGATGAACTTGTTTTTCACAACATTGATTTTTTTTTTTTTTACTTTAATTATAAGTAAATGAAAAGTGTCTTTTGTCATATTGTAATATCCCCAGAGAAATGTAAATATTTTGTTTTACTGCAGTAAAAGACAAACTGAATTTTAGTATTGTTATTTATTTGAATTAAATAATATTTTAAATATTGAAAATGAGAAATGTTTTAGGCATCAACAGAACTCGTAACTTCTCAAGAGGAAGTTAGAAAAGACAGTTGCTGGAAATGCAACCCTAACTACCTCCCCTAACTGGAAGGGCTTCTAGAAGAAAAGGAGGAGGGGGGAGGGAAAAAACTGCGATGTAGGGACAGGCAGGAAAAAGGAAAAAAGGTTAAGTCTGGTGAGTACTAGATAGCCATGCACGAAGTGCGAGCAATTTTCTGAGGGTAATGGTCCTACAAGTGAGCAAGGGGGGAGATTCTGGTCCTGAAGGACGAATCTCAAGGTCGGGTGACAGATTGGAAGCGGGAGAAATAGAGGTAAGCTGGACTTCTGGATAATTTCATAAGTCACAGCAACATAGGTAAGTGGAGAAACACTTGCAAAGCAATTCTGTAAAATGAATGTGGTAGATTAAGTGGAATGATTGTGTTGCAATGATTTAATAACTACTGTAAGTAAACCAAAGATTTTGTTTGTTTTACTCTGTCCTGTGTATAACCAGAAAAATGAATGGAACATACTCTTTAATTCTGTCTATGTTTTTTTAAAAAGAAAAAATAGGAACGAAAAACATTGGAATCCATCTAAATAGTTGAAGAATTAACATTTGAATACTCTGATAAACAATAGTAGTTCATCGTAGCCAGACCATTATCAAATATAGGAAGACTATATGGCAAAAGATTTAAAGAAAATGAAATGTTAGAACTCTTCTGTTATATATATAAAACTGGGAAAATGCAAAGACTGGTATATGAATTATTAGATGCCTGAGAAATGTGGAATGTTGGAAACCTCATTGCCATAAATCAAGATGTGAGCAGGATCATCCATTACTAAAAGAAAAGAAAACACCTAGTCATTTTAGCGAGAAACAACCAATCGAAAGGAAGAACTTCTTAATGACAGGGACCAGAGAAGACCCAGTTTTAGTAAATATTTTCTTTAATTACTCTTTCATAAAAATGCATAAACAGGGGTGTTACTAAGATCTCGAGACAGAAGTCTCAAGTCTCAGCCAGACAAGCATATAAAGTTAACTTTGAGGGTTATGTAATGACTCTTTAAACAAAACTTCATTCAACCCGTTGCAAATGAAACGAAAACTCCAAACCCTTAACCAGAGCCAAACCCTCAAGAAGCAAATCGACGAAGTTAATACTTCTAGGATATAGCATATACCGAGAACTGAATAAATAAACACTACTAAGAGTAGAGCCGATGAGTATACTAAGCTATGACAGTATAGCATAACCAGATAACCAAAAATCTGAGCGAGAAGCCAACAATAGAAAGAGCAACATTGCATAACCCAGTTTAACCAAAACCACCATACATAATCCAGAAATTGTAAAACGAATAAATTTTGCAGACAATGATTATTACATTATACATAAAAGCTGAAGGCATGAAAACTGATGGAAGAGTCACTCCAAATCCAGAAGTTAACATAATAGAGAGTCTGTTACAGAACTTGCAAATGAATTACAGGCATAGCCAGAGTGGCTGAACAAATCAATTGAGGAATGAAATCAACTCAGAATCATTCAGCTTAATATAACATAAGTCCTGCCTTAGCCCCGGACCAAACTAGAAGGGAAATGACCCTCCAAGGGACTATCCACACGCAACCCAAAGACCTGAAGTTATGCAAACGAGCAGCTAGCTCACGCAGGAAGAGAGAGCAAATCTCCCTGCATAAAGAGTCTGAAGACCCTAGCCTAGCTTCTAACAAACAAAACCATTAATAATGTGGAAAATCCTCATACCCGGTGGTAGACCCAGGAGTCACACCGGTTCAAGAGCGGCACAACTCCACCCAGTGACATCCGCGAGCCCGGAAACGATGGCAGAATGTATACCTGCGAGCAAAACGCAGCAAGAATGGTTAAAACCTGTAGGCTTACCCTAACCTGTAAGAAGAGTTGAATTTCTGTTAAACAAAAATAAACGTAGAAATGAGGAAGGTAGGTTGGACAAGAAAGAAGTCTGCGATGCTATTACTTGGGAGCTAATTTTGGCAACAAGTTTAGGATATGGAGCCTCGCGCGCCCTTCTCTCCACAACAAAACCTTGGAGCGGCGACTGTACAAGTCTGCAAGCAGAGATAGGAGGCAGAGCAGGTCTCATGATCTTCCACGGGAGAATGAGACTGCGTTTCGGAGCCAACGGTAGAGTAAGTCGACAAAATTCAACCGCAACCGTTGGATCATCCTCCAGGTCTCGTGATCGTTGATGCATAGGGGATCCTGAGGTGGCAGATGTAGCCTGCCCACGCCACGTACTGGGGTGGGTATAGACAATTCATTGCACATTCAATGTTATCCAGTCACCAAAGCGAAAAGAACAAAATCTACAGGACTATAAGATCTTTAACCTTAATACACCTGTGGTTTGTATTTAATCAAACAGATAGGATTTGTGCAAACTGCCAGTGGGGTCAAGTCATAATAAACACCGTTGTATAATCTATTAATTGCAAAGGAGTTATTGTATTTGTAAAACTAGATATTCACAGTTTCATGATCTTATCATATACTTTATTATGTTCATAATGTTATATATATATATATTGGGTACATGTCAAGTGGTATCAAAGTAAGGAGCAATTATTTCTTTTCCTTCTTCTGTTTTTTTTCTTGTGCTAAGCACAAGAAAACATACCACAGTCAATATGAGAAGAGCAGATAGTGTTCTGCACAGGTTTGTGGCAGGCCAGGGACCTGCAACAGGTCCTAAAATTAACCCAGAGTTATGGGTACATCTTGGAGAGGAGACTCGTAATATGAACCTGGTGATTTTGGAGACGATACAGGAACTAAAGAATGAGATGGCCCGTTTACGAGAGGATAACGCGAGGTTAACCATGGAACAGGAAAATATTTTAAAGAGCTATCTAACAAGCAGAATCAGCGCCCACTGAATCCCAGCCCTGAGAAGCAATGGGTGTCAGAGGAATAGGGCTACCACACAGAATAGGAAGAGTCAGAAGGAAGGGAGGAAAATCGAGAAGAACGGTCTGATAATGCTTCTGAGCAGTAGACATGGAAGAGGCAGTGGGTAGAATTGCAAGGGGAGTTTCGTAAGATAAAGCAACCACACTTTGATGGAGAGTTGGAGGAGGCATCCGAGGCTTGGTTGATTAATATGAACAAGTAATTTCAGCTATATGAATACGATCATAACCTCAAAGCGCAGCTGGCCATTTTCCAATTGCAGGGGAAGGCCACCCTGTGGTGGGAAGAGGTTAAAATTATACGATGGGTGAGTGAACAAAATATCACTTGGGAAAATTTTCAAAAATATTTCAAGGAAAGATACCTGACCAAACGATTTTATGATGAGAAAGTGATGGAATTCCATGACCTGCGACTGGGACAACAAACAATGGACGAGTTTAACACTCGATTCACCTCATTACTCTGTCATGTGCCTTATATACGAGAGGAAAAGTCTAAGGTACAGCGGTTCGTCAGCAGTTTACCTTTGGCCATGAGGGAAAGAATTGAGTTTGATAACCCAAAAATGATGGATGAAGTAATACGAAAAGCCAGGATTTGTTATCAACAAAGTAAGTAGAAGGGAGAAATCTTAGGAAAAAGATGGGTTGATAAGAGGAGTAATAAGTTGGCTGGGAATACTAAAGGAAATCGCGGTAGTGTTAACAAAGGATTTGCCAAGGGGCAAAACAACAGAAATATACAGAAGAACCCGCTCAGATTAAAACCACCCATTGAGTCCAAAATCAGCGAACAATCTGGAAAAATAGACAATGAAGGGACAGCAAGGCCTCCAGTACAA
The DNA here is from genome assembly GCA_031772625.1 of Pinus tabuliformis. Classification (NCBI taxonomy): domain Eukaryota; kingdom Viridiplantae; phylum Streptophyta; class Pinopsida; order Pinales; family Pinaceae; genus Pinus; species Pinus tabuliformis. Next base: position 737,648,224 of record CM062808.1, read on the forward strand.
TGTTGGGGCTGTGGTGGGCCTCATTACATTAAAAACTGTCCTCAACGAAAGGGTACCGAACAGGTTTCCCAGATTTATGAAGCATCTACAGTTGGCGACGTGGGACGTAGTATACCAAGGATTAATGTTACTCTAAAAGACCATTAGGCGGAGTACCAGCCGACCATGGTGGAGTTTGAAGGTAAGATCTTTGATTTTACTGTAACTGTGTTAATTGATCCTGGAGCTATGTTAAGTTACATTAGTCATAAGGTTGTGGAACAATGTAAGTTGCAAACTGTCAAATTTGAAGACCCTTGGTTAGTACAGTTGGCAACAGGAGCAAAGAGACGTGTGCTAGCTAAAGTCAATAACTACCCTTTAAATATAGCAGGACAGCCAGTGATGGCAGATTTAAACGTGCTTCCCCTTGGTTCGTATGACGTGTTGATAGGTATGGACTGGTTAGAAAAACATTGGTCCAATATAAACTGTAAAACAAAGACTATCTGTTACAAGGATGAGCTCGGAGAAAAGCAAGAGATGCAAGGTATTAAGAGGCCAATGTAGATTCGACCAATAATCGCCTCTTAGTTGGAAAAATGTGTTAGGAAAGGATGTCAGATTTATGCCATCCAAGTGGGTTATGCCAACTCAAAAGACAAAATAGCCACATTGGAGAGCATTTCAGTGATACGAGAATTTGTTGATGTGTTTCTGGAGGAAATACCAGGACTGCCACCCAAGAGAGACATAGATTTCACCATTGAATTAGTGCTAGGGGCAGCCCCGGTATCCTGAGCCCCTTACAGAATGAGCACACTAGAATTGATAGAGTTAAAGATGCAGTTACAGGAACTGCTGAAAAAAAATTACATCCGCCCCAGTGTATCACCCTGGGGAGCCCCGGTGTTGTTCGTTAAAAATAAAGATTTGACCCTTCGAATGTGCATGGACTATCGTTAGTTAAATAAGTTGACTATCAAGAATAAATATCCTTTACCCTGTATTAATGAACTTCTTGATCAAGTAAAAGGGGCAACAATGTTTTCAAAGATTGATTTATGATCGGGGTATCACCAAATCAGAATTAAAGAGGAGGACATAGCCAAAACTGCTTTTAGAACATGATATGGACACTATGAGTTTGTGGTGTTACCCTTTGGTTTAACCAACACCCCTGCAACCTTTATGTGCTTAATGAACAACATATTTCATCAATATTTAGACAAGTTTGTGTTAATTTTTATCGATGATATATTAATATATTCCCGGAATATGGAGGAACACAAGGAGCACCTCAGATTGGTATTACAAACTCTCTGAGAACACCAATTATACGCCAAGTACAGCAAGTGTGATTTCTTTAAGGAACAAATACAGTACTTGGGACATATAATCACTAAAGATGGGATCACTGTGGATCCCAAAAAGATAAGGACCATAATGGAATGGCCGGTGCCAAAGGACGTGGCAGACATAAGATCCTTCATGGGATTAGCAGGTTATTACAGGCGGTTTGTGGAAGGATTTTCGAGAGTGGCTTACCCTATCACTTCTTTGCAGAAGAAGGGAAAAACTTTCAAATGGACCGCAGAATGCCAAAAGAGTTTTGAACAACTCAAGCATCTGCTCACCACCGCACCTATTCTAAGCATAGCTGATCCAAGTAAAGACTATGTGGTGTGCACAGATGCAAGTAAGGAAGGGGTAGGAGGAGTGCTGATGCAAGAAGGAAAGGTAATCGCATATGAGTCAAGAAAATTAAAAGAGCATGAGCAGAAATATTCTGCTTATGATCTGGAGTTGGTGGCTGTCATTCATGCTTTAAAAATGTGGCGCCATTATCTTATGGGAAGAAAGTTTTTATTATTGACAGACCACCACAGTCTGACTAATTACTTTAGTTAGCCCACCTTAAATGCTAGGCAAGCACGGTGGGTAGATTTCTTAAGTGGTTTTGATTTCGAGATCAAGCATTTAAAAGGGAAGGAGAACCAGGTGGCAGACACTTTAAGTTGAAAATTACAATGTCTATACGAGATTTCTTGCAACGAAGGGAAAAGTACCCTCGAAGAAATGATTAAAAAGGTAGTAGAACAAGATGCAGCATATCAGCAAATTGGACAGCAAGTTCAACATCCAGCCAGCAAAGAAAATCAGTAGGGATACACTTTGGATGCAGCTGGAATGTTGTATTATAAGAAAAGGCTATATGTACCCAATCAAAACAACATTAAAAATTTGATTTTGGATGAATTTCATAAAAGTCACTATGCTGGGCACGCAGGATACCAGAAAATGATCACTGCACTCCGGAAAGAATATTATTGGTTGGGAATGAAGAGAGACGTGGCTGAATACTTAGCACAATGTCTAGAGCACCAACAAATTAAAGCGGAACACCAGCACCCTGCTAGGTTATTACATCCATTACCCATTCCAGAATGGAAATGGGAAATCATCTCTATGGACTTCATAACAGGTTTACCCAAGTCAAAAAAGAACAACGATTCTATCATGGTGGTGGTGGACAAGTTAAGCAAATCAACACATTTTATACCAGTACAATCTACTTACAGAGCTATGCAGATTGCCCATATCTTCATGCAAAATATCTTTAGGTTGCATGGGTTACCGAAAACAATAATCTCTGACCGTGATGTAAAATTTACATCAGCCTTTTGGAGAACTTTGTTTAGAGAATTTGGTACTCAATTGAATTTCAGTACCGCTTATCATCCTCAGACTAACGAACAAACAAAACGGGTGAACCAGGTTGTGGAAGACATGTTAAGAGCATATGTAATGCAACAACCAACCAAGTGGGAAGATTATCTGCACTTGGTTGAGTTTGCGTATAATAATGGTTATCGTACATCATTGCAAATGAGCCCATTTGAAGTGTTGTATGGACGAAAATGTCACACACCCTCAAGTTGGGGTGGACCGGAGGAAAAACTGATGTTGGGTCCCGAAATGATCAAGGAGATGAAAGAAATGGTCAAGAAGGTACGGCTCAATCTAAAGGCAGCTCAAGACAGGCAAAATAACTTTGTTTACTAGAAAAGGAAGTTTAAGGAATATCAAGTAGGTGATCATGTGTACGTAAGAATTCAAGCAAAAAGGAGCACGTTACAATGGAGTGGGAGTGCCAAGCTGGCACCCCAATTCTGTGGACCTTTTTAAATCTTAGCAAGAATTGGGCTGGTGGCATACCAGCTTGCTCTGCCAAGTCATATACGGGTCCACAACATTTTCCATGTATCAGCATTGAATAAATATGTTTATGATCCTAAGCATGTAAATAATTGGCAGGATATACAGGTAAGAAATATCTCCGGTAGACCAGTTTGATTGTGGCTAAAAAAAAAACTGACTTAAAATGTTGTGTGTTTCAGGTCGAGCCGGAAGGAGAAATCTTGGTTGAGCCATTGAGCATCCTCGATCGGAGAGAAGTAACGCTGTGGAAATGAGCCATCACCCAGGTTAAAGTGCAGTGGCAACACTTTGGGCCAGATGAAGCCACCTGGGAGAATGAACAACTCATGAGAGAAGCTTATCCAGGGTTGTTCATGACTGGAAAACATCAGGACGATGTTTGGTTTCAGGAGGGGGAGATGTAATATCCCAAAAGAAATGTAAATATTTTGTTTTACCGCAGTAAAAGACAAACTGAATTTTAGTATTGTTATTTATTTGAATTAAATAATATTTTAAATATTGAAAATGAGAAATGTTTTAAGCATCAACAGAACTGGTAACTTCTCAAGAGGAAGTTAGAAAAGACAGTTGTTGGAAATGCAACCCTAACTACCTCCCCTAACTGGAAGGGCTTCCAGAAGAAAAGGAGAAGGGAGGAGGGAAAAAAGTGCATTATAGGGACAGGCAGGAAAAAGGAAAAAAGGCTAAGTATGGTGAGGACCAGATAGCCATGCACGAAGTGCGAGCAAATTGCTGAGGGTAGTGGTCCTGCAAGTGAGCAAGGGGGGAGATTCTGGTCACGAAGGACGAATCTCAAGGTTGGGTGGCAGATTGGAAGTGGGAGAAACTGAGGTAAACCCGGCTTCTGGAGAATTTCATAAGTCACAGCAGCACAGGTAAGTGGAGAAACACTTGCAAAGCAATTCTGTAAAATGAATGTGGTAGATTAAGTGGAATGATTGTGCTACAATGATTTAATAACTACTGTAAGTAAACCAAAGATTTTGTTTATTTTACTCTGTCCTGTGTATAACCAGAAAAACGGATGGAACATACTCTTTAATTCTGTTTATGTTTTTTTTTTAAGAAAAAACAGGAACGGAAAACACCAGAATCCATCTAAATAGCTGAAGAATTAATATTTGAATACTATGATAAACAATAGCAGTTCACCGTAGTCAGACCATTCTCAAATATAGGAAGACTATATGGCAAAAGATTTAAAGAAAACGAAATGTCAGAACTCTTCTGTTATATATATAAAACTGGAAAAATGCAAAGACTGGTATATGAATTATTAAATCCTGAGAAACGTGGAACGCTGGAAACCTCATTGCCATAAATCAAGATGTGAGCAGGATTATCCATTACTAAAAGAAAAGAAAACACCCAGTCATTTTAGCGAGAAACAACCAATCGAAAGGAAAAACTTCTTAATGATAGGGACCGGAGAAGACCCAGTTTTAGTAAATATTTTCATTAATTACTCTTTCATAAAAATGCGTAAACAGGGGTGTTACTAATATCTCAAGACAGAAGTCTCAAGTCTTAGCCAGACAGGCATATAGAGTTAACTTTCAGGGTTATGTAATGACTCTTTAAACAAAACTTCATTCAACCCATTGCAAATGAAACGAAAACTCCAAACCCTTAACCAGAGCCAAACCCTCAAGCAGCAAATCGACGAAGTTAATACTTCCAGGATATAGCATATATTAAGAACTGAATAAATAACACTGCTAAGAGTAGAGCCAACGAGTATTACTAAGCTATGACAGTATAGCATAACCAGATAACCAAATATCTGAGCGAGAAGCCAACAATAGAAAGAGCAACATTGCATAACCCAGTTTAACCAAAACCGCCATATATAATCCAAAAATTGTAAAACAAGTAAAGTTTGCAGATAATAATTATTACATTATACATAAAAGCTGAAGGCATGAAAACCGATGGAAGAGTCACTCCAAATCCATAAGTTAACATAATAGAGAGTCTATTACAGAAATTGCAAATGAATTACAGGCACAGCTAGAGTGGCTCAACAAATCAATTAAGGAATGAAATCACCTCAGAATCATTAAGCTTAATATAACATAAGTCTTGCCTTAGCCCCAGACCAAACTAGAAGGGAAATGACCCTCCAAGGGACTGTCCACAGGCAACCCAGAGACCTGAAGTTATGCAAACGAGCAGCTAGCTCAAGCAAGAAGAGAGAGCAAATCTCCCCATGCAAAGAGTTTGAAGACCCTATCCTAGCTTCTAACAAACACAACCATTAATAATGTGGAAACTCCTCATACCCGGTGGTAGACCCAAGAGTCACACCAGTTCAAGAGCGACAAATCTCCACCCAGTAATATCGCAAGCCCGAAAATGATGGCAGAATGTATACATGCGAGCAAAACGCAACAAGAATGGTTAAAACTCGTAAGCTTACCCTAACCTGTAAGAAGAGTTTAATTTCTATTAAACAAAATAAACGTAGAAATGAGGAAGGTAGGTTGTACAGGAAAGAAGTCCGCCATGCTATTACCCGGGAGCTAATTCTGGCAACAAGGTTAGGATCTGGAGCCTTGCGTGCCCTTCTCTCCACAATAGAGACCTAGAGCGGTGACTGCACAAGTCTGTGGGTAGAGATAGGAGGCAGTGTAGGTCTCATGATCTTCCACGGGAGAATGAGACCACATTTCGGAGCCAAGGGTAGAGTAAGTCGACGAAATTTGACTGCAGCCGTTGGATCATCCTCCAGGTCTCGTGACCGTTGATGCATAGGGAATCCCGAGGTGGCAGATGTAGCCTGCCCACGCCACGTATTGGGGTGGGTATAGACAATTCATTGCACATTCAATGTTATCCAGTCACCAAAGCGAAAAGAACAAAGTCTACATGACTATAAGATCTTTAACCTTGATACACCTGTGGTTTATATTTAATCCAATGGATAGGATTTGTGCAAACTGCCAATGGGGTCAAGTCATAATAAACACCGCTGTATAATCTATTAATTGCAAAGGAGTTATTGTATTTGTAAAACTAGATATTCGCAATTCACGATCTTACCATATACTATATTTGTGTTCATAATGTTATATATATATATATATATATATATATATATATATATATATATATAACTGGGTACACGACACGTATTAAATTTGACTATTCATTATAATTTTTCTCACTTCTATGTAGAGACTAAACCACCATATATATCTATATATATTTTAATTTTATAATTTTAATGCTATATCTATTAAAAAGTTTTTTACTTTATAAAATTTATTTGTTATATGTAACACCTAAAAAATAAGAAAATTATAATTCAATTATTACTGGGTTTTATTAATATCTTACAGCTATTCCTAATTAAACTAATATCATTAGCATTATCATAATTTAGGCTTCTGTGATCTATATCTTGATTGCATAATTTTTTTTTTGAAGATGACATCAAAATTCATGTGTGGTTCATCATTAGGACAAGATGAAGAATCAGATCATGACATCAAGATTAAATATGAATAACTATGTAGAGAAATAAATCTAACAGTTAGTTTTGACTAGAAATTATTATTTCTTAATAAAAAGTATTTTAATATAATGAAAGTAAACATTAAGAATTTTTTTTAAATAAATTATAATTCCATAATTAAAAACAAATTCCAAAATTAAATAGAATAATATTTTTGGTCATATTTAAATAATACATTGAGGTCAAAATTGGATAAACTAAGGTCAAATAAATAGGTAAATATTTAATTTTGAATAAATAGATAAATATTTTATTTATTTATTTAAGTATCGACTACATAAATAGATATTTTGAACTAAATATATAAATATTGAGTTTTGGATAAATAGATTTATGAGTAAATACATATTTTGTTTATTTATTAAAGTTTTTCTTTTGTCAAATTGGTTGTGATTATCTAGACTTGACATGTGGCTTGACAAAGAGCAACCCAGGGGCATCTAAGCTGTCAAAGTCATCCGGGGATCGCACCCAGCCTGGGCCACACCAGCCCTAAGCTGACTGGATTTTAGCATGTGTCATCCCCCTAGCACAGGCACAACAACCTTTGTGAGGTTTGATCCTAGGTTGCCTTGTTAACGAGGCTCATCCTGAACCGGTTGTGCTAGTGAGACTTAACTTTATTTATTAAAGTTTTGAATAAAAATAAATGTGTTTATTTTTATTCAAAACTTTAATAAATAAACAAAGAAACAAAGAAATAAATTATTTATCTATTTATTCAAAATTAAATATTTACCTATTTATTTTAACTTAGTTTATCCAATTTTGACCTCAATGTATTATTTAAATATGACCAAAAATATTAATCTATTTAATTTTAAATAATTTTATTTAATTATGGAATTATAATTTATTAAAAAAAAATCTTAATTAATAGTTATGTTCTGACGATTACTTTCATTATATTAAAATATTTTTTATTAATAAATAATAATTTCTAGTCAAAACTAATTGTTAGATTCTAACGTTCAAAAATTAATTCTCTACATCACTATCCCTATTTAATTTGATGCCATGATATGATTCCCCATCTTGTCTTGATGATGAACCATGCTAGATGGTTTGAAACGCGTCGACAGATGAATTTTGATTTGAACTTCTCCGAAAAATTTCTTGCAATCATTATCATTGTATAAACAATTATACATTCCTCATGCTAAGTACATGTTATGGAAGTTTGTATAAATATTATAATGAATATGATATCATTCACAAGTACTTGATTTTTATAGAACAGGTAATGTTATTATTGAAGATGATTAAACCACACTACTACAGATAGGGGGTTTTAAGACAATATTTGAAACAATTTTTGGGTAAATTGTCTTAACTTGAGACAAAAGAAAACTTGTATATTGCCTTAGATATTGTCTTTAAGCGAGTGTCTCAAATTGTTGTCCTAAAAAATTGTCTCTATAAAGATAATATATAACATAAGTATTATTGTTTCTTAGAAGACAATTCATTTTTGTCTTTATAGAGACAATATGTCTTTAATCGTAGCTATTGTCTCTCTAGAGACAATAAAAAATAATATTTAATGACAATACAATATCACTTTTTTCTCTTTAGAGACAATATAAAACAATGAATCTAGAAAAATATCTCAACATTGAAATAAATCAACATAAAAATATTTAATTAAAAATAAACTACATTATCATTAATTAATTAATTCATGTTAGCGCACAGTGGAATCGAACCACCAACCTCTTGCTTATAAGGCAGATGCTCTTCCATTAAGCTAGCACCCTCTAAAGAATTGTGTGAGGAGTTATCGAAGTCCTTGAAATTGTATATATATAGACATTAATTTTAAAAAAAATGCTCGACACATAATGGCATAATCTTTGTAAAATCTATAATCATGCAACCCTTATTTTTAACTTAATAAAAAATAACTCAATGGAGTAAGCTCAATTTCACACCCCTATAACATGACTTGTACAATAAGATAACAATACACAATAATCTTAAAACAATTTAATCTAGTTATACAAAGAAAACTAAGTAGAATTATCACAAGTTGTTAATATCTTGCTACAACTACTCAATAACTCTTTCAGTCCATTTGAATTCACTCCATTTATCTATTACCCTCTTATCCTTCTCTTTCTCTACCCCTCTCTTTGACGAAACACATTCTCTCTCTCAAAGTCACTCTCTCCCATTCTCTATCTCTCTCTCAATGCCCCTCCCACCCTCTACACTACTAGCCCTCCCTCCCTCTATAACCCCATTTATCTCTCTCCCACCTTCTCTACCTCCCTTATTTCTCTTTTTCCATATCTAGCCTCTCTCTTGCCCTCCCTCCCTCTCTCTCTTCCCTCCACCTTCCTCTCTCTCATTACCACCATCCCCCTACCCAACTCTCCCCCTCCACTTTCTCTCTCTATCTCTTCCTCCCACTCCCATCTTTCTCTCTTCCTCCTTCCCTCTCTTTCTCCCCTCTCTATTTACCTTTCTCTCCCTCACACTCTCTCTCTTTACCCACTTTCTTTGTCACGCTCACCCTTTATTTTCCTCCCTCACACCCCACTTTCTCTCTCACATTTACCCTATCTCTTGCTACTCTCTATCCATCTATCTCACTCTCACTCTTCATTACAAGGTGATAAATTTATTATTTGTCTTTTTACTACAAGGACATATACGAAAGAAGCACATATACCGAAGTTGTGCATATATGGAAGACATGTGCATATACGAAAAGTGTGCATATACAAAAGTCGCACATCTTCTGTATCACATATCTTCCGTATATGTGCAACTTCCATATATGCACATATCTTTTGTATATGTGTATCTTTCGTATATGCACATATATGGAAGTTTCATATATACATAAGAAACCTATAAATGAAAGATGCACATATACATAATTTATGTGCAACTTCAACCATTGTATATGCACAACCTCCGTATATGCGTAATTTTTGTATATGCGCAACTTCCCTATATGTGCATATACAAAAAATATTTTCATATATAAAAGATGCACATATACGAAAGTTGTGCCTACACAAAGGCTAAAGTTCTACACAACTTCTGTATATGCACATATTTTCCATATATGCACATATCTTTTGCATATGCCCATATCTTCTGTATATATGCAACTTTCATATATGTTCATATCTTCCATATATACGCAACTTCTGTATATGCACATATATGGAAGTTGCACATATACAAAAGTAGTGTGCAACTTTCGTAATATGCATATACAACAACCTCCATATATGCACAACTTTTGTACATGCGCACATCTTTTGTATATGAAAAACTTTCGTATATGTGCATATCTACCATATATCCATAACTTCCATAGTTTCATATATACGGTAGATATGTGCATATACGAAAGGCATACGCATATACGAAATATGTGCATATACGGAAGTCACACAACTTCTATATATGTGCATCTTCTATATCGCATATCTTTCGTATATGTGCAATTTTTGTATATATGCAACTTCTCTATATGGACAACTTTCATATATATGAAACTTTTGTATACGTGTTTATCTTCCATATATGCACATATTTTTCATATATGTGTATATATTCCGTATATGCACATATTTGTACACAACTTCAACCTTTGTATATAAAAAACTTCCATATATGCACATATATTCCGTATGTGCGTAACTTTCATATATACACATATACGAAATTTGCGCACATACAAAATATATGCGCATAAAGGGAAGATATGCGATATAGAAGATGCACATATATAGAAACTGTGTGACTCTCGTATAGAGGCATACCATGTGTATATGCACATGTATTTTGTATATGCGCAACTTATCATTTGTATTTTTGCATATATGGAAGTTGTGCATATACGGTAGATGCGCATATAGGGAAGATATGCACATATATAAAAGTTACACATATGCAAAAAATATGCGCATATACAGAAGTTGTGCATATACAGAAGATGTGTGCATATATGGAAGTTGTGCTTATATGGAGGATGTATATTCATATTACAGAAGTTGTGCACTACTTCTGTATATGCGCAACTTTTGTATATTTGCATATACGGAAGTTGCGCATATATGGAAGATATGCACATATATGAAACTTGTACATATACATAAGATATGCACATATACAAAAGTTGCATATATACAGAAGATATGTGTATATATGGAAGTTATTTTGAATATCAACCTCTCTATAGGCGCAACTTCCGTATATGTGCATATACGAAAGTTGTACATATACGGATGTTGCGCATATATAGTGGCTGAAGTTGCACATAAATTATGTATATGTGCATCTTCCATATATGCATAGTTTCTGTATATGTGCATCTACCGTATATGTACAAATTCCATATATGTGCATATACGGAATCTATGCATATACAGTAGTTGTGCACAACTTCAACCTCTATATATATGTAGCTTACATATATGTGCAACTTCTGTATATGCACATATATTCTGTATATATGCAACTTCCCTGTATGCACATATACGAAAGTTCCTCCTCTTGTTCCTCAACTTCCTCCTCTTGTTGTTTCTTTTTAGCATGTTCCTCCTCTTCTTTCCTCTTTTCTTTTTTTTTTTTCTCTTCTTCTTCCTTCCTTTTCTTTTCATCTTCTCTCCTCATAGCTTCTTCTTGGGCTTCTCTTTTTATCCTCAAGGATTATTTTCGTTTCCTTTCTTTCTCGACCTTCAATGCTTCAATTTATTTCATACTTTGTTGAGAGCCATTTTCCATCTTGAATAATATTTTTTTTTTATCATTTTTGTCTCTTGAAAGCTTCCTCATCATTCCAAATATCAAATTGATATTCCCACCTATATTTTCATGATTTACAATTATTTTTTATAACCAACAAGGGGTCATATCTATGGTAACTTAGTTTCCAAAAATGGATTATTTCAAGCTATTAGCCTTTGTCTGAGCTTCCTTCATGTCCCTAAATCCATAAGTGCCTAAGAAAAATGGCATGAGTGTCCATGACAATTTTTTATCTCTAGAAAGAGATACTCCAACACCATTTACTACCTAGTATGCAATCTTTGATCTCTTGGAGCACCAATTTGTCTATAATGACTCTGGGTAGTAGGCAGGGTGGCTTCATGGTGCCATATATACTCATATATGTTCTCTTTTCTTGTGCATACCAATCTCTAACTCTTCCAAAAACTTACCTGACATTCTATGATATGTAGGGTCATTGGGGTGCCAAACAATAGTTCATAAAGGGAAATCAGAAAGCTATGGCATACTTTTGCATATGATATATGCCACTTGTGCTTCCAGAAATCTCAATAGTAAATGTGAATGGGAGATTTTTTGAGAGAAAATTTATATCCCATATCTAGGAATGAGTTCAAAGTACACATTATTTCTAACAGATAAGAAGAAATGTGAAATTGATGTTGTTCCCTTAGAACCTCTTCACATTCCTTTTTTATGTTCACCTTTAATTTTAATATATTTTTTTTTTGTAAGCTAAGGAATTTCTATTATCTACAGAAAACTGAAAATTACATACTAAGGAACCTCAATCCGCCCATATGGGAAACCGGATCTGTTGGTTCCTCTTCATCATGCATTCGGTACTGTTTTTCTTTTATCATACTGTCAGAAAAAACTTACAAGACATTAAACCTTCATAATCAGATTGTTTTCAGAGACTGTTTTTTCTAAGATCTACTCAAAGACCTATCTTCACTACTGATTGTTGTAACATGCAATCAAATTCCCAAAACAGATCTGTAGCAACAAAAATAAAAAAGAGAGAGTTAACTAGCCTCCGCGCTTCCCTTTTTGGTTTCGTTATTGTCCTTGGTTTTTATCAGTTCCTTCAGCATCCCCTGTATCTCCTTGATCTGCTCATTCTGTTGACGCATTATAACTTCGACATTAGCCATCTCCTTTCTTGCTACCTGCGATTCTTGGGCCATCTCCACCATTTCTACAGCGACCTGTTCCATTGCCTTGGCCAAAAGATGCTTTAGGACCTAGTAAATGTGGAGAGCTTGACGGTATAGGGTTAGTCTACCCCTGGTATTGCCTGGATCTGGCATCTGAGATTTCCACTCTTCCATCTCAGGGTCTGACGGTTCTTCCAGGACTTTGTTTTCCATGACGTCTATGATTTTTCGAATGTCTTCATTTGTTTCTTGTTTGTAAGCCTTCTCTGCCTCATGAGCCGTCCTACGAATAGATTTCCTCCCCCTTTTTTGTTTTTCCCGTGTCGGGTTTCCCTCCTCTCCATTGTTTTCTTGCCGAGGTCGGCCCTTACCTCTTCGTCCGCGTCCTCTCCCTCTTCCGCCTGTTCTGCCTCGTTTAACATTTTTACTGCTCTGTCCTATTTCAAAGGTCCCCCTCAGGAAACCCTCATCCTGGTTAATCTCCATATCTTCTGAGCTTTCGACCTTAATTTTGATTCTGCTCCGATCAAATTGTCTGTCTCTGTAATCCTCCCGCTCTGACTGAACTTATTTATCCCAGCTCGCTACATCTTAACTCGCTTAAGTCGTTGGTTTTTATTCCTCTGCCATGTCTCTCCTCTCCTTGCCACCTTCTTCAACGTCTTGCTGTCTGTCATCCTTCTCTTGTTCCGCCTTATAGTTTTATCGCCACCTTTCTGTTTATGATGTGTCTGTCCTCCATTTCCTTTCTCCCTTATTACTTGCATGATACTCTTTGCGATGTTTCTCGAGTTTTGATTTGATTTCCGTACCTGCTGCTCTGAATTATCATTAATTATTGTGGTCAGGGGAGTGTGGCCGTCGTCCTTCTGTCCTATCTTTGCTGCCGATTGCTCCTGCCTTGTCATCCCGCTCAGGAGCTCCACGGTTTTTTTATTACAATTATATTGTTTCATGGGTATCGTGTTCTATGAGTTGTCTTAAACTTTCCCATCTTGTCATCTCCATTTGGTTTGTCCAACTATCATCCACTTTCCCTATTAATTCCTTGCTTCCCCAATTGGCCAAGAAATCCGCAGGTTTATTTCCTTCTCGTTTAACGTGAGAGGTGGTCTTGTATTCTATACCTTTCAGTATTTCTTCAATTTCTTGGACCAGGCTCGCTGTTCTCCAGCTTTTGGCTACCTGCTCCCATTGTTTCCCTTGTATTAGTTTTTTTATGGTGCTTATAGCCAAGGCTGAGTCACCTTCGATCTCTACCTTTCTATATCCATTTCTTATCGCAATTTTGAGGCCCTGGTAAGCTGCCATGAATTCCGCTTCATTATTACTCATAGTTCCTCCATGTTCTGCATAAATCCATTCTGTATTTCCTTGATTGTCTCTAAAAATTCCTCCATATCCTGCTGGACCTGGATTCCCCTTTGCCGCTCCGTCGAAGTTGAGCATGATAAACCCTTCCTGTGGCCTTCGGAAGACTACGAGACTTTGGGTAACAATAGGTTGTTGTTGCTTTGTTTTTTGTTGAACGACCATCCCTTGTTCCAAGTTGAATCTTCTTAGGATTTCTGCTTCTTCTTCAGAGGTTTTCCAATCTTCCTCTGTCCATACTTCTGCAAGAATTGATTCTCTGATTTGTCTCAGGGTCCTTTGCCAAACTTCTTCCGGATTTGATATTTTCTTTTGGAAAATTCTTCCATTTCTTTCTTTCCAAATATTCCACACATTGAATCCAGATAGCTGATCTAATACCTTAGGCTACAGGAAAGATTTACTATGGTTATTTAAACTGATTTTATGATTTACTGTGTTTATTTCTTACATCAGGATATTTATTGATTTTATGATTTTATGATATTTAGACCTTTGTCTTAAAAGGGGAAAGAAAGGGGAAAAGAGAAGCTATCCTTGAGCTAGGGAAAAGGAGAAACCAGTGGAAAGTTACTCATAATCAGTTATCTGAGTGCAAGACTTGTGGTTGGACCGTGAAGTCCTGAGGCCTAAGGCACTGAATAAAATCCAGACTGCAACTCGATAAAATCCAAAAGTAAAACAAAGAAAGTGCTCGAGGGAATCCAGAGCCTGGACGTAATCGCCAGGCTTGAGGCTGGGAGGAGAGACTTTCCAGACAAAGTTGGGTGAACCCATTTATAAATCCGGAAAAGATAATTATTCTGGTCTGTATTTACATGATGGTATTAATTAGTGATAAATTATTTAGGAGTGTGATTAAATAGTTAGATTCAATGATAAATATGCATTAGCAAGGTAATCATCTTGATTGATAAAGATACATTGGCAAACTAGTCATATTAAAAGATATTAAGATGCATTAATAGACAATCATATTCAGTAGTATTGTTGCAATAATGCAAATAGTAATGTGTAGAAGCAATAACGAATTTAGTACTCAGAAATATCTACATACAACAAGTATGAAACGCCTCGTACTCTACCTTCCCTATCCGGAGTTTTACATGCAAATATGCAGTATAATAGATAAACCCTTAATGAAAGTTCGCATCTATTAAACCTGGATCAATAAAAAAGATGTGCATATTCTTTCTCATGTCAACATTAACTAAAATATTGTCTTCATGTTAACATGTCTATCTCTTTTGTTAACTTAAGAGGAGCAAAATAAGTAGTCTTATATGAATAGACTAAACCCTCATCATAATTGCCAGAAGTTTATTAAAAGCTAAAAGAACTTATGTTTTCAACCAAAGAGTATCGACGTATGAGATTACTACTAAAATAAAGACCAAATCATAAGGAATAAGAGCAAAACAATTCTCAACAGTGAAACCCTCTCGAAGATGTATGACCACCAAAATCGTTGTAACTAAAGAAGTTTCAAGTTAAAACATATATTATATGCAAGCTATGAAAAACATACAATGTGCGCCCAACAGGAAAATACCAAAGCAGAACGGTTCTATATATAAATATATGACTATGAAAATATAACACAAAATCTAGGAGTTCATAACTTAATACATATCAGAATCTTGTCAAACAGTTAAATTAAGAGCCAAGAGACCTTTTCTCTGTCTCTTCCAAAACAGTTACGAAAAATAAGGAATTAATTACACCCAAGAACCGACATTACAGTCTGCGGACTAATATGATCTTTTGCTACAAAATACATCAGATGTGATATAATTAACACCGCATTGCATATACTTGCAAATGTGTGAGTACCCTAGATCGCATCATACCAACCATTAGAAGCCAAGAAGGTGAGTTCCAACATGTACCAGTTGCAGAGTTGTGAGTAGATTTCATCATTAAAAACCCATCATTTTAACCTCATGCCTCTTCTATTCAAATCACGACATACTTACAAAATATGCCGGCAGCACAATTACGAAATATAGGGACAGACCCTTACCTGAGTTTTGCAAGCCGCATCCGGGGGTCTTCTAGCTGCATGACATAACCACCCTAGGGTTAGAAAAGTTTAAGGTAGGAGGAAACCTAAAATGACTGGAGAAACCGTCAGCTTAAAAGTAAACTTACCAAGTTCGTGTCATGGAAAATAACCATCATTTCTCCTAGCGTCTGAAGAGCTTAGTTCCCAACCTGACTAGCAATGGAATACATTAACCCCAAGCATCGAAACAACCCTCGATACAAACAGAGGATGATCCAAGTAAGAAACTGGTTCCACAGACAATAAGGGTTCAGAACTACCTCCCTGCGACAGTCGAATAGACAGACCCATAAGGTTTGGAGGCCGAGTTAAGAAACCCGCAGAGAAACTAGGAGCAGACGAGTAGCAGAGCAGCAAAACCTTCCACCGTGAAACACAAATGAGCAGTATACCGGAGGGAAACAGGGTTTTGGGTAGATGGATAATCCCAGAGCCATAATCACTGTCGGATGGCAATGATTAGATCAACAGACCAGATGCACAACACTTGTCACAGCCAGAGCAAGGGGTGGACAGCTACCAATCACATTAACATCAAAAATCAAATGGTATGAAGTCGTGTACAGGCTACAATAAATTCCAGGGCGGTTGCAATCCCGTTGCCTCATCTAGGATCGCACAGACCCTCGCAGTATGGCAGAAACCACTGTGGTATTAGTACCAAAATTCATTATCAGATTTTCCTTGGACTTGTACCCACTTACGTGGCAAATAAACATATATCCCGAGATTCGTATTTACATGCTAAGGTTTGGTTTGATGTTTGAAGTTAATGGGTATCGTTAACCCAGATTAAATTTTATTTTTTATATGTTGTTTACTCTGTAATATGTTAATGTTTGTTACAAATGGTATCAGAGCTCAGGTTCGAACATTGAGACTCTTGGGGAAATAAAATAAACTTTTTACATATAAGCAATGGAGGTAATTTTTGTAATTTAACTAAGTGGATCTGTATGTGAACATAGAGAAATAGTGAGAGTGAAAGGAATCGCCTCCATTCAGAAGGGGCAAGATGCAGAGGAGCCTGGGACCACCCAATTCACCGGGAACAAACTATGTGAATGCTAATCCTGATATTTGGATTCAGTTGGGCAAAGAATCTTGTCAAGCTAACGCAATCTTACTTGAAACCATGCAATAGCATCGTGCAGAGATTACCAATTTAAGAACTTACAACGAAATACTCCACCTGGAACAAGAGAAGATCCTAAGAAGTTTGTCCAATCGGCAGAACCAACGACACCGAGACCCTAGTGCTGAAGATATAGAAAAGACCCCAACAGCTCAACGCGGAAGGGAAAATGCAAAATCAACCGAAAAACATGGAGAAGATGAAGAAGGACGCTCAGACAATGTTTCCGACCAACACAAGACAAAGAAATAGAAATCTGAATTACAGGGAGAATTTAAAAAGATTAAACCCTCACTTTTTGAAGGTGAATCCGAGGAGGCAGCGGAAGCTTGGCTCATTGATATGAACAAATATTTTCAGATTTATGAATACACTGATAAGTTGAAAGCCCGATTGGCAGTGTATCAACTAAGAGGAAAGGCTACTCTTTGGTGGGAAGAAATTAAATCAGTTAGAAATATTGATGAGGAGTAGGTTACCTGGAATGAATTCCAAAAGCATTTTAAAGACAAATATTTAACTGAACGTTACTATGACGAAAAAGCCAAGGAATTCCACGAGTTAAGGTTGGGGACCTTAACCATGGACGAATATGTGGCCAAGTTTACTTCCCTGCTGCGCTATGTGTCGTATATGCAAGAAGAAAAAGCTAAGATCCAACATTTCATCAGTAGCCTACCCAATTTCATGAAGGAAAAGCTTGAGTTTGACTACCCCAAAACAATGGACGATGTAGTATGGAAAGCACGCCTCTGTTATCAGCAAATGAAACAGAAAAATGAAGGAGTTAAAGGAGGGTTGAACAAGAAAGGAAGAAGTCTGGTTTCAAACAGACATTCAAAATTTCCTAACAGCAGAAATCTACAACAAAGACCTTTCAGTAAATTCCCAGCAAGAAATCAACCCAAGACTGCCTATTCCGAACAAAGACAGTCAGAAGGAACTAATAAAATTAGTAATGATCAGCCATCAAAACCCCCGCTACAATGTTGGGGATGCAAGGAACCACACTATTACAAAAATTGCCCGCATAAAGCAAGAACAGAACAACTGGAAAACATGCAGGAAGCATCCACAATTGGAGATATAGCGAGGAGCATGCCCAAAATTAATGTTGCCCTGGATGATCATCAAGCAGAATATCAACCCACTATGATTGAATGTGAAGGTATGATTGCTAAGCAACATGTTTCGGTTTTATTTGATCCTGGAGCTAGCTTAAGTTATGTTAGTCCTAAGGTGGTAGAGAAGTGTCAATTATAGAGCTGTAAATTCCCAAAACCATGGCTAGTTCAGCTAGCCACAGGGGCTAAAAGAAAGGTAGTCGCCAAAACAGAACAATGTCCAATAGTGATCTTTGGACAACCCATTCACGTGAACCTTAACATTCTTCCTTTGGGTTCATACGATATTTTAATCGGAATGGACTGATTGGAAAAATGTTGGTCCTTGGTTGATTGCAAACATAAAACTATCAGTTTTCTTTCAGAATCAGGACAAAGAAGGGAGTTACAAGGAATCAAGACCAGTACAAAGCTACGCCCTATCACTGCTAGTCAGTTAGGAAAATGTCTTAGAAAGGGTTGTCAAATTTATGCTATTCAAGTGGGATTTACCAACACCAATAATAAAATGACCTCTTTAGATAATATTCCTGTCATTCAGGAATTTGCCGATGTATTTCCTGAATCCATCCCGGGATTACCACCCAAGCGGGATATTGATTTCACCATTGAGTTGATTCCGAGGGCAGCCCCGGTATCCAAGACCCCTTACCGTATGAGCACACCTGAGTTGACAGAACTCAAGATGCAACTTCAAGAGCTTTTGGATAAGAAGTACATTCGTCCCAGTGTGTCCCCTTGGGGAGCCCCCGTACTATTTGTACGGAAGAAGGATGGAATGTTGAGACTGTGTATCGATTATCGTTAGTTAAATAAGCTAACTATCAAGAATAAGTATCCATTACCACGCATTGATGATATGTTCGATCAAGTGCAAGGAGCCAAAGTATTTTCAAAAATTGATTTAAGGTCAGGATATCATCAAATACAGATAAAAGAAGAAGACATTTACAAAACTGCATTCCAAACCCGTTATGGTCATTATGAGTTCGTAGTGCTGCCCTTTGGCCTTACAAATGCCCCAGCTACCTTCATGAGTTTGATGCATGGTATTTTCCAGCCCTATCTTGATAAGTTTGTATTAATCTTTATTGACGATATTTTGATATACTCAAAAAATCAGGAGGAACACAAGGAACATTTGAGAATTGTGTTGCAGACTCTACGAGAGAACCAGTTATATGCCAAATTTAGCAAATGTGACTTCTTCAAAGATCAGATCCAATACTTGGGTCACGTTATATCAGCAGAAGGAATAGTGGTCGACCCGAAAAAGATTAAAACCATTATGGAATGGACTGCCCCAAGGAATGTCACTGATATTAGATCCTTCCTGGGATTGGTCGAGTACTATTGTCGCTTCATTGAAGGGTTTTCAAAAATTGCCTTTCCTATGACCTCCTTACAGAAAAAAGGGTGCATCTTTCAATGGACAACAGAGTGTCAACAAATTTTCGAGAAATTAAAACACCTACTTACCATTGCACCCGTATTAAAGGTAGCAAATCCAGAAAAAGTCTTTTGTGGTTTGCACTGATGCAAGTAAAGAAGGTGTTGGAGGAGTGCTGACACAAGAAGGAAAAGTTATTGCTTATGAGTCACAAAAATTAAAAGATTATGAACAACGATATTTTGCCTATGACCTTGAGTTAACAGCGGTAGTACATGCACTTAAAATGTGGCGACATTACTTGTTGGGGAAGAAATTTCTGTTACTAACAGATCACAACAGCCTTACTAACTTCTTCAATCAATCAAGTCTAAATGCCTGACAAGGCAGGTGGACGACATTCTTAAGTGAGTTCGATTTTGAGATGAAACACCTTAAGGGGAAGGAGAATCGAGTGGCTGATGCATTGAGTAGGAAAGTACATTGCATTTATGAAGTTCAGATCAGCCAAGCACACTCCAACATTGCGGAAATTATAAAGGAGGCATCGGTCAAGGACCCTGAATACACTTTTATTTGGCAGCAAACAAAGGAGGCTCTACTAAAAGGAGAAAAATGAGGTTTCGAAATAAACCTTGATAACCTCCTTACCTTTAAAAACAGAATATATATTCATAATCGGAGCTCTGTTAATCAATTAATAATGGATGAGTTTCATAGGAAACCGTGTGCAAGCCACCTAGGCTACCAGAAACTATTAACAACCATCAAAAAAGGGTATTTTTGGCCCGGATTAAGAAAGGACATTGCAGAATACTTGTCCAAATGTTTGGAGTGTCAATTAGTGAAGGCAGAACATCAACATCCCGCTGGTTTGTTACAACCACTGCCCATTCCAGAATGGAAATGGGAGACCATATCATTGGAATTTATCACTGGTCTGCCCCGCACCAGGAAGCAACATGATTCAATCATGGTTGTAGTTGATAAATTGAGTAAAACTACACATTTCATACCTGTGAAGTCCACTTACAAAACGGTGGAAATTGCAGACATATTTATGAGGGAAATTTTTCGCCTGCATGGAATACCCAAGGTGGTAATTTCAGATCGGGATGTGAAATTTACATCTACATTCTGGAAAACCCTCTTTTCAGGATTGGGCACCCAGATCCAGTTTAGTACAACTTACCATCCCCAAACAGGCAGGCAAACCGAACGAGTAAATCAAGTGCTGGAAGACATGTTACGCATGTTTGTAATGCAACAACCACATAAGTGGGAGGATTACCTCCACCTCGTGGAATTTTCATACAACAATGGACATCATGAATCACTGGGCATGAGCCCTTTCGAGGTGTTATATGGAAGAAAGTGCAGAGTACCCGTGGACTGGGATAACCCTGTTAATAAACTAGCACTGGGTCCAGACATGCTAGCAGAGATGGAGGAAGTTGTTAAGAAGGTTAGACAAAATCTAAGGGTTGCCCAAGATAGGAAGAAAATGTATGCAGATAAAAAGAGGACATACAAAGAATTTCAACTGGGAGATCATGTGTATCTGAGGGTTAAGCCCTGAAAAAGCTCCTTACAGTGGAAGGGTTGTGCTAAGCTAGCACCCCGGTACTGTGGACCTTTTTAAGTCTTGGAACGAATTGGACCGGTAGCCTATAAACTTGCATTACCAAGCCACATTCAGGTCCACAACGTTTTTCACGTTTCATTATTAAAAAAATATGTGTACAACCCACAACATATAATAAATTGGGAAAATATTCAGGTAAGGATCTAAGAGAATATATGTTGTTTATTTTTATTTTGTTTAAGAGAAATATGACTGTGAACTATGTATTTTCAGGTCGAACCGGAAGGAGAGTTTCTAGCAAAACCTCTTCATATTCTCAATCGGAGAGAAACCACCTTGCGGAAGCGAACCATCACCCAAGTTAAAGTGCAGCGAAAGCACTTTGACCCGAATGAGGCCACCTGGGAAGAAGAGGGATTTATGCAAGAAGTGTATCCAGTGTTATTCTCTTAAGTCAAAAAAGAAAGAAAGAGGGGAGAGCAGAGAACACCGAGGACGGTGTTCCTCACATGGGGGGGGAGATGTAACACCCCAGGCTACAGGAAAGATTTACTATGGTTATTTAAACTGATTTTATGATTTACTGTATTTATTTTTTTACATCAGGATATTGACTGAGGCTGGAAAGCTAGATAACAATGATTACCTAATTTTGGTTAATTAGGAATTTGGATATGTTAATATAATATAACTGTCTGTCTTAATTAAAAGAAACAGTTAATAAAGAAACAGTTATACCTCTGCCCTAAAAGGGGAAAGAAGGGGGAAAAGAGAAGCTATCCTTGAGTTGGGGAAAAGGAGAAACCAGTGGGAAGTTACTCATTATCAGTCATCTGAGTGCAAGACTTGTGGTTGGACCGTGGAGTCCTGAGGCCCAAGGCACTGGCTGCAACTGGATAAAATCCAGAAGTAAAACAAAGAAAGTGCTCGGGGGAGCCTAGACGTAATCGCCAAGCTCGAGGCTGGGAGGAGAGACTTTCCAGACAAAGTTGGGTGAACCCATTTATAAATCTGGAACAGATAAGTATTATGGTCTGTATTTACAAGATGGTATTAATTAGTGATAAATTATTTAAGAGTATGATTAAATAGTTAGATTCAGTGATAAATATGCATTAGCAAGGTAGTCATCTTGATTGATAAAGATACATTGGAAAACTAGTCATATTAAAAGATATTAAGATGCATTAATAGACAGTCATATTCAGTAGTATTGTTGCAATAATGCAGACAGTAATGTGCAGAATGAATAACGAATTTAGTACTCAAAAATATTTACATGCAACAAGTATGAAACATATTGTACTCTACCTTCCCTATCCAGAGTTTTACATGCAAATATGCAGTATAGTAGATAAACCCTTAATGAAAGTTCGCATCTATTAAACCTAGATCAATAAAAAAGATGCACATATTCTTTCTCATGTCAACATTAACTAAAAGACTGTCTTCACGTTAACTTGTCTATCTCTTCTGTTAACTTAAGAGGAGCAAAAGAAGTAGTCTTATATGAATAGACTAAACCCTCATCATAATTGCCGGAAGTTTATTAAAAGCTAAAAGAACTTCTATTTTCAACCAGAAAGTATCAACTTATGAGATTACTGCTAAAATAAATACCAAATCATAAGGAAGAAGGGCAAAACAATTCTCAACAGTGAAACCCTCTCAAAGATGTATGACCACCAAAATCGTTGTAACTAAAGAAGTTTCAAGTTAAAACATATATTATATGCAAGCTATGAAAAACATACAATGTGCACCTAACCGGGAAATACCAAAGTAGAATGGTTCTATATATAAATATATGACTGTGAAAATATAACACAAAATCCAGGAGTTCATAACTTAATACATATCAGAATCTTGTCAAACAATTAAATTAAGAGCTGAGAGACCTTTTCTCTGTCTCTTCCAAAACAGTTATGAAAAAGAAAGAATTAATTACACCCAAGAACCGACATTACAATCTGTGGAATAATATGATCTTTTGCTACAAAATACATTAGATGTGATATAATTAACACTACATTGAATATACTTGCAAATGTGTGAGTACCCTAGACCGCATCAGACCAACCATTAGAAGCCAAGAAGGTGAGTTCCAACCTGTACCAGTTGCAAAGTTGTGAGCAGATTTCATCATAAAAAACCCATCGTTTTAACCTCATGCCTCTTCTATTCAAATCATGACATACCTGCAAAACCATGGGCAAATGTTATTAAAGGGATGAAGGACCTGATTTAGGTCGGAGCAAAATTACGAAATATAGGGATAGACCCTTACTTGAGTTTTGCAAGCCACATCCGGGGGTCTTCCAGCTACATGACATAACCACCCTAGGGTTAGAAAATTTTAAGGTAGGAGGAAACCTAAAATGACTGAAGAAACCGTTAGCTTAAAAGTAAACTTACCTGGTTCATGCCGTGGAAAATAACTGCCATTTCTCCTAGCGTCTGAAGAGCTGAGTGCCCAACCTGACCAGCAATGGAATACATTAACCCCAGGCATCGAAACATCCCTTGATACAAACAGAGGATGATCCAAGTAAGAAATTGGTTCCACAGACAACAAGGGTTCAAAACTACCTCCCCGCGGCAGTCGAATAGACAAAGCCATAAGGTTTGGAGGCCGAGTTAAGAAACCCGCAGAGAAACCAGGAGCAGACGAGTAGCAGAGCAGCAAAACCCTCCACCATGAAACACAAATGAGCAGTATACCAACGGGAAACAGGGTGTTGGGTAGATGGATAATCCCAGAGCCATAATCACCGTCGGATGGCAATGATCGAATCAACGAACCAGACGCACAACACTTGTCACAGCCAGAGCAAGGGGTGGGACAGCTGCCAATCGCATTAACATCAGAAATCAAATGGTATGAAGTCATGTACAGGCTGCAATAAATTCCAGGGCGGGCTCCAGTCTCGTTGCCTCGTGTAGGATCGCACGAACTCTCGCGGTATGGCATAAACCACTCTGGCATTAGTACCAAAATTCATTATCAGATTTGCCTTGGACTTGTACCCGCTTACGTGGCAAATGAACATATATCCCCAGATTCATATTTACATGCTAAGGTTTGGTATGATGTTTGAAGTTAATGGGTATTGTTAACCTAGATTAAATTTTATTTTTTATATGTTGTTTTTATTGTAATATGTTAATGTTTGTTATAGCTGAAATGTGCATTCACCCCCCTCTCGCTCTATATATGCAGTTCGATGGCAGAATCGTTTCTATTTAATAGCCGCTGCACCTAATTCTGATCAAATCAAATAGGGTTATGGAGTCATAGTGTTATTGTATAGTGATAATTGTGCTTGGAGCAACTTTTAGGTAAATATAGTCTTATTTGGGATTGGACCACAAGACTTGTAGGGACAAAATTTCCTTACCTAATTGTTGGACCACATCCTCGAACAACTTTCAGTTATATATAGTCTAGCCAGGGATTGGAGCACAAACCATATAGAAACCAAACCTTCCCATTTAACAGTTGGACCACATACTCTGACTTCAATGTATAGTAACAATGTAATGTTAGAAAATAATAATATTTTTTTTAAATAAATTTTAATTTCCAACAAATTTATTTAAAATTAAGCCAAAATGGTTATTTCTGGTTAATTGCCTAATTAATTAAATTTTCAAAAATATTTTTTAATTTTCAAAATATTGAATCTAATATTTAAATTTTAAACAACTTTACTAAACTTTAAAAATTCTTTTCAAAATTTTAATAATTAATTAAATTAAACTTAATTTGAGTTGCAATCCATAACAATATAACCCGTCTTACATTACTTGTAGAAATAAAAATATATATTTTTAGATATAAAGATATGAGATTTATATACTCAATTTGACTTGCAATCAATTACAATATAACTTGTCTTACTTGTTTTACTTTACGTATAGAAATAAGTATATATATTTTTATATATAAAGATGTGAGATTTATATAATGTATAAACAATATTATTAAGAATTAGTATGGATCCATCTTAATTATAGATTTAAATATTAGAAAATAAGTTTTCCATGTGCAAATTTCTTCAAAATTTTACACTCAAAAAAAGAAATATTAGTTGTCTTTAGTGCCACTTTTTGGAAGCTTTTCTGATGAGATTTTCCAATTTAATTTCTCTAAAATCTGGCAAGATTTTTTTGAAATCACAAGTTTGATGGGTAACTCGTGCACAATTCAAGTGCTCTAGGGGTTTTTCAGGACGCTAATCCATATATACAGTCAAAAAATTAGTTTAAATAATACAAATCAAGATTTCACTTCAAATTTTTCGGCAGATTCTGACACACACTAGAAAGTCCAAAAAATCACACTAAAAACAACTCCAAAAAAATATATCTTAAAAGATTTTATCCCTCCACTCACTTTATAAAACTTTAATTAAAATAAATTTATATTAATTATATATAAAACTCAAAAATTACAATACTAATATTACAATATTAACACAAACAAAAATAAATAAAGTAAATGACTCACATACACATTAACAAAGAAAGATAAATTATAAATAAAAAAACACTATAAAAATAAAACATACTACATACTGTAAACCTATTACCATTATTATTATATATATAATTATAAATAACTAAAATAAATCATTTTTTTATAAAATTAAATTATTAAAAATAGTTATATTTTATTAAAATAAATACAAATATAATACACCTAATTATTAAACAAAGTCTAATCTTAAATTAACTCGTGATTACACCTAATTATTAAACAAAGTCTAATCTTAAATTAACTCGTGATTATTCAGATGGGTAATCGCTCCAAATCACGCTGTGGTAAAATTAAGTAAACAAAGTGAGTATTACACTGAATATTGCAGGAGAATATTCCAACGTGGCAGCCATACCCGATGATGAAGCATCCGGACACAAATATGATATGTCTGGAAACGTAAAGCGAATCTGTGTCCAAGATTTTGCCCGATAAAATTAACACGGGACAATGCATCTTTCCATCGGACATATAATATATAATCCGTACCTTTTTGTAGAATTCGATTCCAGATAGACCATATTTCACCTTGAATCGACAATTAAATAAATCTTAAAAATTACATTTAAGTGTTTGTCTACTTGAGGGCGACAATTAAATAAATCTTAAAAATTACATATAAGTGTTTGTCTACTTGATGGCGACGTTGTATGAGACGATTTACGGTTTTTCTTTTGGCTGAATTTGGTGAATTTTTTTCTGTGTGGTTGTACATTTTATTTTTAAATCTCAATAAATCTGATTTTTTTCTTGTGAAGCTTCACAATAAACGTTTTTAGCTTCTCGACAAACCGTTGGTTAAATAAATTATCCCAAGAGCTAGCGTTCGACAAACCACTCGCTAAATAGATTAAACGAAATGAAATAAATGAAATGATATTTTAAGGTCCATGAGACTAAAAATAGTGTATGAGACCATTAGTTCTCTGTTTTCCATTTTTTGCAATTCAATCCTTTTCCGATTCAAATTGATAATGTGCTAGCCCAATCTTCCAACAATCCCCTCCTTTTTCGATTCAAATTGATGATGAGTTGGCCCAACCTTCCAACAATCCCCTCATTTTCCGATTCAAATTGATAATGAGCTAGCGCAACGGTCCAACAATCCCCTCGCTAAAAGACAATGCCAAGAAACTGATGCTAACATGTTCTCATAACTTTCTCTGATGTCTTTGAATGCATCACATTCTAACATGAAATATTTTTCCGATTCCACAACCCCAGACATGCAAAATGTACACACCCGTTCTTCCCAAGCTTTTTTAGGCTTTTCCACCGCCCTGTTTCAGACCGAAGTTGATGTGAGTTGGTCCTTAATTGAGCAATAAGAACCTTTGTCCTCCACGAAATGCTAGCTCTAATGAACTCTTTTTGTTGTAAATCACACGTAGGGTTGAATTCTTTAATGTAATATTTCTTCTTTCTACCCAACTATTTTCCCTATACTTTTTTACGAAACTTCTCCATAACAAAATCCTTTAGCTCATTGCTATTTGTGGGACAGGCATTGGGTAGATATTCTATTTTTGCATCCATATGTAGTTTTGTTTCATCCATGTTTTCTTTCTTTCACTCATGCCTTCATTGAAGATAACATTAGAACATTTACCTACTCTCATTTGATCAATTATTTTTAGATATCTTATGAGCCGTACCATAGCAATTGCTTCAAAGGGAGTTGCTCCTGTTTCACTCAACATTATCTCGTAACATACTAAACTTTTTTTTTGAACTTACTCATGATCAAGCATTTTTGGATTTTCTCAATTTGTTTCCATTTTGAGAGGGGAGTGCTGCTAACCCACAATTCACACCCATATAGCATCACTGGACAAACTAGGAGTCCAAAAAGCACTTTAATCGTTTTCCAATCCCATAACTCTGCCTCTCTACATCTGCTTTGAAGAGCATATAATGCTTTCCACCCTCCTAAAATTATCTTATTTCTGTAGTCCTCCTAATTGAGTTTGTTGTTGAAATCAATCCCAAGGTACTTGTACTCATTTACTTCTTCAAGAATGTTGTCTTCAAAGAAGAAAGTATGCTAGCTCTGCTTCCTTTTATTAGAAATTTCATTATTTTGGTCTTGCTAGTATTGACTTGCATCTCCACTGCTCTACAAAAATGCTCGACATATAAGTGCATTTGCAATCCATGGGCCGATTTAGAAATCATTACAATATCATCAGCGTATAAAAGAAGCTTTATCACAAACTGTCCCAACCGAACACCATCTCCACCTTGCAAATTTAGCCACTCTTTCAATTTATCAATATATAGACCAAAAGGGGTAGGGGATAGAGGGCAACCTTGCTTGACTCCAATGTCACTTCTAAAGCTTTCTAAAATACCTGTTGAGGTTCTAATTTTGACTTTCTCTTCTTCATAAATTCTATGGACATCGGCTCTATAATGCGCAGGAATTTCAAGTTCTTCCATTCTACGCCACAACTTATCCCTAGGGTCTGTGTCGAATGCTTTTTTGAAGTCAACAAAGCAGCAAAATACTTCTTCTTTATCCTCCCAAAGCTTTTCAACAATGTGCCTCAACATGATACCATGATCCATTATAGAATGTTTCGGCCTAAAACCCGCTTCTCCTCTTGCCCTTTTTTCTTTTACTTCTGCCCACTTACTAATTATGTCTTATACCATGCTGCCGAAAAGCTTTGCAAACAAATGATTGATCATAATTGTTTTATAGTTGGATGGATTATTAATGTCTCCACTTTTAAAAAGGGGTATTGTTGTGCTAATTGTCTAGTCTCTTGGGAATCCTTTCTTAATGATGTTGTTGAATATTTCCATGATGTGTGGTGCAAGAGCGTTCATTCCCCATTTTATATACATTGTTTGAAGTTCAACCAAGTCCTTTGCCTTTCCCATTTTCAGCTTCTTAATTCCATTCTCTACCTCCTGTTGTGTGAAGAGCTTTGAATTTGTGTTGATCCTAGGGAGGTACTCCACCTTAGATTATTTCTCATAGAGTTGTCTTGCATATTCAAACTGTTGATTGGTTGTAATATTATTTTCAATTTTCTTCTTCCTTGGTTGCAGTTCCTGCCATAAAATATTTGGATTATTCTTTTTTAAATATATTAACTCTTCTCTCCTTGTTTGCATAACTCATATTTTTCCTTTTTAGTATTTTCTTATAGAACTTTACATTCATCTTCTCCTTTCCTGCCTTTTTCAAGGTTCTCCTTGCCATTTTTCATTCCTCATCAAACCAAGCATTTACAAGAAAACAATTTGATTCCGATTTCCTATTTTTTTCTCTCTCACTTCTCAAGTGCACTTGGAATTATATTTGTTAACTCATGATTGTTGAAGCTTTTGAAACCAGTTTTTTCCTTCCGAGTTAATCTCTCTAACATTGTCTTGAAGTTAGTACAATTTTCTTATGTTAGAAGAATTTTTCCCCTTGATAGTGATTGTCGAGAGCATTGGGTTTTCCTCCTATGTTGCCTTTCTTCTAACCATGATAACATTATATAAATTGGGTTATGGTATGATTTTAAGTCCCAAATATGCTCTCCAATACTAACTTCGCCTATTTTTTCTATCAAGCTTTGTGAACACATCACATAGTCAACGACACTTGCCCCATTGTATCTGTTGCAAGTGAAGTTCCCAGAGCTTTTCCATCTATCTAGACCATTGCAAATAATTAAGTTGAAAGCCCCACACAATGTAAGCAACTCCTCTCCAAAATGATTGCTAACTTTGTCATCTTCTGAACACAACAATGTAAACTTTGAAACGGGAAATCCGGCCAAAAAACCCCAAAAACACATCAAAACAGTGCTAAAAACGAAAAACGTGTATACTGGAACGATGTTTTTATTTTTTATGCATCAATTTTGAACATGTTTTAAAAATGACAGTGACTACGAAATTTACTATGAAATTTTCGTGCAAAATATAGCTTCAAAATGAAAGTGATGATACTGGAACAATGATTTTTTTTTAAGGGTCAATTTTCAAAAAATTTAAAAAATGCTAGTAAAACCAAATTTTTATGTGTCAAACAAAGTTGTTTATGAGGAAAAAAACACATTAATGTTTTTGGTAGAATATCAGTTTTCTTTCCTAATTATAAATTTAACATGTTTTCAACCATAACATGCTAGATACAAAAGAAATTGAATTTTTTTCAACTATAAAATTAAAAAACCATGACATTATGAACAAATTACATCACTAAATGAATTCAAAAGTCATTATTTGTATATTGAATAAAACATACATTATATCTCTAATTTAATATTGCATTGTAGATATTTTAAACAATAAAATTTATCATAATTAAGACATATAATCCAACAACATAAAAATGCTTCATAACTTCTCATTTAACAACATATGGAAAACATTAATTTTATTTGAAGATACGATGCATACATCAATTATATAAACTGTCTTAAACAATTATTCAAAATCACTCATATTTTCTTGCACACCATCAGAATTCACATCTTCAGATGAGTGACTGGATGCTGATGAAGATGTTCCATATTCTTCTCTTTCATCAACTAGTGCCCCATCTGAGTCCACATGCATGCCCAACATTTCAGGTTTCAAAATTCTTCTAGATCTACGACTGGTTTCAGCAGACTCCCATGTCAACATTGTTCCTTCTGATAACAACCTTTTCATAATCTCTATCGTCTTGAAGCAAATAGTTCATCTCTTTGTTAAATTGAAGTCATAAACAAGTATTTCAACATCCTCCAATTTTAATATGTCTGTGCGGTGGCGATTTATATTTGTACCCTTTCTTTTTCTTTTTCCGCCATTTTTTTGGTCAACTACCATCTCTAGCTTATACACACCATTGAATGGGTGTGTATTTGTGGCATACCAATGTACTTCAACACTTGTAACATCCTCATTTTCTGTAAAGACCTTTATAACTTTAGCAACCCAAAATGGATATCCATTGGGATCTCCATCTGCTAGCATTGCAATCATGCAACTCTCCTTAATATCATGTATTGAACCCCTATAAAGGTCTTCCATAGCTTCACGTTGTGCACGAGATCTTCTGGAACCAATATACATCTCTCTTTCTGCTGCCTGTGAAGAATTAATAATACCTTGAGACTGTTGTTGTTCAACAATGTTTACTTCCTCATGTTCATTCGACACATTTTGTGGCCAAATAAATGGATTTTCCAAAGGTATATCTTCATTTGTTGTTGTTGAAATGATATCACTTTGATTATTGAAAAATGACTCCCACCAAACTGAATCAACAATGTCAAAGTACTCATATGTATATCTAATACATTTTTTAATTTCTTCCAGGCAATCCGAATAATTTATATCTCTCTTCTGTTTGCGTGCATTCTGAACTTCACCAACTGATTGTAATAACAATATTTTTGATGCAAATATTGGATGATCAGGAATGAACTTCAAAAATTGCAAACCTAATGATGGTGCCCATTCTGTAGTAGTTGAATACTTCTTGCCCCATATTAGTGTTTTCCCATCAATTTTTTTGATACGAAATTGATGTTGGAAGCTAATGTCATTAAGTTGTTCAATGCATTTCCCCTCACCATATGATCCCAGAATAAACTTT
This sequence comes from Pinus tabuliformis, assembly GCA_031772625.1. Taxonomy (NCBI): domain Eukaryota; kingdom Viridiplantae; phylum Streptophyta; class Pinopsida; order Pinales; family Pinaceae; genus Pinus; species Pinus tabuliformis. The sequence goes on from CM062808.1 coordinate 737,679,657, forward strand.
CGCATGTCAACAGTTTCTTCCAACACATCAAAAGTAGGCTCTGGCATGTATGATTTCTTAATACATTCAATTAGTGATGGCAAGCTCCCAACTTCCTTCCTCCTCAATGTGACTGAAAAACGACTGAACATTTGATCAATATGGTCATGAGTGTGCCCAACAAGAAGGAAACCAACCTTTACCTTTTGAAAAATTCTCAATTCAACAAGCATGTTTAGATATCCAAAAAAAACCTGATTTTTGTTTTCACGGCAAGTGTTTTCCAATTGTAGATACAAAACTTCAGGAAGATTACCAGACCAATGAGAAATCACATCATGAATTATGGTTATGGTCAGATTTGCATCATTATGAATATTTGGAGCTGTGAAGTACACCCTTGGCAACATTTTTCCATTGAAGAGCATACAACCGACCAAGTGAAACTGAATAAAATTTTCCTCTTGTAAATTTTTGGGTGTGCGAACAAAATGTGGTAAAAGCGTTTTCTTCTGGTCCATACCATCAATTATCAAACCCAAATATTTATTTGGATTATCATAACACTTCTTTCGATGCTTGTACAACTTCTTCCTTTCGTTTGTTTTTTGTTCGCGATGCTCGTGAAGTTCTTTGACAATTAAATCTACACAACATAAAAGAAATTCATTAAGAAATATGTTTTCATAGTTGATGACTATACAATTTTAAAAGTTAAAGTTATGAATGCTTACCTCTTTCTGAGCCTTCACATTTGTCCCTTTTTTATTTAAGAGAAGAACATGTACTGCAAATCCCCATCCTTGTCTTCTCAGGAATACAGACATTGTTGAATTCTTTCTTCCATACCTTCACAAAATATTGATATGTAATAAACTGGCCATGTCCCTCAGCACCTTCTGCATATTCTTTGTATAAGTTGTAGATTTCTCATCTTGAAAAATTATCTGGAATATGTATTGTCTCTCTATTTGGCATACACTCTCCATGCTTTGAAAAGAAATCTTTCATCCATGACATTGCAGTATTTGATAATGGCCCAAACTGTCTTTTATGACGTACTTCTAAATAAAATGTGGGATCCTTTTCCAAATTTTCTTGAATTCTCGAGAGACGAAAATTCCCAATCAAATGAAACATTTTGAAAGCTTTTCTACACATAAATAAATTCCTAATATGATAATCATAACCTAACAATGTAGATTTCATGCACCCAACTAAATATGAATTTTGCATGCTTTTATTCATTGACAAATATCTCTTCCTGCTTTCTAATGCAAATGTGAAATCCATATGTTTCAAGCAATTTTTTTGGCAACATTCACTTGAAATGAGAGCACTGATAGAACTTCTTCTCATCAGATATTCTGCTCTACCCCTTGTATAACTAGAACAGCTTACATTGATACGAAAAGGTCTGCTCCTACTCCTCGATACAATATTTCTTGGCAACATCTCCATCATTGGATCATCATTTGTATAAGGATTTTCATCATCATTAAGAGGAATGTTATCCACACTATGATCAGCTCTACTTTCCAAATATTGACTTGGAGGATATTCTTCATCTTCCCCTTCTTCAGTGCTACTGTCATAATCCTTAGAATTTGGACTGAATCGAAAATTTGACTCGATGTTTAATGGATATTCTTCCTCATGTGCATTGTCAGTGCTACTCTCATAGTCCATAGAATTAGGACTACGTCAAAAATGTGACTGTTTACTTATTGAAGATGCTACATCATGTCCTTTGTCACTGCTAGCTTTATACTCATTAGAATTAGGACTAAGTGCATCATCCTGTCCTTCATCACTGTTGCTCTCATAGTCCTTAGAATTATGACTAAGAGGACATTGTGACACTCCATTCTTTTGAAATTCATCATCACGCTCTTCACAATTTTTGCTCTCAAAGTCCTTAGAATTAAGACTAAGTGGACACCGTGACACTCCAATCTTTTGAAATTCATCATCCCGCTCTTCATCACTGCTGCTCTCATAGTCCTTAGAATTAGGACTAACTGGACACTGTGACACTCCATACTTCTGAAATTCATCATCATGATGTTCATCACTGCTGCTCTCATAGTCCTTAGAAAAAGGACTAAGTGGACACTTTGACACTCCATTCTTTTGAGATTCGTTATCACTCTCTTCATCACTGCTGCTCTCACAGTCCTTAGAATTAGGACTAAGTGGACACCGTGGCACTCCATTATTTTGAAATTCGCCATCATGCTCTTCAAAACTGTTGCTCTCATAGTCCTCAAAATTAGGACTAAGTGGACACCGTGACACTCCATTCTTTTGAACTTCACCATCATGCTCTTCAAAGCTGCTACTCTCATAGTCCTCAGAAATAGGACTAAGTGGACATTGTGACACTCCATTCTTTTGAACTTCACCATCATGCTCTTCATCACCGCTGCTTTCATAGTCCTTAGAATTACGACTAAGTGGAGTCTGTGACTCTTTATTTATTTTAAATTCTCCATCCCCTCTTTGATCAATGCTGCTCTCATAGTCTTTACAATCAGGACTAAGTGGAAGAATTGACTTTCTATTCATAGTGGAAGAATTCCCGCTATATTCATCAATATGAATAGAGTTGTTAAGCGATGAAGATGTTGATGGTGTATAAATTGAAACTTCACTATCAGAACAATCCATCCCTTTCAAATAGAAGATGTTGAATGATACAAATGGAGAGTCTCCTAAGGATATTATATAGCTTTAAAAATGAAAATTTCCCTCCAAAATTATTCCCTCAAAAAAGTTTCGCAAAAATATTTCCCTCCAAAAATTTTTGCAAAAATATTTCCCTCCCAAAAGTTTGTTAGATTTATTTACCTTCATTATTTTATTCTACAATTTATTGAAAAATGTAAACTAAATTTTTTTATGAAATAAATCACTAAAATTAAAATTGTAAACTACAACTTCTACATTAATTATTCTAATAGTTAAAGTATATAATATTTACTAAACAATTGATTTTTATTTTTATTTTATTTTTATAATATATTCTAAAACAAATTAATCCCGCATTCAACCCGTTGTAAAACAATTCTACAATATTCGCTTTATAATATTTTAAAACAAATTATCCCACATTCACTGTACGGAAAAACGTCTTCGTAATTTCACTTATATATTAAATTTCATTATCACTATTACTCACGTCACATCCAGGTTTTCTGAAGTTTGTTGAAAGACTCATGAATTTGTGGAGCAGCTATATTGCTATCAACAACATATTCAACGAAGAATTCTCGCAATTGAAAAGTAACTTAAATTTTCTTCCTTCAAAATTTTCATATTAAATTAATTTAATGAAGAAGAATTTTTTTTTTTTTTAAATTAATAATTTTTCTAAGCCAAAATAACAATTATGTCCATCGTGAGCATGGTGGGCCTAATCAAACTCAATCGCTCAATAACCGTGAGTGGGCCGCTGTGGTCTCGCACGGGGGGTAGGGAGGTCGGGCGCCGAGGTGGGGTGTGAGGGCTGTAGCGCCCACCTCGGTGGCTCGCCCACCTGTTGCGGGGGTTGGGTGATTTTCATAATCGCCCAACCCCCGCGACGGGTGGGTGAGCTGTCGGGGTGGACGCCGCAACCCGACTCGCCCCCTACCACCAACCCCCTACTCTCGACACTCTGACCCCCTTCAACCACACCCCGTGCCCCTGCCTCCTTACCCCCCCTTCACATCCCCACATGACTCGTCAACACTCCCATCCCTACCCGCACCTGCCCCCTCACCCGCACGCCCTCCCCGTCATCCACCACCTCACCTCATGCGCCCTCCCCACGGGGCGACCCTCCCCACCCCCTCACACTCACCCTCTCGCCCACCTCAGCCACCCTCTCACCTTGGCTCTCCTCACTCCACCCCTTCCCCCGCGACCACCCTCCACCACTCCCAGCCCGCTCCTTACCCGCTCCCACAACCTCCCCACACCCCTCCCCGCTAGGCCCTCCTCCCCCTCTCCACCTGTGCCCTCCCCCTACCCTTCCTAACACTTCGCACCCCCTCCATCCTCCCTACCCCAACCCCCCCCCACCTCTCTCCCCCTTCGCCCTCCCCCCCTTCCCACTCTTCCCTCCTAACCACCCCTCTCCTCTTCGCCCCCCCTGCCACCTCTCTCCCTCCCATGCCCCCCACTCTTGCTAACCCCCCCCCCCACCTCACCTCTCTCCCCCTCCCATGCCCCATCCCCTCACCTCCCGCCTCCCCCCATGCCCACCCACCTCCCCACACCCCCCTCCCCAATGCCTCTCACCTTCCCCCCATGCTCCACCCCCCTCACCTCTCTCCCCCTCACCCCTCGCCCCCCTCCACATGCCCCACCCCTTTCACTTCTCGCCCCCCTCCTTGCCCCTCCACCCCCCCCCATGCCCATCCCCCCCACCTCTCACCCCCCGCCCCTGCTATACCCCCCACCCCCCATCACCTCTCGCCCCCCTGCCATGCCCACCCCCCTCACCCCTTCGCACCCGTCCCTCCCTCACCCCCTCTCCTCCGCCCCTCCCTCACCCCCTCTCCTCCCTTCGCTCCCCCCCTCCCACGCCGTCCCCCACCACCCTCTCGCCCTCCCCTCCCTCCTCTCTGCCCCCCCCTCCCCACCACACCTCCCCTTACCCTCCCTCCTCTCCACCCCCTCTCCCCACCCCCTCTTCGCCGCCCCACCGCTCCCACGGCCTCCTCCGCCCCATCGCCCAACTTGCGGCTGGGTGATTCATGCCAGTCGGGTTGGGGGGCAAGCCGCAGGTGTGGCGCAGTCTCCGCCACGCCGATCAGGCGGGGTGGCGCGGTCGAGGCCGGCGCCACCCCGGCGGCCCGCCCCCCAGCCCAACCGGCGGCCAGGCAATTCCCAGCCTCAGCCGCGCCACCCAGGCGGCCCGCACCCCCGCCCGACCGACGGCTAGGTGATTCCCGGTTGGGCGGGCGGGCGGGCGGGCGGGCGAACCACCGGCGAGGGCGGAGGAAGCCGTGGGAGGGGGGGTGGGGAGGGGGGGCGGAGAGGAGGGAGGGGAGGGTGAGGGGGGGGTTGTTATAGCTCTGATACCACTTGTTATAGCTCTAACCCAGAAATATATGATAATATAAATAAACCCAAGAATAACAAGATCGAATAGAGATAGAAATTATTCACTTTATTGATCAAACCCTTGAGGTAGGGCAACACCATACATTCACTCCTTAAGGAAGGAGAACACTCCGCAAGCCATATGCCTGTTCATACAATAACTTGACACCTCTCCATGTGGAGTCTCTAGCCTCTATTAGGCCTCATACATACAATACCATGGATCATTACCATGGTTCCCTCATACCATCGAACTAATACTACGGGCCCATTACATTATTACTAACTACTTGTGGCCCCTTACATGATATGGGTTAACCACCTTATTTATTACTATGGCCCATCCCATTATTACATTATTACCTTGGGTACCTCCCTTTGTACCCCATATTATCCACCCTAGGTATATAACAGGGGGCAAAGGGGAGCGGAGGGGGAGTAGGGTGAGGTGGCAGAGAGGAGGGAGGAGAGGGGGAGGGGAGGGCGAGAGGGCGGTAGGGGAGGCTGTGGGAGGGGGGGGAGCAGAGGGAGGAGAGGGGGTGGGGAAGGGGGGTTGTGCATGGGGGAAGGGGACGGCGGGTGGGAGGGGGAGAGAGGTGAGGGGGTGAGGAGGGTGTGGCATGGGGAGGGGCGAGCGGTGAGGGAGGTGGGTGTGGTGGTGGGGGTGAGGCATGGGGGGAGGGTCGGCGGGTGTGAGGTGGAGAGAGGTGAGCGGGGAGTGGGGCATGGGGTGGGTGGGCGGCGGGTGGCAGGGGGAGGGAGGTGAGGGGGAGGTGTGGGGGAGTGTAAGGGGGGTGGATAGGGCATAGTTTGATGGGAAGGGGTAGGGGGGTGAGAGGTAAGGGTAAAGGGGGGCGGGGAGAGGTGACGAGGGGGGCGGGGAGGGGTGAGGGTGGGGGTAGAGGAAGGGGGGGAAGGGTCATTTGGGGGGCGCGGGGGACGGGGGGCGTAGGTTGATGGGAAGGGGTAGGCAGGTGAGGGGTAAGGGTAAAGGGGGGGCGGGAACGGGGGAGGGGTGAGGGTGAGGGTAGAGGAAGGGGGGGAAGGGTCATTTTGGGGGGGGAGGAAGGTAGGGAAAGGGGGGGTTGGAACAGTCGTGGGGGGAAGGTGGGGAAGGGGGCAAAGAGGGAGGTAGGGTGAGGGTGAGAGGGGGGGGGGGTTAAGGGGGAAGTGGGGAAGGGAGGTAGGGAAAGGGGGGGGTGGGAAGGGTCGCGGAGGGGGAGGAAGGGGCAGGGGAAGGGGGGAGAGAAAGGGGCGAGGTCAAGGGGGAGGAGAGGGAGGTGGAGGGGGGTTAAAGGGAGGGAGGCGGGGGTGAGGGGTGGAAAGGGCATGAGTGCGTGGGGGGAGTAGGGGGTGGATGTGGGTAGAGGGATGGTGAGAGGGACGAGCATGGCGCAAGGGGGTGGGTGAGAGGAGTGCACATTTGGGGGGAGGTGGGGGCACGTGGGTGGAGAGAGTAGCGGGAAGGACATGGAGGTGAGGGGGGGGTGAGAGGGATGGGGAGAGGCGGGTGGCTGTGAGGGAAGAGGGTCAGCGTGGGCGCGTGGGGGTGGAAGGGGGTCGGGTGCAGCATCCCCGCACGTTCGCCCCCGCCCACACCCGCGCACCCCTATCGCCCACACCCACCCGGCCCGCCCGCCCTCACCCACCCGGCTGTCCACCCAGCCCCACCGTCCCTCACCCAACCTCCCGCCCGCCCGCCCGTTAGGGGTGGCTAGGCGATTCTGATTATACAAATAAAAAATTTATGATAGATTTTCGTTGTTAATTTAAGTTAATATGTTTTTGTTATTTACTGATTTATGTGTTTCTATTTTTCAGGAAAATGGCATCAAAGAAAATTTCTGTGAATCTTTCTGGACCAAAGACTCTTAAAGGTGCATCTTTAAAAAACATTGGTGAACGAAATCCACCTGAGCTCATGGCTACAAAGCTTTCAAGTGCCTCAAGTGATAAGAAGATAATTTCAGACCGGAAGAATTCAAAAGAGATGAAATTTCCATCAAGAGTCTTGTATGTGAAAGAAAGAGAAAGCACAAATGTGAATATATATCTATATATTGATATACTGAATGATAATGAAAATCTTGAGGTGATGGGAAGAGTCATAGATATGTGTTGGTACCGAACACTGAAGTTGTTTACGTACTTACAAAAGCTCCCAAGTCACATGAAAGGATTAAATACCGACTATCATATTCATTATATGACACGAGAGAGGTATCTACAAAGTTGTGTAAACAAATCATAAATGAGATGACACAAAACATCGTAAGTATTGTTATTTATATTTGTATTTTGCGTTCTTGAAAGTGTCTCGCTATATTTTTTTAACTTTGTTTTTATTGACATATGATATTTTGTTTGGCAGAATTTTGTTGAAAGTTATTCAATTAGGTTGGGAGGCATTCATTTCATAGAGCATGATATCATGAAAGTTGTCAGCAATTTATACTTAGTGTCAGAAGAAGATATGGAAAACAAGAAAAATGTAATAATTGATGATGCTCCAAAACTACATCCAAAGAATCAGAAAAAAAGGCCTCTGATGGATAAATCTAGCAAGGGTAAACAAGTTACTTTTAAGGACGATGAAGTTGAAATTGACAGTGAAGCATATGTTGCCATTACTGAAGATGACATTGGAATTGAGAAAAGTCGTAAAAGACCAAAAGTAACAATGTCCAAGAATAAATCTGTTGAGAATGTTATGACGAATAAAAGTAAAGTTGAAGATTTTGAAGTAGTCATTACCAGCAGTCAAGAACCTAGTGAAACTTCAAAAGAAAGCAGAGAAATCATTAGATGATGGCATTATCAAAACAAAACAAAATGCCATTCAACAGAATTTGACAAAGAGAAACTTAATTGATGGTGGTCGTACATTTCAGCTTAATTTCAGACAAACCTATAAGGCAAGTGAAGAACAATGCCAATATCAAGTCAGAAAGCCACATCATCTGCATGTTCACAACTTGAAGACATTAATGAGGTACAATCCATATGCTCATGTGGTTAGTTATGTGCTTCTTGTTGATCCACTTCAAATTCCCAACAAATAAGCATTTGATAAGTCAAAATGTTTTGAATACAATTATTATGTGCTTGGGGAGAACCATTCTGTAGAAGCTCAAATACAATTGATAGAGGAATACCCTAATAACCCACGTTTTGAAACAATGAAATGTAACATTTATGCTGGTTTAAATGAAACATAAGCAAAGTTAGTGGCATGGGATCATAATTCAGATAATGAATATAGGATGTCTATGACTTTCATCCAAAGGGTTAGATTTATTCATAGTGAATTTCAAGAAAAATGTGGTGGGGATAGGATAAATGTTACTGTAGATTTCCGAAAGGAATGTTGTATGGAAATAGGCTATCAAATTGAAGAGAAAACCAATTCAAAAGGTGGAAAAGGCAACAAAAATAGTGATTTATTCAGAGGTGTTGATAACATTTTCCAATTGGCATTTAGAACTAGAGATGTTTGGAAGTTGATTGATGAGATTTTTAGCATGTGGGAAGACATTGGCATTAAAAACCAGAGGGTCAAAAAGTCTAAGCCATTGATATGTAGCAACAGTAAATCAGCTCCTGAACTGAAGCAACTTCTAGACGATATGACTATCACGCCTTAGAGGGCGATGCAAGGAGTGAAAGATGAAAAAATTGTCAAAACAATATAATCTCGTGTGAGGTCAGGAGAATTATCATTGGAGGAAATGTCTGAAAAATTTCAAAAATAAGTTTGTTGAATTATTTTTATTTATTTCTATATTATAGTTATCTTTTAAATAAAACATGTTGTTCTTGGTAGTATTTGTTATACATATCATTATATTAACTTTTTCTTACTTTATCTATGCAGTCACAAAGTTTACATGAAAATTCAAGAACAAATGGTTAGATTGTTGAATGAAGATAGTTGGGATGATGTTGTACGCAACTATCCAGATTCAAGTTCTACATCAACATTAAAAACTTTTTATCTTGCATCTAAAAATGTATCTTGATTTATACATTCATTTTTATTCATATGTGTACTATTTTTAATTTAAAACTTACACATATATTTGTTTATTTGATAAAAGATGAGGAAGGAAGATAATGGAGCACCAGACAGTTTCAAGACTTTTATTGAAAAAATAAAGATCGAAAGACTAAGAAAGCAATGTATTAAGAATGTTGAACTTGATCCAACTCTTAATCATTTCATTTGGAATGGGCTAGACACTATTCAATATCAAGTAATATAAGGCGATTGTGAAGACATTGCTAAACTCATACCAAAAAGGGATTATGCCCTAGTTATTGCAGATATTCCCTATGGTTTCAATATTCCAAACATTTACTATGATAGTGACCCTTATACTTATCAAGCTTTGAATAAAGTGGTTGCAGGATTTGTAGAAGTGACGTCATCACCATTATGGAGATTTGTGTCATTTCATTCAGACACACAATTGGCAATGATATTGTCAAGCTTCAAGGGGAAAACAAATTCAAGGATGTAGCTTACATGGTAAGACGTTTAAAATGTATATTTGATTAATGTTGAAAAATTCATTTATGTACAAGTTAATTGAACTTTTACTATTTCATGTTACTGTGAGTTCATTCATATTGATAGTTGGGCAAAAGATGATAGCCATATGTCTATGATTTTTAATCGGGTGGACGGAAAGAGTCATAGCCAAATACTGACTTATGATGCTGTTGTGAGAAAACTAACATATGAAGACAAAGAAACAAAAGGAGAGATAGTTAATATTTATCAAAAACCACAATTATTGATTAACTATGTTATAGACATATGTTCAAATGAAGGAGATTTGGTTCCGGATTTATTGTTTGGCTCGGGTAAGTTGAATTGAATTTCAATATGTTCTTTTTTTAATTAATATGTCAATGTACTAATTTACTTCATTATTTCTTTTGTGCTTGATAATTAGGTACAACACTAGCATGTTGCCTTCAAAAAAGAAGAAATTACATTGCAATTGAGAAAGATCCATTACAGTGCAATTTCATTCAGCAAAGAATTAATGCTCTTCAATTTCTTCCAGATGCAATGCAGAAATTGGGTTGAAGAAAGGGGACTTTAGTGAATCACGTGTGGCAAAAAAGCAAAGGAACCCCAACCACCATTACATGGAATGTTTGGAAAGACATACATTGGGAGATTCGCAGACATCAAAAATCCATTAGAAGAGGAAAATGAGCAAAAGGAAGCAGAAAATATTGTGGAAGAAGACAATAATGAAACTCTAGAGGACGAAGAGTTTGGATTACGTGACATTGTTGATTAGATTTAAGTTATGCTTGGAAATCAAGCTTTGCAATGTTTTGACTTTGACATTTTATGAGAAGAATAATCAACCAATTAAGGTTGTTATGCATTCAATATTTGTAATATGTGATTTTCGCATTGATTTTTAAGTTAATCATTATTTTTTGAAAAAAAAGAAAGTGATTATTATTATTTCTTTGACATGAAATTCATTAAAAAAAAAAAACAAACAAACAACAACAACAACAACTATTATTTAACCATTTTTAGTTAAAATGTTCGTATAAAAATTGTGATTTTGACATATCAATTCTAGCAAAAACTTATCACAACGTGTAGTTTTTTTGTTATATTTATGTTAAAAATGGTTATTTTTATGTCCATTGTTAAAAAATATCGTTTTTTAGAAACAATTATTTCATGTGGATTGAAAAATTAATTAAGAATGTATAAATATGTAGATTATCTAAAATTCAAAATATCGACTTTCTAATTTAAAAATGCAAAACAATAAAAACCTCACTATAAAAAAAAAAATTAAAATTAAAATAAAAAACAAGAAAATATGAAGAAAATGACCACTTCAAAAACTATCAAATTTAGAAAATAACTATTTACATTTCATACACTAGAAAATTTAAAGTCAAAAAATAGGTCTTCTAAAAAAAGGGTGTGATGCAGAATACTCACTTTTTTAAATCGGCATGAAAATCACTACCATTCTAAAACGTAATGTACATAAAAAAAAAATTAAAGTGCCAAAAACTATGCTCTAAAAAAATATGTGTGTTCTGCATCACCCCTTTTCAAAATCAAGTCACTTTTTTGCTATCTCTATGAAACGGGTAATAGTATCAGTTCCCGTTTCAAAGTTTACTATGTTACACCTCACCCATTTCGGATTCTCCTCTTTAGCAAGCCAAATAGGATTGTTATCCTCTTTGTAACAAAGAATACTAGCTTGATTATTTTTTGTTCTAGCATTGAAATCTCCCACTAAAAGAACTTCTCCCTGTTGAGAGTACACGACAATATCTTGTTTTAAAGATGCATATAGATCCTTGCTGTCAAACCCATTATTTTTGTAAGTTTTTTAGACTCGAGGAGAAAAATATCATGTTGCAATTCTTATGTGATTCTCATTCTCTGATATTTTCAACCATAAATATTGTTTATTTGCATCTTCTTTAATTAACTGAATGTGATGGTTTTCTTTTTCTTTCACTAAAACTAGTATTCCCCCATACCCTTTGCCATTTTCTGCTACCTTCTTCCAAACTGCCAACATCAAATAATTGTCAAACACATAAGTTTTGCAATCATCATTCTCATGAATTTCCGCGAGACAAATTATGTCTCTACCTTCCGCAATAGGCCCTAACCAAGGCCCCCTCCTCCAAGGGTAACCTCTACAATTCCAACAAACTAAACTTAGGTAGACCGGGGTAAGATTTGGCTGCTACGCATTTTGGCACATAAGACTCAAATTTGAGTCTTCACCCCTTTTCATCCTGATGTTGCTCTTGTTGTTTTCATCCCTATTATTGAATTCTCTGTTTTTTCCTTATTGCCAATTTGCTGCCTTGTTTTTCTCAGAGGCCCAAACACTGCAATAACAGCTTTACCATTGTACAACCATGCCATTTTCCCTTCGTTTCTTGTTGTTTTAATTTTCTCCACTTCATCCCTTCTCTCCTCTTGTTGTTTTTTATTAAATCTTCATCGAGGAAGAAGTGTGAGCCTTTCAAGAGTTTCTTTTTGCCCAAAAGCTGGTGTTTGTCTTGTACGCTTGCCATGGTGACTTTTATGGGTTGAGGCCTCTCTTCACATATCCTCCCAACTCTTCTTGCTTGGCAAATTTTCCCTTTCCAATGTAGTTTCTCTTTTAGAAAGACTCTTGTCAAATTGAGAGTACTTTCATTCTTCCCATGATATCTTATTCCCCTGATAATAAAGTTTGTTTTCCTGTCATGTCTTTCTTTGTGTTCTATTTCCTATGCTCTACGAGAACTTGCATCTTCTTCTTCCTCTGTCCTTATGTAACCATTAACGTCTTCAGCTCTAGCTTTGATTTCTTTTATCCTATCTTTCCCATTGTTCCTTTTTCCTTCTCCTTGGAAATGTCTGTTTGTTGAGATACTTGTGTATCTACCTGAGTTTGTTTAGAAATTATCACATCCTTGTTTGTTGTTATTAATCCTTTCATGCTTTGCCACGCTATCTTCATGCTTTGCCACGCTATCTTCATGCTTTGCCATTCTTGTTTTCGTGTCTCTAGAGCCTCTTGTAACATTGTTACATGTTCTTTTAAAATTCTATTACCTTCCATTAGACATCGGTTTTCATCTGTGATCTATGAAATTTTGCGGTCCCTTTCTTGTTTTTTGGCTTCCAAAATCTTCAACCTTGTCCTGGCCTTCATCAGTTCTTGGACATATAGATCTGATAACCAAGTAAGAGTTGTAGATGTGGGACTCTAAATGATTGCTTATTCTTTATTTTTGTTTATCTTATTATTTTCTTTCTCTGGATTGGTTTTCTTCTCATTTGTCCCCATGTAAGGCGAGCAAGCCTACGTCTTAAAATGCATTAAATTATCCCAAGAGCTAGCTACCACAATATCTGCATTAGATTATCCCAAGAGCTCGCTGCCACAGACCTCACATTCTACATTCTAAAATGAAACGCTTTTTTGTTTCCACTTTTCCTGAAGACCAAAAAATACATACTCTTTCCTCCCACACTTCTTTTGGCCAGTGCCCTGTTTCACAATTCATATGAATTCAGCAATTGAAAATATCATGATACATTTTGAAAATTAATATTTTAAACTTAAACTTGATTCCAACAAGTTTCTACGAAATTTTGGATAAAGAAAAAAGAAGGAAAATTATTTTAATGTCCATTAAGCTAAAGATAGCCTATGCGACAGATTTCTTTAGCCTATGGGATAGATTTATTTTTCATCTAGTTGATGTATTCGACCCTTCTTGTGAAGCCTCACAATAAATGCTCCCAGCTTCTGGACGAATGTCTGGATAAATAGATTATCCCAAGAGTTAGCTGCCAGAATATCTGCATAACTTTCCCGGTTGTCTTGTCTTTAAAGGCCTAGCATTCTAAAATGAAATATTTTTTCTAAATTAAATAGTAAAGTAAGTAAGAAATGTACAAATGAATGATATTCTTATAGACTGGAAAAACATTTAGGCTTCTTTTTAATTTGGTAGACATAGAATGTGAGGCACAACACTTATGCACAAAAGATATCATCACAATGTTTGACGCAAAGGCGCGAGGCTTAATCTCAGAAGCACAAACGACCTGCAAGTATGAGCACTCTAATTCACAATGCCATGATAGTTACGATGGATCTTGAGTTAAGGGCTTATGCTAACAGGACTCTATTCATAAAAGTCGATAAGTTCCATCCAATTGGCTCTTCTTCCCATATTTTGAACCAATTTTCAGCTGAAGCTGCCGAGGTTATTGACCTGCGTGACTGCATTCTTCTTCCAGGTATGAAACTTTCTTTAACAGTCCAGGTTTTATCAACTTAAAAATGGTTGCCATATTAAATTCTTTGTGCCAGAGATTCGTTCAATAAATCACCTAAAGTAAGTTTGAGTTGGGGAGCTTCTTTAAATGGACATATAATAAGGTCTCTTTCTTTCCCTACAGATGGATTACATACCAATTAAATTATCTGGCATCAATATTTGAAGTTTAAGCAACATAATAAAGAATTTCACACACTCCTTGCAGACGAAGGGAAAGTCTAGATAGGATTGAATCCTAGTACAAAAAAAAAACTAGAGCTCGTTTGAATCTTTACTATCTGAAAAGCAAATAAATAATTAAAAAAATTTAGTATTTAGTTCATGCAAAACTGTAGAGTGCATTACACACCTATATATCTTAATCATTGATACAATTAAATATTTAAGAACTGTTTTTGGCATAGCAGGCCCCTGATCTTATGCACTTTGTCTTCAGAGCAGTCAAGGATGTTGCTAAGGAAGGTGTCATCGCGGAAGAGCGGGTAATTGTTCATGCCCAATATTTAGACTTAGTCTACACCTAATTTGGCACCTTGTACAAGAAAATCCCAAATTTACCTCACCCTACAAATGATCCAATAGTTACAACTCTTATAGGATCTAATGCCACTAATGGTATAATAGGTTTTGTTAGCTAATAGTCTAAGGGGAGAAAAGAAAATTTCTAAAAGTACTCAGACTTTGGCCATACAAGATTCACCCACTAAAAACCTTTCTCCAGAAGCTATTTCTGAAATTAATGTCGTAGAATCATTTACTGGCAAGATTCAATCAACCAGAGGTAAAAATAAGGGTAAAGGTAAATTGAAACAAAATGCTTCTTCGAAAGAGAAACCCGCTAAAACTGAACCTACTAATGAAAAATGAAAACCTCGCTATCCTTGCCTTATTTACAATGAGGATCATTATACGAAGGAATGCCCACATTGGGCAGAGGTTTCCAAATTCATTAAAGGTTCTCCAACTCCTGTTGTTTTGAAGGATCCATTTCCTTCTCAAGATATCAAAATGGTTTCTCATAACACATATTCGTCTTCCACATCACAAGATATCATGATGATGCCTTCGCAGGGTGTTATGGTAGCTACGAGATCAAAAGATTACAAATCTAAGGGTCCTGTGGAAAATGGAAATGAGAATAGTCTGTCTGGTCAACCTTCCAGTTCAAATCCACCTCCCTCTGAACCATTACATATCGAGAAACTAAATCCTAAAATGATGATTCGACCACCTCCCAAAGGTGTGCTTTGAAAATCAACTTTCAACTCACATGCTAAAGCTGCACAAAATTACAACATCATTGAAGACTTGGCTATGTCTCTTCCGCAATGTCAGCTCTCGAAGTGCTGCAAAAATACCCAGCACAACGAAAGCTTTTATTTCCAGTTATAGGAGCTATTGATCCACATGATTCTAATCTAAGTATCTTTGATCATAAGAGTCATATACTAAGACTCCCTCATCAACTGGCGTTCCAAATTCCAGTTTTTGTTAAAACCATACAAGTGTTTCACACGGTTGTTGATGAAGGAGATTATATGTGCATTATGTCGATTGATTTTTGGAAAGCTTTAGGTTCTCCAACCATCAATTAGTCACCTACCACTCTGAAAGCCTTTGATAGAAGAGATTTCCATCCTTATGGAATCCTAAACAATCTGCCCATAGAGCTAGAGGGTAAAACGACCATGATAGAAGTTGAAGTTGTTGATTCTCAGCTTGATTACAACCTTTTGTTTGGTCGAAGTTGGACCTATGTTATGTCAGCAGTGGTCTCATTTCTTTTTCGAATGATACAATTTCCTCACAAAGGGAAAATTGTCAAACTAGACTAATTGTCTTACTACACTTCAGACTCTAACTCTACGGGTAGCATACCTTTTGTCGAAAAATGAATACTCTTTATGAGGATATTGGTGTTGGTTTACTCAAAGACTCGTCACTGATGGGAACCTTTGCACTTCCTCCACCGAACTTTACTTATAATTTTGTTGAGGTTAACATGATTACATCAAGTACTATCGAATCTTCTGATCCCTGGATAGTGCCTTTAGAATATGAATTAGCCTCCTATGGAAATGAGATGCCTTTGAGCTCGTTTAAATTGGCTTATCAAGCAGTTCAATTGTTTTCCGACCCATCATCTTCTAATGTTGATCGAGTGAATGTGATCAATCCCTGATCCTTTCGACTATATGTTTCCAACTAACGAAATTATTATGGAGGTCATGACTTCGGATGAAATGCCATGGAACAATTACCATCATCGTTCATCTTTTCTACCTAACCCTGATAAAATCGAGAATGATTTTTCAAATATGTTTTTGCTTGAGATTGTAGATAGTCTAGAATGGCCCATTTTAGTTTTTCAAGCTGAGTTCGAAAGGAATTTGGGAAACATATCTATAGTGATTACTATTGACATCTCATTCAAAAGAGGAATTATTGAAAATATTCACATAGGCGCCTCATGCTCATTCGAAGAGATTCAAACATATAAAGCCCTATTTCAAGAATTCCACGTCATTTTTGCCTGGTCCTATGAGGAAATGCCAGGAATTGACCCAAGCATTGTTGTGCATGAGATTAAGACTTACTCGGATGCAAAACCTATCAGACAACGATTATGTCTGGTGCATCCATGAAAAGTTGTTGCGATTAAAGTTGAGGTTGAGAAACTGCTCAAAGCAAGTTTCATCTACCCAATTCCCTTGATTGGTTAGGTGTCCGATATTGTACATGTTAACAAGAAATATGGAACCAATAGAGTATGTGTCGATTATAGGGATATCAATAAGGTTTGTCCGAAGGACAACTATCCTACTCCCTATATCGATCAAATCATTGAAGATTGTGCTGGAAATGAAATGTTTTCATTTATGGACGGATTTTCTGGCTATAACCAAATCAAAATACTCCCAGCTGATCAACACAAAACCGCATTCATCTGCCCATGGGGGACTTTTGCCTATCAAAAACTCCCATTTGGTTTGAACAATGCCCGTGCAACTTTCCAATGGGCTATGTATTATTCATTTCATGATATCAAGCATATTGTGCAAACTTATTTGGATGAATTTCCAACTCATTCACTGCGATGGGAAGACCATCCAATGCATTTGATAGCAATCTCTATCAGATGTTGTCATTACAATATTCGTTGGAATCCACACAGATGTGTGTTTTTTGTGCAATTCGGTCGATTACTAAGATTTTTCATTTCAAAGGAAGGAATTCGTGTCAATTCGTTGAAGGTTGAGGTTATTTTGAATTTGCCTCCTCCTGCCAATCTGTGCCAATTCCAAATTTTGCAAGGGAAAGAAAATTTTCTACATCGATTCATCCAGAACTACTCCAAGTTAACTAAAGGTTTTACTCGAATGTTGAAAAAAGGCATCTCATTTATTTGGGATGAAGTGACTCAAAATTATTTTGATGCACTTAAACATGCATTGACCCATACACCGTTGTTGCATCCTCCCAATTATCATCGAGACTACTTTTTATACTTAACTGCATTTGATGTCACTATTGGCATGGTTTTAGTTCAGGAAGACGAATCGAACAAAGAGCATGTGATATATTACTTAAGTAGAAATTTGACCAAAACTGAAGCAAAATATGCACACGTGGAGAAATTGGGCTTGGCAGCCGTTTAAGTTGTGCAACATTTTCGTCACTACATTCTATTGCGCAAAACTACTGTGATTTCTGTTTGCAACCCCATGGTTTAAATTCTTACCATAAAATTGCTAGGGGGCAATTATTCCAAATGGATGGTCATCCTACAAGAATTTGATTTGGAATTAATTAAATCCAAATCTAAAAAATTGCTAGTATTTGTTAACTTATTATGTGACTTTCCCTGTACTGAGACAGAAAATGTGGTAGAGGAGTCTCTTCCAGAGAATCTCTCTTTCTGATCAATACTTTAGATCCTTGATATGGATATATCATCATTTATCTTCAGACTTGGACATTTCGACCAGAAATCAGTCGAACTAATTGTCATTATATCTGTATCAATCCTAACAATACAATATTGTTGGCAGTGCACTTTATCATCGTGGTGCTGATTCCAACTTCAGACAATGTTTAACTCACGAGGAAGCTAAAAAGGCATTAAATGGTTGTCATTATGGATCTTGTGGCGGTCATATGTCAAGGTTCTCCACTGCTCAAAAGATCCTGCACGCGAGGTATTTCTGACCTTCTATGTTCAAAGACTGTATAACTGCAGTCTGAAAATGCTATAATTGTCAAATCTATGATTGAGAAAAGAGTGCACACCTAACTCCTCTTCACCCAATCATTGTTGTCGGTCCTTTCGCTGAATGGGGGATCAATTTCCTTACATGTAACCCTCACTCGGTCAGGGGGCATGGGTACATTATCCTAGTGACAGATTATTTTACGAAATGGGTCGAGGGGATTCCTACATATAAGGATGATGGTGAAACAACATCCATTTCCATATTCAATCATGTAATTCTCGGTTTGGAGTTCCATAATCCATCATCACGAAACATGGTAGCCAGTTTCGAAACTTTATGATGATCGATCTTACCACGAAGCTAGGCCTGCATCATGACAACTCTACTCAAATTTACCCACAGGAAAATGGCCAAGTAGAAGTTGTTAACAAGGTCTTAACCACCATGATTAAATAGATTATTGGGGCTCATAAATGAGATTGGCATCTAATGCTTTATCTAGCCTTGTGGGCATACCGAACCACGAATAAAACTTCGACTGGTTTTACTCCTTTCCATCTCGTTTATGGCATGGAAGCAATTTTACCTATTGAATGTGAAATATCGTCTTTGAAACTGGAAATTGAATTATTACCAGCCACTTATGTCGAGAAAGAACGTATCCTGTACTTAGCATGTCTAGACGAGACTCGCCATAATGCTGCATTAGCTAGCGAGGCCCAAAAGAAATGAGTATGATCAAAATGTCAAACCTCTTTAATATGCAGAAGGTGATTTAGTCTTGGTCTATGATCAAGAGCATGATAAGTTAGGTGTTGGTAAATTCGAGCCTATGTGGCATGACCCTTATGTTGTAAAACGTGCATTGGCAAAAGGTGCCTCTAAACTAGTCAATTATGACAAAATTCCTTCGGGAAAGCCCAGAAATGGTCTTTACCTAAAGAAATATTATGGTTAGATTCTTCGATGAAGAATTTGTATATTTTTGTACCATTTTTTATGTGTGGAAATTTTTAGCAGCTTTTTATGATTTTCTGCTACTTCTCCTGCTTATCTTGTGTTACACTTGATTAGCAGATGTTGACACTCCCTCAAACATACATTGGCTTCTCTGATGGTGCTAGTTGTAGTACTCTGAATTTATCTTTCGCAACCTGGGTCGTTTATTCGCCCACATATGATTTAGTTTCTATTCATGCGATATGCCTTGGTCGAACAAAAAATAATATTGCAAAATATAGTGCAATGATTGAGCTATTATCTAATTCCATTTCATTTGGCATTCATCGATTGATAGTTAGGTTAGATTCACAACTCATAGTATTACATTTGAATGGCATTTATTCAATCAGAAGTGCTTCCATGCTAAGAATGTTTTTGCGGGTTTGTCTCTTGGAAAGAGAGTTTGATTATATTGAGTATCAACATATTTCGATAAATTTAAACACATTAACTGATGCACTGGCTAATTATGTTTTAAATTGGCATTTGTAAAACATCTATCAATAAATCGATGCAATATTCATACATATATTATACAAGATAGACTGAAATATAAGTAGTAGCTTTCATTAGATAAATGTATATAAAAAGTGTGGTTTTTACAAAAATTTCATTCAAAGACATAAGGTTTCGTGGCTTTTATTTTCCAAACATGTCAGTACATCATCAAAAAATAAAAATATAGCCCTCAAACTAGTGACTATGCAGGATGATGATCATGGTAGCAGACAATATGGCATACTACTCGTCGTAGGAAGTGATTAATAGGTCTAGGAACCCCCACAGTGTGCCTATGATAGCAGAGAGGAAAGTCATCTATCTCGACATCCAGGATGTCCAAGGTCAACCTCTCAAGGTTGTGTTCTAACTCAGTCAATGCCTCTGCTGCATCTGGGTTCGACACTACAGGACCTACTAGCTGCTCACCATGCCTATCATATCTGCATAATCATGTCGGTTTCACTGGGGCCACATCTTCTTGATCATTTGAGACAATTAGTTTTAGATGCCAAAAGAAAACAAAAATTTGAAAAAATAAAAAATAACCAAAGTGTGAAGTTTTACCTAGATTGTCCCACTGCCTTCCAACTAGTAGTGGCATATCTGGATCACCTGTGTAATCCATGCATGTTATGGAAATATTCAATCATGATGATTTTCTTTTCCAGCCACTCGAAGAAGTCACGAGTATACCAAATCGTTGGTCCTTCACCACCTTTGTGGCATGCCATAAGTGTGACCCATTTCAGCATGCGAGGGTCCCAAGGTTCTCCTCTCTCTATAGCCACCTGTGGAACGAGAAGAGGGATCATCTCTAGAGCAAATGAGATAAAAAAGGCACCATACCTAAAAATTTTGGGTTTTCCTGTTCTGACTCTAGTTAGTTTCCCTTTTAGATTGGCAACTACAACCTCACTCCAGTTGAATATAGTAGGTTGCAAACACTCTACGATGGTTTGTATTTGAGTCTTTGTGAGAAAATGTAGAGTTTCACTACCACATAGTTGTGCAACAGTGAACCCGATAACTTTCAAAGGAAGTCTTGCTATGGTTTTAATGTCGATTCTCCCATCTTTAAGAGAAGTTCCATCAGAATAATGTTGTATCATATAGGTGGCATTGGTTTCACCACTTCGCTTATGCCCATACAGAGAGATTTCTACCCCATGGCATGAAAGTCTAGTCAAGAAGTAAATTTCATTAGCATCAATGATGAGCTTATGGTCTCCAACTATGAAACATTCTCTTGAATGTCCACTTGCCCACCATCCATTCTATCAAGTCTAATTGGGCTTTCACGCCTGAAATGGTGAAAAACTTGTACAGGACATAATTTTTCAATGCGTGTATGGTCTTTGGATGGTTTAGAGTATCTATGTCTTTCTCTTCATGTTCAAATTCTCTCCATTCCATTTTTGCGGCTTAAAACCCTGCAAATGAACATAAAAGATCATTAGAAACAATCATGGTAAAAATTAGCAAGAAATTTGGGTGTTTTCTATTTTATTTTTGTACCCTCGATGCTATGTGTGGCCGACTACACTGAACGGTGCGAATGTGCACGGTTATCTCCTTAGAAACCGCGCATATCGTGTTTTTTAATGTAAAAAATATGGTCGATGTGCGCAGGCCCAATATGGGTGAACTGCGCACATTGAGGGCAATTTTCAACTTGAAAACTCTCCCCAAAAGATACAAATCCATGATGAAATGCTAAATAAAAACCATGAAATCGAAGATGTCAGAGAGATTATCTACTTGGAAAAGGCGGCTCACAATTTCTTCCAACGATTTGCCTGGAATCTACCTCTGAAGTTTTTGGTGAAAATGACCTCTATCACTTTCAAAATGTAAAAAACACAAATGGTAAAAACTTTTTACTTTTTTGGGGTTTCTATAATTTTCGAGGCGTATTAAAATATTATTTTTTGCCTATTAACCGTTAAAATCCAAATTTATAACGTTTTTCACTATATTTTTTAGCAGAGATAATTATTTTTAGTTTAAGTGTGCAAATCACATGTTATTTACGAAAAACAAAACATTCTGGCAATGAGTATATTTCTATCATTTTTTTGAACTCGTTGAAACTTACGAAAAAGTGAAACCAAGGACTTCTCTTTATGCCCTTTTCAGAATCTTTAAACACGAAAATATCGCCGAGTATTTGATTGTTCAAACTCATAAAAGTAAATGAACAATCGTATATTCAATATAAGTTTATTGCTTTTATGGACTAAACTAGACTATTTATGAAAAAGGTATACGTTGACTAATCATGGTCAATAGAGTTCTCTCATGCATTATTTTACCCTTTTTCGGGCTCGAGGCACTCAATTTACGAAAAAGGACACTTTAGAGTTTACTTATGTTTCTCTTGGCCCCTAAAAACTGAAAAACACTAAGATTTACTTTATCCGGGCTCGTTAAAACTTAAAAGAGTTTTCTTTTTTGTGTATTTCGAAACTCTTTGAACATGAAAACGACATTGAGTTACCCCTTCATTGGACTCGTAAAACTTAAACAATGTACGACTCGTTAAGCATGACGAGGCTGAACCACCCCTTCCTAGAGTTTGTTAAAAATACTTCAAAGGACTCATCTGAAGGATGATCTTATAGGACAGGCATATGTTATCCTCCTCAAGCTTGTAAAAAATAAAGAGTTACTTTCCAGTAATGGTGGGGGGAAGTGGGAAAGAACCTTTATTTTGTATTGTAAAAGATAGTATGTCACTCTTAAACATGACACTCCGTCACTTTTTATGTCTGGGTTGGGGAATCCATTTGTCGCTTAGTTGACCATACCTCATTGAAAGTCTTCAGTTGGTTTGGGTATTATTTTTGAGTCAAATGTTTCCAATTCATCATATCATGTCATTGATATGTTCAAGAGAAGTCCAACCTCAGTCAAATTACTTTACCACTCATACCCTTCAGTTGCATCGACCATCCTTGAGTCAGTCATGGATTACTCTAAATTTTTATTATTCAAAACTTGACATTAGTTTCATGTCGTAGGCCCTCCTGTGACAGATCGCTTCCTATCGACTTCAACTCACTATCTAAAAAGATGATCTAGAAACCTTCTGTACCTTGGAACCTGCATACCTTAATGGTAGGTTTCTCGCCTTCGATGACAGGTTCTCATCATTGACCTTCGATCGAACGATTCTATGAGTGTTCGACATCATCACATCTATTCACACTTCGTAGATTGTATTGGAAGTACCTTGAGATCCATTATCATTATTGGTGGTTTCTCTCGGACTTGTTAACGGTTCACATCATTGACCAGTAATCAAGTGGTTTCTACCATGTTCGACTACAAGAAATTCACTCGCATGGCTAGATTCGTACTATGGATCGAGATATGGAGATCAAGACCCTGGATCTAGTTTCATTCATCCAGGCTGTGTGCAGTTATTAAATATTCATGATTTTAAACATAGATCCATTGATGGTTGCATCCATACTATGTCATATATTGACATGGATCTTCATATGTATTTCTGTACTAGTTCTTTGAGACATTTATACTCTGAGTATGGCAATTCCTACCTCATCGATGATTATATATTGCATTGTAACGTCTATTTGATTGTTTCATGTCTGCAATTGCAGTCTCTAACCCAAATCTTGGCATGATAAAGTGCTTCAGTCATCAAACATCTCTTCTGACTTTGCACTTTAGGGAGCAATCTGTTACACGTCATTTTGTCGCATTAGGCAAATGGTCATCACTTTGGATCTTTCGCTATCCACAAATGTGTCCAAAAGCATTCCCCTGTAAAGTTAGAATCCAAATTATCCCAAAGAAAATGGAATTTCTAGATCCCATGGTTCAAAATCTTGTTTTTGGCTTCCTGCACAATTCCCTAGTCAATTTCTATGCATACGCAGAAGAGTCCATTAAGAATTGTGCATAAGTATGCATTGTCTTACACTGTGACATGCGAACATGACTTAATGCATGTAAAAATAAAAATTAAAGTCTAGAAGCATTATTGTTCGTATTTAGTCCAACCAACAAGCTTCAAATGGTTTCCTTTTTAGTTTTGATCCCTCCCAGCATGGAGCAACTCCCTCTCTTTGTGGAATACCTATCCCACCATTAGTGGATCTCATCCCTTAGAAAATGGATCCCAAACTTCCCACTCTTGGCCTATAAAGTTGACCCAGGCCTAAGGATTGAGGAGGATTGTTAGAAGTAGGCTTATGACGCAGGAATAAGGTTGGAAGGCTATTCATTCGAGGAGAGAGTTGGAGATTGTGGGAAGGGACTTGCAACATCAAGGCTTCATTGTTGTAAGGATATTCTCCATTTTATTAATATACTGACAATTGTTATTTCTCAATTATATCTTCATTAATACAATTTGTAGGATTCTTTGATCACCTACATAGATGGTGATTGCATATTGATTAGTTTATGATACATGGTTGAGTTAATTAGTCCATTTATCTCTTATGTTAGATATTGGATGCTTTAATCTTGTGTTTGTTTCTGTCCATATAGATCTCCTTCAGGACATCATGGAGAAGTTATGGGAAGTGACAGGAGGATCTCTAAAGAAACGAGGAGGAGAGGATGGTCAAAATCTTTAAAGGGGACTTCATCAATCATTTTGATTAAACGGAAAGTGGCCTCTATCGTAGTATTTGTTTCATTCAATCATATTCTAGAGAAAAGTAGCAATTCCTAGTTGTTTGTTACTAGATTTCTCTAGAGTCTAGGGAGATAACTCTTGTCTGCAAGAGAGATAAGTCCACATAATATGGTGACCATATTGTTTAGCATCCAACTTTGTAGTTGCTTGGGGACAAGCCACATTTGGGAGGGGACGGCTGTAATTTCCCTTCCTAAATATTTTGCTAAGGAAAAATCACAATTTTTCCAATTTTTTCAATTTTGGGGCTTGAAGTAAATTTTGGGAGAGACACATAGGAAGAGGGGGTCAAAATCCTTTCCTTAGTGGAATGTGGGGGCCACTTCCCACAAAATATGAAATTATTGGTGAAGGAATTCGAATTGCTTAGGAGGGGGATAGAAATTGTTGATGGAGAGGCCCACATGAGGAGAGGGATCAACAACTATAAATAAGAGGAAGGCAATATCATTTCGGGCTTTTGACAAATTGAAAATAGAATCAAGTTCTCTTGAGTTGTTGAGCCAAGACAACTAAGTGTTGTTCAAGACTAGGGGATTCCAAGCGGAGATCTCCACTCTACCTTTAGTGGACTTCGAGTGCCACTCTAGGGGAGACATCTTTACACTTCAGAGTTGTTCTAGGAGGAGTTTGCAGGCACAACCAATCATCACGTGGAGAAGTTGGGACACAGAACAGAAGTACACATTTCTTGGGAGATCCATCTTGTGTTGGGATTGGTTCGGGGAGTGTGGGTTGATTTCCCTTGGTATTTGCTGGATATTTCATGTAAATTTTGGGGTTGACCTAGGGCTATCCATTGTGCCAAGTTTGCCTATGTTTGGCCTGCGCAGAGGAGTTTCTCGATTGCGCAGTTCATAGAAGGGAGCTAATAGTGGGGAAGAATTGACCGAGAGTTTGGAGCTGGGCTTTCTAGGATGTACAAGGAGTATTGAGGGATTCTTCCCATCATTTTGGAGGGAATTCAATGGTTGAATTCTTGTAGCATGAATTACCCAGTTAGTGGAGGAGCTCACAAGAATTAGGGTTGAATCTTGAGGGTTGGAATTAGACCAAACCGCTTGTGGGTTTTTATGGGTATTTGGAGGAGAGGTCCCAGATAAATTTGCAGAATTTTCAAGGTAGTATTCAGGCCAAAAAATCCCTTTTTGTTCAGCAGTGTGTTTTATTAATTAACTCGTAATTTGCACAATTTTGTGGGTTTTTTGGGTGGTTAGTCTAAGGAAAATTTCTTTCTATGTTTGGTTGAGTATTTTTGGGAGAAGTTATAGCTGCATTTTCAGGTGATTCCGAGCACTACAGAGGATCATTATCAACATTTCCAGTGTAGCAATAATTGCCAGTTTCTGGGTTTGCGCATAAGAATATTGAGCCAAAGTTCCTAGCTCGTGGGGTCATTTCTTCCACCTGGGTTTGCTCAGTCTTGCTTATTCAAGCCTAGGTGCACTTGTTCCTTGCCATATGTGCTTTTGCTAGTTCATAAAATAATAAATTAGCTTAGCTTATTTGCCTAGTTTCTTGGTGTTTTGATAGGACATGCATATTTGTGATTTTATTTGCTATAGCCTAGTTCATGTATATGTTATTAACTGTAAATTTCAATTTGGAATATTACATACCAAAAATCTAATTTATATGGCTATGTTATTTAATTTCATCTAAATCAATCCAATAAATAGCATAATTCATATGAAATTGTTCACATTAATTAACCACATATGAATAGAAGAGAATAAAATTTTAATATCATTGGTGAGTCTATGCATTTCAGGTTCTCCACGGTCTGTATGGAAAACATAGTTCTGTCAAATATTAACTATTGTGCTATGCTATTGAATTAATGTTTTGGAGGCGATCTTTACTCTTAATGGACATATTTGCAATGTGTTTGAAACACTGATATTTAAGTGTGACATCACCTATAGCTATGGAGGAGGCACTATGTTTGAGGGCAACCTAATTTTATTATTTGATAGTATTCTTCAATGCATAAAACCAATATGAATTTAAAATCTCTTTGTATGGCCATCTTGACTAAATAAATGGCCCCCTCCAATGCTGGCAAGACATAATATTGGATCAATGTTACACTTGTTGGGAATAGACAAAGACTTACCTCCAACAAAATTGGCAGAAGGGGCGTGGTTGTAATATTTGGCCTTTTCACTACTTCTTGTGTTATGAAGGCTACATTTCATTTGACAACTTGATGGGACGTATGGAGGTTTAGTAAGCTCCATTCCCACTAAACAATCAGCCAAAATGGAACATGGATCACACAGTTCTACATTTCTATATGCTCATTCTGTACTAGAGATGTACACAAGTCGGAGGAAGAAAATACAAGTCGAATAAAAAAGGGTAAAAAATTGAAGTGCGGGCATTTCTGTTCCACAGCTCCATGACAAAGGTCGATGAGGAGTTGTCCCTTAAAATAACACCTTTGATGTATATATAGCTTTCACCTCAAAACAACAGTAAGATAGAATGCAAATTGAAGAGCTACAACATGTCCCTAGGGTTAATAATCATTCCTCCATTTTTGTGATTGACTTTGTTAATATTGATGAGGTTTTCTTTTCGGATTTAAATGTTTTAAGAGGAAGGAAGGAAAGTCAAAAGTCTTCTTTTTTATTTTAACCTCTCTAATTTTAAGTGTGTTTTTCGCCAAGTATATACTACCTAAATATATATTATATTATTGTTGGTCTATGTGAATACTCTTCGTACTATGAAAAGTTTGTAGTTAATAGGTATTTTAGCTCATTTTTTTATATTTCTATTAATACAATTTTTTTTTTAATGTTTACATGGTCTTCAGTGATCAATGCATTATAAAGGAATCCCTAGATGTTAAGTCACCAGTTTAATTCCACCCCTATTAGAGTGTTTTAACTTGTAGTAGATAGGTATTTTAGCTCATTTTTTATATTTCTCTTATACATATTCTATTAATACGATATTTTTAACGTCTCTAGGACATGCCTCACCAATGCCAAACCTACAAAAGAAAATACAATCTTTTACATTTCATATAGATTTTATTGACCAAGATAAACTCTTAACGAATCGTACTCAATTTTAAATCTTATGCCAAGAACAAAAAGTTATTATTTAAGTGTAAATAACATTTAAAAAAATATAGTCTATATAATCATAATTAAAACTATTTCCAATAAAATTATATACATTTTAATATTATTTATTTTATTTTTATTAATATTTTATTTTTCAAAAAATACCATATTAAATATTATACTAATCACAATTTTATTTCTTATCTAAAAAATAATCATTTTTAATTTTTGTTTTAAGTTTGGCAATTTGTATTACATTAAATGTGAATTATATAGATTGAATTTTTTTGCTACTAATTTGGCTAAAAAAATCCAAACCAATAACATAATTTTTAGAGACTTGAGATTGCTAGATCTTGTTTAATTAAAGCATATTGTAAATAGAAACTTATAAAACCAAGCGAGCTATATCATACGTTGACATACATCAACATCCCAAAAATAATCACATTATTTTTATATTATAATTTAAATTTAAATACTCCACCATTACAATTTCACGGCTGATAAAGAACACATTACATTTATAATTTAAACTTAAATAATATTCGGAAACTGTCCATCACTTAGCATCCTAGGTTAGACATTTGTACTCTCCACAACATACCAGAGAACATAAAAGTGGGAATTGAAATTTTAGGAACGAGATTAGGGTGAGCACATTTCGAGGCCAAGTTAAGTATGTCATTTACTTGGAGAGTGACATTTATAGCTTTATTTAGTTGATAACTCCGACGCTCACATAACTAAGTGAGAGTAATAGCCTCCTTTGCAATGAGAGGTTCAGATTTGCCATTTGATATAGATTCCTATTAAATAGAGGCCATATTTTGCTCAAGCTTTGATTTCCCTTCTAGAATTTTCTTTAAGTTAGACTTATTCCAACCTTTTAATTGTCATTTAATGTGTTTTAATTTTTGTTGTAACCTTAACACAAAGGAGCCTTCCATGCCTTGCTTTTCCTCCCTCCATTTCTTGATATTATCCTGAAAATATGTGTTGAAACTAAAAAATTTCAAAGTGAAATGGTTGATTGCAAGGTCTTGATTGTGTATCTATGCTAAGATAGATGGCGCATGGTCTAACCCATGACTTGGGAGAATGGACACCTCCGTGAAGGTGTCTTAGTTCAAAATAGATTATGAAACTATGGAAAGGTCAAGCTTGGAGGCCACTGTTTGTTCTCCTGCCTTGCGATTGTTCTATGTGAACATACCACTAACTGATTCTAAGTCTAGTAGAGACAATGTGGTCAGAATCTCTTGTAATTAGATAGAATCAACATTAAGTCACCAAACTTCACCTCTTTTTTTCTTGTAGTGACTTAGTGAGATTAAAATCCCCTCCAAAAATCTAGGGCATGGGAGCTAAGAGTTGATGCATGCGAGAGATTGAGGGAGGAAGCTTGCCTTGTCTCGCGCATGAGCAGGCCCGTAAACGTTTGAAAGAAAGCATGTTTCCAAATAATCTATCAATCATAACTGAATTGTAAGAATGTGATTAGCAACAAACCTATTTATTACTTGAATCTCTTGGGAGTTCCATATTATGGCTAGACCACTAGAGTGTCCATGAGCATCTATTGTTGTCACACAATAGTCTTGTCCCCATATGCTAACCATTTTTGAAATAACTTCACTGGTTGATTTAGTTTCCTATATCATTAATTAGTATATATGAATGTTCAGAGTACCATTTATGTTTAAGAAGCCTATGTTTTCCTTTACAGTTAAGGCCCCGTATATTCGAAGATATGACCTTCATTTTGAGGGTATGTTGGCAATGTGAAACACATCCAAGATTGTTTTGATATACACTGAGTTGACCAACATACCTCCTATTTGCCTCAGATGTCGCTCATTCATTTTGCACCCCCTTTTCTTTTCTTCTTAATGCAGCTTAGAGGATTCTTTCATGGTTTGGGCTTCAAGCTCGAGTGAGCTTGAGTTGGAAGAACTTGTTGAGGTTTTAACCCCTACTCGGGGGAGATTGAAATAGGCCTATCCCTATAACATTTCTAAGTACTTAGGAAGGGTAAATGGGTCTTTTCCCTTCCAGGCCTTCGTTAGATTGGGAAGGTCCAAGGCATCAAGCCCCATCCCATCAATTGGTTCGAGGGCCATTTTAAGGAGTTCTAAAGGTGGGTTCTGCATATTAGAGCTAATGGACAAAGAGATTGATAGATTCACGTAAGGGGGAAACTAGGTTGGAGAGGCATTAAGAAACTACTTAGATTCTT
This sequence comes from Pinus tabuliformis, assembly GCA_031772625.1. Taxonomy (NCBI): domain Eukaryota; kingdom Viridiplantae; phylum Streptophyta; class Pinopsida; order Pinales; family Pinaceae; genus Pinus; species Pinus tabuliformis. The sequence goes on from CM062808.1 coordinate 737,709,285, forward strand.
TCATATCCACTTTTGGTAGCAAGACGATAGGTGGGAGGTCAACGGGAATCGGGGAGGGAAAGGGGTTTGAAGGTGTTTTGGGACGAACAGATTTCTTTATTAGCTAACAATAGTTTTCTTTTGCAGGTTTTGCTTAGGGTTGGAGTGTTTGCCACCAACTTTGGTGAATTCGTCTTCATCTTGAGCATCTGCAGGTGTCGTATTTGCAATAGAAGCCAGTAAGGGGAAATTTTGGTACAAATGGCCATACTCTTGGCAACGATGACACCTCAAAGGAATGTGCTCATAGTCAAGAGACGCTTGTTGCCAGATCTCGTCTTGGTAATAGATCTTAATAGACTCTAGTAATGCTTAGAAATGTTGATGTAGCATGCTTATTTGGTTGCCTTTGAAGATTTCACGTAGTGCCATAGAGTATTCTTGATGCTCGCTAAGTTTGTTCTTCCCATAACTCTCTTGGTAGTGAATACATGCATATACATACCAGAGAAACCCTAATATTCTCAATCTAGTACAAACATCTTTGTCCAAAAGTGAAGATAGAGTACGATGGAATTTAAAAAGTAGGGACTACTTTCTAACACCCTATTTTGATCCACCAGATCGACAAAAATGATTGTAAAGAAGCCTTTTGCACCTAATTCAAGTTTAGTTTGTCCTTGTGACTTCCATTTAAGTTAGATCTATTGGGTAAGGGTTTTTACAATTGGCCAAATTCCAAAAACTTCCCAATGAGGGCATGGTATTTCATGAACTGAATGTAACTACCAATATGTTCAAATTTGACTTTAAATTTTGGATCCAAAGTTGCCTTTGGGAGGCAGCTACGAGGATGGCATCTTCCCTAGGGTGGGGACAATTGTTGGGGTTTTTATTGATTACCATCAAGATTCTGCTTAGGATTTGGAGTGGCACTGCCAGATGTTTACCTTGATTTGTTCACTCTTGCAACAACTTGACTAGAAGAAGAGGAACTGCTCCCTTCACTGGCATTTTCAATGGGAAGAACATTGGAAAGGAGATCAATGATTTAATGACTAAGGTTTTAAAAAGCTCTCGTTTCTCAAATCACAATTTTACATTGTAAATTGAAATATTTTATTTTTCAATAATACAAAAATATATTTTTGTTGAAATATATTTCTTTTTTAAACACCACATGTCAACTCTATCTTGATTAATGGAAGAAATACACATTCCTTAATTAAATCTAATATCAATATTATTTTAAATACTATCACTTTTATATAAATATTGAATAAATTATACATCTATCAAAAAAATATTTATAACATTTTTTATATTATTAATATTTACAATAATATTACACATTTTCTGATTATTAATATTTTTATTTTTTAATATCAATTATTTTATTTATTTATTTAACATTACATACTATCGGCCTGGAGTATGCCGTAAAACTGCTTCTGCTTGGCTAAGAGCTCGTCTTCCTCGGACGTAAGGAAACAGGTTAACGGCCCAAGACCCAAAGGCATCTGGCAGGAGTGAGAGCCTGCTCCCGATTACGGACCACCAGCAGGGTTATGCCAGGTGGCGTGGTTTTCCTATTTAACAGTGATGAGTCAAACCCAGCATTCGCGGATAGCAGCCAGAGATGGCTGTCCTCACTGTTGGTTTGACACCTGAGTTGATAGGTTTTACCACCTTCGGAAAAAAAAAAAAAAAAACATTACATACTAACATCTCTTCCAAACTTAAAAAGAAACCATAAAAATGAAAACCTTTTTAAAGTGCCTCATCCCTCACAATAAGGAACCTTTTTAAAGTGCCTCGTGAGAGAAGAAGACCAGAAAAACAAATGATTAAAGCTTTTATTGGATATTCAGATTTTTCTTAACAAACATTTAAAATAAATTTATAAAACAAACGTCCATTGTTAATTGGCAGTTAAACTAAATGTGTACCCGATACAATAAGAGATTCTTTGATAAATGCCCTTCAAAAGAATTGATGAATTGACTTTTATTAAATATTTTATTGTTTTTTCTATCATATTTGATATATCAATATACTAGTGGAAAGTTTTACTTCTCAGTGGTTTCTAGCTATATTATTTGTGTTGATGTGTAATTAAAGTCTTTTTATTTTAAGATAAATTTTTGAAATATTAATTTAGTTATTAATAATTATTACGTGGATGATAAGAGTTTAATTTCAGCAAAATATTTTAGAATATTTTTAATAATAATAATCAAAGGTTGAGATTTGTTTCAAAAATAGTTATGCTAATTCTGCTATTTTAATTAAATTGATTAATTTTTTTTCTCATATGAACAAGTGTTATGATTTTTTGGACATTTGGTACTAGTAAACCATGATGTGGGGCCATCATATTGTAATAAAGTCTATTTACAAATTAAGAATCTCCAAGATAAAGCAGAGGTGAATCTACTTAGGTAAGAAATTAGATGCATATTTTTTAAATGTATATATTTTAACTCGTATATTAGTTCTTTTTAAAAATAATGACAAATAAACATTTTGATTATTATCAATGTTTATCAATGATTTAATTTATATAACTATGTTAATTATAACAATGTTAAAATTTAATTATTTTTTATAGTTATGTTTTTTTAAATGTGAATTGTATTATTGTTTTGGGAGTCGTCTAACGAGGCAGATGAATTGCCCGGATGGCCAAAAGTGGCCAGAATCCGGGCAAAAAAATTTCAAAAAATCTTGTAGAGGCAGTGTCTGAATCTTGTTTTTGATGGTGGAAATGGATTCAGCACCATCAAAAACGTCTAGGACACCTAAAATTTTGAAGTTTAACAACTATAATTTAGATTTACAAAAATCTTTGCCAGATTTTCTCTAAATATGACGGAATTTCCATAACTTTCCAGACAACTCCTCTGCCTCGTTAGACTACGGCATTGTTTTGATGCTTATAAACATTTACCAAAACTTTAATTTATATGGCTATGCTATTTAATTCTATTTAAATCAACTCATCAAATAGCGTAATTCATATGAAATTGTTCACATTGATTAACCAACCACACCTGAGTGGAAGAGAATAAAATTGTAATATTATTGGTGAGTCTATCGTTGAGACACATTGTTGAGGCACGTTGTTGAAAAGGTTTGGGAGGACAAAGAAGAAGTATTTTGCTACTTTGTTGACTTCAAAAAAGCATTTGACACACTCCCTAGGTATAAGTTGTGGCGTAGAATGGAAGAACTTGAAATTCGTGTGCATTATAGGGTCATTGTCCATAGATTTTATAAAGAAGTGAAAGTCAAAATTACAACCTTAGCAGGTATTTCAGAAAGCTTTAGAAGTGACATTGGAGTCAAGCAAGGTTGTCCTCTATATGCTACTCTTTTTGGTCTATATATTGATAAATTGGAAGAGTGGCTAAATTTGCAAGGTGGAGATGGTGTTCGATTGGGGGAGTTTGTGATAAATATTCTTTTATACGCTGATGATATTGTATTGATTTCTAAATCAGCCCTACAAATGCACTTATATGCTCTTGAGCATTTTTGTAGAGCAGTGGGGATGCAAGTCAATACTAGCAAGACCAAAATAATGATTTTCTCTAATAAAAGGAAGTAGAGCCAGCGTACTTTCTTCTTTGAAGATAACATTCTTGAAGAAGTAAATGAGTACAAGTACCTTGGGATGGATTTCAACAACAAACTCAATTGGGAGGACTGTAGAAAGAAGAGAAGTTTAGGAGGGTGGAAAGCATTATATGCTCTTCAAAACAGATGCAGAGAGGCAGAGTTATGGGATTGGAAAACGATTAAAGTGCTTTTTGGACTCCTAGTTTGTTTAGTGATGCTATATGGGTGTGAATTGTGGGCTAGCAACATTCCCATCTCAAAATGGAAGCAAATTGAGAAAATCCAAAAACGCTTGATCATGAGCAAGTTCAAAATAAAAGTTTAGTACTTTATGAGATAATGTTGAGTGAAACAGGAGCAACTCCCATTGAAGCAATTGTTATGGTGCGACTCATAAGATATTTAAAAAGAAATGAGCAAATGACAGCAGGTAGATGGCCTAATGTTATCTTCAATGAAGGCATGAGTGAAAGAAAGAAAACTTGGATGAAACAAATACCTACACATGGATGCAAAAATGGAATATCTATCTCAATGTCTGTCCCACAAATAGCAAGGAGCGAAAGGATTTTTTTATGGAGAAGTTTCGTAAAAAGGTATGGGGAAAAGAGTTGGGTAGAAAGAAGAAATATTACATTGAGGAATTCAACCCTACGCATGATCTACAACAAAAAGAGTTCATTGAGCTAGCATTTCGTGGAGGGAAAGGGTTCTTATTGCTCAGTAAGGACCAACTCACATCAACTTCGATGTGAAACAGGACGGTGGAAAATGCCTAAAGAAACTTGGGAAGAACAGGTGTGTACATTTTGCACATCTGGGGCTGTGAAAAAAAATTAAAAAAATAATAAAATATATATATATATATATATATAAAATTTATTTTTGGAATGTGATGCATTCAAAAACATCAGAGAAAGTTATGAGAACATGTTAGCATCAATGCCTTGGCATTGTCTTTTTAGCGAAGGGATTGTTGGAAGGTTGGGCCAGCTCATCATCAATTTGAATCAGAAAAGGATTGAATTGCAAAAAGTGAAAAACAAAGATCTAATGATCTCATAGACTATTTTAGTCTCGTGGACCTTAAAATGTCATTTCATATGCATTGCAAGTTCTCCACAGTCCTAATTGCAAACATAGTTCTAACAGATATTAAATTTATACTATGTTATTTAATTATTGTTTTGAAGTTCAACTTTACTCTTAATGGACAAATTCACAACCTGATTTTATTATTTTTTGTTCCAAAACAAAAAGGAAGAGTTTCAAAAAATAACTCATAAGGTTATCTCATATTACAACGTGTTCATGCCACAGCTCAAACAACTAAGTAGTAAGCCCCGTGGACATAGAAACTCTTTGCTAGAATACCCAATGGGTTTTTTTATGGTGCAGCATAAAAAGGTATATGTGCTTGTGGTGTTTGCATTTCCATGAATGAACATCTAAAATTCAACCTTTACTAGGATGGAGGGAAAAGTACCAACAACAAAGCAGAGACAACTTTCGGGCCTCTTATGTTTCAACAAATTTCTAAACATACATGTTCCACATATTTATGGAGACTCCAAAACTATAATTGATCATGTCTTAGGGAAGATTTCCATAAATAACCCTTTTCTAATTGGATGAATGAAGAGAATTGAGATACTCTGGCAAGCACAAAATGCTTTCTCTATTCAACATGTTGACAGATCCAAAAATGAACAAGTTGACATATTATCAAAGGAAGGTCTATCACAAGAACCAGGCAAATAGTATATGGACATTAATGTGGAAAACATCACCTACAACATGGAAGAATTTCTCCTTCCAGGAACATAACTCTGAATATATTTTCTCTTTTTTTCCCTGTTGATGGACTGTCTCTGCTTGGCCACTGGGCATTTCACAGAGTCCTCTGTGAAGTGGGGTTTTCTCCTTCACAGATGGTGAATACCCTTTTCTTTTCAACAAGGTTTATTTTTTGCTCCAAGTATTGGGTTGTATTTCTTCCTATTACTGTTACTATTACACAGCTTCCATAATCTAGCTTCATTGGTCCTTCCTTCTAATGTTTTAGGGGAAGATGACTCATGCTATTATACATGAAGCTTACTGTATTTGATTGCTGTTTTTGATTGGCATGTTTTGCCAGACGTCTGTAAGTTTTGTAAATTTCTCTCTGATATCAATATAAATAGCGCTTTTTTCGTATTGAAAAAACAAAAATAAACAAACAAACAAACAAACAAAAACCGATTTTATTATTTGATAGCCTTCTTCAACGTATGAACCAATATGAATTTAAAATCTCTTCATAGGGCTTTCTTGACCAAAAAAAAAAAAAAAACAAAACAAAAAACAACAAACAAACAAAAACCGATTTTATTATTTGATAGCCTTCTTCAACATATGAACCAATATGAATTTAAAATCTCTTCCTAAGGCTTTCTTGACAACAAAAAAAAATGGCCTCCTCCCATGACGAGAAAACAAAATTGGCATAAGGGGCGAGGTAGTAGTATTTGGCCATTTCACTGCTTCCTGTGTGATCAAGATGATCCAGACTTAAACAGGAACGCAACAAATTACAGAGATAACCATAAACAAAAATATGCAACGGAAATAATACTTCATTTCATTAATGTAAAGTACTAAAATATGCTTACAAACAGTAATGGAAATAAACCAGCTAGGGCAATGGTAGCTTATCTCTGAGAAGAGATGTGGTGGCTACATGCCTCTGAACTGTGTTACAATGAGGCTCGAAGGCCTATTTATTGTTGAGAAACAATGGAAAACCATTAACATTCCAAAACCTAACCCTAGAAGATGAAACGCCAAACTGTGGGCCCCGTTTGGGTAAATTGGTACATCAACTTCCCGAGGTCGTAACTTTGGCATACGATCTCCATTTGACGCGTACAATAGGTCGTTAGAAAGATCTATTCGAGAACTACCACTTTGGGTAGGGCAACATCAATCCATGGACCCATGTTGCCCCCAGATTTCCCAAAAAACGTCATTTAGGGCCTCAAAACGGCTCCGGAAGTTCAGGACCCGAAAAACTGCTAGAAATAGTAAATTGTGCTACAATTTAGGAAACTGAAAAAACTAAAAGAGACAGTTGTGGGGTTCCAAATGGGATAGGTGGGTGGCCACCAACATCCACCTGGATAATTCCTCCCCCCTTAGGAAGCAATGGTCCCCATTGCGTTGAGTTCCTCCCTGAGATGAGGAAGCTTCTGCTAAGCTGTTCTGCAATCTCTAATGTGTCCAGTAATGGTGGGAAGCATGGTCAACGACGGTCCACATTGAACACTCGGTGCAGGTGAAGGAATGGAGGAATGTTGTTCTCCAAAGCATTGTTTCCCATAGCCTTGGTGATGCTGTAAGGACCATGTCGGTGTGGTCGGAGCTTCTGATGGGCTCTTGTAAGGCGTTCTTTCTGTAGATGCAACCAGACTTTGTTGCGCACCTGAAGCTTGTGTGGTACCCCTGTGGGTGAGGAGAAGTTGTTCTTCTGTTCTGTCATGACCGTATCCCTTTGCTGCTGCTGCTGCGTGGAGGAACCCTTCGCGGTGGTCATGGATGTAGCAACGATCTTCCCCTTACTTTGGGAGCGAACCAGACAGAAAATAAATTTCCTAGTCTGTGAGATGAGCTTGCTGCCTTTCTTGGCAGTGATCAAAGAGGTGGCGGTAGGTGGGGCTACCTCTGGTATCCTGTATAATGAATCACCCAAATAAATAATGACAACGCGAGGTCTTGACTCATACACAACATGTCGCCTCCACAAGTATGGCTGGCCTAATAGTACATCACAAAAATTCAAAGGTGTAACATCACACAATACCTCGTCTGTGAAGGGTTTGATGCTATAGGGAAGGTGGCACTGCTGGCGAACTTTGAGATCTCGTCCTTCATGAAGCCACCCGAATACTGTACGGCTGTGGGTGTGGTGTAGTCGGTAGACCCAACCGCTTCACAACTTCTGCTGAACTGAGATTCCTTTGGCTGCCACTGTCGACAATGAATTGCAGCGGCGAACCCTTCACCCACATTTGTGAGTGGAAAAGATGCTCCCCTTACTCTGGATTTTCAGGCTCATTTTTCTAGATCTTGGCGGTGGCAACAGTGGCGCTAGGATCTGCATCAATGATCTGCTTCCCTTTGCCATTCCCCTTGTCAGATTCTGGCTCAGGGTCGGAACATGCATCTGATTCAAAAGCCTTCAACTCGGCCACCAACGACTGCTTGGTCCGACACTCACTTGTGTTATGAGTGGGACTCTTGTGGAACTCACACCACTTTCCTGTGTCCTTTTTCGGCTTCGTGGTGTTGTTCTTTTCTTGCGGCTTCAAGGGGTTGTCTTAGGTCACCCTGCCTTGGCTTTGTCCTTTGGGCTTCGAATTTGCAGATCCAAAGTCTCGCTTCTTCTGTTGAACTTTTGCTCGATTTTGATAGCATATCGGTATGCTGTGCCGAGTGAGGAGATGTTCAAGAACTCCATCTCTTCCTGGATGTATCTTTGCAGGCAAACGCGGTATTTGAGTACCAGATGCAGCTCAAAATCTTTGATACACAACTGTGTGTGAAGGGTATGAAAAATGTTTGTGAACTCCGGCACATCTTGGTCTTGTCCCTGCCACAGTGTGGTCCATTTGATGTATTTGTCCTCGTAGCTTTTGACAGGGTAGTACTGCTCCTTGATGGCATCCCGGAAGTCATTCCAAGTGGGTGCGGCTGAAAATGGTGAGCCTGTGCTTTCACCCTTCTGCTTGCAGTAGGTTTCCCACCAGTCCTTGACATGGGGGTCTGCTTTGAGAAGAGCGAAAACAATCTTTTCCCGACTTGAAAATTCATGAACAGGAAAATACCCATCTAGCAGATTTAACCATTTATCTACAATGTCTTCGTCTATTTGACCCTCGAAGATGGGGATTTCAAAATTAACTTGTACCTTAAATGGTGTGGCATTTCCAGAGTAGCTATTGGAAGCCGATGCGTCACCTTTGGGTAGCCGCTAAAGGATCTGCACAAAGTTATCCATCATCGCGTTCCTTTGCCGCTCGAGGGCTTCTTCGAGCAGGATTTTGATAGGATCTCCTACCCCTTGTCTTTCTTCTCATTCGCCATGGGAGGCCGTCGGGATTTGCGAGGCTGGTCTTGCAAAGGTTCGACCAGTTCAAGCCCTAACTCCTTATATCCTGACCTCGTTGGGGACATGCAAAGAAAAACAGAGAAAAACAAACCGCTCTGATACCACTGATCCAGACTTAAATATGAACGCAAAAAATTACAGAGATAACCATAAACACAGATATGCAATGGAAATAATACTTCGTTTCATTAATGTAAAGTACTATTCGTTTCATTAATGTAAAGTACTGAAATATGCTTACAAACAGTAATGGAAATAAACCAGCTAGGGCGATGGTAGCTTATCTCTAAGAAGAGATGTGGTGGCTACATGCCTCTGAACTGTGTTACAATGAGGCTCGAAGGCCTATTTATTATTGAGAAACATTGGAAAACCCTTAACATTCCAAAACCTAACCCTAGAAGATGAAACGCCAAACTGTGGGCCCCGTTTGGGTAAATTGGTACATCAACTTCCCGGGATCGTAACTTTGGCATACGATCTCCGTTTGATGCGTACAATAGCTCGTTAGAAAGATCTATTCGAGAACTACCACTTTGGGTAGGGAAACATTGGGGCAACATTGGTCCATGGACCCATGTTTCCCCCAGATTTCCCAAAAAACGTCGTTTAGGGGCCTCAAAACGGCTCCGGAAGTTCAGGACCCGAAAAACTGCTAAAAATAGTAAATTGTGCTACAATTTAGGAAACTAAAAAAACTAAAAGAGACAGTTGTGGGGTTCCAAATGGGATAGGTGGGTGGCCACCAAAATCCACATGGATCATGACTACATTTCACCTGACAACTTGATGGAGACGTATGGATGTTTACTAATCTCCATATAAAGACGATAAAAAAATTGTAGTACAAGCATTTCAGTTACATGGCTCCATATAAAGACTCAACCATATGGTATAGGTGGTGGATTTTCATAGGCTCTGGACAAATGACTAAGGTCGATGGGAACCATACCTTAAATTAACACCTTTGGTGTAACTATATCTAGCTTTCACCTCAAAACAATAGTAAGATAAAATACAAAATGGAGAGCTTCAACTTGTACTTTAGATTAATAATCATTCTCCATTTTTGTAAATGAATTTATTAATATTGATGAGGTTTTCTTTTTTGATTTAAATATTTAAAAGAAGGAAAGCTAAAAGTCTTTTTTTTTTAGCATGTTTAGTTTTAAGTGTTTTTTTTCAAATATATATTACTTAAATTATATGATTATGTTGTTAGTTTACTTAAATTATATTATTGTTAGTCTATGTGAATACTTTTCATACTAGGAAAAACTTGTAAAACTTGTAATTGATAGATATTTTAGTTAATTTTTATATATTTCTTTTATGTATATTTTATAAGGTGAGAGAATCTATCATAAGTCACTCTTATGTATATTTTATTAATACAATAATTTTCAAATAATTATATTTTTTAATTTATATAAATTAAATTTATTGGTAGTTGATTTAACTGTGACTTTAAAATTAAATAATAATAGTAATAATAATAATTGAATAATAATAATAGCCTCCTGAAAATGCAAGAAGAGGAGGGACGGAGTCACTCACTATTCATATGGTGAGGGTGCGTTAGCACACTCGACTGTCCAGGAGAGGGATTTATCTCTCTATTTTCAGAAAATAAAGGGACTCATCCGAGGTTAGGAGGGTGAGGCCGGAGGGATTTATTGCTCACCTTACATTTTATAGAATTAACATAATAAAAATTAATTAATATATATTTATTTTAATTCAATAAAATAATATTTTTATGTATAGTCTATAAAATTTATTATAATTTAGATGTTAAGCTTTTAAATCAAGTGTTGAAATTTTAAACTATTGTTTTATTGATTAAGATACATTCTTAACAAATCACATTTAATTTTAAATCTTATTTCAAGAAAAAAAAAAGTTATTATTTCAATGTAAATAATATTTAAAAAAAATATTCCATATAATTCTAATTAAAAGTATTTCCAATAAAATTATATGTATATATATATATGTTATCTTATAATATGTCAGGGCAGTGTAAGTGATCGAAATAATGTGAAATCTGCAAAAATGGGAGATTCAAGGTTCAAACCCCACGGTTGTGACTCAGTTTACAAAGAGAAGGACAAGACATAAACCCCAGAGATTTACTAGTAGTTACCTCTGTTGAGTTCGTCTGGTATACAAAATAAAAAATAAAAAAACCTTATACTAAAAATATTTTATTTCAAGGAATATTACATTAATTACAATTTTATTTCTTATCTAAAAAATAATCATATATTTTAAAAAAAATTTGGCACTGTGTACTATGTTTTTTTCCCGAGGAAGAAGAGAAAATTACATGTTGTAGATGCCTCTGCGGATATGCCATATGTTGGACCGTAGCCATAAAAAAGAAATCTATACAAAATTTACCCATATAGGGTATGTTGTGGCTATTCCTATAGATGTTATATACATATAAATATATACCATAGACTATGAAAAAGAGAAAAGTATACTACAAAATTAGGGCCTATTGGCCCACACTTTCTACTAAGTTAGATGAGAATTAAAGAGATTAAATTTTGTTTGCCACTGATTTACTTAAGAAAAACGAGACCAATAACATAAGTTTAGAATCCATTTTCGAAAAAAATTACTTATATCCCAAAAATAATCACATTATTTTTATATTGCAATTTAAATTAAAATAATCCACCATTACAATTTTACAGCTCATCCAAAAAATATTACATTTATGTTATAATTTAAATTTAAATAATAAATTACTAAATTACCATCACCCACCATTGTCCACTTAGCATCCTCAGTTAGACATCTAGACTCTCCACAACATACCACGGAATGGAAAATATGGGAATTGATATTGTAGGAACGAGATTGGTATGAGCACATTTCGAGGCCAAATTAAGTATGTCGTTTACTTGGAGAGTACATTTATAGGTTTATTTATTTGATAAAATGACATGAAACTCGTGGTTGGCTTGATTCACACGCATATGTTTTTTATAGTTTAGGAAGTGACAAGAAATCTTTTGTTGGCAGGGCTCCGATGTTTGGTGTGTTGTCGCACAAAGTGTCTAGGCACCGCGATAACACTCAGAGTAAGGGTTGTCACTCTAATCCTTATTCACTTTGTTTAGACTATCTCATAGACAAGTCAAGGGGTAGTCCCTATGGTGAATGGATGAGGATAACTTGTGGAACACAGGCTCTGGGCGATTTTAAGGATGAACAACTTGATGAATTTAAAGCAATTCTCGATCGATTGAGATAGATAGACACAATCATAAGATAAAAATGACTACATACTAGTGCCTTTAATTTGACTTAACCAAAGATTAAATAAATAACAAATCACCCAGAACAATTTATAGTATGGCAAAGCGACGATCATGAACAATTAATTGTAAAATACCCAAAACTTTAGCATACACGATAATCTAGCAAAATAATCTTTCTCCAACAGTGAATATGCTTTTTAAAACATTTATTGCACCTTGACAATAGAGAAATCACAAAAATGCATTTAATCACCAAATAACACCAAGGAACTTTAAATTATAATTTTAATTATTCCTTAGGCAATAACTTTAATGTGATAAATAAAGAAGTCAAACTAAATCAAAGGGTTAAAATTTTAAAATTTTAATGGGCCATAGGCCACATTAAAATATTTAATGTAAGCAAATCTCTTTAATTTATTTCATTTTCAATTTTTAGATCTTTTTTTTTTGAATTTTAAAATTTTTAATATTTTTTAAGTATTTTCTAAATGTTTTAGATTTTTTAAAAAGAAATAAAAAATGAAACGAAAAGTAAAAATAAAAATCAAATTAAAACCAAAAGAAATGAAACCTGGTTTTTCGGACTTCTGAAGTTAACCATGGACGGCCGCTAGAACCTGTTTGACGTCTTCTACTGCGTATCCGTTACTGCATACGCTCTACTGTGGTTTTTCTCTACCGGGGTTTTGACCTGTTGAGTTTTCGGGGGTTTTACTGTTGTTCCGTTACCGACCGTCGCTATCTTACGGTCTGCTCCTGTATCCTGGCTGTCCGGTCCGGGGGTTTTGGTTTTTTCTCCGTTTTTCCTGCAGTTCGAGGTGTCCTCCATTCCAAGGAGCAGCTGTCGACATGGAGGATATTGATGCCGTGGACTATTCTGAAGACCCGCTGGAGGGGGTATCCATCTGGCATTCCTCATTTCCCGCGTCGGTTGGGTTGTATAGCTCAGGTTACTCTTTGGCGGAACCGTCTCGGACACATCCTGTGGTCCTGCCGGATGACCCGCCTACCTGGCCTTCACTTTCTACCCCCCCGGCTTCCCCGGCTACCCTTGGTTTCGTCTCCGCCTGCCTAAACCCAAACCCTGGTTTAGATCCCCTTACTACAGGTACACAAGCCCGACTGTTTACTCCTCCACCGGTGACCGTGGGTACTGTCGGAATAAACCCTCAGGCCTCCTTTGCTCCTCCTTCTAGCAGTTTTACCGTCGTCCCGCCTCTTGCCGGTACTTTACCTATTTCTGCTGACAGCCTCCCCCCCTCCTCGTCAAACCCTAGCCCTCCCCTTGTCTCTTCGGACCCTCCTCCGGGATGGGTACAACATCCGCCTCCTCCTCAAGGGTCCAAGAAGAAGTACAAGTGCTACAAATCAAAGGCGGACGACATTTTCCTACGATTAGAAGAGGATGTTCAGTGGGGAGAGACTATGGATTTCGCTGACAGGGTCTTGGTCGGTCGCATCAGGGGCCGAAACTACACGGCAGCCCGTTTGAAGACCTAGGCAGCAGAGGTTTGGGGTCACCATCTGGTTGACATCCCCTTCGTGCAGACTTTTGTGAGGGGATGGTTCGCTTTGAGATTCACTCGTGCCGACCACACAAATTGGGTCTTATCCTCCTACTGGCATTTTGAGCATGCCCCGGTTCTTCTGAAACGATGGACGCCTCTTTTCGATCCGGAGACAGAGCAAATTGGCATAGGACCAGTGTGGATTCGGCTCCCGGGTCTCCCACTACAGTACTGGTCTGAAGACATATTCAGACGGATCGGCAATGCTATTGGCACCTACATGGAATACGACAAGTCCTATCTTCTCACGGGTATGATGGCATATGCTCGTATTCTAATAAATCTTGACACTCGAGGAGGGTTACAGGAGTTCATCACTATACAGTGGAGGGACACATCCCGCAAGCAGATCATTGACTACGAAGGCATCCCGTATCGCTGCCGCAGATGCCACAAAGTAGGGCACTTGTATAAGGATTGCCCACTCTTGCATAAGAACAGGGGCATTGATCAGAGATTGGAGACTGAGCAGACTGGAGGAATCCCTACTCGGCGCGAGGAAGACACTGAACCAGATAATATGGATAAAGAAGCAGAGGATCCCCGGAGATCTCCTGACAATGTGGCATCTGACAAGCGTCCCGCTGATTCCATTCCTACCTCGCCTCCTCCCCCAGCATGCTCCGGTCCAGCGAAGGAGATCATCACGACATCGGGTATGTTATTTCCTACTTCCCCTCTCACTCCTCCTATATCTGGCTTTTCTAAAGATATTGCATCTCATACATGCATGGGTACTTCCCCCCCTTTTTTCCAACCTCGGACTCTTCAGCTCTCCCGTGAACCCTGGGTTTCATCCCTCCCTCCTCCCTCATTTGCTCCCTCCCCCCTCCCCCTCCCATCACTACCCCCAACATCCCATCCCTGACTTCAACCTCCCTCCCTTCTATCCTCCCCCTCTCCCCCCCTGTATCCCCCCGGTACCCTCTCCGCTCCAGATCGAAGGATAGGGGTTTTGATGCGATTGGTCTGGACCCTGTGATTCCCCCGGCCTCCCTTAAATCGTCCAGGGGACGCCCTTCTAAGATAACTAAAGCCAGACACACTGCGGGTGAAGAAGTTGCCCTCGGGAGACAGCAAACCATTGACGGGGCCCTTAGAGCAAGGAATGGCCCTCTACCTCACCCTCCATGAAATTCTTATCCTTCAATTGCAGAGGGTTTGCTAGCCCTCCAAAAAAACTAGCACTCAGAAGACTGCTCACATCGACCGAGCTGGACGTCATTTTCTTACAAGAAACCCTATGCTCGGCTGTTTCTCTTATTTCCACTCTTAACTCATGGCTGCCGAACTGGACCTTCCATGCCATGGATGCGTCCGGGAGATCTGGAGGTACTGCTATAGGCTTCTGTAATAAGTCTATGGATCTCAGGAACTTATGGGGAGGCAGAGGTTTCATTGGTATAGACATATATGCCCACACACTTGAATCTGAAATCCGTATTATGAATGTATATGGCCCGTGTGTGGATAGGGCAACATTTTGGAGGTCCCTTCTCGACTCTGAGCTCTTGCAGGCTGACAACATCATCCTGGGAGGGGATTTGAATTTCTCGTTGGGATACTGTGAATCCTGGGGTCACTCGGCCCAGGTCGATAGCCTCTCCGACACTATCTCTACCTTACTCGAGGAGCATCAGTGGGTAGACATTCCATCAACCAGGATTCAGTATACTTGGTCTAACAATCGCAGTGGTGACCACAGTCTAGCAAGGAGATTAGACAGATTTCTCATCAAGGAAGCTTTCTTAAATGCTCATCCTCATATTAGGCAGTGGGTTGGTACTGGAGGCATTTCTGATCATCGGCCAATATTTTTGGAACTGTCGGATACCTATCAGAGGATTAAAAGCCCCTTCAAGTTCAATGCCTCCTGGCTCAAGGATCCCTCCTATATTCAACTGGTATCCAATTATTGGCAATCTAACCCTATCCTGGATCGCGAGGATCATACTGTTGGCTTTATCAGAAAGTTGACAGAACTTAAGAGGATCTCTAGAAATTGGGCACACCAGAAACGGAAAAATGATGACAATATTTTGAGGGAGGCAGAACGAGCCATAGCCTCATATGAGGACTCATCTAATGGTACCTTCTTATCACAGGATAACAAGGACCTATATACTTCCCTTGTCTCGAAGCGTTCCCAAATCCTGAAAGAAAGAGAGGAGAGCTGGCGACTTAGAAGCAGGGCAATTTGGCTCACTGAAGGTGATAACAACACTAAGTTCTTTCATAAATTTGCCAATGGAAGAAAAGCCATAAATACTATTTGGGAACTTCACAACGAACAGGGCCAAGCGGTATCAACTCAGCAGGATTTGGCTAGATTAGCCAATGAGCACTTTAAGAGCATCTACAAGGTGCCCAGAGAAGTGAATATTTTGGAAATTATGAGGGTTGCTGAACTTTTCCCCAGGTTTGTGCAACAGGAAGACTCGGAGAACCTGATGATGGAAGTGACGAAGGAAGAACTTGAAGCAACTATAAAATGGTTCAAGAAAGATAAGAGCCCTGGACCCGACGGGTGGACCATCGAATTCTATATTGCCTTCTTTGATATCCTGGGGGATGATTTACTCAAGATTGTGGAAGACTGTAGAAGAAGTGGCAATATTTCCCCGGCCATCAAATCCACCTTCATTGCCCTCATCCCGAAATCTGATTTCCCTTCCACCTTCAATGACTTTAGACCCATCTCCCTTTGTAACTGTCTGTACAAGATTATTGCAAAGATCATCGCAAATCGCCTGAAGCCAATCCTATCTAGACATATATCTTCTGAGCAGTTTGCTTTTCTACAGCACCGACAGATACATGAGGCGATTGCCACTGCACAGGAACTTCTTCACACTATGCAGACGAAGAAGCAGAAAGGCATGATTTTGAAAGTGGACCTCTCGAAAGCTTTCGATAGAGCAAATTGGCTCTATATTAGATTATTATTGACTCATCTGGGGTTTCCTTATGCATATATCAAGTGGATCATGAGCTGCATCAAGGATGTATCTTACAACGTTTTACTAAATGGGGAAGCCACACCTTTCTTCCTATCTGAGAGAGGACTCAGGCAGGGATGTCCTCTCTCCCCTCTCCTATTTTTACTTATCATGGAAGGTTTAAGTAGATCCATCATTGCTACCCGCAATAGAAATCAACTGGTTGGTATCAAGATTTCGGAGAACCTATATCTGACCCATCTATTGTTTGTTGATGATGTTCTCATTTTCTTAAATGGCAGCATTGGAGACTCCACGGTCCTACAGAATATATTCAAACTCTTTCAACAGGCAACCAGGATGATAGTTAATGAAGGAAAATCCACTATTACCACCTTTGGATGCTCTCAACATGAGACCATTTTCACCACCCAGCGCTTCCCTTTCACCTCTCTGAATTTGGAAGATGGTCTCAAATACCTGGGCTTCCAGCTCAAGCCCCTTGGATACAGGATTGCAGACTGGACGTGGCTTATTGCTAAAGTGGAAAAGCGCCTACAGATCTGGTACCACAAATACCTTCCCGTGCTGGTAGATTAGTTCTTATTAAGGCTGTGATCGAGGCCACACCTGTTTTCTGGATGACCCTAGCATGGATACCGAAAGGCATTTTGAACAGGCTCCAAAGCATATGCTGCAGATTCTTATGGAAGGGTAACCAGCTGGGGAAAATCTTCGCTTGGGTCAAATGGGACAGAATTGCAATACCAAAAAGATGGGGAGGTTGGGGCATCAAAAGGCTTGATCTGTTTTCGAAAGCTCTGGCAGCAAAGCTTGGCTGGCAACTCATCACTTCCAACAGTCTCTGGACCCGGGTTGCACAAGCGAAATACATCTGGCCCATGAACCTGATGGACTGGTTTAGACAGGTACATGAAACAAATAACAACATCTCCAACATTTGGAAGGCGATGATGAATGCACTACCTCTCCTGTGACATGGCATCACGTGGAGAATGAATAATTCTACCTTTCTTCAGCAGGCATGGAAAGCGGCTCATGACTTGGACATTCCCGATCAATGGCGACTTGATTGGCAGCAATACACCGAAGCACTCACTCAAGCACATATCCGCCTGACTGATGAACCGGATGAGGTTATTTGGGCCTACGCAAAGCACGGAACATACTCCCCTAAAGAGGGCTACATCAGGCTCATGGAACCTTTCAAGCCTCAGACCATCAATCCGATCTGGAGATTACTTTGGAAGCTCAAGGCTACCCCCCGTACCCGTCTATTACTGTGGAACATACTGTTTGACAAGATTCCTACAGGTGCCAATCTGATGAAAAGATCCTTTCATGGCCCTTTTCGGTGTCATCTGTGTCGAAATGATGAAGAGAGTACTGAACACCTCTTCTTAAATTGCCCAACCTCAAAAGAATTTTGGAATTGCATCATTGCACACTATCCATCCCTTAAAGCCTGGCAAGGACACAACATTCTGGATGCTTGGAGTTCTTGGTGCCAAAACCATATGGGAAAAGCCAGGAACATGCCCCTCCTAGCCTGTTGGGCTATATGGATTGCTAGAAACCATTCCATATTCAACCTCAAGGTCCCCCATTGGCCTTCTATACTGCTCCATACCATCGCTGATTTTGATCTCCTTCCAGAGGAGGATACCAACACCCCTCCCCGCACCATCATTCCTGAAATCATAGACAAATCAAAACCGTGGGCATATTTCGATGGTTCTGCACAGGAGGCAGGATGTGGTGGAGGAGCCATTCTTTTCCTAAATGATACCCACTGTTTTAAAATCCAAATCAATCTAGGCAGGGGTACTAATAATTTTGCTGAACTCAGTACGACAAAACATCTCATACATTTTGCCTTAGAACAACACTGCAGTCATCTACAGTTGTTTGGTGATTCCAAAATCGTTTGTAACTGGCTTAACAATGCATCTCATTGTAATGCATTTTCTTTGCGGCATATTCTAGGAGAAGCTCAAAAGAGGTAGTGCATATACAGGGCAATGACTGGCTGATACTGGAGGAAATTGATGGTTCCTACCATCAATACTACCACAGACCTTTTGTAGAACTTGGTCAAATTGGGCTATAAGCCCCAATCCTTTCTGCTCACACTGTATAAATTATGTTTATTATATCTACTTTAGTGTTTCGTATATATGACTTTGCATATACAGTTTTGGTTTTGGTACATAGTTTAGTTCTCTCTGCGCAGAGACAATACAATTTTGGACTGTTTCTCTCTATCTATTGAGAGAAGGCATAGACATAATATAGTTGATAACAGACTCCCTGCGTGGAGTAACAGTGGAAAAGCTTTAATATCTTTTTTTGGACAGTCTTATGTATCTTGACAGGCAATCTTGCCTCCACATGCATATGCCTCGGCATCTACAAAATGTAATTTCTTATATATTAATAGAAATTACGACTTTTTTCCATGGGAAAAAAGAAATGAAAGCTAACCAAACCTAAAAAGTAAAAAAATCAAAACTAAATCATAACAATACAAATGAAAAAAAATAAAAAAATCTAAATGTTAAAACAATTAAAGTCTAAACCTAACTCATGCAAAGTTAAATAAAAAAAGTTGAAGTGTGTATACAGGTATCGAAAAAGGTAGCGACGTGGATGGAGATGCAACGGAGCTGTGGGACGGATTTGTTGCGGAAAGGGAATAGAAAGGAGAAACGAGGAGCTGGAATGAAGGACACAACTATGGAAACTGAGAGCTGGAGATGCAGCGTGAAGGGTTAGGAAATGAGGGCCGAGGAGTAGAGGTTGTGGGCTGGCAAAGAGGAGAAATTGCAGTGCGGGTAAGGGAGGAAAAGGCAGCAGTGATGGGCGCGGACCGAGCTTCAAGCTCGAACTTGAGAAGAGAGAAGTGGGGTTGCGATAAGGATAAGGCAGCGGGAAGATGGCAGAGAGGGATGGAGGAACGCGGGCCAAAAGGGATGTGGGTAGTAGGTAGCTGCAGATTTGAAGGAGCTAACAGGGAAATGCGAGGAGGGAAGGAAAATGAATGACAATAGGGTTTAGGAAGCCCATTTTTTGTAGAAATATAGAGGTCGTGGGCAGCATTGAGGGAGTTGTTTTAGAGGAGAAAAGCAAACATAAAATGAGGGTCGCATGCAGTGATAGAGGGTTTTGGGCCTTTCTTTAAAAAAAATTGAAATTTCTATAGAAAAATTGCAAAAAAAAAACCCCATGCAGCAGACAGAATGGTAGCCAAAGAACCCAAGAAAAATTTCCAAAAATCTTTGATTTAGTTGATATATTTTGCTCCAGATTCCTTTTCTTTTCCTTTAGGTTCTTTTAATTTAACATCAGCTCTATCAAACCCAGGAATTTCAGATTTTCCAAAAGCCTTCTTTTCTTTTTCGAGCTCTTCAGCTATGATTTGACAAGCCTTGTAGTCACCAGGCTTGGACCTTCTTAGTTCATAAGAAGTGTCAGGATTGAAAGCATCGAGATAGTATTCAAGAAGCATTTTATCAGTTGGTTTATAATTAGTAGATATTTCTCTAAGCATACCATTAAACCTTCTATTAAATTCTTCACACATCTCATTTTCTTTCTTTTTAATGATGCTAATGGCTTTTGCTAGAAATCAATCTTCTTTCTTATCACCAAATTTCTCTTAAAAAACATTAAGGGGGGAATCATATGAATCAATGTTATGATTAGGCCTATCCCTAAACCAATCCATATCATCCTGCTCAAGGGTCAAGACAAAGCATTTCATTTGCACATCCTCATAATTTTAAGCCAGAGCGAATTTAGCCCACTAAGTTTGGAAAGCATATAAATGATTTTTAACAGTGATTGCATTATTTTCTTGGAAAGCAGGTAGCTTGTCTAGACCGGTATTAGGAAGGCTATGGGGATAACCCTATATGTTAGCAAAGTTAAGAGTTTGACGATATCCATGATGTTTGGAACGAGAGGATTCAAGAAGAGTGAATGGATGTCACTAAGAGCTCCCAGGCCGAGATTATGAAGGAGTGTATGAGAAGAGAGCTTGTGTAATCTATCTATGAGAGCCCTTTCAGGATTCGGAGCAGGATTAGCCAAGTTGCTTGGATTCCTCCTAGTACAAGCCCCTGTAGAAGATGAAGGAAGTGGAGTCACCACTCGGACAAAAATCTAACTTAGACACAGAAGATGATATGAGATGAAGATGGAAGGATCTAATGATGAGAAGATATGAGAGGACCAAGGACAGAAAACTCTGTCCCTGACAACGACGCCAAAAATGTTGTTGCACAAAGTTTCTAGGCACCACGACAATGCTCAGAGCAAGGGTTATCACTCTAATCCTTACTCAGTTTAGACTCTCCTAGACAAATCAAGGGGTATGAGTAAGGATTAGAGTGACAACCCTTACTCTGAGCGTTGTCATGGTGCCTAGACACTTTGTGCGACAACACAGTGTTCTTGTGAAAATAACAAAGTCAGATCGACTGAAAGCAGCCCAGCCATGCTGCGTAGCTGAAATCTGCATTCACCTATTTTTTATATAAGAGTTGTCTTTAGTGCTATTTTTTTGGAGTTTCAGGTGCTAGCGGAAACTTGCACGATTACCCATCAAACTTGTGATTTCAATGAACTTGTGATTTCAATGAATTTCTGCAAGTCGCACTAAAGACAACTCGCTCTATATGTAGTCTGATGGACAACTCGCTCTATATATGGAATCAGATGGCATAATCGTTTTTGTTTATTAGCCACCACACCTAATTTTGATCAAATCAAATAGGGATTATGGAGTATATGCATTCCGATGGGATAATAGTTTTTGTTTATTAGCCGCCACACCTAATTCTGATAAAATGAAATAGGGATGATGGAGTTTAATGGCATAATCGTTTAGCCGCGACACCTAATTCTGATCAAATCAAATAGGTATTATGGAGTCATAGTGTTAGTGTATAGTGATAATTATGCTTGGAGCAGCTTTAAGGTATACATAGTTTTGTTTGGAATTGGACCACAAAACCTGTAGAGACGAAACCTTCCCACTTAATAGTTGGACCACATACTCAGACTTCAATGTATAGTGACAATGTAGGGTTAGGAAATAATAATAATTTTTAAAGATAAATTTTAATTTCTCACAAATTTAAAAATGGTTATTTCTTGTTAATCACCCAATTAATTAAATTTTAAAAAATATTTTTAATTTTCAAAATATTCAATTTAATATTTTAATTTTAATGAACTTTAAAGATTTTTTTCAAAAATTTAATAATTAATTAAATTAAGCTTAATTTGACTTGCAACCAATTACAATATAATCTATCTTACTTTACTTATAGAAATAAAAATATATATTTTTATATATAAAAATGTGAGATTTATATACTCAATTTGACTTGCGATCAATTACAATATAACCTGTCTTACTTTACGTATAGAAATAAAAATATATATTTTTATATATAAAGAAGAGAAATTAATATAATGTATAAATAATATTATTAAGAAATAGTATGCATCCATCTTAATTCTAGATTTCCATGTGCAAATTTCTTCAAAGTTTTATATATATATATATATATATATATATATATATATATATATATATCTTAAAAGATTTCACCCCTCCAATCGCTTCATAAAACTTTAATTAAAATAAATTTATATTAATTATATATAAAACTCAAAAAGATCCAATACTAATATTACAATATCAACACAAATAAAAATAAATAAAATAAAAAACTCAGATACAAATTAACAAAACAGATAAATTATAAGTAAAAAACACTATAAAAATAAAAGTCATAGACACTGTAAACTTATTACCATTATTGTTATATATAAAATTCAAAAATTATAAATAACTAAAATCATAATTTTTTATAAAATTATATATATATATATTAATAAATACAAATATAATACACTTAGATTTTAATTTTTGTGATTTATATTGTAGATAAATGTCTTTCGGAATAATTATATTATTACAATTTGGTTATCATTTTCAACCAACCAATATGATTCATCTTCCTTCTGATAATAAACCTCATTAATTAATAAAGATAAATCACATTAATTAATTCCACATATCAACTAAATTATAATAATATGATTACTCTTAAAAACATGTATCTATAATACACCTAATTATTAAACAAAGTCTCCTCCTGCCTTAACTCTTGATTATTCAGATGGGTAATCGCTCCGGGTCATCCGTGGTAAAATTAAGTAAACAAAGTGAGTATTACACTGAATATTGCAGGAGAATATTTCAACGTGGCAGCAATACCCGATGATGAAGTATCCGGACACAAATATGATATGTCTTGAAACGTAAAGCGAATCTGTGTTCAAGATTTTGCCCCATAAAATTAATATGGGACAATGCATCTCTCCATCGGATATATATTATATAATCCGTACCTTTTTCTAGAATTCGATTCCGGATAAACTACCTATATTTCACCTTCAATAAACAATTAAATAAATCTTAAAAATTACATTTCAGTGTTTCTGGCCTGTCTGAGACGATTTACGGTTTTCCTTTTGTCGGAATTTGGTGAAATGTTTGATTGTGTTGTATATAGTTTTTTTGTTTTTTTTTTTTTTTTTATTTATTTTATAGAGTATATGAATTTAGCATTCGAAAAATTCATTATATATGTTGAAATTTGACGTTTTAAATTTAAATTTGATTTCAACCAGTTTTTATAGAAAAATTAGACGAATTAAATAGTAAAAAATAAAATATTTTTTTTGGTAGGTAAGCATCCACGGGGATTTGAACCAATGACCTATCACAAGGAGTGTCTTAATAGTGCACCCATTCACTGTCAATCCAAAGCCCCGTGCCCACAAGTGTGGTTCATCGTCACGACAAGTTGAAGAAACAAATCCAGCTTAGCATGTTAAATAGTGTGAGCAGAGACTCCAAAGGCTATCCTACTAACGACTAATTTTGACTTTAGGACTAGCGTCAAGATTTAATGGAAATTAGTTAAATTATGTGAATATATAACAATATAAAATAATTTAAAAAATGTTAAAGGTTAGTTAGAAAGTTGTTAAAAATTATAATTTGTTATTTAAATGGGACTTAAAGTATCAATTATACGTGTGTGTGTGTATATATATATATATATATATATATATATATAAATAAATAAATATAAAGAAATATATACAAAGGTTAGTTAGAAAATTATTGGAATAATAAAATTGAAATATACATAAAAATAATAATATATAAAGTTTAATTACTAAAGTTATAAAAGGTAAAAAGATTTTATTTCATTTTAATAAATAAATTCATATATATATATATATATAAATATAAATAATAATAATAATAATAATAATAAAATAATAATAATAATAATAATAACGAAAATTAAATGAATAATAAATTAATTAGAATAAATAAATTAAGGGAGAAAAATAAAAATAAATAAATAATAATAAATAAATAAATAAAATTAATTAATTAATTGAAATAAATAAAACAAGCGAAGAAGAAAAAAAAAACCTAATAATAATAATAATAAAGAAAATTAAATTAATAAATAAATCAAGTGAGCAATATTTTAAAAAAAATAAAAATATATATATATATATATATATATATAATAATAATAATAATAATAAACATATATATATATATATATAGATATATACAGATACAAAATGAGAGACCCTAGGAGGAAGGAGAAGACAAGGTGCCAAGGAAAAACAGCGACATGAAGGAGAACCAACAAAAGCAAGAAAGGGTAAGACTAGGAAGAAAGGGTCGGGATCCAATAGCTACTGATCTTCTAGCCGTCATCTCTATTAAGATTGCTCGGCCTTCTTTCAATTTCAATAGCTTCCCTGAATTTACGGTGACGGAACTGAGTAACCCTGGCAATAACCTTGGCCTCCTCAATACACACATGATGCTTGGTCTTTTCCTCATGCTCTGCTAACATTGAAGACTTGGTTCTTCCATGTCTTAGGTCTGCTACATGTTTGCTAATCCTTTGATGGATGGAGCGCCCTGTTTCCCCGATATAGGGGGTCCCACAAGAACAGGGGATCAAGTAGACACCCTTCATATTTTTAGGATCAATGGGATCCTTCACTGATCCGAGGGATTTGTGAATAGTGTTGAGGGCCTGAAGGTTGAGGGAATATCATACTTCTTAAGAATCCGAGCAATCTTGTCAGTGGTTCCTTGGACATAGAGAAGATGGACCCCTAGCCGACGCTCTTTAGGTTCTTTTTTAATTAACGAGTTTTTAGAGGCTTTTAGGAACGATTTCTGACCTAGGCGGCTACTATAGCCATTCTCCATAAAGACATTAAGGAGATGGGATTTCTCTTTATCGAAACTCTCCCTATTAGAAATCCTTAGGGCTCGAGTAGCGAGTGTGTTAAGAACACCCAACTTTTGAGCAGGGAAATGATGGGAATCGGCATGAAGATACTGCTCAGTATGCATTTTTTTCCGGGATACTGAGTGCGAGAGAGAACCATCATTATTCTTCGATATAAGAATATCCAAGAAAGGGAGGCAACCATTGACCTCTTTTTCCATAGTGAACTTAATGGCAGAGGATTGATAGCTGAGGTGGTTGAAGAAGAGATCTAACTCCTTCGAGCCATGGGACCAGATGACATTAGTGTCATCGACTTTCCTGTTATCTTTAAAGACATGACATTCTAAAATGAAACGCTTCTTCTTCTTCTTCTTCTTTTTGCCCGAAAAAAATATACAAATTAAAAGATATGACATTCTAAAATGAAATGATTATGTTTTTCTATTTTTTTATTTTTTTTATGAAAAAAATATTTGCCAGAAGCCTTCTTATCTTTTTCCAGCGCTTCAGCTGTGATTTGACAAGCCTTGTAGTCACCAGGCTTGGACTTTCTTAGTTCATAAGAAGTGTCAGGATTGAAAGCATCGAGATAGTATTCAAGAAGCATTTTCTAAGTTGGTTTATAATTAGTAGATATTTCTTTAAGCATACCATTAAACCTTCTATTAAATTCTTCACACGTCTCATTTTCTTTCTTTCTAATGATGCTAATGGCTTTTGCTAGAAATTGATCTTCTTTCTTATCACCAAATTTCTCTTTAAAAGCATTAAGGAGGGAATCATATGATTCAATGTTCTGATTAGGCCTATCCCTAAACCAATCCATATCATCTTGCTCAAGGGTCAAGACAAAGCATTTCATTTGCACATCCTCATAATTTTGAGCTAGAGCGAATTTAACCCACCGAGTTTGGAAAGCATATAAATGATTTTTAACAATGATTGCATTATTTCCTTGGAAAGCAGGTGGCTTGTTTAGACCAGTATTAGGAAGGTTATGGGGATAACCTTGGATGTTAGCAAAGCTAAGAGGTTGATAGATATCCATGATTTTTGGAACAAGAGGATTCAAGCAGAGTGAATGGATGTCACTGAGAGCTTCCTGGCCGAGATTGTGAAGGAGTGTACCAGAAGAGAGCTTGCGTAATCTATCTCTAAGAGCCCTTTTAGGATCCAGAGCAGGATTAGCCAAGCTGCTTGGATTCCTCCTAGTACACGCCCCTGTAGAAGATGAAGGAAGTGGAGTCGCCACTCGGACAAAAATCTAACTTAGACATAGAAGATGATATGAGATGAAGATGGAAAGATCAAACGATGAGAAGATATGAGAGGACTAAGGACATAAAACTTTGTCCACGGCAACGACGCCAAAAAATGTTGTTGCACAAAGTTTCTAGGCACTGCGACAATGCTAAGAGCAAGGGTTGTCACTCTAATCCTTACTCAATTTAGACTCTCTCCTAGACAAGTCAAGGGGGGTGAGTAAAGATTAGAGTGACAACCCTTACTCTGAGCGTTGTCACGGTGCCTAGACACTTTGTGTGACAACACAGTGTTCTTGTGAAAATAATGAAGTCAGATCAACTGAAAGCAGCCACGCCACACCACGTAGCTGAATTCTGTATTCACTTATTTTTTATATAGGAGTTGTCTTTAGTGTTATTTTTTTGGAGTTTCAAGCGCTGGCGGAAACTTGCACGATTACCCATCAAACTTGTGATTTCAATGAATTTCTGCAAGTCGCACTAAAGACAACTCGCTCTATATATGCAGTCAGATGGCATAATCGTTTTTGTTTATTAGCCACCACACCTAATTTTGATCAAATCAAATAGGGATTATGGAGTATATGCAGTCCACTGGCATAATCGTTTCTGTTTATTAGCCGCCACACCTAATTCTGATAAAATGAAATAGGGATTACAGAGTATATGCAGTCCAATGGCATAATCATTTAGTCTGCGCACCTAATTCTGATCAAATCAAATAGGGATTATGGAGTCATAGTGTTAGTGTATAGTGATAATCGTGCTTGGAGCAGCTTTTAGGTATACATAGTTTTGTTTAGAATTGGACCACAAGACTTGTAGGGACAAAACCTCCCCACTTAATTGTTGGACCACATTCTCGAGCAACGTTAAGGTATACATAGTCCTGCATGGGATTGGACCACAAAACCTATAGAGACCAAACCTTCCCACTTAATAGTTGGACCACAAACTCAGAGTTCAATGTATAGTGACAATGTAGGGTTAGGAAATAATAATAATTTTTAAAAATAAATTTTATTTTTTCACAAATTTAAAAATGGTTATTTCTTGTTAATCACCCAATTAATTAAATTTTAAAAAATATTTTTTAATTTTCAAAATATTCAATTTAATATTTTAATTTTAATAAACTTTAAAGATTTTTTTAAATTTTTTTATAATTATTTAAATTAAACTTAATTTGACTTGCAACCAATTACAATATAATCTGTCTTACTTTACTTATAGAAATAAAAATATATATTTTCATATATAAAAATGTGAGATTTATATACTCAATTTGACTTGCAATCAATTACAATATAACCTGTCTTACTTTACGTATAGAAATAAAAATACATATTTTTATATATAAAGATGAGAGATTTATATAATGTATAAATAATATTTAAATTAAACTTAATTTGACTTGCAACCAATTACAATATAATCTGTCTCACTTTACTTATAGAAATAAAAATATATATTTTTATATATAAAAACGTGAGATTTATATACTCAATTTGACTTGCAATCAATTACAATATAACCTGTCTTACTTTACGTATAGAAATAAAAATATATATTTTTATATATAAAGATGAGAGATTTATATAATGTATAAATAATATTATTAAGAATTAGTATGCATCTATCTTAATTATAGATTTCCATGTGCACAGTAAATTTTCCATGTGCAAATTTCTTCAAAATTATATATATATATATATCTTAAAAGATTTCATCCCTCCAATCACTTCATAAAACTTTAATTAAAATAAATTTATATTAATTATATGTAAAACTCAAAAAGATCCCATACTAATATTACAATATCAACACAAATAAAAATAAATAAAATAAAAACCTCACATACAAATTAACAAAACAGATAAATTATAAGTAAAAAACACTATAAAAATAAAAGTCATAGACACTTTAAACTTATTACCATTATTATTATATATAAAATTCAAAAATTATAAATAACTAAAATCATATTTTTTTATAAAATTAATTTAAAATATATATATATATATATATATATATTAATAAATACAAATATAATACACTTAGATTTTAATTTTTGTGATTTATATTGTAAATAAATGTCTTTCAGAATAATTATATCATTACAATTTGGTTATCGTTTTCAACCCACCAATATGATTCATCTTCCTTCTGAAAATAAACCACATTAATTAATAAAGATAAATCACATTAATTATTCTTAAAAACATGTATCTATAATACACCTAATTATTAAACAAAGTCTCCTCTTGCCTTAACTCTTGATTATTCAGATGGTAATCGCTCCGGGTCATTCGTGGTTAAATTAAGTAAACAAAGTGAGTATTACACTGAATATTGCAGGAGAATATTTCAACGTGGCAGCAATACCCGATGATGAAGTATCCGGACACAAATATGATATGTCTGGAAACGTAAAGCGAATCTGTGTTCAAGATTTTGCCCCATAAAATTAATACGGGACAATGCATCTCTCCATCGAATATATATTATACAATCCGTACCTTTTTCTAGAATTCGATTCCGGATAAACTACCTATATTTCACCTTCAATGAACAATTAAATAAATCTTAAAAATTACATTTCAGTGTTTCTGGCCTGTCTGAGACGATTTACGGTTTTCCTTCTGTCGGAATTTGGTGAAATTTTTTTATTGTGTTGTATATATATATATATTTTTACAGGTTATATATGAATTTAGCACTAGAAAAATTCATGATACATGTTGAAATTTAACATTTTAAATTTAAATTTGATTCCGACAAGTTTTTATAAAAAATTTGGACAAATTAAATGATAAAAAATAAAATAAAATTAATGTCTGCCAGCCAAATAGATTATACAACAGATTACTTTTTTATTCGGTTAATGTATCCTGCCTTTTTTCTCATAAAAATTCACAAATACATTATCCTAAAAATCAGCTACTTTCCTGTTATCTTTAAAGACATGACATTCTAAAATAAAATGCTTATGTGTTTCTATTTTTTTCCCAAAAAAATATACAAATTAAAAGGCAATTTAGACGGGAAAAACTCTTACAATGGATTCTTTTCAATTTGGTCAACATATATCGTGAGGCACAACACTTCCGCACAAAACATGTTATAACGAGGTTCGACGCAAAGGCGCGAGGCTTAATCTCAGAAGTACGAACGACCTGCAAGTATGAGCACTCTCATTCACAATGCCATGATAGTTACCATGGATCCCGAGTTCAGGGTTTATCCTAACGGGGCTCTGTTCATAAAAGCCGATAAGATCCATGCAATTGGCTCTTCTTCCCATATTCTGAACCAATTTTCAGCTGAAGCTGCCGAGGTTATTGACCTGTGTGACCGCATTCTTCTTCCAGGTATGAAACTTTCTTTAACAGTCCAGGTTTTATCAACTTTAAAATGATCGCCATATTAAATTCTTTGTGCCAGAGATTCGTTCAATGAATCATCTCAAGTAAGTTGAAGTTGGGGAGCTTCTTTAAATTGACATATAATAAGGTCTCAATAAAGCATTTCACTAAAAAAAATAAAGCTCATTTGAATCTTTACTATCTGAAAAGCGAATAAATAATTACAAAATTTTAGTGCTTAGTTCATGCAAATCTGTAGACTGCATTAGACACCTATAG
This sequence comes from Pinus tabuliformis, assembly GCA_031772625.1. NCBI lineage: Eukaryota > Viridiplantae > Streptophyta > Pinopsida > Pinales > Pinaceae > Pinus > Pinus tabuliformis. The sequence goes on from CM062808.1 coordinate 737,739,106, forward strand.
ATACTAATCATTGATACAATTAAATATTTAGGAACTGTTCCTCGGGCATAGCAGGCCCCTGATCTTAAGCACTTTGTCTTCAGAGCAGTCGAGTATTCAGTTACAACTACAGCTGTCAATGGAAGGTGGTTCCATCTGATTTTGGTTATGCAATTTTCCTGTGCTGTAGTGGTTTTGGTGGATAGATATTGTAGGACCTCCGGCCTCATCAGTTAATGGGATGCTTGAGATGTACCACTATGTGGGTCCCTTTCGATTCTGAGTATGGTTTCCATACAGAATAACCAAGCCATTAAAAGGCGCAGCAGGTGGGCTGCCACGAAAAATCCTTTATCAAGGTTCTTAGAGAAATTTTTTTAACATTCAAGATTTTTTCAATTTTATAATGGTTGTCATATTAAATTTTTGGGCTAGAGACAGTTAGAACAGTATGTTAACATTTTCTTTGGCATGGTTTTTAACTGGTTTTTCTCAGTAAAGAGATTGTTAGAAGGTTGAGTCAGCTCATCATTAATTTGAACATTAATTGGAATAATAAGAAAATTGAATTACAAAAAGCAAAAAACAGCTAATGATGCATAGACTATATTTAATGTGATGATATGATAGACCATAAAATTTCATTCATTCATAAATCACCTCAAATAAATTGAAGTTGATGAGTTTCTTTAAATTGACATATAAAAAAAGTCTCTTTCTTTCCGTACGGATGGATCGCATACGAATTTAAATTATCTAGCATCATTCGATGTCTAAGCATCAGAATAAAGCATTTCTCACACTCTTTGCAGACAAAGGGAAAGTCTCGAGGAATCAATCATAGTTAAAGAAAAAGTAGAACTCATTTGAATCTTTTCAATTTGAAAAGCGAGTAAATAATTACAAAATTTTAGTACTTAGGTCATTCCAAACGGCAGGCTGCATTGCCCACCATTAGATACAAAATGGGAGAACGCTACAGATAACTAATCATTAACATAATTAAATATCTAAGAATTGTGCCTGGGGCACAAAAGGCCCCCCACCTTAAGCACTTCGTCTTCAGAGTAGTCGAGGATTCAGTTATACCTACACCTACACCCGTCACTGAAAAGTGGTCCATTTCATTTTGGCTATGCAATTTTCCTGTATTGTATTGTGTAATATCATTAATGGGAAATTTAACAGTAGATACCAGAGTTGAACTCGAACAACAAAATAATAGCAAATAAACACGCAGCCAACAAATTGATACACCAATAGATGCTAATAAAATCACTGAGTCATTTTATTAATCTACTGAAAGAGTACATCAACATGAAGGAATAGTGGAACCTGAGCTTGCCAAGCAAGCAAAGCAAAACCCAGAGAAGGATCTCTGATGCGATTGATGAATGACTCTAGCAATGATGTAGATGGTCCGGTGAGACGACTACTACAACCTGCTACTGCGAAACTGCTCTCTCCAAAACTCCAATGAAGTGAGATTTTTGAGTGAAATCTCCTCAAGAGTGTTGGGTTTTCGTTCAACACCCACTAGCACACGTGAGGGTTTCCGTCATGGGGCTACCAATGAAGTAGAGAACCGGGTTCTCAACCTCTCATACAAGAAGAAATATCAAATCCAAGATGTCCTCTAATGGCCCCCTCCTCATTTTTTATGATGGACCTCTATAGAACCTCTTATTTTATTATTATTTTAATCATGAAGCACTTTTCCTTCTTTTATTTCAATCAAAATATTCTTTTTTATGTGAGAAAAGCGTAAATTGGCCACCATGCCTCCTCAGGTCACTAAAAATCACTTCTAACCATCTCGTTTTGTAGATCTTCTCGTTATCGTTCCAACTTCCAACGCACTATTACATTAAAGTGTTCTGCGAAGTATTCCTCTCGAAATGCCCCCTTAAGCTTAATTAATCGAGTCAGGCCTATTAATAACTCTATTTTTTGAAAGTTGTCGGAATGCTACAAAACGAAAGGCAAATTGTGCGAATGATGGAATATACCAAGCGAATGCCATCAGACCTCATAAAACTCCTCAAAACCCCTTCAAAAGTCCCTAGGCTTGCTAAGGACGCCAACCTGCACCTGTGACCTGTCTGCCTCCAACTTTGAAAGTCCATCCTATCCATGTCATAAGGAATACCAAAAAAAGGAACATTAGAAATCCTCCCACCCCAAGATTGCTTGCCCTCAAGCAATGCAAACTTGTGGACCAGTCTGGTGGCCCAATGTAATTGAGACCCAATGCCTGGATCCCATACAAACCACTGGGTGATGGTATGCCTCTGTGTCAACCCACCATGAATGGACCCCTCAATGCTCGGATCCCATACAAACCACTGGGTGATGGTATGCCTCTGTGTCAACCCACCATGAATGGACCCCTCAATGCTCGGATCCCATACAAACCACTGGGTGATGGTATGCCTCTGTGTCAACCCACCATGAATGGACCCCTCAATGCTCGGATCCCAAACTAATCTCTAACTAAACCTATCATCAACCAATCCTCCTGGATCCCAATGCCACCAAGAACAAGTATCAATGCTCCATGGCTCTCGTTGTGTTATAACTCCAACCATGAGTGTTGCTCCATCCATTGTGTACCAACTCATCACCTCTCTCCAATCCAACCCTTGGCATAAACCAAGGTCAATCTCACCATGTTGATGTTGTGCTGAAATACTGATGAGTGGCCAACCTACATCCTGCTGCCAACTGGAGCATGTAGTATCCCTCACATCTAAGGGCTCCTGCAGTGCAATGCTCCTGACTAAAAATGATACTCCATCAATAGGGTACCAGCTCATGATCTCTCGCCAATCCAATGCATGGACACCTGTGTAAGAAACAAGTCTACTATGCTAATATGGGTCCTTGCTCAACAATATTTGTTTAAGGAAACTTTCCCCTCGCTTTATAATGGGCAATGTGGGCAAGATGTGCTACAACCCATGTTTATGTACTCCTGGAGAGGGATGCTCCCTGAAAGTACTGCAACTCTGCTAGCTGCCTGTGCAAGTACCTGCACCTCATCAGTGGGTCGGCCCAAAGATGGATGCACCACTATCTCAAAAAGATTCACCCTCATCTAGCTAAAAACTTCGACCTCTTTCAAAACTATCCCGTCAGACCCTCGCACCTCCTGCGGAAATATGTCTGCAAATATTGCGCTCTGACAACATGTGTCTGCTAGGAATACAACCCTGCTGGTTGCCTGCACATCTGTATGCCCCTCATTAATGGCTGACCCTAGGAACTGTTGCTCATCCTCCACTATGGGCTCAACATGAGCCACTAGATGACTCTCAAAAAATGGCCCATCACACATACTGTGCTCCAGTGTGTGCTGTGCACGCTGACTCATCGAACATGGATGTATATCTGGGCTACTGTCATCATCTCTACAAGTCTGCTCAAACCCCTCTATGTGCTCACCATATTGGATCGCCATTGGTAGATCACCTCCCTAGTCTCGTCCTCACATGGGAATAATCTGTTGTTGATCAAACCTATCCACCAGATAGTTAAGCATGCCATGGTTGCTGCCATCATCCCCAAATGCCCACTGATGTCCTCCCGAAGAATCCTCATATGGATGGTCAGAATGAGTCTTCCCTTGATCTACCTCTGTCATCCCCTCTCTGTCACTCAAGCATGATTGGTCAAGTCCCCAAGGTTCCTTGTAGACGAAGCAAAGACCCTTTCTTCTTAACTCGTTCTTGCTACATGTCCCATCAACCCTCAACTCCTCCTCCCTGGTCAACTGCCTCATGAGTAGATTTATGTTTTTCTCAACCAACCTTTTGGCTAGCTCATAAGCAACAGGTGAGACCAACTACTCTCTCCTCCAAACGGACAACAATCAAGACTGCAACTCTCGGCAAATGGCATCACGGCCTCTCCTACATGATGATAAGATGGACTGCATGTATGTTTTGACTGAGTTAGGATGATGTCTCCTAATGCTGAGAAAGTATTGGAACATTTGCAGAATCAAGTCATCACACTCTAGATCAAACATGATTTCATAAGTATTGGTCATGGTCATAATTTCCAAAACCTGAAGCTTCTTCCCAAATGTAGGACCCATGGAGTTTTCCAAGTCTAGTAAGGTTTCTACCATCAGCTTGAAGACTCTCTTCATAACATCATCATTGTAAGGAGCTATAGGGGCGGTTAGCATCATGATGCTACTAAGACAAGAGACAACTGGAAGTGTGATCCCTTCACAAGGGTACTCCAAAAACTTGGGTTGTATTAAAGCTAGCATGGCGGGTTTCAAGGCCCTCATCAACTTCTTCCCCTCTAACTGGTTTACCTTAGAAAGGAGTGTGTCTAGTTCTTCTAACTTGGAAAGGGCCTTCAATGTAACCTTCATGTGTTTCAAATCTGTTCCAAGTGCAAGGATTTTGTGTCCAATCATCAGTTCCTTCTGCAAATCTCTTGCTGGTCATGGTTAAGAATGGCATTGATCTCTTCTGAGAAAGGTTTGTTGGCTAGTTTCATTTTCTGATCTATATTGTGGTCCATTGAGGGACTGCTGTGTTGGTGCATGAAATGTTTTATATACTCCATTATTACAAGGTTCATACAAAATGGCCATAGTAATTCAAGACTGGACATTAACATGCTACTGTAGGTGTGATGTATATAGTTTGATTTTCAGGTACAGTGATACAATTGAGATGCCAGGTCCTAATTCAGAGTTTAACCATTAACTGGAGCATCACATATTATTATGCATGACAGAAATAACCCACTGATATTCAATAGTGCAACTCATTCCCACCCATTCCAATGCTATTATACACACTCAGGAATCAACTATTATTGTCTCTTTGTCTACCAACTGGAAAAATTAAAATTAGCAGTAACACAACATAGTGAACAAAATATGGAACCTGGAATTTACACAGTTCTGGGATTAAAATTGATTTTGCACGGTAAAAGGAACAATGGAACCTGATATAGCAGCTGCCACCATAAACTTGTCTTTCACCTACTTGTGATATGGAGGGACTGTGCATAGAAGAAAAGCCAACGAACCATACTCCAAAATGTACCTCCACGAGCTCAGGTCCAGTGTGTCACTCACAAGGTAGAGATACATGCATAGGTATAGTAATATTTCTCGCACGCAGTCCTGAAATATGAGTAAATGGGCTGATAATAGTCACCTAGTATGCTGCCACTGTTCTAGGTAAACTTTGCTCATCATTTTTTTAAAGCTTGCTAACCAATCACGCAGAGAGGAAAAGTTGTTCTCTTCCCTGAACCACAGTCTCGGCCTCTAATATCTTAAACCCGTCCAAGAGAAGTAAGGAAATCGACCAACATTCAAAGCTAGGGCTCAACTTTCATTATTGTGGGAGCTTGACTTCCATTTGGTAGCAGAATCAACCTCTTTCCTCAAAGATTCGGACAACAGAGAGAAATATTTGTTTTCTCCTTCCAACAATGATTTTGGTTCCTTCATAATGAACACTCCTGTTATAGAGATCTGCTTCTCGGGTTTCTTAACGAACAATCTTCAATAATTCGCTGGAAAATACCCACAGATTCGATTCTATGAAAACAATCATGAGATCTTTCTCTCTGGTCTGGAACGACTTGGCATCCACAAATAAATTCTGATGTGATTTGATCTCTGAGGGAAATTCGACCATATGGCAGAATTAACTCATCCTTGCTCCTCAAAACAACATGGTTGTTTTCTTGTGGGTAACTCGGCCTCTTATGACATTCTGAGAATTTATGGAAGGAAACCCACATACAACTTGAAGGAGAATATCAAACAATGAATCTCCAAAACTCGGTCTCCAAAATTGGTTTTTTTTTTTTTTGTGCGTTTTTCCTTAGTGCCAAGTTATGAAAATAGACCCTCCTTAAAGTCTTTCTCAAAATTAATGTCGCCCCTCTGCAAATGCGGCTTCTCTAGATGGTCTTCTATGGCCCTTGATTTTTTGCTTCAACCCTCTTTGTACTAACAGTGCTCAAGTGTCTAGCAAATGATGGCTTTCAGCCTTGCAACCTTGGTCAAATTCTGCCTTCGAAATTTTCAAAACGGCCCACTGGAATCAATCTCGGCCTCCAACTAATGGTGAACTCGACCCGACCCTCGCATGAACTCGATCATTTCCATCACTGATTTGATTGGACGGCTCGCTGGATATTCACTCCTTCAAAGTAATTTAAGCTCGACTCCTTTGGTAAAAATAATTTGGGTACCATATAATAAATTTGCCCCCTTTATAAAACTCAGCGAATTTTTGAATTTCAGCCCTTCTATACTTGTAAAAATTTGTGGCTCCACAAAAAGAATTCGACCTTGGAAATAATAATGTCGATTTTGCTTGGATAATTTTACCAAATCAATAACACTTGCCTTCCGTAAAATAACATTTGGCTCCCCTAAAATTTACCATGACCCACATAATTCGTCCATGCTAATTTAATTTGGCCACCATATGAATTTTTCCCTATAGTTAATACCCATGTGACAATTTCAGTGAAATTTTGTTGCACATTCAATAAGGAAATTTGTCGAGCTTCCTTTTTTTCTCTTTTTTTTTAACAAATTCTCATTTTGTTGCAGGAATTGGGTTTTCAAATTCTCCAGAAAAATCCCTCCAAATAATGGTTGCAGTTGAAAACTAGAAAAACCCTCAGGCTAAGCCAAGATCAAGGCTCTGATACGATTGTAATATCCCTAATGGGAAATTTAACAGTGGATACCATAAATGAACTCGAACAACAAAATAATAGCAAATAAACATGCAATCCACAAATTGATACACAAATAGATGCCAATAAAATCATTGATCCATTTTATTAATCCACTGAAAGAGTACATCAACATGAAGGAATAGTGGAACCTAAGCTTTCCAAGCAAGCAGAGCAAAACCCAGAAAAAGATCTTTGACCCAACTGATGAATGACTCTAGCAATGATGTAGATGGCTCGGTGAGAAGACTGCTACAAACCTGCTATTGCAAAACTGCTCTCTCCAAAACTCCAATGAAGCACTGTGAGATTTCTGAGTGAAATCTCCTCAAGATTGTTGGGTTTTCGTCCAACACCCACTAGCACACCCGAGGGTTTCCGTCCTGGGGCTACCAATGAAGTAAAGAATTGGGTTCTCAACCTCTCATACAAGAAGAAATATCAAATCCAAGATGTTTTCTAATGGCCTCCTCCTCCTCTTTTATAAATTTGATGGACCCTTCTAGAACGTCCTATTTTATTATTATTTTAATCATGGAGCACTTTTCTCCCTTTTATTTCAATTAAAATATTCCTTTTAATGTGGGAAAAGGGGAAATTGGCCACTATGTCTCCTCAGGCCACTGAAAACCACTTCTAACCATTTCGTCGTGTAGATCTTCTCGTTTTGGTTCCAACGAGCTATTACAATAAGGTGGTCTATCAAGTATTCCTCCTGAAATGCCACCTTAAGCGTAATTAATTGAGTCAGGCCCATTAATAACTCTGTTTTTTGAAAGTTGTCAGAATGCCATGGAACAGAAGGAAAACTGTGCAGATGATGGAATATATAAAGTGAATGCCATCAGACCTCATAAAAACTCCTCAAAACCCCTCCAAAAGCCCCTGGGCCTACTGAGGATGCCAACCTGCACCTGTGACCTGTCTGCCCCCAACTCTGAAAGTCCATCCTATCCATGCCATAAGGAATACCAAAAAAAGGAACATTACATATTGAATTAGCTGTATAGTTATTGTAGGACCTCCGACCTTGTCAATTAATGGGATGCTTTAAATGTACCGCTATGTGGATCACCTTGGATATTAAGTGTGGTCTCCATACGAAATAATAGAGCCCATAAAAAGGCGCAGTAGGTGGGTTGCCACAAAAAATCCTTTATCAAAGCTCTTATATTAGCTTCCTTGACTAGATACATGATAATGGATTACATCATAAGTCTGACTTTGCAATCCAAAGTATATTTTGATAAACAAAACTTCACTCCGAAGGGTGAGTAAAGAGCAGTGTTCCAAGGGGAGGCGTCCCCCATGGTTGGGTGCATGCACCCTGTTGTCGCCTAGATTTTATAGGCATGCAACAACACTCAGGGCGGAGGATGTCACTCTGATCCCCACCCACTCCGTTCTAGTCGTCTCCCAACAATAGGCTATGGGGAGGTAGTCCCTATGGAAAATGAAATGAGAGACAAGTTGGGGACCAACTTATCTAGGAGACACAGTTGAGTGGCCTAGCCACTTGGTTAATTTTAAGCAAGATATAAGATAGGATTTACTATTGAGACCAGTGCCTTATGGAGTCAAATTCTCGCTTATTGATAAATTAGACACCAAGTAACTGGATGGACAACTGCTGCTTAGGATGATGTGCAAGGAATATGAGTGCCTCTTGAATTACGATCGCTTAGATGGCTTGAATATACGTTATCTCAACAAGTACCTTAAACATAAGAAAATGTGTCGAGATATAAAATGCCAACAAGATACAAGAGATATCATCAATAACCACGAGAGATTTTAACTTTAGATCCTCAATACAAGATGCCAATGACATTTACTAGAGACAATTAAAAAACCTTCAAGATGGTCCAATGATTCAATAATTTTATTGCTAATAATGCAAATAATTTTAAACACTTAATAGATGGGGGGGTTAGTGCTCTTGTAATTACTTCAAATGCTAATTAGATGATTAATGCAGATAATGAGACCTCAAAAGACAAGTGATGTAACATGAAATACTTAACCACGTAGCAAGATTTTCAGTGACAAATTCAGAATTTCTGCTAAATCAGAAAATCATTAGATCAGGTCTTGTGATTTATGAATAGTGACTAAGGAAAGTCGATGCAATTAATTCCTTATGTGAATAAAACAACCTACCACTGGGGTCACTTTGCCAAGACTTTTGTGATGCTATATGCAAAGATAATATCATTGCAATGCCAAAATTTGATCTATATTAGACTTCTGCAAAATGGGATATCATACCTCTAATAGTGAAATCAAATGCAATGATGGCCAAATACTTACAGTTACACTTTCAATGAGTGTGAGCTAGATTAGAGTGTTTTTTATCGAGTGATATCATATGAAAATCTGAATAAACCTTTCATGATAAATATGTTGATTTCTGGTAGCATCGAATGTGCTCTAAGTCTCAAATTTTGCAGGGAGGCTTAGACACATGTATTCCACAATACCTAGAAATCGTTTGGGAAAGTCCACCCGGAGACAATTTTATTAAAATAATTAATTATTTTTAATGGGTCCCTAAGTCTAAACTTAGGAAATTAAAATAATTAATGGGTATTAATCTGAACTGTGGGTGTAACTTCTAGAAGAAGACGAAGGTCAAGTCCAAATGATTTGAGCCATTGATTAGAATCTAATTTGGGTTGTTGGTTCTCAACTGGAGTATCATAAGAAGGACATTGATGGGCATTTGGAAGAGAACACTAGAGGCAGATACTCAGTTACCCGAGTAAGATTGATTTTCTCACTCGTCGAAGTTCGGCAAGAGAAAATCAAATCAGAGGGAGAGTTGCAGGTGAGAAGGAGAGAGAGGGCATTTGCATCAGTCGAGAGTGCAGGAGCAGAAGACGCAGAGCAGAGGAAGGACAACACAGAAGTTGTGACGCAGAGGAGGGACAACGTAGAGGTAGTGTGACGCTGGGACTACGCAGTCCCCACACAGAAGTTGGCGCAGTGAGACGTAGAGGGGGCAGCAAGTCCTCTCTTGGATCAGAAACGCGCTGAGAAGTATCTGTAAAGTTTCTCATAGAGAATCCTCTTCTATTCTGCTGGTTGTATCTTGTACATGAGATTTTTTTGCTGAAGATTAATAAAGAAACCCTCATTTGTTGCACTGGTTTTCCCACAATGGGTGTTTCTGGGGACAATTGTCCAAAAATAACTGTGCCATCATGATTATACTTGTGCTAATATTTTTCTTTGCATTCACTTTCCGCAATATTTTTATTGTGAAGGTTGCAGTAGAATTTATTTCGATATTTGTTGTAGAAACACTGTGAATAACTTATTTTTGAGTTAATAAGTAGAAGAAATAATATTAATCACTGTAGTTGGATTTCTATTTAGAAATTTTCACATGATATCAGAGCAAGGTTAAGCAGGAGTGCAGACCGGAAGAGTCAGTGTTGAAGAGAAGGAGGGAGTTCGAAATTACTTCACAGGCATAAAATCGAATCCCCAGAAGAATTGCAGACCAGTTTAGGAGGGAAAAATTTTCATGAGAAAATCTCTCTCTGAGAGAGTCGACAAAGAGGAAGATTTCCGAATTGAGGTTTGCCAGTGACAGAGGGAGCAACGCAGAAGCTTCAGCGTAGAGCAGTCTTCTGGATAAGATGTAATTTTTCCTACAATAGTTGCTGGGGCAGGATAGCACCAGAGATCGTTAGAAAAATAAGCACAAAGATGGAAACTCAAGATGTCTCCAAATTATCTTCTAGATTAGAAGAAGAATTCACATGCTTAGCAAGTTCAGCGTCAGCAGATGTTTGGTACATTAATAGCGGGGCTTCAACCCATATGACTGGAGTACAAGAATATTTCTCGAGCTATCAAAAAGAACAAATGGACTTCCAAATTACTATGGGAAATAGAACGGAGTGTACTCCAGTAGGGAGAGGCACCATAGCATTTCAGATGGAAGCAGGAACCAGCATTCGAGAAACCAATGTTCTGCATGTGCCCAGTTAGGAATGAATCTGATTTCAGTGTCCCAGTTATAGGACAAGGGATACGATGTGTACTTCATTGGAAAGAAAGTATACGTCAAACATCCAAGTTGGAAGAAGAAGAGATGAATTGGAATTCGAAGCAATAGAATGTATAGGTTGCTGCTCGAGTCTCCAATGGCACTGATAGGCAACAATCCTAATGGTGAAAAGGAACTGAATAAATTATGGCACAGGCGAATGGGACACTTACACCATGGAGCACTGAGGATGCTAAGAGACATTGTTACAGGAGTTCCATTCCTTAGTACTGAGCATGAGGACTTATGCAGAGGATGTGTACTAGGGAAGTACTCTAAAGCAGATTTTTCCAGAAGTAACAATAGAGCAGAATGTGTATTGGGATTGATACACTTAGATATCTGTGGTCCAATGTCCACAGGAGCTCTCAGTGGTGGTGAATACTTCGTTTCCCTTATTGATGATCACTTTAGAAAAACCTGGATCTATTTCTTAAAGACCAAGGATGAGGTCTTTGATCAATTCAGAGAGTTTAAGGCTCTTGTTGAAAACATGACAGGGAAAAAGATAAAGGTATTGCATTCAGATAATGGTGGAGAATATACGGACAAAGACTTCATAGATTTCTACATAAATGAGGGCATCAAAAGAGAATGGACAACTCCATATAATCCGAAGCATAATGGAGAAGTAGAGCGAAAAAATAGGACTATTGTTGGGGAAGCAAAATCTATGTTGTATGATCAAGACTAGCCTAGATTCTTACGGGCAGAGGCTTGCAACACAACAATGTATATCTAGAATAGAACTCCTCATAGAGCGTTGGGGAAGAGAACACCTGAAGGTGTCTTCACACAAAAAAAGCCAGAAGTCAGTGATCTCAGGATATTTGGAAGCGTGGCATATTGTCACATTCTAGATGAGAAGCGCAGTAAACTGGATCAAACTGCAGAAAATGGGTACCTCGTAGGATATAGCGAGACCTCAAAGGCAACAAATTCTACATTCCTACCAGCATGAATATTGTAGTAAGACAAGATGCGAAGTTCATGGAGGATAGAGCTTTCAGGAAATCTCGAGAGATGCTAGCAGAAGGTCAGTCAGTAGATGTTCCATTAGTCTAGCAGCAGCAGGGGTAGCAAGAAGGATAGGCAGGAGGAAAGACACCTGGATCGAGCAGAGTGGCTAGTACCAATATTTCCTCAGAAGAAGGAAATCCATATAATTATCAGCAGATGGAACAACAAGACTAGGAGGGGGAGTTAATTGAGCCTCCCACCACCAGTGATAGAACCAGCAGGGGATTATGGTAGACGTCGAGGAGTTTGTTGGAGCTCCTAGAACCGAGAAGAGGTAGCGTAGATAGCTTGACAGGTACTAGGCCTTGGTAGCACAGGTTGAAGAACCCTCTAGTTTTCAAGAAGTCGTTCAACACCAAGTTTGGGTGGATGCCATGGTAGAAGAGTATAGTTCTATCATGACGAATGATGTCTGGGAAGTAGTACCTAGACCAAAGGATAGATCAGTTGTAGGATCAAGGTGGATCTACAAGATCAAGTATGTTGCAGATGGCAGTATAGAGAAGTACAAGGCTAGGTTTGTGGCAAAGGGGTATGCACAGAAGGAAGGAATAGACTATGAAGAGACCTTCGCTCCAGTAGCCTGATATACCTCTATCAGATCCGTTATATCCCTAGCAGCTCAAATGGGATGGGAGATTCACCAGATGGATGTTGAGACAACATTCTTGAATGGGGTGATAGAAGAAAAGGTATATATAGAACAACTCAAAGGTTTCGAAACTCATGAAAAGAGAACTCATGTATCCAGATTAAAGAAAACCCTGTATGGGCTCAAGCTGGCACCTAGAGCATGGTATGGTCGGATTGATAGTTACTTGCAGCAGTTAGGATTCATCAAGAGTGATGCTGATCCCAATCTCTACTATTTAATGGTAGAGAATGAGCCACTTATTCTAGTATTATATGTGGATGACTTGTTTCTAATAGGGTTTTCTAGGCTCATACAAGACTGCAAGAAGAATTTTGAAGCAAAATTCGACATGAAAGATATGGGGTTGATGCATTATTTTCTAGGATTGGAAGTTTGGTAGAAGAATGGGGAGATCTTCCTCGGGCAAGGAAGATATGCTACCGAGATCTTGAAGAGATTCAGAATGCAGGATTGTCGACCCATGGCTACACCTATGATCACCAACTAGAAGAAAATAGATGCATCAGGAGACAAGGAAGTGGACCCTACCTTGTATAGACAACTCATTGGGTCGCTCATGTATCTGGTCAACACTAGGCCAGACATTTGCTTCTCTGTCAACACCCTTAGTCAACCTAAAAGGGTGCATTGAGCAACAACTAGGCACATTCTTAGGTATGTGTGTGGAACATTCGAATATGGGTTGAAATACTCCCGAGGAAATGATGTCAGATTGAATGGATTCACAGATGCAGATTGGGTAGGTAGTTCAGTAGACCGGAAAAGTACCTCTGGGCACTACTTCGGTGTTGGATCAAGAATGATCTCTTGGTGTAGCAGGAAGCAGAAGTTGGTAGCTCTGAGCTCAGTAGAAGCTGAATATATGACAACCAACACAACTACGTGCGAAGCTATATGGCTTAGAAAACTGCTTGTGAGTTTGTTCAGAAAAAGGATGGAAACGACCAGGGTTTACTACGATAATCAAAGTTGTATTAAATTCTCTGAGAATCCAGTATTTCATGATCGGTTGAAACACATTGATATCAGATGTCACTTTATCAGAGGCTGTGTTCAGAGTGGGGCAATACAACTGTAGTATGTTCCCATAGGAGATCTAGTAGCAGATGTACTCACAAAGGCTCTAGGAAGAGCAAATTTCATTCAGTTTAGGGAGCAGATGGGTAGGGTAGAGAATTCGTTTCAGTAGCGGAAACATGTGATTTCTCAGTTACAGTGACAAGGAATGAGAGGGAGTTGCAGTACAGATGTAGTGTTGGCAGTGGCAGGGTCAGCAGCAATACAGATGCAGCATTTGTGCAGTAGTTGGTGTGCAGTGATGTTAGACATTAGCAACGTAGAGGGAGATGTTACAGAACAGGGTGATGCTTCGGCAGGTTGCATTACTAGAGCACATTCCTTGTTAAGAGGGATTATTGATTTCTAGTAGCATCGGATGTGCTCTAAGTCTCAAATTTTGCAAGGAGGTTTAGACACGTGTTCCACAATACCCATAAATCGTTTTGGGAAATTCCACCTGGAGACAGTTTTATTAAAATAATTAATTATTTTTAATGGGTCTATAAGTCCAAACTTAGGAAATTAAAATAATTAATGGGTATTAATCTAAGTTGTGGGTGTAACTTATAGAAGAAGATGAATATCGAGTCCAGATGATCTGAGCCATTGATTAGAATCTAATCTTGGTTCTTGGTTCTCAACTGGAGGATTATAAGAAGGACATTGATGGGCATTTGGAAGAGAACACTAGATGCAGATACTTAGTTACTCGAGTAAGATCGATTTTCTCACTGGTTGAAGTTCGGCAAGAGAAAATCAAATCAGAGGGAGAGTTGCAGGTGAGAAGGAGAGAGAGGGCATCAACATCAGTTGGGGGTGCAGAAGCAGAAGACGCAGAGTAGAGGAAGGACAATGCAGACGCTGTGACACAGAGGAGGGACAACGCAGAGGCAGTGTGACGCTGGGACTGCGCAGTCCCAATGCAAAAGTTGACATAGTGAGACATAGAGGGGGCAACAGGTCCTCTCTTGGATCAAAAACGCGTTGAGAAATATATGTAAAGTTTCTCACAAAGAATACTCTTTTATTCTGCTTGTTGTATCTTGTACATGAGATTTTTTTGCTGAAGATTAATAAAGAAACCCTCATCTGTTGCACTGGTTTTCCCACATTGGGTTTTTCCGGGGACAATTGTCCAAAAGTAACCGTGTCATCGTGATTATACTTGTGCTAGTATTTTTCATTGCATTCACTTTCCGCAGTATTTTAATTGTAAAGGCCACAATAGAATTTATTTCGGTATTTGTTGTAGAAACACTATGAATATACATAAATTCATTTTTGAGTTAATAATTAGAAGAAATAATATTAATCACTGTAGTTGGATTTGTATTTAAAAATTTTCAAAAAAATATGTCAGTTGGAAGCTAATGTATACATCCACAAAGCAAATGATAGCTATGAAAGTATTGTATTCAAAACCAATGACAACAGTGATGAAAGAATAAGCAATGTTAAGTCAAGCTCACCATGATGAATATTCAGTCCTCGTAACATGCAATTTGGGAACTGTTACGCTTAGACCTCAAAGATGTAATGTGAGCACATAGATGTTACAATGAGTAGTCTCTTATGTCAAAAATTCCAGATTACCAGTCTCCTTTCCTTTGTTTAGATCAGAGAGCCAATCATTTAAAAAAAAGGTGTGCTTATACTATTACCAATGCAATTGTCAAATGATTGTGACAAAATAGTGAGGAGAAGAGGTTAAGAAGCAACCACTGAGGCTCTATGCCTTGCCCATTACCTCCCTTGAAAATGAAACACCTGCACAACAAACCTACTCTAGGCTTCAACTATTTGTGATTTCCCACAGTGAAGTTAAAAGAGGCTTAGATGGACTGTTGTGAGAAAGAGAAATCTACAGCAGAGGGAAAGAAGACCACAGAGGAGGCTATGAGACTAGCTGAGGAGGGTTATGAGGAAAGCGTGAAGGAGGAGGCCTATAGCAAAGGGGAGGGAGACATGGTTGCTATGTTAAGGCCACAAAGAAGGAGAAACAACCCTTGTAGGGCTAGCGGTGAGGTTGCATAGGAGAAGGATGGGCAGGCATGGAAGAAGGAGGGATGGTAGAGGAATAAATGAGAGGAAGAGAACTGCGACAACCAAGAGGGAGGAGGAGACACCCACAGAGGAGGCCTAAGGGCTAGACGGCATAGGGCAGGAGCCTCACAGTGAAGGAAAAGCAAGGGAAGAAGGCTGAGCGGAGGAATGAGAGGTGACAATTGGGGAAAAGGGAAAATGCAGGAGGAGTAAGGATAATGGAGGCAGGGGTAAAGGCCTCTAGGGAAAGGATAGAGATGAAGAGGGACAACAAAGAGGCTAAGAGGCCAGATGAGGTCTGCCGTGAGGGAAAGAAGGAGAAAGGTAAGAGGCTCACGACAAGGGAGAATAGGGAGAAAAATGAAGGAAAGGGGTTGCGAAAATGAGGAGAGGGAGCAAGAGAGGTTTGCAATAGAGGGGGGGACGAGGGCCGAGAGGAAGGAGGGACGAGAGACAGGGGATGAGAGGAGGAAGGCCTGCGGTAGGCCTAGGAGGGTCGAGGAGGAGAGGAGGAGGGAGGCCAAGGCCTCAAAACCTCACGGCAAGGCCAAAAAATGGCCCTAAACCAATACGTAGAGGGAAGAAAGAGGGACACTGAGGCTTAGGAGGGAAAGATAGGGGCTAAAAGCCCTGAAAGGCTTGAAACCCTTGCTAAATTTTTTTTGTATGCTTCAACTCATTGATTTTTTGAAAATTCTAATGTGGAACCCATGCAAAAAATTCCAAGAGACTAGATGTTACCCTCAAGGGCCTAGATCTAATTTTTCTCCCACTCGATTTCTTGATCCAACCTACAAAATGAAAATAAAAAGACCCAAACCGCAAATATATACAAAATAGATCTAAAAACCCCAACCCAAGTTAGAAAAATAATTTACAATTAATATTACAAAATTATTTACAAATTATACATGGGTTTAAAATAGATTTTGAGGAAATAATAATTTTTTTGTGGTATTTTTCCTTGAAAGAATGGCTAAAACGCTTCAGAAAATTTATGCTCACTATAGCCCTAGTGAAGATTCAATCGACCATATAAAAACCAAAGATCCAAGTGAAATAACCCTTGCCCATAGTCTGTGAACTTGGAGACCAAGGATTGAGTACCTGTGAACACTATGTGTTATCTGAAAATAATATCATAAAGCACAACATAGGAAGCCTATAGTCAATACATACCACAGATCAACGAACAAGAACACCTCTAGTTGCACCCCAAAAACTTTTATTGTAGTAAAAAAAATAGTTCCCAACGGGACAATAGTTTACAAAATGCTTCAACAACAATTCTAGCCAGAAATCAAGATGACTAGAGATTCAACCAACTCTCTAATTTATAGATAAATCCTTCAAATGGAAAAATAATGGCCAGTTTCTTTGATCCTTGTCAAAATAATCTTGGCTGTTGATAAACACTTCAAGATCTTTTAATCTTGGCCCTTGATTTTTTATTTTTGAGGAATTTTCGAATTTATCATTTAATTCCAATTTAATTAGCTCAAAATTAATTATTTAGAGTTAATTTCCTCAAAATTTTGACTTTGACTTAACCACAAGGTCTAAGGGTCCAAATTTTCTTGAAATATACAATATTCCATTGGAAGAAGACCTTTAAAAATTGATTCTTTCATGACCCACGAATTTTTCCATTTGGAGAATTTATTTTCCTTAGACAATTTAATTTGACTCTAATTAATTAATTTTCTAGGTTAAGATTTAATTTAATTTTGCCAGAAAAATTAATTAATTTACACATGAGGGGATTTCATTATTTGCCTAACCCTCTAATACAATTTTTTTTCATTTACAAGACTCAAAGAGGGAATACACATTTGGGTTAGACCCTTAAGACACATAACCCATCTGTGACACAATATGATCTAGTAAACTAAGTGATTTGTAATAAAATAATTTAGCCAATTAACTTAAATTATTCCCAAACCACTTTTACATCAGACTCGAGTAAAAACACTAGGACTCACCTAATAATCAGACAATAAATTTTACCCTAGTTTGGGGTTTAAGTTGGAGGGAAAAAACTCTTCTGATTAGCTGTGTCTAAAAACACAGGTAATCAGTGAGGTTAAAAAACCTCCTAGGATGGAATTCGTCATCAAATTATAGGCTTACCTAGGTTGTTACATAGACTCAAGGTTTTACTAAGATCATTTACAATATATAACTTGCAGAATGG
Source organism: Pinus tabuliformis (assembly GCA_031772625.1). NCBI lineage: Eukaryota > Viridiplantae > Streptophyta > Pinopsida > Pinales > Pinaceae > Pinus > Pinus tabuliformis. The sequence continues at coordinate 737,756,845 of CM062808.1, forward strand.
GATGACCATGACACACGGACTGCTGATATGTGATCCGATCCTTGTTGAAAAAGTTGGTACTTCTGCTTCTCTGGAACTTTGACAATTTTAGTGCAACACACCCCACACACTTGGGATGGGGGGATGTTTGGGGAAATGTTTCCCCACGTCCCCCTTTTGGGGAGACGCAAGGGGGGATGTTTCCCCAGTGTGGGGGATGTGACTACCCAAAAAGGGTGCTTCAGGGCATCCCCCCTCATAGAGGGCTAGACGTCCCCCCATAATTTTTCTTGAAAACAACAATTTATGAGTGAGGAAGCTTAATATTCAATCCTAGGGCCCTACTAATGCTATGTAATTAACGTTAATGCTAAATTCTTAAAGTAAAAGTGACATTCTTACTTAAATTTTTAACATTACCATGAAATGACTCGGGATATTTGAGAGTGGTTCCAACCTCATCGGACTTCACATGGAGAAAATATAATTTCATATCCCATTCAAAATTCAACAGACTTAACAATTTTCAGGATTTTAGGATTCGGGGGATTGCAATTTTTCCATTGGATTTTATTAAGTATGAGGGTTTGGAACTAACATTTAATCAAGAGAACCAAGCCAAGAATCGCTCCTTTTGAGGGGGTACATGTCCCCGTCAATTTTGTCTAATAGCCATTGAAATTTAAAAAAACTAAAGAAAAAAAAACTAAAAAGAAAAATACATAACAAATATCAAAACCTAAACGAATTCCCAATCCCTAACTCACTCATTCAACTTACAAAGATTACCTCTACTTGGATTACCACGTAGTGCTATTTGACTTATCAGTTAAATGTTGCCTCTCCTCCCCCGAGACGCTCCTTCAATGCTCATTGCACATTTAGAATTTTCAGTTTTAACTTTCGAGCCTTGACTCTAGATATCAATGACCTTAGATTGATTCTTTGACTCGTCACTCTTTACTATTTTTGAGTCTTAGTTATATCAATTTACCATTTTAATCTTTAGACTTCAGTATCTACTATAGTCTAATTTGTTTAGTACTAATTAGATTCTAGAATAATGAATGATGAATTTAAATTTTAAATCAATTTAGAATCCAGAACGATGAATGATGAATTTAATTTTTAAATCAATGTAGATTCTAGAATGATGAATATGGATCAATGTATTTCGTTAATGAATCTCATGGTGTAAGGATGAATGATATATGTATCAATATGAATGATGAGTATGCATCAGTGTATTTCATTATTTAATTCAATTATGTATGGATCAATGTATTCATAATTTTATACTTTGATTATTGAAAATGGATTTGAATATCTATATAAATTGCACGAAACACCGAAAAGTTTCGGAGTTTCCGAAACGGGTACGTTTAGAAATGTCACCTCCCAAAATGGAAACGTCAGCTAAAACGTTAGCTGACATGTCATATATATATATATATATATAAGTGAATAACACATTCTCTGGCAAGAAAAAAGGGAATAATACCCATAGATGACAATTTAGAAGGAAAAACAAGTATATATTAACTCTCATAGATGATTCCATGATGGTCGAATTTCGGCAGAGTTTCGACCAAGTTTTGGAGTTTCAGGTATGAGTACGGCTCGAAATGTTTGGTTCCTAGAAGTTTCGTGCAACAAATATATATATATCCTGATGTCCCCCCTTTCCCCCCATAATTTCCTTAAAATTTAAGGGTACTCCTATACATCCCCCTTGTGCGTCTCTCGACACCCGTGTCCCCCCCGTCTCGGAGTCTTGGTGGAACATTGGTCAAGAGGCCACCAGTTCAAGCACTAGATGCTGCCATTCATCATCATTACTTTATGTGGGTCAAGACTCAGCCTGCATCTTGGGGGCTTCTTTTGGCAGCAGAATGGGAACCCATCCTACAGTTCTCATTCTACTACGGTTACTCACTTTTTGATGTGGCAAGAGGAATGCAAGGGTACTTGTCATTGTTTGCAGGGTGCTGGCACTCATCTTTGTTGCCATGTGGCCAACAATGCAAGTTTTCTCTGCTAGCTTGGCTTTCCCGGTGCTAATGTGGTTGCACTGATGTTTAGCAAGACTATTAGGGTTGAGCTGGGGATGGGTCTGCCAAGACTTTACCCATGGTGCATGGCATCACACTCCAAACCTTTAGAAGTTGGCAAAGGTGGTCAACAACCATTGTCTCCTTTTCAATATGACTTGAATATGCAGGGACAAGTTGGCAATAACATCCACCCTATTAGTTCAAGTGAAAGTTTGAGATAACATCCTTTCTGTCAAGAAGAATTCCATTATGGCTTTTCCAGATACAAAATTTCCCATCCTAATAATATTTTATTGTGATAGGTTTTTGCTCTCTCTCCATATAAATAAGCATCTCTCCTTGTAATACTTGTTGATGGTGGTAGAAACTCTAGTACTTGTTACTGGAAGTTTGGAGCATTGATGTAAAAGATTATACTTGGCGAATAAAATGGAAGAAATATCTTCAAGTTGTCAAGCCTATTAGGATAACATAGTACAGGTATCATTAATCTAGATTGTGAAAGTTTTTTGGATGAATTATTATCTCTTTTAAATTGCTGTTGAAAATTATGATTGAAATATTGAAGTAGATTTGATTTTCTTGTATACTTCAATTACTTTATTAAAAAGCATTTCCTCCCTGTAATTTGATAATTTTCTTCTTCATTAGAGTATATAAGATTTTCTGGAAACTATGTTACAGCAAGCAACTAGTGGCTGTAGCATGCCTTATCAAGCTATTTACAACCCTTAAACAAGTGAAACTACCAGTATACAACTTTGCCTTTAAAGATCTCATAGCCCAAGTAACTTAGGCACTAATCTCCTCTTCAAACATCATTAAAATTTCACTTTATACTACCTTTTCTTTGGCTTTAAATAAATTTTAGGAAATACACATTGCAAACCCTTGATTTATAAATTGGTTTTTACTATTTTAGCCACCTTATAGCTGCTTGTTGGCTGTAAATGACATAAGTTTCATATGAGGTCTAAAGATCCTCACTTTAGCCTCTTAAAAAAATCTGCATTTCATAACTGACATTCTAGCAAGGTAAACTCAGTCACATTCAGAAAATTATTCCTTTTGCATACTTGATTAGTTATGAAACAGACAAGAGCTGCAAGATACCCCAAGTTCTACATTCAATTTCAGCACTCATATAGAACCTTTTAAACTCTTCAAGCTTGCATCCAATGGTTCTATTATTGTACCTTAAATTTGGAAAATAGAACTTCAGCCATTAAGCAAATCAGATCTAGTTTAAGTTTTCATACCCATTCAATTTTTCATCTTGCTTGAGACTTACTTGCTTAGGGAAGCCCCGCTTTGTTGGAGATCATTCCAGCATTAAGTGTGGGAGTGTGTCATTGAGGTGACAGTGGTGAGCACTCCAAGTCGCCCTTGGGTTCACATCTAGTGACTTAAGACTTTGACACCTTTGGTGTAAACTTGAATGGTAACACTTCCCTCAGGATTATAGAGAATCCTCCCTGCTCCTCCCTTCCCTTGCATTATGATCAAGTTACTTTAATAAAGAGTCATTAGTTGAGAAGCTGTTATGTCAATCAGGTAGCACCACCACATAATGAGTGAAATAAAAGGAGATCCCTCTCATTGTATCAAACGACTTCATTTGAATGAAGTTCTTGTTCCATACCTATTGTGTATTCTGTGCATTTAGTTTTAACGACATAGAGACGAGTTCTGGTCAGAGCTGTGACTGTTCTTGATCTTTGAATATAACTGTCGGTCCAATTTTCTAACTGTACTGCCTCATACACTGCTTGTGCATATCATTATTGAGGTTAGTCTGTTCAGTTTGTCATTTCTTAATCAAACATTGCATTCGCTCAGGATATCAGACACATTTGTTTGTACACATGCAAAAAATCTGAAACTTTATATCCATGTAGTTTAACTGTGTCAATATTGGCAGTGTGGCACCATATTTCTATGATAAGTTAAGATAATTTTATTAATGTCCAATGAATGACCACAGAAGTAGGTCAATGGGACTAAAGAGTACAACTAGTATGAATACAATATGGGAGTGCAAGCACATCTCCTAGAAAATGCTGAAAAGAATACAAAGAAAGAACCCTGCATAAGGAGAGCATCAGAACATATGTATAAAACCATGACAAAGGGATGGTGGTGCAAAACACTAAGTGAGTCTCTTGAGTCTGATGGCCGATACTGTTTATGTTTGAATACATGTATTTCATGCCCTGTACAGTCAAGGACAATATGTTTATGTTCTATATCTTCTTTGGATGAATTTGGTATTGAACATGATAGACGAGTTCAGTGAAATCCAGTTACTACGTTCTTACTCAACTGAAGGTCTTTTTTTTCTTCATATTATCTGATTATCCTTTATCAATCTGAACAGGATTCATCAACACTCATGTTCATACATCTCAACAACTAGCTCGAGGTATTGCAGATGATGTCGATCTTATAACTTGGCTACATCATCGAATCTGGCCGTACGAATCACAAATGACAGAAGAAGATTCATACATTTCAACCTTACTGTGTGGAATTGAGCTTATACATTCTGGAGTATGTTCAGTGCCACATATGCATTCTATGGATGTTTAATTTGCTGATTTTTTTATTGTTAGTAATTCTCTTTGTAAATGATGGTAATTGCTGAAAATACCGTGAAACATATGCCACTGCCTATGGTAGTGAAGAGTTGGAATTTCAGTGTTGGAGTTTGTACTTCGCCTTTACAATAACATCTTAGTTGGTGATTCTGAGTTGATGATTCAGGTTTACTGATTCTTTTGGGGGATAGTTACTCTTTGCAAATGCGTTGAAGCTGAAATATGGGCCACTGCCTTTTCTATTTTTATATAATATTATTTGTTAAAGCAATGCTTGTCATTGGCTAATCTTGTAAAATACTTTTTGATAATAGCAAATTGCTCTAAGGTATGAGAAAACTATAATCTGGTAAATGTTGGTCAATTTCCCTTCCTTATTGTTCAAGGCAGAGACTAAATTCTCTGAATTTTTTAGCAAAGAAAGTACGTCCAATTAACGGAAGTCAAACTGATAGCATATCTAAATTTAATATTGATGAAAAATGTTAGAACTTACAGTCCAGGTTAAAGTACATAGAAGTTAAGGTTGTTTCCATAATAATTACCAAGATCTTTGATGAGGAAAGATAAACCACATTAGTCTCTGAAGGTGACCTTCACTAGGATACTAGCTTCAGTGTCAATGATGCCCTGTTAACGGGGTTTCTACCCTGGCCTCATGTCAGCAGAACCCCATCAAGGTGAGAGTTCAGAAATGGGTAGATTGGCTAGTATGGCATTTGAATTTTGAGGTTAAGCAATTGCTATAAATAATCCCTCTGCTCATTTTATTTTCATTTCTTCATTCTCGTCTTGTGCATATTGCACATTTCTTGGGTCCTTACCTGTGTCTTGAAACCTTGGATTTGATGTAGAAAGGAAAGATAGAGGGCAATCAAAATGCACACATTGCAAATGTTATATTTAGGGTTAACAATGACAGTTTATTTATGAGAGGAATTAAGAAGGGTCATATAACATCACCCTTTTAGAAGGTCCTGTTCCTCATATGGTCTAAGTTAGAAATTGGAGAGAGCAATTGATTAATGTACATATTGCAAACGTTATATTCAGGGTTATTAATGACAAAATGACAGGTTTTTTATGAGAGCGAATTAACAAGGGTTAGATAACACCCTCTTCTAGAAGGCAATCGTCCTCATATGGGATAAATGAGAGATTTGTTGGCTTTGTTACCTTCCCGACTTGCACTTAATGATAAAAGCTCTAACCCACAAGGAGCAACCCGAGAGGGAATTGTTAGGATAATTACCACTATCATATAAGCAACATATCCTCTCACTTCAGGCTGGCTGTGCTATGACTTAAGGGTGGTATCCCTAATTGATAGGATTACCAAAGTTAAACAATGAGGCATGATACTTGCTCATATGTACATGGCAGGAAACAAAGACGGCATTGCCCAATGGATAGGACACTTACAATTTTTTTTGAAGATCGGAAGTCCAATAGGGCATTTTGCCTCTCTTCTCTCTCTTCTACTTTCTTCTATGCAAATTCTATATCCTCATGGGTGAATTGTAATAAATGAACGCTGACATGATGAACTTATGTAACAGACTTAGACAACTTGGGACCTGGTTACTAAGTGAGTCCACTCTAGAGTGTTTTTTTCACTTGACTAATTATTTTTGCTTTGTAACAATAAATAACTAGTCAAAATATTTCACTCATATACCTCCAAAGCTGGAGTGCGGCTTAACAGATGGGCCTTGAGCATATTCTAACGTCTAGGGTTAATGTATATTACCATGCTAGGCATTTCCCAGAGTCTTACGGAATTTGACTAGGTATTTGTAGGATTTTTTTTAAATAATTAAAATTTCCTGCAAGATGAGATTTTTAATTAATTTTCTAGGTAATATTGGGGGCATGTGAATGTTCAAAATTCATGCTCTTGCACCAACATTATCCTAGTATCCACTTTGGGGTCCAAAAAATTATTATTTCCCAATGAAAATCCACTTTGCTCGTAAAAGTGGAAAAAGAAGCAAGGAAAATGCGAAAAATAATAAATTGGGGACATAATAAAAGCATGTTCCAAGTCAAAGGATGTTGGAATTTCTAAGTCTAATTGTTAGAAACCCTTCATGTACTTTATTGATTTATTTCTACCTACTTGTTCTGTTAATTAACAAGTTATTTACCATGTAAATACTGGAAATAAATACAAGTACATGCTAAACACATTACAGATCATCAATTGAAGGAAACAGAAACAAGCACACAAGTGACACCGTTGTTTTTGGACTACTGTCCCTGGAAAAACCCAATGCGGGAAAACCAGTGCAGCTATCTGAGGGTTTGATTTATTAAGTAGTTTCAGAATACAATCTGGGTGCCAAATCCGGCTCACCCAACAAAGAAATATCTTGGCAGTAGTACCTCTCTACTCGGAAGCAAATATTCTGGCGGAAACCCCGAATAAACACTTCGACAGCTCCACAACTCCAATCTGCCCCACGAAACCCCAGCATCAGCCTCTAGGGACTGCGTCAGCTCTCTCTGGCCCAGCGTTAGCCCAACGTCACTCTGGGTTGGCCTGCGTCAGCCTCTGGAGGCACTGCGTCAGTCCTCTGGCCCTTTGCGTCATTCACGCTGGTCCTCTTGTTGAAGTTTCTAAGTCTAACAGTTAAAAACGTTCCATTTACTTTCTAATTGATTCCTTCCTACTTGTTCTGATTAATTAACAAGTTATTTACCATGTAAACACTGAAAATAAACACAAGTACATGCTCAACACATCACAGATCATCAACTGAAGGAAACAGAAACAAGCACATAAATGACAATGTTATTTTTGCACTAATGTCCCGGGAAAAACCTAATGCGGGAAAACCGGTGCAGCTATCTAAGGGTTTTGATTTATTAAGCAGTTTCAGAATACAATCTAGGTGCCAAATCCGACTCACCCAATAGAGAAAAATCTCGGCAGTAGTACCTCTCTACTCGGAAGCAGATATTTTGGCTGAAACCCTGGATAAAGACTCCGGCAGCTCCACAGCTCCAATCTGCCCCACAGCTCCAATTTGCCCCACGAAACCCCAGCGTCAGCCTCCCTCTGGCCTAGCGTTATCCTAGCGTCTGTCTGGCTTGGCCCGCATCAGCCTTTGGAGGCACTGCGTCAGCCTTTGGAGGCACTGCGTCAGCCCTCTGGCCCTCTGCGTCACCCACGCTAGCCCTCTGAGGCATTGCGCAGCTCCTGGCTGGCTCTGCGTGAGCCCAAGCTGACTCTGTGTGAACCCTTGGTTGCTTCTGCGTCCCTCTCTCCGGCTACTACGCTGATCCTCCCGATACTGTCTCTCTGCCTCTCTGCTTATGTATTCACTGCCCCTCACTGCTAATCACTGATTCTATTTCTCTTAGCAAACCCCGCTCTAGAGAATAGAATCACTGATTACTTTGGTGTATTCTCCAAGTGACCCTCAAGCCTCTTCTTATACTCTTCTTGTTGACAAATCAATGGCTGAGATTAAGTCCCTAATCAACGGCTAAGATTAGATTTGGCTTGATCCATGACTTTTGGACCATTCTAACACAGTTTTATATTAATTCACATTAATATTTTAACTAAACTTAGGGACTCCATTAAAAATATTAATTATTTTAATATCTCCCAAACTGTTTAGAATCTGCCCAAACCCTTTCTGGGTATTGGAGATCTCATGTGCCTTAGCCTCTCCACCAATTTTCGTGGCTAGAGCACATCCGATGCTACCCCAAATCAACACCTCTGAGGCACTGCGCAACTCCTGGCTGCCTCTGCGCGAGCCCTGGCTAGCTGTGCGTCCCTCTCTCTGGCTACTGCACTGATCCTCTCGATGCTATTTCTGCCTCTCTACTTCTGTATTCACGGCCTCTCAGCTGCAACTCTGATCATTCTCTCAACTTTCTCAGCAAACCCAGCCTTAGAAAGTCGAAATCTTGATCTCTTGGTGTGTTCTCCAAGTGACCCTCAAGCCTCCTCTTATACTTTTCTCCTTGACAAATCAACGACTTCGATTAAGTCTGTAATCAATGGCTAAGATTAGATTTCGCTTGATCCATGACTTTTGGACCATTTTAACACAATTTTATATTAATGCATATTAATATTTTATTTTCCCTAAGTTTAGACTTAGGGACTCCATTAAAAATATTAATTATTTTAATATCTCTCAAACTGTTTAGACCCTTTCTGGGTATTGGAGATTTCATGTGCCTTAGCCTCTCCACCAATTTTCGTAGCTAGAGCACATCCGATGCTACCCCAAATAAACACTCCCTCTTAGCGATGACTGTGCTCTAGCAATACCCCTCACTGGGTATCACCCTGATCATCTAGCATCGGTCCCTGTGCTGATGCTAGGCCTGCTGCCCATCATCTGTACTGCTGCATCTTGTACTGCTACCCATGGCCCTGTCACTGCCATTTCTGTATCCGTACTGCAGCTCCCTCTGCATTCGTGTTGCTGCCCATGGCCCTGCCATTGTCACTGCTGCGTCTGCACTGCAATCCATCTCATCATGCTGCCCATAACACTACCACTGTTAACTGCTGCACTGCAACTCAGTTACTGAGAAGTAAGTAATTGATCTCCCAACTCTGACATCTCCGTCAGGCTAGAGACACCCATAATGCTGAAGCTCCCTCCATCGCTGACAAGTGCTCCCTCTCTAACCTCCGCGCTACTGCAACTATTCCATGCATCTCGCACCGTTGCACACCTCTCTGTGCCATCTTGCACTGGTGCAACACTCCCGTGCTTCTCGCACTGCTGCCTCACGTTGTCTTAGGAATCCTGCACTGGAGCTCCCTCTGTCGCTCCATCCGCATCCGTCTCTATTGACCTCGCCAGTATTGCTATTCCTTTTTGGGGCTCCCGTAGCAAGGTCTAATCCAAGAGGCTGGGTACCTCAAGGATCCTGCCCCTCATCGCTTGTAGTCCGTCTGACTATAGCTCGATGTCTCCCCACTTCTGCTCAAGTGGTGTGTGAGCACTCATGGCATAGTCATCATCTGTCTCCACTTCCTTCTCTGCCCTTGTTGGCGCAACCTTGGTCTCAGAGGCCTCTCCCTTGCTCTTCTTCCTTGGAAACTGGGTCGCATAATGACCCAGCTCCCCACAGTGGAAGCATTTGATCTTGGAGAGGTCCTTCTTCTATTTCTCCTGCTTTCCCTCAGATGCTAGGGCAACATCAACCTCCTCCTCCTCCTCGATTCTGATCCCCTTGCTGCTGCTTCCCGCCTTGATTAGCCTTCTGATCCCTTCTTGGCAAAGCACAACCCACATTTCCTCCCAATCTGGAAGGGTCGCCTTGCCCAGTATGCTTTGGACAAACACCTCCCAGTCTTCTGATATTGCGTTTAAGGTTGTTCTCACCATCAATTCTTGATCCGGCATGGCCCTTATGGAAGTTAGTTGATCCCGGATCTCCTCCAATCGACCGAGGAAGGGGTCGATTTGTTCTCCCTTCTGCAGCTGGTATGATCGCAACTGATTTTCTAGTAACATCCTTCTCTGTACATAAGTATGCTGGTACAATTTCTTTAGAGCCTCCCACATCTCATTTCCCGTGTCCTTTTTGGCAATATGTGGTACTACATGGTCCTTAACCCCGTCAAGAATGATGCTGTTGGCCCTCCCCATTGCCTCCTCGTACTTGTCGTTATCAGCTGGGTTAACTGGGATTGCTATCGTCCTCAAGGCAAAGTGCTTGACATGATTTTTGTCTAGAATGGATAAGATTATGGCCTTCCAGACTACGAAGTTTGAGGCTCTGTCCAGTCTGTCCTGGTCTGTTACCTTGTTCACTGCCATCTTGCTGCTCCTCTACTTCTCTCCTGGAAGTTCTTGGTGTGACTCCCTCTGAGCCTCGATTTCCCTCCTTGAAACCCTTATGCCAATGTCAAGATGCCCCCACTCCAATCGTTAGTGCAGTTGCACCACTGATTCAGATTTCTCGGCTAGAAATCCTTGGTAGCAACTCCCTCCTCCTCGGCCTTGCCCTGTTAGGTACTGTTCTGACTACAGTACCCCACCAACTCCACTCTGCAACTTACCCACAACCTCCTAAACCCTAGCAAACTGAAGGTTAGAGCTCCTAGGCTAAGCGCAATCAGGCACTGTTGAAATGCTCCCCTAACTAACTGTGTCAACCCTCTCGGTCTCTCCGTGGCTCTGGTGAGCCTTTTCTGCCCTCCTTTTTGCACTAGCCTCTTCCTGGCTCAATCTTGATGACGCAGGCACTGTGTCACCCCTTCCTTGCTTCCACTCTGCTAGGAACAACTTCGGTCACTCGGGACAACTGTTTTTTGCTGCTGCTGCTCTGCTTGGGTGATGTCCTCAGTTCTCCTGTGATCTGCAACCACCCTCTGATACCATGTTGGAATTTCTAAGTCTAACTATTAGAAACCCTTCATGTACTTTACTGATTTATTCCTACCTACTTGTTCTGTTAATTAACAAGTTATTTACGATGTAAATATTGGAAATAAATATAAGTACATGCTCAACACATTACAGATCATCAACTGAAGGAAACTGAAATAAGCACACAAGTGACAATGTTGTTTTTCGATTAATGTCCCCAAAAAAGCCCAATGCGGGAAAACTGGTGCAGTTATTTGAGGGTTTGATTTATTAAGCAATTTCAGAATACAATTTGGGTGCCAAATCCAGCTCACCCAACAGAGAAAAATATCGACAGTAGTACCTCTCTACTCGGAAGCAGATATTTCGGTTGAAACCTGTTGGGTTGTGTTATATTCTTTCCACGACTAGCTACCCTAGTTAACTAGGTGGTTAGAGGGGGGGCGACAGCCCCCCCTGTCTAGGGGGTTTAAGGGGGATGGGTAGCCCCCCTCTATGGCGTCTGGGGTAGCGCCTTGAGGAAATTTTTTTGGGACCCTATATTAGGTTGGGCGGACCTACCTATGGTTTTGTGCATGGTTTTCGCACATGGTTTTGGACACGATGGTTTTCGGATCTAGGGAAAATCTATGTGTATATGTGTTTTATGTGTTATGCTCTCGCATTGTTTATTTTTTGTTCTTAGAATTCGTATGCAGTTAATTTTTGTACGGGGTTAAAACCTACATTTGGTATCAGAGCTGTTTTGGCTTCAAGGGGACGCCTTTGTTGCTGAGGGGTTTCACTCGAGCCTGTGGTAGACCCTGTTCAGTGGGAGATTTGCGGGATCGATTCTAGTGGTGAAAGAAGATGGCGAGTAGTGGAAAGATAGATCGAGAAATTTAATGGTCAAAGTTTTGAGTTGTGGAAATTCAAGATGGAGGATTTGTTGGTGGATAAAGACAGTGGATTGCGGTAGATCTGGGGACTAAACCAACGAGAGTGTCTGATGAAGAATGGAATAAGTTGGATCAGAAGGTAAAGAGCACAATACGATTGTGTGTCTCAGATTCAGTATTGTTGAATGTTTAGATACTCTTCGGCAAAATCACATAATCAATCGTTTGTCGACGCGTTTCGAACCAACCAGTGTGGTTCATCGTCAGGACAAGTTGAAGAACTGATCTGGTTTAGCTACGGCGAAGGCTTTGTGGGACAAGTTAGGTACTTTGTACCAATCCAAGTCTTTGGTGAATAAACTGTTCCTACAGAAAAAGCTATATAACCTGAGAATGAAAGATGGAGACTCGGTGACAAAGCATCTGAACGCATTTAATACTGTGGTAAGTTAGTTATTATCTGTTGATATTAAAATTTCAGATGAAGATAAGTGCATCAGTTTGTTGTGTTCTTTACCAGATTCGTGGGATAGTTTGGTTATTGCAATAGGTAGCAATGCAACTGCCTTGCAGTGTGATGAAATAGTTTCATCCTTGCTGACGGAGGAGATGAGACAAAAAAATATGGAGAGCCAAAATGGTGATGCCTTGTCTGTACGAGGATGGTCGCAGAACAAAAACAAAAATAAGTCATCGAGTGGGAGATCTAAATCTCCAGGAAAACCTGTAAAGGTTGTGTGTTGGAAATGCGGAAAGGAACGACACTACTAAAGGGACTGTAAATCTAAAGCTCCTGACAAAGGAAAGGGATCTGATGTTGCTTCTTCTATAGGGGCGAAAACCACCTCAGATGAAGGTGGGGATGTGTACTTGGCTTCTTCAAGTACACATGTAGATCATGAGGCATGGTTGATTGACTTAGGTGCATCCTTTCACTTCACACCCCATAGAGAGTGGTTTTGCGAGTATGAGAAATATGATGGTGGTGATGTCTTCTTGGGGGATGACAGGAAGGCTAGAATCGTTGGTCGTGGAAAAGTCAAGTTGAAGTTGCAAGGTGGAAGGATTATAACACTTCTTGGTGTTCTGCATATTCCTGCATTAGCCAGAAATCTGATTTCTGTAAGCAAGTTGGATGATCCAGGTGTAAAAACAGTGTTCGAGAAGGATACCTGCAAGATGGTTCGGGGAGCACTGGTATTGATGTGGGGAGTTCGGATTGGAACTCTGTACAAGCTGCAAGGTAGCACTATTGTTGATGGGTGCAACAGTTTTGTGGTTCCTGAAAGTGGAGCAGAAAATCTAGTGGTCTTTGGAGAAAAGACCATGCTGTGGCATCAAAGGCTTGGATATATTGGAGAGAAGGGCCTTCGAATACTTCATGGTAAAGGTATGGTAGAAGGTACGACTAATAGCTCTCTGGATTTTGATTTTTGTGAAAATTGTGTATATGGGAAGCAGAATCGGGTGAGTTTCCCTTCTGGTGGTAAAAGGGCGAAACATATATTAGAGCTTGTGCATAGTGATGTGCTTGGACCTGTGAAGGTTCCATCACTGGGTAAGTTTGTGTACTATGTATCATTTATAGATGACTTCTCAAGGAATACACGGATATATTTCCTAAAGAAGAAATCTGAAGTGTTTGGCAGGTTTAAAGAATTTAAGGCTCTGGTGGAAAACTAAACAGAGAAGAAGATAAAGGTGCTGATGACAGATAACGGTAAAGAGTTTTGTGGCAAGGAATTTTAAGAATTTTGTAAGAAGTGTGGTATAGCACGACAAAAGACTACTCCATACACACCTGAGCAAAATGGAGTTGCAGAAAGAATGAACAAGACGTTGATGGAAAGGGCAAGAAGCATGTTCAGTGGTGCCGGGTTAGGACAAGAATTCTGGGCAGAGGCGGTGGAGACAGCATGTTACCTGGTCAACAGATCACCTTCATCAACGTTGGAGGATAAGACTCCACAAGAGGTATGGACTGGTAAGAAACCCTCTCTTTCACATATGAGGGTATTTGGATGTGATGCATATGTACATGTTCCAAAGGAGAAAAGAACCAAGTTGGATAGTAAATCTGAAAAGTGCACCTTTATTGGGTATAAGGATGGTTTAAAGGGTTATAAGCTTTGGAACCCAGTAACAAGGAAGGTTGTGTACAACCGAGATGTGGTGTTCAGAGAGGTGAAAGATGTTATTAAACATGAAGTCTCATCAAAGGAACCTAAGAAGATAGAGTTTGAGCTAAAGGAGGAAGAATTAGACTCTACAGCCGAAGAGGAATCAGAAGATGAAGAGCCACAAACTTCGGTTGTGAGAAGATCAGTTCGAGAAAGAAGGCAGCGAAAAAGGTATAGTCCATCTGCTTTCTGTTCAAATTTTGCTTTATCTATTACTGATGATGATCCCAGAACTGTGAAGGAAGCAGTAGATTTAGAGGATGGCAAACTCTAGAAAGAGGCCATGGTTGATGATATGGCGTCTTTGCACAAAAATGAAGCTTGGGATCTGGTTGAGTTGCCGGCTGGAAGGAAACCCATAGGCAGAAAATGGGTGTTCAAGAAGAAGACAGATGCAGAAGGAAAGGTGGAGAAATACAAAGCTCGGTTGGTAGAAAAAGGTTATTCCCAGGTGCCGGGAATTGATTTTGGTGATATTTTTTCTCTTGTTGCCAAGGTAGTTTCTATTAGATTACTTTTATCTGTTGCTACTGCTTTTGAATGTGAAGACAACATTTCTTCACGGGGATCTGGAAGAAGAGATCTACATGAAGAAACCTGAAGGCTTTGCAGTGAAGGGTAAGAAAGAACTGGTATGCAAGTTAAAGAAGTCTCCATATGGGTTAAAACAGTCACCAAGGATGTGTTATCTGAAATTTGATACATTTATACAGGGACTTGGCTTCACCAGAAGCAAAGCAGATCACTGTGTGTATTTTAAATTAATTGGTGACCGTGTTATTTATTTGGTCTTGTATGTAGATGATATGTTGTTGGTTGGAAATGACAAAAAAATTATCCATGATTTGAAGACCCAATTGTCCTCCAAATTCAACATGAAATATCTTGGTGCTGCAAACTATATTTTGGGCATGAAAATTAAGAGAGATAGAGCAGAAAGGAAGCTCTGTTTAAACCAGAGGAAGTATGTCGAGACAATATTGCAGAGGTTTAATATGCAGGATAGTAAACCGGTGAAGGTTCCTATTCCTGTAGGTGTGAAGTTATCTGCTGAACAGTGTCCCAAGACACAAGAAGAGGAATAGGACATGTCTTGTGTTCCATATTCAAGTGCAGTCGGTAGTCTGATGTATGCGATGGTCTGTACTAGATAAGACATTGCGCATGTAGTGGGAGTATTGAGCAGGTTTATGTCAAAACCAGGGAAGGAGCATTGGACATTAGTGAAGCAGGTTTTTAGGTATTTGCATGGCATTAGTGATTATGGTTTGTGCTACCAAGGAAGACCAGGATTGGACAGAGTTTTGGATATCTGTGGCTTTGTTGATACAGGCTGGGCTGGAGATTTGGATCAAAGAAGATCTACAAGTGGGTATGTGTTTAACCTATTTGGAGGTGCAGTTAGTTGGATGAGTAAGAAACAATCTGTAGTGGCACTATCAACTATAGAGGAAGAATACATGGCAGCCACTCATGCAAGCAAGGAAGCAGTTTGGTTGCAGAGATTGTGTTCAAGTATGGGTTTAGTACAGGGAGCTATAAGGATAGACTGTGACGGCCAAAGTGCAATTTTCTTGGCAAAGAACCCTGCTTATCATTCAAAGACAAAGCACATTGATGTTCAGTATCACTTTGTGAGGGATATGATAGAAGACAAAAAGGCATTACTGGTAAAGGTGGACACTTTGAAGAATATTGCAGATGCATTGACAAAATCTGTGAGCTTTGAGAATTTCTCTTGGTGTAGAGAAACAATGGGTGTTGCAGGGCTGGATAAATGACTAAGCTCTCTTGTGGCCCCCTGTAGAAAGAAAACAACAAGTGGGAGAATTTTGGGTTGTGTTATATTCTTTCCATGACTAGCTACCCTAGTTAACCGGGTGGTTAGAGGGGGGTGGGTAGCCCCCCTCTACGGGGTCCGGGGTAGCGCCCTGGGGAAATTTTCTTGGGACCCTATATTAGTTTAGGCGGACCTACCTATGGTTTTGTGCATGGTTTTCACACATGGTTTTGGACATGATGGTTTTCGGTCCATGGTATTGGATGCTTCGGCATGTATATATATGTATTGTAACGATGAAAGGAACATAATGAAAAATCAAGCTGGTAGTCCCGGTTTTGGGATCCAAGGGAAAATCTCTGTGTATATGTGTTTTATGTGTTATGGTCTCGCATTGTTTATTTTTTGTTCTTATAATTCATATGCAGTTAATTTCTATACCTGGATAAACACTCCGGTAGCTCCATAGCTCCAATCTGCCCCACGAAACCCCATCGTTAGCCTCTAGTGACTGCGTCAGCTCTCTCTGGCCTAGCGTTAGCCTAACGTCACTCTGGCTTGGCTTGCGTCAACCTCTGGAGGCACTGTGTCAGTCCTCTGGCCCTCTGCGTCGCTCACGTTGGCCCTCTGAGGCACTGTGCAGCTCCTAGCTGCCTCTGCGTGAGCCTTGGCTGGCTCTGCGTCCCTCTCTCCGGCTACTACGCTGATCCTCCCGGTGCTATCTCTGCCTCTCTGCTTCTGTATTCATTGCCCCTCAGCTGTAACTCTGATCACTCTCTCAACTTTCTCAACAAATCCAGCCCCAGAAAGTCAAAATCTTGATCTCTTGGTGTGTTCTCCAAGTGACCCTCAAGCCTCCTCTTATACTTTTCTCGTTGACAAATCAACGGCCTTGATTAAGTCTCTAATCAACGACTAAGATTAGATTTGGCTTGATCCATGACTTTTGGATCATTCTAACACAATTTTATATTAATTCGCATTAAGATTTTATTTTCCTTAAGTTTAGACTTAGGGACTCCATTAAAAATATTAATTATTTTAATATCTCCCAGACTGTTTAGAATCCGGCCAAACCCTTTCTGGGTATTGGAGATCTCATGTGCCTTAGCCTCTCCACCAATTTTCGTGGTTAGAGCACATCTGATGCTACCCCAAATCAACAAAGGATGTCACAAGAAATCAAGAGGTGTGATTTGGCATTCAAAGAGTTGAGTTTAAAGCTGATTGGGAGGCCACATATGTGGGTCGAATTGGCTACCACGTGGAGGGATGAATTACTCCATGCTACAACCAGTTAGGGGGCCCAAATCCCACAAAATGGGGGCCAATATCAGTCTTCTAAGGGGGTCGAGTCCCTGCTAATTTGAGGTGTCAATTGGTGGCAAGATAGCCCAAGATAAGAGGGTTTACTCCCCTCATCATTCTACACTTGTCCTCCACCTTTGTACACAACTAGTCAATCACGGATACGCGGGCCAACTAGAGAGATTGATACGCAATAGCTATCAAATACTTGGACCATGAATGAGTTATATTGGAGATGGGCCACGAGTTTCGTCGATTTTACTCCCCTTATCTCCTCCCTCTTCCACTTGGCAAGAAGCTTCCTCATACATTGTCTCTCCTACAACCAATATGTGCAACGGAATGTAGACAGTTGGGTAGCTAATTGGGATTGTTATTGTTGTTTTTCCACGATATTGGAGTCTAGGATAGAATCTTAAATTACCGACGTTACCAATCCAAGTATTACAACAAGACTACTTTGCACAACGGAATAATAGACAATAGTAAATCTACTAGTGCACAAAATATACACAACTTTTTAGAAATTTATACAACAACCCAACTCTGTTATATTAATCTAACTGATAATACAATAATCTAGGGCCCCCGTACAAGGGATAGTGATCCTCATACATCCATTAGTACAAGAATACAAGATACATTGACGATCTAGCTGATGTAGTGCACGATCACAGTTGCTTTGTCGTATCCTGTACATTATGGGTCCTTCGCTTTTGTTCTGCAACGCCTATCTCTATCAATACACCAAGTCCTTTAGGCCACTGAATCTCGACTTCCAATCTGCCCTCTAGCTGATCATAAGTCCATCTACAACCAACACATAGGGTCTTCACACTCACTAGTTGCTCCTTCGTCCTTCAAGGCCACAACACTTTGAGACTTCTTGCCCACTATTGTTCCTCAGCTATTCAAGGACTTCTTCCCACTATAGTCTTCCTGTGTTGCTCCAATGAAGACTAACATAGGGTAGGAGGGCTGCCACCTATCATTGTCAAATGTTGCTTCTCCAACAATGAACTCGGGCTAGTACAACAACTGCTCCTGGTTGGCCAAACCTTGATCTCCACTTATCTGCCTCTTCTAGTAGCCACCTTAGTCCATCAAGGTGCTACTCTAGGCTACACTTGGTCCACTCCCACGTTGCCCTCCAACAGACCACAAGTGTACAATACCAAGTTCATGTGAAAATTTCTAAACTGAAATTCTATCACTGCAACAACTGATTTATTTCACCTACTTATTATTCTCAATAAGTTATTTACGAAATTCCTTCAACAAATATTAAAATAATTTCTACTGCAGTTATCACACAATTACTTAGAGAAAAATACATGCACAAGAATCAATCACATCGACACAATTATTTTTGGACAATTGGCCCTGGAAAAACCTGATGTGGGGAAACCGGTGCAACAGATGAGGGCTTTATTAATCTTCAGCAACAATTGCTTTTACAAGGAATGATTTTTATAGAGAACTGAAAGAAAACACTTGAGACTTTCCCTCTGAGACTATCTGACACTTTGGAGACCCTGCTCCCACTTCTGTGCCACTCTGATTGACCCAGCGTGGCTCTGAGTGGCTCTGCGTCCCTTTGCGTCAGCCTGCGTAGGCTTTGTGTCTCTTCTCTAGACTGCGTCTCTCCTTTTGCGCCGTCTTCCAATGCCCTTGTGTCACCTCCTCCTCGATCTCTACTTGCTGCTGAAGCCCCCCTCTTCCTCCACCCTACAACAACCTCTGAAATCGATCTCCTCTTCCTTGAGAATCAAATTTCCTTGAGATACTAAGTATCTGCCAATGTGTCTCCAGAGTCCAAATGACCCTCAAGCCTTCTCTTATACTTTTCATGTTGATGAATCAACGGCCAAGATTAAGTCCCTAATCAACGGCTAAGATTTAAACAAACTTGATCCTCGTCTCTTAGAAGCTTCTCATCCTTATCTTTATTAATACCCATTAATATTTTTATTTTCCCAAGTTTAGACTTAGGAACCCATTAAAAATATTAATTATTTTAATAAGTCCTTATCCAGATGGAATTTCTCAAAACGATTTCTGGGTCTTGGAGATCTCATGTGCCTTAGCCTCTCCTCCAAATTTCAAGGCTAGAGCACATCTGATGCTACCACAAATCAACACTCCCTCTTAGCAAGGAATGTGCTCTAGTAATGCTTGTTGGAAAATACTTGGGGGGGGGGGGGGGTGAATCAATATTCCTTAGCAATTAGCACTTTTAAATCTTTTCAGAGCATTAGTTAATCTTCAATTATTATTAACGTTTATGCAGTAATAATAGTAAATAAAAGAACCCAGGAGGCACAAAGATTTTAGGTGGAAAACCCCCTCCGGGTCAAAAACCACCGAACGCTTTTCTAATAAATTCTTTAATCTTTAGCCCCAACTGAAATGAAAGCAACAACTTCCTAGAATTCTAGAAAAACATTCTTCTCCAGCTCCCACTGGATGGACGCTCCAACACCTGAGATTCTTCAGTAGTCAACTGAACGGATGCCCCAACACCCAATGAGCTACAACTCACCCTAGCACCACCCTACCACCCTGAAGTTTTCATAGGCTTGAACCTGTTGGTGACTTCATGCACCAGCCTAGCACCACCCTACCACCCTATAGAAGAATAAAAGAAGAATGGACTCCCGTACCAAGGAAAATGGTCCACTTTACAATGATATAGAATGATGTAGAAGAAGAAGACACACTAGACCATAACCCCAACTATGACACAACCACCTAATGATGATCCTAGACCTCCCAACATTGCCTCTTCAACTCTTGGCAGATAGACACTTGTACAACTTTTACAATGACTCTGTACAATGATACTTTTACAATGATTGTATGCAGTGCTTCCCACTTGAAGACTTCATATGGTGAACTTCTTGCTGCTGTTCTGCACCTTGATTGCTGCTCTTGTCATGCTACCCTTTCTCACTCTTCAGAACATTAGATTATGCATTGAGTCTTCTCTTGATGAATATATAATACTTGCAAAAAGTCTTCAAGGAAATACCCATGACATGATAATAGCAAAACTTACCTCATCCTGCAGAGCATATGTCAGTGCTAAACAAAAACAACAAATTAGAATACAAAGAACCTAATGCAATTAAGAAATGAACATGCATATACAGAAGATACTTACTTGTAGCTTACCTCTGCTGCATCATTTTGCTGCACCTTGCTCTTTGTTGCCCTAGAAAGTCTGGTCCTTTGCACCCCTTGACAACACTTGATCTAGTTTTTCTCGCCTTCTAGGAGCACGATATTTAATTTGATGTATCTCTGTGATTTCAGATCCCCAATATGTGATCTTCGGTCCTGTAGTATCCCTCTAAGTCTTCTTTCCAATGCCACAGGTTTGACCTGATTTGGACTCTTCAAGACAAAGTTATGCCCAATCTCTCACAATGACCTAATTATGGACTAGTTCAGTAGAGAGAACTTGTATGGCGTGCCACGTGTCACTATTTCCTCCTTCGGCTCTAAAATTGATACATAGAAAACTACAGTCCATGCACTATCCGCCACTTTTATAAAATTCCAATCCTCTTCTCAGAGAGAGAGTTATGACAATTTTCCCAAGGTCACTTCTTTGAGATGAAATTCGGGAGCTTGCAAAAACCCTAACTTCCACAAATCATATCTCCAAAAATATAGCGAACCAAGATCTGAAATTCGGTCACAACGTTCATTAAGATTGTGAATCAAATGGGTTTTCATTTCAGAATCTAAAACTTCGCAGAAATGAAGTTATAGCGAAAATGCCACGATCACTTTGTTTGGAGGATATATGAGATTTCTTTTTACAGAGTTGAGAGGGGCTTCTATAAAGAATGTTGGAGGGATTTTAGGAGCTTAAAAAATTATTAATTATTGACTATTCAATGACCAAAACCAATTATGAGTGCCATGCCACAACCCCATAGGGTTTTAGCCCACTAATTGGGGTTACTAACTTCAAACATGAATATCTCTCAAACTGTGAAGAATTACTTGGCATGCCATATATCAACGGAAACATCTTGACGAGTAGAATCTATCTAGAATATCATTGACTCAAAATAGAGTAAGTTGTCAAGTCAAAATTCCCTTGCAAGATAAGGGTAACCCCTAGTGCTGCTTGGGTTGACATCAATGACAACCTCAGATCATCTTTAGATCAACAATGCTCCATCACTGAAACATCACACTGATCTTCCACATCGGTACTTGTGTTGATGCTTGGCCTGCTGCCTTACATCATCTGCATTGTTGCTTCCTGTACTGCTACCCATGACACTGCCACTGCCACTGCTACATCTGTACTGCAACTCCCTCTCAATCTGCTGCATCATGTTGTTCATAGCACTGCCACTGCTGACTACTGCATTACAACTTCTGAGACTTATCCATTATTGAAATGGATTCTTTACCATCCCCATCTTCTCCCTGAATTGAACAAACTTTATTCTTCCTAGAGCCTTGGTGAGGATGTCTGCCACTTGTTCCCCTGTAGGAGAGTACCTCAACTGTACTGCCCCTCGTTGGACACAGTCTCTGACAAAGTGACACCTGATATCAATGTGCTTCGACCGATCATGAAATACTAGATTTTCAGAGAGCTTGATGCAACTCTGATTATCACACATGATCCTAGTCGCTTCTATCCTTTTTTTGAATAGATTCACAAGCAATTTCCTAAGCCATATGGCTTCGCACGAAGTTGTGCTACCTGCCATATATTTTGCTTCAGTTGAGCTCATAGCCACGGATTTATGTTTCCTACTGCACATAGGAGGTCATTCCTGATCCAATGTTGAAACAGTACCCAATTGTACTCTTTCGATCCACTGAACTTCCAGGCCAATCTGCGTCAGTGAACCCACTCAGCCTGATATCATTGCCTCTAGTGTACAATAGTCCATTGTCGACTGTTCCTTGTATATACCTGAGAACATGTTTGGCTGCTCCCCAATGCACCCTCTTAGGTTCTACCATGAACTTACTAAGGGTGTTGACAGCGTAATGAATGTCTTGCCTGGTATTGACCAGATACATCAGGGACCCTATGAGCTGCCTGTACAATGTGGGATCAACATCTTTATCTTCTGATTCATCAATCTTCTTCCGGTTGGTGATCATTGGAGTAGCTATAGGTCTATAGTCCTGCATCTTGAATATCTTCAAGATTTTTGTAGCATATTTCCCTTGTCCCAGGAAGATCTCACCTTTTTGCTGCTAAACTTCCAACCCCAAAAAATAATGCATCTGTCCCAAATCCTTCATGTCGAATTCTGTGGCTAGGTTCTTCTTGCAGTCTTTGATAAGCCTGGATGATCCTGTCAGGAAGAGATCATCCACATATAACACTAGGATTAGAGACTCATTCTCTACAACTGGATAGTAGAGATTAGGGTCCGCGTCACTCTTGACGAACCCCATCTTTTGCAAGTAGCCATCAATTCGATCGTGCCATGCCCTAAGTGCTTGTTTTGGCCCATACAAGGCTTTCTTTAATCTGCATACATGAGATTTCTTTTCACGTGTCTCAAAACCTTCTGGTTGTTTGATGTATACTTCCTCTTCTATTACCCGATTCAAGAATGTCGTTTTGGCATCAATTTGATGGATATCCCACCCCATCTGTGCTGCAAGAGATATCACGGTCCTAATAGAAGTAGGGCGACGGTTTCTTCGTAGTCTATCCCTTCCTTTTGAGCATACCCCTTTGCCACGAACTTGACTTTGTATTTCTCCACATTGTCATCTGCAACATATTTGACCTTGTAGATCTATCTCGAGCCTACCACAGATCTGTCTTGAGGCCTAGGTACCACTTGCCAGACATCATTGACCATTATAGAGTTGTATTCTTCCACCATAGCATCTACCCATACTTGATGCTAAACGACTTAGTGAAAACTAGAAGGTTCCCCAACCTGAGCTACTAAGGCCTGGTATCTGTCTGGATGTTTTCGCTCCCTTTTACTATTCCTGGGTGCACCAATGAAGTCTTCTGCATCCTATAGAATCTGTTAGAGTTCTCGACTTGTTCTTCCATTGGTGGTAGGTACATCAATCAACTCCTCTTCTTCCTGAGATTCCTCCTGTTCTGAAGCCTTGTTTTCAGGAGGATTTTTGTTACCAGTTTCCACTGGTTGAAGTGGTCTGACTAATGGCTCATTTTTCGACTGCTCCTCGGAAGGCATTTCTCGGGATATTCTGAAAGCTCTATCCTCCATGAACTTTACATCCCGCCGAACTACTACCTTCCTACTCCCTGGAAGATAGACTCTGTATGCCTTAACATTCTCACTATATCCCACAAGATATCCTTTCTCATCAGTTTGATCTAATTTCTTTCTATTCTCTTCGAGTATACAACATCTAAACTCCCAAATATCCTGAAATGACCGACTTCAGGTGTCTTCCCAGTGAAGACCTTCTCCGGAGTGATTTTGCCCAGTGCCCTGTGAGGAGTCCTATTCTGGACATAAACTGCGATGCTGCATGCTTCTGCCCCCAAGAATTTAGGCACATCCTGATCATACAACATTGCCCTAGCTGCTTCCACAATAGTCCTGTTTTTCCTTTCTGCTACTTCATTCTACTCCAGATTGTAGGGAGTTGTCCACTCCCTTCTGATGCCTGCCTTAGCGCAAAAATTGGTGAAGTCTTTATCGACATATTCTCCACCATTATCTGAGCACAAAACTTTTATTTTCTTTCCTGTCAGATTCTCCACTAGAGCCTTGAACTCTTTGAATCGACCAAAAACCTCATCCTTGGTTTTCAGAAAGTAGATCCAAGTCTTCCTGGAATGGTCATCGATGAAGGTGACAAAGTACTCGGTACCGCTAAGAGATTTTGTGGACATCGGTCCACAGATGTCCGAGTGTATCAATTCTAGCACACTCTTCGCCCTATTGTTACTTTTGGAAAACACAGCTTTGGCATACTTGCCCAGAGCGCACCCTTTGCATACATCATCCAGTTCAGTACTTAGTTCTGGAACTCCTGATACTATTTTTCTGAGAATTCTTAGAGCCCCATGGTGCAAGTGTCCCATCCTCTTGTGCCATAGCTCATGCAAGTCTTTGTCTCCCTTATTTCCTATTAGTGCCATTGGTGATTCTAGTTGTAACCTATACAACCTGTTACTTCTGATTCCAATCTGAGCCTTCTTCTTCCAACTTGCGTGTTTGACTTAAAATTTCTCCTTAATGAAGAAAACGTCATAGCCCTTGTTTTGAATTTGAGATACGGAAAGTAAGTTCATCCCCAATCCTGGCACATGCAGCACATTGGTTGCTCGAAGTCGCTCTCCTGCTTTGGTTTGAAAAACTATGATACCTTTTCCTACTGGAGTACACTTCGCCTTATTCCCCATGGTGATCTGAAAATTCATTCTTTCTTCCTGATAATCTGAAAAACATTCTCGGGTTCCTGTCATATGCCAGGAAGCTCCACTGTTTATGTACCAAACCCCTGAGTAGACAGAGCTTGCAAAGCAAACAACTTCTTCTTCCAATCTGGAAGCTAACATCAAATATTCGTCCCTTGTGCATCCTTTTGAAAATCTGTGCGAGTCCCTTTGAATGGATGCCTCTACATCATGCTCTTGACCCATAATCAATTTTCCTTTCCTGTTGTCAGATCTTTGCTCTGATACCATGTGAAAATTTCTAAACTGAAATTCTATCATTGCAACAATTGATTTATTTCACCTACTTATTATTCTCAGTAAGTTATTAACGAAATTCCTTCAACAAATATTAAAATAAATTCTACTGCAGTTATCACACAATTACCCAGAGAAAAATATATGCACAAGAATCAATCACATCGACACAATTATTTTTGGACAATTTTCCCCAGAAAAACCCAATGCGGGAAAACCAGTGCAGCAGATGAGGGCTTTATTAATCTTCAGCAGTAATTGCTTTTACAAGGAATGATTTTTACAGAGAACTGAAAGAAAACACTTGAGACTTTCCCTTTGAGACTATCTGACACTTTGGAGACCCTTCTCCCACTTTTGCATCATCCCTGGGTCACTCTGATTGACCCAGCGTGGCTTTGCGTCCCTCTGTGTCAGCCTGGGTAGGCTCTGCGTCTCTTCTTTGGACTGCGTCTCTCCTTCTGCGATGTCTTCCACTGCCCCCGCGTCACCTCCTCCTTGATCTCTGCTTGCTGCTGAAGCCCTCCTCTTCCTCCACCCTGCAACTCCCTCTGAAATCAATCTCCTCTTCCTTGAGATACTGAGTATTTGTCGGTGTGTCTCCAAATGACCCTCAAGTCTTCTCTTATACTTTTCTTGTTGATGAATCAACGACAGAGATTAAGTCCCTAATCAACGGCTAAGATTAAAACATACTTGATCCTCGTTTCTTTGAAGCTTCTCATCTTTATCTTTATTAATACCCATTAATATTTTTATTTTCCTAAGTTTAGACTTAGGAACCCATTAAAAATCTTAATTATTTTAATAACTCCTTATTCGGATGGAATTTCTCAAAACGATTTCCGGGTCTTGGAGATCTCATGTGCCTTAGCCTCTCCTCTAAATTTCAAGGCTAGAACACATCCGATGCTACCACAAATCAACAGTTCACTCCTAGGACTACTCATCCACTAACATCTACTCAACATAAATACATCAAACCACACATACCTTGCATCCTGAAGGTTTGGTTTTGAAAATTTCTAACCCGAAATTCTACTGCAGCAACTGATTTATTTCACCTACTTATTCTTCACAATAAGTTATTTACGAAATCCCTTCAGCAAACATTAAAATAAATTCTACTACAGTTATCACATAATTACATAGAGAAAAATACATGCACAAGAACCAGTCACATCAACACAGTTGTTTTTGGACAATTGTCCCCGGAAAAACCCAATGTGGAAAAACTGGTGCAACAGATGAGGGTTTTATTAATCTTTAGCAACAATCGCTTTACAAGGAATGATTTACAGAGAAACTGAGGGAAAACACTTGAGAGTTTCCCTTGGAAACATTTTGACACCTTGGAGACCCTTCTCCCACTTCAGCGTCGCCTCTGCATCACTCTGCGTGGTTCTGCGTCCCTCTGTGTCAGCCAGCGTGAGATCTGCATCTCCCCTGGACTACATATCCCTTTGCACTGTCTCTCAATGCCCTTGTGTCACCTCCTCCTCAGTCACTAACTGCTGTTGATGCCCTCCTCTTTCTCCACCCTACAACTCTCCCTCTGAAATCGATCTCCTTCTCTTCTGAGAATCGATTTTCCTTGGGATATCAAGTATCTGCCGGTGTATCTCCAAATGATTCTCAAGTCTTCTTTTATACTTTTCCTGTTGATGAATCAACGACCGAGATTAAGTCTCTAATCAACGGCTAAGATTAGAACAAACTTGATTCTCGTCTCTTAGAGGCTTCTCACCCTTATCTTTATTAATACCCATTAATATTTTTATTTTCCTAAGTTTAGACTTACGAACCTATTAAAAATATTAATTATTTTAATAACTCCTTATCTGGGTGGAATTTCTCCAAACAATTTCTGGGTCTTGGGGATCTCATGTGACTTAGCCTCTCCGCCAAATTTCAAGGCTAGAGCACATCCGATACTACCCAAAATCAACACTCCCTCTTAGCGAGGAATGTGCTCTAGCAATGCTTCACCATAGAAGCATCACATTGATCCTCCTTATCAGTCATATGTGCTGATGATTCGCCCGCTGCCCCACATCCACTGTACTGCTGCTTCCTGTACAGCTGCCCATGACACTACCACTGCCACTATGACATTTGTACTGTAGCTCCATCTCAACATGCTGCATCATGCTGCCCATAGCACTGCCACTGCTAACTGCTGCATTGCAAATCCGGATAGTTATCCATTTCGGCTATTGAAATGGATTCTTCACCTCCCTGAAATAAACAAACTTTGTTCTTCCTAGAGCCTTGGTGAGGATGTCTGCCACCTGTTCTCCTGTAGGAGTGTACCTCAACTGTACTGCCCCTTGTTGGACATAGTCTTTGACAAAGTGACACCTGATATCAATGTGCTTCGACTGATCATGAAATACTGGATTCTCAGAGAGCTTGATGCAACTCTGATTATCACACAAAATCCTGGTTGCTTCCATCCTTCTCCTGAATAGATTCACAAGAAATTTCCTAAGCCATATGGCTTCGCACGAAGTTGTGCTAGCTACCATATATTTTGCTTCAGCTGAGCTCAGAGCCACGAATTTTTGTTTCCTACTACACCAGGAGGTCATTCCTGATCCAATGTTGAAACAATACCCAGTTGTACTTTTTCGATCTACTGAACTTCCAGCCCAATCTGCGTCAGTGAACCCACTCAGCCTGATGTCATTGCCTTGGGTGTACAATAGTCCATGCTCGACTGTTCCTTGTATATACCTGAGAACATGTTTGGCTGCTGCCCAATGCGCCCTCTTGGGTTCCACCATGAACTGATTGAGGGTGTTGACAGCGTAACAAATGTCTGGCTTGGTATTGAGCAGATACATCAGGGACCCTATAAGTTGCCTGTACAAGGTGTGATTAACGTCTTTATTTTCTGATGCATCAATCTTGTTCCAGTTGGTGATCATTGGAGTAGCCATAGGTCTACAATCCTGCATCCTGAATCTCTTCAAGATCAAAGGAGCAACTAAAGGAACTTTAAGAGAAAGCAAAAGTCCAAAGAGTTACTCAGGATATGCAGCATTCATGACAAAGTTGATTGAAGCAGAACCAACTATCTTTGAAGAAGCCACTCATCAAGAAGAATGGAAGAAAGCGATGCAGGAAGAATATCAATCTATTATTAAGAATAGTGTTTGGGAGGTCATTCCTAGACCTAGTGACAAATTGGCTGTCACTTCCAAATGGATTTACAAAATCAAACATGCCTTATATGGAAGCATAAACAAATACAAAGCCAGATTTGTTGCAAAGGGTTTCTCACAAAAGGAAGGAATAGATTATGAAGAAACCTTTGCTCCTATTGCTAGGTATGCTACTATTAGATCTTTGGTTTTGCTAGCTCCTACTATGGGATAGAATATCCATCAAATGGATGTCAAAACAAAAATTCTTAAATGGAACCATTGATGAAGAAGTATATATTGAACAACCAGAAGGCTTTGAGATAAATAACAGGGATACTCATGTTTGCAAACTCAAGAAAGCTCTATATGGCTTGAAGCAAGCTCCTAGGGCTTGGTATGCAAGGATGGATGCATATCTCTTAAGAATTGGGTTCGTCAAAAGTTCTATCGATGCAAACCTCTACATCAAGATAGTGAAGAATGAACTAGTCATTATACTACTATATGTGGATGATTTGTTTATTACAGGTGTGGAGCGCAAAATACTAGAATGCAAGAAAATGCTGGCAGCAGAATTTGAAATGAAAGATTTGGGACTCATGCATTATTACTTGGGCTTGGAAGTTTGGCAGAAACCCGGTGAGATATATCTTGGTCAAGGGAAGTACATAATCAAGATGTTACAAAAGTTCAGTATGATGGATTCCAAGCCTATGACCACTCCCATGATCACTAATCTCAAGAAGTTGAGAAGCTCCGACTCTAGTCTCGTTGATCCTACAAGATATCATAAGTTGGTGGGCTCTTTGATGTACTTGGTGAATATGAGACCTGATATATGCTTTGTTGTAAATGTTCTTAGTCAATTTCAGTTGGAGCCTCGTCATGACCATTGGATAGTTTCCAAGCATATCTTGAAATACCTACGTGATACAATTAATCACTGCCTAAATTATGATGGAAAGGAAGTTAAGTTAACAGGTTTTACTAATTCTTATTGGGGTGGCAATGAGATTGATGGGAGAAGCACTATTGGTGGCTGTTTTAGTTTGGGATCTGCTATGATTTCATGGATGAGTAGAAAACAAGATCCTGTTGCGTTGAGTAGTGTTGAAGCTGAATACATTGTTGCATGTGAAGTAGGAAAATAAGTTGTTTGGTTAAGGAAACTCTTGATAGATTTGTTTGGAAATCTGCTAGATCCTACAGTAATAAATTGTGATAATCAAAGCAGCATCAAGATGTCTGAAGACCCTGTATTCCATGCTAGGACGAAGTACAAGATGGGGTCGTGAAGCTACAATATATTCTGACGGATGAACAAGTAGCTGACATGCTGACAAAATCTTTTCCAAATAAGAAGTTTGAATATTTCAGAAGCATGCTTGGATTGGTTGATGTTAAAGATTTAGTTGATAGGGAGAGATGAAGCATCTTGTGGCAACAAGATGCTTGGGAGGACATTTGGCTGACCTATGTGTTGATGTCTAGATCCCGAAGTAGGGAGGGTGGCATTGGTCATGGAGTTCCGACCTTGGATACGCACCTAGATCCCTGGGTTGGTGTTAAAGTGTTAAAGCCTGATGGTACCTCGAGAGGCTAATGCTTGAGTACACCTTAGTCCCACCCAATTAGAGTACCCTGTTCAGTTATCTAATCAGTAGCATTGTGTGTGCTATAACTCCTCATAGTTCATATCATCATGAGATCTTCCATGTACCTATATTTATATGTAATTGTATTAACTAGTATCAGTCTTCATAATTGTATTTGTAGAAAGAAAAAAATTATTATTAAAGAAAATGACTTATTAAAGCATGGGTTTCATGCTTGGGTCAATGTTTTCTAGATCAAAGTCTCCATTGAAGGCTTCTAGGTTTTATCTTGAGTCGTTAGAGTCATTATCATTTTTATTAGAACCTTCTTGGGCTTTTGTATAATGTAAAAAGAATTATTTTTGAGTCAAAAAGGTTATCTGTCACCTCCACACCAAGTCGGCTTGGATTAGGGCTATTCGATCTAGCAGAAAGGCTATATATAGAGGGGCAACTCGACCTATTTGGAGCACTCACTCAACAACTTCGATCTGTGAAAATTTCTGAATCTACACATCAGAAATCCTACTGCAAATGAAGCAGAAAAAGAGAGCGAATTTGCTAGAGAAGGAAGCAAGAAATTGGGAAGATGTAAATCGAGTTTTTGGGCAACCTTAATCTCACATGTGTGAATTTTATGGCATGTAATTGGGGCCGAAAATCTGAATCTACTGCAGGTCCGAAGTTTTGAAGCTGGGGGCCGAAAATCTATAGCTGGAGGTCAAAACTATAGATTGAAATTGTTTCTGGGAAGCTGACACTTGGATATTTTGGTAGGGATCATTTGTAAGGAGGAAGTGCTGAATTGGTGATTGGAGGAAGTCTTTGTCTAGGTCTAAAGAGTCTTGGATTGTCTCATTTTGATTTGAATCTACTAGTGGAAGAGTTGGATTGGGTTTTCCCCTTGGAGGGGTTTTGCCCTAGCTGAGTGCTTACATCTTGTGTCTCTTGTTCTTGTGGTCTTCATATACATTTTATTTGGTAATTTTTTGATTAAGGATAAACTAATAAAGAAGTAAAAGAAGCCAACATAAATCACAAGTAATTATTAAGAAATAGGAATCAAACCCTAAGCATGGATTTCTCAACAGCCACAACCGGTCAAATTGAGTCGTATCACCCCTTTTCTTATTATTTGACCTTGTATAATATGCATGTTAGGGTAGGATGCATTGCATGTTGATTTTTTTCATTAGAAATAACATCATATGATATTATCATGCTAGAATAACTACATTTAGATTAAATCACATTTAGAGTAAAGTTTATTTCTTGTTATTTGACCTTGTATAATATGCATGTTAGGGTAAGTTTATTTCTTGTTATTTGACCTTGTATAATATGCATGTTAGGGTAGGATGCATTGCATGTTGATTTTTTTCATTAGAAATAACATCATATGATATTATCATGCTAGAATAACTACATTTAGATTAAATCACATTTAGAGTAAAGTTTATTTCTTGTTGATTTTATGGCCTAATATTAAGCATGGGTGATCATAAGACACCACATGGTCAGGGCATACAAATTTAGTACGTGGGAAAAAGCCAAACATGAGCTCTACCACTATCAGCATGTCCATCACCCTGGTTCCTAGGGACCCTCATATTGGCCCCTTACATCATTAAGGAACCCATGATTGTCCCAACCCTTGGTGGGCAATGAACTGCCCTGCCTTAACGTTGATTTGGGATAGCATCGGATGTGCTCTAGGCCTCAAATTTTGCAGGGAGGCTTGGGCATATGCATTCCAAAGAACCTAGAAACCGTTTTGGGAAATTCCACCTAGAAACGATTATATTAAAATAGAGAGCAGTGTTCCGGATTAATCACATTGAAAGGATTGGGTCGATGTTTCAAACCAACCAATGTGGTTCATCCTCAGGACAAGGTGAGAAATCAATCGATTTAAGAGAATAAATAGCATGGATGCATCATTGTTCAGGGTTAGCCGCTCAGAATTAGTCGTTGGCGAAATGAAATTAATTTAGTTAGAAACTAGCTGTTATGTAGTAAATAATTATTTATTGTCAAAATAGTCGCATTTTATTAATTAAATAATAATAAAATAATATTAAAAGCAGGGGTTGACCTAGTCAATGAGAATTAGGAAGAAAACTAGCTGTTAAATAGTAATATTATGTAGAAAACTAGCTGTTATAACAAATAATTAATTTATATAATAATAATGTTAGGTAAAAACTAGTTGTTATGTAATGAATTAGTTGTTATGAAATAAATTAGTTGTAGATAATAAAAATTAATATATCAATTCAATTAATAATATTCAAGAATAATCTATAATTTTATTAGTTAGAGATTGATGGTTATGATATAAAATTGGTTCCTAATATTAATGATTTATATAATAATATGAGGTTAATAATCAATTTTTAAACAACTATGACCTAAGCTAATTATTTAAAATATTTCATTTAAGAATATTCGGTTAAAACCTATATTTGATTTATATATATTCTATAACTTCAAAATTAAGAACTAAATTTGATCAAAGAGTAGGAGGAGAGCAATAAAATTTTGGGGAAAATAACACCAGAAGCCAAGTAAATATAAGGGGAAGGAGAGGGCGGAAGAGTTAGGAGGCGAGTGCTGGGATCCAACTTTTATTAATTTCGAGCCATCATCCCTATTCAGGTTTTTGGCATGCCTCTCAATCTCAATCCCTTCCCTGAGGTTCCTGTGGTGGAAATGATCAATTTTAGCAATGAATTTAGATTCTTCAATGTAGACATGGTGCTTTAATTTCTCGGCATGTTCTGCAAGGGCTAATGTGCGGGAACGGTTGTGTCTGATGTTAGCTGCATGCTCATTGATCCTCTGCTTAATGGATCTTCTAGTTTTTCCAATGTAGGGGATACCACAGGAGTAGGGAATGAGGTAGACCCCTTTTGAGTCCTTTGGGTCAATAGGGTCCTTAACCGACCCCTATATTTTAATTATATTAAAATAATTAATATTTTTAATGGGGTTCCCAAGTCTAAACTTAGGAAAATTAAAATATTAATTAGTATTAATCTAATTGTGGGTAAATCTTCTAGATAAAGACGAAGATTAAGTCAAAATGATCTGAGCCTTTGATTAAGAGTTAATCTAGGTCGTTCGTTGTCCAATAAGAAGATATAAGAAGGGGATCGATGGTCATTTGGAAAAAAAACACCAAGAGATCAAGAAATTGATTTTCTGAGGTGAGAAGTTCTCAGCAGGAAAATTCGATTGAGGATATTTCTTGCAATTGAGGGGTAGGGATAGCAATTTCCAGAGAGAGATTCTCAGCCAGAGAATCATTAGCAGAGATAGGTAGAGAGTGATCCAGTAGCCTTGATGCAAAGGCTAATGCAGGCCCAGAAGGGCCATGCTGAAGCAGCATAGAGGGAGAGAGAGAAAGTCGAAAATCAGAGTAGAGAGTCAGTTTCAACAGTTGGAAGTTAGGGTGTGAGAGCAGAAGGCTAAGAGCAGTGTCTCTGGGCTGCTGATCGATTCCCCAATTGGGTGACGTTGTGCCTGAGAGGGTTGATGTTGGGACAATGTAGAGGCAACACATAGAAATCGTAGGGCCTGCTGGGGGCACCTCATCCAGCAGTTGAAACAGCCGAGACTTTTTCTCAGTGATTGTGTGAGGTAATCTCACTAAGCTTCTGCCAATATTTCTCTCTGTAACTGAATAACCTGTGGGATATTCAACGATGTATTCAGAATTTGCTAATGCTTAATAATAATAAACTCTCAAAATTGTTGCATTGGTTTTCCCGCATTGGGTTTTTCTGGGGACATTTGTCCAAAAATAATGGGGTCCTATGTGTTTGTATTTCCTTGCTTAGTTTATATGTTTCATAATCATATTTAATTTGGTGTAGGTTGCTTCAGTAATTTACTTCAATATTTCAAGAAGAAATCTGAAATAAATTTGTAATGTAATTTACAATCTGGTGAAGTAGATTCAGTTGGTTGCAGTAGGATTCCCGAGATTGTTAGATCTAGGAATTTTCACATGGTATCAGAGTTGTTGATGTGAAACAGGAAGATAAGATCTAGCACTAAAGCAAGGGCCAACTTGTTGCAACAAGCAACAGTTCGAATCCCCTGAGGGGTTGCGCAGTTCTAGCCAGGAGGGCTATATTTTCGCGGGTGTCTCTCTTTGAGTGAGCTGATAGAGAGGTAAGACTACCGGATCGAGAATTTTCCAAGGTAGAGGGAACCTCGCAGAGCATCAACGCAGAGCTAGAGGGACACAATTTTCTTCAAGCTAAGTGTTGGGTAGAAAAGCTGTCGGAAGAAGGAAGCAGATCACATAGTGAGGGAATACTTCCTCAGTGATTTCTTGCCGAGGAAATCCATATTTCTTAGTTATCGGGCAGCAGAGGAGCAACAAACTTACCAGCTCCATGAGGGAGTGCGTAAATCAGCCTAAGAGCTACGCAGTAGGGAGAAAGAGGGAGTTGTTTGACAATTTTTGGAAGATATGGCATCCAGCGGCTTGAGGGATTAGGATAGGTTAGACGGAGCTTCCAACTACGTCATCTGGAAGGCTAGAATGTCTTTCCTTTTAGATGAGCATGCCCTCAAGACGTATGTTGATAGTGTGGTAGTTGTCCCTACGGATGTAGATTTGCTAAAGAAGTACAGAGCTGAGATGGCGAAGGCCAAGAGTATGATCCTGGATGGAGTCAAGGATCATGTGGTGTGTCACGTTGCTAGCAGAGGGACTGCTAATGAGATGTGGGATGCCTTGGCCACATTGTATCAGGGATATTCCGAGCAGCGAAAGATGTGCTTGAAACAAAAGTTGAGATCTTTTCAGATGCAGAAGGGAGAATGTGTGGATCCATTCCTCACGAAGCTGAAGGAGACCCGTGACGAGTTGTCAGCTGCAGGGCATACACCTCAGGATTTAGAGTTAGTGAGACTAGCTCTAAATTCTGTCTTGGATGAATGGCAAGTCTTTGTCGAGAGTATTTTGGGGAGAGTAGCATTGCCAAATTGGGATGAGATGTGGGCAACTCTAAATCAAGAAAAGCTGAGGAGAGACCTGGTCAAGATCAAACTTGACGGAAGCAACAGTAGCAGTGGGTCGAAACCCAAAGTAGAGGAGGAGGATAATGCATCCCTTGCATCAAAGGGTTAGCAGGGGCAACAGAGACGAAATAAGGATGTCTGCAAGGTGAAGTGTTTCAGATGCGGCGAGATAGGCCACTATGCATCCCAGTGTCCTTTGAAAAAAAAGGACAAGGATGAGAAGCACGATCCTAAGGTTGCAGCTGCAGAGATCGAACAAGAGGAGGAGTTCGCTATGACAGCCAAGATACCTCCAGGAGGGAGGTGGGCTAATATAGAAATGTAGTTCGATAGAGCTACAGATGGGCAGGATCCCTGAGGAGCCCACCTCTTGGATCATCACCTTGCTACGGGAGCCCATGATCAGTAGTAAAGGGATGGAGGAGTTTTCAATTAGTGCCATGGAGTGTTGGAGCGACAAATGCAGTAGTTAGCAGCGCCAGAACTTGAGCAACGCAGAGCAGAGAGGTAGCAGTGCGTGGAGGCACAATGCAGAGCTTCAACAGTGCAGTGGCTTTAGAAGACAGCATGGGACTAGCAGTAGTCAGGCTTTCAGCACCGAGGTGTATCCACTGGATACTTGTCTAGTTTTGGGTGTTTTCAGTTGCTTCTCTCAACAACTGAGTTGCAGTACAAATGCAGTGTTAGCAGTGGCAGTGCTAGCGGCATAGTAGATGCAACATTTGAAAGGGAGTTGTAGTACAGATGTAGCATTGGTAGCGACAATGTCAAAGGCAACAATATAGTAGTAGCAGTAGTGCAGTCGCTGGTGGACAGCATGTCAGATATCAGTAGCGCAAAGAACAATGCTATAGAGTTAGAGCAGTATGCAGCAACAGTATATTTCTAGAGCACATTACTCGCTAAGAGGGAGTGTTGCTTTGGGATAGCATCGGATATGCTCTAGGCCTCAAATTTTGTAGGGAGGCTTGGGCACATGCATTCAAAAGAACCCAGAAACCGTTTTGGGAAATTCCACCCAGAAACGATTATATTAAAATAATTAATATTTTTAATGGGGTTCCTAAGTCTAAACTTAGGAAAATTAAAATATTAATGGGTATTAATCTAATTGTGGGTAAATCTTCTAGATATAGATGGAGATCAAGTCAAAACGATTTGAGTCTTTGATTAGGAGTTAATCTAGACTGTTGGTTGTCCAACAGGAAGATATAAGAAGGGGCTTGAGGGTCATTTGGAAAAAAACACCAAGAGATCAAGAAATTGATTTTCTGAAGTGAAAAGTTCTTAGGAGGAAAATTTGATTGAAGAGATTTCCTACAGTTGAGGGGTAGGGATAGCAGTTTCTGGAGAGAGAGATTCTCAATTGGATATCATCAACAGAGAGAGGCAGAGAGTGATCCAATAGCCTTGACATAGAGGCTGACGCAGGGCTAGAAGGGCCACGCAGAGGGGGAGAGAGAAAGTCGAAAATCAGAGCAGAGAGTCAGTTTCAGCAGTCGGAAGTCAGGGTGTGAGACCGGAAGTCTTAGAGCAGTGACTCTGGGCCACTGATCGATTCCTTAGTTGGGTGACACTGTGTCTGAGAAGGTTGACTCTGGGACAGTGTAGAGGTAGTGCAAAGACAGCATAGGGCCTGCCAAGGGCACCTCATCCAGCAGCTGGAACAACTGCGACTTTTTCTCAGTGATTGTGTGAGATAATCTCACTAAGCTTCTGCCAATATTTCTTTCTGTAACTAAATAACCATGTTGGGTATTCAACGATGCATTCAGAATTTGCTACTGCTTAATAATAATAAACCCTTAGAACTGCTGCAATGGTTTTCCCACATTGGGTTTTTTTGGGGACATTTGTCCAAAAATAACAGTGTCCAATGTGTTTGTATTTCCTTGCTCAGTTTCTATGTTTCAGAATCATATTTAAATTGGTGTAGGTTGCTTCAGTGATTTACTTCAATATTTCAAGAAGAAATTTGAAATAAGTTTGTAATGTAATTTACAATCTATGTGAAGTAGATTCAGTTGGTTGCAATAGGATTCTTGAGAATATTAGATCTAGGAATTTTCACACTTAAGGGGGTATTCACTACTATATCTTACATATCATGCTCTCATCCCTTGAAGCCCTGAGCAGTTACAAAAGAAAGAACCATAAAATGACAAAGGCATATGATGAAGGGTGAAAAAGCAATGGTCGGGGTAACTCATGTACCATGATTGCTCCCTACTACATTCATATACCCAGTTGTGGGCTTCCATTTTTTAGCTACCCTTATACTGTGGCATGTGGCTTGGAGCCTTCCGCTAATACCCCACTCCATTCCATCATTATTTCACATACCACCTGCCATTTGATGGATGTACCATGGACATGTCACCCCCTTAGAGGTTGAAGCCACCTAATAAGTTCCTTGGTTAAGCTTATTCTTGAACTTGGAGACACTTGTACATTTTGAAACCCATTATGGAAGGGCATGCCACTATGAAGTGTCTACTTGGTTCCATGTTGGAATTTCTAAGTCTGACTGTTAGAAACCCTCCATGTACTATTCTGATTTATTTCTGCCTACTTGTTCTGATTAATTAACAAGTTATTTACCATGTAAATACTGAAAATAAATACAAGTACATGCTCAACACATTACAGATCATCAACTGAAGGAAACAAAACAAGCACACAAGTGACACCGTTGTTTTTGGACCAATGTTCCCAGAAAAACCCAATGCGGGAAAATCGGTGCAACTATCTGAGGGTTTTATTATTATGCAGTTTTTGAATACAATCTAGGTGCCAAAACTGGCTCACCTAATAGAGAATAATCTCGGCAGTAGTACCTCTCTACTCGGAAGCAGATATTTTGGCTGAAACCCCGAATAAACACTCCGACAGCTCCCAGCTCCAATCTGCCCCACGAAAACCCCAGCATCAGCCTCCAGGGACTACGTTAGCCCTTTCTGGCCCAACGTCTGCCCAACGTTACCCTAGCTCGCCTTGTGTCAGCCTCGGGAGGCACTGCGTCAGCCCTTAGAGCCTCTGTGTCACCCACACTGGCTCTCTGAGGCACTGCGCAGCTCCTGGCAGCCTCTGCGTGAGCCCTGGCTGGCTCTGCGTGAACCTCTGAATGGCTTTGCGTCCCTCTGTCCCAGCTTTTGCGCTGATCCTCCTGGTACTATCTTTGCCTCTCTGCGTCTGTATTCACTGCCCCTCAGCTGCAACTCTGATCACTCCTTCGATTTCCTCAGCAAGCCTAGCCCCATAAAATCGAATTCTTAATCAACTCGGTGTGTTCTCCAAGTGACCCTCAAGCCTCCTCTTATACTTTTCTCGTTGACAATTCAACAGTCGAGATTAAGTCCCTAATCAACGGCTAAGTTTAGATCTGGCTTGATCCATGACTTTTGGACCATTCTAACACAGTTTTATATTAATTCACATTAATATTTTATTTTCCCTAAGTTTAGACTTAGGGACTCCATTAAAAATATTAATTATTTTAAATCTCCCAAACTGTTTAGAATTTGACCAAACCATTTTTGGGTATTGGAGATCTCATGTGTTTTAACTTTTAGCCTCTCCACCAATTTTCGTGGCTAGATCACATCGGATGCGACCCTAAATCAACACTCCCTCTTAGCGAGGACTGTGCTCTAGTAATACTCCTCACTGAGTATCACTCTGATCATCCGGCGTCGGTCCTTGTGCTGCTGCTAGGCTTGCTGCCCAACATCTTCTGCACTGCTGCATCATTTACTGCTACCCATGTCCTTGCCACTGCCACTGCTGCATCTGTACGACAGCTCCCTCTGCATCCGTGCTGCTACTCATGACCCTGCCACTGTCACTGCTGCATCTGCACTGCAACCCCCCTCATCATGCTGCATCGTGCTGCCCATAGCATTGCTACTGCTAACTGCTGCACTGCAACCCAGTTACTGAGAAGTAAGTAACTGATCTCCCAACTCTGATGTCTCTGTCAGGCTAGAGACACCCTCAATGTTGAAACCCCCACTGTCGCTGACAAGTGCTCCCTCTCTGACCTTTGCACTGTTGCAACAATTCTATGCATCTCGGACGGCTGCCTCACGCTGTCTTGGGAGTCCTGCACTGTAGCTCTCTCTATCAGTCCATTCGAATTTGTCTCTACTGACATTTGTCAGTACTGTTACTCCTCTTCGGGGCTCCTGTAGCAAGGTATAATCCAAGAGGCTGGGTACCTCGAGGATCCTACCCCTCATCGCCTATAGTCCGTCTGACTACAACTCAATGTCTCCCCACTTCTGCTCAAGTGGTGTGTGTGCACTCATGGCACAGTCATTGTCTGTCTCCACTTCCTTCTCTGCCCTTGCTGGTGCAGCCTTGGTCTCGGAGGCCTCTCCCTTGCTCTTCTTCCTTGGACACTGGGTCGCATAATGACCCAGTTCCGCACAGTGGAAGCATTTGACCTTGGAGAGGTCCTTCTTTCGTTTCTCCTGCTTTCCCTCAGATGCTAGGGCAGACTCCACCTCCTCCTCCTTCTTGATTCCGATCCCCTTGCCGCTGCTCCCTGCCTTGCTCAACCTTTTGATCTCTTTTTGGCGAAGAGCAGCCCACATTTCCTCCCAATCTGGAAGGGTCGCCCTACCCAGTATGCTCTGGACAAACACCTCCCAGTCTTCTGAGACTGTGTTCAGGGTTGTTTTCACCATCAATTCTTGATCTGGCGTGGCCCCTATGGAAGTCAGTTGATCTCGGATCTCATTTAATCGACTGAGGAAGGGGTCGATTTGTTGATTTGGGGTAGCATCGGATGTGCTCTAGCGACAAAATTTGGTGGAGAGATTGGGGCACATGAGATCTTAGAAAGGGTTTGGGCAGATTCTAAACAAATCAAGAGATATTAAGATATTTTTAATGGAGTCCCTAAGTCTAAACTTAGGGAAAATAAAATATTAATGTGTATTAATATGAATCCGTGTTAGAGTGGTCCAAAAGACATGGATCAAGCCAGATCTAATCTTAGTTGTTGATTAGGGACTTAATCCCGACTGTTGAAATGTCAACAGGAAAAGCATAAGAGGCGGCTTGAGGGTCACTTGGAGAGTACACCAGACGATTAGTCATTCTATTCTCTAGAGCGGGGTTTGCTAAGAGAGATAGAATCAGTGATCGTGAGAGCAGCTGAGGGGCATTGATTACAAAGAAACGGAGAAGGCAAAGATTGTGCCGGGAGAGCAGCGCAGCAACCAAGGAGGGTGACGCAGAGCGAGCAAGGGCTCACGCAGAGGTAGCCAAGTGCTACGTAGAGCACCAAAGGGGTTAGCGCAGAGGCTCCTAGAGCTGTCGCAGGGCCTCCTGGGGTTGACGCATGCCAAGAAAGGTTGACGCAGGGCTAGCGTGGGATAGAGGGGTTGATGCAGTCCAAATTGGGTAGACGTTGGGGTTGCAGGAGCAGTTTTGTGCTGAGGAACTGCCGGAAGGATTTTCCGGGGTTTCAGCCAGGAGATTTCTCTCAAACTGTGAGGTATAGCTACTAAGGAAATTCTCTATTGGGTAGGCCAGTTTCGGCACCCAGATTGTACTCTGATATTGCTTAATAAGAAAACCCTCAGACAGTTGCACCGGTTTTCCCTCATTGGGTTTTTCCTGGGGACACTGGGCCAAAAAGAATGGTGTCATGTGGTGTGTTTGTTCTTATTTCTTTTAGTTGTTGATTTGTAATATGTTGAGCATGCACTGGTGTTTATTTTCAATATTTACTTTGTAAATAACTTGTTAAAGAAAAATAACAACTAGGTAGGATTAAATCAGAAAAAGTGCATGAAGGGTTTCTAAACTAAGTAGACTTAAAAACTTCAACACAATCTGTTCTCCCTTCTGCATCTGGTATGATCGCAACTGATTTTCTAGTAACATCCTTGTGGTACAATTTCTTTAGGGCCTCCCACATCTCATTTGTCGTGTCCTTTTCGGCAATATGTGGTACTACATGGTCCTTGACCCCTTCAAGAATGATGCTCTTGGCCCTCGCCATTGCCTCCTCGTACTTGTCGTTATCAACTGGGTCAACTGGGATTACTATCGTCCTCAAGACGAAGTGCTTGACACGATTCTTGTCTAGAACGGATAAGATTCTGGCCTTCCAGACTACGAAGTTTGAGGCTCCGTCCAGCCTGTCCTGGTCTCTTACCCCGTTCATTGCCATCTCGCTGCTCCTCTACTTCCCTCCTAGAAGTTCTTGGTGTGACTCCCTCTGAGCCTCGATTTTCCTCCTGGAAACCCTTCTGCCAATGTCGAGATGCCCCCACTCCGATCGCTATTGCAGCTGCAACACTGATCCAAATTTCTCGGCTAGAATTCCACGGTAGCAACTCCCTTGTCCTTGGCTTGCCCTGTTAGGTACTGTTCTGACTACAATACCCCACCAACTCCACTCTGCAACTTACCCACAGCCTCCTAAGCCCCAACAAACTGAAGTTTAGAGCTTCTTGGCTTTGCGCAATCCCGGCACCAGCAAAATCCGCGCCTCCTAGACACAGGCATCAATCCTCTGTGATTGAGAAAGATGACCGGGCACTACGTAGGTCGAGTCTACTCCCCTATGCCATTGCGCCGATCCTCTTCCTGTCTCAAGCTTGATGACGCAGGCATTGCGTCAACCCTTCCTTGCTACTTCTCTGCTAGGAACAACTTCTGTCACTCGGGCCAACAGTTTTTTGCTGCCGCTGCTTTGCTCGGCTGATGTCCTCAGTTCTCCTGTGATCTGCAACCATGCTCTGATACCATGTTGGAATTTCTAAGTCTGACTGTTAGAAACCCTTCATGTACTATTCTGATTTATTTCTGCTTAATTGTTCTGATTAATTAAAAAGTTATTTACCATGTAAATACTGAAAATAAATACAAGTACATGCTCAACACATTACAGATCATCAACTGAAGGAAACAAAACAAGCACACAAGTGACACCATCGTTTTTGGACCAATATCCCCAGAGAAACCCAATGCGGGAAAATTGGTGCAACTATCTGAGGGTTTTATTATTATGCAGTTTCTGAATACAATCTGGGCGCCAAAACTGACTCACCCAACAGAGAAAAATCTCGACAGTAGTACCTCTCTACTCGGAAGCAAATATTCCGGCTGAAACCTCGGATAAACACTCCGATAATTCCCAGCTCCAATCTGTCACACGAAAACCCCAGCGTCAGCCTCTAGGAACTGCGTCAGCCTTTTCTGGCCTAGCGTCTGCCCAACATCATCCTAGCTCGCCCTGCGTCAGCCTCTGGAGGCATTGCGTCAGCCCTTAGATCTTGTGTCACCCACACTGGCTCTCTAAGGCACTGCGCAACTCCTGGCTGGCTTTGCGTGAGCCCTAGCTGGCTTTGCGTGAACCTCTTGCTGGCTCTGCGTCCCTCTGTCCCAACTTCTACGCTGATCCTCCTGGTACTATCTCTGCCTCTCTACTTCTGTATTCACTGCCCCTCAGCTGCAACTCTGATCACTCCTTTGATTTCCTTAGCGAGCCCAACCCCAGAAAATCGAATTCTTGATCAACTTGGTGTGTTCTCCAAGTGACCCTCAAGCATCCTCTTATACTTTTCTCGTTGACAATTCAATGGTCGAAATTAAGTCCCTATTCAACGGCTAAGATTAGATTTGGCTTGATTCATGACTTTTCGACCATTCTAAAACAGTTTTATATTAATTCACATTAATATTTTATTTACCCTAAGTTTAGACTTAGGGACTCCATTAAAAATATTAATTATTTTAATATTTCCCAAACTGTTTAGAATTTGCCCAAACCATTTCTAGGTATTGGAGATCTCATGTGCTTTAGTCTCTCCACCAATTTTCGTGGCTAGAGCACATCTGATGCTACCCTAAATCAACATTCCATGATTTGTAAGCTCATTTACTCAGTTGCACTAATGTTTGGTTATTCTAGAAGGTGGAGGGATGCATTGGATCTTATACATGATTGCAGGTGAGTCTTTGTCTGGGGCTTAGTCTCCTTATATGGGGTCCAAGCCCTCTAGAGGATCATAATTGCATTTGTAGGGTGAGTGTTGAGAGCCACGGGTCTCCACTATAGCAGAAAGCAGATTGCCATTTCATGGGATCCTTCAGTTCCACTTGTTACTTGCTTGTGTTCCACCTATTGGAAGATGATGATGCACCTGGACCACTTTGTGTTGATTTGGGGTAGCATCGGATGTGCTCTAGCCATGAAAATTGGTGGAGAAGCTAAAGCACATGAGATCTCCAAGACCCAGAAATGGTTTGGACAAATTGTACCCGGTTTGGGAGATATTAAAATAATTAATATTTTTAATGGATTTCCGAAGTCTAAACTTAGGAAAAATAAAATATTAATGGGTATTAATATAAAACTGGGTTAGAAGGTTCCAAAAGTCATTGATCAAGCCAAATATAATCTTAGCCGTTGATTAGAGATTTAATCTCGGTTGTTGATGGACCAACGAGAAAAGTATAAGAAGAGGCGGCTTGAAGGTCAGTTGGAGAACACACCAGAGTGATCAGTAATTCATTTTGTTAGAGAAAGGTTGCTAAGCAAAGTTGAATCGGTAATCAACAGCGAGGGGCAGTGAATATGAGGCAGAGACAATACTGAGAGACAATTGTAGAAGTAGAGAGAGCGAGAGCAGCAACCAGTCCAAGCTATGCAGAGCCCAACAGAGACAACGCAGAGGCCAGAGGGACTGCGTCATCCACTCAGAGGCTGCTGGAGTGACGCAGAGGGTCTCAGAGACTGCATAGTGCCTCAAAGGGCTTGACACAGAGGGTCTTGGGGTTGATGCAAGTCAGCAGAAGGCCGACGCAGTGGCCAAAAGGGCCAACGTTGAGCTTCAGTTGTGCTAGAGAGGGTTTCCTGGGACAGGTTTTCTGAATAGCTGTTTCCAGATATAAAGGTATTGCTGCCGTGTATTTTTCTCTGTTGGGTGAGCCGGTTAGGCACCCAGTTGTACTCAGATAGATTGCATAATAATATAACCCTCTGAATAGCTGCATTGATTTTCTCGCATTGGGTTTTTCCGAGGACATTTGTCCAAAAATAACAGTGTCACTTGTGTGCTTGTTTTCTTTCAGTTGATGATCTGTAGATGTTGTGATTGTATTGTGTTTATTTCGGTATTTAAATGTATTAAATAACTTGTTTGAATTTAAACAAGTAGAAGAAATAAACTAGCATAATACAGATTAATTTTCTAACGGATAGACTTAGTAAATTCAACACCTTGCCTAGTTGACTCCACTCCTACACCACACACTTGGCAGCTGATCCAGGGGCCAGATGAGGATGTGTCTCATCATGGTAGACAATGGGAGGGCTTACATTTTTCTTCCAGCCCTTACAGATAAAATACATGCCAGCCCTTACAGATAAAATACATGCTTGCTCGATCCATTTGGAGACCCACGAGGATGTCTTGTGCCCCATAGCCACTCGGTTACACCAAGGGGCCACCCCGTTTATCACTATGTTTGGAGCTCATTCATTCATCTTGGCACACATTGGACTCCACTATGCCTCCTCAATGGCCCTTCGATCTATTGTATCTATTATTTTTCCCTCTTGAGAGGCTTATTTTGTAATATGGAGCTATCTTTGTGGGCTTGTCACCAATGAATGTTATTTTTGTACATTATTTTATTATTTGGGGCATTATTAGGCCTTATTTGGCAAATCGAACCCCTTAGGGAGGATATATATTATATATTGATGTGATGATCATTTCATTTGATCATCACTTGGTTTTGGACTTTGTTTTTTGACTAGGAAATCAGATTGTATCTCTTGTTGAAATGGACAATTTCTCAAAGAAAAAGTTGTTGGGTTTCTCCCTTGTTAGCGTTTTCCCAAGATAAATTTGTGTCTCTTGTTTGGCTGTCTCTTTATGATCCTAGCAACTTTATTATTTTATTGTTG
The DNA here is from genome assembly GCA_031772625.1 of Pinus tabuliformis. NCBI lineage: Eukaryota > Viridiplantae > Streptophyta > Pinopsida > Pinales > Pinaceae > Pinus > Pinus tabuliformis. The sequence continues at coordinate 737,801,370 of CM062808.1, forward strand.
ATGATTTTTGATGTATAATTGCTTAATGATGAATGTAACACAAGTTAAACTAATAAAGAAAACATAGGGAGTAATTATCAGTCTAGAAAATTTCAAAAAATCAACGTGGTATCAGAGCTTGGTTTGAAAGAGCAGCCTTGAAGAAGCCAACTTTTTTGAAGCTATTTTATATGGCTTGAAGATATGCTAATGAAGAGAAGCCCTAGTCAAATTTTGGATTCCAAAAGAAGCCAAGATCTGCCTTTTTTTTATCTATGTTCTACTTTGCCTTAGAAAGAAGACAAGTCAAAATTCTAGGCCGAATTCTATAATTGGAGACCTCAAGTGGGCCAAGAAGGCCTCAAGACTAGTTGCAAGGGGCCGAGAGGCATAAGGGATGACCTTAGGAGGGTTGAAGGACCTCAGAATTAGACCGGAGGTCTAGAAGAAACCGAAAAAGGCCTCAGTCCAAGCATGAGAGGTTGAGGAGCCTAAAAAAGTGACTAGAAGAAATCCAAAGTATCTCAGTTTGTGGAAAAGCCAACAAAGTTGTCTTTTGTGCAGGAGGTCCACTAAATTTTGTTTGCAAAACGTGGTTTATAACCCTTTGATTGTGGATTTTGTAAGTCATTGTATATGCAGGTCACAAAAAAGAAGGATTTGACCATGCTTTAGTGGGAATGGCATTTCGCAATAAGTTTGAAGTGTTTCAAGTTTCACATGTTCATACTAATTAAAGATTGCTTAGTTCTCTTTGAAGAAATCAGTAAGAAGACAAGAAGGAAAATTTGGAATGAGGATCAAATGTATAGAAGACCCTTTACTAGATTGATCTGTGTAATTTGCAAGGATGGCTATGATCCATATAGTTTTTCACGACATTTGTGATGAATGGTTTCTAGAAGACAAACCTTCATCTCATGGGCCAGTGATATTTTAGATTTTGAAAAAAGGTTGATATTGTGATAGACCTAGAATATGTTAATCTTACATCAAACTAAGATGCCTTAGATGATACGATCTTGGCTTCATAGATTAGAGCACTTTTGGAACTATTTTTGATGATGAAAAAGGCCTGATCAAGTGGCAGATTTGAATCTTTGAAGAAGTTTCTTCCTCTCATATAATGATGTCAGGTGCTTCTGATTGTTTGTTCTAGTACATGTTGGTATGACAACATCTCTGCCTCAAACCCTTGACAATACAAAACAACGATGCCTCAAAAATGATGTTGCAATTCTTTGAAGAGGTTATTCAACCATTGTTTGAAGAAGGAGAAGCTTGGAGTATTGGCTATAAACATTGCTAAACCTGAAGCAGACCTTTAGAGGTCTCTTGTTGAGGTAGAATGTACATTGGATACACTTGTTTCAAGTGTCATGAACTATTAGGGCATATTGATGATTTGAATTTACAGGCAAAGAATTCATGTTTTGATGTTTATCGTTGTGCCATGATGATCATACACACGGACAAAGTTCAACTTGTTGACTTTAATATTGAAGGGGTATTCATAAGTTTACAATGAAGAAGAGGCCGAGTTCCTCATCAGTTTTTGGAGACCGAAATTTATCTTGCAAAGACCGAGTCACCTTCAGGTTTGGAGTTGTCCTTGTAAATGACAAATTATTTCTACTGCTACAATGGTTTGGAGGAGGTCGAGTTACTTGATTTGGATCATCTAAGATCTGCTTAATAGTTTGTACTACTTTGAGGACAAAATTTGTCAATGACTCTTCTATAAAGGAAGTCTGGACTCTGGACCATTAGAAAACTTAAAGTCTTGGATGTGAAAGCCTTAGGGTTTGTGGATAAAACCCTAGAGCTAGAACTAGATCAATGATTCCACTGAATGGAGAAACCCTAGCTCATACAAGGAAGAAAAGGAAAACAACATGCTGAAAATGAGGATGAGGATGATGAGTTTGTAGATGGATGCAGAAGGCAAGGATCAAGAGGGAGATTCTCTACAATCCTTAGATCAAAAGATAAGCACCTTATATAATTCTTACTTGATTATATTGTCTTGTTATTAGTTAGCTTCTCGTCCTTGTTTCTTTTGCTGAGTTTTAATCGTTCTTCCATGGGCCTCCTAGTGAGGATTGCGGGTACATCATGAAGGTTTCCAAGGCTTTGGAAGTAGGTGGAAGTGTTGGAAGAACGAAAAAAATTGTAGCAAGAGAATTCTCCCAAGGTAGTGATTTGTGGATGGAAAAATTGTACTGGCATCTATAATCACACTTGATGATCGAAAGAGCTCATAGTTCAGAGGGAGTAGGCATGCCAACAAGTTTGAAGGATATCATTGTGCTGAGATCTGTGGTAAGTTAGTGATGACTTCAAAGTGGATTTACAATATCAAGCATTTGGAAGATGGCAACATAGAGAAGTACAAAGTCAGGATTCTCTGAGGAAGAGGGGGAGGACTATGAGGAGAAATTTGCTCCAGTTGTTAGGAAGAAAAAGTGTACAAGGAAAAGCCTCTATACTTTGAGGTACATGAGAGGGGATGTCATGTTTGCAGATTGGAGAAAGCTTTGTACAAACCTCGAGCTTGGTATGGATATCTTGGTTGATCTTGTTTTTTATGAGAGTGGAAGGGCTCACTTGTCAGAGGGAGTAGTTGTGGCAGGAAGATTTGCTTCCATGATAGAGGGAGAAATCATTCCAAAGGGACTTGATCTCTAGGATCAAGATGAAGGATCTTGGTTGGATATATTACTTCTTGAGACTAGGATCAAGATGAAGTGTGGGAGAATTCGGGTGAGATCTTCCTCGATCAAAAGGAAGTGTATTATTACGATCCTTCAGAGATTTGGGATGATGGACAACAAGTCCATGGCCATTCCCATGGTATCCAATTTGATGAAGGTGAGTGGCAGAGTGAGTAGCTTGCATGATCTCAGCATAATTTGTTTTAGCGTTAGAGGGAGCACCCAGACAGGGTGACTACAAAGCAGTTGTGGTGATAGATTCAAGTTGGTTAGTTGAGGTACATGTGTTGAGGAACTGGCATGGTATAGTTGGATATGGATTGAGATATGTCTCATATAGTTGTAGGGATTCACAGATTCAACTTGGTGTCTATGATGAGCAAGCTGACAACACTATTGAAGCAAAGTATATCGCAGTTTATTTGACAAGTTGTGAAGTGGTATGGCTTTAGAAGCTACTCGCGAGATTGTTTTATCAAGTGCGAGTTACCGTGATGATGAGTCAAAGAACATGGTAAAAAAGGTGTAGTGAGGCTCTTGTATATTTTTACAATCAAGCTAGTTGTTGACATTCTCACAAAGCCTTTGTCCTTGGATGAAGTTGGCACACTTCTGGGACAAGCTTGGAGTGATTGAGAATGCTTCCCTTGGTTGAAGGGAGTGTTGATATTGTAGCATCAAGGGGCGGATAATCTCCTTTCGGTCATGGGTATTGACCGGGAAGCTACGTAACATGGTTGGGGAGATTGGCTCAATTAGCATCGAGGCCACATTTGCCCATTGGGTCCACAACGTGTTAGCCTCACAATTTCCCAATATGCGTCCACATTTGTCCATTGGGTACACAAGGTGTTAGCCTCCCCTCCCCTTGTCCACACCTTGGGTCGGGCCTGGAATGATGGCCTGGAGATTGATGTCGCTAAAAAAGAAGATAAGAGCGTAATATGGTCACATACAATAGGAAATGTACTACAAAATGCAAAAGATGGTTGGGACAATAAAATTTAGCACGTCGGCAAAATCCAAGCATGAGCTCTACCCCCTATCATTATGACCATCACCCTGGTTTCTAGGGCCCCTACGAGTGCCCCTTTCATCATTAAGGAACCCATGAATGTCCCAACCCCTGGTGGGCGATGAATTGTGATACCTTAAATGGGTAATCACTCTTATATTGTACACATCACGCTCTCATCCTCTTGAGTCATGAGTAGTAAAATGAAGAAAAATCAACAAAGGAAAAAGGCATATGAAAAAGGGTGAAAAAAAACAAAGGTCAGGGTAACTCATGTACCACGATTGCTCCCTCCTACATTCATACACCCAAGGTGTGGGCCTCTCTCATCATAGCTACCCTTGTAGCATAGCATGTGGCTTGGAGCCTACCCATTTGCCCCCACTCCTTTCCATCACCATTTCACATAACACCCGCGTTTTGATGGTTGTACCATGGACCTGTCATTCCCTTAGACGTTGAAACCACCTAACCCGATCCTTCATTAACCACTCCTACCCAGGAAGGTAACACCAATACATGTTCAAAACCCAAATTTAGAAGGGAAAGGTACTATGAAGTGTCCACTTTTGCCCCCGATTAGTTAGCTCTTTTACTTAGTTGCACTAATGGATTGTTGTATTGGAAGGTAAGGAGACACATTGGATCTTATACACATTGTAGGTAGGTTTTTCTCTTGGACATGGCCTCCCTATATGGGATCCAAACCCTGCAAAGGGTCACAATTGCATTTTCAGGGTGAGCGTAGAGAGCCACGGATCTCCAATTATGCAGAGCATTGATTGTCACGCCATGGGCTTCTTCAACACCACCACATTGCTTGTTTGTGCCCTAGTTATACAGAGATGATGATGCACTTGGACCATGTCCCAACCAGCTACACATTGCATCTAACACTTGATAGTTGATCCAGGGCCTAGAAGAGGTTATGTCTTTCCCAGACATGGGAGGGCTTGTGTCATCTTCCAACCCTCATTGATCGAGCATCGACTTGATATTGAGCTATTTGAAGACCCATGAGACCCATTTGGAGCCCTCAAAGCCCAAATTGGGGTTTGGAGATGTTTTGCAACTTTTGGATGTTGATTTCCGGTAACATCGGATGTGCTTAAAGTCTCAAAGTCTGTAAGGAGGCTTAGACACATGCATTCTCCAATACCCAGAAACCATTTTGGGAAATTCCACCTGGAGACAATTTTATTAAAATAATTAATGGGTATTAATCTAAATTGTGGGTGTAACTTCTAGAAGAAGACGAGGATCAGGCCAAAATGATCTAAGTCATTGATTAGAAGTTAATCTGGGCCATTGGTTGTCCAACAGAAAGATATAAGCAGAGGCTTGAGAGGCACTTGGAGAACACATCGAGTGGAGATTAGAAGATCGAATTTCTGAAGCACGACAGTTGTCGGGAAGAGAATTTGAAGTGATCTTTTGCAGTGAGGGGCAGGGATAGTTCCGGTTGGAGATTTCTTCTGATCTGGGAATACTTAATAGAGGAGACAGAGAGAGATTCGGGAGAGACAAACCTGCTCAAGGCTCTGCGCTACCTCTGCGTCAGCCTATGCTGGCCAGCTTAGCCTTAGCGGAGGGAGTGACGTTGCCCCTAGATGCTGTGACGTTGGGCTGACGTAGTGACTATGTAGAGGCAGCAAGGGGCAAGCCATTCTGTGGCTAGATCAGTCGGGATCGCCTGTGATAGTATGAGGTACTCCTCACTATTCTTCTGTCAGTGATATTCTCTGTACTAGATAGCCATCAAGGCATCCAGAGATTGTATTCAGAAAACTACTATTTAATAATAAAACTCTCAGTTGCTGCACCGATTTTCATGCATTGGGTTTTTCTGAGTACTTTTGTCCAAAAATAACTGTGTAATGTGTTGTGAATTTCTTTCTTTCTCAATTTTTTGTTTCCGCTTATAATTTAATTGGTGAAGACTGCAGTGTATTGGTTTCGGTGTTTACTGTAGGAAACAATAAATAATTTGTTAGATCAAGCATTTGGTAGATGGCAACATAGAGAAGTACAAAGTGAGGATTCTCCCAGGAAGAGGGAGAGGACTATGAGGAGATATTTTCTCCAGTTGTTAGGATGACAAAGTGTACAAGGAAAAGCCTCTAGACTTTGAGGTGCATGAGAGGGGATGTCATGTTTGCAGACTAGAGAAAGCTTTGTACAGATCTCAGGCTTGGTATGGATATCTTGGTTGATCTTGTTTTTTATGAGTGGAAGGACTCACTTGTCAGAGCGAGTAGTTGTGGCAGGAAGATTTGCTTCCATGATAGAGGGTGAAGTCATTCCAAAGGGAGTTGATCTCTAGGATCAAGATGAAGGATCTTGGTTGGATATATTACTTCTTGAGACTAGGATCGAGATGAAGTGTGGCAGAAGCTGGGTGAGATGTTCCTCGATCAAAAGGAAGTGTATTATTACGATCCTTCAGATATTTGGGATGATGGACAACAAGTCCATGGCCATTCGCATGGTATCCGATTTGATGAAGCTGAGTGGCAGAGTGAGTAGCCTACATTATCTCAACATAATTTGTTTTAGCATTAGTGGGAGCAGCCAGTCAGGGTGACTAGAAAGCAATTGTGGTGATAGATTCAAGTTGGTTAGTTGAGGTACATGTGTTGAGGTACTGGCATGGTATAGTTGGCTATGGATTGAGATATGTCTCATATAGTTGCAGGGATTCACAGATTCAGCATGGTGTCTGCTATGATGAGCACGAAGCTAACAAAACTATTGAAGAAAAGTGTATTGCATTTTGTTTGGCAAGTTATGAAGTGGCATGGCTTTAGAAGCTACTCGCGAGATTGTTTGATCAAGTGCGAGAGATACCGTGATGATGAGTCAAAGAAAATGGTACAAAAGGAGTAGTGAGGCTCTTGTATATTTCTATAATCAAGCTAGTTGCTGACATTCTCACAAAGCCTTTGTCCCTGGATGAAGTTGGCACACTTTGGGACAAGCTTGGAGTGATTAAGAATGCTTCCCTTGGTTGAAGGGAGTGTTGATACTGTAGCATCAAGGGGTGGATAATCCCCCTTAGGTCATGGGTATTGACTGGGAAGCTACGTACCATGGTTGGGGAGATTGGCTCAATTAGCATCGAGGCCTAGATTGTTGCCTTGGTCAAAGGTTTGTTACTCACCACCTGTGGGTGATCCCTATAGGAGAAAATTTCTCCTAGATTTGTCTTCATCCGAGAGCCAACAACCCCTTGCAGCCACCTGATAGCTTGATGTGTTACCATTCTCCACCGCTTGAGCCAACCATTGTGGGCCCTCGCTCATATGTCATGATCGTATGTTTGAAGGTGCACCATCCAACTCTGCAGGTATGGTTTTTCATTATGTAATTGGGTGTTTATGGTTGCTTTTCTTGGGAACATTAGGGCGTGGATTACTAGGGGGTCTTGGAGGAAAGAAAGGGCTTTGACTGTACTCTTGTTCCCTTACCTCAATTGGGGGTTAATCCTATACCCTAGTCCCGTGGAATCTCCTCTACTGGCTATTAGCTCTAGGAGTGGCACTACATGGGAAACCCCGATTTTGGTTGCATGGTCCTGCTCCCCAATACCATATATTTCACTCTCCTCTGCTTATTACCAGCCTTTTTCACAATGTTCTAATATGGGTCCACATTTGTCCATTGGGTCCACAAGGTGTTAGCCTCCCCTCCCCTTCTCCACACCTTGGGTCGGGCCCGAAATGATGGCCCAGAGGTTGATGTAGCTAAAAAAGAAGATAAAAGTGTAATATGGTCGCATACAATAGGAAATGTACCACACAATGCAAAAGATGGTTGGGACATTAAAATTTAGCACGTCGGCAAAAGCCAAGCATGAGCTCTACCCCCTATCATTATGGCCATCACCTGGTTCCTAGGGCCTCTACGAGTGCCCCTTTAATCATTAAGGAACCCATGAATGTTCCAACCCCTGGTGGGCTATGAATTGTGATACCTTAAAGGGGTAATCACTCCTATATCATACACATCATGCTCTCATCCCCTTGAGTCATGGGTAGCAAAATGAAGAAAAATCAATAAAAGGCAAAAGCCATATGAAGAAGGGTGAAAAAAACAAAGGTCAGGGTAACTCATGTACGACGATCGCTCCCTTCGACATTCATACAACCAAGGTGTGGGCCTCCCTCATCATAGCTACCCTTGTACCATGGCATGTGGCTTGGAGCTTCCCCATTTGCCCCCACTTTGTTCCATCACCATTTCACATGATACCTTCCATGTGATTGTTGTACCATGGACCTATCATTCCCTTAGACATTGAAACCACCTAACCGGGTCCTTCATTAACCACTCGTACCCAGAAAAGTAACACCAATGCATGTTCAAAGCCCAAATTTAGAAGGGAAAGCCACTATGAAGTGTCCACTTTTGCCCTCGATTAGCTAGCTTTTTTACTCAGTTGCATTAATGGGTTATTGTAATGGAAGGTAAGGAGACACATTGGATCTCATATAGATTGTAGGTAGGTTTTCATCTTGGACTTGGCCTCCCTATATGGGATCCAAGCCCTCTAAATGGTCACAATGGCATTTGTAGGGTGAGCGTAGAGAGCCACAGGTCTCCAACTATGCAGAGCAATGATTGCCATGCCATGGGCTTCTTCAACACCACCACATTGCTTGTTTGTGCCCCAGTTATACGGAGATGATGACGCACTTGGACCATGTCCCAACCAGCTACACACTGCACCTGACACTTGGCAGTTGATCCAGGGCCCAAAGAGGTTATCTCTTTCCTAGGGAGACATGGGAGGGCATGTGTCATCTTCCAACCCTCATTGTTGGAGCATCGACTCGATCTTGAGCCATTTGGAGACCCATGAGATCCATTTGGAGCCCTCAAAGCCCAAATTGGGGTTTGGAGATGTTTTGCAACATTTGGATGTTGATATCAGGTAGCATTGGATGTGATCTAAGTCTTAAAATTTGCAAGGAGGCTTAAACACATGAATTCTCCAATACCCAAAAACTGTTTTGCGAAATTCCAGTCAGAGACAGTTTTATTAAAATAATTAATTATTTTTAATGGGACCCTAAGTCTAAACTTAGGAAATTAAAATAATTAATGGTTATTAATCTAAACTGTTGGTGTAACTTCTAGAAGAAGATGAGGATCAAGCCAAAATGATCTAAGCCATTGATTAGAAGTTAATTTGGGTCGTTGGTTTTCCAACAAAAAGATTTAAGAAGAGGCTTGAGGGGCACTTGGAGAACACATCGAGTGGAGATCAGAAGATCGAATTTCTGAAGCACAACAGTTGCCGGAAAGAGAATTCAAAGTGGTCGTTTGGATTGATGGTAAGGGATAGTTCCGGTTGGAGATTACCCCTGATCCGGGAATATTCAGCAGAGGAGGCAGAGAGAGATTCGGGAGAGGCAGCGCAGAGGCTAAGCTGGCCAGTGTAGGCTGAAGCAGAGGCAGCGCGAAGCCTTGAGGAGGTTTGTATTTTTGCTAGAGGAATTGATTTCTGAAGTCGGAAGCCGGGGTGTGAGACTAGGAGGTGGAAATCGAAATTCCTGGGAGGCAAATCGATCAACAGAGGGAGTGACGCTGTCCCTAAACGCTGTGATGCTGGGCTGACATAATCACTATGCAGAGGCAACAAGGGGCAAGTTATTATGTGGCTAGATCAGTTGGGATCACCTGTGATTGTGTGAGGTACTCCTCACTATTCTTTTGTCAGCGATATTTTTTGTACTGGATAGCCATCAAGGCATCCATAGATTGTATTCAGAAAACTATTGCATAATAATAAAACTCTCAGTTGCTGCATTGGTTTTCACGCATTGGGTTTTTCCGAGGACTTTTGTCCAAAAATAACTATGTAATGTGTTGTGGATTTCTTTCTTGCTTAGTTTCTTGTTTTTTCTTATAATTTAATTGGTGAAGACTGCAGTGTATTAGTTTTGGTGTTTATTTTAGGAAACGGTAAAAAATTTGTTCAGTAATTAACAAATAGAAGGAACTTAATCAGTTGTTGCAATAGTGATACGGGATTTTGAATTTTCACATGGTATCAGAGTTGCAGGTGAAACAAGAGAACAAAGCCAGAAGAGCCCAGCGCTGAAGGAAGAAGGGAAGTCGAAGTGCTGCATAGGCAGCAAATCAAATCCCCACAGGGATTGGCAATCCAAGCTAGGAGGGCCAAAATTTTCGAGGAAGGTCTCTCTTTGAGTGAGTCGACAGAGAGAAAGACTTCTAGATTGAGGTTTGCCAGTATAAGAGGGAGCAGCTTCAGTGAAGAGGGGTTCCTGGTATGATGCAGTTTTCTGCAGGTAGTTGCTGGGCAGAAAGACGTCAGAAGGAACAAAGAGACACAGTTGAGGGAATTCTTCCTTAGAGGACTTCCAACCAAGGAGTCCAAATTCTCATTTGCTGAGCAACGACGAAGAGGGGCAGTTCTACAATCTCCAACAAGGAGTGCGTAGGCTAGTCTAGTGCTGCGCAAAGGAGAGATGAGGCTATTCGACTTCTTTGTTTGGAAGGGATGGCAGCCAGTGGGTTGAGAGATCAGGGTCAGTTGGATGGTGTATCCAAGTATGTGATCTGGAAGGCAAGGATGTCGTGCCTTTTGGATGAGCATTTTCTCAAGACCTACGTCGATAACGTGATAGTTGTGCCCGCGGATCCAGATCTGCTCAAGAAGTACAAGGGAGAGATGGCGAAGACAAAGCAAATGATCCTTGATCGAGTGAAGGATCATGTAGTTTGTCACATCGCTGGCAGAGGGATTGCCAAAGAGATGTGGGATGCATTGTCGACGCTGTATCAAGTATCTTCTGCGCAGCGAAAGATGTACTTAGAGCAGAAGATGAGATCTCTGTAGATGCAGAAGGCGGAGCACATTGATCTGTTCCTCACTAAGCTTCAGGAGACTCGAGATGAGGTGGCAACTGTGGGGTCAACACCTCAAGGTTCCGAGATGGTAAGACTGACCCTAAATTCAGTATTTGAGGAGTGGCAAGACTTTGTCCAGAGCATCATGGGTAGGGCGACTTTGCCAAACTGGGATGAAATGTGGGCAACTCTTAAGCAAGAGGTGCCAAGGAGAGACTTAATCAAGTGTAAATTTGACGGAAGCAATAACAGTGGGTCGAAGCCCAAGGAGGAGGAATAGAATGCAACCCTTGCATCCAAGGGATAACAGGAGTAACGAAAGAAGAAGAAAGATGTTTCAAAGATCAAATGCTTCAGGTGTGGTGAATTCGGTCACTACGCAACACAGTGTCCTCTTAGGAAGAAGGACAAAGATGAGAAGCATGATCTAAAGGTTGCAGCTGCAAAGATCGAGGAGGATGAGTTTGCCATGACAGCCCAGGCATCTCGAGGAGGATGAGTTCGAAAGAATTGCAAATGGGCAGGATCCTTAAGGACCCCACCTCTTGGATCAATTCCCAGCTACGGGAGCCCAGATTTGCAGTAGCAGGTTGGACCAGTGTCAGTTGGTGCAGACCAGTGCTGGAATGATAGTTGCAGTGGCTAGGAGTGTCAGAGACTGAGCATCGCAGAGCAGAGTTGGTTGCAGTGCAGATGGCACAGAGCAGAGGTCAGCAGCAACGCATAGGCTTCAGAGGGTCAGCGTAGAGACTAGATGCCATCAGACTCTAGCAACGAGATGTATCATACTAAACACTAGTTCAGTAATTTGGGATGCTTTTCTGTTGGTGATGCAGTAGCAACAGTAGTTGGAGAAGGTAGCAATGCAGATATAGTATTGGCAGTGGTAGTGCCAACACAGCACAAATGCATAATTGAGAGGGAGTTGCAGTACGGATGCAGTGTTGACAATGACAGGGTCACGAACAGTACAAATGTAGCATTTGCGCAGTAGTTGGTGGACAGGATGTCAGACATCAACAACGCAAAAGGAGATGTTACAGAATAGAGTGATGCTTCAACAAGGTGCACATTCCTCGCTAAGAGGGAGTGTTGATTTCTGGTAGCATTGGATGTGCTCTAAGTCTCAAAATTTGCAGGGAGGCTTAAACACATCCATTCTCCAATACGTAGAAACCGTTTTGGGAAATTCCACCCGGAGACAATTTTACTAAAATAATTAATTATTTTTAATGGGACCCTAAGTCTAAACTTAGGAAATTAAAATAATTAATGGGTATTAATCTAAACTATGGGTGTAACTTCTAGAAGAAGACGAGGATAAAGCCAAAATGATCTAAGCCATTGATTAGAAGTTAATTTGGGTCATTGGTTGTCCAACATAAAGATATAAGAAGAGGCTTGAGGGGCACTTGGAGAACACATCAAGTGGAGATTAGAAGATCAAATTTCTGAAGCACAACAGTTGTCGGGAAGAGAATTCGAAGTGATCTTTTGCAGTGAGGGGAGGGATAGTTCCGATTGGAGATTAGAAGATCGAATTTCTAAATGATAGCAGTTGCCGGGAAGAGAATTCGAAGTGATCTTTTGCAGTGAGGGGAGGGATAGTTCTGATTGGAGATTACTCTTGATCCGGGAATATTTAGCAGAGGAGGCAGAGAGAGATTCGAGAGAGGCAGCGTAGAGGCTAAGCTGGCCAGCGTAGGCTGACGCAGAGGCAGCGCAGAGCCTTGAAGAGGTCTGTATTTTTGGTAAAGGAATCAATTTCTGAAGCTGGAAGTCGGGGTGTGAGACTGGGAGGTGGAAATCAAAATTCCTGGGAGGCAAATCGATCAGCAGAGAGAGTGACGATGTCCCTAGACACTGTGACGCTGGTTTGACGCATTGATTGCACAGAGGCAGCAAGGGGCAAGCCATTCCGTTGTTGGATTAGCCGGGATTGCCTATGAGAGTGTGAGGTACTCCTCACTATTCTTTTGTTAGTGATATTCTTTGTATTGGATATCTAGCAAGGCATCCAAAGATTGTATTCAAAAAACTACTGCTTAATAATAAAACCCTCAGCTGCTGCATCGGTTTTCCTGCATTGGGTTTTCCCGGGGACTTTTGTCCAAAATAATTGTGTAATGTGTTGTGGATTTCTTTCTTAGTTTCTTGTTTCCGTTTATAATTTAATTGGTGAATACTGTAGTGTATTAATGATCTAAAATCACTCGTGAATGATCTCAGTTAATTAATGAAGGTATTACAGACTTATTTGCTAGGGGATGTCTATGTTATTTTATGCAACGGATTGATAAGATTGCGAAATACACAGACACTGAAACAGTAAGAGAACACAGTAAGCAAACACATAAACACAACAAATTTAATAAGGAGTTCACCCAATCCTCCTAGGCAGAGTTTTACAACAGTGAGCTCAAATTGAGTCTCACTTAACAGATAATGATCAGTAGGACTGTACTTGGATTCCCCAAGTCTCTAGAGTACACAAACTCCCCTTATTGAATCTCGACCTCAACTGGTCTCAGTGGTATGAGTCCAATTTGGTACCCAATACTTGACAGGGATACACAGAGGAGTTGCTTGAACCTCTCAAGCCTTCTCTGGAGTTCATAGACTCTCGGACTCTCTCTGTCTCTGTCTGTCAATGCTGCCTTTGCTCTGCAGGTCAGCTCGGCTTCTTTGTTCTCTGCAATTTTTTTGCTTCTCTCTCTCTTTGCTCTCTTTTACTGTTTTTCTCCCATTTTCTGCTTTCTCTGTTTGCTTGTGGCTTAAAGCCAATCTGCTCCCTGACTGTTTGTTTCTGCTTCCCGGCTCTCTGGATCTCCTACCTCTGTCCGCTGGAATTCCCCTGCTCTACGTCATCATCACTGTAACGCTTCACAGAGAGGTGGCCACCTGTTTCCCCACAAACTGAGTGTCAGTTCTCTTTGAACGGTTGTTATTTCTGTTGCTCCAAGATTGCTCGCGAAACTGATTCCTCCGCCAACTCATTGGTCATGCCGGATCTCAAATCTTATTCGCCTTAGCCTATTTCCTTGTCGAATCCGGTCACCTGTCGGATTGCTTCTCTGTTGTTGATCTGGGGCCTCCAGATCCTACGGTCTCCGTCCATATCGCGTGGGTAAGTAGCATGACCTTTACTCGCGCGAGGAGAGCGGTTTTCTCTCTCATCCGCTAGACGTGTGTCCCCTGTTGAATGGAATTGGGTGGGACTCGGTCGAACCCGCTTACCGCTTGAGGGCCTTCCGATATCCTGCCGGTTTTAGCGTGGGGCCCGCCTTCTGACGGAATCGACGATTTCTGTTCGGTTTTATGCTTTTCCCCGTGACCAAGCGCTCGAGGCTTTCCTTCATTGAGAGGGACGCCCTGCGATACGCGATCAGCGCTTTATCAGAAACTGCCTCTGTTTTTGGATCTGACTTCCCGTTTTGCCAGTTTGTGCCAGCATGCAGTTACCATGGGCCAACGGTCTGCACGCTTTGACCGAGGGTCCTCGTTGCTCCGTGCTGACCACAAATTGCCATTGTTTAGAGGTTATTTTTGATAAGCTCGATATCCATAGCACTTTGAAACTTTGGTATGAGTTTTACAGAGTTCCGGAAACTTTTAAGAGTGTTTGAGGATCCAATTCAGATCACGGCCTTTCCACTAAAAAAAGCTTTTGGACCACCAAAAGTTGGTTTTCAAGCATCGACTAAGTGAGGGTATAGCTGTCTCACTTGTCCAATCTCTATCCATTTCGCATTGCTTGGCTTTGAACCCTTAAGTCTAAGCCTGAGGTACTCAACATCTCCACTGTGCGTTGTCCTCACCTTCCTGTCCAGAACTGTATCTTCCTGCAATTCATTGAGATATTCAGGTAACAGATCATCAATAGAAGACAATTGACTCTGCTCTTCGGGATCTTCAATTAATGAAGGTTCAAATAGTCTCAAGCTGTCTGCATTAACAACTGAGTAGATGTGCATGTAAGTTGGTAAATCAAGGCGAAAAGCATTCTCACCAATTTTCTCAAGTATCTTGAAAGGTCCATACCTTATTGGCTTCAGCTTTTTACCTTCACCTTACATTCTGTCTTTGCTGATATACAACCAAACTTGATCACCAACTTGGAAACTATGCTCCATCCGATGCTTGTCATGCCTTGCCTTGTATTTGGCTTGGCTCTTTTCTAGCTGTTCCTGTACTGCCTGGTGAATCTCTTGGATTTGTTCAATGAACTTGGTTGCCTTGTCCACATCACTGTGTCCATCAACTGCTATGTCTTTACCAAAGACAAAATCCAAGGGAGACCTTGGTGTGAAACCAAAGCAGGTCTCAAAAGGAGATCTCTGTGTAGAAGAATGTTTTGCTCGGTTGTAAGCATGCTGCACATAACACAAATGTTCATCCCAAAGTTTGGGATGCTTGCTGCAATAGCCTCTGAGCAACTGGATCACTGTCTTGTTGACTACTTCTGTCTGGCCATCTGTCTATGGATGAAAGGCTGTGCTTTTCTTCAGTTTGGTGTCCATCAGTTCCCACAGACTCGACCAAAACTTCCCAACAAATCGGGTGTCTCGATCAGATACAATGGAAGTGGGTAATCCAAAATGAACCCATACATGTTGAAAGAACAACTTTGCAGTTTGTTCAGCTGTAATCTGTTTATTACAAGGTATCAAAATACACATTTTGCTGAACCTATCCACAACAACATACAAATAGTCATGACCTTTCCTAGATTTAGGCAGTCCTCCAACAAAGTCCATGGAAGCACTTTCCCAAGGATGAGAAAGAACTGGCAGTGGAGTGTACAAGCCTAGTTTTCTATTGCTGGGCTTGCTTTTAGCACACATAGTACACTCTCTTACATATCTAGAAACTGTCTCATTCATTTTTGGCCAATAACAACATCTTTTCAGCTGTGCAACCGTTTTACTTACACCAAAGTGACCTAATATTAGAAAAGTGTGTGTTTCCCGAATCATCTTTACTCTTTCAGTTTGTGGAATGCATAGCTTCCCACAATGATACAAGAGTTGGTCCTTAATGTGATAATCCAATTCTTCTACTCGTTTGCCTTGACCTAAAGTTGCATATACATCTCTAAAATCTATATCTTGAGCGTATTGTTCAGTGTAGCTCTCATGCAGTATTGAATTATGCTCAAGTATAGTGGATGCATTTATAATAGGTCTAGATAACATATCTGCAACTTTATTGTGTATGCCCTTTTTATATCTGATGACTAAATGAAACTGTTGTAGAAAACCCATCCATCTATAGTGTCTTGATTGCTGCAACTTAGCTTGGGAGTGTAGATATTGAAGTGGTTGATGTTCAGTATGTATTACTGTCTCTTTGCCCATTAAGTAATGTTTCCACTTTTTCACACTCTGTACTAATGCATACAATTCTTTATCATATGTGGGATAGTTAACTACTTCAGAATTAAATGTCTCAGAATGATAACATATGGGTTTACCGTGCTGTATCAACACTGCTCCCATGGCATAGTCATTGGCATCCATTTGTATCTCAAATGGTCTTTGAAGATCAGGCAGTGCTAGTACTAGTGTTGTACTAATCTTTTTTTTCAAGGTGTCGAAGGCTTTCTGCTGTTTGCCTCCCCACTGAAACACCTTGTTCAATCCTGTTAAAGCATGTAAGGGAGCTGCAATTAGGGAAACGTTAGAAATGAACTTTCTCCAATATTTCGCTGCTCCTAAGATGCTTCTAACTTCTGTAGCAGATTTGGGTTTAGGCCAGTTTACAATGACTGCCACCTTAAAGGGATCTATCTTCAATTCACCACCCCCTACTATATGTCCCAAATAATTCAAAGATGTTTTGCCAAATTCACGTTTTGAGAGTTTAACATAAAGTTTTTCTCTTTTCAAAACATCTAGTGTCTGTTTAACATGCTTTAAATGTTCTTCCCATGTTTTGCTAAATATAAGAATGTCATCCAGATATACAATAAAAAAATCATCAAGAAAAGGTCTGAGTACATCATTCATTATTCTCATGAAAGTAGTAGGAGCATTAGTTAAACCAAAAGGTACAACCAGCCACTCATACAATCCTTGCTTTGTTTTGAAAGCAGTCTTCCATGCATCTTGTCCTGCAACACTGACCTGATGATATCCACTATGCAAGTCTAACTTGGAAAAATAAACGGCTTCTTTCAATTGATCTAATAGGTCGTCTATGCGAGGAAGGGGATAACGATTTTTGATTGTTATCTTATTCAGTGCTCGATAATCAATGCACATTCTCCACGAGCCATCTTTCTTCTTCACCAAAACAATTGGAGACCCACATGGTGATGTGCTAGGTCTGATGAATCCCTTCTCGAGCAACTTCTGCACCTGCTTCTTGATTTCTGGATTCTCTAAAGCGGACAACCTTTTATACCTGTGGCTGCAATGGTTGTTTCATCTCCTGAGTCCGACCCCAAATCTTTCTGAATAGCTGCAACAATCTTCTTCTTCTTGCCCTCGAACTTCTTAGGTCTCAGCTCCGGATGCAGAATCCAACAGTGCTCATCATCATGCCCATCCTTCTTACAGTGAGTGCATGAAGACTTGCTTTTTTGTGCAGTGTTGGCCTTCCTCTCTTTCCATTTCTGTTTTCTTTTCTCCTTATTCCTGCTTGCAATGGGTTTGGATGATCCTCCAACTTTTGGGTTCCCATTCTTTCCTTTAGCTTCTAGATGTGTAGCTTGAACAAATACCTCATCTATACTAGTGGGATTAAACATGAGGATAGTGTACCTCATGTCGCTGTGTAGACCACCTATGTACTTCAACAGAGTCTCAGGTGAGTCTAATGAAATTCCTAGAATCAAAGATCTATTCCTATATTCTTGGGTGTAACCTTGTACACTTTGCCCTTTCAATTGGCGAAGAGTTTGCCAACTCATCATGGCTTGCTGCATGTAAGCTAGTGGATAGAACTGCCTTTTGATTGCAGAAACAAATTCACTCCAAACAGAAAGAATCTTACCATGTTTCTTCATGTCACTTTGTGTCCTGCCTTCCCACCATACCAAGGCAGTGCCTCCGAGGCATAGGCTGGCTAGCTGAATCTTACTCTTGTCTGAGTCGATACTCTGCACTTTGCAATAAACATCAATTTGTCTGATCCAATTATCTAGCTTCTCTGCATTCAACTCTCCATCGTATATTGGTAAATCAAATTTAACATCTAATTTAATCAAAGATGTCTTCTTTTTATGTTCAGGGCTATTAGGGGGTGTGAGAAAGTTTTCTTGTTTCCCTTTGCCTTTTGAGTGGTCATGGAGCAGAGATTCTTCTTCTCCTTTTTCTTTGGAGTGTGATTAATCTTCATCTTTACCTTTCTTAAACTCCCTGTACATTTCCTCTACCATGGACCTCATGGCTAGGAAACTATCTATGAATTGGGGGTCTGGTCCCAAGGGACTTTCTTCTGACATTTTCTTCTTAGGACAAACTCTTCCAATTTCTGGGTTAGTTTCGACCAACTCTCCTTCTCCTAATTTAAGCTTTGATCTAGTTAGCATTCAACAACAAAATCCAGCACAAGCTTGTCTAACCTTAACAACCTAGGAGCTCTGATACCACTTGATCTGAAATCACTCATGAATGATCTCAGTTAATTAATGAAGGTATTATAGACTTATGTGCTAGGGGATGTCTATGTTATTTTATGCAACGGATCGATAAGATTGCGAAATACACAAACACTGAAACAGTAAGAGAACACAGTAAGCAAACACATAAACACAACAAATTTAATAAGGAGTTCACCCAATCCTCTTGGGCTACGTCTCCTAGTCCAGCCTTCAGTGGTGGCCTTTCTATTGTGTCTTAAAAAGCAGAGTTTTACAACAGTGAGCTCAAATTGAGTCTCACTTAACAGATAATGATCAATAGGACTGTACTTGGATTCCCCAAGTCTCTAGAGTACACAGACTCCCCTTACTGAATCTCGACCTCAACTGGTCTCAGTGGTATGAGTCCAATTTGGTACTCAATACCTGACAGGTATACACAGAGGAGTTGCTTGAACCTCTCAAGCCTTCTCTGGAGTTCACAGACTCTTGGACTCTCTGTCTCTGTCTGTCGATGCTGCCTTTGCTCTGCAGGTTAGCTCGGCTTCTCTGTTCTCTGCAATTTTTTTGCTTCTCTCTCTCTTTGCTCTCTTTTACTGTTTTTCTCCCCTTTTCTGCTTTCTCTGTCTGCTCGTGGATTAAAGCCAATCTGCTCCCTGACTATTCGTTTCTGCTTCCCGGCTCTCTGGATCTCCTACCTCTGTCTACTGGAATTCTCATGCTCTGCATCATCATCACTGTAACGCTTCATAGAGAGGTGGCCACCTGTTTCCCCACGAACTGAGTGTCAGTTCTCTTTGAACGGTTGTTATTTCCGTTGCTCCAAGATTGCCCGCGAAACTAATTCCTTCGCCAACTCATCGGTCATGCCAGATCTCAAATCTTATCCGCCTCAGCCTATTTCCTTGTCGAATCCAGTCACCCATCGGATTGCTTCTCCGCCGTTGATCTGGGGCCTCCAGATCCTACGGTCTCCATCCATATCGCGCGGGTAAGTAGCATGACCTTTACCCGCGTGATGAGAGCGGTTTTCTCTCTCATCTGCTGGACGCGTGTCACCCGTTGTATGGAATCGGGCGGGACTCGGTCGAACCCGCTTACCGCTTGAGGGCCTTCCGATATCCTGTCGGTTTTAGCACGGGGCCCGCCTTCTGACGGAATCGGCGATTTTCGTTTGGTTTTATGCTTTTCCCCGTGACCAAGCGCTTGGGGCTTTCCTTCACTGAGGGGGACGCCCTGCGATACGCGATTAGCGTATCAGAAACTGCCTCTGTTTTTGGATCTGACTTCCCGTTTTGCCAGTTTGCGCCAGCACGCGGTTACCATGGGCCAACGGTTTGCGTGCTTTGACTGAGGGTCCTCGTTGCTCCGTGCTGACCACAAATTGCCATTGTTCAGAGGTTATTTCTGATAAGCTCGACATCCATAACACTTTGAAAATTTGGTGTGAATTTTACAGAGTTTAGGAAACTTTTAAGAGTGTTTGAAGATCCAATTTGGATCAATTAATTTCGGTGTTTACCGTAGGAAACAATAAATAATTTGTTCAATAATTAACAAATAGAAGGAACTTAATTAGTTGCTGCAGTAGTGATTTAGGATTCTGGATTTTCACATTGGAGGGCATCCCTCTCATATTCATCATTTTGAGGCCCTCACTCTCATCCTTGTTGATTTGGGGTAGCATCGGATGTGCTCTAGCCTTGAAAATTGGTGGAGAGGCTAAAGCACATGAGATCTCCAAAACCCAAAAATGGTTTGGGTAGATTCTAACCGGTTTGGGAGATATTAAAATAATTAATATTTTTAAGTCTAAACTTAAGAAAAATAAAATATTAATGGGTATTAATATAACACTAGGTTAGAAGGTTCCAAAAGTCTTGGATCAAGCCAAATCTAATTTTAGTCATTGATTAGATATTTTAATCTCGGCCATTGAAGGACCAACAAGAAAAGTATAAGAAGAGGCTTGAGGGTTAATTGGAGAACACACTGAGGGAGAGCAGTCAATTTGATTTTTGGAGCGGGGTTAGCTGAGAAATTCGAACTAGTGGTTTGGAGAGCAGTTGGAGGCAACAAGTATGGAACAGAGAGTCGGGAACAACACCAGGGGAACAACGCAGAGGTTGGAGAGGCAGATGCCGAGGCAACAGACTGCGCAGTCACTGGAGGGCCTGCGTGGGTGACGCAGAGAGGCAAGGGCTGACGCAGAGGGTCTGGGAGCTACGCAAAGGGCAGCCAGGCTGACACTGAGACTGGGAGAAGTGCTGATGAATTTTCTCTCTGTTGGGTAAGCTAGTTTGGCACCCAGTTGTACTGTAGAATTGCTGAACAGTAAAATCCTCCCTTGCTGCACCGGTTTTTCCACATTGGGTTTTTTTGGGGACTGATTGTCCAAAATATTTGGGTTGATGTGTTAATTCTTTTGCATGTGTTTGTTTCTGTATTATGATGTGATATCTGCAGCAAAATTTATTTTAATGTTTACTGAAGTATTTTCATAAATAACTTATTGGGAAATAAGTAGGTAAAATAAATCAGTTACTGCAGTGATAGAATTTTCACATGGTATCAGAGCAAGTAATCAGAGATAGGAAGGGAAAATCCATTATGGGTCGAGACCATGATGCAGAGGCATTTACGTTTGGAGACTTGCACAGATTTTTAGAAAATTGCACAAGAGAAGGTGATTTCGATTTCTCTATGTTGGCTTCCAGGTTGGAAGAAGAAGTGGCTTGTGTGACTAGGTCTGCATCATCAGAGATATGGTATATAGACAGTGGGGCCTCTTGGCATATGACGGGAATTCGGGAATGTTTCTTGGATTATCGGGAGGAGAAGATGAACTTTCTAATCACCATGGGTAACAAGGCAAAATGTACTCCAGTAGGGAGGGGTACCATAGTTTTTCAAATAGAAACGGGAGAGTGGTTCCGTGCTACCAATGTGCTGCATGTACAAGGATTGGGATGAACTTACTTTCTGTGTCGCAACTTCAAGGCAAAGGCTATGACATTTTCTTCATCAAGGAGAAAGTATACGTCAAACACTCGAGCTGGAAAAAGAAAGTGCAGATCGAGATCAAAAGTAACAGGTTGTACAGACTACAACTAGAATCACCTATGGCACTAATAGGCAGTCATGGAGACAAGGATTTGAACGAACTATGGCACAGACTAATGGGACATTTGCACCATGGGGCTCTGAGAATTCTCAAGGGCATTGTAACAGGAGTTTTGGATCTTAGTACAGAATGAGATGATGTATGTAGAGGATGTGCTCTAGGAAAGTATGCCAAAACAACATTTCCTAGAAGTAAAAACAGGGCCAAGAGTGTACTAGGATTCATACACTCAGATATCTGCGGACCCATGTCCACTAAAGCTCTTACTCGTGCCGAGTACTTCCTTACCTTCATTGACGACCACTCAAGGAAAACTTGGATTTATTTTCTGAAAACCAATGACGAGGTTTTCTGTCGATTCAAAGAGTTCAAGGCTTTGGTGGAGAATCTCACTGGAAGAAAATAAAAGTTTTGCGCTCAGATAATGGTGGAGAGTATGTCGATAAAGACTTCACTGATTTTTGCGCTAAGGAGGGTATCAGAAGAGAGTGGACAACTCCTTACAATTCAGAGCAAAATGGAGTCGCAGAAAGAAAGAACAGGACTATTGTAGAAGCAGCTAGGGCCATGATGTATGATAAGGATATGCCAAAATTCTTGTGGCAGAGAAGCATGCAACACAACAGTCTATGCTCAAAATAGAACTCCTCATCGGGCATTGGGCAAGATTACTCCAGAGAAAGTCTTCACAGGGAAGATGCCTGAAGTCAATCATTTCAGGATATTTGGGAGCTTAACATATTGCCGCATACCCAAAGAAAAGAGGAAGAAGCTGGATCAAACTGTAGAGAAAGGATATCTAGTGGGATATAGCGAGAACGCTAAGGCATACAGAATCTATCTTCGAGGGAGCAGGAAGGTAGTAGTTCGATGAGATGTGAAGTTCATGGAGGACAAGGCTTTCAGAAAATCTTGAGAAATGCCTTCCGAGGAGCATTCAAAAGAGGAACCGTTGGTCAAACCTCTTCAACCAACGGAAGAAAAGAATTCTTCCTTGGGTCAAGAAGAATCACAGGATGAGGAGGAGCTAACAGAAGCACCTACTGGCAGAGGAAGAACAAGCAGGGAACTTCGTCAGATTCTGCGAGATGTAGAGGACTTCATCAGTGCGCCAAGGACCAATAAGAGGGAGCGAAAACAACCAAATAGATATCATGCATTAGTACCTCAGGATGGGGAGCCTGCCAACTTTTAGGAGGTAGCTCAACATCAGGTTTGGCTGGATGCGATGGTAGAGGAGTACAACGCCATAATGGTAAACGATGTTTGGGAGGTAGTGCCAAGGCCTCAAGACAGATCAGTGGTAGGTTCGAGATGCATCTACAAGATCAAATACGCTGCATACGACACTGTTGAAAAATGAAAAGCCAAGTTTGTGGCTAAGGGGTATGCTCAGAAGGAAGGAATTGACTACGAAGAGACCTTCGCCCTAGTAGCTAGGTATACATCTATTAGAACCGTGATATCTCTTGCAGCACAGATGGGGTGGGAGATCCATCAAATGGATGTCAAAACGACATTTCTGAACGAAATGATAGATGAAGAGGTATACATTAAACAACCAGAGGGCTTTGAGACACATGAGAAGAAGTCTCATGTATGCAGATTGAAGAAAGCCTTGTATGGGCTGAAATAGGGACCTAGAGCATGGTATAGTCGAATAGATGACTACTTGCAAAAAATGGGCTTTGTCAAGAGTGACGGAGATCCAAATCTCTACTATTTGGTTGTAGAGAATGAGCCTCTAATCTTAGTATTATATGTGGATGATCTCTTCCCGACAGGATCATCCAGGGTCATCGGGGACTGCAAGAAGAATCTAGCCACGGAATTCGACATGAAGGATTTGGGACGAATGCATTATTTCCTGGGTTTGGAAGTTTGGCAGCAAAAGGGGGAGATCATCCTTGGGCAAGGGAGATATACTATAGAAATCATGAAGAGATTCAAGATGGAGGACTGTAGACCCATGGCTACTCCAATGATCGCCAACTAGAAGAAGATTGATGCATCGGAAGACAAGGATGTTGATCTCACCTTATATAGGTAGCTCATGGGGTCCCTAATGTATCTGGTCAATACCAGGGCAGACATTTGTTACGCTGTCAACACCCTCAATCAGTTCATGGTGGAGTCAAAGAGGGCGCACTGGGCAACAGCCAAAACATGTTCTCAGATATTTACGGGGAACAGTCGATTATGGACTCTTGTACACCAAGAGTAAGGATATCAGATTGAGTGGATTTACTGATGCAGATTGGGCAGGAAGTTCAGTGGATTGGAAAAGTACCTCTGGGTATTGTTTCAACATTGGATTGGGAATGACCTCCTGTGTGTAGTAGGAAACAGAAATCTGTTGCTTTGAGCTCAGCAGAGGCAAAATACATGGCCGCAAGCACAACTTCGTGCGAGGCCATATGGCTTAGAACACTGCTTGTGAACCTATTTAGAGGAAAGATGGAGGCGACTAGGATCATGTGTGATAATCAGAGTTGCATCAAGCTCTCTGAGAATCCAGTGTTTCATGATTGGTCAAAGCATATTTATATTTGGTGTCACTTTGTCAGAGACTGTGTTCAACAAGGAGCTGTACCGTTGAGCTACACTCCTACAGGAAAATAGGTGGTAGACATCCTTACCAAGGCCCTTGGAAGAACCAAGTTTGATTATTTCAGGGAGAAGATGGGGATGATAAAGAATCCATTTCAGTGGCAGAAATGGGTATGATGTTGCAGTGCAGTAGCACGATGCAACATGATGAGAGGGAGTTACAGTGCAGATGCAGTGTTGGGAAGATGGACCAACAACAACACGGATGCAGAAGGAGCTGTAGTATAGATGTAGCAGTGGCAGTGATAGAGCCATGGGCAGCAGTACAGGATGCAATAGTACAGAGGATGATGGGCAGGGAGGCTTAGCATCAACACAGGTACTGATGCCGTATGATCAGAGTAATGCTCATTGTGGAGTAATACTAGAGCACAGTTCTCGCTAAGGGGGAGTGTTGATTTGGGGTAGCATCGGATGTGCTCTAGCCTTGAAAATTGGTGGAGAGGCTAAAGCACATGAGATCTCCAAGACCCATAAATGGTTTGGGCAGATTCTAACTGGTTTGGGAGATATTAAAATAATTAATATTTTTAATGGAGTTCCTAAGTCTAAACTTAGGAAAAATAAAATATTAATGAGTATTAATATAAAACTGGGTTAGAAGGTTCCAAAAGTCATGGATCAAGCCAAATCTAATCTTAGCGGTTGATTAGAGATTTAATCTCGGCTGTTGAAGGACCAATGGGAAAAGTATAAGAAGAGGCTTGAGGGTCAGTTGGAGAACACACTAAGGGAGACCAGTCAATTCGATTTCTAGAGCGGGGTTAGTTGAGAAATTCTAACTAGTGGTCTAGAGAGCAGCAGGAGGTAGCAAGTACAGAACAGAGAGTCAGGAACAACACCAGGGGAACAACGCAGAGGTTGGAGAGGCAGATGCAGAGGCAACAGACTGCGCAGTCATTGGAGGGCTTGTGTGGGTGATGCAGATAGGCCTAGTGCTAATGCAGAGAGGCAGGGGTTGATGCAGAGGGTCTGGGAGCTACGCAGAGGTTAGCTAGGCTGACGCTGAGACTAGGAGGAGTGCTGAAGAATTTTCTCTCTGTTGGGTAAACTAGTTTAGCACCGAGTTGTACTGAAGAATTGCTGAATAATAAAATCCTCCCTTGGTGCACCGGTTTTCCCACATTGGGTTTTCCTGGGGACTGATTGTCCAAAATTTGTGTCGATGTGTTAATTCTTGTGCATGTGTTTGTTTCTATATTATGATGTGATATCTGCAACATAATTTATTTTAATGTTTACTGAAGGATTTTCATAAATAACTTATTGGGAAATAACTAGGTAAAATAAATCAGTTGTTGCAGTGATAGAATTTTCACAATTGTTAGCACATGAGGCCTTACCATCCCATCTTGTAGATATCTTCATCCTAGTTCCCACAAGCTATTACACTAGGTGTTTCTCCAAATAATCTACTCCAAATAACACCTTGAACATATATAATTAAAATATGCTCAATAATAAACCCGTTTTATAGGAATCGTTGGAATGCAATGGAACCAAGAACGAACTGTGCGTAACTGACCCCGATGATGAAATATAGCAAGAGATCCCCGCTAGACCGCATAAAACACCTCCAAAACCCTCCCAACCAACTGATGATGTAATCTCACTCTGACTTGGCTGACACAAACCCTGGAACTCCATCCTAACCGCATCATAATGGAAGCCAAAAATGGGGATATTACATTGTTCTTGTATATTAAGTACCTAATCATTACCGTGCTGTCAATGGGAGAAAGGCTTGCTTCTATGAGGAGGATAGGATAGGGTGTATCACCTTTAATTTTGGAATTATAAGCTATAAAATCCTTTTGGATGTGCTCTATCTTTCTCTAGGATTCTCTAGAGATGTTGCATCCCAAAACTTCACATCCATATAAGATAATTGGAGCAACAAGAGTCTCAAAGTGGATTATTTTCTTATTCCATAGCTAAGGGTCTATGAGTTTACAATTGTTTTTAAGCCCATAAATAAACTTTCCAATTATTATATAAGTTATTTACAATAAACATGAGTTATTATTAACCTGAATCTATTCCAAAATGTATATAATAATGTGATTGTTATATTGATATTCTATTGAGCACTAGCATCTTTCCTGTGACATTAAAAAAGGGCCATCAAGGACTAGGGTCCCTCCTAGTTGAACCTGAACAAGCTTTCTTGGAAGAGTGAGATTATATTTGATTGGGGTTCTCTACTTCCATAACCCTTGAGAAATATTTGAACAATATATTCCTGTTTATAATATTTGAAGCCCTCTTAGTTGCACAACTTTTAAGTTTGAAAAATGTGATGTTCCTTTTTCTGGTGTTCCTTATGGCATGGTTAAAATGGACTTTTAGAGTTGGGGGTAGACAAGTCACACATGCAGGTTGGCGTCATCAGCGGGCCCAGGGGCATTGGGAGGGATTTTGAGGAGTTTTTATGAGATCCGATGGCATTCGCTTGGTATATTCCATCATCCACACTATCTGCCTTTCGTTTCGTTGCATTCCCACAACTTTCAAGAAACAGATTAGTAATGGGCCTGACTCAATTAGTTACGCTTAAGATGGCATTTCAGGAGGAATACTCGGCAAAACACCTTAGTGTAATAGCTTGTTGGAACGAGAACGAGAAGATCTACTAGATGGGATAGTTAGAAGTGATTTTCGGTGGCCTGAGGAGGCATGGTGGACAATTTACATTTTCACACATTAAAAAGAATATTTTAATTAAGGGAAATATGCTCATTGATTAAAATAATAATAAAATAGGAGCTTCTAGAGGGGTCCATCAGATCTATAAAAAGAGGAGGATACCATTAGAGGACATCTTGGATTTGGTATTTCTTCTTGTATGATAAGTTGAGAACCCGGTTCTCTACTTCAGCAGTAGCCCCATGACGGAAACCCTCAAATGATTCAGTGAGATTGGGCAAGTACCGATATCCATGTTGATTTGGGGTAGCATCGGATGTGCTCTAGCCATGACAATTGGTGGAGAGGCTAAAGCACATGAGATCTCTAAGACCCAGAAATGGTTGGGTAGATTCTAACCGGTTTGAGAGATATTAAAATAATTAATATTTTTAATTGAGTTCTTAAGTCTAAACTTTGGAAAAAAAATATTAATGGGTATTAATATAAAACTGGGTTAGAATGTTCCAAAAGTCATGGATCAAGCCAAATCTAATCTTAACCGTTGATTAGAGATTTAATCTCGGCCGTTGATGGACCAACGAGAAAAGTATAAGAGGCTTGAGGGTGAGTTGGAGAACACACCAGAGTGATCAGTCATTCATTTTGCTAGAGCGGGGTTGCTAAGCAAAAGTGAATCAGTGATCAGCAGCGAGGGGCAGTGAATACACAGCAAAGAGGCAGAGTTAATACCAGAGAGACAGTGCAGAGCCTGGAGAGGTTGACGCAGAGGCAGCTAGGTGCTACGCAAAAGCAGTGTAGAGCCAGGAGAGGCCAGCGTGTGTGACACGAGGGTCTAAGGGCTGACGCAGAAGCTTCAGTAGCTGTGCAGAGGCTAGCAGAGCTGATGCAGGGCCAATAGGCAGTGCTGGGAGGACTTTCGTGGGACAAATTGGGCGCTGGTGAGCTGGGTAGGGTGACGCAGTCCCTATCAGAGTGACGTAGAGCAGTGGAAGCTACAATTGTTGTTGTGGGATCGTTCATATGGTGATTGATTTAGCCGGAATATCTGTCTCTGAGGAGAGGTACTACTATTGCGGGCATTCTCTATTGGGTGAGCGATATCTGGCACCCTAGTTGTATTCTGAAAACTGCATAATAATAAAACCCTCTGAATAACTGCACCGACTTTCCCGTATTGGGTTTTTCCGGGGACTTTGATCCAAAAATAACGGTGTCACTTGTGTGCTTGTTTTCTTTTAGTTGATGATCTGTAGATGTTGATACTGTACTTGTGTTTATTTTCAGTATTTACAAGGTAAATAACTTGTTAAGTAATTAAACAAGTAGGAAGAAATAAACTAGATAGTACAGGAAGAATTTATAACGGGTTAAATTTAGAAATTCCAACATGGTATCAGAACGTGGTTGCAGATCACAGGAAAACTGAGGGCATCAACCGAGTAGAGCATTTGTAGCAGATTCAACGGTCCCGAGTGACAGAGCTGATCCTTGCAGAAGGTGACAGAGGAAGGAGAGACGCAGATAGACTGCATTATCATTTTGGGCCAGAGAAGGGCAATGCAGAGGCTAAAGGAGGAAGAATCAGGCTCACCTAGAGCCACACAGAGGCCAGGAGGGCTGACGCAGTTGGCTGGGGGAGTTGATTTGCAGTGCCAGGATTGCGCAGTGCCAAGTGGCTCAATCCTTCAGTTGTTGGGGCATAGGAGGCTGTGGGTAATTTGCGGAGCAAAGCTGGTGGGGGGAGTTACTGCCGAGGCAGATTGCTAGCCAAGGAATCTTGATCAGTGGTGCAGTGGCACAGACGATCGGAGTGGGGCAACCTGATGTTGCAGAGGTATTTCTAGAAGGGAAATAGAGACTCAGAGGGAGTCGAACCGAGTACTTCTAGACGGGAAGTTGAGAGACTCGGAGGAGTCGAAAGAAGAGCAGCCAGATGGTCGTGAATGAGCCGAGAGATCAGGGTAGGCTGGACGTAGCGTCCAACTTTATGGTGTGGAAGGCCAGGATCTTGTCCATTCTAGATAGATATCGCATCAAGGACTTCGCCTTGAAAGTGATGGCGATCCCAGTTGACCCAACTGAAAATGAGAATTACGAGGAGGCAATGGCCAGGGCGAAGTGCATCATCCTTGATGGGGTCAAGGATCATGTGGTGCCACATATTGCCGAGAAGGACACGACAAATGAGATGTGGGTAGCCTTGAAGAAATTGTACCAGTATACTTCCGTGCAATGGAAAATGTTACTTGAAAATCAACTGCGGTCATATTAGATGAAGAAGGGAGAGCATATAGATGTCTTCCTTGGTCGATTGAAGGAGATCCGTGATCGACTAACTTCCATAGGGGCCATGCCAGATGAGGAATTGATGATGAGGACCGCATTGAATGCAGTCTCAGAGGATTGGGAGGTATTTGTCCAGAGCATACTGGGCAGGTCGAGCCTTCCAGATTGGGAGGAACTGTGGGCGTCTCTTTGTCAAGAAGAGATCAGATGGGTGACCAAAACAGGGAGTAGCGGAAAGGGGTTAGAATCAAGAAGGAGGAAGAAGAGGATGCGGCTCTAGCATCTGCGAGAAAGCAGGAGAAAAGAAAGAAGGACTTCTCCAAGGTCAAGTGCTTCCACTGTGGGTAACTAGGTCATTTTGCGAACCAGTGTCCTAAGAAGAAGAGTAAGGGAGAGGCTTCTGAGACCAAGACAACGCCAACGAGGGCGGAGAAAGAAGTCGAGGAGGATGACGATTGTGCCATGAGTGCTCATGTGCCACTTGAGAAGAAGTGGGGAGACATTGAGCTATAGTCAGACAGACTACAGGTGATGAGGGCAGGATCTTTGAAGTACCCAACCTCTTGGATTATACCTTGCTACGGGAGCCCCGAAGAGGAGTAGCAGGACTGGTGGATGTTCGTAGAAACAGATGCGGATGGAGCGGAAGAGAGTACTATAGTGCAGGAGTCCTGGGACAGCGCGAGGCCAGCAGGCTGCAACAGTGCGAGAGGCACGGGAGTGTTGCACCAGTGCAGGATGGCACAGAGAGGTGCACAACGGTGCGAGATGCAAGGAGTTGTTGCAGCAACGCAGAGGTCAGTAGAGGGAGCACTTATTAGCGGCAGAGGGAGCTTCAACATTGGGAGCGTTTCTAGCTTGATAGGGATGTCAGAAATTGGGTGGATCAGTTACTTCCATCTTAGTAACTAAGTGGCAATGCAGTAGCATGATGCAACATGATGAGAGGGGATGCAGTGCTGGGAGGATGGACCAACACTAGCACAGATGCAGAAGGAGCTGGCGTACGGATGCAACAGCGGCAGTGGCAGGGCCATGCGCAACAGTAGAGGATGCAGCAGTGCAGAGGATGTTGGGCGGGGAGGCCTAGCATCAGCACAGGGACCGGTGCTGTATAATCAGTGTGATACTCAGTGTGGAGTATTACTAGAGCACATTCCTCGCTAAGAGGGAGTGTTGATTTGGGGTAGCATCATATGTGCTCTAGCTATGAAAATTGGTGGAGAGGCTAAAACACATGAGATCTCCAAGACCCATAAATGGTTTGGGAAGATTCTAACCGGTTTGGGAGATATTAAAATAGTTAATATTTTTAATTGAGTTCCTAAGTCTAAACTTAGGAAAAATAAAATATTAATGGGTATTAATATAAAACTAGGTTAGAATGTTCCAAAAGTCATGGATCAAACCAAAACTAATCATAGCCGTTGATTAGAGATTTAATCTCGGTCGTTGATGGACCAACGAGAAAAGTATAAGAGGAGGCTTGAGGGTCAGTGGGAGAACACACCAGAGTGATCAGTTATTCATTTTGCTAGAGCGGGGTTGCTAAGTAAAAGTGAATCAGTGATCAGCAACGAGGGGCAGTGAATACATAGCAGAGAGGAAGAGTTAGTACCAGAGAGACAACACAGAGCCTGGAGAGGTTGACGCAGAGGCAGTTGGGTGCTACGCAGAAGCAGCTGGGAGCAACACAGATCCAGGAGAGGCTAGTGTGTGTGACGCAAAGGGTCTGAGGGTTGACGCAAAAGCTTCAGTAGCTGCACAGAGGCTAGCAGGGCTGATGCAAGGCTGACACAGGGCCAAGAGGCAGCGCTGGGAGGACTTTCGTGGGACAGACTGGGTGCTGGTGAGCCGGGTAGGGTGATGTAGTCCCTATCAGAGTGATGTAGAGCAGTGGACGCTGCAATTGTTGCTGTGGGATTGTTCATCCGGTGATTAATTAGTCAGAATATTTGTCTTCGAGGAGAGGTACTACTTTCGAGGGCATTCTCTGTTGGGTGAGCCATTTTAGCGCCCTAGTTGTATTCTGAAAACTGCATAATAATAAAACCCTCTGAATAGCTGCACCAGTTTTGCCGCATTGGGTTTTTTTGGGGACATTGTTCCAAAACTAATGGTGTCACTTGTGTGCTTGTTTTCTTTCAGTTGATGAAATGTAGATGTTAACACTGTACTTGTGTTTATTTTCAATATTTACAAGGTAAATAACTTGTTAAGTAATTAAACAAGTAGGAAGAAATAAACCAGATAGTACAGGAAGAATTTCTAACGGGTTAAACATAGAAATTCCACAATCCCCTTGGTGAGTTCATTTGGAATTCACTGGAGAGCTCAATAGTTGTATTTCAGACCAGTTTTGGAGGGCCAGGGCAGCATCGGAGCAGATTCTTGAGGCCAGTTACTATCTCAGCTATAGCAGTTGTTTTAGCGTGTAAAACCCCCTAGTTTAAATATATTTATAAATAAGCTGAGAATTCTTGCTCATTATGTTGTTAATTTGTTGTTCTATGTTGTTGAATTTTGCATGGCAATATTTTGTTAATTGAATGAAATTTTACCTAAAGCATTTTGTGAGTTGAAATTTCGAGACACTGGCAAAATTTTCTGTTTGGTATATTATAGTGGTATTAGAGTTGGTGTTCCTACCAGCATGAGGGTTTTCTTATTGAATATTTATTAATTGCATGTGTTGGAATGAAAATCTCAATTGATTGCCTGAAGTCCGAGACCATCTACTTATCACAAGCCAAGGGTATATCAATTGTGTATCGAAATAAAATTTAAAGACTAAATATTTGTCATCAAGTTCCAGGGCCTAGAATTATTACATGCAGGGATCAATTCAAGAACCAATTTTTGGCCAAGTTTATACTCACTGACGCTTAGAATATCAATTTGCAGCTCATTGATTTCGTTGGGCCGAATCCTGAAGGGGCAACGTCTCATTTTCGAGCACTTGTGTAAGATCCTAGGCTGGAAGGGGGCCAAATCATAAAAGTTTGGGGTCGTTCTTCTCGGCAGAGGGGCTGCATTCATGAGTGGAACGTGGTCCGTTGTTTACTGTAGCAAAGGTGGGGAACAGTTTGGTGGAAATTTGAGCCAACAACCAATCGTTCAAATACGAGCTATTGTTCAGTCGTGGGGGACATAAGTCACTCTGGGTGACCACTCGAATTCGTGCAATGATTGTGTGGCTTCTTGCAAGTTGTCAACGAATCAGGTGCATATAGTACTCATTTATATGGACAGTTTGGGCTACGATCGTCATTCTGCTTGGGAGCGGATTCCAGTAAGGAATATATCACCAGGGTCGAGTATATTGATCATAAATCACAAAATTACAACTCAGAAGATGTCAAATTGATGATCTGTCAAAGGTTGACCGATGAACGTGCTTCCAATCATGATTGACGGTGGGCCTGTAACCACTTGACGACTTGTGGGATGGCTTAGGGGATCCAGTTTAAGGAGTGTATGAAGTCGAGAATGACAAAGTAACGTGGGCATGATCCATAGTGAATGTCTGCGTGCATTGGAAGACAATGAGTACTAGTTGGGGCCAAATCCCTATGCAGTGTTGCATACAATAGAGTGACTGTAGTATGTATATGTAATCAAAGTATGGTGGAGGTGCGAGTTCACGTGAAGATCGGGGTATGGTTAAAATGGACTTTCAGAGTTGGGGGCAGACAGGTCACAGGTGCAGGTTGGTGTCATCAGCGGGCCCAGGGGCCTTTGGAAGGGTGTTGAGGAGTTTTTATGAGGTCCGATGGCATTCGCTTGATATATTCCACCATCCATATTGTTTGTCTTTCGTTGCATTCCAACAACTTTCAAAAAAGCAGAGTTATTAATGGGCCTGACTCAATTAGTTATGCTTAAGGTGGCATTTCGGGAGGAATACTCGGCAGAACACCTTAGTGTAATAGATCGTTGGAACGAGAGCGAGAAGATCTACTGGATGGGATAGTTAGAAGTGATTTTCAGTGGCCCGAGGAGGCATGGTGGACAATTTACCATTTTCCCACATTAAAAAGAATATTTTAATTAAGGAAAATATACTCATTGATTAAAATAATAATAGAATAGGAGCTTCTAGAGGGGTCCATCAGATCTATAAAAAGAGGAGGAGACCATTAGAGGACATCTTGGATTTAATATTTCTTCTTGTATGAGAGGTTGAGAACCCGGTTCTCTACTTTAACAGTGGCCCTATGACGGAAACCCTCTGGTGATTTAGTGAGATTGGGCAAGTACCCATATCTCTTTGGTGAGTTCATCTAGAATTCACAGGAGAGCTCAACAATTGTATTTCAGACCAGTTTTGGAGGGCCAGGGCAGCATTAGAGCAGATTCTTGAGGCTAGTTTCTATCTCAGCTATAGCAGTTGTTTCAACGTGTAAAACCCCCTTGTTTATATATATTATAAATAAAACTGAGAATTCCTGCTCATTATGTTGTTAATTTGTTGTTCTATGTTGTTGAATTTTACATGGCAATGTTGTTAATTGAATGAAATTTTACCTGAAGCATTTTGTGAGTTGAAATTTCGAGATATTGGCAAAATGTTTTGTTTGGTATATTACAGTGGTATCAACGCGGGTGTTCCTGCCAGCCTGAGGGTTTGCTTATTAAAGATTTATCAATTGCATGTGTTGTAATGAAAATCTCAATTGATTGCCTGAAGTCCGAGACCATCTACTTATCACAGGCCAAGGATATATCAGTTGTATACCGAAATAAAATTTAAAGACTAAATATTTGTCATCAAGTTCCAGGGCTAGAATTATTACATCCAGGGATCAATTCAAGAACCAATTTTTGGCCAAGTTTATACTCACTGACGCTTAGAATATCGATTTGCGGCTCATTGATTTCGCTGGGCCGAATCCTGAAGGGGCAACCTCTCTTCTTCGAGCACTTGTGCCAGATCCTGTGCTGGAAGGGTGCCAAATTATAAAAGTTTGGGGCCGTTCTTCTCGGTAGAGGCGCTGCATTCAGAAGTTGAACGTGGTCTGTCGTTTATTGTAGCAAAGGTGGGGAACAGTTTGGTGGAAATCTGAGCCAACAACCAATCGTTCAAATACGAGCTATTGTTCAGTCTTGGTGGACGTAAGTCACTCTGGGTGACCACTCGAATTTGTGGAATGACTGGCGGCTTCTTGCGAGTTGTCAAAGGATCGAGTGCATATAGTACTCATTTATATGCACAGTTTGGGCTGCGATCGTCACTCTGCTTGGGAGCTAATTCCAGTAAGGAAGATATCACCAAGGCCGAGTACATCGATCATCAATCACAAAATTACAGTTCAGAATATGTCAAATTGATGATCTGTCGAAGGTTGACCGATGAACGTGCTTCCAATCATGATTGACGGTGGGCCGGTAACCACTTGACGACTTGTGGGACGACTTGGGGGATCCGGTTTGATGAGTCGCGAGTGACAAAGTAACATGGGCGTGATCCATAGTGAATGTCTGCGCACATTGGAAGACAACGAGTATTGGTGGGGGCCAAATCCCTACACAGTGCTGCATACAATGGAGTGATTGCAGTACGTATATGTAATCAAAGTATGGTGGAGGTGCGAATTCACGCGAAGATCGTGGCTATTGACAAAACCAAAATTTTGATTGCCCAAGTCTGAGTTCCAAAGGAATTGCTGAAGTGGCGGAGATCTGGTTAGTGGAATTAATTGATCGTTGGACAATCTCAACAATTGGATTGATGAAGGGTTCGATTAATCAAGGACGTAACCGAGTCAACAAACAATTTGACAAAGACCAAGCAATAGTTTACAAAGCATAATTGATAGAGCTTGTGCGATGCTCACTTATATAGCGTGAAGGGGCCATAGCTTCATTGTAGCATTCTGTCATCTGAGAAATTCTCCAGGCATGCATTTACCAGTTTCTAATTGGACTCAAACCGTATTCCCTAGAAGTAATTGTTTCTTGGAATCATTGCCTGCATATAAACTTATCAATGTGCTAGAATATATGTTCTGACTTCAAATTGGTGACTGTGCATTGAAAGTATACACATATTCCCCTCTGATAACACTTGTAGCAGTGTCTCACTTGCTACTGAACAAAGTAGAGTGTTGCATAGCTGTATTGTTGACCAGGGTTTACTATACGTACATTGCTAAGTGTGTTGAAGTATTGCTGAGTCTGGTGTTGTGACTGCTGTAAGGTTAAAGATTGGCTGCTCACCTTGTATTAACCGGGATGTTACTATTATCCATTACATCTGTGTAGGTTGAGAGTCATTGTTCGGATTTGAGAAGACAAAAATATAGTATTACTGTTGTGCATTAGAGGGTTATGTCATGAGTTGCCAACGTCAATTATATGTTGTTGTCTATGAGTTGAGTGGGGTATATACTTGTGTATAGAGTCTATTGTCTTTCTGTACATAGGGCTGATATAATTGCAGAGTTGAGTGAGGGGTCTATGAATTGTTGTCAGTCAAAGCCTTGATTGATGTAGTTGACCTCATTAAACTAAAAGATGGATCAA
Source organism: Pinus tabuliformis (assembly GCA_031772625.1). Classification (NCBI taxonomy): domain Eukaryota; kingdom Viridiplantae; phylum Streptophyta; class Pinopsida; order Pinales; family Pinaceae; genus Pinus; species Pinus tabuliformis. Next base: position 737,836,733 of record CM062808.1, read on the forward strand.
ACCTTTATAAATTCCCTTAATAAACTGGCAGCAACCATCAACCGAATGCTTTCTAAGGGCATACTTCCTATGTTGCAACGAGACCAGCGACAGAAAGAACATGAGTTGGGACACAAGATATTTGAGCTTGGGACAGATCTGAAACATATGAGGGACACGGTAAAAGTCCTTCTCAAACTAGAAGAATTGGCTTCACTTCTCTCCAAGGAGCATCAATGAGATGGGAAAAAATTAATCTGGTCTCTCAAACTAGCCATGATTACCTTAGTACAACACAAGTATTTGGAGCACCCTTGTATAGGAGACAAACTTCCAGTTGCGTCTTGTCTCAGTAGTATCATGATGCTGACCGCACTTACACCCCCTTACGGCGATGATATTATGAGGAGAGTCTTCAGGCTGATAGTGGAGACCTTTCAGGATTTGGATAATAGTGAGGGCGCTAACTTTGGGAAGAGGCTAGAGATTCTAGAAGTCATGGCCTTGGTTAGATATTATGACCTCATGTTTGAGTTTGGATGTGATGATTTGATCCTATAGATTTTCCAATGCTTCTTCAACATTAGGAAACATCATCCTGATACAGTCTTAACACACATGCAATCCATTTTGTCCTCATGTATGGGAGACCATGATGCCATTTGTAGGAGGTTGCAGTCTAAGTTGTTGGCCATTTGGAGGGAGGAACAGTTGGTTTCACCTGCTGCTTATGAACTAGTTGAAAGGTTAGTTGAGTAGAACATTGGACTGTTCTAGAGATGGTTAAGCCAGGAGGAGTTGTAGTGGATTTATGGTGACCAACCATATAGCAAGAATGAGCTGAGGAGGAAGGGTCTTTGCTTCATCTGCAAGGAACCTTGGGGACTTGACCACTCATGCTTGAGTGATGCAGAGGAGATGATAAGGGCAAAGCAGGGGGAGATCCCTTCTGACTTTCAGGGTGAGAATTTTGCTTCTATGGTTGAGTCCCTATGTTCATATGAGGATACCCCTAAGGGGCGTGAGCGGTCATGTGGGTATGTTGACAGTGGCCCAGGTATGCCTTCATGTAAGATGGAGTATGATGAGCATGTTGATTTGGGTAGCATCGGATGTGCTCTAGCCATGAAAATTTGTGGAGAGGCTAAAGCACATGAGAAATGGGTTGGGCAGATTCTAACTGGTTTGGGAGATATTAAAATAATTAATATTTTAATGGAGTTCTTAAGCCTAAACTTGGGAAAAATAAAATATTAATGGGTATTAATATAAAAATGGGTTTAAAGGTTCCAAAAGTCATGGATCAAGCCAAATCTAATCTTAGCCATTGATTAGAGATTTAATCTCAAGCGTTGATGGACCAACGAGAAAAGTATAAGAAGAGGCTTGAGGGTCAGTTGGAGAATACGCTAGAGTGATTAGTCATTCAATTTTCTAGAGTGGGGTTTGCTAAGAGAAATTGAATCAATGATCAACAGCGAGGGGCAGTGAATGCATAGCAGAGAGGTAGAGTTAGTTCCAGTAAGATAACGCAGAGCCCAAAGAGGTTGACGTAGAGGTAGCTGGGTGCTACACAGAGGCAGCTGGGAGCTGCGCAGAGCCAAGATAGGCTAGCGTGGGTGACGCAGAGGGTCTAAGGGCTGATGTAGAGGCTAGCAGAGTTAACACAGGGCCAAGAGGCAATGGTGGCAGGATTTTTCGTGGGGCAGACTGGGTGCTGGTGAGCCGGATAGGGTGACGCAATCCCTATTAGAGTGACGCAGAGGAGTGGAAGCTGCAATTGTTGTTGTGGGATCGTTCATCCGGTGATTATTCAGCGGGAATACCTGTCTCCGAGGAGAGGTACTACTGCCAAGGGCATTCTCTGTTGGGTGAGCCATTTCTGGCACCCCAGTTGTATTCTGAAAACTGCATAATGATAAAACCCTCTGAATAGCTGCACCGGTTTTCCTGCATTGGGTTTTTCCAGGGACATTGGTCCAAAAATAACGTGTCACTTGTGTGCTTGTTCTCTTTCAGTTGATGATGTGTAGATGTTGATACTGTATTTGTGTTTATTTTTCAGTATTTACATGGTAAATAACTTGTTAAGTAATTAAACAAAGGAAGGAATAAACCAGCTAGTACAGGAAGAATTTCTAACGGGTTAAACTTAGAAATTCCAACATGGTATCAGAGGGTGGTTGTAGATCATAGGATAACTGAAGGCATCAGTTAGTAGAGCGGTAGTAGCAGATTCAACTGTCCCAAGTGACAGAGCTGATCCGTGCAGAAGGTGACAGAGGAAGGAGTAACACACAGAGACTGTGTCATCAATCTGGGCCAGAGAGGCCAGCACAGAGGCTGTGGGAGGCAGAATCAGGGTCACACAGAGCCCAGGAGGGCTGACGTAGTTGGCTGAGGGAGTTGATTTGCCGGTGCCGTGATTGCGCAGAGCCAAGTGGCTCAATCCTTCAGTGGCTGGGGCATAGGAGGCTGTGGGTAGTTTGCAGAGTGAAGCTGGTAGGGTACTGTGGTCAGAGCAGTACCTAAAAGGGCAAGACCAAGGTGGAGGAAGTTGCTGCCAAGGCATATTTCTAGCCAAGGAATCCTGATCAGTGTCAGACGATCGGAGTGGGGCAACTTGACGTTTGCAGAAGGATTCCCAGAAGGGAAATCGAGACTTAGAGGGATTCGAACAAAAAACTTCCAGGCGGGAAGTTGAGAGACTTGGAGGAGTCAAAAGAAGAGCAACATAATGGTCGTGAATGGATTGAGATATCAGGATAGGTTGGACGGAGCATCCAACTTCGTGATTTGGAAGGCCAGTATCTTGTCCATTCTAGACAGATATCGCATCAAGGACTTCGCCTTGAAAACAATAGCGATCTTAGTTGACCCAACTGAAAATGAGAAGTACGAGGAGGCAATGGCCAAGGTGAAGTGCATCATCCTTGATGGGTTCAAGAATCATGTGGTGCCGCAAATTGTCGAAAAGGATATGCAAATGAGATGTGGGAGGACCTGAAGAAATTGTGCAGAGGATGATGTTACTTGAAAATCAACTACGGTAATACCAGATGCAGAAGGGAGAGCAGATAGATGTCTTCCTCGGTCGATTGAAGGAGATCCGCGACCAGCTAACTTCCATAGGGGCCATGCAAGATGAGGAATTGATGGTGAGGACCGCATTGAACGCAGTCTCAGAGGGTTGGGAGGTATTTGTCCAGAGCATACTGGGCAGGACGAGCCTTCCGGATTGGGTGGAATTGTGGGCGGCTCTTCGTAAAGAAGAGATGAGATGGGTGACCAAGGCAGGGAATAGCGAAAAAGGGGTCAGAATCAAGAAGGAGGAAGAAGAGGATGCGGCTCTAGCATTTGCGGGGAAGCAGGAGAACAGAAAGAAAAAGGACCTCTCCAAGGTCAAGTCCTTCCATTGTGGGGAACTGGGTCATTTTGCGAACCAATGTCCTAGGAAGAAGACTAAGGGAGAGGCTTCTGAGACCAAGGCAGCGCCAGCGAGGGCGGAGAAGGAAGTCGAGGAGGATGACGATTGTGCCATGAGTGCTCATGTGCCACTTGAGAAGAAGTGGGGAGACATCGAGCTGTAGTCAGACATACTACAGGCGATGAGGGGCATGATCTTTGAGGTACCCAACCTCTTGGATTATACCTTGCTACAGGAGCCTCGAAGAAAGAGTAGCAGGACTGGCGGATGTCAGTAGAGACGGATGCAGATGAAGCAGCGGAGAGTGCTATAGTGCAGGAGTCCCTGTGCAGCGCGAGGCTAGAAGGCTGCAATAGTTCGAGAGGCACGGGAGTGTTGCACCAGTGCAGGATGGCACAAAGAGGTGCAACGACGCGAGATGCAGGGAGTTGTTGCAGCAGTGCAAAGGTCAGTAGAGGGAGAACTTGTTAGCGACAGAGGGAGCTTCAACATTGAGAGTGTTTCTAGCTTGACAAGGATGTCAGGAGTTGGGTGGATCAATTACTTACTTCTCAATAATTGAGTTGCAGTGCAGTAGCAGTATGTAGTAGCACGATGCAGCATGATGAGAGGGGACGCAGTGCAGATGAAGTGCTGGGAGGATGGACCAGCAACGACACAGATGTAGAGGGAACTGGCGTACGGATGCAGAGGGAACTGGCGTACAGATGCAACAGTGGCAGTGGTAGGGCCATGGGCAGCAGTACAGGATGCAACAGTGCAAAGAATGTTGGGCAGGGAGGCCTAGCATTAGCACAGGGACCAGTGCTGGATAATCAAGGTGATACTCAGTGTGGAGTATTACTAGAGCACAGTCCTCGCTAAGAGGGAATGTTGATTTGGGTAGCATCGGATGTGCTCTAGCCATGAAAATTGGTGGAGAGGCTAAAGCACATGAGATCTCCAAGACCCAAAAATCGTTTGGGCAAATTCTAAACGGTTTGAGAGATATTAAAATAATTAATATTTTTAATGGAGTTCCTAAGTCTAAACTTAGGAAAAATAAAATATTAAATGGTTATTAATATAAAACTGGGTTAGAAGGTTCCAAAAGTCATGGATCAAGCCAAATCTAATCTTAAGCCATTGATTAGAGATTTAATCTCGGCCATTGATGGACCAACGAGAAAAGTATAAGAGGCTTGAGGGTCAGTTGGAGAATACACCAGAGTGATGAGTCATTCGATTTTCTAGAGCGGGGTTTGCTAAGAGAAATCGAATCAGTGATCAACAAAGAGGGGCAATGAATACATAGCAGAGAGGCAAAGTTAGTCCCAGTAAGACAGCGCAGAGCCCGGAGAGGTTGACGCAGAGGTAGCTGGTTGCTACGTAGAGCTAGCTGGGTGCTACGCAGAGGTAGTTGGGAGCTACGCAAAGCCAAGAGTGGCCAACATGGGTGATGCAGAGGCTTCAATAGCTGTGCAGAGGCTAGCAGAGTTGACGCAGGGCCAAGAGGCAAAGCTTGGAGGATTTTTCGTGGGGCAAACTAGGTGCTGGTGAGCCAGATAGGGTGACGCAGAGCAGTGGAAGCTGCAATTGTTGCTGTGGGATCGTTCATTCGGTGATTATTCAGCTGGAATACCTGTCTTTGAGGAGAGGTACTATTGCTGTGGGCATTCTCTGTTGGGTGAGCTATTTATAATTTTCTTGCACCCTATTTGTATTATGAACACTGCATAATAATAAAACCCTCTGAATAGCTGCATCAGTTTTCCCACATTGGGTTTTTCTGGGGACATTGGTCTAAAAATAATGGTGTCACTTGTGTGATTGTTTTCTCTCAGTTGATGATTTGTAGATGTTGATACTATACTTGTGTTTATTTTCAATATTTACATGTACTTGTGTTTATTTTCAGTGTTTACATGGTAAATAACTTGTTAGGTAATGAAACGAGTAGGAAGAAATAAACCAGATAGTACAGGAAGAATTTCTAACAGGTTAAAATTAGAAATTCCAACAGAGTAGCATACTGTCCAAGGAGCAGACTTGCCAGGTGAGTGGCTAATGATTTGGCATGGACAACACGTAGAGGTGCTATTGTCAGCTGATGGGGACGATATGCACAATATGCATGATGAGCCTTTTGGGGAGAGCCAGTTGGAGGTTCACATTGAGCCCATGATGGAGGAGGAAGAGCAACCATCCTTGGGGCCAACCATTGATGAGGAGTAGGCAGATGTACAAATAGCTAGTAGGGCGATAGTATTTGCGGACACATGTCCTCAGGGGGTGCGAGGGTTTGACAAGATAGTTTTGCAAGAGGTTGGTAGACTGGAGGAGTGTGGAGTTTCCTATCAGAGGAGAGAGATGGCAGTGCACACATCCTTGGGTCTACCCATTGATGAGGTGCAAACAGATGTAGTGGCAACCATCATAGCTGCAACATTTTCAGACAACAACCCTCTCCAGGAGTACATAGACAGGGTTGCAACACAACTTGCCCACTTTTGCCCATTATAGGGAGGGGCAGGATTTCTTAGAAAATTTTTTTGGTTGACTGGGTAGAGCATCAGGAGTTGAGCATGGACCAATATCAGCCTAGTAGATGTATTCCTTGCACAGGTGTTCATACATTAGATTGGTGGGAGATCCTGAGTTGGTATCCAATTGATGGAGTGTCATTTTTATGCAGGAGCATTGTACTACAAGAGCCCATAGATGTGAGGGGTACTATATGCTCTAGTTGGCAGCAGGATGTAGGTTGGCTGCTCATCAGTATTTTAGCACAACATCAGTATGGTGAGATTGATCTTGGTCTACGCCAATGGTTGGATTGGAGGGAGGTGATGAGTTGGTGTTTAGTTGAGGGAGCAACGGCCACAACTGGAGACAGAGCACAACAAGAGCCATGGGATAGGGGTGCTGATGAGTGGCCATGGGGGCATTGGGATCCGGGAGGATTTGTTGATGGTAGGTCGAGTCAGAGTTTAGTCCCGGATCTGGGCATTGAGGGATTCGTTCTTGGTTGGGTGGCACAGAGGTATGGCATCATCCAATATTTTGTATGGGATCCAAGTATTGATTCTCAGTTGCACGGGAGTGCCAGATTTGTCGAAAGATATGGATTGCTTGAGGGCAAGCAATCTTGGGGCAGAAGATTTGTGATATTCCTTTTTCTGGTGTTCCTTATGGCATGGTTAAAATGGACTTTCAGAGTTGGGGGCAGACAGGTCACAGGTGCAGGTTGGTGCCATCAGCAGGCCTAGGGGCCTTTGGAGGTGTTTTGAGGAGTTTTTATGAGGTTTGATGGCATTCACTTGGTATATTCCATCATCCGCACAATTTGCCTTTCGTTCCGTTGCATTCCGACAACTTTCAAAAAACAAAGTTATTAATGGGCTTAACTCAATTAGTTACGCTTAAGGTGGCATTTCGGGAGGAATACTTGGCAGAACACCTTAGCGTAATAGCTCGTTGGAACCGGAACGAGAAGATCTATTGGATGGGATAGTTAGAAGTGATTTTTGGTGGCCTAAGGAGGCATGGTGGACAATTTACCATTTTCCCACATTAAAAAGAATATTTTAATTAAGGGAAATATGCTCAATGATTGAAAAAATTAAAATAGGATCTTCTAGAGGGGTCCATCAGATCTATAAACAAAGGAGGAAGAGACCATTAGAGGACATCTTGGATTTGGTATTTCTTCTTGTATGAGAGGTTGAGAACTTGGTTCTCTACTTCAGCAGTAACCCCAGGACAGAAACCATCAGGTGATTCAGTGAGATTGGGCGAGTACCCATCTCCCCTTGGTGAATTCATCTAGAATTCACATGAGAGCTCAACAGTTGTATTTCAGACCAGTTTTGGAGGGCCAGGGCAGCATCGGAGCAGATTCTTGAGCCAGTTTCCATCTCAGCTATAGAAGTTGTTTCAGCATGTAAAACCCCCCAGTTTTTATATATTATAAATAAAGATGAGAATTCCTGCTCATTATGTTGTTAATTTGTTGTTCTATGTTGTTGAATTTTACATGGCAATGTTCTGTTAATTGAATGAAATTTTACTTGAAGCATTTTGTGAGTTGAAATTCCGAGTGTCTGGCAAAAGTTTCTGTTTGGTATATTACAAAAAAGCACTTGATCTTCATTTATGGATTAAGATTACTGCTCAGTAGGAAGATGGATGTCTGAAAGACACATATATGAATATCCTACAGATACAATGGATATATTATCATTATTAACTTAAATCTATTCTAAAATGATATAATGATATGACCATTATATTAATATTCTATTCAGCCCTAGCATCTTTCCCATGACTTTAAGGAAGGGTCTTAGAGGACTAGGTTCCCTCCCAGCTGAACCTGAACAACCTTTCTTGAAATAATAGATTTGATTTGATTGGGTGTTCTCTGCTTCTCTAACCTCTGAGACATAATTAAAATTGTTTCCATGTTTACAATATTTGAATCAAGATTAGTTGCACAGCTTTCAACTTTGGAAAGGCACTTGATCTTCATTTATGGATTAATATTATTTCTCAGTAGGTAGATATATGTCTGAAAGACAGCTACATCCTACTGATACGATGGATATATTATCATTTATGACATTAGAGACATAAATTTCCGTATTGAAATTTAGCTTCAATCGGGTTAGTTTGTCTTCCTAGAGATGTACATTTACCATAATCACTAAGATAGTAGACAGTAGATTTGAAAATAAGATGAAAATATTATTTTCTTGTTTGGAGGAAAATAAATGGTGCTGCAACTTGTAAGAGAAAACATGTCATGTGAGTATTGTGCTCACACTGTATAAGTACCTTCAGTCAAATATGCACAAGAAAGCTTGCTCATTTTGTACTCATCATTAATGTCAAACATGTTAGGAAGAGCATGCTTTATTGAAGTAACTGTAAATGCTTGAAATTATTCTACTCTTCCTATCTAAATTGTGGAACAGGTAACTTGCTTTGCAGAAGCTGGAGGTCAACATGTAACCGGAATGGCCAGAGCAGTTGAATCTTTAGGTATACGTGGTTGCTTAGCACAGTCAACAATGGATGCCGGTGAGGGTTTACCAGCATTATGGGCAAAAGAGACGGCAAAATCTTCCATTCAGGTATAAAAAACTGCCCAAAAGGAATAATTATTTTTTATCGATTCTAACACAGTTCCCTTCTTCTTTTTGGTATAGGCTGTGACATACATTTCAGGACACACATGAGAATTCCATTTAAGGAAAGGGTTGTTGAATTTTTAATATGTATATTGAATTCAATTCATTTGCTGCAAAATGAGCAGCTTTGAATTACCTTTATCCCTAATGGAAGGTTTGTCTTATGCTTCCATCCTATTTTTGTTTGTTTAAACTTTACTGTGCCTTTCTTTTGACAAAGAGCGCTTGTCGATTCTTTCCTGGAGATCAATGGATGCTTCAGAAACTATTTTTCTATTATTTCTTTGCTTGTAGTACTGCATATGTTGGCTGGAAATTGTATAAATTATTGTTGCCAACCATGCCACTTGTCAATGCAACTAAGTTTTTCTCTCTCACACATCGATAGACTCTCCCACATTGCAAACAGAGCTCTCCCACATCAAGAACCTACAAAATGAAATGTGCTCACAATAGGCACTTTTTAAACAAGAGGTAGAAACACAGAAGTAGACACTTAACTCTTGGGTTGAAGTTGTCCGTAAAAGGAAAACAAGGGAACAGTCCTCACCCATTTACAATGGTTGAGGGGGTTGTGCAAAAAAAATGAATGAGTGCCTTTACCGAACCCGAGAGCATACTTTGGAGTATGTGGGCTGCTCCCTCCAGTGGCTCTATCAGACCCCCTTCAACTGGGTACATCTTTTCTCTATGACATGTTGGACCTAAAGGACATCACTCTTGATCGTGCATGGTTGCGTCATGTTGTCGCCTAAGATATACACCTAGATGTGGGAAAAGTTTCCTTCCTGACAAGGTATAGTCTTTATGGCGCAATGCTCAGAGTAGTGGTTGTCACCTATTCCCTACTCACTCTGTTTAAGCTCTCTCCTAGGCAAGCTATGGGGGGGGTGGGGGAGTCCCTAAAGGATGGAAAACTTGTTGAAACAAGAAGTCTAGGAGATCTAAGGCAAGGCAATTATCTCTCTAGATAACTTGAATTAAGATGAATTCGCGAGTGTGATTATCAATGAGCAATTTAGATATTAAGAGATAGATTTAATTTGATCACTATGACACTCAACACGATTTAAAGGTGAAAGACTAGTGCCTTATAACAATGCTTAAGGATAAATTACAACACTTGTAAGACAAGGTTAGTACAAGAGATCAAGAGATTAAAAGCAACTAGACAGTTGAGCAATAGGATTTCAATACAACTTGCAAGGAAAGAAAACTTGTACTTCAAGTAAAGATGATATGATACTAATGAGCACGAAACTAACAAGTATAAAGTAAAAGCTTGCAAGTAAAGAATCAGCCCACAATTCTAATTACAAATAACCAATTGAAAGAGAATGTTAGAGAATGAATGCAAGACTAATCTATGTGAGATGCAAGGATCTTGGTTGATTTTAAGTTATATGCCTAGCCTATGGGTGAATGCCTTCTCCTCAATTGTCAAAACTTTTTTTAGAACAAGGTTGTTGGAAGAAGTGCTGGGAAAGGAGGTTGTTGCCTCATTAACGATACCTACCCAGGGCTTCTAGCAATTGAAGTGCCTCTGTTCCTACAAGGGACTCACCCACAAGAGATTTGCAAGGTCGCTCGTTTTAACTATTGTTTAGGTGTCAAGCTCCTTAAATTGAATGGTGGAGAAGATTGTCCTAAACTTTCTATTCAACCAAGCTTATGCTTGGAGGTAAATTTTAAGGATGTAAGTTTAGATCTAGAATGCAAATGCAAATGCTTTAATGAGATCCAATTTCAGCAATGATGCTTCAAATGAGAGAAATGCTATTCTACTTATGCTCAAAATTACAATAAGATCCCAAGATACAAGATCACAATGATATGGCTTTATGACAATGATTCAATGAAGCATGTAAGGGTTTTCCAATGAAACAATGACAATAGCTCAATTTTCCTTTAATGAAGAGTGCTCTTTAGATGTTCTTATTCACTAATCTTATGTTGTGTCAATTGTATTTCAAGTGAGGAATTACGTATTCAAAGCACAAGTTTAAAGATGGCAAATGAGATTGCTAATAAGAAAAGAAAATTTAAATGAGATAAAGACAATAACTACTCATTCACAAGATAGATCAAGTAACCAATAGCAATGAGAGCAATAAGATCCTAGATCCAATGAAGGAATCAAGTTAGTAGATTTAATCAGGAATGCACAATGAAACTAGAACAAGAGCAAGTTGGAAACTTTGAGTTACATTCCGAGAGCTAAGTTAGTGAGATCAAGAAACATGAAAGATCCTCCCTTTAAATAAGGAGGGGGATACCATGGAACCAAGTTCGAAGCTCCCTTAAGCAAGAAGATCACTTATATTATTAGAATTATGATGAGAAGCCTTTTGACAGTGAGAAGGGTTCTTTAATCTTGAGGAGTTTTGCAAATGATAAGGAACCTTATAGTAACCAAGAAGATTCCTCCCCAAGTTATAATGAATTAAAAAGGAAATTACAAGGCAAATACTAAAAGATCCACTTCACAACTTGCTTGTAAATTTTCCAAATGAATCATTCTTCACTTCCAATAACACTTGACATCAACAAAGATAAGAAAAGATCTCCAAAAATGCTCACGGCCAAGAGGGAGGAAACCCTTAAAGGCTCATGGCTTTGTAAGGAAATAGCCCAAAATTTAAATTAAATTTAAAAAAATCGTGATTAATTTGTAAATGTTTTAGGCCACAAATCCTTGGAAAAATTTCGGTGATCTTTCAAGCCAAAGAAGTTTCAGATCTGAGGTGATGGACAGCTTCCTGGAACCATCTGCTAGGAGAGGTAAGCCTCCCAAAGCTTGTGGCTCTTTTCAAAAAATATATAATGTCAAAAACCAATCTTCAAAACAGTGGATATTTGCCAAAACATTGTAGGAAAAATGCTTCAAAAATATTGTTTTTTTCTACAAAATTGACAATGGTTAACTGTAATAATCACTAAACAGAAGATCAAGCCCTTCTAGGCTTACGACTAGATGACTTGATGCCAATATTATTTGTGGCCTCACCCAAAATTGAATTTAGATGATAAAACCCCAAGTGCGCTCCTCCAAATTGTTTTTGAGACAAAATATCCTTAGAAAAGAAGTGTAATTTTTTTCTCAATGAAAACCCTCCAAGGAAATTCGATCTAGAAGCAAGGTATAATCTTTTATGGCTTGCGGCTTGAAAAGAGAAAGCCTAGAAGTGTAACACTGCTTTGAAATCTTCGTTGAACTTCAAAAACCCTAGCCATACAGGAGGGTTTGCCTTCAAAAAAAGTCTGATTTGTCTTGATCTTGGGGCAAAATCACCTGCAAAATTTATTTACAAATAGATCCAAGCCAAACCCTCATCCTCCTCTTTAGATCTACAAAAAAGCTAAAAGAAAATGACCCGAAAATATATACAAAATGAAGAAAGTTATATACAAGGGTGGATCTATATATAAAACTTATAAAAGTATTTACATAATTCACAAGAGCTAATTCGAAGTAATGTGAGTACAACTTCGTTCCTTGAATTGCTAGTAATATTCTCTATATTAGCAGATCTTTTTAGCTAAAGCACGAAATAGAGAAAATAGAGTAGATAAATAATTTTTGTCACAAGCAATGACTAACAACCCCTTGCAAAATCGTTAGATAAGTCCTTGTTGGAAAACACAATAGGCTCTCCAACTTTTATGTCTTGAGAGTTGGTTGGTCCAACCAAAGACTTCCCCTCACGCTGAAGATCTGAATCACAAAATGATATCTATACACTTAAGATACAACTTGTTGTCGCTTTTTCTAGCACCTGTAGCACAAGTGCTTTAGGAGATATAGAAAGCTTCCTAGAGACAGCCTTTGGGTTGATTGTAGACCAGTGCCTAGGACATCTTAAAGAGAGGAGTGCTTTGGAAGATTATCAATGGGGCTTTCTGCTGCACTCCAATTGTCACGTAGTTTGAAAAGATAATAAAGGGGGCTTGGTTCAATAGGCCTTCATCAAGGTAAACTCAAGCCAATACATGGATCCAAATGCTCAAGGGGTAAAATGGGCCAATCTCAAAGAGAAATGTCTGGTTCTGGTGGCTGACACACAACAATAGGTAGCTTAATATTGGAGTTGTAGTAAAATGAAGAGGAGGAGAGAAAGGAAGGAATCCGATGCATAGGGTTGGGAATAATACAGAATCCTAAGCAACAATATTCCGGCAGAAGTATGGAAGACTGAAGAGGTGGAATGGCAGAAATGTGGAGAGCTAATTGAGATCCCAAGATCTATAAATCATGAATACATTTGTTACTAATTAGCATATGTAAATCTGTTCTCATATAGTTATTGTAGGCTATCGAATAACACAAGAATATCTGTAACTACCACAGGTACGGTTACTACTTAGCAGCAAAATATACAACCATGAATAAGAGTGAAACCGACAGCTTCATTACACTATTTCAGAGCGAGAGAAACATACATGAAGTGATAAACAAAGGGGAAACATACTGCACATTTCTCTAATTGGAATCACCAAAGAGTTCCATTCATCCTTCAAAATGAGTCCAATTCACCAGTCCATTTACATTTAGCAATACATAGCTCAAGTCCCTCCTAAACAGGCAGATAGAACCAAAAGTGGAATGATAGAATTTGGGCCCCTCAGGTGCAGAATTCCGGAACCTGTATTAAGTGTTTCTTCCCCCTATTTATAAGGAGAGTGAGAGCTTTGAATCAGTTACAAAATATCTCAGCCAAGGGCCAACTGTCCGATAGACTAGCTGTCTCGGCGTGTGAGAGCTCTGCTGCCTAAAATGATTACCAAGGATTTGATTCCACGATGCATCTGAATTCAAGCTCTCTTATGGCTTACACAATCATTGCAAAGGGAGTCTCTAAATCAATCACTTTGCCCAAAACAATTTTATCTGGAAGTTCGGTGATTAAATATGTATTTGCCACAGATATTGAATCAAATGTCTGATGGGCAGCAGTGTCATCATTCTTCTTTCTCTATAGAATGGTTTTCAACAACTTGGCAATGATATTCCTCTATTGCTTGTCATGACTCACAACCATTCTGAAGATATCTAGCTTCATTGATTTTATCTTCCTTACCAAACGTTCCAAAGAACTCTGTTGCATACTGCTCAAATTGAGAGGCTATTAAATCAGGCCAAGAATAAATTTCAGGCTTGGCATCATTGACAAGTGCAGTGGAACACCTATCTTGGTTAGCATCATAATGTGTAGGGCTAGAGGTAGGAGTAGAGGCAAAAGACATTTCTTTCTCTAATACTTCTTTATTAACCTCTTCCTTATGCAGTCTCATTGAACCCCCATCCTGGCTAGCAACTTCTGTAACAGAGCTAGGGACTGTAAATTGAAATGTAGTAGATGATTTTACCAACTCGTCATTATGAGCCTCTTTCATGTCAAGTTGGATTGACCCCACACTCCTGTTAGAACGTTCATCACTGCTAGTTTCCTTCATGTCATGTTTGATTGGACCCAATTCCTTTTTTAAAGCACCTTGAATAAGGCTATAAGTAGAGGACAGGGTATTTTCCAATTTTTTAATATTGTCCTTTTCCATGTGAACTTCCATTGAACCTATGTCCCATTTTCCTACATTTTTGCTGATAATGGGGCTGATTTTAGATTCAAAAATTTTCTCGGAAGAGTTCCTTACAACTACACCTGGATCATCATCTTGATCTATATCATTTTCATATTCATCTTTATCTATTACATCTGTTGATTTGGGGTAGGATCAGATGTTCTCTAGCCATGAAAATTGGTGGAGAGGCTAAAGCACAAGAGATCTCCAAGAACCAGAAATGGTTTGGATAGATTGTACCCGGTTTGGGAGATATTAAAATAATTAATATTTTTAATGGAGTTCCTAAGTCTAAATTTAGGAAAATTAAAATATTAATGGGTATTAATATAAAACTAGGTTAGAAGGTTCCAAAAGTCATGTATCAAGCCAAATCTAATCTTAGCCGTTGATTAGAGATTTAATCTTGGTCGTTGAAGGACCAACAAGAAAAGTATAAGAGGAGGCTTGAGGGTCAGTTGGAGAACACACCAGAGTGATCAGTTATTCGATTTACTAGAGCGGGGTTGCTAAGTAAAGTCGAATGCGAGGGGCAGTGATTACTGGACAGAGAGGCAGAGATAGTGTCGAGAGACCAACGCAAAGGCAGAGAGGCAGACGCAGAAGCCAGAGGAGGCCACACAAAGCCCAGTAGAGACAGCGCAGAGGCCAAAGGTTCCGTGTCATCCACGCAGAGGGCAGCATGAGTGACGCAGAGGGTCCCAGAGGCTGCGCAGTGTCTCAGAGGGCTGACGCAGAGTAGCAGAAGGCTGACATAGTGCTTCAGAGTTGCTGGAGAGGGTTTCGTGGGATAGGTTTTCTAAATACCTGTTTTCGGATAGAGAGGCATTACTGCTGGTTGTTTTTCTCTGTTGGGTGAGCCAGTTTGGCACCCAGTTGTACTCAAGGATATACTGCATAGTAATATAACCCTCAGAATTGCTGCACCGGTTTTCCTGCATTGGGTTTTTTCGGGGACGAGTTGTCCAAAAATAATGGTGTCACTTGTGTGTTTGTTTTCTTTCAGCTGTTGATCTATCGATGTTGAGATTGTATTGTGTTTATTTCGTTATTTATATGTTTTAAATGACTTGTTGAGAATTAACGAGTAGAAGAAATAAACTAGAAGAATACAGATTAAATTTCTAACGGATAGACTTAGAAATTTGAACATCTTCATTTTGATCAAAATCTTCTTCTCTTGCTTCACCTTGTTTCATTCCTTCACCATCGCTATTATCTTCCTTATTATGGATTTCTGCATAACTTTTCTTTAGACATGTTGTAAATTTCGCACATGATTTTTCTAATCACTGAAATGCGTCTTGAATTTTACTAAACTACTCAATGAATTCAGGGCGAAAACTTAACGACATATTGTACGGTGGATAACATTCAAAGACTTGCATGGCTTTGATACCACTGAAGCAACAAAACTTATAGCTTGTTGACTTTTAAACTTAAAATACACAAAAGGTATTTGTAATAATAATAATAATAATATATATATATATATATATATATATAAGAATGATTGAATGTTACAATGAGGCCTTGCTTATATACCTAGGCAGGTGTCCTTTCATGATTGGGCATGTCTTTTAGACATGCTTTTTCGCTTAACTAATGACTATTTAAGATAATCACTATTTTGGTTATTTATTATTTATATTTATTTAGACTCATTTATTTTATATAATTTATATTCATAACATGCTATCAGAGCAATCCTTCATTTCATTGTTGAAGCAGAAGAAGTAGAGCACTATTGTGTTGGCATAGTTGCTAATGTTGCGAATATCGCGATCAGGATTAAATTGGTGAGGGTCCGAAATCGGAAAATATCGTAAAAATCGGGAAAGTATCGGTAAAAATTGTAAAAAAATCAGCAAATACAAAATATTCATTTTTTTTCAAAATTTTCAATATTTAAAGCATCCACAACATAAAATAAATGCATTGACACATAAATATGAAAAGAGAACTAATATATAAGATGTGTAATATCATGTCTAGTGCTACATCACACATAACAGTGAATCATGTCCTAAATGCCAGTGAAGCACCACCCCTATAAAACCCGCAGGTAAGAACGGGTCATAAGGGCGGACGAGTAAAGTTCATCAAACCCTCGGTATTTACACTTACCCCTCGGATTTAGTACTAGACCCTCTTCCCCTTATAAGACCTGTGGGTTTAATACAAGACCCCTATCGGACCCCTATAAGACCCTTCGGGTAGCAAAACGTTTAAACTGTCCAAAAATTTGATTTTAAAATTTTTCCTTTTTCTTTTTTGGAGATGAGGTGGAGAAAAAGGAAAATTGGAGGGGAAAAAAACTTTATAAGCACCTCTCTCCCTTCTATTTCTCATTCACTTGTCATTTGAGTGTTTGGCTAATTTGTGTGAGTGAGAGTGAAGCTAAAGGAGCGTGAAGGAGCTGTTGGAGGAGGCTAAAGGAGGCTTCACTGGATTAGACTAAGCTTCAGGTAGGCTTCATCAACCTAGTTAGAATGTTTTCCATGTATTTTATTTATTTATTTATTTTTTAAATTTTTATGTTTGCAACTATTTTTTTGATTGGGAATGCCTGTGGGTGAGAAACTCAGCCACACAACCAAAAAAATTTGCAAATTAAAAAAAATTCAAAACCAAAAAAAAAAAAATTAAAATCGAAAAACAAATTTTTTTTTTTTTCTTCCAGATTTTGTTACCATGCCACCAAAGGGTTTCAGACAGTCTCGTGATTCGGCATGGGCACATGGTCAACGACTCATTCCCGGTAATGACCACAATATCAAGTGCAATTATTGCAATGCCACAATGTATGAAGGCATAAACAAGCTGAAATACCACCTAGCCAGAATTCTTAGGCATGGTGTGGGTGCTTGTCAAAGTGTAATATTCCTAATTAGCCATGGCTAATTAGAATATTCGATTTTGCTCAATTTTGCCTTCTATAGTTATTTGTAAATAAAAAGGTGAGGGAAGGGGACATAACTCACTTTTAGAATAAAAAGTCACTTCCTAGTAGCACAATGTTGTGACTTAAAGGGGAGCTAAGGGGGCCAAAGGACCACGCAGAGATGGGGCCCACGCAGACACTTGGAGGGACTGCGTAGATGGAAAAGGAACATGTGGCAAGAGGGGATTATGTTGGAGGAGGTGAGCCTTGGGATTAAGAGAGGCCAATGCTATAAAGGAGAGAGGAGCCTCCTCATTTTGGCATTCGATTATGTGCATTTGAGATAGTCACTTCGACTTAGAGCACACTGGCTGTTTAGCTAGTTTGCAGCATTGTTTAGTGCATTGAGTGTCTTCGTTCAGAGATCTCACCCTTAGCCCCCGGGGACTTCAAGTGCATGCTCGGGCAAGGTATTTCCATCAGTATTTTTGCAGTAGTTTCATCAACATTTTGGCAGGAGGATTGAGCATCTTGGATGACTGCGCAGCCTTGAGAGGGATGACGCAGTTCTTTCTGGTAGGAGTTCTGGATTGAGGTTTGCAGGGGGATTTGTGCTGGGAGTTTGAGTAGGGGATCAACCCTTGCATATTGGAGGATTTTGGTTGAGTTTCAGGTAGAGTTTTGGTGGGTTTATTTCAGTGGCAGCATAGAGCCTTGAGGGATTGCGTGGGTCCTCAAGGGGCGATTTTCAGGGGTTGGCCATTTCAGAAAAGCTTTTTGGTTTTTCTGGGTTTCTTGAGTAGAGTCCGATTCCAAAGTTTCAACATTTTCTGAGGAGGGGAGCATCCCCAAATCCTCATTTGATTTCCATCAGCAGCAACAACGCGACAGTTCTCCAGCAGCTTGGACGCAGTTCAGAGAGAGGTGTTAAGTTATGGTATGTTATATGCTTATAACAGTTTACTTCTTTTTCTTATTATATTCCACCGATTAGCAATCACATGTACATAAAGTAAAGTGCAGATAGAACATTAAACGATCGACAGAAAACAAGCCAAGACAAGAGACACAAGATGTGGTGGCTAGCCAGGGACAAACCCCACAATGTGTGGGGAAACCCTTTGATCAAATCTTCTTTTATCTTCAATAATTCAGCAGAGAGAAATAGTACAATAAATCTGATTCATATCAGCAGTAGCAAACCCTAGATCAGTAGCATCAGCATTAGCGGCTTCATTATCAAACTAGGGCAGACCATATCTCACAAACCGACAGTCGGATTGATTTCATTCCACCACCAAAAGTTTCGGCTTCCAGAGGAGGTTCAGATGAACCTACAGCGTAGTTCAGATGAGGAGATCTTCTAGGCCACGCAAGTCAATCTTTACTTCTGCAGTTGCGGCTTCAGTTTCAGCAGTTTCCGGCTTCAAACTAGGGCAGTCGATATCTTGCAAACCGTTCGTCGGATTGACTTCATTCCACCACCAAAAGTTGCGGCTTTCAAAGGAGGTTTAGATGAACCTACAACGCAGTTCCAAAGAGGAGATCTTCTAGGCCACGCAAGTCAATATTTGCTTCTGCAGTTGCAGCTTCAGTTTCAGTAATTTCTGGCTTCAAACTAGGGCAGTCGATATCTTGCAAACCGTTCGTCGGATTGACTTCATTCCACCACCAAAAGTTGCGGCTTTCAAAGGAGGTTCAGTTGAACCTACAGCGCAGTTCCAAAGAGGAGATCTTCTAGGCCACGCAAGTCAATCTTTACTTCTGCAGTTGCAGCTTCAGTTTCAGCAGTTTCCGGCTTGAAACTAGGGCAGTCGATATCTTGCAAACCGTTCGTCGGACTGACTTCATTCCACCACCAAAAGTTGCGGCTTTCAAAGGAGGTTCAGATGAACCTACAACGCAGTTCCAAAGAGGAGATCTTCTAGGCCATGCAAGTCAATCTTTACTTCTGCAGTTGCAGCTTCAGATTCAACAGCTTCTGGCTTCACATGTGTGAGAGAGAGAGACCCATTTCAGCGCAGTAGAGAAGAGACTCATATCTGCGCAGTAGAGAGAGAGAGATGTGATGAGTTGAGTGAGTCTAAATGAGGAAAAGTCCTCTTATATTTATACACAACGTTGGTGGGTGAATAGATGCGACTGTTGGGCTTCTGAGCCTACATGAGTTGTAGGTCGGCTTGATAATAATTCCATAATCAAAATAAATTCATATCTCCATGAATACTTATCGGAATTGGATGATCTTTATATCAATCCTACACCTCTCGACGAGAGGAATCTAATAAAAATATTATTAGCCATGAATAAGATGACCCACATGAAGTTTTGCCCTGGTTGCCAATTTTAACACTCCCTCTCAACCATGGAGAACTTCATCTGCAATCTGTCTATCGGTCGTTACTATTCATCCATCAAATGCACTGCCTTGTACACCCTGACCCTTGCCCTGCTCTGCTCTATTTTGCCTGATCTGCTTTGTCTTGTTCTGCCCTGCACTGATTTGTACTGTTTTGTTCTGTTCTGCTCTGCTCTTGCATTGTTCTGTTCTACTCCGCTTTTGTCCGAATTATGAAGAAGAAGAAATGATCGAGGATGTATCATACTGACTCAAAGTTAGTCTCAGAGTATGTACCACTGGTCCCAGACCAGTCTCAACCAACCCAAAGTCAGCGTCATAGTGAGTACAACTCCAATGGTCCCAAACCAATATCATCCTCCACTGACTCAAAGTCAGTCTCAGAGTATGTACCACTGATCCCAGACCAGTCTCAACCGACCCGAAGTCAGCGTCATAGTATGGTACAACTCCTACCACTGGTCCCAGACCAGTATCATTGATCCCAGATCAATGGAGGTCATCCTAGCTTAGGGAGTACAGTAGTTACAACGATGCGTCCATCGGTACTGCTATGGTCCCTAACTTCATTTCCCTGCTCATTGATCAGATGAGAGGTACTTCCCATGAGTCCCAGACTGCATGGGTAGGATGCCTCGACAGGAGAACTAATCGATCCTGTCCTCACAGGAGAACACATCAATCCTGCTACAATTGCCATGGAGAACACATCAATCCAGGCCGCCATGGAGAACACATCAATCCAGGCCTCACAGGAGAACACATCAATCTTGCTACAATCGCCATGGAGAACACATCAATCCAGGCCTCACAGGAGAACACATCAATCCTGCTACAATCGCCATGGAGAACACATCAATCCAGGCCTCACAGGAGAACTAATCATCCTGCTACACAGGAGAGCAAATCATCCTGTTCCACAAGAGAGCGAATCATCTTGTCCTACAAGAGAGCGAATCATCTTGTTCCAGTGTGCACCACCAGGGGAGGGTGAGTCACCCTGTGGTCGTATGTTGCTCTAGTAATAACCGCAAGCCCTCAGAGCTCCCAGAGCTCAATGTATGCAACATGCAGGACCCTTGTACAAGGGTTTCTTACCGACTCCAAGTCGTTTGGGAAAATCACAGATTAGATCTTTCCTCGGGGCTTTGACAAGGTGTATCAACCTGTACATCATCTTAATGCAATGGAGCCTCCTTGCTCATCAACTTACCATATCCAAGATGATGTCTATCTGCTGGAGCAATCGACGAATACGGGATTCCTCAATAATCGAATCCCACCTCTGGTTGTTATAGAGAATCACAGTGGTATCCAATGTAAATCCAAACAGCTCACTGAAGAGCTTTCGCAACTAGACTACCTCACACGAGGTTATGCTAGCAACAATATATCCTGCTTTGGCGGTGCTCAAAGCCACCGACTTCTGCTTCCTGCTCATCCAGGATATTGAAGCAGATCCCAAGGTGAAACAGCACCCGGAAGTGCTCTTACGGTCCACCACACTGCCAGCCCAATCAACATCAGTATATCCAAGTAGTCTCACATCTCCGGCAGTGTATCTTAATCCATGAGAGATTGTGTCCTGAAGACATCTCAGAAGATTCCTGGCATCAATCCAGTGAGGCTCAACCAAATATGAGCTCACAATGCTAACTGCAAAAAATATGTTCGGACGGAGGTTCACCAAGAACATCAATGCGAATGAGTTTATGAAACTCAGAGGCATTTCCCAAATCTGGTCCGACATCACTACCATATAACTTCTAAAAGTTAAGATCCTCGAGGTAGTCACAGGCTTGCAGTCCATCATACCGAATCTCTCCAATATCTTTACCACATATTTCCCTTGAGATAGGAAAATTTCCTTTGGCTTCTGCCATACTTCAAGTCCTAGGAAGTAGTGCATCAGTCCTAGGTCTTTCATTTCAAATTCAGAGGCCAGCTCCCTCTTACATTTTTGAATGAGAGGGTCTGCACCTGTTAGAAAGAGGTCATCCACATACAATACCAGTATGAGAGGCTTGTCATCTTCAACCTTAAAGTAAAGGTTAGGATCGGCTTCACTCCTAGTGAATCCCAACTTCATCAAGTAGCTACCGATCCTCTCATACCATGCTCGGGGTGCTTGCTTCAGCCCATAGAGAGCTTTCTTCAACCTGCATACATGAGATTTTCGATCATAAATCTCAAATCCTTCGGGTTGCTCCACGTAGACCTCTTCTTTGATCGAGCCATGCAAGAACGCAGTCTTGACATCCATCTGATATAGGTTCCATCCTTGTGAAGCGGCAAGGGCTATGATCGAGCGGATGGTCGTATATCTGGCAACAGGTGCAAATATCTCATCATAGTCTATACCTTCCTTTTGGGAGAAACCTCGAGCAACAAAACGAGCCTTATACTTTTCCGTGCTTCCATCTGCTGCATGCTTTATCTTGTAAAGCCATTTTGAAGTAACAATTGTCTTGTCCAGGGTCTGGGAACTACTTCCCAGACATCATTCTCCATAATAGACTCATATTCTACGGTCATAGCATCCTTCCATACTTGATGCTTGACGGCATCTGAGAATGACGAAGGCTCATTTTGTATGATCGTGCTCATGATGGTCAGGTATCCCTGATACCTGTTAAGTTTCTTACTTTGATGGAAGGTTCCTCAGGGTGCAGCATGTCCTTCAGCATCATCAAGTATCTCCCTAAGCCATGAAGGCCTCTTAGAAGAGGAAGGCTCATGTGGATGAGGATCAATCGGATCCATGGGTTCTTCTACATCAGGCATTGATTCATCATCCTTTTTTTTCGGTTCCCTGGTGTCGGCTTCTTGAGAGCTACTCAAAGTCAGCAGATTGTCCACCTTGATGAGAGCCATATCTTTGTCAAAGGTGACATCATGACTAATTAAGACTTCCCTTTGACCGGTGGTGAACATTTCTTCAGGAGTTTAGGAACCCTATGCTTGATGAGGGCATCGATTTTGTACATATACGGCGGTGATTGTAGTTTCAGCCCATAGAAACTTTGGAAGTCTTTGATCATGTAGCATGGCCCGGACCACTTCCATCATCGTGTGGTTCTTCCTTCCCACCACACCATTCTGCTCAGGAGTATGTGGTGTAGTAGTCTCCCTCTTAAACCAACCTCAGGTATGCCTGAGTAAACCAATTGTAATATATCGGAGGTCTTGCTTTGGCTTGAGGGGAATGGTCCCCTTTTGAGCTTTCCTTTGGCACATCGCAGACATACACCTTCTTTCTTTACTTGGAATTCGGGCATCCCTGTTACCATCTGTCTTACATCGGGGAGAGATTTGTAATGAAGGTGGGCAAACCTCCGTTGCCAAAGTTCGGACTAAAGAGTTGTGTCACAGGACATGACACCTAGCGGACTTCCATCGACCTGATATAATGAATCAACAATAAACCCAAGAGTAAAGGCATCTTTAACATTATTTTTCCATATACATACCTTGCCATTGCTGAAGGTTACCTTGTAGCCTCTGTCTTCCATTCCCGAGATGGACACTAGGTTCTTTTTGAGGTCAGGTGCATTTAATACATCCTGGAATTTCTGGCCTTCTTTAATGCTTGTCTTCTTCCTTGATTCCCAGCTCTCCTCTTACCTTTGCTGTTGAATTTGTCATTCCTTTGATTGCCATCAGAGGGATTTTGATCATCGTCCTAGAGTGAGTCCTTTCTATCAGGGCACTCCCTTGCATAGTGACTTGCTTTATCGCAAATGTAACATCGTCATTTTCTTCTAGCCTTAGGTCCAACCTTTCCTTTTGATTTAGTCCCGGAATTATTTCTTTTCTTTGCATGAAAAGAAAAGACAGCAGGAGGACCTTTAGGCATGGGCATTTCTTACACTTCTTCCCTTGTTTCTTCTTGAATGCATCTAGCCATTAATTCCTCGAAACCAGGAATTACATTATAGTTCAGAAGAGTAGTCCTGAACACGTACCATTCGGATGGTAATCCTCCAAGAGTCATGAGTGCCATTTCTCTGTCAGTAATAGTTTCCCCAATAGATAGGAGATCGTTCTTGATCTCGGTGATTCTTAATAAGTATGCTTGCATACTTTCATCTTTACCCTTCTTGATTTAGCTTATTTCTAAGAAACAAAACTTGATTTGCATCATTAACTTTAAATAAACTCACCAGTCTATCGTAGATTTCCTTGGAGGTGTCCAGTTCAGAGATGTAGGCCACCAAGTGCTTGTCGATAGAGTCCCGGATGATCTTCTGTTGTTTTGACTTCTCCATTTTTTCATTTGTTCCAGGCAGCAGCAGATGCATTTGATGAAGGCTCAACAATATTGCCTCTTACATGGTCCAACACTCCTTGATCTTCAAGGGTTAGATCGATAGACATCTTTCATCCGTGATAGTCAGCTTTCTCACGGAGTTTGTCTTCGGCAGGAAAGAGTGTTGAGGACCCCATAGTTCTTTTAGGATAGCCTTGCCAATCTTCTCTTCAATGATTGCTCTTGCTCTTGCTTGGGCATTGTCTTCACCTCAGCTCTGATACCATGTTAAGTTATGGTATGTTCTATGCTTATAACAGTTTACTTTTTTTTCTTATTATATTCCACCGATTAGCAATCACATGTACATAAAGTAAAGTGCAGATAGAACATTAAACGATCGACAGAAAACAAGCCAAGACAAGAGACACAAGATGTGGCGGCTAGCCAGGGACAAACCCCACAATGTGTGGGGAAACCCTTTGATCAAATCTTCTTTTATCTTCAATAATTTAGCAGAGAGAAATAGTACAATAAATCTGATTCATTTCAGCAGTAGCAAACCCTAGATCAGTAGCATCAGCATTAACGGCTTCATTATCAAACTAGGGCAGACCATATCTCACAAACCGACAGTCGGATTGATTTCATTCCACCACCAAAAGTTTCGGCTTCCAGAGGAGGTTCAGATGAACCTACAGCGCAGTTCAGATGAGGAGATCTTCTAGGCCACGCAAGTCAATCTTTACTTCTGCAGTTGCGGCTTCGATTTCAGCAGTTTCCGGCTTCAAACTAGGGCAGTCGATATCTTGCAAACCGTTCGTCGGATTGACTTCATTCCACCACCAAAAGTTGCGGCTTTCAAAGGAGGTTCAGATGAACCTACAACGCAGTTCCAAAGAGGAGATCTTCTAGGCCACGCAAGTCAATCTTTGCTTCTGCAGTTGCAGCTTCAGTTTCAGCAGTTTCCGACTTCAAACTAGGGCAGTCGATATCTTGCAAACCGTTTGTCGGATTGACTTCATTCCACCACCAAAAGTTGCGGCTTTCAAAGGAGGTTCAGATGAACCTACAGTGCAGTTCCAAAGAGGAGATCTTCTAGGCCACGCAAGTCAATCTTTACTTCTGCAGTTGCAGCTTCAGTTTCAGCAATTTCCGGCTTCAAACTAGGGCAGTCGATATCTTGCAAACCGTTCGTCGGATTGACTTCATTCCACCACCAAAAGTTGCGGCTTTCAAAGGAGATTCAGATGAACCTACAACGCAGTTCCAAAGAGGAGATCTTCTAGGCCATGCAAGTCAATCTTTACTTCTGCAGTTGCAGCTTCAGATTCAACAGCTTCCGGCTTCACATTTGTGAGAGAGAGAGACCCATTTCAGCGCAGTAGAGAAGAGACTCATATCTGCGCAGTAGAGAGAGAGAGATATGATGAGTTGAGTGAGTCTAAATGAGGAAAAGTCCTCTTATATTTATACACAACGTTGGTGGGTGAATAGATGCGACTGTTGGGCTTCTGAGCCTACATGAGTTGTAGGTCGGCTTGATAATAATTCCATTTTCAAAATAAATTCATATCTCCATGAATACTTATCGGAATTGGATGATCTTTATATCAATCCTACACCTCTCGACGAGAGGAATCTAATAAAAATATTATTAGCCATGAATAAGATGACCCACATGAAGTTTTGCCCTGGTTGCCAATTTTAACAAGAGGCCATTCCTTTGCTATTCTAAGTGTATTCCTTCACTTGCCTTGTGCAAGTCAAGGTGCCATTTTTTCGATCACCTCCTGTATTCATTCTATCACTCAGTATAATAAAATGGCTTAGCATTTTTTCTGCATTTCTTGAGTATCTGCTTATATTTCATGTTTATATTATTATATGTTGGACCATTGTTATTTCCATCACTTTGAGCTTCCTGGTTATGATATCATTTACACGTATTTGGTTGGAGTTTACTGGGGTTTGGGGGAATATCTTGGAAATGGGATATTACAGTGGTATTAGAGCATAGATCTGGCTCAGCCTGTGGAGCTAGCAATCTATGACACCGAGGGAAAAACCCTACGTCTGTTACAGAGGTAGGAGATACAAAGACACTGGGCGTAGGTTGGAGAACACCTACGGAGAGGGAGACTGTGTTCCGGTGGTGGATGCAGAACAGGAGGAGCCTGTGGTGGATGCAGAACAGAAGGAGTTTGTGGTGGACGTAGAGCAGGAGGATTCGATGGCAGATGAGGACAGGAGGAGATTCGCGGACATGCTCCTCAAATCAGTGTAGGATCTTTCGAGGCAGATTGGGGTGATGGGGTAGAGATTCACAACAGTGGAGGCTAGACAGTGTGAGAACCCTTGGGTTTTCCACGTTGGTGAGAGATCGGGTACATCCTAC
This sequence comes from Pinus tabuliformis, assembly GCA_031772625.1. Classification (NCBI taxonomy): domain Eukaryota; kingdom Viridiplantae; phylum Streptophyta; class Pinopsida; order Pinales; family Pinaceae; genus Pinus; species Pinus tabuliformis. The sequence goes on from CM062808.1 coordinate 737,862,777, forward strand.
CATTTTCCAGAGCAGGGTGCCACTCAGCACGATATTACTCCGCAGATGGCCTCACATGCCCCTACACGCTCTACCATGCCCATTTTCCTAGGAGCAGACACGGGGGCCGGAGCCCAGCAGGAGGCATAGCCCGGTCATATGGGGGATTATTTTGTAGAGTACCAGGCCTATGGGCAGGAGTTTAGGGATGCTCTTTCATTCAAAGATTTTGTTCAGCTCCAGCGGGATAGTAGACCCCGCGACCATCACATAGGACACCGACATTATCACGATGGAGACACCCACCGCACAGCTAGTAGATTCCACTTGCCTACGTTTGATGGTTCATCAAACAGTTCAGCAAGGTGTTGGGTGGAGAAGCTGGACATCTATTTCCAGCTTAACCAGATGTTGGAGGCAGAGGCCATCAAGGTGGCGACATTGCATTTGGATGGTGAGGCCCAAGATTGGTGGTTCCATGGGATGGTTACACTCGGGCATTCCACAGTGACGACGTACGCCGAGTTCACTAGGAGATTGATGGAGAGGTTTGACCAGAGGGATCCGGAGTATCACTTTGTTGAGTTGACGAGGCTCAAGCAGACAGGGAGCCCAGAGACCTACATTGCGGACTTTTTGAGGGTTTCAGTGATGGTGCCAGATCTATCCACGGCACGGAGGATCTACATGTATGTTGAGGGGTTAGCAGAGCCACTTCGGGGACTAGTCCGATCCGCTAGACCAACCACACTTCAGGATGCTATTAGCAGGACCCGAGACTTACAGGATGTCTTACCCAGGACCCGGACAGCTTACCCCCAGCAACAGGCTTTTTAGCCTAAGGGGAAGGATGTGAGGATTCTGCCTCCAAAGGGGAATCTAGGACGAGTACAGATTGACGATGATGCCAGGAGGGAGTTGAAGAAGAAGCGGTTGTGCCTCACCTGTTAGGAGCCGTGGGCACAAGGACATAGATGTGCTACTGGCAAAGCACATTTTATTGAGGTCTTCTCCGAGAGCAGGGGGAAGAGGATGAGGAGGATGATGTGGAGGTAGGAGATAGTCATGCTGTGCAGGGTACCTTGCCGCCTCCACCAGCAGCAGCAGGTGGTGCAGCTTTTGCACCTACCGGAGGAGCCCTTGCAACATTTCGAGGAGTTCCCAAGTATTTGATGCTACGTGTACGGGGGACAGTACGTGGCCAGCGAGTATTAGTTTTGGTCGACAGTGGGGCAGCCCACAACTTCATCAATGCACAGATGGTTGAGCGGAGAGGTATACCGACAGAGAGCTTCGATGGGTTTTCAGTTTTGGTCCCAGGAGATTGTTTGGTCAATTTAGTGTGTTCTAAATTGCTGATTAAAATGTCAATCAGGGATTCGTAAACTGACGAAATGAAGTGTACTATATGTACAAGATAACCATTTTCTTAGCCTTTTTGTCGTTTTTGAGTTTTCTTTAGTTTGTTTTAGGATTTATCTTTTATGGATTCCCTAGTGTGTGTGATGGCGAAAATGAAAGTTAAGTACGGATGGTAATGGTGATTTCTAAAGTGATTTTCCAAACTTAAAAGTGTTCAAAAAGAAAGCTCTAAACTAACTGTAATGAAATCAATTCTTAAGAGGAAGTAAATGTATCAAACAATGAACTAATGACAATGGCCCAGTATCCTTGCTGCTGTATGAAAAAGAAAGTAAAAACTGAACTTAAAGCAACTAAAAGACTGAAAGCAAAGCAACTAATTAACACTACTTAAACCCTTCTGATCCTTTACCCTTCAACTCAATCTGCCTTATGGGAAGCAATCATGAACAAGTTAAGCAATATGACATCTAAATTGCAGGAAATTAAATTGCATAAAGGAAACTAATCACACTACTTCAACTCTTCTGATCCTTTACCCTTCAACTCAATCTGCCTTATGGGAAGCAATCATGAATAAGTTAAGCAATATGATATCTAAATTGCAGGAAATTAAATTGCATAAAGGAAACTAATCACACTACTTCAACTCTTCTGATCCTTTACCCTTCAACTCAATCTGCCTTATGGGAAGCAATCATGAACAAGTTAAGCAATATGATATCTAAATTGCAGGAAATTAAATTAAATCACACTACAATAAGTAATATTCTGATTCCTTACTAATAGAGTCACTTGACTATAGAAAGAAACCATAAACAAATGAGTAGTATGATGTCTAAGTAGCAGAAAAATAAATAAGCAAAACACAAATTGAAAAATGACAGTTCTGGAATTAAACTTCAGAAAATGAAAATTAGCAGGAAGGACAAGATGATCTCATATGTCAGTAGTTATCTAAAAAAATATGTAAATCTGCCCGGGCTACCTACAACAAAACCTGTAAAAGAAGCACTGATCAGCTAACAGTTAGAAAAGAAACATAAAGGAAATATAGACAACAATGATCATTAGAACAGCACACTATATATACAAGCAATGATTGAAAGAAAACAGTAAATGAAAGCAAGTAGAAACTATACAAGGCTCTGGTGTACAGGGGCCCTCTGCAACCTCGGCCAGTCAATCACTTAGTCACAAATCCGATTAAGAAAAACTGTCTTCTCATGTATTTAAAGTGAAATGCAGTACAGTGGGTGACAACAGTCGAAATTACAATATGAAAGCTAATCCTTCAGCGTATATCAACACGTTATTTATAAGAAAAAGATGCTGCAACTAATTTCTAGATTTATGCTGCTAAAAGACACGTAAATCCCTTGAGCCAAGATCTAGCGTGGTGGTCATGAATTCATGGAGTGGTGGCTACTTGGTTTAGTTCACGCGCTGCTCTCCAGGTGTGCCAATATCTCCGAAAACTAAGGATCATGCCCCGCAAACCTTCATGTGGGCAAAACAGAGCCATGCCACCGCGAAATTCTTCATTTGGCCCTTCCTTTGACCATCGTTGACCGCGATTGTTTATGAATGATTTGGCTGATCTGAGGGGACACACCCCATGTACACGTCACGTGCAGCTTACCCATGTGGCTGGTTTCTCCATCGGATACCTGTAGCATAGCCTTTAACAAAATGGCTGCGGAAAGTTGGGCTGGCTGCGGAAAGTGACAAGTTTCCGCAGCTGCTTGAACAAAAATCTAAATCAAACAACAGTCATAAGCATAGTTAGGAAACCATTCCATAAGTTCTTTTTAAACTATTATGCAACGATTTGACAACTTGGTGGACGAAGTAAATGGAAAAAGAACGCTGAAAGGGTATATAGGGAAGTGCAGGTTTGGGACTCAACATATCCCCACTGTGAAGGTGTTGCATGTCCTCATGCAACCAAAATTTAGTCACCCCTTTCTAATCCATATGTTTTGATGCTTCTGCTAGGACATCTAGCCCTCTTTTCTTTTTCTTTGGTGCTACCAACATTCTTGGTTTCCTTATTAGACACCTGAACTTGAGATTAATCAATGCTCTGCTCAACTTTTTGCACTTTTTCTTCAGCTTCTTGTTTTTCTTTTGCCATAGTCCTAAATGAAGCATAGTGTTATCATGGATAATCTTATCTACCTTGCTTTGCTCTTTGAGTGCTTCATTTTCCTGCTTGATATGCCTATTTAGGACTTCTAATTCAAATACCTCCTGTTTCAAGGACTGAACTTGTGCATCTAGTGGCAGAGTGGTGCTTGGACCTGCAGCTGACTTTTCTAATGATTCCAAGTAGTCATATACTTCCTGTTGATTGGGGTCTACTTTAGGTGTCTTTCTTGGACTGAGTTCAAAATCTGGTGGAGGAGGAGGACTACTCTCCAACTCTGGCCGAGAAGGGCTTCCATCATGTGTAGGACTGATTTCAATGCGTGGTTGAGGATGAAGTGGACTACGGCTAGCTGGAGTTTTCTCAGGTGTCTCTCCACTTAAGTCAATGAAGTGGGGCCTGTTGACCTCTACTGGTCAACTACCCATGTAGGGCACCCCGTTTTTCTTGACAGAAAGAAGCAGCACCTGATCAGCATGTCCGTGCCATCCTGCCATCATCAGCAACCTGATCTTTTTGATTGTAAACCCAGTTTGCATGTATAAATTGTAAATAATCTTAGCAGACATGAGTCATGTATGTAATTTGCCTAGGTGGACCTAACTGTCTGATGATAATCTACGTCCCGGAAGGTTTTTTGTCTCACCGATCCACGGATCGGCAGAGTTTTCCTTCAAACCTGACCCCAAAGCCGGGATTGAGTTTGTCATTAGAACTTTAGGAAAATCCTAGTGTGTTAAATCTGCTAGATTATAGTTGTGTCGCAGAACTGGGTGTTTTGTGAGGGTCTGTATTAAATGGGTTTGTCCCTTAAGATGTAATTTTGTAAAAGTCATGATGTAATGTGTCCTGAGGGTCGAGAAATGTTTTAAATCCCCTCATGAGTCCTAAGTCCTAGGTCCTAGGTGATGTTTCCGAAGGCTTAGTTCAGTGATCCATTTTAAAATGATTTTAAAAATTTAAAAAATGAATAAAAATAATAAAATAATAAAAAAATAATAATAATAATAAAAAATTAAAAAATGAAGCAAAAACCCTAACTAATAAAATAATAATATTTTAAGTTAATAAATCGACGGATGAGATCAAGAGATGTCTTGATCCTCATCAACGGTCGAGATCATTTCTACATGGATCACTCGAACTAGCCGTTAGGATCATTTCCTTTATATAGGGTCTTAGGGGGTCATTGCAAATCATCTGATCTGTGAGTCTGTACTGAAAGCTCTCTTGTAATCTGATTTTTGATTAATAAAGAAGACTTTGGGGTTCAAACTGGCTGGTGTTACTCTCTGGAATTGCTGTGAGATTATTGCTTTTCTGCATGTTTTAGTTTTCAGCAGTTAAAATCGCTGTTTTTTTCAGAGCATTGTGAGTACAGGTATCTTGCTCACGTGCTAGGGTTTGAATGTTGTAGGGTTTCTGAAATAATGGCAGGTATCTCCATTATTTCTTGAAATCTAGCAGCATTTCTTGCCCTCTTTGCTGATGTTTGCTTGAGGTGTGCAGGAAAATTTTAGCTGAAGGCTATTTGTGGGTGTTTGGGGAAGTTCTGGGCTGAACCAGCCGACTCCCACAGGCTTTTCTTTGCAGAGCCTAGCTGGTTTTGGCCCTGGGTTAATCATTAAGAGTTTTATTTTCTGTTTTACATGAGAGAATTTTCTTTCTGCTTACAGCAAAGTTCAAAGTTTCTAAAATTCGAAAAATGTTACTGCTGTTATTGCTAAATCTGGCATTTCAGGGGCCACAATTTGTACATTAATAAGCTGTCTTAGGGTTTCATTTTTTTTAGAGTTTCCAAACTTCTGCTTTTCACATTTTTCTTCATTAGGGTTTTGTATTTCTGTGTTTTCAGCTACAGGGTTTTCAAAAGGGCAATCTATCAGAGTATAGCTGGTTTCATCGTGGGCATCAAACCAAAACACTCCAGAATCTCTGGTAAAGACGCAGGAGGTTTCACGTTTCATCAATCTGCAGGCATCAGCAAAAATTTGCCACTGTTTTCATGCTAGGAAAAGGCTCCTTAAGTATCCGCCAACAAAAGAAAAGCCTGAAACGAGAAATACGTCGCTATCTCAGCAAATCATGAAGGCAACATCGGATTCCTCAGATCTCGATTTCTAGTTCGATGAAGCCAGGCGGCTTAGACAAACAGTGACTTCTGTCAATGTATGACTTTCATTTACACACGCATATGCTTCGAGACGGTTTCGCGATTTTTTTTGGGACCCTATCATTCTTCATTAGTTTGTTGAAAGTTTGTGGCTCACTGCATATTGAAGCCGTAAAGGGCTGTAACATTTCCGACTTGCCAGCGTTTTGCCTGAAGTTTTGTTGGCGTGGTTACTGTATGCCCGAAACTCCACCGTTAAAACCTGCAAACGCCCATCCTGTAGCCTCTGCCTGCCGTCCAAAACTGTTCGAGCACCAGTGAATGCGTTTATAAAATCAAAGAAAAGGACGTGTTTTGGAGATGCCTTACGAATTCATTCACCGCAGAAATTCTCAGCTATCCGTCGAAGGTTTGGTTCATTTCCGCAGGTAAATCGATTTATGAATTGGTTCGCCGTCGTTTTGTGTATATACCTGCGTATTTGTTGGTTTAAGTTAGGTTTGCGTTACCCCATAAGTTAGCGTAGTTTTTTTATATTTTTTTTAGATTTCAATTCGTTTTATTAACGTATGTAGATTTTCCTCCTTTTTAAATAGTTTCATATAAATCCATAAAAAATCAAATAAAAATGTGACTTTGCCTTTTTTTAACTTAGGCTTTAGTTTGATTAACTTAGTTTTTTTTTTTTTTTTTTATTATTTTTATTTTTTAGATTTAATTTTAATGTTTTAGCTTTAGTTTAAATTTTCCATAGTTTTGTTTGGATGTAAAATTTTTATTTTTATTTTTTTTAAATATTTAGTCCTTAGATTAAAATTAGTCTTTAGGTTAGATTTTAATTTATTTATTTTTAGTTTAGTTTTAAAATTAATTTAGTTTTAGAATTTTAATTTTTTAGATTTTTTTTAATTTCCATAATATTGAAAAATAAAAATTGAAAAAGATTTAAAAAATTTAAAAAAATAAAAAGAATTTTCGAAAAAATATAAAATTTTCGTGGAAAATTATTTTTGCCAGTCTCAGTGGTTTTCATGTTATATCTTTCATGCTGGGATCTAAATTTTCAAGCCGAGATGCGAAATCCAATGTCTGGTTAATAATTCATGATACTCATGGTGGTTTAAGGCATTTATCTCTTCAAAGCTTTCAGTTGCCGGATATCGTTTTGGTTGCATGATTTAGCTGATGATAGATGGTTGCTGTTCATGGTCCATGTTTCTTTATCATTTAAAAAGTAATCATTTAAACATTGACTCCACAAGGCACTGGTCTATTAAATCTCTAAATCCATCTAGTGCTTTTCATATCGTGTCTCGTGTCTCCCAACCAACTGTTTGGCAGTTGGTCTTCACTATCTCGCAGGGTCTACCCCCCTTAGCCGCGGGAGACAGGCTTAAACGGAGGGATCGGGGATCAGAGTGACAGCCCTCGGTCCGAGCGTTGTCGTGCCAATCTGCGCGACAACAGGGCCGTTTTATTTGCGTTTTACTCCCTTTTCCTCTTAACCTTGTGCTTCTCCTTAAGTATGGTGGACTAGTGCTCTTTTTTTGTATACTTTGTTTTCCTTTTGCCTTTTTCTTTGCTATAGCAGCAGCCTGAAGATGTACTAATTTTTCTGACAGTGGTTGATAATCCTCCTCTATGGATTGCTCAGGGGATGGATAGACTTCTTGGATGGTTCTTTTGCCTTTTTCTTTCTTCTGTTTCTTGTCTTTAGCTCTATCTTCTTCTTCTTTTTGGTCAGTTTCTTGAGTTTCTATAGTAGGGGAGTCTTGGACTGTAGTGTTTTTTTCTCTCCTCCTACTTTTCCTTGGTGTCCTTGGTGTGCTACTTTCAGAGGCCTCAGATGGCTCTTGGAAGTAGTTTCTTATCAAAAATTGCTCCCATGTATCTTTGTTTTTCCTTAAGTGGTCTTCAATAAGAATTTTTATAAGTCCATGATGGTATAGATGAGGGTCTATATTGCCTATGTGTTTTTGGACTGTAATGCTCATTTTCTTCAAACTCAAGAGCAAGAAATAAGGCAAATTAAGAGCCTGATTTTCTAAGAAATTCATCAGCAGTCTAGCATGGTACATATACATCGAACCGAAGCGTCCTTCACAGGTGACAAATTTTTGGATAACTAATAGTAGGCTAGCCCATTCTTCCTTTAATGCATGAACAGGGATTCCTTTAGTAAACACAGTAGTGTCCATACCTGGGTTTCTTAGCATGATTCTCCATGCCTGTTCATCCACGCTTTTATTTTTGAAACATCTTTCACCCTCCTGAGGTAAGCCTGTAGCAGCTGCTACCGTTGTTTCGGTCACTGTAAGCTTCAAATCTCCAATCTCCACTTTCTGACCATCAAATGACCGTGCAAAAGCCTTGGTTACTTCTTTGTTATAGCCTTTAAACCTTTGAATGAACCGTAACCACTTAGCTTTTTTCAGTAAATCCTTGGCCTCAGGGTAACCTTCTAAGTATTTTGGTCCTTCTGGCTCTGCCCTGAGTAGTTTTCCCATTTCTTTCCCTGTTTCAAATTTCGGCTGAGGATACAATTTTTAACAGAGGACAGTAGTTCGATTGCAGGGTTTATGGTAAAAGGTAATGGTTGCAATCGATAGTAGGTGATGGGAATGCTTCGGATTACAGGCAGAACAGAGGATAGATAGTGGTGAACGGGTTTACAAACTGAAGTGCGTGTATATGAAAGGAAGGTCTTAAATGAAATGGTAAGTGACCGGTAGTGGAGGCGAGATCTTTTTGAATTAACGGCTGCGTACGGGAGATCACACGTTTTTAATAGATAGCTGCGGAAAATACGGTGAAGAAGAGCCGTAAGGAGATTGGTCACATCTCATGTGCGCAGGTGGCAAATGAAGTGCAGTTAACTTGAGTTTAAACCCGAAAAACCCATCATGAGACCGTTAAGAAATGAATGCTTGGTGTATGGAGTAATGTCGTGGGATAGGAGTGGTAATGGAGCTATCATATCGAATCATTGCACATAGTAGAACTTTTCATGGTTTGATAACTATGCATAATCATGACTTTAATTGCTATTTGATAAAAAATTTTGCTCGTACCTTTGGAAACTTTGTCATTTCTTGCCCATAGCTTTTAGCCAATTGTTCTTTCTTGATATCTTGGAGATGCTCCATGTCTTCATGGTATTTGCTCACTTACACCTGCATTTTCATGATTTCTGTACTAACATTTTGATTGTGTATTTGAAAAACAGAGTGATGGTGGCTGCGGAAATTGTTTCTGGCTGCGGAAACTGTTTCTGGCTGCGGAAACTGCTTCCAGCTGCGGAAACTGGGACAACACCCACTTATCTGAACAAATGTGGTTAGAAAAGAACTAACTGAGTGGAAATAGTTCTGAAAGGAACTTTTATTGACGAAATGAGAATGAAATGAGTGGAATGGAATGAAAATGAAGTGGAGTGAAGTGAAGAGAAAATGTGAATGAGATGGAGGTGAAGTGAAATGGCAAATGAGGTGGAGTAAAGATGGAAAGAGAAGGAGAGGAAATTTTTTTTTTTTTTAGAAAATATAGAGTGTCAAGTGTCCTTGATTTTCACTCCATATTTTCTGTATAAGACTGCCAATCTATGATTGGTTTTCAGGCTTATACAATTTTTTTTTTTTTTTTTGTTATAACTGAAAGAATAAAAGGCTAGGCTGGTGGGGAAGAAGGATTCTTCTCCACCAACTTTATTGCAGAATTCTCTTGGAACATCTTGACAAATTCTTCTTTTGAGAGTGGCTTATGATAAATTTTCAATCGGTGGCCATTCACAAGAAAAGAAATCTGAAATTCATCAATGGTCTTGACTCTTACTGCTCCATTATTAAAGACTTTGTCAATTTCATATGGCCCAAGCCAATGGGTTTGAAATTTACCTTTAAAGTCTTTGAACTTGGAATCAAACAGTAATGCCCAATCTCCCTCTTGAAACTTTCTCTCTTTGATGTATTTGTCATGCCATTTAGCTCTTTGATGTTGAACTAGATCATTGTTTAAAGTTGCTTCTTGTCTGATTTCATCTAGCTCATTCAGCTGCTCCATTCTGTGCTTTTGGGCTTCTGAAAGATTCATCCCCAACTGGATTGCCATCTTGAAAGTCTTGACTTGAAACTCAATGGGGAGCAGGACTTCTTTCCCATAAACAAGTTCATAGGGAGAATGTCTTGTTGTATTCTTCCATGTAGTTCTGTAGGCCCATAAGGCTTCAGGAAGCCTTTCTGCCCAATATTTTCTGTGTAGATGAACAGTTTTGGTGATGATGTTTTCAAGAACTTTGTTTGTAGACTCCACTTGGCCATTTGCTTGCGGATGGTAAGGAGTAGATTTTCTGTGCTTGATTTTGTATTCTTCCATCAGCTTCTCCATCAAGTTAGATGTAAATTGACTTCCCTGATCTGTCACAATTTCTCTTGGGACACCAAAACGAGTAAAAATATCCTCAAAAAGAAATTGAACAACTGAATTTTCAGTGGCAAAAGGCAATGCTTTAGCTTCTACTCATTTAGTGACATAATCAGTGCATACCAATATATACTTTTTCTGTTTAGATGGTGGATTAATAGGTCCAATGAAATCTAAAGCCCATTTTTCAAAGGGTTCGATGAGTACCTGTGGTTGTAATGGCATTTCATTTGAAAGAGTCGGTCTCCCAACTCTTTGGCAACCACACCTTCTGACATATTGTTTTGCATCTTTGAAAAGGGAAGGCCAATAATATCCTAAAGAAAGGATTTTATAGGCCGTCCTTTTGTTAGCAAAGTGTCCACCGCATGGTTCATCATGACATGCCTTGAGGATGTCAGGCATTTCATCTTTTCGAATACATCTTCTGATCACACAATCTAGCCCTGTTTTAAACAATTCATTAGAAATCCATGAATAACTTGAACTCTCCTGAATAATTTTTCTTTTTTCACCAGGAAATAGATGTGGAGGTAGCTTTCCTGTAGCCAAATAGTTAGCAATATCTGCATACCAAGGAGTCTTAGTAGTTATTGCAAATAAATACTCATCTGGGAACTTATCCTCTACAGGAGAATCTTCATTAGTATTTTGGATTCTAGACAAGAAATCAGCTACTGTATTTTGTTTCCCTGGTCTATCCAACACAGTAATATTGAATTCTTGTAAAAGTAAGAGCCATCTTGTAACTCTGCCATTAGTAACAGGTTTATTCATGAGATATCTAATTGCAGAATGATCAGTATGGACAAAAGTTTCATAGCCAGTTATATAGTGTCTAAACTTATTGATTGCATGAACAACAGCTAAGAACTCTTTCTCAGTCACAGTATAGTTTAACTCAGTGGGAGTCAAATTTTTACTGGTGTAGTAAATGGCATAAGGAACTAAATCCTTTTGTCCCAACACAACTCCTAGAGCTGTATCTGAAGCATCTGTGGAAATATGGAAAGGAAGTTTCCAATTTGGCCCTCTCAAAATGAGTGCTTCAGATATTCTTGATTTCAAAGTTTCAAATGCAAATTGACAATCAGGATCCCATTTGAATTCACAGTCTTTTGTAAGTAATTTGAAGAGTGGAGATGCTATTTTGGTGAAGTTTTCAATAAATCTTCTATAGTATCCAGTAAATCCAAGAAAACTTCTAACATCTTTTTGACAATTTGGAATAGGCAACTTGGAGATGACTTCAACTTTTGATCTATCAACTTTAATCCCATCCCCTGAAATATGATGTCCTAAAACAATCCCTTCAGTAAACATTATAAAGCATTTTTCATGACTTAATGATAGGTTTGTTTCTTTACATCTTATAAGGACTTTTTCCAAATTCTCTAATGCCTCTTCAAACGAATTACCATAAACTGTAAAATCATCCATATAAATCTCTACTCAATCATGGATTAGATCAAAAAAGATTCCTAGTACTGCCCTTTGAAATGTTGCGGGTGCATTACATAATCCAAAAGGAAGTACTCGGTAAGCAAAAGTTCCCCATGGACAGGTAAATGTGGTCTTGTCCTGATCTTCAGGTGCTACCTGAATCTGATTGTAGCCACTAAACCATCTAAAAATGAAAAATACTTTTTGCCTGCTAAAGTATCTAATACCTGATCGATAAAGGGTAAAGGAAAGTGATCCTTCAAAGTTGCTTTGTTCAATTCCCTGTAATCAATGCATACCCTCCATTTACCATTCTTTTTAGGCACTATAACCAAAGGAGAAACCCATCGGCTATTTGAAATTGGATAAATGAAGTTTACGTTAAGTAACTTTTGGAGCTCTTCTTTCACTATCTCCCTAAGGTTTGGATTCATCCTTCTCTGAGGTTGTCTGATTGGTCTACTGTTTTCCTCAATGTAGATGTGATGAATGCAAGTCTTAGGGTCAATACCTTTCATATCAGTATATTCCCATGCAAATGCAGTAGAATGTTTTTGCAGGATTTTGGTTAGTTCTTTCTGTTGTGATCTTTCCAAATTTTTGTTGATATTCAATGTTTTTCTTGGAAAGATCTCAATGGCGGAACTACCAAACTCTTCCATAGAGAAAAGAGACATTTGTCTAGATGTAAATACTCAATGTCGGAATCTAACTGAAATTGTGTGTGGTCATATTCTGAAGATGTTTCAAAGTTTTCTAATGTGTTCAGAATTTGACTATTTTCATTAACTTCAGAAATGGTAAAGACAGGTTGTATAGTATCTTCATCATCAATCCACTCATTATCTCCTATTTCTGTAATTGCTTTTACTGGAGGATACCGGTTGAATTTCTTTGTCGAATTACCATCAGAAATATACATATCCCCAGACCTACAATTGATGAAAGCATCGGTTGTGGCTAGCCAAGGTCTTCCTAAGATGAGAGGGTGTCCTCCTAAATTACTCTTGGGGGTTAAAATCATAAAATCTACTGGATATTCCCAAGAGTCTAAGGAGATTGAAATGTCTTCTAATACACCATCTGGTTTAATAATTGATCGATCTGCAAGTTGTAGTAAAGTAGGTGTAAAGAGAAGATTAGGAAGTTTTAGTTGTTCCATAGTCTGTCTACTCATAATGTTGATAGCAGCCCCTAAATCAATCAAAGTATTTGGAATTTCTACCCCATTGATATGTGTTTTGACAATTGGACTACCGGGATCTACATATTTCTGCATAGTAATTTTTCCCATCATGATGTCTGCAATTTTCCCTACCAGGTGGATTCTTCTTGTGTCTCTAGGTTTCCTTCCTGGTCTTTTAAGACTCAACTCCTTTATTGTTTTTGCTAAAATAGGAATCTCTCTAATGGCTTGTAACAAGGGAATCTTGATACAGACATTCTTCAATTCATCTAGAAAATCATAGTCAGGCAACAAGATTTGTTTTTCCACCCCTTTGTCAATTTGTAATCTTTTAGGAAAAGGAGGTGTGGATGAAGATGCAGGTTGCTCAACTATAGGAGTTGTGGGGGTTAGCTTTTTTTCTTTTTCTTTCTGAGTGTTTGGGTTTTGAAGGGATGCTTCAGAACCCTTATTGGCTTCAAGAGAATCTTCCTCAGAAATGCTTTGATTTTGGGCATCTATAGAAGGTTTATCTAAAACTCTACCAGATCTGAGTTGTACATCATTGAGAGGAACAATCATATAGGTAGGAAATTGTTGACCTTCTACCATGTAAGCATTTTGAGGGTTTTTATTATTGGGGTTTGGCAATGGCTGAGAAGGAAGTTGATTTGACTTCTGTTGGAATGGAAGCAAGAGTTGAGAATTTGGGTTCTGTTGAGACGGTTGTTGTTGTTGAAATGGCAATGATAGTTGTGGGTTTTGATTTGGAAGTTGTGGAGCTTGTTGGTTTTGAAAAGATGGAGGATATTGATAAAATTGAGCAAATATCCCATAAGGATTTTGCATGCCTTGTACCCATGATTGAAAAGAATTTTGAGGTTGGGACCAAGGTTGTTGCCAAGGATTCCAATTTGGTGGGGTTTGAAAGTTCATAGAGTTATTAAACCCTTGGTTTTGTTGCCCCTGCCAAGGTCTCCTTGCAACAAAATAGAGAGACTCAATTGTATTTGGATCTTCTTGGAAGACAGCTTTGAGCCCAGGAATTGAAGGACAATCCTTGGTCTCATGATTCTCTGAACAAATCGCACATTTTTCTACAACTTTTGCATCCAAGGGACATTCCCTGAGAGCATGTTTTTTTCTACATTTTGGGCAAAAGATGGCTAAAGCTTCAGCTTCTGCTTTCTACTTATTGTGGATCTTAAGAGTGTCTAGTTGCTCACTAAGACTCCCTAAGATATCAGTTTTGAATTCATCCAGCATATTGCCAATCTCAGCCCTACTTACTGATCCAATTGCAGATTTGTTTGCTCTGATGAGAGAAGGATCTCTAGGCCCTTTTCCAGTTTTAGATTTTCCTCTTGAGAGATGGACACACAGCTCTGCTATATCATGAAGTGGAAGTTGAGATATGTCTCATTTTCCCATCATGTTCAGAATATCTATCCATTCATCTCTAATGGCTTTTAATAGAAGGGCTTTCAAGGTTTCCTCATCTAAGTTACTCATTTTTGCTCTTTTCAGATTGTATTGGAATCTTTCAAGTAAATCATCCAAGTTTTCATCTTCTCTTTGTACCATTTTAAATACTTCATCCTTGTGGTTGGTAGGCATACAATAATCCATGTATCTATCCAGAAATGTTTGTTTCATATCATTCCAAGTCCTAATGGATTGAGTGAGTAATCCCATGAACCATTTCAAAGCAGCTCCTTTCAATGTTTGAGTTTTTGAGAGTCTTTCAGATAATCATAGGTTCGACACACGACCTCAAACTAAAATAGAAATGTTTCAGGATCTTCATTTCTTAACCCATGAAAGTTTGGGAGGATAGATGGTGAAATATTTATCATTGTTGCTCGAGAATCCTCATCGACTATAGGAAATCCAAATGAGTTATCTCCATCCCTATTTTCCCCATTGTTACCTCTACCTCCTCCATTATTTCCTCCTCCCCCTCCTCTACCTCTACCTCTACCAAATCCGTTAACTCCCTCTTCTGTCATGGTAGTTTTCTCAGAGATTTTAGAGTCCTTTGGTTCCTCTACTAATGGCGAACGAGGAGGAATTTCTCCCTCTTCTTCCTCAGATGTTTCTACTTCTTCAATTACAATGTGTCTCCCTGTAGAAGAAAAGAAAGGATCTTTTCCTAATTCAGATTCGATGGATGGTGAGGAAGAGTCTCCTAACTCAACTACTGCCTCTTGAATTCCAGGAATCCTAGGGCTAGGAGTGTAGGTTGGAGATGATGGAGGTGTCTCTTGTCTATTCCTTGAGGTAGAAGGAGTTGTGAAAATCGAACTCTTGGCTCTAGCTAAAAACCTTCCCCTAGAATCTCTTGCTCTATGCATATCATTTTTATTTTTCTTCAAGTCAGGCTAATAATTCTCTTTCTGATCTTCCAGGTCACTCTAGGTGCAAGAAGAGAGCATACTCAAGAAACTATTAAACCAATAACTTTTTCTTTTCTGATCCTCCAGATCATACTAAGTGCAAGAGGAGAGCATACTTTGAAAGGTTATCAATTTTCCTTCCTTGAATTTTTTTTTTTTTTTTTTTTGAGAAATTGGCTACCTAGTTTCACTTTCCCGGCAACGGCGCCAAAATGTTTGGTCAATTTAGTGTGTTCTAAATTGCTGATTAAAATGTCAATCCGGGATTCGTAAACTGACGAAGTGAAGTGTACTATATTTACAAGATAACCATTTTCTTAGCCTTTTTGTCGTTTTTGAGTTTTTTTTTAGTTTGTTTTAGGATTTATCTTTTATGGATTCCCTAGTGTGTGTGATGGCGAAAATGAAAGTTAAGTATGGATGGTAATGGTGATTTCTACAGTGATTTTCCAAACTTAAAAGTGTTCAAAAAGAAAGCTCTAAACTAACTATAATGAAATCAATTCTTAAGAGGAAGTAAATGTATCAAACAATGAACTAATGACAATGGCCCAGTATCCTTGCTGCTGTATGAAAAAGAAAGTAAAAACTGAACTTAAAGCAACTAAAAGACTGAAAGCAAAACAACTAATTCACACTACTTAAACCCTTCTGATCCTTTACCCTTCAACTCAATCTGCCTTACGGGAAGCAATCATGAACAAGTTAAGCAATATGACATCTAAATTGCAGGAAATTAAATTGCATAAAGGAAACTAATCACACTACTTCAACTCTTCTGATCCTTTACCCTTCAACTCAATCTGCCATATGGGAAGCAATCATGAACAAGTTAAGCAATATGATATCTAAATTGCAGGAAATTAAATTGCATAAAGGAAACTAATCACACTACTTCAACTCTTCTGATCCTTTACCCTTCAACTCAATCTGCCTTATGGGAAGCAATCATGAACAAGTTAAGCAATATGATATCTAAATTGCAGGAAATTAAATTAAATCACACTACAATAAGTAATATTCTAATTCCTTACTAATAGAGTCACTTGACTATAGAAAGAAACCATAAACAAATGAGTAGTATGATGTCTAAGTAGCAGAAAAATAAATAAGCAAAACACAAATTGAAAAATGACAGTTCTGGAATTAAACTTCAGAAAATGAAAATTAGCAGGAAGGACAAGATGATCTCATATGTCAGTAGTTCTCTAAAAAAATATGTAAATCTGCCCGGGCTACCTACAACAAAACCTGTAAAAGAAGCACTGATCAGCTAACAGTTAGAAAAGAAACATAAAGGAAATATAGACAGCAATGATCATTAGAACAACACACTATATATACAAGCAATGATTGAAAGAAAATAGTAAATGAAAGCAAGTAGAAACTATACAAGGCTCTGGTGTACAGGGGCCCTCTGCAACCTCGGCCAGTCAATCACTTAGTCACAAATCCGATTCAGAAAAACTGTCTTCTCATGTATTTAAAGTGAAATGCAGTACAGTGGGTGACAACAGTCGAAATTACAATATGAAAGCTAATCCTTCAGCGTATATCAACGCGTTATTTATAAGAAAAAGATGCTGCAACTAATTCCTAGATTTATGCTGCTAAAAGACACGTAAATCCCTTGAGCCGAGATCTAGCGTGGTGGTCATGAATTCATGGAGTGGTGGCTGCTTGGTTTAGTTCACGGGCTGCTCTCCAGGTGTGCCAATACCTCCGAAAACTAAGGATCGTGCCTCGCAAACCTTCACTTGGGCAAAATAGAGCCGTGCCACCGCGAAATTCTTCATTTGGCCCTTCCTTTGACCATCGTTGACCGCGACTGCTTATGAATGATTTGGCTGATCTGAGGGGACACACCCCATGTACATGTCACGTGCAGCTTACCCATGTGGCTGGTTTCTCCATCGGATACCTGTAGCATAGCCTTTAACAAAATGGCTGCGGAAACTTGGGCTGGTTGTGGAAAGTGACAAGTTTCCGCAACTGCTTGAACAAAAATCTAAATCAAACAACAGTCATAAGCATAGTTAGGAAACCATTCCATAAGTTCTTTTTAAACTATTATGCAACGATTTGACAGCTTGGTGGACGAAGTAAATGGAAAAAGAAGGCTGAAAGGGTATATAGGGAAGTGCAGGTTTGGGACTCAACAGAGATCAGACCATGGTGTGTGCTCGTTACGTCCCAGAGTTATCAGTGACGATGGGCACTTACACACTGACTGACCACTTTTTCGTGGTCAACATTCCGGACACCAACATAGTACTGGGTGTTCAGTGGCTTATCACTCTAGGGAAGGTCACTACAGATTGGAAGGCCCTAGAGATGGAGTGGGATGATGAGAAGACAGGGAGGCATGAGAAGATATGGAGACAACACACATATCCGCCTCAGACTGTTTCGGATCATCGGATGGAGGCAGTCTTCCGGAAGGGAGACATAGAGTGGGCAGTGGCGCTGCATGCATCAGAGGCAGGGACTACAGGGCAGATAGTGCACCCAGAGATACAGTCCATCCTTGACCGGTATGCCACAGTATTTGGGGAGATTCCGCCAGGACAACCACCGGACCGGGGGTTTGAGCACACCATTGAGCTTGAGCAGGGCATACAGGCAGTGATTACCACCCCCTATAGGCATCCCAAGGCCTATTGGGATGAGATTGAGCGGGCCATTTAGGAGTTGCTGGCTTTTGGGCACATTCGGCCGAGCACGAGTCCTTTTGCTTCTTCCGTGGTGTTGGTGAAAAAGAAGGACGACACATTGAGGATGTGCATTGACTACAGGGCCCTGAACAAGAAGACCTTGAAGAACAGGTACCCCATACCCAGGATCGATGAGTTGAGAGGAGCACGGTTCTTCTCAAAGATTGATTTGAGATCTGGGTACCATCAGATTCGCATGAGGGAGCAGGACATTCCCAAGACTGCCTTCAGGTGTCACTATGGGCACTTTGAATTTTTTGTGATGCCCTTCAGACTAACCAACGCCCCAGCTACATTTCAGTCTTGCATGAATCACGTCTTCTGCAATCACTTAAGGAAGTTTGTGTTGGTATTCTTTGATGATATCCTCATTTACAGCAAGACTTGGGAGGAGCATATCCAGCACATTGAGACAGTATTGCTCATCTTGGAGGAGCAGCAGTTCTATGCCAAGCTCTCCAAGTGTGAGTTTGAGTTGACAAAGATGTTATACTTGGGACACATCATAGGGGTGGACGGAGTGAGGGTCCACGAGGAGAAGATCAGGGCCATCAGAGATTGGTCAGAGGCGAGAAACGTGACAGAACTTCGAGGATTCATTGGCATTTGTACTTACTACCAGAAGTTCCTCAAGGGTTTCTCACAACTTGTTGCACCCCTGACAGATTTGACGAGGAAGGGGGCTTTCAGTTGGTCGGATATAGCGCAACGAGTCTTTGACAGGCTCAAGGAGGTTATGAGCAGTTGCCCAGTACTTGCATTGCCGGATTTTTCGCAGCCATTTGTTTTGGAGTGTGATGTGTCGGGAGAGGGGATCAGCGCAATATTGATGCAGGGAGGTCACCCTATAGCCTTTGAGAGCCAAAAGCTGCTTCCACACGAGAGGTTGTATTCTAGATATGACAAGGAGACGTTGGCCATCATGCATGCATTGGCCAAGTTCCGACAGTATTTAGTGGGTAACAGGTTCAGGGTGAGGACTGATCACAACAGCCTCAGGTTCTTTTTGGAGTAGAAGCAGCTACAGGAGAGGCAGCAGAAGTGGATCAGCAAGATCCAAGCATATGACTTTGACATTGAGTATGTCAAGGGTAAGAACAACGTGGTAGCAGATGCCCTTTCACATAGACCAGCCACGTTGTCTCTTATGAGCTTGGATGCAGACTGGAGGGCTCGACTCTAAGTAGAGTACTCCAAGGACAGATTTGCATGTGAGGTTTTGGATGGGCAGGTGGCGGATGACAAGTACATGGTGATCGATGAGATCATCTACTACAGGGACCGGATCTTCTTCACTGAGGGGTCTCAGCTCAAGAAGAAGAAACTTCAGGCGTCACATGATTCACCCTTGGCCGGCCACCAGGGGTTTACCAAAACCTACAGGGCCATCAGAGAGAGGTTTTCATGGAAGGGCCTCAAGGAGGACGTACTCCAGCATGTTCGGGAGTGCGATATTTTCCAGAGGAATAAGGGTGAGATGAACCATCCCGCAGGATTATTGCAGCCTCTTCCCATTCTGGAGGGGAAATGGGAGTGTTTCGATGGACTTCATCATAGGGTTGCCCATGGTACAGGGCAAGGACTGCATCTTTGTCGTCGTTGATCGACTGACAAAGTACTCACACTTTTTCGCCATATCTGCACACTACACAACAGCACAGGTGGCCGAGCTGTTCTTCAAAGAGATCTTCAGGCTACATGGTCTTCCTAAGACCATCACCAGTGACAGAGACATCCTTTTCATAGGCGGGTTTTGGCAGGAGCTTTTTGGATTGGTGGGGACGGAGTTGACACCGAGTACTAGTTATCACCCACAGACAGATGGGCAGACAGAGATAGTTAACAAGTGGTTGGAGGGCTACTAGCGTAACCATGTCAGTGGACAGCAACGAGCATGGCTGAAGTGGCTGCATCTGGGGGAGTACTGCTACAACACTATGCATCACATGTCCATTGGTATGTCACCATTCTATGCTTTGTATGGATATCATCCTTTCTCTTTTACTGACGTGATGTTTGGTGCTAACAAGGCTCCGAGAGCCAAGATTTGGATCCAAGAGAGTCAGGATATTCTCCGAGCTCTCAAGGATAGTATGGCTACAACACAGAACCAACAGAAGTTGTATGCTGACAGGGGTCGGGTGGAGAGATAGTTTGAGATAGGAGACTTGGTCTACCTACGATTATAGCCATACTGACAGCCGTCACTGAAGCAGAAGGGGGCTGAAAAGCTCAAGCCCCGCTTTTATGGGCCATACAGGGTGATACGCTGGATTGGACAGGTTGCTTATGAGTTGGAGCTGCCCCAAGGCAGTAAGATTCATAACGTTTTTCATGTATCATGCCTGAAGAAGGCATTGGGATAGCATGTGACAGTGACAAACGAGCTACCACCCACGGATGATGAGGGGCATTTGGTGTTGCAGCTAGAGGCTATTATTGATACTAGGGAGAGGTGGCAGCGGAACAGGACAGTTCGGGAATTCTTGGTGAGGTGGAAGAATTCACAGGATGAGGATGCCACTTGGGAGAGTGAGAAGATTTTGCAGCATCCATCACTTCAGTTGCTTGAGGACAAGCAACATTTTGCAGGGAAAGACTGTAGTATTCTTAATTAGCCATGGCTAATTAGAATATTCGATTTTGCTCAATTTTGCCTTCTATAGTTATTTGTAAATAAAAAGGTGAGGGAAGGGGACGTAACTCACTTTTAGAATAAAAATTCACTTTCTAGTAGCACAATGTTGTGACTTAAAGGGGAGCCAAGGGGCCAAAGTACCACGCAGACACTTGGAGGGACTGTGCAGATGGAAAAGGAACACGTGGCAAGTGGGGATTATGTTGGAGGAGGTGAGCCGTGGGATTGAAAGAGGCCAATGCTATAAAGGAGAGAGGAGCCTCCTCATTTGGCATTCGATTATGTGCATTTGAGCTAGTCACTTAGACTTAAAGCACGCTGGCTGTTTAGCTAGTTTGCAGCACTGTTTAGTGCATTGAGTGTCTTCGTTCGGAAATCTCACCCTTAGCCCCAGGGGACTTCGAGTGCCTGCTCGGGCAAGGTATTTCCATCAGTATTTTTGCAGTAGTTTCATCAGCATTTTGGCAGGAGGATTGAGCATCTTGGATGACTGCACAGTCTTGAGAGGGAGATGCAGTTCTTTCTGGCAGTTGTTCTGGATTGAGGTTTGCAGGGGGATTTGTGCTGGGAGTTTGAGTAGGGGATCAACCGTTGCATATTGGAGGATTTTGGATGAGTTGCAAGCAAAGTTTTGGTGGGTTTATTTCAGTGGCAGCACAGAGCCTTGAGGGATTGTGTGGGTCCTCAAGGGGGGCGATCTTCGGGGGTTGGCCATTTAAGAAAAGCTTTCTGGGTTTTTCTGGGTTTCTTGAGTAGAGTCCGATTCCAGAGTTTCAACATTTTCTGAGGAGGGGAGCAACCCCAAATCCTCATTTGATTTCCAGCAGCAGCAGCAGCACGATAGTTCTCCAGCAGTTTGGATGCAGTTCAGAGATAGGCCATTCCTTTGCTATTCTGAGTGTATTCCTTCACTTGCCTTGTGCAAGTCGAGGTGCCATCTTTCTGATCACTTCCTATACTCATTCTATTGCTCAGTATAATAAAATGGCTTAGCATTTCTCTTAGCATTTCTTGAGTATCTGCTTATATTTCATGTTTATATTATTATATGTTGCACCATTGTTATTTCCATCACTTTGAGCTTCCTGGTTATGATATCATTTACACGTATTTGGTTGGAGTTTACTGGGGTTTGGGGGAATATCTCGGAAACGGGATATTACACAAAGTTGCCCTGATGAAGTCACTATTGAAACGGTAGCTGCTTTGGAAGCCATTAAAGAAGCAAGTTCTAAGAGGAAAAGAATGAAGGATGAGATTGTTGGGATAGGTAGATCTTCACCTCAGAGTGAAACACAGTTTCAAAGTCCAGGTATTGGTAACTCCTCTTCAACTGCTATGCCAAACAAGAGTATAACCTCTTCTTTCTTCAGTCCTCATACAACTCCAGGATCTCAACCAACCTTGGACAGTTTCAATGATAAGAAGAGGAAGGAGGCAGATATGGTAGTGAGGAGGTTTTGGTACCATAATAGTCTTTCATTCAACTATGCAAAGTCTTATTTTTATCAGCCCATGGTGGATGTCATTGCATGTGCTGGCCCTGGATACAAAGCCCCAACTTATAATGCACTTAGGGGGAAAGAGCTAGATGAGGAGCTTGAGTGTGTCAAGGAACAATTGGAGAGCATTAAAAGCTCATGGAAAATTACAGGTTGTACACTTATGTCTGATGGGTGGACAGATCAGAGGGGTAGAACAATAATAAATTTTGTTGTGGCTTGCCCTAAAGGAACCATGTTCGTAAAATCCATCAATGCATTTGCAAATGTAAAAGATGCACATTTGATTTTTTCATTGTTGGCTGATGTGGTGGAGGAAGTTGGGGTTGCAAATGTTGTCCAAGTAATCACAAACAATGTAGCAAATTATGTGGTAGCTGGAAGGTTGCTTTGTGTCAAATATCCCACCATTTTTGGACTCCATGCGTTGCCCATTGCATGGACTTGATGCTAGAGGACATTGGGAAGTTGGAGTGGGTGCAAGACATTGTGCAGGAATGCAAGCATATTACCAAGTATATTTATAATCATGCTTTGTTGTTGAACCTTATGAGGGAATTCACACAGGGTGAGCTTAGTCGCCCAGTTGTCACACAGTTTGCTACAAACTTTCTTTCCCTCCAAAGCCTTTTGTATGAGTACCAAGCTTTGAGAAGAATGTTTTGTAGCTAGCAATGGGTATTCTGGAAAGATAGCACAAAACTAGAAGCAATGTCTGTGAAAACATTTGTCTTTGTTGATAGTTTGTGGACAAAGTGACTGACATTGTCAGCTTCATTGAGCCCCTTGTGAAAGTCTTGAGATTGATGGATGGAGAGAAACTTGCAATGGGATATATTTATGAGGGCATGGGCAGGGCCAAAGAGGCCATCAAGACTTTTTATAAGGGAAATGAATCTAAATATATCCCTATGGCAAATTATTGATTCCATGTGGGACAGGAAACTACATTCACCATTGCATGCAGCAGGAGCATATCTCAATCCGAGCTTATTCTATAATGAGGGGTCTACCATTCAAAGAGATCCTGAGGTGATAAGAGGTGTCATGATATGCATTGAGAAGATGTTCTCGAATGTAGATATCTAGGAAAAAATCAACTTACAATGAGATATGTACAAGGAAGCATCTGGCATGTTTGGATTCAACTCAAGCCAACGTCTCAAGGACAAGAAAATGCCTTGTAAGTGCAAATTGTTAGAACTTAGCTTGTAATTTTGCTAGTTCTCTTTTATATGTTTGGCATTGCAAACTAATAATCTTTGTTGTTATTTTTTTACAGCTCATTGGTGGATAGATTGTGGCACTGAGGCACCACAATTACAAGAATTCGCCATCAGAGTTCTGAGTCAACCCTGCAGTGCTTCTTCTTGTGAGCGCAATTGGTCAGTGTTTGAGCACATATTCAACAAAAAGAGAAACAGGTTGGAGCATGAGAGGTTGGAGAAGTTGGTTTTCATCTACTACAACCTTCGAATGCTGACAAAACAAGTGCAACCAAAGGATACAGATCCAATTTTATTGGATACTATTGATTTAGAGTCTGATTGGGTTGTGGAGGAGGAGGCCCCTGATTTGAGTTGGCTTGATGAAGAGACTAAGGATCTCTCTAGTTTTCCATCTCAAATGGAGACTCCAAATACACCTGCCTCACAGTTGCTTCAACCTTCTGATGTTAGCACTAGCTCCGTGAGGGCTTATTGTAGGCATAGTCGTCCATGAGTGATGAGACACAAGATTGTTATGAGACAATCATTTATCATTTATGACATATGTATTTGAATTTTGAACTCGCTGACATTTTTTATTTTAATTATGGAATCATGAGTCCTTTTCTTATTCAGTATCTAAATGTTTTGCTTACAAAAATTGAATATGTTATGTTGTACTTTTATAGATATGAGATGATGTTATGAATTATTGCATATATTGTGGTTTTCATAATTTATAAGGATTGGAATTGTCATTAGTTTCTATTTTGTGCTTAAAATTTACCACATTTTAAGTTTTTTTTTGTATTTTGATGAGTCTTATAAGGGTCGTTCCAGAGTCTTATACGAGTAGAAGAGTCAATGCCTTGCCGAGTCTTATACGAGTACGAGTCGTGCAACATTGCTCTGTGTAATTGTTTTATGATGCATAATAATCAATTGTAAAGGATTATCATAAGAAACATTTATCAGATTAGAGAACTACTTAAAATTTTAATAGATGCATGTTGGTGGATTAAAAATCTAATATTTATTTCCCTCCTTTTTAATGCAAAATCTAGCTTTATTTGTGGTGAATGTTCGCTTAATAGGGATAATGTCGGTCTTCTCCTATTCCATTTTGTGCCTTGGAAACCCTAACCGTAGCCTAGCTTCAACTTGGAGCCTATTTTGAGGGTTTGTTCGATTGCTTTGTTGAACTAATTTTCTAGCAAACCCTTTTCTTGACTTCCATATGTCTAGGTATTCCCTTATTGTTAATAAACCCTAGTTTATAGAAGATTTTATCTAGCCTAGGTGTATAATACGTTGCTCACTCATAAAAGGGAATTGAGCTTTGTCCAAAATAACTTATCTTCACCTAGTTTGTTCTCATCACTTTGAGCGCTACACTTGGAGAATATTTATAGGTGAATATTGGGAAGCCTCACTTGTGGTGAATTTTCACTAAAGAGCAAAGAGGAGAAGTGTTGAAGTGACCATGGCAATATATCCTTATTGTTGTTACAAGGTCTAGCCCTCGCCTTGTGAACTCCATCACAAGGTTTGTTAAATTTTTGTCATAGTGGTTGTGTAGAAGAAAATTTTCCTCTGTCAAACAGGTCGATCCCATTTGCTTAGAATAAGGAAAATGTTTGAGGAAGGCCAAAAGCTTTGCATGTACAACTGGTCTTTTTCCTTTTTCCGCTTTAGAAATGCTTTGTCTTTAGCTGAATTGCTCTTTCTATCTTGATTGAGTTTTTGTTAAAATTGGAAACTAGGGCCAAACTTCATGTGGGTCACCTTATTCATGGCTGATTATATTTTTCTTGGATTCCTCTCATCAAGAGGTGTAGGATTTATCTAAAGATCATTCGATTTCGATAAGTATTTATGGAGATATGCATTTATTTATATTATGGACTAATTGTCAAAGTCGGCTAGCAACTTATGTAGGCTCAAAAGCCCAACAGTCGCATCTATTCAACCCCAACGTTTTGCATATAAATACAAGGAGTATTTTCCTCATTTGCACACTTCACTCTCATCACATCTCTCTCTCTCTCTTGCGCAAAAAAGAGTCTCTTCTCTCTCCTGCGCAGAAAGGACTCTTCTCTCACACGTGTGGAAGGAAGGACGCAGAATTTAGGGCTGCAACTACAGATTGGAAGTTTGACCAGCATTGACCATCATACTCTCTCTCTGGATTGCGCAGTAGGTGAACCTGACTCTCCTTGGAAGGCCGCATTTTTTGGTGAAGGAATCAAGGCGATCCGATGGTCGGTTTGCAAGATATTGATTGCCCTAGTTTAGGGCTGATCTAGGGTTTGCTACTGCTGATGTAAATCAGATTTTTGTACTATTTCTCTTTGCTGAATTATTGAAGATAAAAGAAGATTTGATCAAAGGGTTTCCCCATATTGGGGTTTGTCCCTGGCTAGCTGCCACATCTTGTGTCTCTTGTCTTGGCTTGTTTTCTGTTGATCGTTTAATGTTCTAGCTGCACTTTACTTTATGTATATGTGATTGCTAATCTGTGGATAATACTAAGAAAGAAAAGTAAACTGGTCTAAGCATAGAGCATACCATAACTTAACATGGTATTGGAGCTGATGTGAGGACAAAGCCCGAGCAAGAGCGAGAGAAATCACTGAAGAGAAGATTGGCAAGGCTATCCTAAAAGAACTATGGGGTCCTCAACACTCTTCCCTGCCGAAGACAAGCTCCGTGAGAAGTTTGACTATCACGGATGGAAGATGTCTCTCGATCTAACTTTAGAAGATCAAGGAGTGTTGGACCATGTGAGAGGCAATATTGTTGAGCCTCCATCAAATGCACCTACTATTGCCAGGAACAAATGGAAAACCGAAGAAGTCAAAACAAAGAAGATCATCCGGGACTCTATCGACAAGCACTTGGTGGCCTATGTTTCTGAGCTGAACACCTCCAAGGAAATCTACGGTAGATTGGTGAGTTTATTTAAAGTTAATGATGCAAATCAAGTTCTGTTTCTTAGAAATAAGCTGAAGGAAATTAAGAAGGGCAAAGATGAAAATATGCAAGCCTATTTCTTAAGAATCACCAAGATCAAGAACAATCTCCTATCTATTGGGGAATTAATTTCTGACAGGAAAATGGTACTCACAACTCTTGGAGGACTACCATCTGAATGGTATGTATTCAGGACTACTCTCCTCAACAATAATGTAATTCCTGGACTTGAGGAATTAATGGCTAGATGCATTCAAGAAGAGGCTAGAATGGAAGAACAAGAAATGACCACACTTAAAGGTCATCCTGCTACCTTTTCTTCTCATGCTAAAAGAAGAAACAATTCAGGGGCTAAATCCAAAAGGAAGATTGGACCAAAGGGTGGAAAAGGAAGATGTTACCATTGCAATAAACCAGGTCATTATGCAAGGGAGTGTCTTGATAAAAGGAACTCGCAACGGAATGATGATCAAAATTCCTCTCAAGGCAATGAAAGAAATGGCAGGTCAAATGGCCGAGGTAAAAGGAGTGCTGGAAATCAAGGAAAAGGACAACCATTCAAAAAGGGAAGAAATTCCAGGTATGAATCTAACAACGTTGACAATAAGCAGGATGAATATTATCGACCAGCTGCTCTATCTACCTCTGCTCTTCTGGACTCACTGGGAAATTGGCTTATTGATAGTGGTGCCTCAAGGCACTTCACTGGTTACAAAGAAGTTCTCCATAATCTGATAGAGAAAGAAACCAACTTGGAAATTGTCCTTGGAGATAATATGAAATATCCCATAAAAAGTGTAGGCAATGTCTCTCTTAAATTGAATCAAGGTAATACAATCCACCTATAGGATGTATTATATGTACCTAATCTCAAAAAGGACCTGGTGTCCATTTCGGCAATGGAAGACAAAGGCTACAAGGTGGCTTTCAGCGATGGCAAGGTATGTGCATGGAAAAACAATATTAAAGATGCCTTCACTCTTGGGTTTCAATTTGATTCATTATATCAGGTCGGAGGAAGTCCACTAGGTGTCATGTCTTGTGACACATCTCTTCAGTCGAACTATGGCATCGGAGGTTTGCTCACCTTCGCTATAAAGCCCTACCTAATGTAAGAAAAATGATGACTGGAATGCCCGAGTTCAGATTAGAGCAAGAAGGTGTATGTCCCGGATGTGTTGAAGGAAAGCTAAAAAGGGGACCATTCCCCTTAAGCCAAAGCAAGACCTCCGATATATTGCAGTTAGTTCACTCAGACATATCTGGTATGATGCCTGTGAACTCCTTGGGAGGATATCATATTACCTCACTTTTACAGATGGCTATTCTCGCACGACTTGGATATACTTCTTGAAAATGAAGGATGAAGTGTTTTCCTGGTTTCGACACTACAAAGCCTTGATCGAGAATCAAACTGAAAAGAAGATAAAGATCTTAAGGACTGATAATGGGACCGAATATGAATCTAATGAATTTCATGACTTTTGCAAAGAGGCCGGCATTAAGAGGGAGACTACTACACCGTACACTCCTGAACAAAATGGTGTGGCGTAAAGGAAGAACCATATGATTGTGGAAGCTGTCCATGCTATGCTCCATGATCAAAGACTTCCGAAGTTTCTATGGGCTGAAGCTGCAAACACTGTCGTATATGTGCAAAACTGATGCCCCCATCAAGCATTGGGTTCCAAGACTCCCGAAGAAATGTTCACTGGTAAGAAACCTGACGTATCTCATTTTAGAATTTTTGGAAGCCCTGTATATTTTCATGTGCCGAAAGAGAAAAGGAACAAATTGGGTGCATCTGGAAAGAAAGGAATTTTCGTGGGCTATAGCGAAAATACTAAGGGCTATAGAATCTATGTAGCTGGTCAAGGGGAAGTCGTGATTAGTCATGATGTCACCTTTGACGAAGACATGGCTCTCAGCAAGGTGAACAATCTTCCTACTGTGAGGAGTTCTCAAGAAGCTGACACCAGGGAACCTAAAGAAAAAGATGATGAAACAATGCCCGATGTGGAAGAACCCATGGATCCTATTGATCCTCCTCCACCTGAGCCTTCCTCTTCTAGGAAGAGGCCTTCATGGCTTAGGGGGACACTTGATGATGTTGAAGGACATGCTGCACCCCGAGGAACCTTCTGTGAAAGTAAGAAACCAAATAGGTATCAGGGATACCTGACCATCATGAGCACGATCATTCAAAATGAGCCTTCATCATTCTCAGATGCCGTCAAGCATCAAGTATGGAAGGATGCTATGATCGAAGAATATGAGTCTATTATGAAGAATGATGTCTGGGAAGTGGTTCCTAGATCCTTGGATAAGACAATTGTCACTTCTAAATGGCTTTACAAGATAAAGCATGCAGTTGATGGAAGTATGGAAAAGTATAAGGCTCGTTTTATCGCTCGTGGCTTCTCCCAGAAGGAAGGTATAGACTATGACGAGATATTTGCACTTGTTGCCAGATATACCACCATCCGCTCGATCATAGCCCTTGCGGCTTCACAAGGATGGAAACTACATCAGATGGATGTTAAGACCGCATTCTTGCATGGTTCAATCAAAGAAGAGGTCTACGTGGAGCAACCCAAAGGATTTGAGATTTATGATCGAAAATCTCATGTGTGCAGGTTGAAGAAGGCGCTCTATGGGCTGAAGCAAGCACCCCGAGCATGGTATGAGAGGATCGATAGCTACTTGATCAAGCTGGGATTCACTAGGAGTGAAGCCGATCCCAATCTTTACTTCAAGGTTGAAGATGACAAACCTCTCATACTAGTGTTGTATGTTGACGACCTCTTTCTAACAGGTGCAAACCCTCTCATTCACAAATGTAAGAGGGAGTTGGCTTTTGAATTTGAAATGAAGGACCTAGGATTGATGCACTATTTCCTAGGATTCAAAGTTTGGCAGACGCTGGGGGAAATTTTCCTTTCTCAGGGAAAATATGTGGTGAAGATATTGGAAAGATTCGGTATGGTGGACTGCAAGCCCGTAACTACCCCGGCTTGACTTCAAAAATTTAAGCGGTAGTGCTGTTGGACCTGTTTTACGAAATGCCACTGGGTACCATCAACTCATCGAAGCATTAATGTTCTTAGTGAACTCCCATCTAGACATATGCTTTGCAGTCAACACGTTGAGTCAACATATGGTTGAACCTCACCACATACATTGGATTGGTGCCAAGAATCTGTTGAGATATCTTCGTGGCAGAATTACTTATGGGTTAAGATACATTGCTGTAGATGTGAGACTACTTGGATATACTGACGCTGATTGGGCAGGCAGTGTGGTGGACCGTAAGAGCACTTCCGGGCGCTGTTTCACCTTGGGATCTACTTCAATATCCTAGATGAGCAAGAACTAGAAGTTGGTGGCTTTGAGCACTATTGAGGCAGAGTATATTGCGACTAGCATGGCCTCTTGTGAGGCAGTCTGGTTGCGAAAGCTCTTCAGTGAGCTATTTGGATTTACATTGGATACCACCGTGATTCTATGTGACAACCAGAGCGAGATCCGTTTATCAGAAAATCCCGTATTTCATGATCGCTCCAAGCATATCAATATTAGGTACCACTATATTCGAGATATGGTGCAGCGAGGAGCAATAAGGCTCCAACATATCGGTACAAATGAACAGGTCGCCGACATTCTGACAAAGCCCCTAGGAAAGGTCAAATTCTTGACTTTCCGAGAACGACTTGGCGTCGTTTCGAGACCCTCTGATGAGGGTCAAGTATGATGTACTGAGCTCTGGGAGCTCTAGGGGGGTGCGGGGTACTTCTTGGAGCGACACATGACCACAGGGTGACTCACCATCCCCTGTTGGTGCACTTGGTACAAGGTAAAAGGTTCAACCTTCCCTTGTGACACCCCATGGTGACTATGGAACAGGATGATTAGTTCTCCTGTGGCCTTGGATGATGTGTTCTCCATGGCGATTGTTGACAGGATGATTCGCTCTCCTATGGATAGGATGATTCGCTCTCCTGTGGACAAGATGATTCGCTCTCTTGTGGAACAGGATGATTCGCTCTCCTGTGGACAGGATGATTCGCTCTCTTGTGGACAAGATGATTCGCTCTCCTGTGGACAAGATGATTCGCTCTCTTATGGACAGGATGATTCGCTCGCCTGTGGACAGGATGATTCGCTCTCCTATGGACAAGATGATTTGCTCTCTTGTGGGACAAGATGATTCGCTCTCCTGTGGACAGGATGATTAGTTCTCCTGTCGAGGCATTCTACCCATGCAGTCTGGGACTCATGGGAAGTACCTCTCATCTGATCAATGAGCAGGGAAATGAGGATAGGGACCATAGTAGTACCGATGGACGCATCGTTGTATCTACCGTACTCCCTATGCTAGGATGACCTTCATTGACCTGGGATCAATGAGATTGGTTTGGGACCAGTGAGAGTGGTACACACTCTAAGACTGACTTCGGGTCAGTGGAGGATGGTATGATACATCCTCGATCATTTCTTCTTCTTCATAATTCGAGCAAAGCAGAGCAGAGCAAGAAGGGTCAAGCCATACAAGACAGTGCATTTGATGGATGGACAGCAGTGACAGTCCGACAGATTGCAGATGAAGTTCTCCCTAGTTGAGAGGGAGTGTTAAAATTGGAAACTAGGGCCAAACTTCATGTGGGTCACCTTATTCATGGCTGATTATATTTTTCTTGGATTCCTCTCGTCGAGAGGTGTAGGATTGATCTAAAGATCATCCGATTCCGATAAGTATTTATGGAGATATGAATTTATTTATATTATGGACTAATTGTCAAAGTCAGTCAGCAAGTTATGTAGGCTCAGAAGCCCAATAGTCACATCTATTCAACCCCAAAGTTTTGCATATAAATACAAGGAGTATTTTCCTCATTTGCACACTTCACTCTCTTCACATCTCTCTCTCTTGAGCAGAAAAGAGTCTTCTCTCTCCTGCGCAGAAAGGACTCTTCTCTCACACGTGTGGAAGGAAGGACACATAATTTAGGGCTGCAACTGCAGATCGGAAGTTTGACCAGCGTTGACCATCATTCTCTCTCTCTGGACTGCGCAGTAGGTGAACTTGACTCTCTTTGGAAGGCCGCATTTTTTGGTGAAGGAATCAAGGTGATCCGACGGTCGGTTTGCAAGATATTGACTGCCCTAGTTTAGGGCTGATCTAGGGTTTACTGCTGCTGATGTAAATCAGATTTTTGTACTATTTCTCTCTGCTGAATTATTGAAGATAAAAGAAGATTTGATCAAAGGGTTTTCCCATATTGGGGTTTGTCCCTGGCTAGCCGCCACATCTTGTGTCTCTTGTCTTGGCTTGTTTTCTGTCGATCGTTTAATGTTCTATCTGCACTTTACTTTATGTACATGTGATTGCTAATCTGTGGATAATAGTAAGAAAGAAAAGTAAACTGCTCTAAGCATAGAATATACCATAACTTAATAGTTTTCCAAAAGAATGTACAAGAACTGCTGTTTACTTAAAACAAGAAAATACAAACTGATATTCCCAATTGAACTGTTCTTTTATAGCTTGATTTTGCTAAGAATGAAACTCTTTCTTGCTGTTTGTTTTTCCTTGGCTGCTTTCTATATTTCTTTGCCTTTTAAAACTCAACACAACAGCCAAATAGGGATTTTTTTCCTTACAGAACTCAACACAACAGCCACAAGAGGTGTACTTTCTCAAATAGGGATACCCCCTTTGGCTTCTAGGAGTTGGTTTAAAGTGAAGGGGAAATTGTATCGAGGTGATGGTGGTGCATTTCCCATTTTGTTGCCCCAATTTGCGCTTG
Source organism: Pinus tabuliformis (assembly GCA_031772625.1). Classification (NCBI taxonomy): domain Eukaryota; kingdom Viridiplantae; phylum Streptophyta; class Pinopsida; order Pinales; family Pinaceae; genus Pinus; species Pinus tabuliformis. The sequence continues at coordinate 737,894,645 of CM062808.1, forward strand.
TGTTGGGACTTTTCACAAAGGTGCTAGCTTAGGTGGTAACAAATATCATTATTTTATTATGGGTTCTCTCTTGACGGAGGATGATTTTATGAAGTGAATCACGAGGTTTACTTCAGACTATTGCTATGCAAATTAATGTTATCTCTAATACAACCGTTATTATTTTGTATTGTAACGTAAGATGGATGCTCTTCCAAAAAATTTATGTTGTCTTCTTTCTTCCCAGCACGCCTAGGGGTTAAAAAATAGTACTTTTGAAAGATTATTTTGATATATTAAATCTGTACTTTTATGTAGTAGTTTTAACTTTTCAATTATGTCTCTTAAGAAACAATTCCTGTTGATAATGCAGGTTCAAGAGAAATTGTATAAGAATCTGCATGGCACTGCTGATGGACGCATTAGAGTTTGGTTTGGATTAAGACAAATTCTTAATGCAACCGATGATCTTTTGTTTCAAACAAAAGAGAGTGCAGATAAATTCAACACAGGCATTCACATGGTAAGTACTATTTAGATCAAATGTTTTTTTAGATGTTCCTTTTAAACTACCATTTTCTTGTCATATCATCATTTGATTGTAGGAGTTTTTAGCTAGCCCTGCAAAAAACAGCCTAGTAGGTTGGTACTACAAAATTACAAACATACATCTGGCACAGTTAAGAGTTTTGGTTCCCCTTCTAGAATCCAACCCAAGCTATAAGACCCAACATTTAAGATTGAGCCTCATGATCAAATTATGCAATTAAATATCTTAGAACATATTTGAATTTTGAACTGCTAATATATTGCAAAGCTTGTGGGATTTTCATCCTAATGCTAACCTTCCATCCTTTTTGAGTATATTCTAAATTTGCGTTTAAGAATTTTTTCCTTTTACTGTATATGTTTTTCCTTTGGTTGGATTCATTACTTGGATTTACTTTCACACATTCTTCAAGTTGTATTTCTTTGTTCTTTTTGGATAAATCAAAATGTTATTAAATGTGATGTCTATGTGAATATGTGCAACCGATACACTATGGAAAGAATGAATAAAATGATTTGCAACGATAAAGTTTGAAGTACGAATTAAACTAATAGTTAAAAGCATGGTAATTTAGGGTTATCCACATTATGATGTGTAAATAAGCTTTACCCCTTGTTCAATTTTTTGTTAGGATTTTAGCAAATGTAATATGCTGCTAGAAATATCAAAACAAAGAGATGGGACTTGTTGATGGAAACACTGAAAGGGGTTGAATTAGCATTTCATTTACAATTAGTTAATTATAAAAATTTTAGAGCATGAACAATAGAACAGTGATCAACAACACATCACAAGAGCAATGCACAACAAATTTTTAGGTGGAAACCCTTTTGGGACAAAAACCACCAAATGTTTTTCTAATATTTTGTAAGTACAAAAATGCTTCATCTCCAACTGAAAGGGATGCCCCAACTCCCTAGTACTCTAGAAAATCATTCAAGTTTATCAGGTAGCTCCAACTCCTGAAAGGATGCTCCTGCATCCTGGTTTTACCAACTCCAACTAGAAGGACGCTCCAATGCCATGGTTTTTTCAACTACAATTGATAGGACGCTCTAACATCTTGCAAACCCCAACTTGGCCTAGCCCCACCCTGCCACCTTGAAGTATTTTCAGGATACAGCCTGAAGGAGACGTCACTCTCCTGCCTTGCACCACCCAACCACCCTTAAATATCAAAGGATAGAGAAATAACTGTGGGCTCCTGTACTAGGGACAATGACCCACTTACAAAGATATTGAACGAAACCCTAATGTGTGCTTTAGATATTCAATGAAAAACTGACTTTTTTAGAATTTCTACCAAATGATGCAACAATTTAACTAAGCATCGAACGACCTGAACAATTTGATATTCTCACTTAGCAATATTACTAAGGGAAATATCAATTTTTCTCAATTTTGTCTTTTTTCATACTTGCACTTAGGAAAAGTGGGTTTGGGGGTCCCACTTGAATTTTGAAGTTAAGAAGAGGCCCAAACATTAGGAGAAGGGGAGAAAATCGAATTGCTGGTGGTAAGTGGGGGCCACTCATGGAGAAATATGGCCCCATAGGAAGTACGCACTCGTTGGAGGGAAATTGGTGGGGGAAAGTCGATGGTTGGGCCCACATGGGCAATTGGGAGGCACTTTGACAAAAGAGGAGGCAATCACTTTTGGACATTCTTGATCATTTGAGTTTTCTCTTAGACTAGCACGCTTGAGCTGAAGCCAAGTCTGCAAGTGTTGTTGAGCACAAGAGGTTTCCATGCGGAAATCTCACCCCTTGCTTCGGTGGACTTCGAGTGCTAGCCCAAGGAGGGAGTCTCGTCCTTTTTAGATCGATCTGGGAGCAATGTAGTAGGAGTGTGGAGGAGTTCCAATAGAAACAATGTAGGGACTGCGCTATCCTTGTTCGTACCACATGTGGGACTTGAGGAGAGAAGGGAGTTTGGGGCTGAGATTTGTGGGGGAGTCTGAGGAGGAGTATTGCTGAAGATTTCAGCCATTTTTGGGACACTCAGCAGCAGAATTCACAGGTGGGTCGAAATACCCAGCAACAGGAGGAGCTAGGGGAAATTGGGCCGAAATTCCAAGGTCAACATTTGGCCAATTCCTTTGTGGGTTATTAGTGGAGAGCCTGAGGTTAATTTCTTGGAATTTTATGGGCACCAGAGGAGGCCCTAACAGCTATTGTTTACAGCCAACAACTCATTTTCTCGACAATTCAGCGCAAAGCCAGAGAGAGAACAACAAACAGTTTTGGGGGACTTGTCTTCATCACTTGGGCTTTGCTAGCTTGCCTTGGGCAAGCCCAGGTGCACACTTTCCATATATCATATTGTAATACCATGCTTTCATAATAAAATGGCTTAGCACAACGCAGTTTTTGGCTCTATATCGTGGTCTAATTCGTGTGCAAGTTTTTCTATTTATTTTTACTATGCATGCTTTGTTTATTACTGTAAATTTTCCTTAGGGTTATTACAGTGGTATCAGAGCTCATAGTCTTGGCTTAGCCTGTGGGAGCAACTTCAGTCTATGACACCTAAAGACCAACAAAACGTAACTTACCAGAGGCATAGGTATAGGAGTAAAGAGAGGGAACTACAAATTACTCCAGATCTAGTGATAGTTGAACCAAAGGTCGAAAGGCCAAACATGGGGGATAACAAGAGAGACAAAAGGAGTAAAGAGGAGCTTCCCCAACATCTTCTCAGGGCCGGGCAAGATTTGTCTAACGGTATTGAGGAGCTGAGGCAACAAAATTGCGATAACAACAGGGGCAAAGGGATTCAAGGGGAATTCCAAATTGGTAAGGGCTTTGGTACTTCGCATCACCAAGGGTGTCATGGCCCCAACACAACCCTCATTCCCAGCACACCACCCAGGTCCATTATTCCCACATCTATCGAATCTGGTGTTGGAGGGTCGCAAGGGAAAGAGGAGATGCACATGGGGAACTATTTTGTGGAGTATCAGTCTTATGGGCCTAAATTTAGAGAGGCCATTACCTTCAGGGACTTTTTTCAACTGAAAGGTAATAACAGGGGAAAAGGACAAGGTGGAGGAAGCTACACTCATGGGACTGATTTACAACACATCATGGGGAGATTGTTCCTCCCAAATTTTGATGGTTTGACTAAGAGCTCAGCGAAAGCATGGGTTGAGAAGTTGGATGTCTACGTCCATCTCAATCAGATGACAGAAGGAGAGGCAATTAAAATTGCCACTTTTCATTTAGAAGGGGAAGCCCATGAAGGTGGTTCCATGGGCTAACCACGATGGGGCATGCCGGAGTGAAAACCTATGAGGATTTCACTAGGAGGGTGCTAGAGCGTTTCTAGAGGAGAGACCTGGAGGAGCATTTTGGGGTGCTGACAAGGCTCAAACATATGGGAAGTGTTGAGGCCTCAACTTAGAGTTTTTGTGGTTGTCAGTGATGGTGCCTGACCTATCAGAGGCCATGAGGGTCTTCATGTTTGTAGATGGGCTAGCAGAGCCATTGACGGGATTGGTGAGGTCGAATAGGCCCACTACCTTGCAGGACGCAGTGGGGATTGCCTGAGATATGCAGGATGCTCTACCTAGCGTAAGAGCACCGTTACCAACTACACAGTGTTTCTAGTAGAGGGGGAGAGACACTAGGGTTCCATCAACAAGAGCCAACCAGGGGTGTTGACAGTTGGATGAGGAGAGACCCGGAGAGACCTCTGGAGGAGGATGTTGTGTTTCACCTATTAGGAACCATGGGCACTAGGCTATAGATGCACAACAGGCAAGGCCCATTACATTGAGGTATTTTTTGACACTGACCTGGAGGACGATGTAGAGTTGGAGGTGGGTGGAGTTGACAATGTGGCACGTGTGGATAGGGGACCACCACCACCACCACCACAAGGGGGAGCTCCCTTCGTACTATCAAGAGGGGTCCTTGCATCTCTACGTGGGGTACCCAAGTGTTTGACCTTGAAGATTAGGGGCATTGTGTAGGGGCAGTGTGTCTCAGTTTTGGTGGACAGTGGGGCTATCCACAATTTCATTAATGCACAGATGGTTCAAAGGAGGAGCATCACAACTGAAGAGTTTGAGGGATTTTCGATTCCTGTGCTGGGAGATAGAACCATGCAGTGCACATGCTATGTTCCCGCCTTGACAATGACCATGGGGAACTATTCAGTGACATACCACTTTTTTGTGCTGGATATGTCAGACACCAATGTGGTGATGGGTGTCCGGTGGCTCTATTCACTTGGCTGAGTCACTACCGATTGGAGCAAGCTAGGTGGAATTCACAGGACTGGATGGCAAATTGGTTTTGCTGCGGGGTATGCACTCTTACCCTCCACAGCCTGTTTCGGCCCACAGGATGGAGGCTGATTTGAGGCATGGTGACATTCAGTGGGCCGTAGAGTTAAGGATTTCTGAGGCTGGGGGTCAGCCCAAGCCACCACACTCAGACATACAGGCCATTTTTGACAGGTACCCGATGGTGTTTGGAGACATATCGCTCGGGCAACCGACTGATCGGGTTTTGAGCATCCTATTGAGTTGGAGTCGGGGGTACAGACCATGATTACTACCCCGTACAGACATCCCAAGGCATACAGGGATGAGATTGAGAGGGCCATTCATGAGTTGTTGGCCCTTGGGCACATTAGGCCAATGTTTTAAAACTCCGACTCCGACTCTGACTTGGCCAAGGGTCGACTCCGACTCCGACTCTGAATCGGCCGGCTTGATTTCAGTGACTCGGTCGTTGTAAAAAATACATTAAATATTTTTTTATTTATAAAAACGCATAATTTTAAAGATTTTCATTCATGTTTCCAAAGTGAAACACACAGCATTAGCTTTGCTTAACATGTAAAACCCTAGCTTCTTGCTATTAATGCTCAAATAGTAAAATACTGCTATATAGTATAAGGGTGCTTGTCACCTAAGACTCAAGAGAGGACTGAGAATCAACTTCAGAAATAGAATAATATTATTTTCTAGTGGGTCCCTCATAATCTGTGCACCCAAATCTCATTTGACAAAAAAAATTCATTAAGGGACTGGCAATTTGGCACCAGATATAAAAAAATTCGATGGTTAACATATTAGACGAGGCATAACTTGGATTTAAGATTTGACCCACCAAGAAATTGTAGCGAATGAGCTAAATTTGCCTCAAGGTATCTAGGAGGCCTTGCACACAATTGCTTTATATGGTTTGAGGAGCACAATACGAAGATTTTTTATTAAATGGAAACTATTTGTTAAGATTTTTTTTAAATATTCAGAAATAGAGGAACATAGGGAAATATACTTGCTTATGAACTAGAGCACTTGAAATGTAAACTAGCAAACTATCAACAATACAATCAAGTAATACAACAGCCTTGAGAAGAATTTCAACAATGACTTATTAAGTTATTATATAAAGATGACGAAATTTCTCAATCCATAGTCAATGCGTATATCCAGAAGTTAAGAACAAGGAGAAGGCACAATACAGAACCATAAACCATGGAGAAAGAAATCCATACAGAACAATTTTGACATTTTTTATGTCCCTGGGCCATTGTACATAACCCGGCCGGGTTAATACGTACTTGGCTGAGCCGGCCGAGTTGTCTAACAACTCGGCCAGCTCGGTATTAACCCGGTCGACTGTATCGTTTCCTAGGCCGAGTTGATTTCTGGAGGCTTGGCTTGGACCAGCTCGACCGAGTCGGTTCCGAGTCGACTGTTTTTAAAAACACTGCATTAGGCCTAGCTCCAACCCTTTTGCTTCATCAATTGTCCTAGTGAAGAAGAAGGATGGGACCTTACACGTGCATCAACTACTGGGCCCTCAACAAGAATACCTTGAAGAACCATTACCCTATCCCATGCATAGATGAGCTGATGGATGAACTGAGGGGGCTAAGTTCTTCTCCAAGGTTGACTTGCGTTCAGGGTACCATCAGATCAGGGTGAGGGACTAGGGCGTCCCCAGGACAGCTTTGAGGTGCCATTATGGGCACATCGAGTTCCTAGTTATGCCTTTCGGGCTAACCAACACACCTGCCACCTTTCAATCCTGCATGAACCACATGTTTCGTGGACAATTGCGGAAGTTCGTGTTGGTGTTCTTTGATGATATTTTGATCTATAGCCAGACCTGGGAGGAACACTTGAAGCATTTGGAGAAAGTGTTGCATATTTTGGAGGAGCAACAGTTTTACGCTAAGCTGTCCAAGTGTGAGTTCGGTTTGACGGAGATGCTCTATCTAGGGCGCATTATTAGGGAGAACGAAGTGAGAGTCCACGAGGAGAAGATCAGGGCCATCCGGGACTGGCTAGAGCCCTGGAATGTGACGGCGTTGAGGGTTTTTGTGGGTATTTGCACCTACTATATGAAGTTCGTGAAGGGCTTCTCTCAGTTGGCAGCGCCTTTCACCGTTTTGACGAAGAAGGGAGTGTTTGAGTGGACATATGGGGCGCAGGAGGCTTTTGAGCACCTCAAACAGGTCATGAGCAGTTGCCCAATGTTGGCACTCCCATATTTTGCCCAACTCTTTGTACTTGAGTGTGATGCATCAAGGGAGGGTGTAGGAATAGTTTTGATGGAAGGGGGACACCTGATAGCTTTCGAGAGTCAGGAACTACTGCCCCACGAGAGGTTGTACTCCATTTATGACAAAGGAATGCTAGCCATCATGCATGCTCTAGCCAAGTTCAGGCAGTACTTGGTGGGAATCAGGTTTTGGGTCAAGACAGATCACAACAGTTTCAGATTCTTCTTGGAGCTGAAATTGTTGTAGGAGAGGCAACAGAAGTGGGTGAGCAAGCTCCAAGCATACGACTTTGACATTGAGTATGTCAAAGGAAAGCATAATGTGGTAGCTGATGCGTTGTCTAGGAGGCCGACTACCATTTCACTGATGAGCATTGCACCAGATTGGAAGGTGCAGTTACTGGTGGACTATTCTAAGGACAGATTTGTATGTGAGGTCCTTGATGGTGGAGTGGTGGATGACCGTTACAGGGTGATGAACGAGGTGATTTACTTTTGGGCCCAGATTTATTTAGTACCCAGCTCCCAATTGAGGGAGAAGATCATGCAAGCTGCCCATGACTCACCATTAGCAGGGCATCATGGGTTTACCAAGACATACAGGGCCATCAAGGAGCGTTTTGCATGGAGGGGCCTTAAGGATGATGTTCTGAGGCATGTCCGGGAGTGTGACACATGCCAAAGGAACAAGGGTGAGTAGACACACCCTATTGGGTTGCTACAACCTCTTCCTATCCCTAAGGGGAAATGGGAGAGTGTGTCGATGGATTTTATTATTGGGTTGCCCACAGTTGAGGGCAAGGACGCATATATGTGGTGGTGGAATGATTGACGAAGTTTGCCCAATTTTTCGCCATCTCAGCCTGGTCTTCAACCTCACAGGTGGCTGAACTGTTTTTCAGGGAGGTATTTCGGCTTCATGGTCTTCCAAAGACCGTTGTCAATGATCGGGACAACATGTTCATGGGGGGATTTTGGAAGGATTTGTTTCGACTAGTGGGCACAAAGCTCACTCAGAGTACTAGTTGTCACCCCCAGACTGAGGGGTAGATGGAGATAGTCAACAAATGGTTGGAGGGTTACCTACGCAACTATGTGACGGGCCATCAACGCGCATGGATATTGTGGTTTCATTTGGGTGAGTACTGCTACAACACAACGTACCACATGTCCATAGGTATGTCCCCATTCAAAGTTTTGTACGGTTACAATGCATTATCTTTTGCGGACGTGATGTTTGGAGACAACAAGGCCCCTAGGGCCAAGGATTGGATACAGGAGCGTCAAGATATCTTGCGGGCTCTCAAAGATAACTTGTAGACTACGCAGAACCAATAGAAACTCCATGCAGATAGAGGCTGAGTAGATATGCAGTTTGAGGTTGGGGATTTAGTCTTCTTGAGACTTCAGCGGTACAGGTAGTCGACACTCAAACGAAAGCGGACCGAGAAGCTCAAGCCTCGCTTCTATGGGCCCTACAAAGTCACCAGGAGAGTTGGGGAGGTAGCATACGAGCTGGAGCTACCCCCAGGGAGTCGAGTTCATAACATTTTTCATGTGTCTTGCCTGAAAAAGGCACTGGGTCAGTAGGTGACAGCAGCTACAGAGCTACCACCCATGGATGATGAGGGGCACTTGGTTCTAGAGTCGGAGGCTATTCTGGACACCCGTGAGAGGCACTTGCAGAACAGGGTTATCAAAGAATTTTTTATCAGATGGAGGAACTTGCCAGATGAGGATGCCACTTGGGAGGAAGAGCAGATACTTCAACATCCTTCATTGATGTTGCTTGAGGACAAGCAATGTTTTGGCGGCGAGGACTATGATATTCTCACTTAGCAATATTGCTAAGGGAAATGTCAATTTTGCTCAATTTTGTGTTTTTTTGTACTTGCACTTAGGAAAGGTGGGTTTGGGGGTTCCACTTGAATTTTGGAGTTAAGAAGAGGCCCAAACATTAGGAGAAGGGGAGCAAATCGAATTGTTGGTGGTAAGTGGGGGCAAATCATGGAGAAATGTGGCCCCATAGGAAGTACACACTCATTGGAGGGAAATTGGTGGGGCAAAGTCGATGGATGGGCCCACATGGACAATTGGAAGGCACTTTGACAAAAGAGGAGGAGGCAATCACTTTTGGGCATTCTTGATCATTTGAGTTTTCTCTTAGACTAGCACGCTTGAGCTGAAGCCAAGTTTGCAAGTGTTGTTGAGCACAAGAGGTTTCCGTGTGGAAATCTCACCCCTTGCTTTGGTGGACTTCGAGTGCCAGCCCAAGGAGGGAGTCTCGTCCTTTTTAGATCGATCTAGGAGCAACGTAGTAGGAGTGTGGAGGAGTTCCAACAGAAACAATGTAGGGACTATGCTATCCTTGTTCGTACCACACGTGGGACTTGAGGAGAGAAGGGAGTTTGGGGCTGAGATTTGGGGGGGAGTCCGAGAAGGAGTATTGCTGAAGATTTCGACCATTTTTGGGACACTTAGCAACAGAATTCACAGGTGGGTCGAAATACCCAGCAATAGGAGGAGCTAGGGGAAATTGGGCCGAAATTCCAAGGTCAACATTTGGCCAATTCCTTCGTGGGTTTGTGTGGGTTATTGTTGGAGAGCCCGAGATTAATTTCCCAGAATTTTATGAGCACCAGAGGCGGCCCTAGCAACTATTGTTTACAATCAACAACTTATTTTCTTGGTAGTTCAGCGCAGAGCCAGAGAGAGATCAACCAACAGTTTTAGGGGACTTATCTTCATTACTTGGGCTTTGCTAGCTTGCCTTGGTCAAACCCAGGTACACATTTTCCATGTTAATTTTTGATAGCATCGGATGTACTCTAAGACTCAAAATTTGTACGGAGGCTAGGACACATGTATTCCAGAATACCCAAAAATCGTTTTGGGAAATTCCACTCGGAGATATTTTTATTAAAATAATTAATTATTTTTAATGGGTGTCTAAGTCTAAACTTAGGAAATTAAAATAATTAAAGGGTATTAATCAAATTGAGGGTGAAACTTCTAGAAGAAGACAGAGATAGAGTCCAAATGATTTGAGCCATTGATCAGAATCTAATCTGGGTCGATTACTCAACTAGAGGATTATAAGGACTTCGATGGGCATTTGGAAGATACATCAGAGAGAATCAAGAGATCGAATTTCTCAGAGAGGGCAACACAATAGTTTCTAGAGAGAAGATCGAAGTGATTCTTGGCAGTGAGGGGCGGGGATAGTTCTAGAGGGAGATTTCCTGATCCAGGAATATATTGCAGAGGAGGCAGAGAGAGATCCAGAAGAGGTAGGGCAGAGGCTACGCTGGTCAGCATATGCTCATGCAGAGGCAACACAGAGCTTCAGAGGGAGTCCGAAATTCAGTTGGGAAGTCGAGTTCCTGAGGCAGAAGCTGGGGTGTGAGACCGGAGAGACAGAGGAACGAAGCTCTAGACAGTGGGAGATCCGAGAAGAGGTGATGCAGATCCCTAGAGAGGTGGACGCAAAACTGTGTAGGATGATGCAGTAGTTGCATAGAGCTGGCGTGGGGCCAGGCATCTAGGGCCTAGATTAGTGTTGGATCACCAGTGATAGTCTGAGGTATCTCACACTAATCTTCTGCCAGTTAGATTCTCTGTATTGGATAGCCAGCAAGGCAACCAAAGATTGTATTCAGAAAACTACTAGTTAGTAATACAAACCCTTAGCTGTTGCACCGGTTTTCCTCCATTGGCTTTTTCCAGGGACATTTGTCCAAAAATAACAGTGTCATGTGTTGTATATTTCTTTTTTGCTCAGTTTCTTGTTTTTGCATTTAATCTAATTGGCGAAGGCTGCAATGTATTAGTTTCGGTATTTGTTATAGGATGCAGTAAATAATTTGTTCAGTAATTTAACAAATAGAAGATAATCAATTGCTGCAGCAGAAATTTGGGTCTACCAAATTTTCACATGGTATCAGAGCATAGGTGAAGCAAGAGATCAGAGCTGGAAGAACCCAGCGCTGAAGAGGAGGGAAGTCGAAGTGCTGCGTAGGTAGCAAATTGAATCCCTAAAGGGATTGTGCAGTTCAGGCCAGGAGGGGAAAATTTTCAGGGGAAAATCTCTCTTAGTGAGTCGACAAAGAGAAAGATTTCCAGATTGAAGTTTTCCAGTGTCAGAGGGAGCAGTGCAGAAGCATCAGAGCATAGCAGTTTTCTGTAGCAATTGCTGGGGTAGAAAAATGTCAAAAGAGAGAAGGAGACACTATTTTGAGGTAATTCTTCCTCAAAGGACTTCCAACCAAGAAGTCTGATTTCTCTATTACTGAGAAGTAGCAGAGGAGTAGATCTACTAACTCCAGCTGGGAGTGCGTAGGATAGCCTAGTGCTGCGCAAAGGAGAGAGGAGGCAGTTCAACATTTCATTGGCAGAGATGGTAGCTAGTGGGTTAAGAGATCAGGATCGGGTGGATGGTGCATCCAACTACGTGATCTAGAAGGCAAGGATCTCATGTCTTCTGGATGAGCACGATCTCAAAACCTATGTCGACATTGTGGTAACTATACCTGGGGATCCAGATCTGCTTAAGAAGTATAAGGGCGAGATGGCAAAGACCAAGCGATTGATCCTCAACGGAGTGAGAGATCACATAGTGTGTCACATTGTCGGCAAAGATATTGCCCGACAGATGTGGGAAGCATTGGCTACACTATATGAAGGATCTTCCGAGTAGCGGAAGATGTACTTGGAGCAGAAGATGAGATCCACATAGATGCAAAAGAGGGAACGCATTTATCCGTTCCTAACGAAGCCTCAGGAAATCCAAGACTCGTTGGCAGCTTTGGGGTCAACACCTCTGCCTACCGAGATGGTGAGGTTGGCCTTGAATTCAGTCTCAAAATAATGGCAAGTGTTTGTCTAGAGTATCCTGGGTAGAGAGAGATTGCTGGATTGGGAAGGAATGTGGGCTGCTCTTTAGCAGGAAGAGATGAGGAGAGACTTAGTCAAGTGCAAACTTGATAGCAACAACAACAGTGGGACGAAGCCCAAGGAGGAGGAAGAAAATGTTGCCCTTGCATCAAAGGGGTAGCAGGAGCAACAGAGAAAGAAGAAGGATGTCTCTAAGATCAAGTGCTTCCGGTGTGGTGAATTTGGTCACGACACTATAGAGTGTCCATTCAAGAAGAAGGACAAGGACGAGAAGCATGATCCGAAGGCTACATCTGCAAAGATCGAGGAAGAAGAGTTTGGCATGGTTGCCTAGATACCTCTAGGAGAGAGGTGGGGTGATCTAGAACTGTAAGTTCGAAAGAATTGCAGATGGGAGGATCCTTGAGGAGCCCACCTCTTGGATAAAAACCTTGCTACGGGAGCCCACCTCTTGGATAAAAACCTTGCTACGGGAGCCCAAATCAAAAGTAGCAGGATGGACCGGGTCAGTTGGTGCAAAGGAGTGTCAGAGCGATAGTTGCAGTCGCTAGGAGCACCAGAATCTGAGCAGCGTAGAGCTAGTGTTGGCAGCAGTGCAATTGTCACAGAGTAGAGTCAGCAGCAATGCAGTGGCTTCAGTAACATCGTAGAGACTAACAACAGCCATAACGCCAACAACAAATGCATCATAATTGCTTTTCCATTACTGAAGTAATAGCAACAGTAGTTGGAGAAGGTTGCAATGCAGATGCAACGCTGGTAGTGGCAGGGCTAGTAGTAGCACATATGCAACATTTACAAGGGCTGCAATATAGATGCAATGCTGGAAGTGGCAGGGTCAACACCAGTACAGATGCAGCATTTGCGAGTAGTTGATGGACAGTGATGTCAGACATCAACAGCGCAGAGGGAGATGTTACAAAGTCAGAGTGATGCTTCAACAGGTTGCATTACTAGAGCACATTCCTCGCTAAGAGCGAGTGTTGATTTCTTGTAGCATCAGATGTGATGTAAGCCTAAAAATTTGCAAGGAAGATAGGACACATGTACTCTAGAATACCCATAAATTGTTTTGTGAAATTCCACCTAAAGACAATTTTATTAAAATAATTAATTATTTTTAATGGGTGCTTAAGTCTAAACTTTGGAAACTAAAATAATTAAAGGGTATTAATCAAACTGAGGGTGAAACTTCTAGAAGAAGATGAAGATCGAGTCCAAATGATCAGAGCCATCGATTAGAATCTAATCTGGGCCTTTGATTACTCAACTGGAGGATTATAAGGACTTCTATGGGCATTTGGAAGATACATCGGAGAGAGATCAAGAGATCAAATTTCTCAGAGAGGGCAGCTGTTAAATTGGCAACTAGGGCCAAACTCCATGTGGGTTAGCTTATTTATGGCAGCTAATATTTTTATTGGATCCCTCTCGTCGAGAGGTGTAGGATTGATCCAAAGATCATCCGATTCCAATAAGTATTTATGGAGATATGAATTTATTTTATTTATGTAATTATAGTCAAGCCGACCAGCACATATGTAGGCTCTAGAAGCCCAACCGACGTGTCTATTCAACCTCTACACTTTTAGTATAAATAGATGAGGATTTGAAGTAATTTGCACATGTATTCTTGAGGTGATCTCCTCTCCACGTCTGGGTTTTTGGAAGGAGAGAACCTAAAGATACGCTGGCCCAAGGGTGATGCCCTAACCGCAGGAAGCCGCAAGCATATGAGGATGAGCAGCAGACAAAGACCTAATACGAGGCACGCAGGCCCTAATCTACGCAGTCAATGGAGTCTCCTTCAATGTAGCAATGACAACATATATTCACATCTATAGAGATATATACATGCTGTAGCATTATACGCTAATCATAAATATATACGCAGAACAGTTATGTTATACGCATATTCCGCAGTAAGGTTAAGGCAGCCGCAGTCATATAAGGAACAACCGCAGTAAGGTTAACGTAGCCGCAGTCATGTCTTACAAGGAGGTCTGGACGCAGTGCAAAAGGAGACCTGTAGCTGTCAAGAGGAGTACTAATATGCAGTATGAAGGTGGCCATAATCCGCTGTCCCAAGGTCCTTATTACGCAGCCCTAATCTGCTGTTAAGAGGCCCATTCATAGTCTTGTGAAGGCTCCTATTTGCTGTCATGAAAGAGACTCCTTATCTGCAGCAAAAGATGGCACTTATTCACAGTATAAGGAGGTCTGAAAGGACAGCATATAAATTTGGATTGCTGTAGGTGACAGCATGATCATTGAAGACATTTAAGACATGCCTTAAGGACTGTGTGAAAGGTTGGTAAGCCACTGCTACATAATGAAGGAATGCGTTGAAGAAATCTGCCCTAGATCAGCTTATGTAAACAGTTGGATGTTGGAAAGGGCTGACAGCAGAGTCAAGTTCTTATAGGATAAAGTATTGCTGCATTGATGGTGCTTGGATGCTGTTTGATAAAGGACTGGAGGCCTAACTTGTTGCTCGGCTAGGCCGCAGGCCATAGCTAGCAACAAAGGCTGTTCTCAGGATTTCCAATTAGACCTGGACAGCAGTGCAGTGGTGGAGTCTCTACTTAGTTCATCACAGCCTTAGAAGGCCTGCCTTATTGACCATATGGAGAATGGAGGATGATGTCCTATCTTATGAAACAGGGACAGCTTATGCAGCAAGAAGACTACAGCGTTCTGGGAATTATATTGAGTCAAGGCTTGACTATGTTTGACTCTGTGTGATGAGCTTCCTGTTGATGATACTTGGATGAAAGAGTCTGTCCAGTTTGACCAGCATTGACTTCTCTGGTCAAGGGTTTTCTACTGCTGTAACAAAATCTCGGATTTGTATATTTGTACTCTCTCTCTGCTGAACTTTGAAGAACATAAAAGAAGAATTGATCAAGGGTTTCCCCACACATTGTGGAGTTTGTCCCTGGCTTGTGCCACATCCTGTGTCCTCTTGTCTTGGCTTGTTTTCTGCGTTTTATATTTATGTTCTATCTGCAGTTTATCGTAATGCTGATGTGATTGCTAACTGTGAAAATTTAAATAAATTGCTCTAGCATAGAACATACCACAAATTAACATGGTATCAGAGCTAAGGCGAAGACAATGCCCAAGCAAGAGTGAAAAAGCAATCACCGAAGACAGTTGGGACAAGACAGAAGGATCAATGGGGTGAAGTCAAAGCAGAGAAGGTTATTAGAATGGTGCAGCAAAACTTCTGATGGCATCACTTCATTAGGAAGTTCAGATCTAAGGGTAGGAAGGAAAGGTAGATGTGTTGGTTATGAGTTCGGCCCTTATGCGAAGGAGTGCCCGAATGACAGAGATGCGGGTCATCAAAGACAATGGTCGACTCTTCCACGAAAGCAAGGAACCCCAAATCTCTTTTATGTACCTGATCGAACCTGATGTCCATCTCAGAAATGGAAGTCAAAGGTTGCAGGGTGGCACTTATCGATATAAAGGTACGTGTTTGAAAATAGATCTTTTAAAGATGTTTTTGAGTTCAGGGTTGTATCAAGTTGCAGGAAGTTCACTAGGGACCATGTCCATTGACTCAAGGTCTGTGAGTCAAATGGTGACTAGGATGCCTGTATTCAAAAGAAGCATGCAGGTACATGTCTGAAATGTACCGAAGGAAAATATTATAAGGGGACCATTCCCCTCATACAGCTGGTTCACAGGTTTGGAACAACTCGAGGAGTTTGAGAATCATGATTAAGGAATCTCATGTATACAGGCGGAAAAAAGCCCTCTATGGCTTGAAGGAAAACACCTCGGGCATAGTATGAGAGGATTGATAGCTTTCCAATGCAGCTGAGATTCACTAGGAGTGAAACCATTACTCGAAGGTTGTGGATGATAAACCTCTCGTACCGGCACCTATGTCTGACAGGTGCAGACCCTCTCATTCATAGGAGACAGAGGGAGTTGGATTCTGAATGTGGGAAGATAAGATGCAAGCTTGTGACTGCCTCGATGATCTTAACTTTCAGAAGTTATATGGTAATGATGCCGGACCAGATTTTGGAAATGCCTCTGAGTTTCATAAACTCATTCGCATTGATGTTCTTGGAGAAGCTCCGTCCGGACATCTGTGTTGCAGTTAGCATGGTGAGCTCATATTTGGTTGAGCCTCACTAGATTGGTGCCAAGAATCTTCTAAGATATCTTCAAGGCACAATCTCTCATTAATTGAGATACACTGCCGGAAATATGAAACCACATGATTATTCGAATGATGAGTGGGCAGGCAGTATGGAGGATCACTAGAGCACTTCTCAGTGTTGTTTGCCTCGATATCCTGAAAGAGCAGAGGAAGCAGAAGTCGGTGACTCTGAGCACCACCATGCTGATAGTATGGCCTTCTGTGAGGCAGTCTGGTTGTTGAAGCTCTTCAGTGAGCTGTTTGTACACATGATGAATACCATTGTGAATCTCTGTGACAACCAGAGATGGGATTCGATTATTGAGGAATCCCGTATTTGACAATTGCTCCAGCAGATAGACATCAATTACTGCCTTATCTGGGATATGGTAAGTCGATGATCAAGGAGGCTCCATCACACTGAGATGATGTACAGGACAGAGCCCTGAGAAAAGATCAAATTAGTGATTTTCCTGAACGACTTGGAGTCGTCGAGAGACCTTTGTAAAAGGGTCCTGCATGTTGCATACATTGAGCTCTGGGAGCTCTGAGGGCTTGCGGTTATTACTGGAGCAACATACGACCACAGGGTGACTCACCCTCCCCTGGTGGTGCGCACTGAAACAAGATGATTCGCTCTCTTGTGGGACAAGATGATTCGCTCTCTTGTGTAGCAGGATTGATGTGTTCTCCTGTGAGGCCTGGATTGATGTGTTCTCCATGGCGGTTGTAGCAGGATTGATGTGTTCTCCTGTGAGGCCTGGATTGATGTGTTCTCCATGGCAGCCTGGATTGATGTGTTCTCCATGGCGATTGTAGCAGGATTGATGTGTTCTCCTGTGAGGACAGGATTGATTAAGTTCTCCTGTCGAGGCTTCCTACCCATGCAGTCTGGGACTCATGGGAAGTACCTCTCATCTGATCAATGAGCAGGGAAATGAAGTTAGGGACCATAGTAATACCGATGGACGCATCGTTGTATCTACCGTACTCCCTACGCTAGGATGTCCTCCATTGATCTGGGATCAATGATACTGGTCTGGGACCAGTGGTAGGAGTTGTACATGCTATGACGCTGACTTCGGGTCGGCTGAGACTGGTCTGGGACCAGTGGTACATACTCCGACACTGACTTCGTGTCAGTGCAGGACTGGTCTGGGACCAGTGAGAGTCGTACATACTATGACGCTGACTTCGGGTCGGTTGAGACTGGTCTGGGACCAGTGGTACACTCTCTGAGCCTGCGATACTGGTCTGGGACCAGTGGTAGGAGTGGTACCTACTATGACGCTGACTTTGGGTCAGTTGAGACTGGTCTGGGACCAGTGGTATGCACTCTGAGTCTGACTTCGGGTCAATGGAGAATGGTATGAGACATTCTCGATCAATTCTTCTTCCTCATAGTTCAGCAGAGCAGAGCTAGCAGAGCCAGCAGAGCTGAGCAGAGCAAAGCAAAGCCAGCAGAGCTGAGCAGAGCCAGCAGAGCTGAGCAAAGATGGGCAGAGCAGTGCAGGGCACTGATGGCAGAGATAGTACAGTCGGACTTATGGATCAATGGATGGAGTTCTCCCTAGTTGAGAGGGAGTGTTAAATTGGCAACTAGGGCCAAACTCCATGTGGGTTAGCTTATTTATGGCAGCTAATATTTTTATTGGATCCCTCTCGTCGAGAGGTGTAGGATTGATCCAAAGATCATCCGATTCCAATAAGTATTTATGGAGATATGAATTTATTTTATTTATGTAATTATAGTCAAGCCGACCAGCACATATGTAGGCTCTAGAAGCCCAACCGACGTGTCTATTCAACCTCTACACTTTTAGTATAAATAGATGAGGATTTGAAGTAATTTGCACATGTATTCTTGAGGTGATCTCCTCTCCACGTCTGGGTTTTTGGAAGGAGAGAACCTAAAGATACGCTGGCCCAAGGGTGATGCCCTAACCGCAGGAAGCCGCAAGCATATGAGGATGAGCAGCAGACAAAGACCTAATACGAGGCACGCAGGCCCTAATCTACGCAGTCAATGGAGTCTCCTTCAATGTAGCAATGACAACATATATTCACATCTATAGAGATATATACATGCTGTAGCATTATACGCTAATCATAAATATATACGCAGAACAGTTATGTTATACGCATATTCCGCAGTAAGGTTAAGGCAGCCGCAGTCATATAAGGAACAACCGCAGTAAGGTTAACGTAGCCGCAGTCATGTCTTACAAGGAGGTCTGGACGCAGTGCAAAAGGAGACCTGTAGCTGTCAAGAGGAGTACTAATATGCAGTATGAAGGTGGCCATAATCCGCTGTCCCAAGGTCCTTATTACGCAGCCCTAATCTGCTGTTAAGAGGCCCATTCATAGTCTTGTGAAGGCTCCTATTTGCTGTCATGAAAGAGACTCCTTATCTGCAGCAAAAGATGGCACTTATTCACAGTATAAGGAGGTCTGAAAGGACAGCATATAAATTTGGATTGCTGTAGGTGACAGCATGATCATTGAAGACATTTAAGACATGCCTTAAGGACTGTGTGAAAGGTTGGTAAGCCACTGTTACATAATGAAGGAATGCGTTGAAGAAATCTGCCCTAGATCAGCTTATGTAAACAGTTGGATGTTGGAAAGGGCTGACAGCAGAGTCAAGTTCTTATAGGATAAAGTATTGCTGCATTGATGGTGCTTGGATGCTGTTTGATAAAGGACTGGAGGCCTAACTTGTTGCTCGGCTAGGCCGCAGGCCATAGCTAGCAACAAAGGCTGTTCTCAGGATTTCCAATTAGACCTGGACAGCAGTGCAGTGGTGGAGTCTCTACTTAGTTCATCACAGCCTTAGAAGGCCTGCCTTATTGACCATATGGAGAATGGAGGATGATGTCCTATCTTATGAAACAGGGACAGCTTATGCAGCAAGAAGACTACAGCGTTCTGGGAATTATATTGAGTCAAGGCTTGACTATGTTTGACTCTGTGTGATGAGCTTCCTGTTGATGATACTTGGATGAAAGAGTCTGTCCAGTTTGACCAGCATTGACTTCTCTGGTCAAGGGTTTTCTACTGCTGTAACAAAATCTCGGATTTGTATATTTGTACTCTCTCTCTGCTGAACTTTGAAGAACATAAAAGAAGAATTGATCAAGGGTTTCCCCACACATTGTGGAGTTTGTCCCTGGCTTGTGCCACATCCTGTGTCCTCTTGTCTTGGCTTGTTTTCTGCGTTTTATATTTATGTTCTATCTGCAGTTTATCGTAATGCTGATGTGATTGCTAACTGTGAAAATTTAAATAAATTGCTCTAGCATAGAACATACCACAAATTAACAGCAGCGCAGTAGTTGCTAGAGAGAAGATCAAAGTGATTTCTTGTAGTGAGGGGCAGGGATAGTTCCGGAGGGAGATTTCCTGATCCAAGAATACATTGCAGAGGAGGCAGAGAGAGATCGAGAAGAGGTAGCAGAGAGGCTATGTTGGGCAGTGTATGCTCACGCAGAGGCAGTGCAGAGCTTCAAAGGGAGTCCGAAATTCAGTTGGGAAGTCGAGTTACTGAGCCAGAAGCCGGGGTGTGAGACCGGAGAGACAGAGGAACGAAGCTCCAAACAACAGGAGATTTGGGAAGAGGTGACGCAAATCTCCATAGAGGTTGATGTAGAACTGCGTAGGCTGATGCAGTAGCTGTGCAAAGCTAGCGTGGGGTCAGAGATCTAGG
Organism: Pinus tabuliformis; assembly: GCA_031772625.1. Taxonomy (NCBI): domain Eukaryota; kingdom Viridiplantae; phylum Streptophyta; class Pinopsida; order Pinales; family Pinaceae; genus Pinus; species Pinus tabuliformis. Next base: position 737,914,456 of record CM062808.1, read on the forward strand.
GCCTGGATCAATGTCGGATTACTAGTGATAGTGTGAGGTATCTCTCACTAATCTTCTGCTAGTTAGATTCTCTGTATTGGATAGCCAACAAGGCATCCAAAGACTGTATTTAGAAAGCCACTGCTTAATAACACAAACCCTCAGCTACTGCATCGGTTTTCCTGCATTGGATTTTTCTGGGGACATTTGTCCAAAAATAATGTCATGTGTTGTGTATTTCTTTCTTGCCCAGTTTCTTGTTTCCGCATTTAATTTAATTGGTGAAGGCTACAATGTATTAGTTTCAGTCTTTGCTGTAGGATGCAGTAAATAATTTGTTTATTAATTTAACAAATAGAAGATACTTAATCAGTTGTTGCAGTAGAAATTTGGGTCTTCCAAATTTTCACATTCCATACATTAGATTGTAACTTCATGCTTTCATAATAAAATGGCTTAGCACAGTGCAATTTTTGGCTCTATATTGTGGTTTGATTTGTGTGCAATTTTTTATGAGTATTTTTTTCTATGCATGCTTTGTTTATTACTGTAAATTTTCCTTAGGGATATTACAGGCAACTTATGTACCTTAAACTAACTGCCTGAAAATATATTCTTCTACTATGGATCTGATCTTTAACTTGTCCTTGATATGTTGATGCCTTTGCCCCTATATTCACTAATGTCTTCAATCCATTTTTGTGCTTCTGCAAGATCCTCAAGCCTTTCCTTAAGATGCCCTTTAAAATTTGCTCAATGTCGTCTCTTCTCTACTATAGATAAAAAACCACTCTTGCTCTATGATTCTGACAAAGATAGAAATAGATGTCCTTTAACTCATTGTGAGAAAGAACTTTGTTTAACTATGAAAATGATCACAATAGAGATGCATTTGTTTCAAGATTTCCCATAGAAATTGCTGCAAGCCAGCTATTGAATCTAGGATCTGTATCTGGGAGACTTGCACAAAATACAGAGATTCTTATAAATGTATTGCAACCCTTGCCGGGAGATTTTCGATAGTGAGCTTTTGCAGTGAGGGGCAAGTATAGCTGGGTTGGAGTATCTTTTGTAGGACCCAGGATCAGCAATAGAGAGGTAGAGAGACACCAGAAGGAGGTATTGCAGACCCAGGAGGGGTTGACGCTAGGCCAGAATGGCCCACGCAGAGCCAAAAGGGCTCATGCAGAGGAAGCGCAGTCTTCCAGTTCAAAAATCCAAAATCTGTCGGGGAGCTAAGATTTATGAGCCGGGAGGGTTGGAAATTGATCTAGAGGGCAGACGATTCCCAATTAGGCTGACGCAGAGCTTGTTGAGGCTGACACAGAGCCTACGCAAGGCCAACACAGAGATAGACGAGAACAGTTGGTTCAGCGGCCAGAACAACCGAAATTTCCGGTTAGAGTGAGGTAATCTCACTAAGTTTTTCTGCCAGTTTATTTTCTTTGTAACTGGATTGCTGGAAGGGCATCCAGAGTTATATTCAGAAACTACTGCTTAATAATAGAAAACCCTCGGAGCTGTTGCACAGGTTTTCTCGCATTGGGTTTTTCTAGGGACATTTGTCCAAAAAATACAATGTCACTTGTGCATGTTTCTCTATTTGTTCTGTTCTTGTTTTGGGCAAATTAATTAATTAAGTGAAGGCTACAGTGTGTTAAGTTCGATAGTTACTGTAGGAAATAGTAAATAATTTGTTTTAGTATTTAACCGATAGGAGAAGTTTAATCAGTTGCTGCAGTAGGTGATTTGGGTGGGATTCTTGAATTTTCACAATCAACACTCGTTGTGAGCAGTTTTTCTCACTCTAGAATGGAGTGCGTATATCCTAGCAGCACTTAAGCAGAAGGGAAGAGGAGATTTTCGACATCCTTTGAAATGGCCACTGCTGGAGTACGAGATCAGGACAGGTTGGACGGTGCTTCCAACTATGTCATCTGGAAGGCAAGGATGTCCTTCCTTCTGGATGAATATGGCCTGAAGCCAATTATAGATGCAGTGGTAGCTATCGCCACGGATGCAAATCAGCTAAAGGAGTATAGAAATGAGATGGCAAGGGTGAAAAGATTGATCCTTGATGGTGTTCAGGATCATGTTGTATCACACATAGCGGCCAAGGGAACGACTAAAGAGATGTGGGATACACTTTCCACACTGTCATAGGGCATTTCGGAGCAGCGCAAGATGTACTGAGAGGAGAAGCTAAGATGCACCAAGATGCAAAAAGGGAAACAAATAGACCCTTTCCTCACCAGGATTCAGGAGATCCGGGACCAACTGTCAGTTGTTGGGGTAGCACCTCAACCCACAAAGCTAGTGCGATTGTACTAAATAGTGTCTCAGAGGAGTGGCAGGTATTTGTCCAAAGTATCTTGGGTAGAGAAACCTTGCCAAGGTGGGACAGGATGTGGGCCGATTTGCAGTAGGAGGAGTTGAGACGGGACCTAGTGAAGAACTCCATCAGTGGCAGTAGCAACAGATCGACGCAGGTGAAGGAGGAGGAGAATGCAGCCCATGCATCAAAGGGACAGGGGAGATAGCGAAAGAAGAAGGACCTGCCAAAGGTAAAGTGCTTTAGATGTGGTGATCTTGGTCACTATAGTACCTAGTTTCCTCTCAGGAAGAAGGAAAAGGAGGAGAAGTAGGACCAACAGGCAACATCAGTAGATATCAATAGGCTTTCGTCCAGGCTAGAGGAAGACTTCGCCATGTTTTCGGATGTACCCCAGGAGTCAAGTGGGTGACTTGGTGTTGTAGCCCTAGAGTGCTATAGAGGGGCAGGATTCTTGTGGATATCCACCTCTTGAATCATTACCTTGCTACGGGAGCCCACAATATTTCAATAGCAGGATGGATTAGTGATAGTAGATGCAACCAGATGCCAGGGTGACAGATGCAGAGTCTAGTTGCAGTCAGATGACAGGGAGCATAGTGCAGAATTGGTAGTAGTGCAGATGGCACAGTTCAGAGCCCGCAGCGACGCAAATGCCTCAGTGACAGTGCAAATACTTGCAGCAGTCAAATACTCGGGTGAGAGATGCATTATACTATTCACAAAGCAGAGGCCAACAACAACGTAGAAGATTCAGAAGGTCAGCACAGAGACTAGCAACAGTGAGGCTCTAGCATTCACATGGTAGGTATCATACTGAACACAGTTAGTTAAGTAATTTGGGATCTTTTTCCATTGCTGATGGAGATACAACAACAGTTTGTAGTGCAGTAGCAGTTGGGAGTTGTAGTGCCAGTAGCAGCACGGATGTAGAAATTCAGAGGGAGTTGCAGTATGAATGTAGTGTTGACAGTGGTAGGGTCAGCAGCATTATAGATGCAACATTTGTGCAGAGGTTGGTGGACAAAATGTCAGACATCAACAACGCAAAGGGAGATGTTATAGAACAATGTGATGCTTCAGTTGGAGGCATTACTAGAGCACATTCCTCGCTAAGAGTGAGTGTTGATTTTTGGTAGCATCGGATGTGCTCTAAGCCTCAAATTTTGAAGGGAGGCTTAAGCACATGTATTTCAAAGAACCCAAAAATCGTTTTGGGAAATTCTGCACAAAAACAATTTTATTAAAATAATTAATTATTTTTAAAGGGACCCTAAGTCTAAACTTAGGAAAATAAAATAATTAAAGGGTATTAATATAAACTGTGGGTGTAACTTCTAGAAGAAGACGAGGATCAAGCATAAATGATCTTAGCCATTGATTAGCTTCTAATCTGGGCTGTTGAATGTCAATGAGGAGATTATTTAAGGAGGCTTGAGGATCACTTGGAAGACACACAGAGGGAATTTAGAGAATTGATTTTCTGAAGCAGAGCAATTGCCAGGAGAATTTCGATAGTGAGATTTTGCAGTGAGGGGCAGGGATAGTTGGGTTGGAGTATCTTTTCCAAGACCTAGGATCAACAGCAGAGAGGCAGAGAGACACCAGGGGGAGGCAGCGCAAGCCTAAGAGGGGTTGACACTAGGCCAGAAGGGCCGACGCAGAGCCAGAAGGGCTCATGCAGTGTTCCAGTGCAGAAAACCGAAATCTACTAGGGAGCTGATATTTCTGAGCCGGGAGGGCTAGAAACTGCTCTAGAGGGCAGACGTTTCCCAATTGGGCTGACGCAGACCCCGTTGAGGCTGACACAGGGCCTACGCGGAGCCAGCATAGAGATAGCAAGGGACTGTTGGTTCAATTGCTGGCACAGCCAGAATTGTTGGGTAGAGTGAGGTAATCTCACTAAGTTGCCAGTTTATTTTCTCTGTAACTAGATTGCTGGAAGGGCATACAGAGTTGTATTCAAAAACTACTGCTTAATAATAGAAAACCATTAGAGTTGCTGCACTGGTTTTCCCGCATTGGGTTTTTCCGGGTACATTTGTCCAAAAAATACTGTCACTTGTGCATCTTTCTCTATTTGTTATGTTCTTGTTTTGGGCAAATTAATTAATTAAGTGAAGGTTGCAGTGTGTGAGCTTCGATATCTGCTGTAGGAAATAGTAAATAGTTTGTTTCAGTATTTAACAGATAGGAGAAGCTTAATTAGTTGCTGCAATAGGTGATTCAGGTGGGATTCTCAAATTTTCATATGGTATCAAAGCATTGTAGGTAAAACAAGAAAGAACAGTACCAGAGACCCATCGCTGAGTAGAAGAGGGAGTTCGAAACCCCAGAGGGTTTGCGCAGTCCTCGCATAACCACCTCATTTAAAAAAAAAACTACTACATTGTTTGCATTTTGCAATGTGAATGAAAAATGGCAATAAGAGGGTGCATAAGAAAGTTGTAAAAAAAATGAAGCTTGCTGTCCAAATATGGAGAAAGCCCTTGCATTGGCTCATGGGCATGAAAGTCATAGCAAATGGAAAAAAAACAAAGAAACAAAATGTTGGTAGGCAAAGAGGCAAGCAAGCATAACCCTAAATCTATGAAAAAATAATTAACATAGGGGTTTTGAAGAACATACCTGTTAATGGAAGAAATGAAGTTTGTCTCACTATTCTTCAATCTTTGATCCACAAAAAAATCTTGGTTGTGATAATCGTTGTTTGATCCACAAACCCTCCTTGACAACCACCACAAAACTCTTCCCCTTCCTTCTCCAACACTCAGAAAAAAAAATGAAGAAAAAAAAACGATTTTTCCTTTTTCTAGTCGCGGCAAAACACGCCAGACGATATTTTATATCATCTCGCGATATTTTGCCGAGATATCGCCGATATCTCGGAAATATCGCGATATTTTTGGGAGCCAAAAATATCGCGATATTTTCTTGGTGATATTTCGGCTCACCGAAAATATCGCGGTATTTCCGATATTCGGTGCTCCAAAAATATTGCGATATTTTCTTGGCGATATTTCGGCTCACCAAAAATATCGCGGTATTTCCGATATTCGGTGATATATCTTTGATATTATCTTCGCTGGAGTATAGAAAGGAGATGGCAAGGGCGAAGAGATTGATCCTTGATGGTGTCCGGGATCATGTTGTATGACACATAGCAGCCAAGGGAATGACCAAAGAGATGTGGGATACACTTTCCACACTGTACCAGGGCACTTCCGAGCAGCGGAAGATGTACTTAGAGGAGAAGCTGAGATGCACCAAGATGCAAAAAGGGGAACACATAGACCCCTTCCTCACTAGGATTCAGGAGATCTAGGACCAACAGTTAGTTGTTGGGGCAACGCCTCAACCCACAGAGCTAGTGTGATTGGCACTAAATAGTGTCTCAGAGGAGTGGTAGGTATTTGTCCAAAGTATCTTGGGTAGAGAAACCTTGCCAAGGTGGGATAGGATGTGGGCCGATTTGTAGTAGGAGGATTTGAGATGGGACCTAGTGAAGAACTCCATCAGTGGCAGCAGCAACAGATCGAAGCAGGTGAAGGAGGAGAATGTGGCCCTCGCATAAAAGGGACAAGGGGAATAGCGAAAAAAGAAGAAGGACCTGTCAAAGGTCAAGAGCTTTAGATGTGTTGAGCTTGGCCACTATAGTACCCGGTTTGCTCTCAAGAAGAAGGACAAGGAGGGGAAGCAGGACCAACAGGCAACATCAGTAGAGATCGATAGGGTTTCCTCCAGGTTGGAGGAAGACTTCACCATGTTTTCCAATAAACCCCTGGAGTCAAGTGGGGGGACTTGGTGTTGTAGCCACAAAGTGCTACAGATGGACAAGATTCTTGAGGAGATCCACCTCTTGAATTGATACCTTGCTATGGGGGCCCATAGTATTTTAGTAGCAGGATGGATCACTGACAGTAGATGCAGCCAGATGCTAGAGTGACAGATGCAGAGTCTAGTTGGAGTCAGATGCAGGGGGGCGTAGTGCAGAATTTGTAGTAGTGCAGATAGCACAGTGCAGAGTCAGTAGCAGCGCAAACCATCTACATACCTTATTTCAGTGAATAAGGTTCCAGAAAGGAGGCCGCATATCTTCAACAGATGAGCCGTAGATGTGATCCAGAAAGGGCTGCAAATATAACTCAAAAATCTCCAACGAAACACTGTGACAAGAAGTCGGAACCCAAATTTCTTGGAGATACATCAGCCGTAGAGATAAATAAAGATAACACATTAGATGTGTTCAGGAAGGAGGCCGAGTAATCCACCTACAAGAGCAGAAAATTCCTCTATGAATGTGCTTCAAAATATGACCTAGATTTGCCTCAGAGGAGGCTGATTGAGCTTAGAAATTGCTCAAGATACACCTAAACATGGGAAAAGTTTCAAACCCTACAAGGTATGGTATTTATGGCGCAACGCTTAGAGTAGGGGTTGTCACCTAAACCTACTCACTCAGTTTAAGCTCTCTTGTAGGCAAGCTAAGGGATTTCATCCCTAAAAGATGGAAAACTAAGGAGAAACTTGTTGGAACAACAAGTCTAGGAGATTTAGAGGTAGGACAATCACTTCTCTTAGGAACTTGAATTCTGATTAGATGGCAAGTTAGATTATTAAATTGAGCAATGTAAGGTAAGATAGATTTAATTAGATCAGTATGACACTTAAGATAAAATAGTGAGAGAACTTGCACATTGATATTCGATACTTCAAGCTACGAGATAAACAATGTTGCAAGGAAAATGTTAGCACAAGAAATCAATAGATCAAGATAATCAGAGATAGGAGCAATAAACTTTAAGAGAACAATTGCAAGTAAATGAAACTTGTGCTTTCTGTTAGTTTTTGTAGCATCGAATATGTTCTAGCCACGAATTTTGTGGAGAGGCTAGAATGCATGAGATCTCCAAAACCTAGAAATCGTTTATGGAAATTGCACGTAGAAATGACTTAATTAGGTTATTAGTCAGTTTTAAAATATTTCCTAAGTCTAAACTTAGGGAATATGACTAATTAATCAGAATTAATTAAGTTATGGTGTGAATGTTCTAGAAACTCACACAGATTGACTCCAAGTTAATCCTAGCCATCAATTAAGATCTAATCTTCGTCGTTGAAGTCTCAATAGAGTATTATAAGAAGAAGTTGATGGGGCTTGGAGAAATCACTTGTGCAGTTTGATTTCATGAGCAAATCGATTTCATGAGTAGTAGCATTCAGTGGCCGAAGAGAGAGCCAAAGAAATCGAAGCAGTGAGAGGGGCAGGGACAGTGAAGCCAGGGGAAGATTTCCAGTTCCGATGAGTGCATTTGTGGAGTGGCAGAGAAGCCATAGTGAGGCTGATGGAGAGCAGCGCAACAGCCTCTAGAGGCAAAGTCAAATTGCTGAGGAGAAGAAGTATTTTAGTTCCAGAAGCAGGGCAAAGGTTCCAGAGGCCAGGAAAGACGATTCTCCAGACAACAGTTGGTCAGACGGCTTGAGGAGAAGTTGTTCCAAGCTGAGAGCGGCAACAATTGCGCTAGTTTGATGCAGTGACTGCGCAGAGGCAGTTTGGACAGCTCAATTTGAGCTGAGGTCAGTGCCGGGATTTTCTTGTGGAGTGAAGAATTTCTCCTCACTATAGTTTCTTGCCAATATTTCACTGTAGGATTGCCATTTTCGACATCCAGTTGTACTTAGATTATTTCACTGTTTGCATAATAATAAAACCCTCAGCTGCTGCACCGATTTTCCCGAGTTGGGTTTTTACGGGGACATTGGTCCAAAAATAATTGTCATTTTGTGTGCTAGTATTTCTTCCAATGTTTATTTCTTCCACAATTTATTTATGTAGGTTGCAATGTGATTGATTCAATATTTGTTGTAGCAAACAGTAAATAAATTGTTAAAAATTAATTTAATAGTTAGGAGAATTATTTCCAGTTGCTATAATAGGAGTCGGGTTTCCTATTTTTCACATGGTACCAGAGCACAGATGATCAGCCGGAGAGCTCAGTAGCGAAGGAAGAGGGAAGTAGATCGAAACCCCAGAGGCAACGTAGTCACCTTGGCCAAGAGGCCGAATTTCTTGAGGAGATTAGATTTTTCTATGTGAGGCAGAAAAATTCGATCTCTCCAGATTGAGGGATTCCAGAGGCAGAGGGAATAACCAATATTTTTCGCATAGAAGATCTCTAGCTAGACTCAGCAGTTTTGCAGCAGCAGAACTAGTGTCGAGACAAAGAAGAGCACACACTAAGGGAAAATATTCCTCAGGGAACTTCTAGTCTCAAGAAGTTGGAATTCCCTTGCAGATCTATGTTGATTTCTGGTAGCATCGGATGTGCTCTAAGCCTCAAATTTTGTAGGGAGGCTTAGGCACATGTATTCCAAAGAACCCAGAAAGCGTTTTGGGAAATTCCACACAGAAATAGTTTTATTAAAATAATTAATTATTTTTAAAGGGGCCCTAAGTCTAAACTTGGGAAAATAATATAATTAAAGGGTATTAATATAAACTGTGGGTGTAACTTCTAAAAGAAGACGAGGATCAAGCATAAATGATCTTAGCCATTGATTAGCTTCTAATCTGGGCCGTTGAATGTCAACGAGGAGATTACTTAAGGAGGCTTGAGGGTCACTTGGAAGACACATAGAGGGAGTACAGAGAATCGATTTTCTAAAGCAGAGCAGCTACCGAGAAATTTTCGATAGTGAGCTTTTGCAGTGAGGGGCATGGATAGTTGGGTTGGAGTATCTCCTCCAGGACCCAAGATCAGCAACAGAGAGTTTGAGAGACACTAGGAGGAGGAAGCGCAGATCCAAGAGGGGTTGACGTTGGGCCGGAAGGGCCCACGCAGAGCAAGAAGGGCTCACCCAAAGGCAGCGCAGTCTTTTAGTGCGGAAATCCGAAAGCTGTCGGGGAGCTGAAATTTTTGAGCCAGGAGGGATGGAAATTGCTCGAGAGGGCAGATGTTTCCCAGTTGGGCTGACGTAGAGTCCGTTGAGGTTGATGCAGGGCCTAAGTAGCGCCAGAGCATAGATAGTCGGGGACAGTTGGTTCAATTGCCAGAACAACCGGAATTGCCGGGTTGCGTGAGGTAATCTCACTAAGTTTTTCTGCCAGTTTATTTTCTCTGTAACTGGATTGCCGGAAGGGTATCCAGAGTTGTATTCAGAAACTACTACTTAATAATAGAAAACCCTCAGAGCTGTTGCACCGGTTTTCTCGCATTGGATTTTCCCGGGGACATTTGTCCAAAAAATACCATGTCACTTGTGCATCTTTCTCTATTTGTTTTGTTCTTGGTTTGGGCAAATTAATTAATTAAGTGTTGCAGTGTGTTAGCTTCGATATTTGCTGTTAGAAACAATGATTAATTTGTTTCAATATTTAACAGATAGGAAAAGTTTAATCAGTTGCTGCAGTAGGTGATTCGGGTGGGATTCTCGAATTTTCACATGGTATCAGAGCATTGCAGGTAAAGCAAGAAAAAACAGTACTAAAGGCTTAGAGCTGAGTAGAAGAGGGTGTTTGAAAAAGCTACAGGAGGCAGCTATTTGAAACCTAGAGGGTTTGCATAGTCCTAGCTGAAGGGCTGATTTTTGAGGTAGTCTCTCTCTGAGTGAGTTGACAGAGAGAAGGGCTACCAGATTGAAAATTTGTTGTGGCAGAGTGAGCAACGCTGAAGTCTCAGCGTGAGGAGCTGGTGGGACATAGTTTTTCTATAGGCCGTTTTGCTGGGCAGAAAGACATCAGAAGAGAAGAGAACCACTGTGAGGGAATATTTTCCTCAGAGGACTTCCAGCCAAGGAGTTTGATTTCTCACTAGTTGAATAGCAGCGAAGAGGGGCAGATCTACAAGCTCCAGAAGGGAGTGTGTAGGCTAGTCCAGTGCTGCGCAAAGGAGAGAGGAGGTTATTCGACATTACTATTTGGCAGAGATGGTAGCCACATCTCCGAGAGGGAGGTGGGGAGATTTAGAGCTGTAGTTCAACGGAGCTACAGATGGGCAGGATGCTTGAAGAGCCCACCTCTTGGATCAATTCCTTGCTACGGGAGCCCAGATCAGAGGTAGCAGGATGGAGTAGTGTCGGATGGTGTCGAGGAGTGTCGGAGAGACAGTTGTAGTGGTTAGGAGCGCCAGAGAGTGAGTAGTGCAGAGCAGAGTTGGCAACAATGCAGATGGCACAGAGAAGAGGTCAACAACAACGCAAAAGATTTAGAGGGTCAGTGCAGAGACTAGCAACAATCATGCTCCAACATTCACATGTTATCATACTGAACACAATTAGATCAGTAATTTGGGATGTTTTTCCGTTGCTGATGGAGTAGCAGCAACAGTTTGCAGTGCAGTAGCAGTTGGCAGTGACAGTGCTAGTAGCAACACGGATGCAAAAATTTAAAAAGGGAGTTGGAGTACGGATGCGGTGTTGACAGTGGCAAAGTCAACAGTAGTACAGATGCAACATTTGCGCAGAGATTGGTGGAAAGCACGTTAGACATCAGCAACGTAGAGGGAGATGTTACAGAACAGTGTGATGCTTTAGTTGTAGGCATTACTAGAGCACATTCCTCTCTAAGAGGGAGTGTTGATTTCTAGTAGCATCGAATGTGCTCTAAGCTTCAAATTTTGCAGGGAGGCTTAGGCACATGTATTCCAAAAAACTGAGAAAGCGTTTTGGGAAATTCCACCCATAAACAATTTTATTAAAATAATTGATTATTTTTAAAGGGACCCTAATTCTAAACTTAGGAAAATAAAATAATTAATGGGTATTAATATAAATTATGGGTGTAACTTCTAGAATAAGACAGGCATCAAACAGAGATGATCTTAGCCATTGATTAGCTTCTAATTTGGGCTGTTGAATGTCAACGAGGAGATTATTTAAGGAGGCTTGAGGGTCACTTGGATGACACATAGAGGGAGTTCAGAGAATTGATTTTCTAAAGCAGAGCAGTTGCTGAGAGATTTTTGATAGTGAGCTTTTGCAGTGAGGGGCAAGTATAGTTGGGTTGGAGTATCTTTTGTAGGACTTAGGATTAGCAACAAAGAGGCAAAGAGACAACAAAAGGAGGCAGTGCAGACCCAGGAAGGGTTGACGTTGGGCCAGAAGGGCCCACGCAGAGCCAAAAGGGCTCATGCAAGGGAAGCGCAGTCTTCCAGTGCAGAAATCCAAAATTTGTTGGGGAGCTGAGATTTATGAGCCGGGAGGGTTGGAAATTGCTCTAGAGGGCAGACAATTCCCAATTAGGCTGACGCAGAGCTTGTTGAGGCTAACATAGGGCCTACGTAGGGCCAACGTAGAGATATACGGGAACAGTTGGTTTAGCAGCCAGAACAACCGAAATTGCCGGTTAGAGTGAGGTAATCTCACTAAGTTTTTCTGCCAGTTTATTTTCTTTGTAACTGGATTGCCGGAAGGGCATCTAGAGTTGTATTCAGAAACTATTGCTTAATAATAGAAAACCCTCGAAGCTGCTGCACCGGTTTTCCTGCATTGGGTTTTTCTAGGACATTTGTCCAAAAAATACAATGTCACTTGTGCATGTTTCTCTATTTGTTCTGTTCTTGTTTTGGGCAAATTAATTAATTAAGTGAAGGCTACAGTGTGTTAAGTTCATAGTTACTGTAGGAAACAGTAAATAATTTTTTAGTATTTAATAGATAGGAGAAGTTTAATCAGTTGCTGCAGTAGGTGATTTGGGTGGGATTCTTGAATTTTCACAATCAGCACTCATGAGCAGTTTTTCTCACTCCAGAATGGAGTGCGTATATCCTAGCAGCACCTAAGCAGAAGGGAAGAGGAGATTTTCGACATCCTCTGAGATGGCCACTGTCGGAGTACGAGATCAGGACAGGTTGGGCAGTGCTTCCAACTATGTCATCTGGAAGGCAAGGATGTCCTTCCTTCTGGATGGATATGGCCTGAAGCCATTTATAGATGCAGTGGTAGCTATCGCCACGGATGCAAATCAGCTAAAGGAGAATAGAAATGAGATGGCAAGGGTGAAGAGATTGATCCTTGATGGTGTCCGAGATCATGTTGTATCACACATAGCGGCCAAGGGAACGACTAAAGAGATGTGGCATACACCTTCCACACTGTACTAGGGCACTTCCGAGCAGTGCAAGATGTACTGAGAGGAGAAGCTAAGATGCACCAAGATGCAAAAAGGGAAACACATAGACCCTTTCCTCACCAGGATTCAGGAGATCCGGGACCAACTGTCAGTTGTTGGGGTAGCACCTCAACCCACAAAGCTAGTGCGATTGTACTAAATAGTGTCTCAGAGGAGTGGCAGGTATTTGTCCAAAGTATCTTGGGTAGAGAAACCTTGCCAAGGTGGGACATGATGTGGGCCGATTTGTAGTAGGAGTTGAGATGGGACCTAGTGAAGAACTCCATTAGTGGCAGCAGCAACAGATCGAAGCAGGTGAAGGAGGAGGAGAATGCGGTCCTCGCATTAAAGGGACAGGGGAAATAGCGAAAGAAGGACCTGTCAAAGGTCAAGTTCTTTAGATGTGGTGAGCTTGGTCACTATAGTACCTAGTTTCCTATTAGGAAGAAGGAAAAGGAGGAGAAGTAGGACCAACAGGAAACATCAGTAGATATCAATAGGCTTTCGTCCAGGCTGGAGGAAGACTTCGCCATGTTTTCGGATGTACCCCAGGAGTCAAGTGGGGTGACTTGGTGTTGTAGCCCTAGAGTGCTATTGATGGGCAGGATTCTTGTGGAGATCCACCTCTTGAATCATTACCTTGCTACGGGAGCCCACAATATTTCAATAGCAGGATGGATCAGTGATAGTAGATGCAGTCAGATGCCAGGGTGACAGATGCAGAGTCTAGTTGCAGTCTGATGCCGAGGAGCGTATTGCAGAATTGGTAGTAGTGCAGATGGCACAGTTCAGAGTCCGCAGCAACGCAAATGCCTCAGTGATAGTGCAGATACTTGCAGCAGTCAAAGACTCGGGTGAGAGATGCATTATACTATTCATAGAGCAGAGGCCAGCAACAACGTAGAAGATTCAGAGGGTCAGCGCAGAGACTAGCAACAGTGAGGCTCTAGCATACACATGGTAGGTATCATACTGAACACAGTTAGTTAAGTAATTTGGGATGTTTTTCTGTTGCTGATGGAGATACAACAACAATTTGTAGTGCAGTAGCAGTTGGCAGTTGTAGTGCCAGTAGCAGCACGGATGCAGAAATTCAGAGGGAGTTGCAGTACGAATGTAGTGTTGACAGTGGTAGGGTCAGCAGCATTACAGATGCAACATTTGTGCAGAGGTTGGTGGACAAAATGTCAGACATCAACAACACAGAGGGAGATGTTATAGAACAGTGTGATGCTTCAGTTGGATGCATTACTGGAGCACATTCCTCGCTAAGAGGGAGTGTTGATTTTTGGTAGCATCGGATGTGCTCTAAGCCTCAAATTTTTTGAAGGGAGGCTTAAGCACATGTATTCCAAAGAACCCAAAAATTGTTTGGGAAATTCTGCACAAAAACAATTTTATTAAAATAATTAATTATTTTTAAAGGGACCCTAAGTCTAAACTTAGAAAAATAAAATAATTAAAGGGTATTAATATAAACTGTGGGTGTAACTTCTAGAAGAAGACGAGGATCAAGCATAAAAGATCTTGGCCATTGATTAGCTTCTAATCTGGGTCGTTGAATGTCAATGAGGAGATTATTTAAGGAGGCTTGAGGATCACTTGGAAGACACACAGAGGGAATTCAGAGAATCGATTTTCTGAAGCAGAGCAATTCCCAGGAGAATTTCGATAGTGAGATTTTGCAGTGAGGGGCAGGGATAGTTGGGTCGGAGTATCTTCTCCAAGACCCAGGATCAACAGTAGAGAGGCAGAGGGACACCAGAAGGAGGTAGTGCAAACCCAGGAGGGGTTGACACTAGGCTAGAAGGACCCACGCAGAGCCAGAAGGGCTCATGCAGTGTTCCAGTGCAAAAAACCGAAATCTACTAGGGAGCTGACATTTCTGAGCCGGGAGGGCTAGAAACTGCTCCAGAGGGCAGACGTTTCCCGATTGGGTTGACGCAGACCCCGTTGACGCTGACACAGGGCCTAGGTGGGGCCAACGCAGAGATAGCAAGGGACTGTTGATTCAACTGCTGGAACAGCTAGAATTGTCGGGTAGAGTGAGGTAATCTCACTAAGTTGCCAGTTTATTTTCTCTGTAACTAGATTGCTGGAAGGGCATCCAGAGTTGTATTCAGAAACTACTGCTTAATAATAGAAAACCCTTAGAGTTGCTACACCGGTTTTCCTGCATTGGGTTTTTCCAGGGACAGTTGTCCAAAAAATATTGTCACTTGTGCATCTTTCTCTATTTGTTATGTTCTTATTTTGGGCAAATTAATTAATTAAGTGAAGGTTGTACTGTGTTAGCTTTGATATTTGTTGTAGGAAATGGTAAATAATTTGTTTCAGTATTTAACAGATAGGAGAAGCTTAATTAGTTGCTGCAGTAGGTGATTCAGGTGGGACTCTCAAATTTTGATATGGTATCAAAGCATTGCAGGTAAAGCAAGAAATAACAGTACCAGAGACCCATCGCTAAGCAGAAGAGGGAGTTCGAAAATGTTGCAGGAGGCAGTAGTTCGAAACCCCAGAGGGTTTGCGCAGTCCTAGCCAAAGGGATGATTTTTGAGGTAGTCTATCTTTGAGTGAGTTGACGGAGAGAAGGGCTACTAGATCGAAAATTTGTCGTGGTAGAGAGAGCAGTGTTGAAGTTTCAGCGTGAGGAGGAGCTGGTGGGACGTAGTTTTTCTGCAGGCCGTTTTGTTGGGCAGAAAGACATCAGAAGAGAAGAGAAGAACTGTGAGGGAATTTTTTCCTCCGAGGACTTCTAGCCAAGGAGTCTGATTTCTCACTAGCTGAGCAGCAGCGGAGAGGGGCAGATCTACAAGCTCCAGAAGGGAATGCGTAGGCTAGTCCAGTGCTACGTAGAGGAGAGAGGAGGCTATTCAAAATTTGTATTTGGCAGAAATGGCAGCCGCATCTCTAGGAGGGAGGTGGGGAGATTTAGAGATGTAGTTCGAAGGAGCTACAGATGGCTAGGATCCTTGAGGAGTCCACCTCTTGGATCAATTCCTTGCTACAAGAGCCCAGATCAGAAGTAGCAGGATGGATTATTGTCGTATGGTGCCGAGGAGTGTCGAAGAGACAGTTGCAGTGGCTAGGAGCACCGGATACTGAGCAGCGCAGAGCAGAGTTGGCAGCAGTGCAAATGGCACAGATCAGAGGTCAGCAACAACACGAAAGATTCAGAGGGTCAGCGCAGAGATTAGCAGCAGTCAGGCTCCAACATTCACATGGTATCATACTGAACACAATTAGTTTAGTAATTTGGGATGTTTTTCTATTGCTGATGGAGTAGCAGCAATAGTTTGCAGTGCAGTAGCAGTTGGCAGTGGCAGTGCTAGTAGCAGCACGGATGTAGAAATTCAGAGGGAGTTGTAGTACGGATGCAGTGTTGACAGTGGCAGGGTCAGTGGCAGTACAGATGCAGCATTTGCGTAGAGGTTGGTGGACAAGGGAGTTCAGAGAATCGATTTTCTGAAGCAGAGCAGTTGTCGGTATATTTTCGATAGTGAGCTTTTGCAGTAAGGGGCAGGGATAGTTGGGATTGGAGTATCTTCTCCAGGACCCAAGATCAGTAGCAGAGAGGCAGAGAGACACCAGGAGGAGACAACGCTCACCTAGGAGGGGTTGACGTTGGGTTAGAAGGCCTCATGCAGAGCTACAAGGGCTCATGCAGAGGAAGCACAATATTCTAGTGCATAAATCGGAAATCTACCGGGGAGTTGAGATTTCTGAGCAGGGAGGGCTGGAAACTACTCGAGAGGGTAGACGTTTCCCAATTGGGCTGACGTAGAGTCCGTTAAGGCTGACATTGGGCCTATGCAGGGTTAGCGCAGAGATAGTCAGGGACAATTGGTTTAGATGCCGGAACAACCGAAATTGCCGGTCAGAGTGAGGTAATCTCACTAAGTTTTTCTGCCAGTTTATTTTCCCTGTAACTGGTTTGCTGGAAGGGCATCTAGAGTTGTATTCAAAAACTATTGCTTAATAATAGAAAACCCTCAGAGTTGCTGCACTGATTTTCCTGCATTGGGTTTTTCTGGGGTCATTTGTCCAAAAAATACTATGTACTATGTCACTTGTGCATCTTTCTCTATTTGTTCTGTTCTTGTTTCGGGCAAATTAATTAATTAGTTAAGGGAAGGCTGCAGTGTGTTAGCTTCGATATTTGTTGTAGGAAATAGTAAATAATTTGTTTCAATATTTAACGGATAGGAGAAGTTTAATCAGTTGCTGCAGTAGGTGATTCAGGTGGAATTCTCGAATTTTCACAATCAACACTCATTGTGAGTAGTTTTTCTCACTCTAGAAGGGATTGCGTATAGCCTAGCAACAACTAAGTAGACGGAAAGAGGAGATTTTCGACATCATCTGAGATGGCCACTATTGGACTACGAGATTAGGACGGGTTGGACGTTTCTTCCAACTATGTTATCTGGAAGGCAAGGATGTCCTTCCTTCTGGATGAATATGGCCTGAAGCCATTTATAGATGCAGTGGTAGCTATCGCCATAGATGCAAATCAGCTAATAATGTATAAAAAGGAGATGGCAAGGGCGAAGAGATTGATCCTTGATGGTGTCTAGGATCATGTTGTATGACACATAGTGGCCAAGGGAATGACCAAAGAGATGTGGGATACACTTTCCACACCATACCAGGGCACTTCCGAGCAGCGCAAGATGTACTTAGAGGAGAAGCTGAGATGCACCAAGATGCAGAAAGGGAAACACATAGACCCTTTCCTCACCAGGATTCAGGGGATCCGGGACCAACTGTCAGTTGTTGGGGCAATGCCTCAACCCACAGAGCTAGTGTGATTGGCACTAAATAGTGTCTCAGAGGAGTGGCCGGTATTTGTCCAAAGTATCTTGGGTAGAGAAACCTTGCCAAGGTGGGATAGGATGTGGGCCGATTTGTAGTTGGAGGATTTGAGATGGGACCTAGTGAAGAATTCCATCAGTGGCAGCAGTAGCAGATCGAAGCAGGTGAAGGAGGAGGAGAATGTGGCCCTCGCATAAAAGGGACAAGGGGAATAGCGAAAGAAGAAGAAGGACCTGTCAAAGGTTAATTGCTTTAGATGTTGTGAGCTTGGTCACTATAGTACCCGGTTTGCTCTCAAGAAGAAGGACAAGGAGGAGAAGCAGGACCAACAGGCAACATCAGTAGAGATCGATAGGGTTTCCTCCAAGTTGGAGGAAGACTTCGCCATGTTTTCCAATAAACCCTGGAGTCAAGTGGGGGGACTTGGTGTTGTAGCCACAGAGTGCTACAGATGGCAGGATTCTTGAGGAGATCCACCTCTTGAATCAATACCTTGCTATGGGGGCCCACAGTATTTTAGTAGCAGGATGGATCACTGATAGTAGATGCAGTCAGATGCCATAGTGACAGATACAGAGTTTAGTTGGAGCCAGATGTTGGGGGGGGTAGTGCAGAATTGGTAGTAGTGTAGATAGCACAGTGCAGAGTCAGCAGCGGCGCAAATGCCTCAGTGACAGCGCAGATACTAGCAACAGTCAGAGACTCGGGTGACATATGCATTGTACTGATCACAATTGATTCAGTATTTAGGATGCTTGTCAGTGGCAGTTGTTGCAGTTGCAGCAACAGAAGATGGAGAGGAAGTTGCAGTGTTGGCAGCAGTTCAATAGAGTCGACATCAACATAGATGCAACACATATCAGAGTTGCGCAGTGGTTGGTGGGAAGCAGCAACTGAACATCAACAACATGATAGGAGATGATGCAGAGACAGGGGTTGCTACAGGATGTAGCAACTCTAGAACACATTCCTCGCTAAGAGGGTGTGTTAGTTTTTGTAGCATCGGATGTGTTCTAGCCACGAAATTTTGTGGAGAGGCTAGAATGCAGGAGATCTCCAAAAATGAGAAATTGTTTCTGGAAATTCCACCCAAAAATGACTTAATTATATTATTAGTCAGTTTTAAAATATTTCCCAAGTCTAAACTTAGGGAATATGACTAATTAATCATAATTAATTAAGTTATGGTGTGAATGTTCTAGAAACTCACACAGATCGACTTCAAGTTAATCCTAGCCATTGATTAAAATCTAATCTTGGTCGTTGAAGACTCAACAGAGGATTATAAGAAGAAGTTGATGGGGCTTGGAGAAATCACTTGTGCAGTTTGATTTCATGAGTAGATCGATTTCCTGAGTAGCATCATTCAGTTGTCAGAGAGAGAGCTTGAGAAATCGAAGCAGTGAGAGAGGGGCAGGGACATTGAAGCCAGAGGAAGATTTCCAATTCTGGTGAGTGCATTTGTGGAGAGGCAGAGAAGCCACGATGAGGCTGATGCAGAGCAACGTAGTAGCCTCTAGAGGCAAAGTCGAATTGATGAAGAGAATCAGTTGTTCAGTTCCAAACGCTGGGCAGAGGTTCCAGAGTCTAGGAGGGATGTTTCTCCAGACAACAATTGGTCAGATGATTTGAGGAGAAGCTGTTCCAAGCTGAGAGAAACAACAACTATGGTAGGGTGACACAGTGATTGCGCAAAGACAGTTTGGATGGCTCAATTTGAGCTAAGGTCAGTGCCTGGATTTTCCTATGGAGTGAGGAATTTTTCCTCACTAGATTTTCTTGCCAGTATTTCTTTATTGGATTGCAAATTTCAGCATCCAGTTGTACTCAAATTATTTCACTGTTGCATAATAATAAAACCCTGAGCTGCTGCATCGGTTTTCTCGAGTTGGGTTTTTCCGGGGACATTGGTCCAAAAATAATTGTTTCATTTTATGTGTGTGTGTGCTAGTATTTCTTCCAGTGTTAATTTCTTCTGCAGTTTATTTGTGTAGGTTGCAGTGTGATTGATTCAGTGTTTGCTGTAGCAAACAGTAAATAAATTGCTAAACAATAATTTAACAATCTGGAGAATTATTTCTAGTTGCTGCAATAGGAATCAGATTTCCTATTTTCCACACTTCCAAGTAAAGATGATACTCAAGAGTCAAAATACAATAAACTTGAAGAGACAAGTACAATGTTGATTTTTGGTAGCATCGAATGTGCTCTAGCCATGAAAATTGGTGGAGAGGCTAAGGCACATGAGATCTCCAAGACCCAAAAATCGTTTGGAGAAATTCCACCCAGATGAAGAAATATTAAAATAATTAATATTTTTAATGGATTTCCTATGTCTAAACTTAGGAAAATTAAAATATTAATGTGTATTAATATAATATGGGTGAGAAAGTTCTAAGAGATGAGGATCAATCCAGTTCTAATCTTAGCTGTTGATTAGGGACTTAATCTTGACCGTTGAATCGTCAACAAGAAAAGTATAAGAGGAAGCTTGAGGGTCAATTGGAGACGCACCAAGAGAGGTTTGTCAGTTCGATTTTCTAGGGTGATGTTTGCTGAGGAAATCAAACAAGTGATCAATTGCAATGAGGGGCAGTTCCGCAGGAGGTCGAATAATACATATCAAAGAGGCAGTAAGGTGCCGAAGGAGGCAGCGCAAAGCCTAGGAGGGCTGACGCAAAGGTTAAGGAGGCTAGCGCAGAGGATGCAAAAGACGGAGAGGCAGACGCAGAGGATGCAGAAAGCCACAGAGGCTGACACAGACAACGTAGAGGGCTGTAGGGGCTGACGTTGGGCTGAAGAGGCTGTGCTGAGGAGGTTCTGTGGGGCAGACTGAGAGCAGATCAGCTGGAAGAGGGTGACGCAGTTCCATAAGAGTGCGTGGAGCATCTTTCGCTGTCCAGCACAAGGAATAGTCAGAGTCACTATGGGGTTGATGGTTTGGTTGTGGATTTGCCGGAATATTTGTCTCCAGATAGACGTACTACTGCCGAGGATATTCTCTGAAGGGTGAGCCATTTTGGCACTCTAATTGTATTCAGAAATCTGCTTAATAATAAAACCCTCATGTATGTTGCACCAGTTTCCCCAAATTGGGTTTTTCCGGGGACGATTGTCCAAAAATAACAGTGTCCCTTGTGTTATTGTTTCTGTTTACTTCAGTGCATGATCTGTATATCTGTGAAGGTTGCGTTTGTGTTTACTTCGATGTTTATGAAATTAAATAACTTGTTAATGTAAAGAACAAGTAGGAGATAGTAAACCAGAAATTGCAGTAGGGGTTTCTGATGTGTTAGATTCAGAAATTTTCACATACAACAATGTAAGGCTTGTAATTATAGATTGAGCTCACAATTCAAATTACCAATGACTAAATGACGAATGAATGCAAGGTATATCTAATGTGAGATGAAAGATCTCAGTCAATTTTAATTATAAATTTATATGCCTAATCTAAGTGAAGGCCTTCTCCTCAATTGTTTTGAAGAAATTCTTAAACAAGGTTGTAGAAAGAAGTCCTGTGGAAGGATGCTAAGGCCTCATTAACTATACCTACCCAGGAGTTCTAATCTATGTTGCGGGGGAGCGCCCCCCCCCCCTCGATCCCGCTCCCAATCCGCGCTCCGGGCAGGAGCGAGTCAGGAGCAGGTCGGGAGCATGCTCCCTAAATTTTTTTTCGCTCCCTGCCTTTTCGGGAGCGTTTTGCCTTTTTTGCAAATTTTTTTTTGTAGTAATGTTTGAAATGCAATTTTTTTTGAAAGAAACAAATAATTTTTGAGTGGGGCAGCTTAATGATCAAGTCTAGGCCCTAGTATTGATATGCTATTCATGGTAATGTTACATTCTTAAAGTAAAAGTGACATTCTCCTTAATATTCATTTTCATCCCTTTTACTTAAATTTTTAACATTACCATGAAATGACTCGGGATGTTTGAGAGTGGTTCCGGCCTCATTGGATTTCATATGGAGAAAGTAGAATTTTAGATTTCATTCAAAATCCAGCAGACTTATCAGTTTTTCAGGATTTTAGGATTGGGGGTTGCAATGTTTCCATTGACTTTTGTCATGTGTTAGGGTATGGAACTCGTATTTAATCAAGAACACCAATCCCTCTATGTACCTTGATGTTACTGACATTGTTTGTCGAACTCCTCTATCATGACCCTCCTAAAAATGTACGCATCACTCAAACAAAATCTTGACTTGACATGCTATGCTTGTTCTATCTTATGTTAATGCTTAGAGGGTGATATTAATAACAAATATCCCTACAGATGCAGAGGTAATGACAATGATACCTTTGGATATTAATGCTTAGAGGGTGATGTTAATGACAAAGATCCTGATTTTCCAACAAGACTAAAAAATTAGACATTTCTCATGGTGGAAAGAGGCCCAAGCATAAGAAATAAATAATAGATTTACTTCTCTTTTCTAGTTTCTAGTAGCTTTTATAACTATTGACTCTTTCATATTTATTATGATATTTTTTTAAACAATATATGACAATTTAAGTTTGAAGTTGGCAATTATAACTCATTAGTAATGAATTATGAATATGATGCTTCATGAAAGTTGAAAGTTGTTTCATTTCATTTCATTTTATAATATTTCATTTCATGTTAGATATGATTTGTTGTAATGGTTACACTTAGCTTACAAGTACAACTTTGGTGATCAATGATGATAAATGTTATATATTGAATTTTGAAAGCTTGAAATTTTAAGATTGATGAATCATGAGACTCAACATGTTGTATGTTACTATGTTACTAACTTGTGGACGTGGTTGATGAAGATTATAACTTCTAGATGATTGTTGTTGTATGGTTCAATCTATGTTTTTTTAATGTTTTTTATATCTAATTTATTATTCTACATGTTTTTGTTGACATATATGTATCAAAATATAAAAAATATATATATTATATAAAAAACGCTCCGGGATTCGATCCCAAACCGGGAGCTTTTGAAAATGTCGCTTCCGCTCCCGTTTTCGCTCCTGCTCCCAAGTAACATTGGTTCTAATGACCCAAGTGCCTTCATTCCTGGAAGGGATTTCCCACTAGAGAACTGCAAGGTCACCTGCTTTAATCATTGAGTAAGGGTCAAGCTTCTCAAATTGGTATGAAGAAGGTGGTCCTAATTTTCTATCAACCAAGATTATGGTTGGAGGTAAATTTTAGGAATGCAAAATTAGATCTAAAATGATAATGCAAATGATGATGAGATTAGATAGTTTCAATGAGACACAATTATGGCAAGATGCTTCAATATGAGCCAATGAAGCACTTTTAGGATTACTCAATGAAACAATTAACAACAATTTCAAATGCCTTAGTTATATTGTGATGATTTTCACTTATATGATGTTACAATGGAAACAAGCGAAAATTTAGATGATGCAAACACAAGTAATGAATGACAGATGAGATTACTAACAATGATTTAATGAGAAAATGCAACTCAAAGACTGAATATAATTAATGATATTAATGAAGGCCTATCTAAACGAGAGCAATAGAAAGGAGTTAGTATGTAAAACCAAAACAAGAGAGGCTAACTAAGAAGATAGAGGCCCCCTTTTAAATAAGGAGGGGTATACCATGGGATTGAATCCCAAGCTGCCTTCAAGCAAGAAGATCACTTTTATTATCAAGATTACAATGAGGAAGAATCCCTTTAAGACAATGAGAAAAGGCCCTTCAAAAAACCTTGAGGAGATTACAAAGATAATGGCACTTTTACACAAATAACTATTCCTCAAGCTATCAAACACCAAAGGGGAAGGCATAAGGCAATGGATAGTATACTTCAATGATGAACAAATTGCACTAGACCTCAAGAAAACCTCGCGGCCTTGATGGATCAGGCCTCAAAGCCCACATCCTAGCAAAATTCAAGGGCTAGAAAAATTTGTAAATTTTATGTGATGAATCTGAAATGTTTTCAAGCCCTTAACTTATTTAAAATCAATGTAAAAAACCCTCAAATTATTATTGCTTCAAATCATAGGTATTCAACCCTCTTGGAGGCTTATGACTAGGGTGAATGAGGCCTTTAGGCCTTGCTGCTAGCCCTCAAAATAATCTTTTAATGATTAGATCCAAAGATTGCTAGTCCCAAGCCAAAAACAAGTGATAAAACCCCTTCAAATGATGAGTACGGGCCTACAGAATTACAAGGGTTAGTCTAATAGATTAGAAACAACAAATACAAACCCAAAAGGCCTGCGACTAGGCTAACCAGACCCTAATATGCCTGTAGCTAGGCTAAAAGTGGCCAATGATGCTAGTGACTAGCCAAAGGAAGGCCTACAAACCAAAACTTGAGCCAAAGATATGTCTATCAATTTGCGAAATGAAACAAAAGTTAGATTTTTGATGAGAAAATGGAGAAAATTATTTACAAAAAATTTCAAGCTCAAACCCTTGAAAAAAATTGAATTTTGAAGTGAGAATAAGGGCTTAAACCCTAGTGACTTCCTTGGGTAAATTTCTTTTGATATCTAGAAGCCACAAAGTGGTGGGTCAAACCCTCGTGGAGGCCTAGAAGAGGCCTTATTCCTTGCGGGCTTGAAGAGAGATGCCCAAAAGGCTAGACGACCTTCCCAAATGAGATGTTGACCTTAAAAACCCTAGCCATCTAGGCTAGGTAACGGCTAGAGCCCTAAAAAATTGATTCTTCCTTGATCCTTTAAAGAAATCAACTTGCAAAAATGAATGCAAGGAGAAACCCTAGACATCCTCTTCAGATTTGCAAGAAAATCAAGCTAAAAACCCCAATGGCTATATGCAAAAATGGAGAAATATGTATAAGGGTTAGAGAAAATTATTTACAAAATTCACCATGATTATGGCTCTTATAAGAACAAATAAATCAAAATAGATGAGAGAAATGATTTTATAAGTGAGCAATAGCCAAGATCTCCACAAAACCAATCGTTAGATAAGTCTTGAAATTTAACAAAGTTGGCTCTTAAGATTTCTTGTCTTGCGAGTTGGCTTGTCCAATCGAAGACTTCCCCTCACAATCAAAATCTGAATACCATAAAGTCTCTACACACTTCAGATCAAGTTATTAGATCACTAGAGGTTAGATAACACAATAAATCTCAAGATCTAGAGATACTTGCTAGATCAATCAACTTAATATGCCTCTCTAAACCCAAATAACTAATGCAAGATACATGTGCAAATAGTTAAAATAACAACTGGCTAATGAAATAATAACTTATAAAATTTAAATTGGATAGAGCATTAAGAACATGATTTAGAAAAATATTACCACAAGAAGCAAAAGAGGAACACCACCATGAATAAACCCCACAATTTTTTTTATTATTCTAGAAAAATATTACAGACTAGCAGAGCTTGATTAGAAAAAAATTTCATGGCCTTTTGATAATACAATGAGGAGTAAATAGCTTCCTTATATAGAAAAATGAGAGCACAAGACCCCTCCAAATGGAAAAACGACTAGTTCCCTTGATCGATGGCTTGATCCTTGTCAAAATAATTCGATCCCTTGATTACTATTGCATAAATATCCAAAAAAAATCGAATTCCTTGATGGGTGTGTTGGGTTGACCAATCTTTGACTTCTGGGTGGTTTTGTACCACTGGAGCTTCTTCAAAAAATAGAATTCTCAAAATTCCCTCATTCAAAATAACCACCTATACCAAAATTTCGATTTTCCCTTAAGGAATTATTTATCTGGCCCAATGAATTTTTGAGTGAGGCTTTCTGCCTTGGAAATGTGACCTTTCTCATATTTTTGATTTGATTACTTTCAAGAAAGGTCCTCAATAATTTTTTGATAATTTTTCCACTTGGAGAGAATTTAATTTTCTTTAATTATTTATTTTTTTTACAAATTTCTAGCTTAATTATTTTCGACATTTTTCACTGGAAAATGAAATAAATAATTTTTCATCATTAACGTATTCATTCACCCCATAATATCATTACATCATATGCAATTATGTAGAAAGAACAACGTCATCAACAACGCAGCGTAAACAAGGATATATCAGAAGAAAATCACACACATAGAGACACCATGATTGGTTGGAGACCAGGGCAAAATCCCACAAGGGGGAAACTCGAAATTCAATTCTTCTTCTTCTATTAGATTTCATTAATTGTTTAGTTGAGATACAAAGTACATTCATGGGAAATATATCTTTACAATAGACCACCCAGGTCAGTTCACAACTTCATTTGTGAACTAACATTCGATAAACCAAGAATACTACAATCATAGTTGACACCTCTCAAGAGTGTTCCCAAACTACCATGCGTATAGCTGCCAAGAGGAATGTGTGGGCCTCTTCTAGATGATGCGTAGAGCTTGGAGTGGAGTTACTTTGCCATGTGTGAGGGATGGGTGGAGCTGAAGTGGAGTGGAGACTCTACTTAACTCTGTTGAAATTTCTAAGTCTATCTATTAGAATTTTTATCTGTATTCTTCTGTTTTATTTCTCCTACTTGTTAATTACAAACAAGTTATTTAAACATATAAACATAGAAATAAACACAATACAGTCTCAACCATCTATAGATCAACAACTGAAAGAAATAGAAAACACACAAGTGACACCGTTATTTTTGGACAACTCGTCCCTGGAAAAATCCAATGCGGGAAAACCAGTGCAACAATTCCGAGGGTTATATTATTATGCAGTCTATCCTTGAGTACAAATGGGTGCCAAATTGGCTCACCCGATAGAGAAAAATAACCCGACAGTAATACCTCTCTATTCGGAAGCAAATATTCAGAAAATCTGCCCCACGAAACCCTCTTCGGCACAACTGAAGCACTGTGTCAGCCCTCCTGGCCTCTGCGTCAGCCTCAAAACACTTTATGTAAGCTCTCTTAGCCACTCCACAGCCTCTATGTCCTTCTGCGTCAATCTTGCTGCCCTCTCCGTGGATGACACAGGCCCTTTGGCCTTTGCGCTGTCTCAGCTAGCCTCTGCGTGGCCTACTCTGGCTTCTGCGTCTGCCTCTCTGCCTCTGTGCTTGTCTCTCAGCACTATTTCTACCTCTTTGTCCAGTACTCATTGCCCCTCATTGCAAACTGATCACTGATTTGGCTTTTCTTAGCAAACCCCGCTCTAGAAAATCGAATGATTGATCACTCTGGTGTATTCTCCCACTAACCTTCAAGCCTCCTCTTATACTTTTCCTCTTGGTCCTTCAACGGCCGAGATTACATCTCTAATCAACGGCTAAGATTATATTTGGCTTGATCCATGTCCTTTAGAACCTTCTAATCCAGTTTTATATTAATAACCATTAATATTTTATTTTTCCTAAGTTCAGACTTAGGAACTCCATTAAAAATATTAATTATTTTAATATCTCCTTAACCGGGTAGAATTTGCCCAAACCATTGCTAGGTCTTGGATATCTCATGTGCTTTAGCCTCTCCACCAATTTTCATGGCTAGAGCACATCCGATGCTACCTCAAATCAATAAACTCTCCCAAAAAAATCTCATTTGATATTCATTGACTTCAAAGAAGATCGTCATGCTGCCATCTCACCAAATCAAACTCCATAATTGTAGCTAGAAAATCGATTTTTCCATGTGTTCAATTTCTCGTGTGATGTCATGTGCCAAATCATCTTTTAATTTCCTCTTGACTTGCTCTTTGACTTAGGATAATTTCCAAGTCATTTCAATGTCATTTTGCCACATTGGAGTTCTCTTATTTTTCTCCATTTAATTTATTGATGGGCTAATTTATTGCCACATTTTCGACAAAACTTAGGAAAAGTGGGTTTTGAGCGTTCATATCTTATTTTTTGTGAAAATTCCTAGATCTAACAATCTTAGGAATCATATTGCAACCAACTGAATCTACTTCACCTAGATCATAAATTACATTACAAACTTATTTCAGATTTCTTCTTGAAATATTGAAGTAAATTACTGAAGCAGCCTACACCAAATTAATTATGATTCTGAAACAAAGAAACTGAGCAAAGAAATACAAACATATAGGACACCATTATTTTTGGACAAATGTCCCCAGAAAAACCCAATGTGGGAAAACTGGTGCAACAACTCTGAGGGTTATATTATTATGCAGGAGAAAATCTGAGTACAATTCTAGGATGCTCAACTAGCAATCCAACACATAGAGAATACTGAACAAAAGATTGGTGAAATGATCTCACCCTGTCACTAGGAGAATCAATGACTGATCCTGCTGAACTAGAGGCTTTGCATGGCCTCTACGCAGAACTGCATCACACCCGGCAGTTTCTGTGTCACCCTGTTGGGTATTACGTTACCCTTCTTCAGGATCCTATGTTGGTTGAGAAAATCGATCTTTTGCCTCCCGGACTCACACCCTGGCTCTCAGCAACTGAAATTCGTCTTCCCTTAGCAGGAAACTTGACTTCTACTCAAGAGGATTGTGTTGCCTTTGCGTCAGCACTGCGTGGGCCAGCGTCAACCTTTCTCTGGACATCTTTCCGTCCTCCCTCTACCTCGTACTCGTCGAAACTTCCTGCTTCCGGTTTCTCACTGCCCCTCTCCTGTAAGAAATCTCCTCAATCGATTTTTCCTCTTGAGAACTTCTCACTTCAGAAAATCGATTTCTTGATCTCTCTTGGTGTATTTCCAAATGACCCTCAAGCCCCTTCTTATATCTTCTTGTTGGACAACCAACAACCTAGAGTAACTCCTAATCAAAGGCTCAGATCGTTTTGACTTGATATCTGTCTTTATTTAGAAGATTCAACCACAATTAAATTAATACCCATTAATATTTTAATTTTCCTAAGTTTAGACTTAGGAACCCCATTAAAAATATTAATTGTTTTAATATAATTGTCTCTAGGTGGAATTTTCCAAAACGGTTTCAGGGTTCTTCGGAATGCATGTGCCCAAGCCTCCCTACAAAATTTGAGGCTTATAGCACATCTAGTGCTACCCCAAATCAACACTCCCTCTTAGCGAGGAATGTGCTCTATTAATATATTGTTGCTGCATAGTGTTTTGACTCTGAAGCATTGTCCTCTGCGCTGCTGATTTCTAACATGTTGTCCACCAACTACTGTGTTGCTACTGCTACTGTACTGCTTCCTTTGACATTGCCACTTTCAATGCTACATCTGTACTATAGCTCCCTCTCAAATGCTGCTAGCACTGCCATTGCTAACACTGCATCCGCACTGCAACTCAGTTGCTGAGAAAAGCAACTGAAAATGCCCAAAATGGACAAGTATCCAGTGGATACACCTCAGTCATGGAACCCTGACTGTTGCTAGTCCCACACTGTCTTCTTAAGCCACTGCACTAGTGAAGCTCTGCATTGTGCCTCTACGCATTGTTGCCTCTCTGCTCTGCACTGCTCACGTTTTGTCTCTACTAACGACTGTATCTGTCACTCGAACACTCCATGGCATCAACTGAAAACTCCATCCCGCTACTACTGATCATGGGCTCCTATAGCAAGGTGATGATCCAAGAGGTGGGTTCCTCAAGTATATGTTGGAAATACTGAGAGGGGGGTTGAATAAGTTATCCTTAGCAAGTAGCACTTTTAAATCTTTTTAGAGCATTAGTTATTCTTCAATTATTATTAATGTTTATGCAGTGATAACAGTAAATAAAAGAACGTAGTGGCACAAGAATTTTATGTGGAAAACCCCCTCCGGGTCAAAAACCACCGAACGTTTTTCTAATAAATTCTTTAATCTTTAGCCCCAACTGAAATGAAAGCAACAACTTCCTAGAATTCTAGAAAAACATTCTTCTCCAGCGTCCACTGGAAGGACGCCCCAACACCCTGGTTTCTTCCGTAGTCAACTAAATGGATGCCCCAACATCCTAGACCAACCTACCACCCTGAAATGTTCACAAGCTCCAACTTGTAGGTGACTTCATGCACCATCCTAGCACCTCCCTGCCACCCTATATAATGACCGAAATGAGACAAGACTGTAGATTCCCAAACTTGGGACAACAATCCATGATACAATAAGATGTACAATTATTTTTGTGTACTTGACCAAATACCCGATCACTCTATGACCTGCAACCCAACCATGACATCATCCCAACAGTCACTCCTATACCTCCCAACACTGCCTGATCGGCTCTAGGCAAAATGAGTCTTTCACAAATGACTCTTTTACAATCTTTACAATGATGACTCTTTTACAACTTTACATTGATGACTCTTTTATAAATGACTCTTTTACAATGATGACTCTTGGCGTTGACATTTCTTCACAATATACAGATGGTTGTCATGTCTTCAAAAGATGTCCCGCTACAATGCTTCCTTTTATTTGATACTTCTACTCTTGAATTCTTGCTTGAATTTTCTTCTACCTACATGCAAAATTTGCCCAGCGAAACCAATCCCAAAATAAAACAAAATACCCTTCAACTTACCTCTGCCTGCAAAACACATGTAAGTGCATAATAATGAATAAATACAAATTAAAATTACAATGCGTACCTGAAGTGTGCTTGTCACTTTTGTTGTTGACTTGTTGAAGCAGTAGACAAAGACTCCCACTCTTGATATAGGCGTGGACTATATGCAAGGCTATATCCAAAACTGACCTAAAGATATATACAATAAAAACTGATGACAAACCCTAGAATTGTGATGGACCAAATTCTAAGTACAACAACAGAGACCATTCTATCAACTATGACAAGACAATTAACATGAACTTACAACATCATATAGATTTAGCAGAATTGGTGTAGCATCAAATGTGTAGTATCAAGAATAGGACATCCGAAATGTGGTATCGAACTTAACTGTGACATATAGAGAAATAGAGATATAACCGAGACCCTGTATGTACTTACGTTGCCCTGCAAAATCATATGTCAGAGATGATACTCATATTTAAAATGTAAACACTAATCATACATACCTTGCTGTAGGAGACTTACCCTTGACTATTGATGTGTGGTCCTTACTGCAGTGATCCTTGAATGTATGCGTTTTCTTGCCTTCTAGGAGCTCGATATTGAATCTGTTGTATCTATGTAATTTCGGATCTCCAAGGTCTGAAATTTTGTCCTGTGGTAGCCCTTTGATACCTCTTTCCAACCCCACAGGTCTGATCAAGATTGGATTCTTCAAGAAAGAGTTATGCCCAATCTCCCACGATGACCTGATTATAGAATGGTCTAGTAGAGCAAACTTGTACGAAGTGCCACGTGTCACTGTTGCGACCTTCAGCCCTAAAAAAGGTACTCAGAAAACTACAGTCCATCCTCTTTCTATGACTATTTATAAAATTTGAATCCAATGCTCAGAGAGAAAGTTATGATGATTTTACCAACATCACCTGTTTGACATGGAATTCGGGAGCCTACAAAAACCCTAACTTGCTCAGATCATATCTCCGAAAATATAGCAAATCAGGATCTGAAATTCAGTCACGAGGTTCATCAAGATTTCGGCTCAAATGGGTTTTAATTTCAGCTTTTGAAGCTTCGCAGAAAAAAAGTAATAGTGAAAATGCCACGATGACCTATTTGAAGCCACAAAATCCATACTAGAGGAGGATATGAGGGTCATTATTTATATGAATGTCTTGGGTTGAGAGGGTCCTCAACAAGTGAACGTTGGAGGGATATTAGGAGATTTTATTATTATTATTAATTATTGACTATTCAATGACCACAACCAATTATGAGTGCCATGCCACAAGCACAAAGGGTTTTAGCCCACTAACTGGGGTTATTAACTTCAAACATGAATATCTCTCAAACTGTGAAGAATTACTTGGTGTACCATATATTAACGAAAACATCTCGACGAGTAGAATCCATCTAGAAGATCCTTGACTCAGAATAGAGTAAGTTGTCAAGTCAAAATGCCCATGCAAGATCGGGGTAGCCCCTGGTGTAGTTTGGTGTTGTAGTGTTTTCTTCTCAAAGATGTACGAAAAGAACCCACTTAAGATTGAGGATGACAAACAATCTCAACAATATAAATGGCTGTTAAACATTGTAGATCTGTAGCAACTAATAGAAACAAAACCTACCAAAGTCCGGCTCTATGCCACAATCATAATTAAACAGCAAAAAGAAAGAGTAATAACTCCTATCATCCAATGGAAACCAGATATACAAAGAATAGTTTTATTATAACACCTATAAAGGGAACAAATAAATGTTACCAGTCCCCCTCTATGGGATGGGTTCTTGGCTATCCTCAAACGTCTTCAACTTGTGTAGAGTCTCTCTCCTCTATAATGTGTAAACCCAACAAAAATATGGTGTGTGACAATGAAAATAATCAGAGTTACAACAGTGAGTGCAACAATGAAAATAATGAAAAGTGAATAATGAATAGAAAACTCTTCTATTTATAACAAAATATTGAGCTATCCTCGAATAATGAGCAATAATAAAATATTATTGATCCCATTCTTGGAATAACCACTTGGAATATTTTATTATATTTGGTTAGGAGGGAAAAAGTATTTAAACTTTTATTTAGAAATAATAAATAAATAAATGATTTATTTATCATCTCAAGAAATTAGTTAAGGAATAATAAATAAATAAGGATTTATTTAATTATTCTTAAGGGATTTAGTCAAATTTAACAAAGAATAATAATTAATTAGTGATTAATTAATTATCCTTAGAAAAAAATAAGATAATTAATGATTTATCTGTTTATTTTTCATGATTGGGTCAAATATGACAAGGAATAATAATTGAACAATGGTTTAATTCATTATTCCTAGAAGAAAATCAAATAAATAGTGATTTATTTAATTATTCTTCATGGGTTTAACTATAAATTACTTGACAAAGGTGGTTTATGAAGTAATTTCTCACAGTGAAAGCAATTTTACTATGGTGAAATTGGCTTTACATGGTGTATTTTGATCCATCTAGTAAATTAGGCTAGATGATCAATTTTTTGGTGATAATAGATTGTCCACCAACGTACGAGTGTTAGGAGCAAAACTTATGACCGAAGTACGTTGTAAAGACACAATCACTAGACAACATAGGGGAGTCAGAGAGAGAGAGAGAGAGACTAATGAAACTGAATTGAAAGAGGATAGGGACAGAGGGGGCGAGACTAATGTAAGTCTCCTTTTATGTTGTGGTACCGGACCTCAATGAGGCGGGGGAGGCATACCCATACCTGCCGAGATAACTTAGTAGAAAAATAATGCTTCGCCCAGAAACATAAAACTGAGCAATGAAGTACATGCTGAATGGTACATGACATGCTGGCATAACAGAGCCAAAAATTAATACAATGTGTCCCATATACATAATGCACCTGGAAAAAAACATGAGCCAGAACTGAATACAACAATATCTGAGTACATGAGATACAAAGGTCCTTCCCTCAAAAAATGGGTGGGAGGGAGGGTAAAACAACTGAAGAAGCCCTGTTGAACAGGGAAGGGCTTTGAAAAACTGAATGGATCATCTGAAGGAGACGTGCATGCTATGAACATTGCGATCTGTAGGAACCGAACCCATCAACTCTGCGTAATTGCATTTGAGGCTATAGCATAATAGGAATTTATCTACGCATGTGGGGGGCTACCTGAAGGGCCACACCCTCATGAGGTTTGAAACATCTCACAGACCCTCGGGAATCACTGGTACAATCTGCTACATCATTAGACCATCAAGTGTATGAATCACAAACATGAAACGAGCAAGTCAAAGGGAAATAATGAGTCCCTCTGTTCGATCTAAGGTGCCGAACAAGAATGGAAGCTGTAACTAAGATACACCTCCCTCTAGGCCGTTTTTTTGGAATGAATGAGCTGATGTAAATAGAATAGGGCCCAGAGGGGATGGGGACAGTATGACTGGAGGCCAAAATGAGCAACACAGGATGAACGTTATGCAAATATGGATGGAACACTATGACATGATATAATGGAATGCGAAACAGACTCCATGAATGCAATGGTGACTCATCACGGATGCTCTGAACAAGGGTGACTCGATGACCCTATCACACAGACTAGGCCCGGTGGGGACCATGAAATCATGAGTAAATGATGGTTACTCATGACGAAAATCGACACGTGAGATGACAAGCGCCAAGGGAAGGTGGTCCTAAAAGTACAAGCTTCGCATATGAAGAACGATTTTGAGAGGCGACAAAGTGACTCTTCTTGGAAAAATGACTTCTTGGTGAAGTATCAAATTATCAAAAACTGAGAAAGACCTGTTATAGTACTCGATGAGAGATTTCCAACGGTGTTGACGGTTCATCAAACTGAGCTACAGTTTGGTCGCAATGTGCGACAAAATCACTGTGGGTTTTCCTATAAAAGGGCATTTTGCCTCCAATTTGAGAGGAGGAGAAGGCCCTAAATGTTGTGGAGATAATAGTAGACAAACTGACCATCGGAATCAGGATCTACGACTTTCAGGCAAGTGGCCTTACTTGTCTAAAGATGGCCTTAATGCTTCTTGGAACAATGGTCCTTGGTGAAGAATTAAGGGAAGAGCAAAACAAGAATGAACTACTAGAGGAGATCTAGAATCATCCTCACCCACAAAGTCAAACATGGGGACTATGTGGACATAGAGTAGAATATTTGAATATATGGTATCAAATGTCTATGATATGCGATGTTCATATGGCTCGCCGGAGAGGCCAGTAGGACAAATTATCCAAACAATGGGAGGATAATCGACCATACCTAGATTCGGTGGGACCTAGGCTGAGACTTAATTGAGAAGATCGCTAGGGAAAACCATCATGCCCCCAAGCATGGGATACTGTCTGCAAGCATATGTGATGGAGGGGATTGATCTGGTATGCAAAGGTGGGAATGATGCCTGCTAGCAAGAGGAGTTTGTGGAGCACCATTGTGTTTTGAATGCTCGAAAAAGGGATTCAAGCATCTCGACCCAACTTGGCATGAGATCCTCCAAAGGATGATAAGGAGATGTAGGGGCCTATGTGCCCCCCAGTATGTTATGGGTGTACTGGGTGTATTTAGAGTTATGGGCTCCAGACACTGATATGATACATAATATGATTATGCATTTTACATGACGATGATGGTTCGCCATTTTTTTTGTTTATGGTTATCTTCTGTGATATACATGTGATAAATGCCAATCTAGAATGTTATTTGCAATGGCATCTACATAGTTATTTTGGGCTCTAGGAACATGACTGAATGTGATGGTTTCAAATTCACGTACCAACAGCGTAACTACCAGATATTTTCTAAATAAGCCTTGGTTATGCACTTGATACACACCATTCAATTGCATGACAAGTAGCAAGGAATCTAAATGAACATGAAGATGAAGGATGCGATGAGTGAGGGCATCGACTAACAAACCTATCACTGCATCATATTCGGCTTGATTATTGGTGGCAGACCCAATGCACACACCGTTCGAAAGGACTAACGTATGCAAGGGGGTGAAAATGGCCCAAGCTGTTGAGGCTAGATTCCTAGAGAAGTGACTTGCACCGTCGGCATGACCGATATACGGTGTGGATGATGGATCCATCTGAAAGGTGCAAAAGACAATGGATGAGATGATGCAATCTACCTAATGTCATGGCAGAAATAAAGACATACAAATCAAAGGGATGTGCTATGAGCAAAATTTCTTGAGGTAGAGCACATTGGGAGAATTAGGAAGGGAACGGCCTTCAGAATCCTCCTAAAATATGCCCCTTCGCCTAAGTGCAAGGGGTAATCAGGGGTAGACATAGCTTCTATGATGTCCTCATCAGAATGGAAGACGAGCGGACAGGAGGAAGACTGGCTACATGATGCGGCGGCGTTACTTGGTGCATCAACTTGAGAAAGAAGGTTCACATATGCATCATCTAGGGTGGTAGACGACGAGCTGGTAGATGGAGGATCTACGAATGTTGAGACTTGGGATTCTGTCGAAAGAGGTTCGATAGAAGTGCATGTAGAAACCTCAGAAAGGTTTGCCTGCGAGGAACTCAAGGATGACGACAGGTAAATGATATGGCTTGTGGTGTTCGTCATCTCAACATCGAGGGGAGGGATCACGATGGTGGGACTAGAGTCCCCCTATTCTGGTTGACTAGGGGTATCAGAATCCATGGGTAGAGGAGTAGGGGTTCCACTACAAGTGACCTTGTATTTGCGAAGCGCTTCAAGTCAATCGCGAAATTCATCGAGACAAGGGCATTAATGGGAATAGTGACCATGATGATCACACAGTGTACAAGGGTGATTTGTGCGCAACGTTTTAAGTTTCTTGGGTGGACCCGGTAAGTTAACAAGGACTTCAGGGATATTTGACTCATGGAACGTTTCATGAACCAAAGGTTTGAGATGAAGAAGCTTGAGACAATTATTGGTGGCGTGCCCAACAGCTTTACACAAAGTGCATAGAGGTGGCGGCTTTGGGGCCTTAGGCGCTGGAGGAGCTTGGGGAGCCTTGTCCTTAGGTTCTTTTCTCTTAGCTTTGCCCCCCTGTCTTGATGCTTTTGCAACAGGAGTGGGTTCCTGTTGAGGTTGTGATGGCACTGAAGCAATGGCAAGGACCGGTTGAACCAGGGTCAAAGCGTGATAAGGTCTTAGCTGACCAGACGGAATGCTTGCAAGGGGATCGATGTACCATACTGGGATCCCCAAAGTCATGTTAGGAAGGACTAGCAAAGCCATGATAGGGACAGAAAATACTCTCGGAGGGGGAGATAAGAAAGGTATTTGGCCTGCAGGGTAATGTCTCGGTGAAATAGCTCGTGGATGGTTGAGACTTGGAGGAACAGTTCCTGGTGGAAACATAGGAGAGGCACCCACAAACGGAGGAGGTCCTGGGGGGGTGGATCCAGAGGGCTCAGATGTGATGGCAACAACAGGGTGCTGAGGAGCTGGCTGTTGATCAGATGTACCAGACTGCTTAAGAGCAGCTCGCGACACTTGTAACATGCAAACTCTCATAGAGTTAGGCTCAGAGATGAGAGGGGGAGGACCAGGGAAAGCACCCAATAACGAGGAATCTTTGTAGACTCCGGGTGAGACAATGGTGAGAGGAAGTGAGGACTACTTATCTGACATTGACAAGATAATGGACTAGGGGGAGGTCACCGATGTTGGCTCGTAGTAAGTCAGCTGATCGATGGTAACAATCTTCCCTTCATGGGCGAAGCACATCTTGCAGAAAACTGCAAATGTGACGATTGACATCGCATATGTGTAACTACGACCTAAGATAATGTTGTAATCCAAAGGGGCATCAATGACTTCATTGTCGACGTGGACAGTCTTGCCCGCAAGGGTCACTGGACAATTGCGGTACATGCCAAGAGGCTGAGAGGAGTGTCCGTCCCAAGCATGCAAAGTGATGGTGGAGGGGGACAACTCAGGTGACTTGAGTTGTTTCCAAACGGTAGCAGACATCACACAGGTGGATGCGCCTTCGTCAATAATGCATCGGGAGATGATGGCATTATAGACTCTAACTGGTATCTGGAAAGCAACGGATGAAGGCAATGGGGGATGTTCTGATGTATCAACTGGGAAGACAATCAAATGATCGTCAGAATGATCTACTACACCCAAGGCAATTAATAGAGCTTTCTTTTGAGATGGGCACGACTAGAGGACTTCCAGCGTCGACATGGCAGCAGGTGATTGCGCCAAGTCGTCTACTATACTATATGTATGGGCAGCTCAGTTAGAAGCCGCATTATGACGTAATGGTCCCTTTGGGATCTTGGGAATGGCTTCAACTTTAGGTTGAGGGAGCTGTAACGTGCCATTTAGTGTCGTAAGAGGCTCAGCAGATGCTTTGGTTTTGGACTCAGTGGCGGACGAAGTCGATGGCTTGTCATATTGACGCGACCGAGTTTGTAAGTTCATAACAGAGGTATTGACCTCATCAGAATTCATCATAAGGATTTGGTAGTCACCAAGACTAGAAGGTTGGGGGGGATGGGATGCTTGACCTGGTTGAGGTTGAGCAACAAGAAATCCTTGCTGAGGGAAAGGATTTGTGAGCATTGTGGTTGAGATGGCACAGGATTCTGAGGTGATTGTTGACCTCTAGAAGCTGC
Organism: Pinus tabuliformis; assembly: GCA_031772625.1. Classification (NCBI taxonomy): domain Eukaryota; kingdom Viridiplantae; phylum Streptophyta; class Pinopsida; order Pinales; family Pinaceae; genus Pinus; species Pinus tabuliformis. Next base: position 737,951,742 of record CM062808.1, read on the forward strand.
TTGAGCTTCCCACATTTGGTGCATCTGGGGTAAGAGAGGACACTCATGTGTATAATGGCCATGTACACCACAACATGCACAAGGCTTGTTCGTACGAATAGCCTTGTTTTGCTTGGGCTGACTGCCCTGTTGCTGGTTGTTGGTGTTAGGTTGGTTCCCCTAGGGTTCACTAGGTTGGTTACCTTGATTACCCTGGTTACCCTTGTTACCTTTCCCCTTATTCTTTTTCTTCAAATTTTGGGGATTGGTTGCACTCTGCTGCGCAAACACTTGACCCTGAGGGGGCGGTGGCTGCTGGGGCTGAGGATGCATGGGAGGCTGCAACGCTAATGCTTGAGGGGCTGGAGCGCTCGACTGTGCATAAGGAGGAGAAACAGTTTGGTAGACAGGTTGGGGCCCTGAAAACATGTTGCTAGCAGGAGGGGCATAAGTGTTGGAGTCACTGGTGCCCCTTGCGGATAGCCATAAGTTTGCACAGTATATGGCGAAGGGTGTGAAAGGTTTCAAACGATATCGTCGACGGCATGAGATGCCCCCGCTGCATTGGTACTTCTAGGATGAGGGTGGTTCGGAATGACGGTATAGACATAACTGGATTGCGCATAAATCAGGTCATTTCTCAGAGCGGTTTGGAGAGCTTCTTCCTCGGTCTGAGGAAAATGGGACGCGGGGTCTTTTCCAATGGGGGATCAAAGGCTCCTAAGAAACCAATCTAGATAGACACGGTCTTCGAAGGGCGGGGCACGACATGTGCTCCTCCTTCGATGCCACTCTTGAACATGGTCGGAAAGGTGAGTGGCGAAGGATTGACGAAATGAGGTCAATAGCTCCGTACCAGTGTCGTATCGGAGAGGTAACTAGAAATATGAGAGGAACGCTTTAGCAAGCATCACGAAAACGGAATGAGATGCGGCGGGCTGGTCTACATACCATTTTGCAACGTCTCCAGTGAGCGTGCGTTGGAATAGCCGAAGACGAATGGAGTCATCGGTAATGGAGTTGGACGAACACCACATGTGGAAGGATCGAACATGGTTGGTAGGATCCTCTCCAACATTACCCTCAAACTTTGGGATGTCTGAGGGAAGCTTAGTTAGCATAGAAGGCCAACCAACATCGTGGTGTATGGGGTCATTTATCAACTGGTTAAAATCTAATAGACTTAACCCAACCATAAAGGGGAGCATGGGGGTTGCTGGAATGGTTCCTGAGACTGTTCCGCTTGATGTGACCACCAGGATAGAACCAGAGCCAACACCAGGTTGGGTTCTTGTACCAGTTGTGGGTCCAGACATGGTGACAATATGCAGTGAAGGAGGTTCGGAATCAGACGAGGAATCAAAGAAACCAGGAGAAGAGTCAGTATGGGGACTTGGAGGACTATGAATTCGAACCCAATGGGGAGGGGTAATATGCCCACGCTGAAACTGGGGGTGAAGGCTTAATAATCTCTGCGACAAACGCCTTGGTGGCACAATGGTGGTAAGGCACTCGTGAAACGGAAATGGTGAAGGGAGATCAACAATATGCCTTTGCCTCAACGAGGGGAGATATATTTATTATGTTAAATCATGGCTTGGCTGTGTAAACCAAGCGCCCTTCACTTAAGGTGTGCTTGTGTGTGCGAGTGTATTTATTGATTAAGCCCAGATCGTGTTTGTAAAAAAGAAAAAAGCTTGTTGGAAATAAATTGAAATTAACAACATAAAATGAATAACAAAAGAATTAACTAAACCCCACCAAACTGGGTTTGCAAACAATGTGTTGGTTGGTGGCTAAATCGACAGAAAATACACTAAAATGGTCAAGAGATCTAAATTTCGGTGTGGCAAGTGACACTAAGCTGCTGGAAAGTGGTGCAACAACAACAAAAAACCAGAGGGGAAGGTTGCTGCAAAAAGATAGGGAGATGGGTGAAACACCTAGGGCAACCGATGGGACCCTAAGGCCAATGACCAAACAAGTTGTAATATGAAACTATGGATGGTGACAACCTGTCTTTATAGATTTGAAACAGAAGGGTACAAATATGGAAAATGTGGCTGAAAGCGCTGCAAAAACTCAAACTACTCACTCAGCTAAACTCCTATAAAGGTGGAAGCGTATTAGAAGCCCTAGGGGGGGCTTGATGAGTAAATCAGAGTAGATCAAGGCCTAAGCGGGATGAGACAGAGGTCAGACAACCCAACAAACATCTCTCTGCAAAACCCAGGAACAGATCTGAGAAAAACCCTAAAACCCAGAAATCGCAGGTACTGACTTGTTTTTTAGGTGGGATCGTAATTTTTGGGCTGATAAGAGCGCTCTGGTCTCCAAATTGCACTTTTTGGGCCAAAAAGTACGATTTCTACTCCGTGGATCGCGGTCGGCAAATCTCAGAAAAATATTATCGCCTTTGTCGCAGCTGGTCCCTGTAACCTGCGGAAACAACCAAAAAGCTTGCAGAAGTCAGAAATTTAACAGATTTAGGGTTAAAAAACTAGGAAACATTAACAGAATTGAAAAAAGAAGAAAGCTTACGCTGAAAACCGAAGGTCACCCAGGTTTCTGGATCTGGAGTATATCCCCAGCAGAGTCGCCAATTTTGTTGTAGTGTTTTCTTCTCAAAGATTGTTGAGATTAGGTATGTTCTATGCTAGAGCAATTTATTTAATTTCTTTTCCATATTAGCAATCACATCAGCATAAAGTAAACTGCAGATAGAACATAAATATAAATCGCAGAAGACAAGCCAAGACAAGAGGACACAAGATGTGGCGCAAGCCAGGGACAAACCCCACAATGTGTGGGGAAACCCTTTGATCAAATCTTCTTTTATCTTCAAAGTTCAGTAGAGAAAGAGAGAGAGAGAGAGAGTACATTTACAACAGAAGTCAACACTTTGACTTATCTAGATCTAGCATAGATCATTTCCTATAACGATGATACGTGAGATCAGTTGAAGACATTCTGCTTCAACTGATTCTCCTAGGTGATGGCTTCTATCCATTTCGTTCATTTGCTGCACCTTACCGTGTAGCACCAACTTGCTGCATCCTGCATCATCATGATGCTCATGATCTTCATGCTGCCCATTCATCATGTTGCGCTGCACCCAAATATCACTGAGTTGATCTCAACATCATGGATCTACACCCATCTGATGTGTACTCAATGACTGGTTTACTGCTCTCATTGATATACAGAGATTTCTATTATGACAGTGATTTCATTATGTCAACAAGGTCTCCAATGAGGTCTACAACATGATGACTATATCTAATATCCTTATCATTACTGAGACAATGACTATTAGATTGTAGTAGCTTTGGTACTGCTTTTCCTTATAAATAGGCATGTGATCTATAGAATAGATCCATGACATGGTCATCCTTATACCAGGTATTCTATAGGAGTACCGCGACTGCATATTGTCATACCTTAACCATGTAATACGAAGACTGTGATTCCAGCGTATATGTAAGATTGTCCAACGTTTACAAACACATTTATAAAACTGTCCAGCATATATGCAAGACTGTCCAGCGTTTGCCCAACGTACAGCATTTGCCCAGCGTCCAACGTTTATATTATTGCCCATCGTATATGTAAGACTGTCCAGCGTATATAAAACTGTCCAGCGGATATGTAAGATTGTCTAGCGTATATAAAACTGTCCAGCGCATATGTAAGACTGTCCAGCGTTTGCCCAACAACATTTATATTATTGCCCAGCGTCCAAGGTTTATATTATTGCCCATCGTATATGTAAGACTGTCCAGCGTATATGTAAGATTGTCCAGCATTTGCCCAGCGTATACATGTTTCCATTGCCTGTGTATATCAGTCTCTATGAACAATGTATGTATGTCTCCATGACCGGCGTAGATAAGGGCATCATCTGCGGCTCATCTTCCACCTTTGACTGCGACTGAGGTTAGCAGATTAGGGCATCATCAAACTAGGCCAGCGTATTCCTTTTGTGACTCTCCTTTTCCAAAAACCCAAGACGTGGAGAGGAGATCACGTCAAGAATGAGTGTGTAAATGATATCAAATCCTCATCTATTTATACCACAACGAGGATGATGAATAGACACGTCGGTTGGGCTTCTAGAGCCTACATAAGAGCTGGTTGGCTTGATAATAATTACATAAACAAAATAAATTCATATCTCCATAAATACTTATCGGAATCGGATGATCTTTGGATCAATCCTACACCTCTCGACGAGAGGGATCCAATAAAAATATCAGCTGCCATAAATAAGCCGACCCACATGGAGTTTGGCCCTAGTTGCCAATTTAACAAAGATGTATGAAAAGAACCCACTTAAAATTGTGGATGACAAACAATCTCAACAACATAAATGGCTACTAAACGTTGTAGATCTGCAGCGATTGATAGAAATAAAACCTGCCAAAGTTTGGATCTATGCCACGATCATAGTTAAACAACAAAAAGAAAGAGTAATAACTCCAATAATTGAATGGAAACCAGATATACAAAGAATAGTTTTATTATAACACCTGTAAAGGGAACAAATAAATGTTACCAGTCCTCCTCTATGGGATGGGTTCTTGGCTATCCTCAAATGTCTTCAACTTGTGTAGAGTCTCTCTTCTCTATAATGCGTAAACCCAACACACATATGGTGTGTGACAATGAAAATAATCAGAGTTACAACGGTGAGTGCAACAATGAAAATAATCAAAAGTGAATAATGAATGGAAAACCCTTCTATTTATAACAAAATATTGAGTTATCCTCGAATAATGAGCAATAATAAAATATTATTGATCCCATTCTTGGAATAACCACTTGGAATATTTTATTATATTTGGTTAGGAGGGAAAAAATATTTAAACGTTTATTTAAAAATAATAAATAAATAAATGATTTATTTATCATCTCAAAAAATTAGTTAGGGAATAATAAATAAATAAGAATTTATTTAATTATTCCTAAGGGATTTAGTCAAATTTAACAAAGAATAATAATTAATTAGTGATTAATTAATTATTCTTAGAGAAAAATAAGATAATTAATGATTTATCTGTTTATTTTTCTTGATTGGGTCAAATATGACAATGAATAATAATTGAACAATGGTTTAATTAATTATTCATAGAAGAAAATCAAATAAATAGTAATTTATTTAATTATTCTTCATGGGTTTAACTATAAATTACTTAACAAAGGTGGTTCATTAAGTAATTTCTCACTATGGTAAAATTGGCTTTACATGGTGTATTTCGATCCATTTAGTAAATTAGGCTAGATGATCAATTTTTTGGTGATAACACTTGGGTTGACATCAATGACAACCATTGATCAATAGGATCTTGCCCATCTATAGCTCTATTGAACTACAGTTCTGTTGAAGAAAAGTGTAACTAGGTTTGGTATTTGTCAATGTAATTTTGATCTTTGTACTTGTCAAGAAAAAGAAATTTTATTTTTGTAAATTATATGAATGAATTTCTTGCTCATTCCATAGGTTTAGGAAAGTCAAAGAGTCAAAATTATGTAATGTACATATGTCGACCTAGTGTCAAGCAACCCTCCAAGACAAGCACCATCCTCCAAAGAAGAGAGCTGCCAACTAAACGACGTGAAAAATAGTGAAGATGACTTCAAAGCATACATAGATTATATGTCGGCTCAATAACAGGGTCACCATGACACGTCGACTTAAATGAGTGGGTCAAACCACTATGAATAAGTGTATAAGCTCAGAGTCAAAGAAAAGCAGTGTTTCGGACACGCTAAAACTTCAAATGGCATAGTGGGATCTTGCATGAAGTCAAGGTTGCAGGTTTCGATTAAAGAAGGTTTGTATAATATTCGATGGATATTACAGTGGCACATGCTCCTAATATATATATGATTACACTGTAATATCGGTACTTTGTCTCAGTGGAAAAACACTCTGTCTCGGTATCCCTACACTGTCTCCACGCAAACATTGTTTCGGTGACGCAATCACTATCTGGGGTTTTAATGATTACATCATTCAACGCCATCGCAATCACTATGAGATATATGTTCGATACTTGGCTGCAGTCAAGGTATATTCTCGGCATTCAAACTCAGTCATACTCTGTCTCGGTTTCATTGTGATTGTAGTCTTCAACGAAGTTATTCAAAATGTAGTCAAGTCTTGGTGTATATACAATAGATATAACCATACCATTCTAAAGCAGTTATATAGTGTTGATTTTGGGTAGCATCAGATCTGCTCTAGCCATGAAAATTGGTGGAGAGGCTAAAGCACATGAGATGTCAAAGACCCAGAAATTGTTTTGGAAAATTCCATCCGGATGAAGAGTTATTAAAATAATTAATATTTTGAATGAGTTCCTAAGTATAAACTTAGGAAAATAAAAATATTAATGGATATTAATAAAGATAAGGATGAGAAGCTTCCAAGAGACGAAGATCAAGTCTATTTTAATCTTTGCCGTTGATTAGGGACTTAATCTCGGTTGTTGATTCATCAACAGGAAAGGTATAAGAGAAGGCTTGAGGGTCATTTGGAGATATACTAAGGAAGACTAGTGAGTTCGATTTCTGGAGCGGGGCTTGCTGAGAAATTCGAACTAAAAGACTGGATTGCAGCAAGAGGTAGTGAGTACGTAACAGAGAGGCACTGACAGTACCGGAGGACTAGTGCAGAGATCAGAAAGGCAGACGCAGAGCCACTTAGGAAGATGCAGAGGCAGTTGCACTGCGTAGTGGCTAGAGGGCCTGCGTGGGTGACGCAAAGAGGCTCATTAAAAAAATATAAAAAAATCATTTTTTCAATTTTATAAGTATATAAAGCATCCACGATTTTTTGACGATTTTTGGGCGATTTTTAGGATTTTATCGCAATTTTTACGATTTTTATCGCGATTTTTTCATTTTGGAAAAAAAACTTGGCGATTTTTTCACGATTTTTATGATTTTTTGGCGATTTTTACGATTTTTTGGCTATTTTTTCAGGATTTTTATGTTTTTTTGGCGATTTTTTCAAAATGAAAAAATTGTTGATTAAATCGCGATGCCGAAAAAATAGTGATTTTCGCAACCAACGAAAGCCAAGAATTCTCCATTAGAACAGGGAGAATCACAGGAAGAAGAGGAGCTAATAGATGCACCTGCTACCAGAGGAAGAACACACCCAGAACTTCGATATATTCTTTGGGATAAAAAAGATTTCATTGGAGCACCGAGAAACAATAAAAGGGAGCGAAGATAGCCAGATAGATATCAGGCCTTAGTAGCTCAGGATGGGGAGCCTTCTAGTTTTCAGGAAGCTGCTCAACATCAAGTTTGGATGGATGCAATGGTGGAGGAGTACAACTCTATAATGGTGAATGAAGTCTGGGAAGTAGTACCCAGGCCTCAGGACAGATCAGTGGTAGGTTCGAGATGGATCTACAAGATCAAATACGCTGCAAACAATAGTGTGAAAAAATACCAAGGCAGGTTCGTGGCCAAGGGGTATTCTCAGAAGCAAGGAATAGATTATGAAGAGACCTTCGCCCTAGTAGCAAGGTATACATCTATTAGAACCGTGATATCTCTTGCAGCACAGATGGGATGGGAGATTCATCAGATGGATGTCAAAACGACATTCTTGAACAGGGTGATAGAAGAAGAAGCATACATTGAACAACTAGAAGGCTTTGAGACACATGAGAAGAAGTCTCATGTATGCAGATTGAAGAAAGCCTTGCATGGGCTCAAATAGGCACCTAGAGCATGGTATGGTCGAATTGATAGCTACTTGCAGAAGATGGGGTTCGTCAAGAGTGATGCAGATTCGAATCTTTCCTATCTGGTTGTAGAGAATGAGCCTCTAGTACTAGTATTATATGTGGGTGATCTCTTCCTGACAGGATCATCCAGGCTCATCGAGGACTGCAAGAAGAATCTAGCCACAAAGTTTGACATGAAGGATTTGTGACAAATGCATTATTTCTTGGGGTTGGAAGTTTGGCAGCAGAAGGGTAAAATCTTCCTTGGACAAGGGAGATATGTTACAGAGATCCTGAAGAGATTCAGGATGCAGCACTGTAGGCCGATGGCTACTCCAATGATCACCAGCTGGAAGAAAATTGATGCATCAGAAGACAAAGATGTTGATCCCACCTTATACAGGAAGCTCATAGGGTCCCTGATGTATTTGGTCAATACCAGACCAGACATTTGTTACTTTGTCAACACCCTCAGTCAATTCATGGTGGAATTGAAGAGGGCTCATTAGGAAGCGGCCAAACATGTTCTTAGATATATACAAGGAACAATCGATTGTGGACTCTTGTACACCAGAAATAAGGATATCGGATTGAGTGGATTTACTAATGTAGATTGGGTTGGAAGTTCAGTGGATCGGAAAAGTATCTCTGGGTACTGTGTCAACATTGGATCAGGGATGACCTCCTGGTGCAGTAGGAAACATAAATCCGTAACTTTGAGGTCAGCTGAAGCAGAATATATGGCCGCTAGCACAACTTTGTGCGAAGCCATATGGCTTAGGAAATTGCTTGTGAACCTATTCAGAAGAAGGATGGAAGTGACCAGGATCATGTGTGGTAATCAGAGTTGCATCAAGCTCTCTGAGAATCTAGTATTTTATGATCAATCAAAGCACATTGATATTCGGTGTCGCTTTGTCAGAGACTGTGTCTAATGAGGAGTTGTACAGTTGAGCTACACTCCTACAGGAGAACATGTGGCATACATCCTTACCAAGGCCCTTGGAAGAACAAAGTTTGCTTATTTCAGGGACAAGATGGGGATGATAAAGAATCCATTTCAGTAGCAGAAATGGGTATGGTGTTGCAATGTAGATATAGTGTTGGGAGGAAGGACCGGCAATAGCACAAATGCAGTGTTGGGAGGAAGGAACAACAACAACACAAATGTAGAGGGCGCTGTAGTACAGATGTAGCAGTGGCAATGGTGGAAGCCGTGGGTAGCAGTACAGAAGGCAACAGTGCAGAGGATGTTGGGCAGCAAGCCAAGCATCAACACAGGTACCAGTGTCGGATGATCACAGTAATGTTCAGTTGTGGAGCATTACTAGAGCACATTCCTCGCTAAGAGGGAGTGTTGATTTGAGGTAGCATTGAATGTGCTCCAGCTATGAAAATTGGTGGAGAGGCTAAAGCACTTGAGATCTCAAAGACCCAGAAATCGTTTTGGAAAATTCCATTTGGATGAGGAGTTATTAAAATAATTAGAATTTTTAATGAGTTCCTAAGTCTAAATTTAGGAAAATAAAAATATTAATGGGTATTAATAAAGATAAGGATGAGAAGCTTCTAAGAGACAAAGATCAAGTCTATTTTAATCTTAGCCGTTGATTAGGGACTTAATCTCGGCTGTTGATTCATGAACAAGAAAATTATAAGAGAAGGCTTGAAGGTCAGTTGGACTGTAACAACCTATTTATAAATATAGAGAACGCAAGAATAATAGCAGGCATACGATGCATGCATATGATAGCTACATATTCATGTGTCGCATACACCGCACTAGTATTTATATACTAAATTAACTATAAGTACTAAATACCATGACACTTGTTCGAATAGAGGTTCTACTCATCCATCAACACCCATATTGCTTAATGTATGGGTAGATATTAAAAGAGGGCTATATAAATTATATATTTTAGATTATTAATAAAAATTATATTAATAAATTAATAAAATAATTAAAAATATATATAAGAAATTAATTAAAAAGGGTACTTAGTATAATGTTATAATCTTTATATTAAAAGGAGTACTTTAATAAAACATAATGTGATTTATTAAATCATAAAATATCTATATACGTGACCTTTAAAAGAAATATGGAGATGATACGTGACATGGGAGGGTGTCACCAATAAAGTAAGTGGTGGGCTGCTGGTGGAAGAGCGACCACCACTAAGAAATTGGATAAAAACCACGGAACAAAAATTTAGAAAGGGGACAGAGGGAAGAGGAAGGTAAAAACAGGGAGCGAAGGAAATCTGAAGGAGGAGGAACATCATCTACGGAAATTATCCACAGGAAGAGCCTGATTCGTTCTGAGGTTCTGGGCACGGGGGAACAGTGGGCTTCAACTAAGAAGCTTACTGGATTGAGTAGCCAGCTTTTGCTCAGTTTTGCTGGGTGGATTCGGTCTTTTGGTAACCAAAGCAGGGAGTTGGAGGCATCATCAACCGCAAGCGCACAGGTAGGTACCCTCAACAGTTCTGTTAGATAATCTGTTAATTAATTTTGTAAGATTTCAGGAAAATAATTATAGGTTCAGGATAAAATCTCCTTTATTGTTTTTACATCTGTTTTACGGTCCTGTCATTGAAATATACTGAGGGAGACCAGTCAGTTCGATTTTTGGAGCGGGGCTTGCTGAGAAATTCGAACTAGAAGACTGGACTGCAGCAAGAGGTAGTGAGTACGTAACAAAGAGGTAGGGACAGTATCAGAGGACTAGCACAGAGATCAGAGAGGCAGACGCAGAGGCAGCTGGATTGCGCAGTGATTGGAGGGCCTGCGTGGGTTGCAGAGAGGCCAAGTGCTGACGCAATGAGGCAGAGTGCTGACGTAAAGGGTCTGGGAGCTGCGCAGAGGCTAGCTGGACTAACGCTGAGCCTAGGGGACGTGCCAGAGGATTTATCTCTTATGGGTGAGCCAGTTTCGCACCCTAGTTGTACTCAATAAAAGTTGATTAATAAAATCCTCCTCCGCTGCACCGGTTTTCCCGCATTGGGCTTTTTCGGGGACAATTGTCCAAAAATAACTGTGTTGATGTGTTTGATTCTTGTGCATGTTTCTGTATAATGGTGTGATATCTGCAGTATAATTTATTTTAATATTTATTGAAGGGATTTCGTAAATAACTTATTGGAAAATAAGTAGGTAAAATAAATCAGTTGCTGCAGTAATAGAATTTTCACATACAGTGATCACTGTTCTTATGCATTGGTAAGTATAATCTCAATGCAAGAAGAGCACAGTCATAGTCTCAATAAAAGTAAGAAGGAGGAGCGTTGTAATCATTGTTATGAAAAGGATCTAAGTAATCCTATAGGAATACTTTGTCTTGAGATACAACAACAGTCAAGATCTTGGTGGTGCAGACACAATGATGATCTCAGAAAAAGTACAGTGATGATGACGATCACAGCTAAGCAAGGAGAGGATTGGTGTTTTGTTTTTGGAGTGGCTCAATCAATCAAGTGTCATGATCTTGGTCATCAATTGGAATCTCTCATTAGGGGAGTTTTGAGGTCTAAAATGGGCCTCCAAGAAAAATGTACAACCAAAATAAACTTTATAAGGACCAATAGGATTCAAGATGATGATGTCAACCATGGGGGATGATTCACCATTTTTGGAGTAAAAAAGTAAAAAGATTAAAAAATAATAAAATAATAAAACTACTTTTTCAACTCGTATTTTCAACTCATCTCCTTAAGGTTTTACTCAAATTTCAAGTGGGAGGATGAAAAATTTAATCCCTCATCCAATGAGTACCCATGTTGCATACTTTCGATGTACCCTACTACACGAAAAATGAAAAATACATGAAAAAACATGATTGCAATCACGTTTTTCATGTATTTCTCATTTTTCATGTAGTAGGGTCCATCGAAAGTATTGAACATGACTACTCCTTGGATGAGGAATCAAATTCTCCATCCAACGAGTGGTTCTGCTCGAAATTTGAGTAAACCCATAGGGAGATAAGTTGAAAATACGAGTTGAAAAAATAGTTTTTGCTTTTTTCCCTCTAAAATTTGATGATGTCATGTAATTTTATTTTATTATTTCCACTATTATTTTATAATTTCCTTAGGAGGTCCATTTTAGACCTCAAAAATCCCCTAATGATAAGAAGAATTTTGTGTGGGTTTTCCTCTCCAAGTGGGAGAGGTTTTGGCCCTGGCAGAATGCCAACACTTTGTGTTTTTGTCTTTTTGTTTTTGGTAACTATTTAAAGAACTAAAGAAGACACACTCTAAGATAAGAAAAAGTCAAATACTTCACAAATAGTTATAGTGCAAGAAGAATCTCATTAATTCAATCTTCCCTAGATTCTTCAACATGGTATCAGAGCTATGGTTACAATCAGACGAAGGGCAGAACAGAGACATTCAAGGATCAAATTTTTAGCAGGGAATCAAAGCAAGCTGAAAGGATGTCAAGATCTACATTGTAGAATCAAACCCTAATCCTGATCAAACCCTAGATCAAAGAGTAGTCTACAACAACAAGAGATCTTGTCTCCATTGTTGTCATCAAAAGGCCATCAAGGCACTCATCAAGTTGTCCATAAAGAAAGATAGCTCAAAGGACCTCAAAATGAAGATCACATCAGCTTGAAGAAAGTTGAAACCCTAGCAGCAATCCTGATCTATACTACGAAAGAAGAACATCTGATGAAGCAGCAAATCATCTATTGATGAAAGGCTTTCTCATTTGAAAAAGGATCATCAAAGAAGAAGTCCTGATACATGTTCTTCATCAACATGATCAAAGTGAAGATTTTGTCTTCACAAATCAAGTATCTTTTATAATCAAGTTAGGTTAAATGACTTCATGTCTACAAGGAGATCTATGAATCAATTGGGTTATCGAAATTCCTTGCATAAGAAAGTAGGATAGATACAATCCCTAGAAGAGAAGTCATTGATGTCTCTGCAAAAGGTCTATGAAGGAGAAGCATTGTTTGAATGCGTCAAGAAGACTCATAGGATTTGTATGAAATCACTTAAAGGTCCTTGCATGGAAAAAGGAGGATTGTAATTATCCTCATAGTTAAGAGAAGTCAGTGAACATATCAAGGTCTCCTTTGAATTCGTGGGAGGGAACTCTTGAGGTTCTCTCGTCCCTATGTAGCAAGAAAGGAGACATAAAAGAGACATGTGAAATACTAGAAGGTATACTATCTGAAATGAAGTAAATAAGATCATATCACTTAGATCTAATTGAAGGTATCAAAGAATGAAGGAATATCTTCATGAAATCTCAATTGAGAGATCTAGGAAAGATGATAAGAGGGTACTCACCATTGATAAGCGAGGTAACTAATGTCAGTGAACAAGAAGGTTACCTCATTCGGCAATTTGTGGTCTCTATGCTAGATAGAGAAAGACAAGTTGTAGACAAAAGTATTAAAGGTTAAAGAACTCAATCATGTGCAGAAAGGAAAGAAAGGTTTGGTCCTCAATCAAGACAAAATAGTATAAGGTTCAATGCTATATGGAAAGAAGTTCATATCGCCAGAAAGACTGAGGAATTTGAAGAAAAGGGCCAAGGAAAGAGAGAGTAACAAATCTCCGCTATGAGTGAGATGGTATTCCTCACAAAAGGGGTCCTATCATAAGCTCCTAAATCTTTAGATATGATCATGATAATAAGATGCATTGTGGCATCATGAAAGAATTGGAAGCAAGAGCTCGTGGGAAGCATGAAGGACAAAATCCACTACAGTCAAACATTAAAGGATATAGCAGGAACCTCATTGGACATTGAAGGAAAGAAAGGAGTCATCTAATGCTCATCATACATCAAGTCAAAAAGGAAACATCTACCTATTGGCGATATACAAGATCCTCAAAATTCTCTGATGGAATCCTCATCGTAGGGTTCACTAATCTTGAGAGGAAGCAAGTGTTTCAACAAGAACTCCAATGTATGGAATCCATGAAATGATGATATGACATGAAGCAGATCAAGGGATTGAAGATCTTTTCAATCAAGGAAGCTGTTGGAAAAAGCCTTGATGACCTGAAGGTAAAATAAGGTATGTATGCTTGTGTTTAATATTATAATGTCATGTCGTATGGTTGCAGGTAATATGGATCTTTGCTTCTATCTTAAGAAGCATGATCAAGAGAAAGGGTCTCTTCCTCTGAAAAGATGCAGAAAGGCATAAGTCACACTAGATGAAATCAACATAATATGTCCTCATATGAAGTATGAGGTGATTGACTACAATAAAGAAACTCTGATTGAAAGCTATTGAATGTGTGAGGAAGGAAGAGATTGTGAGATATGCAACTATGATGCAAACAATCAACATCCAAAAGACCAAGAATATTTGACTGGGAAATCTCCCAGAAAGATATGAAGACTTTGATGAAAGTATGAAAAGAATGAAGACCCTTGATAATGGATATCTTTGGGTGATGTGACAATATGTGTGCAGGATGTTGATACCTGCAAGAAGATGTCATGATGAAGAGCCATCTCATAAGGTATGATTTAATTTAATTTAATGTTTTAATTTATTGAATAATATCTGGATGAGTTCATGCAGGGCTACTAGAACAAGACTTGTAAGTACAAGTGCAACTAGCATTCATGCGATGGATGGAAACTCCTGAAAGAAGCATGGAGAGAAAAGAAGTAGCCATATGAAGAAGGTTCCAGATATGTACCAAGAAGGCCACTTTCCATGAAGAAAGGAATGACATGACGAAATAAGAAGGAAAGTGATCGATGGTTGTTTCCCTACAAGGAAGAAGCTCAACTAAATTTCATGACATCAAGGAGAGAAGTTGATCAAGCAGCTGAAGGACCCACAAAGAAAAATTTGTTGATATATAGAAGAATCCCTAGCTATGAGGGAGCTCTGATAGGTCCCTGATCAAGTGGGAGTTTGAATTAAGATCACTCCTGATTACAAAGGAGTGACAATTGTGTTTTCCATGTCATGTGTCATGCACTAGACCAGGACTAACAACCGTAAGTCTAGATGAAGGCCATGAATGGAAATATCAACACATGATAGACACGACATTCTTGTCTTCACTTGGGAAGAAAGAATGGGAGGATTGGGTAATCATCTGGCATCCAATACTATTTGAGGATGTGTAGGGCATCCAAGATAAGAGTAGGTAAGAGGATTGATATTCTTTGAGGGTTGGGAACCGAAGATAAGAATAGTCCTAGAAGGTAATACTCAGTGAACACCCGGGTGGGTATGTATCTTGAGAGACAATGATGAAAGTGTCTATAAATCATTGGTCTCGCCAGCATTGTAGCTCATTGTCTCGTGGAGAGATGGAGCTGTTAGTCAAGGCCTTGCACTGTGACAACGCTAGTTGATATGATGTTATACAGATGGGATTAACAATCTGATTCTTCTTATGAGAAATTCTTTAGATTGAGAATAACCAAGTACCATTGTAAATACCTCCCTAGTTAAGAGGGAGTGTTGAAGAAAAGTGTAACTAGGTTTGGTATTTGTCAATGTAATTTTGATCTTTGTACTTGTCAAGAAAAAGAAATATTATTTTTGTAATTTACATGAATGAGTTTCTTGCTCATTCCATAGGTCTAGGAAAGTCAAAGAGTCAAAATTATGTAATGTACATAGGTCGACCTAGTGTCAAGCAACCCTCCAAGACAAGCACCATCCTCCAAAGAAGAGAACTGCCAACTAAATGATGTGAAAAATAGTGAAGACGACTTCAAAGCATACATAGATTATATGTCGGCTCAATAAGAGGGTCACCATGACACGTCGGCTTAAATGAGTGGGTCAAACCACTATGAATAAGCATATAAGCTCAGAGTCAAAGAAAAGCAATCTTTTGGACACACTGAAACTTCAGATGGCACAGTGGGATCTCGCATGAAGTCAAGGTTGCAGGTTTCGATTAAAGAAGGTCTCTATAATCTTCGATGGATATTATAGTGGCACATGCTCTTAATATATATATGATTACATTGTAATATCAGTACTCTGTCTCAGTGGAAAAACACTCTGTCGGTATCCCTACACTGTCTCCACGCAAACGCTGTTTCGGTAACGCAATCACTGTCTGGGGTTTTAATGATTACAACATTCAACGCCATCACGATCACTGTGAGATATATGTTCGATACTCAAACCGCAGTCAAGGGATATTCTCTGTCTCGGTTTCATTGTGATTACAGTCTTCAACAAAGTTATTTAAAACGCAATCAAGTATTGCTGTATATACGATAGAGAGAACCATACCGCTCTGAAGAAGTTATACAGTGATGATTGTTCTGATGCATTGGTAAGTATGATCTCAATGCAAGAAGAGCACAACCATAGTCTCAATAAAAGTAAGGAGCGTAGTAATCATTATTATGAAAAGGATCTATGTAATCATATAGGAATACTGTGTCTTGAGATACAAGAATAGTCAAGATCTCGGTGGTGGAGACACAATAATTGTGCAGACACGGTTATGATCTCAGAAAAAGTGCAGTGATGATGACGATCACAGTTATGCAAGAAGAGGATTGGTGTCTTGGTCTTGGAGTGGCTCAGTCAGTCAAGGGTCATGGTCTTGGTGTTCATCAATTGGAATCTCTATAAGAAGAATTTTGTGTGGGTTTTCCTCTCCAAGAGGGAGAGGTTTTGGCCCTGGAAGAATGCCAACACTTTGTGTTCTTGTCTCTTTGTTTTCGGTAACTATTTAATGAACTAAAGAAGACACACTCTAAGATAAGGAAAAGTCAAATGCTTCACAAATAGTTATATTGCAAGAAGAATCTCATTAATTCAATTTGCCCTAGATTCTTCAACAAGTTCTATATCAGCCCACCTCCCTCTTAGAGGTATCTTGGCTGTCATGGCGAACTCCTCCTCCTGTTCGATCTTTGCGGCTGCAACCTTAGGATTGTGCTTCTCATCCTTGTCCTTTTTCTTCGAAGGACACTAGAATGCATAGTGGCCCATCTCGCCACATCTGAAACACTTCACCTTGGAGACGTCCTTCTTTCGTCTCTGTTGCCCTTGCTGTCCTTTCGATGCAAGGGCTGCGTTATCCTCCTCCTCTAATTTGGGCTTCGACCCACTGCTGCTGCTGCTTCCATCAAGTTTGACCTTGACTAGGTATCTCCTCAGCTCTTCTTGTTTTAAAGCTACCCACATCTCATCCGAATTCGGCAATGCTGCTCTGCCAAGGATACTTTGGACAAAGACTTACGATTCATCGAAAGACAAAATTTAGAGCCAGTCTCACTAAATCCGAATCCTGAGGTGTATGCTCCGCAACCGACAACTCATCACGAGTCTCCTTCAGCTTCGTGAGGAATGGATCCACATGTTCTCCCTTCTCCATCTGCGCAGATCTCAACTTCTGTTCGAAGTATATCTTTCGCTGCTTGGAAGATACCTAATACAATGTGGCCAAGGCATCCCACATTTCTTTAGCAGTCCCTCTGCTAGCAACGTGACACTCCACATGATCCTTGACTCCATCCAGGATCATCCTCTTGGCCTTCACCATCTCAGCTCTGTATTTATTTAGTGGATTTGCATCTGCAGGGACAACTACCACACTATCAACATATGTCTTGAGGGCATTCTCATCTAGAAGGAAATACATTCTAGCCTTCCAGATGACGTAGTTGCAAGCTTCGTCCAACCTGTCCTGATCCCTCAAGCCACTGGTTGCCATATCTTTCAAAAATTGTCGAACAACTCCCTCTTTCTCCCTATTGCATAGCTCTTAGGCTGGCTTACGCACTCCCTGATGGAGCTGGTAAGTCTACTACTCCTCTGCTACTCCGCAAATGTGTAATATTGATTTCCTCGGCAAGAAATCACTGAGGAAGTATTCCCTCACTATGCGGTCTGCTTCTTTCTTCTGACAACTTTTTTGCCCAACACTTAGCTTGCAGAAAACTGCATCCCTCTAGCTCTGCGTTGATGCTCTGGGTGGTTCCCTCTGCCTAGGCAAATTCTCGATCCGACAGTCTTACCTCTTTCTTGGCTCACTCAGAGAGACACCCACGAAAATATAACACTCCTGGCTAGAACTATGCAATCCCTCAAGGGATTCGAACTGTTGCTTGCTGCAGCAAGTTGGCCCTTGCTTCAGTGCTAGATCTGCTCTTCCCTGTTTCACATCAACAACTCTGATACCATGTGAAAATTCCTAGATCTAACAATCTCAGGAATCCTACTGCAACCAGCTAAATCTACTTCACCTAGATCGTAAATTACATTACAAACTTATCTCAGATTTCTTCTTGAAATATTGAAGTAAATTACTAATGCAACCTATAGCAAATTAATTATGATTCTGAAACATAGAAACTGAGCAAGGAAATACAAACACATAGGACACCGTTATTTTTGGACAAATGTCCCCGGAAAAATCGAATGTGGGAAAACTAGTGCAGCGACTCTGAGGGTTTTATTATTATGCAGGAGAAAATCTAAGTACAATTCTAGAATGCTCAACTGGAAATCCGATACAGAGAGAATACTGGACAAAAGATTGGTGAAATGATCTCACCTTGTCACTGGGAGAATCAATGACTGATCCTGTTGAACTGGGTATTACGCTGCCCTTCTTTTGGATCCTCTGCTGGCTAAGAAAATCGATCTTTTGGCTCCTAGACTCACACCCCAGCTCTCGGCAACTGAAATTCGACTTCCCCTCAAGGACAACGCTGCTTCTACATCAGCACTGCATGGGCCAGCGCCAGGCTTTCTGTAGACGTCTTTCTGTCCTCCCTCTGCCTCGTACTCTTCGGAACTTCCTTCTTTCGAATTCTTAGTGCCCCTCTGCTGCAAGAAATCTCCTTAATTGATTTTTCCTCTTGAGAACTTCTCACTTCAGAAAATCGATTTCTTGATTTCTTTTGGTGTATTTCCGAATGACCCTCAAGCCCCTTGTTATATCTTCTTGTTGGACAACCAACAACCTAGATTAACTCCTAATCAAAGGCTCAAATCATTTTGAATTGATCTCTGTCTTTATCTAGAAGATTCACCCACAATTAGATTAATACCCATTAATATTTTAATTTTCCTAAGTTTAGACTTAAGAACCCTATTAAAAATATTAATTATTTTAATATAATCGTCTCTGGATGAAATTTCCCAAAATGGTTTCTGGGTTCTTTGGAATGCATGTGCCCAAGCTTCCCTGCAAAATTTTAGGCTTACATCACATCCGATGCTACCCCAAATCAACACTCCCTCTTAGCGAGGATTGTGCTCTAACAATATACTGCTGCTGCATACTGCTCTGACTCTGAAGCATCTTCCTATGCGTTGCTGATGTATGACATGCTATCCACCAACTACTACGCTTTTGCTGCTACTGTACCGCTGCCTTTGACACTGCCACTGTCAATCCGACATTTGTACTACATCTGCCTCTCAAATGCTGCATCTGCTATGCTGCTAGCACTGCCACTGTTAACACTGCATCCGTACTGCAACTCAGTTGCTGAGAGAAGCAACTGAAAACACCAAAGACTAGACAAGTATCAAGTGGATACACCTTGGTGCTGAAAGCGTGACTTCTGCTAGTCCCACGCTATCTTCTAAAGCCACTGCGCCGCTGAAGCTCTGCACTGTGCCTCCACGCACTACTGCCTCTCTGCTGCGTTGCTCACGTTTTGGCGCTACTAACTACTGCATCTGTCGAATCAACAGTCCATGGCACCAATTGAAAACTCCTCCATCCCGCTACTACTAATGATGGGCTCCAGTAGCAAGGTGATGATCCAAGGGGTGGGCTCCTTAAGAATCCTGCCCATCTGTAGCTCTATCGAACTACAGTTCTATATCAGCCCACCTCCGTCTTGGAGGTATCTTGGTTGTCATGGCGAACTCCTCTTCCTGTTTGATCTTTGTGGCTGCAACCTTAGGATTGTGCTTCTCATCCTTGTCTTTTTCTTCAAAGAACACTAGGATGCATAGTGGCCCATCTTGCCACATCTGAAACACTTCACCTTGGAGACGTCCTTTCGTTTTTGTTGCCCCTGTTGTCCCTTCGATGCAAGGGATGCGTTATCCTCCTCCTCTATTTTGGGCTTCGATCCACTGCTGTTGTTGCTTCCATCAAGTTTAACCTTGACCAGGTCTCTCCTCAGCTCTTCTTGTTTTAGAGCTGCCCACATCTCATCCTAATTTGGTAATGCTGTTCTGCCTAGGATACTTTGGACAAACACTTGCCATTCATCCGAGACAGAATTTAGAGCCTGTCTCACTAACTCTGAATTCTGAGGTGTATGCCCCGCAATCGACAACTCATCATGTGTCTCCTTTAGCTTTGTGAGGAATGGATCCACATGTTCTCCCTTCTGCATCTGCGCAGATTTCAACTTCTGTTCCAAGTACATCTTCTGCTTCTCGGAAGATCGCATCTTAGCTTTGTACTTCTTTAGTGGGTCTACATCCGCAGGGACAACTACCACACTATCAACATATGTCTTGAGGGCATGCTCATCTAAAAGGAAAGACATTCTAGCCTTCCAGATGATGTAGTTGGAAGCTTCGTCCAACCTATCCTGATCCCTCAAGCCACTAGTTTCCATATCTTCCGAAAACTATCGAACAACTCCCTCTTTCTCCCTACTACATAGCTCTTACGCTGTCTTATGCACTCCCTGATGGAGCTGGTATGTCTGTTGCTCCTCTTCTGCTCAGCAAATATAAAATACTGATTTCCTCGCCAAGAAATCACTGAGGAAGTATTCTCTCACTATGCGATCTGCTTCCTTCTTCCCACGACTTTTCTGCCCAACACTTAGCTTGCAGAAAACTACGTCCCTCTAGCTCTACGTGGTTCCCTCTGCCTTGGCAAATTCTCGATCCGACAATCTTACCTCTCTGTCGGCTCTCCTAGAGTGAGACACCCATGAAAATATAGCCCTCCTGGGCAGAACTGCGCAATCCCTCAGGGGATTCGAGTTGCTACATGCGCAGCAAGTTGGCCTCTGCTTCAGTGCTAGATGTGCTCTTCCCTGTTTCACATCAACAACTTTGATACCATGTGAAAATTCCTAGATCTAACAATCTTAGGAATCCTACTGCAACCAACTGAATGTACTTCACCTAGATCGTAAATTACATTACAAACTTATTTCAGATTTCTTCTTGAAATATTGAAGTAAATTACTAAAGCAACCTACACCAAATTAATTATGATTCTGAAACATAGAAACTGAGCAAGGAAATACAAACACATAGGACACCGTTATTTTTGGACAAATGTTCCCGGAAAAACCCAATGTGGGAAACCGGTGCAACAACTCTGAGGGTTTTATTATTATGCAGAAGAAAATCTTAGTACAATTCTGGAATGCTCAACTAGCAATCCGATACAGAGAGAATACTGGACAAAATATTGGTGAAATGATCTCACTCTATCACTGGGAGAAGTAGTGACTGATCCTGCTGAACTGGAGGCTCTGTGTGGCCTCTACGTAGAACTGTGTCTCTCCCGTCAGTTTTTGCGTCACCCTTGCTGGGTATTACGCTGCTCTTCTTCCGGATCCTCTGCTGGCTGAGAAAATCGATCTTCTGCCTTCCGAACTCACACCCCAGTTCTCAACAACTAAAATTAGACTAACCTTAGTAGGAAACTCGACTTCCCCTCAAGGACCGTGTTGCCTCTGCGTCAGCACTCCGTGGGCGAGCGTTAGCCTTTCTTTGGACGTCTTTCTGTCCTCCCTTTGCCTTGTACTCTCTGGAACTTCCTTCTTCTAAATTCTCACTGCCCCTCTACTGCAAGAAGTCTCCTCAATCGATTTTTTTCTCCTGAGAACTTTTCACTTCATAAAATCAATTTCTTTATCTGTCTTGGTGTATTTCCAAATGACCCTCAGGCCCCTTCTTATATCTTCCTGTTGGACAACCAACGGTCTAGATTAACTCTTAGTCAAAGGCTCAGATTGTTTTGACTTGATCTTTGTCTTTATCTAGAAGATTCACCCACAATTAGATTAATACCCATTAATATTTTAATTTTCCTAAGTTTAGACTTAGGAACCCCATTAAAAATATTAATTATTTTTATATAATCGTCCCTGGGTGGAATTTCGCAAAATGGTTTTTGGGTTCTTTGGAAAGCATGTGCCCAAGCCTCCCTGCAAAATTTGAGGCTTAGAGCACATCTGATGCTACTCCAAATCAACATTTTTTACCCTTCAAAGTGTTACTTAATAGAAATTTGAGGGTGAGAGGTGTAATTTTGAGCACACATACCCCATACAACTCATGTAGACATCACTTATTACATTTTGCAATTGGAATTTATTAAAATTTCCGCCTTGTGGAAAATTTTAAAAAATTAAAAAATGACCCATAGACCTAATCAAATTCTGTGAAACTTTACGAGTGATCTAGTATGGTAATATACAAAGATGCTAGACACTAGGATTCACCCAAGGCCTTGCCATCAAGCCTTACTCCAGCTTTGGGGTTATTGCTTGTAGGAAAAAACTCGATTAATTATTATGTGCTAAAAGTACCAATAATTAACCAAATAAAAAAAAACCTCCCAAAGTAAACTCACTCGATGAAAATGTCCCAAGTTACCTAGGCTTGTTACATGACTCAATTCATCACACTAGCTTCACTTTATAGCATCCCCGCAGGGCCTGGGGAATCTCAGTACAATATAGAAGAAGAATGAGAAGAAGAAGATAAAGCTTAAAAGCTCTGATGATATATGAACTCTGATGGTACATGATCCATCTGACATATCCTCGGGTATGGAGTCATTAAATCTTCAAGTACATTTCAGTGGTCAATAGGTAGAATTTTAGATCCCATTCAAAATTCAACAAACTTAACAATTTTCAGAATTTCAAGGGTGGTAGGATTATAACATTTCCACTAGACTATCATGTATGAGGCTATGGAATTGGCGTTTAATCAAGAGCATCAAGCTATATATGTACCTTTATGTTAGTTGCATTGATTTTTGAACTTCTCTATCATGACCCTACTGTTTCCATGGCTTCAGTGAAGGGTACAATCATGACAAAGGAGTTCAACAATTGCAAAACACTAGTACCGTATGATCAGATTGTAGAGCCTAGACTCCAGATTTCACTCATAAGTAGTATGCTTATTTTTGGACTCGGGAGGCCATTTAGAGCCTCTTTCTTCATGTATTTTGGTTCAAATATGTGTTGTACTTTGTGCTATTTAGATTAAATGCACTCTTTCATGCTATATAATTGAGAAACTTTGCATATTTGTATATAAATGGTTTGGATTCATATGGATGCAGATGAATATATATATATATATATATATATATATATATCTATCTTAAAGATTTGAATATTTTATGAATTTTTTGGTGGACTGGTTTTGTGGTCCAATTTTTTCCTTTTTCCGGTCTAATGCACATTTTTGCGGTCAACTGGTTTGATGACCAGTTTGGTTTTGATAACACTGATCCAAAATGCACAATCAAAGATGGAGACATGTTTCATCAAGAATGACTAAGTTAGAAATTTTGCTGACTTTGATTTGTGCAATGGCAAAGATGGAGTGGGCTTTGTACATCAAAAGATAAATTAAACATGCACACACACACACACATATCATTGTAATATTAACATCATTTTCAAAGAGTCAAAGCATAAATTTTGTCTGACATATCAGCATGAGGACAAACAGATGGACATATGAAAGCTAGCTAATGTTTTTTTGGAAACAGGGTATGAACCACTACCTGCCCTTGTCAATTAATTGACATGATAATGTACACTGTATTTACGACTTATTGTATACAAATAATTGGATTGATCTTCAGTCCCACAGGGGCTCATCAAACAAGCTCACGGGACACTTTCAATAACCCTAAAGTCACAGATGGAATTATATATGGACACATTTTTCCGTATTTTTTTGGTATGTTCTGTATCATAGAAATAGATATATTTAGGTTCACAGGAAAATTTTGAAGCTTCCAAGAATGATTTCTTATGGTATTATATTTAACAAATAAAATGAATCTTACCCAGTTTACTTATGAAACGAGACAAATTGAAAAGAAAAGACATGGGAAAAGAAACCCAAGGTACTTGTTTAAAAGAAAGCTTAGTTTCTGTATGTTTCTCGTAGGCCTAACATGCTCTTCTGTTGTTTAGCATGTTGCAGAAATTCCTTATGAGAATGAACATGTAGTTAGAACAAGGGCAGTGAATGATGGAACAGTTACTTACTTGGACAAAATAGGGTTTCTCGGAGAAAACCTACTGGCAGCTCATTCTGTTTGGATCAATGATAAAGAGGTAATTTCTTGGTCTTCATTTATTTAAGGTTACTACTGCAAGACATGAACCTTGTATGTTTAAAAAGGAAAACTGGACATTGTTATGGAAAGATCATACTACCCATTTTACTAGATCTTACTAGAAACTGGAATAGCTTCCCTTTTGCCAATATTCATCTTGTTTTACTTGAATACATTGAAGGAACGGAATGAGAAAGACTTTAAGGCATCTGAAAAAATCTGAATGGATATATATTATTTTCGCTTCCATGAACTGTTAATGTTTTAATCATTGCCTTTGTTGATATCATTATTCTTTGTTTGTATTCAACCAAAAGACTGGCAGAAGGATATCAATTATGTTGTTGGAACAGTAGGGATTTTTTCCTGACTTGATTTGTTGCTTATGTCATACCCACCCAGCTAATCATTCTGGTTATAGCTAAATCTTTTTAACCATTGATGTTTTTTTCACCTTGTCAAAGTGGCTAATACTCTTTTTTTTTGTTTTGAGAAAATGTCTTTTGTATTACAAAAAATCATAAAATTGCAGAAGAGAAAATCAGCTCAATAAAGTGAGTGCCGCACTAAGGTCTGGATAAGCATTGCAGATGCATTCATTATTGTATCACTTAGGTCTGATCCAAAAGTACACATTCTATTAATTAGGCCTGATTCAAAAGTACACAGAGCACCTTATCAGAAAGTAGGGGGTGGGGTGGTTCATAAGTTGGCCACATTGCCAGCTTTGCAGGGTCCCCCTTCATCATGAATCTGGTGCCCAACTGCGTGATGGGGCCTGTGTTTCCCTGCTAACTGCTCAGGCATTGTAACCACTCAAACTCTCACATAGGAGGAAAAGTCCTAACCTCAAAAGAAGAGGCTGGAGACAACTCGCAGGCAAGCCACCCACTGTCACCTTGGTGGCCTTGCCCCACACTTCAGACTATAGAGAAGAAAGATCCCAGTCTAGGTGGGAAATCCCTATGGGTCAATCAAAGCTAAATTTTTATGTATGGAGTGGGAGTTTAAATTAGTTTAGATTGATTAATGCAATTATCCAAAATGTCAATTTGCACTTCGAAGATGTTGTAGGAATGTGATATAAAGAGTGCAAAGATTGTTTATTTGATCAATCCAAAGTGTCTATGCCATGATATGCCACAGAAAATGTAATTACCAGCAATTAACCATAACAGATAAGTAATAAATTAATCAAAGCAATTGCTAGAAAGTGAAGTGGTTGTGACACATTAAATACACAATAGTTCTGGCCAATTTACCAACTGTAAGTTATGCTTCAAATGTGCTGAAATGAGTGTAAATTCAAACCACAAAAGTCATCCACATCAATAGTGATTTCAGATTGACTTATTAAACCAGTTTTGCTTATTCATCAGTGAATATTCAAGAGACACACATAATTTCTGATCCAAAGGTATTCAAAAGTATTTGTGATGTAGCAAGGTTCAATGATGCACCATGAAACAACGATGAAAATCACCCACAAAATGTGCTGGAGCATTAATGTCTTACATAGAACAAGTTTGAACACCAATGATGACTAGATTCCCAAGTTTATTGCAAGTGAATGATTTATAACAGTTTAAATGACCATAGATATGTTGTGAACCATTCACCACAATAAAATATCGAAATCTGTTCTAGACTTTAAAGAAGCAATCATCAAGTTAGACACTGTTGATTTGGGGTAGCATCGGATGTGCTATAGCCATGAAAATTGGTGGAGAGGCTAAAGCACATGAGATCTCCAAGACTCAGAAATGGTTTGGGGAAATTCCACTCGGTTAGGGAGATATTATAATAATTAATATTTTTAATGGAGCTCCTAAGTCTAAACTTAAGAAAATTAAAATATTAATGGATATTAATATAAAATTGGGTGAGAATGTTCTAAATGACATAGATCAAGCCAAATCTAATCTTAGCCATTGATTAAAGATTTAATCTCGGCTGTTGAGGACTCAACATAAAAAGTATAAGAGGAGGCTTGAGGGTCAGTTGGAGATATACCAAGATTGATCAATCAGTTTGATTTTCTAGAGTGGGGTTGGCTGAGAAAATTCGAACAAGTGATCAGAGTTGCAGCGAGGGGCAGTGAGTGCATAGCAGAGAGACAGAGATAGTATCGAAGGACCAACACAGAGACTGAAGAGGCTATGCAGAGCCAATAGGAGCCATGCAAAGAGCCAGAGTGACTGCGTAGAGGCCAGCAGGGCCTACATGGGTAACGCAAAAGGCCAGAGAGCCAGCGCAGATCAGCAGAACGCTGACGCAGGGGGTTTTAGAGTGACGCAAAGGCTAGGAGGGCTGACGCAGAGCCTCAAAGAAGTGTTGGATAGATTTTTGTGGAGCAGACTTATTGAATATCTGCTTCCGAAGAGAGGTATTACTGCCAGATAGATATCTCTGTTGGGTGAGCCAGTTTGGCACCCTAGTTGTACTCAAGAATGCTGCTTAATAATAAAACCCTTAGAATTGCTGCACTGATTTTCCCAACTTGGGGTTTTCTAGGGATGATTGTCCAAAAATAACGATGTCCCTTGTGTGTTTGTCTGTTATTTTTAGTTGTTGATCTGCAGATGGTTGAGACTGCATTCGTGCTTATTTTTAGTATTCATATGGTTAAATAACTTGTTGAGTAATAAACAAGTAGGAGAAATAAACCAGATAATGTAGGAAGAATTTCTGACGTGTCAGACTTAGAAATTTAAACATGGTATCAAAGCATTGCAGATCATATGAGAGCTGAAGGCACCAACTAAATCAGAGAATTTGCAGCAGAAACAACTGCCCTGAGAGACAGAAGTTGTTTCTAAGAATAAAACAGCAAAGGAAGAGTGACGTAGCTGGCATGCGTCATCATTTTGAGCCAGAGAGAGGGCCAGTGCAAAGGTAGAGTAAGGTAGAAGAGGCTCACGAGGAGCCACGTCATCATACTTAGTCAGGTAGGCTTTGACGCAATTGGCCAGAGGAGCGATTCACCGTTGCCAGGATTGCGCAGAGCTAAGAGGCTCAGTTTCTTCAACTGTTGGGGCCTAGGAAGCTATGGGCAGATTGTGAATTGGGAAGCTGGTGGGGTGCTGTTGCTGTCAAAACACAACAGTACCTAACGGGACATAACCAAGGTAGAGGGAGCCGCTGCCTTGAGGGATTTCTAGCCAAGAAATCTGGATTCGAGTTTTGTAGTTGCAAAGAGGATCGAAGAGGAGCAGTTCGACAGTTGGCAGGAGGATTTCCAGGAGGGAAATCGAGGCTCAAAGGGAGTCTACGAAAGAACTTCCAGGATGGAAGTCGAGACTCAGAGGGAGTCCAGTAGAAGAGCAGAGATGGCCATGAACGGACTGAGGGATCATGATAGATTGGACGAGGCATCCAACTTTGTCATCTGGAAGGCCAGGATCTTGTCTGTTCTGGATAGACATTGCATTAAGGGCTTGGCCTTGAGAAACGTGGCTATCCTAGTCGACACAGCTAATAATGAAAGGTACGAGGATGCAATGGAAAAAGCAAAGTGCATAATCCTTGATGGGGTCAAGAATCATGTGATACCGCATATTGCTGAGAAGAACGCGACAAAGGAGATGTGGAATACCTTGACGACATTATATCAGGGCACTTCCATGCAGAGGAAGATGTTGTTGGAGAATCAGTTGCAGACGTATCAGATGCAGAAGGGGGAGCAGATAGATCTATACCTCAATAGGTTGCAAGAGATTCGGGACCAACTTACTTCCATAGGGGCCACACCGGATCAAGAATTCATGGTGAGGATTGCCCTAAATGCAGTCTCCGAGGATTGGGAGACATTTGTCCAAAGCATTTTGGGCAGAGCTGATCTTCCAGGATGGGAAGAGATGTGGGCAACTCTTCGCCAAGAAGAGATCAGACGGTTGACCAAGGCGGGAAGTAGCAGCAAAGGAGGTCGAATCAAGAAAGAGGAGGAAGAGGATGTGGCTCTGGCATTTGCGGGACAGCAGGGGAAGAGGAAGAATAAGGCCATCTCCAAGGTAAAGTGCTTCCATTGTGGGGAGGTGGGTCATTATGCAACCTAATGTCCCAGGAAGAAGAATAAGGGAGAGCCTTCTGACTCCAAGGAAGCGCCTGCTAAGGCGGAGAAAGAAGTCGATGGATGATGACTGTGCCATGAGTGCTCATGCACCTCTAGAGAAGAGGTGGGGAGACATCGAGTTGTAGTCAGGAGGACTATAGAAGATGAGGGGCAGGATCCTTGAGGTACCCAAACTCTTGGATCATATCCGCTATGGGAGCCCCGAGAGACAGTAGCAGGATGATGGATGTCGGTAGAAGCAAGATGCGGATGGAGCGACAAGGAAGTGCTAGAGTGCAGTGGTTGTTGGTAGCGCACTGAGGGTTGTAGCAGTGCAATAGGCACATAGGTGGTTAATGCATTGCGAGAGGCACAGAGGCAGCAGAGGGAGCATGGGAAGTAGTAGCAGAGGTAGCTTCAGCATTAGGGGGCTTCTAGCCTGACAAGGATGTCAGTACTTGGGTAGATCAGTTACCTACTTCTCGGTAATTGAGTTGCAGTGCAGTAGTGGTAGTGGTAGTGCTATGGGCAACATGATGAGAGAGAGTTGCAGTGCAGATATAGTGTTGGGAGGAGAGAACTAGCAACAACACAGATGCAGAGGGAGCTACAGTATAGACGTAGCAGTGGCAGTGGCAGAGCCATGGGCAACAGTACAGGAGACAACAGTGCAGTGGATGTTGGGCAGCAGGCCAAGCATCAACATAGGTACCGGGGCCGGATGATCAGGGTGATGTTCAGTGGTGGAGCACTACTAGAGCACATTCCTTGCTAAGAGGGAGTGTTGATTTGGGGTAGCATCAGATGTGCTCTAGCCATGAAAATTGGTGGAGAGGCTAAAGCACATGAGATCTCCAAGACCTAGAAATGGTTTGGGTAGATACTAACCAGTTTAGGAGATATTAAAATAATTAATATTTTTAGTGGAGTTCCTAAGTCTAAACTTAGGAAAAATAAAATATTAATGGGTATTAATATAAAACTGGGTTAGAAGGTTCCAAAAGTCATGGATCAAGCCAAATCTAATCTTAGCTGTTGATTAGAGATTTAATCTCGGTCGTTGATGGACCAACGAGAAAAGTATAAGAGGAGGCTTGAGGGTCAGTTGGAGGATACACCAGAGTGATCAGTCATTCATTTTGCTAGAGCAGAGTTGCTAAGCAAAAGTGAATCAGTGATTAGCAGCGAGGGGCAGTGAATACATAGAGAGAGGCAGAGTTAGTACTAGAGAGATCGTAGAACCTGGAGAGGTTGATGCAGAGGTAGCTGGGTGCTACGTAGAGGCAGCTGGGAGTTGCGCAAAGCCAGAAGAAGCCAATGTGTGTGACATAGAGGGTCTGAGGGCTGACGCAGAAGCTTCAGTAGTTGTGTAGAGGCTAGCAGAGCTGATGCAGGGCCAAGAGGCAGCGCTGGGAGGACTTTCGTGGGACAAATTGGGTGCTGGTGAGTCGGGTAGGGTGATGCAGTCCCTATCAGAGTGACGCAAACATCCAAAAGCATTGGCCGATGCTACTAGAGCATATGACGAAGCCACTAGCTCGAGTGTTCACTTCCTTATCGCTGAGAATGAGCGAATGGCTAAGGAATTACAGACGGCCAAGTAGGGAGGAGAGTTGGTTACAACATCTGCCTGAGCAGAGTTGAAGAAGGCAATACTAGATGAAGTATTGTCCCTTGACACAGTCATGGGGCGTTGTATTCCAAGTTTGGTACTGTGCATAAGGCAGTTGTCCATCTCAATGGTTGGCAGCAGTGATGTGCTAGGAGAGCACGTATCTTGTCGAACGTGCATGCTGCTGTTGATTACATGCAAACATGGACAATGAGATACAAGGGAGCCCCGCTACACTTGCCTAAGATGATGAAGCCCAGAGCGGTCGAGCTGAAGGCACGCATCCGGAGTCAGATCCGGAACTATGAAGATCTCCCGCAGCTCATCACTAGTCTACAGGCTTCCCATGCATGGGTATTCAGGAGTATGGATGTTGTTGTGCGTGCACATGCGATCCCATCTATTGGGACACTCACCCAGGCGAAGACAAAGGCACAGGTCTGACTGGAGCTTGACTCGTACTTTGACGAGTTGATGCGCATAGCCACCAGCCTAGACTTGGTGATCAATGTAGACACCATGCACAAGTATGTTGCTCGTCCAACGACACTCAAGGCAATGATGTGCATGCTATCAAACTAGTTGGACAGAGGAGCCTGAGCAGTGTACCCAGATGCTATGGAGGCAAGAGTTCGTTTCTAGAACGATGTCACCTTAGAGTAAACGGACACCATCGCGGACTACCGAGCTTGGTATCAGTTCGCTATTGTCGACCACCATGAGGATGTCGAAGAACTAGTCTTCCAACATTTGTCCGAGTCATATCAGTCTTGCATGGCTTGCTCAAGCCTATTTTGTCTCACATGGTACATGTGCAGATTGTATGTAATGTCTTGTCAAGTGTAACTTGAAGTGTCGATAGTTAGATGTAGATTCATAGATTAGATGAAGAGTCATGAGGGTAGTTGAACTGTCACAAAGGGGAATGTCAAGGGCCACCCACCCTTTGCTATATATAGTCCCTCATAACTCATTATAGAGGCTTTTGATCAGCCAAGCTTCCAATAGGAGTATCTTAGAGAAAGCTTGGACAGTATTGTAATGAGCCTTGGCTTCTCCACTGTGCAGAGCTAGTATATCTCTTTGGAGGAGCAGGCGATTGTGGTTGTAACGTTCCGCTATCGGAACTAGTGGTTGGACATGGATGTATTGTATGACTGGAACTTACACTTCTTAATATAACAGAGCCAACACGTTTCATGCATATGTCGTATTGTATTTTAGCTATCTTGTTTACTCTAAATGATATATGTATCTGTTTTCTTATGCATGCATGTATGGACTATTTTGTATAAGTATGTATGAATCTTATTGAAATGTGCTGATTGGTTTAACCATCACTTTGGATTGCTCACTATCTTGCTTTCCAGCTTGTGATGCATCTTCGCTTGTGTGTTCCCTTCCAAGCTGCGTACTATTACAGGTTTCCAAGGGGTGCACTCACCCCACTTTCTGTGTGTTAGAACCATTCATGCACCTTCCTTGACTCGCCACAGCTATTACACTCTTGCTACCAACAGGGACATCTTACTTGCCTCTGTGCGAAACCGCGGTCAAGGTGATACCATACGACCCACTGTTGGGACTCCTGCACCAAACGCTTTGAGGTCTAATTGGGACTTCTTACCGGGGAGATCTCCTTACATGTTGGCGGGTCCAGCACCGTCAACATGTGCCTAGTTGGCTCCACATATGTACCATATACTTTGCAGATGTTCCAACATCCAAAGGATGTCTCCTGCTGTAGAGGGAGGGTTTATGTCATCATCCTATCTCTTACAGATGATCTCCAGGAGATTTCGATCCACTTGGAGACCCATGAGGATGTCTTTGTGCCCCCACACCCACTTGGGAGCACCATAGGTTCTTTCTTGGAAAACAAGGGGTCAACCCCTTGTTTATTATGTTTGGAATCCGGTTCTTCATCATGGCACCCCTTTGACTTCATTAGGCCTCCTCAAAGTCCCAACAGCTCACTATGTTGATCATTCTACCCTCTTGAGAGGCGTATCTTTACATTATTAAGCTATTTGGTGGGCTTGTTACCAAAAGTATTATTTTTTTTTAACCACATGGTGAATCGGTAACTGCCAGGCCTAATCTATGGGAGACCCAAGATCAAACCTCATAGCTGCCACTATAACACCAAGAGCATAACCAACCACCTGCAAGTCGGTTATACTAAGTTCCTATGATTTTAGCAAAGAGCAGACTCACGGGAAAGGGGAATCCGCCCCTCTAGCCGCCACCAAAAGTATTATTATTATGGACATTATTTTATTTTAGGGGCTCAATTAGGTCAATTTAGCTAAATCGAATTCATTAGAGAAGTTTATAAATAGAAGTGAGATGATTCATTTTCATCATCGTCACTTGGATTGGGTTATTTTCTCTTGTGAAATTTTTGTTATCCCTTTTGGAGGACGAGTTTGGATGTTATGGATGAATTTTGATGTTTGGATATCTCTCTCGTCTTAAAGCTTCATTATTGGCATAATTTGATGATTGGATATATTTGTTTATACATGTAAGTACTCTTTTAATGCTTATTCTTGTCATTTAATTTTGTCACATGAATGTTGCTGGGATTTTCGCTATACAAGTCTGAAATTTACTATTGCTCTATATGAAATTGTGGGAAGTTTTGTTCTTTATAGCGTTGCATTATGTCATGGGCCATGTATGAATGTCCCTAGTGATAAATTATGCTAAATACATCTCGATAAGTCATCATTTATTGAAAACTGAAGTATAAATTCCTTGCAACAGTTGTTCTCATGCTCTAAATGCCATGCGAAGTTGTTGAAGGCCTCCTTGATTGGGTGAATTATTCCCAAATCAAAAATTCTCCTTGACTCCATCTCTCCCAAAGGACAAGGCACTAATTCTCCATTGGTGATCATTTTCAATGCTTATTCTTTTCACCTCCCTCTTTTTCTAGGCCTAGCCTACATAGGTCACCTAGGGCATCAATTCTCTCTCAATCTAGCCATCCAAACACTTCAATTTTTTGCCACAATTGCGCTGAAGTTTTCTCTAAAGGCCCATCAAATTTGAAGCAAATTCAATAGTGGGATGTTGATATATAGCAAGCCCTAGCTCAAGGACCATTTATTGCCCTATTTTTCCCTTGGCTAGTGTCCTCATTAGGATCACTGAATTCAAACCTCAAATAAAGTTTGTCCATTGATCCTATTCTCCCTAATTAGGTCAAGCCCCTCATTGGGTGATCAACTCCATACCCTTGACCTAATTTTGGGTCTTCTTGGTCCCGTGTGGTCCCACAACCTATTGATGTCGATTCCACAAAGATCACACAAAGACAAATTCTCCATAAGAATTTCAAGGCTTAGGAATCATCTTTGCTAGATATATTCCTAAACCCTAGCCTCGAGAATCCTCTTAGCCCTTCCTAGAGAGCATATCGCCTTGCTTCTCGAGCAAGAAATCCATATAATTGACTGTCTTGTGAATAGGCCTTAGGAATCACTCTTTTCCCTCTCATTGTTCCATTCATCCAGTGATTCCCCTTTATACTGGGTCTCCTCCCATCGATGAAAGTTCATAAAGAGCAGGGAGCTTTAACTGAGGTAACAGTGGGCTATTGCTCCATTCTTTCCCTTGACCTAATAGTTGCTCTATGGGATTCCCTTCTAGGACCCCTACTAGTTTGAGCGGTAATATGTTGAAGTTTCTAAGTCTAACAGTTAGAAACCCTCCATGTAATTTCTAATTTATTCCTTCCTACTTGTTCTGATTAATTAACAAGTTATTTACCATGTAAATACTGAAAATAAACACAAGTACATGCTCAACACATTACAGATCATCAACTGAAGGAAATAGAAACAAGCACACAAATGACATCGTTATTTTTGGACTAATTTCCCTGGAAAAACCCAATGCGGGAAAACCTGTGCAGCTTTTTGAGGGTTTGATTTATTAAGCAGTTTCAGAATACAATCTGGGTGCCAAATCCGGCTCTCCCAATAGAGAAAATTCTTGGCAGTAGTACCTCTCCTTTGGAGACAGTTGCTCCGGCTAAAACCCTAGATAAACACTTTGGCAGCTCCTCAGCTCCAATCTGCCCCATGAAAAACCCTAGCGTCAACCTCTAGGGACTACGTTAGCCTCTTCTTCCCTCTGCGTCAGCTTTCCCGACAGTTCCGACAGTTCCTGGAAGTTCCGGTTGTTCCCGGTAGTTCCGGCTTCTCCCCTCTGCGTCAGCTTTCTTGACAATTTCGGCAGTTCTGGTTGTTCCCGGCAGTTCCGGCTTCTCCCCTCTATGTCAGCTTTCTCGACAATTCTGGCGGTTCCCAGTAGCTGTTCTTGGCACTTTCAGCTTCTGCGCTCTGCATCAGCGTTTCCGGCAGTTTTGGCTATTCCTGGAAGTTCCGACTTTTGCCCTCTGCGACAACTTTCGTGGCTGTTCCAACAGTTTCGGCTGTTCCCGGTAGTTCCAGCTGTCCCGACAGTTCCTGGCGGTTCCGGCTGTTCCTGGCAGTTCTGGCTTTTGCCCTCTGCGTCAGCATTCCCGGCTGTTCTCGGTAGTTCTGGCTTCTGCCCTCTGCGTCAACTTTCCCAGCTGTTCCAGCAGTTCCGGCTGTTCTCGACAGTTTTGGCTTCTGCCCTCTGCGTCAGCTTTCCCGGCAGTTCTGGTTGCTGCGCTGATCCTCCCGGTGCTATCTCTGCTTCTCTGCTTCTGTATTCACTGCCCCTTAGCTGCAACTCTAATCACTCTCTCAACTTTCTCAGCCAACCCAGCCCCAGAAAGTCGAAATCTTGATCTCTTGGTGTGTTCTCCAAGTGACCCTAAAGCCTCCTGTTATACTTTTCTCGTTGACAAATCAATGGCCGAGATTAAGTCCCTAATCAACGGCTAAGAATAGATCTGGCTTGATCCATGACTTTTGGACCATTTTAACACAGTTTTATATTAATTCACATTAATATTTTATTTTCCCTAAGTTTAGACTTAGGGACTCCATTAAAAATATTGATTATTTTAGTATCTCCCAAACTGTTTAGAATCTGCCCAAACCCTTTCTGGGTATTGGAGATCTCATGTGCCATAGCCTCTCCAACAATTTTTGTGGTTAGAGAACATCCGATGCTACCCCAAATCAACACTCCCTCTTAGCGATGACTGTGCTCTAGTAATACTCCTCACTAAGCATCACTTTGAACATCTGACATCAATCCCTATGCTGATGCTAGGCCTGCTACCCAACATCCTCTACATTGCTGCATCCTGTACTGCTACCCATGGCCCTCCCACTGCCACTGTTGCATCTGTACTGCAACTCTCTCTACATCTGTGCTACTGCCCATGGCCCTGCCACTGCCACTGCTGCATCTGCACTGCAACCCCTCTCATCATGCTTCATCGTGCTGCCCATAGCACTACCACTGCTAACTGCTACACTGCAACTCAGTTACTGAGAAGTAAGTAACTGATTTCCCAACTCTGACATCTCTATCAGGCTAAAAACACTCCTGATGCTGAAGCTCCCTTTGTCATTGACAAGTGCTCCCTCTCTGACCTCTGCGCTGCTACAACAACTCCATGCATCTCTCACTGTTGCACACCTATCTGTGCCATCCTGCATTGGTGCAACATTCCCGTGCCTCTCACACTATTGCAACTTGCTAGCCTCGCCCTGTCCTGGGAATCCTGTACTGTAGCTCCCTCTGTCGCTCTATCTGCATCCATCTCTACTGACATCACGAGTATTGCTACTCCTCTTTGGGGCTCCTGTAGCAAGGTCTAATCCAAGATGTTGGGTACCTCGAGGATCCTGCCCCTCACCGCCTATAGTTCGTCTGACTATAGCTCGATGTCTCCCCACTTCTGCTCAAGTGGTGTGTGTGCACTCATGGCACACATAACAGAAAGGATCTTGGCCTTCCAGATGACAAAGTTGGATGCCTCATCCAACTTGTCTTGATCCCTTAGCCCATTCATGGCCATCTCTCTTCTCGTCTTGTTGACTGCTCTGAGTCTCTCTACTTCCGTTTGGAAGTTCTTGGTTCGACTCCTGCTGAGTCTCTCTGCTTCCCATCTGGAGGTTCTCGGTTAGACTCTTGCTGAGTCTCTCTACTTCCCATCCTGAAGTTCTCAGTTTGACTCCTGCTGAGTCTCTCTACTTTTCGTCTGGAAGTTCTCGGTCCGAATCCTGCTGAGTCTCTCCACTTCCCGTTGGAAGTTCTTAGTTCGATTCTTGCTGAGTCTCTCTACTTTCTATCTGGAAGTTCTTGGTTCGACTCCTGCTGAGTCTCTCCACTTCCCGTCTGGAAGTTCTCAGTTCGACTCCTGCTGAGTCTTTCTACTTCCTGTCTAGAAGTTCTCTTTTGGACTCCCTTTGAGTCTCGATTTCCCGCCTGGAAATCCTTCTGCCAACGTCAAGTTTCCCCTCTCTGATCGTTTGTGCAATAGCAACACTGGTTCGGATTCCTTGGCTAGAAATCCGCCTCGGCAACAACTCCCTCTACTTTGGCCTTGCCCTGTTAGGTACTGTTCTAACTACAGTACCCCACCAGCTCCACTCTGCAACTTACACAGAGCCTCCTAAACCCTAGCACCCTGAAGGTTAGAGCTCCTAGGCTCTGCGCAATCCTGACACCGGCAAATCAACTTCCTCAACCAACTACGTCAGCCCTCTTGTCCTCTGCGTGGCTTTGCGTGAGCCTATCTTTGCCTCAGCCTCTGCGCTGCCTCTTCTTGGCTCAAACTTGATGACGAAGGCACTGCGTCACCCCTTCCTTACTGCTTCTCTGCTAGGAATAGCTTTTGTCACTTGGGGCAGCTGTTTTCTGTTGTTGCTGCTCTGCTTGGCTGATGTCCTCAGTTCTCCTGTGATCTGTAACCACGCTCCAATACCATGTTGAAGTTTCTAAGTCTAATAGTTAGAAACTCTCCATGTACTTTCTGATTTATTCCTTCCTACTTGTTTTGATTAATTAACAAGTTATTTACCATGTAAATACTGAAAATAAACACAAGTACACGCTCAACACATTACAGATCATCCACTGAAGGAAACAGAAACAAACACATAAATGACACCGTTATTTTTGGACTAATTTCCCTGGAAAAACCCAATGCGGGAAAACCGGTGTAGCTATTTGAGGGTTTGATTTATTAAGCAGTTTCAGAATACAATCTGGGTGCCAAATCCAGCTTACCCAACAGAGAAAAATCTCGATGGTAGTACCTCTCCTTCGGAGATAGATGCTCCAACTGAAACCCTGGATAAACACTCCGGCAGCTCCTCGCTCCAATCCGCCCCACAAAAAACCCTAGCGTTAGCCTCTAGGGATTACGTCAGCGTCTTCTGCCCTCTGCGTCAGCTTTCCCGACAGTTTCAGCAGTTCCCGGAAGTTTCGGTTGTTCCCGGCAGTTCCGACTTCTGCCCTCTGCATCAGCTTTTCCGGCAGTTTCGGCTGTTCCCGACAGTTCTGGCTTCTGCCCTCTGTGTTAGCTTTCCAGACAGTTCCCTGCAGTTCCTGCTGTTCCTGGAAGTTTTTGACTTCTGCCCTCTGCGTCAGCTTTCCCCATTGTTTCGGCAGTTCCGGCTGTTCCTGATAGTTCTGGTAGTTCCCGATAATTTCAATTGTTCTCGACAGTTTCGGCTTTTGCCCTCTGTGTCAGCTTTCTCAGCTGTTCCGGCTGTTCCCGACAGTTTTGGCTTCTGCACTCTGCGTCAGCTTTCCCGACTGTTCCAGCAGTTCCCACTGTTCGTGGTAGTTCTGGCTTCTGCCCTCTGCGTTAGCTTTCCTGGCAGTTCCGGTTGCTATGTTGATCCTCCTGGTGGTCTCTGCCTCTCTGCTTCTGTATTCATTACCCCTCAACTGCAACTTTGATCACTCTCTCAACTTTCTTAGCAAACCCCGCCCCAGAGAGTCGAAATCTTGATCTCTTGGTGTGTTCTCCAAGTGACCCTCAAGCCTCCTCTTATACTTTTCTCGTTGACAAATCAACGGCCGAGGTTAAGTCCCTAATCAACGGCTAAGATTAGATCTGACTTGATCCATGAATTTTGGACAATTCTAACACAGTTTTATATTAATTCACATTAATATTTTATTTTCCCTAAGTTTAGATTTAGGGACTCCATTAAAAATATTAATTATTTTAATATCTCCCAAATTGTTTAGAATCTGCCCAAACCCTTTCTAGGTATTGGAGATCTCATGTGCATTAGCTTCTCCACCAATTTTCGTGGTTAGATCACATTTGATGCTATCCCAAATCAACATAACACAAATGATGGCTAACTCTAGCAATTAATTCCTTAGAGTGTTATACAATTCATGACTCAACTTTAGGCACTAAAATTAGAATTTAGTCACTGTTATAAAGTATTTGATATTGTTGTAGTAAAACAATGAAGTATTAAGGGTTAGGAGATCAAACCCTTAGGCCTTATGGCCTTGAAGAAAATTGCCCACTTGCCCAAAAATTTTCCAATGGCTATGGCACTTGAAAACACAATTTTTATCCAATTCTCCTACAAAACCCACTAAGGATCAGCTTTAAAAAATTTCAGAGATTAATTACCATGACAAATGAGGGCAAATGTGCTAAGGAAGAAGGCTAGAAAGCCTAGTTAGGCCTGCGGATAAGGCCTAGAGGTCAAAGAGGCCTCAAGACAAGGAAGAAAAGGCCAACTAGGGCCTGCATTGAGGCAAGAGGAGCCCAATAAGGGTTCTGGCTAGGGCTTAAGGCCTCAATGAGGCCTACGACTAATGGTTTAGGGGAGGTCGAGGCCTAAATTAGGCCTGCCGCTAGGCCGCTAGGCCAAAAGGAGGAGGTTGAAGAGGAGAGGCTAAATGAGGGGTAGTGGAGGGATAAGGAGGGAAGGAAAGGCAAGACGAAGAAAGGAGAAAAAGGGCCAAGTGGCTAGGAAGTCCTGCGACAAGCCTAGGAGAGGAGTCGAGAGGGTTTCAAGGGGTCACAAGCCCACAACTATGTAAGGAAAGGTAGGCCGAGGCCTAATTAGGTCTTCGGCTAGGCCTTGGAGCCCAAAAAAGGCTGGCGTTGTGGCCAAGAAGGATAGATGCCTGGCTTGGGGGGGGATGCTAGGTCTAGAGGCTTCATAGAAATTGAAACCCTTGCCCAAAATATGAAATTGCTTCAGATCTTCAATTTTACTGCAAAATTCTTGAGTTGTTGGCCCTGCAAAAATTGTAGAGGCTAGATCTTACCCTCAAGGGCCTAGATCTAGCTCTAATCCAACAAATTTCCTTTGATCTCACATGCACAAATAAATTTACAAGTGCCCAACATTCCAATATATACAAAAAAAATCGAAATTCCCAAAACCCCAACTGCAAAACAACGGTTAGAAATAAAATAATTTACAAAAAATTATTATACAAAATGTATTTACAAATTATAAAAATGTACAATGCTTAGAGAAATTTTGAACAATAGAATTTTTGTAGATCTTAATAATGGCTAGATGTACTTCAAAAAAAAAAATGTTAAACCATAGCCTTAGCAAAGTTAGAAAATCACATAAATTATTCAAAATCCAAACATAGTTAGCCTGAGCCCATAGTTTGTGAACTTGGAACCCAAGGATTGAGGAACCTACAAACTCTATATATTTTCTCAAGTAGGAACCATTACAACATACAATGAATTAGATCACCTAAGATAAGTCAAAAACTTACCAATAGAATGTTCCTATCATCTACAATCAAATAACGATTTAATTAATATTTAAAGCACAATATAGTAATGCATATACCCAACACATAACACAAATCAAAGAGACAAAGACACCATGAATTACATCCCAAAGTATTTTATTATGATGATCAAAATGTTCCTAGCAGACATTGCCCTTACACCAGCTTTTACAAAGTTACATCATAGCAGAGCTCAAGATCAAAATGAAAATAGAAGCAAAATGCCTTTTATTTATAGAGAAATTCCTTCAAGTGGAAAAAAAGGCTAGTTGCCTTGATCCCCGTCAAAATAATCACGACTATTGATAAATCTTTGATGACCTTTTAATCTCTGTTGTCGAAAATATTTATTTTTCAAGAATTTTTGAATTTCTCATTAAAACCATTTTTTATTAGCTCAAAAATAATTATTTTGAGTTAATTTCCTAAAAAAATTGACTTTGACTTAACCACCAAGGTCCAAAGGTCCAATTTTTCTTGAAATATCCAATATTCCCTTGGTGGGGGACCTCCAAAAATTAATTTCTTTTAAACCCACGAATTTTTCCACTTGGAGAATTTAATTTCTTTAACATTTATATTTTTGACTCAAATCAATTAACTTCCGGACCTAGGATTTAATTTTAATTTTGCCAGAAAAATTAGTTAATTGACACTTGAGGGGATTAATTATTTTTCCACCCTCAAATATTTTAGCCATGGTGTCTAAGTATGAGGGCCATGCATTAAAATATTTTTTACACAAGATTTTACAAATTCAACCCGCAAAGAGGCATACCTGTTCATTATAGACCCTCAAAATACACACCCAATTTTGCGACATAATATGATCTAGTAGACCAAGTGATCTGTGATAAAATAATTTAACCAAATAGCTTAAATTATTTCCAAATCACTTTTACAAAAGACTCGACTAAAGCATTAAGACTCACCTAAGACTTTGATGATAAATTCCACCCTAGTTTTGGGGTGAGGTTGGAGGGAAAAACTCTGTCGATCATCTATTTTTAGAAACATAGACGAATCAATGAGACGAAAATCCTCCTAGGATGAAATATGTTTCCAAAATTATAGGCTTACCTAGGTTTTTATATAATAAGATGGTTTTACTAGCATCATTTACATTACAAACTTGTAGAATGGGTTTACAATGACATAAGAATTACTGGCTAATGATTTTGAACTTTGAAAATTTTCCTTGAAGCTCCCTAATTCTTCTTCCTTGGAATGTTGAAAAAATGGGTGCAACAGGACCCTAGGAACCAGAGTGATGGCCATAAAGATAGGGGTAGAGATCATGTTTGGCTTTTTCCCACGTGCTAAATGTGTATGTCTTGACCATCCTTTGCATTTTATGGTACGTTTCCTATTTGAGAGTGGCCAAATTATGCTTTTTATTTTCTTTTAGCTACACAACCTCCAGGGAATCTTTCAGGCCCGACCCAAGGTGTGGACAAGGGGGGGGGGAGGCTAACTCCTTGTGGACCGAATGGATAGATGTGGACCTGAACGGGAAATATGGTGAATGGGGTTATAATGAGCGGAGGGGAGTGATGTATATGGTGTCAAGAAGCGGCACCACATAACCAAAATCGGGATTTCCCATGTAGTGCCATCCCTAAAGCTAGTATCCAATAAAGGAGATCCCACGGGACTAGGATACAAGGTTAACCATCAAATTGGACAAAGGAGACAAGAGTACAAACCAAGCCCACTCTTTCCGCCGAATCCCTCCACCAATCCATGCCCAAAAGTGTCCATGATAAGTAAACAAAACTACCCATCTACACAATGAAAAGCCATACCTTCAAGGTCGGGAGGTCCACTTGCAAACATGTGATCATAATAGATGGGTGGGGACCACATGGCTGGCTCATGTGGCAGAGATAGTGGCACATCGATCTATTTGGTGGCTACAATGGGTCGTTGGCTTTCGACTGAGAACCATTTAGGAGAAATTTTTTCTCTTATGGATACTAACCACAAGCGATGGGTAACACTCCTTGTTGCAACCCTTGCTACTCTTTGGCTTAATTTTTTTCTGTCGTTGAATATTGAACACTGGGTAATTCACACTGCCTTTCTCCCTTGCTCTCACAACTCTGTCTATCTCCATCCCATCGACTTGCTCTTATAATTTCTCATTGGAGCATCAATGACCAAGATCTAATCATGATCGATTGTGAGATCATCTTAGACTTCATCAATTCACTTTCTAGAAGTATCTAGAGAAAAAGTTGATTTCCTCAATTAATACCCATTAATTAATCAATTTTCCTAAGTTAGACTTAGGAATCTTTTAATTATTGATCAATTAATTTAATTGAGAGGTTTCTAAGTGTTTTCTCTTGAAACCTTTTCTGGGTTTTGGAGATCTCGTGATCCTTGGCCTCTCTGACACCTTAGGGACTAGAACACTTATCTGATCCTACCCCAAATCCATAAAATAACACTTCTGACTTACTCCCATGTAGGAAGAAGACATTATCAAATTCACCTCATTACACTTGAAACTGGAGGCACATGAATGGTGGTACCATGGACTAGTCACATTGGGGCTCTCTAGCATAACCTCATATGTACACTTCACTCAAATATTGGTAGAGTGTTTTGACCAAAAGGATCCTGATATACACTCTAGAGAGCTAGCATAGCTCAAGCAAATTGGGTTACCGAAGTCCTACATCTCAGAATTCCAACAACTAGCAGTCATTCTGAATTGTCCCTTGAAGTTGACGTTAAGCACTCTATTATAGTGGTACACAACTCGATTTAAATGTTGGTTTAGCTATCTATTCAACAAGTCAGTTTCCCCTGCGGCAACATTAGGGAAATCATGCATGTTATCAAGCTCCCTAGGGCTGATGTTAACAAGCTCCCTACAATAGCTTGTTAGGGAATCCATAGATTAGACAAGGTGATCCCCCTGTAACAGTGAAGTCTCCCAAAGTTGTCTGAGATTACCTTGTGGAGGAATACAGACACGTGAAGGTTGAACCAGGATCCCATGTGGCACCTAAACAGGGTCTTCATCATACTTGAATTTCGGGTTTGGAACAACAGGTCAGTCAGGACAAAGGAGTTTGATCAGAATAGTGGACAATAGGCATAGCGGATCTGAGAAGCAAGTCTGTCAAGATAGCAAGATGTCCAACCCAGTTAGGACATCACCAGTACATCAAACTCTTAGTCAATTATTTCGTGAGTTGATTTAAGTTGTGTGTGATTAGTTATGATTGAAGTGGAAGATTTATAGTGCTGTAGGTTGTGGTATCAATTGTTGTTTTAACTAGGATTAATTTGTGACTATATTATCAATACTGGAAGGATTGATACTGTTGTGGTGTATTAGCCCTAGTAAACTATTGTGGGATCAACATCAACTATTGAAGTTTGGTACTGTTTGTCTTTAGCTTGGTTACAATTGATGTTCTATGTTGTTGTTATTTATCTATTCGTTGTTGTAGTTTAATGATCATTGTGGAAAAGTTGTAAAGACTACTTATTAGTGCAATATACCCCATGTTTTGAAACCCTAAAAAAAAATCTCCTAGGTACATCACAATACCTTGGAGTATCAAGTACCATGTGGAATCATCAAGTAGTTTAATGCTCTGCTCTGGTTGGGCAACACTACAACAATGTTATATCTACTCTTTGGAATGTGTATAAAGGCCTCCCATGTGTTTTTGGATGGAGGATAACTGTTTCTCGAAAGGCCTTTGTTGCTATGACAATGCCACCTGACAAGACTCTGTCAAGATCAAGTGAAATCATTAATCATTAGAGACAATAACCATAAATGCATCATAGTGGACAATACCTAATGGTGGTGACACAATAACACTTCACGCAAGTTTCACCTTCAAATGTCTAACTAGATCAATGCCCATAAATAAGTTACCTCCTTATGTTAGGGATGTTCAGATGGATAACCCTATTAAGTACTTTTAGTCCCCAAGGGGAAGGGATGTGTTCCAAGTTATCCCATCAATTTATAGGTGTGTGTGAGAATGATGGTAGTGGAGTGGGAATGACTTCAAGGCAAGGTGCCCTAGCCATGTGACCAACTAATGGAGGTTCATCATCTTGAGTGTATTGATGTGAGGATGGAGCAATTGTGGAGGCATGAATTACCCGTTTCCTTGGCTTGACTTTTCTACCCGTCTAGCATGCCTTTTACTTCTTTATGATTTGCTTTGATTTGGGTGCATAGCTCAGGAGCCCAATCTTGGTTTATGAGACTTTACATTTAATGCCCCTTGAAGATGAGTCTTTTTATCACTCACCAATGTTGGGATAGTACAAGAACTCGTTTTAATAGATGAAGCATGAGGAAATTGGTGATGGGTAATGAGGGAGGTAGAGCTCATGCTAGGCATTTGCCCACATGCTAATCAAATGTCCCAACCATATTTTGCATCTTATCTCATTCTTTCAATGTGGATTTCTTATGCTTTTAACTTTATTTTAGTTGCATTAACCTCCAGGGCAAAATATTTTCACCCTGACTCTGTTAAACTATTACCGTAAGAAAATTATTACCATAGCAACATACAAAAACTAAACACAATATGCACATAGTTTACCCTGGGAAAACCCCAAACTCTGAGGAGAAACCCAGCTAACAAAATTCCATTAGTCCCGTTGGCCAAAACTTGGCCAATTTGGCCAAGTGAGCCTTCACCGCTCACCTCATTGGTGCCTTACAATAGAGTTCCTCCCAACCTTTAAAGGCTCCATTACATGCAATCCACGGGCACAAAACCATTAGAAACCAAAAAACCATGGGCCCAAAACCACTACTTTAGAACCGATCAACTTTGACTCTTTGCCCAAGTCAAGTTTACCTAACAATCCCCCTTAAACCTTGACTTGGGGTTTCCCTTGACCAAATCTGGCCAAACCAGTCTCGTGAGTTATCCCCACTCACTCTAGCCCTTACCCACCTCAAAGTTTATACCCATGGTATCCTCATGCCCCCCTGTCACCTAGGTCTAACACCAAACTTTACCGACAATTTCCTAGGGGTGTGCATGCCTTACCAGGGATTACAACAATGTGCCTTTTTGCATGCAATAAAATTTCAACTCCATTATAATATTTTTTTGTTTTATTGTTGCTCCAACATTTACGTTGTCATCTTCTTGCCTTGACACGCTTCGAGATTCATGATCTCCTCTCCAAAGTTGACTTTTGGTGCCAAAAAAAACCTACAGAGTCCATGATGATTTCATTGGAAAATTCATGGTTTCCACTCACAACCAATAGAGAATGCGTCCTAGACCCTTGAGCTTGTTGTCA
This sequence comes from Pinus tabuliformis, assembly GCA_031772625.1. NCBI lineage: Eukaryota > Viridiplantae > Streptophyta > Pinopsida > Pinales > Pinaceae > Pinus > Pinus tabuliformis. The sequence goes on from CM062808.1 coordinate 737,996,415, forward strand.
ACCTTCCATCTACCTTACTGCTATACATCGACACACTTTTTTGTGAAATTTTTTGAATCTGCACATCAGAAATCCTACTGAAATCACTGGGTTATCATCTCCTACTTGTTATTATATTCAACAAGTTATTTAATTTATAAACAATGATGAAAAACACTACTCAGACTACACTGACATATAGATCATAAACTGAAAATATATGAGACAAACACACAAGGGAAACCATTATTTTTGGACAACACGCCCCCGGAAAAATCCAATGTGGGAAATTTGGTGCATCATATAGAGGGTTTGTATTATCAAGCAAGCAGAATCTGAGTACAACAGGTAGCGTCTCACACTGGATAACCTTTCAGAGAAATCTCGGTAGCAAGAAATACATACGAGGGTTTACCTTGTTCTCCAAGTCACAACTGATCCACTGAATGGCCTGACTTCGGCAAGCATTGCGAAAATCTTAGTGCAATCTCTGCTTGGGCCAGCGTCTTGCCTCTGGGAGACTGCGTCACTCCTTCTACTGGATCGATTTGCTGGAGGAAGACTGTTGTTCAGCCCTCCCAGCTCAAAACTTTTCTTCTCCGACGAAATCTCGAACTTCTGACGAATATCCTGCACTGCCACTGCAAGAGACCCTCTTGGCTTGTGTCAACACTGCGTGAGCCCCTTCTTGGGCTACGTAGGCCTCTACGTTGCCTCTCTGATGCTATTGATGCCTCTCTACCTGGCACTGTTTGGCTCATAACTCCTTTCTAATCCAAATCTCTGCTTTGGCCCCTCCCAGTGCAACTCAGATCACTTGTTCGGTTTTCTCAACAAACCTCGCCCCAGAAAAATTGAACTGACTGATCACCTTGGTGTATCTCCAACTAACCTTCAAGCCTCCTCTTATACTTTCCCTGTTGATGAATCAATGACCGAGATTAAGTCCCTAATCAACGGCTAAGATTAAAACAGACTTGAACCTCGCCTTTTAGAAGCTTCTCAACCATATTTTTATTAATACCCATTAATATTTTTATTTTCCTAAGTTTAGACTAAGGAACCCAATAAAGATATTAATTAGTTTAATAACTCACAATCCGGGTAGAATTTCTCCAAAGTATTTCCGGGTCTTGGAGATCTTATGTATTCTAGCCCCTCCACAAAATTTTGGAGCTAGAGCACATTCGATGCTACCCAAAAATCAACACTCCCTCTTAGCGAGGAATGTGCTTTAGTAATACTTCCAACTAGAGGTATCACACTGATCCACAACAGTGGTCCTCTGTGTTGCTGATGCTTGGCATGCTGCCCTTCGTCCACTGCACAGCTGCATCCTGTACTGTTGCCCATGACACTGCCACTATCACTGCTACATTTGTACTGCAGCTCCCTCTCAATATGCTGCATCATGCTGCCCATAGCACTGCCACTGCTAACTGCTGCACTGCAACTCAGTTGCTGAGAAGTAAGCAACTGAAAAGCCACCCAAATCTGACACACTGGTTAGTCTGGATACCTCATGATGCTGAAGCAACCTCTGCTACTAATCTGTGCTGACCCTCTGCTACTGCTGCACTGCTGCAATCTGCTCTATGCCTCTCACACCGCTGCAACCTCCATTGTGTTGCTTCAGACTCTGGCACTCTAGCTCTGCCACTATTGCTGCATCATCCCTTGCACCAACTGTCTCCCGTCATTTTGCTACTGTCATTAAGGGTTCCCGTAGTCGTATGTGATCCAAGAGCTGTTGATTTTTGGTAACATCGGATGTGCTCTAGCCATGAAAATTGGCAGAGAGGCTAATGCACATGAGATCTCCAAGACCCAGAAATCGTTTGGGAAAATTCCACCCGGATTGAGAGATATTAAAATAATTAATATTTTTAATGGGGTTCCTAAGTCTAAACTCAGAAAAATTAAAATATTAATGTGTATCAATATAATATGGGCGAGAAAGTTCGAAATAACGAGGATCAAGGCAAATCTAATCTTAGCCATTGATTAGGGACTTAATTTCAGCCGTTGAATCGTCAACAAGGAAAAGTATAAGAGGAGGCTTGAGGGTTAGTTGGAGATACACCAAGTTGATCAAGAATTTGATTTTCTGGGGAAGGGTTTGCTGAGAAATCGAGTTAGTGATTTATTGCAGCGAGGGGCAGATCGACAGAAGGTTGAGAATACATATCAGAGAGGCAGAGAAAGTGTCGGAGAGACAATGCAAAGCCTTGGAAGGCTAATGCAGAGGCAAGTAGGACTGATGCAGAGGCTAAGGAGGCTAGCGCAGAAGATGCAGAGGGCCAAGAGGCTGATGCAGAGGCAGCAAAAGCTGCGCAGAGGATAACAGAGCTGATGTTGGGCTAAAGAGGCAGCGCTGAGGAATTTTCATGCGGCAGATTAGGAGATGAGAGGCAGACGCAAAGCCGTAAAGGGTGATGTAGTTCTGGAAGGAAGCTTGGAGTAGCTTTCACTGTCCAGCTAAGGAACTGTCTAAGTTGCTGGGGGATCAATCATCCGGTTGTTGATCAGTCGGAATATCTGTCTCCGAAGAGAGGTACTTCTGCTAAGGAAAATCTCTAAAGGGTGAGCCATTTCTGGCACCCTAGTTGTATTCAGAAATTGCATAATAATAAAACCATCATATCTGCTGCATCGGTTTTCCTGCATTGGGTTTTTCCGGGGACATTTGTCCAAAAATAACGGTGTCCCTTGTGTGATTGTCTCAGTTATTTCAGTTGATGATCTATATATGTGTGAAGATTGCATTTGTGTTTATTTCGGTATTTATATTAATAAATAACTTGTTAATGGAATGAACAAGTAGGAGATAATAAACCAGATAATGTAGTAGGGATTTCTAATGTGTCAGACTTAGAAATTTCCACATGGTATCGGAGCATTTCAGATCACAGGAGGACTGAAGGCACCAGCAGAAATTTGAAATTTGCAACAGTAGTAGTTGTCTCGAGAGACAACGATGTTCTAGAGCAGAAGTAGCTAGAGAAGTGATGCAAAGGCTGCATCAGCATTTCGAGCCAAGAGGAGGGTCAACGCAGAGGAAGAGAGGATCAAATCAGACCTACGCAGTGCCTGGTCATCTTTCTTAGCCAATGTTGTGGCCAAGAGGAGCAGATTCAACCTTTGCCGGGATTGCGTAGAGCCTGAAAGGCTCAATTTCTTCAGTTGTTGGGGCTTGCGGAATTGTGGGTAGATTGTGATTTGAGGAGCTGGTGGGATGCTGGTTCTGTCGATACAGAACAGTGTCTAAGGAGACAGAACCAAGGGAGAAGGAGTCAGTACCTCAATGGATTTTTAGCCAAGGAATCCAAATCTGAGTTGCAGTTGCAAGGAGGACTGGAGAGGAGCGGTTCGATAGTTGGCCAGAGGATTTTTAGGAGGCAAACCAAGACTTAGAGGGAGATTTCCAGGATGGAAGTCAAGACTCAGAGGGAGTCCAGAAGAGGAGCTGAAATGGAAATCAATGGATTGAGGGATCAAGACAGATTAGACGAAGCTTCCAATTTTGTCATCTAGAAGGCCATTCTGGCAATCCTGGACAAACATCGCATCAAGGACTTTGTATTGAAAGCCGTAGCTATCTCAGTTGACCAAACTGCTAATGAGAAGTATGAGGAGGCTGAGGCGAAGGCAAAATACTTGATCCTAGACAGGGTCGAAGATCATGTCATACCACATATTGCTGAGAAAAACACAACAAGGGAGATGTGGGAGGCTTTGACCACCTTATACTAGGGCTCTTCCATGCAAAGGAAGCTGCTATTGGAGAATCAACTGTGGTCATATTAGATGCAGAAGGGAGAGCAAATAGATCCATTCTTTCTCAGGTTATAGGAGATTCGTGACCAACGTACTTCCATGGGGTCTACACTGGATCCAGAATTTATGGTCAGGATTGCCTTGAATGCAGTGTCTGAGGAATGGGAGACATTTTTCCAAAGTATTTTGGGCAGGGCTACTCTTCCTGGTTGGGAGGGGATGTGGGCAGCTCTTCGCCAGGAAGAGATCAGGAGGATGACCAAGGTGGGGGGTAGTGGCAAGAGAGGTCAAATCAAGAAAGAGGAGGAGGATGTGGCTCTAGCATCTGCACGACAGCAAACGAAGAGGAAGAAGAGGGACATCTCCAAGGTTAAGTGCTTCCATTATGGGGAGTTGGGACATTATGCATCCCAGTGTCCTAGGAAGAAAAACAAGGGAGAGGCTTCCGATTCAAAGGAAGCTCTAGCTAAGGTGGAGAAAGAGGTTGAGATTGATGACGATTGTGCCATGAGTGCTCATGCACCTCTAGAGAAGAGGTGGTGAGACATTGAGTTGTAGTTAGGAGGACTACACACTAGGGGCAGGATCCTTGAGGTGCCCAAACTCTTGGATCACATCCAGCTACGGGAGCCCTTAACAATAGTAGCATGATGACAGGTGTCGGGTGGAGCAAAGTGTAGTGGAGCAACAAGGCAGTGCTTGGGTGCATAAATCTGAGGTTGCAGCAGTGCGAGAGGCACAGTGGTATATGCAGTAGTGCAATGGCAACAGAGGGAGCACAGGATAGCAACAAAGGTAGCTTCAGCATCACAAGGCTTCCAAGCTGACTGGGATGTCAGTATTTGGGAGAAGTCAGTTACTTACTTCTCGGTAAATGGGTTGCACTGTAGCAATTAGCAGTGCCAGTGCTAGGAGCAGCATGGGCAGCGTGTTGAGAGGGCGCTGCAGTACAGATGTGGTAGTGGCAGTGGCAGTGTCATGGGCAGTAGTACAAGAAGCATCAGTGCAGGGGATGTAAGGCAGCAGGCCAAGCATCGACATAGGTACTGGTGCAGAGGATCAGTGTGATGTTTCAATGGTGAAGCATTACTAGAGCACATTCCTCGCTAAGAGGGAGTGTTTATTTTTGGTAGCATTGGATGTGCTTTAGCCATGAAAATTCGTGGAGAGGCTAAGGCACATCAGATCTCCAAGACCCAGCAATCGTTTGGGGAAATTTCACCAGAATTGAGAGATATTAAAATATTTAATATTTTTAATGGGGTTCCGAAGTCTAAACTTAGGAAAATTAAAATATTAATGTGTATTAATGTGAGAAATTTCTAAATAACGAGGATCAAGCCAAATCTAATCTTAGTCATTGATTAGGGACTTAATCTCGACCATTGAATCGTCAACTGGAAAAGTATAAGAGGAGGCTTTAGGGTTAGTTGGAGATACACCAAGTTGATCAAGAATTCGATTTTCTGGGGCAGGGTTTGCTGAGAAATCGAGTTAGTGATCTGTTGCAGCAAGGGGCAGTTCGGCAGAAAGTCGAGAATACATATCAAAGAGGTAGAGAAAGTGTTGGAGAGACAGCACAGAGCCTTGGAAGGCAGACGCAGAGGCTAAGGAGGCTAGCGCAGAAGACGAAGCGGGCCAAGACGCTGACGCAGAGGCTAGCAGAGCTGACGCTGGGTTGAAGAGGAAGTGTTGAGGAATTTTCGTGGGGCAGACTTGGAGCTGAGAGGCAGACGCAGAGCCGTATAGGGTGACGCAGTTCCAGAAGGAAGCTTGGAGCAGCTTTCGTTGTCCAGCTAAGGAACTGTCTAGTTTGCTTTGGGATCAATCATCCGGTTGCTGATCAGCTAGAATATCTGTGTCCGTACTTCTGCCAATGAAAATCTTTGAAGGTTGAGCCATTTCTAAAAACCGCATAATAATAAAACCATCATATTTGCTGCACCGGTTTTCCCGATTGGGTTTTTCTGGGGACATTTGTCCAAAAATAACGGTGTCCCTTGTGTGATTGTCTCAGTTATTTCAGTTGTTGATTTGCATATGTGTGAAGATTGCATTTGTGTTTATTTCGGTATTTATATTAATAAATAACTTGTTAATGGAATGAACAAGTAGGAGATAATAAACCAGATAATGCAGTAGGGATTTCTAATGTGTTAGACTTCGAAATTTCCACAAGAGTTTGGGCACCTCAAGGATCTTGCCCCTTTGTGTATTCCTCCCAACTATAGCTCAATATCGGCCCACCTCTTCTCCAGAGGTGCATGAGCACTCATGGCACAATCCTCGTCATCATCCTCCTTGTCAGCTTTCGCTTGAGCGGTCTTCGAGTTGAAAGCCTCTTCCTTGCCTTTCTTCTGGGGGCACTGAGTGGCGAAATGTCCTAGTTCCCCACACTTGAAGCATCTATCCTTGGATATATCCTTTTTCTTCCTTTTCTGCTGCCCTTTCTGTCTCGATGATGCGAGAGTTGCATCCTCCTCCTCCTTTTTGACTCGGGGTCCTCTGTCGCTAATCCCTGCCTTGGTCAACCTCTTGATCTCTTCCTATCGAAGAGTTGCCCACATCTCGTCCCAACTGGGGAGAGAAGCTCTGCCCAAGATACTCTGAACAAATGTCTCCCAGTCTTCGGTGACTGCATTCAGGGCAATCCTGACCATGAACTCAGGATTTGGTGGAAACCCACGGAAGTCAGCTGATCTCGAATCCCTTGCAACCCGAGAAGGAAGGGATCGATCTCTTCTCCCTTCTGCATCTAGTACTATCTCAGCTAATTCTCCAATAGCATCTTTCGTTGAACGAAAGTCGCTTGGTACAAGGTGGTCAGTGCCTCCCACATCTCCCTTGTTTTTTCCTTCTCAACAATGTGTGGGACAACATGATCTTTGACCCCATCTAGAATCATGCATTTAGCCTTCGCTTGGGCCTCCTCGTACTTCTTTAGCGGATCGCCATTGACCGGAACAACAACTACCTTTAAGGCATAGTCCTTGATGCGATTCTTGTCTAGGACTGCCAGGATCTTGGCCTTGCAGATGAAAAAATTAGATGCTCCATCCAATCTGTTCTAATCCCTTAGTCCATTGATAGCCATCTCTGCTCAAACAAGTGTAGAACAGGTTCTCTTCTCCCTTTCTTACTGCTACCCTAGTAAGAATCGGATCTGGATTTCATAGGCGCTAGAAATCCTCTAAGGAACAAGTTCTTTCCAGACTCCCTCTGAGTCCTGATTCCCTTCACGGAAATCCTCCCGCCAAATGTTGAATCACTCCTCTCCAATCCTCCTTTTGTTGTTGCTCAGCAACCCGGATCTAGATTTATTTGGCAAGAAATCTGCTAAGGTAGTGACTCCCTCTACCTCAGCTTTGTCTCCTCAAACACTGTTCTGCACCAATGGCAACATCATCCCACCAGCACTACAGATTGAATCTACATTACTCCCTCTACCCCAACAACTAAAGAATCTGAGCTCCTCAGGCTCTGTGCAGTCACTGCGTGAGCTAGATCAACTCCTCTCTGCTTCTACACTGGCCTAGATAGCTGACGCAATTATTGCGTGGGCTCCTCCCAGCTACTGCATCACGCTCACTTGGCTCAAAATGTTGATGTAGTCACTACGTGAGCCTCTGCGTCACCTCTTTTGCACTGTGTCACTCTCCCTCCGCGTCTCTGGCTCTGGAACAGTGCTGTCACTCGGGATAGCTGCCTCTCTACAGTAGATTTGTTGGATCTCCTGGTTGATGGCTTTAGTATCCTATGATTTGTAATGCTATGATACCATGTGAAAATTTCTGAATCTACACATCGGAAATCCTACTGCAATCACTGGTTTATCATCTCCTACTTGTTATTACATTCAACAAGTTATTTAATTTATAAACAATGATGAAAAACACTACTGCATACTACATTGACATACAAATCATAAACTTAAAATATATGAGACAAACACACAAGGGACACGGTTATTTTTGGACAACACGTCCCCGTAAAAACCCAATGCGGGAAAAATAGTGCAACATATCGAGGGTTTGTATTATTAAGCAAGAAGAACCTGAGTACAACAGGTTGTCTCTCACACCGGCTAACATTTCAGAGAAATCTCGGCAGCAAGAAATACATATGAGGGTTTACCTCCTTCTCGAAGTCACAGTTGATCCACTGAGTGGCCTAACTCTGGCAAGCACTGCGAAAATCCCAGTGCAATCTTTTCTTGGGCCAGCGCCTTGCCTCTGGGTCCTGGGAGACTATGTCACTCCTTTTGCTGGATCGATTTGCTGGAGGAAGATTGTTGTTCAGCCCTCCTGGCTCAGAACCTTGCTTCTCCGACAAAATCTCAAACTTTTGACGAATATACTGCACTTCCGCTGCAAGAGACCCTCTTGGCTTGTGTGAGCCCCTTCCTGGGTTGCGTAGGCCTCTGCACTGCCTCTCTGATGCTACTGCTGCCTCTCTGCCTGGTACTCTTTGGCTCGGAACTCCTTTCCGATCGAAATCTCTACTTTCGCCTCTCTCACTACAACTCAGATCACTTGTTCGATTTTCTCAGCAAACCTCGCCCCAAAAAAATCGAACCAACTGATCACCGTGGTGTATCTCTAACTGACCCTCAAGCCTCCTCTTATACTTTTCCTTTTGATGGATGAACGACCGAGATTAAGTCCATAATCAACGGCTAAGATTAAAACAAGCCTGATCCTCGCCTCTTAGAAGCTTCTCACCCATATTTTTATTAATACCCATTAATATTTTTATTTTCCTAAGTTTAGACTTAGGAACCCATTAAAAATATTAATTATTTTAATAACTCACAATTCGGGCGAAATTTCTCCAAACGATTTATGGGTCTTGGAGATATTATGTATTCTAGCCCCTCTACAAAATTTCGGAGCTAGAGCACATTCGATGCTACCCCAAAATCAACAATTACCATTTCCCAACACAATTTCAGCAAGGAATTCATGGCCCATAGTGTCAACATCCACCATCATTATCTAGGTAGCCACATTAATAACCGTCTCATCTCTGGGGTAATTGTTTCCCGCTGATGCAAACATAGACACAACAACATCCTTGATTGCTTCTCAGTATTCTTCAAACCAACATGTATCATCTAGTCCTCAACAACCACTAATGTGCCTTTGATAAGATACCAATGTGCAGGGATGTTGGTTCTGCTACTACCGCCACTTGGATTACAAAATCTAGGTCCACCATCATGACTACAATTGATGGAACCAAAGTTCTTGGTCTTGACCCATCCATTGAAATAGTAATCCTTATGCATCAGTAGGTGCTACATACCACAAATTTAGGCAATGACCCCTGCTAAAACTTCGAGAATCAAAATCATTGTGAGCACCGCCACCAGAGTCCCGATGGATCCACCCATAGAGTGACCCTGCCACTCCCCCTGCCTATCTGAGGGGCTTATTATCATTTGTTATAACACCAATGGGGGATGCATAGTCCACCACGACCATGTTACAACATCATTAGGGGTTGCATAGTCTGCGAGGACCGTGACATTATATAACTTTCTCATGACTGTAGCAAAAACATCAACATTGTTTCCCTTCATTTTATACATCTCAATCCAACAGATTTGGCAATGCACTTGCCAGTGCACCTGCAATAGAACATTGTCTCTGAATGTTCAACCTTGGAAGGCTAAAACTTTTCTCGTCGACCATAATGTTTCCATAGCTACTGGCTTTAGATCTCTTTCCCGAGATTTTAGATCGATGACAATCCTTTAATTTCTTTCGCTCCCATCCTTTCCTCCATGCGCTCTCATGGCACAAAAATGGCAATCCCCTGATCTCATTTTGGTCTAGCATGGTAATGGCAAGACACAACTCATCATTCTTCACAATTTTTTTCTCACCATGCCAAATAAACCCTTAGCATTAGAGGCGTCCCCTGAAGCCATCTCTTGGATTTGATACCAATTGTTAAACTATTATTGTGAGAAAATTAATACCACAACAACATACAAACATTAAACACAATATGCACACAGTTTACCATGGGAAAACCCCAATTCCTAGGTAAATTCCATCTAATGAAATTCCATTAGTCCCTTTGCCAAAACCCGGTCAAGCCATCCAAGTGAGCCTTCACCGCTCACCTCCTTAGCACCATACAATAGAGTTCCTCCCAACCTTTTAAAAGCACCATTATATGTAATCCACAGGGACAAAACCGTGGGCAACCTAAAAACCATGGGCCAAAAACCACTACTATAGAATTGGTCAACTTTGACTCTTTCCTCAAGTCAAGTTTACATAACAGACTCAAGGATGAGGATGAAAGGGTTCCAATCCCCATGACCAATGAGCACCAACATGAAGAATAGAGACGAAATAATGGGAGAGATGGAAAGTGGTAACTATGGAATATCTTGGACACACTACCTCAATCAAAGCCTCCCTAATAGTGCCCTTCCTAAAACCCTAAGGTCTTAGAGTAGGTCCCATTGGACTAGGGTTAAAGACTAACCTCCCAAGTGACGCGAGGGAACAAAAATATAGTCAAGACTCAAGATCAGTCAATCATCACGTTTTCCTAGTGATCCATATTAATATGCCCATAACATTAAGTGAAAACACTTGACTGCAAAATGGTTATAGTACCTACCAATGGATGATCCACCTTCTTTCAAGAAGGAATGCCCGATGGGAGAGAGATATTTGACCGGAGCAAGAAGGGGAGGGTCTTGGAATCATGTTATGTGTTGTTCAAATAGGGGTGCTTGCTGGCTGGCTGTCCAAAGAGGAGAAAGTTTTCTTGTATGGGTTACCACTTTTTGGTGAGTAACATAGCCCTCATGTAAAATGAGGGGTAGCATGATCTAGCGAAAGACTAAAAGTCCCTGATCTATGGATTAGCCTCTAATTCATTTCTAAACCTAGTTACTTAAGCCAATCCACGATCCTGTCCTGGATAAGTATCTTGTTCAAATTTTGTTGATGAAAATGAATATTAGATGGATATGTATTGTATTTTAACTCATTTTATATTTTGACACATATAGGTTCATAATCATATATAAAGGCCGATTTTGGATGTATAGCCTAATCTATAAAGGTTGCTTTGGATTATGCATAATTTAATAATCTATGGCAGTTAATGTAGACATGGGTGTTCTAGATAATATGTTATTAAAGTCTCTCTCTCTCTCTATATATATGTGTGTGTTGGGGGGGGGGGTGTCATGTATCTATAACATTCCTGTTTCAGAAAGTTGTGCTCATTTTGAAGTTTTGTGCAACTCAGGTTTTGAGTATATCTTTCCTTTGTTATTTAGATTGATTGAGGTCAATAACATAATAGTTTTGCTTATTCCATATCACATTCTCTAATGATTGGTCAAATTACACTTGCAAATAGGTCTAGGTGTATTTCATATAAATGCTTTTTTTTTGTAGCCTTGTAAATCAGTTAATAATTTCCACAATTGGTGTCTAATATTGATGTGTTTTGAATAGATAGAATTGTTTTCAAAGGCTGGTGTTAAGGTTTCACATTGCCCAGCAGCTGCAATGCGGATGTTAGGTTTTGCACCAATAAAAGAAATGTTAGATGTTGGAATTTGTGTTTCCCTCGGAACAGATGGTGCACCGTCAAACAATCGTATGAGCATAGGTTGGTAAATTTTAATTAAGCTTGCTATAAAAGCCTTATTCTATATGTTTTGCATATGCAATATCTACTTTTTTATCATAATGCATTGAAATATACAAAACCATGGGAGGCATGGGAAAGCATTTGCAGGAACATGCCACCACTCATGTCTTAAAATTGTTATAGTATAACTGCTAGTGTATAAACGGAGATTGAACAATTTGACTATTGTGCTTTAAATATTCAAATAGGATCGTTGAACCTATTTCTTAATGAACCTCATGTTGTCAATGAAATTAATCACAAAGGGTTTGAGTGGACAGTTTAGACTTCCTATTCATTTCACTAATAGCAAATTTCTTGCTTTGGGACTAATGCATACTATTCCCAGGGGAGGATCCTCAGGTGACAAGCTTATTTACCCTACAAAAAGTTACCATAACTTTTTTTTTTTAACAAGTTGTAGACCTGACTTTATGTTCTTAAAAATTGGAGATTAACAACTTCAGATCCGCCATTGGTATTTATTGAACCTGCAATAAAACATCAAAATATGTATGGTTGAATCTTGCAAGCCCAGATCTGATGGGTATGTAGTGGAAGTGAATAAGATCAATGAGGCAGATGTCTGAAACTTGCAGAAAAAAAGAGCTGCAGATCAGTTTTCTTTGAAGTAAATGAGAAGAAATAAATGAAGAATTCTCAAGACATTCACTACTCTTTATCTGGCCACAAAAAAAATGAATATTTGATCTTCATTAATCGTAGTTGACAGCAAGGTTGCCAGAATGTAGGAGCAAGAGTGCTGGGTGCTATATTTCCCAAAAAACCCTGGGGGTAGGTAGTCCTAGGAGCCTTTTTTATAAACTATATATTTTTATATATTATAATTCCCTTATTGTCCCCCAAAAATGCAGAATGCCAAATCAGTTACAGAATATATGAAAACATGCATAATTATGTTGTGGATGAATACTATATTATTATGAAATTAGAAATGCCACCTGTAGTAAATTAATGATTAATCATTTGAGCATCGACCATCTAGCGATTACAAGCACAGAAATTTTTAGACCATATAATAGGAAGTAGACCATTAACTTATAAGATGAAATAGGCTATCTGCCCACAGTCAACATGAAAAAACAGTTTTGCTTACAAAATAGGCCATGTGCATAAGTTGTCACAGGATAATTTTACTGAAATATGAAGTCTGAAACTTCAAAACCACTAAACTAAGCTGAAGTCCATGACATAAGTAATGAAAGAAAAAAGAAACAATTATTCTAAATTCTATCTACTCTCCCTTCCTCTTTGCACCACCACAATCTCCCCTTGAGCCTTCACTTGGTAGTGCAGCTAGAGCTGAAGCTGGGTGTACCTGTCTAGATGGAATTGGAACTGGACATGAAGTGTTTGCTGCTGAAGGCCTGGCTATGTTGAACATGGCAGTGTGAAAGTTTCTGAATCTAATACCTCAAAAACCCCTACTGCAATATCTGGTTTATTATCTCCTACTTGTTCTTTACATTAACAAGTTATTTATATTCATAAATATCGAAATAAACACAATTGCAGCGTTCACAAATATACAGATCAGCAACTGAAATAAAATGAGACAATACAAGGGACACCATTATTTTTGGACAATCGTCCTCGGAAAAACCCAATGTGGGAAAACTGGTGCAGCAGATGAAGGTTTTATTATTATCCAGATTTCTGAATACAACTAGGGTGCCAGAAATGGCTCACCCTTCAGAGATTTTCCTTGGCAGAAGTACCTTTCTCTGGAGACAGATATTTCAGCTAACCAGCGACCGGATGAGTGGTCCCACAACAACTTCGACTGTTCCTTAGCTGGACAGCAAACGCTGCCCCAAGCTATCTTCTGGAACTGCATCACCCTCCAAGGACTGCGTCACCCTCGATGGATCTGTGTCGCCCTCTATGGATCTGCGTCTGCCTCTCAACTCTCAGTCTGCCCCACAGAAACACCACAGCACAGCTCCTTCAGCCCAGCGTCATCTCTGCTAGCCTCTGCGTCAGCTTCTCAGCCTCCTGCATCCTCTGCGTTGACCCTCTAAACCTCTGCGTTAGTTCTGGTTGCCTCTACATCAGCCCAGGCTGCCTTTGCGTCAACCTTCCTAGGCTTTGCACTGCCTCTCTCGCACTTTCTCTGCCTCTCTGATATGTATTCCCGACCCCCTGTTGAACCGCCCCTCGTGTTGCCTCTCTGGCACTTTCTCTACCTCTCTGATATGTATTCCCGGCCTCCTACCAAACTGCCCCTCGCTACAACAGATCACTAACTCGATTTCTTAGCAAACCCTGCCCAAAAAATCAAATTGACTGATCAACTTGGTGTATCTCTAACTAACCCTCAAGCCTCCTTTTATACTCTTCTTGTTGACAATTCAACGACCGAGATTAAGTCTCTAATCAATGGCTAAGATCAAATCTGGCTTGATCCTCGTTATTTAGAACTTTCTCACCCATTTTATATTAATACACATTAATATTTTAATTTTCCTAAGTTCATACTTAGGGTCTCATTAAAAATATTAATTATCTTAATATCTCTCCATCTCGGTGGAATTTCCCCAAACGACTTCTGGGTCTTGGAGATCTCATGTGCCTTAGTCTCTCCACCAATTTTCGTGGCTAGATCACATCCGATGCTACCAAAAATCAACACTTTCTCTTAGGGAGGAGTGTGTTCTAGTAATGCTTCACCACAGAAACATCACACTGATCCTCCGCATTGATACCTGTGTTGATGCTTGGTCTGCTGCCTCACATCCTCTGCACTGCTGCTCCTTGTACTGCTGCCCATGACACTACCACTGCCACTGCTACATCTGTACTCCATGTCAATATGCTGCCCATGCTGGCCCAAGCACTGCCACTACTAACTATTGCACTGCAACTCAGTTACCGAGAAGTAGGTAACTGACTTCCCCGAAATACTGATGTCCCGGTCAGTCTGGAAGACTTGTGATGCTGAAGTTGTCTCTGCTGCTATCCTGTGCTCCCTCTGTTGCCACTGCGTTATTGCAACCACCTCTGTGCCTCTCGCACTGCTGTAACCTCTACTGCACTGCTACAAAACTCTGCACTCTAGCCCTGCCTTGTTGGTCCACCACACTTTGCTCCACCCGACACCTATCATCGTGCTACTATTGTTAAGGGCTCTCGTAGCTGTATGTGATCCAAGAGTTTGGGCACCTCAAGGATCTTGCCCCCTAGCATGTAGTCCTCCTAACTACAACTCGATGTCTCCCCACCTCTTCTCTAGAGGCGCATGAGCACTCATGGCACAATCGTCATCAGTCTCGACATCTTTCTCCACTTTAGCGGTAGCTGCCTTTGAATCGGAAGCTTCTCCCTTGCCTTTCTTCCTGGGGCACTGAGATGCATAATGTCCCAACTCCCCACAGTTGAAGCACTTGACCTTGGAGATATCCTTCTTCTTCCTCTTCCCTTGCTGCCCCGCAGATGTTAGAGCCGCATCCTCCTTCTCGTCTTTCTTGACTTGAACTCCCTTACCACTACTCCTCGCCTTGGTCAACCTCCTGATCTCTTCCTTTCGAAGGGTTGCCCACATCTCCTCCCAATTAGGGAGAGTCTCTCTGCCCAAGATGCTTTGGACAAACGTCTCCCAGTGCTCGGAGAATGTATTCAGAGCAGTCATGACCATAAACTTTGGATTTGGTGTAGACCCCACAAAAGTAAGTTGGTTGCGATTTCCTTGCAACCTGAGGAGGAAGTGATCTATCTCCTCTCCTTTCTGCATCTGATATGATCTCAGTTGATTCTCCAATAGCATCTTCCGCTGCATGGAGGAGCCCTGGTATAAGGTGGTTAGGGCCTCCCACATTTCCCTTGCTGTGTTCTTCTCAGCAATATGTGGTATGACATGATCTTTGACCATGTCTAGGATCATGCATTTCGCCTTCGCCTTCACCTCGGCCTCCTCATACTTCTCATTAGCAGCTGGGTCAACTGAGATAGCTACGGTTTTCAACGCATAGTTCTTGATGCAATGTTTATCCAGGATTGCCAGGATCCTGGCCTTCCAGATGACAAAATTGGAAGCCCCGTCCAATCTGTCCTGATCCCTCAATCCATTCACTGCCATCTCTGCTCCTCTTCTAGACTCCCTCTGAGTCTCGACTTCCCTCCTAGCAATCCTTTTGCCAACTGCCGAATCACTCCTCTCCAATCCTCCTTTGATGCTGCAACTCGGATCTGGATTTCTTGGCTAGAAATCTGTTGAGGTAGTGCTTCCCTCTACCTTGGTTCTGTCTCCTTAGACACTGTTTAGCACAGACAGAAACAGCGTCACACCAGCTCCTTAAATCACAATCTGCACATCTCCCTTAGCCCTGGAAACTGAAGAATTTGAGCCCTTCAGGCTTTGCGCAATCATGACTTGCGCTGAAATTGATCCTCCTGGCCACAACGTCGATCCTTCTTGGCTAAGAAAGATGATTGGGCATTGCGTAGGTTTGATATGCCCCTCTTTGCCTCTACGTTGGCCCCTCTCCTAGCTCGAAATGCTGACGCAGGCTCTGCGTGAGCCTTTGCATCACCCTCTAAGCACTGCGTCACCTCTCCTCTTGCCGCTTTAGCTCTGGAACAACATTGTCTCTCGGGACAACTGCTTCTGCTACAAATTTTTTAGATTTCTTTAGCTAGTGTCTTCAGTCCTTCTGTGATCTGCAATCGCTCTGATACCATGTGAAAATTTCTGAATCTAATACATCAGAAACCCCTACTGCAATATCTGATTTATTGTCTCCTACTTGTTCTTTACATTAACAAGTTATTTATATGCATAAAGATCGAAATAAACACAATTCCAGTCTCACAAATATACAGATCAACAACTGAAATAAATTGAGACAACACAAGAGACACTGTTATTTTTGGACAATCGTCCCTAGAAAAACCCAATGTGGGAAAACTGGTGCAACAGATGAGGGTTTTATTATTATGTAGATTTCTAAATACAACTAGGGTGCCAGAAATGGCTCACCCTTCAAAAATTTTCCTTGGCAGAAGTACCTTTCTCTAGAGACAGATATTTCGGCTAATCAGCAACCAGATGATTGGTCCCACAACGACTTTGACTGTTCCTTAGCTGGACAACGAAAGCTGCTCCAAGCTATCTTCTGGAACTGCATCACCCTCCAAGGACTGCGTCACCCTCTACAGCTCTGCGTCTACCTCTCAGCTCTCAGTCTAACCCACAGAAACACCACAGCGCAGCTCCTTCAGCCCAACATCAACTCTAATAACCTCTACGACTGTCTGCGTTAGCTCTGCGTCACCTTCTCAGCCTCCTGCGTCCTTTGCACTGGCCCTCTAAGCCTTTGCGTCAGCCTTCCTAGGCTTTGCGTTGCCTCTCTAGCACTTTCTCTGCCCCTCAGATATGTATTCCCGGCCTCCTGTCGAACTACCCCTCGCTGCAACAGATCACTAACTCGATTTCTCAGCAAACCCCGCCCCAGAAAACTGTGATTTTCGATAGCATCGGATGTGTTCTAGCCATGAAAATTGGTGGAGAGGCTAAAGCACATGAGATCTCCAAGACCCAGAAATGGTATAGGCAGATTCTAACTGGTTTGGGAGATATTAAAATAATTAATATTTTTAATGGAGTTCTTAAGTCTAAACTTAGGAAAAATAAAATATTAATGGGTATAAATATAAAACTGGGTTAGAAGGTTCCAAAAGTCATGGATCAAGCCAAATCTAATCTTAGCCATTGATTAGAGATTTAATCTCGACTGTTGATGGACCAACGAGAAAAGTATAAGAGGAGGCTTGAGGGTCAATTGGAGAACACACCAGAGTGGTTAGTCATTCATTTTGCTAGAACGGGGTTGCTAAGAAAAGTTGAATCAGTGATCAGCAGTGAGGGGTAGTGAATACATAGTAGAGAGGTAGAGTTAGTACCAGAGAGACAACGCAGAGCCTGGAGAGGTTGATGCAGAGGCAGCTGGGTGCTACGCAGAGGCAACTGGGAGTTGCACAGAGCCAAAAGAGTCCAGCGTGGGTGACGCAGAGGGTCTGAGGGCTGACGTAGAAGCTTCAGTAGCTGCGTAGAGGCTAGCAGAGCTGACACATGGCCAACAAGCAGCGCTGGGAGGTTTTTCGTGGGGTAGACTGGGTGCTGGTGATCCGGGAAGGGTGACGCAATCCCTACAAAGTGATGCAGCGCAGTGGAAGCTGTGATTGTCGCTATGGGATCGTTCATCCAGTGATTAATCAGCCAAGATATCTGTCTCCAAAGAGAGGTACTACTGCCGAGAGCATTCTCTATTAGGTGAGCCATTTCTGGCACCCTAGTTCTATTCAAAAACTGCATAATAATAAAACCCTCATATCTGTTGCACTGGTTTGGCCGTATTGGGTTTTTTTGGGGACATTGGTCCAAAAATAACGGTGTCACTTGTGTGCTTGTTTTCTTTCAGTTGATGATCTGTAGATGTTGACACTGTACTTGTATTTATTTTCAGTATTTACATGGTAAATAACTTGTTAAGGAATTAAACAAGTAGGAAGAAATAAACCAAATAGTACAAGAAGAATTTCTAACAGGTTAAACTTAGAAATTCCAACATGGTACCAAAGCGTGGTTGCGGATCACAGGGTAACTGAAGGCATCGGTCGAGTAGAGCATTTGCAGCAAATTTAGCTGTCCCGAGTGACAAAGTTGATCCTTGTAGAAGGCGACAGAGGAAGGAGTGACGCAGAGGGATTGCGTCATCATTCTGGGCCAGAGAAAGGTAGCACAGAGGCTAAGGGAGGCAGAATCAGGCTCACGCAGAGGCCAGGAGGGCTGACGCAGTTGGCTGGGGGAGCTGATTTGCCGGTGCCAGGATTGCACAGAGCCAAGTGGCTCAATCCTTCAGTTGTTGGGGTATAGGAGGTTGTGGGTAATTTGCGGAGCGAAGTTGGTGGGGTACTGTGGTCAGAACAGTACCTAACAGGGCAAGACCAAGGTGGAGGGAGTTGTTGCCAAGGTGGATTTCTAGCCAAGGAATCCGGATTAGTGGTGCAGTTGCACAAACGATCGGAGTGGGGCAATTTGATGTTGGCAGAGGGATTTCTAGAAGGGAAATCGAGACTCAGAGGGAGTTGAACCGAGAACTTCCAGATGAGAAGTTGAGAGACTCAGTAGGAGTTGAATAGAGGACTTCCAGGAGGGAAGTAGAGAGACTCAGAAGAGTAGAAATAAGAGCAACGAGATGGTCGTGAATGCGCTGAGAGATCAGGATAGGCTGGACGGAGCGTCCAACTTTATGGTCTGGAAGGCCAGGATCTCGTCCATTCTAGACAGACATCGCCTCAAGGGCTTCGTCACGAGAGTGATACCTGTCCCAGTTGACCTGGTAGCTAATAAAAGGTACGAGGAGGCAATGGCGAAGGCTAAATGCATCATCCTTGATGAGGTCAAGGATCATGTGGTACCACATATTGCCGAGAAGGAAACGGCAAAGGAGATGCGGGATGCCTTAAAGACATTGTACCAGCACACTTCTGTTCAGAGGAAGATGCTCCTGGAGAGTCAACTAAGGGCATACCAGATGCATAAGGGAGAGCAAATAGATGTCTTCCTCAGCCACTTGAAGGAGATCCATGACGAGCTAACTTCCATAGGGGCCACGCCGAATGAGGAATTGATGGTGAGGACCACATTGAACGCAGTCTCTGAGGATTGGGAGGTATTTGTCTAGAGCATACTGGGCAGGACGAGTCTTCCAGATTGGGATGAACTGTGGGTGGCTCTTCGTCAAGAAGAGATCAGATGGCTAACCAAGGCGAGGAGTAGGGGCAAAGAGATCAGAATCAAGAAGGAGGAAGAAGAGGATGTGGCTCTAGCATCTGTGGGAAAGCAAGAGAAGAGGAAGAAGAAGGACCTCTCCAAGGTCAAGTGCTTTCATTGTGGGGAATTAGGTCATTTTGCGAACCAGTGTCCTAGGACGAAGAGCAAGGGAGAAGCTTCAGACTCGAAGGCAGCGCCTGCAAAGGTGGAGAAAGAAGTCGAGGAGGAAGACGATTGTGCCATGAGTGCTCTTGTGCCACTTGAGAAGAAGTGGGGAGACATCGAGCTCTAGTCAGATGGACTACAGGCGATGAGGGGCAAGATCCTTTAAGTGCCCAACCTACTGGATTATACCTTGCTACGGGAGCCCCGAAGAGGAGTAGCAATACTGGTGAATGCAGGTAGAGACGGATGTGGATGAAGTGGCAGAGAGTGCTACAGTGCAGGAGTCCCCGGACAACGTGAGGCTAGCAGAATGCAACAATGAGAGAGGCACGAGAGTGTTGCACTAGTGCAGGATGGCATTGAGAGGTGTGCAACGGTGTGAGATGTAGGGAGTTTTTGCAGAAGCGCAGAGGTCGGTAGAGGGAGAACTTGTTAGCGGTAGAGGGAGCTTCAACATCGGGAGTGTCTCTAGCCTGACAGGGATGTCAGTGTTGGGTGGATTAGTTACTTACTGCCCAGTAACTGAGTTGCAATGCAGTAACAGTATGCAGTAGCACGATGCAGCGTGATGAGAGGGGATGCACTGCAAATGCAGTGATGGGAGGATGGACCAGTAGCAGTGGATGCAGAGGGAGTTGTTGTACGGATGCAATAGTGGCAATGGTAGGGCCATGGGCAGCAGTACAGGATGCAGCATTACAGGATGCAGCAGTGCAGAGGATGTTGGGTAGGGAGGCCTAACATCAGCACAAGGACCGGTGTCGGATAATTGGTGTAATACTCAGTGTGGAGTATTACTAGAGCACAGTCCTCGCTAAGAGGGAGTGTTGATTTGGGGTAGCATCGGATGTGCTCTAGCCATGAAAGTTGGTGGAGAGGCTAAAGCACATGAGATCTCCAAGACCCAGAACTGGTTTGGGTAGATTCTAACTGATTTGGGAGATATTAAAATAATTAATATTTTTAATGGAGTTCCTAAGTTTAAACTTAGGAAAAATAAAATATTAATGGGTATTAATATAAAACTGGGTTAGAATGTTCCAAAAGTCATGGATCAAGCCAAATCTAATCTTAGTTGTTGATGGACCAACGAGAAAAGTATAAGAGGAGGCTTGAGGGTCAGTTGGAGAACACACCAGAGTGATCAGTCATTTATTTTGCTAGAGCGGGGTTGCTAAGCAAAGTTGAATCAGTGATCAGTAGTGAGGGGCAATGAATACATAGCAAAGAGGTAGAGTTAGTACCAGAGAGAGCGCAGATCCTAGAGAGGTTGACGCAGAGGCAACTGGGAGCTGCGCAGAGCCAGAAGAGGCCAGTGTGGGTGATACAGAGGGTCTGAGGGTTGGCGCAGAAGCTTCAGTAGTTGCGCAGAAGCTAGCAAAGTTGACGCAGGGCCAAGAGGTAGCATTGGGAGGTTTTCGTGGGGCAGACTGGGAGCTGGTGATCTGGGAAGGGTGACGCAGTCCCTACAGAGTGACACAAAGCAGTGGATGCTGCAATTGTTGCTGTGGGATCGTTCATCCGGTGATTAATCACCCAGAATATCTGTCTCTGAGGAGAGGTACTTCTGCTGAGGGCATTCTTTGTTGGGTGAGCCATTTCTGGCACCGTAGTTGTATTCAAAAACTGCATAATAATGAAACCCTCATATCTACTGCATCGGTTTTTCCGCATTGGGTTTTTCCGAGGACATTGGTCAAAAAATAACGGTGTCACTAGTGTGCTTGTTTTCTTTCAGTTGATGATTTGTAGATTTTGATACTGTACTTGTGTTTATTTTCAGTATTTACATGCTAAATAACTTGTTAAGGAATTAAACAAGTAGGAAGAAATAAACTAGATAGCACAGGAAAAATTTCTAACGGGTCAAACTTAGAAATTCCAACAAAAACCAAATTGACTGATCAACTTTTTGTATCTCCAATTGACCCTCAAGCCTCCTCTTATACTTTTCCTGTTGACGATTCAACGATCGAGATTAAGTTTCTAATCAACGACTAAGATTAGATATGGCTTGATCCTCATTATTTAGAACTTTCTCACCCATATTATATTAATACACATTAATATTTTAATTTTCCGAAGTTTAGACTTAGGCTCTCATTAAAAATATTAATTATTTTAATATCTCTCTATCTGAGTGGAATTTCCCCAAATGATTTTTGGGTCTTGGAGATCTCATTTGC
The DNA here is from genome assembly GCA_031772625.1 of Pinus tabuliformis. NCBI lineage: Eukaryota > Viridiplantae > Streptophyta > Pinopsida > Pinales > Pinaceae > Pinus > Pinus tabuliformis. Next base: position 738,017,982 of record CM062808.1, read on the forward strand.
CTTAGCCTCTCCACCAATTTTCATGGCTAGAGCACATGCGATGATACCAAAAATCAACAGGCAGTAGATGAGGGTGGCATCTCATCACCGAGAGTGTAAAGAGCCCTAGAAATTGTAGAAAAAATTGAAAATTTAGCTTTAATGCAATTCTAAATATTCCACTTCCTTAAGTCCCATCTGAAGAATTTAATTACAACAATGAATACCGGCAAACACTTTTCATTCTTTTGGTCCAAATCACTAATCAACTTAGGAGAAAAGATACCAAACAATTGTGCTTCAATGCCAGCAAGTTACAATCATTTCGGAATTATCCAAGCATATAACAGATCTGAAAATCACTTTATTACAACATATTTTACAGCATAAAATATGCTCTCTTGTATTCAATTTATATGTTAAATCACTTCACATTTTCAGCCCTATTTTATGTTAGATCAACATCAACAACAATTACTGGAAATTCCCTGATCAAGGAGTTAGTACTGTGAAAATTCCACGAATGCAATTATTGGAGAGTTATCTTCTAACTATTAGCAGTTTATTTGCCTTTTGAATTATTATCTAGCAAGATAAATTCACTGTTGCATTGTTCACAATAAGAATGTTGTGGAAATATAAAAATTGGAACTGAGAAATATGTGATATATCCTACTTAGTGTTTCACTAAGTGAATATTGAATTTTGCCCAATTTTGGCGTATTGCATTGTTTCACTTAGGAGAAGTGGGCCTAGGGGACCAACTTTTGATTTTTGGCATGAGAAGCACCCCAACATTAGAGTTCAATGGAAAGATTGTGGCTTTGGTGGACTGTGGGGGCCACCACAAAGGATTTTCGGCCCATATGGAGAGTACTTTCTCATTGGTGCGAATTAGGTGAGGGAAATTCGACATGGGCCCACACGGGTAGCCTTGGAGGCAAATCAATAAAAGGAAGGAGGGGCTCTCATTTTGATCATCATCTATCATTTTCAGAATTTGTCTTTTTGACAAGAGCACGCTTGAGCAGTGAGCCAAGTATAATCAATGAATGAATTGAATTGATTTACATGAGCAAAATGTAGCTCAATAAGTAATACAGAGATATTTACAGTAATAGAAACATCAAGTTTCTATTAGGAAATAGAAACAACCAGTTTCATCTAAGAAACTGCTAAAAATGATAAAAATAGCAATAGCTAATAAGAATGAGCATTGAACACTAAATAGTATTATTCTAATACCCTCCCTTAATGCTCAATCTATTTATAACACCAATAGACCCTCTGAATTTTACAAACTTATCAGGACCAAGAGGCTTGGTGAAGATGTCTGCGGGCTGCTCCGTTGTGGGAACATATCGCAACTAAACTGATCCGTCTTCAACAATCTGGCGAATGTAGTGGCAATGGGTTTCCACATGCTTTGTTCGTTCATGAAAGACTGGATTCTTGGCAAGTTTGAGCACTCCTTGATTATCACAAAACAAGGGAGTAGGACCTGTCTGGGAAACATGCATATCCGCAAGCATACGTCGAAGCCAAACTGCCTCACAAGATGCCTTAACTGCTCCCCGATACTCTGCTTCTGTTGAGGAGAGAGCCACTGCCTCCTGCTTCTTACTAGTCCAGGTGACAACACCAGATCCTAGACTAAACACATACCCAGCGGTAGATTTTCAGTCATCAACCGAACCGGCCCAGTTAGAATCTGTGTAACGACTGAGTATAGGATCAGAACTTTGAGTGTATAGGAGTCCATAATCAGGAGTGCCACGCACATATCGTAGCACACGCTTTGCTGCTATCCAATGATTAGCCTTAGGAGCTAACATGAAGCGGGAAATGTAGCTCACTGCAAAACTGATGTCAGGTCTAGTGGCAGTAAGGTAGATGAGGCTGCCCACTAATTTCTTGAATAAAGTTTCATCCACAAGGGGGGAGGATGACTGAGCTGAAAGTTTGAGCCCTGGTTCCATAGGAGTCGTGGCCGGTTTGCAATCCTGCGTTCTGAACCTGTCCACAAGATTTTTGGCATACTTGGACTGAGAGAGAAAGATGTTGTTCTCAGTTTGCCAGACTTCAACCCCCAGACAGTGATGAAGAAGTCCCAAGTCTGTCATATCAAAGGTGCTGCATAAGTCTTGTTTGATCCCATGGATCAAATGCGCAAAGCTACCAGTAATGATAAGTTCATCCACATAGACAACCACAAACAAAATATCATCACCAGTATGCTTGATATATAGGTTTGCATCAGATGGGCTCCACTGAAAGCCATGATCTGTCAGATACTGATCAATTTTCATGTACCAAGCCCGAGGAGCTTGTTTCAAAAATTCAATCCATAGAGTGCTTTAACTAATCTACACACTTTCTGTTCTTGACTGGCAACCTTGAATCCTGGAGGTTGCGTCATGTAGACTTCTTCCTGTAAGTCGCCATTTAGGAAAGCACTCTTTACATCCATCTGATGAACTTTCCAATTGCACTGAGCTGCTAGGGCAAGGACAAGGCGGATGGTACTCATCTTGGCTGTAGGAGCAAAGGTCTCTTCATAGTCGATGCCTTCCTTCTGTGAGAACCCTCGAGCAACAAGACGAGCTTTATACTTGTCTAGGGTTCCATCAACTTTGTATTTCACTTTATACACCCATTTGCAGCTGATGGGCTTTTTTCCTGTAGGAAGATCAAAAAGGGTCCACATTTGGTTCTTCTGAAGACTCTGGAATTCAGCTTCCATACCCTGTTCCCACTCAGATGTACCCTTAGCCTCTGAATAGGTTTGAGGCTCAAAAATATTGTGTAGGTTAGCCATAAGAGCAAAATTTACTGTAGACTATTGTTTGCTCTTATGTCTAGAAGTTCTACCTTCAAGGAGCTCATTATCCCGAAGATCACCAATGGTTTTAGCCCACCATTTAGGCCGAAGAGTAGAGGAACCAATATCAGGAGGAGGTGGAGAAGGCTCAAGAACAATAGGAGCAGCAAGAGGAGGGTTATTTTCCGGAGGAAGCTCAGGTAGTGTATTATCAAATACTGATGTTGCATCATCCCTCCCATCAGGTGGAGCTACTGGAAGAAGAACACTGTGAGGCTGATCCTCAGAACACTGTCTTGCCGGAAGGAATCTGCGGTAACTTATCATCAGTGATAGAGAGTTTGAGAAGCATAACAGCCTCTCGATTTCGATCATCAAACTTATCTTGATTGGTACCAGCTGTACCAGTACAGAGCTCTTTGTTCAGAACGAGTTGGTCAAGACGCCTATATTCAAAAATGGTCAACATTCTCTGTTTCCAGATGTTATAATTTGTGCCATTCAAGCACTGACCGCCTTCCAACATTAGATTAGTTAGTGAGGCCATTTGCACGTTTCCCAAGAAAGCAATAAAGGAGATCCGGTTGTTCCGGACAGAATCTGACATATGCTAGTGTATGCAAAAAAAATCTATGTTTTCTTGAAGAAAAAAAAAAACATATATTGAGAAATTGATATGGGCAGGTTACCAGCGATTTGTGGTCTCCACAATCACTGTTCTATGCAAAAAACAAGTTATATATCCTACCGGAATTTGCGTTGGCTGTCCCAAAAAAATATGTGACCCACTAGAATAGTGGATATGAGCCTTCGTGCTGTTACATCCGGTTTCCAGATTTGACGAGATTTGATCTTCTTTAGAATGCTGCCACGATTTGTAAGAATTTTCAAAATTTTAAAATTTGAAAATTTCATACGCAATGAATATATCCGCCCACGGATCAAACCCCTCGCTTAACACGTATAGCGCTGTTTTAACATTGGGACCAGAAAATGAACAGAAAATGTTGACTGTTACGGAACTAGTGGAGCGTCAGACTAGTGGAGCGTAAAGAAGAAAAAAAAAATTTGCTGACTGTGTTGGGCGTCAGAACATGTGCTACGACGCTCGACAATGGCGTAACCTGAGCATAACCTGGCGTTACTCAAGCACTCGAGCTAGCCACGGGATGTGGTTGACTAGAGATCGATCGGAGGACAGAATCGAATGACGTTTTGGTGTCTTAAATACGGAAACCGATCCCCTTTCGCTGGATATTTGAGTATGGATTCTGACTACAGAGCTCCCATGCCCACCGCTTCTCAATGCCTGGTGTTCCACGATAGACCTCCAACGAAGCTGCGATATTCTGGAGCGTCCGACATGGCTCAAATTTCTTCAGAAACCCTAATCTCAGCTTTGGCAGTCAGATTCGATCTCGAAACACCGCTGTTACAGAAGAAACTTGCACTGCAAATGCTTTCCCAACAGGCTTCTGTGGCTACTCCGCAATGAAAATGTTCCACGACCAGCCACAGTAGCATAGACGAATTCTTGAGCATCGGACGTGCCTGTGTTGACTGGTTCCAGGAGGAGAATCGGAGGGTTTATCAGAAGGAGAAACACAACTACGTAAGAGAGTATCGTTGGACAGAATGTGATGATCGACTTGCAGGGTGTAGATATTGGTGACGCTTCGTTTTCCGGGTGGTGAGAACGCCTTGCAACGTAGAAATCTACACCCGCTGTAACCTGGAATCAGACCAAATCCAACCCAACACTACACGGACAACTCTGGTATGAAAAAGAAACTTTCAGAAAGACTGCGGTTCATAAATTATGACGCCTAGAAAAAAAACATTCAAACTCCTAGAGAGCTATTTCGAAATGAAGCAAAATTTTTCAAACTGTGAAAAATTATTTCGAAAACAATAACCAAGCTCTGATACCATAATCAATGAATGAATTGAATTGATTTACATGAGCAGAATGTAGCTCAATAAGTAATACAGAGATATTTACAGTAATAGAAACATCAAGTTTCTATTAGAAAATAGAAACAACCAGTTTCATCCAAGAAACTGCTAAAAATGATAAAAATAGCAACAACTAATAAGAATGAGCATTAAACACTAAATAGTATTATTCTAATAAAGTATGCATGTGTTGTTCAACACACTGGGTGTTTCTGAGCAAAAATTCCAGCCCTTGGTTTGGTGGACTTCGAGTGCCAGCCCAAGTAGGGAACTCTACTTCATCCCAATCCGTACCAGCAACAGTGAGTCGAGTTCCAACAATAGGGAGAGTTACAGTAGCGCAGAGACTTCGCAATCATAGCTTGAGACACTCCAAGAAGTTGTGGAGATAGAGGAGTTTGTGGAGGAAATCAGGAGGGAAGGCTTGGGAAGCCTTCTAACAGGGTTTGCAGACATTTTGGGAGCATTCAGCAGCAGAATTCTTAGGTGGGTCGATTTACCCAGCAAAGCCAGCCAAGCCCAAAGAGGGTCGAAATTTCGGGGTCAAGCTTTGGCCAAACCCTTCGTGGGTTATTTCTAGGTTTCTTGTGTAGAGGCCAGGATTAATTTCTTGGAATTTTCTGAGCAACAGAGAGGGCTCTAGCAGTAGATCATTTCAGGCAGCAACACCATTTCTGGGCATTTACAGTTTAGCACTTGGGCCGAATTGACAACAGATTGGAGGAGGGTGATTCAGGGATCATTTTGGGATTTTGCTAGCTTGCTAAGAGCAAGCCCAAGTTCCCTCATTCCAACACCTTGATTGTACACCTCTTTCCCTTAATAAAATGAGTATACAACACTGTTTTGGAAGCAAATTCATGGTCTGATTGTTTGTTCTGATTTTATGGTGTGTTTGTCTATTTTTCTTTGAATATTTACTGTTAATTTTCCCTTAGGGATATTACAGTGGTATCATAGCTCAAAGTGTTTATTTGTGAAAATCAAAGTGTGAATTATTTGGTATTTTCCATAGCAAACTGTAAATAAATTGTTAAATAAATTAACAATTAGGAAAAATAATTTCCAGTTGCTGTGATAGATGAAATTTTCACACACTATTGTATTCAACTTCCTTTGCAGATGAATTTGGCCTCCTCTTTCCTATCTCCCGGACACTTAACAATTGTGAGGAAAATCCCTCCGGACTCTTGCTCTCAGATCTCTGTTGAAACCCTTGCTCTGATGCTTTCCCTAGATTCAATTGTGCTCTTGTTGAATACCTGCAACTGGATAGTCAAACTAATGAATTCATACACTATTTCCTCTCCAATCCCTTCGACTTGCTCTTATAATCTCTAATTGGTGTCTCAATGGCCACGATTACATCTCAACTGTGAGAATTTTTGAATCTACACATCAAAAATCCTACTACAATCACTGGTTTATTATCTCCTACTTGTTTTACATTCAACAAGTTATTTAATTATTTAAACATCGATGAAAACACTATTGCAGACTACACATACATACAGATCATTGAAAATAGAATGAGACAAATACACCAGGGACACCATTATTTTTGGACAAACGTCCCCGGAAAAACCTAATGCGGGAAAACTGGTGCAACATATAGAGGGTTTGTATTATTAAGCAAGTAGAATCTGAGTACAACAGGTTTCCTCTCACACCGGCTAACCTTTCAGAGAAATCTCGACAGCAAGAAATACATACAAGGGTTTACCTCATTCTCCAAGTCACAACTGATCCACTGAATGGCTAACTTCGGCAAGCACTACAAAAATCCCAGCACAATATGCTCTGTGTAGGCTAGCGTCTTGCCTTTGGGAGACTATGTTACTTCTCTGCTGGATCTATTTGTTCACAGGAGCTTTGACTTCAGCCCTTCTGGCTCAGAACACCGAACTCCCATAGAAATATTGAACTCCCAACGATTATCTCGCACTGCCACTGCAAGAACCCTCTTGGCCTGCGTCAACTCTGTGTGAGCCCCTTCCTGGGCTGCGTAGGCCTCTACGCTGCCTCTCTGAAGTTATTGCTACCTCTCTGCCTGCTACTCGTTGTCTCGGAACTCCCTTCCGATCTAACTCTCTGCCACTGCCCCTCTCACTGCAATAGATCACTTGTTCGATTTTTTCAGCAAACCATGCCCCAAGAAAAATTGAATTGACTGATATCTCAAGTGTATCTCCAACTGACCCTCAAGCCTCCTCTTATACTTTTCATGTTGATGAATCAACGGCCGAGATTAAGTCCCTAATCAACGGCTAAGATTAAGACAGACTTGATCCTCGTCACTTAGAAGTTTCTCACCCATATTCTTATTAATACTCATTAATGTTTTTATTTTCCTAAGTTTAGACTTAGGAACCCATTAAAAATATTAATTATTTTAATAGATCCTCATCCGGGTGGAATTTTTCCAAATGATTTCTGGGTTTGGAGATCTCATGTATTCTAGCCCCTCCACAAAATTTTGGAGCTAGAGCACATCTGATGCTACCCAAAATCAACAGTCCCTCTTAGCGAGGAATGTGCTCTAGTAACACTTCTCAACAAAAGTACTACACTGATCCACTCCATCGGTCCTCTGTGTTGCTGATGCTTGGCTTGATGCCCTTCATTCACTGCACCACTTGTTGGAAAACATTGAGAGGGGGGAGGTGAATCAGTATTCCTTAGCAATTAGCACTTTCAAATCTTTTAAGAGCATTAGTTATTCTTCAATTATCATTAATGTTTATGCAGTAACAACAGTGAATAAAAGAACACAGGAGGCACAAAAATTTTAGGTGAAAAACCCCCTCTGGGTCAAAAACCACCGAATGCTTTTCTAATAATTCTTTAATCTTTAACTCCAATTGAAAAGAAAACTCCAACTTCCTAGAATCTAAAAAAGCATTCTTCTCCAGCTCCCACTGGATGGACGCTCCAACGCCCGAGATTCTTCAGTAGTCAACTGAACGGATGCCTGAACAGCTAATGAGCTACAACTCACCCTAGCACCACCCTACCACCCTGAAGTTTTCACAGTCTTGACCCTGTTGGTGACTTCATGCACCAGCCTAGCACCACCCTCCCACCCTATAGAAGAATAAAAGAAGAATGGATTCTCGTACTAGGGAAAATGGTCCACTTTACAATGATATAGAATGATGTAGAAGAAGAAGACACACTAGACCATAACCCCAACTATGACACAACCACCTAATGATGATCCTAGACCTCCCGACACTGCCTCTTCAACTCTTGGCAGATAGACACTTGTACAACTTTTACAATGATGCTTTTACAATGACTCTGTACAATGATACTTTTACAATGATTGTATGCAGTGCTTCCCACTTGAAGACTTCATGTGGTGAACTTCTTGCTGTTCTGCACCTTGATTGCTACTCTTGTCATGCTACCCTTTCTCACTCTTCAGAACATTAGATTATGCATTGAGTCTTCTCTTTATGAATATATAATAATACCTGCAAAAAGTCTTCAAAGAAATACCCATGACATGACAATAGCAAAACTTATCTCATCCTGCAGAACATATGTCAGTGCTAAACAAAAACAACAAATTAGAATACAAAGAAACTAATGCAATTAAGAGATGAAAATGCATATACAAAATATACTTACTTGTAGCTTACCTCTGTTGCATCATTTTGCAGCACCTTGCTCTTTGTTGCCCTAGAAAGTCTGGTCCTTTGCACCCTTTGACAACACTTGATCTAGTTTTTCTTGCCTTCTAGGAGCACGATATTTAATCTGATGTATCTCTGTGATTTCAGATCCCCAACATGTGATCTTCGGTCTTGTAGAAGCCCTCTAAGTCTTCTTTCCAATGCCACAAGTCTGACCCGATTTGGACTCTTCAAGACAAAGTTATGCCCAATCTCTCACAATGACCTAATTATGGACTAGTTCAGTAGAGTGAACTTGTACGACGTACCACGTGTCACTGTTTCCTCCTTCGGCTCTGAAATTGATACACAGAAAACTATACTTCGTGCACTGTCCGCCACTTTTTATAGAATTCCAATCCTCTTCTCTGAGAGAGAGTTATGACGATTTTCCCAAGGTTACTTCTTTGATATGAAATTCGGCAGCCTGCAAAAACCCTAACTTCCATAGATCATATCTCCGAAAATATAGCGAACCAAGATCTAGAATTTGGTCACGACGTTCATCAAGATTGTGAATCAAATGGGTTTTAATTTTAGAATCTAAGACTTCGCAGAAATGAAGTTATAGCGAAAATGCCACGATCACTACATTTGGAGGATATATGAGATTTCTTTTTATAGAGTTAAGAGGAGCTTCTATAGAGAATGTTGGAGGGATCTTAGGAGCTTAAAAAATTATTAATTATTGATTGTTCAATGACCAAAACCAATTATGAGTGCCATGCCACAACCCCATAGGGTTTTAGCCACTAACTGGGGTTATTAACTTCAAACATGAATATCTCTCAAACCATGAAGAATTACTTGGCGTGCCATATATCAACGGAAACATCTTGATGAGCAGAATCTATCTAGAACATCCTTGACTCAAAATAGAGTAAGTTGTCAGGTCAAAATTCCCTTGCAAGATCAAGGTAGCCCCTAGTGCTGCTTGGGTTGACATCAATGACAACCTAAGATCATCTTTAGATCAACACTACTGCCCATGACTCTGCCACTATCACTGCTACATCTGTAGTACAACTCCCTCTCAAAATGCTGCCCATAGCACTGCCACTGCTACTTGCTGCACTGCAACTCAGTTGCTGAGAAGTAAGCAACTGAAACTTCACCCAAAAACTAACATGTTGGTCAGTCTGGATGCCTTGTGATGCTGAAGCTACCTCTGTTGCTAATCTATGTTGACCCTTTGTTGCTATTGCGCTGCTGCAAACTGCTTTGTGCCTCTCGCACTGTTACAACATCCACTGCGTTGCCTCAAACTTTGGCACTCTAGCTCTGCCACTGTCGCTCCATCACACCTCGCTCCAATCGACAGCCGTCATTTTTCTACTATCGTTAAGGGCTCCCGTAGCCGTATGTGATCCAAGAGTTTGGGCACACCAAGGATCTTGCCCCTTCATTTAGTCCTCTCAACTGCAACTCCATCTCATCCCACCTCTTCTCCAGAGGAGCATGAGCACTCATGGCACAATCGTCATCCTCACCTTACTTGTCAGCTTTCGCTGGAGCAGCCTTTGAGTCAGAAGCCTCCTCCTTTCCCTTCTTCCAGTGGCACTGAGTGGCGAAATGTCCAAGTTCCCCACACTTCAAGCATCTTACCTTGGAAATATCTTTCCTCTTTCTCTTTAGCTGCCCTTGTTGTTCCAATGATGCGAGAGCTACATCCTCCTCCTCCTCCTCCTTAACCTGGGCTCCTCTCTCGCTACTCCCTGCGTTGGCCAACCTCCTAATCTCTTCTTATCGAATCGCTGCCCACATCTCCCCAACAGGGGAGAGTCGCTCTACCCAAGATACTTTGGACAAATGTCTCCCAGTCGTCGGTGACTACATTCAGGGCAGTCCTGACCATGAACTCAGAATCTAGTGTAGAGCCCACGGAAGTCAATTGGTCGCGAATCCCTTGCAACCTGAGGAGGAAGGGATCGATCTCTTCTCCCTTCTACATTTGGTACTGTCTCAGCTGATTTTCTAATAGCATCTTCCGTTGGACAGAAGTGCCCTGGTACAAGGTGGTCAACGTCTCCCACATCTCCCTTGTTGTTTCCTTCTCAGCAATGTGTGGTACTACATGATCTTTGACCCCATCTAGGATCATGCACTTGGCCTTCACCTGGGCCTCCTCGTACTTCTTTAACAGATCAGCGTTGATCGGAACAATAATTAGTTTCAAGGCATAGTCCTTGATGCGATATTTGTTTAGGATTTCCAGGATCCTGGCCTTCCAGATGACAAAATTGGATGCTCCATCCAATCTGTCCTAATCCCTTAGTCCATTGACCACCATCTCTGCTCAAAAATTAGGACTGCTTCTCTTCTCCCTCTCCTGCTGCTAATCCAGCAAGACTTGGATTTGGATTTCTTTGGCGCAAGAAACCCTCTAAGGAACAAGCTCTTCTAGACTCCCTTTGAGTCCTAATTTCCTTCACGGAAATCCTCTTGCAAAATGTTGAATCACTCCTCTCCAATTCTCCTTTGCTGCTGCAAACCGGATTTAGATTTCTTTGGCTAGAAATTTTTCAAGGTAGTGACTCCCTCTACCTTGGCTTTGTCTTCCCAAACATTGTTCTGCACCAACAACAACAACGTCCCACCAACTCCTTAGATAGAATCTACTCTACTCCTCCAGCCTCGGCAACTGACTGATTCGAACCTCTCAGTCTCTGTGCTGGCTCAAAGAGTTGATGCAGTCACTGCATAAGCTCCTCTTGGGTTCTGCATCACCCTTTGCAGGCTCGAAATGCTGACGCAGGCATTGCGTGAGCATCTGCGTCACTTTTCTGGCTTTGCATCACACCTTCAGCTGCTCCTTTGCCTGAAACGACGTTGTCACTTGGGACAACTACTTCTTTGCAACAAATTCTCTGGATCTCCCGGTTGGTGTCTTCGGTCTCTATGGTCTGCAATGCTCTGATACCATGTGAAATTTTTTGAATCTACACATCAGAAATCCTACTACAATCACTAGTTTATGATCTCCTACTTATTTTTACATTCAACAAGTTATTTAATTATTTAAACAACGATGAAAACACTATTGCAGACTACACATACATACAGATCATGAACTAAAAATAGACTGAGATAAATACACAAGGGACACCGTTATTTTTGGACAAACGTCCCTGGAAAATCCAATGCGGGAAAATCGGTGCAGCATATAGAGGGTTTGTATAATTAAGCAAGCATAATCTGAGTACAATAGGTTGCCTCCCACACCGGCTAACCTTTCAGAGAAATCTTGGCAGCAAGAAATACATACGAGGGTTTACCTTGTTCTCCAAGTCACAACTAATCCACGAAATGGCTGACTCCGGCAAGAATTGCGAAAATCTCAGCACAAGTTTGTAACCGCATTTGGCTTTCGAAACCCACTATGTGCCGTTAGGCGTGGATTTCATGGTGCAACACTCTTTAGGTGTGGAGTCGTATCATCTTCCTTACTTGTAGAATCCACATCGTTTGAATTGTGTTGCTTACTCTTCGAGTTTGCTTGCCCTCTTGATTCATAATTCTTCTTGTCACAAGTCTTGCCATTCTTTTTTGGCGCATCCCTTGGGATTTCATACCTTATTAACGTTGTTCTACGCCCTTTTTCGCATGATTGTAGTGGCCTTTAGGGCTGTACCTAGCTGCGTGATAAGGTGTCAAATTGCTCTCTCTATAGGGTGCTGTAGTGTCTTTTTAGGGTTGGTTGCATTGGTGGTGTGAGGAGTTCTCTTGGTGATATTGGCCCTTATGGCGATATCTGCCTTGCTCGTCTCTACCGTTGTTCTCTTGATTCCCATTGACTGTGTTGGCCCTTTTATTGATATGGTTTTGGGTTGGTGTGTAGATTCTTTTCGGTGAACTTTGGTCTCCCACGCCATGTTGATATGTGAGAGAGGGGTGCGTTTGTTGAATGGGAAGGTGGATACTCCTTTTGGTAAGGTGGATCACCTGGATGCTTCCCTATCATGTAGAGTTTAAAGCCTCTCAATTGGGCCCTTAGTTGGAGGATGTGGTTTTGATAGGAGCTCAAATCCCCTATCTGGTGGCTGCCCTAGTGGAATGTCCGCAAACACAACTACGTATCTGTCCAACAAAGCCTATATGTCTGGTGGTGGTGGCTGAGCCTGTCCCCTAACCTCTGAAATCCTTAGATCTATTGCCCATGCATTGTCCTCATGTCGCAGATCTGCGTCCATCATGTGGGTTGAGACTGTCTGAGGTGGATAAGATTGCATGCCTATCAAAACTACCAGTTTTCCGTCTGGCCCAATGAACTCCATCCTTGGCTTCCTCCAATCTGTCGTGACTCGCCCAAGGGAATACAACCACTGGACACCCATCACCACATTGGTGTCTAGCACAATGACCACAAAGAAATGGTTCATCATCGAGTAGTTCCCCATAACTACTGTCAAGGAAGGCACATATCGAGTGCACTGTATGGTATGGTCACCTGGCTCTAGGGATGAAAAGCCCTCGTACTCAGTCGTGGTGAGGCCCCTTCCCTGAACCAACTGGGCATCTATGAAATTGTGGGTAGCCCCACTGTCAACTAGGACAGACACCCTTTGCCCCTGTACAATGCCTCTGATTCTCAATGTCAAAAATTTGGGAATCCCGCATAAGGAAGCAAGGACTCCCTCGGATGGGGCAAGGGATGCCCCTCCTTGTGGAGGTGGTGGTGGTGGCCGTCTATCTTCTGGACTCTCACCATCGCCCACACCACAATCTTTCTCCACCTCATCCTCCTGGTCACTCTAAAAAAAACCTCAATATAGTGTGCTCTACCTGCAGTGCACCGATGGCCTGTTGCCTAGGGCTCCCTGCATGTGAAGCACAACTTCCTCCTCCTGAGGTCCTTTCGTGTCTCATCATCTAGCTGACCCCGCCCCTATGTGGTCCTCTGAGGTGGAGGTCTAGTCTCATTCCCCTTTTGTGGAAAAGGGATCTGTGCAGGAAAAGGTGCTCTAGTCTTAGGGATGGCCCCCTACAGATCTCTGGTGCACAAAACTGCTTCTTGTAGTGTGGAGGGTCTGCTTGACATTACCAATCCACGCAGGGGCTCAAGTAAGCCCTCAATGGTGTACACCCTCCTAGCCTCTGATAGATTTAGAGCCATCATTGATACTCGCAGAAACTCTGAGATGTAGTGCTTCCGGTTGCCTGTTTGGTACAGTTGGGTCAGCTCTTTGAAATGGGCCTCTGAATCTCTTTGGTCAAACCGCTCCACCACCCTCTTGGTGAAGTCAGAATAAGAAGCCACATTGGCATGCCCTAGGGTGGCCAAGCCATGAAACTACCAGTCATGGGCTTCCCCCTCCATGTGCAGTGTGGCCATCTTGATGGCTTCTTGTTCTGTCATCCAGTTGAGTTGGAAGTAGGTGTCCATCTTCTAAATCCAAGCCCTGTCCATGCAGTTGGCAGTTCCATCGAAAGCAGTGTGGAAAAAGTCTGCAAAAAATCCCGATTTAATCCTAAAAACGCGATTTTTTGAACTAAACGATTTAATCCCCCGACTTTTTGGCGACTTTTTCACAAAGGAAAAAATCGCATAGTTTCTTCTAGTCTCAACCTCGTTAAAAAATGAAACTGGAAGTCATGAGCATAGTTCCTTGTCTTGTGTCAAAATCGCGATTTTTTCCTTAATACTCCCGATTTAATCAGGAGTCGACCCAAAAAGTCTTCCTCCCTTCCCAGGCCGCGGATAAAGAGGACGCAAAGGTGAAAAAACTGTAAATTGAAGCTTCCATCCATGCATTTTCAAGTTATTGCATCGTATTGTTTGTCATACTTCTTGCGAGTATAGTAGTCTCATTTGTGATCTGTTAGTTTTGAGGTTAAGATATGTTTTTGTTTTCCAAGGAAAAACAAATCTTTATACTTCATATTTCTAGTTAGAAAGCAAAGTATACATTGGTTAAGCCTCCAGGGTTTCAGTGATCTAGACTCTAACAACCACTGCCCCTTCAAAAGATTACAAAAGTACCAAAAGGACAGGCATACAACAGTCTTCCATAGAAAGAACCCCACACCATCAAAAACATTATTACAGTTGTTGAATGCTTCCAGAAGAAACAACAAAGAGGAGGTCATGAAGATCAAATAACAACAACCTGTCCAAAAAAAACAAAACCAGTGCCTCAAAAAAGAACCCATTTTCAGATAGGAACAAAGTACTTGTGAAATCTTGTGACAGCAAAGATCCTTCTTGCAATGAGAGCATGTTTTGAAAGGGAATCTTCTTTAGTGGTGAACTCCTTGTAAATGTGGGGAAAGGTTATGTATCAGAAGTGGATTTTACCTCCAAGAGTTTTTGAATAATAGATGCCAAGGCTAGGTTAATAATCTGACATCTACTGTTTTCTCAAAAAATAAGCAACTTGGAGTCAACAAGCGTTAATTTTCACATCTACTGTGATACTCACTGTTAATTTTCATTAGACCTACCACCTGACACCCTATTACCCAAGCAGATTACAATCTACTGAATAAATGCATGACTTATTTCTTAATACAATTAGCGGAAACAAAAATTAAAAGGGGAAGAGGATCTCAGTCACTGATTACTTGATGACTTTTAGATGACTCATGACATACATTTATTATATTTTTTGTTGATATTTTGACTCTTGAGAGTTGAGACTCAGACAGGACTCAAAATTCAGGAGTTGATTCACTATTTTGATATGTGATGTAGTACTAGACTTCATATACATATTATATATTAGCTTACTTTACATGTTTATGTGGAAATGCATTTATTTGATGTTGTGGATACTCTAAATGTTAAAAATATATATAAAAAAAATGAATAATTTTGTGTTTTTTTAATTTTGCCGACTTTTTCAAAAAAATCCCGACTTTGACGAGTTTTTCAACTTTTGGACCCTTGCCGAATTAATCCCGACTTCGACTTTTTCCACATTGATCGAAAGTAGGGAAGTACATCCTCCCTATGGTCCTCTGCAGCTCGTAGTTCTGGGTTCCCTATCCTCCATAACCCTTGTTCTTCTCACTCTGCTTGAGCTTGCAGAAATCTTTGAAAGAGAGTGCTTCCCTAAAGTCTGCATCCATAGACTGCCACTCTTTGAAATAGTCTCTCATCTGAATGGGGTCTTCACCCCTTGTAGGTTCGATTTGTGCCACTGGTACAAAAGAAGACAGCGTGGCACCAGTTGGCCCACTAGTTGATGGGTGTTGCGCTTCTGGTGAGGGATGATCGAATAGTTGAGAGGTCCTAGAAGTTTCCCCAAACAGAAACCCTCTAGGAGCGGTCTTCTCTCTGTTCTGCGACTTGATCTCTTCTAGCATATCTTTCTAGCACTTGGCTAAGTCATTCAGGGCTCTCAGGAGGTTGTCGAAAGCCATCTCTTCCCTGCTCTTGGGTTCCACCATGTCCTCCTCTTCTACCACTGCTTTCTCTCTGTCCTCCATGTCTGGAGTAATTTCCAACTCTCTTTCTCTGCTTTGGTATCTTTGCCATCGATAGGTGATGTTCTGCTAGTCCCCTTCTCTCATAGGAGACAATCCCCACAACTGAGCCAAGAACTAGGCTCTGATACCATTGTAATGTTCCTAAATAGGAATACAAATGATATAAAGAAAATAATCTGTCCAACAAAATATAAAAACGAAATACACATTAAACGCCCATAGAAATGTTGCAAATATGGAATTGCTGAGCCATTTTATTACTTCTTTGAAGGAAAAATACAAATGATAATAGTATGGTGCACCTGGGCTTGTTTCAGTGGACAAGCATGACCAATCCCATGTGATAAAATGGCTGATCTGATGACTGCTCCAATTGCTGCACCAATCTGCATTACACTGCCTAGAAAACTGCCTTTTTGCTAAAGTTTCAATGGCTGAAAGGTCCACTTCCTATGCCCAGAAAATTATATGCTTTTAACCCCAGACTCCTTGGCCTAAACCCAGAAAAACCCATGAAGGATTTTGGCTGGTTTAGACTTCTGAAATTCTACCCCCTTGGAGCCCAACTTAAGTTGTAATTGCAAAACCTGGACTGCTGGAATTTGCCTGTAAATCCTCTGGAAATGGTCCCAAAGTGCTAGGCGTCTACTATCAATCCCCTGACTTCTCGGATGGGCTTCCGGCCTATGGCACCTACTCCTAAGCTCCACGAAAACTGTTGGACTGGCCCTCTGCATTGTCCCCAAGCCCAGTAATTCGAACTGCTGGGATGCTGGCTCTGCTGGCTCCAAAACTCACAAGGAATGCTGGCCTATTACTGCTCTCCCAATCCTCTAACTCTCCCGGAAAATGGCTGATCACTGATAGCTCCAACTCCTCCTGCGTATTCTCCAACTAACCAAAAATACGCACTCCCTGTTTGTGGCTGAATGAGAATGCTGCAACACACTCTCGGGTCTCTTGAAATGACTATGGAACTACCTCCCTACGGTGGGCACAGAAGGACCCCTGAAGGAAAGGTTGAATCTCTCGTTTGAGAGATTCATGGCTAAACAGCTGGTTGACTCAGCTAAACAGCAGAGTGAACAATCAAGTAGTTTTGTTTGCAAGATGTAAGAATGAATCCAAATGAGAGCTTCTTCCTCCTTATAACTTCTTGGGCCTTCCTTGCCTCATGTGGGCCACTCCATCCAGCTATTCGACTTCCCTCCAAGCCATTCGAATGGCCCAGTCCGAATTCTCATGTGAGTGGCCCCCACATTCCACTAGCAGCCAAATAAAGTCGAATTGCCTTCTAAGTCCCTAAGTTGAAAATGCCGGGTTCTCTTCCTTAGCCAAAATTGCGTAGCAACACCTTGTTACAAATGTATTTGAGAAGGGACATGACAGAGATTTTCGCGTGAAAATCTCATGTGCTAAGCAACACTCTGTAGTCTTGGCTGAACAACTCAGGAGAACAATAGAGATAATATGAGATGGTCAAAAGTTCCCAAATGGAAGCTGCCTCCTCATATTTATACTTGCTGGCCCCACCTTCCTTCTCTCTCCAATTCGATTTGCCTCCCTTTGCTTTTCTTCCCACAAATTCGCACTAACTCAAGGGGTTCATATTTCCCCTTTGGGTGACCCCCACTTCCCACCAGCATTTTAATCTTTCCATTTTTGCTAATGTTGGACCATGCTTTTCCCACAAAATGGAATAATTTTCCCTTTTCATCCTCTTAACATAAGTTAAGCCAAAGATTAACATAACTTAGACAAAATTGCAAAATTGGTGTAGCTGCTAGGTGAAATTAAGTAGAGGGGATATCACACACTCACTAGAGAAATATACATAAAATTATGTAACAAAGTGCTCCAAACATGATATATTGCCACATGTACAACAGTGCCTCCAAATAGGTGAGATCAACAATAAAACACAACAAACACGAGAGCATCCTTTGACAAGGTACCACTATCTCTACCATGTGTGATAACTAGATGAGGTTTTAACCCATAACTCTTTCCATACTCCCACCTCTCCTAGTACAGTTTTGCTGAAAAGAATGCCTCTGAAAATGCAAAATGGACTTGTATTTCAGGCAATACAATATCGATTGTCGATATTTTTTGGCTTTATAAGAAATGAAGGGATGCTTTTTGGGCCATAGTTGGTGTGCGTTTGTCAAAACTCAATTCTATTAGCTTGTATCAACTAAGATATTGTCATTAGTGTAGGTCAATTTTCTCTTTAGTTTTTATAAGCTACTAATATTCTATTATATTTGCAGTTGATGAGATGTACCTTGCATCTTTAATTAATAAAGGTAGGGAAGTTTATAGGAAGGGAAGCACCGATCCTACAGCATTACCAGCAGAGACAATTCTGAAAATGGCAACAATAAATGGTGCGAAAGCAGTCATGTGGGATAAAGAAATTGGATCATTAGAAGTTGGTAAGAAGGTCGGGCAAGTTCACTAATGTCATGTTAATTAATTGATTCTGCTTTCACTTTCCTTTTGTGTTTCATTTACTGTTAATAATAAAACCTTATTCAATTTATTAGAAAGAATCGTTGATTAGAAAGCCTAGATATGCAAACTAGTACAAAGTCATTCTTCAATTTTGACACTAATTCCAATCCTATTATATAGTAGGTTGGTATGAAACTAATTTGTTACATGCCTAATGAATAGGGTTGAAATCTGAAACCATGGAATGTTTCCAGAAGATGTGGGTAACGGAAATGTTATAAAGGTCCATTTGGTGATGCTTGGAACAAAATTTCAGCTTGTCTTTGTGATGATATTTCGGTTTCCTTTTACTGTCTCTTACTTTGTTTCATGTTTGAAATGCATTTATTCAAAATTGTAAATATATCATTTATTTAAGGATGCCAAACTGTTAGATTCTAATGCCTATTCTGATTTTGTAATTGTTCTAGTTTCCTTAAGAAGACGATCTAATTTTCATTGTATATACTTTTTTGCTTTCTCTTTTATTCTGGTTGCAGATGTAAATCCTTTTTCTGTAAATATAAAAAATATTTTTTAGAAGAATGAAAAATTGTAAACAAAGATTGTTGTAAAGATTTAGACCTGCCATAATGCATAAACTGGCCAAAGATTATGAAATTTCTTCTTTTATTTCTTATCAGTGTATTAAGTTATCTTGGTTATGGCAATGTTTGCAACATCTATCACAGCAACTAGAGATTAGTTTCCTAATTGTTAATCTATTTAACAACTTATCAGCTACGGAAAATATCAAATAATTCACACTATGATTTTAAAAAATAAACTGCGGAAGAATAGAAAGCTGGAAACTAAGAAATACTAGCGCACACATAAAGTTTGAGACAGTTATTTTTGGACAGATGTCCTCGGAAAAACCCAACTTGGGAAAACCAGTGCGGCAGCTGAGGGTTTTATTATTATGCAACAGTGAAATTATCTGAGTACAATTTGGATGTTGAAACTGGCAATCTTGCAGAGAAATATAGTGGCAAAAAAATCTTAGAGGAAATTACCCTCGCTCCGAGCAATCCTGACACTCAACTACCATTGAAAAGCAAGTCGTCCAACTTGGCCTACGTAGGCTCTACCTCAACGTGAGATTGCCTACCGCACATGCTACTCGGATCATCTTGTGAAAATTCCTACGTTGGAATCCTATTGCAGCAACCGGTATTATTTCTCCTAATTGTTAATTAATTAACACTTTCTCTGCTATGACAAATATTGAAATAAACACACTGCAACCTTCACAAATAAAATTCTGTAGAAAAATAAAACTTTGGAAGCTGAGAAATGTTAGCACACATACATAAAATATAACACAATTATTTTTGGATAAAAGTCCCCGGAAAAGCCCAACTTGGGAAAATCAGTGTAGCAGTGAGGGTTTTTATTATTATGCAGTAGTGAAAATTTGAGTACAATCTGGATGCCTGAAACTGGCAATCCACAGCAAGAAATTCTGAGCAAAATTATTGAAGGGAAATTACCCTTCATCCCCAAGCAATCCTGGCACAGCCTGCCTTCAAAAAACTAGGCCCTCTGACCCTCTATGTCAGCCTCTGTGTTGCACTGCGCAATCTACTTGACATCAAGCCTCCAACCAATCTCTGATGAACTTGTTTTGCCTCCAGCTGTTGAGGAAATCAACTTTGCGGCCTTCTGGAACCTTTGTCCGGACTTTGGAATTAAGACTGATTTTCTCTCCAACAAATCGAACTGCCCTCTCTAAAGTTACTACACATAGCTCTTGTTGATTTGTGATAGCATCGGATGTGCTCTAGCCGTGAAAATTGGTGGAGAGGCTAAAGCACATGAGATCTCCAAGACCCAAAAATGGTTTGGGGAAATTCCACCCGATTAGAGAGATATTAAAATAATTAATATTTTTAATGGAGTTCCAAAGTCTAAACTTAGGAAAATTAAAATATTAATGGGTATTAATATAAAACTGGGTGAGAATGTTTTAAACGACATGGATCAAGCCAAATCTAATCTTAGCCATTGATTAGGGACTTAGTCTTGGTCGTTGAAGACTCAACAGAAAAAGTATAAGAGGAGGCTTGAGGGTTAGTTGGAGATACACCAAGATTGATCAGTCAGTTCGATTTTCTGGAGCAGGGTTTGTTGAGAAAATTCAAACTAGTGATCTGAGTTGCAGCGAGGGGCAGTGAGTACATAGCAGAGAGGCAGAGATATTGCCAGAGGGTCAGCGCAATGTTTGAGGAGGCTACACACCACCAGCAGGAGCCACGCAGAAGGCCAGAGAGACTGTGCAGAGGCTAGCAGGGCCTATGTGGGTGACGCAAAGGGCTAGAGAGATGACATAGAGAGGCAGAGGGTTGACGCATGGGGTTCCAGAGCTACGCAGAGGCTAGCAGGGCTGACGCAGAGCCTTGGAGAAGTGCTGGAAGGATTTTCGTGGGGCAGACTTGCTGAATATTTGCTTCCGAAGAGAGGTATTACTGCAAGATAGAAATCTTTGTTGGGTGAACTAGTTTGGCACCCTGGTTTAACTCAAGAAAGATACTTAATAATAAAACCGTCAAAATTGTTGCACGGGTTTTCCCAAGTTGGGTTTTTCCGGGGACGATTGTCAAAAAATAACGTTGTCCCTTGTGTGTTTGTCTATTATTTCAATGGATGATCTGTATATGCGTTGAGACTGCATTTGTGTTTGTTTTCAGTGTTTATATGGTTAAATAACTTGTTAAGGAATAAACAAGTAGGTGATATAAACCAGATAATGCAGGAAGAATTTCTAACGTGTTAGATTTAGAAATTTCAACATGGTATCAGAGCATTTCAGATCATAGGAGAATTGAAGGCACTAGCTTAATCAGAGTCATTTGCACCAGTAGAAGCTGTCCCAAGAGACAGAGTTGCTCCTAAGCAGAAAGTAGCAGAGAAGGAGTGATGCAGAGGGCCTGCGTCATCATTTCGAGCCAGAGAGAGGGTCAGCACAGAGGTAAAGAGAGGCAGAAGAGGCTCACAAAGAGCCACGTCATCCTACTCAGCCAAGTAGGCTTGATGCAATTGGCCAGAGGAGCGATTCAGTCTTGCCAGGATTGCGCAGAGCTAAGAGGCTCAGTTTCTTCAGCTGCTGGGGCCTAGGGAGTTGTGGGCAGATTGTGGATTGGGAAGCTGGTGGGGTGTTGTTGCTGTCGAAGCAGAATAGTACCTAATGGGACAGAACCAAGGTAGAGGGAGCCGTTGCCTTGAGGGATTTCTAGCCAAGAAATCCAGATCCAAGTTGCAGTTGCAAAGAGGATCGGAG
The DNA here is from genome assembly GCA_031772625.1 of Pinus tabuliformis. Lineage (NCBI taxonomy): Eukaryota > Viridiplantae > Streptophyta > Pinopsida > Pinales > Pinaceae > Pinus > Pinus tabuliformis. Next base: position 738,039,619 of record CM062808.1, read on the forward strand.
AGGAGCGGATTGACAGTTGGCAGGAAGATTTCTAGCAGGGAAATCGAGACTCAGAGGGATTCTAGGAGAGAACTTCCAAGCTGGAAGTCGAGACTCAAAGGGAGTCTAGAAAAGGAGCGAAGATGGCAATGAATGGACTGAGGGATCAGGACAGGTTGGACGGGGCCTCCAACTTTGTCATCTGGAAGGCAAGGATCCTGTTTGTTTTGGATAGACATCGCATCAAGGGCTTCACCTTGAGAACCGTGGCTATTCCAGTCAACCCAGCTGATAATGAAAGGTATGAGGATGCAATGGTGAAGGCAAAGTGCATAATCCTTGATGGGGTCAAGGATCATGTGATGCCGCATATTGTCGAGAAGAACACGGCAAAGGAGATGTGGGATACCTTGACAACATTGTATCAGGGCACTTCCATGCAGAGGAAGATGTTGTTGGAGAATCAGTTGTTGTCATATCAGATGCAGAAGGGGGAGCAGATAGATCTATACCTCAGTAGGTTGCAAGAGACTCAGGACCAACTTACTTCCATAGGGGCCATGCCGGATCAAGAGTTCATGGTGAGCACTGCCGTGAATGCAGTATTCGAGGATTGGGAGACATTTGTCCAAAGCGTTTTGGGCAAAGCTGATCTTCTAGGATGGGAAGAGATGTGGGCAACGCTTCACCAAGAAGAGATCAGACGGTTGACCAAGGTGGGAAGTAGCAGCAAAGGAGGTCGAATCAAGAAAGAAGAGGAGGATGCAGCGCTGGCATCTGCGAGATAACAGGGGAAGAGGAAGAAGAAGGACATCTCCAAAGTGAAGTGCTTCCATTGTGGGGAGCTAGGTCATCATGCAACCTAGTGTCCCAAGAAGAAGAATAAGGGAGAGGCTTCTGACTCTAAGGCAACTCCGGCTAAAGTGGAGAAAGAAGTTGAGACGGATGATGACTGTGCCATGAGTGTTCATGCACCTCTAGAGAAGAGGTGGGGAGACATTGAGCTGTAGTTAGGAGGACTACAAAAGATGAGGGGCAGGATCCTTGAGGTACCCAGGTCCCAAACTCTTGGATTATATCTGGCTAAGGGAGCCCCAAATGACAGTAGCAGGATGACGGATGTCGATAAAAGCAAGATGCGGATGGAGCGACAAGGTAGTGCTAGAGTGCAGAATTATGTAGCAGTGCAATGGAGGTTGCAGTAGTGCGAGAGGCACAAAGGTGGTTGCAGCAGTGCAGAAAGGCACAGAGGAGGTTGTAGTAGTGCGAGAAGCACGGAGGTGTTTGCAGCAGCGCAGAAGCAGTAGAGAAAGCACCAGATAGCAGCAGAGGTAGCTTCAGCATTAGGAGGCTTCTAGGCTGACAAGGATGTTAGTACTTGGGTAAATCAGTTACTTACTTCTCGGTAATTGAGTTGCAGTGCAGCAATGGTAGTGGTAGTGCTATGGAAAACATGATGCAACATGGTGAGAGGGAGCTACAGTACAGATGGAGCAATGGCAGTGGCAGATCCATGGGCAGCAGTACAGGAGGCAACAGCTCAGTGGATCTTGGGCAGTAGGCCAAGCATCAACATAGGTACCGGTGTTGGATGATTAGTGTGATGTTCAGTGGTGGAGCATTACTAGAGCACATTCCTCGTTAAGAGGAAGTGTTGATTTGTGGTAGCATTGGATGTGCTCTAGCCATGAAAATTGGTGGAGAGGCTGAAGCACATGTGATCTCCAAGACCCAGAAATGGTTTGGGGAAATTCCACCCGGTTATAGAGATATTAAAATAATTAATATTTTTAATGGAGGTTCCTAAGTCTAATTTTAGGAAAATTAAAATATTAGTGGGTATTAATATAAAACTGGGTGAGAATGTTCTAAATGACATGGATCAAGCCAAATCTAATCTTAGCCTTTGATTAGGGACTTAATCTCGGTCGTTGAAGATTCAACTGGAAAAGTATAAGAGGTGGCTTGAAGGTTAGTTGGAGATACACCAAGATTGATCAATCAGTTCAATTTTTTGGAGCGGGGTTTGCTGAGAAAATTCGAACAAGTGATCTGAGTTGCAGTGAGGGATAGTGAGTACATAGTAGAGAGGCAGAGATAGTGCAAAAGGGGCAGCGCAGTGTTTGAGGAAGCTACGCAGAGCTAGCAGGAGCCACGCAGAAGGCCAGAGAGACTGTGCAGAGGCTAGTAGGGCCTGCGTGGGTGAAGCAGAGGGCCAGAGAGCTGACGGAGAGAGGCAGAGGGCTGACGCATGTTGATTTGGGGTAGCATCGGATGTGCTCTAGCCACAAAATTTGGTGGAGAGGTTGGGGCACATGAGATCTCCAATACCCAGAAAGGTTTTGGGCAGATTCTAAAGAGATCAGGAGATATTAAAATAATTAATATTTTTAATTGAGTCCCTAAGTCTAAACTCAGGGAAAATAAAATATTAATGTGAATTAATATGAATCTGTGTTAGAATGGTCCAAAAGACATGGAGCAAGCCAGATGTAATCTTAGTCGTTGATTAGGGACTTAATCTTGGTCGTTGAGATGTCAACATGAAAAGTATAAGAGGAGGCTTGAGGGTCACTTGGAGAGTACACTAGATGATTAGTCATTCTATTCTCTAGAGCGGGGTTTGCTAAGAGAGATAGAATCAGTGATCGGGAGAGTAGCTGAGGGGCATTGAGTACAGAGGAACAAAGAAGGCAGAGATTGTGTCCGGAGAGCAGCACAACAGTCGAGGGTGACACAGAGACTGCAAGGGCTCACGCAGGGCCACGCAGAGGTAGCCAAGTGTTGCGCAGAGCACCAGAGCGGCCAGCGTAGCTGACGTAGAGGGTCCCAGAGCTGATGCAGGGCCTCCTGGGGCTGACGCATGCTAAGAAAGGCTGATGCAGGGCCAACGTGAAACAGAAAGGGGCTGATGCAGGGCCAGCATGAGACAGAGAGGGGCTGACGTAATCCAGATTGGGCAGACGCTGGGGTTGTAGGAGCAGTTTTGTGCTGAGTAGCTGCCGGAAGGGTGTTCCGAGGTTTCAGCCAGGATGTTTCTCTCAAACTGTGAGGTATAGCTGCTAAGGAAATTCTCTATTGGGTAGGCTAGTTACGACACCCAAATTGTACTCTGATATTGCTTAATAAGAAAACCCTCATATAGCTGCACCGATTTTCCCGCATTGGGTTTTTCCGGGGACATTGGTCCAAAAATAATGATGTCATGTGGTGTGTTTGTTCTTGTTTCTTTTAGTTGCTGATCTGTAATATGTTGAGCATGCACTGGTGTTTATTTTCAGTATTTACTTTGTAAATAACTTGTTAAAGAAAAATTAACAAGTAGGTAGGAATAAATCAGGAAAAGTGCATGAAGGGTTTCTAAATTAAGTAAACTTAGAAACTTCAACAACGTAGGGGGTTCCAGAGCTACGTAGAGGCTAGCAGGGCTAACGCAAAGCCTTGGAGAAGTGCTGGAAGGATTTTTGTGCGGTAGACTTGCTAAATATCTGCTTCCGAAGAAAGGTATTACTGCGAGATAGAAATCTTTGTTGGGTGAACCAGTTTGGCACCCTAGTTGTACTCAAGAAAGCTTCTTAATAATAAAACCCTCAGAACTACTACAACGGTTTTCCTAAGTTGGGTTTTTCCAAGGACGATTGTCCAAAGATAACGGTGTCCCTTGTGTGTTTGTCTATTATTTCAGTTGATGATCTGTATATGAGTTGAGATTGCATTTGTGTTTATTTTCAGTATTTATATGGTTAAATAACTTGTTAAGGAATAAACAAGTAGGTGAAATAAACCAGATAATGCAGGAAGAATTTCTAACGTGTTAGACTTAGAAATTTCAACAGCTCTGCATTGCCTCAATGGGATAACTCGGCCCTTTTGCTACTGGCTCTCTGGATCTGGAAAACTTTCTCTAGATCGCTGCCCCTGCCCCTCACTCACTAATTCGATCTCTGACTCTCTCCAGAAATTGACTGTTGCTTCTCTGGAAATCGATCTGCCAAGAAATCGAACTGCTCAAGTGTATTCTCCATCACCACATCGATCTCCTCTTATAATCCTTTGTTGTAGCACCAATGACCAAGATTAAAACATAATCGATTGCTAGTATCATCTCTGGATCGATCCGTGTGAGTTTCTAGATAATTCTCTCGTTAACTTAATTAATACTGATTAATTAACCATATTCCCTAAGTTTAGACTTAGGAAATATTTAAAAACTGGTTAATAATCTAAGTAAGTCATTTTTAGGCGGAATTTCCATAAATGGTTTATGGGTTTTGGAGCTCTCACGTATTCTAGTCTTTCCACCAAATTTCTTGGCTAGAACACATATGATGCTACAAAAATTAACTCTCCCCCTTAACGAGGAATGTGTTCTAGTGTTGCACTCCCTACCACAACACCCTGTCTCTAATCATCTCCTATCAGCTGGTGATATCTGGCAATACTGCCCACCAACCACTATGCAACTCTGATATACACTGCATCTGTGTTACTGTTGACATTGCCATACTGCAGCCAACACTGCATCTGCACTGCAACAACCTCTCATTTGTTTCTTCTGCAACTGCAACATTTGCAACTGAAAAGCGTTCAAAATACTGAATCAACTGTGTTCAATATGATGCATCCGTCTCTCGAGTCTCTGACTGCTACTAGTATTTGCACTGTCACTGAAGAATCTGTGTTGCTGGTAACTCTGCACTGCTGCCAACTCTGCACTATGCTCCCCAAAATCTGACCTTGTCACTCGGTGTATGACTGCATCAACTGCCACTGATCCATCCTGCTACGGAATACTATGGGTCCCCGTAGCCAGGTAATGATCAATGAGGTGGACTCCTCAAGGATCCTGCCCAACTGTAGCACTCTGGGGATACAACACTAAGTCACTCCACCACACTCCTGGAGGTATATTGGAGAACATAGCGAAGTCTTCCTCCAGTCTGGAGGAAAGCATATCGATCTTTACTGAAGCTGCCTGTTGATCATGCTTCTCCTCCTTGTCCTTCTTCCTAAGAGGACACTAGGTATTGTATTGACCGAGCTCACCACACCTGAAGCACTTGACCTTTGACAGGTCCTTCTTCTTTCTCTGCTCCCCTTGTCCCTAACTCGAACCCTTTGATTTGAGGGCCACATTCTCCTCCTCGTTCAATGTCTTCGATCCGCTGCTATTGTTGCCACTGATGGAACTTTTTAATAGAGCTCATCTCAACTTCTCCTGATGCAAATCGGACCACATTCTATCCCAGTCTGGTATCCTATCTTTGCCCAATATGCTTTGGACAAAAACTTGCCAATGCTTTGAGCCGTTATTGAGTGCCAATTGCACTAGCTCCATGGATTGAGGTGCTACCCCAACAACTGACTGTTGGTCTCGGACCTCCTGAATTCTGGTAAGGTATGGGTCTATTCCTTCCCCTTTCTGCATCCGAATGAGTCTCAGCTTCTCCTCTAGGTACATCTTTTGCTGCTCGGAAGTACCCTGGTATAACTTGGAGAGAGCATCCCACATCTATTTGGCAATATCTTTGCCAGCTATATGTGAGGATATATAATCCTGGACTCCATCCAGAATCAACTGCTTTGCCCGCGCCATTTCCTTCTTATATTCCTTTAACCACAACTACAACATCAATGTAGGCTTTCAAGTCATATTCATCTAGAAGGAAGGACATCCTAGCCTTCCGGATGACATAGTTGGAAGCTCCATCCAACCTATCCTGATCACAAAGCCTTGAAGTAGCCATCTCAACGAGTTGTTGAAAACTTCCTCTTTCCTTTTGCTTGGTTATTGCTCAGCTACTCGCACTCCCTTTTGGAATAAGAAGACCCTCTCTGAACTACTGTCAATCTGCAAGGAAAATCGAACTCCTTGAGACTAGAAGTTCCTTGAGAAAATTTTCCCTCTGTTTGTGCTCCTCTCTTCCACCCCTACGTTGGCTCTGCGATAGCGAACTGCTGCAAAACCCTCTGCATCCAGCTAGAGATATTCCCAACGACAAAATCTGAGTTGCTCCCTCTGCCTTTGGAATCACTCGATCTAGAAGGATCGAATTTTTCTACCCCTCTTAGAAAAATCAGTCTTCCTCAAGCAACTCAGCCTCCTGGCAAAAGACTGCGCTGCCCTTGGGAATTTCTGTCTACTTCCCTTGCTGAGCAGCGAAATTTCTTTCCTTTGTTTCTGAGCTCTCCAACTAATCAACTACGCTCTAATACCATGTGAAAATTCCTACGCTGGAATCGTATTTCAGCAACTCGTATTATTTCTCCTAATTGTTAATTAATTAACAACTTATCTGCTATGGCAAATATCGAAATAAACACTCTGCAACCTTCACAAATAAATTTCCGCGGAAAAATAAAACACTGGAAGTTGAGAATGCTAGCACACATAAAATATAATAAATTTATTTTTGGACAAAAGTCCCCAAAAAAGCCCAACGTGGGAAAATCAGTGCAGTAGTGAGGGTTTTTATTATTATGCAACAGTGAAAATATGAGTACAATCTGGATGCTTGAAATTGGCAATCCACAACAAGAAATTCTAAGCAAAATTATTTTAGGGAAATTATCCTTCCTCCCTAAGTAATCCTGACACAACCTCCCTTTAGAAAACTCGGCCCTTTGACCTCTACGCTGCACTACACAGTTTGCTTGACATCAAGCCTCCAACTAGTCTCTGATGAAGTTATTTTGCCTTCAACTACAGAGGAAATCATCTCTTCGTCCTTCTAAAACCTCTGCCTGGCCTCTGGAACTGAGTACAATTTTCTCTCCAACAAATTGAACTACTCTCTTTGAAGCTACTGTGCAGAGGTCTGTGCTGCCTCACTGGGATAACTCGGCCTTCTTGCTACTGCTTATTCAAATCTGGAAAACTTTCTTCGGATCACTATCCTTGCCCCTCATTCACTGCTTCGATTGCTGACTCTCTCCGGCAACTCGTTGCTACTTCTCTCGAAATCGATCTGCCAAGAAATCGAACTTCTCAAGTGTATTTTCCATTACCACATCGACCTCCTCTTACAATCCTCTGTTGCAACACCAACAACCAAGATTAAAACATAAAATGGCTAGTATCCTCTATGAATTGATCCATGTGAGTTTTTAGATGATTCTCGCCTTGACTTAATTAATATTGATTAATTAACCATATTCCCTAAGTTTAGACTTAGGAAATATTTAAAAACTGGTTAATAATCTAATGAAGTCATTTTTAGGCAGAATTTCTAGAAATGATTTATAGGTTTTGGAGATCTCATGTATTCTGTGAAAATTTCTAACACGAAATTCTACTGCAGTAACTGATTTATTTCTCCTACTTAAATAAGTTATTTACAAAACCCCTTAAGTAAACATCAAAATAAATTACAGCAATTGTCACATAATAAGATAAAGAAAATAACAGTGATATACAAGCACAAGAATCAATCACATCAACACAGTTATTTTTGGACAATTGTCCTTGGAAAAACCCAATGCGGGAAAATCGGTGCAGCAGATGAGAGTTTATTTATTATTCTCTAGCAACAATATCTTTACAAGGAACGATTTTATAGAATATAGAGACACCTTTGAGAGAAAACACCTGAGACAATTTTTCCCTTTGCTTCGGAGAAATTCTGATACCCTAGAGACTCTTCAGTCTTCACTGCACCATCACTGTGTCACTTCTCCATGAGGCCTTCGTGAGGACTGCGCCCCTTACTGCATTGTCTCTCTGATCTTCCCTCTACGTTGTCCCTCTTATGCTATGAGTCACCTCTTCCTCAGTCTTTGACTAATGCTGATGCCCTCCTCTTCCTTCACCCTGCAACTCTCCCTCTGAAATCGAACTCCTCCTTGAGAATCGATTTCCTTCGAGTTACTGAGTATTTGCTCGGTGTATCTCCAAATGACTCTCAAGTCTTCTCTTATACTTTTCCTATTGATGAATCAACGACCGAGATTAAGTCCCTAACCAACGGCTAAGAATAAATTAGACTTGATCCTCGTCTCTTAGAAGCTTCTCACCCATACTTTCATTAATACTCATTAATATTTTTATTTTCCTAAGTTTAGACTTAGGAACCTCATTAAAAATATTAATTATTTTAATAAAATACAATCCAGGCGGAATTTCTCCAAACGATTTATGGGTCTTGAAGATCTCATGTGTTCTAGCCCTTCCACAAAATTTTGGAGCTAGAGCGCGTCTGATGCTACCCAAAATCAACACTCCCTCTTAGCGAGGTATGTACTCTAGCAATACTTCCCAACATAAGTATCACACTGATCCACAACATCGGTCTTCTACGCTGTTGATGCTCGGCCTACAGCCCCTCATCTATTGCATTGTTGCAACCTGTATTGCTGCCCATGACACTGCCACTGTCACTGCTACATCTGTATTGCAGCTCCCTTTGAATATGCTGCATCATGCTGCCCATAGCACTGCCACTACTAACTGTTGCACTGCAATGCCCTATACTATCTGCTTTTGCTACTGAAACATATTCTCAATCATCCCCATCTTCTCCCTAAAATAAACAAACTTTTTTCTTCTTAGAGCCTTGGTGAGAGTGTTTGCCACCTGTTCTCCTGTCGGGGTTTACCATAACTGTACTGCCCCTCGTTGAACATAGTCTCTGATAAGGTGACACTGGATGTCAATGTGCTTCAACTGATCATGAAAAACTGGATTCTTAGAGAGCTTGAAGCAACTCTGATCATCACACAAAATATTGGTCGCTTCCATCCTTCTCCTGAATAGATTCACAAGAAACTTCCTAAGCCACATGGCTTCACATGATGTTGTTCTAGCTGCCATATATTCAGCTTCAGCTAAGCTCAGATTTACGGATTTTTGTTTCCTACTACGCCAAGAGGTCATTCCTGATCCAGTGTTGAAATAATACCCAGTGGTACTTTTTCAATCTACTGAACTTCTAGCCCAATCTGCGTCAGTGAACCCACTCAGCGTAATTTCATTGCCTCAGTTGTACATTAGTCCATGCTCAACTATTCCACGTATATTTTGAGAACATGCTTGGTTGTCGCCCAGTGTGCCCTCTTTGGTTCCACCATGAACTGACTGAGGGTGTTGATAGTGTAACAAATGTCTGGCCTGGTATTGACTAGATACATCAGGGACCCTATGCACTGCCTGTACAAGGTGGGATCGACTTCTTTATCTGCAGATGAATCAATCTTCTTCCAGTTGGTAATCATTGGAGTAGCCATAGGTTTACAGTCCTTCACTCTGAACCTTTTTAGAATTTTTGTAGCATATCTCCCTTGTCTAAGGAAAATTCAATCCTTTTGCTGCCAAACTTCCAACCCCAGAAAATAATGCATTTGCCCCAAATCCTGTTGAAGTTTCTAATTTTCCTTATTTCCCTCTATGATCTTTGTGCTGCTGCAACAACTCTCTTACATTTTGCAACGTTGCACACCTCTCTGTGCCGTCCTGCACTGGTGCAACACCTGTGTGCCTCTCACACTGTTGCAGCCTGCTAGTTCTGCATTGTCTCAGGACTCCTGCACTGTAGCTCTCTCTGCTGCTCCATCCGCATCCGTCTCTAGCCACTCAGCTATTCCTGCTACTCCTCGTCGGGGATCCCATAGCAAGGTCTATTCCAAGAGGTTGGGTACCTCAAGGATCCTGCCCCTCATCGCTGTCTCATGGAACTCATGGCACAATCATGGTCTGTCAAAATTTTCTTCTCTGCCTGTGCTGGCACTGCCTTACTTGCGGAAGACTCTCCCTTTCTCTTCTTCCTTGGGCACTGCGTCACATAATGACCCATCTCCCCACAGTGGAAGCACTTGATCTTGGAGAGATCTTTCTTCTTCCACTTCTCTTGCTTTCCCTCAGATGCTAGGGCTACATCCTCCTCCTCCTACTTGATCTTGATCCCTTTGTTGTTGCTACCTGTCTTTGACTGCCGTCTGATTTCTTCCTGGCGAAGAGCTGCCCACATCTCGTCCCAAGGTGGGAGAGTCTCTCTGCCCAGAATACTCTAGACAAAAACTTCCCAATCTTCTGAGATAGCATTTAGGGTTGTCCTCACCATAAGTTCCTGATCCGGTGTAGCTCCTATAACAGTCAACTAGTCTCGGATCTTATTCAGTCCTCTGAGGAAGGTGTCAATCGATTGACCCTTCTTCATCTAATGCGACCTCATCTGGTTCTCGAGTAGCATTCTTCTTTGCACAAAAGTATGTTGGTACAGGTTCTTGAGAGCCTTCCACATGTCAACTACCATTTCCTTCTCGGCTATACGTGGTACCACATGATCCTTGACCCTGTCAAGGATAATGCACTTGGCCCTAGCCATCGCCTCTTCGTACTTGTCGTTATCATTGGGGTTGACTGGGATAGTTATAATCTTCAAGGCGAAGTTCTTGACACGATTCCTGTCAAGCACTGATAAGATTCTGGCCTTCCAGACTGCGAAGTTCAATGCTCCGTCCAGTCTATCCTGGTCTCTTACCTCATGTAGTGCCATGATGCTCCTCTACTTCCCTCCTGGAAGCTTTCTATTCGACTCCTCTAAGTCTCTACTTCCCGTTTGGAAGTTCTCTTCTGGACTCCCTCTGAGTCCTGATTTCCCTCCTGGAAATCCTTCTGCTGCTTGTCGAGATGCCCTCTACTTTGATCGTCTTGTGCAACTGCACTGCTAATCCAGGTTCCTCGGCTAGAAATGCTCGATAACAACTCCTCTGGGCTTGCTCTGTCAAGTACTATTCTGACTACAGTACCTCACCAGCTCCACTCTGCAATATTTCTACAACCTTCTAGACTCCAGCAACTGCCTCTCTGTAAACTGCGTCAGCCTCTCTCTGCCTCACGCTGGCTCTGCGTCACCCTAGATGGGTTTGTGTGAGCCCTGGGATGCCTTGCGTTAACTCTCTGGCCCTCTGCGTCAGCAACGCTGACCTCTCTGAGGCTCTGTGCAACTCTCGGCTTCTTCTGCGTGGCTTTGGCTGGCTATGTGTCACACTTCTTGGCTTCTGCGCTGCTAGAAACAACGTATGTGACCTCAGGACAACTGTTTTCTGCTGCTATTGCTCCACTTGACTGATGTCTTTTAGTCCTCCTGTGATCTGCAATCACCTTCTGATACCATGTTGAAGTTTCTAATTTCCCTTAGAAACCCTACATGCACTTTATCTGATTTATTCCTACCTACTTGTTATCTTTCTTAACAAGTTATTTACAATGTAAATACTGAAATTAAACACTAGTGCATACTCAACATATTACAGATCAACAACTAAAAGAAACAAGAACAAGCACACCACATGACACCATTATTTTTGGACTAATGTCCCTGGAAAAAACCCAATGTGGGAAAACCGGTGCAGCTATCTGAGGGTTTTCTTATTAAGCAATATCAAAGTACAATTTGGGTGCTGAAACTGGTCTACCCAACAGAGAATTTCCTTAGCAACTATACCTCACAGTTTGAGAAAAATCTCCTGGCTGAAACCCCGGAAAATCCTTCGGGCAGCTCCTCAACACAAAACTGCTCTACAACCCCAGCGTCTGCCTAATCTGGACTGCGTCAGCCCCTTTGTCTCGCGCTGGCCCTGCGTCAGCTTTCTAGGCCTCTGCGTTAGACACGCTAGCCTCTCTAGTGCTCTGCGCAACACTTGGCTGCCTCTGCATGGCCCTACATGAGCCCTTGCTAGCTCTGCATCATTCTCCTTAGCTGCTGCACTACTCTCCCGACACAATCTCTGCCTTCGTTGTTTCTCTGTACTCAATGCCCCTTAGCTGCACTCCTAATCACTGATTCTATCTCTCTTAGCAAACCCCGCTCTAGAGAATAGAATGACTGATCACTCTAGTGTATTCTCCAAGTGACCCTCAAGCTTCCTCTTACATTTTTCTTGTTGACATCTCAACGGAAGAGATTAAGTCCCTGATCAACGGTTAAGATTAGATCTGGCTTGATCCATGTCTTTTGGACCACTCTAACACAGATTCATATTAATACACATTAATATTTTATTTTCCCTAAGTTTAGACTTAGGGACTCCATTAAAAATATTAATTATTTTAATATCTCCTGATATGTTTAGAATTTGCCCAAACCCTTTCTGGGTATTGGAGATTTCATGTGCCTCAACCTCTCCACCAAATTTCGTGGCTAGAGCACATCCGATGCTACCCCAAATCAACAAATCCTTCTTGTCAAATTCTATAGCTAGGTATTCCTTGCAATCTTTGATGAGCCTGAATTAACTTGTTAGGAAAAGATCATCCACATATAACACCAAAATTAGAGGCTCATTCTCTACAATCAGATAGTAGAGGTTCGGATCTGCTTCACTCTTGACGAATCCCATCTTCTGCAAGTAACCATCAATTCGACTATACCATGCTCTAGGTGCCCTGTTTAAGCCCATACAAGGCTTTTTTCAACTTGCATACATGAGATTTCTTCTCATGTGTCTCAAAACTCTCTGGTTGTTCAAGGTATACTTCTCCTTCTATCACCTTGTTCAAGAATGCAGTCTTGACGTCCATCTAGTGAATCTCCCACCCCATCTGTGTTGCAAGGGATATCATGGATCAAATAGAAGTATACCTAGCTATTGGGGCGAAGGTTTCAATTTTATTTATAGTCTATCCCTTCCTTCTAAGCATACCCCTTAGCCACGAACTTGGCTTTGTATTTTTCCACACTACCGTCTGTAGCATATTTGACCTTATAGATCCATCTCGAACCTACAGAAAACTTGTCATGAGGCCTAGGTACCACTTCCCAGACATCATTGACCATTATGGAATTGTATTCCTCCACCATAACATCTACCTATACTTGATGCTGAATGACCTCCTGAAAACTAGAGGGTTCTCCAACCTGAACCACCAAGGCTTGGTACCTATTTGACTGTCTACGCTCCCTTTTCGTGTTCCTAGGAGCTCCAACTAAATACTCTGCATCTCGTAGTATCTGTTGAAGTTGCCGTCTCGTTCTTCCACTGGTAGTGGGTAGATCTATTTGCTCCTCTTCTTGAGACTCCTCCTATTGAGATACCTCTAGAATTTTGTCTTCACGAGAAATACTAGTGTTGGTTTCTGCTGGTCAAAGTGGCTAGACCAATGGATCATCCTTTGATTGCTCTTTGGAAGGCATTTCTTGAAAGCTCTGTCCTCCATGAACTTTACATCCTGCCAAACTACGATCTTCCTATTTCCCGGAAGATAGACCCTATGTTCCTTATCATGCTCGCTATATCCCACAAGATATCCTTTTTTTGCAGTTTGATCCAATTTCTTCCTCTTTTCTTTGGGTATATGGTAGTATGCCAAACTCCCAAATATTCTGAAATGACTCACCTCAGGCTTCTTACCGATGAAAACACTCTCCGGAGTAATCCTACCTAATGCCCTATGAGGAGTCCTGTCCTGGACATACACTGCTGTGCTGCATGCTTTTGCCCATAGAAATTTGGGCATATCCTGATCATACAACATCGCCCTTGCTGCTTCAACAATAGTCCTGTTCTTCCTCTCTGCTACTCCATTCTGCTCCAGATTATAAGGAGTTGTCCATTCTCTTTTGATGCCTTCCCTTGCACAGAAATTAGTGAAGTCCTTATCAATGTATTCTCCACCATTGTCTGAGTGCAACACTTTTATCCTCTTTCCTGTCAGATTCTCAACCAGAGCCTTAAACTCTTTGAATCGATCAAAAACCTCATCCTTGGTTTTTAGAAAGTAGATCCAAGTCTTCCTAGAATGGTCATCAATGAAGGTGACGAAGTATTCGGCACCACTAAGAGATTTTGTGGACATGGGTTCGCAGATATCTGTTTATCAATCGCATAACACTTATAGCCCTATTGTTACTTTTGGAATAAGCTGCTTTGGCGTACTTGCCTAGTGCGCACCCTCTGCATACATCGTCTCATTTGGTACTCAACTCTAGAACTCCTGTGACGGTTCTTCTGAGAATTCTTAGAGCCCCATGGTGCAAGTGTCCCATCCTCCTGTGCCATAGTTCATTCAAATCTTTTTCCCCACTGTTGCCTATCAGTGCCATTGGAGATTCTAGTTGTAACTTATACAACCTGTTACTTCTGACTCCAATTTGGGCCTTCTTTTTCCAACTCGGATGTTTGACATATACTTTCTTCCCAATGAAGAAAACATCATAGCCCTTGTTTTGTAACTAAGATACAGAGAGTAAGTTCATCCCCAATCCTGGCACATGCAGCACATTGGTTGCTTGAAGTTGATCCCCTGCTTCTGTTTGAAAGACTATAGTACCTCTCCCTACGGGGGTACATTTTGACTTATTTCCCATGGTGATTTTGAAGTTCATCTGTTCTTCCTGATAGCTTGAAAAAAATTGTCATATTCCTGTCATGTGCGCAGAGGCCCTGCTGTCAATATACCAAACCTCAGATGAAGCAGAACTTGCTAAGCAAGCGACTTCTTCTTCCAGTCTGGACGCTAACATAAAATAGTCGTGATCCATATTCTTCGTGCTTTCCTCTTTCCTGGCAGAACTGCGTGAGACCTTTTGGGTTGCTGCCCTAGCATCCTACTCCCGATTCATTGTAGATTCTCTAATCCTATTGCCTGACCTCTGCTTTGATACCATGTGAAAATTTCTAACACGAAATTCTACTGCAGTAACTGATTTATTTCTCCTACTTAAATAAGTTATTTACAAAACCCTTCAGTAAACATCAAAATAAATTCTACTGCAGTTGTCACATAATAATATAGAGAAAATAACAATGATATACAAGCACAAGAATCAATCACATCAACACAATTATTTTTGGACAATTGTCCCTGGAAAAACCCAATGCGGGAAAACCGGTGTAGCAGATGAGGATTTATTTATTATTCTTCAGCGACAATCTCTTTACAAGGAACGATTTACAGAATATAGAGACACCTTTGAGAGAAAACACCTGAGACAATTTTTCCCTTTTCTTTGGAGAAACTGACACCTTAGAGACCCTTCAGCCTTCACTGCGTCACTTCTACATGAGGCTTGTGTGAGGACTGCGTCCCTCACTGGGTTGTCTCTCTGATCTTCCCTTTGTGTTTTCCCTCTGATGCTCTGCATCACCTCCTCCTCAGTCTCAGATTGATGTTGATGCCCTCGTCTTCCTTCACCTTGCAACTCTCCCTCTGAAATCGAACTCCTCCTCCTTGAGAATCGATTTCCTTCGGGTTACTGAGTATTTGCTTGGTGTATCTCCAAATGATTCTCAAGTCTTCTCCTATACTTTTCCTATTGATGAATCAATGAACGAGATTAAGTCCCTAATCAAAGATTAAATTACCCTTGATCCTCATCTCTTAGAAGCTTCTCACCCATACTTTCATTAATACTCATTAATATTTTTATTTTCCTAAGTTTAGACTTAGGAACCTCATTAAAAATATTAATTGTTTTAATAAAATACAATCCGGGTGGAATTTTTCCAAACGATTTCTGGGTCTTGGAGATCTCATGTGTTCTAGCCCCTCCACAAAATTTTGGAGCTAGAGCACATCCGATGCTACCCAAAATCAAAATATTTTAGACATTCCACCAAATTTCATGGTTAGAACATGTCTAATGCTACAAAAACTAACACTCCCTCTTAGCAAGGAATGTGTTCTAGTGTTGCACTCCTAGCCACAACACCCTGTCTCTGCATCATCTCGTGTCACGTTGCTGATGTCTGGACATACTGCCCACCAACCACTGCGCAACTCTGATATATGTTGTATCTGCTGACACTACCATACTGCAACCAACACTACATCTACACTGCAACTACCTCTCATCTATTGTTGTTGCAACTGCAACATTTGCAACTGAAAAGCATCCAAAATATTGAATCAACTATGTTCAGTATGATGCATATGTTTCCTAAATCTTTGACTACTACTAATATCTGCATTGTCACTGAAGAATTTGTGTTGTTGCTAACTCTTTACTGTGCTAATTGCATTGTTGCCAACTTTGCATTGCGCTCCTCAACATCTGAATTCCACTAGTCTTTGCACCTGTCACTCGGTCTCTGATTGCATCAACTACCACTGATCCATCCTGCTACGGAATACTATGGGCCCCCGTAGCCAGGTAATGATCCATGAGGTGGACTCCTCAAGGATCCTACCCAACTGTAGCACTATGGGGCTACAACACCAAGTCACCCCACATCACTCCTGGAGGTATATTGGCAAACATAGCGAAGTCTTCCTCCAGCCTTGAGAAAAGCCTATCTATCTCTGTTTAAGCTGCCTGCTGGTCCTACTTCTCCTACTTGTCCTTCTTCCTAAGAGAACACTGGGTACTGTAGTGACTGATCTCACCACACCTGAAGCACTTGACGATTGACAGGTCTTTATTCTTCTTTCTCTGCTCCCCTTGTCCCTAATTGGGACGCTTTGATGCGAGGGCCACATTCTCCTCCTCCTTCACTGTCTTCGATCCGCTGTTGCTGCTGCCACTGATGGAGCTTTTTAACAAAGCTCATATCAACTCCTCCT
The DNA here is from genome assembly GCA_031772625.1 of Pinus tabuliformis. Classification (NCBI taxonomy): domain Eukaryota; kingdom Viridiplantae; phylum Streptophyta; class Pinopsida; order Pinales; family Pinaceae; genus Pinus; species Pinus tabuliformis. The sequence goes on from CM062808.1 coordinate 738,056,096, forward strand.
GCTACAAATCATCCCACATTCTATCCCAGTCTGGTAGCCTAAATCTGCCTAATATGATTTGGACAAAAACACGCCAATCCTCTGAGACGCTATTGAGTTCCAAACGCACTAGCTCCATGGATTGAGGCATTGCCCCAACAACTGACAGTTGGTCTCAGACCTCTTGAATTCTGGTAAGGTATGGGTTTATGCCTTCCCCTTTCTGCATTCAGATGAGTCTTAGCTTCTCCTCTAGGTACATCTTCCATTGCTTAGAAGTACCCTAGTATAACATGGAGAGAGCATCTTACATATGTTTGGCAGTATCTTTGCTAGCTATAATGAGACTATATGATCCTAGACTCCATCTAGGATCAACCGCTTCGCCTGCGCCATTTCTTTCTTATATTCCTTCTGCTGATCTGTATCATGAGGAACCACAACTATAGCATCAATGTAGGCTTTTAGGCCATAATCATCTAAAAGGAAAGACATCCTAGCCTTCCAGATGACATAGTTGGAAGCTCCATCCAACCTATCCTGATCATGAAGCCCTGTAATGGTCATCTCAACAAACTGTTGAAAACTTCTTCTTTCCTTTTGCTTGGCTGCTACTTAGCTACTCGCACTTCCTTTTGGAGTGAGAAGATTCGTTCACAACTACTGCCAATCTACAAGGAAAATCGAAATTCTTGAGACTAGAAGTTCCTTTAGAAAATTTTCCCTCTATGTGTGCTCTTCTCTCTTCCACCCCGACGCTAGCCTTGCTCTAGTGAACTGTTGCAAAACCCTTTGCGTCCAGCTAGAGATCTGCCCAATGAAAAAATCTGAGTTGCTCCCTTTGCCTCTGGAATCACTCAATCTGGAAGGATCGAATTTTTCTGCCCTTCTCCTATAAAAATTTGTCTTCCTCAAGCAACTAAGCCTCTTGGAAAAAGACTGTGCTTCCCTTGGGAATTTTGGTCTATTGAAATTTCTAAGTATTACTCATTATTCTCCTATTTATTTTGCCTACTTGTTAATTACGAACAAGTTATTTAACCATATAAATACTGAAATAAACACAATACAGTCTCAACCATCTACAGATCAACAACTGAAAGAAATAGACAAACACACAAGTGACACCGTTATTTTTGGACAACTCGTCCCTAGAAAAACCCAACTTGGGAAAACCAGTGCAGTGATTTTGAGGGTTATTTTATTATGCAGTCTTTCAGAGTACAATTGGGTGCCAAACTAGCTCACCTGACAGAGAAAATAATCCGCAGTAATACCTCTCTATTCGGAAGCAGATATTCGGAATGTTTGCCCCACGAAATCCTCTCCAGCACAATCTGAAACTCAGCGTCAGCCCTCTTGGCTTTTGCATCAGCGCGAAACTCACTGCGTTAGGCCTCTGAGGCTTTGCGCAACCTCTACGGCCCTCTGCATCACTCCTGCAACCTCTGCGTGGATGACGCAGGCCCTTCTGGCCTCTGCATAGTCCCTTTTGCCTCTGCATGGCTCCCTTTGGATCAACCTCTGCCTCTCTCTGTTTTTGCGCTAGTCTCTCGGCACTATCTCCGCCTCTCTGCCTCGTACTCACTGCCCCTCGCTGCAACTGATCACTGATTCAATTTCTCTTAGCAAACCCCGCTCTAGAAAATCGAATGACTAATCACTCTGGTGTGTTCTCCAACTGACCCTCAAGCCTCTTCTTATACTTTTCCTATTGGTCCTTCAACGGCTGAGATTACATATTTAATCAACAGCTAAGATTAGATTTGGCTTGATCCATGTCTTTTAGAACCTTCTAACCCAGTTTTTTATTAATACCCATTAATATTTTATTTTCAGACTTAGGAACTCCATTAAAAATATTAATTATTTTAATATCTCCTAAACCAGGTAGAATCTGCCCAAACCATTTTTGGGTCTTGGAGATCTCATGTGCTTTAGCCTCTCCACCAATTTTCGTGGCTAGAGCTTATCCGATGCTACCCCAAATCAACACGGTCGGCTGCCTTTGCTAAGCAGCAAAATTCCTTTCCTTTGTTTCTGAGCTCTCCAACTGATCAACTACACTCTGATACCATGTGAAAATTCCTACGCTGGAATCCTATTGCAAGAACTGGTATTATGTCTCCTAATTGTTAATTAATTAACAATTTATCTGCTATGGCAAATATCAAAATAAACACACTGCAACCTTCATAAATAAAATTATGTGGAAAAATAAGACGCTAAAAGTTGAGAATTGCTAGCACACACACATAAATATAACACAATTATTTCTAGACAAACGTCCCCGGAAAAGCCCAAATCGATGCAACAGTTAGGGTTTTTATTATTATGTAGCAATGAAATTCTGAGTACTATGGAAATTTCTGAATCTAACACATCAAAAATCCCTACTGCATTATCTGGTTTATTATCTCCTACTTGTTCTTTCAGTTAACAAGTTATTTATCAATATAAATACTGAAATAAACACAAATACAACCTTCACACATATACAAATCAACAAATGAAATAACTGAGACAACACAAGGGACACCGTTATTTTTGGACAATTGTCCCCGGAAAAGCCCAATACGGGAAAACCAGTGCAACAAATATGTGGGTTTTATTATTATGCATTTTTTTGAATACATCTAGGGTGCCCGAAATGGCTCACCCTTTCGAGATTTTCGTTGGCAGACGTACCTTTCTTCAGAGAACGATATTCCAGCTAATCAGTGACCGGATGAAAAGCCTCATAGTGACTTTGACTGCTCCCTTAACTCGACAACGAAAGTTCTTCCAAGCTACTCTCAGGAATTGCCTCACCCTCTAGAGACTGCGTCACCCTCTACGGCTCTGCGACAGCTAACCAGCTCTCAGTCTGCCCCACGAAAATGCCTTAGCGCTACCTCTTCAACCCAGCGTCAGCTCTGCTAGCCTCTGTGCTGCATATGCGTCAGCCTCTTGGTCCTTTGCGTCACTTGCGCTGGCCTCCTCAGCCTCTACGTCAGCCTTCCAAGGCTCTACGTTGTCTCTCTAGCACTTTCTCTGATATGTATTCTCGACCTTCTGTCGAACTGCCCCTCGTTGCAACAGATCGCTAACTCGATTTCTCAACAAACCCTGCCCTAGAAAATCGAATTCTTGATCAACTTGGTGTCTTGCCAACTGACCCTCAAGCCACCTCTTATACTTGTCCTGTTGATGATTGAACAGCCGAGATTAGGTCTCTAATCAACAGCTAAGATTAGATTTGGCTTGATCCTCGCTATTTAGAACTTTCTCACCCATTTTATATTAATACACATTAATATTTTAATTTTTATAAGTTTGGACTTAAGGTCTCATTAAAAATATTAATTATTTTAATATCTCTCCATCCGAGTGGAATTTCCCTAAACGATTTCTGGGTCTTGGAGAAATTACGTACCTTAACCTGTCCACCAATTTTTATGGCTAGAGCACATTCGATGCTACCAAAAATCAACACTCCCTCTTAGTGAGGAATGTGCTCTAGCAATGCTTCACTATAGAAACATTACACTGATCTTCTGCATCGATACCTGTGTTGATGCTTGGCCTGCTGCCTCACATCCTCTGCACTGCTGCTCCCTGTACTGCTGCCCATGACACTGCCACTGGCACTACTCCATCTATATTGCAACTCCCTCTCAATATGCTGCCCATGTTGCCCCTAACACTTGCCACTTCTAATTGTTGCACTGCAACTCAATTACCAGGAAGTAGGTAACTGACTTCTCCCAAGCACTGACATTCCAGTCAGTTTGGAAGCCTCGTGATGTTGAAGTTGCCTCTGTTGCCAACTCGTGCTCCCTCTGCTGCCACTACGCTGCTGCAAACACCTTTGTGCCTCTCCTATTGCTGCAACCTCTGTTGCACTGCTACAGACTTCTGCACTCTAGCCTTGCCTTGCTGCTCCACCACACTTTGCTCCACCTGACATTTGTCATCATGCTATTGTCGTTAAGGGCTCCCGTAGACAGATGTGATCCAAGAGTTTGGGCACCTCAAGGATCCTTCCCCCAGTATGTAGTCCTCCTGACTACAACTCGATGTCTTCCCACCTATTCTCTAGAGGTGCATGAGCACTCATGGCACAATCATCATCGATCTCGACCTCTTTCTCCGCCTTAGCTAGAGCTGCCTTTGAATCGGAAGCCTCTCCCTTGTTTTTCTTCCTGGGACACTGGGATGCATAATGTCCCAGCTCCCCACAATGGAAGCACTTAACCTTGGAGATGTCCTTTTTCTTCCTCTTCCCTTGTCCCGCAGATGCTAGAGCCGCATCCTCTTACTACTCCAATTGAACAAAACTTAAAACTCACATCCATTGAAGGAAAATAATTTGAGGATGCAACAAAGTATAGACAGCTTGTAGGAAGTCTCAACTCCCTAACTACTACTAGACCAGACATTTCGTTTGCTGTTGGAATTCTCTCCAGGTTTATGCAAAACCCTTGTGAGGGACATTGGTCTGCTGCAAAAAGAGTTCTAAGGTACTTGAAGGGAACTCAAGACTTTGGAATCAAGTATACACAAGTGGATGACTTCAGCTTGATTGGATACTCTGATTCAGACTTCGATGGAGACAAAGAAACTAGGGTATTTGCTTCAGGTTATGCTATGAGTCTTGGATCAAGAGCTGTCTTCTGGAGATCACGCAAACAATCAGTTCCAGCAAATTCCACAACAGAAGCAGAACATGTGGCAGTAGCTGAGGCAACAAAAAAAACTGTGTGGCTCAGGAAAATTCTTGAAGATTTGCAAGTAAAACAAGTATAGTCGACTCCACTCATGATTGACAATACGTCAACAATAAAGTTGGCCAAGAACCCAAAGTTCCATGATTGAACGAAGCACATCAATACTAAATATCATCTGATTTGACATCATGTTGAGGCCAAAACAATCCATCTCCGCCATTGTTCCACTAATGAGCAAATCACAGACATCTTTCACCAAAGCGCTTGGAAGAGAAAAGCTTGAACGATTCAGAACGATGCTTGGACTCACCAACATCCCTTCAGATTAAGGGGAGGAATGTTGACACCTAATCATCAGGATTGGGTGAATAAGTGTAACTGATGTAAATAAATAATAAGAAATATGAATAGTCACCGAGAGATGAAGTGAACAGTCTCTCCCTCATGTATATAATAAAGACCAACCTGAATGAATATGAATAAATTGATTCGAGGAGTTACTGCCTAGTTTGACAACTATCTTTTCAAAAATTGATCTATGATCAGGCTATCATTAGTTAATGATTTCGGAAAGCGATATTCTAAGACAGTATTCCAAACACGCTTTGGACATTATGAATTCACAGTGGTACCATTTGGGTTGACTAATGCACCAGTAGTATTCATGAATCTTATGAACAATGTTTTTCGCAAATATCTTGATCAATTTGTACAAGTTTTCTTAGATGATATTCTTATCTATTCCAAGAACGAGAAAGAGCATGAAGACCATTTACGGATAGTATTATCTTGCCTCAGAAAACACCAGTTATATGGAAAGTTATCCAAGTGTTCTTTCTTTCAGAAAAAAATTCATTACTTAGGTCATATCATATCAGGTGAAGGGATCTCAGTAGACCCTGAGAAGGTAAAGGCAATCATGGAATGGCCAATACCAAAAACTGCACCTGAAGTACGAAGCTTTATGGGTTTAGCCAGTTACTACTGAAGATTTGTGGAAGGATTCTCTAAAATTGCAAAGCCAATTACAACTCTTCAACGTAAAGGTGTTAAGTATGAATGGACTGAGGAATGTAATAAAGCATTCTCTGTACTCAAAAGACTGCTGACCAGTGCACCAATCTTAAGAGTCCCGGATATGGACAAAGATTTTTCTGTATGTATTGATGCATCCAAGCAAGGATTAGGTGCAATATTAATGCAGGATAGAGGAGTAATAGCATATGCCTCAAAGAAATTAAAGCTTCATGAAGAACTCTACGCCACTCACGATTTAGAGTTAGCTGTTGTAGTACTAGCTTTAAAGATATGGAGACTATCTAATAGAGTGAAGCTTTACGCTTAAAAGCAACCATCAAAATCTACAGTGCTTTTTCACCCAAAGAGACTTGAATGCTAGACAAAGACGATGGAATGAATTCCTAAGTGAATATGACTTTGGAATATCATACATTAAAGGAAAAGAAAATGTAGTGGCAGATGCTTTAAGCAGAAGACCCCGAATATTTTCTCTCATACCTATCAAAGTAGACTTAAGGAAACGAGTACTAGAACATCTCATATGAGATAGCTGGTATTTAAAGGTAAGATTTAGTCTTTGATAGTAAAAAGCTAAAAGAACCTAAGTTTGAAGGATATGAACTAGAAGATGATGGAATCTTGCGATTTCATAAAAGGATGTATATTCCTGATAATAAGGATCTCTGAGACACCATCCTTAAGGAAGCCCACAGAGCTATATATTTTGCACATCCCGGAGTAAAGAAAATGTATACTGATATCAAAAAACTCTTCTTTTGGACGGGCATGAAGCACGATATCGTTCATTTTGTTGCAAAATGTTTGGAATGTCAACAAGTAAAAGTTGATCATTGTCATCTAGCAGGTCTTTTACAACCTCATGACATTCCTATGACCAAATGGGAAATCATTTCTATGGATTTTATCACTGGACTACCTCTTACTTCTCAAAGACACAATGCTATTCTGGTGATAGTGGATAAATTAACGAAAAGCACCCATTTCATTTCCGTAAGAGATACTTACGAAGTTGCTGACGTAGCTAGAGTATTCATAAATGAAATTATAAGATTTCATGGAGTACCTAAAAAGATCATATCGGATAGAGACTCACGATTCACTTCAAGATTTTGGACTTGCATGCAGTGAGCCTTCGGAACTCAACTAAATTTGAGTACAGCTTATCATCTTGAGAGTGATGGGCAAACAAAAAGGGTAAATCAAGTACTAGAAGATATGTTGAGGATGTACAATATGGATCAACAATCACACTGGGAAAAGTACCTATCCTTGGTCGAGTTTGTATACAATAACAATTACCATAGTTCAATCGGAATGTCTCCATTTGAAGCATTATACGGCAGACCTTGCAGAACACCGTTAAGTTGGGACAGGTTAGAAGATAGGGTGATAGTAGGGTCAGAATTAATCCAAGAGATGGAGGAACAGGTAAAACAAATTAGACAACGGTTAAAAGAAGCACAGGATAAACAAAAGAGTTATGCTGATGCCCACAAAACTAACAGAAAATATGAAGCAGGGGATCAGGTTTTTGTCCGCATCAAACCAAATAAAAGCACTATCCGATTCGGAAAAGGGACAAAGTTGTCACCCCGATTTATCGTACCATTTAAAGTCATGGAAAGAGTTGGATCTGTCGCCTATCGTCTTGCACTGCCGCCTCACTTGCATAAAGTTCATAATATATTTCATGTATCTGTATTAAGGCATTACATCGCTGACAAATCTCATAACCTTCAATGGAAAGTGTTGACCACTGTAACGACCCATTAATAAAATTTTAAACTTTAAACTTTATAATATATATATATATATATTAAATTTTATAAAGTATATAATTAGACTTTATAATATGAATTTATAAAACATATCATTAAACTTTATAACATATATAAAGAAATGTTATAAAATATATCACTTAACTTTATAACATATATAATTTAAATGTTATAAAATATATCACTTAACTTTATAACATATATAATTTAAATGTTATAAAATATATCACTTAAACTTTATAACATATATAATGTAAACGTTATAAAATATGTCATTTAACTTTATAACATTTATAATGTAAATTTATAAAAGATATCAGTGAACTTTATAACGTATATACAGGAAAGGTTATAAAACATAAATGATCCTTAAAAACGTAAATCTAAAGGATATATATACCTCAGTTCATTGAAGGGGCGCGTCCAACCTGCTAAAAATTCATAACATAGCACCTTGCCGGGAAATATCGGAGAGTTAATTGCATGCAAAGGCGTGTCAAGAGGGAGAAGAGCGGTGGCCGTAAGCAGGAGGGTGGCCACCGCCAAGCCTTCCATTATAAATCACGAATCTGAGCCGATCAGGGGGGCGGAAAAAAACGGAGATGGAGGGCAGGAGAGTTCAGACCAGAAGACTAAGAATTACCAGTGGAAGAACATTAGCCGGCCTGAGGTTCTGGGCACGGGGGCAGTAAGCTTCTGCGAGTAGCTTACTGGGTTGAGCAGCCATCTGCTCAGTCTGGCTGGGAGGAATTGGTTTCCCGGAGATTGGATCAAAATAGCCACGGCATCACCAGCAGCAGAACCACCAGTTCAGTAGCAGATCCAGTAGCAGTTAAGGTAAGTACAAATTAATTCTTCAGGCTTTCCGTATTTCAGATTTTAGATATTATGATTGTCACTACACATGGTATCAGAGCTGCGTTCAAACCCTTCGGGACCTCACAGGCCCTACACAGCTAGAATTTCGTATAAACCTGTCTGCGCGTATAAAAAAAAAATCCCTGCGGCATGACTTTCTGTTGTACCGAAGCTATAGGTGTTAATGGCTTAGTTTGGGATTGATACTGGGTCTGTCATAGATTAAGAACAACCCCCCACCGGCCCGAATCGACGGAAAACCAGAAAATAAATACGTAAATCGTTAACCAGCAAATTCAAATGGGTTCTTGATTGTCATCGCGCAGACATTCTCAGCTCTGGGTGTTCATCCGCTGCCGCGTAACGCTAATTGCAATACGGCAATAAGAAAATTGACACCAGAACAGGGTTTTAAGTATTTAGATAAAGGTCATTGGGGTTTCATCCCAATAGGAGAGGGTAAGTAATTCGAGGCTGTTCCGGTGCCGTAGTTAGCTGTTCTTCGGGACCATCTTGATGTGTGGAATCGGCTAGGTAGCGCTGCTTAGTGACGTTCCAGTCAAACCGTCTATGGCGAATATGTAATTATAGTCTACATATAAGGAGGATTCACGGTGCAGAATCGCTGAATACGAAGGAATGGCAAGGGATCGAGGCACTGGAGCAGTTCCCAGCGAGAGAACTCCTCTTCTTAAACGATTATACTGTATGTTTACATTTTAAGCATTAAAATTTTAAAGCGTTTTATACTTGTCTCAAAGATTTCTTTTCTCGATTTTATTACATTGAAATATTTCGTATTTTCCGTTTAAATTCTCCGCTTGTTTCAAAGTTCTCTCCTTGACCTTGAATACACGGCAATCTCTTTTCGTTAGCTTCATATTCGCTTCCCTTCTTCGACTTTGAATGCGCGGTAATCGCCTTTCTTGAACTCCGAATTTGACGCATTCGTACCTGTGTTTCTCGATCTTTGCGGTAATCACCTTTCTTAAACTCCGAATTTGACGCATTCGCACCTGTGTTTCCTGATTTTTGAATTTCATGTTCGTTAACCTAAGTAATATATTTTGTTTATCGACTCGTACCATTTATTTTTTTTCTTTTTCACAATTTTTTTTTAACCTTAAAATTTAGTTCACTGTAGCGTTAGCTTTGCTGTTAAAATACAGAGTCTGTTAGTTTAAATTTTTGGCTTTCATTTTGTTATTTTCAAACTCGTAATGCGGTATGCATTAATTTTGTTCCGAGCTCTAAATTTGGCGAACTAAAGTTTTATGTTGGGTACTCACGATAATCTGTATATGAATCTTTCGTTGAATTTGGCTAAAATATCCAACTCTATGACCCGTACACCTCTTATAAGAGCTTTGATGATAGATACATCACTACAGTCACTGCTCAGCTGATTACCCGTTAAATATGAATTATGACCTGTATATATGAAGTAGTGAGACAATGGTGCCGTCATATCATGGTGGACCTGCATTAAGGAGCAGCATGGTAACTGAAACATCGCAAATCGATGGTTTCTATCAGCTCTATATTTGCTTACCTGCTTCCATATTACATCAAAATAAATCATAGAATTATACATTTTACCAAACCATGCAATTTGAATAGTCAAGGCAAATTCCTTTAGTACTAAAACATCTAGTTCCAAAGTTCTGTTTGTCAAACCTTGGATCCAGCTTAAATCTTTATCAAAATAATCATCATCAATTACTCCCCTGACATTCTTGACTTCCTAGATTAAGTTTAACTATGATCTAAACTTTTGCAACATGCATATTACATAGTATTTCCTTATACCAAGAAATATAACTTTCATATACAAGCTTCTCAAACGTTTAACTAGTATGCAAGTACAGGGTCAGATTCTTCAAATATGAGTGAAAGTGAATTACTTATACAATCTGTGCCATTTGCCAACCACACTGTAAGGCTTCTCTGCTCTTTCTCACATAATATAAGATTTTCCGTATGTTTATCACATAATGTAAAGCAGTCTAGGATTTATGCTGGTAAAGTAAAAGCCATATATTTCACCAAAACGAAACAAGTCCGGAAATTGAGCAACTAGTATGGTCAGAAAAACTGGAGATACCTCTGCAACAAATGCACCTCCATACCAAAGTAACCATTAAAATCAGTGTTGCACTTATCCCCGATATATTCAAATGATTGCAATAATGTCACCAAAACGGAAACCAACCTCGGATATATATATCGTGATAATCTTCTTTTATGGATTTAACCCATATCCAAGTAATATATTCGGGATATAGTTATATGACCCCCTTAAAAGTAATAGTCAGATTGAGGTATGACAGGTATGTTACCGATGTACGTTATAATCGAGACATCTAACATTTTCATTTTGTCAATGTCTTACCTTAGGAGCTAATAAACATACACTTCTACATTATTCATATTAGGATAGAATACCCTGCATTAGGACAAGGAGGTCGCGAGGCCATCCTCCTTGACCTCGGTACCAGTAAGATCCGCCTAGCGGGTAAAAATAGCAAAAACTATACCCGTTTATAAATGTGATGTTGCAAAAGAGAATTGTGTGTTAAAATTCGGTTATCCACCCCAAATTTCTTATAGAAATTTTATTATGTGTTCAGGGACCATTACCATGGTAAGGACGTATGAGAGACGACGACGTGACCAGGCAACATCATCACCATTAATGCCGCCACCATCGCCATCAGCATCCCCATCACCTACGTCACCACCAAGACCACCGTCAACATCAAACGCTCCAACGCCAGAGTTGACTGTGATAATGAACTCTTTGGAAGCCTTACTGGAGACATTAAAGGAATCAACTAAGGCTAAAAACAAAGAGGAATTTCAGCATGTGGCCACCAGTTCAGCGGAACCAAATAATTTGGAGCCCAGAGGATCGAGAGAGGGCATCTCTAGAGAGCTTCAGAAAATTAGACTCCCAGAATTTTCGGGAGGTCGAGCTGGTGAACGTGCTGAGGCTTGGTTGGAAGGGATGAACCGGTGCTTTAGGTTAAGAGAATATTCGCCTTCAGCAAAAACAAAAATTTCGTGTTTCAACTAAAGGAAAGTGCCTTGATTTGGTGGGGAAACCTGGAAAAGCAGCTACACCTTACATCAGATAACGTTCCTTGGGATCTGTTTGAGGAAAGGTTCCGCGCGAAGTATTTACCTCCATACTTTCAACAACAGCAAGCCAGAGCTTTTCATACACTAATCCAGGGAAGTAAAACGGTGGAAGAGTACGAAATAAGGTTTATGGAGCTGGTAAAATACATTCACTACTTGGACTCTGATGAACGTCAAGCTGAACGCTTCATATTTGGGTTAAATCCTCGCATCAGAGCCTTGGTAAGTATGTGGAAACCGTCATCTGTAGCCGAGGCAGTCGAATGTGGCCGTTATGCAGAAGAGCACCTTGGAATCAAAAAGGATATGGGGCCAGCAGGGCCTTTACAATCAGGACTTCCAGGGAAGGCTCCCCGGAACTTCTTCAGAGGAGGTAGCTCGAGGCCACCTTACGGTAACAGGTTTACCCCAAATATGGGGACAAGAGTTCCCATGGCTGTAAACACTATAGCTGCGGAATCGTCCAACACCAGACCATGGGCATCGCGAGGGACTACCGGTAGAGGAAGGAGTGCGAGAGGAATCAACATGGGAGGACGCGGCTCGTTCTCTAGAAATTCACACCTTGATTCAAGAGGATCAGCGCAGCTCAATTGTTGGGGATGTGGGGGGCCGCATTTCCAGCGTAACTGCCCAGAAGCGTCATCGGATATATTGCAAAGGACTGGGAAGGAGCCGATATCAGCCAATCGAAGTAATCATAGAATTCATGCAGTAGTCAACCACGACCAAGCAGCCCATCAATCCACTGTAGTGGAATCTTCAGGTATTATCAATGGTGTAAAACTCAAAATCTTATTTGATACTGGTGCCACAGATAGTTTCATTTCGTCATATGCATTAAACAAATGTGGGTTGGCAGCTCGTAGACAAAATGATTTCCACCAAGTGGAAATGGCCTCAGGAGAACTCCAAACCGTGGGCTTGAGTGTGGATCAATGCAAAATTGACCTAGGGGTCTGTTCGACTAAACTAAGAGTCTATGTCACAGCCTTAGGGACGTATGATCTTATCATAGGTATGGATTGGCTGGAAGCTCACCAAGCTTGGGTAGATTGTTATGGAAAAAGGATTTTGGGCTTAAATGATGAGGGAGAAGTAATCCAAATTCAAGGAATCAAGAGAGAAGTTTCTTTACGCTACATTTCGGCAATGCAGATAAAGCGTTGTTTAAGAAAGGGTTGTCAGGCTTATGCAATTCACGAAGTAAGCCAGGAAAAGGGGCCATCCTTAGAACAATATCCGGTGTTAGCCGAGTTCCCGGATGTATTTCCAAAGGAACTACCTGGATTACCCCCGGTAAGAGAATTGGATCTCACTATTGAATTAAAGCCAGGTACCCAACCGATCTCTAAAACGCCTTATAGAATGACAGCTCCAGAACTTCAGGAATTGCAAATCCAGTTGAAGGAACTACTCGATATAGGGCTTATTCCGCCCAGTACTTCACCTTGGGGCGCTCCTGTAATTTTTGTGAAGAAGAAAGATGGATCCTTAAGATTATGCATAGACTATCGAGACTTGAATCGAGCTACAGTAAAGAATCAATACCCTATGCCACGAATCGATGATCTTTTCGATCAAATGAAAGGAGCTGCTGTCTTTTCAAAAATTGATCTTCGATCAGGGTATCATCAGCTAAGGATTTCTGAAAATGATATCTCTAAGACTGCATTCCGGACACGTTTTGGGCACTATGAATTTATTGTGGTACCATTTGGGTTAACAAATGCGCCAGCCGTATTCATGAATCTTATGAACAGTGTTTTCCGTCAGTATCTTGATAAATTTGTACAAGTCTTTTTAGATGATATTCTCATCTATTCCAAGAATGAAGAAGAACATGAAGAGCATTTGTGGCTAGTATTGTCCTGCCTTAGAGAACGTCAGTTATATGGAAAACTGTCCAAGTGTTCTTTCTTTCAGGAAAAGATTCATTATTTGGGTCACATCATATCAGGTGAAGGGATTTCAGTAGATCCTGAGAAGGTAAAAGCGATTATGGAATGGCCAATACCGAAAAATGCACATGAGATACGAAGCTTTATGGGCTTAGCAGGTTATTACCGGAGATTTGTGGAGGGATTCTCCAAAATCGCAAAGCCAATCACAACCCTCCAGCGTAAAGGTGTTAAGTATGAGTGGACCGAGGAATGTAATAATGCATTCTCTGAACTCAAAAGACTACTCACCAGTGCACCAATCCTAAGAGTCCCTGATATGGGCAAAGACTTTACGGTATGTACTGATGCATCCAAGCAAGGGCTGGGTGCAGTGTTAATGCAGGATAAGGGAGTGATAGCTTATGCTTCCAGAAAGCTAAAACCTCATGAAGAACTCTATGCTACTCACGATTTAGAATTGGCCGCTGTAATGCTAGCTTTAAAGATCTGGAGACATTATCTGGTGGGACGAAATTTTACACTTAAGAGCGACCATCAAAGTCTACAATATTTGTTCACCCAAAGAGACTTAAATGCCAGGCAAAGACGATGGAGTGAATTCCTAAGTGAATATGACTTCGGAATATCATATATTAAGGGAAAGGAAAATGTAGTAGCCGACGCCTTAAGCAGGAGACCCCGGATATTTTCCCTCATACCCATTAAAGTGGACTTAAGACAACGAGTACTAGATCGTCTTATAAAAGACAACTGGTATTTAAAGGTGAGGGCAAGTCTTGAGGGAATTAAGGCAAAAGAATCTAAGTTTGAGGGTTATGAATTAGAAAGCGATGGGATCTTACGATTCCATGGAAGGATGTACATTCCTGATGATAAAGATCTTCGAGATACCATCCTTAGGGAAGCTCACAAAGCAGTATATTGTGCTCATCCTGGAGTAGGGAAAATGTATGCGGATACCAAGAAACTCTTCTTTTGGGCAGGCATGAAGCGTGATATCACTCAATTTGTTGCAAAATGTATGGAATGTCAGCAAGTAAAGGCAGATCATTGTCACCCAGCGGGCCTCTTACAACCCCACGACATTCCTATGTTTAAATGGGAGACCATTTCTATGGATTTTATCACTGGACTACCTCTTACTTCTCAAAGACACAATGCCATTCTGGTAGTGGTGGATAAATTAACAAAAAGCGCCCATTTTATTCCGGTAAGAGATACTTATGATGTTGCTGACGTGGCTCGAGTATTCATAAATGAAATTATCAGATTTCATGGAGTACCTAAGAAGATTATATCCGATAGAGATTCGCGATTCACTTCCAGATTCTAGACGTGCATGCAGACAGCCTTAGGTACTCAGTTAAATTTAAGCACGGCTTACCATCCTGAGACTGATGGGCAAACTGAAAGAGTAAATCAAGTACTTGAAGACATGTTGCGAATGTATGTAATGGATCAGCAATCACACTGGGAAAAGTATTTACCCTTGGTTGAATTCGCATACAACAACAGTTACCACAGTTCGATTGGGATGCCTCCATTTGAAGCTTTATATGGCAGACCTTGCAGAACACCGTTAAGTTGGGACAGGTTAGAAGATCGAGTGATAATAGGACCAGAATTAATCCATGAAATGGAAGCGCAGGTCAGACAGATTAGACAGCGATTAAAGGAAGCACAGGATAGACAAAAGAGTTATGCTGATGCTCACCGAACTGATAGGAGGTATGAAGTAGGGGACCAGGTCTTCGTCCGCATCAAACCAAATAAAAGTACTATTCGATTTGGAAAAGGGACAAAGTTGTCACCCTGATTTATAGGACCGTTTAAAGTCGTGGAAAGAGTTGGACCTGTTGGCTATCGTCTTGCCCTGCCACCCCACCTGCATAGAATTCATAATGTATTTCATGTTTCTGTATCAAGACATTATGTAGCTGATCTATCTCATAACATCCAGTGGAAAGAATTGCAGGTATCGGACGAGGGAGTCATAACGGTCGAACCTTTACGTATACTGGAACATAGAGTTCGACAGTTGAGGAACCATCTGGTGGACCAAGTTAAGGTCCAATGGGACAAGTATAGTCCTGGATCAGCAACTTGGGAAAATACAGAGGACATATGTCAAAGATACCCTAATTTATGTCCATTTTGAAGAACTTTACAATATGTTTTGTATATATTTACTTCACTACAGTCAGAGACTCAGAAACATTTTGAATGATTATGGATAAACATGGAACTTTATGGCGTAATATATGTTTAAATTTCGGCTGGTACATGGATACCAAAATAATATATGTGGTTCGTTTTACTAAATTATAGTTGTCAAATAAGGTTAAAGGCCGTTAAATGATTTTACTTCTGATAGAAATTGAAACAATATAAATCTGTTCTATTTATGCATGTCAAAAATGAGCAACTGAAGTGGAAGACAGGAAGTGAATACATCCTAAATAAAAGTCAAACTACATGCATAGAATATGACAAATTATGTTATGCTGTAGTATCATATGTAAATAATACATGAGTTATTTTGAATATGCTGATGCACATTTTACAAATGCATGGGTAAGTGTATGATTGCAGATAAACTTGCAGATAAACTATGATTGCCGATAAATGATCCAATTTCCGGGATGACCACGTGATGACAGAACCTCAGAACGATTAAAGCTCAAAGTGATTCTATGATAGGGTAGTAGCCCTAATTTTACTGGGAGGGGTGGAGGTGTTACCCACCGTTTATCCTCCGAACCCTGGAGTCATGGGAGGACTGTGCGAGTCACGCTCCCCTAGACGTGTGATGATGACTGCCGGATGCCTACTGGGAATCAGGTCGGTATAGCCGACGCTGTTACCTTCGTGTTATGAATGGTTAGGTCAGTAAAATTGACGCCATGGCATACTCTAGTAGAGGACGGATAGGATGGGAGCAGAAGAGATTAGGGAGGATAGGATGAGTTTGAATAGCTTGGGGACCTGGATAGAAAAGGTCATGTCCATTAAAACCTTGAACCTAAAGCTCTAACTTCGGGACGAAGTTTTCAGAAGGGGGGATGTATGTAACGACCCATTAATAAAATTTTAAACTTTAAACTTTATAATATATATATATATATTAAATTTTATAAAGTATATAATTAGACTTTATAATATGAATTTATAAAACATATCATTAAACTTTATAACATATATAAAGAAATGTTATAAAATATATCACTTAACTTTATAACATATATAATTTAAATGTTATAAAATATATCACTTAAACTTTATAACATATATAATGTAAACGTTATAAAATATGTCATTTAACTTTATAACATTTATAATATAAATTTATAAAAGATATCAGTGAACTTTATAACGTATATACAGGAAAGGTTATAAAACATAAATGATCCTTAAAAACGTAAATCTAAAGGATATATATACCTCAGTTCATTGAAGGGGCGCGTCCAACCTGCTAAAAATTCATAACAGAGCACCTTGCCGGGAAATATCAGAGAGTTAATTGCATGCAGAGGCGTGTCAAGAGGGAGAAGAGCGGTGGCCGTAAGCAGGAGGGTGGCCACTGCCAAGCCTTCCATTATAAATCACGAATCTGAGCCGATCAGGGGGGCGGAAAAAAACGGAGATGGAGGGCAGGAGAGTTCAGACCAGAAGACTAAGAATTACCAGTGGAAGAGCATTAGTCGGCCTGAGGTTCTGGGCACGGGGGCAGTAAGCTTCTGTGAGTAGCTTACTGGGTTGAGCAGCCATCTGCTCAGTCTGGCTGGGAGGAATTGGTTTCCCGGAGATTGGATCAAAATAGCCACGGCATCACCAGCAGCAAAACCACCAGTTCAGTAGCAGATCCAGCAGCAGTTAAGGTAAGTACAAATTAATTCTTCAGGCTTTCCGTATTTCAGATTTTAGATATTATGATTGTCACTACAACCACTACGTGTCAACGACCCATAGCAGTACACCTTCTTTTTTCACAAGAGGGGTAACACTTGATCAATGTGTCCGTGTCGTTCGACTATCATCATTAGCTTGATCATGTTATATTGTAAACTTTGTCTACATGTGTAAATTGTAAATAATCTCAGCAGATCTGTGTCATGTATGTAATTGCCTAGGTAAACCTAATTTTTTGGTGATGATCTACATTCCAGAAGGTTTTTTGTCTCACTGATCCATGATTGGTAGAGTTTTCCTTCAATCCTTACCCCAAAGTCGGAATGGATTTTGTCATTAGAATCTTAGGAGAGTCCTAGTGTGTTAGATCGAGTCTATGTAAAAGTGATTTGGGAATAATCCTAACTATTTGGTTAGGTTATTTTATTACAAATTGCTTGATCTGCTAGATTATGTTTGTGTCATAGAACTGGGTAGTCTATGAGGGTCTATATCAAATGGGTTTTCCTCCTTGAGATGTAAAAATGTAAAAATCATGATGTAAATGTCTTGAGGGTTAGAAAAATAGTTTATCCCCTCATAAGTTTTAGGTCCTAGGTAATTTTAAATTTTCCAAAAGCTAAATTTGAGGGTCTTTAAAAAAATTAAATTTTAAAAGATACAGGGACTAAGGTTAATTGATTATTTTGCTAAAATTTTATGCCCTTGGTCCCTAGGGTTAAGTCAAAGTCAAAATTTTGAGGAAATTAATTCAAAAATTTAATTTTTGAATTAATTAAAATGCATTTAATTGATAATTTCGAATTTCCTCAATAATTTAAAATTTCGACAAATGAGATTAAAAGAAATTTTGATCCTCATCAATGGTCGAGATCACAATGACAAGGATCACTCGAACTAGCCGTTGGAAGATTTGTCTTTAAATAGGAGGTCAGTTTTCAGTTGAGATCATTCGATCTTGGGGTCGTGTGCTAAGTGAAATCTCTCTTGTAATCGTTTTTCATGTGAGATAAAGAAAGACTTTGGGGTTAATTTCTGCTGGTGTTATTCTTCATGGAAACGCTGTAAGATGTTTTATTTTCATGGATAAATTTCCTTTCAACCATTGATGATAGCTTTATGAAGAGTGATTTAAGCACAGGTATCTTGTTTGATCACTGGGGTTTGAATAGTAGTTTAAATTCTGAATATAATGGCAGGGATCTCCATTAAATCTGAATTTTATTATCGTTTTCTCTCTCTATATTAATAGTTGAATTGAGTTGTGCAGGGAATTTTTTATTTTGAGATTGTCGGGCATTCGGGGAAGTTTTCAGGTGGACCAGCCAACTCCCGATCAACATTCTTTGAAGGGCCCAGCTTGATTGAATCCCAGGCTTGTCATTAGAACTTCCATTGTTGATACATGAAGGGTTTTCTTTGAAGCACCTCACTTTAAATTTAAAATTTTAAAAAATTATGTGTGGCATAATGATAGATCTGGCTACTTAGTGCCTTCAGCTTGTAATTATTGTAATTATTTAACTGGGTATTTGGAATTTTAATTTCATCATTGTATTTTTTTTTTTGTTTCTGGGTGTTTTGTTTTTGTCATCGCAGGTACAGATCTGAAGGAGAATCCTTGTTTGAAACCAGATCTAGGCCCTGAAGGGTAAGATCTGGCCTCAGTGTCACTTTGCAGGGACATTTTTTTTAGAAAATTTTACAGTCTGAGGGTTTTACAATTTAAATCTGGAGATTTTATAAGGGTTTCAAGGATTAATCTAAACTAGAAGTATAACATCTTAAATATTTGTGGGAAATTTTTGAGGGTTCAATTTTATGTCTACGTTTGGGGTTTCTCAGAAAGTTTTCAGATTTTTTTTCCTTTGTCCAAGCCCTTCTCTCTGCTCACTGCTCTACCGCAAAACAAAATCTGAAGCCTTCGTTGGCAGCTACATCCCAATATCTTTGCGTGGTAGGCTCCCTTCTTATTGTTGTTTCCATCCCTCAGTCTATTCTGCTTGCATCCATCCTCCTCTATCCCTCCATGCAGCCATTTCTTCCGCTCGTGTATCCATTCCTCTGCCAGCCTTCACACTCCATTTTTTCCTTCTGCCTTGAACCTTCACGCAACAAGCTTTTCCAAATCCTCATGCAATTGCACATTGTCTTCTTCTTCACGCTGCCTGTCCGAACTCTTCTTGCAACAGCCGCAGCTCCATTCAACGCACTCCAGCTTCTCTCATCCTTAGCTGCTAGCTCCCCTCGCTCATCGTGCTTATCTCCATACCCATCATGCAGCTCTTCCCGCCTCCACGCAGTCCTTCATCACTGCCCATCCGCAGTAGTTGTTTCCCAAACCCTCCTCTTGTGCCAGGCATTCCTCAAATCCGCAAGTCTATTCATCGCACGTCCAACTCTCCTTTGCTCCCTGCATCGTTCTTAACTCCCTAGCCAAGCCGTCGGGCTCACCTTCACACACACACATAGTAAAACAATATGTGTGGATAAGATTTGGGGTCATGCATTTTAATTTTCATTTTTGTTTTGTTTCGTAAAGTTTAGGATAGGGTTCGTATATTTTCTTTTTATTTATTTTTGGGTTTTGATTTTATCATTTCACTTTTTGATTTTAAAAAAAAAAGGGTTTTAATAAAATTTTAAAAAATTTAGCTTTTTGACATTTAGCTTTCTCCTTCCTTTCCTAATAATAATAAATAATAATAATAATAATAAATAAATAAATAAATTTTGAAAAGGACTAATTGAAAATTCCCTTTGGTGACTTTTTGTGCTAAGGACAAGATATAGAGAAAATTTTTGTGGTATTAACATTTTCATGTGCTTAAATTTTATATCTGAAAATTAACTATTTGAAAGTGGTGAGTTTCCTAAATTTGGGATTTTAAGTATAGTCATTTTAATTCTAGAATTGGAACTGGTTAGCTTTTAATTTTCATAGCTTTTAATTTTCATGGTTGATTAAGGTATCTATATCTCTTGAAATTTAATTGCTAAGACATTGTGTGTCTATAGAAAATCTTTCATTATCACTTGGATTGTTTAATGCTTGTCACATGTTAGATGTTTGGCAAATATTTTCAGGCAATCGTTAATTATTTCCTAAGCAACAGTAGCCAATCAATTGCTTGGCAAGATCATTAAGGCACTGGTATTTATCATTTAAAATATAATTAAATCTCAATTTTTGCTAAGCCTTAATCAAGTATTCGATTGCGTCGCTGTGTCTCCCGAACCAGCTGATTCCCAGCTGGTTCTCCTTTATCCCATAAGGTCTACCCCCCTTAGCCTGCTAGAGGGAGACGACTTAAACGGAGAGATCAGGGATCAGGGTGATAGCGCCCGATCTGAGCATTGTCGCGGTGCCTAGACACTCTGTGTGACAACATTTTTTGGCCCCGCTGCCGGGGATAGAGTTTTTATGTCCTTGGTTTCTTCGACGTTCATCTCATTTCTTTCCTCTCATCCTTTCGTCTCTTGTCAAGACAAGTTTCTGGGCCCCTTCCTTTCGAGTTATTCTGAGTTACACCTTTTTTCCGGGTGGCAACTCCACTTCATCTATCTTCTGCAAGAGTGTATACTAGAAGACATCCAAGCAGTTTGGTTAATCCTGCTCCTGACCCTGAAAGGGCTCTTATAGTACGATTACACAAACTCTCTTCTCGTACACTTCTTGCTAATCTCGGACAAGAAGCTCTCTCTAATATCTGTCTGCTTTTTGCTAACCCGGTTGAGTACAACATCATGGACATATTTGCCTCTTGCAATTTTTCTAACATTCAAGGTTATCCCAATGATATTCCAAAGCATGGAATGGATAAATTGCCTATCTTTCAGGGCAATAATGCAATTAGTGCTAATTCTCATCTGAAATCTTTTAGTTCATGGCTGGGTAAATATGCAAGGGCTGCTGATTTTAATCATGAAGATGTTAAAATGACCCTTTTTGTTCTTACCTTGGAGGGGGATGCTTTAGATTGGTTTATGGAAAAGCCTCAAGATTCATTTGATTCTTTGCAATCGATTATTAATGCCTTTAAGGAAAAGTATGGAGATAAGAGAGAAGGAAGGCATCTTGTAAAAGCTATCAGTATCATTAAAAAGAGAGAGAATGAGACCGCAGAAGAATTTAGCAAGAGGCTTAATGATATTATTAAGGAATTATCTCAAATTTATAAACCTATCGACAAATCTCTTCGAGACTTTTATATTGATGCCTTTAGCCCTGAGCCTTCTTATGAGTTAAGACGTGCTAAACTTCTTGATTATAGAGATTGTCAAGCTTTAGCAGTAGAGCTTGAAAAAGATAAGGTAGCATCTGGGAAATTTGAAATCCCAGGTTTTGATAGGGCTTCAACGAAATTGAAAGAACCCAAAGGAAAAGAGGTTCAAGAACCTGATAACGACCTTGTTAAAAAATTGCTGCAAAAGATCGAAAGCATGGAAATTAACCAAGCGAAATTAACCTCTAACCATGCTAAGGAGATCACTACTTTACAGAATAGGTTGGTCCAAATGAAAAGAGCTCAAACGCAAAATTTCCAGCCTAGAAATAATAATAATCGAAATAATAATTGGCAGAAGAAAGGTCAATCTAGTGAGCAGAGACCACCTAATCCGCTTGAACATACTAAATTGGTCGATGATGCTCCGGCTTATTGTCGAGCTTGTGATGCTCTTCATGAGGAGACTACTTGCCCCATAGTTAGGAGGATTTTGGATAATGGAATGTTTGGGGCAGGTAATCAAATAAATGTAGTGGGTAAAGAGTTTCCTTTATCTATGAGAGACTGGATGGAAGTTAAAGAAAACAGTCGAGATGTTATGCATCCCACATCAACTTTCAGTATAAATAATTTTGAGAATGAAGATGATATTATGATTAATTATATGGTGAAAAACCTTCTCTAGAGCAAATCATGGAAATTGCTAAAGATAAGAGTTTGACTTATCAAAGAAGGGATAAAGATCAAAGCGGGAATCAAATTCCCCCTCGAATTTTTAACCCGAGTTCAAGCTCTGGATTAGATGTCGATTTGGGAAGTTGGTTTAATAATGCAAAAATTTGGGTTCCTGTCTCCGAGATTGTGAAAATTCCTTCCCAAAGGGCTAAGTTACTAAAAGCTATTGAAGGTCCTCAAATGAATGTTTCTCGACAGAAAGCACCAGAGGTTGATTATCAGGATGCCCCTATATATTTGCAAAGTTTAGATTCAGATAACAAGGATCATCAGCGATTCTTTATTACTTTGACAGTCAATGGGTATAAATTGAATAATTGCATGCTGGATTCTGGTGCGTCAGCTTGTGTCATGACCAAGAGGGTCATGGAACAGCTTAATTTGAGAGTTTCTAGGCCTTACTACAATATATGTGCCATGGATTCTAAGAATATTGAAGTTCACGGTCTGATCAAGGATTTACAGGTTCATTTATCAGTTTACCCTAACATTATGATTGTTATGGACATTGTTGTTGTTGATGTGCCTGATGTTTGGGGTATGCTTTTATCTAGAAAATGGGCCTCTGATCTAGGAGGGAGTATTCAAATGAATTGGTCATATGCTATGATTCCTTCTGCTAGAGGTGATGGTTTCGTGAGACTTAATAGAGAGCTCGAAAGAAAATACCATGTTGAAGATCCTAAGAGACTTCATAATGAAATAATTAAAGAACAATCTGACATTGGGAATTATGCCATCATGTCTAATTTCATAGTAATTCCATGTTGAAGATCCTAAGAGACCTCATAATGAAATAATTAAAGAACAATCTGACATTGGGAATTATGCCATCATGTCTAATTTCATAGTTCTTCCCGATGATAAGGTTGATAAAAAGATTAGGGACCCAAAGATTGTTAAAATTGGTAAGGGTACTAATGTTGAAGAAAGAAAAAAGTTAACCAATTTACTTCGTGAATATCGGGATGTTTTAGCATTTTCTTATGATCAATTGAAAGGTTATAGGGAAGATGGAACACACTATCCCCTTGAAAGATGAAAATGCTAAACCTTTTTGTCAAAAGCTTAGGCAGATAAATCCTAAGTTAGCCCCTCTGGTTCAAAAGGAGCTTTCAAAGATGCTTGCAACAGGAATTATTGCTCAAACGAGGCATTCAACATGGTGTTCCAACCTGGTGATTGTTAGGAAAAAGAATGGTACAATAAGACTTTGTGTCGATTTTTGAAACCTTAATCTAGCATGTAAGAAAGATAATTACCCTTTGCCAAACATGGAGAAAATGTTGCAAAGAGTGTCTAGTTCTAGAATGATGTCATTGCTAGATGGTTTTTTTGGATATAATCAAGTATGGATTAAGAAGGAGGATCATCACAAAATTACATTCACCACACCATGGGGTAATTTCGAATATATTAGAATGCCATTTGGATTAACCAATGCTGGGGCTACATTTAATAGGGCTATGGATTATGCCTTCAAAGGCTTAATTAGGAAATTTATCGAAATCTATCAGGATGAGCTAACTGTTTTTTCCTAAGGATGGGATTAGTCATATAAGTCATCTTCGGCAAGTTTTTTATAGATGTAGAGAGTACGGGATTTCTTTAAATCCAGCTAAATCTGTTTTTGGAGTAACTGAAGGGAAATTACTCGGTCACTGTAGGAATTTACAGGGTAAGTTTCTCAGACAGAACACCAAAGGACAACGCTCACAAACAGATCGCAGATCAATACACAGTACTTTTGACGTGGTTAAAACCCTCAAAGAGGGAAACAGTCCACGGCCTGAGTCAACACGGCCACTTCAGGCAATTTATTAATAAAAGAATGAAAATTTACATATGCTTCTCTCATAGACGGATTACCCTACAAATGACCCTCCATGCTCTTTAAATAGAGATCATGGACCAATCAGGTGTTAAGCCACGGATCAAGTGTTGGTAATACCGAGGAGCGAATGAACCGTCAGATCACTACATATCGTGACCGTCGGATTGTAAGTTACAAAATGTACATGGTAAAGAAACACACTTTACCTAACTCTATACTAGACCAAGTTGTACTTAACTATTTCCTATGTGTCGGAATATCCTAACATCCCCCCTTAAGAACAACTTGGGATAGGATTGAAGGATTTACAAATATGACACAATAGGAGAAGGAAGGAGGCACTAGAGCCTATCCGTCCTTAGTGACAACTTCCTGAACTCCAACCATAAATCGAAGTTTAGTGAACTTCGCTTCTGTGAGAGCCTTTATAAAGATGTCTGCAACTTGATCATCTGTTGAACAATATTGCACTTCAAGAACATGGTTGTGAATGAGCTTTCTGATGAAGTGCATGTGCAGTTCAATGTGTTTGCTGCGCTGATGTTGGACTGGATCTTTGCATAGTTGAATGGCACTTTGATTATCACACCAAAGTGTAGTCGGATGCTGCTGCTGAAAGCCAAACTCTGACAGGATCTGACGAAGCCACAAGGCTTCCTTACTAGCTTCTACGGCACCACGATACTCTGCTTCTGCTGAAGAAAGAGAAATGGCACCTTGTTTCTTGCAAGCCCATGTAATAGGTCCTGAACCAAGAGTGAACACATAACCTGCAGTAGACTTCCGATCATCAGGGTCACCAGCCCAATCAGAATCAGTGAAACCAACCAATAGAGGAGCTGCTTCGGCACTGTAATGAATCCCAAACTGAACTGTACCTCGAACATAACGAAGTATTCTTTTAGCTGCTTTCCAATGACTTTCACGTGGGTTTTGCATAAACCGAGCCACAAGGCCAACAGCAAAGGAAAGGTCAGGACGAGTATGGGTTAGATACAAAAGTTTTCCTACAAGTTGACGGTATAAGGTAGCATCAACTTCAGGAGAAGTACAAGTGACTGAAAGTTTGACTCCAGACTGAAAGGGAGAAGGCGCTGGCTTACAGTCTTCCATGTGAAAATGGCGTAGAATATCATAGGCATACTTGGATTGGGAAAGGGAAATACCTTCCTTGGATTGCAAGACTTGAAGACCAAGAAAATAATGTAAGTGTCCTAAGTCTATCATTTCAAACTTCCTTTTAAGGCTAGACTTCACATGGTTTATAAGGTTGGGATCACTACTAGTCAGGATAAGATCATCAACATAAAGAACAAGAATGATAAGAAACTTGCCCACTTTCTTGGTGTAGACAGTATTGTCAGAATGACACCTAGAAAAGCCATTTTCTAAAAGAAAGTTATCCATTTTGGCATACCAAGCTCGAGGAGCTTGCTTGAGACCATAAAGGGATTTCTTAAGCCGACATACAAGGCTAGAGTCTGTTTGTATAAAGCCAATAGGTTGTTCCATATAGATTTCTTCATGCAAGTCCCCATGCAAGAAGGCGGATTTAACATCCATCTGATGGACTTCCCATTTGAAAGAAGCAGCAAGGGAAAGAACAAGGCAAATAGAGTTCATTTTGGCAATAGGGGAGAAGGTTTCAGTGTAGTCAATGCCTTCAATTTGTGAAAAACCCTTAGCAACAAGACGAGCTTTATGTTTACCAACTTTCCCATCTGGTCCATACTTGGTTCTGTAAACCCATTTGCATCTAGCAAGTTTTCGTCCCTTTGGTAGAGGAACAAGATCCCATGTATCATTTGGCAATAATGAATGATATTCTTCATTCATAGCTGCTTCCCAATCTGGATGGCCTGAAGCTTCTGCAAAGGTGTCAGGATCATAATTCACTGAAGCTTGAGCCAGTAAAGAAGAGGCTCTCTCGAACTGAGAATGTGTATGTCGCTGATCTGTAGGATCACCGGCAAGATCACCTGCTGCATCCCAAGTAGCACGGACCCATTTTGGAAGCTGAGGAGCTGAAGGAGGATCCTGAGAAGGTGGGGGAGGATTTTCATCCTCGCTTTCATCATCTGAAGAAGAAATATTTTCAAAAGTAGAAGAGATAGGGAGAGGTGGCACATCCGCCGAACTAGGCTCGCAGGCCGATATATTTTTAGCAAACTTTACATCTCTTCTAATGATAACATTTTTGGACTTAAGTGGAATAATTCTATATCCTTTGACATCTTCAGAATATCCAACAAAAATACATTTTTCACTTTTAGGTTCTAAAGCTTTATGTTTCTCATCTGGAATATGGGTCCATGCTTCACTTCCAAAAACACAAAAGTGACTTACATCTGGTTTTATTGAGCTCCATGCTTCTTCTGGAGTGATATTCTTTAAAACCTTAATAGGAGTGCGATTTATTATGTAATTTGCACAGTTAATTGCTTCTGCCCAATAATTAAGACTAAGTCATTTAGATTGAAGCATACAATTAGCCATTTTCTTTAATGTGCGATTCTTCCTTTCAGCTACACCATTTTGTTGTGGAGTATATGGAACAGTATGTTGCATTTGAATTCCATTCTCAGTGCAAAAGTTGATGAATGTGTTTTTAACATATTCTCCGCCATTATAAGATCTTAGCTTAAGAATTTGATGTCCAGATTGTTTTTCAACAAAGGCCTTAAAGGCCAAGAACATGTTAAATACTTCACTCTTGAGTTTTAAGAAGTATACCCAAGTGCGTCTAGAGAAATCATCAATGAAGGTTAAGAAATACTTGTAGCCAGAGAATGAAGCAACTGGAAGTGGACCACATAAATCACTATGCACGAGCTGTAAAGGGGCTGAGGCGTGCCAAGAGGCACGTTTTTCAAAACTGTCCCGATGATGTTTTCCGAGTACACATCCGGAACGAACACCATCTCTGCAAGATACCATTGGAAGACCTGTCACCATATTTTCTTTACATAGATTCTGAAGAGAGCGATAGTTTAAGTGACCAAACCGCTCATGCCAAAGTTTGCTCACTTCATCATTATGAGCAACAAATACTGAGGGAAGATTTGATGACCCAAAGTTGTGAAACTTATACAACCTTGTAGAATCATCAGCAATGCCAGTAGCTAAAATCTGTCTAGGATCTCTTAGGTCCTTAATTACAACATCGTGAGGTGAAAATTCAATGATTTTACCTTCACCTGAATGGGTTATCTGATATACAGATAGAAGGTTGCAGGATAAGGTTGGAACACATAATACATCATTAAACTGACCATTGTCTAGATGAACAGTTCCAGTCCCTACAACACTAAGAGATCTATCATCACCAACATATATATTTTTGGTGTTAGAATCATTTAAAGAAAAAAACATGGCTTTGTTTTTGGCCATGTGATAAGAAGCTCCAGAATCAATGAGCCATTCATGAGAATGAGAAGAAGAAGATACATTTAGTGCATAGCCAGACCGAGATGCTTGACAACCACATGCAGAAAGTTCCATTCCTGAAGATGAAGTTGAAGTTGAAGATTGCTCCAAATGGATGTTATGCTTCTTCATTGCTGCTTCCAAGGCTTCCATCTTCTTAAAGCATTTGGATTCTAAGTGGCCATCTCGATTACAAAAGTTGCAATGTCTATCAGTCTTCTTCCATTTGTTTTTATTTGTCTTATCATTTTGTTGAAATGATTTTTCATTTTGAGGCGAAAATTGCTTAGGACCCTTGTTTGGTTTAGGACCATTCCTTTTAGGATACGACTTCTTAGGATTCTTTGAATTTGGTTGCTGTTGGACGGCTAACGCTTTCTTAGAAGAGTTTCCAAGATGAAGAAGACCAAGGTGTAAGAGTTTTTCTTGTTCTCTTATTAAAGAATCAGAAAATGAATCAAAGGAAGGGGACTTGTAGGTTTGTCCTTGAGAAATGAAGGCTTCTCTTGTAGAATGGAAGGTGGAAACAAACACAGAATAGGCTGGTCCCAACTTGGTAAGAATGGAGTAGATAAGGCTACTATCTTCTTTCTTAACCTTAACACCTTCCAAGAGAAGTCTAAGGGTCTTGAACTTGGACAAAAAATCTTCAATGCAAGAAAAATTATTGGGGTCCAATGTAAGCAATTCATTTTCAAGTTGATGGGCTTTAAGTTCATTTTTAATTCCAAAGACTTTAGTAATCTGTTTCATTGCTTCATCAGGAGTATCAAGTTCTACAATATGGAATCTAAGATCTGGAGAAATAGACATCCCTATCAACCCACGTGCTTGGTCTTGCCTATTTTCCCATTTAGCTGCCTTGTCTTCATCTTTCGGTTTGGTCTCTTGGCTTGTGGCTATTCTGTAAAGACCTTTACTTCTAAGTAAATCCACAATGTAGGACCACCATTGGAAGTAGTTGGTGCTGTCAAGAATAACTTGGCATGGACTTTCCATTTTAAAAAATACTGAAGCTATAGATGTTGAAACTAAGTGTTGCAATGGAAAGATCTCGAAAAATTAGGCTGTTTAAAAAAAAAAACGGTTCTGAAAACGGCTTCCGGATGAAGAAGTTATGGCTTTTTGAAGAAAATTTGATGAAGTCGCCGACAAAGTGCGGGAATGTGCGGAAATGAAAAAATCCGCCCCCACAAAATGGAGACTTGAATCCAAGACCTCTACTCTCATAAATTAGCTTTGCACCAAGTGAGCTATACAAAAAGTTTGAGAGAGAGAGAGGGGGGGGTTGATGCTTTGGGTTGCGTGCTTGCTTTGAGAAAGCTCTTTTTCCCTACAAAACAAAAAACGCAAAACCCAACACGGACATACAAAAAAAAACGAAGCTTGCAGCTCGAAGTTAACTTTAGCCGAAAACTAAATATTTTCAAAAACGAACCTTGCGGCTCGAAGTTAGCTTTAGCCGGAAACTAAATATTTTTCTCAATGTTTCTGATTTTCCGAGATCACACTAAGGCACAGCGGAAAAGAGCATACGCATGAGAAAAATCCTTCTTTTCTGTTTTTGATTTGCCCAGATCGCACAGAGTCGCAGGGCAAAGAGCATACGCAGAAATGAAAGGTATAGATCCGGTAATAAAAAAAACTAAATAAACCGAAAACCGAAATAAACAGAGAGAAAATAACTGTAAACTGCAAATAAACACTGTATACCTCCAGATCTTAAAAATGACGCAGCTAGGGCTATCGGAAACCTTTTCGCGTGAAACGAAAGGGGTTCCTCACTGGAACAGATGCTCCCAACACAACAGAGCAGTCCTCTCGGCCCGAAAGCAGTCAGAAACAGTAAATCTAGGAAACGGTAGTCGGATACAGTTCTACCGGCTTCAGATTTGGATCTCGAACAGACGCGGCCCTCAAATAGCTCCGATACCATGTAGGAATTTACAGGGTAAGTTCCTTAGACAGAACACCAAAGGACACCGCTCACAAATAGATCGCAGATCAATACACCAATACTTTTGACGTGGTTAAAACCCTCAAAGTGGGAAACAGTCCACAGCCTGAGCCAACACGGCCACTTCAGGAAATTTATTAATAAAAAAATGAAAATTTACATATGCTTCTCTCATAGACAAATTACCCTACAAATGACCCTCCATGCTCTTTAAATAGAGATCATGGACCAATCGGGTGTTAAGCCACGGATCAAGTGTCGGTAATACCGAGGAGAGAATGAACCATCGGATCACTACATATCGTGACCGTCGGATTGTAAGTTACAAAATGTACATGGTAAAGAAACACACTTTACCTAACTCTATACCTAACTCTATACTAGACCAAGTTGTACTTAACTATTTCCTATGTGTCGGAATATCCTAACAGTCACATCATTTCTAAAGATGGAATCAAGATTGATCCTGAAAGAGTTGAGGCAATCCAAAAAATTCCTCTTCCCCATAATCTTAAATCCCTTTAGTCTTTTCTTGGAAAAACAAATTTTCTTAGAAGGTTTATTCCAAATTACACAAAACTAGCTAAAGCCTATTCAAATTCTTTTGAAGAAAGATGTAAAATTTGTTTGTAAAGAAGATGGCAAAAGGGATTTTCAAGAGATCAAAGGTGCTATTGCAAGAACCCCTGTTTTGGTCGGTCCTAATTACTCTAAGGATTTCATGATTTTCTCTTTCACTTCTGAGGATACCATTGCTGGTGTCTTATTGCAGAAAAATAAAGATGGTCACGAGCAGCCTATTGCTTTCATGAGTAGAGCGCTTCAAAATTCCGAATTAAAGTACAATACCATGGAAAAGCAAGCCTATGCCTTAGTCAAATCTCTTAAGAATTTCAAGACTTATGTGGGTTATTCCAAAATCATTGCTTTTGTCCCACATTCTGCTGTTAAGGATATATTAACTCAAATTGATTGCTTAGGGACTCATGCTAGGTGGGTTACTAAAATACAGGAATATGATTTAGAGATTAGACCCACCAAGTTAGTCAAAGGCCAAGGCTTGGCTCAAATGATGACCGAAGGTAATGAAAAAACTCTTGGTTTGATTTGTCTTAACGATTCATTTTCACCTGAGTTGCAGAGATTAGGAGAACATGAGTGGTACAAAGACATTGTTTATTACCTGATAAATCTTACATGTCCTAACCATTTAGTCGCTCATAAGAGAAGGGCTCTTAGATTAAAAGCCACTAAGTATTGCCTCATGAAGGATGGCCTTGGATAGAGAAATCCTGAGGGCATTGTACTTAGGTGTGTTGATGAAATTGAGTCCAAGAAGTTAGTTTCTGAGTTTCATTCAGGATTTTGTGGTGGTCATTATGCTGTTAAAACTACTGCGCACAAAATTCTGAGAGTTGGTTATTATTGGCCTTTGATTTTCTCTGATGTGCATAAGTTTGTTAGAAGTTGTCAAGCTTGCCAACTATTCACTGGGAAATAGAAGCTTGCTACCCTGCCCTTACAACTTGTGGTTGTGGAGAAACCTTTTCAGCATTGGGGTCTAGACTTCATTGGGAAGTTTCATGAAAATTCTAGCAATGGCTACTGATGGATTTTGACTGCTACTGACTATTTCACTAAATGGGTTGAAGCCATCAGAATTTTTGTCTTTTTGTTTCAAGTATGGCATTGTCTTATCTCATTCATCGAATTACTGTCCTTAGGGTAATGGTCTTGCCTAATCAAGTAATAAAAATATCATAACCATTATCAAGAAGATAGTAGGAGATAATAAAAGATCTTGGGATAACAAAATCAAGTATGCTTTATGGACAGATAGGATTACTAAAAAGAAAGCTACTAGTAAAAGTCCCTTTGAATTGGTTTATGGCTTGGATGTAACCTTACCTATGCACTTGAAATTGCCAGCTTATCAACTCCTTCAGCAATTTTCCACTAATAAAGATGTTGTTCAAAATAAAATTGATCAAATTGTGGAGTTGGATGAAGCTCATAGGACAGCTTTTGATAATATATGTAAAAGTCAATCTAACATTAAGAAAATATTTGATAAATCATCTCAATTTAGATCTTTGCAGGTTGGAGATATGGTACTCCTTTGGAATCGCAAGAATGAAAAACAAAAAAAACACAAGAAATTTGACAGTTTGTGGTTGGGACCATACATTATCCGAGACATTGCTAGACCAAACTCATTCCACTTGAGCAGATTGGATGGCGAACCACTTGACTTACCTGCAAATGGCCAAATGCTCAAGCTATTCTTCAAAGATGACATCTGATGCCATAGGGCATCCTCTGTATTGTATTTCTAACCCTACTCCTTGTCTTTTTAACATTTCATTTATGTTTTAGGATTAGATTTACTTTTCATGTTAGTAGATAGTTAATAAATGAAGAGCTTATATCTTTCCTGTGCTTAATGTTATATGATGATTTTTGGATAGATGCTACTTATGTTTTGTTGTGTATTTCGTGGATGCAGATTCTGGATTTTCACATTCCTTCATTGCAGCAATGTGTCCCCAAGTAGAGCCAGATGTTGACTATTATGTATCAATGACCCATAGTAGTAGTACACCCCCTTTTTTCGCAAAAGGGATAACGCTTGATCAATGTGTCCGTGTCGTTCTACTATCATCATCAGCTTGATCATATTACATTGTAAACCCAGTCTGCATGTGTGAATTGTAAATAATCTCAACAGATCTGTATCATGTATGTAATTGCCTAGGTAAACCTAATTTTCTGGCGATGATCTACATTCCGGAAGGTTTTTTGTCTCACCGATCCATGATCGGCAGAGTTTTCCTTTGGCCTTACCCAAAGCCGGAATGGATTTTGTCATTAGAATCTTAGGGGAGTCGTAGTGTGTTAGATCAAGTCTATATAAAAGTGATTTGGGAATAATCCTAACTATTTGATTAGGTTATTTTATTACAAATTGCTTGATCTGTTAGATTATGTTTGTGTCGCAGAACTGGGTAGTCTATGAAGGTCTATATCAAATGGGTTTTCCCCCTTGAGATGTAAAAATGTAAAAATCATGATGTAAATATCTTGAGGGTTAGAAAAATAATTTATCCCCTCATAAGTCCTAGGTCCTAGGTAATTTTAAAATTTTCCAAAGGCTAAATTCTAGGGTCCTTTAAAAAATTAAATTTTAAAAGGTCCAGGGAATAAAGTTAATTGATTATTTTGCTAAAATTTTATGCCCTTGGTCCCTAAGGTTAAGTCAAAGTCAGAATTTTGAGGAAATTAATTCAAAAATTTAATTTTTGGATTAATTAAAATGCATTTAATTGATAATTGCGAATTTCCTCAATAATTTAAAATTTCGATGGATGAAATTGAAAAGAAAAAATTGATCCTCATCAACGGTCGAGATCACTTTGACAAGGATCACTCGAACTAGTCGTTGGAAGATTTGTCTTTAAATAGGAGGTCAGTTTTCAGTTGAGATCATTCGATCTTGGAGTCGTGTGCTAAGTGAAAGCTTTCTTGTAATCGTTTTTCATGTGCAATAAAAAAAAACTTTGGGGTTAATTTCTGCTGGTGTTACTTTTCATTGAAATGTTGTAAAATGTTTTATTTTCATGCATAAATTTCCTTTGAGCCATTGATAATAGCTTTATGAAGAGTGATTTAAGCACAGGTATCTTGTTTGATCACTGGGGTTTGAATGGTAGTTTAAATTCTGAATATAATGGCAGGTATCTCCATTAAATCTGAATTTTATTGTCATTTTCTCTCTCTATGTTAATGGTTGAATTGAGTTGTGCGGAGAATTTTTGATTTTGAGATCGTTAGGCGTTCGGGGAAGTTTTCAATTGGACCAGCCAACTCTTGATCAGCATTTTCTGAAGGGCCCAGCTTGATTGAATCCTAGGCTTGTCATTAGAACTTCCATTGTTGATGCATGAAGGGTTTTCTCTGAAGCACCTCACTTTAAATTTAAAATTTTAAAAAATTATGTGTGGCATAATGATAGATCTGGCTACTTAGAGCCTTCAGCGTGTAATTACTGTAATTATTTAATTGGGTTTTTGGGGTTTTAATTTCATCATTGTATTTTTTTTTGTTTCTGGGTGTTTTGTTTTTGTCATCGCAAGTACAGATCTGAAAGAGAATCCTTGTTTGAAACCAGATCTAGGCCCTGGAGGGTAAGATCTGGTCTCAGTATCACTTTGCAAGGACATTTTTTTAATAAAATTTTACAGTCTGAGGGTTTTAAAATTTAAATCTGGAGATTTTATAAGGGTTTCAAGGATTAATCTGAACCAGAAGTATAACATCTTAAATATTTGTGGGAAATTTTTGAGGGTTCAGTTTTATGTCTGCATTTGGGGTTTCTCAGAAAATTTTCAGATTTTTTTTCCTTTGTCCAAGCCCTCCTCTCTGCTCACTGCTCTACTTGCAAAACAAAATCTGAAGCCTTCGTTGGCAGCTACACCCCAATATCTTTGCGTGGCTGGCTCCCTTCTTATTGTTGTTTCCATTCCTCAATCTATTCTGCTTGCGTCCATCCTCCTCTATCCCTCCACGCAGCCATTTCTTTCGCCCGTGTATCCATTCCTCTACCAGCCTTCACGCTCCATTTTTTCCTTCTGCCTTGAACCTTCACGCAACAAGCTTTTCCAAATCCTCACACAGCTGCACATTGTCTTCTTCTCCACGCTGATTGTCTGAACTCTCCTTGCAACAGCCGCAGCTCCATTCAACGCACTCCAGCTTCTCTCATCCTTTGTTGCCAGCTCCCCTCGCTCATCGTGCTTATCTCCATACCCGTCACGCAACTCTTCCCACCTCCACGTAGTCCTGCATCATTGCCCATCTGCAGTAGTTTTTTCCCAAACCCTCCTCTCGTGCTAGACATTCCTCAAATTTGCAAGTCTATTCATCGCACGTCCAGCTCTCCTTTGCTCCCTGCGTCGTTCTTAACTCCCTAACCAAGTCGTCGGGCTCACCTGCACAAACACATACATAGTAAAACAATATGCATGGATAAGATTTGGGGTCACACATTTTAATTTTTGTTTTTGTTTTGTTTCGTAAAGTTTAGGATAGAGTTCGTATATTTTCTTTTTATTTATTTTTGGGTTTTGAATTTATCATTTTACTTTTTGATTTAAAAAAATAAAAAAAAAAAGGTTTTAATAAAACTTTTAAAAAATTAGCTTTTTGACATTTAGCTTTCTCCATCCTTTCCTAATAATAATAAAAAATAAATAAATTTTGAAAAGGATTGATTGAAAATTCCCTTTGGTGACTTTTTGTGCTAAGGACAAGATACTGAGAAAACTTTTGTGGTATTAACATTTTCATGTGCTTAAATTTTATATCTGAAGATTAACTATTTGAAAGTGGTGAGTTTCCTAAATTTGGGATTTCAAGTATAGTCATTTTAATTCTAGAATTGGAACTGGTTAGCTTTTAAATTTCATGGTTGATTAAGCTAGCTATATCTCTTGAAATTTAATTGATAAGACATTGTGCGTCTACAGAAAATCTTTCATTATCGCTTGGATTGTTTAATGCTTGTTACATGTTAGATGTTTGGCAAATATTTTCAGGCAATCGTTAATTATTTCCTAAGCAACAGTAGCTAATCAATTTCTTGGCAAGATCATTATGGCACTGGTATTTATCTTTTAAAATCTAATTAAATCTCAATTTTTGCTAAGCCTTAATCAAGTATTCGATTGCGTCGCTGTGTCACCCGAACTGCCTGATTCCCAGCTAGTTCTCCTTTATCCCATAGGGTCTACCCCCCTTAGCCTGCTAAAGGGAGATGGCTTAAACGGAGAGATCAGGGATTAGGGTGACAACCCCTGATCTGAGCATTGTTGCGGTGCCTAGACACTTTGTGCGACAACAGAAGGAACTGCAGGTATCAGATGAATGAATCATATCGATCAAACCATTACGTATACTGGAATGTAGGGTCCGATAGCTCAGGAATCGTCTGGTAGGCCAAGTTAAGGTTCAGTGGGACAAGTATAGTCCTGGATTGGCTACTTGGAAAGATATGGAAATCATATGTCAAAAATACCCCAACTTGTGTCAATTTTGAAAAACTTTAAGCTATATATTGTATATATTTTCTTTACTTTAAATCAGATACTCAAAACCATTTTTGGAAGAAATTTTTATGTTACCAAAATATGATATATGTTACTTGCTTAATTCTACTGGTACGTGGATACCAAAATGAAATATGTTATTTAAATTTACCTTACTAAGTTATGAATACTAAGATGAAGTTCAATATTTGATTAACCATGTTATAAAATCTAAATCCAATTATGCTATGAATTAAGATATTACAAATTTTGTTTCATTTTTGCATATTGATATGATTAATGATATAGAAATGAAAGAATGATTACAATTTCAATATGAAAGCGAATAACATGAGTAGGACATGACCAAGTATGTTATACTGTAGATAACAATATGTATGAGCTATACATAAACTGTTTATTTTATAAATATTGATGCATATGTTATACTATATGGATAAATGTTTATATGGAAAGTTATTAAAACGACCACGTGATGACAAAAACTTCAGTACAATTAAGATTCAATAAGATTCCATGAAAGAACATTAACTCTGGTCCCACGAGGAGGAGTGGAGGTATTGCCCACCGTTTATCCTTCAAAAACTTGGAGTCATGGGAGGACTGTTCGAATCATGCTCCCCTAGATGTGTGATGATGACTGCCAGATGCCTACTGGGCAATTAGGTTGATATGATCAACATTGACACCCTTAAGAATCTATGAATGGTTAACCAGTATAGCTGACACCATGGCATACTCTAGTAGAGGACGGATAGAATGGAAGCGAAAGAGATTAGGAAGGATAGGATGATTCTAGAGTAGTTTGAAGAGTCAATCGGGGCAGGGCATGAATATTATAGTTGTAAAATCTTAAGGTATTTAAGAAAACATATACTCATGTTAATCACTAATATATTTTAGCAACCCTAACTTCGGAACGAAGTTTTTGGAAGGAGGGATGTATGTAATGACCCGCCTATAAATAAAATAATAATATAAATTAATTAAAATTATAAATTTATTAAATTTAATTAATTTATTAAATAAAATAATAAAATAAATAAACCTTATTAAATCAAACTACGTATTCAAATAAAAATCAACAAAATCAAATGAGATTCAATTTCATAAAAGTTACACGTAACCAAAATATTGACACGAAGAAGAAAAAGAAGGCGGTGGATGAGGAAATAAAAGGAGAAGGGAAAAACCATTTTGGGGGAGAGGGGGAGAACAATTTTGGATACTGTAGTACAGTTATGAAGGAAACTTGAGTCTTGATTATACTGATGTTTTTGGGCATGGGGGAATCAGATTGCTTCAATTGAAAGCTTTCTGAGACTGAGTACCTAGGTTGTACTCAGTTCGGCAGGGTGGTTTTTGGCCGTTTTGGTGACACAGCCGATGAAGAATTGCAGTAGCGTAGACAGATTTTCAGCAGAGCAAACAGCCGAATAGGAATTGCAGCAGAGTAGATAGATTTTCAGCGAAGCATAAAGGTTGGTATTCATTAGATTAAATTTATTTAAAATTCTGTATTTATTATTTCATGTTTTACTATTTAGAAATTAGCTTGAGGTATAGGTTCTTACAATGATGACTTATGCAGAGGATGTGTGCTAGGAAAGTATGATAAAGCATCTTTTTCCAGAAGTAACAATAGAGCAGAGTGTGTATTAGGATTAATACACACAGATATTTGTGGTCCTATGTCCACAAGGGCTTTTAGTGGTGGCGAATACTTCGTCATCTTTATCAATCATCACTCCAAAAAACCTGGATCTATTTCTTAAAGACCAAGGATGAGGTCTTTGATTGTTTCCGAGAGTTTAAAGCTCTTGTTGAAAATATGACAGGGAAAAAGATAAAGGCATTGTGTTTAGATAATGGTGGAGAATATATAGGCAAAGACTTCACATATTTTTGCGCAAAGGAGGGCATCAAAAAAGAGTGGACAACTCCATATAATCTGGAGCAGAATGGAGTAGCAGAACAGAAAAACAAAACTATTGTTGGGGCAACCAAAGCTATGTTGTACGATCAAGATCTACTTTGGTATCTATGGCAGAAGGTTGCAACACAACAGTATATATCCAGAATAAAACTCCTCATAGAGTATTGGGGAAGAGAACGCCCGAATGAGTCTTCACGGGGAAGAAACCGGAAGTCAGTCATCTCAGGATATTCGGAAGCATGGCATATTGTCACATTCCAGAAGAGAAGTATAGTAAACTAGATCAGATTGCAGAAAAGGGGTATATTGTAGGATACAACAAGACCTCAAAGACATATAGAATCTACATTCCTGGTAGCAGGAAGATTGTAGTAAGAAGGGATGCAAAGTTCATGGACGACAGAGCTTTTAGGAAATCTTGTGAGATCCTTGCAGAAGATCAGTCAGGAGATGTTTTGTTAGTCCAAGAGCAATAGAGGCAGCGAGGAGGACAAGCAAGAAGACATACACCTGGATTGAGTACAGTGACTAGCACTAGTATCTCCTCAGAAGGAGGGAATGCAGATGTGTTAGGTCCCTATAATACTAGTGATTTCCCCATTACTATTTTCATTGTAGCCCCTTATTTTTATTGTTGTGCCTCAATTGTCCCTACATTGTTATTATTGTGCCCCATAGAAGCCCACTATTGTTATTGTTATGCCCCTATATTATTATTGTTATGTCGACTTTGATTATATAGTGACCCCTTAGACTCCTACATATAGAAATGAGGTTTTGTCATTTGAATCATCCAAGAATTGTTCATTGGTGTAATGTAAAGGAGGTTGGCCCCTCGAAGAAGTTGATTTTGAAGTCATCTTTTATTTTATTTTGTGAGCAGGTTGCATAACATTTGGTATCAGAGGTTTGGATTCTAGGGTTTCACTGCTCCAAACAAGTCATCATGGCATTTGCGCTATGACTTTTTTTAGAAGACGTTTCAAAAGCTAAAAAAGCAAACCCTTTTGTGCTGAAATATTGATGACCCTCAAGTCCGAATTTCAGAGCTTGTATCGCTATATTTTTACAAATATGATCTAAGGAAGTTAGGGTTTTTTCAAGATCCCGAATTACATCCCAAACAAGTGACCTTGGAAAAATCGTCATAACTTTCTCTCTGAATATCAGATTGAAATTTCGTAAGAAGTTAAAGAATGAGGATGGACTATAGTTTTTTGTGCATCATTTTCAGGGCCGAAGGTTGAAACAGTGACACATGGTACTTCCGAAAAATTCGCTCTACTGAAAAAGTGTATAATCAAGTCATCTTGGGAGATTGGGCATAACTCTTTCTTGGAGAATCCAATTTTGATCAGACTGGTGCCATTGGAAAGAGGACGCAGAGGGCTAACATAAATGGCAATTTCAGACCTTGGAGATCCGAAATTTCAAAGATACATCAGATTCAATATCAAGCTCCTACAAAAAAAAACAAGATGTGTAGTCTTTTTAAAAATTTGCGTAAGTCTTGTTTGTAAACTTAGTTTGAAGTAATTAAAAAGAAATAGTGAAGAAAATTATCATTAGTTGATGCCCCGAATAAAGAAAATGGAAACACTAGTGAGCAACCCGAAAGCTCTACTATGACACATGAAGGAGAGGAAGAAATGCAACATGATATATCAAAATTACGAGATCAAGTGCAACAAATTTCTCTCTCACAAAAAGTAACAGAAGCTAAGATGGATGGTTTGAAAGACAACATTGAAGATTGGAAAAAAGTCATGGATGGTTGGAAGGAAGGTTTGACAAAGTTGCTACAAGAAACGATTCCTAATGACGAAAAGGTAGTAGAGAAAACTCATAATGAGAACAAAAGAAATGTTAATCATGATTTGAAGAAGGACAACATTGAAGATTTGAAGAAACACATGGAAGGTTTGAAGGAAGGTTTGATCAAGTTGCTACAAGAAAGGCTTCCTAATGGTGAAAAAGTAGTAGAGGAAACTCATGATGAGAACAAAAGAAATGTTAATCGTGATTTCATAGACTCTAATTTTGGACTAAAGACCCACATGTTCCAAAGATCAATATGAGGAAGTTTGATGGCAAGGATCCCATAACATGGATACCACAGATGGAACAATATTTCGATCTCCATAATGTAAAAAACACACAAAAGGTACGCGTTGCAACTTTATATTTGGAACCTGTTGACCACTATCGGTCAACTACCCATGCAGTACACCCCCCTTTTTTCTTTGCAAAAAGGGGTAGCACCTGATCAACGTGTCCGTGCCATCCTGCAGTCATCAGCAGCTTGATCATTTTAATTGTAAACCCAGTCTGCATTTTGCATTGTAAATAATCTTAGCAGATATGAGTCGTGTATGTAAATTGCCTAGGTGGACCTAACTTTCTAATGGTAATCTATGTCCCGGAAGGTTTTTCGTCTCACCGATCCATGATTGGCAGAGTTTTCCTTCAGCTTGACCCCAAAGCGGGGATGCATTTTGTCATTAGAATTTTAGGAGAATCCTAGTGCGTTAATCTGCTAGATTATAGTTGTGTCGCAGAATTGGGTGGTTTATGAGGGTCTATGATAAAGGGTTTTTCCCCCTTAAGATGTAAATTGTAAAAGTCATGATGTAAAGTGTCTTGAGGGTTGGAAAATGTTTTAAATCCCCTCATGAGTCCTAAGTCCTAGGTCCTAGGAAATTTTTCCAAAGGCTAAGTTCGAAGATCCATTTTAAAATGAATTAAAAATTAAAAAATAAAAAATAAAAAAATAAAATATAAAATATAAAATTATAAAATATAAAAATTATAAAATAAAGCAAAAAACCCTAAAATAATAAACTAATAATATTTTGAGTGAATGCATGTAAAATATCATTTTTAATAAATTAACAAATTCGACGGATGAGATTAAGAGATGTCTTGATCCTCATCGACGGTCGAGATCATTTCGACATGGATCACTCGAACTAGCCGTTGGGATCATTTCCTTTAAATAGGGTGCTAGGGGTCATTTGAGATCAGATAAGATCTGTGAGTCTTGTGCTGAAGAAGCTCTCTTGTAGTTCATTTTTTGTGCAATAAAGAAGACTTTGGGGTTAAAAATTTTGCTGGTGTTACTCTTCTGAAAATGTTGTAAGATTGTTCTATTTTTTCTACATAATTTTATTTTCAGTCATTGATGATAGCTTAATGAAGATTGATCTAGGCACAGGTATCTTGTCTGATCTTTGAGGTTTGAATGATAGTTTAGATCCTGAAATATATTGGCAGGTATCTCCATTTGATCGGGGTTTCATTATTGTTTTCTCTTTCTATGTTGATGGTTGATTTTAAGCTGTGCAGGAAATCCTTTTTTCAGATTACCGGGCGTTAGGGGAAGTTCTCGGCTGAACCAGCCAACTCCCGGGTTGTGTTTTCTGAAATAGCCCAGCCAGTTCTTGATCTCGGGCTTATCATTCGAAATATATTTTTTATGAATGCATGCAGGGTTTTCTGAAGCATTTTACATTAAAATCAAATTTGATAATACTTCTGCTCTTATTGCTAAATTTGGCTATTAAGGGGCCAAAATCTGTAAATTAATGAGGCTGTTTTGG
Source organism: Pinus tabuliformis (assembly GCA_031772625.1). Taxonomy (NCBI): domain Eukaryota; kingdom Viridiplantae; phylum Streptophyta; class Pinopsida; order Pinales; family Pinaceae; genus Pinus; species Pinus tabuliformis. The sequence continues at coordinate 738,097,235 of CM062808.1, forward strand.
GGTTTCAATTTTTATTTATACATAATATAGGGGTTTGCCCTTTTGCTTCAGCAGGTTACAGATTGCATGGTTTTATTTGAGACTTTCAAGGGTTTAATCAATTTTCTGACTATTCCTCAGTGTTTAAATCTGTTACAGGGACAAATTTATTTTTGTTTGCAGATCTGTGTGGCCACGATACTCAGTGTTGTCTCCAAACGCGCTTGTCTCAGCCAGAACTGTAAAAACCTTGATCATTCCCTTATCCCTCACGTGGAGCTTGCATTTGCATCTAAGATTCTTCATTACCCACAGATATTATTTTTGCTCGCGTCCCATCCAGTGTTAGAAACCTGCGTAAATCCTATTACACGTTCCCTTCGCTCTCCACGAATATCAATTTTTTTTTTGAATCTCAGCAAGTTGAAAACGCGTTCTGATCCGCCTCTGGAAGAGCTTACGGCATCGAAATTTTAGGCTTGGATCGCCTGATCGTCGCCTCTTGCATTGCTGTTTAGCGGCAGCCTGTTGCGGATTCTGGTTTGCTTCTGGGGCATTTTCACATTTCTTGACCGGTAGCTTAATATGACTATCACGCGCCAATACTCCTGTTTCTGGTTTAGCATAAGGGCATTTGTGAGGCCTTTCTCTGCCTGCGCACAAAGAGTCTCAACGTGACTGCAATATTTCGACTTGTCGTGAATGCGTGAATGACAGCGTGTTTCCTTCAATCGCCGCTGTTTGGTGCCGGAAGCTGCGTACCTGCAGACTTGTCTCAAGTTTCATTGGTTAAACCATCGTTTTTTGTGACTGCAATAAGCATTTTGCGTAGAAGGTATCGAAATTGTAAGTTAGGGAAGCGTGTAGTGTTTTTATTTTTTTAGTTTTATTTATGCATATGCGTAGTTAGGGTTAGTTTAGTTCCTTTTTCGTTTCAAGCATCGAAATTTTAGTTTTGACTCATGCGTTCTATTTTTCTTCATTTAGATTTACCTTCTTATGATTTAATTTTATATATAGTTATTTAAAGTTTTTTTTTATAAAAAAAAAAAAAAAAAAAAAAAAAAGAGGAAAAAGGGACATATAAATTTTTCATTTGGTTTTAGTTAGAGATTTAAAATTTTATTTTACTTTAGTTTAGGAATTTAATTTTCTTTAGTTTAATAATTTAAATTTTATTTTTGTTAAGTTTTAATTTAGTTTCATTAGTTTCAGCTTTTAGGATTTTATTAATTAAAAATCATATAAAATTAATTTAAAAAAAAAAAAAAAATTTGCAATTTCAGTCTTAGCCCGGAATTTTTTTTAGTTTTCATCTTTGGTGCTGAGGCTAATGTTTTGGTGTGGGAGTTAATTGCATATATGTGATCTATGGTGGTTGTTTAAAGCATTTACTTTTTTTGTTGCTGAGCTATTGAACCTTTTATCTGGCAAAAGTTAAGCTTTTCATGATAAATGATTGCTCTTCATGGTTTATATTGCTGCAGTATCTGATACTTAATCGATTAAACATTTACTCCACAAGGCACTGGTCTTTTAACTTCTAAATCATTTTAGTGCTTATCATATCGTGTCTCCCAACCAACTGGTCGACAGTTGGTCTTCGTCATATCATAGGGTCTACCCCCCTTAGCCGCGGGAGACAGGCTTAAACGGAGAGATCGGGGATCAGGGTGACAGCCCCCGGTCTGAGCGTTGTCGTGTCAATCTGCGCGACAACATTTTTTGGCGCCGTTGCCGGGGACAGAGTTTTTCTGTTCCTGGAGTTTCATCGACATTCATCTTCTCATCTTTCTCATCTCTCATTTGAGCTGGCAGATTCAACCTTTGGGGTTATCATTTGGATCTTTTATTGCCTTATTTTTCGTCATATCAGCAGCATCTCTTCGGTTTGTTTCTTGTTTGGGTGGCGACTCCATTTTCTCATTTTTCCCAGACAAGAAGCCTTCCTCATATCTGCTTGTGGTTCCTTTTTGGATCTTAGAATCAGATTCATTGTTCAAGTGGCGACTCCACTTCTTTCATCTATGATTTTCTTGAGCAGAGATCTCGTTCTATTATCCATCTGATCCCTTATTATTCATCATGGATTATTCATTTAAACCATGTCATTTTACTGACCGTCTCCATGATTTTCCGGAGGAGGCCATTTCTAAATTACCTGTGTTCTCGGGTGGTGATTCAATCGCTGTTAGAAGGCATCTAGGCTTGTTTACTCGCATAATGATCATATATTGTAGACCCCCTCAGTTTAATCATGAAGATATCAAAATGCGTCTTTTTGTCTTTTCTTTAGAGGGTGATGCTTTGAATTGGTTTAACAATTTTCCTAAGGATTCTTTCACTTCTTTACAAGACATTGTCAATGCGTTTAAAGATAGATATGGTAATCCAAACAACGTGCCTTCTGCCCCTAAAATTGTGCAACAGAACAAAAGTAATTTGATAAAAGGTCCAGTTGTCAGTGAAAGATTTCAAGACGATTCTTCATATCAGAATGTGTCATCCACCGGTACTATTGCAGATCAAGTCCATGATAGTGGAAAATCAGGGACAAATGACAATGAAAAGGAAGATCAAAGGCAAATTATACAAGAACTAATGCTGCTGGTGAAAAATATGGAGATCAATCAAACTAATTATGTCAATGATGTGAAAACTTTATGCACCCACTTGGAAAAACGTAATAGGGAGATGGAGATCATGCAAAATCAGCATACTAAGGAAATTGAAGTCATAAAGACTAATCATGATACAAAAATTAGATTCATGCAAAGCAAGATGTCAGGCTTAGAGGAAAATATGACGACCATGAAAGCTGATCATAATAGGGAAATTAATTCTATGCAAAACAAGTTATTAACTATGGATGAAGAAATGACTATCATGACGTTCGATCATAATAATCAGTTGGCCACCATGCAAGCAAATCATAAAGAAGAAATAAACTCCATGCAGCATTGCTTGATGAACATAAAGGAAAAGAACGATAAAGTAATAAAAGATATGGAAGAACACCATGCCAGGGAAATCAGTGCTATAAAGGTTGAACACTCTAGTCAGATGGATGCCATTAAAATACAGGTTCAAAAGTTTCAACAATGGTCAGAGGATAAGAGAAACCAGGGGACATCAACAGATCAGGAGCTTTCTCATTTGTTGCAACAAGTTCCATCTTATTATGAGGAGGTCATTGGTTCGATTGAAAGATGGTTAATTGAAGGTGATCCAGATAGACTTAAAAATGATAAAGATCAGATGCAGGATAAAGAAAGATATATCACGCATATCTTACATACTTCATCTGATAGTTTTGAAACAGAAAGTTTCATGACTTCAGTGATATAACCTGCCACAAAGAAAAAGCGCAAGAGAAAGAGAATGAGACGAAGATTTGATGCATCAGACGGCCGCGAGTAGCTTGATTTTCGGATAGGAAAAAGTCCTACCATATGCAAACTTGGACATGGCACATCCAACAAGCAGCCAACAGATTTGCCTGAAAGCAGGCAAATGCTCAGTATACACTATATTGAACATATCTGATGCCATGGGGCATCCTTTGTATTGTATTTCTAACCCTACTCCTTGTTTTTTCCGCATTTTTATTTCTGTTAGATTTACTTTTCTAGATAGTTAATAAATGAAGAGCTTTTATCTTTCCTGTGCTTAATGTATATGATGATTTTTGGATGGACGCTATTTATTTTTGTGTTGTATGGATGCAGATTCTGGATTCTCACATTCCTATAGAGCAGCAACGTGTCCCCAAGTAGAGCCAGATGTTGACCACTACCGGTCAATTACCCATGCAGTACACCCCCCTTTTTTCTTTGCAAAAAGGGGTAGCACCTGATCGACGTGTCCGTGCCATCCTGCAGTTATCAGCAGCTTGATCATTTTAATTGTAAACCCAGTCTGCATTTTGCATTGTAAATAATCTTAGCAGATATGAGTCGTGTATGTAAATTGCCTAGGTGGACCTAACTTTCTAATGGTAATCTATGTCCCGGAAGGTTTTTCGTCTCACCGATCCATGATTGGCAGAGTTTTCCTTCAGCCTAACCCCAAAGCCGGGATGCATTTTGTCATTAGAATTTTAGGAGAATCCTAGTGCGTTAATCTGCTAGATTATAGTTGTGTCGCAGAACTGGGTGGTTTATGAGGGTCTATGATAAAGGGGTTTTCCCCCTTAAGATGTAAATTGTAAAAGTCATGATGTAAAGTGTCTTAAGGGTTGGAAAATGTTTTAAATCCCCTCATGAGTCCTAAGTCTTAGGTCCTAGGAGATTTTTCCAAAGGCTAAGTTCGAAGATCCATTTTAAAATGAATTAAAAAATTAAAAAATAATAAATAAAAAATAAAATTATAAAATATAAAAATTATAAAATAAAGCAAAAAACCCTAAAATAATAAAATAATAATATTTTGAGTGAATGCATGTAAAATATCATTTTTAATAAATTAACAAATTCGACGGATGAGATTAAGAGATGTCTTGATCCTCATCGACGGTTGAGATCATTTCGACATGGATCACTCGAACTAGCCATTGGGATCATTTCCTTTAAATAGGGTGCTAGGGGTCATTTGAGATCAGATAAGATCTGTGAGTCTTGTGCTGAAGAAGCTCTCTTGTAGTTCATTTTTTGTGCAATAAAGAAGACTTTGGGGTTAAAAATTTTGCTGGTGTTACTCTTCTGAAAATGCTGTAAGATTGTTCTATTTTTTCTGCATAATTTTATTTTCAGCTATTGATGATAGCTTAATGAAGATTGATCTAGGCACAGGTATCTTGTCTGATCTTTGAGGTTTGAATGATAGTTTAGATCCTGAAATATATTGGCAGGTATCTCCATTTGATCGGGGTTTCATTATTGTTTTCTCCTTCTATGTTGATGGTTGATTTTAAGCTGTGCAGGAAATCCTTTTTTCAGATTACCGGGTGTTAGGGGAAGTTCTCGGCTGAACCAGCCAACTCCCGGGTTGTGTTTTCTGAAAGAGCCCAGCCAGTTCTTGATCCCGGGCTTATCATTCGAAATATATTTTTTATGAATGCATGCAGGGTTTTCTGAAGCATTTTACATTAAAATCAAATTTTGATAATACTTCTGCTCTTATTGCTAAATCTGGCTATTAAGGGGCCAAAATCTGTAAATTAATCAGGCTGTTTTGGGGTTTCAATTTTTGTTTATACATAATATAGGGGTTTGCCCTTTTGCTTCAGCAGGTTACAGATTGCATGGTTTTCTTTGAGACTTTCAAGGGTTTAATCAATTTTCTGACTATTCCTCAGTGTTTAAATCTGTTACAGGGACAAATTTATTTTTGTTTGCAGATCTGTGTGGCCACGATACTCAGTGCTGTCTCCAAACGCGCTTGTCTCAACCAGAACTGTAAAAACCTTGATCATTCCCTTATCCCTCATGTGGAGCTTGCATTTGCATCTAAGATTCTTCATTACCCACAGATATTATTTCTGCTCGCGTCCCATCCAGTGTTAGAAACCTGCGTAAATCCTATTACACGTTCCCTTCGCTCTCCACGAATATCAATTTTTTTTTTGAATCTCAGCGAGTTGAAAACGCGTTCTGATTCGCCTCTGGAAGAGCTTACGGCATCGAAATTTTAGGCTTGGATCGCCTGATCGTCGCCTCTTGCATTGTTGTTTAGCGGCAGCCTGTTGCGGATTCCGGTTTGCTTCTGGGGCATTTTCACATTTCTTGACCGGTAGCTTAATATGACTATCACGCGCCAATACTCCTGTTTCTGATTTAGCGTAAGGGCATTTGTGAGGCCTTTCTCTGCCTGCGCACAAAGAGTCTCAACGTGACTGCAATATTTCGACTTGTCGTGAATGCGTGAATGACAGCGTGTTTCCTTCAATCGCCGTTGTTTGGTGCCGGAAGCTGCGTACCTGCAGACTTGTCTCAAGTTTCATTGGTTAAACCATCGTTTTTTGTGACTGCAGTAAGCATTTTGCGTAGAAGGTATCGAAATTGTAAGTTAGGGAAGCGTGTAGTGTTTTTATTTTTTTAGTCTTATTTATGCATATGCGTAGTTAGGGTTAGTTTAGTTCCTTTTTCGTTTCAAGCATCGAAATTTTAGTTTTGACTCATGCGTTCTATTTTTCTTCATTTAGATTTACCTTCTTATGATTTAATTTTATATATAGTTATTTAAAGTTTTGTTTTATAAAAAAAAAAAGAGGAAAAAGGGACATAAATTTTTCATTTGGTTTTAGTTAGAGATTTAAAATTTTATTTTACTTTAGTTTAGGAATTTAATTTTCTTTAGTTTAATAATTTAAATTTTATTTTTGTTAAGTTTTATTTATTTAGTTTCAGCTTTTAGGATTTTATTAATTAAAAATCATATAAAATTAATTTAAAAAAAAAAAAAAAATTTGCAATTTCAGTCTTAGCCCATAATTTTTTTAGTTTTCATCTTTGGTGCTGAGGCTAATGTTTTGGTGTGGGAGTTAATTGCATATATGTGATCTATGGTGGTTGTTTAAAGCATTTACTTTTTTTGTTGCTGAGCTATTGAACCTTTTATCTGGCAAAAGTTAAGCTTTTCATGATAAATGATTGCTCTTCATGGTTTATATTGCTGCAGTATCTGATACTTAATCGATTAAACATTTACTCCAAAAGGCACTGGTCTTTTAACTTCTAAATCATTTTAGTGCTTATCATATCGTGTCTCCCAACCAACTGGTCGACAGTTGGTCTTCGTCATATCATAGGGTCTACCCCCCTTAGCCGCGGGAGACAGGCTTAAACGGAGAGATCGGGGATCAGGGTGACAGCCCCCGGTCTGAGCGTTGTCGTGTCAATCTGCGCGACAACAGAACCCAATCAGTTTTTATGGTATCGATGACTTTTCTCTCGTAGACAAATTGTCACTTGGTCAATTTTTATGGACGAAATGATAGCACATTATGTGGATACAAAGAGCAACACTTTCTTGAGCCAATTGATAAATCTCAAACAAAAGGGCTCAATGGTGGATCACATTCAGGATTTCCAAAAATTGAATATAAGGGTAAATGATATTCCAGAGGAGCATAAGATTGATGTGTTCATGGGGACTTTAAAGAATAACATCCAACATGAGGTTCGTCTTTGGGAACCTGATTCATTGGAGAAGGCATTCAGGTTGGCAAGAAAAATTGAAAGCAAAATTATGGCAACAAGGAAGCCTACCACTCAACTATAAAGATGGAAGCATTGCTACCCCTAGCCTTCCACAACCTACAAGGTTGACACCACAACAATTGGAAGAAAAAGAGAAAAGGGGCTTTGTTACAGTTGTGATAGCAAATACACTAAAGGTCATAAGTGTGCTGAGAAGAAATTATTTTACATAGATTGTGAAGAGGAGGAAGAAAATGAACAAGAAATGTCAAAATAAGAGGATATACATTAGGAATCAACCCTAGAGAAAGAAGAAATGAATCCAACCATATCTTGTAATGCATTGGCGGGAATTACTGCCCTCAAACTCTCAAGATAGAAGGACATATCAATAAGAAAAAGGTAATAGTTTTGATTGATTCGGGTAGTACCCATAATTTTATTCATTGTATGATAGCCAAAGAATTGAATTGCTTCCTATATCCAGCACCAGAGTGTCAAGTGATGGTTGCAAATGGAGGAACCATAAATTGCTCTGGAAAGTGCCATAATATCAAGCTATCCATGGGAGAATATGTATTGAATAGTCCTATGCTTTCTATTCCAATGGGTGGTGTTGATGTTGTACTAGGAGTCCAATGGCTACAATCTTTGGGTACGATAGCTTTTAATTTTCAAGAACTTTTCATGAAATTTTTTTGGGAAGGAAAGGAAGTTGAATTAAGGGGTATCGCAGGGAAACTAGGAAAGATAATTAGCTCTAACAGCATGACAAAGCTTCTAAAGAAAGAACAACAGGGCATAATTGCACAATTATGTTCACTAGAAGTTCCCACATTGAAATCATCTATTTCTCCAGATCTCCAAAAAGTCTTGGACGATCATTCCAAGGTGTTTGAGACTCCCAAAGGCCTCCCACCTATTTGTGATCATGATCATGCTATTCATTTGATTCCAAGACTGTTCTTCCAAACATCAGGCCTTACAGATATCCCTATGCCCAAAGTGAAATTGAACGTATGGTTGCAGAAATGCTAGAGGCTAGTATAATTCAACTTAGTCAAAGTTCTTTCTCTACTCCAGTAGTATTGGTGCACAAGAAGGATGGTTCATAGCACATGTGTCCGAATTATAGGGAGCTCAACAAGCTCACTATTAAAGATAAATTTCCCATTCCTGTCATTGATGAATTATTGGATAAATTACATGGAGAAATTTACTTCACCAAGTTGGATTTTCGTTCAGGATATCATCAAATCAGAGTGAATATTGAAGACATTCCAAAAACAACATTTAGAACTCATGAGGGTCATTATGAATTTTTGGTCATGCCTTTTGGCCTTACCAATGAACCTTCTACATTTCAAGGTTTGATGATTTCATGTTCAAACCCACCCTTAGAAAATTTGTGTTATTTTTTTATGATATACTAATCTACAGCAAGTCTTGGAAAGATCGTGTTCAACATGTTGACAAGGTGCTCAAACTATTGGAGGAGAAACAATTATATGCAAAAACCTCCATATGTTTTTTGGAGTACAGGAAGTGGAATATCTGGATCATATTGTATCTCATGAAGGTATTAAGGTAGACCCTAGCAAAATTAAAGCCATTAAGGAATGGAAAATCCCCACTTCCATAAAGCATCTACAAGGATTTCTTGAGTTGACAGGGTATTATCACAAGTTTGTTAAGAATTATGGGAAAATATCAGCACCTCTAACAACATCACTGAAGAAAGATGCATTTTCTTGGACTCCAGAAGCAATGAAGACCTTTGAATATCTTAAAGAGGCAATGTGCCAAGCACTAGTCTTAGCTATGCTAGACTTCACAAAAACCTTTATTTTGGAATGTGATGCCTCAGGAAATGGAATTGGTGTTGTTTTAATGGAAGAAGGAAGACCCATTGCTTTTGAAAGTCGTCCAATCAAAGGAAAGTATTTACACAAAACTATTTATGAGAAGGAAATGCTAGTGATACTACATGTACTTAAGAAATGGTGACTTTACCTAATGGGAAGACACTTCAAGGTAAAAACAGATCCTGATAGCCTTAAATACTTTTTAGAACAAGATTATCTTCAGAAGAGCAGCAAAAATGGGTCCCAAAGATGTTGGGTTATAACTTTGAAATCATCTGCAAAAAAGGGAAGCAAAATGTTGCTGCAGATGCACTCTCAAGAAAGGATGAGGATGTGAAAGCATTACTTTGTGCTATCTCTATCATCCAACCAGATTGGATAAACGGAGCAAGGGATGTATGGAAGAATGATGAAGTGTGGGCACTCATTCAAAAGTTGTAGCAAGATCCCAGTACATCTGATACATTTAGCTGGAAATATGATTCGTTATGGTACAAAGATCGCTTATACCTATTTAAGAATTCCCAATTCAAACAAAAAATTCTTCTGGAATCGCACACATCTCCCTTAGGAAGGCACTCAGGATTTTTAAAAACTTACCATAGAGTTAAGAAGGAATTTTTTTGGATGGCCTTAAATCTAATATTCAATGGTTTGTGGCAGAATGTTTGGTTTGCCAACAAAATAAAGTTGAGACAATTAAGACCCCGGGTTTGTTACAACCTTTATCCATTCCAAGTCAACGTTGGGAGGAGGTTTCAATGGATTTTATCACAGGTTTACCCAAGTTCGAAGGAAAGAGTGTCATCATGGTGGTAGTTGATAGACTTACCATGTATGCACACTTTTGTGCATTATCTCATACATTTAAAGCCAGTACAGTTGCTATTGCATTTATGGAAACAACTCAAAAGCTACATGGAAACCCAAAGATTATTGTAAGCGATAGAGATCCCATTTTCACTGTAAATTTTTAGACTGAATTATTTTCTTGTTTGGGTACTCAGCTAGCTCATAGTTCATCTTATCATCCTCAATCTGATGGGCAAACTAAGATAGTGAACAAATGTTTGGAAGGATATCTTCGTTTCTTTGTATCTGATAAACAAACACAATGGGTCAAGTGGTTTCCTCTGGCTGAATGGTGGTATAACACTTCTTTCCATACTGTAGCAAAAATGACCCCATTTATGGCACTTTATGGATATCATCCACCGTCCATCACAACATATTTAAGAGAAAATTCGAAGGTTCAAGCAGTGGAAGATCACATCGAGCATCAACAACAGGTTCTCCAACTCTTAAAGAATAACCTCACTTTAGCACAGATTAGAATGAAACAACAGGCAGATCAACATCGCAGCAAAAGAAGTTTTGATGTAGGTGACTAGGTATTTCTACGACTAAAACCATACAAACAAATGTCCCTCAAGCAAGCTAAGAAGGATAATAAATTGTCACCAAAGTATTATGGTCCATACAAGGTGTTGCAAAAGATTAGTACTATGGCATACAAATTGGAGCTTCCTGCATCTTCCCGAGTGCACCCAATTTTCCATGTTTCATGCTTAAAGAAGGTTATAGGTGACAAGCTCCCAGTTGAAACAATATTGCCAAAACTTGACGAGGAAGGAAAAAATATATTGGAACCTAAAGCAGTCACAGAAACAAAAACTCGGCAGCTACGAAATCGATCAATTTCAGAGTATCTCATCAAGTGAAAGAACTTACCCGCTGAAGATTCCACATGGGAGAATGAGAATTTTATACATAAGCATCAAGAACTACTCAAGCGTTGAGGACAACACTTTTTTGAAAGAGATGGGCATGTTAGGTCTCTATAATACTAGTGATTCCCCCATTACTATTGTCATTGTAGCCCCTTATTGTTATTGTTGTGCCCCAGTTGTCCCCACATTGTTATTGTTGTGCCCCATAGAAGTCCACTATTGTTATTGTTGTGCCCTTATATTATTATTATTATTATGTCTGCTTTGATTATATTGTGACCCTTAGACTCCTATATATAGAAAGGAGGTTTTGTCATTTGAATCATCCAAGAATTGTTCATTTGTGTAATGTAAAGGAGGTTGTCCCCTCGAAGAGGCTGATTTTGAAATCGTTTACCTATCTTATCTTCTATTTTATCAGCAGGGTGCATAACAAGATGATTCTCAACAGACAAAACGACAGGATCAGGAGGAAGAGTTGGTTGAGCCTCCCACCGCCAGTGGTAGAACTAGCAGAGAAGTGCGGCAAACACTGAGGGACGCGGAGGAGTTTGTTGGACCTCCTAAAGACAAGAAGAGGCAGCATAGACAACCAGATAGATACCAGGCATTGGTAGCTCAGGTTGACGAACCCTCTAGCTTTTAGGAAGTTGTTCAACAAGTATGGGTGGATGCCATGGTGGAAGAATGCAACTCCATCATGACGAATGATGTTTGGGAAGTAGTACCTATACCAGAAGATAGATCAGTTGTAGGATTACGATGGATCTACAAGATCAAGTATGCAACAGATGGCAGTATAGAGAAGTACAAGGCAAGGTTCGTGGCAAAGGGGTATGCTAAGAAAGAAGGAATAGACTATGAAGAGACTTTCGGCCCAGTTGCTCGATACACCTCTATCAGATCTGTTATATCCCTAGCAGCTCAAATGGAATGGGAGATTCACTAGATGGATGTCAAGACAACATTCTTGAAGGGAGTCATAGAAGAGGAGGTGTGTATAAAACAGCCTGAAAGCTTCGAAACTGATGAGAAGAAAATTCATGTTTGTAGGTTAAAGAAAGCCCTGTATGGGCTCAAGCAGGCACTCAGAGCATGGTATGGTCAGATTGATAGTTACTTGCAGAGGTTGAGATTTGTCAAGAGTGATGTTGATCCCAATCTCTACTATTTGTTGGTAGAGAATGAGCCACTTATTCTGGTATTGTATGTAGATGACCTGTTCCTAACTGGGTCATCCAGGATCATCCAGGATTGCAAGAAGAATCTTGAAGCTGAATTCGACATGAAGGACTTGGGATTGATGCATTATTTTCTAGGGTTGGAAGTTTGGCAGAAGAATGGGGAGATCTTCCTTGGACAAGGAAGGTACGCTATAGAAATTCTGAAGAGATTCAGAATGCAAGATTGCCAACCCATGGCTACTCCCATGATCACCAACTAGAAGAAAATAGATGCATCAGAAGACAAGGAAGTAGATCCCACCTTGCACAAGCAGTGCATTGGGTCGCTTATGTATCTGGTCAACACTAGGCCAGACATTTGTTTTGCTGTCAACACTCTTAGTCAGTTCATGGTGGAACCAAAAAGGGTGCATTGGGCAATAGCAAGACACATTCTTAGGTATGTATGCGAAACAGTCAGATATGGGTTGAAGTACTCTCGAGGAGAGGACGTCAGCTTGAATGGGTTCACTGATGCAAATTGGGCAGGTAATTCAGTGGACCGAAAAAGTACCTTAGTGTACTTGTTCAGTGTTGGATCAGGGATGATATCTTGGTGCAGTAGAAAGCAAAAATCGGTAGCACTGAGCTTAGCAGAACAAGAATATATGGCAGTCATCATAGCTACATGCGAAGCCATATGGCTCAGAAAATTGTTTGTGAGCTTATTTAGAAAAATGATGGAAGCGACCAAGGTTTACTGCGATAATCAGAGTTATATCAAACTCTCTAAGAATCTAGTATTTCATGATCGATCGAAACATTAGATATCCATTGTCACTTTATCAGAGACTATGTTCAACGTGGGGCAGTACAGCTATAGTATGTCCCCACAGGAGAGAAGGTGGCCAATATAATCACAAAGGCTCTTGGAAAAGTTAAGTTCACTCGGTTCAGAGAGAAGATGGGTATGGTTGAAAATATATTAGTAACAGCGGTAGTTTGTAGTGCAGGGACAGTTGGCAGTGGCAGTGCCAGCAGCAACACAGATGCAGACATTCAGAGGGAGTTGTAGTACAGATGTAGCATTAGAAGTGGCAGTGTCGAAGGAAGTAGTACAGTTACAACAACAACACAGTAGTTGGTGGACAGCATATCAGACATCAGCAACCCAGAGGACAATGCTTCAGAGTGTAGCAGTATATTGCTAGATCACATTCCTCACTAAGATGGAGTGTTGATTTGGGGTAGCATCGAATGTGCTATAGGCCTCAAAATTTGCAAGAAGGCTTAAACACATGCATTTTCCAATACCCAGAAATCGTTTTGGGAAGTTCCACCTGGAAACAATTTTATTAAAATAAGTAATTATTTTAATGGGACCCTAAGTCTAAACTTAGGAAATTAAAATAATTAATGGATATTAATCTAAAAATGTGGATGAAACTTCTAGAAGAAGGCAGAGATAAAGTCAAATGATCCTAACAATTGATTATAATCTAATCTGGGTCGTTGAATGATCAATGAGAGGATTATAAGAGGAGACCTGATGGGCACTTGGAAAACACAGAAGAGGCAGATACTCAGTTACCCAAGTAAGATTGATTTTCTCACTAGTCAAAGTTAGGCAAGACAAAATCGATTCAGAGGGAGAGTTGCGGGTGAGAAAGAGAGGGAGGGCATCAGCATATTCAAAGAGTGCAAGGCAGCAAGACACAGAGCAGGAATAGGGTGACGCAAAAAGAGGCAGCGTAGAGGCAGTTTGACGCAGAGTCTGTGTGGGCAGCTTGACGCTGAGCCAGGGAGAGTAGTTTGACGCAGAGAGGATTAGAAGGATTCCGGGGAAGAAGAAGTGCTTCACCGGGGGTAGAATTTGGTCATGAAGTGTCTATAAAATTTCTCATTCCTATTTTGCTAGCTGTAATTTGTACATGAGAATTTGTTGAAGAATAGTAAAACCCTCATTTGCTACACCAATTTTCCCACATTAGGTTTTTCCAGGGACGATTGTCCAAAAATAACTGTCATTGTAATTATATTTGTGCTAGTATTTTTCCTTGCATTTGCTTTCTGCAATGCTTTAATTGTGAAGGCTACAGTAGAATATATTTTGATATTTGTCGTAAGAACACTGTGGATAACTAATTATGAGGTAATAAGTAGGAGAAATAGTATTAATCACTGCAGTAGGATTTCTATTTAGAAATTTTCACATAGAAGGCCCCTTAATGTGCTGCCCAGAAGATGGAAGAGACAATTACAAAATAGGAGTCTATAGGAACCAAGATCTCCTTCCAAGAAGTGGCAACCACAATGGCCAAGAAACAACTCTTGAACTTTGAAAATTACAAGTGCACAAAGGTCCACGGCCAAGCTAATTTGCTGCTATCCAAGATTGCCCATGGCCTCCCTAAAGCTGATCCTCAAGTGCTCTTGGGGCCTTATAACAAATAGTTAGAGTTTCAAACTTTATCTTCCTCAATCCTGTCAACGCAAAAGGTGAGCATAGTCCATAAATAGATCTGAATTTTCTACAAAACCCACACTCAAACTTAATGTAAAACAAAGAGGAAAAATAAAAAATATAATCTACAAATATTCTATAACATTTAGACTAAGGAATTGGAGCCAAACTCCAATTCTTGCCTAATTTTAAACATGCTCCTCAGTAGCGAAATAAAATTGTTATTAGCACAAGAAATTGAGACAAATGATTTTAATTGAAATTGGATTTTGAAACACAAGTTAAAAACGAAGGATCCCTATAACACAAAATCGTGAGATGAGGCCTTGGGAGATGACAAATGCGGGTTCTTTAATGAACTTGCTCAAGAGTGGGATGATTCCTCCAAGAATTTCCCCACACTTGAAGCTTGATCCAAGAGATGTCTTTACACAACTTCAAATAAATATTAGATCCACATGGGTTAAAAGAAATACAATAATAAAGAGATCTTAGAGATTTATTGGAAAATCAACTAAAACTTTATCTAGAGAAAACTCTCAAAACCAAATGCCAATGTGAGATAGTTGCATATTAACAAATCTCTAAAAGCATAATGGAAACTAATGAACGCAATAGCATAAATAGAAAATGGAACACAATGATCAAGATATTACCTTGCTCAAGAAGAACAACACCTCATATGTGAAACCCCAAAGTCTTTTATTGCACTAGAACATAAGTGTACATAAGAGCAGCAATTCCCCAAGCACAATAGCTCATTTTCAATTCATACAAAGATGAGAGCCAAAGCTCATTTAAATAGGCAAATGGGAGCCAATCCCAAAGCAGAAACCAAGTGACAAATGTAGCTTGGTGACAATCCCAAAGACCAAGTCAAGCTTCAAGTGGCAAAGGAACTTATGTAGCATGTTGTGAAGTGGCAGTGAGTTCCTCTCTTTGACTGGCAGCGAGTTCCCTTGACTGATATGTGCATTATTTTCATGAGAAAATTATTAGACTAAGTAGGAGAAATATCCCACTCAACGAGTTGCTAATCCAAACATATGAACCTATGATAAACATGTGTCAAATATGGATCCGTATAGTCTCAAGAACTGCCAATAAACCAACGAGGGAAAAGAGTTCAATTGGAGATAAATCTCCCACAAATCTGAGTTGGAAACTGATCAAATCTCAAGAGAATATTATTGTTATCCAACTGTTGTGTGTGGACATCTAGTTTCTCTTTTGACGCTGTCAAATCTAACACAAATAAAACAAATCTTCAAAATAAATCGGTTATAATTCTTCCTCTGCATGAATGTTGGAGATGACTTTAGGAACAACGTGGAGATCACTACAATATGCCAACGTGAAGTGGAGACAATTCCCTGATTTTCTGCATTAAAAATATTCACTGCTTGGCTACCAATCTGCGTAGAGGTTTCTTTTGGCATGTGCGTGGAGCCTTGCTTCCTACGTGGAATTTTTTTTGCATTAAATACATCATAAAATCAATGTCGCATGTAGACATTGACTCGGCCTGTGTATGATTTAATTCGCTGGCAGCTTATGATTATCTCCAGAGTGGAAGAGTATGTCTTTGGTATGCATGGAATGGAGGGGGACAAGAACTGTCCCATGTGGCAGAGTTGTCCCCACTAAAACTGATATCCAAACATGTGCTGCTTATTATCCTTTGGCATGGTTGTACTTAAAGTTTTGATTTATTTATTTTGGCATGTGCACTTTTAATTCTCTTATATACCATGGAAAGTGAGTGGGGTCCACTCCCATTCACTAACTTTACCCTTGCACCTTTACTCCATAACATTGGATTAAATGAAAAGTTGAAACTTTGGCCACTAGA
This sequence comes from Pinus tabuliformis, assembly GCA_031772625.1. Classification (NCBI taxonomy): domain Eukaryota; kingdom Viridiplantae; phylum Streptophyta; class Pinopsida; order Pinales; family Pinaceae; genus Pinus; species Pinus tabuliformis. The sequence continues at coordinate 738,113,427 of CM062808.1, forward strand.
ACTTTGATTTGCCACTTGGAGTTTTGACTTTGAGTTGTACCTTATGTGGTGTGCCCCACATGGCTTCCACATCACCTTTGACTTCCTTTCAATTTGCCTTGTCACTTGTTTGACTTATTTTGAACTTAAAAAAATTATGAATTTTTCCAATTATTAAATTTTTTGAATTTTTTCCTCATTTTTGCCACTGTCATTAGGAAAATCGGCTTTTGAGGGACTATAAGTCATTTTTTGCCCCCAAAGTGGGTCCCAAAATAATTTTAGGTCTCTGAGAATGGATTTCGAGTAGTCGCACACCCCAAACATTTCCTAAGGCCACTTATTTACATCATTACGTAGAAAATAATTAAAAAATCCCTTTTTGTGGGAAATTTGTAATTATTAAAAAATCCTACTTAGACCTAGGCAAACCATGATTTTTTTTTTGTGATATAGTATGGTAATATACATCGACTCTACACACTGAGATGTGTTAGGGGCTCAACCTTCAAACCGTCACGCTGGCTTTGGGGTAAAATGTGAGTGAAAAAACCCAGAAAATTATCGGCCTCTGAAAAAGAAGGGATAATTAACCAAATAACAATAAATACTCCAAGGTGTACTCGTTTGTTAATCGAGCACCAACATTCTAGGCTTGTTAAAGACTCAAAAACTCATCATTACTAGTATCACTTATTACAATTCCCTGCAAGGTGTGGAATCTGGGTACAAGAAAGATGATTAGAAAATAGTAGAGTTAAAAAAATTTGTTGACTGATGGTATAAATGTCCTCTAGGTCATCCTTGGGTGTGGAGTCTTCATATAATCATCAGGGACCACTCCAGTGATCAACAAGCCTCTTGTCATTAATATCACCCTCTAAGCATTAATATCCAGAGGTATCTTTGTCATTACCTCTAGATCTGTATAGGGATCTTTGTCATTAATATCACCATCTAAGCATTAACATAAGATAGAAAAAACATAGCATGTCAAGTTAAGATTTTGTTTGAGTGATGGGTGCATTTTTTGTAGGGTCGTGATAGAGGAGTTTGACAACCAATATCACTATTAAATATGAGTTCCACACTGTAATACATGACAAAATCCAATGGAAACATTGCAATCCCCCCAATCCTGAAATCCTGAAAAAATGATAAGTCTGCTAGATTTTGAATGAGATCTAAAATTCTACTTTCTCCATATGAAATCCAATGAAGTCGGAACCACTCTCAAACATCCTAAGTCATTTCATGGTAATGTTAAAAATTTAAGTAAAAAGATGAAAATGAAGATTAACATGAATCACATATCAATACTAGGGCCATAAGCTTGATCATTAGGCTGCCCCACTAAAAAATTATTTGTTTCTTTGAAAACAAATTGCATTTGGAATGTTACTGCAAAAAAAAAAATTGCAAAACAGATTAGGGGGCTCCCCTAATCGCTCCCTAAAAACTAAGGAGAGTGTTTTTTTTTAAAAGGAGCACACTCTCGAGTAGCTCTCGAGCAGAGCATGAATTGGGAGCGGTTCATGGTTGGGGGGAGAGGGGGAGCGTTCCCCCGCAACCCTACTACAAAGATACACATTCTTTACATCATAACATACATGATCACTCATAATTGTATTAAATCATTATTACTCATTATGTAGAATATTTTATTCCTTACAATTCAAATGGCCCATCAATTGATGTATTAACCTCTCCTCCATTAGCAATTAACACTAATGGTTTCTTGATCAATAATTCATTCTTATTCACTGGTGTTTTGGTTTTTATTCATTATTGGCCTTTCTATCGCTTCATTGAGAAGATTACTGAAGATCGTACAATCCACTATCGTTGGCACACAAATAGGAAAAATTTCCATTATCACCTTTGGCTAGTTTTTGTTACCGCTCAAACTAGCAGGTGTCATAAGGGGGGATCCTATAGAGAAACTACTAGGTCGAGAGCAACAATGGAGCGATAGCCCACTGTCACCTTAGCTAAGGCTCCCTGCTCTTTAGGTACTTTCACCAATGGGAGGAGTAGCAATATGTGAGAAATCACTAGAATATATATTGTCAATGATAAGATAAGGAAGTGATTCTTAAGCCTATTTGCGAGAGAGACTCAATTAAATGGGTTTCTTTCTTTAGAATCAAGGTGATGGGCTCCCTAGGAAGGGCTAACAGGGCTTTTGAGGATAGGGTTTGGGAGTATGCTTTGGTAAGGAATCCACTAGTCTCAAAGGCCTTATGAATTCTTGGCTTCTAAGTGATCTTTGTGGATTTGGAGTCAACAAGTTGCGGGACCACAAAGGGCCAAGTGGACCCAAAATTAGTCAAAGATATGGTGTTGATCAATCAAGCATGCACTTGACCTAATTAGGGAAAGGACGGGGATCAAAGAAATTATATTCTTTTGATTATTTGATGCTATGATCCCAATGAGGTCACTAGCCAATGGGAAACCAAGGGCAAGAATTGATCTTCGAGATAAGGCTTGAAATATTTCAAGATCCCACTTTCAGAATTTCGTGAAATTTGGAGGGCTCCTTGAGGACACACCAGCACAGTTGTGGGCAAGAGATCGAATTCTTTTGATGGTTAAATTATGAGAAAAATGATGCCCTAGGTGACCTATGCAGGCTAGACCTAGAAAAAGAGGGGAAGGTGAGAGGAATTTTCTTTGAAAATGATCACCTATGGAAGGATCAGTGCCTTATCCTTACGAGAAGATGGAGCCAAGATAAAATTTGTGATTTAGAGGAACTACAACCAATCAAGGAGCCTTCTAGACAACTTTGCATGGCAATTAGGGCATGGGAGCAACTGCTAGAAGAATTTATACTTCAATTTGCAATAATTGATGACTTATCAAGATGTGTTCAATAGAAACAATCTCTAGGAACATTCACCCCTTCACACATGATACATGAGATGATGCAACGCTACAAAAGACTAAATTTTCACAATTTCGCATAAGAAAAGCAGTGAATTTCAGATCTAGTATTGTGAAAATCCCAGCAACATCAATGTATTAAAGTAAATAACAAGAATATGTGAAAATTTCTAAATCTTTACAAACAGAAATCCTACTACAGTCACTGGTTTAACATCTCCTACTTGTTATTTCATTCAACAAGTTATTTAATTTATAAACAGTGATGAAAAACACTACTGCAGAATACACTGACATACAGATCATAAACTGAAACAATAGATGAGACAAACACACAAGGGACACCTTTATTTTTGGACAACACGTCCCCGGAAAAACCCAATGCGAGAAAACCAGTGCAGCAGATAGAGGGTTTGTATTATTAAGCAAGCAGAATCTAAGTACAACAGGGTGACTCTCACATTGCTAACCCTATAGAGAACTCACGGTAGAAAGAAATACATACGAGGGTTTACCTCGTTCCTCAAGTCACAGATGATCCAATGAGCGATCTAGCTCCTTTGACAGATACTGCGAAGTCCCTACGCATCACTGCGTGGGCCAGAGTCTTGCCTTCACAAACTATGTCACCCCTTCTGCTGGATCGATTTGCTAGAGGAAGACTGTTGTTCAACCCTCCCGGCTCAAAACCTCACTTCTCCAACAAAATCTTGAACTTCTTACAAATGCTCTGCACTACCACTACAAGAAACCTTCCTGGCCTGCGTCAGCTCTGCGTGAGCCCCTCCTGGGCTACGTAGGCCTATGCGCTGCCTCTCTGATGCTACTGCTACCTCTCTACCACGTAATCTTTGGCTCAAAACTCCTTTCTGATCCAAATCTCTGCTTCTGCCCCTCACTGCAACTCAGATCACTGGTTCGATTTTCTCAAGAAACCACGCCCCAGAAAAATCGAACTGACTACTCAACTTGGTGTATCTCCAACTAACCCTCAAGCCTCCTCTTATACTTTTCTTGTTGATGAATCAACGGACGAGATTAAGTCCCTAATCAACAGCTAAAATTAAAACCAACTTGATCCTCGTCTTTTAGAAGCTTCTCATCTAGATTTTTATTAATATCCATTAATATTTTTATTTTCCTAAGTTTAGACTTAGGAACCCCATTAAAAATATTAATTATTTTAATAACACGCAATCCGGGTGGAATGTTTCCAAACGATTTATGAGTTTTGAAGATCTCATGTGTTCTATCCCCTCCACAAAATTTCGGAGCTAGAGCACATCCGATGCTACCCAAAACCAAGACTCCCTCATAGCGAGGAATGTGCTCTAGCAATACTTCCCAGCAGAAGTATCACACTGATCCATGGCATCGGTCTGTGAAAATTCTATCACTGCAACAATTGATTTATTTTACCTACTTATTTCTCCATAAGTTATTTATGAAAATCCTTCAGTAAACATTAAAATAAATTCTGCAGCAGATATCACACCGTAATACAGAAACAAACACATGCACAAGAATCTACACATCAACACAGATATTTTGGACAATAGTCCCCAAAAAAACCAAATGTGGGAAAACCGTTGCAGCAAGGGAGGATTTTATTATTCAACAATTCTTCAGTACAACTGGGTGCCAAACTGGCTTACCCAACAAAGAGAAAATTCTCCAGCACTTCTCCCAGTCTTAGCATCAGGCTAGCTGACCTCTATGTAGCTCGCAGATTCTCTGCGTCAGCTCCCACCTCTTTGCGTCAGCACTAGGCCTCTCTACATCACTCACACAGGCCCTCTAGTGACTACGCAGTCTGCTGCCTCTGCATCTGCCTGAGAGACTCTGTGTCTGCCTCTCCAACCTCTGCGCTGGTCTTCTGGTGCTATTCCTGACTCTCTATTTTGTACTTGCTGCCTCCTGCTGCTCTCCAGACCACTAGTTCGAATTTCTCAGCTAACCTGCGCCAAAAATCAAACTCACTGGTTTCCCTCAGTGTGTTCTCCAACTGACCCTCAAGCCTCTTCTTATATTTTTCTTGTGGTCCATCAATGGTTGAGATTAGATCTCTAATCAACGGCTAAGATTAGATTTGGCTTGATCCATGGCTTTTGGAACCTTCTAACCCAGTTTCATATTAATACCCATTAATATTTTATTTTTCATAATTTTAGACTCAAGAACTCCATTAAAAATATTAATTATTTTAATATCTCCCAAACAGGTACAATCTGTCCAAACCATTTTTGGTTCTTGGAGATCTCATGTGCTTTAGCCTCTCCACCAATTGTCATGGCTAGAGCACATTTGATACTACCCCAAATCAACATTCCCTCTTAGCGAGGATTGTGCTCTAGTAATACTCAACACTGAGCATCACCTTGATTATTCGACATCAGTCCCTGTGCTGATGTTAGGCCTCCCTGCCCAATATCCTCTGCACTGCTGCATCCTGTACTGCTGCCCATGGCTCTATCATTTCCATTGCTACATCTGTACTGCAGCTCCCTCTGCATCCATGCTGCTGCTGGTCCATCTTCCCAACACTGTATCTGCACTACAAACTCCTTCTCATCATGTTTCATCATGCTACTGTTGACTGCTACTGCACTACAAACTCCTTCTCATCATGTTGCATCGTGCTACTGTTGATTGCTACTGCACTGCAACATCATACCCATTTCTGCTACTGAAATGGATTCTTCATCATCCCCATCTTCTCCTTGAAATAATCAAACTTGGTTCTTCCAAGGGCATTGTTAAGGATGTCTACCACCTTTTCTCTTGTAGGAGTGTAGCTCAACTATACAACTCCTCATTGGACACAGTCTCTGACAAAGTGACACCGAATATCAATGTGCTTTAATCGATCATGACACTGGATTCTCAAAGAGGTTGATGCAACTTTGATTATCACACATGATCATGGTCGCCTCCATCTTTCTTTTGAATAGGTTCACAAGCAGTTTTCTAAGCCATATGGCCTCGCACGAAGTTGTGCTTGCGGCCATATATTCTGCTTCTGCTGAGCTCAGAGCCACAGATTTTTGTTTCCTATTGCACCAGGAGGTTATTCCTGATCCAATGTGAAACAGTACCCAGAGGTACTTTTTTGATCCACTGATCTTCCTGCCCAATCTGCATTAGTAAATCCACTCAATCTGATATCCTTACTCTTGGTGTACAAGTGTCCATAATCGATTGTTCCCTGTAAATACCTGAGAACATGTTTGGCTGCTGCCCAATGCGCCCTCTTCGGCTCCACCATGAACTGACTGAGGGTGTTGACAGCGTAGCAAATGTTTGGCTTGGTATTGATTAGATACATCAAGTACCCTATGAGTTGCCTGTATAAGGTGGGATTAACATCTTTGTCTTCTGATGCATCAATCTTCTTGCAGTTGGTGATCATTAGAGTAGCCATGGGTCTACAGTCCTCCATCCTGAATTTCTTCAGGATTTTTGTAGCATATCTCCCTTGCCCAAGGAAGATCTCCCCCTTTTGCTGCCAAACTTCCAACCCCAGGAAATAATGCATTCGTCCCAAATCCTTCTTGTCGAATTTCGTGTCTAGATTCTTCTTGCAATCCCTGGTGAGCCTGGATGATCTTGTTAGGAAGAGATCATCCACATATAATACTAAGATTAGAGGCTCATTCTCTACAACTAGATAGTAGAGATTTGGATCTGTGTCACTCTTGACAAATCCCATTTTCTGCAAGTAGCCATCGATTCAACCATACCATGCTCTAGGTGCTTGTTTCAGCTCATACAAGGCTTTCTTCAATCTGCATACATGAGACTTCTTCTCATGTGTCTCAAAGCCCTCTGGTTGTTCAATGTATACCTCTTCTTCTATCACTCCATTCAGAAATTCTGTTTTGACATCCATCTGATGAATCTCCCACCCCATCTGTGCTACAAGAGATATCACAGTTCTAATAGATGTATACCTGGCTACTAAGGCGAAGGTCTCTTCGTAGTCAATTCCTTCCTTCTGAACATACCCCTTAGCCACAAACTTGGCTTTTCATTTTTCAACATTGTCGTATGCAGCATATTTGATCTTGTAGATGCATCTCGATCCTACCACTGATCTGTCTTGAGGCCTTGGCACTACCTCCCAGACATTGTTCACCAATATGGAGTTGTACTCCTCTACCATCGCATCCAGCCAAACCTGATGTTGAGATGCCTCCTAAAATCTGGTAGGCTCCCCATCCTGAGCTACTATTGCCTGATATCTATCTGGCTGTTTTCGCTCCCTCTTATTGTTCCTTGGCACACCGATGAAGTCCTCTGCATCTCGCAGAATTTGACGAAGTTCCCTGCTCGTTTTTCCTCTTCCAGTAGGTGCTTCTATTAGCTCCTCCTCATCCTGTGATTCTTCCTGACTCGAGGAAGAATTCTTTTTTCCATTGGTTGAAGAGGTTTGACCAACAGTTCCTCTTTTGACTGCGCCTTGGAAGGCATTTCTCGAGATTTTCCGAAAGCCCTGTCCTCCATGAACTTCACATCTCGTCGAACTACTACCTTCTTGCTCCCTAGAAGATAGATTCTGTATGCCTTAGTGTTCTTGCTATATCCCACTAGATATCCTTTTTTTGCAGTTTGATCCAGCTTCTTCCTCTTTTCCTCGAGTATGCGGCAATATGCTAAGCTCCCAAATATCCTGAAATGATTGACTTCAAGCGTCTTCCCTGTGAAGACTTTCTCTGGAGTAATCTTGCCCAATGCTCGATGAGGAGTTCTATTCTAAACATAGACTGTTGTGTTGCATGCTTCTGCCCACAAGAATTTTGGCATTACCTGATCATACATCATGGCCCTAGCTGCTTCTACAATAGTCATGTTCTTTCTTTTTGCTACTCCATTATGCTGCGGATTGTAAAGAGTTGTCCACTCTCTTTTGATGCCCTCCTTAGTGCAAAAATTAGTGAAATCCTTATCAACATACTCTCCACCATTATCTGAGCGCAAAACTTTTATTTTCTTCCCAGTCAGATTCTCCACTAGAGCCTTGAACTCTTTGAATCAACAAAATACCTCGTCCTTGGTCTTCAGAAAATAAATCCAAGTTTTCCTTGAGTGGTCATTAATGAAGGTAAGGAAGTACTCGGCACCACTAAGAGCTTTAGTGGACATGGTTCCGCAGATATCTGAGTGTATCAATCCTAGTACATGCTTGGCCCTATTTTTACTTCTAGGAAATGCTGCTTTGGCATACTTTCCTAGAGCACATCCTCTGCATACATCATCTCGTTCCGTACTAAGATCCGGAATCCCTGTTACAGTGCTCCTGAGAATTCTCAGAGCCCCATGGTGCAAATGTCCCATTCTTATGTGCCATAGTTCGTTCAAATCAGTGTTGCACGAAGCCCCCCCCCCCCCCCCCCACGGTTCTAAGCCCCGAAGCGCGTCCCGTATGAAAGCGCCTAGGAATCTTGGCCGGAAGCGGCGCTTCCGAATTCGGAAGCGGCGCTTCGGCTTTTTTAGCCGCTTCCTGGAAATTTGGAAGCGTTTTACGGAAGCGCCACTTCCGAAGCGCGCTTTGTATGGCGCTTTGGTCGTCGGAAGCGTGGCGCTTCGGAGGAGGAAGCGTGGAGCTTCGGAGGAGGAAGCGTACGCTTCCGTACGCTTCCAGAAAAGCTTCCGGAAAAGCGTTTAGAAAATCATTTTTTTTCAATTTTTTTTTTAATTTTAGGTGAGTTTGCTTGTTGGGGGTGGGTCTACCTTGGGTTAGGGTGACGAATGAAGGCAAAAAAAAATATAAATATAGCAGATGCTCCCTCATGGTAATGTTAAATTCTTAAAGTAAAAGTGACATTCTCCTTTATTTTTCATTTTCATCCTTTTACTTAAATTTTTAACATTACCATGAAATGACTCAGGATGTTTGAGAGTGGTTCTAGCCTCATTGGACTTCATATGGAGAAAATAGAATTTCATATCCTATTCAAAATTCAGCAAACTTAACAGTTTTCAGGAATTCAGGATTAATGGGATTGTGGCATTTCATTAGATTATATCAATTATGAAGGTATGCGATTAGCATTTAATCAAGAGCACCAAGCCCTATATGTACCCTAGTGTTGGTGGTGTTAATTGTTGAACTCCTTTGTCACGCGGCACGCCCTTAGCAAAAAATTACCTTTCAATCAAGTCAAAATCATCGATCAAACATGTTAAGCTTTTTCTACCATATTTTAAGTCTTGAATTAGGTAGTTTGATCAAAATTGGGCAATGTTGACTAATATCTCTAGATAATCAAGGTAGAGGCAAAGGCTAGACAAGAGGAGAAGAATCTAGATTCTAGATAATTAATGTACAATGGATGTTATATCTATCTTGATTTATGCAAAAATATGCATGTTTTCATGTCTTCTACAATTAATTTGGTATTTGGGATGTTTGTTTTGAGTATAAATGCAAAAAAATATAAAAATATATATATATAGCAGACGCTTCCGCGGATGCTTCGCTTCCTAGATTTTTGGAAAATGACGCTTCGGCGTCCCCGCTTCCAAAAAACGCTTCCGCTTCGCTTCCGCTTCGTGCAACATTGGTTCAAATCCTTGTCTCCATGACTTCCTATTAGTGCCATTGGTGATTCTAGTTGTAGTCTGTACAACCTGTTACTTTTGATCCCGATCTGCTCTTTCTTTTTCCACCTCGGGCGTTTGACGTATACTTTCTCCTTGATGAAGAAAACGTCATAACCTTTGCCTTGAAGTTGCGACACGAAAATTAAGTTCATCCCCAATCCTGGTACATGCAACACATTGGTAGCATGGAACCGCTCTCCTGTTTCTATTTGAAAAACTATGGTACCCCTCCCTATTGGAGTACACTTTGCCTTGTTCCCCATGGTGATCTGAAAGTTCATCTTCTCCTCCTGATAATCTGAGAAACATTCCTAGATTCCTGTCATATGCCAAGAGCCTCCACTGTCTATATACCATACCTCTGATGATGCAGAGCTAGTCACAGAAACCACATCTTCTTCCAGCCTGGAAGCCAACATAGAGAAATCAAAATCACTCTCTTGTCCAATTTTCTGAAAATCTGTGCGAGTTTCCTGATGTAGATGCCTCTGCATCATGGTCTCAACCTAAGAAACTGGATTCACTCAAAACCATGGACGAATCCCGAATCGGTCGAATCGGACACGATTCTATGCCGATTCGTGTCAGGTTTGGAGGGCACGTCGTGTCCTATTGTGGCACGTCGTGTCCAGCAACGTGCCCTAATTTACAAATCGTGTCTCGATTCTGAAAAGCGAGTCTTGGTTTTTCGATTCGTTTTGAGGGTTTGCGATTCGGTTTGAGGGTTCTGCAACGTTAAAAAGGGGCGTCCCTCTCAGGCTTCAGCTCATTCACTCATTCAGAATTCTTTGTTGCTGCGAGGAGCGGACTGCCGAACGACCACAGTCCACCCAACGTCACTGCGTCAGGCATCGCCGCATCGTTAAACTGCAGGTAAGCAGCCACAGCCGCACAGGCATCGTTTAAATTTTAATCGTTATAATCACCGGTAGAAAACCCGAGCAGTGGCAATGCTATGTTGTAAACCCGTGATTTTTTAAACCCGTGTGGTTGTAAACAGTCATGACCATAAATCAGAAAGATCGTCATCTTTATATAATACGATACCACCATATCTATGGAACAACTAGCTTACATATTTTCAAAAGGCATGGCTAATCGCAGTTCAGAAATCATGGCAGAAAAAGTGTTTATTAGGGTCGTTGAATAACGATGGAAACGTGAGGTCTATAAACGTGTTCATATGTTATTACAAATCAGGACAGAAAACGTGTAGTTATAAATGGAACTCTGTACAAAACACTGTGGCTCTGTTAATATTCCATTCAAGTAAACAACATAGCAGAATGCTGAAAGTTGTAATCGATTTATCTGATCAATGTAAAATTAATCTTTATGGACGATTTCCAAATGCAACATAATAATCCTACTGCTACAGAAACTCAAGTGGAACTTACTTCAACTTAACAAGGCATTCTATCTTAGTGAATGAACTGAAAAAACCATGAACTGAACATATTGAAGTTGTTTACATTAATCATTTAATGGCATGTCTTACAGCTTCAAAAAATTGTAGGTAGTGATGAGTATTATGTCTGCACATTAGGAAAAGATTCAAAGAACCGTGAACGTATTAGTCCATATGGCATATATAGATAAGTAAATAACCTGTGGGCTGTGGCTGTAGGCTGTCAATGTCATCAATGAACTAAGCTATTAGCTAAGCATGCCCATAACTCAGTCAAATCCCAGTCCTGAGTCCACTCAAATATAACAAGTTATATATATGTATATAAATTTAGGTAAATAGTTTCGTAATACAGCAGTTTGTTCATTTTTATAGCAGTTTGTTCATTTAAATTTTTACAGCAGTTTGTTCATTTTTTTTACAGGTTGAGGTAACATGGCTCAATCAAAAGCAGGGGCAGCAAGGAAGGGCAAGAATGTCATGGGTAGAGATGCTCTTCCTCCCCCAATATCATCAGAGTCTGCTGCAAGTAATGTTGAGGGAAGAGGACTTAAAGACAATGAAAAATATCCATTGTGGAAATATGTCACAAGAGAGGATGGGCCAAACAACAAGGGAAAGGGAGGAGGCAATGTGCAATGGAAATGCAACTATTGTAACATTTCTTTCAAAAGCACGTATTACCGTGTGAAATCACATTTGTTGGCTATACCTGGTTGTGGGATTGGATCTTGTAAAGTTATTACTTCACAACAGAGAAAAGAATTGGAAAAGGAGGCCAATGTTGGTATGGAACATGTGGCACTGGCTTCAAAATCAAAAGCACCCAAGGGCAAGAATGAAGACCCCCTTCCATTTTTGAGGAAAGCCACCACCAAATTTCCATATGAGAGTTCTACTTCTACTGGGGGACAAGCATTAAAAAGAAGATCACTTGGTCCAATGGACAGGATTTTCCAAAAAGAGAGACAGGAAGAGCTTGATCTCACCATTGCCTTCTTCTTCTATCAAAACTTCATATCATTTAATGTTGCACGTTCACCTTTATTTGTTGAGATGTGCCGAGCTCTAACTCAAGGGGCTCCAGCAGGGTATGTGCCTCCTGGGTCAGAGAAGCTGAGAACCACATTGTTGACGAAGGCAAAAAAAGAGGTGCAAAAAATGCTCGAGCCTATTAAGGCATCATGGCCAACATCTGGGGTTAGCATTGTTTCTGATGGATGGACAGATCCAGCACGACACCCAATCATCAACTTCATGGTGTCTTCCTTGAATGGTCCAGTTTTCCTGAAAGCAGTGGATACACTTGGCGAATACAAGGATGCACAATTTATGGGTGAGTTATTTATTAGAGTTGTTGAAGAGGTAGGTGTTGATTCTTGTGTGCAAATCATTACAGATAATGCACCTGTTTGCAAGGCGGCTGGCATGATTGTGGAAGCTAAATATCCACAAGTGTTTTGGACACCTTGCATTGTCCATTCATTGAACTTAGCACTGAAATCCATTGCTTCTGATGTGCTTTGGATTGGAAGCATTATTGAGGATGCAAGACATATCCGTAACTTTGTGCAAAATCATACAAATGCCCTCACTATCTACAAGGAGTACAGCAATCTATCATTGTTGAAGATTGCTGATACACGGTTTGCATCTTCATTCATGATGTTGAAGAGGTTGAGGGAGGTCAAGACTGCTCTTGGGTCCATGGTTATTTCTGAGTTTTGGTCTTTTTGGAGAAAGACAGATCAGGCAGCCTCTAAAAGAGTGAAGGACACGGTACTAGATGATGCTTGGTGGGAGAGGGTAGATCTAATTATTCGGATCATGGACCCTATCATCTCTTTGCTTCGAGTTGCAGATACAGACAAACCCATCCTAGGAGAGGTTTATGAGGGATGGGATTCCATGATTGAGTCTGTGAGGAGCATTATTCTACAGAGTGAGTGCCCCCAGTATGAGACATCACCAGAGGCCTTCTGCGATACCATACATGATATTCTTGTCCGCAGATGGGACAAGAATTGTACACCTTTGCATTGTTTGGCTCACTCATTGAACCCCAAATACTACAGCCATGAGTGGCTGAATGGTGGACCTTCCCGCAGATTCCCTCCTCACATGGATGGTGAAATCTCACAGGGGAGGAAAGAGGCATTGAAGCGGATTTATCAGGATAGTGCATTGCTTGCTGAGGTGGAGGATGCCTTTGCAGAGTTTTCCACTGGCACTGGTCGATTTGGAGGTTATGATGTGATTAGAGACAGGGGGCTTAAGAAGCCCTACTCTTGGTGGGCAAATCATGGGGCAACAAGCCCTCCTCTTCAGCAGTTAGCCATGAGGCTCCTCTCTCAGGTGACTTCATCCTCTTGTTGCGAGAGGAATTGGAGCACATATGGGAATTTGCATACTGTGAAGAAGAACAGGCTTGACCAGTCCAGGACAGAGACAATGGTGTATGTGCACACCAACCTTCGTCTTATTTACAGGCAAAGGGAAGAGTGGTTGAGGGGAAAGACAAAGATGTGGGATGTCTTTCCTGAAGATATGGGTCTGGACACCACTGTTGAGTTGGCATTGGCCAACATGGATCTCGGTGATCCAGTGCTAGACCCTATTAGTTTTGATGACTTAGAGGGGTCAACCTCCATACCAGCAGATGCAGAGGCGACTATGGATACAGGGAGGAGGAGGATGCAGAGGAGAGCAGTGGGGACCATGATGATGGGGACAGTGATGCTGATTCTGACACTGATTGATGCCTTGAGGCTTGTATACCTATAGTTGTTTTATATTTTCTATTTCTATTTGCCATTGGCATTGCACCAACACTACCTATGTAACAGATTTTGATTTGATGACTTAATGAGAAAACTACAGTTGTCAGTGTATTTATCTTACTATCTTGTAGTTGTAAGTTGTCTTTCAGTTATGAATTATGAATCATGATTTAAATTTTTAATAGATTTATCATTTATGTGACCAGTACCACTGACATTTATTTGAATTTGTATGTACTATGCATGCTAATAGCTATAGATGAAGATCTATGTTTGAAATCAATAAATTTGTATCATTAATTAAAATTTGTGTAAGAAATATGCTAATAAGTAATAACTAATTTTTAATATATATATATATATATATATATATATATATATATATATTTTTAAATATATATATATATATATTTTTAAATATATATATATATTTTTTTTAATAAAATAATATATAACGTGTCCTGTTCCGGGGGTCAACGTGTCCCAAATCCGACACCACGAATCCCGAATCCTACGTGTCCCGAATCCCCGTGTCAGGTGACTTAGGTCTCAACCCATAATTGATTTTCCCTTCCTATCTCTGATTACTTGCTATGATACCATGTGAAAATTCTATTACTGCAACAACTGATTTATTTTACCTACTTATTTCCCAATAAGTTATTTATGAGAATCCTTTAGTAAACATTAAAATAAATTCTACTGCAGATATCACACCGTAAAACAGAAACAAACACATGCACAAGAATCTACATATCAACACAGAGATTTTGGAAAACAGTGGCCGGACAAGCCTAATGTGGGAAAACCGGTGCAGCAAGGGAGGATTTTATTATTCAGCAATTCTTCAGTACAACTCGGTGCCAAACTGGCTTATCCAACAGAGAGAAAATTTTCCAACACTTCTCCCAGTCTCAGCGTCAGGCTAGCTAACCTTTGCATAGCTCCCAAATCCGCTACGTCAGCTCCTGCTTCTCTGCGTCAACACTGGGCCTCTCTACGTCACCCACGCAGGCCCTCCAGTGATTGCGCAGTCTACTGCCTCTACGTCTGCCTCTCCAACCTCTACGCTGGTCTTCTGGTGTTGTTCCTGACTCTCTGTTCCGCACTTGCTGCTTCCTACTACTCTCCAGACCACTAGTTCGAATTTCTCAGCTAACCCTGCTCTAGAAATTGAACTGGCTAGTCTCCCTCATTGTGTTCTCCAACTAACCCTCAAGCCTCTTCTTATACTTATCTCGTTGGTCCATCAACGGTCGAGATTAAACCTCTAATCAACGACTAAGATTAGATTTGGCTTGATCCATGACTTTTGGAACCTTCTAACCTAGTTTTATATTAATACCCATTAATATTTTATTTTTCCTAAGTTTAGACTTAGGAACTCCATTAAAAATATTATTTATTTTAATATCTCCCAAATCGGGTACAATCTGTCTAAACCATTTCTGGGTCTTGGAGATCTTATGTGCTTTAGCCTCTCCACCAATTTTCATGGCTAGAGCACATCCGATACTACCCTAAATCAACGCAGTCCTCTGTATTGTTGATGCTTGGTTTGCTATCCTTCATCCACTGCATTGCTGCAATTTGTACTGCTGCCCATGACACTTCCACTGTCACTGTTGCATTTGTACTGCAGCTCCCTCTCAATATGCTACATCATGCTCCCCATAGCACTGCCACTACTAACTGTTGCACTGCAACTTAGTTGCTGAGAAGTAAGCAACTGAAAAGCCACCCAAAAGCTGACATACTGGTCAATCTGGATACCTCGTGATGCTGAAGCTACCTTTACTGCTAATTTGTGTTGACCCTATGATGCTACTGCGCTATTGTTGTACCTGCTTTGTGCTCCCGCACTGCTGCAACACTCTACTGCGCTGCTTCAGACTTTGGCACTCTAGCTCTGCCATTGTCACTTCGTCATCCCTTGCACCAACTGACTCCCGTCATTCTGCTACTATCATTAAACGCTCCCATAGCCGTATGTGATCCAAGAGTTTGGAAACCTCAAGGATCCTGCCCCTTTTGTGTAGTCCTCTCGACTACAGCTCTATGTTGCCCCACCTCTTCTCCAGAGGTGCATGAGCACTCATAGCACAATCCTCATCATCGTCCTCGTTGTTTATTTGTGTTAAAATTGGCAACTAGGGCCAAACTCCATGTGGGTCATCTTATTAATGGAAGCTGATATTTTTCTTGGATCCCTCTCATCGAGAGGCGTAGGATTGATCTAAAGATCATCCATTCTGATAAGTATTCATGGAGATATGAATTTATTTGTGTTATGGGACAATTCATCGAGGTCGGCCAGCAACCAAATAAACCCCACCTGGGCTCAATGTTTTAGTCTAAATAGAGGTGGCCTTCAAGTCATTTCAACACACTTGGGATCTCTTCCTCTCTACTTGTCTTTGGGTTTTAGTAGGAGGAGAGATCCTAAGGGATAGCACTACCCTAATCACAGAGGGCAGAATCTGGTAACTCTGCCGGAACTGTCGGGAACTATTAGGAACTGCTGGAACAACTGGAATTGTCGGGAACTGCTGGGAACTGTCGGGAACTACCGAAACAATCGGAATTGTCGGGAACTGTCGAAACTGCCAGCAACTGTCAGAATTGTCAGGAAAGCTAATGCAGAGGGCAGAAGCCGGAACTGCTAGGAATAGCCGGAATTGTCGAGAACTGTTGGAATAGCCAGGAAAGCTGATGCAGAGGGCAGAAGCCGAAACAGCCGGAACTGCTGGGAATTGCTGGAACAGCCGGGAAAGCTGACGCAGAGGGCAGAAGCCGGAACTATTGGAAATAGCTGGAATTGTTGGGAACTGCCGGAACAGCCAGGAAAGCTGACACAGAGGGAAGAAGCCAGAACAGCGGGAACTACCGGAATAGTCGGAAAAGCTGACACAGCGGGAAGAAGCCAGAACAGCCGGAACTGCCGAAATAGTCGAGAAAGCTGACGCAGAGGGCAGAAGCCAAAACTGTCGGAACTGCCAGAACTGCTGGGAACTACTGGGAATTGCCAGGACAACTAGAGCAACTGTCGGGAATTGCCGGGACAACTGGAGCATCTGTCTCTGAAGGAGAGTTGCATGCAAGGGACAACTAACTAACATTGGGACAGTTGTATGGTACTTAGTAGCAAGTACACCAAGCATGCAAGGGACAACAAACTAATATTGGGACAGCAACATGATACTTAGTGCAGCAAGCATGTATTGGTATAGCTAGTATGCAAGGGACAGCTAGCATGCAACAACAAGCATGCTAAGGACAACAAGCAAGCAAGGTGCAGCCAACACATAGGTCAGTATGGCAACATGGTGCAGCAATGGCACATAATGCAGTACAGTGATGGGTACAATCATGATTAATGAAGCATGATGAGATGCAACATAGTGATGATGGGTGCAGCATGGTGCAGCATCGTGAGGTGCAGCATGATGACGAAATGTAGCACAACGATAGGTGAAGGAGTCACCTTGGAGAATCAGTTGAAGCAGCATGTCTTCAACTGATCTCATGTATCATCTTCTTAGAGATGATATATGCTCTTATCTAGATAAGTCAAAGTGTTGACTTCTATTGTAAATGTACTATCTCTCTCTCTCTTTCTGTTGAACTATTGAAGAACATATAAGAAGAATTGATCAAGGGTTTCCCCACATTGGGGTTTCTCCCTGGCTAGCGCCACATCTTGTGTCCTCTTGTCTTGGCTTGTCTTCTGCGATTTATAATTCTTTTCTATTTGCAATTTACTTTAATGCTGATGTGATTGCTAATCTGGAAAAGATATTGAGCTAACTGTGAAAATTGAAATAAATTGCTCTAAGCATAGAACATACCTAAAATTAACAATTTGCGGTAGCATCGAATGTGCTCTAGATATGAAAATTGGTGGAGAGGCTAAAGCACGTGAGATCTCCAAGACCCAGAAATGGTTTGGGGAAATTCTACCTGATGAGAGAGATATTAAAATAATTAATATTTTTAATGGGTTCCTAAGTCTAAACTTAGGAAAATAAAAATATTAATGGGTATTAATATAAAACTAGGTTAGAAGGTTCTAAATGACATGGATCAAGCCAAATCTAATCTTAGCCGTTGATTAGAGATTTAATCTCGGTCATTGAAGACTCAACAGAAAAAGTATAAGAGGAGGCTTGAGGGTCAGTTGGAGATACACCAAGTTGATCAGTCAGTTCGATTTTCTAGAGCAGGGTTTGCTAAGAGAAATCGAACCAATGATAAGAGTTGTAGCGAGGGGCAGTGAGTGCGTAGTAGAGAGGCAGAGATAGTGTCGGAAGACCAGCGTAGAGGTAGAGAGGAAGACGCAGAGTCAACAAAAGCTATGTAGAGGGTCAGAGTGACTGCGCAGAGGGCCAGAGGGCATGCGTGAGTGATGCAGAGGATCAAAGAGACTGCGCAGAACATCAGAGGGCTGACGCAGTTTCTCATAAAGGCGTTGGAGAGTTTTTGTGGAGCAGGCTTTTTGAATATCTGCTTCCGTAGAGAAGTATTACTACCAGATAGATTTCTCTGTCGGGTGAGCTAGTTTGGCACCCAGTAATACTCAAGAAAAGTTGCTTAATAATAAAACCCTCAAAACTGTTGCACTAGTTTTCCCAAGTTGGGTTTCTCCGAGGACGATTGTCCAAAAATAATGGTGTCCCTTGTGTGTTTGTCTATTTCTTTCAGTTGATGATCTGTAGATGGTTGAGAAATTAAACAAGTAAGTGAAATAAACCAGATAGTGCAAGAACAATTTCTAACGGGTTAGACTTAGAAATTTCAACACTTGTCAGCTTTCGCTAGAGTAGCCTTTGATTCAGACTTCTCTTCCTTGCACTTCTTCCGAGGGCACTGAGTGGCGAAATGTCCTAGTTCCCCACATCTGAAGCATCTGACTTTGGTTATGTCTTTCTTTTTCCTCTTCTACTGCCTTGGTTGTTCCACTGATGCAAGAGTTGCATCCTCCTCTTCCTCCTTCTTGACTCTGACTCCTTTGTCGCTACTTCTTGCCTTGGTTAACCGCCTGATCTCTTCCTGTCAAAGAGTTGCACATATCTCCTTCAAAATGGGGAGAGAAGCCCTGCCCAAGATGCTCTAGACAAAGGTCTCCCAAGTCTTCAGTGACTGCATTTAAGGCAGTTCTGACCATGAACTCAGGATCTGGTGTAGACCCCACGAAGTCAGCTGGTCTCGAATCCCTTGCAACCTGAGAAGGAAGGGATCGATTTCTTCTCCCTTCTGCATCTGATACTGTCTCAACTGGTTCTCAAGCAACATCATATGTTGAACTAAAGTTCCCTCATACAAGGTGGTCAGGGCCTCCCACATCTCCCTTGCTGTTTCCTTTTTAGCAATATCTGGGACCACATGATCCTTGACCTCGTCCAAGATCATGCACTTTGCCTTTGGTTGAGCCTCCTCGTATTTCTTGAGAGGATCAGCATCGACCCATACAACCATCACTTTCAAGGCATAATCCTTGATGCGATTCTTGTCCAAGACTGCCAGGATCCTAGCCTTCCATATGACAAAGTTGGATGCTCCATCTAATCTGTCTTGATCCCTCGGTCCATTAACTGCCATCTCTATTCAAATGAGTGTCGAACAAGTTCTCTTCTCCTCTTTCGCTACAGCGCAGCAAAACTCGGATCCAGATTTCTTTGGCACTAGAAATCCTCTAAGGAACAAGTTCCCTCTAAACTCCCTCTGAGTCTTTATTTCCTTCATGGAAATCCTTCCACCAAACAATGTCGAATCACTCCTCTCCAATCCTCCTTTGTTGTTGCTCAGCAACCCAGACCTAGATTTCTTTAGCAAGAAATTTGTTAAGGAATTGACTCCTTCTACCTTGGTTCAGTCTCCTCAGACACTGTTCTGCACCAGCAACAACAACGTCCCACCAACACCTCAGATCTAATCTGCACTACTCCCTCTACCCCAGCAACTGAAGAATCTGAGCTCCTCAGGCTCTGTGCAGTCATTGTGTGAGCTAGATCAGCTCCTCCTGGCCACTGCGTCACTCCTTCCTGGCTCAGAAAGATGACGTGGCTCTGTGTGAGCCTGATCTGCCCCTCTGCTTCTGCACTGGCCTAGATAGCTGACAAAGTTACTGTGTGGGCTCCTCCCAACTACTATGTCGCCCTCACCTAGCTCAGAATGCTGACACAGGCACTACGCAAGCCTCTGTGTCACCTCTTTTGCACTGCATCGCACTCCCTCTACGTCTCTAGCTCTGGAACAGTGCTGTCACTCGAGACAATTGCCTCTCTGCAACAGATTTGTTGGATCTCCCGGCTGATGGCTTCAATATCCTATGATCTGCAATGCTTTGATACCATGTGAAAATTTCTGAATCTTTACAAACAGAAATCCTACTGCAGTCACTGGTTTAGCATCTCCTACTTGTTATTTCATTCAACAAGTTATTTAATTTATAAACAATGATGAAAAACACTACTGCAGACTACATTGACATACAAATCATAAACTGAAATGATAAATGAGACAAACACACAAGGGACACCGTTATTTTTGGACAACACGTCCCCGAGAGAACCCAATGCGGGAAAACTGGTGTAGCAAATAGAGGGTTTGTATTATTAAGCAAGCAGAATCTGAGTACAACAGGTTTCCTCTCACACTGGCTAACCTTACAAAGAAATCATGACAGCAAGAAATAAATAAGAGGGTTTACCTCGTTCCTCAAGTCACAGCTGATCCAATGAGCGATCTAGCTCCTCCGACAGATACTGCGAAGTCCCTACACAATTAGTACGTGGGCCAACGTCTTGCCTTCAGAAGACTACGTCACCCCTTCTGTTGGATCGATTTGCTAGAGGAAGGCTGTTGTTCAGCCCTCTCGGCTCAGAACCTCACTTCTCCAAAAAAATCTCGGACTTCTTACGAATGCTATGCACTGGCACTGCAAGAGACCCTCCTAGACTGCGTGAGCCCTTCTTGGGCTGCGTAGGCCTCTACGCTGCCTCTCTAATGCTACTGTTGCATCTCTGCCACATACTCTTTGGATTGGAATTCCTTTCCGATCCAAATCTCTGCTTCTGCCCCTCTCACTGCAACTCAGATCAATGGTTCGATTTTCTCAGCAAACCACGCCACAGAAAAATCAAACTAACTAATCAACTTGGTGTATCTCTAATTGACCCTCAAGCCTCCTCTTATACTTTTCCTGTTGATAAATCAATGGTCGAGATTAAGTCTCTAATCAACGGCTAAGATTAAAACAGACTTGATCCTCATCTCTTAGAAGCTTCTCACCCATATTTTTATTAATACCCATTACTATTTTTATTTTCCTAAGTTTAGACTTAGGAACTCCATTAAAAATATTAATTATTTTAATAACTCACTATTCGGGTGGAATTTCTCCAAACGATTTCTAGGTTTTGGGGATCTCATGTGTTCTAGCCCCTCCACAAAATTTCGGAGCTAGAGCACATCCGATGCTGACCAAAATCAATAAAATAGACATGAAAATATTACTTACATGTGTAAAGAGTATATCCAATCACCAAATTATGCCAATAATGAAGCTCCAAGAAAAGAGAGAGATATCCAAAGTTCAGACATCAATGTTCATCCATTACATCCAAAAGCTTCCTCTAAAAGGGATAGCGAAAATCTCACAATAGATAAGAATACAATCCAAATGATGATTATTTTTAACAGCATTCATGGCTCAATCAAGGGCAGTAGGGAAGGGGCAAAGGAAGGGGAAGAATGTCACCATTAGAGATGCCCCTCTTGTTCCAATTTCATTAGGGTCTGCAAGTGTTCTCTCTATTGGAAGTGGGGCTACAACAACAACTTCAAATGTTGAGGGAAGAATTAATTTAGAAAGACGGCATGCTCATGAAAACAAATATCCCTTGTGGAAGTTTGTCACAATAGAGCAAGGGCTAAACAACAAGTTGAAGGGAGGAGGCAATGTTGCTTGGAAATGAAACTATTGCAACAATCATTTCATGAGCACTTATTACTGTGTGAAAGCTCATTTGTTGGCTTTACCAATTTGTGGAATTGGAGCATGTACATAGGTGTCTTTAGCTAAGAGGAAAGAAATGGAAAAATAGGCCAATGTTGGTGTGCCAAAGGTGGCTGCAACATCTTAAAAAACAAGAATGATGATCCCCTTCCGTTCTTGAGGAAAAGCAGCAACAAATTTGTCCATGCTTGGAGATTGTCAGCCTATGTTTTGGGAGTGTCAATTTGCCAAGGATGTTGGCTTGTTTGAGGTTCAACATGGTGTGTTACTCTAGGGTATGTACTATGGTGCTTTGGTGCACTGATTTGTTTGGTGATGGTTGTTCTCTTGTATGTACTGCTTTTTTAGGGATTTGGCATTGCTTGTGGATGTCGGTGTTATCCTTGTTGTGGAAAATTAGGTGTAAATTTGTTTTTAATTAGGCGGTCAGCTGTCTTTCTACTTTCAGTGCATTGTGAAAAATTGAGGTATGCCATTAGCTTTTGTCTAAGGGAGCTTTTTAAACAAAATGCCCAATCTTTGGATCACAAAGAAAATTTTGCTTTTCTTTCTGCTCTAGTGTCTCTTAGGAAGATGTTATGAAGTTGATTGTACCCTTCTGCATTTTTCTCTTTTGATTGTAAATATTTTTTTGTAAATATAAGATGTATTTTTCCAAAAAAAACCAGAGTATTTTTCTTTTTAATGTGAATATATATGTGGAACTATGTTAGTACAGATCATTCTAATAATATCTGGGATTATGTATTAATTGTTATGTATTAATTGATGTGTGTTTCATTGTTTCAGGCTGATCTTTTAGTCATCGATCCATTATTGTGGTGCACAATCCCTTTACATGATCCGTAATGATTCTTTACTATTTTATACATATCTTCTCAATTCTAGTTGACGTTAAGATGATATCTATGACATACAACTGCATAAGAGTTCTCTAGAAATTTCAAATCACCTATCATTTTTACTAAAAAGAACATCCATATGAAGAATGAAATTTTAAATCTCTTTTCACCTGTTTGATTTTATGAACATGCACAGGTGAAGTTAGCTTCATTTCATCCATTATGGGAGTAGGAATACAGTAGGTCATTCAATAGGGAATAGAAAAAAAATTTCATTTGGGATTTTTCAATCTCCTCGCTGAGAATAGAAATATCAGAATATTCTAGAATATGTAAATTTCTTAAATTTAATGCAGTCATGTTTCACTGTATGCAGCATTTCCAACCTAGTATATTGCATGAGAACAGAAAATATTGAATCGGTGATGTGCAATGGCCATTGGATCATGCGCAATCGAAAAATATTGACAGTGAATGAGGTATGAATACCAAATTACCGTACCTTTCATTAATTTACCATGTGGCCTCTGCAAATGAAGCAAACATTGTTTTATTTAATCTTTTTACTTGAACTTTCCCGATGTAACATAAGCATAGAAAACAAAACAAGAAACCCTTGGAAATCATAAATAAGGCCCAATTTTCAAAAATAATCTTTTCTAGTTGACAGAGAGCACTGGTATGTACTATGTAGTATGAATACCATATCCTAGGCAGACTTGAACTAGATGTAGGCATAATTGAACATTACTTCAGGATGTAGGCATAGTTGATTATTGAATGTTACTTCAGGATGTAGGCATAATTGACATTTCTCCCTTCATTATTTCTTATTCCATACATCTTCAAGAGCCATTTCATCCTTATAAGAGTGTCGTTAGCCTACAAACCTTGTTACCGCTAAATCTAGCAAGGGCCCTAGGAGGGGTTCCTAAGGGACAGCTACTAGACCAAATGACAACAACGGGACAAGGACCCACTATCACCTCATTCGATGTCCCTTGCTCTTTACAGACTTTCACCGATTGGAGGAGTCTTGGTATGGAGGAAATCACTTGAATGATAGGATCAATGGAAAGATATAACATGATTTCCTAGGCCCATTCAAAGGAGCGACTCAATTAATTATTCAAAATCCTAAAGTAAAGCTGAAAGGCTCCCCAAGAAAGACCTATGAAGGATGACCTCGGGCTTAGGAATATTCAAAAATGATGAATGCCTAAGATCAAAACTTCCAAAATCCCTCACTTGTGATTGATGTGTTTATACTAGGGTTCAAAGTGAGGCAAGGATGGCTCTTTCAATGGAAGGATTCAATTAAAGTGTGATCTTTGGGAGAAGCTAGGGTGACTTTCCATGAAAAACCCCTTGAGAGAAATATTATAAGAGACCAAGGGTTGAGAGATATACCGTGGTAAAGGCTCATCCAATAATCACCTATAGTAAGACTCAAGAGAAAAAGTTTTGAATGATGAACTACAAAGTGCAAACCTTTAAGAAATCCCCATGTCAAAGCAACTTCAAGGGTTCACTCTTGGTGTGATAGCTAGGGAATCAAACTATTTGAAATTCCACAAACGGAATTCATTCAAAACTAGAGGATGCTTAGAGGAGACATAAATGAAGAAACTTGTCGGGATGGAATACTAAAATTCCTCCTCCCTAAAATTTCACACCAACCCTAGAAAGTATCCTTATCCTTAGGGGACGAAGAAAAGAGGTGAAAGAATGATATTTCGTTAAGTTAATGTGATCACCAAGGATCTAGGATCATTGCTTGGCTATTGCGAATATTTGAGTCAAAATGATCGTGGTACATGAGCTACTGTTAATTTTAGGTATGTTCTATGCTTAGAGCAATTTATTTCAATTTTCACAATTATCTCAATATCTTTTCCAGATTAGCAATCACATCAGCATTAAAGTAAACTGCAGATAGAACATAAACATAAATCGTAGAAGACAAGCCATGACAAGAGGACACAAGATGTGGCGCTAGCCAGGGACAAACCCCAATGTGGGGAAACCCTTGAACAATTCTTCTTATATGTTCATCAATAGTTCAATAAAGAGAGAGAGAGAGAGAGATAGTACATTTACAATAGAAGTCAACACTTTGACTTATCTAGATAAGAGCATAGATCATCTCTAAGAAGATGATACATGAGATCAGTTGAAGACACGCTGCTTCAACTAATTCTCCAAGGTGACTCTTTCACTTATCATCGTGCTGCATCTCGTCATCATGCTGCACCTCACTGCGATGCACCATGTTGCACCCATCACAATGCTGAACCTCATGACTGCTGCACCTAATGTTGCATTGTTGTCCCATGTGCCATGGTTGAACCATGTTGTCATGCAACATGTCTCATGTGCTTGCCACAACTATCCATGCTGTCCATGCTTGCAATACTGCACCATGCTTGCCATGCTATCCAAGCTTGCCATGTTGCACCATGTTGTCCATGCTTGTTGTCCCATTGTGCCACTGCTGCACAATGACATGGCAGTCCCATCATTGTTCTGTCTCTTCATGTCGCTGTCCCATTGAACATTGTGGCACAATATTGTTGCTGCTAGTACTGTTGTCCCATCACGGCTTGTTATCTTAATATATTTATAGCAACCCAGCATTGTTGTTGTCCCTACAGCAACATAACATACTTACGCTGCTCCAAATATGTATGTACCATTGCCTAGTTGTCCTAGTTGTACTTCTGCACTGTTGCTCTGGGCATATGGCATCCTTGTTGTCTTGTTGTCTATGCATCATGGTTCCACAATGCTCCATTGCCTAGCTATCCACAAGATTGTTGTTCCACTGTTGCCTTCACTGTTGCTTATGTGGTGACTAGTTAGGGCATCTGGCAGCCCTTACACACCCAGCCAAACAACGCCTAAAATCTGCCCAAATTTGCCTTTAATTAATGCGGTTGTCCTCCAAGGGAAGGTTGTCCCCTTCGCTATAATTCTAGGCAACGTTCTAGCCCTTAATAATGGCTCTACCCTCCTCTCATTACAGTGGCATCCTACAGACCTAAGAACAGGCCTGTGGCAGCTTTTCTGTAGGATTGTTCCATGATCTAGGAGCTCTCAAACAGCTCCCTTTCTCCTCAGCCTTCTAGCAAGATACTTGACCTCCTTTCATCCCTTCAGTCTTCCTGAAATGGCTTCAGAACAACCCTATTTCACCCACGTTGAATTGCCTCTTCTTGCTGCAGACCTAAGCTTCAAACTTTGGCCTTCCTCCCTACAAGAGCACCCAAACAACTTCTCTTTCCCACGCTGTCTAGGGCAGCCTCTTTCTTGGTTGCGTAGAGAGCAATGTATAGGCTAGGGCTTCTTCTTGATAGCATATATATTAGGGTTGTCCTCCTTGTAGCGTTAGGGCTTCTCACTGGACTGCGTCCTCTAGATTAGGGCAGCGTTCTTCTTCTTGACTGTGGCTAGGGAAGCCTCAATCCTCCAACGTCTAGGGCTTCCACTCCTAGATTTCTCTTCCACTAACCAAGACAAGTGGAGTGAAATCAAGATAGAAGTGTGTGTATAAATGACTATCAATTCATCTCCTTTTATACTAAAACGTTGAGCACATGTGGGTTATATTTGATCGCTGGCTGACCTTGACGAATTGTCTTATAACACAAATAAATTCATAACTCCATGAATACTTATTGGAATCGGATGATCTTTAGATCAATCCTACACCTCTCAATGAGAGGGATCTAAGAAAAATATCAACTGCCATAAATAAGATGACCCACATGGAGTTTGGCCCTAGTTGCCAATTTTAACACTCCCTCTCAACTTGGGAGAACTCCATTTGCTGATCCATATGTCCAACTGTACTATCTCTACCATTAGTGCTCTGCACTGCTCTACTTTGCTCTGTTTTGCTCTGCTCCGCTGAACCATGAAGAAGAAGAATTGATCGAGAATATCTCATACCATTCTCTACTGACTCGAAGTCAGTTTTATTGATCCCAGATCAATATCATAAGAGAGTGTCTCAAACCACTCATATTGATCCCAAATCAGTTACATTGATCCCAGATCAATGGAGGTCATCATTGCATAAGGAGTACGGTAGATACAACAATGCATCCATCGATAGTACTACTATGGTCCCTAACCCCATTTCCCTGCTCATTGGCCAAATGAGAGGTACTTCCCATGAGTCCCAGACTGCATGGGTAGGATGCCTCGACAGGAGAACCATTCATCCTGTCCCTGAGTCGCCTCGGGGTATCACAAGAGAAGGCTGAGCCATTCACACTGTACACAACGCACCATTAGGGGAGGGTGAGTCGCCCTATGGTCGCATGTTGCTCTAATAGTACCCCAAGCCCCCCGGAGCTCCCAGAGCTCAATGCATGCAACATGCAAGACCCTCATAAGAAGGTATCTCAACGACTCCAAGTCGTTCGGGAAAGTCACAAATTTGACCTTTCCCCTGGGCTTTGACAGAGTGTCTGCAACCTGTACATCAGTCTCAATGTGATGGAGCCTCCTTGCTCATCGACATACCATATCCCAGATAAGGTAGTATCTGATGTCTATATGCTGGAGCAATCATAGAATATAGGATTCCTCAACAATCGAATCCCCCCTGGTTGACACAGAAGATCACGGTGGTATCCATCATGTGTACAAACAGCTCAATGAGGAGCTTCCACAACTAGGAAACTTCACACAAGGTCATACTCGTAGCTATGTATTCAGTCTCAGTGGTGCTCAAAGCAACTGTCTTCTGCTTCCTGCTCATCCAGGATATCGAGCAGAACCCAAAGGGAATCAGCACCCAGAAGTGCTCTTGAGATCCTCCACACTGTCTGCCTAGTCAACATTCGAGTAATCATGCAGCTTCACATTTCCGGCAGTGTATCTCAATTCATGAGAGATTGTGCCCTGACGATATCTCAAAAGATTCTTGGCACCAATCCAGTGAGGCTCAACCATATATGAGTTCATCATGCTAACTGCAAAACATATGTTCGGACGAAAGTTCACCAAGAACATCAACGCGAATGAGTTTATGAAATTCAAAGGCATTTCCCAAATCTGGTCTGGCATCACTACCATATAACTTCTTAAAGTTAAGATCCTCAAGGTAGTCACAGGCTTGCAGTTTACCATTCCGCATCTGGAATCCAACTCCCTCTTACTTCTGCAAATGAGAGGGTCTGCGCCTATCAAAAATAGGTCATCCTCAGAAGGTGCCGGTATGAGAGGTCTATCATCCACAACCTTCGAGCAATGGTTTGGATCGTCTTTACTCGTAGTGAATCTCAGCTTCATCAGACAACTATCAATCCTCTCATACTACGCCTGAGGTGTTTTGCTTCAAGCCATAGAGGGCTTTCTTCCACCTGCATACATGAGATTCCCAATCATGAATCTCAAGCCCCTGGGGTTGTTCCAAACCTGTGGACCAGCTACATGAAGGGAATGGTCCCCTTGTAAGATTTTCCTTCGGTACATCTCAGACATGTACCTTCATGCTATTTTTGAATTCAGTCATCCCTGTCACCATCTGACTCACATCCAGTAGGGCCCCATATTAAGTAGACCTCCAGTGCTATAGATGAGATGTGACAACTGACATGATCCCAAATGGACCATCCTACAACTTGATACAACCCTAAACTCAAAAGCATCTGTGAAAAATTCCATTTTCAAATACGTACCTTTCCATCGATGAATGCCACACTGAAACCTTTCACTTCCATTTCTGAAATAGTCACCAGGTTCTTCTTGCGATCATGTACACAAAAGAGATTTTTGTAAATGAATCGAGTTACCCTCATTCAATTGAGGGGTAACATTCCCTACACCCTTTCCCAGATAGGTGGCATCGACTCCAAGTATAATCCCACGATTGTTTCCATCTCTACTAAATTAGAGAGATCACCCTTGTATCCGATGAAGTGCCTTGAAGCACTACAATCAATAAGCCAAATTCCCACAGAATCTGAAGGAGAGGGCGAATACAAGATAACGCTTCTTTATCTTATCAGAAACAATATTTGATTCTTCATACCTGGGGTTTCTTGCTTTCTTTGAAGAGACAACTATTTTCTTGATGACCTGCATTACCTGTCATTCCTCCAATCATTGAAGATGTCCCTGGAATGATTGTTATCATCATTAAGTGATGTGTCCCTCCCATTTGGACACTCCTTCGGATAATGGCCGAACTTATTACAAACAAGGCATTTGCCTTTTCGTCCACCCTTAGATCCGGACTTCCCATTGAAGTGATCTTTAGATAGGTCATCAGAAGTTTCCGCTGTGAGATTCTGATAATGTTCTTTGCTTCAATTTCACCCTCGGTGAATTTGAAGAGGGATGAGGAATCCACTGATCCTTTTGTTCTTTCCCAACTGTCTTCGGTGATTTCTCTTTCACTCTTGCGTGGGCTTTGTCTTCACCTCAGCTCTAATACCATGTTAATTTTAGGTATGTTCCATGCTTAGAGCAATTTATTTCAATTTTCACAGTTAGCTCAATATCTTTTCCAGAGTAGCAATCACATCAGCATTAAAGTAAACTGCAGATAGAACATAAACATAAATCGCAGAAGACAAGCCAAGACAAGAGGACACAAGATGTGGCGCTAGCCAGGGACAAACCCCAATGTGGGGAAACCTTTGATCAATTCTTCTTATATGTTATTCAATAGTTCATCACAAAGAGAGAGAGAGAGAGATAGTACATTTACAACAGGAGTCAACACTTTGACTTATTGACTTATCTAGATAAGAGCATAGATCATCTCTATGAAGATGATACATGAGATCAGTTGAAGACATGCTGCTTCAACTGATTCTTCAAGGTGACTCCTTTGTTGATTTGGGGTAGCATCGGATGTGCTCTAGCCACGAAAATTGGTGGACAAGCTAAAGCACATGAGATCTCCAATACCTAGAAATAGTTTGGGCAAATTCTAAACAGTTTGGGAGATATTAAAATAATTAATATTTTTAATGGAGTCCCTAAGTCTAAACTTAGGGAAAATAAAATATTAATGTGAATTAATATAAAACTGTGTTAGAAGGGTCCAAAAGTCATGGATCAAGCCAGACTTAATCTTAGCCGTTGATTAGGGACTTAATCTCAGTCGTTGAATTGTCAACGAGAAAAGTATAAAAGGAGGCTTGAGGGTCACTTGGAGAATACATCGAGTTGACCAAGATTTCGATTTTCTGGGGCAGGGTTTGCTAAGGAAGTCGAAAGAGTGATTAGAGTTGCAGCTAAGGGACAGTGAATACAGAAGTAGAGAGGCAAAGAGGGTACCGAGAGAATCAACGCAGAAGCCGGGAGAGAGGGACACAGAGCCAGCCAGAGGTTCACGCAGAGCCAGCCAGGGCTCAAGCAGAAGCAGCGAAGAGCTGCGCAGTGCCTCAGAGAACCAGCGTGGTTGACGCAATGGGTCTAAGCACTGACGCAATGCCTCCAGAGGCTGACGCAAGGCAAGCCAGGGTGATGTTGGGCAGACACTGGACCAAAAAGGGCTGATGCTAGGGTTTTCGTGGGGCAGATTGGAGCTGGGAGCTATCAGAGTGTTTATCCGGGGTTTCAGCTGAAATATCTTCTTCCGAATAGAGAGGTACTACTGCTGAGATTATTCTCTGTTGGGTGAGCCAGTTTTGGCACCCAAATTGTATTCATAAACTGCATAATAATAAAACCCTCAGATAGCTGCATCGGTTTTCCCGCATTGGGTTTTTCTAGGGACATTGGTCCAAAACAATGTTACTTGGGAGCGGGAGCGGGAGCGACCATTTTCAGAAGCTCCCGGTTTGGGAGCGAATCCGGGAGCGATTTTTTAAAAATATATATTTTTTATATTTTTTAATTTTTGATACATATATGTCAACAAAAACATGTAGAATGATGAATTAGATATAAAAAACATAAAAAAACATAGATTGATCATTGAACCATATCACATCAATCATCTAGAAATTATAATCTTCATCAACCATGTCCACAAGTTAGTAAAATACATATTACAACTGCAACATATTGAGTCTCATGAATCATGATTCATCAAATTCAATCTTAAAGTTTCAACTTCAAGCTTTCAAAATTGAAAATTCAATATATAACATTTATCATCATTGATCACCAAAGTTGTACTTGTAAGCTAAGTTTAACCATTACAAGAAGTAATATCTTAGATATTTCTAAGTCCTAACTTCTAACTGTTAACATGAAATGAAATGTTATAAAATGAAACATGAATAATGAAATGAAATGAAACAACTTTAGTCTTTCACGAAGCATCATATTCATAATTCACTATCATTACCAATGAGTTATAAACTTATAATTGCCAACTTCAAACTTCAAATTTTCATTGTCACAGTCGTATATTGTTTACAAAAAATATCATTATGATATGAAAGAGTCAAGAGTCAAGAGTCAAGGACTCAAGACTCAACAGTTATGAAAACTAATAGAAACTAGAAAAGACAAGTACACTGTAAATCTACATGTGGCCCTTGCCACGAGAGTCTCCAGGAGTATAAGCAGGTCGTGGTGCTCTTCTAGGAGTCTCCCGCACAGACCGACGACTAGAACTAGAAGGCACATGCCCTCCCTGTGAGGGTGTAGATGGAGGTGGCGATAGCAAAGGAACAAGACTCGGACCTCGAGCACTGCTACTGGATGGTGGAGGTGGAGGTGGCATGGCTGCTGCAGCTGCAGTTGCTTCATCTTCATCACTTATAAGTTCCTCTTCCAGTTCTTCAAGATGCACTATACCATCCTCCAAATTGTCATCCTCTGGGTGATTGTCCCAACTTTTATATGTGGGATCCTCATAAGCCCGATCACAGTAATGACTCAACAACCTCAGGTTGTAGTGCACATAAACCAAGCTTTCTGCTCGGTTTCATTGAGTCTGTTTCTTTTCACATTGTGTATGAAGCTGTAGGTGCTCTAACACCTCTCTGCAGAAGAAGTATTCACAACCTGTGATAGAACTTTTTTTGCCAATTTTGGCAAAAGTCCATGGCCGCCATATGTTTCCCACCATGTGAGAGCATCAAATCTGTCTCTGTCTTCCATTGCATGGAAGGTACCAAACAAACCAGTGCCACTGAAGTATTTGCCTATTTCAAGGCACACAGCTGCACATTCCTCCCTGTCAGGTATCAACTTTTCTAATGCTTGCAAATATCCACTAGTTGCCTCTGCATCTAAATGGGGTTTGGTCCTAATCCCACCCCCTAGTGCAGGTTGGCCCAACCAAGATGTAGAGTAGTATTTTGGCGTAAGGATATACACCAAGCAATGTAGTGGAAGATTAAGTCTATTCCACCGTTCATACACACAATCATGAATCAGTTTGTACAAGTCGGGATCTCTGTTATGAACAATATCTTTTATTTGCCCCAACATGGTATCCATCTGCTCATACACCTCGCCAATCACTGGTTTGTCTGTATCTGCAAACCGAATCATGTGATAAATGGGCTTGGTGTAATCCAATACTTGCCTCACACTTGTCCAAAACTGACCATCAAGAGCGGCCTCCTCCACCAGTTCAAAACATTGCCTGTCAGCTGCATTTGTAGCCCTTTCCTTTAATACCTGCCAATGTGGACTTGATACCATTGCTAGCCAATGACTCTCTTACCTTCAAAAGGCGCCTGAAGGTGAGGTAATAGCTACCAAATCTGGTCTTCGCAATCTTCAAGAACTCCAATCTCGAGTGACTGCGGAAAAGGCCATGGGTATTGCTATGATTTGTAATAAATTTTATCATTTGTTTGCCTTTCTTGTACAAATCACCAATCCATTTGTATTGTGCATTTTTGTTCTTGACAACATCATGCATCAAAAGGTTCAATGTGTGAACCAAACATCCAGACCAAAATATGTTGGGGTATTTATCCTCAATAATTTCTCCCGCTGCCTTACAATTAGGAGCATTATTAGTGATGACTTGGATGACATTGTATGGCCCAATACGGTCAATTGTTTCAAGTAATGCTTTTGCAATGTTGATGGCGGTCCCGAACTTGTCTAAGTAATCATGTGTAGTTAGAAAGATGGCACCACTAACAGACACAGCAAAAACACTTATCAATGGCTTGCCTTTTACATTTGTCGATCCATCAGATACAATGGACACCCTATGGTCAGTCCAAGAACTTGTCATTCTATTCAAAGAATGTGATATTTTTGCTTTTTCATGATCAAGTCCAACGGTTCTTGCCTTGTCATACCCAGGGCTCTTGTATCCTTTAGGGGCATCATTTATGGCAGAAACCATTTTGTGCCAATAAGGTGAGCGAAGAACATTGAATGGTATCCCACATGCATAGAGAAACCTGTAAACCTTTGAATCCACATCATTCCTACACCCCTCATCAAGGAAATCTGATATGGTTTTATGCCTCAAACCTGATGACCCTGTGCCTCCATATCCACTGCCTTGGGAGGATGCTGAAGGAGTTCTTTGTGCTTGTGATTGTGAGCTTGGTTCAAAGAAACCCCTTATTTTTTTTATTTGTATTGGGCTTCCTCCTCTTCCCTTATGTATTTGGCTCTATCCGCTTCTGACACCGCTAGACAAGTTTTGATTCCTATTTGTTTGTCTCCATCCCATGGCCTTTTCCCACAAAGGTGTTTTCTGGCACGGGTGTATGAACCTGTGTAATCATTGTTGCAATGGGGCAATGAAATTTAGTGGTTCCACCCCCTCTCCCTGCTTTAGGCCTGTTAACATATTTCCACAATGGGGTTTGGTCTTGTTTAGTTTTTTGAGAGTCATGTTCACCCTCCTCCAGCTCCTCCTCACCATGGTTTTCATCAAATCCACTTTCTCCAGCTTCCTCATCCCCCTCTTCATTTTAGCCCCTCCGTTTCCCACTCTCCAGCACCATAATAACCATAAAAGGGACCAAGAAGAGGAAAATCCCAAGAAATATAGCCAGGTCCATGATGTTTGATATTTGTAGGCTTTTGAATCTACAAATTAATTTAATTTATTTAGATTAATTAATTTAATAATTTTAATTTATTAATTTAATTTAGATTCATGATTTTTTTACTAAATATAGTTAATAAACTAAATTAAACTAACTAAATTACTACCTAACTAAATTAAACTAACTAAACTAACTAAATTACTAAGTTACTTACCTCTTTGCAGGCTTGCTCCTCGCTCCTTTGCTCTTGCTCTCATTCAAGTGATAATGAAATTTTTGTTTGCCCCATTGAGTTTTAAAACATAATTTTTTTTTTAATTGGATTTTTTTTCACGTTCGCGGCTTTTTTTTCCGCCCAGATCGCTCCCGAAGCGAATATTTAACGCTCGGGAGCGATCGCTCCCCAATCGCTCCCGAGCATTAAATTTTTGCTCCGGGAGCGACGCTCCCGATGTCGCTCCCGAAATTGGCAGGGAGCGCAAATTTGTTTATCGGGAGCACGCCCCCAACCCGCTCCCCCCCCCCCGGAGCGCGGATTGGGAGCGGGAGCGAGGGGGGGAGCGCTCCCCCGCAACTCTGGTCTAAAAACAACGGTGTCACTTGTGTGCTTGTTTTGTTTCCTTTAGTTGATGATCTGTAATGTGTTGATCATGTACTTGTATTTATTTTCAGTATTTACATGTTAAATAACTTGTTAATTAATCAGTACAAGTAGACAGAAATAAATCAGAAAGTACATGAAGGGTTTCTAATAGGTTAGACTTAGAAATTCCAACATCCTTCACCTATCATCGTGCTGCATCTCGTCATCATGTTGCACCTCACTGTGTTGCACCATACTACACCCATCATCACAATGTTGTACCTCATGACTGCTGCACCTAATGCTGCACTGCTATCCCATGTGCCATGGTTGAACCATGTTGTCATACAACATGTCTCATGTGCTTGCCACAACTATCCATGTTGTCCATGCTTGCCAGACTACACCATGCTTGCCATGCTGTCCAAGCTTGCCATGTTGCACCATGCCATCCATGCTTGTTGTCCCATTGTGCTACTATTGCACAATGACATGGCAGTCCCATCATTGTTCTGTCTCATCATGCTCCTGTCCCATTGAACATTGTGGCACAATATCATTGTTGTTAGCATTGTTGTCCCATCACGGCTTGTTATCTCAAATATACTTACAACAACCCAACGTTGTTGATATCCCTACAGCAACAGAACATACTTATGTTGCTCCAAATATGTATGTACCATTGCCTAGTTGTCCTAGTTGTACTGTTGCACTATTGTAACTAACATTCATGCCCAAAACACTGTTGTTCTAGGCATATGGCAGCCTTGCTATCTTGCTATCCATGCATCATGGTTCCACAATGCTCCATTGCCTAGCTTTCCACAACACTTTTGTTCCGATGTTGCCTGCACCGCTTTTTATGTGGTGACTGGTTAGGTCATCTGGCAACCCTTACACACCCAGCCAAACAACGCCTAAAATCTGCCCAAATTTGCCCTTAATTAATTCAGTTGTCCTCCAAGGGAAGGTTGTCCCCTTCACTGTAATTTTGGGCAGCCTTCTAGCCCTTAATAATGGCTCTGCCCTCCTCTCATTATAGTGGCATCCTACAACACTTAGAACAAGCCTGCGGCAACCTTTCTAGAGGACTGTTCCACCCTCTATGAGCCCTCAAACAACTCCCTTTCTCCTTGGCCTTCTAGCAAGATACTCAGCCTCCTTTCATCCCTCAGTCTTCCTAAAATAGCTTTAGAACAGCCCTATTTCACCCACGTTGAATTGCTTCTTCTTGTTGCGGCCCTAAGCTTCAAACTTCGGCCTTTCTCCCTACAAGAGCACCCAAACAGCCTCTCTTTCCCACATTGTCTAGGACAGCCTCTTTCTTGGCTACGTAGAGTCCAGTGTGTTGGCTAGGGCGTCTTCTTGGTAGCATAGATACTAGGGCTGTCCTCCTTGTAGCATGAGGGCTTCTCACTTGACTGCGTCCTCTAGATTAGGGCAGCATTCTTCTTCTTGACTGCGGCTAGGGCAGCCTCAATCCTCCAACGTCTAGGGCTTCCACTCCTAGATTTCTCTTCCACTAAAACCCAAGACAAGTGGAGAGAAATCAAGATAGAAGTGTGTGTAGAAATGACTATCAAGTCATCTCCTTTTATACTAAAACGTTGAGCACATGTGGGGTATATTTGGTTGCTGGCCGACCTTGACGAATTGTCTTATAACACAAATAAATTCATAACTCCATGAATACTTATCGGAATCGGATGATCTTTAGATCAATCCTACACCTCTCAATGAGAGGGATCCAAGAAAAATATCAATTGCCATAAATAAGATGACCCACATGGAGTTTGGCCCTAGTTGCCAATTTTAACAGCTACCATGGTCTTTGTTTTTCCAACCTTCTTCATATGCCTTTTGCCTTTTATTGGTTTTTATTTTCTATAATTGCTTGGGGCTCCAAGTAATGAGAGCATAATGTGTAAGATATAGATGTGATTACCCCCTTAAGGTTGGCCAGTTCATCGCCCACCAGGGGTTGGGACAATCATGGGTTGCTTAATGATGCAAGGGGTTCATATATGGGCCCTAGGAACCAGGGTGATGGCCATAATGATAGGGGTAGAGCTCATGTTGGCTTTTGCCCACGTGCTAAATTTGTATTGCCCAACCATATTTTGCATTTTATGGTACATTTCCTGTTGAGAATAGCCAATTTATGCTTTTTACTTTCTTTTTAGCTGCATCAACCTCTGAGGCATCGTTCTAGACCCGACCCAAAGTGTGGACAAGGGCAAGGGGAGGCTAACTCTTTGTGGACCCAATGGACA
This sequence comes from Pinus tabuliformis, assembly GCA_031772625.1. Lineage (NCBI taxonomy): Eukaryota > Viridiplantae > Streptophyta > Pinopsida > Pinales > Pinaceae > Pinus > Pinus tabuliformis. The sequence continues at coordinate 738,149,747 of CM062808.1, forward strand.
AATGTGGACCCAAATGGGAAATATGTGAAAGGGGTTATAATGAGTAGAGGGGAGCGATGTATGTGATATCAGGAAGCGGGACCATGCAACTAAAATCAGGGTTTCCCATGCAGTGCCACTCCTAAAGCTAGTGGTCAATAGAGGAGATCCCACAAGATTAGGATACAAGGTTAACCACCAAGTTAGACAAGGGGACAAGAGTACAAACCAAGCCCATTCTTTCTGCTGAATCCCCCTACTAATCCATGCCTAGATGTGTCCATGATAAGTAAGCAAAGATACCCAATTTCATAATGAAAGCCACACCTTCGGGGTTGGGAGGCCCACCTTTGAACATACGATCATAACAGATGGGCGAGGGCACATAATCGCTAACTCAGGTGGCGTAGATGGTGGCACATCGAGCTATCTGGTGGTTGCAAGGGGTTGTTGGCTATCAGCTGAAGACCATCTAGGAGAAAAATTTCTCCTATGGGTGTCACCCACTAGTGGTGGGTAATATCTAGCTCCAACTGGGACATGATCTCTTTGTAGAGTGCACAGACGTACGCGAACGGGGAGGTCATGAGAATGTCAGCAATCTCTTGGGACTGCAAACATGTTACCTGCACATCAAAGACAAAACACACGGGGCAACATGTTTTTGTGGCATCTTATGATCACCCATGCTTTTGTTAGGCTATAAAAATCAACAAGAAATAAAAAATTTAATTCTAAATGCAATTATAATCTAATCTAGCATGCTAAAATAATATGATATTAGTTCTAATGTGAAAATCAACATGCAATGCATCCTAGTCTAATATGCATATTACATCATACAAATACTAAGTGTAATCATAGACCCAATGCCACCAACATATCATTTAGTCAATATGATAACAACTGCCCCTCTGCTCACTCATGCAATAATCAAAAGGAAAGGGCAGGGATGGCTATAGGGAAGGTCATTAGGGCGGGAGGTGGGAAAATAGAATGACCATGCATGGAGTATCACGAGGGAAGAGGGAACAAAGGGATGTAATCTACTCCATAGGATCCTTTCTTCCAACCAAAAGATAGAGATATCAACAATCAAGCTCATAAACCTCTGATGGATGGCAACCTCAGGCATATCATCCCCATCATGGTCCTTATCATTCATATCGTGCTTTATGGCCACCCTAGGGTCATGATTGGACGGAAAGGGAGACTGATGACATGGGGAGACACAACAAGCGGGTTGCTCATGATGATCATATTCAAGCAAGAGAAAGGATTCTTTATTACAAGAGGGGTCGAGGAAAGGGTCCATATGCAACTCAACTACAACCCTAGGATTGTGAAGAGAGACAAGGGTCCTATTGATATCCTCATCGTCGGTGTCATAGATAGGGACCTTGTCAAAATGATTCCTATGAACCTCCCATTTCCCTTCTTCAATATGTAAATAATCACTTATATCAATGTTTGAAGGGGTTACGGGGTCACCTTTTCCAAGGTCTTCAAAGAGTGGATTATCAAAAATAGTATCCTCGGAAAAGGTAGGGTTAACCTCAACTTCACTTTCCATAGACTCATCCTCCCTATCACACGTGTTCTGAATATTATCTTCATCAACTTTTTTGTTGTGTGGACCAAGGGAAGACCCTCCATCCTGCTCATCTAGATTCCCAAGGTCATCATGATGCTTGATGAAGGCTTCCTTTTGAATGTTTAGTGAAGGGCATACTTGAAAATGTCTAAGAAATCCATCAAATAATTCCTCAATAGATGAGATGCTCCTAGGTTCGTGATTATGCAACCATGAATTATGACCATGGAGGGATCTCATGAACAACAGTATAAGTACATCCTGGTGTACCACTTTCATCTTTGAAGTATGCACGATAAATATTTCTACATGATCAATTGTAGAGATTGGATCAACATCAAACATGGGCACCCCATGTACCATCCTCCCTGTGACATGATTAGGGTGCCCAGGGATACTAGTGATGTCCAAAGTGTGAAAAATCATCAAAGAAAGGCATCTTATTGAGATATACATGCAAATTATGTAGGAGTCGCTAGGATCAATTTAGAGGTGCCTAGAGAAATGCTTGCTCCACCCTACAAGCATTGACCTTAAAGTTCAATGAAGAACTAGGGATTCATTCTTCTAATGGAGTCACCAAGAATGATATATCAATGAAGTCATAAGGGTAACAAGACACACGTCTCATTTCCCCAGCAACGGCGCCAAAAATGTTACCACTCAATCTGGCAAGGGCCCTAGGAGGGAATCCTAAGGGACGACTATTGGACCAAATGACAACAACGGGGCAAGGACCCACTGTCACCTCAATTGATGTCCCCTGCTCTTTACGGACTTTCACCAATGGGAGGAGTCCCAGTATGGAGGAAATCACTTAAATGATAGGATCAATGGCAAGGTATAACATGATTTCCTAGGCCCATTCATAGGAGAGGCTCAATTAATGGTTCAAACAACTAAAGAAAAGCTTAAAGGCTCCCCAAGAAAGACCTATGAAGGATGACCTCAGGCTTAGGAATATTCAAAAATGATGAATGCCTAAAATCAAAACTTCCAAAATCCCTCACTTGTGATTGATTCGTTTATACTAGAGTTCAAAGTGAAGCAAGGATGGTTCATTAAATGGAAAGATTCAATTAAAGTGTGAGCTTTGGGAGAAGCTAGGGTGACTTTCCACGAAAAACCCCTTGAGAGAAATACTATAAGAGACCAAGGGTTGATAGATATACCATGGTAAAGGCTCACCCAATAATCACCTATAGTTAAGTTAAAAGGTTTTGAATGATGAAATGCAAGGTGTAAATCTTAAAGAAATCCCCAAGTCAAAGAAGCTTCAAGGGTTCCCTCTTGGTGTGATACCTAGGGCATCAATTTATTTGAAATTCCACCATCGGAATTCTCTTAAAACTAGAGGATGCCTAGAGGAGACATAAATGAAGAAACTTGTCTGGCCAAAATCCTAAAATTCCTCCTCCCTAAAATTTCACACCAAGCCCTAGAAAATCTTCTTATCCTTAGGGAACGAAGAAAAGAGGTGAAAGAATAATATTTCATAAAGTTAATGTGATCACCAAGGATCTAGGACCAGTGCCGGGCTATTGGTAAGATTGGAGTCAAAATGATTAAGATTTAGGAACTTCACTCTTTAAGGAGGCTTAAAGAAGCTACTACACTCTTTGTGGATGCAGCTTCACTACAACTTTAGACTTTTATACTTCGATATGCAATATTTGATGGAGTTTCAAGGTAAAAGGTGCACAACCTACCCCTAGGAAAATTCGTTCTTCTTGCCAAGATGAATAACATATGCAACAAGCCAAGATTACAAGTGTTTCGTAAATTTGCATTAATTTTTAGGGCACAAGTAAAATCATGACATGAATTCTATACGTTATACATTAAAAATTATGAAATTCGCATGAAAAGAGCACTTAGATGACAAAACAAGTATATCCATCCATAAACTTGCCCAATAGAAGCTCCAAAAGAGATAACGAAAATATTCCACACATCAAAATGCATTTATTCATCCAAATCATTCCACAAATTGCAGGTCCAAAATCTTTAGAAAGATATATCCCAAATCCAAGTGATGATGAGAGATCAAATGATCCTCTCTTATATTTATATGATCCTCCAAGGTATTAAAGTGAAGCCACTGTCGAAAGCATAGAAGTGTGGTTTGAACAAGCGGCCATTGGGAGTTGAAATAAGGTAAGGACGGAGCCGCATAGGCCTGATGCTAAGCTATAAAGAGGGTTGCAGAGGTCTTGCAGCTTAAAAGGGGAATTAAGAAAAGGTGCATTTGCATCAAGTGGTATGAAAGCTGACCCTGTATCTACTTCAGGAACAGGAGCAATCATGCCTCCCAGAGTTGATCGAGGCGTTGGACAAGGCATAAGAGGAGAAAGACAAAGGCCAACTGCTAATAGAGAAGTATTGCATGTGATGTAGCGATTGAAGGCAAGAATGGCTGCAATGGAGACCGGTTTGCAGAGAGAACCAAAAGCGGGAGATGTGAACCCAGAAGAGGAAGAATCTTTAGAAGAAGTAGTAGAACTTGCAGAAGCTAAAGTGTTGAAAGCAGTTTTGGGATCTATTATGAAACCCAAACCAGATTTGTCTTCTTATAAGGCAACATGAATCCAGAGGAGCTTATTGACTGGATCACAAAGATGGATAAATTCTTTGAGTATGAAGAGATGGATGAAGAGAGAAAAGTTAAGTTTGTTGTAACTAAGCTAAAGGGTCATGCAGCTCTCTAGTGGGATGGTGTACAACAAAGAGAAGGAGAAAGAACAAGAAGAAGATTAAAATATGGGACAGGATGGTGGCGAAACTCAAAGGTAAGTTTTTGTCGAAAGATTATCAGCTTACCTTGTTCAGGAGCATGCAGAATCTTAGGTAGAGAGCTATGATAGTCAGAGAGTACATAGAAGAATTCTATAAAGTGAACATCAGGGCAGGATATGTAGAGGATTCTACAAAGAAGACAATAAGATACATAAATGGCCTTAGACTGGAGATACAAGATGAGATTAGTGTACTGTCACCTAAAACAGTGGAGGAGGCATATCAGTTGGCTTTGAAAGATGAAGAAAAACTTAAAAGGAAGAAAGTTGGTACAGTTAAGAGTGTTGCTAAGGGAAGAAGGAAGCAAACAAACTGAAGGAGATCTACTACACCAAGAGATGGAGCTAGTAGCTCGAGGCCACAACAACAGCAAGAGGGAGAATCCAGGGGTCGAAGATTCTTTTCCAGAGGACGAGGAAGAGGCAGAGGGAGAGAGGTTCATTGCTACAGGTGTGGCAAGCTTGGACACATGGCGTATGATTTCCCGGAGAACAGAGAGACAGGCCAAAGGAACATTGTTTCCGCTCCAACAGAGGAAGAGAAAGCAAAGGTGCAGGAAGTTGAGAATGTGCCAGAGACAGGAGAGGCCTTGATGATGAAGAAAGCATTAATTAAGCAAGAGAAAGAAGTTGTTGAGCTAGTCCAAAGGAGAGCCTTATTCCAAACTGTTGGAAAAGTTCAAGGGAAGTGTTGCAACATGGTGATTGACAGTGTTTGTACAGACAACCTGATGTCTACAGAGGTTGTAGAAAAACTGATGTTGAAAAAGCAAAAACATCCAACACCCTATAAGGTGTCTTGGCTGCAGAAAGGACATCAAATTTTGGTGAATGAGCAGTGTGAGATAGAGCTTCAGATTGGCAACTACAAGGATAAGATTTTGTGTGATGTGATGTTGATGGACATATGTCATATTTTGTTGGGTAGGTCGTGGCAGTTTGACAGAAGTGTTGTACATGATGGTAAGAAGAATAGCTATAAGTTTCAGAAGGACTACAAGAAGGACTTTTGAATTTAGTGATCCTAAATATTTGTTGATGGGTGAGAAAGAGTTTTTACAGCAGTTGAAGACAGAGGAGGTAAATTTTGCTATTATTTGCAAACCTAGAGTAGTTCTTACTTCCACTACTATTTCTGATTTTCCTTTAGAGATTCAAGAATTGTTGGAGGAACACCATGACATTGTTGTGGATGATTTTCCAAATGAACTACCACCTATAAGGAGTATCAGTCATCATATCGATTTGATACCAGGAGCAAGTTTGCCCAATAAATTTTCTTATCGCATGACACCTAGAGAGAATGAAGAAGTCAGGAAACAAGTGCAAGAGTTGTTGGATAAAGGCTTGATTCAAGAAAGTTTTAGTATATGTGCAATGCCTACAGTATTGAGCCCAAAGAACAATGGTGGATGGTGCATGTGTACAGACTCCAGAGCTTTGAATAATATCACAATCAAGTATCGTTTTCCCTTACCACGTATTGATGATTTATTGGATTGTTTAAGTGGTGCCAGTTGGTTTTCAAAAATTGATTTGAAAAGTGGATATCATCAAATTAGAATCAGAGAGGGAGATGAGTGGAAAACTACCTTTAAAACTAATGAAGGATTGTATGAATGGATGGTTATGCCATTTGGATTGTCCAATGCACCCAGTACATTCATGAGACTGATGAATGAGGTATTGAAAGAATTCATAGGAAAATTTGTAATTGTTTACCTGGATGACATCTTAGTTTACAATCAGTCAAAGGAGGAACATCTGCGACATTTAAGGTATGCATTGAAGAGATTACAGCAGGAAAAGTTACTTATAAATTTGAAGAAGTGTTCCTTTTTAAAGTCAGATCTTGTATATTTAGGATTTTTTATTTCTAGAGAAGGGTTGAAGATGGATCCAGGAAAGTTAAAGGCTATTGCTAAATGGACCTCTCCCAGAACTATTTTTGAAGTCAGAAGTTTTCATGGTTTGGCGAGTTTTTACAGGAAATTCATTATAACTTTAGTAAAATGAGCGCACCAATTGTGGAGACAATTAAGAAGAACCAACAGACATTTCAGTGGACTGTTGAATCTGAGATGGGTTTCCAAATGTTAAAGAAGATTATAGAGCAGTCAGTCCTTGTTCTTCTATATTTTAATAAGCCTTTCCAAGTGAAACATGATGCTACTAATGATGCAGTTGGAGCGGTACTCAGCGAAGAGGACAAACCCATTGCTTATTACAATGAGAAATTAAATGAGGCTAGAAGGAAGTATACAACCTATGACAAGGAATTTTATGTAGTGGTTCAAGCTCTTAAGAAATGGAGGCATTATTTATTATCTAGGGAGTTTATTTTATATACTAATAATCATGCCCTCCAATATATTATGCAACAGCCTAAACTGAACCAAAAACACATTAAGTGGGTCGAGTACTTGCAAATTTTTACATTTGTTTTAAAGCACATAAATGGACAGTCTAATAAAATTGTAGATGCTTTGAGAAAGAGGTAGTTATTGTTGCAGGAAAGTCAAATTCAGGTGTTGGGATTTGATTTTATGAAGGAATTGTATGAGAAGGATGCAGATTTCAAAGAAGCTTTTGAAGCTTGTAAGAATCTAGCTTCTCAAAATCGAAGCCCATGGCTTGACTATATGATCCAAGATGGATTTCTCTTTAAGAACAACCAATTGTGTATTCCCAATTGTTCCATGAGGGAGAATTTAATTAAGGAAAAACATAGTGGAGGTCTTGGAGGAAATTTCTAACAAAATAAGACATATGATTTGCTGAAAATACATTATTATTGGCCAAAGTTGAGAGTTGATGTACAAAGATTTGTTAGTAAGTGAAAAATTTGTCAATATGCCAAAGGAAGAAGTCAAAACACTAGACTGTATACCCCATTTCCAATTCTAGAGAGGCCTTGGGACTCGATGAGTATGGATTTTGTTTTAGGACTACCAAGAACTCAGAAAGGTAATGATTCTATCTTTGTGGTTGTAAATAGATTTTCAAAAATGGCTCATTTTATTCCCTGTGCTAAGACTAGTGATGCTAGCCATGTTGCTAATCTATTCTTTAAAGAAGTGGTAAGACTACATGGAATTCCCAAGAGTATTGTTTCAGATCGAGATACTAGGTTCTTGGGACATTTCTGGAGGACATTGTGGAAGAAATTTGGCACATAATTGAATTTTAGCTTAGCATATCACCCACAGACTAATGGTCAGACTGAAGTAGTGAATAGAAGTTTGGGAAATATTTTACGCAATTTGATTGGAGATCATCCTAAACAGTGGGATCAAATTTTAGCACAAGTTGAATATGCATACAATGACACTCCAAATAGAAGTACTGGACAAAGCCCTTTCCAGATTGTGTATGGAATAAACCCAAGAGGAGTGCATGAGCTCAGAAATTTAGGAAGAACAAAGTAGAGAATTGCGGCAAGAGAAGACTTTGCTATAATTATACCGGAAATCCATGACCAAGTAAAGTAGAAACTTCATGATAGCAGTCTTAAATGCAAGAGCATAGCAAATCTTAGCAGAAGGGAACAAAATTTTGAAGTAGGAGATTTAGTACTCGCACATTTGAGAAAAGAAAGATTTCCAAAGGGCGAGTCCAACAAATTAAAATTCAAAAAAATAGGACCTTGCAAGATCTTGAAGAAATTCTCTACTAATGCTTATGAACCTGAATTGCCCCATGGAGTTGGAATTTCACCAATATTAAATGTAATGGATTTATACAAGTATGATCCTAAGACAAAATAGCCGACAAGTAATAATTAAAAGCGGCAACTAGTACAGGGGGAGAAGCAGTTTCCAGTAGCTGAACCTTTGCAGCCTAAAAATATTTTAGACAAGAGATTGATCAAGAAAACCAAGGACAAAGAATATTTTGAATACTTGGTAAAGTGGAAAATACTTCCAGTTTCAAATGCAACTTGTATGACTCCCATACTCATACAGAGAAGGGGCAAATTTGGTTGAAGAACTCATGGACAGGAGTTCATGAAATCATTGTTCCTTAGGAGTATGATGCAGTGGCATCTGTAATTTTCATTGACTGAGAGGTCAAAATCATTTACTAGAGGAGTTGGTTAGGAGAAGATTTATTCTAGATTGTTATGTAATTTGTTTAATTAGGCAAATTGTTGCAAATTTGTTGTAGTTTGTTTAATTTTCCCTAAATTGGTCCTTAGATCCTATATTCATGGATCTAGATCAACTCCTCATGTAATCTTTATATTTCTTGGATTTTAATAAAAATGGACGAGTGGGTGTGGTGCAAAAGTTTTTTTCCGATAACCAATTCTTCTACAATGTTTTTTTATGATCGATGAACAGTCCCATTTGTAATAGCAATGTATTTTATTGACAGGGCAAGATGATATATATATATATATATATATATATATATAGGACTAGATTGCAGGAGGGTCGCAGAGAGGCATTAACAAAGGAGCCTAGCCACTATAGAGAACAAGTGAAGGACTTAACATTTTTCATTCCCCGCAGAGATATGTCACTGGACGGTCCAACATTTGACAGAAGCCGACAATTCACAGTGGACCGTGTGACAGTTGTTACCCTGACGATTTTATTAAGTACTCAACTGAATACGTTAGGTTGTTTTGAATGGGTGGGTCCTGCCTGGAGGTTTTCACCTCAGTGGCTCATTGCAGCCTCTCTTCCCAGTGAGTCGGCTTTGTAAAATGACCCAAAATTTTAACTTTAGGTCCCGCCCAAAGGGCTTACCCCGGCGGTCTTTGCAAGTGACCTTTCCCATTGCACCAAGATATATAAAGAGGCTCGAAGAAATTTAGCAGAGGCTTGATTGGGCCCCGCCCAGAGGTCTCTTCCCAGCAGATTTTGGTAGTCACATTTTTTTTTAACCAGGCTTGAGATTGCAGGCTCACGTGGCATCGGCTGTGTGTTGATTAAGTTGAAGCCACTACCGTAAGTATAGAAGTGTGGTTTGAATAAGAGGCCACCGGGAGTTGAAATAGAGTATGGACAAAGCTGAGTAGGCCCGATCCTAAGCTATAAAGAGGACTGTGGAGGTCCTACAGCATAAAGGGGGAACTAGAAAAGGCACATTTTCATCAAAGATTGACCGTAGTTACAAAAATCAACACTCCCTCTTAACTAGGGAGGTATTCATAACGACTATCTAGATGGTCTCATGTTGACATAATTTCTCTATGAAAAGGTTATAACAAATCAACATCAATCTTGTCAGCATCTCTGACATCATCAGCATCATCTCGTCAACATCCACTAGTTGGAATCTCTAACACACTATCAGCGTCAACTAGTAGGCGTCCCTAACATCAACATCATCATCTAACCATCAACATCCACTAGTTTTGATATCCTAGTCGATACCTAACCCATGGCATGCCATCAACATCTCAAGACATACTCTCTCAGAGTTGTAGGGACCTTCCCTATGACATCCAATTATAATTATTATTATTAATATTTTTTTTTACAAATCAAAGTAGTGATCAAGTTACCAGTTACAGGGAGCAGTTCATATTTAAGTTATGATATTATAATAATGAGTAAATAAGCATTATGATCAATTAGTCATTGTTAGCCATGCCCATTATGAAGTTACGCACTACTTAAAATTACATCAACACTAAAAGCACATAACTTGAGATGCATACATCAATAGTCATAATTTGCAATTCGACCATCATGACATTTACATTTACAATATGGTCATTATAAATAGATCATTAATCATATAACATAATTTATGAATACACAGTGTATTGTTCACCAAGGAGTGGAGTTTGGATTCTCATACTTGTTTCCACTTCTATTGATTTGGGGTAGCATCAGATGTGATCTAGGCCTCAAATTTTGTAGGGAGGCTTGGGCACATGCATTCCAAAGAACCCATAAACCGTTTTGGGAAATTCCACCCAGAGACGATTATATTAAAATAATTAATATTTTTAATGGGGTTCCTAATTCTAAACTTAGGAAAATTAAAATATTAATGGGTATTAATCCAATTGTGGGTGTAACTTCTAAAAAAAAACGGAGATCAAGTCAAAACGATCTGAGCCTTTGATTAGGAGTTAATCTAGGTGGTTGGTTGTCCAACAGGAAGATATAAAAAGAGGCTTGAGGGTCATTTGGAAAATACACCAAGAGAGATCAAGAAATAGATTTTCTTAAGTGAGAAGTTCTCAGGAGGAAAATTCGATTAAGGAGATTTCTTGCAACAGAGGGGCAAGGATAGCTTCTGAAGAGAGAGTGATTTTCTCAGTCGAAGAATCATTAGCAGAGAGAGATGGAGAGTAATCCAACAGTAGCAGCGCTGAGACAAAGGGGCTAATGTAGAGGCAGTGCAAAAGGTAGTGAGGAGTTTGAAATTTACAGAGGGAATTCGATATTCAGACGCCGGGAGCCGAGGTGTGCACTGGGAGGCAAAAATCGAATCTCCTGAGCAGCAAATCGACCAGCCAGAGGATTGATGCAGTTCCCAAAGAGCTTGATGTTGGACTGATGCAGATACAGCGCAAAGCCAAAAGCCAAAAAAATCGGGGGCAATCAGTTTGGGGTTGGATCAGCCAGGATTCCTAGTGATAGTGTGAGGTAACCTCAATTCTTTCTGCCAGTATTTCTCTCTGTAACTGAATAAACCTATGAGGTATTCAGAGATGTGCCAGTATTTCTCTCTGTAACTGAATAAACCTGTGAGGTATTCAGAGATGTATTCAAAATTTGTTGTTGCTTAATAATAATAAACCCTCAGAGCTACTGCACCGGTTTTCCCGCATTGGGGCTTTTCGGGGACTTTTGTCCAAAAATAACGGTGTCCTATGTGTTTGTATTTCCTTGCTCAATTTCTATGTTTCAGAATCATATTTAATTTGGTGTAGGTTGCTTCAGTAATTTGCTTCAATATTTCAAAAAGAAATTTGAAATAAGTTTGTAATGTAATTTACGATCTAGGTGAAGTAGATTCAGTTGTTGCAGTATGATTCCAGAGATTGTTAGATCTAGGAATTTTCACATGGTATCAAAGCCTTTGATGTGAAACAGGAAGAGCAGATCTAACACTCAAGCAAGGGCCAACTTGCCGCAACATGCAGCAATTTGAATCCCTTGAGGATTGCGCAGTTCTAGCTAGGAGGGCTATATTTTCAAGGTTGTCTCTCTCTGAGTGAGTCGACAAAGAGGTAAGATTGTCGGATCGAGAATTTTCAAGGTAGAGGGAGCCACGCAGAGCCTCGGGGCGAAGCTAAAGGGACGCAGTTTTCTGCAAGCTGAGTGCTAGGGAGAAAAGTCATCGAAAGAAGGAAGCAAATCGCATAGTGAGGGAATACTTCCTCAATGGTTTCTTGTCGAGGAAATCAATATTTCTCATTTGCTGGGCAGCAGAGGAGCAATAGACTTACCAGCTCCATCAGGGAGTATGTAAGCCAGCCTAGAAGCTACACAGTAGGGAGAAAGAGGGACTTGTTCGACATTTTTCGGAGGATATGGAAACTAGTGGCTTGAGGGATCAGGACAGGTTGGACGGAGCATCCAACTACGTCATCTGGAAGGCTAGAATGTCTTTCCTTCTAGATGAGCATGCCCTCAAGGCGTACGTCGACAGTGTGGTGGATGAACCTGCAGATTTAGATCCGCTAAAGAAGTACAAGGCTGAGATGGCAAAGGCTAAGAGGATGATCTTGGATGGAGTCAAGGATCACGTGGTGTGCCATGTTGCTAGCAAAGAAACTGCTAAGGAGATGTGGGATGCCTTGGCCATGTTGTATCAAGGATCTTCCGAGCAGCGGAAGATGTACTTAGAGCAGAAGTTGAGATCTGCTCAAATGCAAAAGGGAGAACGTGTGGATCCATTCCTCACGAAGCTGAAGGAGACCCATGATGAGTTGTTGGTTGTGGGGCATACACCTCAGAATTCAGAGTTAGTTAGACTTGCCCTAAATTCTATCTCAGATGAGTGGCAAGTCTTTGTCCAGAGTATCCTAGGTAGAGCAGCATTGCCTAATTGGGATGAGATGTGGGCAACTCTAAAACAAGAGGATCTGAGGAGAGCCCTGGTCTAGGTCAAACTTGACGGAAGCAACAGCAGCAGTGGGTTGAAGCCCAAGGGAGAGGAGGAGAATGTAGCCCTTGCATCGAAGGGGCAGCAAGGACAATAGAGACGAAAGAAGGACGTCTCCAAGGTGAAGTGTTTCAGATGTGGCGAGATGGGCCACTATGCATCCTAGTGTCCTTTGAAGAAAAAGGACAAGGATGAGAAGCACGATCCTAAGGTTGTCGCCACAAAGATCGAACAGGAGGAGGAGTTCACCGTGATAGACAAGATACCTCCAAGAGGGAGGTGGGCTAATTTAGAGTTGTAGTTCGAAAGAGATACATATGGGCAGGATCCTTGAGAAGTCCACCTCTTGGATCAATACCTTGCTATAGGAGCCCAGTTTTGTAGTAGCAGGATGGACTAGTGTCAGATGGTGCAGAGGAGTGTTAAGGAGACAGTTGTAGAGGCTAGGGGCGCTAGAATCTGAGAAGCGCAAAGTAGATAGCAATGCAGATGACACAGAGCAAAGGTCAGCAGCAGCGCAGTAGATTCAGAGGGTCAACGCAAAGACTAGTAGCAGTCAGTTCCAGCAATCACGTGGTATCATACTAAACACGGTTAGTTTAGTAATTTTGTATGTTTTTCAATTGCTTCTCTCAGCAACTGAGTTGCAGTACAGATGCAATGTTAGCAGTGGCACTGCTAGCAGCATAACAAATGCAGCATTTGAGAGGGATTTGTAGTACAGATGTAGCATTGGTAGTGGTAGTGTCAACGGTAGCAGTACAGTTGTAGTAGCAATGCAGTAGTTGGTGGATAGCATGTCAAACATCAGCAGCGCAGAGGATGATGCTTCAAAGTCAGAGCAATATGAAGCAGTATATTGCTAGAGCACATTCCTTGCTAAGAGGGAGTGTTGATTTGGGGCAGAATCGAAAGTGCTCTAGGCCTCAAATTTTGTAGGGAGGCTTGGGCACATGCTTTCCAAAGAACCCATAAACCGTTTTGGGAAATTCCACCCAGAGACAATTATATTAAAATAATTAATATTTTTAATAGGGTTCCTAAGTCTAAACTTAGGAAAATTAAAATAATAATGGGTATTAATCTAATTGTGGGTATTGTGAAAATTTCTTAATCTACACATTAGAAATCCTACTGCAATCACTGGTTTATCATCTCCTACTTTTTCATTACATCCAACAAGTTATTTAATTATTTTAAACAGCGATGAAAACACTACTGCAGACTACACATACATGCATATCATGAACTAAAATAAAATGAGACAATCACACAAGGGACACCGTTATTTTTGGACAATCGTCCCCGGAAAAACCCAATGTGAGAAAACCGGTGCAACAACTCTAAGGGTTTTATTATTAAGCAGTAGTTATGAATACACTCTGGATGCCCTCGCGGCTATCCAGTTATAGAGAAAAATACTGGCAGAAAACTAAGTGAGATTACCTCACTTTACCCGGCAAATATCTCTCCGTTTCGGCAACTGGATTGATCGTCCCCGGCTACAACTGTGCTGCCCCTACGCAGTAGCTGCGTGGGCCTGCATAGAGCACACTGGGACATTGTGTCAACACTGCGCTGCCTCCTCTGCCTCTTGAAGCTCTGATGTTAGCCTTTTTGGCTGATTCTACTGCTCCCCAAGTTGAATTCAAATTTCTGTTAGAGGGTGGCTCTTCCCTTTCACTGGAAATGTGTGGGCCCTTCCTGGCCCAACGCCAACCTCATAGGGTCTGCAATGCCTCCTCTGGCGTCTCTCTGCCTCTCTCTGCTATGTATTTGAGGTCTCGAAGAAGATCCTCCAACCTCAAATATCCCTGCCCCTCTGCTACAACAGATCACTTGTTCGATTTTCTCAGCAAATCTCGCCCCAGAAAAATCGAACTCTTTGATCATTCAAGTGTATCTCCAACTAACCCTCAAGCCTCCTCTTATACTTTTTCTGTTGATGAATCAACGACTGAGATTAAGTCCCTAATCAATGGCTAAGATTAAAACAAGCTTGATCCTCGTCACTTAGAAGTTTCTCACCCATATTCTTATTAATACCCATTAATATTTTTATTTTCCTAATTTTTGACTTAGGAAACCATTAAAGATATTAATTATTTTAATAACTCCTCATTCGGGTGGAATTTCTCCAAACGATTTCTGGGTTCTGGAGATCTCATGTGTTCTAGCCCCTCCACAAAATTTCAGAGCTAGAGCACATCTGATGCTACCCAAAATCAACACTCCCTCTTAGCGAGGAATGTGCTCTAGCAATACTTCCCCATAGAAGCATTACACTGATCCACTACATCGGTCCTCTGTGTTGCTGATGCTCGACCTGATTCCCTTCATCCACTACTGCTGCTTCCTGTACTACTACCCATGACTCTGTCACTACCACTGCTACATCTGTACTACAACTCCCTCTCAAAAATGTTGCCTCATGCTGCCTATAGCACTGCCACTGCTAACTGTTGCACTGCAACTCAATTACTGAGAAGTAAGTAACTGAAACCTCATCCAAACACTGACATGTTGGTCAGTCTAGATGCCTCGTGATGCTGAAGCTACCTCTGCTGCTAATCTGTGTTGACCCTCTGCTGCTACTACGTTGTTGCAAACTGCTTTGTGCCTCTTGCACTACTACAACATCTACTACACTACCTTGGACTTTGGCACTCTAGAAATGCCACTGTCGCTCCATCACACTTCGCTCCAACCGACACCCGTCATTATGCTACTGCCATTAAGGGCTCCCGTAGCCGTATGTGATCCAAGAGTTTGGGTGCCTCAAGGATCCTTCCCCTTTTTCGTAACTCTTTCGAACTACAGCTCTAAATCTCCCCACCTCCCTCTTAGAGATGCGGTTACCATCTCTGCGAAATGTATGTCAAATTGGTTCTCTTCTCCCTCCTTTGCTGCTAATCCAGCAAGACTTGCATCTGGATTTCTTTGGCTCTAGAAATCCTCTAAGGAACAAGCTCCTCTAGACTCCCTCTAAGTCCTGATTTCCTTCACGAAAATCCTCCAACCAAATGTCGAATCACTCCTTTCCAATCCTCCTTTGCTGCTGCAACACGGATCTAGATTTCTTTGGCTAGAAATCTGTCAAGGCAGTGATTCCTTCTACCTTGCCTCTATCTCCACAAACATTGTCTTGCACCAACAAAAACAGCGTCCCACTAGCTCCTCAAATCGAATCGAATCTGCTCCTCCATCCCCAGCAACTGGTTGATTCGAACCTTTCAAGCTCTACGTTGGCCCAGAGCGCTGACATAGTCACTGTGTGGGCTCCTCTCTGGCTCTGTGTTACCCTCTGCAGCTAAGTTGCAGGAAACGCTGGCAAGGGAGGAGTTTCCGTACGGAAACAGAAACGAAATGCGGAAACGCGTATAGTACGGCCCAGAAACGCATTTCTGGCCATACTGGCACGTTTCTCGAGGTGGAAATGTGGCCAATACGGCCGGAAATGCATTTCTAGCCATATGACGCCATTTCCACATGCAACTTGACTTTTTTTTATTTTTTTTAATTAATTTGTCTTCTAATTTTTAATTAGGTTTTTCTAATGCCTTCTAGTTGCTTCTAGATGCCTGTCTAAAGTTATAAAAGTGAACTTTTGCCCTAGTGTTGATATGCAGTTCATCGGGAAGTTTGAGGCATATGCAGTTCATGGTAATGTTAAATTCTTAAAGTAAAAGTGAAATTCTCCTTTATTTTTCATTTTCATCCTTTTACTTAAATTTTTAACATTACCATGAAATGACTCAGGATGTTTGAGAGTGGTTTCGCGCTCATTGGATTTCATATGGAGAAAGTAGAATTTTAGATCTCACTCAAAATCCAGCAGACTTATTTGTTTTTCAGGATTTCAGGATTGGGGGGTTGCAATGTTTCCATTGGATTTTATCATGTACTAGGGTATGGAACTTGTATTTAATCAAGAGAACCAAGCCCTCTATGTAGGGGAGACTCCCAATAATCAAGAGCATGTAGGGTACTAGGGTATGAAACTTGTATTTAATCAAGAGCACTAAGGTTGTTCGACTATGTAGGAGGAGACTTCCCATCAAGCACGAGACAAGAAATTAGAAATTTCTCGTGGCTGATTTTGGATATTTCTATTTTTATTATGTGATCATTCATGAGTAAATGTGATGTAAATTTAGAGACTTATAGTTTATGCATTGACAATTGAAAATTTTATCATAATGTAATAAATTAGAATGTATCATATATGCTTTATGATTGCACATATTTCTTAAATGTCCTAGATAGATATATATATATATATATATTCGCATTTCCCAGTTTCCAAAATTTGGGGGGTCACGTTTCGTACCTGTGCCGGTTTCGAAAACTCGTACCCATTTCCCCGTTTCGTGCAACATTTCTCTGTAGGCTTGAAATGCTGATGCAGGCACTGCATGAGCCTCTACGTCACTCCTCTGGCTTTGCGTCACTCTTGTAGCTGCTCCTTTGCCTCTGAAACAATGTTGTCACTTGGGACAGTTGGTTCTCTGCAGCAAATTATCTGGATCTCTTGGTTGGTGTCTTCAATCTCCTATGATCTGCAATGCTCTGATACCATGTGAAAATTTCTGAATCTACACATCAGAAATCCTATTGCAATCACTGGTTTATCATCTCCTACTTGTTCATTACATCCAACAAGTTATTTAATAATTTTAAACAACGATGAAAATACTATTGCAGACTACACATACATGCAGATCATGAACTGAAATAAAATGAGACAATCACACAAGCGACACCGTTATTTTTGGACAATCATCCCCAGAAAAACCCAATGCGGGAAAATCAGTGCAGCGACCTTGAGGGTTTTATTATTAAGCAGTAGCTCTAAATACACTCTGGATGCCCTCGCAGCTATCCAGTTACAGAGAAAAATATACTGGCAGAAACCTAAGTGAGATTACCTCACTTCACCCGCAAAAAATCTCTTCGTTTCGGCAACTGGACTGATCATCCCTAGCTACAACTGTGCTTCCCCTACGCAGTAGCTGTGTGGGCCTGCGTGGAGCACAATGGGACACTGTGTCAGCATTGTGCGGCCTCCTCTGCCTCCTAAAGCTCTAACATCAGCCTTTCTGGTTGATTATGTTGCTCCCCAGTCCTAATTTGGATTTCTGCTGGAGGGTGGCTCTTCCCTTTCGCTGGAAATGCGTGGGCCCTTCCTGGCCCGGCGTCAACCTCACAGAGTTTGTGCTGCCTCTTCTGGTGTCTCTTTGCCTCTCTCTGCTGTGTATTTGAGGTCTCAGTCAGATCCTATGACCTCAATTATCCCTACCCCTCTGCTGCAACAGATCACTTGTTCGATTTTCTCAGCAAACCTCGCCCCAAAAAAATCGAACTCTTTGATCTCTCAAGTGTATCTCCCACTGACCCTCAAGCCTCCTCTTATACTTTTCCTGTTGATGAATCAACGACTGAGATTAAGTCCCTAATCAACGGCTAAGATTAAAATGGACTTGATCCTCCTCACTTAGAAGTTTCTCACCCATATTCTTATTAATACCCATTAATATTTTTATTTTCCTAAGTTTTGACTTAGGAACCCATTAAAAATATTAATTATTTTAATTATTGCTCATCCAGGTGGAATTTCTCCAAACGATTTATGGGATCTAGAGATCTCATGTGTTCTAGCCCCTCCACAAAATTTTGGAGCTAGAGCACATTCGATGCTACCCAAAATCATCAAGTGTAACTTCTAGAAAAAGACAGAGATCAAGTCAAAATGATCTGAGCCTTTGATTAGTAGTTAATCTAGGTCGTTGGTTGTCCAACAGGAAGATATAAGAATGGGCTTGAGGGTCATTTGGAAAATACACCAAGAGATATCAAGAAATCGATTTTCTGAAGTGAGATGTTCCCAGGAGGAAAATTCAATTGAAGAGATTTTTTCAGAAGAGGGGCAGGGATAACTTCTAGAGAGAGTGATTTTCTCAACCGGAGAATCATCATCAGAGAGAGGCAGAGAATAATCCAGTGGTGGCAGCACTGAGACAAAGGGGTTGACGCAAAGCCACGTAGAGGCAGTGCAAAAACCAGTGAGGATTCTGAAATTTGCAAAGGGAATTCGAGTTTCAGAAGCCGGGAGCCAGGGTGTGAGACTGGGAGGCAGAAATCGAATCTCCAGGGTGGCAAATCAACCAGCTAGAGGAGTGACGCAGTTCCTAGAGAGCTTGACGCTAGACTGACGCAGATACTGTGCAGAGCTAGCACAGATCCAACCAGAAAAGTTGGGGGCAATCAGTCGAGGGTTGGATAAGCCAAGATTCCTTGTGATAGTGTGAGGTAACTTCACAATTCTTTTTGACAATATTTCTCTCTATAACTGAATAACCCTATGAGGTATTCAGAGATGTATTCAGAATTTGCTACTGCTTAATAATAATAAACCCTCAGAGTTGTTGCATCGGTTTTCCTACATTGGGTTTTTCCAGGGACTTTTGTCCAAAAATAACAGTGTCCTATGTGTTTGTATTTCCTTGCTCAGTTTCTATGTTTCAAAATCATATTTAATTTGGTGTAGGTTGCTTCAGTAATTTGCTTCAATATTTCAAGAAGAAATCTGAAATAAGTTTGTAATGTAATTTACGATCTAGGTGAAGTAGATTCAGTTGGTTGCAGTAGGATTCCAGAGATTGTTAGATCTAGGAATTTTCACAACTTGTATCGTGCAGTCGTCCGCATCCAAGTGTGAATGTTGATGTGTCCCAACCAAATGTTGGTGACTCACCGGTTGACCTCCCAGCGTATTCCTTGGGTACTCTTCTTCCCCACAAACCTCAGAGCTTCAATAGGGTTGTACAATAGAGGAAGAATACTAGTTGATGGAGGTGACACTCTTGGTTCAAGAGTCCCCTCTCTAAAGACCTCCACTTCACAAAACTCATTATAGCTCTTAACCATTCAAAATAACATTATCTCTTCCATCCAACGATACGGCAAAAAAATGTTCCTTCTCCCATAGCTTGCCCTTTGTTTTATAATAGGCTTCATAGGTCACACTTGACACTTCATGCATAAATAATTATTTTTGTTTATCCAAAAATTTTATTATTCACCCACCCATGTGTCACCCTCTCACCATGGCTCTCAAAAATTATTTACTTAAATTTTAATTCAAAAATAATAATTTTTCTCACCCCAACATGAATCCTTATTTACTTTCATAGTTGTCTCTTGATCCCACTTTTCTTCTCCTTAATTTGTGTTCATTACTGAAGTCAACTGATAGGTCTCAAATTTGGTCCCCCAACTACATCCTAGTTTAACTCAAATTGACTCTTAGATGGAGATCCTTGTGTTGGCTCTTGCCACATGGAGGTTCTCTAAATTTTCTCTAATTTAATTTATTAATCTTTATTTTCATTCTCCACCCTCTTTTCTTAATGAGGCTAGACTATTCTAGGATTAATGTTCCTAATTAACTCTATGCCCCTTTCCCCCCTTTGCTTATTAAAACCTTATGTACTTTGGAGTTACTTTATATGCACATTTTCTACCTAAGATTTTCCAAATGTGGGAAGGGTAGAGTTCTTAATTGGTCCAATCTCTTATTTCTTCCTATTCTCCCTTTACCCCAAGGTTTACTCTTATTTTAGATAACTCAATTCTAAAACCTCATTTACCACATTTATGTGAATTAGTATGATTATTGTGTCTTAATTATTTTTCAGTAGTTTCTTCTTGATTCCAAGGATGCCAAGTCGATCGTTCCCTTCAAGAATTTCCCTTGAAGTTCCAAGGGTGCCCAACTGCTTGCCCTTAAAGCATCTAGTGACTAAGAGGGGCAAAACTAGGTGCGATGATGGAGATCGTTATCCTCTCCTATGTCACCCACTAAAGTGAGGCTAATGGTGCTGGGGTTCATGGAATCCACCTTGATGCACACCCCCCAGTAAAATCCTCGTGAGCGGCCCAACCTGGGTTTTCCCCCACGACATCATGATTTTCAAGGTGAAGGTATCCCAACACCTTCTAGCCCATGTCACAGCGAGAGTGCTAGCAGGTGAAATTAGGGACATTGTCCCACCCCTCCCATGAAGTTCCATCTATCTGTATAGCCCCATCTGTTGATTTGGGGTAGCATCGGATGTGCTCAAGCCACGAAAATTGGTGGAGAGGCTAAGGCACATGAGATCTCCAATACCCAGAAAAGGTTTGGGCAAATTCTAAACAGTTTGGGAGATATTAAAATAATTAATATTTTTAATGGAGTCCCTAAGTCTAAACTTAGGGAAATTAAAATATTAATGTGAATTAATATAAAACTGTGTTAGAATGGTCCAAAAATCATGGATCAATCCACATCTAATCTTAGCCATTGATTAGGGACTTAATATTGGTCGTTGAATTGTCAACGAGAAAAGTATAAGAGGAGGCTTGAGGGTCACTTGGAGAACACATCAAAGAGATCAAGATTTCGACTTTCTGGGGCTGGGTTTGCTGAGAAAGTTGAGAGTGATTAGAGTTATAGCTAAGGGGAAGTGAATACAGAAGCAGAGAGGCAGAGATAGCACCGTGAGTATCAGTGCGGTAGCGGGAGAGAGGGACACAGAACCAGCCAAGGGTTCGCGCAAAGCCAGCCAGGAGTTGCGCAGTGCCTCAAAGGGCCAGCATGAGTGACACAGAGGGCTAAAGGACTGATGCAGTGCCTCCAGAGGCTGATGCAGGCCAAGCCAGAGTGACGCTGGGCTAACGCTGGGCCAGAGAGAGCTAACGCAGTCCCTAGAGGCTAACGCTGGTTTTTCTTGGGGCAAATTGGAGCTGTAGAGCTCTCAGAGTGTTTATCTAGGGTTTCAGTCGGAATATCTGCTTCCGAGTAGAGAGGTGCTATTGCCGAGATTTTTCTCTGTTGGGTGAGCTAAATTTGGCACCCAGATTGTATTCTAAAATTGCTTAATAAATCAAACCCTCAGATAGTTGCACTGGTTTTCCCACATTGGGTTTTTCCGGGGACATTAGTCACTTGTGTGCTTGTTTCTGTTTCCTTCGGTTGATGATCTGTAATGTGTTGAGCATGTACTTGTATTTATTTCCAATATTTACATGGTAAATAACTTGTTAGTTAACAGAACAAATAGGTAGGAATAAATCAATAAAGTACATGAAGGGTTTCTAACGAGTTAGACTTAGAACTTCCAACATGGTATCAGAGTGTGGTTGCAAATCATAGGAGAACTGAGGACATCAGTCAAGCAGAGCAGCAACAACAGAAAACAGTTGTACTGAGTGACAGGAGCTGTACCGAGTGACAGAAGAAGAGGCAGCACAGAGGCTGAGGGAGGCAAAGACAAGCTCACACAAAGCCACGCAGAGGCCAGGAGGGCCGACGCAATTGGCTGAAGAAGCTGATTTGTCGGTGCTAGGACTGCGCAGAGCCTAGGAAGCTCTAACCTTCAGTTTGTTGGGATTTAGGATTAGTGGTGTCGCTGCACTAATGATCGAAGTAGGGGCATCTCGACATTGGTAGAAGGGTTTCCAGGAGGGAAATCGAGGCTCAGAGGGCGTCACACCAAGAACTTCCAGGAGGGAAGTAGAGGAGCAGTGAGATGGCAGTGAACGGGTAAGAGACCAGGACAGACTGAACAAAGCCTCAAACTTCGTAGTCTGGAAGGCCAGAATCCTATATGTTCTAGACAGGAATCGTGTCAAGAACTTCATTTTGAGGACGATAGCTATCCCAGTTGACCCAACTGATAACGACAAGTACGAAGAGGCAATGGCGAGGGCCAAGAGCATCATTCTTAACGGGGCCAAGGACCATGTAGTACCACATATTGCCGAAAAGGACACAGCAAATGAAATGTGGGAGGCCATAAAGAAATTGTACCAGCATACTTCTGTGCAGAGAAGGATGTTACTAGAAAATCAGTTGCGGTCATACCAGATGCAGAAGGGAGAACAGATCGACCCCTTCCTCAGTCGATTGAAGGAGATCCGGGATCAACTAACTTCCATAGGGGCCACACTGGATCAAGAGTTGATGGTGAGAACAGCCCTGAACACAGTCTCAGAAGATTGGGAGGTGTTTGTCCAGAGCATACTGGGTAGGGCAACCCTTCCAGATTTGGAGGAAATGTGGGCGGCTCTTCGCCAAGACGAGATCAGAAGGTTGAGCAAGGCAGGAAGTAGCGGCAAGGGGATCAAAATCAAGAAGGAGGAGGAGGTGGATGCTACCCTAGCATCTGAGGGAAAGCAGGAGAAACAGAAGAAGAAGGACCTCTCCAAGGTCAAATGCTTCCATTGTGGGGAGCTGGGTCATTATGCGACCCAGTGTCCGAGGAAGAAGAGCAAGGGAGAGGCCTCCAAGACCAAGGTTGCGCCAGCAAGGGCAGAGAAGGAAGTGGAGACAGATGATGATTATGCCATGAGTGCACACACACCACTTGAGCGGAAGTGGGGAGACATTGAGTTGTAGTCAAACGGACTACAGGCGATGAGGGGAAGGATCCTCGAGGTACCCAGCCTCTTGGATTAGACCTTGCTACGTGAGCCCCGAAGAGGAGTAGCAATATTGGTGGGTGTCAGTAGAGACAGATGCGGATGGAGCAATAGAGGGAGCTATAGTGCAGGATTCCCAGGACAGCATGAGGCAGCAGTGCGAGAAGCACAGGAGTGTTGCACCAAGTGCAAGATGGCACAAAGAGATGTGCAACGGTGCGAGATGCACAGAGTTGTTGCAGCAACGCAGAGGTCAGAGAGGGAGCACTTGTCAGTGACAGAGGGAGCTTCAGCGTCAAGAGTGTTTCTAGCCTGACGGAAATGTCAGAGTTGGGAGATCAGTTACTTACTTCCCAGTAACTGAGTTGCAGTGCAGCAGTTAGCAGTGGCAGTGCTATGGGCAGCACGATGCAGCATGATGAGAGGGGTTGCAGTGTAGATGCAGTAGTGGCAGTGGTAGGACCATGGGCAGTAGCGCAGATGCAGAGGGAGTTGCAATACGGATGCAACAGTGGCAGTGGCAGGGCCATGGGTAGCAGTACAGAATGTAGCAGTGCAGATGATGGGAAGCAGGCCTAGCATCAGCATAGGGACCGATGTCGAATGATCAGGGTGATACTCAATGAGGAGTATTGCTAGAGCACATTCCTCACTAAGAGGTAGTGTTGATTTGGGGTAGCATCGAATCTGCTCTAGCCATGAAAATTGGTGGAGAGGCTAAGGCACATGAGATCTCCAATACCCAGAAAAGGTTTGGGCAGATTCTAAATAGTTTGGGAGATATTAAAATAGTTAATATTTTTAATGGAGTCCCTAAGTCTAAACTTAGGGAAAATAAAATATTAATGTGAATTAATATAAAACTGTGTTAGAGTGGTCCAAAATTCATGGATCAAACCAGATCTAATCTTATCCATTGATTAGGGACTTAATCTCTGCCATTGAATTGTCAACGAGAAAAGTATAAGAGGAGGCTTGAGGGTCACTTGGAGAACACGCCGAAGAGATCAAGATTTTGACTTTTTGGGGTTGGGTTTGCTGAGAAAGTTGAGAGAGTGATCAGAGTTGCAGCTAAGGGGCAGTGAATACAGAAGCAAAGAGGCAGAGATAGCACCGGGAGGATTAGGGTAGTAGTTGGAGAGAGGGACGCAGAACCAACCAAGGGTCCAAGCAGAGCCAGCCAGGGCTCACGCAGAGCCAGCCAGGAGTTGCGCAGTGCCTCAGAGGGCCAGCGTGAGTGACGCAAAGGGCCAGAGGACTGACGCAGTGCCTCCAGAGGCTGACGTTGGGCTAACGCTCGACGAGAGAGTGCTGACACAGTCCCTAGAGGCTGACGCTGGGGTTTCGTGGGGCAAATTGGAGCTATAGAGCTGTCGGAGTGTTTATACGGGGTTTCAGCCGGAATATCTGCTTCCGAGTAGAGAAGTGCTACTGTCGAGATTTTTCTCTGTTGGGTGAGCCGGATTTGGCACCCAGATTGTATTCTGAAATTGTTTAATAAATCAAACCCTCAGACAGTTGCACCGTTTTCCCACATTGGGTTTTTCAACGGACATTAGTCCAAAAACAATGGTGACACTTGTGTGCTTGTTTTTTTTTTCTTCAATTGATGATCTGTAATGTGTTGAGCATGTACTTGTATTTATTTCCAGTATTTACATGGTAAATAACTTGTTAATTAACAGAACAAGTAGGTAGGAATAAATCATTAAAGTACATGAAGGGTTTCTAACGGGTTAGACTTAGAAATTCCAACACCATCACCCATGTGTGAGTCGTTCAGCCAAACAACTAACCTGTGCCTATGGCCACTATCATGTCATTAGAATTCACAGCAGAATTTTAAGTTGAACTTTAAAAATTTCTTGAGACAATAGTATGTAATTCAAACCAAACTAGAGGTTGCCAACTCATCACATTCAAGTGAATCTAGGTGGTCTCCTGCCACACTCAATTATCATCGGTAATATTTGATTCATAATACTAATCACCAATATAATTGTTTATGCTACATCATCATCACATCATTTTTGTAATTGATAGCAAGAACTAATGTACACAGACACGTAATGAATCCATCATATGATTAGACATAGTCATAAAACACATCTGTCACAATTATTATCATCATAACATCATACTGGAAAAAACAATTATTATCCATCCACTCATAGTAAGAGTCAAATATTCAGATCCTCAACCTGAGGTCCTCAAAGAATAATGTATAAAGTATAATGTCGTATCAGGGTCATACAACTAGTGCAATTATTATCATCATAACATCAAACTGGAAAAAGTAATTATTATCACACGCACTCATAGTAAGAGTAAAAAATTTGGATCCTTAAACTGAGGTCCTCAAAGAATAATGTATCAAGGATATTGTCATATCAGGGTTAGACAACTAGAGTGGGCACTACAAGAGTAATCTAATACTCAAATCCAGAGGCCTCTCACTAGGCCATGATGCTATGATACTGACTCAACCCTCCTAGGGAGCACTTTGGGCCTTGATGTTACCTCACTCAACCTTTCCTTTGGGATCGGGTCTTGATGCTAAAATACCTCACTCAACCCTTCCTTAGGGAGTGATTAGGTCTTGATGTTGAGAGACCACACTCAACACTTCATAGGGAGTACTCAAGGTCTCTTCCCTGAGAGGCACTTAACCTTAATGGGGAGCACTCTAGGCCTCTTAGACCATTCTTCCTTTAGGGAGAATGTCCATCCATATTGTTGTCACATCAACACTCCCTCTCAATGAGAGGGGTAATCTCCACAAGTCCAAGCTTGTCCCTGAAGTATACAAACTCTGCCTTGGACAGAGGCTTTGCTAGAATATTAGTTGTCTTCTGATTGGTGGATATATACTTGAGCTTCATTGCTCTCTTCATGTACCATATATTGCTACTAGATCTCAAGGTGTCTCGACCTATCATCAAGCTTTCATCTGCACCTGATCAAACAATTCGGCAAGTTGGAGCCATGTTGCTTCTTAACTTGCTAACCAAAACATTGAGTGCAAGATGTTTGCTTCTTGCTGATCTAAAAGACCATAATGGAGCCCAAATTGAAGCAATATACAAATCCTCTCTATCTTCAGCACTTCATGCCCAGTGTGAGTTCCTATAGTTATACTTCTCTGTTTGAGACATATTTCAAACCATAGTTGATTATGCCATGACCAATTGTACCATGTTGGTACTTCAACACATGTTGAGCCACATACCTTGGTTCAACCATAAATTGATCTACTTCCTTCACTTGATCCATTATCCTAGTTGCATTTGATACCCTAACTAGGTATTCTTTCTTAAACATATGCTACCATGGCAATCCTTCTTTGCTAACACTAATGCTATCAACTATCTATTCAAGATATATCATCTTGAATTCTGAGGTCAACTCCCTCTTAAGCTAAAACAAAGTTTGGAGAAGCCTTGACTTCTTACTCTAGAGCAAATCTTTTGGACAATGCAACTCCCTCTGACATATGAGCTCTTCTACTTTCGTTAGAAAACAAATCATATAGGATCAACCTTGATCCATCAATCCAAGTGTATCAATTCTGAGGAGCTTGTACAAAGCCTTCTTTCTGTTTATACGTATAGGACTTCTTCATGTACCTCACCAGCTTGAGGTATCTCTTATGTTCACTTCTTTCATGGAGAAATACGACCTCTACAGAAGTCTTGAAGATAATAAATTTTAATAGAAGTGTACCTAACAAGATGTCTCTTCATAGGCTTCTTCCCTCTTACTGGGGTAATCTTTTGCTTTGAACTCCATGCCATCCAATCATACTTTGTCTTGGCATAGATCAAGGCATTCCACTCCCTCTGAGTCCAAATCTCATCTAGTACAATATCTCTCATCACATAGAGTCTCTTTGTCACAACTTTGCTCTATTCTTCCATCTACTTGGTAGCCTTCATTATGTACCTGCAATCCTCATTAGGAGGCCATGGAAAAACAATTACAATCAAGCAAAGAATTCAAAGACAAGAGACTAACTAATAATAAAAACAGTAGCAATAATCAAATAAGAGAGATATAAGATACCTATCTTTTTGAGAGGATATTTGTGCCCTCATGATCTTTAGTCTCCTTGCATCCATCTTGCACCCTTATCCACGTTATCATCTTAATGTCATTCCTTCTTTGCAAAATCTTCGATTGATACACCCTATGGATTTCTTGTTCAAAACTTTTTGTATACTAGGGTTCACAAACCCTAGACTTTCAATTTCATAGTTAAATAACAAAACCCTAGAATGATGAAACTCATCATTATCAAATAACTTTTCTTTCTTATTGTAGCAACAGAACTGGGTCTTTATTTTAATGTGCAAGAAATGAATCCAAGTACTCATACCATCAGTAAACGAAAGGGTCAGAACATATGACATCAATTCTTTAAAAAAAACTTGGCAATCAACACGTTCAATATGTTGTGATGAGACAAAATCATATCTGCAAGTGACTTTGATCTTTAACCTTAAGTGAGAGACTTGGCCTCATGATCTTGGCATGTCCAATGAATTTGTTTCATCAAGATATGCTTTCTTCAATCATGTGACTTTTCTCCTTATTCCAGGAACAAGGTTTATGGAACCAGCAGTTAGTGCATAGCAATCTACTTCAACATTCTATCTTGGAAAAATTTTGATGGCTTCACACCTTAGATTTGTACCTTCAACACTTTATACATTCTTATCCATGATTTCATCATTAAGAAAATTACATAGAAGACATCAACCATATAACATTTAAGACTGTAGGATCATAAAGAGACAGCCACACAAGGAACATAAAGATTTACCCTAGGAAAACCCACATGAGGGAAAACCTAGCAACCTTTTCAATAGAGAATTATTCAATTCAACAGCGATATGTCTAAGTCAACAACTAGGTCAAACCTGGTCCATCCTCCTAGTCAAGTCAATCTGCCCACTGAAGTCTCTAATTAGTTTTGCATCAAGTTATGCCTTTTTTATTCTATATAAAAGGTCTTTGCACAGAGATTAGTTCCCTTCACAAATGTTCTTCCCAACAAAGATGCAGCCTTTATCATAGAGTCATAATTTGTCCTTTCTCAGAGTTTCATTGTTTCAGAAATTCAGCCTTCTAGCCTCGTATTTCACTGCCCCAAAGTTGCCCTTCGTTGGCCTCACAATGACCCTCTGCTAGCCTTAGAATAACCCTTATTCATTGCCTTATACCTCTCTTTCTTACCTCAGAAGATGTGATCTTGCTTGGCAATGGAGGCAGATGAAATGTCATATGTTTATAGTCTTTTCTTGAGGTCGAACGGGTGTATCTTTTGTTGGAGCCAACCTAAGCATTTGAGGGGCTGACTTGGCTCATTTTGGAGCCAAAAAATGTATTTTCAAAAATTCAAATTTCTTCTTTTTCAACCAACATGAAGAACATGTCTTTAAAATATTTCTCCTTTAATTCAAGCATGAAGAACATGCATTACAAATTTATCAAGGACAACTAATTATGAAGACCAACCATATCTACAAAAATCAACATTTTTGCCTATTAATAGTTCATATGATCTAGTCCTTCTACAAGTAAGTATGGTCCTTCTACCTACCAAGAGTAAGGTGGTTCCTTCTCCTCCATTTCCTTTCCTCACCTAATAGAGAGAAATAGACTTAACAAATATATCACTTTGCTTTTCCCCACAATATTCACTCACAATCATCGTGAAAGATGTTCAAAACACCAACATTCCAGAGTAACCAATCCTTTGAAATGTCATGGTTACCCCATTAAAAATGTGTCCAATTTCTTCCTTAAAACAAGAATCAATACTAGGACAATGAATGTTATTGGAAATACTGAGAAGGGGGGTGAATCAGTGTTTCTTTCAATTGTTATACTATGCCAGTTAATACTTTTCACAATAGGAAGCACAAGATATACTAGAACACAAGAAATAAGATAAAAATAGCTTTATATAAATATAGTTCAAATGATGAGGACACCAATCCTCAAATCTTGGCTCCAACGGTTACAAATACTTCAATTCTTACAAGGCTCCAACCTTGAATGAGGGCACCAATCCTCTCAAAGCTAATTCAAGCAACAACCTGATCTATATGAGGACTCCAATCCTTTTAGGCTTCAACCTTTCCAAATAATAAGTAGACTTCAAAATTAAGATGGTCCCAAAGTTTTGCTTCAATATTTTTCAAGTTTCTTCAAGGCTGCTCCAAAAGGTGACTTCCAACTTTGCTCCAAAGGATTCTCTAAGGTCTACTTGGAAGACTGCTTCAAGCACTAGTCCAAAGTCAACACTTCATAGACTACTTCAAGTGTTGGTCCAAAGTCTACTTCAAAAAGGCTTCAAGATTACTTTCCTTTTACTTCATAAGGGCTGATGCAAAATCTCTTTTGCTCCAAACTTCAAAGGTTGATGAAAGTCTCTCTAAGGTTTGCTCCAAAAGACTTCAATACTGCTCCAAAAGACTTCCTCAAGAATACCTTAAAACATATCCAAGTTTGTTTCAAACAAGGTCAAAATCACAGGGTCGAATCTGATCCTTGCCTTAGGACAGAAGTCACAGGGTAGGCTGAAATTCTATACCTTGCCTCAGGCCCGAATCTGTCTGCAGGAAGCCTAATTGTAGGCCCCAAATCTGTCCAAATACATGCCTGTAATCAAGGCTGAATTAGGACTATGTCAAGGCCTAATTTAGTGTTGCAAAGAGACCAAATTCAGATCAATAGATAGCTACAAAAGATGCCCATAAAAAATATGATCAGATGATCCACCAATAACCCTTAATCAAAATAGAGATAAAAATCATAGATCCACCCTTCAATTTGCCTCTAGGCTCATGAGATATGAACCTTCTTCACTCCTTCCTCAGGTAAAAATTCCTTTTTTCTTGCTTAGTCGGATTGGGTAGTTGAATGGAGGAGAAGAGCCTCTTATTGATACTGAACAAGTTAACCAAGACAGAGTTGACTTCTCCTAAACAAGGCCGACTTGGACAGGGGACAGATAAGTGGTTTTTAACTTTGAAAATTCATTTCTCCTCAATAGAGAGGAGTTAGGGGGCATGTTATAGCTTGATGGAAAGGGATTAAAGTGGTCTTTAAGCCTCTGCTATTCTCCTCTTCCGCTGGTCACCCTTTGACATCAATAAAAATTATTTTCTCAACAATCTCCCCCTTTGTTATTAATGGAAACATTCTTCATATGCTACTCCCCCTGACATTGTGTTTCTCCCCCTATCTTCATGTTCTCCCCTTTTGTACTAAGATGCAAGAGAGATGACCTCCATCTTTTGACAAAGATATTCAAATGCTTCTCGAGATAGGGGTTTTGTGAAGATTTTTGTAATCTGTTCCTGAGTGTTGACATACTCGATTTGGATGTTTTTCTCTGCAACTTATTCTGGAAGAGTGTGGTACTTGATTGGAATATGTTTTGTTTTTGAATGCATGACTAGATTTTTTGAGAGATTAATTGCATTGGTATTGTCATAGTAGATAGTGATAGGTTGATTTGTTTCTATTTTGACATCCTTCAAGGCTTCCTTCATCCATAGGATTTGTGTACAACAATCTATTGCTGCTATATACTCGGCTTCAGTTGTGGAGAGAGATATAGATGATTGTTTCTTGCTTAGCCAAGATACAAGACAATATGCTAGGAAGAATCCATTTACGTTGGTGTTCTTTCGGTAATCAATGCTTCTTGCCCATTCTACATCAGTATATGTTGTCAAGGTAAGTTTTGTGCTCTTAGGGTACCATAGTCCAAAATCAAGTGTGCATTTCAGATGTCTGAGTATTATTTTTACAGCTAGCATGTGAGATACTTTAGGAGCTAACTGGAATCTTGCTACCATGCCTACTTCCTGCATGATTTTTAGTTGTGAATCTATCAAATATAACAATCCTCACATTATTGATCTGTAGAGAGTTGCATCTATGGTAGGAGATTCATTCTCCTATTCATTCTCCTTGCTCAGCTTACAACTTGTAGTCACAGGTGAGCTTACCGTAGCACATTCTTCCATCCCAAACTGTTTAAGCATATCCCTGAGATACTTTGCTTTTGATATGAACATTCCAGCATTGGTTTGAGTTACTTGATATTCAAGAAAGTAAGAAAACTCTCCAATCATTGACATTTCAAATTATTTTGACATCTCTTGAGAAAAATTATGACTTATTTCATCATTGTTGCTGCCAAAAACCAAATCATCCACAAATACTAGTGTGATTAGTATATTTTATTTCTCCATCTTCATGTAAACATTCATTAGAGAAATTTTGAGGTCTAAATGGGCCTCAAAACAAAAATGTACAACCAAAATCAACTTTATAAGAACCATTAGGATTCAAGATGATGATGTCAACCAAACTAAAAGTAAAAGACTAAAAAATAAAAATAAAACTACTTTTTCAACTTATTTCCCTACGGTTTTACTCAAATTTCGAGTGGGAGAACTCGTTGAATGCAAAATTTAATTCCTTATCTAAGGAGTACCCATGTTGCATACTTTCAATGGACCCTGCTACATGAAAAATGAGAAATACATAAAAACGGGATTGCAATCACATTTTTTCATGTATTTATCATTTTTCATGTAGCAAGGTCCATCAAAAGTATGCAACATGGGTACTCCTTGGATGAGGAATTAAAATTTTCACCCAACGAGTGATCTTGCTCAAAGTTTGAGTAAAATCATAGGAAGATAAGTTGAAAATACGAGTCGATAAAATAGTTTTTTCCTTTTTACCTCTAAAATTTGATGATATAATCTAATCTTAGTTTATTATTTCCACTATTATTTTATAATATTCCTTAGGAGGCCCATTTTAGACCTCAAAATTTCTCTAATGGCTTTTTATCACTCCTCTTGAATCCTTGTCGTTGAAGATATTGATCAAGTCTAGCATACCAAGCTCTTAGAGCTTGTTTTAATCCATATAAGGCCTTTAATTTTCATATGAAGTCTTTATTTTCTGACAAGTCAAACCATTTTGGTTGGTCCATCTATACTTCTTTCAAATCTCCATTTATAAATGCTAGCTTCACATCCATTTAATTGGCTTTGAAACCTTTTAAACAAGCAAATGCTAAAAACATCCTTATTAGCCTCTAACCTGGCAACATGAGCAAAAGTCTCTTCAAAGTCAATTCCTTCAATTTGAATGTACCCCTTGCACACCAATCTTGCCTTATTTCTGATGACTTGTCCATCTTCATTCTTTTTGTTCTTGAACACACACTTATTTCCTATGTCATTCTTATCTTTTGGACGAGATTGTAGTTCCCATGTTCCATTCTTTTCAATTTGATTCATCTCCTCTTCCATTTCTTTTATCCAGTGTGGATCATTACTTAAGTGAAATCCTTTGGTTCAATTTGATATAGCATAGAAATATCACTCCTTTTTGGTGTGTTAGTCATCCTTCTTCTTGTTTGTATACATGTGTCCATATCTCCAATAACCTGATGCTTGCTTGAGTGAAATCCTTTGGTTCAATTTGATATAGCATAGCAATATCACTCATTTGGTGTGTTATTCATCCTTCTTCTTGTTTGTATACTTGTGTCCATATCTCCAATAACATGATCCTTTGGATGGTGTTTTTCGACAAACTTGAAGGTTGTATTGCATGGTGTTTGAGTTAGTTCTTCCTTTTTGTCTTTTGGTTCCTTCTCTTCTTTTACAACATCTTCCTTTTGATTTGTAAAGATAATATCTTTTTCATTTGATGGTTCTACTTCATTTTTGGGAAGAACCTCATCTATCTTTACATTAATGCTTTTTACCACCTTTCATAGGCGATTGTTGTAGCATTTGTAGGCCTTGCTTGTTAATGAGTATCCAAGAAATATTCCTTCGTCAACATGAGAATCAAACTTGCCTAGATATTTTTCATTAATATTCATAAAGCATTTGCTTCCAAATATTCTAAGTGTTTTACAGAAGCAGGCTTTCCTATCCATAGTTTGTCTGGAGTTTTGTCACTTTCTACCCAGAGCTAAACCATGTTCATAATGTATATTACTACCCCAACTGCCTCCTTCCAAAATTTTGCAACTAAGTCAGCTTCCAATAGCATTGTTCTTGAAGTCTTTCGTACAGGTTTGTTCTTTCTTTCTACCACTCCATTTTGTTGAGGAGTTCTAGCAACCAAAAGTTTCCTCCTAATTCCATGTTTTTCAAAAAAACACATTGAATTCTCCTAAAGTAAACTCTCCGCCTCTATTTGATCTTAAGAATTTGGTCTTCACTGTGAAAATTCGATGACCTTGAATCCTAGTGCAGCTCCTGATTAAATTTCTCCTACTTGTTAATTTCTGAACCAAGTTATTTACAGTGTTACACAGCGAACATCTAAATAAAATCTACGGTAGCTTTAACAACATAAAATACTGTGGAAACAAAATACTGCACAGGAGAGAAATAAACACACACAAAAGTACACCGTTGATTTTGGACAAACGTCCCCGGAAAAACCCCAATGTGGGAAAACCGATGCAGCAACTAAGGGTTTGATTATTATGCAGTAGTAATCTGAGTACAAATCATTGGATGCCCAAACTGGCTATCCGATACAGAGAATAAACTGGCAAAGAGGTAGTGATAAAATATCTCACATTGTCATTGGAGATCTGACACTGATCCGAGATCTAGATGAGCTGCCCTACATTATCTTTGCATGGGCTCACACAGTCACTTCGTCATAGCTCAAGGGACTGCATCACCCTCTCCTTCTGATCTTCTTCTCACTGGAAACTCGAATCCCTAGCCTTCCGAACTCATACCCTGGCTTCTGGCTTTGGATCTCAACTGCTCCCTAGCAGAATTGCGGACTCCCTCTGAAGCACTGCACTGCCTCTCTGGACCTCTCGATGCCTTCTCTGCCTTGCACTCATCGGGACTGAAAAAATCCCCTCCAACCTACTATCCCTGCCTCTCACTGCAAGAAGATCACTCAATCTCTCTCTGGCAACTCAGCGTTGCTACTCTTGAGAATTTGATCTCTAGATCTCACTATCTCGGTATGTTCTCCAAGTGCCCATAAAGCTCCTTCTCATAATCTCTCGTTGGAGCACCAACGGCCAAGATTAAAACATAATCAAAGGCTAAGATTTACTAGGAGTGGATCCTCTTCTTTATCTAGAAGATTCGCACCAGATTTAGTTAATATCCTTTAATTAATCACATTTCCTAAGTTTAGACTTAGGAATACATTAAAAATGATTAATTATTTTAATTAAACCATCTCTAGATGGAATTTTCCCAAAGGATTTTTGGGTCTTGGAGAATGTATGTGTCTTAGCCTCTCTGCAAAATCTCGAGGCTAAAGCACATCTGATGCTACAGAAATCAACATTCACCTCACTTTCATTTTCAATTGTTGCTTTGAAATTTTTGAAACAATCTAATGCTTCTACCTTTTGTCCAATGAAAAATCCCCAAGTCATTCTAGTATAATCATCTATGAATAACAAAAAATACCTTTCTCCTTGTAGTTTTGGAGTTATGGATGGACCACACAAACATTTATGAATGATTTTCAAAGGCATTGATGTTGAGCATTCCTTTGATTTGAAACTAGTCCTTGTTTGCTTTCCATGTTGACAAGATACAAAAACAACATTTGTTGGTTTTGAGATTTTGGGGATATCTCTCACTGCTTGATTTTTGTTGATATTCACCAATTTGTCAAAGCTTAAATGTCCCAAACGTTTGTGCCACAACCAGCTTTCATCTAATTGACTCATGAAACATTTTTCTTTTTGAATTTCAATAAGAATTTATTCATTTTCTGTCGTTCTTACCCCTTTTCCTACTAGTCTTCTTGAAGATAATCACCTTATTTCACTATCCTGGCAGGACAAATTAGAGCAGGTCCTTGATTGCATATTTGGCTGACACTCAGAATATTATGCTTGAGACCTTCAACATACGACACATTTTTTGCTTTACCCTTTCCATTGTCAAGATTCATTGTGCCTACTCCGACAATTTTAACAAATCCATTATCTCCGAAGGTCACATTTCTATCCTTTTCTTTACCTAATTAGATGAAATTTTTCTTGTCACCTATCATGTGCTTAGAACATCCACTATCTACAAGCCATTGACTTTCCTTGTTCTAGGCATACATAACTAGACCGCATGTCTCCAGAGCAAATTCTTCAATCTTCTTTCTCCAAACTCTTTCTCTTAGCTTCAATGGACAATTTTGTGCTTCATGGCCTAGATTGTTGCATTTGTAACATTCTAGGCTATACTTTGAAAGAGGAGCAAAGGAATTATAGGTTTTGACTTGATCTTGCCTCTTGATGTCAACAATATTTTTTTGGTGATTTGCCCTATATGCCTTGCAATGTTTCTTCTGGTGACCAATTTTTTTACAATAGAAACAGTTTCCAAGAAAAATGGTTTGATACCCTTTGGTGTAGTCTTTCCTTTATGAGACATTCCTTTCACAGAGGAACTGCTTCTCATTTCTTCAATGAACTTTGTTTTCTGTAGATATATTGAGATGAGGTCCTTTAACGACATTAGCAAAACATCTAGGCTTTTCTTGATGATGACCACTGGTGTCTCCCTGAGAATTAGAGGGTTCTCTTATATAGCCAAGTCTAGATTTATCATGTGGTGGACTTTGAGAGCTGAGAATGACATCCAAGAGTTGAGAACTCTTCAAATTCTTGTTGGCTTTGTCCAACTCTCTTTTTAAAGATGCTACTTCAGCTTCCAGTTTTCCACAAATTTCTTCCTTTTCCTTTACTTTATTGTTCAATACTTCCTCTATTCTTTTGGATTCTTCTTCTCTGTTTTGAGAGAGATGATTTCCCGAAATAACTTTCCATTATTTTTTCTTGAGTCTCTCATTTTCTTCTATGGCACTAATCAATAGTTCATCCATATTTCCTTCTGCTTCTTCTAGACTTCTTACTTCCTCTTCTGGATTATCTGTTTCATTTGAGAAGGCCATGAACAATATTTCTCTACTTCCATCATATTCTTCTTCATCAAAGTCATTATTGTCTTCTTTGGAGAAGAAATTGTTTTTACTTGAGCCTTACTTCTTAAATGTTTTTTTTCTTGGGTTCGTCTTCATCATCAGTGTCATCCTTAAAAGGACACTTTGATGCATAATGTCCTATTTTACCACATCTAAAACAAATGAGAGGTAACTTACCTTTAAGTTTGGATCCTTTCTTCATCTTTCTGACAAATTGTGTCATTTCAGTATCAAAATCATCGTTGCTGCAATCACAGTTCTCACCCTTTCTCGATGTCTTTGATGCCTTGAATGAAACTTCCTTGTGAGTTGTATTTCTTGACCTCATCTCATATGTTGTGAGGATTCCTTGAAGTTCATTCATTGATAAGTTATCCAGATCTTTTAGTTCTTCTATGGCACAAACTTTTGCATAAAAACAGTCTAGAAGTGACCTTAAAACTTTTTGAACAATCATCTTTTCTTTGACATCTTCTCTTAGCCCTCTAAGAGAGTTAGCAACTTCATCTACTCGGAGGAAGTAAGCATCAATATATTCTTTATCATTCATCTTTGCCTTCTCGACTTTGTCATCTCATTCATAGATGTTGATAAGTTTGTCCCACATTTCTTTAACTGATTCACAATTCATAACTTTGGTGAACTCTGAATCTAACAAACCACTTGTTATAGAGTTCAAGGCCTTAGCATTTGCTACATATGCTTTCTTTCTCTGGATATATTGGTAGAGGAGATTGGATCTTATATCCATCTATAATCAATCGCCATACTTCTACTCCAAGAGACATCAAATAGTACATCATCCTAATTTTCCAAAAGGAAAAAATTTGTTCCAACAAAGAGGGGAGCCCTAAGTGCTTCTTTACTGGCCATTGTGATTCAAAAATCCTTCTTCCAACTATTAGGTTGATCTTAAAGAAGCTGGCTCTAATACCAATTGTTGGAAATTCCGAAGGGGGTTGAATTAGTATTTCTTTCAATTGTTATATTATGCTAGTTAATATTTTTCACAGCAGGAAGCACAAGATATACTAGAACACAAGAAATAAAATAAAAATAGCTTATAAAAATATAGTTCAAATAATGAGAACGTCAATCCTCAAATTTTGGACCCAACCTTTACAAATACTTCAATTCTTACAAGGTGCCAACCTTTGAATGAGGACACCAATCCTCTCAAGCTAATTCTGGCACCAACCTGATCTATATGAGGACTCCAATCCTCTTAGGCTTAAACCTTTCCAAATAATTCAAGTAGACTTCAAAATTAAGATGGTTCCAAAGTTTTGCTTCAAGATTTTTCAAGTGTCTTCAAGGCTGCTCCAAAAGGTGACTTTCAAATTTGCTCCAAAGGATGTTGAAAATTGGAAACTATGGTCAGAATTTTTCATTAACAAATGATGGAGAAAATTCAAATTTTGACCCTAGGTCAAGTCAGCCATAAGACCATCAAGTCGGCCCCACAGTGGAAAAGGCTCCTCCAAAACCACATATAAATAAAGTTAAATCATCATTGGAGATCATTTTTGCATCCATCACATCACATCAAATCTGATCTAAAATTGCAGAGCGAGTTCACATGTGCGAATGAGCAAGAATGAGATTTTTTCTGTCTACTTTGACCAACACTTTCTCTCTCTCTTTGCTTGCATTGACCTGGGCACTTTGACTCTGTTTTGACCAAGTTGTTTGGACTGTTTTGTTAGGCCGAATATTCCAGGAATCTTTGACATTGTTGACCACATCTTTATCTCTATTTTATGGGCATGTTGACTGAGGTTGACTGCAGGCCTTGACTAGGGTTTGACCACAAATTTGATTGAAGACTGCGGGAGGATTTTGTCTGTGTTTGACCAAATATTTGACTCTAAGTTGACTGAATTTCGGACTGTTCTATTAGGTGTTGACTGCAAGGTTGACTGTTGACATTTAACCGAAAGTTGCAGGGTCTGTTGACTGAGGTTGACCAAATTTTGGCCCTCCTATTTCAGACTGTGTTGACCATATTTGACTTTCTCTCTCTTATTTGACTAGGTTTTGGCTTGGTTTGGCTCTCATTCTCTTGGTAGTCAAAGATTTGACTTTGACTGGTCTATGGATGTACGATTGGACTATGTATCTCAAGTTGAAAATTAATTGACTAAGAAGAAGAAGAATTGATTTGGGTTTTCCCCCTTGTGGGGTTTTTTCCTAGTCTTTGACCAAAAATCTTTGTGTCTCATTGCGCTTGGCTATCTGCTATTATGAATTATTGTTTATTGTTCTATCTATAATTGCTTAACTGTTACTGGGGTGAATTGAATTGTTTCAAGTAATTACTGCAGCATAGAACACGTGAAAAATTAACAAAGGATTATCTAAGGTCTACTTCAAAGACTGCTTCAGGGGTTGGTCCAAAGTCTGCTTCAAGTCTGCTCTAAACACTTCATAGACTATTTCAAGTGTTGGTCCAAAGTATGCTTCAAAATGGATTCAAGATTACTTTACTTTTACTCCATAAGGGCTGATGCAAAATCTCTCCAAAATTTGCTCCAAGAATACTTCAAATATTGATCAAAGTTTGCTCCAAAAGACTTCAATACTACTCCAAAAGACTACCTCAACAATACCTCAGAACATATCCAAGTCTGTTTCAAACAAGGTCGAAATCACAGGGCCAAATTTTCTCCTTGCTTTAGGACCGAAGTCTGTTACAAGGGAGGCTGAAATTTTGTACCTTGAGTCAAGCTTGATTCTGTCCACAGGAGGTCAAATTGCAGGCCCTGAATCTGTCCACAGGAGGCCGAATTGCAGGCCCTGGATCTGTCCACAGGAGGCCAAATTGCAGGCCCTGAATCTATCCAAGTAGAGGCCTAGAATCAAGGTCGAATTAAGCCTGTGTCAAGACCGGATTTAGTGTTGCAAATAGACTAAATTTAGATCAATAGATAACTACAAAAGATGCACAGAAATCTGATCAGATGACCCACCAACAACCCTTAATCAAAACAGAGATAAAAACCATAGATCCACCTTTCAAGTTTCCTCTAGGTTCATGAGATATGAACCTTCTTCACTCCTTCCTCAGGTCCAAATTCCTTGTCTCTTGCTTGGCTGAATTGGGTAGTCGAATGGACGAGAAGAGCCTCTTATTTATACTAAACAAGTTAAGAAAGGCTAGGCCAACTTCTCCGAGACAGGGCCGACTTGGACAGGGGACAGATAAGTGGTTTTTGACTTCGAAAATTCATTTCTCCTCAATAGAGCAGAGTTAGGGGGCATGTTATAGTTTGTTGGGAAGGGCTTAAAGTGATCTTTAATGCTATGCTATTCTTCTCTGTAATTGCCCATCCTTTGACATCAATAGCAATTATTTGTTCAACAAATGCAAGTGGTCGTTTCCCCATGAAATTTGGACAAGGGACAAGAATATTCACATGATGATGATGGGTTCATCCTTTTTTCTAGGTGTTTCTATACAAGTGAAGGTGATTCTCTAAGCTTCCTTAAGATAATATGATCATTCTTGTGCAACTACTTCTATCCATATATCCCAAGCCATTGGTTGATTTCTTTTGAGGGATCTTTGATCTATGCAGCCTATTCATCCATGTCCTTCATCTCATACCATGATATTTAGAGCTCTTTATAGGCCTTATGTTGGAGAATGAGTCATAAAATTACTTGTCAAAAGTTCTGAGTTTTTTATGTGTGTAATTTTGTCATTATTATTTGTCCTCAGTCATATAGAAAATACAATGGCTCATTTGTATGGTTAAAAATCCAACATAATTCATTCTATATAATTGTGTATGAACATAAGGATCTAGCCTCTAGGATATGACATTAATTTAGTCCTTCGTGGGAATTTTTTGAGTTTTTCTTGGCAGTTTTCCTTTATATATTTTTTCTGTTTTAATAGTGAGCTTTTGGTTATGATATGGTTCCATATGCTTGTCAACTTTTTGTTTATCAATTGCTTGAGTTACTTCTTCATTGTAATTTTTTTTATTTTTGCAGGAAGAGATTTTGTCAACATCCAGGAAAATTGCATCTGAGCTGTTATCCCGGGCAAATATTGAGATTCCAAAGAGGATGAATATATTATAAATTATCTTGAATTGACTTTGCATAAGCATTCGTTATGGCATGGAATATAGGTCAATTTAATGTGGACTTTAAGACAAAAAAATGTGAACGAATTATACATCCTTACATAACCATTGCTAACAAAGCTTATGATTAGCAGAAACAAACATGGATGTGGGACTTACATGTTTTATATGTTAGGTGGTGATCATATATCTTCCCCTAAATGTTTGTTAGAGTTTTATATTTTTCTGTT
Organism: Pinus tabuliformis; assembly: GCA_031772625.1. Taxonomy (NCBI): domain Eukaryota; kingdom Viridiplantae; phylum Streptophyta; class Pinopsida; order Pinales; family Pinaceae; genus Pinus; species Pinus tabuliformis. The sequence continues at coordinate 738,190,002 of CM062808.1, forward strand.
GAGTTGTTTTCCTTGTTTTGTAACTTATTTTTTCATGTTTTTACATCTTATACTCAATCAAGTTCTTATCATTGACTTAGTTGTTGTTTAGTGCTATTTAAAAGCTAAATTCAATTTAATGCACTATATCATAGAAATCCACCCCAAAACTCAACAATATTAGAGTTGAAGTTGACTTTAAAATGTTGTTTAGTGCTATTTAAAAGCTAGGCTCAAATTAATGCACTATATCACAAGAGTTTGTTTCAAAGCTCAACAATGTCAAGATTCTCATGTATTCTTGAATTAGAAATTAAATATAAATTTTATAATTGTTACACATAAAAGATTATATAATTTATCATTACAGGAGTGGTTGAGGTGGCATTAGAAAGCCTAATGGAAAAAGTGATGCATAGTTCAATAATAGTGAATAGACATTTTAAGAAGACATTATCTAAATCTCCTTTTAAGGTATTCAAAAGTGTAGTGACATTTTTAATTAAACTATTCCTTTGAAATTGTTTGAGAGAGTCATTGTGCATTGTAGGCATACAAAATTATAATAATATATAGGGTTTTTGTTAGGTCCTTATACTACTAGTGTAACCCCTTATTGTTATTAGTACAACCCCCTTATTATATTGTTGTGCCCATGTAGTCCCCATATTGTTATTATTGTGCCCCATAGAAAATCACTATTGTTATTATTGTGCCCTTACATTATTATTGTTATGTCGGCTCTGATTATATTATGACCCCTTAGACTCCTATATATAGAAAGGAGGTCTTGTCATTTGAATCATCCAAGAATTTTTCATTTGTGTAATGTAAAGGAGGTTGCCCCCTCAAAGAGGTTGATTTCTAAGGCGTTGATCTATCTTTTCTATCTTTTTGTGAGTTGATTTCATAACATTTGGTATTAGAGCTTTGGATTCTAAGGTTTCGCTGCTCCAAACGAATCATCATGGAATTTTTGCTGTAATTGTTTCGCTATGAAGTTTCAAAAGCTTAAAAAAAAAAACAATTTGAGAAGAAATCGTTCTGAACATCGGGTTCGAATTTCAGATCTTGTCTCGCTATATTTGCGGATATATGATCTGACGAAGTTAGGGTTTTGGCAAGCTCCAAAATTTCATCTCGAACAGGTCATCGTGGAAGTTTTGCTATAAATTTCTTTTTACGAAAGTTCAGACTCTGAAATTAAAACCCATTTGAGCCGAAATCTTGGTGAAGCTCGGGCCCAAATTTTAGATTTTTCTTCGCTATATTTTTGGAGATACGATCCAAGACATTTAGGGTTTCTGCAAGCCCCCGAATTACATCCCAAACAGGTGACCTTGGAAAAATCGTCATAACTCTCTCTAAACATCTGATTCAAATTTCGTAAGAAGTAACAGAAATCAAACGGGCTGTAGTTTTTTGGATATCATTTTCAAAACCTAAGGTCGAAACAGTGACACGTGACACTTCGTACATGTTCGCTCTACTGAACAAGTCTATAATCAGGTCATTGTGGGAGATTTGACATAACTCTTCCTTGGAGAATCAAATCTTGATCAGACTTACGGGGTTAGAAAGATGACAGAGAGCGCTACCGTAGGTCACAGTTTCAGACCTTGGAGATCTGCAGTTTCAGAGATACAACAGATTCAAGATCGAGGTCCTAAAAGCACGAAAAAGAATGACTCAAATCAAGAAAATAGAAACACCTAGTAATCAAAATTGGATGGATGATTTGAAGAATGCGATCGAAGCTAAGATAAATAGTTTTATCTATTCCATGGAAACTGATATCGATGATATGAAAGCATATTGGAAGAAATGCAGGGAAGATTTGAAGAAATACATGGAAGGTCTGAAGGAAGGTGGGACAAAGCTGCTACAAAAAAGGCCTCCTAATGGCGAAAAGGTAGTAGAGAAAACTCATGATGAGAACAAAAGTAATGTTAATCATGATTTCATAGAATCTAACATTGGATTGAAGACCCGACATATTTCAAAGGTAGATATGAGGAAGTTTGATGGCAAGGATCCTATAACATGGATACTACAGATGGAGAAATATTTTGATCTACATAATGTGCAAAACACACAAAAGGTATATATTGCATCTTTATGTTTAGAACCGAATCACTTTGTATGGTATAGAGGTATTTGTTTTCGTAAACAACTTGTCACCTAGTCAATTTTCACAGAAGAAATGATAGCACATTATGAGGATACAAAGAGCAACACTTTCTTTAACCAAATGATAAATCTCAAACAAAAGGGTTCAATGGCAGAGCACATTGAGGACTTCCAAAAATTGAATATAAGGGTAAATGATATTCTAGAGAAGCATAGGATTGAAGTTTTCATAGGGACTTTAAATGATAACATCCAAAATGAGGTTCACCTTTTGGAACCTGATTCATTGGAGAAGGCATACTGGTTGGCGAGAAAATTTGAAAGCAAAATTATGGCAACAAGGAAGCCTACCACTCATAACTATAAAGATAGAACTGTTGTTGCTCCTATCCATTCACCACCTACAAGGTTGACGCCAAAACAATTGGAAGAAAAAAGAGCAAAGGGGCTTTGTTACAATTGTAATAAATAATACACTAGAGGTCATAAGTGTGCTGAAAAGAAATTAATTTACATAGATGGGGAAGAGGAGCAAGAAAAGGAACAAGAAACGTCGAAAGAAGAGGATATACATCAAGAACAAACCCCAGAGAAAGATGAAATGAATCTAACCATATCTTGTAATGCATTGATAGGAATTACCACTCCTCAAACTCTCAAGATAGAAGGGCATATCAAGAAGAAAAAGGTAATAGTGTTGATTGATTCGAGTAGTACCCATAATTTTATTCATTGAAAGATAGCAAGGAATTGAATTGCTTCCTATTTCCAACACCAGAGTGCCAAGTGATAGTTGCAAGTGGAGGAACCATAAATTGCTCTGGAAAGTGCCATAATATCAAGTTATCCATGGGATAATATGTATTGAATAGCGAAATATTTTCTATTCCAATGGGTGGTGTTGATGTTGTACTAGGAGTCCAATGGCTACAATCCTTGGGTACAATAGCTTTTAATTTTCAAGAACGTTTCATGAAATTTTCTTCGGAAGGAAAGGAAGTTGAATTAAGGGGTATCACAGGGAAACATGGAAAGATAATCAGCTCTAACGGAATGACAAAGCTTCTAAAGAAAAAACAACGAGGTGTAATTGCACAATTATGTTCGCTAGAGGTTCCCACATCGAAATCATCTATTTCTCTAGGTCTCCAAAATGTCTTAGACAATCATTCCAAGGTATTTGAGACTCCCAAAGGCCTCCCACCTATTCGTGATCATGACAATGCTATTCGTTTCATTCCAGAAAGTGTTCCTCCAAACATCATGCCTTGCAGGTATCCATATGCCCAAAGGAGTGAAATTGAACGTATGGTTACAGAAATGCTAGAGGTTGGTATAATTATGCAACCAAATTCGATAAACAAAACAAGGGATGAAAGGAAGAATGACAAAGCATGGTGGGAACTCATTCAAAAGTCGCAGAAGATCCTAGTTCAAACAATATTGCCATAACTTGATGAGGAAGGAAAAATCATATTGGAACCTGAAGCAGTCATAGAAACAAGAACCTGACAGCTACAAAATCAATCAATTGCAGAGTATCTCATCAAGTGGAACAACTTACCCGCTGAATATTCCACATGGGAGGACAAGAATTTTATATAGAAGCATCAAGAACTACTCAAGCGTTGAGGACAACACTTTTTGAAGGAGAGAGCCATGTTAGGTCCCTATACTACTAGTGTAACCCCGTATTGTTATTAGTACAACCCCCTTATTATATTGTTGTGCACATGTAGTCCCCATATTGTTATTATTGTGCCCCATAGAAGCCCACTATTGTTATTATTGTGCCCTTACATTATTATTGTTATGTCAACTTTGATTATATTATGACCCCTTAGACTCCTATATATAGAAAGGAGGCCTTGTCATTTGAATCATCCAAGAATTGTTCATTTGTGTAATGTAAATGAGGTTGCCCCTTCGAAGAGGTTAATTTCTAAGGCGTTGATTTATCTTTTCTATCTTTTTGTGAGCTGATTCCATAACAGTTTTAATTAATTAGACATATTATTGAGAGATTATCTCTTATCTATCACATTCCATTGAATTCAATATTAAATGATAAAAAATGTTGTAATTCAATCAACTAGTCCATTTTCATGATAGATATAGATAATTTTGAAAATATTATCTAACTCATAAAGGCATTATGGTAAGATATTAGCAAGATAATGTCTAGGGTCTTGTTTTGTACCTTCTATAATACATATTTTCACTAAATCGTGAAGGTTCTCCTTGTCTTTATAGGCTTTCAAATTTAATCAAGACCATGGTCCACTAAAGTCTCTAAGTCTTCCCCTTTAGTTTGTCACAAATGGTCCAAGTAGACTTGTTCCCTAAAGATATAAATTTTTTGATCTCGATTTTTGTTATATTTGGCCTTGTATTATGAAGTTTGGCTTTCGTGAGCATTCACTTTGTTGCTTCAACATAATAAGCAATGCTTGTTTGTATGTTATTTATGGCTTTAAATGTAATAGTCATAGGGAACGAACATTATACATGTCAAGCATATTTGAAGAGAACCACTAGAATGAGTGGTTAGTAGTGGTGTTGGAGGTCTTTAAGACTTAACTCACTTGTACAACCTCGAGAATACTTTCTTCACGTATAGAGCTCATATATGAGAGAAGGCACAATGTAGTGTGGGCATATTATTTTCATTACATACTTTTTCAAGTAATAATGAAGGTAATTATGGTTAGCATGGAGGTACAACAATTTGATGAGATAAGTTAAGAGATCAAATCCCTTCTAATGTTTTTTGGAGTTTAATTATGGAGAGTGACTATACATGAAAAAAATTATCATATTTAATATATTTTGGATTACATATATTATGAGGGTATTTTCTTATAAAGACGTGTTCTCACAACATCATGAGGTATTGAGGAAAGTTTTTATGCCCCACGATAATATTAAAAAGAGCTCATCATAGTATGACATAGAAAATAACTTCACTGTAACATTAAAAATAAAGGAGTCATATTTATAATAAAGAGGGAAAAGGAAAAAAAATCCATAACATGATGGAAGGTGTGGTGGGCTATCATGTAATATTTTTATGCTTTGTGATAGACCTTAATAAAAGAAAAGGGTATTGACCATTATATTAAAATACCCATGATAACATTAAAAATAGTTTATCATAGTATTACATAGAAAATAACTTCACTACAACATTAAAAATAAAGGAGTCATATTTATAATAAAGAGGGAAAAGGAAAAAAATCCATAACATGATGGAAGGCGTGGTGGATTATCATGTAATATTTTTATGCTTTGTGATAGACCTTAATAAAAGAAAAGGGTATTGACCATTATATTCAAATACCCATGATAATATTAAAAAGAGCTCATCATAGTATTACATAGAAAATAACTTCACTGCAACATTAAAAATAAAGGAGTCATATTTATAATAAAGAGGGAAAAGGAAAAAAAATCCATAACATGATGGAAGGCGTGGTGGGTTATCATGTAATATTTTTATGCTTTGTGATAGACCTTAATAAAAGAAAAGGGTATTGACCATTATATCAAAATAAATAAGTCTAGCATTATATTCAGAAATAAAAAAGAAGTTGTTATAAGGTAAAATGAGAGAATTGATCATGTCTAAAAGGGAGGGGAGTTGAACAAGTGATATTTTCAATGGACATGATTAGAGCAAGAATATGTTTTCAATAATTGGACATAAGGAAATAATCACTAAATTTGGTTGACTTTCATGTAAATTGTAACATATCTAGAGCCCACTTCTAGTTCACATTACTACAATTTTGACTCTATCCATCTCTAAACACACTATACATTTCAAATTTCTTCAATTGGCTCATATTTTCCATAGATCAACAACTTTGATTCCATTGATTATATAATTATAGATTCATTGTTTGGCACCAGTCAAATTCATTAGAGGATTTTTCCCAAATTTTCTGAGTTTCCCATTATCTTGTAATTCCAATGATTTAGCCCAATTTAGCACCATAATTGTTAATTAACCTCTCTAAATCATTTTTCCCTCAAGTTTCCCTCTGGAAATTGGGGCTTCCAATTTGACCCAAGAAATTTTATGAAATAAATTGCAAACCCGCTATCGACTTCATCATTGTACTATGTCTTTGGCCCATGTAGGTCTAGTGTTGTAACCAAAGCTTTGATAACACATTGTAACATACCGAAACCCACTTTTGGGTCACACTAATATAATTCTAACCCTATTCCTCCCAAAACACACTAAACATTTCAAATTCCTTCAACCTGGAACGTATTTTCAACAATCAACAACTAGAATACATTAACTATGGAATTATGTATCTCAACCTTACCAAGAGCTAACATTTATACATTATGATTTGGTACCAAAATTATACTCCCTATTAACCTTACCAAGTACAATTCCTCAACAAGATTCCTTTGGTACAATAATGATTCTCTTTCATGAATGCATAATGCATATTATCCTGATATGTACCATATAACATAATAGAAACAACAATATAAACATACATAAACAACATATTTCCACAAGATCAAACATAGCATGAAGTGCATAAAACCATAAACATAACACTTATGTTGTGTAAATGCCATTAATTCATTGTAGTCCTTGAATATTCCACCTAGTCATAGACCTTGTTTCTATAGTCCTCTTAGCAATAGGTCACCATTGAGCTAGGCTATAACTCTGTCGGGGTAAATGCACTCTCTCTAGGCAAACTAAGGTTTCATAGTCTATATTGGATTCAAACTAGGCTAAGGTATCTAACTCCAATATAAATGGCAACCACATCCCCTTTTCCTTGCACAACCCAAGGAAGTGTACCCTCCTCTCTATTCTACAGTCCCTTAGGTTATCCCATTTCCCTTCCAAGGCTTTTAGATAGATGTCTTAGAGCTATGGCACTAGAAACTCCAATTATTATCCCTCTAGACCTCACACCAAAGGAAACTTATACCAAACAATTTTTCCTCAAAGCATATATCCTTCCCCAAAGCAACCCAAAGAGAAATGTTTCTAGTACTTACATACGATTCCCCTATAATCCTCAAGGTATTCAAGTCACAAGGTTTCAATGGCTCACTAGCTCACCCCCCCAGATACCAAAGCAAGAATGGTAAAGTACTATTATTAGAATGAATGGCTTTTCCACCGGTCCATAACTTTATATATGCATGAATGGATTTTCCACCGGTCCATAACTTTATATATGCATGCCTTTATTTTGACACGTGGCACTCAAGGAACTACTCTCCCACTACTTGGGATGCTGTCCTTTCACTTAGGAACTTAGGATTTAACAACATGATTATATGACTAGGGAATATTTTGACAGTTTTTTATTTCACCCTTGGCCCTTTTCCTCAAACCCTTAGCCCCCCACTCTTTTGTCTGACTTGGTCTACAACCATGATGTATTTGATTAACATATATGAGTGTGATTACAGTGTAATTTTCTAGAGAAATTGGCATTTCAACATACATGTTCTCCAACCTAATATCACACGAGCACTCCAACCCAAAACTTACTAGCTCACCAAACTAAAATATTTGATGTACACCTAAACACATTACAACCAAGGGATCTGTTGTGGCCAGCAACAACCCCCCTTTTTATTTAGTTTTAGTAATAAAGTTAAATAAATGGGGACCCTTCTAAAAATAAAAAACTAGCACTCATGTTTCCCTTTGAATAAAACATGCTATTATAAACTTAGGAAAACACCCACTAAACCTAAAAAATTTAAGTTTTATGATAAGTTCCGAATAAAATCGTTCTCTTAACAATAAAACATCGCATCGCAAAGGATAATGGAGGACATCATATAAACAAACTTTCAAAATTGAGAAAACGCGATGCGAGATCGCGCGCCTTAAAGACCCATCACGCATCGCAGCTTTCATACGCCGCAAGTATCACCTAAGGTAAAATATCTCGATCCGGTGATATGCGATAAGGCATCTGGAAAATCGCATCTCGAAAATGCATAAGGTGATAAATGATTGTTGACAAAATGGATTAGCGATATTGCGATCTACGATATTGCGAAGCAAATCGCAAAATCGCTTTATCACAGATCTGCAGGGCTCATCGTTCAATAAAGTTTTTCTCATAATCCGATACCGAGTTATGGGCATTAATGTCAATTTAATGGTTAGTTGATGGTCATTTATGAGATAAGATTTAAATCTGATCGAAAGGTTATTTCACATAGGGTGGTATATTTGATATGATTTCAAAATTAAAGAGCTTTCTCATCACTTTCTCTTTCCTTACTTGTAAATTCGCAGGAGCGGCAAGCAGAGTAATATACGCAGCAGTGTGCAGAATGTAATGGGAAAGAAGGGAAAAGCTCCAATTGCAGAGGACAAAGAGATGACACCCTTATACACAGACACCACCTATAACAAAGATGTCGGCATAACTACTTGGGAAGGGATGTACAGTCTGCTCGAAGAAGAAAAGCCAAGTTATGGAGGTTAAAGCAACAGCAGACTCACGTGGGTCATCTGAGGCATCAATCACTAAACTTGCATGTTCGTTCTTGCACTGAATAGCGGCAAAACCGAAGATTCTTCCATACACAGACATGGTCAAGTGGGTACTGGATAGTGCCGATATAACAGATAGAAAATTCAAGACTCAAGGCGAAGACCTCATTGGGTCATTCACTACACAAGATTTAAGGCTTATGTATCATCTACCAGAACCACGGGCAACCTACAACAAGCAGTTCGTAGAAAAGTTTGCCAAGGAAAACAAAGATTTGGCGAAGCGCACGAAGAACTGGTCGGTAAGGGAAGAACCATTGAAAAAGGGCAAAGCGCGCTGACCAAGGCCCATCGAGAATGCGCAGGAGGCAAATATAGCACCTGGGAAGCCCGGATTAGAAAAAGGAAGCAGTTTCTGATGCGCGATTAGCGCTAATCGGGCATCGCTGGGCAAAACCCCTCGAAAAGGAAAGCCCCTGAGCGTTCGGTTGCATGTAAGCCGGAAAACCACGGGGAAAAGCACTAAAGGCTAAAGGCGGGACCCACGCCCCAAAACCGATGGTATTTATCGGGTGCACCCTTAGGCGGTAAGCGGATTTGGCTGAAACCTAGCGATTCCAACGCGTGGCAGCAAAAGAAGCAGCTACAACAACAAACAACATCATTGACTGTGTCAATGAAAACCTGCACAGAGCAAATCTCATTTCCGAGATTGCACCAGGATTTCTCCCAAAGACACAGCAACTGCAGACAAGCTGGAGACAAAAAGCTGGGGAAAGGGCAGAGTCCATTAAGAAGTTAACCAAGTTAAATTGGAAAACTTACTGGCAGTACTTGGTTAAACCGCACAGTCAATGCATGAATCTCAAATGCCTTACGAACTCTGCCGAGAAGATAGCGCCAGCACTTGTCGATTCTGTTTTCGCAGGGCAACTAAAATCGGAGGTCAGCCAACCGACGCTCCTCAAGTCGATGCTGAATGCTTGCGACCATAGTTTTAGTTTTGATTTATTTTTTCCTTAGATGAGGACGGTCATTTAAACCTCCTCCTATATTTTTGTAATAAACTATTTTTAGTATTTAGGAAGTAGTATTTTAACCCCTCTCATGCATTTAGAGAAGGGTCCTGAAATTTGTCAAAAACATTTCCTCGAAACATGCACTTCTGCACCCTCAGAGGAAGTTTTGATGAATGAATGGAACAAGATTTATTGATATCTGTGTTTAATGTCTGCTACTGAAATGCACTTTTGTACTCTTAGTAGATGTTGAATTAGGAAGAGATAAATCTATATTGTTGAAGCTCATGAGTAGGACTTGTTATCAATGGTACTTTTATCTCTTAATGATTTCTGCTTATGTGTCCAAGTAATATTTTATGCTCAGTTATTTATATATGAAAGCTTGAATGTTTGAGTTATCATTTGGCACTTTTGTACGGTGATGACTGTTATGTTTATGCTCAATATATGAATGACTTATTAGGCGATATGCTTCTCACAATTGTTTCGCCTAACTTTTTATACAAAACAATTCATTTTTATCGAATTCTTTTCTTGTAGCGATTGAATGATCTTTATTACCAATTGCTATTCGAAATTATTTTAGATCGCATAAGTAAAAAGTTGAATCTCGGGTTAGTTTTAGACTTAAATATTTCTGTTCATTAGAATACAATTGCATTTTTAAATTAGACTTAGATTAAAAGCATTTTACTTAGCAATCTTTGGAAAACAGAAATATTAATCAACACACACAAATTGGGAAACTGGTCCCATTATCCCTAGTCGGACCCACCATCCGAAACAGAAAAGGATCTGCTTTCAAGGTCCGGACCAGGTGGGTATCCCCCTTGTTGTAGACCCGATTTTCGGGGCTTCAACAGGACAAACTAGGGGTAGTATATGTATATAACTAACATAAAGTGATTTATCTTCATGCTAAGAAGATGATTTTTTCCTGTTAACATGTTTGTTTCATTGAATATGTTTAAATATTGCACTGAAGATTATATTATCGGTTCCACTAACTGATATAATGACATGTGTAATAAGGATGTTGCAATGTATTAATTAACTCATTGGAATAAATCATTGAAAGAGTATTAAGGTACTAATTAACATTCCCCATTAAAACTAAATCCATGTTAAGTTTATTTTTTTTATTTCATGGATGCTTCTACAAAGTAATTTAACTAACTTTGAGTTAATAGTATTGAAAACCAAATGGTCCAACCATAATGAAGTTTAAGATTTGATAAGAAGAATAACTAATAGGTTGTTAATAGGGGAATTTGTTATTGGTCTCTTGCTCGTATTTATCCTTGGACAAAATTTATTAACCAGTTAGGGTTGTATACGACCCAAATAACCTAACTCTACTTACAACAATTTAGGCTATGCTTTCACCCTATTTTCATGTTACATTGTTCTTAGTATTCTTGTTGTCTCTATGGGAATGCGTGTAAGTTTCTCTTCCTCCCATTAATTATATGCTTAAACCCAATGGGTGTTATCATCTAGACTAGGGTCATAAAATGGACCCAAAAGCATCAACCAAGACAAAAGGATAATGGATAAACATAGTTCCCTCAATAACCCATGTGCCTTGTATTAGCAAATGTTGACTCACCCACCCAAGGGGACAATACCATCACTCCTACTGATGCAAGGTAGAGAACATGGCATGTATTTTAGTCAGTTACGACACATTGGGCACAGACATCACTGCAACACCCACATAGACATGCCCTCAACCAAGGCTTGATGTGTGAATTGCATTCAAAAACTCAAAAGTTCATTGAATTCTACAATTCACACCTAGTATCACATTGCACTACATTCTCCATCATAACAAGAGCCAAAGGTATCCATTTTTGGGAGATGTTTCTTTACATTACCATATACGCTATGATATATATTAATATATATGTCATAACAGGTATGTTAATATATGTTATAGCATATATTGACATAAGTTGACATATTTGTTATTACATACATATGTTAATGCATATAAGTAATAACTTAATAACATATCTCATACCAGACAAGCAAACCCCCTCCTACTCATTCATAATCAAAGACTAAAAAGCTAATGGTGACAAAACCCATAGAAGACAAGCTCAATCCTTCCCCCCATTTGTCTTTTTCCAACAACCTAGGATTTGCCCCACCCTGAGGACAAGATAGAATAGGACATTAAAGGAGAAAAAGGGCCCACTATACCTAACAATGTTTCCTGAGCATGTATGAAATCTCCCATTTTCCAAATTTGTCAACATTTTCCAATGATGGAAGTTGCAGGGCTACGAATTATCTCCCTATCTTGGTCATTTTGATCGATTTTTTGTAGTAACTTTATCCTTTGGATTTAAAGTTTGTTGTTACAAACAATTGTTGAAGGTTGAGAAGACCCTAAAATCTCCAATTAAAAAGAAAAAATCCTTTGTAGTTTGAGAAGAACTTAAAATATGATTACTTGGGAATGATGAATATGGTGGCATAAGAAAAACAATAAGGAAATTATATGTGCAAAATTACTCCTTTTGTTAAAAATTATATAAAACCAACAATTTATAAATTAATGAGAGCATTTTCATCTTTACGATTCAATTCCTTCTTAAGCTTGAGTTGGACTCAATCATTACATTGAGTACACATAAAAAGTTTAAGTAGAAATCATGCATGGTATCCTTTAGTACCAAAAACAAAACAAAAAACTCTTGATAGACACTGGCACTACTTCTTGTTGAAATACATGTCGTTTAAGATATTTTAACCCAAGGGCAAACGGAAACGTTTGCTGCTACAATTCAATAACCACATTGTATCCTTTGTTACATTAATAAAGTGACCTATTAAAGGTATCATGTTATGTGTGTTCACCTATGATGAGTTTGTGCAGTTTGGAACATAGAGAAAATCGTTAATCGTTATCATTACATAGAGAAAATTTTAGGTGCAAAATTACTCTCATTGCTAAGAATTATTTAAACCAACCATTTATTAATCAATGAAAAGATTTTTATCTTTATAGCTCAGTTCCTTTTTAGGCTTAAGTTTAATTAGTTATTACAATGAGTACTCATTAAAAATTTAAGTGTAGAATCACATAGTAAATCCTTAATATAAAAAAACTCTTAATGGACATTTGCGTTGCATGTTGTTGAAACATGTATTCTATAAGATATTTTTAACCCAAGGGTAAAAGGAAACATTTTTCATCATGATTCAATCACCAAAGTTTATCTTCTACTACATTAGAGAAGATAATAAAGTGAGCTCTTAAATCTAATCTATTAGGCTTGTTCAAATATGGGTTTGGACAATTAGAGAATAATATAGATCATTGTGATCCCTACATAAACAAAATATACTAGCTAGTACATTCAAATTAATAAAAATCAAGGTCATTGAGATTTCTCTATCCATGAATTTTCTTGCTGGTTAATATTGTATTACAACTATATAGTACATTTAAGTGACCAAATTAATCGAGGAATCTTGAGTGGAATATCTTTTGATGTAGGCATGCTCCATAGCATCCTTGCAAAACATTTTAATATTGATAAAAGCTATTGTAACCATGAAATATGTCTCAAACATATAGGGGGGATGTCATCAAGGTGTAATTAAAAAAATGTTGTGAACAACTGAAGTTACAAATTGAAATGTATTTCTAAAATTTCAAACCCATCTTCAAGGATGCACTCTCTCTTCCATTGATAAGCCCCATGTTGTCACTCAAGGAACTGTGGTACAAGGGGAAATACAAGCATTATACTCTCTATATAAATATGCCTACAAAATTAAATGAAATAAATGCAACAATATTGTGTGGACAATACATATGTATAATTAATTATTATGCACATGGTCATGCCCAATTTTTTCAATGTACAATTTTATACAACTATTATTAATTGTGTATATAAAACAAACAAGCAAATAGATTTTTGTGCCTTGCCGAAGAAAACTTCATCATGCTTGTATATACACTAACACACAAGTTATATTATTCCTTGTATTTTTTTTTGTATAATTCTTAATAAAACTCTAACACACAAGTTATATTATTCCTTATATTTTTTTGTGTAATTCTTAATAAAACTTAATATAGTCATGCATGCATTATTGATTACCAAAAAGCTATTACATCTAATGTAAGAGATTATTGGACCATCTCTTTCTATAAATGGCATTGTTTTGAAAGTCAACCAAATCTAAGTTTCTCTTTGGCTTTCAAACAATATCCTAACTTATTCTTATAGTCTTCTAAAAACCTAAAATTATTTATTGTTCCTTTGGAAAGTGTTTAAAATATGTTTTAGTTAACAAATGTGTAACACTCCTTCCCACCCCCCTACGCTATCTTGGGTTGCAAATGTGTTACTTATGGAATTGACCTAACCTCCAAGGTTTATTATGAAAATGCGGTCACAAAAATCCTCATTTTTCCAACTTCTTAAAATCCCAAATCTGATCCTGTCATTTCGTTCAACTTGTCGAAGATTTCTTGCAACATAAATTTTATCTCAATGTAACTCTCGGATTGAGAGTTATGCCCTTCTGAAGTTTGACAAATCAATTAAGGCCAAAGCAACTAAAATTTCATCTATCATGACAACTCGAAATTATTTTCCTAATTGTTAATTTATTTAAAAATTTATTTGCAGTTTGCTACTGCAAATACCAAGTAATTCACACTATGATTTTCACAAACAAATATTGCAGAACAAAATAGCATTGGAAACTGAGAAAATCTAGCACACACACATAAAAATATGACACAGTTATTTTTGGACAATTGTCCCTAGAAAAAACCAACTTGGGAAAACCGGTGCAACAGTTGAGGATTTTATTATTATGCAACAGTGAAATTGGAGTACAATCTATGGATGCCCAACTGGAAATCCAATCAGCAAGTATTTGACAAAATTAATTATAGAGAAAATTCTCTCACCCCACTAGAAATCTCGGCATTGTCTCCTTCAAAAAAATTGGTCGTCCAAACCCCAACGTAGGCCCTCTGCACAGTCCCCGCGCTGCCTCTCACAAGTGTGGCTCGGATCTGCCTCTGAGCAAGTCGTTTATCCTGTCTCCACTGCTGGAAGTGACTCTCCAGCCCTTTGGAAGCTAAATCAACTTCCTCCAAGCTAAATCAGACTACTCTGCTTCAGATACTACGCAGTCATTGCGTTGCTTCTGTGTGGATCACTTATGTCACCTATTGCTGCCTCTCTGGATCTGGAAAACTTCCTCTGGATCAATGTCTTTGCGCCTCACTGAAGCTCAAACTCTCTTACCACTGACTATTGCTACTCTAGAAAATCGAATTCTCCAAGTGTCTTTGGTGTATTCTCCAAGTGCCCATCAAATTCTTCTTATAATCCTTTGTTGGTGCACCAATGACCAAGATTAAACTTAATCAAGGGATAGGATCATCTTGAAGTTGATCCATGTGAGTTTCTAGATTATTCTCACCTTGACTTAATTAATTCTGATTAATTAACCAATTTTCTTAAGTTTAGACTTAGGAAACATTAAAAAATAAGTCAATAATCTAATTAAGTCATTTCTAGTTGGAATTTCCAGAAACAATTTATGGTTTTTGGAGATCTCATGTATTTTAGCCTCTCCACTGAATTTCGTGGCTAGAACACATCTGATGCTACAAAAAGCTAGAACATATCCAATGCTACAAAAAATAACGCTCCCTCTTAGCGAGGATTGTGTTCTAGTGTTGCACACCCTGTCACAACACTATGTCTCTGTATCATCTCCTGTTACGCTACTGATGTCTAGCTACTGCTGCCCACCAACCACTATGCAACTCTAATGCTCCATTTGTGCTACTACTGACACTACTATATTTCTGCCAACTCTGCATCTGAACTGCAACTCCCTCTCATTTGTTGTTGTTGCAATTGCAACTACTTCAACTAAGAAGCATCTGAAATATTGAATCATCTATGTTCAGTGTGATGCATCTGTCTCTCAAGTCTTGATTGCTACTAGCCTCTACACTGTCACTCAAGAATCTACGCTACTGTTAACTTTGCACTAAGCCACCTGCTCTGCTGTCAACATTGCATTGTGCTCCTCAAAATTTGACTGCTACTAGTCTGCAAATGTCACTCTAGTATTGATTGAATCAACTACCACTGATCCATCCTGTTACTGAATATTATGGGCCCCCCATAGCTAGGTATTGATCCATGAGATGGACTCCTCAAGGACCTTGCCCAATCTTTGTAGCTCTCTAGGTCTACAGTACCAAATCACCCTATTACTGCAAACTAGTAGGGGTCCTAGGAGGAAATCCTAAAGGAACAATTGTTAGGTCGAGGGAAATAATGGAGCAATAGCCCACTATCACCTCAGCTCAAGCTCCCTACTCTTTACGGACTTTCACCGATGGGAGGAGACTTGGTATGATAAGGATCACAAAGATGAATAGATCAAAGATAGGATGAAGGGTGATACTAAAAGCCTATTCATGAGAGAGGCTCAAGATTGTGGCTTGCTTTTCTTGGAAGACAAGATGGAAATCTCTCTGGGAAGGGCTTGGGGAGAATTTCAAGGGTTAGGTTTTGAGTATGTGACTTATAAAGGAGATCCCTAAGCCCTATAATTCTTGTGGAAGCTTGGGTTCCATGTGATGTTTGAAGAATTAACCTTGATAGTGCATGAGACCACATAGGAACAAGTGGACCCAAGATTAGGTAAGAGGATAGGATTTATCAACCAATGATATATTTGACCTAATTAGGGAGGGGAAAGGGAGAAATGAATGAATTTGCAATGAAAGGAAATGCAAGGATCCCAGTGAGGTTTCTAGCCTAATGGAAGCCAAGAGCAAGAATTGGTCTTCGAGCTAGGGTTTGTGATATCTCAAGATCCCACTATCGAAATCTCATGAAAATCAAAGGCCTTCTAGAGGACACACTAGTGCAATTTTGGACCAAAAATTGAAGTATTTGGATGGCTAGATTGTGAGATAATTGATGTCCTAGGCGACCTATGTAGGCTAGGCCTAGAAAAAGAGGGGAAGGTGAAAGAAATAAGCTTTAAAGTGATCACCATAGGAGCACCGGTGCTTTTTCCTTTGGGAGAGATGGAGTCATGGAAGATTTAGAGTTTGGATTGATTTCTACTTGTCAAGGAGGCCTAAAAGACAACTTCATTGGGTATTAGGGCTTAATGGAAATAGCTTCAAGGTCATTTATACTTCGTTCAACAATATTTGGTGACTTTTCAAGACAAGGGTGTCTCTAGGAACATTCATTCATTCATTCAAGCATGGCCCAATCATGATACAACATTATTTTAGATATTTAATTTCCACAATGTCGTTCCAAGAAAAGCAACAAATTAACCCTAGAATAGTGAAAATGCCAATATCATGAATGCAGCAAAATAAAGAATCAAAATAGCATTAACATAGTACTTACATGTAATAATAATATATCCAATCACCAAGATATTCCAATCATAGAAGCTCCAAGGCAAAGAAGAATAACCAAACATCGAAATTCATCCATTCATCTAAAAAAATCACATCCTCAAAAGATAGGTAAAATCTCATAAGAAGATATGATCCAATCCAAGTGATGATGAGTAAATGAACTCATCTCACTTGTATTTATACACAAATTAGGAGTTTTAATTAGCCTCCTTGGCCTAGATAAGCCCCAAAAATAAAATAATGTTCTAATAAGGGGATGAGAAGGGGTAGCCCTGGGCCACATGTTGGGGTACAAGGGTAGCTAATAAAAGGGAAGACCACACTTGGGTTTATAATGTATAGGAGGGATCAATCGTGGTAGGTGAGGTGCACCGGCCTTGATTTTTCCACCCTTATTTATATGCCTTTTCCCTTTTATAATTTTCTTTGATTAACTGCTTAGGGCTCAAGGGGTAAGAGCATGATGTATAACATATAGCAATGAATACCCCCTTTTAAGGTGGGGCGGTTCATTGCCCACCAGGGGTTGGGACAATCAGAGGTTCCTATATGATGAAGGGGGTTCATAGAACCTGTAGGGACTAGGGTGATGCCCATGATGATGGGGTAGAGCTCATGTATTGTCTTTTGCCCACGTGCTAAATGTGTTCATCCCAACCATCTTTTGGATTTTGTGGTACATTTTCCTGTTGGATGTGGCCATATATGCTTGTAACTTTCTTTTTGGCTACATCAAACTTCAGGCTTCATTTCAAGCCATGACCCAAAGTGTGGGAAAGGGGAAGGCGCATACTAACCCTATGTGGCCCCAGTGGAGGAATGTGGACCCAAGTGGGAGAAATGATGAATGGGGTAATAATGAATGGAAAGAGGGTAATATAAGAGGATAAGGGAGTGGGACCACACAACCAAAATCGAGGTTTCCCATGAAATACCATCCCTAGAACCAAATGATGAGTAAAAGATATCCCATGGGACTAGAATCCAAGGTTAATGCCTAAAAGAGGTCTAGGGACAAGACCATAGACCTAGCCATTATTTTCATTGAATCCCCCCATTAATCCATGCCCATAAGAGTCCATGTGTTTTGGATAATTTGGTATCTACGGATAAATAATAATTCCCTAGATAAGTAGCCATATCTAGAACAACAGTTTAAAGTGTTTTAGTCTTTTCCTATAAGCAATAGATAATATGAGAAGATGAGAAGACTTATTTGTGGTTCTTCTTTCCTCTCGTCTCCCTTGTATCGATCCGGTCGCTCCTTCCCGTACATAAGACGCTTGAGAAGTACTTGTAAACACAACAGAAAACAAACAATTGATCAAAGCAAAAGATCTATTGAATATAAGTGAAAGGAATCAGATACAATTCACACGTATAAGCATTATAAAACAATACAAACATATGGGAGAAAGGTTCAAACACTTTATTGAATAGAAGAAGGAATTACAACCATTGGTGTCTGATTCAAAGCCATTCCTCCAGCTTGGATCCCATCCACATCGCATCAAAAGCATGACAAACTTGTAGCATTACAACACTTGCTTCAAAGCCAAATCTCATGGAAACATTATCTCCTTACAATTCAACATAATCTAGCACCTGATCACTTAGATGAGTGGTCAATTTATAGGAAGATGAAGGATTTTTTATCATAAGTGGTGGCATTGAATGGCCTTCCATACTTAGAATTAGTTCCATGGAGGAAGGGATGAGAGGATAGGATGCACCTTAACTCATTCCTCATCCATTTTCGAGCTCATAGGAGTTGATAAGTGAGGGAACCTTCTAGATGACTCCAAAAGATAAGAATATTCCCAAAACCATATGTGAATTTCGCTCAATATCGCCTAGCGCAGGTGAAAGGAAGCCTAAGTGCTCTGCAGAGCACCCTGGCATGGACTTAACTTCTCTGCAACACACCCTTACATGGGCCTACCTGCGCTAGTCCCTCTAGAGGCTATTTTTGGATATCTTCAAGTCATGAAACTATCTAGGAAGGAGGCATTCAAAGGGGTGACTTGTTTAGGGCATGTAGCAACTGAAATTAGGGTTTGATGAGCCCTAAAACACTGATCTGGGTGATGGGATTGATATGCCCAAATGGATTTGTAACAGTTTCCCCCTAAAGCATGAAGTCAGAAAAATGCCAATGTCGAATGAAATGATTTACGATGTGATTAGGAGGTATCGAAGTGGAAGGTGATCTGCATCAATTACAATACATATATCATGATATTTTATTTTACATGAATTGCTGAGGGAAGGCATACACATGCTCAGCTTATAAACTTTCATTACATGTACATAAACAGTCATCTATAGATATAGACCCATGATTGGAATGACTATCAATGTAAAGCCATTGTACATATGATTTAGTACTCCTGAAATCACAGCCCGGATGGATGAAACTAGATCTGGGGTATTCTATCTCATTCAATCGTTCGCTCAAGTACGAGCCTAACCATGTGAATATGTGATCTGAAGTCGAACATGGGAAGACACCATCTGATTACCAACCAATGATGAAAGTCGTTAACGGATGCGAGATAACTCACCAATAATGATAATGATCCTCAAGGTATTGTAGTACATTATGCATGGTGTGAATGGATGATTTGATGTCGAACACCATACAAAGTCTTTCGGTCGAAGGCCATTGATGTTAACCTATCGCTGGAAGCGAGAAACCTGCCATTGATGCATGCAAGCCTCAAGGTACTAGAAGGGTGTTTCTAAGTCAACTTCTTTGATAATGTGTTGATGTCGACAAGAAGCAACTCGTCGTAGGAGGGCCTTGATGTATCCCACATCAGTGACATGAAATGAGTGTGGTGATTTTGGAGATGGAATTTGACTGACGACACAAGGTTCAAGAATGGCAGTCATGAAAATGAAGGTTTATGAGTATTGCAAAGGATGAATTTTAACTGAATATCTTCTCTTGAACATATCGGCGACACCGAATGAATTGGCAGCATTGACCCAAAACCAATGTAATGGATGGTGTGATAGACCATAGGTATGATAACCATCAAGCAGATAACCCAACCCAAATAGTCTGAATGAATTGGCAGCATTGACCCAAAACCAAAAGTGATGGATGGTGTGATAGAACATAGGTATGATAACCGTCAAGCAAATAACCCAACCCAAATAGTCACGGAGATGAAGTGAAAGTGTCATGTTCAAGAGCGACCTGTGACCATAAAGTGGTTTTCCCCTTTTTCCCTTTCCCCATTTTCCCCTTTCCTCAATCATTGCTGACCAATACCTATTTATTTTTTATCAAGCTTGAGGAGGATAAAATATGCTTGTTGTATAATTCCACCCTTCAGGTGAATCCATCGCTATGTGATGTTTTAACGAGTCTAGCGAAGGTGAAACTCGATCTTATCTAGATGAACAAGTTTGTCGCTATTTGATGTTTTAACGAGTTTAACGACAAATATAACTCAGTCCTTTTCATGTTTAGAGAGTTTGAAAAGGGACAAAAATAAAACTCCATGAGTTCTTTTTCATTGATTTGTCTCTCAAGCCCGAAAAAGCATAAAACAATACAAGAGAGAACCTATTGACCATGTTTGGTCAACGTATTCCTTTTTTCGTAGTTAATCTATCTCAGTCTGGAAAAGGGTTAAACTTATACTGAGTAGATGCCATTTCCAATCCACTAACGAGCTAAAAAGGACAAGCGCTCGGCAATCTTTTCATATTTCAAGAGTCTAAAAAGAGCTTAAAGAGAACTCCGCTTTGAGGAACGAGTGGTGTGTGGGATAGCAATTGGTTCCGGTGATGTTGGAACTTCTCAAAACATGTTGATTTTTGTGAAGAGGTTGGCTAATAAGACCACTCATTGCAGTTGTTCCTCAAAAAGGGTAAAACAACCAAGTGAAAGTGTATTATTGGACAGGCAGATAGTGACGATGGAAGGAAAAAAACCAAGGCTCATCTGACGAAAGAGGCTGATAGAATGGCAATCACGAGGGTTAAAATGGAGATGGGTTCATTTTTACACAAGCTTGAACCATAGGGAACTATGCTTGGATTCAGTTTCATGTTTATACAAGCTTGAAACAAAAAACTATGCTTGAAACGAAAAACTATGCTTGAAATTGGTTTACATGCCCCCAACATGATGAAAGGGATAGTTTCCTATAACCAAATGGAAGTCATTGCGGTGAAGCAGGACGGTTATCCAACACTTTTTTGGCTTCATCCAGATAAGTACAAAGGTCAATGGGGTGATTCCCTTCACATAACCTACAGGGAAACTTAACTTTACCTCTAGGTGCATGCCCCCCAAGCTTCATTGCATTCACCTAAGTAGACTACTCATGGCTATGAGGTAGATGGAATGAAGGTTCACTTACGAGATCAAGTGAAAGACTTGACTGGGATTTTACTATATCTAATCAAAGAGTCAAATTGGAACTTTTTTTTTTTGCTGAAGCAAGAAGTCGAACCTTCTATTTCATTAATTCAAAAGAAATGTTACATAGTATACAAGAACCTGTCCATTTGGAATAACTCGGGAGAAAAGGTAACCCTGTCAATCACAAAGACCCCCCACCTTAAACTAGAAAACCCCTAATCCATGAGAAACAAACTTAGAAGGGCTGCAGGAACCCCAACCACTAGGGAAGATCCGGAAAAATCACGCCCCCCGGAGCCGACCAACGACAACGGTCACCCCTGACCACGCAATGCACACAAAGAACGGAATAGGAAAAGACGTGCCAACAAGATGAGTGGAAATAACCCGCCTGGCCCCACAAAACAACAGGAATGATCCCAACTGTTAATTCGGGCTGCTGGATCCAACGGCCAGGAGCCATTTCGCGTCGCCTAACACGACCAAACCATAATGTGCGATGGAAGGTGATTTCCAAATCTTCCACCCTGCCACGTGTTGTATTCCCTATGGGATCACTTCCGAAACTGCAAAACCACTTACCACTCAAAAGACGTGTGATCGCCAAAAAACCAGCTAGGGCAAGGTTTGCTAGCCCGAAAGCTGAAAGGGGGAAATTCCTACTGTTGAAAAAAACCAACCGCCTGTTCTGCCTATTCTTACCACAGAACCTGAACCTGATACAGTGATTTTTTGGAAATTGACCCCGCGAATTGCCATTCGAAAAACTGGGGATCCCGGTCAACTTACTTCGGGGTGAAGTGAGGCCGAACTTGGTATGCCCTCCTTCCAGGTACATCCTGATGGGCTGTGGGTGCACTTGTCGGAAAAGTCAATTCGTGTTATTCATCCTAGCCCGAAATCGAAAAACTTCCCTGTCCTCTACAGCTTGATCGTCGCAGAGAGCCTTTAGACGACTTTGAGGTATCTCCTGCCACTTTTTCACCATCCCATAGTCTGCATTGTTCACACCTTGATTGGCTAGTAAGTCTGCTAGCTTATTGGCATTTCGTCGAACATGGTTGAAACTTACAGTTCGAAGTCCCTAGAGATGAACTTGAATTCTTTGATAAACCTGGATTAGTTTCCAGTGATTTGAGACTTTCTCCGGCCGAGAACCACCGCTGATTCTTTTCACAGAGTTAATGGTTATCTCTGAGTCCGCTTCTATAATGACATTTGAGCGATGGTTCTGAATCAGAAACTCTAGACAATGCTCCAGAGCCATCAATTCCGCCATGTTATTGGTGGCTCTTCCTAAATGACAGTGGAAGATAAAGATAATACTGCCCTCTTCATCTCTTAAAACTCCTCCATAACCAGTTGTTCCCGGGTTTCCTTTTGAAGCACCATCGATGTTGTATTTCAGATAGCCTTTCGGTGGAGGTTGCCAGAAGTCCTTCTCTGTAACCATAGCTATATCCTTCCTGTTTAGTCCTTGGGGAATAATCCCTTGCATTCCCAGTTGCCTGAGAGTTCTCAGCTCAGTCTCTGAGGGGGGATTCTTGGGGATATTGCGAACTGTGGTGCTGACTGTCTCCTGGAGCTGTTTCAAGATCAGATCAAATAGTCGATGAGGGGAAGACTTTTCATTCTTGAAAATTCTTTTATTTCTTTCTTTCCAAACATTCCAGATAATGAAGCATGGTGTGAAGGCCCAGGCCAAATTAAGGAACTCATTCTCCATATAGTTTCTTCTCCATTTGTTTAGGGTATTTGTGATACTTCCTCTGTCCCTATCTGACTGATGGAAAATTGTAGAGAAAGAATCCCACAGCCAGGTGGTATAAGAGCAACTGTTGAGAATATGCTCCATTGTCTCCTCCTGCTCTTCACAGAGCTGGCATCTGGAAGGCCCCATAACTCCTCTTTTCCTAATGTTGTCCCAAGTCAAGATTTTCTTATGATGAACCAACCACATGAAAAGCTTGATCTTCATCCAACCTTGGTGTCTCCAGAGATGCTGCCAGGTCTTGTCTGGAACACTAGAATCAAGCCCAAGGAGAAAACCTTTTGCTTCCTTAAGATTAAAGGTGCCTTTATTGTTATTACCCCATCTCAATTGATCCTACCCCTCTGTTACTAAGATCATCCTTTGCTTTAGCAAGCCCCAAAGTGCCTCTGCTTTAATTTTTAAGGGGTTGTCATCTCTGCAGTCAATGTTTCTCCAGCTTCTCCACTTTCCGAAGATATGAGTAAGATCCCAGAAATCCTTTACTTTGATTAACCTTTGGAAATCTGTTTCCTTCTTGAGGCTTAAAAAATCCTCTGTTAATAGCATTGGTTCTTGTTGCCATTTGTCCTACCAAAAGAGCACTATATCTCCTGCTCTGATTTCCCAAAAATTGTTCTTTTGTACTAGGCTTCTATTTTCCCAGGCTCTATTCCATATGTAAGAACCTTTTATAATTCCAGACATTCTTATGAGATCATTAGTGTGCCAAGAGCTGGCATATTTCTCTTTCCAGATCCTGGCCCAATGGGCTTTTGGCTCTTGAACCCATCGCCACCAAAGCTTGGCTCCTAGAACTTTACTAAGAATCTCCTGATCATCTAAGCCTAGACCCCCATGGCTCTTGGGTTTACAGATTTTATCCCAAGAAACCAGGGCCCATTTCTTCCTTGTTTCCTCCTTACCCCAAAGGAAATCTCTTTGTATATTCCTGAATTTCTCTAAGACACCTTTGGGAGTTAGGAGAGCTGATAAACTGAATACCGGGATAGATTGCAGAACTGCCTTTGTCAGTACCAACCTGCCAGCTAGGTTCAAGGCTCTGAAGGTCCATTTTTTGACTCTGTCCTGCAACTTATTAAGCACCAGTTCCCAAATACTCTTGTGCATAGGTCTGGCTGTAAGAGGAACTCCTAAATACTTTGAGGGGAGGGAATCTCTTTGGAAGCCAAGAATTCTTGAGATATTTCTCTGAATAGCAATGTTAGTATTTAAGAAGAAGATTTTTGACTTAGAGAGATTGACTTCCATACCTGTAGCCATGGCAAAATCCTTCAGGATTTGATTGTAGGCAGAAGCCTCTTTGACTGTGGGGATTCCTTGCAGTAAGGTATCATCTACAAATTGTTGGTGAGTCAGAGCTAGACCATTCTCAGATAATTGAAGACCCTTGATTTTGCCCATGGCCTTGGCATGCTTAATGGACCGACCAAGTCCTTCCATCATGAGAATGAAGAGAAAGGGAGAGAGCGGGTCTCCCTGCCTGAGGCCTCTAGAAGGAGTGAAGATCTCTGAGGGAGAGCCATTCACCAAAATTGAAAAGTTGGAAGAAGTCACCAGCGCCATGACCCATCTGACCCAGTTGTGATCAAACCCAAAAGCAGTGAGAACCTTCTTGATGTAAATCCAATTCACCTTGTCATACGCTTTGGAAATATCCAATTGCATGATCATCCCCGCTTGCCTTTTGCTGGTTAGCGTGTGAACCACCTCATGGGCTTGAATAATGTTATTTAAAATTTGTCTGCCCTCCACACAACCTGATTGTTCCTCTGACACTAAAGCAGGAAGGAGAGGTTTGAGTCTATTAGCCACTACCTTAGATATTATCTTGTAAACCACATTACATAAATCTATTGGTCTGTACTTGTCTACAGTTTGAGCTGAGTCCTGTTTGGGGATCAAGGAAATGAAGGAGGTGTTGAGGGCTTTCAGGATGGTTTTGCTACCTCTGGAATCATCCACCACATTCAAAATGTCCTCTTTGATAATATGCCAACAAGCTTTAAAAAAATCCACATTGAAACCATCCGAGCTTGGTGCTTTGCCATTCTGCATGTCCATGAGAACCTCACTAACCTCCTCCTCAGTAACTGATCTATTGAGGTTAAAATTGTCCTCTTTGGTCACCAGCTTAGGGATATGCCTTGTAATTCCCCTGATGGATTGATCCCTGTCTGGATTGTTTTCCCTAGTGATGTTTCAAAAATGTTGAACAAGCACAGCTTCAATACCCTTATGAGTGTTCTGAAACTCCCCATCCTCATCCTTTATCATAGAGATTCTATTGTAAGCTCTGTTAGCCATAGTGGATCTGTGGAAAAATCTTGTATTCCGCTCTCCTTCCTTGAGCCATTGAACTCTAGACTTTTGTCTCCAAAATATTTCCTCTTGTTTGCATAACTTTTCCCATTCTTGATGGTGTTTATCAGCCTGATCACTTTTGACTTTGTCAAAGCCATCTTTGATCAATGCCTGGTTGAGTTCCTGAATTTTGATTTCCACTGATTTTTTGTCCACAAAAATGTTACCGAAATCCTTCTTGTTCCATTCTTTAAGTCTAAACTTAATGTGCTTTAGTCTTTTATGAAGGAGGTACATTTTTTATCCTTGGAATTGCAAGTCTTCAGACCACCATTTTTCAATGTTACTGATGAAATCTAGGTGGGAGAGCCAGATATTCTCGAATCTGAAGGGTCTATTCCTGGGAGAATCCATACCCTTGATTTCCAATTGGATCGGCCAGTGATCTGAACCTCCAAAGGGAAGAACTCTTGTTGTTATTTCTTTATTTATAAGCATCAACTCCTCTGATATCATAAACCTGTCTAACTTAGAGGCTACCAGTGCCTCACCTCCTCTTTTGTTGTTCCAAGTAAAAAGGTCGTTGCCTGATTCTGAATCAACCAATTTCATATTATCTGTGAATGATTGGAACACTAAGGAGTCTTTGTTTAGCGCTCTGGTACCTCCTTTTTTTTCCAAAAGAGATTTGATCATGTTGAAATCCCCTCCCATGATCCAAGGAATTCCAGCCTGTCTATTCCTGAGGTCAATAAGGGATTCTAGCAATTTGAGTTTATCATCTATTCTTTGAGGCCCGTAAACATTGTGACCAGGAATGTTTCTAAAACCCCTACTGGTTGAATGACCACTGATAAGTAACTTCTAGATGCCTCTACATCAATTATGTTGACTCTTTAGGGGTTCTAGAGAGTGAGAATGCCCCCCGCTGTGTTCTCGGCTTTAACCTCTAGAAACTCAAATTTATTGAGCCATTTGCTATGTATTAGTCTTATTTTCTGAATGGACATTTCGTTTCCGGATGAAGATCATATCCGGCATATCTTGTTTCATTCTATAACTAAGCATTCTTTGTTTTCTTTACTACCTAGACCTCTGATATTCCAAGATGTGAAATTCATATTTAAAGACTTGTAAAGGAGTAATTGTTTAGGTCTTTCATCTTACCCGAGTCTATCATTAAATTTCCAAACTCCATCAAAAGCTCCTTCTGCTTTTTCCTGCCCCTCTTCTTGCCTGCATTTCTAATAGCTAATCCTGGAGTTGATTTCATTGTTTTCACTCCTCTATTCTCCTGCTTGTCAGTGGTTTTTCCTATACCTAACTCCCTTTCCTATGTTTTCCATAAAAACAACTGTTGTATTCTGTTGCAATCCTCTTGAGGTAATGAATCTATCCCTCCCGTGGTTCCCTGCATCAAGAACCCTTCCAGATCTAGGTTTTCCTTATCTAGAATTTCCTGAAGTTCATGGTCCTCTAGATCTATTTCACTCTGGGTCATTTCCTGATCCATTTCTAGTTCTGTTTCACTCATCATAGTCTCTTTCTTATTACCAATCTCTTGTGTTGGGTTGTAGTTCTCTTCCTTCTCCTTTTCATTAGGGCCTTCCTCCATAGATTGGTCTTCATTTGTCATTTCTTCATTCTCTTCCAGTACTTGAAACCTATTCTGACTGGTCTTTTTCCCCTCATTGCATTGTTTCTTTGGTCCTTTTTTGCCTCCTTTTCCTCTACTTGCCACTTTCTGAAAGCTTTCTGTGTCCTTCATTGTATTAGGTTTGCCCTTGTTGTCTGCTTTACTAAGAGGGCAGTCTCTGAACAAGTGACCATGTTCGTGGCATTTACGGCATCTGAACGGGATATGCTCATAATCCATAGTTTGCACCCATTCCTCATCAAAAAATTCCAGGATAATTTCATCCGGAAGAGCTCCTGATAGATCCATTTCTACACAAATCCTTGCATAGGAAGTGTATTTACCCCTTCTTGTGGCTTCCGAAGCTTTGACAAAACGACCTAGTTTGTTGCCTATGGCAGCAAGCGATTCAGTTTGCCAGTAATCAAGAGGTAGGGAATAAAGTCTTACCTAGACAGGTACCGAGGTGAAAGTCTCCTGCTCTGGAACGAAGTTCATCATCCAAGGCCGCATATAGAGGCCAGCTGTTGCATAAAAGTAGGGTCCTCCTTCGAATATTTTGTCTTTGTCTTCAATGTTTGTGAATACCATGGTAAAAAATTCCTTTGACCCAAGATGGAGATCAATGCTTCCTTTGGGTTTCCAGTGATATTTGATCCATGTCTGTAAAGCCTTTTCAGTGGGCCATAATCCCATGAATTTGCAGATTATGGCATAAGTCCCCATGTGTTCCCTGTGTGCCTGCAGTGCAGGATCATTTAACACTACTCTAGGAGTAATCTCCATTTTGGGTCTGCACAGTCCCTTTTGTTTTTTTTCCCTTGTTCCCTGGCTTTTGTCTTCTTCCTCCTTGTCCTTAGTGCTGCTATTTTCCTTGAACCTGGCCCCATCTGACTCCTTTTCATTATTTCTTTTTTCTTCTTCATCAGATCCTCTGACATTACCCAGTGGTGACTTGCCTCTGCTAGCAATGGCTTCCTTGTAGGAGAGAGTAGAGCTCCCTCCTCTGCGGCCCTCCATTAGGATCACGCTCTGAACTTCTCTAAAACCCTAGCTGCAACTTTGCTCCAGGGAACCTTGTTTCATTTTTTAATGAGCTTGACACAAGACAAGGAACTTTGCTCAAATTCCTTGTTTCATTTTTTAACGAACTTGACACAAGACAAGGAACTATGCTCATATCCTTGGTTTCATTTTTTAACCAGGTTGACACAAGACAACGAACTATCCTCGTCCCCTTTGTTTCATTTTTTAACGAGGTTGACACAAGACCAGGAACTATCCTCATGGACCTGTTTCATTTTTTTAATGAGGTTGGCATAGTAAAAGAACTATCCTCATGGACTTGTTTCATTTTTTTAATGAGGTTGACACAGTAAAAAACTATCCTCATATTCCTTGTTTCATTTTTTAATGAGCTTGACACAAGACAAGGAACTATGCCCATATTCCTTGTTTCATTTTTAACGAGGTTGACACAAGACAAGGAACTCTCCTCATATCCTTGGTTTCATTTTCTAACGAGGTTGACACAAGACAAGGAACTATCCTCATATCCTTGGTTTCAATTTTTAATGAGGTTGACACAAGACAAGGAACTATCCTCATATCCTTGGTTTCATTTTTTAACGAGGTTGACACAAGACAAGGAACTATCCTCATAGGAGTTGTTTCATTTTTAAATGAGGTTGACATAGTAAAAGAACTATCCTCATAGACCTGTTTCATTTTTTAACGAGGTTCACATAGTAAAAGAACTATCCTCATACCCTTTGTTCACAACCCATAAGAGTCATGACTTCTAGGAGGTTCTCATCAGATGGGAGAACAATGCTCTGGAAAGAGAGATCTGGTTCCAATGCCCCTAGTACATAATGTACAACATCACTGAATTGATCATCAG
Source organism: Pinus tabuliformis (assembly GCA_031772625.1). Taxonomy (NCBI): domain Eukaryota; kingdom Viridiplantae; phylum Streptophyta; class Pinopsida; order Pinales; family Pinaceae; genus Pinus; species Pinus tabuliformis. Next base: position 738,219,077 of record CM062808.1, read on the forward strand.
TTGATGTAGGTATGGAACGGGTTGCCACATAATTAACCCGTGGTGGGGATGATACCATTGGTACAAAAGGACCACTTAGGGAAGATGGTTGACTGGAAGCCATATTTGGATCAAGAAATGAAAGCTGGTCAACGGTGACAAATTTTCCTTCATGCGAGAAACAAATCACTCAAAAGAGTGTTGAAACAATAACTCCCATGTCATAAACATAGTTGCACCCAAGAAGTAAATTGTAATCTAAAGGTCCTGGGACTACCATCACATTTAGATAAACAATTTTTCCTCCCAAAGTAATAGGCAACTAAGGAAGGATCCCTAGTAATTGCTTGGTTCCTCTGTTGAAAGCCAATAGATTCTAGGTAACAGGCACAAGTGGCGGTAAACCGAGCGCTTGCCAAGCAGTACAGGAAAGGATACTCACAGATGCACCTTCATCTATAATAATGTCAGATATAATCATATTACAAACATGTACTATGATCTGGAAAGGCACATAAGAAGGAACATGACATCCTACCAGTTGATTCCAATCAAAGGAAGTGACCAGACTACTTGGAGGGGGTACCATAGAAACGGGAGAATTAACCCCTTGAGTTACGAGAACGGGAGGATTTTCCTCCTGTCTTGATGGAACAGGAGGGTTTCCCCCAAGCTCATTTGAATATGAAGAAACGAAAAGAACCTGAGTGGTATCATATTCACTCTCTTCGGGAAAGGCACGATTAACTGAAGGTGAAATCGGGTCAACTGTTACCTCGACTTGTTGATTTGGTTCGGGTATAAACTCATAGGATTCACTTTCAGAGAGAGTGGGTTTGATCGATGGTTGATTTGAGTCAGTCAATTCATCAACTAGTGAAGGATTAAGGGAGAGTCTCCTGTAACCAGATGAAATTCATCGCGGAGAAGCAGGACAGTTATCCAACACTTTTTGGGTTTCATCCAGATAGTGAAAAAGGTGAATGGGGTGATTCCCTTCACATAACCTACAGGGAAACTTAACTCTACCCTTCTTTCCATGAACTTTACTACCACTAGTTGATGGTGTGTCACCAGCATGATCTCCAGAAGTTGATGACATGGGATGATGTGAACGGGAAGACCATTCTTCTAAGATCTGAGGAAAATCATGACAATTTCGAAGAAGATGGTTTCTTGCACAAAGTTTGCATGGATATTGAACTTTGTGAGGCTAGATATCGAACTTTGTGAGGCTTGACGGACGGTTTCTCATCAGATGTTGCATTCAAAGCAATGGTTGCTTGGTTGCCCCTCTACTGAATTTGCTTCTTCTTCTTCTTCTTTTTCCCTTTCTTCTTCTTCTTAACCACCTGGTTACTAGTACCAATACTTTCACTAGGCGAAGAGGAAGAAGGGGAGGAAGAAACAACCGAGGAAGAAGGCAAAGGATCAACTTTAGGATCAATTGATTTTGTCCAATTGGAGGTGTACTCGATTGTGGAGAAATCATGACATTTTAAACCAAAGAGGTTGAAAACAAGCATACTGGCAAGCCAATGGTAAATCCCGGAAGGGACAATGTAGCGATATAAGGAGCACCAATATTTCCGAAAGGAGGAAACGGACGAGGATTCCCATCAAAAGGAATTCCTTGATCGCTGGACTCTGGATTTGTCGCCATATGTTTCAACCTAATATCAACTAAGGAGTGAGCGTGGAGGATGTTATCTGCAGTCAATTAATTTTATTTCAATCAAAGTAACATAACAAAACAAAAATAACTCTCGGCGAACCGAGAAGTACGGGCAGGCAATCTCCCTGAATGTTGTGTTTGGTGTATCACAGTGTACAAGGCGGTTGACTCGATTACCTAAGGATGGATAGCAACCTAGTGTTGTCCTCCCATATATACCCGAAAGTACGTGGAGGCCCAATCCGTATAAGCATTGTCTAATGCAAAACCGCACAGTGAGAGCATTCCCATATACTTTACGTATTGTAACACCACCCTATATACCCGAAGATACCCGAAGGTATGTGGACAAGCTACAATATACTCATATACATGAAATGAGGTATCGCACTCGGGATGTATTGCAGACAAATGTGCGACAACTGCTTTGTTTTACGACATCGAAACACGTCTCTAGCCTAGAACCACTAAATGTTTTTTGTTAGGTGACAATGCTCCATTAGGTAAATTCAGATAAATTTTAAGTTGATCTTCTTTAGAATTTTCCTCTCAAGATTCACTACGTGATGTATATTTTCAATTCCTAAAATGCAACTAATATGATAAGCATTATTCTCATTCAATTGAACAATGAAAACCTTAACTAGTAGGGATAGAGCAATCAGATCTTTGACAAAGAGCAAAGAGCACATCTAATGCAATTTCCCTAGCTATTCCTTTCAAGCATTCACAAACTACAATATGAATGATGCAAGATTTTCTTTTTGAATCCCTTAATGTTATGATGAACAAAAAGGAAACATACAATCAATCAATCTTTTTATAAGAACAAAGACTTTACGACAGTTCAGTTTCGAAGGAAAAGAAGACTTTTATGACACTTTCTTTCGAACAAAGATTAATCGACTATAATCTAACTTTGACGATGAATCGATAATGACAAAGAAATCATTTAAGAAAAATTAATCAATCAAGTCAAAGTAGGGCTGGAAAGAGGAAATACAAGTTGACTTCAGAGGCATACTACAATCATTGATCTTTCAACAAGCATAAACAAAAGGAAATTTGGAGAAAAAAACCCAATCCAAAGGTGAAAATTTTCCCTAAGGTGGATCAGTGCAGGTCAAAGAGGGCCTAACTGCACTGCAGAGCACTGTCTCTCACTCAAGGGTGCTCTGCAGAGCACTGTCCCCTGACCAAGACGGTGTTGATTCTTGAGAGGCCACTCAAGTGTCATCTAACCTCAATTTTTGACCAAATAACACTTCAAAAAGGCTGAAATACAATCAATGAAAGGAAGTAATGTCTGTTAGAGTGTCCTAGGATGTGGATAAGCTACTTGGAATGATGATCATTCCCTAGCGTAGTTGCTAATTTTTTTTGGATAATTTGGTATCTACGGATAAATACTAATTCCCTAGATAAGTAGCCATATCTAGAACAACATTTTAAAGTGTTTTAGTCTTTTCCTATAAGCAATAGATAAGATGAGAAGATGAGAATACCTACTTGTGGTTCCGCTTTCCTCTCGTATCCCTTGTATCAATCCTATCCCTCCTTCCCATACTTTATACGCTTAAGAAGTACCTGTAAACACAATAGAAAACAAAGAATCGATCAAAGCTAAAGATATATTGAATATAAGTGAAAGGAATCAGATACAATTCACACATATAAGCATTACAAAACAATACAAACATATGGGAGAAAGGTTCAAACACTTTATTGAATGGAAGAAGGAATTACAACCATTGGTGTTTGATTCAAAGCCATTCCTCCAGCTTGGATCCCATCCACATCACATCAAAAGCATGACAAACTTGTAGCATTACAATACTTGCTTCAAAGCCAAATCTCATAGAAAAATTATCTCCTTACAATTCAAAATGATCCAGCCCCTGATCACTTAGATGAGTGATCAATTTATAGGAATATGAAGGAGGTTTTGTCATAAATGGTGGCATTGAATGGCCTTCCATACTTAGAATTAGTTCCATGGAGGAAGGGATGAAAGGATAGGATGCACCTTAACTCATTCCTCATCCATTTTGTAGCTCATAGGAGTTGATAAGTGAGGGAACCTTCTAGATGACTCCAAACGATAAGAATATTCACCAAACCCTATGTGAATTTCGCTCAATCTCGCCTAGCGCAGGTGAAAGGAAGCCTAAGTGCTCTGTAGAGCACCTTGGCATGGACTTAACTGCTATGCAACGTACCCTTACATGGGCCTACCTACGATGGTCCCTCTAGAGGCTATTTCTGGATGTATTCAAGTCATGAAACTGTATGGGAAGGAGGCATTTAAAGGGATGACTTGTTTAGGGCATGTAGCAACTAAAATTAGGGTTTGATGAGCCCTAAAACACTGATTTGGATGATGGGATTGATATGCCCAAATCGATCTGTAACACCATGATAAGAAAACTACAATACTCAATTTCCAAATGACAAGGCATATTCGAGAGGCCCACCTTCAAACATATGATCATGGCAGATGAGCAAGGGACCACATGGTTGGCTCAGGTTGCGGAGAAATTGCACAATGAGCTAGCTGGTGGCTGCAAGGGGTTGTTGGCTGAGGACCATCTTGGAGAAAGAAAAAAGATCTCCTAGGGATATTACCCACAAAACCCACAAAATGGTGGGTAACATTTGGCTCCAACTGTGTTTTGGGAAGTTTTAGTGTCTACAGATAAACGCTTAAACCCCTAGACTAGTAGCTAAGTCTAGAACAATAGTGCAAAGCATTCTCTACCTTTTCTATAACCAATAGATTAAATAAGATAGTAAAGAAGCCTACTTGTAGCTTTCGCTTACTCCTTATCTCCCTTGACCAATTCCGTTGCTCCTTTCCATACTTAATCCGCTTGAAAAGTACCTGCGCACAGACAGAAGACAAAAACCGATCAAAGCATATAATAATGATCTATTGATTTAACATAGAATGGAATCAAGTTCATAATACACATATGAAAGCATCAATGGACAATACAAACATATGGAAAAAGCTTTGAACACTTTATTAGTAAAAGGAAGAGTTACAGCCCAATTTTCTTGATTCAGTATCACTCCTCCAGTTCAATCCCATCCTCTCCTCATAACAAGCAAGACATTTTGACATCATTACAATACTTGAAACCAACTCAAGTCTCATACTAACAACATCTCCCTATAATTCAATGATTTCTAGCCCCTGATCACTTAGATGAATGGTCTTTTTATAGGTGAATGAAGGAAGTTATGCCATAAATGGTGATAATGAATGCCCTCCCAAACTTAGAGTTTAATTTCATGGAGGAAGGGATAAAGGGATTGATGTTCCTTAACTCCCTTCCTCATCCAAATTCAAGCCCAAAGGAGTAGATAAAATTGGGAAGCTTCTAGATGCATCCAATAAATAAGAATATTCCCAAACCCCAATGAAATTTCGCTCAAATTTGCCCAATGCAGGCCAAAGAGGGCTCAAGTGCGTTGCATACCACCCAGGCAGTGTACTAGACTGCACTGCAGTGCACCCTGATGAAGGCTTGCCTGTGCTGATCTTCTTAGAGGCAGTTTTTGGATGATTTCAGTCATGGAATCTCTTGGGAAGGAGGCATTCTGATGGTTGACTTCATTTAGGGCATGTAACAACTAAATTAGGGTTTGATTGGCCCTAATAGTACTGATCTGTAGGTTGGGGTTGATGTGCCCAAATGGATCTGTAACAATTTCCCCCTAAAGCATGAAGTTGTAAATGTGTATGTCGAGTGAAATTCTTTATCATGTGGAGAGGAGGTTTCGAAGCAGAAGGTGACCTGCATCAATTACAATACATATATCATGATAATTTGATTTTTTTCTCATGAACTTGGTGAGGGAAGGCATACCCATGCTCAGCTTATAAACCTTCATTACATGTACAAATATAGTCGTCTACAAATATAGACCCATGAATGGATGATCATGAATGTAAGGCCATTGCACATTTGATTTAGTACTCCTAAAAATATCGCAGCCCAGATGGATGAAACTAGATCCAGGGTCTTCAATCTCGTTCAATCTTTCGCTCAAGTACAAGTCTAACCATGTGAATAGATGATCTGAAGTCGAACATGGGAAGACATCGTCTGATTACCAGCCAATGATGTAAGTCGTTAACGGACGCGAGAGGAATCACCGATAATGATGATGACCCTCAAGGTACTACATTACATTTCGCATGGTGTCAATAAATGATTTGATGTCGAACACCATACAAAGTCTTTCGGGCAAAGGCCAGTGATGTCAACCTATCACCGGAAGTGAAAAACCTACCATTGATGTATGCAAGCCTCAAGGTACTGAAGGGGTGTTTCTAAGTCAACTTCTTGGATGATGTGCTGACGTCGACAAGAAGCAACTCGTCGTAGGAGGGCCTTGATGTATCCCACATCAATGACACGAAATGAGGTAAATGATTTTGGAGATGAAAAATCGACTGACAGCAAAAGGTTCAGGAATGGAAATCATGAAAATGAAGGCTTACAATATTGCAAAGGATGAAGTTTGAACTGAATGACTTCTCTTGAAGATGTCAGCGACACTAAGATGAATTGGTATCATTGACCCAAAACAAAGCAATGGATGGTATGATAGACCAATGGTGTGATAACCATCAAGCTAAATGACCCAACCCACATAGTCATGGTGATGAGGTGAAAGTGTCATGTTCAAGAGCGACTTGCTACCATAAAGAATTTTCCCATTTTTCCAATTTTCCCTAGTCATTGCTAACCAGTACCTCTTTATTTTTATCAAGCTTGAGGAGGATAACATATTCTTGTTGTATAATTCCACCCTTTGGGTGAATCCATCACTATTTGATGCTTTAACGAGTCTAGCGAAGGTGAAACTCGGTCCTATCTAGATGGACAAGTTTGTCGCTATTTGATGTTTTTAAAGAGTTTAACGACAAAGATAACTCGGTCCTTTTCATGTTTACAGAGTTTGAAAAGGGACGAAAAGGAAACTTCAAAATTTCTTTTTTGTAGATTAATCTCTCAAGTCCGAAAAAAGCATAAAATATTACGAGAGAGATATCATTTCCAATCCTTTAACGAGCTGGAAAGAACAAGTGCTCGACAATATTTTCATGTTTAGAGAGTCTGAAAAGAGCTTAAAGAGGACTCCAAGGGGGCTCCTTTTTCGTTTTTAACAAAGCTCGAAAAAGAGATAAAAGTTTGCTTTGTGGTCAAAGATGTTCAATTTACATTTGAGCACGTCAAATTCTGCATGTCAGTTGTCAAACCTGCTCAAAACACCATCAAAATAGATTAAAAATACCTATTTCATGGATAAAATGAATAAAAACTAATGTTTGCTTGTGTGCAAGAAATAAACATAAAAAACAAGTTTTACCATTCATTTTTACCATTTCACATTTACCCTTTGATTTTGGTGCTTTGGAGCAGTTTTTACCTTGAAGTTCACCAGCTAATTGTGGAGGATTCAATGGACCATTCCTCATGCCGTCTGGACCAGGTAGGAGCTATCTCTGTTCTCTTTCATTTCATATAATTCATTTTCAGTTTCAGGAAAAAAATTTGAGTTTTTGGGGCCCCTAGGGTTTCAATTTTCCAATCTGGGATCAGCGCACCCTTTCATCATCGAAAGATGCACTGCAGTGCACTTACCTAGAAGGTTTCCTGTATTGCAACACACTATCCCTAAGGTTGGGTTGCGCTGAGCACAAAAACTAATTTCATTCAACTGTTTTTACCCAAAAATTCCTCTATTTTTTGCAAGAGATAGATCCTAATTTGTCTTATGGTTGTATTTTCATGTATTCATGGGATCAGAATGACGATTACATGGAGAGAATGAGAGCACAAAGAATAGGATATGCTTGCCCTAAATAACCAGGGCACAGTTGAGGCCCTAAGGAATTGTGGGTTACTCAAATATTTCTGATTACCTGGTATGAGACAGTGAATGTGGCTTTTGCAGTTCCTTGTTCGTTCATGGGATCCTACTTATCAGTCATTTCACATTAGAGACAAAGTGGTCTCAATTACCATCAATGACATATTTTTTCTTGCCGGACTGTCGAGGCGAGGTGCCCCCATCTCACTTTCTAGATTTGCCAAAGGTGGTGAATCAGTGAGAGAATACATATGATAGTTTTGCCAGCCAGGAGCACAGCCTAGTAAGGACAGAAAGATTAACATCAGGGATGTTAGTTATTTACCATTGAGGATGATCCTCTTTACCATTGCCAAATTAGCTGGCAGCGTGACACTACATTTGGCAAACAGATCATACATGCAGTATGCATTAGAGTGTTTAGAGCCAAAAGTGTTCAACTGGTGCGAGGCAGTAATTTCATCCTTGAAAGAACCACTGACCAAGGTGAAAAGCGGAAGGACAAAGAACTTTGGCTATGGGTCGATCCTAATTTCTTTCTCCTTGGAGAGAATTCCACTTATGCAGCCACAACATGTTTCACTGGGTGTATCTGGACCTAGGGATCCATAGATGCAGAGATGGGTAGATCTTATGGCTAGGCATGCTAGTTAGTCGTTGATCTCATTTACCCTTTCATTCTTTGAGTGTCTTTATCGACAGGATATGGCCATCGCAGAGTATCCTTATTCAGGGATGGATTTCCGCAGAGATCCAGACTTGATATTACTAGTTGGAGTACAGTGGGGTGCTATAGGTAAATTGTTTGATCAAAGTGTTTTTTGATTTTAATGTTTCTACATTTTTTTGTGTTTTTTTATTAACTCCAAGACTAAAAAAAATATTTTTTTTATGTATGCAGACGTTGGACCTGTTCAACTTATGGGGCACCGACGAGTGGCAGGTGGGCCAACACAGAGACCTGTTGGGAGAGCAGTTCTTTGAGACTTAGATTTAGTTGAGACACTGGCTGAGCTACAAGGCCACATAGAGGGTTTGACCCTAGGCATTCCGGATGTCCGCATCGAGGAGTTTCCTATGTGATTGCAGCACCACACCATTGGTGTGCTGAGTCATTGGATGACACTTTTACGCATGATAACACAAGCTGTGACCTGTTATCATGAGCACCACTAGTTTACTTAGATGTTTTCTACATACATTTTGAGTTTTTGGGTCATATGACCAATTTTTGTCTTGGACACAAACTGTTTGTAAAAACCTTTAAAACAACTATCTATTTTACTTTCAGAGTTTTATTATGGTTATGTGATGCAATCCTATTCAACTGATGATGTGAATTGAAAATATTTACTTTAAATATGTCGCAAATGTCTATTTAGCACATAATTCGCTAGAGAATCAGTTAATGTGTTTATATTTTTGGAAATATGCTGATATTGAATAAACTCAAAATACCTTTCCAAAATACAAACTCTAAGGAACATGCGATGAATTGTTGGGTTTCGGACGGTATAAACGCCAATAAGTTGTAGTACAACAAGTTGTGAGTCTAGCCTAATGATGATTTGGCGTATGCCAAGTGAAATGGCATCAGAGAGAAGTTCAATCAATGCACTATACTCAGCGATATTGTTCGTCGATCGACCAATACAAATCCCTCTAAAACTCACTAACTCGCTGCTTGAAGTGAAAATGGCCCATGCTGCAGAGGATAGATTCTGCGCGCTACGACTAGCCCCATCGGCGTAACCAACAAATGGTTTCGAAAATTTCGACATCTGCAACAAATGCAAAGTGGATTACTTAACCAAATAAAAACTCTAAAAGAAACACATGCACACATGCAATCAAAGCATATATATACAGTGAGTTTTACTACACTTAACTAAGCATAGTAACGTTTAAGGTACAGCCTGTTTCGGGGCTGCGACAATGGAATCCCATCATAGTCCACTAACTTGTAGGCACCTTTCATCAAAACACGCTTAACAATATAAGGGTCCATCCATAACAATTCAAATTTTCCTGCTCCAAGTTTATCAGAATCCTGATCGTAAAGCAGGTCACCTTCTGAGAAGACACGAGGCTTGACATTTTTATCATATTGCATCTTAATACGTTTCTTATGTGCTTCGTTAGCCAATGCGGAATCACGACGGGTTTCATCCAGATGGACTAACTCCAAGAAACGTGCTTCTTCTTTTGAAGTGTCAGGTAGCAAGTCAATTGCGAGTTTGAGAGACGAGATTTCACATTGAATTGATAAGATTGCTTCCAAACCATAGAGGTCCAATTGAAAGGGTATGAATCCGGTCGCATTTCTCACCGAGGTTTGATATGCCCACAGAGCTGAGTACAGGATTAAATGCCAATTTCTTTTATGAACTCCAATCATTCTTTACAACATGCGCTTAAGGACTTTGTTGATGGCCTCAACTTGTCCATTAGCTTGCGGGTAGTATGGAGCAGAACTATCATGTGACAGTCCTAACTTGGTGGTCAACTCAACCATCATGTGATTATGAAAATGTGATCCATGATCTGTAACTATGGCTTGTGGTACACCAAACCTGGCAACCACATGGTTGAAGAAAAATAAAGTAACCATTTCGCCACTGTTGTTCAATGTTGGCATCACCTCAGCCCATTTGGTAAAATAGTCAACGATGACTATAATATACCCATGCCCCATGGCCAAGGTGGGGTTAAATGTCATAAAGTCAATGCCCCATTTGGCGAATGGGCCAACAACAATTACTGGATGCAATGGTGCAGGTGGGAATCTGGTTTTTCGGTCATAAATCTGGCATGCATGACAGCTTCTGACAGCGATAATGTAATCATTGAATTTGGTTAGCCAGAAGTAACCAGCATGGAGAATTCTCTGCGTGGTAGCATATCTAGATAAGTGTCCACCACAAGCACCTGAATGACATTTATTCAAAGCTTTCTCGACTTCCTCATGAGTGAGACACCTATGTAAAATCGTATCGACACCATGACAATAAAGTGTATCACCAATGATCAGATAATCTTTGGCTTGGTATTGGGTACGTCGTTGTTCAAACCGAGAGGTATTAGGTCGGAAATCTTGGATCTAGAGATAGACCAGTATATCTCCATACCATGGATCACTTGTCGCGATGAGAAACAGAGACTCATCCAAGATTGATGCTTCTGATGTTAAATCATTGGAGGATGAGGGAAGGTCACAAAGTAACTCAGAGAAAACAAGGGATTTCTTAGATTTAGATTTGATGAATTCCAAATCAAACTCCTGCAAAATAACTATCCATTTTGAATATTTGCCCCCCAGCAATTGACGTGACAAAATGTATGTCATAGGGTTGCAATCCGATATAATAGTAGTTTTTCAGAGGAGGATGTAATGATGAAATCTCTGCACAGCTTGAACGGTTGCCAAAGCTAACTTTTCAACATAAGAATACTTACTTTTTGTATCGTTGAGATTACAACTCAAGTAATAAATAGGATGTTCAATTCCACTTTCTTCTTGGACTAAAACCATGCCAATGGTTGTATCTGCAATGACGAGATACAGGTAATAGTATTTTTTATAGTTTGGGGCATACATTAATGATGCTCTAATCAGGGAATCTTTAAGAGCATCAAAGGAAGCTTGCGCAACCTGATCCTAATGGAAGGGTACCCCTTTCTTCAATAGATGAGTGAAACCTTTAGCCAACTCAACATAGTTTGGAATGAACCTCCTCATAAAGTTTGCCTTCCCTTGAAGTCTCTATAACTATAACAAGTTTAAAGGTGGAGGCAAGTTAAGCATTGCCTGAACCTTAATCGGATCGAGTCGAATTCCATATTTTGAGACCATGAATCCAAGCAATCGACCAGAGCCAACACAAAACACACACTTGTGTGGATTGAGTCGTATCTTGTAGTGTTGGCACTATAAAAATATTTCTCTCAAATGTTGCGGGTGATCAGTCCGCTTTCATGAATGAGCAGGCAAATCATCAAGATAAGGTTGAACAATGTGCTTGATGTCATGGAAGGCATAATTCATTTCCCTCTGAAATGTAGCCCCTACATTCTTCAAACCAAAAGGTAACTTTCGATAGGCGAATGTGCCCCACGGACAAATAAAAGTTGTTTTAGATTGGTCCTGTGGGCGGATATTGATTTGATTGTAGCCAAAAAATCCATCCATGAATGAGAAGATTTCACATCCGGCACATTCGTCAATAATCTGGTCGATAAAGGGTGTAGGATAATTGTCTTTTGGACATGCTTGATTTACATCCCTATAATCGACACACACTCGAATTGTCCCTTGTTTTTCATAACTGGAACAATGTTAGATACCCAGTCGGTAAGAGGTACAGAGAAAACGAAGCCAGCATGCAAAATTTTTTCAACCTCTTCTTTAATGGCAATGGCTTTCTTAGGATGAATAGGTCAAATCCGTTGTCGTACTGGTTTGACATTAGGGTACATTTTAATCTCATGTTCAACAATGCTTGAGTCAATTCCTAGCATCTCCTCGTAAGACCATGCAAAAATATCTCTAAATTCATGAAAGAGAGCACGATAATTATCAAGTTCCAATGGAGAACAAGATTTGCTGAAATTTTTATAGAAATTGTTTCTTCTCCGTTTGACAAATTACGCTCAGAATTTACAGTATCTACTCTAACAGAATTTGACAGGAAATCAACAATTGATGGGTGGTTTAGTGATTTGAATAATCTTCGATGTCATCTGGAAGATGGGAACAATGATGATAATCTTCCCACGATTCCTCTCCTATCATCATTGATTAGATGATTCCTTCATCCGTAGAATGTATACATGAAAAAGGATCCGAAGAGGTACCATATTCTAACGACCTATCTACCCATACAAATGTTGAGTGCGAATTTGGGTTTGCCGCACAAGCCCGAAAGATTGATTGCTATGATTATTCAATGGGGCTTAACGGCAACACCTCCATATTTCTATCATCTTCAACTTGGTTGGAAATCCTCCTTAAATCAGATGAGGTGGAGGAAATCATGTTGCAAGTCTCTATCCTTGCCACTTCCACCAAATTAGATGGTGACGGGAGGGTAAAAGTGCCCATTAGGAAAGGATCTTTAAAGAGACCTACTCCAACACTTTGAAGTGACAGCGGGGGTCCGTATACCAACGGAATGCTTCCGGTAGCTTGTGAACTATTGGCAAAGAAGGCTAGCTGATCAATGACTGTGATTCCACCCTTAAAATGGAATGCAATAGTACGAAAGTACATGGAAACCACAACAACCATAGCATATACCCAAGGCCTTCCCAGTAAAATGTTTTAATCGAAGGGTCCGTCAACTACCTCAACTTCAACAGTAACTGTTTTGCCCCCAAGTTTGATTTTTAGGTTACTCAAAATCCCACACGGAGTATATGTTCTTCCATCAAAAGCTTTCAACGTGGTTGGTGATCGTGACAATGGCGGTGAACCAAGTGTTTTCCAGCAACTCATGGACATAATGCAAGTAGATGCCCCCTCATCAATAATAGTTTAGTGAACATTCTTATTGAGAGATTTTACTTGGATTAGGAAAGCTAAATGCGCTAGTAATTGTGGTGAATATCCCACATGGTTAAAACCACAAGATTTGAATCCGTAGGATCTATTCTGCCTATTGCTGATAGTAAAGCTTGTTTTTGGGAGGGACAGTTTTGCAACACCTTGAGTGTCGATATAGCAGAAGTCAATTGAGAAAGATCCTCCATTATGTTATAATTTTGAGCTGCTCGAGCTCAAGGGTTGAATGTCAATTTGTGCACAACTCCCTTTGGTGGTTTTATTGTCAATTCAGGTACAATGGGTGGAAAAACTTCATATGAAGTCGAAGTTGAAGGATTAGGTTGATCAGTGGCCTAATTATTCGATGACGATGGATTTCCATAATCTTTGTTTCTTGTTGACACCAAAACTTCATTTTGTGGATTTGTGATGGATAACATGAGTACTTGGGATGTGGAAGCATGGTCTATTGCAACCAAATGTGTCTCCGAGGTTGGAAATGGATCTGTCAACACTACCGATGTGTTTTAAGTCTTTAAAAGTTTAGAGACCTCAAAGCGATGTGGAAAATCTCTTGTAAAATGCTTGTCATTACATATCATTTATGGATAATGAGGTTTCCTTGCCGAGGTAGAGGAATCAGATGATTTCTCTAGAGGGGAATTTTCTTGTTTCTTTTTGTTTTTCCCTTTTTTCTTGCCTACTAGTTGCTTTGGATTTTTTTCCTTTGTGAGATGACATGGCATTAATCTCGGAGGCAAGAGTATTTTCTGATGCATTGGTAGTTGGATTGGAAATAGCAAGAGTATTTTCTGATGCATCGGTAGTTTGATTGGAAACAGCAAGAGTTGGACCAGACGGTCTTCCTGTTGACTGTGTGCTTGAAGAACTGATCACACCGTCGCTGGCATGAGAGTCCTTACTCATTTGTGGAGGAGGCGAAACAATGAAAGTTGGTCGAGTTGCATTAGGAATTTTATCATAAAGCATGTCGGATTGTGTGTAAATAAAATCCAAGTATTGGGCACGAGCAATGACTTGCTCTTCTGTGACAACTCCACCTTTTGCCACATCCTCGGTGATTGATGGCAACAAGGATTTTATGAACCACTCAGCTAAAAGATGATCGTGAACATATGTCTTAACCATTCGACGACGACGTTGCCACTCATGAATATGATCTAATATATGGGTAGCAGTAGTCTGTTTAAAGTTGGTTAGGAGTTTCGTTCTAGTATTGTATCTAATAGGTAACTGGAAGTGGGTCAAAAAAGTAGTGGCTAAAGTGGTGAAATTATCGAAAGAATCTCTTGGTAATTCAATGTACCATTTAGCAACTAGACCAGTAAGTGTTCTTTGGAAAAGATGAAGTCTGACTGAATCGTCATTTAAGGAGTTTGATGAATGCCACAAATGAAAGGTCATAACATGATTTGATGGGTCTTCTCCAGGATTTCCGTTAAACTTCGAAATGTCAGATGGTAACTTATGCGGAATTACCGGCGACCAAGGTTTATATAAGATTGGATCATTAGTGAGCCGATTTAAATCTGGTAATTCAAAAGTTGCTACAAATGGCAATTGTCGATTCAAGTCAGGTTGAGCATACCCAGGATATGATGGAATTACCTGAGCAATAGGTCTTTGCATACTGAAATAGGGCATTTGCATTTGGTAACCTTGGTATGGTTGTTGAACAAAACCAGTATAAGGTGGTTGTTGATAACCATGTTGAATGTGTGGTTTTCCATAACCTGCAAAGCCTTGTTGACTAGAACCTTGGTAAGCTTGAGATTGACCAAAACCAAGTTGAGCCTGTGGAACAAGTCCAAACTAAGATTGGAATCGTTGGAATTGGGGTTGTTGAAATTGAGGCTGCCACGGTTGTTAAATCAACTGTTGTTTTTGTTGGTACAATTGTTGTGGATTTAACAGTTTTTGTTGTCTAGCAATGAAAGGTTGGTCGGGTTGTGAATAAACTATACCAGTTTAAGCCTGGGTCAGTCCAAATAAGGGTACACTAACTTGAGGTTGTTGCTGAACTCCAGAAACAAGTGGCTGTTGTACAACAACTTGAGGAACTTGAACTTCTTGAATTGAAACTTGTGATTTCAAGGTAGAAGGATCAGTTTGTACAGGTTGAGATACAATAGTTTGAACTTGTGACTGTGGTACAGTAGTAATAATAGGTGTAGTAGGAATAGCTAACATAGTTTGCATTGGTTGTGTTGGATACACAAGCCTTGGTTGAACTGGCATTGTTGGTTGCCATTGACAAACTCTAATTCCAAATTGAACTGAATACTGTGGGATATTACCATATGGTAGTCCCCCGGAATAAGGAGGATACAGTGAATAAGCATATTGCTCTCCATATGGTGGCAATCTAGTATTTAATGGATACATAGGTCTTTGTTGACCAGATTTCCCAGCTTGATACTGATATGCAGGATCAAACTATTGAGTTCCCATTAGAGAAGAACCAAGTAAAATTCTGGTTGATGACATGGGTGATGACCATGGTGTAGAAGCAATCCCTAAGTGGGTTCCAGACAATTATTGGTAACCAATCGAGACAGATGATTCACCATACATGTGCAACTCAGGTGTGGTAGAAAACATCGAAGAAGTTACAACAGAAGATTCTGCTGAAGCCGCATTAGATGATACAGTCTGAGATGTTGACAGTTGTTCAGCCATAGTTAACTGATCCAAAAGTTGTCCTAAAGATTCGATGGGTACTTGAAAAGAAGCAAGATCAAATGAAGCAAAAAAATCAGGAGTATTAGGGTAAAGATAAAGCTTAGTTCCAAAGTGAAACAAGGTTCCAGGTGTGGAATCTTCTTCCAATTCCTCCTCTATAGCAATTAAACCTGGTGGAAGAACTTCACCGTCAGGTCCGTAAAAGATTTTTGGTGTTGATGAAGTTGATGTTTCAATAGTTACTGATGTCTGAGGAGTAACCATTTGATCATCTTCTGGTAAAGTAACAACTTCTAAATGTTCAAATTCGAAATCCAGATGTTTGGGTAAATGAACAACAATTTTAGTAAGGGGTTCCTGAACAACTTCAAGTTCAGATGTAACTTCTGTTTGAACTAGGATAGGTTCTGGATTAACTTCTGGTTGAACTGATTCAAGTTCAGAAGTACTTTCTTGTTGAGCAATTTCAAGTTGAGGATCAGCTTGTGGTTGAACAACTTTGGTTACTGTTTCACTAGGATCAGTGCTAATGTCCTCAAGTAATTGTGAAACTTCCTCTTCAGGAATGGATGTGCCAGAAATAGTTGGAGTAACTGGAGTCTTTGTACTTACCGAAATATATGATTCAGGTAACTCAGATGAAGAACTAGGAGTTCTTGATGTACTAGACTCAGTTAAGCGAGACTGTTTTGCTCGAATTGGTGTCGCTTCGGGAGGAAAAGGTGGTTTTCTCGCTATTCTCCGTGAACGACAGGGTATGGGTTAACGTTCCTCCATGATTGTTGATTAATTTTATTATCAAAAAAGAAATAAACAAAAATGGGTATACTAGGAAAAAGATTTACCAAGAAACTGTGAACTATAGAATACCTCCTGGCAAACCAAGAAGTACGGGCAGGCAATCTCCCCAAATATTGTGTTCGGTGCATCACAGTTTACAAGATGGCCGACTCGGTTACTTAAGGATGGATAGCAACCTAGAGTTGTCCTCCCATATATACTCGAAGGTACGTGGAGGCCCAATTCGTATAAGCGTTGTCTAATGCAAAACCGCACAGTGAGAGCATTCCCATATACTTTACGTACTGTAACACCGCCCTATATACCCGAAGGTACATGGACGAGCTACGATATACTCATGTACGTGGAATGAGGTATCACAATTGGGATGTATTGCAGACAAGTTAGCGACAACTTCTTTGTTTTACGACGCCGAAACATGTCTCTAGCCTAGAACCACTAAATGTTCTCGTTAATGACAATGCTCCATTAGGTAAATTGATGTTTATTTTAAGTTGATCTTACTTAGGAATTTGTCTTTCAAGTTCACCACATGATGTATTCTAAAATTCCTAGGAATGCAACTATCATGATAAGCATTCTTTCCATTCAATTTAACAATGAAAATCCTAGCTACTTAGGGATAGAGCAATCAGCTTTCTTTTGATCAAAGAGAAAAAAGCACAAACTTCCTACACTATTCCTATCAGCACACACAAACTTTTTTTCAATGCAACATGCATGTATTTCTTTCCGATTTCCCTTAATGTTAATGAAAAAAAAGGAAAACTAATGCACAATCGATCAATAAACTCTTTTATAAAAATGACGATTTTTCGACAATTTATTTTCAAGGAAGACTTTACGACACTTCCATTTTCAAAGAAATGAGGAATTACGACACTTTCAACAAAAATACTAATCATATTCATACATCAATTAATCGATCTTTCACGAATGATGACTTTATGACAATTCAACTTTCGAAGGAAAAGACGATTTTACGACACTTTCTTTCGACAAAGATCAATCGACCAAAAACTAACTTTTGACTATAGATTGAAAATGACAAAGTAAATACATAAGAAACATTTATCAATCCTAGTCTAACTAGGGTTAGGTAAGGAGATGAAAAACTATTTTTAAGGACAAGACATCATTAACATTCAGCAAATCATTCAAACAGGAGAAAATTGGCACAAAACTTCAGCTCCTAGATGGGAAACTGACCCTCAAGGGATTAGCGCAGGCTGCAGTGAGAGACAGTGCACTTCAATGCACTGGCTCTATGCGGGAAGTGCATTGCAGTGCACTGTGTCCTTCATTGGGCTGCGCTGGTGACAGTAAGCCATTTCTGAAGGCAATTTGACACAGTTTTGACTCAATTTTCTATGAAATCAGACTGAAATTCAATCAACGACCACAAGTACAGTATGTAGAAATGTCTTAAGAGGCTAATAAGCTACTAATATGGATGATCACTCCCCAGCGGAGTCGCATATTTGTTTTAGGAAGTTTTATTGTCTACGGATAAACGCTTAAACCCCTAGACTAGCAGCTAAGTCTAGAACAACAGTGCAAAGCATTCTCTACCAACCAATAGATTAAATAAGATAGTAAATAAGCCTACCTATAGCTTTCACTTATTCCTTATCTCCCTTGACCAATTCTGTCGCTCCTTTCCATACTTAATCTGCTTGAAAAGTACCTGTGCATAGACAGAAGACAAAAACCGATCAAAGCATATGATAATGATCTATTGATTAAACATAGAATGGAATCAAGTTCATAATACACATATGAAAGAATCAATGGACAATACAAACATATGGAAAAATATTTGAACACTTTATTAGTAAAAGGAAGAATTACAACCCAATTTTCTTGATTCAATATCACTCCTCCAGTTCAATCCCATCCTCTCCTCATAACAAGCAAGATATTTTGACATCATTACAATACTTGAAACCAACTCAAGTCTCATACTAACAACATCTCCCTATAATTCAATGATTTCCAGCCCATGATCACTTAGATGAGTGGTTTTTTTATAGGTGAATGAAGGAACTTATGTCATAAATGGTGATAATGAATGCCCTCCCAAACTTAGAATTTAGTTCCATGGAGGAAGGGATAAAGGGATTGATGTTCCTTAACTCCCTTTCTCATCCAAATTCGAGCCCAAAGGAGTAGATAAAGTTGGGAAGCTTCTAGATGCATCCAATGGATAAGAATATTACCAAACCCCAATGAAATTTCACTCAAATTCACCTAGCACAGGCCAAAGAGGGCTCAAGTGCGCTGCATAGCACCCAGGCAGTGTACTAGACTACACTGCAGTGCACCCTGATGAAGACCTACCTGTGCTGATCTTCTTAGAGGCAGTTTTTGGATGATTTCAGTCATGGAATCTCTTGGGAAGGAGGCATTATGATGGTTGACTTCATTTAGGGCATGTAACAACTGAATTAGGGTTTGAAGGGCCCTAATAGTACTGATCTGTAGGTTGGGGTTGATGTGCCCAAATGGGTCTGTAACAAATTGGGACGTGATCTATCGATGAAGTGGGCAAAGCTACTCAAACGGGAGGTCACAAGAACTCAAGCAATCTCTTAGTTATCGTAGACCTATAACCTACACCTATAATAGATGGAAAAATATGGGATAGCATACTTTCGTGGTGTCTCGTGACCGCACATGCTATATGTTAGGCCATAAAATCAACAGAAAATAAAAAAATGCAGATATGCACCTATCTACAATGAGAACTATCGTATGATGTTATTTCTAATGTGGAAATCAGCATGCAATGCATCCTACCCTAACATGCATGTGATAATGCTAATGCTAAGTGTAATCATAAATCTAGTGCAACCAACATATCATAATCTCAATATACATATGCTTGCCAGTATGTCTATTCATGTAGCAACTCCCAGAGTTAATGCAAACCCAAACACATGGAGGATGTTGTGGGTGGGGGGTAGGAAAATATGATGCCCACACATGGATGATTATGTGAGAATAAGTGAGAAAATGATGTGATCGAGCCCATGAAATCTTCTCTTGCAACCAAAATATAGAGATGTCAACAACCAAGCTCATAAAATTTTAATGGATGGCAACCTTTGGCATATCACTTCCACCATTGTCCTTATTATTTGTGTCATGGATTATGGCCTTAATTGGGTTATGATTAGTGGGAAAGGGAGGCCAAAAATATGGAGGAACAAAATTAGGTTGCACATGACGATTACACTAGAGAGGGGAGACTATGGAGGAATCAAAACCCTGAGGGTGCGTCCAAGGAGGAAAAGTATAATCGATGAAGGGATTTTCCTTGACACTATACTCCGGATGGGAGAAGGGGTTTTAGTTACTTGACATCATATGACCAGGGGTGAGGGAATCACTTGACGAAGACTCAATATGATGACCAATAGGAAAAAGGGAGAAAGAAGTATTGCATTCAACGAGTTGTGCTTTCCCAAAATCATAATCTAAAGGCTCAAGTGATTTGAACATAGAATCATACTCAAGAGAAGTGGGAGCCTTATCAATTTCCTTAGTATCAAAGGTCGGGTCTCTCCTAAAAGGAAAATTGATCACTTCCAACTACCCCTTTTTATGCAAAGGACAATGAAGATTATTCTTCCCAATGGTATTAATAGGTATATCAGCATAAATAGTGCTTGAGGGGAAGGGAAGACAAATCTCATCCTTATCCTCCTTGCCGGTGTCGTAAATGGGAGCACAATCGAATTGAGGACCAACAATTTCCCATTTCTCCTTTTCAATGTGGAAATAATCTTCAATGTCATCTTTCAAGGGGCTAATGGGATCATCTCTCTCAAGGTTTTCAAAACAAGATTTGTCAGGAGTAATATCCTTGAGCAAGGTAGGGTTGGTCTCAATTTCAATTTCCATAAATTCATCCTTCCTAGCACATGTGTCCTCAAAATCATCATTTTCATCATGTGGACCCAAGGAGGACTCATCTTCTTGCTCATTACCTAGATTCTTAATGTCTTGATGATGCTCGATGAAAGCTTCCTCTTGAATGCTCAATGCAGGGTGTACCTGAAAATGTCTAAGAAAGCCCTCAACAAACTCTTCAATAGAAGAAATTATCTTAGGTTCATGATCATGTGGCCATGAGTTATGACCACCGAGTGACCCCATGAAGAACAACATAAGGACATCTTGGTGGAAAACCTTCTCTCTTGAATCATGTGCATTAAACATTTTTATGTGGTCAATTGCAGAGAGGGGATCACCATCAAATATGGGCACCCCATGTAACATCCTTCCCATGACATGATTAGGATGTCTAGGGATGATAGCAATGTCTAAAGCAGGAAATTTACGAAAGAATGAAAACCTATTTGAGGTATAAATGAAACATATGTAGGAGTCGCTAGGGTGAAATTAAATATGCCTAGAAAAATGCTTGCTTCACCCTACAAGCATCGACCTTAAAGTTCAATGAAGAACTAGGGCTCCGTTCTTCCAATGAAATCATCAAGAATGATATGTCAATATGTCATATGGGGAACAAAACACATATTTCATGTCCCCGACAACGACGCCAAAATGTTACCGCTCAAACTAGCAGGGGTCCTACAAGGGAATCCTAAAGGGGAAATTTCTAGGTCAAGGGAAACAATGGATCAATAGCACACTATCACCTCATTTAAAGCTCCCTACTCTTTACGAACTTTCACCGATGGGAGGAGACCCGGTATGATAAGGATCACAAAGATGAATAGATCAAAGATAGGATGAAGGGTGATCCTAGAAGCCTATGCATAAGAGAGGCTCAAGATTGTGGCTTGCTTGTCTTGGAAGACAAGATGGAAGGCTCTCTAAGAAGGGCTTGGGGAGAATTTCAAGGGTTAGGTTTTGAGTATGTGTCTTATGTTGATTTCGGGTAGCATCGGATATGCTCTAGGCCTCAAATTTTGAAAGGAGGCTTGGTCACATGTATTCCAAAGAACCAAGATTTTTTTTTGGGAAATGCCACCCATAAATGATTTTATTAAAATAATTAATATTGTTAATGGAGTTCCTAAGTCTAAAATTAGGAAAATTAAAATATTAATAGGTATTAATCTAATCGTGTGTGAATTTTAGAAGAAGATGGAGATCAAGCCAAAACGATCTGAGCCTTTCATTAGGAGTTAATCTAGGTCATTGGTTGTCCAACAGAAAGATATAGGAAGGGGCTTGAGGGTCATTTGGAAAACACACCGAGAGATCACGAGGTCGAATTTCTGAAGTGCGAAGTTCTCAGGAGGAAATTTTGATCGAGTAGATTTCTTGCAGTTGAGGGGCAGGGATAGTTGAGTTGGAATATCTTCTGCAGAGTCCAGGATACGTAGCAGAGAGAGGCAGAGAGACACCAGTGGGGTTGACTCTGATCCAAAAGGGCCCACACAGAGCTTGACGCTGATCCAGAAGGGCTCACGCAAAGGCAACTCAGTCACCCACACAGAAGTCTGAGTTTTGAAAAGGAGCTAACATTTCTGAGCTGGGAGGATTGGAAATTGCTCCAGAAGGCAAGACGTTTCCTAGTTGAGCTCACACAGAGCCTCAGAGAGCTCCACGCAGGCCAACGCAGTTACTGTGCAAGGGCAGCGTAGTTGTAGCTAGGGATAGTTGATTCAGCTGCAAGAACAACCGAGATTTCACAATTCTTCTTTGCCAGTTGTATTTCTCTGTAACTGGATTGTTGGGAGGGCATCCAGAGTTGTATTCAAAAAATATTGCTTAATAATATAAAACCCTCATAGATGCTACATCAATTTTCCCGCATTGGGTTTTTCTGAGGACATTTGTCCAAAAATAACAGTGCCTATTGTGTTGTATTTTCTTTCTTGCTCAGTCTCTTATTTCCGCTTATAATTTAATTAAGTGAAGGCTACAATGTATGTGTTACACTATTTTATGTTGAAAACTGCAAGTAATTTGTTTAAAGGAATTTAACAAATAGGAGTTGTTAGCGCTTGGAATTCACCTAGGCTGAGATAGACAAACTCTCAAGGCTACATCAAACCATTTCACCTCGTAGCTAGCCCTACGAGGTATGAGAAGGCTCTCTCGGGTCAGATTCGATAGATCTTTCAATATGATTAGGCTGACCAATTAATAATAAAGATTTTAGGCTAGTAAATTGATAGGGGGTTTGGATTTAATGATTTTTGGGGTTTTTTTTTAATGGAATGACGGGGCTTTTCTGGGCTGCATGGGCAAAATCACAGCTTCAAACAGAGAAATATAATGACTACACAGGTTATCAACTGAGGCAAGGTAGGCATGCAATTTAACACCAAATCTGGTTTCAAACGGGATGGCAAGACTGGTGAGGAGTTAAGGAGGGCAGACAATAACTCTGAATCCTCCTTAAACAGTAGAAAACATCGAAAGCGAACAAACTTATAGGAGGAGCATATAATACTATGAATTCCTACCTAATCACTTCATTTGTTCAGCTTGAAAGGGTCATGAAATGAAATGGAATATAACTGATTACATATGAGACAAAGGGAAAAACTTATGCTAAATCAACATACCACATGAATCTCAGCAAACAGAGCTGTGCAATTCCATTAAATTCTCTGCAGAAAACTGTACAATACAAAGCTCTCTGCTTCTCCAACAGCTCCCAGCGCTCAGAAAAAACTCTCCCTCCTCTCACTCTCTGACTAACTAAAAATTATATCTATATTTTTTATACATTACATAAAACTAAACTAAAAAAAAACCAAAAAGCAACAGCTCGACCCCACAATCAGGGCGCTGTTTGAAACTGAAATTACAAAAAAAATCGAAAATAGAAAAGCCTTCTATCATAAAACAGTACCATCTCCCTAAAAATCTTCTGATTAACTAATAAAAACATAAATGCTGGAGCGCCTCTCTTTTTGGTTTCTGCGGTCTTGAAATAGGAAATCTGTTGCGGTTGTTGTCTTGGTGACATGAATGAGGATCGGACTTAGTGCTTAAAAATACCACATGAAATTTGACGGTGGCAAAATGTGCTACAAGTACAGAATCACAAACATGCCACGCGGCATACTCATGGTACAGTTTGCTTGAATGACAAAGGCAGCCATATAGAGCGCAGATCTTGTTGAAGCATTGATTAAAATCTGGGAAATAGGAATCGAATCCCATTATGCTGTTCTGGCGCCGTTTGAATAGCACTGAGACTACACGTTTACCCTTGGCACTCTTCTGCTTCTCGTAAGAGTCTAGTAACTTTGGTGTGTAAACAGCATCAAAAACAAGATCGTATGCCACCTGGAGCTCCACATCAACATAGTCGGCATCCAATTCTATAGCCAAACGAAGTACATCAAGGCGTGTTGCTTCATCAATACTCCAACGCTGCTGTTCTACCGAGATTACAGCAGGAGGAACCTTGGAACTAAAACATCCATAGCTGCTACAGTCTTCCCATCCGCTTTTTCTCACATATAGAAAGCTTTTATATCTTTGGGATAATCTTTTATAATAACAGGTGAACCAGAAAAGGCTTCCTCTGTTATATAACGCTCATGCTCACTCTGCAAGTCACATCCCCATGTCACCGGGAATTCAAAAATTTTCTTTGCTTTCAAAAGCAGTTCAACTGCATCTGTATATGTCAATTGCACAAATTTCTTTTCTGCAACATTACTTAAACGTGTAATTATCCCCTTCTCAATCCAGGTATTAAAGAATTCCATATCTTCTTTGCAATTATCCTGAATAAACCTCACTGGAGATAGACAGTTGCACAAGCCATGTCATCATTCAGATTGGCAAAAGCAAGCTCTGGTTCAATCATCCAGAACTCAGCTAAATGACGTGAAGTGTTCGACTGCTCTGCTCGAAATGTGGGACCAAACGTGTATATATCTGAAAGAGCACATGCATAGGTCTCTCCATTGAGCTGTCCAGAAACTGTCAAGAATGCTGATTTTCCAAAAAAAATCCTGTGCCCAATCAACATAACCATCCTTTGTGCTAGGGATCATGCTAATTGGAGAGCCCACATCCTCCTTAGAGCTAGGAAGCAAAGATGTGACACAAAATTGCTCTCCGGCACCTTCACAATCTGAAGCAGTGATTATTGGACTAGCAACCCAGACAAAACCCATCTCCTGGGAAAAATTTGTGTGTGGCATATGCGAGGGCATTTCTTACTCGGGCAACCGCACCAAATGTATTTGTTCGAGGCCGCATATGTGCTACATTTCTCAGATACTCTCTACTTGCTTTTTCTTTTGAACAGGAAATGTGGCAGCATCACAGCTCCCAATCAAAACAAGTTTTGTTGTCCTCAATTCCACCTTCTGCTTCGAGCCTGTACTGGCTACTAAAACACCATCAATAAAGATAGATGCCCCTGTTGTGATCAAGCCAGACTCAAGCTTATCATATCCCTCAATATCAGAACCCATCACACACTGCAAATTTGAAAGACAGGACCCATCATTTACATCATCAAACTTTACAAAACCTGGCCACTTCAACGACTCTGACTCGAATAAAGCAAAACCTGCATCTGGTTTGCCCCTTCTAATGTATTCAATCGGTGTTGTTCTGCATTTTAGTGAGCTGAAGTTATCTGATGTGAAACAGAAGCAATTGATGTGCCATTAGACCAGTTTTGATTCCTTACTGGAAGTGCGTCAAGAGCTTGTTCCCATAAGAACTTGTGCTCATGCCTTTCTGATAGAACAGACATTAGAAACAATAAGATTTCCTTGAATTTCTCTTCAGTAAGGGGTGAAAAGGATCCTGGAAACGAAGCCAAAGCCTGCAACCCAGCCACTCCCAAATGAATGATCTCATTTTGTGTTGTCAATTGTGATTTCTGGCAATCAATTCCATTGTGCGTTGGAATGGCAGATGCAAAAGCAATTGTTAATGGATTTGCTAAACACTGAAGCAGAGATAATGAAGAACTTCCAGAGCTCAGATCCAATCTAACTACTGGTTGTAAAACTAATCCCTCAGACAATATTGTTTGCTTGAACAATCTGATCACAAATATAAAGAGCACTAACTGTCACGAAGCAGTTAGCCACACTTATGTTATTTGAAGCAAGTAATGGACCAGGCCCTTGATCCAAAGGAGCTCCCATAGCATCTAGAAGTCGTGGCAAGAATCTTTGAGACACAATAAAACAAGAAGCAAAAGAAGATTTTGCAGTAGCTGTTATTGCAGCATTGAAAACTTTAGCTCCCTTTGCAGTCTCACGACGATGATCTCTAGTAATTAGCCTCTCCTCTTCAAAAAATCGCAAGGTACGTCTAAGTTGTGTTGAGTGTAGCTTTAAATCCTTAGCCAAATCATCTTCTTTAACCCATTGTCGCCTTGTTAAAGCATCAAGGACCACAACTGCCATTCCTCTGTTATCGCTCCTGCCAGATTTCGGTTGATTTTCTGCTCTTGTAGGGATATCATCATAGAAGGCCCTTGCAACAAGCCTTACCAACCGCTTGAAAGGTTCAGCACTCATGATGTTTACAGGAATAAAATACTGGCCTTCAAATTTAAAACATTCAGCTTCGTCAAGTTTTATGTGACATCTGTACAATACACAATAGTTCCAATCTTCTCCCAAGCACCACGGACAGACCCATCTTCAAATGGAAACCAGGTTCAGTAATTCTCTTCGATAGAGCACCTCCTATCCAGTAAGTGCCATGTCCTTTTAGAACTTGGTGCAGAATACCAAAACAAAAACCGACAGCTTGAAGGCATTATCCATTGTCAAAGTAAAACCATTCTTTAATAAAGGCAGCAGAAAATTATATATATTTGCCAAGGCAGAAAGAAATTCTCGATTATCTTCATTGGAAAACCTTTCGTGAGATGAAACATGAGGCAGCAGCAGGATATGGTTCCACAATAGCATCCAGAGTAGCAACAGCATCATTAAAACCAAAGTAATAGATGCTAGTATAGGTAAATAATCGATTCTCAATATAGCAGACTAGCAATGTGTGGATTATAAGACCGCATTCTGTCACAACACAAGCCTTTGGAGGAAGAAGCGCTAGGCCCAGAATCATCATAGCCAGCACGACACTTGCAAATTGAAGTCGCTGCCAGTTGAAGAGTTGAAGAATAAATAACATAATCTAAAACAACACATTAATGATTTCTTCTTCAAAACAGGGTTTTGAAGAAGAATCAATCTCTGATAAGACAGAGTCTAACAGGAGTAATAGGTGAAATTTCTGAATCTGACACATAAGAAATCCCTACTGCATTATCTGGTTTATTTTCTCCTACTTTTTCTTTTCATTAACAAGTTATTTATAGATATGAATACTGAAAATAAACACAAATGCATCCTTAACTCATATACAAATCAACAACTAAAATAATTGAGACAATCACACAAGGGACAACGTTATTTTTGGACAATCGTCCCCGGAAAAACCCAATGCGGGAAAATGGTGCAGCAAATATGAGGGTTTTATTATTATGTAGTTTCTGAATACAAATAGCGTGCCAGAAATGGCTCACCCAACAGAGAATGTCCTTAGCAGCAGTACCTCTCCTTGGAGACATACATTCTAGTTGATCAATCGCCGGATGAACGATCCCATAGCAAAAATTGTAGTTTCCACTGCTTTGTGTCACTCTGCAGGGATTGCGTCACCCTTCCCAGCTCACCAGCACTTTGCCCCACAAAAATTCTTTCGACGCTACCTATTGGCCTTGCGTCAGCTCTTCTAGCATCTACGTAGCTACTTAAGCTTTTATGTCAACTCTCAAACTCTCTGCATCACCCATGTTGGCCTCTTCAGCCTCTGCGTAGCTCTTAGCTGCCTTTATGTAGCACTCAGTTGCCTCTGCATCAGCCTCTCTAGGCTCTGCATTGTCTCTCTGGTACTATCTCTACCTCTCTGTTATCTATTCTCGGCCTCGTTTCGAATTGCCCCTCACTGCAATAGATCACTAGCTCAATTCTCTCAATAAAACCCCTCTCTAGAAAATCGAACTGACTAATCAATTTGGTGTATCTCCAACTGACCCTCAAGCCTCCTCTTATACTTTTCCTGTTAAGTCTTCAATGGCTGAGATTAAGTCCCTAATCAACGACTAAGAATAGATTTGGCTTGATCCATGTCATTTAGAACATTCTCACCCAGTTTTATATTAATACCCATTAATATTTTAATTTTCCTAAGTTTATACTTAGGAACCCCATTAAAAAATATTAATTATTTTAATATCTCTCCAACCGGGTGGAATTTACCCAAACCATTCTTGGTTCTTGGAGATATTATGCGCCTTAGCCTCTCCACCAATTTTCATGGCTAGAGCACATCCGATGCTACCACAAATCAACACTCCCTCTTAGAAAGGAATGTGTTCTTGTAATGTCTCACCACGGAAACATCACATTGATCCTCCGCACCGGTACCTGTGATGATGCTTGGCCTACTGCCTCACATCATCTAGACTGCTGCTTCCTGTACTTCTACCCATGACACTGCCACTACCACTACTACATTTGTACTGCAGCTCCCTCTCAATATGCTACCCATGTTGCCCCTAGCACTGCCATTGCTAACTATTGCACTGCAACTCAGTTACCAAGAAGTAGGTAACTGACTTTCCCAAAATACTGACATCCCAGTCAGTCTAGAAGCCTTGTGATGTTGAATATGCCTCTGCTGCTATCTTGTGCTCCCTCTTCTGCCACTACAATGATGCACACACCTATGTTCCTCTCACACTACTACAACCTCTGTTGCATTGCCTTAGATTTCTGCATCCAAGCACTGCCTCGCTGCTCCACTACACTTTGCTCCACCCGACCGCTGTCATCCTGCTACTATCGTTAAGGTCTCTTAGTAGTTGGATATGATCCAAGAGTTTGGGTGCCTCAAGGATCCTTCCCCTAGTATGTAGTCCTCCTGACTACAATTCGATGTCTCCCCATCTCCCTCCTGGAGATGTGGCTTCCATCTCTACCAAAATGAATGTCGAGCTGGTTCTCTCATCCCTCTTTCACTGCTACCCCAGAAAAACTCGAATATAGATTTCTTTAGCGCAAGAAACCCTCTAAGGAACAATCTCCTCTAGACTCCCTCTGAGTCCTGATTTCCTTCACGAAAATCTTCCCGCCAAATGTCGAATCACTCCTCTCCAATCCTCTTTTGTTGCTTTAACTCGAATCTGGATTCCTTGGCTAGAAATTCGTCGAGGTAGCGACTCCCCCTACCTTGGTTCTATCCCCTTAGGTATTGTTCTACACTGATAGAAACAACACCCCACTAGCTTCTCAATCACAATCTGCCCACAGCTCCCCAAACCCCAAAAACTGAAGAAATTGAGCCTTTCAGGCTCTGCACAATCTCGACAATAATAGAGTCTACTCCTCCTAGCCACAACATCGATCCTTTCTGGCTGAGAAAGATGATTGGGCACTACGTAGGTCTGATCTTCCCCTCTCTACCTCTGCGTTGACCCTCCTCCTGGCTCGAAATGATGACGTGGGCCCTCTATGTCACTTCTTCTGTAATGCTTCTGCTCTAGAACAACGTTTTCTCTCGGTACAGCTGCTCCTACTGCAAATTCTTCAGATTATTGTTGGTGCCTTCAGTGCTCTTGTGATCTGCAATGCTCTGATACCATGTTGAAATTTCTAAATCTAACACATCAGAAATCCCTACTGCATTATCTGGTTTATTTTCTCCTACTTGTTCTTTTCATTAACAAGTTATTTATTGATATAAATACTGAAAATAAACACAAATTCAGTGTTAACTCATATACAAATCAACAACTGAAATAACTGAGACAATCACACAAGGGACACCAATGTGGGAAAACCAATGCAACAGATATGATGGTTTTATTATTATGCAGTTTTTTAATACAGTTAGGGTGCCAGAAATGGCTCACCCAACAGAGAATTCCCTCAGCAATAGTACCTCTCTCAGAGACAGATATTTCGGCTGATCAATCACTAGATGAACGATCCCACAATAACAATTGCAGTTTCCACTACTCTTCGTCACTTTCCGGGGACTACGTCACCCTTCCCAGCTCACCAGCACTCAGTCTACCCCACAAAAATTCTTCTAGTGTTGCCTCTTGGCCCTGCATCAGCTTTGCTAGCATCTGCACATCTACTGAAGCCTCTATATCAGCGCTCAAACCCTCTGTGTCACCCATGCTAGCCTCTTCAGCCTCTACATAGCTCCCAACTGCCTATGTGTAGCACTCAATTGCCTCTACGTTAGCCTCCCCAGGCTCTGCGCTATCTCTTTGGTACTATCTCTGCCTCTCTGCTATGTATTCTCGGCCTTGTGCCAAAATGCCCCTCGCTGCAACAGATCACTAGCTCGATTCTCTTAGCAAAACCCCACTCCAGAAAATTGAACTAACTGATCAATTTGGTGTAGATTTAACTGACCCTCAAGCCTCCTCTTATACTTTTCCTGTTGAGTTTTCAACTGTCGAGATTAAGTCCCTAATAAACAGCTAAGATTATATTTGGCTTGATCCCTGTCATTTAGAACATTCTCACCCAGTTTTATATTAATACCCATTAATATTTTAATTTTCCTAAGTTTATACTTAGGAACCCCATTAAAAATATTAATTATTTTAATATCTCTCCAACCAGGTGGAATTTCCTCAAACCATTTCTGGGCCTTGGAGATCTTATTCGCCTTAGCCTCTCCACCAATTTTCATGGCTAGAGCACATCCGATGCTACCACAAATAAACAGTAATATCATCAGTTGTTGCAGTAGGAGTTCCGATTGAGGAATTTTCACATGGTATTAGAGCTACAGTTGAAGCAAGAAGAGCAAAGCTGGTAGATCCAGCGCTGATCAGAAGAGGGAGTTTGAAAAAGATGCAGGAGGTAGCAGTTCAAAACCCCTAAGGGTTGATGCAGTTCCAAGCCGAGAGGGAAGATTTTCGAGGCAGTCTCTCTCTGAGTGAGTTGACAAAGAGGAGGACTTCCATTTCGAATTTTTGTTGAGGCAGAGGGAGTAGTGCTAAAGCCTCAACCTGAGAGAGTTGGTGGGACGCAGATTTTCAACAGGTGGATTGCTCGGCTGAAAGACGTCAGAAGAGAGAAGAGAAGCACAATGAGGGAACTTTTCCTCAGTAGACTTCCTGTCATCAAAGAGTTTGGGCACCTTAAGGATCTTGCCCCTAGTATGTAGTCCTCCTGACTATAACTAGATATCTCCCCATCTCCCTCCTGGAGATGTGGCTTCCACCTCTACCAAAATGAATGTCGAACTGGTTCTCTTCTCCCTCTTTCATTGTTGCCCCAACAAAACTCAGATATGGATTTCTTTAGCGCAAGAAACCCTCTAAGGAACAATCTCTTCTAGACTCCCTTTGAGTCATGATTTCCTTCACGGAAATCCTCTCGCCAAATGTCGAATCACTCCTCTCTAATATTCCTTTGTTGCTGCAACTCGGATCTGGATTCCTTAGCTAGAAATCCTTCGAGGTAGCGACTCCCCCTACCTTGGTTATGTTCCCTTAGGTACTATTCTACATTGATAAAAACAACACCCCACCA
Organism: Pinus tabuliformis; assembly: GCA_031772625.1. Taxonomy (NCBI): domain Eukaryota; kingdom Viridiplantae; phylum Streptophyta; class Pinopsida; order Pinales; family Pinaceae; genus Pinus; species Pinus tabuliformis. The sequence continues at coordinate 738,250,206 of CM062808.1, forward strand.
GATTCTCAATCACAATCTACCCACAGCGCCCCAAGCCCCAGCAACTGAAGAAACTGAGCCTTTCAGGCTCTGCACAATCCCAACAATGACAGAGTCTTCTCCTCCTAGCCACAGCGTCGATCCTTCCTGGCTAAGAAAGATGACCAAGCACTGCTTAGGTCTGATCGGCCCCTCTCTACCTTTGCACTGACCCTCCTCCTGGCTCGAAATGATGATGCATACCCTCTGTGTCACTTCTTCTCTGTTGCTTCTGCTCTGGAACATCGTGGTCTCTCGAGACAGCTGCTACTGCTGCAAATTCTTCAAATTATTTCTAGTGCCTTCATTCCTCCTATGATCTGCAATGCTCTGATACCATGTTGAAATTTCTGAATCTAACACATTAGAAATACCTACTGCATTATCTGGTTTATCTTTTCCTACTTGTTGTTTTCATTAACAAGTTATTTATAGATATAAATACTGATGCAGCCTTAACTCATACACAAATCAGTAGTTGAAATAACTCAGACAATCACACAAGGGACACCGTTATTTTTGGAAAATTGTCCCCAAAAAACCCAATGCGAGAAAACCAGTGCAACAAATATGAGGGTTTTATTATTATGCATTTTCTGAATACAATTAGCGTGCCAGAAATGGCGCACCCAACAGAGAATTCCCTTGGCAGTAGTACCTCTCCTCGGAGACAGATATTTCGATTGATCAATCACCAGATGAACAATCCCACAACAACAATTGCAGTTTCCACTACTCTCTATCACTCTGAAGGGACTGCATCACCCTTCCCGACTCACCATCACTCAGTCTGCCCCACGAAAATTCTTCTTGCGCTACCTCTTGGCCCTGGGTCAGCTCGGCTAGCCTTTACGCAACTACTGAAGCCTTTGTGTCATCTCTCAGACCCTCTACGTCACCCACTCTAGCCTCTTTAGCCTCTACGTAGCTCCCAGCTGCCTCTGTGTAGCTCCTAGCTGCCTCTGCGTAGCACTTAGCTGCCTCTGCATCAACCTCTCCAGGCTCTGCGTTGTCTCTCTGGTACTATCTTTGCCTCTCTGCTATGTATTCACGGCCTTGTGCCGAACTGCCCCCAGTTGCAACAAAACACTAGCTCGATTCTCTCAGCAAAACCCTGCTCCAGAAAATCATACTGACTGATAAATTTGGTGTATCTCCAACTAACGCTCAAGCCTCCTCTTATAATTTTCTTGTTGAGTCTTCAACGGCCAAGATTAATTCCCTAATAAATGGCTAAGATTAGATTTGGCTTGATCCATGTCATTTAGAACATTCTCACCCAGTTTTATATTAAAACCCATTAATATTTTAATTTTCTTAAGTTTATACTTAAGAATCCCATTAAAAATATTAATTATTTTAATATCTCTCCAACTGGATGGAATTTCCCCAAACCATTTCTAAGTCTTGGATATCTTATGTGCCTCAACCTATCCACCAATTTCCATGGCTAGAGCACATCCGATGCTACCACATATCAACATTAATATCATCAGTTGTTGCAGTAGGAGTTCCGGTTGAGGAATTTTCACATGGTATCAGAGCTACAAGTGAAGCAAGAAGAGCACAGCCAGTAGATCCAGCGCTGATCAAAAGAGGGAGTTTGAAAAAGATGCAAGAGGCAGTAGTTTGAAACCCCTAAGGGTTGATGCAGTTCTAAGCCGAGAGGGCAGATTTTCGAGGCAGTCTCTCTCCGAGTGAGTTGACGGAGAGGAGGACTTCTAGTTCGAATTTTTGTCGGGGCGAAGGGAGCAGTGCTAAAGCCTCAGCGTGAGAGATTTGGTGGGACGCAGATTTTCAATAGGCAGATTGCTCGACTGAAAGACGTTAGAAGAGAGAAGAGAAGCACAGTGAAGGAAATTTTCCTCAGCATACTTCCTGCCGAGAAGTTTGTTTTCTCATTGGCTGAGCAGCAGTAGTGAGAAGCAAAGAGGATATTTTCGAAATTTTTGGTAGATATGAAAACCAGTGGCTTGAGGGATCGGGACAATTTGGATGAAGCATCCAACTACGTCATCTAGAAGGCTAGAATGTATTTCCTTCTAGATGAGAATGCCCTCAAGACATACATCGACAATGTGTTTTCTAAACATGTGGATGTAGATTCGATGAAGAAGTATAGAGATGAGATGGCGAAGGCTAAGAGGATGATCTTGGATGGAGTCAAGGATCACATGGTGTGTCACGTTGCTAGCAGAGGGACTGCTAAGGAGATGTGGGATGCCTTGGCCACATTATATAAGGGATCTTCCAAGAAGCGGAACATGTACTTGGAGAATAAGATGAGATCTTCTCAGGTGCAAAAGGGAGAGCATGTGGATCCATTCTCACGAAGTTGAAGGAAACCCATGATGAGTTGTTTTCTACAGGGCATACACCTTAGGATTCATAGTTGGTTATTTTTGCCCTCAATTTTGTCTCATATGAGTGGCAAGTCTTTATCCAGAGTATCATGGGCAAAGTAGCATTGTCGAATTAGGATGAGATGTGAGCATCTCTAAAACAGGAGGAGTTGAGGAGAGACCTGGTCAACGTCAAACTTGACGGAAGAAACAACAGCACTAGGTCAATGCCCAAGGAGGAGGAGGATAATGTAGCCCTTGCATCGAAGGGACAGTAGGAGCAACAAAGACATAAGAAGGATGTCTCGAAGCTCAAGTGTTTCAGGTGTGGTGAGATGGGTCACTACGCTACACAATGTCCTCTCACGAAGAAGGAAAAAGATGAGAAACATGATCCGCAGGCTCCGCATGCGAAGATCGAAGAGGAGGAGTTCACCATGACAGTCAAGATACCTCCAAGAGGGAGGTGGGCGATTTGGAATTGTAGTTCAAAAGAGTTGCAAATGGGTAAGATCCTTGAGGAGTCCACCTCTCGAATCAATAGCTTGCTACAAGAGCCCAATTTTACAGTAGCAAGACAGACTAGTGTTGGATGGTGCCGAGGAGTATCGGGGAGACAGTTGCAGTGGCTAGGAGTTCTAGAGTCTGAGCAACACAGAGCAGAGTTGGAAGCAGTGCAGATGGTACAAAGTAGAGGTCAATAGCAATGCAGTAGATTCAGAGGATCAATGCAAAGACTAGCAGCAGTGAGGCTTCAACATTCACGTGCTATCATACTGAACACAGTTAGTTTAGTAATTTTGGATGTGATTTCGTTTTTGTAAGCAACAGTTTGCAGTGTGTTAGCAGTGGCAGTGCTAGTAGCAACACAGATGCATCACTTGAGAGGGAGTTGTGGTACGGATGCAGTGTTGACAGTGGAAATCTAAGCAGAAGTACAATCGTAGCAGCAACGTAGTAGTTGAAGGACAACATGTTAGACATCAGCAGCGCAGAAGATGATGCTTCAGAGTCAAAGCAGTATGTAGCAACAGTATATTGCTAGATCACATTCCTCGCTAAGAGGGAGCGTTGATTTAGGGTAGTATCAAATGTGCTATAGGCCTCAAATTTTGTAGGGAGGCTTGGACACATGTATTCCAAAGAACGAAAAAAGCATTTTGGGAAATTCCACCCAGAAATGATTTTGTTAAAATAATTAATATTTTTAATGGAATTCCTAAGTCTAAGCTTAGGAAAATTAAAATAATAATGGATATTAATCTTATCGTGGGTGTAAATTCTAGAAGAAGATGGATATAAAGCCAAAATGATCTAAGAATTTGATTAGAAATTAATCTAGGTTGTTGGTTGTCCAATATAAATATATAAGAAGGGGCTTGAGGGTCATTTGAAAAACATCCCGAGAGATCAAGAGATCGAATTTCTGAAGTGAGAAGTTCTTAGGAGGAAATTCTGATCGAGTAGATTTCTTGCAGTTGAGGGGCAGGGATAGTTGGCTTGGAGTATCTTCTCTAGATCCTAGGATACGTTGTAGAGAGAGGCTGAGAGACACCAGAGGGGTTGACACTAAGCCATAAGGGCCCACGCAAAGCTTGACACTGAGCCAGATGGGTTCACGCAGAGGCAGCTCAGTCACCGACACAGAAGTATGAGTTTTGCAGAGGAGCTGACATTTCTGAGGCAGGAGGGTTGGAAACTGCTCCAGAAGGAAAGACGTTTCCTAGTTGAGATGACATAAAGCCTCAGAGAGTTCCATGCAGGCCCACGCAGTTACTGCGCAAGGTAAGCGTAGTTGTAGCTGAGGACAGTTGATTCAGTTGTAGGAACAGCCGGGATTTGTCGGGTAGAGTGAGGTAATTTCACAATTATTCTATGCCAATTGTATTTCTCTATAACTAGATTGTCGGGAGGGCATCCAGAGTTGTATTCAAAAACTACTACTTAATAATATAAAATCCTCAGAGTTGTTGCACCAATTTTCCGGTATTGGGTTTTTCTAGGGACATTTGTCCAAAAATAACGGTGTCTATCGTGTTGTATTTTCTTTCTTGCTTAGTCTCTTGTTTCTGCTTATAATTTAATTAAGTGAAGGCTGCAGTGTATGTATTATGATATTTTCCATAGAAAACTGCAAGTAATTTGTTTAATGGAATTTAACGAATAGGAGTAATATCATCAGTTGTTGCAGTAGGAGTTCTGGTTAAGGAATTTTCACATCTTATAAAGGAGATCCCTAAACCCTAGAATTCTTGTGGAAACTTGGGTTCCAGGTGATATTTGAATAATTACACTTGATAGTGCGTGAGACCACACAAGACCAAGTGGACCTGAGGTTAGATCAAGAGGATGGGATTTAACAACCGATGATATACTTGACCTAATTAAGGAGGGGAAAGGGATCAAGGAATGAATTTTCAATGAAAGGAAATGCAAGGATCCTAGTGAGGTTTCTAGCCTAATGGAAACCAAGAGCAAGAATTGGTCTTCGAGCTAGGGCTTACGATATCTCAAGATCCCATCATTAGAATCTCATGAAATTTGGAGGGCTCAGTTGTGGACCAAAAATCGAAGTATTTGGATGGCTAGATTGTGAGATAATTGATCCCCTAGTTGACTTATGTAGGCTAGGCCTAGAAAAAGAGGTGAAGTTGAAATAAATAAGCTTTAAAGTGATCACCAGAGGAGGACTAGTGCTTTTTCCTTTGGGGGAGATGAAGTCATGGAAGATTTAGAGTTTGGATAGATTTCCACTTGTCAAGTAGGCCTAAAAGACAACTGCATTGGGCATTAGGGCTTAATGGAAGTGGCTCCAAATTCATTTATACTTATTTCAACAATATTTGGTGACTTGTGAAGACAAGGATGTCTCTAGAAACATTCATTCATTCAAACATGGCCCAATCATGATACAACACTATTTTAGAGATTTAATTTCCACAATTTCATTTCAAGAAAAGTAGCAAATTAATCCTAGAATAGCGAAAATCCCAATATCATGAATGAAGAAAATTAAAGAATCAAAATGGCATTAACATAGTACTTACATGTAAGAAGAATATATCCAATCACCAAGATATGTCATTCATAGAAGCTCCAAGACAAATAAGAATAACCAAACATCGAAAATCCTCCATTCACCCAAAAAATATCATCCTCAAAAGATAGCGAAAATATCACAAGAGGATATGACCCAATCCAAGTGATCATGAGAAAATGAACTCATATCACTTGTATTTGTATACAAATTAGGAGTTCAAATTAGCCTCCTTAGCCTACATAAGCCCCAAAAATAAAATAACATTCTAATAATCTTACTTCTAGTGACAAGCCCACCAAACTAGCTCATAAATAAAAGAATAAGCCTCTCAAGAGGTCAAATAATAATCTACGTATGTTGTAGGGCCCTCTAAGAGGCCTAATGAGGTCCATGGGTTCCATAATGAAGAGTAGGACCCTCAAAAGTGATGGACAAGGGGCTGGCCCCTAGTTCTCCAAACAATAAACATGTGGTTCTCCCAATGGGTGTGGGGGCACAACAATAACCTCATGGGTCTCCAAATGAGTCGAAGATGCTTGTAGATCATCTACAAGGGATATGATGATGATGTATGGGATGCCACATCATCCTACAAGTCCTAGATCATCTGCCAAGTGTATGGAGAAAATTTGGGGCCAGCTAGGCATGATGGATCAGGTGCATCTTCCTCGTCCAATAATTGAACCACGAGCAATATATGAATTATTGTGGGGATCCATGGAGTATTGTGTGCTATTGTGGAGGCCCATGGCTCTAAATGCACGCCTTACATCTGCCAATATATCCCTCTAGAGGATTAGGACCATGTATAAGGGATACCAAACCCAAAATGGAGATGATCTACAATCCTACATAAGATTCAATGTGTTCCCTAGCCTTCCGGTACAACAAGTCATTAGAGAAATTGAGTAAATGAGCTTACTAAATCATGGACAACAGTTGGGGACTTCATAATGGACTGCCCTTCTATAATGGGCTTCGGGATGTGCCAATGTCTCCTAAACTCCAAATGGGGTTAACCAAGTATCCCATTAGGTGGTTTCTACTTCTAAAGGAGATAATATATTCAAGGTACATCATTCAAAAGGTGGTGGAATGTGACAGATAGGTGAATGAAGTAGATGATGAGAAGGGGTAGCCCTGGGCCACATGTTGGGGTACACAGATAGATAATAAAAGGGAATCCCACACTTTGGTTTATATTGTATAGGAGGGATCAATCGTGGTACATGAGGTGCCCCGACCTTGATTTTTCCACCCTTCTTTATATGTCTTTTTCCCTTTTATGATTTTCTTTGATTAACTACACGAGGCTCAAGGGGTAAGATCATGATGTATAAGATATAACAGTGAATACCCCCTTTTAAGGTGGGGTGGTTCACTGCCCACCAAGGGTTGGGACAATCAGGGGTTCCTCTATGATGAAGGGGGTCATAGAACCTGTAGGAACTAAGGTGATGACAATGATGATGGAGTAGAGCTCATGTATTGGCTTTTGCCCACGTGCTAAATATGTTTGTCCCGACCATATTTTGCATTTTGTGGTACATTTTCGTGTTGAATGTGGCCATATACACTTTTATATTTCTTTTTAGCCACATCATCCTTCGGTCTTCATTCCAGGCCATGACCCAAGGTGTGGGCAAGGGGAAGGAGCATGCTAACCCTATGTGGATCCAATAGAGGGATGTGGACCCAGGTGGGAAAAATGATGAATGGGGTAATAATGAATGGAAAGAGGGTAATATAAGAGGATAATGGAGCAGGACCACGCAACCCAAATTGGGGTTTCCCATGAAATACCATACCTAGAGCCAAATGATTAGTAAAAAAGATCCCACGAGACTAGATTCCAAGGTTAATGCCTAAAAGGAGCATAGGGGACAAAATCAGAGGCCTAGCCCATTCTTTCTGCAGAATCCCCCCATTAATCCATGCCTGGAAGTGTCCATGATAAGAAAACTACAATACTCAATTTTCAAATGACAAGGCATACCTTTAGGTTCGGGATGCCCACCTTCAAACATACGATCATGGAAGATGGGCATATGACCATGTGGTTGGCTCAGGTGCCGGAGAAATGGAAAAATGATCTAGTTGGTGGCTGCAAGGTGTTGTTGGCCATCGGTTGAGGACCATCTTGGAGAAAAAAAATCTCCTAGGGATATTACCCACAAAATGGAGGGTAATACACCCCACCTCACTCCTAAAGGTATGGCTACCATCATAGTGAATTCTAATCTACTCATATTGTTGTTGCTACTGATCTGCTAATGCTTCCGCACTACTGCTGCAACTACTGCAATAATGACTTTGATCTCCCCCAATCCAGAAGTGCTAGCTTCCATAGGGTTGCTCCCTCTGAAACTAGACTCCCTTTAAGTCTCGATCTCCCTATGGGAAATATCTTTGCTCCCTCCTGGCAACTCACACTGTCCTCATGTAGTGGATTGGACTGCGTAGCTCTACGCTGAGAAATTTATAGCTAGAACTACACCTACATACTGCAACTCGGCAATTTGCACTGCCTATGTTACTGCATATAGCTCTGCAAGTATCTCATGTGTACTAACTGCAACTAGATATGCACCTATCATCTAAATGATTCACAACCCCTACTGAAACTGAGTATGCTACTATGATACTGGGGGATCCTGTAGCAAAGGTGATGGTCCCACTACAACAATATGGAACTGATCTGATTGATCTCCTTGTTGCAACTGCGTTGGACCCTGCCCATTCTGGCACACTGGAGTTTCATACTCCTCCTCCTCCTAGAAATGGTGCCCCACTATCCCCTTTTGAATCTTGTCCGTGGATGAGACACTTCTTCGCTCTACAGTATGTACTAGATAACTCATACTTCCTCCGATACCTATCTCCAGCAACTGGAAGTCGATCTGCTACCCATATCTGAATTTTGGCTAACTCGTACAACCTTCTCTGGAAATCTCCTACGGTCATCTCTACAAAATCTGTGAGACTTAAAACTGGAGAAAATAAACCCGAAAATATCACTCTTTCCCTCTGCTTGGTCGCTGCGTTGTTATTCGCACTCCCTACTGGAGTGAGAAGATCTGCTCACAACTACTACCAATATTCAATTGGAAAAAATAGATCTCTAAAACTCAAGATCCCTTGAGAGAAATTTCCCTTCATGTGTGCTTTTATCTTCCACCTGACACAGATTTTTCTCTAGCAACCTGCTGCAAAACCCTTTGGGCCTAGACAAAACATTTGCTCAGCAAAAGTCAGTGTTGCTACTGCTCCCTCTTCCTACTGGAATCATTGAATCTGGCAAGCCGAAATTTTCTACCAAACTGCACTGAAAAATCGATATACCCAACAATTCAATATGCCTAGCTCAGGCTCTGTGCAACCTATAGAATTTTGTCCTACTACTCCCTCTGAACAATGAGTCTATGCTTTTGCTCCTAAGCTCCCCTGTTTGATCAATCACGCTCTGATACCATGTGAAAAAATCATCTATCATAGCAACTGGAATTTATTTTCCTAATTGTTAATTTATTTAACAATTTATTTATAATTTGCTACGGAAAATACTAAGTAATTCACACTGTGATTTTCACAAACAAATTTTGCGGAATAAAATAGCTTTGGAAACTAAAAAAATCTATTGCACACACATAAAATATGACACAGTTATTTTTGGAAAATTGTCCCCAAAAAAATCCAACTTGGGAAAACTAGTGCAACAACTGAGGGTTTTATTATTATGCAGTAGTGAAATTTGAGTACAATCTATGGATGCCCAACTGGCAATCCAATCAGTAAGTATTTGACAGAAATAATTAGAGAGAAAATTCTCTCATCCCACTAGAAATCCTGACACTCGATCCTTTAGAAAAATTGGTCATTCAAACCTTAACATAGGCCCTCTGCGCAGTTCCTGCACTGCCTCTCACAAGTCTGGCTCGAATCTACCTCTAAGCAAGTTGTCTAGCTTGTCTCCGCTGCTGGAAGTGACTCTCCAGCCCTCTAGATGACTTTCCCGACCTCTGGAAGCTGAATCGACTTCCTCCCAATGAAATCTAACTACTCTGCTTCAGCTACTGCGCAGTAATTGCACTACTTCTGTGTGGATCACTTGTTGTTGCCTCTCCGAATCTGGAAAAATTCCTCTGGATCACTGTCTCTACCCCTCACTATCTCTTCTTCCTCATGAAATCTCGAACTCTCTGACAACTGACTGTTGCTACTTTAGAAACTCGAATTCCCCAAGTGTCTTTGGTATATTCTCCCAGTGCCCATCAACTTCTTATTATAATCCTATGTTGGAGCACCAACGACCAAGATTAAAACTTAATCATATTGAAGCTGATCCGTGTGAGTTTCTTGATTATTCTCACCTTGACTTAATTAATTTTGATTAATTAACCAATTTTCCTAAGTTTATACTTAGGAAACACTAAAAATATATATTAATAATCTAATTAAGTCATTTCTAGGTGGAATTTCCAGAAACGATTTCTGGGTTTTGGAGATCTCATGCATTCTAGCCTCTCCACCAAATTTTGTGGCTATAAAATGTCATCTGATGCTACAAAAAATAATACATTTAAATACCATGTAACCTCCACATGGTCCATATGTAGCCCACGTGGCACCACCACATCATCATCTTGTGGGGTCCACATCATCAAAATACTGCAATGTAGCATCCATGTATAGTCCATGTGGCATTGCCACATCAACATGAATTTGCATCATCATGGGTCCCTACATGGCATCCACATGGCCACTGAAAGAACCCAATGACACTTGTCACGTCAACTTGGGTGGGGGGCCCACCAAGCCTCCTCCTTGTGTTTTGTGGGGTCTTCCTTGTTATAATAATTTTGGGTTGATACTTAACTTTGGTGGGTCCATAGGACCACGTCATGCCAAACCAATGCACACCTCCATCACCCCTTTTCACGCATTTGTAAATAGGTTTCAAGATCAGGTGGCAAGTGGCGAGTTGTGGTAGGATTTCATGCTAAAATCGTGGCCAACTCATCCCCCTCTTCACTAGCGCACTCAACATACCCAAACTTTCCAGCGATGGTCGATGGGCAGTGGTAAGGTCATGTAGTGCTCACATGGCTTCCATGTAACCCCAACAATTCATCATAAAGGGCCCACATCCATGCCCATGTCATGTCGCTTAGGTTTGTCACTACCACGAAATTCAAAGTTAAATAAAGGGGAAGGGAATGGTAGGTGGTGAGTGGTGGAAAAGTTCCACAATGGAACCATGGTTGGGTCAGCCATCTCAGATGGCACACTCATCAACAAGGTTACATTCAAATGCTTGGTGGTGGGTGATGAGTGGTGGATGGTAGTAATATTCCATGTGGTCACTGCCACGTCAACTCAACGTGAGGCTCACCAAGTGCTTCCCTTCAATGTTTTTCCACACATTTCCAGTATATCCAATTTGTACCCAATCTAGTATTCAATGTTGTTTCAGCCTTCGCCACCCTCAGATTCCTCAAGTGCTCAGATCCAACCGTCGCATAATATATCTTATGTAGGACCCACAAGATGATATTCAACTCACTCCAAATCTGGGTACTCACAAACATTTATTCCATCATCCACATCTAGATCTCAGATGCAACCAACCTTAACATAATCCATCTATCTGCTACATCTAGCCATCCAGCCTCGCACCTCATTTCTGCCCCTTTCCACCTCTAACCTCCCACTATGGTCTTTACCTCGTTTACCCCAGGACAACCAGATGTGATCTATTATAAAGGAGTAATCCAATCACGCATTGGTGTGGCCTCCACATAGTGGAGATGCTCCTTGCAACCCTTGGATACCTGAATCACTGGATTTCCTACAAATGTACTAAGGCAAGAAAAGGAGAGAGAGATAAATGAATTTACAAGGATTTCTTTAGTCATCATCAAGGAGATACATGAATTTATATGATTAACCAAGAGGTTATATACCATCTTGAAACAATAAATCTTAGTCTAGCACAATGGATTACATTTCTTAGTTACATCAATATATATAAGTATGCACAATTTCATAGAACCCTCACATCATTCATAGACTAAGTAACCAATAACTCTAACAAAATGCTCAAGTGACCCACAACATATAAAATAAAACCATAACAAGTAAAATGACCTATAATCATGGTTATGACAATGAGCTACCCAAAATTTTAGACATAGTAGATAACGAATAACTTATAAGAAGACAATAAGTTAATCCTAGGTGGATTTCAGGCCACTAGTATTGAGCATATCAGGGAACCTACAATTCACTAAGAAGGCAATGATCACAAAAATCAAGAATTCATTAGCACCATGGACATATTAGAGAATTGGTCAACCATGATTAGATAGTGAATAAAAAATTATTTCATGAACGAACAAGACCATACATCAGTCAATAAAAAAACAAATATTTCCATAATCCATAATCAAACAATGCATAAACCATTATACTTATCTAAGTGTGATATATTAGCTAGAACTGAAGGAGGGTCATCAACCCTCCACCCAAGCATAGGTCAGCTACATTGCAATATTTCTATCAGAATTCCATGCACCCCAAGTCTAGTCTATGCTTTAGCTAAAAACCATAAACACACTGAAAACGCCTAACTTCAAAAAAGAAATCACAACAGAATATACCAACAATTAGATCAATCCAAAAGACGCAATATTTATTCCCAAGATAATTTCTTATTTTTCCTTAAACAAGAATATCCACGTGGCTCCCATACTAGGGAAAGTGGCCCTTTATAATGCCAAAATATAATACAAAATACCAGTACAAACCCTGGGTTGATGTTGAGTCCTTTGAACTCTCATCTACCTTTATCAGTGGCTTTCCTTTGCCACCAAAACCTATAGCCAATATTCACAAGTCTAGTTTCCCACCTGGCAGCCCTTATAGACGTTTTCAATAGTTGTAAATTTTGACTCCCCACCTGGAAAACTTATGCACAATCCCCAACAACAATTTGTCCTCCTTGGCCTACTCCTTTAGCCCTCAACTCCATTTTTGTAGCTCTATTCAAGCCTTGACTCGCTCCTTAGGCTAGTGGATCCCTTTTTCTATGCTCGAGTTGCTCCTTTAGCCCTTAGCCTACTATTCCAACCTTCAGCTAACATTGTCCAGACCTCGACCTACTCTTTTCTCCTTGTAATGGCTAGCAAGACCTTAGTTATCCACCATAGGCCCTATGACCTCACTTCTCTAGCCCTTGACCTCCTTCCAACCACAAGAAATTCCCAACCAGCTTCCTCCTTCTTTCTCCTATGACTTCTTTTGTTGCCTTCGACTAGGTCTCTTCTAGCTCTCTTACTCCTCACAAGAAGAATAGTCCTTGATCTCCTTGTTCTCAAGCCTCTTCATTGACTTATTATTTATACTTGTCCTTAGGTCTCTTAGGAAGCCCCTTTTTCCTTCAAGAAACCTCCAACATCAACCTTAACATTAAATTAGAATAATAATCATTTTCCTTGGGTTCAAAGCCCACTCACTTTGGGTCTAAAACCCACAACTTCGAATGAAATCCTGCACACTCATCTTTGTGGGTGTTTCTCTCTCACAATCCCAGCACCAAGGACATGTGAGAGTACCTCCCAATGCTACCTAATTTCAACACTTCCTTGCATTTGACCACCCCCATGCTGGATCCAAAGTTTGAGGGGATGCTTTCCCAAGAGAATCACACCAAAGGTTCGATCATACACTTAGTAGGTGAAGTCCACTGTTCATGGGACTTATCTACTACCCTCTGATAATGTACATTATAGTGACTCCCTCACTCTTTTGAGCTCAATCACAAGGCCTCAACCCAAGGTCTAACCCAATTCATTCTTTCAGTTTGGCTCCCTAAACTCCTATGCTCCCATACAACCATTTTCCTTTACTATCAATTTCTTGAGAGAGTGTCTCCATCCATCCTTTGACACCAAATTAATTTTTCCCTTTCTCTTTCTTAATAATGGCTCAATGCCCATCTTCATTTTTCTCTTCTTTCCCTGTGTTATCTCCTTGTTTCTATTTTTTTTCTCCAAATATGTCGCCTTCCCTTCCGTCGTTGTGGAATTCAAGAAAACATGGTTGTGTTCCCTCATCCACTCACATCTTTTCCGTGTGTTAGGTGGTGGCTCCATCTAATATGCCACCTCCACTATCTTTGAAGGTGAGGAAATCATACTCACTTCTCCACTCTCCCACTTATCTGCTCTCCCTCTTCAATGTTGTCCAGTATGGGTCTACTCACGGCATGCAACATGCACGCAAAAGGTGTAACCATAAGTAACCAACAAGAATGCAACAGAAAAGCCCCCCCCCCCTTGAACATTGGATCTATGTGTCCCTCCATTCAAGCCAGCCACCAATTAAATTTACATTTAATTTATGTTTACAAAATAATTCCTTAATTATCCATACTTTCCATGATGGTGTTACACAGTCACAATATGAACAGTACAAAAATAGGGTAAGGTGAGGATGTTACAAACCCCATCCCCTTAAAGGAATACAATCCTCGATGTTCTATAAACATATAATAGAAATAAAATCTAAGTTTTATAATTGCAACTCTTACATCAACGACATCTTCCATGCCCTAAGTTTCCACTTTGAGCAATGTCATTCATATTTCATGATCTAGTTACGTCTAGACCACCTAGCATTCCAACACATTTATACTTAGTTGTCTATTGCTCCTCAAGGCTTCCATAGGGAACAAACTCGACGCGTTATTTTCTTGGAGACACCTAATGCATTTATGATCCCAATGAGTATGCATATGACTCCTTGACAACCATTTTACTCAAGTTTTCTCTTCCTTGTAGTCACACACCTTCCAAGTTCAAGTATCTCTTTTTTTGCCTCCCCAGTCACTCGAGCTATCCTTTCCTTGGCAGGGCTTCCTCGCACAAGAATATTCTTGATGCATTCTCACAACCAAGGCATCCCTTTGGCTTCCTTTAACAACATAACATATTTGTCACAACATATCTCATGCCAATCAATGCATATCACAGGGTTCCAGTGTCACCACAATGACCTAGTCCCTGAAGTCTTCAGCTCCACTATGCTTGTGTTGCACAACTCTAACATTTCTTGTAATAAGAGTCATACATATTTGTTGGTTAGCTCATTAGTTCACCTATATCACAAGAATCCAATCATTATGAGATTAATCATAAAATTTTAAATCAACTTAAACTGTGATTTCAACAAAAAATTCTTTAAGAAAATACTTATATTTACAGTTAGTTTCTTTTTCACTTATCTTCTCAAGTAATAATAAGTCTAACTTTGTCTTTACCAAATAATTCCAACTCTGTCTTTACTAAACAATTCCATATTTGTCTTTACTGAACAAGCCTCCTCATGCTCACATCCCAATGAGCATGGGGCATATTTCCTCTCCCACTAGTTATTCACCCCTCCAAACCCAGACAACCCCCATTTTGGATAGTTTGCCTATATAAGAGTTTTCTTACGTGGGATCCTGTCATCTACTCACCTTTATGGGCCCATGAAACCCCCATTCTAGGTAGTCTACCTATCCAAATGCTTTCCTTCATGGGCCCCCATCAACTTCTCACCTGTACGGGCCCAAGAAACACCCATTTCAGGTACTACCTAGTCAAAGTATTTCTTACATGGGCCCCCGTCAGTGACTCACCTTTATGGGCCCAGGAAACCCCCATTCTGGGTAGTCTAATTGGCCAAAGGATTTCCTACAGGGGTAATCATTAAAGTCTTACAACCAAGTATCGGTCTAGCATGCTCTAATGTAATGTTCATGGAGTCTTATGGCCAAGTAATAATCCGGCATGCTCCACTACACTACTCATGGAGTCTTATAGTCAAGGTATCAGTTATGACTTGCTCCCATGAGATAACTATGTACCACAAGGCCGCAATTCCATCACAACAGTCTTCTTCCTAAGCTCTATGCTCCATCATTTCACCTGTGTCACAACATTTAGTTTTCCATGAAATATACTCAAAAAAATTCAAATCAAAAATTTTAATTGCCTCACTTTGCTTCATGAAGAAGCCAAATATCATAAGAATGAGACTTGTAGTAATGTTTTTGGGCTCCTTGCAAGTGATTTTATTATTTCATAGTGGCTTTTATCTCACAACCCATTCCAATACTCTGTGTGCGATATGATCTTTCAATCAACCAGACAGTTGTCAATATTCATACTTATGATCTTTTTATTGCAAAGAATCACAACATCCTGAAGTGATCGTAGAGTTATTGCTCATATAGCAATTATATTAGTCCATTTGATTTCAATTAAATTGAAATGACACTATTACAACATCATATGTGTACATCACATTAATTCCAAGCATTTCATAATGTAATCAAACATTTATTCCATTAGACCAATTATTTAGAAATGAGAAGTGCATATCTCTAAATTCATGTTAAATTTAGTTCTCCATTTCATTTAGCATGAATTACAAAGGTCATTGCAATCTTTTCGCATTGAAGGCTACCTGCCTTAACGATACCCTTTCCTAGGCATCCATGCAAAGCATTCATTAATTTGAAACAACATATATCAAAGTTAGCTAAAGGAATTCTCACCCAGTTCCTTTCCTTTACCTTTTTACCCTTGATTACTTCTTGCCTCACTCACTTGGTTACCATTACAAGCACCTTCAATTGAATCATTTTTAAGGATTCCAATTGGCCTATAACATTTCTGTTGTTGTAATATTTAGTAGTCCTTGAAGTGATCTCAACCTCACATTTTAGCATTAACTCTATCCACTCAGCGACCTACAAGTTCCAATGAAATTCCATAAATGAATTTTCATTGCATATCTAATTCATGTGTTCATCCATGCACCCAAATCTGCACATATTCATTTTGACAAGCCTGTGTCATACTTGCACACATTCCATGGTATTCATATACTGTTAAATTTAGAGTCAACTTTCAATCACTATTATTTTCAAGTATTCATTTACCGGACCAGGCACATAAGACCACGCATATCATATGCATACTACTAGTGGAAGTTAACAACAAGAAATAAATCTTGCACATTCACCCAATGTATATTACACTTGACATGGAACCCATTAAAAAACTTCATTGTGTTACTCAAAACATATCAAGTAGTATATCATTCACATAGTCATAATATTTTAAAAATTAAATCACTTATCTTCCTACTATAATCGTTCTCAACAAATGACTTGTTAAATGAAATGTGATCATTATACCTTTAACTTATTTTCTTATTTTTCACACACACGCACACACATATATATACTACTTCCTACGCATCCAAGATATCATAGCAAAGCCCAAACTAAAGAATACACTAGAAGTACTCTTCCTATCATCAACACTTCCTACCTAGTCAAGATTTGTATATACCTAAAGTTGTACATCATTGTTTGTGACATATCTCAAACTATAGTTCACATATTTTTACCGCTCAAACTAACAGGGGGCCTAAAAGGGACAACTACTAGATCAAGGGAAACAATGGAGACTTAGCCCACTGTCACCCCAACTAAGGCTCCCTAATCTTTATGGACTTTCACCGATGGGAGGAGACCCAGTATATCGAAAGTCACTTGTGAAGGATGAATCGACAAATAGATGTGAAGTGACCTTAATGATCCTTTTTCCAGAAGGAGGTCAAGAATGGAGCTTGCTTGCTCTTTAAGAAAGGTACAAGGCTTTCTAGGAGAAGGAGGTGAGGATTTAAGGGCTAAGTTGAGGGGATATGACTTGTAAAGGAGTTTCCCAATCCCTAAACTCCTTATTGAACTTGGTATCCTAAGTGGTTCTTGAAGACTTTGACTTTTCAAAGGTATGGGACCACACGGGACCAAGAGAACACAACCTAGGTTAAGGGGAGGGATTCTAGCAACCAATGATGACATTAACCCAGACAAGGGGAAAGGATCGAAACAAGAATTTCCAATTAAAGGTGTCAAATTGATCCTATGTAGTGCCCAGGGAACACCAAGGCAAAGTTTGATCTCAGAGCTAGGGCTTGGGATATCTCCCAATCCCACTATTAGAATTTCTTCAAATTTGGAAGAGACCTTGAGGACACACCAACGCAGTAGAGGTTAGGAGATAAAACTTTTTTATGGCGACTTTGTTGAGAAAATGATTCCCTAGGTGACCAAACATTACTATACCTAGAAGAGAAGGAGAAAGGTGAAGAAAAATGTGCTTTGAGTGATCACCAATTGGTAGACCAGTGCCTAATCCCTTGCGGATAATGGAGTCTAGGAGAATGATGAGAAAGGACTTCATTTCTTGGTCAAGGAGGCCTCAAGGACTACTTGGCTTGGCCTTTGGGCCAAGAAGAAGTGACCTCAAATATATATACT
This sequence comes from Pinus tabuliformis, assembly GCA_031772625.1. Classification (NCBI taxonomy): domain Eukaryota; kingdom Viridiplantae; phylum Streptophyta; class Pinopsida; order Pinales; family Pinaceae; genus Pinus; species Pinus tabuliformis. Next base: position 738,267,985 of record CM062808.1, read on the forward strand.
TCGCTTTGAAAAAAGAGATGGCTTATCAAGATAAATTCAAAGGTAAGATTATCCCTAGGAGATTTCATTCAACATACATGGCCCATACATTGAGAGATGTTATATAGAAACAATAATTCCACAATTTCGCAATTATGAAATGCAACAATTAGCCCAAGTATAGTGAAAATCCCATTCCAATGCATATGACAAAATAAAAAAAGAATAGCATTAGATGGTTGTACTTACATGTAAGATAACATATCCAACCATTAACAATTTGACAATAAAGAAGCTCCAAAATAAGAAAATCCAATCCAAACATAAAATTTCATCCATGTTCCAATTCATCCTTCAAGAAAGAAATGTGAAATTCTCAAGAGAGATAATGATCCAATCCAAAGTGATGATACAAATGAATGCATGTCTCTCCTATTTATATATTAATTAGGAGTTTGAATTACCTAATTTGAGCCTACATTAGCCCATCAACTTAAATAATGTGCAAATAACTATTTATTTGTGACAAGCCCACCAGACTAGCTCATAAATAAAATAATAAGCCTCCCAAGAGGTCGAATAATCAATAATGCATGTCGTTGGGCTCTCTAAGAGGCCTGATGAAGTCCATAACTGCCAAAATGATGAGTTGGACTTCTAAAAGTCATGGACAAGGGGTTGGACCCTTGTTCTCCACATAATAAACCCGTGGTGCTTACAATGGTTGTGAGGGCACACAAGTAACCTCATGGGTCTCCTAGTAAGTCGAAGTTTCCTATAGACCATTTGTAAGGGATCATATATGGTGTAAATGATGCCACATCAGCATACAAGTTCTGGGTCATCTGCTAAGTGCATGGTACAACTGTGGGGATGGCTGGGAAAAGGTGAACCAAGTGCATCTTCCTCATCCAATAGGTGAATCTCAAGCAATCTGTGAACATCTATGGAGATCCATGTATTGTTGTCTACTGTTGTGGAGGCCCATGGTTCTCAACGCACACCCTACATGTGCCAATGTAGCCCTCTAGAGGGTTAGGACCCTATATAAGGAGACCAAACCTAAGATGGAGACCACATTTAATCCTGCATAAGATCAAATGTGTCCCCTATCCTTATAGTACAACAAGTCATCAAGTAAATCAACTAAAAGAGATTACAAACCATGGACCACAAGTGGGGACTTCATAATGGCCTACCCTTCCATAATGGGCTTTGGCAGGTGCGGATGTCTCCAAGTTCCAAATGGGGTTAACCAAGTATCCTATTAGGTTATTTCTACTTATAAAGGGGAAAATATTTCCAAGGTACATCCTTTAAAATGTGGTGGCATGTGATAAAGTGATGGATGGAGTAGGGAATGAAGAGGAGCAACCTTGGGCCACATGTCAGGGTACAAGGGTAGCTAGTAAAAGGGAAACCTACACTTGGGTATATAATGTGTAGTAGGGAGAAATCGTGGTATATGAGGTGCCCCGGCCTTGATTTTTCCACCCTTCTTTATATTCCTTTTGCCTTTTATGATTCTTCTTTAATTAACTGCTCGGGGTTCAAGGGGTAAGAGCATGATGTGTGAGATATAGCAGTGGATACCCACTTTTAAGGTAGGACAGTTCATTTCCCACCAGGGGTTGGGATAATTATGGGTTCTGATATGATGAAGGAGGCTCATATAGCCTATAGGGACTAGGGTGATGGCCATGATGATGGGGTAGAGCTCATGTATTAGCTTTTTCCCACGTGCTAAATGTGTGTGTGTCGACCATCTTTTGCATTTTGTGGTACATTTTGCTGTTGAATGTGGCAAATTATGCTTTTACTTTTATTTTTAGTTGCATCAACCTCTGGGGCATCATTCCAGGTCCAACCCAAGGTGTGGGCAAGGAGAAGGGTTGAGATAGCCCTATGTGGACCCAGTAGAGGAATGTGGACCCAAGTGGGAGAAATGGTGAATGGGGTTATAATGAGTGGAAAGGGGGAAATATATGTGGATGAGGGAGTGGGACCACGCAACCAAAATTAGGGTTTCCCATGAAATTCTATCCCTAAAGCCAAATGCTCAGTAAAATAGATCCCACAAGACTAGAATCCAAGGTTAATATTCAAAGGGGGTCTAGGGGACAAGAGCGTAGAGCTAGCCCATTCTTTCGGTTGAATCCCCCCATTAATTCATGCCCAGAAGTGTCCATGATAAGCAAACTATAATACTTAATTACAAAATGACAAGGCATACCTTTAGGTCTGGGAGGCCCACCTTCAAACATACAATCATGGCAGATGGGTGAGGGACCGCATGGCTAGCTCAGGTGGCAAAGAAGTGGCACAATGAGCTAGTTGTTGGCTACAAGGGGCTGTTGGCTGCCGGTTAAGGACCATCTTGGAGAAAAAAATTCTCTTAGACATATCACCCACAAAATGGTGGTTAACAAGTACCACAAAGACACCTTAAAATTTTCTTTGTTTCAATCCAATGCTCATGTCTTGGTTCCACTTGGAACTGACTCAATGTGTTCACTGCAAAGCAAATGTTAGGCCTGGTGTTAACCAAATAAATAAACGAGTCAATCAATTGTCGGTACATAGATGCATCTACCAATCTAGATTCGAAGCCTCTCAATTTATTTAAGTTAGTTACCATAGGATTTTCCATCGACTTACGTTCCATCATGCCAAATTTCTAAAGTATCTCAACAACATAATTTTCTTGACAAAAGAAAAATTCTCCATGTTTTTGTCATGTTTCTAGTCCCAAATAATAATGCATTAAGCCAATATCGTTCATATCAAATTCAAAATCCAACTTATTCTTACATTGAATGACAAGAAGCTCAACACCTACCATAAACAAATCATCAAAAATATAGTAATAGAATCATAGGTGCATTCTTCATAGCCTTAAAATAGAGTTTTGGATCATCATTGCTCTTAGTAAATCCCAAGTAGCTATTGTTGGTTATGTGTTATATTCTTTCCTCAACTAGCTCCACACATTTTTACATTGCACTACGTGCATCGGGGGGGATCGCAAGGGGGGTGACAGCCCCCCCATGGACCTAAGGACGAAGGGCAGACCTACCCATGGTTTTGTGCATGGTTTTTGCTCATGGTTTTTGGGCATGATGGTTTTTCCCATGGTATTTGTAGATTTGGTAAAGGGAACTATGGTTATGTTCTAATCCAAGGTGAATGGATTGGGGTTTATGAATGCTTTGACATGTATATAATGTATTGTAACATTGAAAGGAATATAATGAAAAATAAATTTAGTTTTACGGGTTTTGAGTTTTAAGAGAAAGTATTTGTGTATATTTTTATGTTCTCACCATTGTGTATTTTTCTATTTTAAGAAATCATTTGCAGGTAATTTATGTACAGGGTTAAAACCTATATCTATCAATTCGAGCATACCAAGCTCTTGGAGCTTGCTTGAGTCCATACCGAGCCTTCTTCAACCTTCAAGCATGAGATTCCTTTCCATGCACCTCAAAATCTTGAGGTTTCTCTATGTACACCTCTTCCTCAATTACACCATTGAGGAAAGTAGTTTTCACATCCAACTAATGTAAATTCCATCCCAATGACATAGCAAGAGAAATAATAGATCTAATGGAGGTGTATTGAGTGACTGGAGAAAAAGTATCATCATAATCTTCTCCCTCTTTTTGGGAGAACCCTCTAGCCACAAATCATGCCTTGTATTTATCGATACTTCCATCTAAACCATGCTTAATCTTGTATATCCACTTGGAAGTCACAATTTACTTCCCTTTTGATCTCGACATAATCTCTCAGGCATCATTCTTCATGGTGGGTTGGTATTCTTCATTCATGGCCTCCTTCCATATTGTGGCTAGCTAGTTTCTTCTTCATAAGAGGAAGGTTCTACATCAATTAGGTTAGTCATAAGAGTTGCATAACTAGAAAACCTTTTATATTTCTTACTTTCTTTGGATGTGCCATCTTAAGTTGCATGTCCTTCTGCTTCTTCCAATGTAGATCTAATCCATGTTGGTCTCTTTCTAATTTTTGGAACAATAAGTGGTTCTACTGATTTACAAGGCCCTTATGGCTCCTTAGGACATTCAATAAAACTTTAACATTCTTAGAAGCATCATGTTTTACTTCATCATAAGAGTCCATGGACACTTCCTTAGACTTCCAATATGCAACCTTCTCAACAAAGGTGATATCCCAACTAACCTCAATCCGTCATTGTTATGGAATGTAGATTCTGAAGGCTTTTGATGATTCACTGTAACCAACAAATATGCCTTTATTTCTTTAAGGTTCTTGTTTGTTACTTTTATCCTTAGGAACCTGGAAATAAAGAGGGAAACCAAAGATTCTCATATTCCCAACCTCTGGCTTTCGTCTAGCAAATGGTTCTTCAGAAGTCATACCTTCCATAATTTAATGAGGAATTCTATTATTAATGTCTACAATTGTCAACGATGCTTCTCCCCATAAGAACATTAGAAAATTTTGATCATACATCATACCCTTGACATATTCTTCAATTTTCTTTCTGCCACACTGTTTTCTTGAGGATTATAAGAAACAATTAGCTCCCTCTTAAGCCCATATTTCTTACAAAAGGTAAAAAGTTCTTTCAAGGTGTATTTTCCTCCATTGTCAGATCTCAAAATCCTGGTCTTCTTACTTGTCAAGTTTTCCACTTCAGCTTTGAATTATTGAAACTTGGTGAAGACTTCATCCTTGGTGTTCATGAGATATATTCACGTCTTATGAGAGAATTCATCAATGAATGTCACATAATATAATAAAACTCCAAGCAATCTCATTGGCATAGGACCACATACAACAGAATGAATTGAATCCAAAGATTCTTTAAATCTATATCACTGCTAGGAAATGGTTTCTTGATATTCTTTCCAAGTGCACAACCTTTAAATACACCTTCATGATCTATTTGCAATTTAGGAACACCTGAAACTATTTGATTCAATTAATGAAATTCTCTAAATGAAGGTGTCCATATCTCCTATGCCATAGTTCACTTGGATTGACTTATCATGTACTAGGGATTGAGCTAGTTTTCCCATGATCATATATAATTTTCCTTTATGAATTCCAATAAATCTAACATCATCTATACTAGAGACCTTGGGCCATACAAGTACTTTTCCATCCACAAAAGCTACTTTATCTCCTTTATCTTCTAAACATGAAGTAGAGACTATTGTTTTTCAAACCTAGTACATATAGAACATTGTTGAGATGTACATTGTTACCATATTCCAGCTCAAGGGATGCCTTTCCAACTCATTTGGCTGCATAGTTGTGGTTATCTCCAAGCACTACCCTTTGATATAGTATTCTTTCCATCATGTTGGTGAAATTTTCACAATCTCCTGTCATATTTCTTGAAGCACCAATATCTACCAGCCACATATCACCATCATCTATAATAGAACTTGTTAGAGTGGAAAAGTAAAAGAAATCTTTGTCACCCTTAGGCTTATTTGGATGTTCATCATCAATATCGGCTGCAAAAGCATGTTGTTTTCCCTTTCTCTTTTTTTTATTAGCCATGTCAGGACAATCGCTTTTATAGCGTCCATATTTTTGACAGCCAAAGCAATGTACTTTTGACATATCCTTCTTCCTTTGGGGAGGAGGTGATCTTCTTCCTGGCTTCTTGTTTTGAAAGCCAAATTATTCTTTCCTCCACTATTTTTTAAGTGAGTTTCAAATTCTTGAGAGTCTTAATCATTTTTCTCTCTTGATATAAGCCTAGATTCTTCTTGAACACAAGAGGTCCATAATTCTTCAAATGGGGGAGCTTCCTTCCTATTACTTATACCTACTGCAAATGCATCTGGTGATCTAGGTAGACCATTGAGTGATATAGTCACAAGTTCCTTTTTAGAGATAGCTTCATCAATTTTTTGTATTTTGTCTCTTAATTGAGATATTGTTACAAAATATGAAGCTACAGTGTCATCATTTGTCATCCTTATATCATGGAGCTCATGGCTTAACCAAATCTCTTGACAGTAAATAAATTAGTTATGGAAGCATACATCTTCTAGAAGTGTCAAGATTTGAAATATATGGGAGTGGATGATCTGGAATGGAATCCAAAATAAGACTCGTTGTAGTTATGTTCCCTGTTACAATATCCAAAAAAAAATTCTTCGCAAGAATAAGATCAATTCTAGTCTTCCAAACTTTAAAGTTTGAGGCTCCTTCTAGCTTTTCCTCTTATTTCATAGAAGAAACCATGGATGTAAATCAATAAGAACTTCAACGATAGTGATCTCAAGATAGGGTTTCTTCTAGAGTGATCTCAGTGTTCCTTCCTTCACCAAAGCTATGATAACATGTTGATTTTCATAGTGCAATAGATACTAACACAATATTTATGAAAATTGCTAATTACTTCTAATGATGTTCATCTTCTTTTAATTATTCCAATATATCATTAAGCAATTATGCTTTAGAAATTCAACCATACAAGAACAGTAGAACAATAGAGATCATAATGCACAAAGAGAACACAAGATTTACCCTAGGAAAACACACTAAGGGAAAAATCTTAGCTACTTTTTCAATAAAGAGATTATTTTATTCAACAAGAGACACCCCTAGAACTTCTAGTCATCAACTAGGCCAAACCTGGACAAACCCTCCAAGTCAATCCTCCCAATCTGATCCAAAATTTTTCTCTGTTAATTTGCCCAAAAATTTTGCCCTCCTATAACTGCCAGAATCCCATAAATTTCAGCCCTTGTAATAGAAACTACCCTAAAAAATGTGACCTACAAAGAGAGAGAGTCTATTCACACATGCACACTTGCGAGATAAAGAAAGAGATGTAATTTGTCCTTTTTTTCATCCTCCTTATCCTTCTTGTTCTGCACTAGATGCCTAAAAATTGTCTTGCTTGAGAGATTTTGAATTGGTGCCTTAAGGAGGAGGTCGAACTATCTATATATAGTAGTTTGTCTAAGTCGAATGGGTGTGAATCTGGCTGGGCCAACTTGACTTGGAGGGAGGCCAAATTGACAAAGTTAGAGCCAAAAATTTTAATTTTAAAAATTCAAATTTTATTCTTTCAAAAGTCCAAATGGGACTTGAATCACAATATATTTTTCTTTTGACTCTAGAATTTAAAATGTGCTTTAAAATAATCAATATAAATACATCAAGGACCAAATATACATTATGAACACTAGCCATTGTTACAAAATTCAACATAATATTGTTGGTTGTTGGTTCATGTGTCTGGAGTTTACATGGGCTATCCTTATTTTTTTGTTTGTAAGGGAATTATCGGATAATGTGTTCTCCTCCACAACCCCAATATGTCAATGGCTTTTTCTTCTTCCCAACCTTATGAGGTTTCTCTATGATATTGTCAACATGCCACCCTCTCATATTTACAGATGTTGGTCCATTGCAACAACCCTTAGATGTAGGATAGGTTTTGTAACAAAATTGTGTTTAGTTTTTCTCGTTCTTCTTCTTTTCTAATGAACCTTTCAGTTTCTACATTGCAACTCTTCAACTCATCTTTCAATCTCTTCAGAGTATCCATTCTATTGTAGGAACTTTCCTCTTCTCACTCAGGATGGATTTGGTCCATACTGTACTACACCATTATGTTGTACATTCCTCTATTTCTTGTTGCAAGTTGTATCTTCTTATGTGTTGTCACACACACATACTTATTAGTTATATCAAGCATAAAAATATTAACTTATTATCTTGTCATGCCAACACTAAGCATGTTGGTTTGTTGTTGTTCACACGTCCAAAACCTATGTCAATCACATATTTCAAGAGATAAAAATGGTATATCAGCATGCTCATAACCATATCAACACTAGGCTTGAAATCAACATTTTACCAAGGTTAGAAGCCACAACTACATCTGAAACTTAAAGTTATCATATTTATAACAATTAGATTATAAAAATAAATATTCCCTTTTAAGGACCATCTAGTTTGAGTTTTGAAAATAGGCTTTGATGCCACTTTGTAACACTCCCTCCCACCCCCTTGCACTATCTCGGGTTGCATGAGGTTTTACTTATTGAATTGAACCAACCTCCAATGACTATTACGAAGAAGGGGTCAAAAAATATTCATTTTCTAAATTATTAAGAAATCAAATTTGATCCTACAATTTTATTCATCTCGTCGAGAGTTGTCTGGTAATATAAATTTTATCTCAATCTGACTCCCAGATTGAGAGTTATCCCCTTGTAAAGTTTGACCAATCAATTAAGGCCACATCATCATTGCACTGCCATGTGGCCTCCACATGGCTCCTGTCTAGCCCATGTGGCACCAACATGTAATCATCACACAGAGTCCATGTAATCACAATATTACCACATGGCATCCATGTGCAGTCCATGTGGCGTTGTCATGTCAACATAATACGAGTCCACATCATTGTGGGTCCCTATGTGGCCTCCGCGTGGCCACTATCAAAACTCCATGGCACTTGCCACATCAACTCAAGCATGGGACCCCACTAGGGCTCCTCCTTTTATTTTGTTGGGTTTTCTTATAAGCATTTTGGATCAATTCCCTATTCTAGTGGGTCCACATGACCACATCACGTCCGAAAGGTGCAACCCTATGTCACCCCTTTTCATGCATTTGTGAACAAGTTTCAAGATGGAGTAATGGGCGGCGAGCGATGGTAGGGTTCCATGTCAGAACCGTGACTGAATCAACCCCGTCTTTTTCAATACACTCAACATACCTGAATTTGTAGCAGCAGGTGGTGGTAAGGTCACGTGACCTCCACTTTACCACGATAAATCATCATAAAAGGACCTGACTCCTCATCCATGCCATGCCATGGGTTTTCACTGCCACAATATTCAACATTAAACAAAGGGGAAGGGGGCAGCAAGCAACGAGCAATGGAAAAGTTCCACAACAAAACCATGGTCGAGTTAGCCGACCTCGTTGGCATGCTTGTCAACAAGGTTACATTCAAATGCTTGGCAATGGGTATGAGCAGTGGATGGTAAGAATATTCCATGTGGTCACCACGATTTCAACTCGACGTGGCCCATTGGGTCCTTCCCTTTGGAATTTTTCTACATTTTGTCATTATATACAATTATCACCCAATCTAGTATTCAACATTGTCCCAACCTTCACCACGCTTTGATTCCCTAGGTAACCATATCCAACCCTCAAAAAATGTGTCCAGTGTAGGATCCATTGGATGATATGCAACCAACCTTAACATAATCTATCCATCTGCTACAATCATCCTTCCAACGTCGCACCTCGTATCAGCCCCTTTCCACATCTAGCCTCTCACTACAATATTGACTTTATCATGCTGATTTTTGTGTAGCATCGAGAGGTATTCCCGCATGCCAAAGAGGTATCCCAGTTAGCCTAAGAAAAATAAAATAAAAAATTATTTTTGGGACACCAAATTGGCCTAAGAAGGAAAGTTATCCCATCTTATGAAAGGGTGTTTACCTTGGGTTAATTTACCCCCATTCGACTAGTATATATGGATGATGTGACATATTATTTTTCTTCAATCAAGCAAGTTTCTTCTTCATCTTTTTGAGACTGTTTGGAGAGCCGCACGTGTGGAGAAAAGGAGGAGGAGTTTACTATTTTGAATGAGTTACTTCTCTCTTTGTTTGATTGAGTTTGACTCGAATTGAATGAATTGTCTTAGGTTGAGTTTGACTAGAGTTAATAGAGCTACAAGAGGGCTACATGTGCACAGGAATTTTACCACAAGAAACCACAATTGATTGCAAGATCCGCAGGGCTGAATTTGACCGCAATTAATTGCAGTTGACCGCAGGAGTGGCATGGCCAAAATTTGACCATAGTCAACCATTATTGACCGTAGGGCCGATGTTTGACTAGCACTGACTTCTAAGCATTTTGGCTAGTATGAATAGCATTGAACTACTACTACCTTGACAAGTTTTTTTTGGTGTTTGGATTTGTACTTGGCACAGATTTCTAGACAAATTATTGATTTGTAAGCCTTGTTGAAGAATAATTTCTCCTAAGAAAATTTGTTGGGTTTCCTAGGGTAAAAATATTGTCTCTATTGTCCATGGTTTCATTTATATGATATTTAATGTTTTCATTGCATTTACTGTTGATATTCTTTTGTATACGATTTCTAATTAATATCAGTGACATGATATAAATTGATTGAAGATCATTAGGTAGTAATTATCATATCAGAAAATTGTTTTCTACTACCACCTTGTAGAAAATTTAGCATGGTATCAGATTATTGTTGAAAGAGCAGCCATTGAATTTAGTAGCCTAATTGGTTTTTGGATCTCTTGTCAAAATAGCACCAAGTCTCATAGTTGAAGACATGTTAGATGGTGTAATCAACTTTAGGCCTTGGAAGACCAGGATACTCTTTATCTTGGAAGAGAATGAGCTTTAGGATCATGTGGAGAGAGATTATAGAGCTAGAGGGAGCTCAGGAGAAAGCCAAGTATAAGAAGAATGAATTCAAGGAAAAAAGAATCACAATAGATTCCATAAAGGACAACTTGATTCTTCATGTTGTTTCATTGAAGACTGCCAAGGAAGTATATGATGCTCTTGTAGGATTGTATGAGAGAAACAACATTACTAGAAAGTTAAACTTGAGAAATCATCTTTGTAATTTCATGATGACCAGATCAAATTATGTTTTCTCGTATCTTATGAGAGTCTCCTAGATCAAAGATGAGTTTGTAGCTATTAGAGATACTATTAATGATACAAAGCTAGTTACAGTGACTTGCAATGGATTCCCTTCCTCATGGGAACCATTAATTCAGAGAATTTATGCAAAATAAAAACTTCCCAAGTTTGATCAATTATGGATTGATTGTGTCCAAGAGGAGGCCAGATTGTTGTCAAGGAACAAATTGTAGAATCTGCAGGATGAAGAAACTCAAACCCTTGTAGCTCATACAAGGAAACAAAAAGGAAGATAGAACTTTGGAAAGTTTAGTAAGAATAATATCGGTAGAATACCCACTCAAGATAAGAAGAAGAAGGATATATCAAAGGTTAAGTGCTTTATTTGTCATGATTTTGGACACTATGCCTCCTAGTGTCTAAGAAGAAAAGGAAGGAAAAGTAGTTTGTACCGAAAACCAATGTTAATGATGATGATGATGATGACCATCCACCTCAAAAGAAGTAAAGGAATTCTTCCTTTAGGGTATACTACCAATAATGTTTGGTTTCTATTATAGATTTGTCAAAGAGGGAGTTTACTATCCTCAGTAGTTTCTTCCTTAATCAAGAGATAAGTACTTCATATTTTTTTCTTTATTTTTATTATTACTTTTATTTTTTAGTCAACCTCTTGTCCTTGTATTGTTCTTTCTTATAACAAAAAAAATCCATGCCTTCCTAAGTGGAGTTTTGCAAAAAGGAAAAATTGTGGAGACTACCAAAGTAATTATTCGTGTTGTATATGGAAACATCAAGAATTATAAAGAAAATTTTATGGAATGAGGGTTCTCCCAGAAAGAGGGAGTGGACTATGAGGATATTTTTGCTCCAATCTCCAGACGTTTGGGTCATTATATGGCCTGAGAGCTCAAGTATAGACTCAACAAAATTGCTTGATGTTCGAGAGGGAGGATTTTCCATATTGTTAGGACATCTAAGACATGGAAGAGCTTCCAATTTTGAGGAAGCAAAAAGTCGAGAAAAATAGGAGAAACCTTCTAAGAGGATGTCATGGTTTGAGATTTTTAGACTAGATGCTTAGAGACGAGAGGTCTCTAGGAGTAGTATACATTCTATGAGGAGAGCATGCAAGATAGTACGATATGCTTCAGTGACAAATGGAGAAGCAATGGAAGAAGGGGTAGCCAGGATTTCCACAGGAGGACTTGATTCAGTGTCAAATGGAGCATCTAATCAAGGTGGTCAGAAAACAGCTGTGTTGATGGATCCAGTGAAATAAGATAACTAGTTTATGGTTGATCCAAGGCATGTAACGAATCATGTGTGGATGTACCTACATGGTACAGTTGGATATGGCTTGAGATATATCTCAGGTGGTGAAGTGAGGCTGCAAGGATATACTGATTCAGATTGCATCAGGAGCATAGAAGATAGAAACATCACCTAGAGGTGTTGCTTTGGCTTAGGATCAACTATGATTTCCTAGTTTAGCAAGAAACATAATTTTGTTGTACTCATTATAGCATAGGCAAAGTATATTGTAGATAATGTCACAAGTCGTGAAGGAGTGTGGCTTTGGAAGCTTCTTGCAAGACTCTTTGATTAGGTTAATTCTTCCAAAACATGGTGTAGAAGGGAGCAGTGAAGCTCCAACACATATCCACAAATGAGAAGATTGGAGACATTCTCACCAAGCCTCTGTCTAGAACGAGGTTTGTATACTTCAGGGACAAGCTTGGCATGATGCAGAATGTCTCCTTTGTTGAGAGGGAGTGTTGATGTCTTTGTAGGATCAGATAGACCATCTCCTGAGAAGTCAGATGGAATTGGTTGGGTCATGTTGATTTGACCAGGGGAGATGGATACATTCACCTGAGTAGCCATGAAGGATGTATTGAAGTTGTAACTAGTGTCGGTCTTCATAAATATTTAATCTAAAACAATCATTGATGTATTTATTATATTCATTATTATATTTTATTTTGGTCAAAGCATGTTCTTCATGCTTATAGAGTCAAAACAATTCAAAAGAAAATTAGTTGAGGCATGTCCCTCTTTGGGAATTTACAAGAAAAAAAACAATGAATTTTTGTTGAGTCGTAAGTCCACCAAAATAACAAGTCGGCCTGGGATTCCAAAAGCCACCTATTCGACCTCCTGGATAGATACATATAGAAAGTAGTTCAACCTATTTGGAGGATCAATCAAGTACACAACAAGAAACACCTCTGAACTAGTGAAGGAGAGAAATATTCCAAGTTAAAGGAAAGAGTACATACGGAAAAATATCGCACATGTGGAGGATAATTTACATGAAAGAGTCTAATACTTCTGAGATAGTTGCAGATCTATTTCAGCCTTCTTGGTTGCAGATCCAAACTTCAGAAAATTTGATCAGTCTGGGGCAATTTGACTATTATTGACCTTGATTTTGGAGGTGAATTGGAGAAGGGTCGGACTTGGTGACTTGGTGGAAATTTGGTCTTGATCTTGGTCTTCGATATATCATTATGATCTAATTCTATAAGAGAAGGATTGTTGGGTTTTCCCCCTTGTCTGTTTTTGCCCATACTTGGAGCTTAATTTTTATGTCTCTTGTCTCTTTATTTTCCTGAAAGGTTGAACATTTTGTATAATTACTTGATGAAGAAGAAATATAAACATTCACAAGTAATTATCAAGTAAGAGGAATCAAGCCTTACCTACCTTATGCTTGTTTTCTCAACATGGTATTAGAGCTATGGTGATGACAAGAGCACTAATGAAGAAGCCCTAAGTAGGGATAAATCTGAAAGAAATAGGAGCAAAAGTCTAGTATGAAAAGAGGCCAAGATAATTCTTATATCTCTAAACAAAAGGATCAATATATTTTGGGCAAACCAAAGAAGAAAAATAAGCATATTGAAGCTTGGAAGAACACCAAATATCTATGATCAATTACTATTCAAAAGAAATTTGAATTTTGTGACATATGACCTGAGTAAAAGATTGAGGTATGAAACTTGTACATGTGCAAAAGGACTATATTGTAGTATATCTCCTTGAAACAATAATTATGACTTAAATATTAGATGTAGGCATCTGAAATTCTTGACAAACCAAACTATTGTAGAAGCAAGATTTACTATTTTTTTGGAATGTGATGAAGCATCAATTTGCTAGGGGAAAGCTATATGTAATGCATACACATATTTCATTTGAAGCCCCTCAACGCACACATAACAACCAAGTCATATATCTATGAAGCCTACAAAGCATAAAGAAGGAAGAAAGAAAAAAAATAAAATCTAAGTATCCTCACTCAAGCAAAAGGAGAAGTTTGTTGTATATCTCTAAGGCATAACAGTTCATTGTAGATATCTTAGGCAAGTAACAATTCATTGTATATCTCTGAGGCAAGAAAACGTTCGATATATATGACTGAGGCATGAAAAGGCAATACAAATAATTTTATGAGTACAGAAACAATGCGAAGGAATAAGCTATATGTGACATATCTTCTGGAAGGCGGAAAGTTCACCTATACATCTATGCAATAAGAAACATTTTTTTGTGAAACCAATCTATGAATCCTCTTTGTAAATAAAAGGGTGAGACTCTATGAATGACTATGATAAGGAATTTTAAGGTATATGAAGCTCATCCTTGTGGCACATAATAACTAAACCGGTGGTACTAAGTCCTGTGATTTGGACTAAGTAACTATGGAGGTTAAATATGATATATATTCTAGGTTGAAGTTGTAATGATCTGAATTCCTTTGTAATGGAAATCCAAATACTTGATGATGGTCAAAATACATCTGTGGTGAAGAGAATCTACAATAACAATTTGCAACTTCTACATAACATATGGCATCTGAAATTTGTGTGACAATTCTGAGGTTTAAGAACTGTGAAGTCGGTACACAAATCCGAATCATGAAGAAAATATGAAGTCCAAACATATGACATTCGAACTATATCAATCTCTGTGGAAAATACATTTATCATTTTGAACAAAATTGTGACTAAAAGTGCATCAAATCCCTCTATAACATCTCTCATGTAGACTGAATCCTTATAAGGTTCATTTATGTGGTTCTATTGTAGCAGCTACAACCACCCTCCAAAATTTTTCCTTAGCTTTGTTTTGGAGACTCCCTACCAACCATCCTAGTAGCATGTCTTGCACTGTCAAGTACATAGGCTTCATTGGTTTTTAAGTGGCTTTCCAGCCTGTGCATGTCAGTTTGCCTCACTTCTTTCACAGGCTGCCATTCTGGACTTAAGCAAGTTGCTGGTTGAGCAGCTCCCTCAGAAAATTGTGCAATTCTAGAGGGGAACCAGCCTTTCCTCCAGAAATTGTTCAAATATGTTGGGCAGCCTGCCGGGCCCAGAAATTGCACAATGAAACCAGATAGCCTTCCTTGGGGAAATTGCGCAATCTGGCCCAGCACTACAGCTCAGCCCAGAAATTGCACAATTCTAGACAACAATCACCTACTCCTCCCAGAAATTATGTAATCCCTCTGGGACAACTAGCCCAGATCCTTCGAGAAATTGCGCAAAATTTTACCTAAGTCAAGCAAGATGTTGCATGTGCCTTCAGGTTGACTGGTTCCACCTAGAACCCAGAAAACTTGATTTGCATGCATGGGCTACTTTTTCTCGTAATAGCAAAAAAAACATGCAAAAAGCATCCCTAGATTTTAGGGATCTATTTTTAGCAGCTGGAGGTTACATGCAAAGATTGTTTTAGAAACTTTCCTCCAAGTGTCGCTTTTTCCTAGATTTGTGGCATGCACATCATAAGCCTCAAATTATTTATTCAACACTTCAGAGCTCATTCTTCACATCGATCTTGGAGCTCTAACATCCCACAGCACATACAAGAGTCTTTGGCACATCCAGCTCAACTATTTCTAGGTAAGTCCGCTTTACTTGTCTTTTGCAACATTTCTGTCGCTTTTTGTCTTTTGGCTTGTGTGGATGTCGCTTGCTTGAACTTTTTTGAATGCTTGTTGTTGTTTGCATGCATGTTAGCCTATACAAGCACCGTTTTAGTTTCCGTTTTCATCTCAGTGTTGTTGCATGCATGACAATGTTTTGCACGGATGGTCACTAATTTAGTGACTCGTTTCACACACATGCATGTTTTTTCATTTTCTGAATCTTGCATTCATTGTTTTCATGCATGATCATTCACTCCTACTTACACTCAGTTTCACCATGCATTCAGATCTTCATATGTTTTCAATCACCCATTGGTGGGTCTAGGCAACCTTGGCCCAGACTCTGCCTTGCCCAAACAGCATTGCGCATTTCTGAGAGGGAAGGCTCTACCTTCCTCCCAAAAAATGTGCAAATCTGGCCAGACAGTGTCCTCCAATATTTCTTTGTGCAATTCTAAGAGGCAGTGTCTGTTGGCCCAGAAAATTGCGCAATGCAGTCCCTGAACCTGTATGACTTGCCAACCAAAATTGCGCATTGCACAATCTCAGCACCTAGCAAATCAGTCTGGATTTTGAAATGTGCAATTCCTGTAGTCAACCAGCCTCCCAAAAGTCTGGAATGACTTTTGCGCAGTTTCGGTAGTCAGTCTCCCCGCCTCCCAGAGAAAATTGTGCAATCCTTGCCAATAGTCTCCTAGGTATGTTGCATGTTAGTCCTCAAGTTTTCTTTGGTTTTAACTAACATATTCCTTGCCATGCCTATCGCCATGTCTCTAGATATAACAGGTGTTCATCCATCTCTCAGCAGTTCAGGACCCATGGCCTCCAAGAGAGCAAGATCAAAGGACACCAACAGAAGCGCAACTGGAGATGCAGTTGAGTGAGTATCTATGAATTTGTCAATTTACAAAGACACCAAGCTGATTGTAGAAAAAGACATCAAGCTGAAATGGAAGGATATCAATGATACATTCTCAGGCACATTTTAGGAAGATCTTGAAGACCACAAAGTCTATGTGAACATTCACAAGTCCGGCTTGTACCAGATTGCATGCAGGTTTCCCGCATTCCCATGCGCGGACATGATACATTGGATCATCTCGCACACTGATCCTGAGACGATGGTACTGAGCAGTTTCAACGAGACAAAGATTTCTACCTTCAGGGCATAGGACTATTAGCAGATGTGCCACTTGCCGAACCCAGTGATCACCATGGAGACACTCTTCAGCATACCCAGCAGTAATGCAAACTCCATGGACATCTTGAATAATTGGGTGAATGAGCCATTAGATTTGGGTGATCACGTTGGACCAACTGGACAATGAAGGCAAAGCATGCAACTAGTCCAACGTGTTGGCTCAAAGGTTGAAAGGAACAGGTAACAGGAGCTCGGCAACCACCCAAAGGTCAGCAAGCAGAAATCTACATGTCCACATACATCTTGGATGCAATCTATGCCCATTAGCAGTTCTCAGGCTTGAAGTGGTCATGGACATCAATGGCAACCTCTATTAACACTTATTGCAGACTGTTTTTCGAATGCAGCTTCAGAGGAGTCATCACACAGTTGGCAGACCATTTTGTCACCCCAGTGTACAAGATGATATTTAAGCGGGATCCACCTTGCATGTCGAAGGTAGAAATGGAGACACTAATTGAAATAGCAGATTGATATGCCTCACCTTTTTGCACCTTCATATGGATGTACAACGTAGAGAAGCCTCTGCATGTTTTACCAAAGTTTTCCATGGACAAGCTCATCATGCAAGAAGTGTCGTACCACATATTGGCAGGATTGTCACCTAGAATACATTGGAAGAAGAAGGCACCTTGGCCTACTCTTCTGTTGTGAATCAGGTTGTACGAGATACAGAATCTCAATCATGTGGATTCTAAGACAGAAGAGCTCAAAATATTTACTTTTGGCACCAAAAGCTTCAATCTGTATGACCCACATTGCTTTGTGAAGGATCACTCTGCGAGAGTGAAATTCCCTTGGATACACAAGGCATGTCATTGGGCTAAGGAAGACCCATGGAGATATTGTCATAACTTCTCCAGGACCAATGAACCAGTCGATAACGCTATAGAATGGTTAGCGAAGTAGCGTGAAGCAACATCTAGGAGAGCACCAATAGTAGTAGCAACAGAGGGTAACATACCTGTGCGTGACAAAGGCAAGGCAAAGATTGTTGACAATGCAGAGGTAGAACAAAGTTGCAAGTTCAGAGAAGATCCACTTGTGTATAAATAAAATTTGTAGATAGAGGTGAAGAGGTGACAACGCGACAAGAGGATCTCGCAAAGGCAAAGAGATAAACAGAGGATGGAAGAAATGGTGAAGCAGTTGCAAGAGTTGAAGGAGAAACTCCATAAGGAATAGGAGTTGCGCAGACAAGGGAAGGAAGCGTAACAGGGACAATACAACAGGGGGCATAACATGCACATATTGATGAAACTGCACCCATATAAGTAGTAGACTCATCTGAACAGCTAGCATAAAGTAGATAGGGTGAGCAGTGGTAGGAGCAGGGCTTCACTCAAGAGATTGAACGAGTACTTGAGCAAAAGGATACGGAGATGGAGCAACCAGAGTTAGAGAAATAAATCGACCTCATGCCTTACCACCAAGAGTTCGACCCACCAGCTTGACCGGACCCAGAAGTAGAACAAGTCCTGAGCGACCAAGGAGATATTGAGATCCTTGGAGAAAATCCAGAAGAAGAGATGCACAAGATATCATTCGACGAGTTACAACATAGAGTTGTGCAATCGCACAGAGTGTCTACTCTAGATGTCCACACATCTCCTATGTAGTTTTAGGAATGAGTGATTGTATCTGATGTGCGCAAGCATCCAGCAACATTGGCTGATGCTACCAGAGCATATACCAAAGCCACTAGCTCGAGTGTTCGCTTCTTGATAGCAAAGAATGAGTGAATGGCTAAGGAGTTACAGACGACTAAGCAGGGAGGAGAACTAGTTACATCGTTTTCCCGAGCAGAGTTGAAGAAGGTGATACTAGATGAAGAATCATCCCTTGAGACAATCATGCGGGCGTTGTATTCTAGATTGGTACCGTTCATAAGGAAGTTGTCCATCTCAAAGGTTGGCAGCAGGGATGTGCTAGGATAGCACATATCTTGTCAAACTTACATACTGTTGTCAAACGCATGCAAATGTGGACAATGAGATACAAGGGAGCCCTGTTACACTTGCCCAATATGATGAAGCCCAGGGTCATTGAGTTGAATGCACGCATCTGGAGTCAGATCTGGAACTATGAAGAACTCCCATAGCTCCTCACTAATTTGCAAGATTCCCATGCACGGGTGTTCAAAAGCATGGATGTTGTTGTGCGCACACATGCGATCCCATCTATTGGGACACTCACCGAGACAAAGAAAAAGGGTCAAGTCCAATAGGAGATGGAATCGTAATTTGATGAGTTGATGCAAATAGCCACCAACATAGACTTGGCGATCAGTGCAGACACCATGCATCAGTATGTTGTTGGTCCGGCCACACTCAAGACAACGATGCGCATGTTATCAGACAAGTTGGATAGAGGATCCAAAGTAGTGTACCCGGATGCAACAGAGACAAGATTTCGTTTCCAGAAATATGTCACCACAGAGTACACAGACACCATCGCGGACTACTAAGCTTGGCATCAGTTCGCCACCGTTGACCATCATGAGGATGTTGAAGAGTTGGTCTTCCCATTGTTGTCGAAGTCATAGTGATGTCTTGCGTGGCTTGCTCAAGTCTATTTTGTCTCACATGGGTACATGTGCAGATTGTATGTGGCATATTGTACAGTGGAAGTTTAAGTGTCGATAGTTGGATGTAACAATCATAGAGTAGTTGAAGAGTCATGGGGGTAGGTGAACAGTCACAAAGGGGAATTTCAAGGGTCACCCCACCCTTTGCTATGTATAGTACCTCATAACTCATTGTAGAGGCTTTTGATTAACCAAGCTTCCAATAGGAGTATCTTAGAGAAATCTTGGAGATTATTGTAACGAGCCTTGGCTTTTCCATAGTGAAGAGCTAGTACATCTCTTTGGAGGAGCAGGCGACAGAGACTGTAACGTTCCATTATCGGGACTAGTGGTTGTTCATGGTTGTACTGTATGATTGGGACTTTCACTTCTTAATATAACAGAGCCAACACGTTTCATGCATATGTTGTTATTATATTTCATTTTACTTGTTTACTCTAATGATATATGTATCTATTTTCTTACGCATGTATGTATAGACTCTTTTTGTATATGTATGTATGAATCTTACTGAAATGCGTTGCTGGTTTAACCAGCACTTTGGATTGTTGGTTCACTTTCCTTCCAACTTGTGATGCATCTTTGTTCGTGTGTTCCCTTCCAAGCTACGTTTACACAGGTTTCCATGGGGCACACACATTCCACCTTCTGTGTGTTAGAACCATTCATGGCTTGTTGTGCATGTCACACCCTTGCAACCAACATGGACATCTTACTTGCCTCTGTGCACAACCGTGGTCAAGGCACTGTCAAGGTTGTTGTCACAAGTGATTGTTCATCGTCCCCTCATCAAACAGCTCCACCACTGCAGAGTGATGTGGAAGAACAAGCACACACATCCGTTCAACTGTCACATCCTCCCAACATCACTTCTCTCATTTTTAGCGCAGATTTGGTTGTGAACCCCATGGGTTGTCACATGCATGCCTTACCTCAACCTCCGTCTTCGTGTTCTTCTGATCCTCTGGATTGCACTGTCTTGTGTTCTTCCATTCCGGACTCTACACTTGTCGTGAACGAGGGTCAATCTATCAACAGATTTGGTGTTTCACAACCAACCTGTGCTATCATTCATGAAGAGTATGACTAGGATCTTGAGCATCAACCCTCGGTGAAGGATGACTCCCTTCTGTCTGAGCCTCCTCCGTTTTTTTTTATATCTTTGGTGATTCTTCCATCAATGATTTCGCATGTGTATCTCCATCTATGGATGCACCCATTGTTGATCATTCGCAGAAAACACTGGATGTCAGTCCATCATCCATCAATGGAGAGGAAAAATTATTCTTTGAAAACCCACTTGATTTTTCATCTACCTTTTCCGGAAACACAAAGGGTGAATTTTTTCACTTCTCATATATCCCTCTGTTTTATTCATCAGATCATGAGGATGCTAATGAAATCAATGATTTTTCTTATCGTAACTGTCGTGATCTATTTACCCCCATATTCGATCACGATGATGATTCTATCCCTGTTGATTTTTCAAAGCCACCTGTTTATGACGATCTATCTGTCGATGAAGTTGAAACCCTGTAGACTGTCGAGGCACTTCAGCCCGAGCTGATGGTTATGTTAGGCCCTCACTGTCCTGAGATTGGTTTCACTTCTGATCAGGGAATTGTTGAACCACCTAAGGCTCCTCATCACTCATTTGTATGCATTGAATATCAATCTCACAAATAGATCATGCTTCCTCCACTCGAACTACATGATCCCATCACTAATGCATTGGAGGAATCTTACATAGCAAGCACACATGCATGACGCAATTTGTCTTTATTTCTTTTGTTTTCTTGCATGTCACAGTCAAGAGTATGAATATGCTTAATGACTACATGCAGTGTCTCACAGCATCATGGTAAGTCCATGGATTGCATGTCATGCGCTTACACTCACTTATGCTATATGGACACATTTAAACTCGGGGTGTGCTTGTCTTCACTACTATATCTTTCTTGTTTGCTTACTCACACAGTTGTGTTGTTCGCGAACCATACCTTCACCAACATGGGTCGACTAATGCGTCGGTGGCTGCATTGGAAGTATCACTTCACGTGAGAAGACCCATGCATCGTTAGCTTAGGAATAGGAGTAGTGTTTGCTTTTGGTTTGTTTCCTTGCATGCATGTTTGCTACTTACTTTGCATGTTTGTTTTCTTTCCTGATTGTTTGATTACTCGCTTTGTTTATGCATTTACTTTTTCTTTTTCTTTGTTTTGTTTTTTGTTTACTTGTTTATGTCCGTAGATTAGTTTCACATGAAACCGTGCGCAACTCTTGAAACAAGCTGGGTAAAGTACAAGAGGACTTGTGCAGTTATATTTATGTGGTTATCGATCATCCCACCTTTGCATGAAGAACTTGTTGTCTTCATTCCATGATACATTAGTGGAAAATACGAAGTGAACCTTGGTGAAAGCACAATGCTTGCGCGCTAACTAGTATCACCTACTCTAGTCAGTTGTTTTTGGGTTAATCCTTGTCAGCTCAGTCAAGTAGATTAAGGTGAGGGGGAAAACCTTAACAAGCACGTCAGAGGTATATATAAACTAATTCTTTGAAGGAACAACCTCTTATTCTCTCAATAAGTCGAGACCCCTCTTCTGCCTCTGAAATGAATAAGTGCTATGCACATTTATGAAAATGAAAAATGAAAATGTGAAAAATTTTGAAAAATGAATCAGGTGAAAGAAGAGAAAGGCTTCCTGCACAGAGAGATGATGCAAGTAACTCCGCCAGGGTACTGACCAAGCTCACTGGCAGCGAAGCGATGCGTGTGTTCCTGCGTGACTCTGTCGGGGTACTGTCTAGTCCTGCTGGCAACTGAGCAACACCAGAGATGAAACTAAAAATTTGATGACCATATGGCTTGTGCACCAATATACCCCTCATCCCAATCAAAAAAACTATGTTAGCTTGGCTTGGAATGTGTGTCGACCGACCAAGAGCTTGACAGATGTTACATTTATAATAAAGCAAGTGTGGAAACCAAGATGAACAGAGAACTGAACAATACTTACGAAGGTGTTAGACTTGTTTTTCACGAACAAGGTCCATTCAGAGAGATAGAGTTCTACCAGTGTGTCACCAAGTGTTGTAGCGGCTACAACCACCCTCCAAAATTTTCCCTTAGCTTCATTTTGGAGCCTCCCTACCAACCATCCTAGTAGCATGTCTTGCACTGTCAAGTACATAGGCTTCATCAATTTTTCAGTGGCTTGCCAACTTGTGCATTTCATTTTGCCTCACTTCTTTCATAGGCTGCCATTCAGGACTTAAGCCAGTTGTTGGTTCAGTAGCTTCCTCAGAAAATTTCGCAATTCTGGAGGGGAACCAACCTTCCCCCCAGAAATTGCGCAAATCGGATGGGTAGCTTGTTGGGCCTGGAAATTGCGCAATGTAGTCAGACAGCCTTCATTGGGAAAAATGCGCAATCTGGCCCAGCACTGCAGCTCAGCATAGAAATTGCACAATTCTGGGTAGCAGTGACCTTCTCCTCCCATAAATTGTGCAATCCCTCTGGGACAGCGAGCCCAGCTCCTCCCAGAAATTGCGAAAAATTCTCTCTTAGTCAAGCAGGTTGTTGCATGTGCCTTTAGGTTGACCGGTTCCACCTGGACCCAACAAACTTGATTTGCATGCATGGGTTGCTTTTTCTCGTAATAGCTAAAAGAAACATGCAAAAAACATCCCTAGATTTTACGGATCAATTTTTAGCAGCTGGAGGTTACATGCAAAGATCGTTTTAGAAACTTTCCTCCAAGTGTCGCTTTTTCCTAGATTTGTGGCATGTGCGTCATAAGCCTCAAACTTATTTCTTCAACGCTTCATAGCTCATTCTTCACATCGATCTTGGAGCTTTGACATCCCACAACACATCCAGCTCAACTATTTCTGGGTAAGTCTTCTTTACTTTTCTTTTGCAATATTTCTGTCGCTTTTTGTGTTTTGGCTTGTGTGAGTGTCGTCTACTTGATTTTTGTGAATGCTTGTTGTTGTTTGCATGCATGTTAGCCTGTACAATCATCATTTCATTTTTCATTTGCATCTCATTATTGTCGCATGCATGACAATGTTTTGCATGGATTGTGGTTGATTCAGCGACTTGTTTCACACACATGCATGTTTTTCCATTTTCTGAATCTTGCATTCGTTGTTTTCATGCATGATCATTCGCTCCTTCTTACACTCAGTTTTGCCATGAATTCAGATCTTCATATGTTTTCAGTCCCCCGTCAACAGGTTTGGGCAACCTTGGCCCAAACTATGCCTTACCCGGACATCAGCACGCATTTCTGAGAGGGAAAGCTCTGCCTTCCTCCCAGAAAATGCACAAATATGGCCAGACTATGTCCTCTAGTCTTGCTTTGCACAATTCTGAGAGGCAATGTCTGATGACCCAGAAAATTGCGTAATGCACTCCCTGGGCCTGCATGACTTGCTAACTGAAATTGTGAATTGCGCAATCTCAGCACCCAGCAGGTCAGTCTGGATTACACATTGCGCAATTCCAGTAGTCAACTAGCCTCCCAATAGTTCGAACTGTCTTTTGTGCAGTTTTGGCAGTCAATCACGGCCTCCTAGAGAAAATTGTTGAATCCTTGCCAACAGTCTCCTGGGTATGTTGCATGTCAATACTCAAGTTTTCTTTGGTTTTAACTGACAGATTCCTTGCCATGCATGTCGCCATGTCCCCAGATATAGAAGGTGTTCATCCATCTCTCAACAATTCAAGATCAATGGCCTCCAAGAGAGCACAGTCAAAGGACACCAACAAAAGCACGACTGGAGATGCAGTTGAGCAAGTATCTATGAATTTGCCGATTTACAAAGACACAAAGCTAATCATAGACAAAGATATCAAGGTGAAATGGCATGATATCAATGATACATTCTCAGGCACATTTGGGGAAGATCTTAAAGACCACAAAGTCTATGTGAACATTCACAAGTCCGCTTGTAACGGATTACATGCAGGTTTCCCGCATTCCCATGCACGGACATGAGCTCATATACTGATCCTGAGACGATGGTATTGAGAAGTATTAGTGGGACAGAGATTGCTAACTTTAGGGCACAGGACTATCAGCAGATGCACCACTTGTCGAAGCTAGTGATCACCATGGAGACACCCTTCAACATCAATGCAAACTCCAGGGATATCTTGAAGAACTGAGTGAAGGAGCCAGTAAATTTCAAGATGACACCCAACCAGATTTACAAGACAAAGATACTGTAGAAGGCGTATCAATAATTGGTCATATTTATATGATGCTTGTATGGCCAAGAGAGCACGGAGGCCTTCCCGCAGAGTTGGGTGATCGCATTGGACCAAAAGGACAGTGAAGGCAAAGCATGCAACTGGTCTGACATGTTGGCTCATAGGCTAAAGGAACAAGTATCAGGAGCTCGACAGCTATCCAAAGGTTAGCAAGTAGAAATCTACATGTTCACATACATCTTGGATGCAATTTGTGCCTGTCAGTAGCTCCCAGGCTTGAAGTGGGCATGGACATCAACGAAAACCTCTGTGAACACTTATTGCAGATTTTTTCCCGAATGCAACTTCCGAGGAGTCATCACACATTTGGCAGACCATTTTTTCACCCTAGTGTACAAGGTAGCAATGGAGGCATTGATTGACATAACAGATTGGTATGCCTCACCTTTTGGCACCTTCATACGGATGTACAGCACAGAGAAGCCTCTATATGGATTACCAAATTTTGCCATGGACAAGCTCGTCATGCAAGAAGTGTCATACCACATCTCGACAGGACTGTTAGCTAGACTACATCGGAAGAAGAAGGCACCCTGGCCTACTCTTCCGTTGTGAATCGGGTTGTACGAGATACAAAATCACAAGCATGCGAATGCCGAGACAGAAGAGTTCAAAAGATTTACTTTTGGAACCAGAAGCTTCAATCCATATGACCCGCATTTCTTTGTGAAGGATCACTATGCGAGAGTGAAATTTCCTTGGATCCACGAGGTGTGTCATTGGGCTGAGGAAGACCCATGGAGATATTTTCACAGATTCTCCAGGTCCAATGAACCAGTCGGCATCGTTGTGGAATGGTTAGCGAAGCAGTGTGAAGCATCATCTAGGAGAGCAACAACAACAGCAGCAGTAGAGGGTAGCATACCTATGCGTGACAAAGGCAAGAGAAATATTTTTGATAGCGCAGAGGTAGATCAAAGTTGCAAGTTTAGAGCAAATCCACTTGTGGAGAAATCAGCTTTGGAGATAGAGGCGAAGAGTCGACAACGCGACAAGAGGACTATACAAAGGCAGAAAGATAAACAAAGGATGGAAGAAACAGTGAAGGAGTTGCAAGTGTTGAAGGAGAAACTCCGGAAGGAACAGGAGTTGCACAGACAAGAGAAGGAAGTGCAACAGGGACAGATACAGCAGGGGGCGCAACATGCACATATTGATGAAACTACACCCATACAGGTAGTAGACTCATCCGAGTAGCTGGAACAAAGAAAACAGGGTGAGCAGTCGCAGGAGCAGGACTTCGCTCAAGAGATTGAATGAGTACTTGAGCAGATGGATACGGAGATGGAGCAGCCAGAGTTAGAGCAAGACATCGACCTCATGCCTTACCACCAAGAGGTCAACCCACCAGCTTCACCAGATCTGGAAGCAGAGCAAGTCCTGAGCGACCAAGGAGATACTAAGATCCTTAGAGACAATCCGGAAGAAGAGATGCACAACATATCATTTGACGAGTCACAACATAGAGTTGTGCAATTGCGCAGAGTGTCTACTCTGGATGTCCACACATCTCCTACATAGTTTGAGGAATAAGTGATCATATTTGATGTGTGCAAGCATCCAACAACATTGGTTGATGCTACCAGAGAATATGCTGAAGCCACTAGCTCGAGTGTTCACTTATTGATAGTAGAGAATGAGCGAATGGCTAAGGAGTTACAGACGTCCAAGTAGGGAGGAGAACTGGTTACATCGTTTGCCCAAGCAGAGTTGAAGAAGGTGATACTGGATGAAATGTCATCCCTTGAGATAGTCATGCAGGCATTGTATTCCAGATTTGGTGCCATGCATAAGGTAGTTGTCCACCTCAACGGTTGGTTACAGCGATGTGCTAGGAGAGCATGTATCTTGTCAAACTTGCATATTGTTTTCAACCACATGAAAACATGGACAATGAGATACAAGGGAGCCCTGTTACACTTACCTAAGATGATGAAGCCTAGGGCAGTTGAGTTGAATGCATGCATCCGAAGTCAGATCCGGAACTACGAATAACTCTTGTAGCTCATCACTAATTTGCAGGCTTCCCATGCACGGGTGTTCAGAAGCATGGATGTTGTTGTGTGCGTGCATGTGATCCCATCTATTGGGACATTCACTGAGGCAAAGACAAAGGTTAAAGTCCAACAGGAGTTGGACTCATACTTTGACGAGTTGATGTGCATAGCCACCAGCACAGACTTTGGGATCAGTGCAGACACCATGCATCAGTATGTCGCTGGTCCGGCCGCACTCAAGACAATGATGCACATGTTATCAGACGAGTTGGACATAGGATCCAAAGCAGTGTACCCAGATGCAACAGAGGCAAGAGTTCGTTTCCAGAAAGTTGTCAGCATAGAGCACACGGACACCATCGCGGACTACCAAGCTTGGCATCAGTTCGCCACCGTTGACCATCATGAGGATGTCGAAGAGTTGGTCTTCCCACTGTTGTCTAAGTCATAGTGATGTCTTGCATGGCTTGCTCAAGACTATTTTGTCTCATGTGGGTACATGTGCAGATTGTATGTAACACATTGTAAAGTGGAAGTTTAATTGTCGATAGTTGGATGTAATAGTCATAGAGTAGTTGAAGAGTCATGAGGGTAGGTGAACAACCACAAAGGGGAATGTCAAGGGTCACCCCACCCTTTGCTATATATAGTACCTCATAACTCATTGTAGAGGCTTTTGGTCAACCAAGCTTCCAATAGGAGTATCTTAGAGAAAAATTGGAGAGTATTGTAATGAGCCTTTGCTTCTCCACAATGCAAAGCCAGTACATCTCTTTGGAGGAGCAAGCGGTAGTGACTGTAATGTTTCATTATCGGGACTAGTGGTTGGTCATGGTTGTACTGTATGATTGGAATTTTCACT
This sequence comes from Pinus tabuliformis, assembly GCA_031772625.1. NCBI lineage: Eukaryota > Viridiplantae > Streptophyta > Pinopsida > Pinales > Pinaceae > Pinus > Pinus tabuliformis. The sequence continues at coordinate 738,295,505 of CM062808.1, forward strand.
TCTTAATATAATAGAGCCAACATGTTTCATGCATATGTTGTTATTGTATTTCAGTTAACTTGTTTACTCTAATGATATATGTATCTATTTTCTTACGCATGTATGTATAGACCCTTTTTGTATATGTATGTATGAATCTTACTTAAATGTGTTGTTGGTTTAATCATCACTTTGGATTATTGGTTCACCTTCCTTCCATCTTGTGATGCATCTTTGCTCATGTGTTCCCTTCTAAGATGCGTGTTTACACATGTTTCCAAGGGGCGCACACATTCCACCTTCCGTGTGTTAGAACCATTCACGCACCTTCCTTGGTTTTTTACGCATGTCACACCCTTGCTACCAACAAGGACATCTCACTTGCCTCTGTGCACAACCGCAGTTAAGACGATACTGTACGAACCACTATTGGGACTCCTACACCATACGGTCTGAGTTCTAGTTGGGACTTCTTACCGTGGAGATCCCCTAACATGTTGGCAGGTCTAGCACTGTCAAATGGTTCGCATCCTAGTTTGAAAACCGAAATTTTGAGGCACCTCTGTTAAAGGAAGATGATATACATAAGTGTAAGAATGGGTCGAATAACTTCTATTGCAAAGGATTGTACTGTATGATTGGAATTTTCACTTCTTAATATAACAGAGCCAACACGTTTCATGCATATGTTGTTATTGTATTTCAGTTAACTTGTTTACTCTAATGATATATGTATCTATTTTCTTACGCATGTATGTATAGACCCTTTTTGTATATGTATGTATGAATCTTACTTAAATGTGTTGTTGGTTTAATCATCACTTTGGATTATTGGTTCACCTTCCCTCCATCTTGTGATGCATCTTTGCTCATGTGTTCCCTTCTAAGATGCGTGTTTACACATGTTTCCAAGGGGCGCACACATTCCACCTTCCGTGTGTTAGAACCATTCACGCACCTTCCTTGGTTTTTTACGCATGTCACACCCTTGCTACCAACAAGGACATCTCACTTGCCTCTGTGCACAACCGCAGTTAAGACGATACTGTACGAACCACTATTGGGAATCCTACACCATACGGTCTGAGTTCTAGTTGGGACTTCTTACCGTGGAGATCCCCTAACATGTTGGCAGGTCTAGCACTGTCAACTCGTTCGCATCCTAGTTTGAAAACCGAAATTTTGAGGCACCTCTGTTAAAGGAAGATGATATACATAAGTGTAAGAATGGGTCGAATAACTTCTATTGCAAAGGATTGGATCTATATGATAAAAGGACTACAAGGTTGGATAGGTAAGGTTGAGAAGATACATATAACTTTTAGTCATTTCAAAGTTATTTTTTTTATGTGCATTATACAACATACAATGTTATGGTCATGGAGTATTCACATGAAGAGTAAGTTAACATTGACATATTATAAAAAGGATTTGTATAGATGGACTGTATAAGTGATATATTGTATAAGAAGTCTTGTCTCCTCTCTTGAGGACAATGCCATAATAAATATGTTTGTATTTAAATTTGATCCTTGTAAAGTTAGATAATCTATAAGATCTAGAAACTCCATCTCTTAGAAGGCTTGTCTATGATATTTCTAGGGTCTATAACTAACTTATTAGTCTAAATGTAGAACTTGTAATTTGTGTTAGAAAATTATATATTACGGAGCAATGGAACACATAAAATATTGCAGAAATATAAACACAGAAAACACACAAAACAAGAGAGACATAGATATACGTGGTTCACCCAGTTTGGGCTATGTCCACCCCTAACAGCCAGTCCTTCCTTTCTATTATCCAGCAAAATGAAGAGACACAACCTACGGAAAATCCGTTGTAATATCCTCTGTTTTCTCTCACAGTCTCACCTCTCTGTTTCTCGCTCACAGAATACACATCTATCACAGCCTCAAATACAATACCCTCATACAAAGAGAGGGGTTGCCTTCTAGGGCAAAAAACCCTAAACTAAACATAAGCTCTACCGTCAATCATCCGCCTAATGAACGGCCTAGATTGACTAGAAATTACTATACTTTTACAAGGCAATTTTACATTTGTTTTTAGCTTTGGGGGCACTGCCCCCGAAACCCCCCGCCAGGGGGGGGCTCCCAAAGGTCGCAGCCGCCCCCCCCCTGCAGCGAATATTTTACGGGCGGCGTTGCCGCCCCCATTTCGAACTGGGGTCCTATGTGGCAATACCTTTGAATATAGAAGATAATCAGGCTCCACACCCAACAATCTCCCACTTGGAGACTGATTGTAGCAACTCCACCGCTGCTCCATTTGCTGGACAATGACTCCTCTTTGGACCTGGTTGTTTCTCATCTTCATTGTCATCCTTGAAGACCAACTGAAACTGAGCATATTCTCAGTTTCTCCCTGGTTACAACTTTTGTTAGCATATCTGCAGGATTCTGGCTAGTGTGTATCTTTTCCAGCTTCAACTCTCCATCTTCCAACACTGATCGTATGAAATGGTACTTTAGCTGTATGTGTTTAGTCGTGGAATGAAATGCTGAATTCTTTGCAAGATGAATGGCACTTTGGCTATCACTGTATAACGTGCCCATATCATGCTCCTTACCCAATTCACCCATAAACCTTTGTAACCAAATCATTTCTTTACTAGCCTCTGTAGCAGCAACATACTCTGCTTCTGTTGTTGAAAGTGCAACAACACTTTGGATTTTTGAAACCCAACTGACAGTTGTTCCTCCAACAGTAAATACATATCCTGTAGTGCTCCTCCTGTTATCTCTGTCACCTGCCATATCTGCATCAACATATCCTTGTAGGGAGATGTTTGAACCACCAAAGCATAATGCTTGATTTGTGGTACCTTTCAAATATCTGAGAATCCATTTCACTGCCATCCAATGTTCCTTTCCTGGATTGTTCATGTACCTGCTTACAACTCCCACTGCATGTGCAATATCAGGCCTTGTGCAGACCATTGCATACATTAAGCTTCCAACTGCTGATGCATATGGAACTTTAGACATATAATCCATGTCTTCTTGGGTCTTTGGGCACATTTCCTTGCTAAGTTTGAAATGGCTAGCAAAAGGTGTACTAACTGGTTTTGCATTATGCATGTTAAATCTTTTCAACACCTTTTGTATGTACTCATTCTGAGACAATGTTAATTTACGATTTGTCCTGTCTCTAGTTATTCTCATACCAAGGATTTGTTTTGCATCTCCCAAATCCTTCATTGCAAATGAATTTGCCAATTTTCTTTTGAGCACATTTATTTCCTGCATGTTAGATCCTGCAACAAGCATGTCATCTACATACAATAACAATATAATATAGCTGCAATCATTTTGATTTTTAAAATAAACACAATGATCAGAGTGACATCTAGTATAACCTTGTTCAGACATAAACTTGTCAAATTTTAGATACCACTGCCTTGGAGCCTGTTTTAAGCCATACAAGCTCTTCTTCAACCTGCACACTAGTTTCTCCTTCCCTTTCACCTCATATCCTTGTGGCTGCTGCATATATATCTCTTCCTCCAAATCCCCATGGAGAAAGGCTGTCTTTACATCTAACTGCTCAAGATGCAAATCTTCAGCTGCTATAAGACTTGAAATGGTTCTGATTGAAGTCATTTTAACAACAGGAGAAAATATTTCATCAAAATCAATACCTTTCTTCTGTGCAAACCCCTTCACCACAAGTCTAGCTTTATACCTTTGTTTTCCTCCATCTTCTTCCTTCAACCTGTAAACCCATTTATTCTTCAATGTAGTTTTTCCTACAGGCAACCTGACTAAATCCCAAGTCTGGTTATGCATTAAGGAGTCCATCTCTTCTTCCATGGCTACCTCCCACTTCTTCCTGCTTTCAACCTGCATTGCTTCTTCATAACATTCGGGTTCACCGGAATCAGTCAACAATAAATAATATAATGAAGGAGAGTATCGTTCAGGGGGTCTACTTATCCTGGTAGATCTTCTAACACCACTTTCAGGTGTTTGGGGTGCCTGTTGTTGTTGTGGTGGTTGTTGTTGTTGTGGTTGTTGATTATTATTATTTTCAGGCACCTTTCCTTTTTCAGTGATTTCATCAAGAACTGCGTATTCCTTGCTTTCCTTTTCCTGTTTCTTTTCCTGCAACTGATTCTTATACAAGACCTTTTCATTGAATATTACATCTCTGCTCCTAATGATTTTGTGATTTTCGTAATCATATAAGCGATAACCAAAATCATTAACACCATATCCAATAAAGGTACATTTCTTTGACTTTGCCTCAAGCTTTGTTCTATTTTCTTTATCAATATGGACAAAGGCCTCACAACCAAAAGGCTTTAAAATAGAGTAGTTTACCTTTTTACCTGTCCATGCTTCCTCTGGAACACCACCATCCAAGGAACTTGAAGGCCCTCTGTTTATTAGATAAACAGCAGTATCTACAGCATCTGCCCAAAACTGTAAAGGCAATCCTGCATGCAATCTCATGCACCTTGCATGCTCCATGATTGTTCTGTTCATCCTTTCTGACACACCATTTTCTTGTGGTGTTCTTGGAACTGTCTTCTCTCTGCGAATTCCATGCTCTGAACAGTACCTATCAAACTCTTTGCTGCAATATTCACCTCCATTGTCTGATCTAAGACACTTCAATTTCTTTCCTGTCTCAATCTCAACCAAAGCTTTCCTTTTCTTGAAAGTATCAAATACCTCAGATTTATTCTTAATACAATAAATCCAAGTTTTTCTAGTTGCATCATCAATAAAAGTAACATAATAACGAGAGCCACCGAGAGATGATACCTGAGCAGGTCCCCATACATCTGTATGCACAAGCTCTAATTTTTTGCTCTTCTTTTCTTTCCCAACTCTGAGAAATCTGACTCTCTTCTGTTTTCCATAAATGCAATTCTCACAGAAATCCAAATCAACATTCTTCAAACCCGGCAACAAATTCCTTGAGTGAAGAATCTTCATCCCCTTTTCACTCATGTGTCCGAGCCTATGATGCCATAATGCTGCATCTGCTCCTTTGGAAGTTAAAGCATTAACAGAGTTAGAAATACCATTGCATAAATACAATGTACCAACCTTTTCGCCTTTTGCTATTACCAGGGCTCCTTTGGTGACCTTCCAAGCTTTATCTATGAAAGTTGTCACACAACCTTCACTGCCTAACTGCCTTGTTGAAATCAGATTTTTCTTTAGATCTGGAACATGCCTTACCTCCTTTAATAGCCATTGGTTTCCATTTTGCTGTTTTACAAGAACCTTACCCATTCCAACGATTTTACAGGGTTTATCATCACCCAGACGAACTTGTCCAAAATCTCCTTGAACATAGTCATGAAAGTATTTCTTATCAGGTGTGGCATGGAATGAAGCCCCTGAATCTACCACCCAGGAATCAGTAATATTTTCGAAAGAAAGAATCAAAGCATCTTGTAACACCTCACCTGTCACATTTGCTTCATGATTGTTTTCTTGTTGTGCATCTCCTTCTTTTCCCTTTCGAGATCTACAGTCTTTCTTTAGGTGTCCTTTCTTTCCACATTTCCAGCACACTATCCCCGATCTGGACTTGGATCTGCCTTTCCTTGATTTACTGCGATATCCTGAGCTCTTTCCTCTTTCCATTTTTCTTCCTCTAGACTCTGCACTCAAAGCATTTCCCGATGTCTCACCGGAGCTTTTCCGTCGCATTTCCTCGCTAAGGATAGCACCGACAACATCATCAAACTTTAAAGTACTAGATCCAGAAACGGAGTTACTAATGGCCATTACCAAACCATTCCAACTTTCTGGTAATGAGCACAAGAATAACAGAGCTCTAACTTCATCATCAAAGTTTACCCCTACAGAACTTAACTGACTTGTAACTGTATTAAAATCATTTAAATGGTTTGCAACAGATCCACCTTCCGACATATTCATATTAAATAACCGTTTCATAAGAAATACCTTGTTTGAGGCCGAGGGTTTTTCATATAGTTTCGACAACGTCTGCATCAAACACTCTGTCGTGGTTTCCTTCGAAATGTTGAAGGCGACTGACATAGCAAGGCACAACCGTATTGTTCCGAGTGCCTTTCTATTGAGAAGGTTCCATTCTTCGTCTTTCATACCCGTCGGCATCTTTGTTTTTCCGCCCAATGGTAGGTATAGATCTTTCTGATACAGATAATCTTCCATCTGCATCTTCCACAGCGAGAAGTTTTGGCCGTTAAATTTCTCGACCCTAAACTTACCATCTTCCGCCATTGCTCCCACTCGAACCAGGAATCCTTCTTTCCTGCGAGTTTATCAGCCAAATAAACCTTCGGCTCTGATACCAGTTGTTAGAAAATTATATATTACGGAGCAATGGAACACATAAAATATTGCAGAAATATAAACACAGAAAACGCACAAAACAAGAGAGACACAGATATACGTGGTTCACCCAGTTTGGGCTACATCCACCCCTAACATCCAGTCCTTCCTTTCTATTATCCAGCAAAATGAAGAGACACAACCTACAACAAATCCGCTGTAATATCCTTTGTTTTCTCTCACAGTCTCACCTCTTTGTTTCTCGCTCACAGAATACACATCTATCACAACCTCAAATACAATACCCTCATACAAAGAGAGGGGTTGCCTTCTAGGGCAAAAAACCCTAAACTAAACATAAGTTCTACCGTCAGATCATCCGCCTAATGAACGGCCCAGATTGACTAGAAATTACTATACTTTTACAAGGCAATTTTACATTTGTTTTTAGCTTCGGGGGCGCTGCCCCCGAAACCCCCCGCCAGGGGGGGGCTCCCAAAGGTCGCAGCCGCCCCCCCCTGCAGCGAATATTTTACGGGCGGCGTTGCCGCCCCCATTTCGAACTAGGGTCCTATGTGGCGATACCTTTGAATATAGAAGATAATCAAGCTCCACACCCAACAATTTGAAAGTTGACAGACCTTGAATGCTTTGGCATCTAGGGTTTTTAAACCCTAGCAAACATTTGAGTTAAAAAAACCATAGAAATAAAACCCTGACTAATTGTTCCATTGTAAGAAGAAGATATAGCTCTTGAAGATGAAAAAAGGGACATCATGTTAATGTGCGAACAAGGTTGACGGGTCTAAGATAAAGAGGGAGTTGACCTTCCTCAAAAAAATAAGTACTTCACATCTCTTTTCTTTGATTACTATTGTTGTTATTTTTTCCATACACTTTGCTTTTTGTTCTTTCATGGTCTTCTAATAAAGTTTGCAAGTCAAAACAAATATTATCTACGATTTATTAGCAGATGGAAATATTGGAAGAACGTAGCAAAACATGAAGATTTTTATGATTCTTAATAGACTAAGAAATCAATTTGAAGTATGCATCAAAGAAGTTGATTAGATGGCAACATGAAAGCAAGACTTAATAAAAGAAGAAGTTCAACTAGAAAAAGGGAGTTGCAAGATGTTGGATAGGACATTACTTGAGCTGATTGGATTCGATTCAAGGACACAAACTCTTGGAAGTGTTGATGATGAATACATATACTACTAATGGTTGAATCTACTTGGAAGTTGGTATGATTTCTTGATAGAGCATGAAGCATAACTCTATTTCACTATGAAGGAAGAGAACATGGAAGTTTTTACAATTATGTGGCAATTAGCTATGACGTAGATTGGCTCTATAAAATGTTGTGATGGAATATTTGATGACAAGTTGGATTTGATATGAAGATTGTTAGAAAAACTATGAAGGTCGAAGCTCATTATGATGTGATGTAGATAGGAGTCGAGAAGCTACAACGAATCTCCACGGGATGAAAAAGTAGTTGATGCATTGATGAAGCTCCTTTTCATGGAAAATGTTGAGTAGTTTTTAGACAAGATTAGGTTTGTGGATATCTCCTCTGTGGTTGAGAGGGAGTAAGGATATCCTCCCTCATGAAGAAGGAGTGAGGGTGGACACTGTGTTCTCCATGTGTCATGTAATATTGCCAGGACTAACAACCATAATCCTAGTGAATGAACACTGGTAGGGAGAATGGTGAATTGAATAAGCATTAAGGATCAACATTCTTGAATATATGTGCTATGACCATGAATAACTGTCGTAAATCAAGTACATTGATCTAAGATGAGAATGGTCCTGAGGACTAACATTTCCTGGTATCAAGTTTTGACAATGGATTAGGAAATGGTCATGTGAGGACATACCTTGGTTAACACATGGTTGGAGTATGTGCCTTGAGAGGTAGTGGTGTCCAAATTTATGCTTCCCGACATTGTGCTTTAATCTAGTTTTGAAATAGAGCTTACTTGTCAAGACCTTGGTAATTTAACAATTTTGGTTATGATGATGTAATCATCATTGATGATTATCAATCTGAATAATTTCTTATATAAATATTTCAATTTGAGAATATCTTATTGAGTCATTATGAATACATCCCTAGTGAAGAAGGAGTGTTGAAGTTGTAACTGTTAGCCTCCTATTGCAATAGGTTTCATATTTCATGATTGACTGTTTTACATGCCAAATATGTCATCTTTTCATGCTGCAAGATTCCATATTTCCAAGAAGTTCCATTTTGAAGAATCATACCATTTTTCAAAAGTGTTACAGATAAGGGAAAGCCAAACAGCTTAATCTTGGCTTCCCTAGGTTTAAATTACTTGTTTTAGAAAATAGAGAATGAATATCTGTCCAAACAGCTTAAACTTGGCAGATCAGTAGCTAGGTAGAGAAATAAAGGAGCCCAACTACTTAATCTGGGCCCTTGGAAGATATAAGGGTACATTTGGATAGGAGGGCAGTCAAAAGAAAAGAAGATAAATCAGGGTCTGCAAGTCTAAGTGCACCCAAACCAAAAAGAAGAAAAAATGTTAGGTAAGTAGGCTGAGTAAGTAGTTTTTGAGGTTGCAGAATGAATAAGTGTGATCAATTTTGTATTTCAAAGTGTTATTTTACTTCAGATCACAGGTGCAAGGCAATTTTCCCTTGGAGCAACTCCAGTGAGGCATGTCTAACTCCCCCTTCTTCTTATTCCCCAAATCACTCACTAACATCCCCATGAGGACCTTGGGATCTGCCCAACCAATCCTGTTACCACTTCATTTTTGTAAAATACTAAGTCAAGCTTTGACTTTCTTCAGTGAAAAGAAGCCACATTTCTTGTGTAAAAATCATTTTTCCACAGTTCATTCACTTCCTATGTTTTAAAAGTTTTAGTTCACAAACTTAGCCTCTCCCCTACACTTCACCTCACAAATTCATATTAACTTCTAACATTATTATGTAAATCCCTATCTATTTTCCCTTCTCCTTACTAAAAAGCACTAAATAGCTCCCCTATGTACATATCCCCTCCCTTTGGTTGAAAGATAACCTTGACTATGCTTGGGAATCGCTAAGTTTGCCTGAAACTTAGCCAGAACCCTCAGCTTGCCTCTCAAAACCCTTCTAAAAATGCATTAGGACTCATTCCTATGCATAAAATTCCTTTTTTGGTTATCGGACCCCTTCCGAGGCCTCAAGAACCCGTATTTCCCAAAGTTTTGACCCCCCCGCACATAAATATTAATTTAATATTCGGGCGGGCCCCCGCATATAAACCTGCCGCCAGCTCCGCACTCCGTCAGCCCTCCGATCCACCCGCCCAGATCCAACGGCTCTCAGCGATTTCGGATCCGCCCTGATGATCGACGGTTATTCTCCGATAGCCTGGCAGTTTTGCCGTCGTACAGAAGATAGGTGTCTGCCTTTTATTGCGTCGGAGCCCCTCTGACAATTACCGCTCTCGTACAGAAGGCGGTCCGATGAAACCACAAACCGCCTTCTGTCTCTCCGCCCCTGACATCATCGCCACGGCAGCAATACGTCACCCCCGCATCAACCCGCCACTGCGTCCTGTGCCACGTCGTCACCCTGCCATACTGCCACGTCACCTTGCCACGTCACCCTGCCACGTCACCGCCGTACCGGAACCCACTACTAACGTCGTGCTGACGTCATCACCGAAAAAAGGCGCACAGGGTGAAATCGCAGTAAAGGATGCCCAGAATGAAAAACTGAGGCAGCTTTTGATGCGCGATTAGCGCTTAGTCACGCATCGGTAAGAAAATATGATCAAAATGGAAAGCTGCCTCTGGCTAGGCTACCAGCAGGCCCGAAAATGCGTAGTTTGACAAGATTTCTTCATGAAGGTTCAGAAAAGGGGCGATTTGAAAAATTCAAGAGTATCAGAGGAAAAATGAAGCCCAGATTAAATTAAAAGAGTATCAGTGAAGCGACAAAGAGTATCAGATTGGCAATACCAAAGCAGGTAAACATTAAAGGCCCCTAAAGCAAAGTCAAAGAAAACGGTGAATCCATTTAAGGCTCTCAGATCACAGTTAATGCACATCAAAGCCACTCGAGAGCATGGGATCAAAGCCCAATGCACAGTTATGGCTAAATGAACAGCACAGAGCCAAAAGGACACCATATTAACTCATTTTGATACCGCTTCCTCCAGCGCAGCTCGAAGATATTTTCCTGCATTAAATTCAGGACAAAATCAGGTTAAAGACCTCAAAACCACTCGAGAGCAGGAGATCAAAGCCCAATGCACAGTTATGGCTAAATGAACAGCACAGAGCCAAAATGACACCATATTAACTCATTTTGATACCGCTGCCTCCAGCGCAGCTCAAAGATATTTTCCTGCATTAAATTCAGGACAAAATTAGGTTAAAGAAGTTATTTCCCTCAGACCTGTTTAAGGTCTACTGTAATAGATATTTTAGATATTTTCCCTATATAAACCACCCTAATTCATTGTTTAAAGGGTTGGTTGGTTGATATTCCTCATGCTGGACTTGCGCTGTATTTTTGAGAAGCTCTGTAATCAAAGACTGTTGGAATGTTTTGGATGAAGAACTGACTGTTGTGTTATTAATGGTTAAAGAGTGACTGTGGAATTCCTGTGCTACTACATGGCTCAATAAGTTTTTCTACCTCTGTTTACAGTTTTATTATGTTTATGCACAATTGTGTTACCATCTAAATAGCAAGAAAAAATAATAGCTTAAGTTTTGCTTGACTGCATCTTATGCTCAGTTCTTGTTATTTCTATATGTTTTCCTCAGAAATGGTTATGAATATGCATACTTAAAATGATCATGTTTACCCTGTTTCTTTCATATATGATTGTTTTTTTAGGAATTCTTTACTACTCCTAGACAAACTTTCATCCACCTTCCCTCTATGTTAGCTAATGAAAGATTCTTAGTTTCCTTTCATTTCTGACCTTCATTCCATCTTTATTCCAGCCTGATATTGTTCTATGTGTAGCTATCCTGCTCTATATTCCTCTTGTGATCAAGAAGACGCAACAACAAGCCCTAATCCATGACTCCATGCCCAATGGTTTGAACTTCTCACACTATGCATCCCAACTCTGCTTGAAAACATCTCCTTCCCACCAAAATCAAAACAAAAACCCTTGTACACCATAACTAGCCTAAAATCAACCCAAAACAAAGTTAAATCATAAAGAGAGAGCCCTCTCTGATTGCAGGTAGGCTAGGACCTGCAGCCCAAAGATTGGTTTGTGGTTACCTCGGCCATATCCCTTAAGGAGCCAAGGGACAACCTGAGTGATAACATCATTGGCGACTCAACTGGGGATAATCCTCAGATAATTTCACAAATCAAGTTGGAAAGCTCAGCTGGGGACCTTACTCATAAAATTCCAAAAAACAAGTTAGAAGCTGACTCCCAAGAAGAAAACACACAGTACTAGGTCAAACCTAGACCCAAATCCATCAGCTATTTTTTAGAATCCCAATTTAATCTCTAGAAACCTTAGCAAACAAAAACAAGGAGAGCTTGCTGATTCTAGTCCTGAAATAGTTCAGCCAAGCTGTTTTCCAACCCTTGTTAAAATTTTGTTTCGTTCAACCCCTACTTCTCCTTGTTATTCATCCACCTCTCCAAGCACCTTTTCCACACCTCCATTCACTGCGCATACTACTACTACCACCACTGTTTTTACAGTTCTTCCAGTTGTTCCAGTCGTTCCACTTATACCTGTAAATATGGCTAACAGATATGCACCTTTACAGTTACCTGCAAATCCAGGGGCTATGCCTCAGGACTATCAAACTAAAATCACATACTTTGATGCTACTGGTTCTGGCACAGCCCTGCAGCATACCAAGAAAATGCAGGACTTTTTTGAGAGTTACGAAATAGATGATGATAGTGTAAGAATGAAGATTTTTGTCCAAAGTTTAACAGGAGATGTAAGGCCTTGGTTTAGAGCACTTACTGCAAATTCCATAGCTGACCCAGAGGCCCTTTACCAAGCATTTCTTAACATATGGGAAAAAAATAAGGACCCTCTGCACATATTATCCAAGTATGACACTATCAAAAGAGGCCCTCAAGAAGCTGTCTTAGACTATTGTGCCAGGTTTAACAATGTTTATAACGCTATTCCACAAAACCTTAGACCTCCACCTGATCTTGCTTTATACAAATTCCCTGATGGATTTGATCCAGACATGGCTTATCAATTAAGAGAAAGAGCCCCTCAAACCTTATAAGATATGCAGAATGTAGCTGTTAGTGTGGAGGCAAATCTGATTGCCAAGAGAAATAGAGCAAGAGCTGAGAGAAGAACCACTTTCAAAGATGAACCTTCAGCGTTTGAGCAAAAAATGGATACAATCATCAAAGGTATGGACACCTTTGAAAATAGAATGGGAACTATTGAAAGAAAAGCCACATGGGAAGGACAGCAAAACAATCCTATCAGAAATCCAAACTTTAGAAAAAATCAGAACCCAAATGTTGGAAGGGCAAGTCCTGACCATGATATAAGACCTCATTTTCATGAAAACTATGCTGAAGCATCCACATCTAATGAGCAGATAGAGGACACTCACATAAACTTGATGGGTTTGAAAAGTGAACAACAAGTATTTTTAACCCAAGAAGACCAAGATAACCATGATATAAATCAATTTCAGACCAAGTCTGGAGAGTCATTCGACTTCAAACAAGGCTATGATTCGGCTGTCTATGAAGTCCATAAACAATAAAAATTGAGAACAAGAACCATTGATGTGTCTGATCCCATCAAGCCAAAGGATGCCAAGCTAGCTAAGAAAGTAAAGGACAAGACCGCTATCACAGAACTTGCTGACAAAACAGACCCAAAATCAAAAGAAGTGACCATAGAGGATGTATCTGACATGTAGCCCTCTAATAACCAGCCTTTTGTATCCCTTCCCTCGAAAGACAATGTAAATAGCACCCCTCAGAGCCTTCCCAAAACAGAACAATCTCAAGAAATCACTGATAACCAAGAGAAGATCACTGAAGATACAATGGAAAAGGGAAAATCTGCCAGTCACAATACTAAAACACAGTCAGAAAAACCTTTTGATTTAGAAGCAGAAATTAGTAAATTAAAGAAATCTATTCCTCTCTCTGAGCTTGCCAAACATGATGTGTACAGACAACAAATCAAAAGATCACTACAAATACCAGAGAACAGGGATGATGTTAATGTCTTAGATAATCAACCTGAATTACTTTTTGGTCCTGAGGTCAATGGTAAATCAGGACATGGAGTTGTTCCACCCTTTTATGTCAGTTTGCACATTCATGATAAAGTGTTGCACAATGCTATGTTTGATTCAGGTGCTTCACACAATTTAATGCCCAAAGCTGTAATGGAGAAACTAAACCTTGATGTCACTAGACCCTACAAAGACTTATTCTCATTCAATTCTAGTCAGGTCGAGTGTTTAGGCTTAATAAAAGACCTTTGTGTGTCTTTAGGCCAATTTCCCAATAAAACGATTCTAATGGACGTGGTGGTTGCTGACATTCCACCAAAGTACGGCATGCTCTTATCAAGATCTTGGGGAGCAAAACTCCAAGGATCCCTCCAACTAGACCTCTCCTATGCCACTATTTCAGTCTTTGGGAAACCAAAGAGACTGTATAGAGAAACACTGATGAAGTATGTGGTAAGTAGTGAGGAAAAACCCCAAAACTTTCCCATTTACTCAATCCATTATGATATGGATTCCTTTATATTGTTCAATGATGATAGTTGCCCTCCCACTGATGAGAAGCCTTTGCCTTTAGAACAAGAAACATGCATCAATCAAGAATTGGTTGCCCATACCCATGAAACTGTTAAAACAATTAGTGCAACCAGCATACTAGAAGAAACACATGAAGCACAAAACCAAGGTCCACCCAATCCTAAAATAACTAAAACTCTTAATACTAACCACAAGCAAGAAATCACATGGTATTTAGAGTTTGATGGTTCTGTTAATAAGCTAGGAGCAGGGGCAGGAATATGGATTCACAATACACATAATAGCCACGCAGAGGGTCATGCTTACAGACTAAACTTCAAATGCACCAACAACATGGCAGAGTATGAAGCTCTCTTTTTAGGCCTTAAACTGCTCAAAGCTCTAAGAGCTGCAAAAGTGTCCATTCTAGGTGACTCCGATTTGATCATTCAACAGATGAAAGGTAACTTTGTTACTAATGACAATAGGCTAAGAGCTTATAGGTCTGCTGCCACAGAAATACTCAATTCCTTCACCGAATCCAAGCTTGCTAAAATTTCTAGAAACCATAACATGCATGCTCATAGTCTAGCTACTTTTGCTAGTACTTGCAACCTGCCCTTTGAGCCCAATTACCACTTTACTGCTGAGATAAAGCACAGGCCTGTTGTCCCTAACAATATCAAAGATTGGCAAGTGTTTGAGGATGATGCTCAAATCAACAATTTTCTTACCTTACAGCAAGAATTCTCAAGCTTAAACATTGATGAATATTCCATGAATGACCCACAACAACAAATGAGCCTAAATGAGCAAACTATAACAGCTGAAGCAGCAAATCAAATGCTTCACCCAACCATTTTTTAGGAGAAAACCATGCAAGAGCTTAAGCAAATGCATTTAGAAGAAATAGTTGAAACAAAGGCCAAAGTGATTGATTTAAAAGATGATTTTCTACCTGCGGCCTCACTCCATTAGAAGACATATTTGATTCAAACGATATCCCCAAAAAGCCAAAGATGCAACCCTTAAACACTGTTGTGGAAGACTGTAATATTGGGACAGCAGAGAAGCCCAAAATGATTAAACTGTCCAAGTCTTTGCCTCCCGATCAAAAACCAAAATATGTTGATTTATTTAAATAGTTTCAAGATGTATTTGTCTGGAGTTATGAGGACCTTAAGTCCTATGACAGCTCTGTTATTCAACATACCATTCCCTTAAAGCCAAATAAAAAGCCCTTCAAATAGAAACTAAGGAGAATCAATCCTGTGCTCCTCCCTTTGATTGAGAAAGAAGTGAAAAGAATGTTTGAGGCTGGTATTATAGCACCCATTAGATTTTCAGAATGGGTATCCAATCTTGTTCCCACAAGGAAGAAAACAGGGGAGATTAGACTATGTGTGGACTTAAGAAATCTGAACCAAGTCTCCCTTAAAGATCACTACCCTCTGCCAAAAATGGACCACATTCTACAAAGAGTAGTGGGGTCATCAAGAATTTCTTTGCTAGACGGCTTTTCAGGTTTTAATCAAATACTTGTTCACCCGGATGACCAAGACAAGACAGCCTTTACAACACCGTGGGGAACATTTAAGTATGTGAAGATGCCTTTCGGACTAAAGAATGCAGGTGCTACCTTTCAAAGGGCCATGGACATTGCATTTGCCAAGGAAATCCATGATTTCCTAGTGGTTTACCTGGATGACCTTACTCCTTTCTCAAAATCTGATCAAGAGAACCTAAAACATTTGAGACAAGTGTTCCTAACCTGTAGGAAATATGGCATATCCTTGAACCCCAAGAAATCTCTCTTCGGCCTAGAAGAAGGCAAATTGTTGGGCCATATCATCTCAAAAGATGGGATTAGAATTGATCCTGAAAGAATTCAAGCCATCTTGCAAATCCCTTATCCAAGAAACATCAAAGAATTGCAAGCATTCCTAGGAAAGATCAATTTCCTAAGGAGATTTATTCCAAACTTGGCCGAGCTGATACGAATGCTAAATAAAATGTTAAAGAAAGATTCCAAGGTAAAATGGACTTTAGAGGCCAAGCAAGCCTTTGAGGGCATAAAATCTGCCTTAACACAAGCCCCAATCCTCACAAGTCCTCAATTTGATAAAGATTTCATCATTTTTTCATTTGCATCCGAACACACCATTGTTGCTGTCCTTTTGCAGAAAAATGATCAGGGAAATGAAAAGCCAATTGCATTTTTCAGTCGAGCCCTTAGAGATGCACCCTTGAAGTATCAAATCATGTAGAAGCAAGCATATGCCCTTGTTAAAGCAATCAAAGATTTCAAAATTTACATTTTATATTCACATGTGATTGCTTATGTACCAAATGCTGTTGTAAAAAACATATTAACTCAAGAGGGCATAGAAGGCAAAAGAGGCAAATGGATTGCCAATATCCTTGAGTATGACATTGAGATAAAACCCACCAAGCTGATAAAGGGACAAGGTTTAGCCAAACTAATGTCCGAAACCAATTTTCAAGCCTTAGACATTAATCAACTGGACAATAAACAGGAGCTAGCGACTCCACAGATTAGTCAAGCTTTTTTGCAATCCCCATGGTATGCTAATATATGTTTTATATTGTTAAACCTGTGTGCTCCTCTAGGGTTATCCAGAACCAAAAAGAGATTTTTAAAGATGAAAGCATCAAAGTTTTGTGTCTTAGATAGTGCCCTGTTTGGAAAAATCATGAAGGAATATTGCTGAATTGTCTAACTATGAATGAAACTGACAGTGTCATGAAAGAATTCCATGCAAGGGACTGTGGAGGGCACTTATATTGGAAGTCCACTACTGATAAAATACTAAGGGCTGGTTTCTATTGGCCCTCTTTGTTTGCTGATGTAAGAAAGTTTGTTGTTTCATGCCACAAATGCCAAATCTTTGAAGGCAAAAGAAAGCTTCTCCCCTTACCCCTTAAGCCTATTTCAACCGAGAAGCCTTTCCAACAATGGGGTCTTGACTTCATTGGAGAAATCCATCCATCCTCTTCTGGCCAGCATAAGTGGATTCTAACAGCCACAGATTACTTTACCAAGTGGATTGAAGCCATCCCATGTAGGCAAGCCAATGACTCCACCATTATCCAATTCCTTGAAACCAACATTTTGTCCAGATTTGGCTGTCCTAAGAAGATCATTATAGATAACGTTGCTGCCTTCAAATCTAAGAAAATGATCAGTTTTTGCCACAAATTCCACATTGCCTTAGGCCACTCCACAGCCTATTACCCTCAAGGGAATGGCTTGGCCGAATCATCCAACAAAAGTCTGATTAACATCATTAAGAAAGTCTTGGAGGAGAACAAGAAGAACTGGCACAAAAAGCTTGTAAATGCCCTATGGGCAAACAGATTGTCAACCAAGAGGTCCATAAGAATGAGCCCATATGAGTTAGTCTATGGCATGGAGGCCAAGTTCCCCTCTTCTTTGGGGATCCCTGTTATCAAATTGCTGCAAGAAATGCAAGCAGAGCCAAATGATATCCAAAGAAGAATAAACCAAACCATCCATTTGCAGCAAACAAGAGAGAAAGTGTACAACAGAGCTCAGATTTTACAAGAGAAGCTCAAGAAAATGTTTGACAAAAGAACCAAGGCTGAAGACTTCTACATAGGCAACAAAGTCTTAAGATGGGATTCAAGAAGAGAGGACAAACGAAAGCATGGCAAGTTTGATTTCCTGTGGAAAGGCCCCTTTATTATTTCTGTTGTTCAAGGTAACAACACATATTTTCTGAAGAATTTGGATGGCATCACAGCTGAAGAAGGCCCTGCCAATGGCCGAATGCTAAACCACTATCATGATCCCATTTGGTGAAGGTAGCACAGTTCTGTATACTATCTGTACATTAATATTAGTATTTTCAGCACTTTTTCTTATAAACAGGCCAATAAGAGGGAACAACAAAGCAAATTTTGAAGGAAAGATCAAAGAAAGTTCTATTTCAGATCTCTGTTTTGAAATAACCCAAAGGGCAAGAAGCGGAGCTAGAATTTTTTTGCGATTCAGCTCAAAGGAATACTGCATATCAGCTTATGAGAATTCAGTCAAAGGCATTAACAAGAAGGAAATTTTCAGCTCACAGCAACAAGTGAAGATCAAGGCATTCTGACCTGTTGTTCTTGGCTTTTCATCCTGAAAAACCATCCCCAAGTGGAGCCATTGTTAGCCTCCTATTGCAATAGGTTTCATATTTCATGATTGACTGTTTTACATGCCAAAAATGTCATCTTTTCATGCTGCAAGATTCCATATTTCCAAGAAGTTCCATTTTGAAGAATCATACCATTTTTGAAAAGTGTTACAGATAAGGGAAAGCCAAACAGCTTAATCTTGGCTTCCCTAGGTTTAAATTACTTGTTTTAGAAAATAGAGAATGAATATCTGTCCAAACAGCTTAAACTTGGCAGATCAGTAGCTAGGTAGAGAAATAAAGGAGCCCAACTGCTTAATCTGGGCCCTTGGAAGATATAAGGGTACATGTAGATAGGAGGGAAGTCAAAAGAAAAGAAGATAAATCAGGGTCTGCAAGTCTAAGTGCACCCAAACCAAAAAGAAGAAAAAATGTTAGGTAAGTAGGCTGAGTAAGTAGTTTTTGAGGTTGCAGAATGAATAAGTGTGATCAATTTTGTATTTCAAAGTGTTATTTTACTTCAGATCACAAGTGCAAGGCAATTTTACCTTGGAGCAACTCAAGCGAGGCATGTCTAACTCCCCCTTCTTCTTATTCCCCAAATCACCCACTAACATCCCTATGAGGACCTTGGGATCTGCCCAACCAGTCCTGTTACCACTTCATTTTTGTAAAATACTAAGTGAAACTTTGACTTTCTTCAGTGAAAAGAAGCCACATTTCTTCTGTAAAAATCATTTCTCAACAGTTCATTCACTTCCTATGTTTTAAAAGTTTCAGTTCACAAACTTAGCCTCTCCCCTACACTTCACCTCACAAATTCATATTAATTTCTAACATTATTATGTAAATCCCTATCTATTTTCCCTTCTCCTTACTAAAAAGCACTAAATAGCTCCCCTATGTATATATCCCCTCCCTCTGGTTGAAAGATAACCTTGACTATGCTTGGGAATCGCAAAGTTTGCTTGAAACTTAACCAAAACCCTCAGCTTGCCTCTCATTAAACCCTTCTAAAAATGCATTAGGACTCATTCCTATGCATAAAATTCCTCTTTTGGTTATCGAACCCCTTTCGAGGCCTCAAGAACCCGTATTTCCCAAAGTTTTGACCCCCCCGCACATAAATATTAATTTAATATTCGGGCGGTCCCTCGTATATAAACCTGCCGCCAGCTCCGCACTCCGTCAGCCCTCCGATCCACCCACCCAGATCCAACGGCTCTCGGTGATTTCGGATCCACCCTGATGATCGACAGTTATTCTCCGATAGCCTGGCGGTTTTTCCGTCGTACAGAAGACAGGTGTCTGCCTTTTATTGCGTCGGAGCCCCTCTGACAATTACCGCTCTCGTACAAAAGGCAGTCCAATGAAACCACAAACCGCCTTCTGTCTCTCCGCCCCTGACATCATTGCCACGGCAGCACTACGTCACCCCCGCATCAACCCGCCACTGCGTCCTATGCCATGTCGTCACCCTGCCGTACTACCACGTCACCCTGCTGACGTCACCTTTCCACGTCACCGCCGTACCGAAACCCACTGCTGACATCATCACCGAAAAAAGGCGCGAAGGGCGAAATCGCAGCAAAGGATGCCCAGAATGAAAAACTGAGGCAATTTTTGATGCGCGATTAGCGCTTAGTCGCGCATCGCTAAGAAAAAATGATCAAAATGGAAAGCTGCCTGTGGCTAGGCTACCAGCAGGCCCGAAAATGCGCAGTTTGACAGGATTTCTTCATGAAGGTTCAGAAAAGGGGCGATTTGACAAATTCAAGAGTATCAGAGGAAAGACGAAGCCCAGATTAAATTAAAAGAGTATCAGTGAAGCGGCAAAGAGTATCAGATCGGCAATACCAAAGCAGGTGAACATTAAAGGCCCCTAAAGCAAAGTCAAAGAAAACGGTGAAGCCATTTAAGGCTCTCAGATCACAGTTAATGCACATCAAAGCCACTCGAGAGCAGGGGATCAAAGCCCAATGCATAGTTATGGCTAAATGAACAACACAGAGCCAAAAGGACACCATATTAACTCATTTTGATACCGCTGCCTCCAGTGCAGCTCGAAGATATTTTCCTGCATTAAATTCAGGACAAAATCAGGTTAAAGACCTAAAAACCACTCGAGAGCAGGGGATCAAAGCCCAATGCACATTTATGGCTAAATGAACAGCACAGAGCCAAAAGGACACCATATTAACTCATTTTGATACCGCTGCCTCCAGCGCAGCTCAAAGATATTTTCCTGCATTAAATTCAGGACAAAATTAGGTTAAAGAAGTTATTTCCCTCAGACCTGTTTAAGGTCTGCTGTAATAGATATTTTAGATATTTTCCCTATATAAACCACCCTAATTCATTGTTTAAAGGGTTGGTTGGTTGATATTCCTCATGCTGGACTTGCGCTGTATTTTTGAGAAGCTCTGTAATCAAAGACTGTTGGAATGTTTTGGATGAAGAACTGATTGTTGTGTTATTAATGGTTAAAGAGTGACTGTGGAATTCCTGTGCTACTACATGGCTCAATAAGTTTTTCTACCTCTGTTTACAGTTTTATTATGTTTATGCACAATTGTGTTACCATCTAAATAGCAAGAAAAAATAATAGCTTAAGTTTTGCTTGACTGCACCTTATGCTCAGTTCTTGTTATTTCTATATGTTTTCCTCAGAAATGGTTATGAATATGCATACTTAAATGATCATGTTTACCCTGTTTCTTTCATATATGACTATTTTTTTAGGAATTCTTTACTGCTCCTAGACAAACTTTCATCCACCTTCCCTCTATGTTAGCTAATGAAAGATTCTTAGTTGCCTTTCATTTCTGACCTTCATTCCATCTTTATTCCAGCCTGATATTGTTCTATGTGTAGCTATCCTACTCTATATTTCTCTTGTGATCAAGAAGACGCAACATCAAGCCCTAATCCATGACTCCATGCCCAATGGTTTGAACTTCTCACACTATGCATCCCAACTTTGCTTGAAAACATCTCCTTCCCACCAAAATCAAAACAAAAACCCTTGTACACCATAACTAGCCTAAAATCAACCCAAAACAAATTTAAATCATAAAGAGAGAGCCCTCTCTGACTGCAGGTAGGCTAGGACCTGCAGCCCAAAGATTGGTTTGTGGTTACCTCGGCCGTATCCCTTAAGGAGCCAAGGGACAACCTGATTGATAACAGTAACTAGTGTTGGTCTTCATAATTTAATGTAAAAAACAATCATTGATGTATTTATTATATTTTATTTTGGTAAAATCATGTTCTTCATGCTTATAGAGTAAAAAAGAGTCAAAAGAAAATTATTTAAGTCATGTCGCTTTTTGGACTTTTACAAGAAAAAGAAATTTAAAATTTTATTGAGTCTTAAGTCCACCAAAAGAACAAGTCTACTCTCCTTGGAACAAGTCATCTTGGACTTCCCACCTATTTGACCTCCTAGACAAATATATATAGAAGGTAGTTCAACCTATCCAGAGGATCAATCAAGTACACAACAAGCAACACTTCTGAACTAGCGAAAGAGAGAAATATTCCAAGTTAAAGGCAAGAATACATAAGGATAAATCTCGCACATGTGGAGAATAATTATGTGAAAGTGGTTGATACTTCTGAGACAATTACAGACCTGTTTTTAGCCTTCTTAGTTGTATATCCAAACTTCAAAAAATTTGATCAATTTGCAGTAGTTTTACTATCGTTGTCCTTGATTTTGGAGGTGACTTGGAGGAGGGTTCGACTGGGTGACTTGGTGGCAATTTGGTCTTGGATATCACATTTTGATATGATTCTATAAGAGGAGGATTTTTGGGTTTTCCCCCTTGTGGGATTTTTCTCTGAATTCGAGCCTAATTTTTGTGTCTCTTGTCTCTTTATTTTCCTGGAAGATTGAACATTTTGTATAATTGATTAATGAAGAATACATAACTAACAATAAAGAAGAAATATAAACATTCACATGTAATTATCAAGTAAGAGGAATCAAACCTTATCTACCCTATGTGTGGTTTCTCAACAGGTCTTTGGATGGGTCATGCTGATTTGACTAGAGGAGATAAATGAAACTCACCTGAGAAACCATAAGGGAATTTGGTTAGGTGATGTTGCTTTGGCCATGGGTGAATGGTCCAGGGAAAGATCCTCTCTTGAAAATCCATGAATGAATTTGGCTAGGTCATGTTGATTTGACCATAGGATATTGATACATTTACCTTAGGAGCCATAAAGGACTTCGGCCAGGCTATGTTGATTTGGCCAAGGGTAAATGGACCTGGATAGTCACATTTCCTACTCTAGGATAGAGTGATATATAGACGTGCATGTGAAGAGTCACATGGCCTACACCACGATGGAGTGATCTATAGACATGCATCGACATAACAAGCTCATGAAATTTTCTTATGGAGGATAAATTTCATCTAAGGGGAAAATTGTTGCAGCTAAGGAGAATACCTCCCTCACTAAGAAGGAGATTTTATTTTTGTGTAGCATTAGGAGGTATTCTCACATGACAAATAGGTCTCAAAATCAACCTAATAAAATTAAAATTAAAAATTATTTTTGGGGCACAAAGTCGGCCTAAGAAGATAAGTAATCCCGACTCATGAAAGGGTGTGTCCCTTGGGCTAAATTACCACCATTCAACTAGTATATATAGATGATGTGACATGTCATTTTTCTTCAACCACGAAAGTGATTTTATTCTTCATCATTCTAAGGCCTCTTGGACAGTTGAAGTGTGGAGAAAACAAGGACGATTTGATTGTTTTGAATGAGTTGTTTATCTCTCTATTTGACTGAGTTTTGTCAAAATTTATGAATCTAACAAATTAGAAATCCCTACTGCAATATATGGTTTACTATCTCCTACTTGTTCTTTACATTAACAATTTATTTAATAATATAAACATTGATGTAAACACAATTGTAGCCTTCACAAATATAAAGATCAACAACTGAAATAAACTGATACAACACAAGGGACACCGTTATTTTTGGACAATCGACCTCGAAAAAACCTAATACAGGAAAACCGGTGCAGCATATAGAGGGTTTGTATTATTAAGAATATTTTTGAATACAACTAGGGTGCTAGAATGGATCACCCAATAGAGAATGTCCTCGGAAGTAGTACCTCTCTCCAGAGACAGATATTCCATCAAATCAGCAACCAATGATCAACCCCATAGTGACTCTGGTTGTTCCTTGTGCTGGAGAACGAAATCTGCTCCAAGAACTGCTTTGGAACTGCGTCACCCTCTCCTAGCTCAAGATCTGCTGATCAACTCCCAGTCTGCCCCACAGAATCTCCCAGTGCTGCCTCTAAATCCCTCTTCGACTTCTGCATCAGTCTCTATGGCCCTTTGCGCTAGCCTCCTTAGCCTCTACGTCAACCCTCCTAGGATCTACGTTGCCTCTTCCGACACTTTTCTACCTCTATGATATGTATTCTTCAGAATTATATAGAAATTCCTTGTTGAACTGTCCCTCAGTGCAACTGATCACTCACTCGATTTTCTCAGCAAACCTCACCCTAAAAAATTGAATTCTTGATCTCTCTTGGTGTGTCTCCAACCGACCCTCAAGCCTTCTCTTATACTTTTCCTGTTGACAATTCAATGGCTGAGATTAGGTCCCTAATTAATGGCTAAGATTAGAACTGGCTTGATCCTCGTCACTTAGAACTTTATCACTCATATTATATTAATACACATTAATATTTTAATTTTCCTAAGTTTAGACTTAGGAACCCATTAAAAATATTAATTATTTTAATATCTCTTCATCCAGGTGGAATTTCTCCAAATGATTTATGGGTCTTGTGGATCTCATGTGCCTTAGCCTCTTCACCAAATTTCATGGCTAGAGCACATCTGATTCTACCCAAATCATCACTCCCTCTTAGCGATGAATGTGCTCTAGCAATGCTTCACCATAGAAGCATCACACTGATCCTCCACATTGGTCCTCTGTGCTAATGCTTGGCCTGCTACCCCACATCTCCTGCACTGTTGCTTCCTATATTTTTGCCCATGACACTGCCATTGCCATTGCTACATCTGTACTGTAGCTCCCTCTCAACATGATGCATCATGTTTCCCATAGCACTACCACTGCTAATTGTTGCATTGCAACTCAGTTACAAAGAAATAAGTAACTAACTTCACCCAAACATTGACATCCTGGTCAGTCTAGAAGCCTCGTGATGCTAAATCTACCTCTACTGCTATCATGTGTTCCCTCTACTGCCACTGCGTTATTGCAACCTCTTATGTGCCTCTTGCACTGCTGCAACCTCCACTGCACTACTACAGACTTCTACACTCTAGCACTGCCTTGCTGCTCCATCACACCTTGCTCCTCCCGACACCTGTCATCATGCTACTACCGTTAAGGGCTCCTGTAACCGTATGTGATCCTACAAGAGTTTGGGCTCCTCAAATATCTTGCCCCTCATGTTGTCCTCTCGACTACAACTCTATGTCTCCCCACCTGTTCTCTAGAGGTGCATGAGCACTCATGGCACAATCCTTATCAGTCTCAACATCCTTCTCCGCCTTTGCTAGAGTCGGAAGGTTCCCCCTTTCCTTCCTTCCTGGGGCACTGAGATGCATAATGTCCCAGCTCCCCACAGTTGAAACACTTGATCTTGGAGATTTCTTTCTTCTTCCTCTTCTGAACTCCCTGTTGTCCCACAAATGCTAGAGCTGCATCCTCCTCCTCTTTCTTGACTCGAACTCCCTTACCACTACACCCCGCCTTGGTCAACCTCTTGATCTCTTCCTATTGAAGAGCTTCCCACATCTCCTCCCAACTGGAGAGAGTCGCTCTACCCAAAATTCTTTGGACAAACATCTCCCAGTCATCAAAGACTGCATTCAGAGAAGTCCTAACCATAAACTCTCGATCTGATGTAGACCCCACGGAAGTAAGACGGTTGCGAATTCTTTGCAATCTAAGAAGGAACTTATCTATATCCTCTCCTTTTTGCATCTGATATGACCTCAACTGATTTTCTAATAACATCTTCCGCTGCACGAAAGAGCCCTGGTATAAGGTGGTCAGCGTCTGCCACATCTCCCTTGTTGTGTTCTTCTCAGCAATATGTGGTATGAAATGATCTTTGACCCCATCTAGGATCATGCATTTCACCTTTGCCTTCGCCTGGGCCTCCTCATACTTCTCATTTGCATTAGGGTCAACTGGGATAAGAATTATTTTCAAGGCATAGTCCTCGATGCAATGTTTATCCAGGATTGCCAGGGTCATGTCCTTCTAGATGAAAAAATTGGAAGCCCCGTCCAATCTGTCATGATCCCTCAATCCGTTCACTGCCATCTCTGATGTACAAAATGACTAATTAGTTACTAAAAAAAACTAAAATTTGCATATAAATGACCATTTTTCAGGCGGTGACCAATAGTAGCTAATTTACAATATCTTATAATGCAACCAACTTTTAGTCATTTTTAGCTTAGTTATTAATTGGTTACCTCAATTTTACCATCTAGTAGTATATTTAGTCATTAATTTTTTATTGGTTTAGTCATTAATTGTCGCAATTAATGACCAAATATACAACAAAATATATTACTATATGAATCCTCGAGAAAACCAATTAATGACTAAAGAAATATGACCAGGTCGTGTTATAAAACACTATAAATTAGCTACTAATAGTCATATATATATGCAAATTTTAGTCATCATTTAAAACCAATTAATGACCAAAGAAATATGACTAAATTTTAGTCGTGTTATAAGATACTATAAATTAGCTACTAATAGTTGTATATATGCAAAATTTAGTCATCATTTTAATAAAAAAAATTATCATTTGCAGTAGTCATTTATCTTTTTTTAGTATTTTCATATTCATTATATAAACGACTGATTTAGTAGTTTCTATTCATTTAATTTAATTTCATTCATAATCATTATAAATGACTAATTTAGTCATATATTCATTTTATTCGTGTTCATCATTAATTAATATAAACTACTAATTTAGTAGTTTTAGATTGATTTTATGTGTTTATTATTAATCAACATAAATTAATTAGTATGATTTTACGACTAAATTTTAAAAAAATGTCATACAATGTTCATGTTTATCTAATATGATAATACAAAGTTACATATGTTAATTACAAGACTAAATAATATAAAGTGCAAATAAAAATAATTTCAACCATATAAATTTTATTATATAAAATATCAAGTATTACAATATGAGTTTCAAACTTAATATCACTTGGACTACAATTTACACATGAAATATTCTTTTATCATTTCAAAACATTATCACTTTGTTGCCAAAGCATTGCAAGTGAATTCATCAACTTTGAAGGTCTGACCATCAGTCTCTATGAGTGTGTCTTATGCAAGATATTGGCTCTTATAAGGGTATCACTAGACAGATTCTCTTCTCTCTCTCATTTTTCATTTGTCGCTCCAATGTTATTGTTCTCTTCTTTCTTCAATTACTACTTCTTACCATCAATATTGGGTTCCTGTCCTGAAAATGAAAGAAGATACAATGCAGAGTATAAGACATGAAAGACGATGAATACTTGAATATAAAATAAAGTAGACTATAAAATATTTATACGACATATACCTCAACATTCGATAGTGGCCACTATCTGCTAGATGACTTGTATAAACAAAGCAAATAAAACGTCACCATAGAAAATAACACCTTAAGAACTTAGTATTCAACCTTCAACAAAACCTTAGGCACAAACATATCATTTAAGTTACATGTTTAAAATATCAGATAATAGATAACTTGTGAAAACAAACGGAAAAAAAATAAAGTATGAGTGTAAAAAATAACCTTATTGCTTGTTCTAAAAGAGTCATGTTCCTTAAATTTGGATATTCTTTTGCCCACAATAAAAGTTCCTCGCTATTATGACTTATGTTTTAAGGATCATGAGATTGATCCAACATCATATTGGATTGTGGAAACAAAATGATTCAACTTTCCAAGATGAGTACCTCACTTGGTTGAATGAAGATGTTAACTGTGAGTAGTGTCAAAACCTTAGGGAAGCATAACACTAAGGCCTAAGAAAATATATCACCACTTGTCCATTGAAAGAAAAAATTTCAAACCCACAATGGCCTCTAAGAGTACATTTCGTTGGATGTATATCACACTCTAAGAGATGATTGTCTAATATAATGAGAAGTGTACATATATTGTCACAATGCCTCTCAAAGTCAAACCCTATAGTTTTTTCCTATAATATTAATCATATTATACTATTTAATTATAAATTATGACCATCAAATAATTATTAGTTTGAATAATTAATCTGAAATTGTGTTTTTAGTATTTATGTATACATGAAAATATACGGGAAAAAAAAGGGTACTTTTTGTGACTAGTTAATTTCGAGTGAATCTAAATACACAAGAAATTAGGTGCCTCAATGTTTCTCTAGCAGTTATCCACTCATTGTACCAATTGCTTCCATGTCCTCTACTGTTTTTGGTGAATTCCTCTTTGATGATGTCCAATGCCAATGCAATGGACATTTATCCTCGATGTTTTTCTGAGCCAAAGGGAAGCTCCACAAGTAACAACCAAAAAGTAACCTCAAATATATTATTGGGGGGCCAAAATGCAGTAATTATATGATAAGATAAGAAACATTTCACGTTAATCATATTCCCTTTAATATTGATTAATATATAATTCTTTGCATGATCATGTAATACTAAAGTGTCAAGAAGGGACATTTAAAGTTAGTCATTCATCAATATCGCCTTTGAGAGTGCTTAGTAGTTAATACTTCCTATTACACACACAGTAGATCACCAAATTCATGGATAGCAATATAAATACAACAAAAATGAAATTAAAAGAAATGATAGGAAGTCATATGTGACTAATCTTGAGTCAAGAAAATACCAAACCCTTCACTTTAAAAAGGCATTCTTAGGCAATAAAATAGAAAATCCTTCCATTGCATCATTTTCACCTTTTCTTTAATTTCTTTAATTGAGAACATAACTTTCAAAAGAAAAAAATTCATTGAAAAAGATCTCAAAATCCTAACAAATGCTTAAGTGATTGTCGTATCAATTAAATAGAAAGGCAATCATTCGATATGCTTTTAACTTGCGGAATATATTGAAGAATATGAAGCTTTCTCATCCCTTGCTCCTAATCAAATTGTAATCTGTGGGTTCCAATCAAGTAATCAATTTCCCTCCAAGATAGTTAAGAGATCACTTTGGAGAAGGACTTCTAGAAGCATTGGGATAGTAGAAATGGAATTAACTAGGAGGAAAATGAAGCACTTTAGTGGGTGCTCCAAAATATTTGAATGCAACTGAAAATGATTTTATACTCCCTCCACACATTTTAAAACAAAAACCATTCAGCTGCATCTCATTTATTTTCCACCTTTCTGTAATATGTAATTCTTTGAGCAAGAATAGAGCATTCATAAATATTTTCATGAAAGAGGACTCTTCATAATCCTAATAATTTGGGCTCTAACAAATAAAAAATTTCATGTAGTGAATAAATCTTACGTGGTAGATTTCAGTGACTAAAATGACAACTTTATTCTTAATCTCATTACAACAAAAATAAATTCAACCTTAACTAGTTGGGATCTAACAAATCAAGAATTCCATGTAGTAAAGTAAACTTACATGGTAGATCCCAATTATTTAGAATGACAACTTTATTCTTGATCTTATTACAACATAGATAAATTCAAGAGTACATACATATTCCTTATCTGAGACAAATTTTGAACACATTTCGAGATTTCATAGAAATATAATGATATGATTTACGTGTAGGACATGAGAAAGCTATCTACATCTAGCACCCATCACTGGACAATAGTGTTATTAAGACACCATCTTATGGCATTAGAATCATGTAGATAGATAGTGTTATAGAGATACCTTGCAACACCTATTCAACACTATCTTCAAGCTTCAAATTCATTAATTGATTTACTTTAGTAGCAAATTTTAGTGGGATTTCATTAAATACAACTCGACAAAAACCATTTATGATAGTTGTCGTTGCCTTCTCTAGATTTACCCCCCTCTAGAAATAAAATCACTGATATTCCCCAATTTTTGAGGTACTTGCTTCATGTTCAACATGGGCTATTAGGTTCTTCACGTGGAAAAGGTTGATAATATTAGATGTATAATGGAAACAAGCATGCAATTCGAGATTGCTCCTAAAGTCTCTTGAGTGAATTATAAAACACCATGTACTTAAATATTGATATATGGTAGTAACAAAAACCTACCCAAGATCCCATTTAAGAATTCAAAATGTTTGAAATAGGAGATGTCTAAAAAAATATCAACTATTTAATTGAATAATCACACTAAAATAGACAACTCTTTAAAATGTTGAAAAGTGTGAAAAAAATGGAGTTGTAATATTATAGTTATGTCAGGGTAGATATAGCTATGTAAAATATAACTTCTATCTGAAACACGTAAATGTAACTTCTACAGCTAGATGAAAAGTAACTTCTATATAACATTTTAAATATCCTTTTTCAGTCATTTAAGAGACTAACATTTTTTTATCTTCAATTAATAACTTAATACTCCACAAAAAATTAGCATTGAATTGGTTCTTCACCAACCAAGGGAAAATTTTAAAATGGTGTGAAAATGCTTACTCATTCCCTTTCCATATTTCTGATATTTTATTTGTGTGCGTATTTAAGCTAGTGTGATGTAACTTCTACATATTTGACAATTTAAATGTAAAAAATTACCCGGATTGAAGTTATACAATTAACATATGCACAAATACAATATGCATGAGTTATAAGTAATATGACATTTACATGTTATATCAAGACAAAACATAGA
This sequence comes from Pinus tabuliformis, assembly GCA_031772625.1. Taxonomy (NCBI): domain Eukaryota; kingdom Viridiplantae; phylum Streptophyta; class Pinopsida; order Pinales; family Pinaceae; genus Pinus; species Pinus tabuliformis. The sequence continues at coordinate 738,325,580 of CM062808.1, forward strand.
TACCAATCAAACGGGAACTATTACCTCGAAACAAGTACTCGAGCGCAAAAATTCCAAAAAAACATGAAAAAACAATCCAAAAATAAAAAATGTTGATTCTGCATCACCATTTTTTTCAAGAGTAAATTTTCAATATTTTTTAAAAATAATAGTAAAAAACAAAAAAGTCATTTTGTTTGGTGCAAAAAACACCTTGAAATCGAAAAGCGTTGATGCCAAAATAAGGTTTTTTTTTTTTTGTTTTTTTTTTTTTTACAGGTTACATTTTCAACATTTTTTAATAATGACGTTAAAAATAAAATATTGTGGCCTTGAAAAACTTTAAATTTCCAATGATTTTCAAGCATGACATTAACAATAAAATATTACGTCTTTAAAAAACCTTAAAATTCTAACAACTTTTAAGTATGACATTAAATTTAAAGTATCACTTCTTTGAAAAATCTTAAAATTCCAACAATTTTCAAGCATGGTGCTAAAAAAAAATATTTATAATTGTTTTCAACCATAACATTAAAGACAAAATATCACTACTTAGAAAAACTTTAAAATCTTGACAATTTTCGAACAATGGAATTAAAACAAAAGATTATGACTACAAAACAATCTTAAATTTTCAAAATATTTCAAACATGACATTATGGAAAAAAAATTATGACTAAAAAAACTTTAAAAATGAACACCTGAATGAAAGATTTATTATACCAAGAGTAATTTCTTTTAAATGCTAAATGTATAGCGATTTTGAAATCTTAACCTAAGACAACTTGATACATTGCAAAAAAAAAATCAACTATTAAATTGACATACATTGTAGGTGAGCTCAACCCATTGTAATGAAAACTTAAAAACCAACCATGAAATTAACACATTGTGGGGTAGACTCGATTTATTATAAAGAAAAAATTAAAATCAACTATCAAATTGCATATAATGGGATCGGGTTGCTAGACAAACATCGACACAGACCCTACAAAAAATTAGAGAGAGAGAGAAATATATATATATATATATATATATATATATATATATATATGAAAGATACATAAGAAAACAAAAACTCAAATATTTGGAAAAAAAATAAAAATAAAAATAAAATACAAAAGAAAACATAAATTCAAATATTGAAAAAAAAATAATAATAATAATAACAACAAGTATTAAAACATAAAAAATCAATATAAAAAATATATAGAAATGCAAAAATTCAAATATTGAAAAAATAATAATAATAATAAAACATGACAAAAAATACAAATATAAAAAATATATAGTAATGATATTAAAAAAAAAACTATAAAATGTATAAAAAATTAACCACGCTATGTAAAAAAAAACAAGTAAAAAAAAAAATCCCCAGCCACCCATGCCCAACCAGCGAACAAGAAAAGCCATAGAAATGTAAAAATAAAAAAATCAGAATTAACTTGTTAAAACATATATATAAAATTAAAAATAAAAAATCAAAACATCATTTAAAAAATTAAATCATTACCCAAAAAATTAAATTATTTTTTTAATTATATTAAAAAAATAATAATTATTTAAACTTAAAAATTAAAAAAAAAAACGATAAACAAAATTTTTAAAATTAATAAATAATTAAAAACAATTTTTTTTTTTTTTATCATATATGTCATTAAGTGTTGGGTTTCGACTCGCTAAAATATGAGACTTTTTTATATATTTAATTGTTTGCAATCTATCACATATCAATTACATTATTTACGGAGTTTGGATACGTACAAAAAAAAATGTAAAAAACATTAGGAAACACTCTGTAGAAACAATGACCAACCACCATCCTTCAGACAATTAGCAAATTTAAACTAAAAGCATTTACCAAAAGCATCGTATAATTCTCATTCTATCTCGAACCACTATGTATTTGCGCAGGAAAAAAACCAGTTAAATAAAAAAAAAAAACCAGTTAAATAAAAAACGGTGGATAAATTTGGAGACCTTCCAAGTTAAGTGATATCAATGTGACAGCATCTTCGGCCTTTTGTGTGATATCAATTTGACAACATCTTCAGCCTTTTGCTTTCAACGGACTGCTTTATAATCGAGTTTTCAAGGAGTTGAAAGAAGATGAAGAAGTAACCACGGCTCCATTACATACAAATGATTTAATTGCACTGAGCATGCCACCAAATTCTCTCATTCTGATAAATGAACCAATTTCCACGTAGATTCGTTACAGAGAAGCAGCCATCAGAGATTTGTAAGTCATAGGTGCCCAAACACGTGATCAGCAATTCCCACATTGGCCCACAAATACGCAGCAAAGCATTTCCCTTCCCATAACAAATCTGAAAAGCGTTTCAAGAAATCAAACAAAAACTACCCATATGGGGGAGATTCATAGCATAAGAAAACGATCAGAAAGGACAAACTCCTCTTCCTCGTAATCGCTATCATTGCACAATCATCCTCTTCAGCTGTCCATCTGCTCAAAATCTCATTCGCCCGGCCAGGCCCCAGCCAATGGCCAAGAGGCCGGCCTCTTGGCCGCTGGCTGGCCAAGGGTGGGGCGGGGAAAGAGGTGATCGGGTCGGGGGTGAACGGGTCGCCTCTTGGCCGCTGGCTGGGCCCGGGTGGAGAGGGGAAAGAGGTGATCGGGGTCGGAGGGAGAAAGGGCGAGCGGAGAGGGGAGGCGGGAGGGAGCGGACGACGGAGGTGGTGGGTTAATTGTCTTTTATTTTCATTTTTTTAATTTTTTAAATTTAATTTATTTTTTAATTTGTGTTGAATTTTTTTTAATTTGTGTTGAATTTTTTTTAATATGTTTTGAAATTTATTTATTTATTTAAATTTTGTTTTTTAATGTGTATAATTTAATTGGTTTCTCAATTGTTTTTTTTCCTAAAATGTTATTTATTTATTTTTATAATTTTAATTTTAAAAAATAATTTTTAAATTTTTATTTTATTTTATCTTTTATTTTTAATTTGGTTTATTTAACAAAATCTCATTCGCCCGGCCAGGCCCCCAGCCAATGGCCAAGAGGCCGGCCTCTTGGCCGCTCGCTGGCCAAGGGTGGGGAGGAGAAAGAGGTGATCAGGTCGGGGGTGAACGGGGTCGCCTCTTGGCCGCTGGCTGGGCCCGGGTGGAGAGGGGAAAGAGGTGATCGGGGTCGGAGGGAGAAAGGGCGAGCAGAGAGGGGAGGCGGGGGGAGCGGACAACGGAGGTGGTGGGTTAATTGTCTTCTATTTTCATTTTTTTTAATTTTTTAAATTTAATTTATTTTTTAATTTGTGTTGAATTTTTTTTAATTTGTGTTGAATTTTTTTTTAATTTGTTTTGAATTTTTTTTAATATGTTTTGAAATTTATTTATTTATTTAAATTTTGTTTTTTAATGTGTATAATTTAATTGGTTTCTTAATTGTTTTTTTTATCTAAAATGTTATTTATTTATTTTTATAATTTTGATTTTAAAAAATAATTTTTAAATTTTTATTTTATTTTATCTTTTATTTTTAATTTGGTTTATTTAAATTATTTAATTTAAATATTTCTTTATTTTTTATTTTAAATTTTTTTTCTTAATTTTTTTATTTTAATTTTATTCTAATTATTTTTAAGTTTTTCTTTTCCAATGAGTTTTTTTTTTTTTTTTAACTTAAAAAAGTTTTTAAATTTTTTTCGGTTAAATTTATTTTTCTTTAAATTACATATATTTTTTAAAAATTTCATTTATTTATTTATTTATTGTTTTTTTTCAATTTTTTATTTTTAGGAATTAATTTTGGGTTTTTTTTACATTTTTATAGGTTTTTTGTTTTCTTTTTTCTATACTTTTTTGTATTTTATTTTTTTATCATGTTTTTATATTTTATGTTTTTTATTTTTATTATGTTTTTTTTTTAATTTTTATATATATTTTTATATTTTATTACTAACATGTTTTTATTATTTTTATTTTTGTCATGTTTTATGTTTTATGTTTTTTTTAACATTTTTATAGGTTTTTTGTTTTTTGTTTTTTTTTTTGGTATTTGATTTTTTTTGTCATGTTTTTTAATTTTTATTTTTATGTTTTATTTCTAACATGAAAATCACCAACATTTAAAAAAAAAAATATCCCACTTAATTCAGTTGGAAATTTAAAGTGTAAAAATTAAGCCCTTTAAACAAAAAGGGTTGATGTTCATTAGCACTTTTCAAAATCAAGATGAAAATCACTAATAAAAAAAAATGTTCACACTTGATACATAAAAAAAATTTAAGGTGTAAAAAATAAGCCCTCTAAAAAAATGTGTTGACGCTGCATCAACACTTTTCAAAATAAGATGAAAATCACTAACATTTAAAAAAACTGTTCATACTTGATAAATAAAAAAATTTAAAGTGGCAAAAATATGCTCCAAAAAAAATGTGTATTCTAAATCACCCTTTTTTAAAATCGAGTGATTTTTTTGCTACCTCAAAAAAAATGGGTACTAGGTCATTTTTTCGTTTGATCGGTAACTATGTTACAAACTTTTTCTCATCTCATTAACTCTTATCTTATAGTTGGTGACGGATATAGCCTTTAAAATTATGAGCCACCCTTGTCATATCTTATATTTAATGATGGATATAGATTTTAAAAACATCAACCTTGTTTGTTATTTTATGCACGGTCAATTAAAATGGAAGTGCTCATAATTTTATTCAATATTATCCTATACAAATGAAAATAAAATGATGTGGGGGTGGTGTTTCTACTGATTTTCAAACTTGTTTTAATTACCTAAATTTAGTATATTTAAAATAAACAAGAGTGGTGTTTCTAGTGATTTTCAAACTTGTTTTAATTACCTAAATTTAGTCTATTTAAAGTAAATAGTTGCAATGACCATCTTATCTTCAAGTCAGTAACTTTTCTTAAGGGCATCTTCATGACATCCACTGTCTCTGAAAATTATGAAACATTAGTAGTATCTTACACTAAATAGACAACGTTGGCATAGAATATTTTATTGTGTTTTTTACTTTGTGTCACAAATTTATTGATATTTTATGATTCTTGGTTTCGATTTCCATGCTAAGACTAGATTCATCATGCATGCTAGGATTTTTAGTTGTGCACACATCACATTGCTCAATTCTAATTCTATAAAAAATAAAGAGTATACATAATTACATGTAGTGACATGTGGGTTTCTATTTTACTCAGTGATATGCTTGATTTTTTAACCCATTCCAATCCTACCACAATGAAATTAAGAGAGACAAGGACACAAGAAGGACTATCCATAAATGAAATTAGAGATTTTAGAATGACTCAATTGTACCTTAATGTAACGATAAGTATTTGCAGCTTCCTAGTCACCGATGAGCATCAAATCACACTGTGAAAAATTCCTTGCATTATGAGAATTTGGTTGCACCTGCACTAATCCTCTGTAGTAGTTCCTTGACTTGCCTATAGATATAATTTTAGAAACAATCCTACTCCTGCAATTCTTCCCTATATGGATCATCTTTGTCCCCCCCTATTGATAGTTATTTTTCAAGGCAACAGAATAGAACTCTCCAATTGCATCATTGCCTTTCAAAACAATGCTTGAGTATTTCCAAGTGATTGTTGAACCAGTCTCTACTCAGGTCCATGAAATCCTTGATTTGTCTCCATCGCACAAACCTCTTTTCGTAATAAAATTATAAATCCCACGTCTGCATTCCTCGTCCCCGACATACCAATTATTTACAGTGGAATACTTTATCATTGCTCCCTCAGTGCAATAGAGATCCACTACTATGGCATGGAGATTATTGGTGTCATAAAATGGTGCAGTGCATCCTTCAATATATGTCATAGGACTCCTCTCATCTACAACAATAAGAGTCCTCTCAAATTGCCTAGTCTCCATCTCATTCATCCTGAAATAAGTGGATATTTCCATGGATGACAAAGTGTGCTTGGGGATTTAATAGAAGGAGCTATCACTAAAAAAAATACAATGCAGCATAATAGTTATCAGCAAGAGGAACAACCCTGTCAAGCTACTTCCTAACTAGATAAAGATACTCTCGAATTATCTCTTATAATGAACAATAGATAACCTCAACTGCCTATAGAGTCTACCTATGCATGGTAGCAATGAAAACACTATCAAAAACAATATCGACAACAACGTTGGTCAATCTATTCTTCTAGTCAAGGGCATGCTCAACTTTTGAAAAGTATCAAGCAGGTCAGGGTCCACCTCATCCAGGCTCCTCTTCTTCTTCTACTCTCTCTGTTTAGATTCAGAATAATACTAAAGGTATTGGAAATTCATGGGTGGGTAAAAGTTATCAGACCATTTGGGTTCTTCCATTTTTAATCATTGTCTGTAAGCATTGAATCTAAATTGCAAAAGTCATTCAGGTTCCATCTTTTTAGCTGAAATTAATGTAATCTTTGGAGAGTTGTAATGTTTAATGGATCTAAGTATATTCTATTTAAAATATAGTAACATGGTTTAAAACTGTAGGCATTGAGATTAGAATCTAAGGATGAAACAGAAAATATTTTATATTCATGATTATAAGAAATTTTAATTTCATGTAACAGAGTTTGAGGAAGGTCTAGCATTTACATCCTACGAGAAAATTTGCTTGCATCACTCGAGCCCTTTGAATTTGGGCATGGTAGATTCCATTACACAAACAATCAACCACTAAAAAAATGTGAAAAGAAAAAATTAAATTCCATGCATTCTGACCCTAGAAAAGTTAGGGAGGAGCAAACTAATATGTACAATAAGGACATGAAAAATGCTTACTTGTCCATTGCCTTTTGATGAATTGTTGGCCGCAATCAAGATCTACATTATCATAATCATTAAACCCTTTGTACAATAAGGACATGCAAAATGCTTACTTGTGCATTGTCTTTTGATGAATTGTTGGTCGCAATCAAGATCTGCATTATCATAATCATTAAACCCTCAACTCTAGATAAAATTTATGCTTTGATCATATAAACCCTCGAAATTGTTTACCCATAAGAACAAAAATCATCTTTAGTAAAAAGGAAGAACTCTCCAGAGTCCAAATTCATACCCATGTACAAATTACCAAAATCTCCATGCCCAATGACCTTGCCCTTCCTCCATCTAATCGTTGATGCTCTCCTAAGGTGTTTCCCATGCAAACTCCATCTGGGGTTCGAATCCCATGAAATCCATAGATCACATTGATGGTCTTCCTTCTTTTGACATTTCCACGCAGATATAGACAAGGTAGAGAAAAATGCAGTGCTACAATGTGATGTTGTAATCTGTGAATATTTTATTTGAACCCAACACTAAACTGGAAATGAAAAAGAAAAGAAATATTTATAATATAAAATAAAATATATAAATTGCAATTGGGTTAAATGATTTATTTTTAATAAGAATTTGTTATTTTTTGTGTAAGATGCTAAATTAAAAAGAAGAAGGAGAAGTTAAAAATGATATTGGGATGATTGTAAACATTTAAATATGACCTCAATTAAGAATAAAAAGTTAAATTAATAAAAATAATAAAATTCAATTTGTTATATTTTGATTTTGTTATTAACTTGGGAATAGGCTTTGTTACAATACCATGGTTTACCAATACTACAAGTCCAAAAACCATAACTTATTTTACAACCAAAATATTTTATAACAATATGACAAGATTCTTAATTGTGGATATTCCCCCCACATTACGTAGATATTATTAACTTGTAAAAAATAGCCTTTGCTACAATACCATGGGTCAATACTATGGATTATCAATACCACATGCCCAAAAAACATAAATTATTTCACAATCAAAATTTTTTATAACAATATGACAAGATTGTTAACCATGGATATTCACCCTCACTTTACCATAGATATTAACTTGTATATCGGCTTTCTTATTGGGCAAATACCATGGCTTATCAATACCACATGCCAAAAAACCATAACTTATTTCATAGTAAAAATATTTTATTTTAATTTAATTTTACAACATTTTTTTAATTGAATCTAAAAGGGAAAATGTTACAATTTGAGATATATCTAAACCCTCTATCCTCACGACTACTAAAAATATTCCCATAGAAATTAAATTAAGGTTTTAATAAAATTAAGCTAAGATGGATCTATGCCAGTTATATATATATATATATATATATATATATATATAAAGAACTGACATAGATCCATCTTAGCTAAGGATCGAAGGGATGAGAGCAAGAAAATTGAATAATTATAATAGATTAAATATAGTGCATGATTTTTTAAAGTTTTTCATTATTTTATTTTCTTTGACATGATTGATCCAAAATATAGGTTTAATATTTTACAACCAATTAAGTTTTTTTAATTTAGATAATTTCTTAAACACAATACAATGTGATCAAATTTAAGAGAGAGTTGTGGAGGGGGCGGAGAGAGGGAGGGAGATAGTGAAAAAGTTGGAGGACAAAGAGAGAGATAAAGAGAAGAGTGGTGGGGGGGGGAGAGAGTAAGGTGGGAGAGAGGGAGCGAGAGGAAGGAAGAGAGACGAGAGAGAGAGAGAGAGAGATGGAGATGGAGTGGGAGAGAGAAGAAGGAAAGAACAAAGACATAGAGAGATAGAGGTGGAGAGAGAGAGGAGTGAGAAGGGAGAGATGGAGAGAGAGTGAAGGAGAGAGGAGAGGAGGGAAGAGAAAGAAGAGGAGAGGATAGAGATAGGAAGAGAAGGGGAAGGGAGAGAGATGGAAACATAGAGATGGAGAAGGACAAGGTGGGGGGAGATAGTGATAGAGTTGGATGGAAGAGAGAGAGAGAGAGGGAGAGTGATTTGTGGGGGGAGAGATAGAGGGAGGTGGGAGATAAGGGATAGAGAGGAAGGAAGATAGAGATGAGGAGAGAGAGGTGGAATTGGAGGGGGTAGGAGAGGGAAGGAACAAGAAAAACATAGAGGGAGAAAGGTGGAGAGAGAGAGGGGGTGACAAGGGACTCATGGAGAGAGAGTGATGGAGAGAGGAGAGTGGGAGGGAATAGAGAGAAGGATATAGATAGAGAAGGAGATAAGGGGAAGAGAGAGATAGATAGAGAAGGGGAAGAGAGGGAGAGTGTGTGTGTGTGTGTGTTTGGGGGGTGAGATAGAGAGAGGGAATAACAAAGAGACAAAAATACAAATATAGATATATATAGTATTATATAACCAACCTAGATCCATATTAACCTATTAACGGTGTTGGACCCACCAACATGTCAGGGGATCTCCTCAGTAAGAAGTCCCAACTAGACCTCAGACTGTTTGGTGTAGGAGTCCTAGCAGTGGGTCATACGGTATCGCCTTGACCACGATTGCACGTAAAGGCAAGTAAGGTGTCCCTGTTTGTAGCAAGGGTGTGACATGCGCAGCAAGCCAGGGAAGGTGCATGAATGGTTCTAACACATAGAAGGTGGAATGAGTGCACCCCTTGGAAACCTATGTAAACATGCAGCTTAGAAGGGAACACACGAGAAAAGATGCATCACAAGATGGAAGGAAGGTGAACCAACAATCCAAAGTGATGGATAAACCAACAACACATTTTAGTAATATTCATACATGCATATACAGAAAGAGTCAATACATACATGTGTAAGCAAGCATATACATATATCATTACAGTAAACAAGTTAACTGAAATACAATAACAACATATGCATGAAACGTGATGGCTTTGTTATATTAAGAAGTGAAAGTTCCAATCATACAGCACAACCATGACCAACCACTAGTCCCGATAACGGAACGTTACAGTCACTATCGCCTGCTCCTCCAAAGAGATGTATTAGCTCTGCACTGTGGAGAAGCTAAGCCTCGTTACAATACTCTCCAATCTTTCTCTAAGATACTCCTATCGAAAGCTTGGCTAGCCAAAAGCCTCTACAATAAGTTATGAGTTACTATATATAGCAAAAGGGTGGGGTGACCCTTGACATTCCCCTTTGTGACTTTTCACCTACCCTCATGACTCTTCAACTACTCTATGATTGTTACATTCAACTATTGACACTTGAACTTCTAGTTGACAAGATGTTAAATACAATTTTCCCATGTACCCATGTGAGAAAAAATAGGCTTGAGCAAGCCATGCAAGACATCATCATGACTCGAACAGTTGTGGGAAGACCAACTCTTCGACATCCTCATGATGGTCGACGGTGGCGAACTGATTCCAAGCTTGGTATTCCGCGATGGTGTCGTGTACTCTATGGTGACATCTTTCTGGAAACGAACTCTTGCCTTTGTTGCATCTGGGTACACTGCTTTGGATCCTATGTCCAGCTTGTTTGATAACATGCAGATCATTGTCTTGAGTGTGGTCAGACCAGCGACAAACTGATGCATGGTGTCTGCACTGATTTCCAAGTCTGCGCTGGTGGCTATGTGCATCACCTCATCAAAGTACGATTCTAGCTCCAGTCGGACTTGTCCCTTTGTCTTTGCCTTGGTGAGTGTCCCAAAAGATGGGATCGCATGTGCCCACACAACAACATCCATGCTTCTGAACACCCATGCATGGGAAACCTACAAACTAGTGATGAGCTGTGGGAGTTCTTAATATTTTTGGATCTAATTCCAGATGTGTGCCTTCAACTCAACCGCTCTAGGCTTCATCATCTTGGGCAAGTGTAATGGGGCTCCCTTGTATCTCATTTTCCATGTTTTCATGTGGTCGACAGCAGTATGAAATTTTGAAAAGATACATGCTCTCCTAGCACATCGTTTTTGCCAACCATTGAGATGGACAACTGCCTTATGCACGATACCAAATCTAGAATAGAACGCCCGCATGACTGTCTCAAGGGACGATACTTCATCCAATATTGCCTTCTTCAACTCTACTCAAGCAAATGTTGTAACCAGTTCTCCTCTATGCTTGGCCATCTGTAACTCCTTAGCCATTCGCTCATTCTCTACAATCAGGAAGCGAGCACTCGAGCTAGTGGCTTCAACATATGCTCTAGTAGCATTGGCCAATGTTGGTGGATGCTTGCACACGTCATATACGATCACTCGTTCCTCAAACTATGCAGGAGATGTGTGGTCATCCGGATTAAACACTCTGTGCGATCGCACAACTCTATGTTGTGACTCATCGAATGATGTATTGTGCATTTCTTCTTCTGATTGTCTCAAAGGATCTCAGTATATCCTTGGTCGCTCAGGACTTGCTTTGCTTGTCGATCCGGTGAAGCCGGTGGATCGACCTCTTGGTGGTAAGGCATGAGGTTGATGTCTTGCTCTAACTATGGCTGATCCATCTCCGTATCCGTCTGCTCAAGTACTCATTCAATCTCTTGAGTGAAGTCTTGCTCCTGGGACTTCTCACCCTGTCTGCTTTGCGACAGCTCTCAGATGAGTCTACCACCTGTATGGGTGCAATTTCATTTATCTGTGCATGTTGTGCCCCCTGTTGTATCTATCCCTGTTGCACTTCCTTCTCCTATATACTCAACTCTTGTTCCTTCCAGAGTTCCTCCTTCAACTCTTGCAACTCCTTCATTGTTTCCTCCATCCTTTGTTTTTCTCTCTGCTTTTGTATGGTCCTCTTGTCGCGTTGTTGCCTCTTCGACTCTATTGCCAAAGTTGCTTTCTGCAAAAGTAGACCTGCTCTGAAATTGCAGCTTTGTTCTGCCTCTGTGCTGTCAACAATCTTCCTCTTGCCTTTGTCGCGCATCGATTTATTTATCTCTGCTGATGGTGCCCTCCTAGATGATGCTTCGCTAACCATTCCACAGCGATGCCAACCGGTACATTGGGCCTTGAGAAGCTGTGAGAATATCTCCATGGGTCTTCCTTAGCCTAATGACATGCCACGTGGATCCACAGACATTGCACTATCGAGAAGTGATCCTTCAAAAATCAATGCAGCTCAGACGGATTGAAGCTTCTCATGCCGAAAGTAAATTTCTTGAACTCTTCTGTCTCAACATCCGCATGCTTGAGATTATGTATCTCGTACAACCCGATCCACAACGGAAGAGTGGGCCAAGGTTCCTTCTTCTTCCGGTGCAGTCTAGCTGACAGTCATGCCGAGATGTGGTATGACACTTCTTGCATGATGAGCTTTTCCATAGAAAACTTCAGCAAAACATGCGAAGGCTTCTCCGTTGTACATCCGTATGAAGGTGCCAAAATGTGAGGCATATCAATCCACTATGTCGATTAGTGCCTCCATTTATGCCTTCGACATGCAAGGTGGATCCTACTCAAATATCATCTTGTACACCGGGGTGAAAAAATGGTTTGACAACTATGTGATGACTCTGCAGAAGTTGCATTCAGAAAACAATTTGCAATAAGTGTTCACAGAGGTTTCCGCTGATGTCCATGCCCACTTCAAGCCCGGGAATTCCTGACGAGCACAAATTGCATCCAAGATGTAAGAAAACATTTAGATTTCTTCTTTCTAACCTTTGGGTGGCTGACAAGCTCCTGTTACTTGTTCCTTCAACTTGTGAGATAACATGTCGGACCAGTTGCATGCTTTTCCTTCACTAGTCATTTGGTCGAACGCAATCACACAATTCTGTGGGAAGGTCTTTGTGCTCTCTTAGTCATACAAGCAACATGAAAAGATGACCAAGTACTGATACGCCTTCCACAGTATCTTCACCTTGTAAATTTGGTTGGGTGTCATCCTGAACTTTGCTGACTCCTTCACCCAGTTCTTCAAGATATCCCTGGAGTTGGCATTGCTACTGGGTATGCTGAAGGGTGTCTCCATGGTGAACACCGGCTTCGACAAGTGGTACATTTGCTGACAGTATTGTGCCCTGAAGGTAGCAATCTCTATCCCGCTGACACTACTCAATACCATCGTCTTAAGATCCAATGTGTGAGACGATCCACTGTATCATGTCCGCGCATGGGAACGTGGGATACTTCATGCAATCCGATACAAGTCGGACTTGTGAATGTTCGCATAGACTTTGTGGTCTTCAAGATCTTCCCTAAATGTGCGTGAGAATGCATCATTGACCTCCTCCCATTTCAGCTTTATTTCTTTGTCTACGATGAGCTTGGTGTCTTTGTAAATTAGAAAACTCGTAGACACTCGCTCAATTGCATCGCCAGTTGCGCTTTCATCGATGTCCTTTGACCCTACTCTCTTGGAGGCCATTGGTCCTGAATTATTGAGGGATGGATGAACACCTGCTATATCTGGAGACATGGTCACATGCCTGGAAATAAATATGTTAGTTACAACCAAAACAAACTTGAGGAATGACATGCAACATACCTTGGAGACTACTCGCAAGGATTGCGCAATTTTCACTGGGAGGTCAGGAGACTGACCACCGAAACTATGAAAAAGGCATCCTGGACTATCGGGAGGCTAGTTGACTTCTGGAATTGTGCAATATACAATCCATACTAGCTGTTGGGTGCTGAGATTGCACAATGCGCAATTTCAGCTGGCAGGTCATGCTGGCCCGGAGACTGCATTGCGCAATTTTTTGGGTCAACAGACACTGCCTCTCATAATTGCACAAATCAATATTGGAGGACACTGTTTGGATAGATTTATGCATTTTCTCGGAGAAATGCATAGCCTTCCTTCTCAAGATTGCGCAATGTTGTCCGGGCAAGGTAGAGTTTGGGCCAAGGTTGCCCAAACCCGCCAACAGGCGTCTGAAAACATATGAAGATGTGAATGCATGGTGATACTGAGTGTAAGAAGGATTGAATGATCATGCCTGAAAACAGTGAATGGAAGATTAAAAAAACATAAAAACATGAATGTGTGTGAAATGAGTCCCTAAATCGGCGACCATTCATGCAAAATAGTGTCATGCATGTGACAGCAGTGAGATGCAAACGAAAATTGAAACGGTGCTTGTATATGCTAACATGCATGCAAATGAAAACAAGCGTTCATAGAAATCGAGCAGACAACACTCACACAAGCCAAAACTCAAAAAGCGAAAAAAATGCTGCAAAAGACAAGTAAAGTGGACTTACCCGGAAATAGCTCAGTTGAATGTGCCGAAGACTCCTGGATGTGATGTGGGATGTTAGAGCTCCAACATCGATGTGAAGAATGAGCTCTGAAGCATTGAATAAATAAGTTTTAGGCTCACGACGTGCATGCCACAAATCTAGGAAAAAGCAACACTTGGAGGAAAATTTCTGAAACAAATTTTTCATGTAACCTCCAGCTGCTAAAAATAGATCCCTAAAATATAGGGATGCTTTTTGCATGTTGATTTTTTCTGTTTCGAGAAAAAGAAGCCCATGCATGCAAGTCAAGTTTGTTGGGCCCCAGGTGGAACCAGTCAACTTGAAGGCACATGCAACAACCTGCTTGACTGAGAGGGAATTTTACGCAATTTCTGGGAGGAGCTGGGCTGGCTGTCCCAGAGGGATTGCGCAAATTTTGCTAGGAGCAAGTAACTGCTGCCTAGAATTACACAATTTCTAGGCTGAGATGCAGTGTTGGGCTGGATTGTGTAATTTTCCTAAGGAAGTTTGTTTGACTGCATTGCCCAATTTCTGAGCCCAGCACCCTGCCCAACAGATTTGCGCAATTTCTAGAGGGAAGGTTGGTTCCCATCCAGAATTGCGCAATTTTTGAGGGAGCTTCTCAGCCAATAGCTGGCCCAATTATGGAATGGTAGCCTATGAGGGGAGTGAAGCAAACTATCATGCACAGGCTTGCAAGCTACTAAAAAACCAATGAAGCCTATGTACTTGACAGTGCAAGACATGCTACGAAGATGGTTGGTAGGGAGGCTCCAAAATGAAGCTAAGGCAAAATTTAGGAGGGTGTTTGCAGCCGCTACAACACTTGGTGACACACTAGTAGGACTCCAGGTCTCTAAATGGACCTTGTTCATGAAAATAAAATCTAACACCTCTGGAAGTATTGTTCAGTTCTTTATTCATCTTGGTTTTCACACTTGCTTGATTGTAAGATGTAGCATCTGCCAAGCTCTTGGTCGGTCGACACACATTCCAAGCCAAGCCAACAAAGTTGTTTCGATTGGGGAAGAGGGGTATATTGGTGCACAAGCCATATGGTCATCAGAGTTTTATTTCATCTCTGGTGTTTCTCCACTACCAGCAGGCATGGACAGTACCCCCGCAGAGTCACGCAGGAACACAAGCATCACTCCACTGCCAGCAAGCCTAGTCAGTAACCCAGCGAAGTTACTTACATCACCTCTCTGTGCAGGAATCCTTTCTCTTCTTTTGCATTATTCATTTTTCATTTTTTGAAATTTTTCACATTTTCATTTTTTTCATTTTTCATTTTCATAACTATGCATAGCACTTATTCATTTCAAAGACGGAAGAGGGATACCAACTTATTGAGAGTAGAAGAGTTGTCATTCACAGAAGCAGTTTATATATACCTCTGACATGCTTGTTAAGGTTTTCCTCACCTTACTCTACTTGACTGAGCTGACAAGGATTAACCCAAAAACAACCGACTAGAGTAGGTGATACTAGTTAGCACACAAACATTGTGTTTTCACCAAAGTCCACTTCAAACAGTATGTATTTTCCATTGATGTATCATTGACTAAAGACAACAAGTTCTTCATGCAGAGGCGAGACGACAAATAACTAAGTATTGATAACTGCACAAGTCCTCTTGGACTTTACCCAGCTTGTTATAAGAGTCGCACAAGGTTTCATGTGAAACTAACCTACGAACATAAAACAAGCAAACAAACACAAAACAAAGAAGAAGCATAAGTAAATGCATAAGAAAAGAGAGTAAGAAAACAAACAAGGAAGCAAGCGAACGAACAAAGTAAGAAGCAAACAAGCATGCAAGCAAACAAACCAAAAGCAAACACTACTGCTACTCCTAAGCTAATGGCGCATGGGTCTTCTCACGTGAAGTGATACTTCTAATGTAGCCACCTGCGCATTGGTCGACCCATGTTGGTGAAGGTATGGTTTGTGAACAACATAGCTAAGCAAACTAGAAAACAAGAAAGATATAACAATGAAGACAAACAAAATCCAAGTTTAAATGTGTCCACAGAACATAAATGAGTGCAAGTGCGTGACATGCAATCCATGGACTTACCATGATGCTGTGTGACACTGCGTGCAGTTGTTAAGCATACGCATACTCTTGACTATGACATGCAATCAAATTACAACTTGTGATGCACGTGTGTGACATGCTGCGTGTAGTGTGCATGATCTGTGTGTGATATTGATATTCAATGCATAAAGATGAGTGATGAGGAGCCTCAAGTGTTTCAACAATTTCCTGATTGGAAGTGAAACCAACCTCAGGACAGCGAGGGCCTGACATAACCATCAGCTCGGGCTGAAGTGCCTCGACAGTCTACGAGGTTTCAACTTCGTCGACAGATAGATCATCATAAACAGGTGGCTTCAAAAAATCAACTACGATAGAATCATCATTGTGATCGAATAAGAGGGTAAATAGATCATGATAGCTATGATCAGCAAAATCAATTTTTTCATCAGCATCCTCGTGATCTGATAAATCAAACAAAGGGGTAGATGAGAAGCGGAAAAATTCACCTGTATTGTTTCCAGAAAAGGTAGATGAAAAATCAAGTAGGTTTTCAAAGAATGATTTGTCCTCTGCGTTGTCAAATGATAGACTGAGATCTGGTGTGTTCTGTGAAATATCAACAATGGATGCTTTCATAGACGGAGATACACGTGAAAAATCATGGATGGCAGAATCACCAAAAGTATAAGGAAAACACGGAGAAGGCTCGGACATAAGGGATTCATCCTTCGTGAAGGGTTGATGCTCAAGCTCCTAATCATACTCTTCATGAATGACAGTTCAGGTTGGTTGTGCAACACCAACTCCGTTGATAGCTTGATCCTCGTTCACAACAAGTGTAGAGTCCGAAATGGAAGAAACAAGATAGTGCAATCCGGAGGATCATCAGAATACGAAGACAGAGGTTGAGGTACGAAATACATGTGACAACCCATGAGATTCGCAGCCTAATATGCGTGACAATTGAGAGAAGTGATGTTGGGAGGATGTGACAGTTGAACGGATGTGTGCGGCTGTTCTCCCACATCACTCTGTGATGGTGGAGCTATTTGATGAGGGGACGATGAACAATCACTTGATATAGCGACCATGTCCATCTATGATTGTGCAACTCCATCACCGAAGTATGCTGAGCGGGGATTGGGCTTGAAATTCTTCTTAGGATTGACATATTTGGTAAGGAAATACTCAAATCCATCCATGAGATAATGGAATTTCATCTGAATTTTCGGAGCTTGAAACTACAACACACGGAACCGGTCCCAAAATTCCATAGGAAATTCATGCAGGGCCTTCCGTTGTTGTAACATTTTTGGTCAAGGGGTTCTAGATCAAAATGATGGAAAGTAGATTCAATGAGATCACAAAACTGCTCAAGAGAGTGCACGCTACCAGGTGGCAGACTCCAGCACCACCGTAGTGGGGATTCACGAAGTGTGTGTGCAAGAAGCAGGCTAACCTCTTCTGTATAGAACTTGTCTGCATCCTTAAGGAATGCATAGAAGTCTTCTAATTGATCAGGCCATACTACTTCACCTTCACCATCATACGTGAATTCAAACAAGGGATCAAAAAACTCC
The DNA here is from genome assembly GCA_031772625.1 of Pinus tabuliformis. Classification (NCBI taxonomy): domain Eukaryota; kingdom Viridiplantae; phylum Streptophyta; class Pinopsida; order Pinales; family Pinaceae; genus Pinus; species Pinus tabuliformis. The sequence continues at coordinate 738,343,147 of CM062808.1, forward strand.
CTCCTGATGTTGAGAGGTTCGGCATGCGAAAAACATCGGGAGGGATGAGTGTAATAGAATCCATGATAGATGTGTGAAGATTTGAAATAGGATGAGAGGACACAACTTTTCATCTGGCCCTCCTTCTAGCACCAGAAATGTTGACAATGTTGGACACACCAACATGTTAGGGGATCTCCCCAATAAGAAGTCCCAACTAGACCTTAGACCGTTTGGTGTAGGAGTCCCAGCAATGGATCGTATGGTATCGCCTTGACCATGGTTGCGCGTAGAGGAAATTAAGATGTCCCTATTGGTAGCAAGGGTGTGACATGTGCGGCAAGCCAAGGAAGGTGCATGAATGGTTCTAACACACGGAAGGTGGAATGAGTGCACCCCTTGGAAACCTATGTAAACATGCAACTTGGAAAGGAACACACGAGCAAAGATGAATCACAAGCTGGAAGGAAGGTGAACCAACAATCCAAAGTGATGGTTAAACAAACATCACATTTCAGTAAGATTCATACATACATATACAGAAAGAGTCTATACATACATGCATAACAAAACAGATACATATATCATTAGAGTAAACAAGTTAATTGTAAAAACATATGCATGAAACATGATGGCTCTATTATATTAAGAAGTGAAAGTTCCAATCATTCAGCACAACCATGACCAACCTCTAGTCCCAATAATGGAACGTTACAGTCACTGCCATCTGCTCCTCCAAAGAGATGTACTAGCTCTGCACTATGGAGAATCCAAGGCTCGTTACAATACTCTCCAAGATTTCTCTAAGATACTCCTATTGGAAGCTTGGCTGACCAAAAGCCTCTACAATGAGTTATGAGGTACTATATATAGAAAAAGGGTGGAGTGACCCTTGACATTCCCCTTTGTGACTGTTCACCTACTCTCATGACTCTTCAACTACTCTATGACTGTTACATTCAACTATCGACACTTGAACTTCCACTTGACAAGATGTTACATACAATTTGCACATGTACCCATGTGAGAAAAACTAGGCTTGAGCAAGCCATGCAAGACATCACTATGACTCGAACAATTTTGGAAGACCAACTCTTCGACATCCTCATGATGGTCGGCGGTGACGAACTGATACCAAGCTTGGTAGTTCGCGATGGTGTCTATGTACTCTGTGGTGACATATTTTTGGAAACGAACTCTTTCCTCTGTTGCATTCGGCTACACTGCTTTGGCTCCTTTGTCCAACTCGTCTGATAATATGTGCATCATTGTCTTGAGTATGGTCAGACCAGCGACATATTAATGCATGGTGTCTCCATTGATTTCCAAGTCTACACTAGTGGCTATGCGCATCAACTCATCAAAGTACGAGTCTAGATCCAGTCGGACATGTCCCTTTGTCTTTTCATCGATGAGTGTCCCAATAGATGGGATCGTATGTGCTCACACAAAAACATTCATGCTTATGAACACCCATGCATGGGAAGCCTGCAAACTAGTGATGAGCTGCGGCATTTCTTCATATTTCTGGATCTGACTCCGGATATGTGCCTTCAACTCAACCGCTCTGGGCTTCATCATCTTGAGCAAGTGTAGTGGGGCTCCCTTCTATCTCATTTTCCATGTTTTCATGCGATTGACAACAATATGAAAGTTTGACAAGATACGTACTCTCCTAGCACATCGCTGCTGCCAACCGTTGAGATGGACAACTACCTTATGCACGATACCAAATCTGGAATACAACGCTCTCATGATTGTCTCAAGGGATGATACTTCATCCAGTATTGCCTTCTTCAACTCTACTCGGGTGGATGTTGTAACTAGATCTCCTCCTTACTTGGTCGTCTGTAACTCCTTATCCATTTGCTCATTCTCTGCTATCAAGAAGTGAAAACTCAAGCTAGTGGCTTCGGCATATGCTCTGGTAGCATTGGCCAATGCTATTAGATGGTTGCGCATGTCAGATACGATCACTCGTTCCTCAAACTGTGAAGGAGATGTGTGGTCATCTAGAGTATACACTCTGTGTGATTACACAACTCTATGTTGCGACCCGTCGAATGATATATTGTGCATTTATTCTTTCACATTATCTCCAAGGATCTCAATATCTCCTTGGTAACTTTGGACTTGCTCTGCTTCTCGATCTGGTGAAACCAGTGGATCGACCTCTTGGTGGTAAGTCATGAGGTCGATATCTTGCTCTAAATTTGGCTGCTCCATCTCCGTATCCATTTGCTCAAGTACTCATTCAATCTCTTGAGCGAAATCCTGCTCCTGCAACTTCTCATCCTGTCTGCTTGCACCTGCTGCTCGGATTAGTATACCACCTATATGGGCACAGTTTCATCTATCTGTGCATGTTTCCCCCCTACTATATATGTCCCTAATGTGATTCCTTCTTCTGTCTGCGTAGCTCCTGTTCCTTCTGGAGTTTCTCCTTCAACTCTTACAACTTGTTCATTGTTTCCTCCATCCTCTGTTTTTCTCTCTGCCTTTATGTGGTCCTCTTGTCACATTGTTGCCTCTTTGCCTCTATTGTCAAAGTTGCTTTCTACACAAGTGGGTCTGCTTTGAACTTACAGCTTTGTTCTGCCTCTGCGTTGTCGAAATTCTTCCTCTTGCCTTTGTCGTGCGCCTGTATGTTTACCTCTGCTCCTGGTGCCCTCCTAGATGTTGCTTCACTAACCATTCCACATCGATGTCGACTAGTTCATTGGGTTTGGAGAATATGTAACAATATCTCCATGGGTCTTCCTCAGCCCAATGACACACCCCGTGGATCCACAGAAATTTCACTCTCGTGCACTGATCCTTCACAAAGTAATGCAGGTCATACGGATTGAAGCTTCTAGTGCTGAAAGTAAATTTGTTGAACTCTTCTATCTCGGAATCCACATGCTTGAGATTTCATATCTCGTACAACACGATTAGCAATGGAAGAGTGGGTCAAGGTGCCTTGCTCTTCCAGTGAAGTCTAGATGACAGTCCTGCCGAGATGTGGTACGACACTTCTTGCATGAAGAGCTTTTCCATGGAAAACTTCGGCAAAACATGCAAAGGCTTCTCCACATTGTACATCTATATGAAGGTGCAAAAAAGTGAGGCATACCAATCTGCTATGTCGATCAGTTCCTCCATTGCTTCCTTCGACATGAAAGGTGGATCCTGCTCAAATATCATCTTGTACACCGGGGTGACAAAATGGTTTGACAATTGTGTGATGACTCCATGGAAGCTGCATTTGGAAAAAAAATTGCAATAAGTGTTCACAGAGGTTTCCACTAATGTCCATGCCCACTTCAAGCCCGAGAATTCCTGACTGGCACAGATTGCATCCAAGATGTAAGTGGCCATGTAGATTTCTGCATGCTAACCTTTGGGCGGCTGCCGACTCCTATTACCTGTTCCTTCACCCAACTCTGCGAGAAGGTCTTTGTGCTCTCTTGGTCGTACAAGCGACATGCAAAGATTACCAAGTACTGATACACCTTTCGTATTATCTTCGTCTTGTAAATCTGGTTGGGTTTCATCCTAAAATTCGCTGACTCCTTCATCCAGTTCTTCCCTAGAGTTGGCGTTGTTGTTGGGTATGCCGAAGGGTATCTCCATGGTGATAATCGACTTCGTCAAGTGGTACATTTGTTGATAGTCCTATGCCCTGAAGGTAGCAATCTTTGTCCCGCTGATACTTCTCAATACCCTCGTATCAGGATTAGTGTGAGAGACGATCCATTGCATCATGTACGTGCATGAGAACATGGGATACATGCATGCAATCTGGTACAAGTCAGACCTGTGAATGTTCACATAGACTTTACGGTATTCAAGATCTTCCCCAAATGTGCCTAAGAATGCATCATTGACCTCCTACCATTTCGTATTGATGTCTTTGTCTACGATCAACTTGGTGTCTTCGTAAATCAACAAACTAGTAGACTCTCGCTCAACTGCATCTCCAGTTGCGCTTTCGTCAGTGTCCTTTGACCCTTCTCTCTTGGAGGCCATTAATCCTAAACTGCTGAGGGATGGACTAACACCTGCTATATCTGGATACATGGCGAAATTCATGGAAAGCAACTTGTTAGTTAAAACCAAAGCAAACTTGAGGACTGACATGCAACATACCCATGAGACTGTTGGCAAGGATTGCACAATTTTCACTAGGAGGCCAGGAGACTGACTGCTAGAACTGCGTAAAAGGTAGCCTGAAATGTTGGGAGGCTAGTTGACTGTTGGAATTGCACAATGCACAATCTAGACTAGCCTGCTAGGTGCTGATATTGTGCAATGCGTAATTTCAACTAGCAAGTCATGCAGGCCCAGGGACTGCATTACGCAATTTTCTAGGCCAGTAGACACTGCCTCTTAGAATTGTGCAAAGCAAGACTGGAGGAGACTATCTGGCCAGATTTTCACATTTTTTGGGAGGAAGGCAGAGCCTTCCTTCTCAGGATTGCACAATGTTGTCCAAGAAAGGCCAAATCTGGGACAAGTTTGCCCAGACCTGCCAATGGGCGTCTGAAATCATATGAAGATGTGAATGCATGGAGATATTGAGTGTAAGCATGATTGAATTATTATGCATGCAAACAACAAAGGGAAGATTAAGAAAAATGGAAAAACATGCATGTGTGTGAAATGAGTTGCCGAATCGACAACTGTTCGTGCAAAACAGTGTCATGCATGTCACAATAGTGAGATGCAAATGAAAACTAAAACGGTGCTTGTACAGGCTAACATGCATGCAAGAAACAGAAAGTGTTTACAGAAATAAAGCAAGCAACACTCACACAAGCCAAAACACAAAAAGCGACAGAAATACTGCAAAAGACAAGTAAAGCAGACTTACCAGGAAATAGATGAGCTGGATGTGCCGAAGACTCCTAGATGTGTTGTGGGATGTCAGAGCGCCAATATCAATGTGAATAATGAGCTCTAAAGGTTGAATAAATATGTTTGAGGCTCGTGACGTGCATGCCACAAATCTAGGAAAAAGTGACACTTGGAGGAAATCTTTGCATGTAACCTCCAACTGCCAAAAATTGATCCCTAAAATTTAGGGATGCTTTTTGCATGTTGATTTTTTCTATTTCAGGAAAAATCAACCCATGCATGCAAGTCAAGTTTGTGGGGTTCCAAGTGGAACCGGTCAACCTAAAGGCACATGCAACATCCTGCTTGACTGAGAGGGAATTTTGTGCAATTTCTAGGAGGAGCTGGGCTGGCTGTCCCAAAGGTATTGCGCAATTTCTGGGAGGAGCAGGTGACTTCTGCCCAGAATTATGAAATTTTCTGGGTTGATCTGTAGTGTTGGGCCAAATTACGCAATTTTCATGAGGAAGGTTGTTTGACTGCATTGCACAATTTCTGAGCCCAGCAGGCTGCCCAACAGATTTGCGCAATTTCTAGAGGGAAGGTTGGTTCCCATCCAAAATTGCACAATTTTTTGAGGGAGCTTCTCATCCAATAGCTGGCCCAATTACGGAATGGTAACCTGTGAGGGGAGTGAAGCAAACTATCATGCACAGGCTTGCAAGCTACTGAAAAACCAATGAAGCCTATGTACTTGACAGTGCAAGACATGCTACGAAGATGGTTGGTAGGGAGGCTCCAAAACGAAGCTAAGGAAAAATTTAGGAGGGTGTTTGTAGCTGATACAACACTTGGCGACACACTGGTAGGACTCCAGGTCTCTGAATGGACCTTGTTCATGAAAATAAAGTCTAACACCTCCAAAAGTATTGTTCAGTTCTTTATTCATCTTGGTTTCCACACTTGCTTGATTGTAAGATGTAGCATCTGCCAAGCTCTTGGTCGGTCGACACACATTCCAAGCCAAGCCAACAAAGTTGTTTCGATTGGGGAAGAGGGGTATATTGGTGCACAATCCATATGGTCATCAAAGTTTTATTTTCATCTCTGGTGTTGCTCCGCTGCCAGCAGGCATGGACGGTACCCCGGTAGAGTCACGTAGGAACACAAGCATCGCTCCACTGCCAGTGAGCCTGTTCAGTAACCCAACGAAATTACCGGCATCACCTCTCTACGCAGGAATCCTTTTTCTTCTTTTGCCTTATTCATTTTTCATTTTTTCGAAATTTTTCACATTTTCATTTTTTTCATTTTTCATTTTCATAACTCTGAATACCACACATTCATTTCAGAGACGAAAGAGGGATCCCGACTTATTGAGAGAAGAAGAGGTTGTTCCTTCAAAGAAGCAGTTTATATATACCTCTAACGTGATCGTTAAGGTTTTCCCCCTCACCTTACTCTACTTGACTGAGCTGACAAGGATTAACCCAAAAACAACTGACTAGAGTAGGTGATTCTAGTTAGCGTGCAAGCGTTGTGTTTTCACCAAGGTTCACTTCAAACAATACGTATTTTCCATTGATGTATCATTGACTGAAGACAACAAGTTCTTCATGAAGAGGCAAGATGACAGATAACCAAGTATTCATAACTACACAAGTCCTCTTGTACTTTACCCAGCTTGTTACAAGATTCGCACATGGTTTCATGCGAAACTAACCTACGAACGTAAAACAAGCAAACAAACACAAAACAAAGCAGAAGCAGAAGAAAATGCATAAGAAAAGTGAGTAAGAAAACAAGTAAGAAAGCAAGTGAACGAACAATGTAAGAAGCAAGCAAGTGAACGAACAAAGTAAGAAGCAAACAAGCATGCAAGAAAACAAACCAAAATCAAACACTACTCCTACTCCTAAGCTAACGTTGCATGGGTCTGCTCACGTGAAGTGATACTTCCAATGCAGCCACCTACGCATTGGTCGACCCATGTTGGTGAAGGTATGGTTCGCGAACAACACTGTTGTGAGAACCACAAAACAAGAAAGATCTAACAATGAAGACAAACACACTCCGAGTTTAAATGTGTCCACAAAACATAAGTGAGTGCAAGTGCATGGCATGCAATTTGTGGACTTACCACGATGTTTTATTACACTGCATGCAGTTGTTAAGCATGCGCATACTCTTGACTGTGACATGCAAGCAAACGAAAGAAACGAAGACAACTTGCGGCGTGCATGTGTGGTTGCTATGTAAGATTCCTCCAATGCATGAGTGATGGGATCGTGTAGTTCGAGTGGAGGAAGCATGATCTATGTTCTTCAATGCATACAGATGAGTGATGAGGAGCCTTGGGTGTTTCAACAATTTCCTGATCAGAAGTGAAACCAACCTCAGGGCAGTGAGGGCCTGACATAACCATCAGCTCGGGCTGAAGTGCCTTGACAGTCTGCGGGGTTTTAACTTCATCGAAAGATAGATCATCATAAACAGGTGACTTCAAAAAATCAACTGCAATAGAATCATCATAATTATCGAATATGAGGGTAAATAGATCACGACAGCTACAATCAGAAAAATCAATGATTTGATCGGCATCCTCATGATTTGATGAATCAAACAGAGGGGTAGATGAGAAGCGGAAGCGGAAAAATTCACCCTCTATGTTTCCGGAAAAGGTAGATGAAAAATCAAGTGGATTTTCAAAGAATGATTTGTCCTCTCCATTGTCGAATGATAGACTGACATCTAGTGTGTTCTGCGAAAGATCAACAATGGGTGCATTGGTAGACAAAGATACACATGCGAAATCATGGATGGAAGAATCACCAAAGATATCAGGAAAACACGGAGGAGGCTCGAATAGAAGGGAGTCATCCTTCATCGAGGGTTGATGCTCAAGCTCCTAGTCATACTCTTCATGAATGACAACGCAAGTTGGTTGTGCAACACCAACTCCGTCGATAGCTTGATCCTCGTTCACAAAAAGTGTAGAGTTCGAAATGGAAGAACACATGACAATGCAATCTGGAGGATCATTAGAATACAAAGACGGAGGTTGAGGTACGAAATACATGTGACAAACCATGGGATTTGCAACCCAATCTACATGAAAATTGAGAGAAGTGATGTTGGGAAGTTGTGACAGTTTAACGGATGTGCGTGCCCATTCTCCCACATCACTCTGCGGCAGTGGAGCTATTTGATGAGGGGACAATGGACAGTCACTTGTGACAGCAACCATGTCCTTATGTGATTGTGTAGTTCCATCACTGAAGTATGTTGAGCAGGCTTGGGCTTGAACTTATTGTTAGGATTAACAGATTTGGTAAGGAAATACTCAAATCTATCCATGAGATACTGGAATTTCATCTGACTTTTTGGAGCTTGAAACTGCAACACACGGAAGCAGTCCCAAAATTCCATAGGTGATTCATGAGTGGTATTCTGCTGTTGTAACAATTTTTGGTCAAGAGGTTTTGGATCAAAATGATGGAAAGTAGATTTAATGAGATGACAGAACTGCTCAAGTGAGTGCATGTTGCCAAGAGGCAAACTCCAGCACCACCGTAGTGGGGATTTGCGAAGTGTGTATGCAAGCAATAGGTTGACCTCTTCTGCATAGAAATCATCTGCATCCTCAAGGAATGCATAGAAGTCTTATAAGTACTCAGGCCAGGCTACTTCACCTTCACCATCATACATGAATTCGGACATGAGATCAGAAAACTCTCTCATGATGTTGAGAGGCTTGGCATGCGAAAAACATCACGGAGGGATGAGTGTAACAGAATCCGTGATAGATGTGCGAAGATTCAAAATAGGATGAGAGGACACATATTGTCATATGGACCTCCTTTTAGCACAAAAAATGTTGGCGTTGTTGGACACGGTTGCGCGTAGAGGCAGGTAAGATGTCCATGTTGGTAGAAAGGGTGTGACATGCGCAGCAAGCCAAGGAAGGTGCATGAATGGTTCTAACACACAAAAGGTGGAATGAGTGTGCCCCTTGGAAACCTGTGTAAACATGCAGATTGGAAGGGAACACACGAACAAAGATGCATCACAAGCTGGAAGGAAGGTGAACCAACAATCCAAAGTGAGGGTTAAACCAGCAACACATTTCAGTAAGATTCATACATACATATACAGAAAGAGTCTATACATACATGCGTAAGCAAACAAATAGATATATCATTAGAGTAAACAAGTAAAATGAAATATAATAACAACATATGCATGAAACATGTTGGCTCTGTTATATTAAGAAGTGAAAGTTCCAATCATACAGTACAACCATGACCAACCACTAGTATCGATAACAGAACGTTACAGTGACTATCGCCTACTCCTCCAAAGAGATGTACTAGCTCTGCACTGTGGATAAGCCAAGGCTCGTTACAATACTCTCCAAGATTTCTCTAAGATACTCTGATTGGAAGCTTGGCTGACCAAAAGCCTCTACAATGAGTTATGAGGTACTATATATAGCAAAGGGTGGTGTGACCCTTGACATTCCCCTTTGTGACTGTTCGCCTACCCTCATGACTCTTCAACTACTCTATGACTGTTACATTCAACTATCGACACTTGAACTTCCACTTGACAAGATGTTACATACAATCTGTACATGTACCCATGTGAGACAAAATAGGCTTGAGCAAGCCATGTAAGACATCACCATGACTTGGACAACTGTGGGAACACCAAATCTTCGACATCCTCTTGATGGTCGACGGTGGAGAACTGATGCCAAGCTTGGTAGTCCGCGATGGTGTCTGTGTACTCTATACTCTGCTTTGCGCCTGCTGCTCAGATGAGTCTACCACCTGTATGGGCACGATTTCATTTATATGTGCATGTTGCACTCCCTGTTGTATCTGTCCCTATTACACTTCCTTCTCTGGTCTGCGGAGCTCCTGTTCCTTCCAGAGTTGGTCCTTCAACTCTTACAACTCCTTCATTGTTTCCTCCATCCTCTGTTTTTCTCTCTACCTTTGCGTTGTCCTCTTGTCACGTTGTTGCCTCTTCGCCTCTATTTCCAAAGTTGCTTTCTGCACAAGTGGGTCTGATATGAACTTTCAACTTTTTTATGCCTCTGCACTGTCGACAATCTTCCTCTTGCCTTTGTCATGCACCAGTATGTTTACCTTTGTTGTTGGTGCCCTCCTAGATGTTGCTTCGCTAACCATTCCACAGCGATGCCAACCAGTTCATTGGGCGTGGAGAAGTTGTGAGAATATCTCCATGGCTCTTCCTCATCCCAATGACATGCCCCGTGGATCTATGGAAATTGCACTCTCGTGCAATAATCCTTCACAAAGTAATGTGATTCACACGGATTGAAGGTTCTAGTGCCAAAAGTAAATTTCTTGAACTCTTTTGTCTCGACATCTGCATGCTTGAGATTTCATATCTCGTACAACACGATCTACAACGGAAGAGTGGGCTAAGGTGCCTTGTTCTTCCGATGCAATCTAGCTGACAATCCTGTCGAGATGTGGTATGACACTTCTTGCATAACCAGCTTGTCCATGGAAAACTTCGGCAAAACATGCGGAGGCGTCTCCGCGTTGTACATCTGTATGAAGGTGCCAAAAGGTGAGGCATACAAATCTGCTAGGTCGATCAGTTCCTCCGTTGTTGCCTTCGACATGTAAGGTGGATCCTGCTCAAATATCATCTTGTACACCGGGGTGAAAAAATGGTCTGACAGTTATGTGATGACTTCGCAGAAGTTTCATTCGGAAAACAGTTTGCAATAAGTGTTCACAGAGGTTTATGCTGATGTCCATGACCACTTCAAGCCCGAGAATTCATGACGGGCATAGATTGCGTTCAAGATGTAAGCAGACATGTAGATTTTTTCTTGCTAACCTTTGGGCAATTGCCGAGCTCCTGTTACCTATTCCTTTAGCCTGTGAGCTAACATGTCGGACCAGTTGCATGCTTTGCATTCACTAGCCAGTTGGTCCAACGCAATCACCCAACTCTGCGGGAATGTCTTCGTGCTCTCTTGGTCATATAAGCGACATGCAAAGATGACCAAGTAATGATACACCTTCCGCAGTATTTTCGTCTTGTAAATCTGGTTGGATGTCATCCTGAACTTCGCTGGCTCCTTCACCCAGTTCTTCAAGATAGCCTTGGAGTTGGCATTGCTACTAGGTATACTAAAGGGTGTCTCCATGGTGATCACTGGCTTTGGAAAGTGGTATATCTGCTGATAGTCCTATGCCCTGAAGGTAGCAATCTATGTCCCACTAACACTGCTCAATACCATCATCTTGGGATCATTGTGCGAGACGATCCACTGTATCATGTTCGCACATGGGAACACGAGATACCTGCATGCAATCTGGTACAAGTCGGACTTGTGAATGTTCACATAGACTTTGTGGTCTTCAAGATCTTCCCCGAATGTGCTTGAGAATGCATCATTGACCTCCTACCATTTCAGCTTGATGTCTTTGTCTACGATCAGCTTAGTGTTTTCGTAAATTAGCAAACTCGTAGACACTCACCCAACTGCATCTCCAGTTGCACTTCCATCGATGTCCTTTGACCTTGCTCTCTTGGAGGCCATTGATCTTGAACTGCTAAGTGTTGGACAAACACCTAATATATCTGGAGACATGGCGACATGCATGGTAAGAAATCTTTTAGTTAAAACAAAAGCAAACTTGAGGATTGACATGCAACATACACGGGAGACTGCTGGCAAGGATTGCGCAATTTTTCACTAGGGGGCCGGGAGACTGACTACCGGAACTGCGCAAAAGGAATCCCGGACTATTGGGAGGTTGGTTGACTACTGGAATTGTGCAATACGCAATCCAGACTGGCCTGTTGGGTTCTGATATTGCGCAATGTGAAATTTCAGCTAGAAAGTCATGCAGGCCCAGGGACTGCATTGCGCAATTTTCTGGGCTAGCAAACATTGCCTCTCATAATTGCGCAAAGCAAGATTGGAGGACATTGTCTAGCCATATTTGCACATTTTCTAGGAAGAAGGCAAAGCCTTCCTTTTTAGGATAGTGCAATGTTGTCCAGGAAAGGCAAAGTCTGGGCAAGGCAGAGTTCGGAATGGCATCCTGTGAGGGGAGTGAAACAAACTATCATGCACAGGCTGGGAAGCTGTTGAAAAACCAATGAAGCCTATGTAATTGATAGTGCAAGACATGCTATGAAGATGGTTGGTAGGGAGGCTCCAAAACGAAGCTAAGGAAAAATTTTGGAGGGTGGTTGTAGCCGCTACAACATAACCCTATTACTATCAAGTGTCGAGAGGGATCCAATCTCTCGAGGTGCAAACATTTCCTCAAGTTTTGCATTAGAAAAAAAAGTTTGCACCCCGAGAGATTGGACCCCTCTCAGCACTTTATAGATCCAGGGTTAAGATGGATCTAGGTTGGTTAATATGAAATTAAAGTAGTTTTTATTTGATATTATAGTTTAAAAAAATTAAAATTGTCCTTCAAATTACTTTCAAATTAGAACTAGAATCAATTAGATTCAATGAATAGATTTCTAAAAAATACATAAAATAAATTTTTTTATTAAAAATATATATTTTTAAAATTACAAATTATTAGAGATAAATAATGCAAAGTTGGCTCACCCATACATCGTGTGAGGATGAAGAAATGTTTAAGGAAGGATAAACTTTCAACAAATCTTTAACAACCTTTCAATCCCCTATCACTTGTAAGTTTAGATTTCTTGACACAATTAATATGACTAGCATAAAAAACTTATTCATATTATTGTAGTACTTGTTAGGTAATTGTATTTTTGTTCTTAGACTAAATTAGTCATTCATGTTAGTCATTTTTAGTTGTATTACTTATTAGCTAGTCACATATTTTAACCCGCAACTAAATTAGTGATTTATGTTAGTCGTTTTTAGTTCGGTCACTTAAGATTGCTCATTTTTGGTAGTATTTCACTTGGAAAAGTTGTGGTGACTAACTTTTTTAGTCACCATGTCACTAATTTCTCTTTTTCTACTAGTGCTTGGTGTGTCTCCAACTAACCCTCAAGCCTCCTCTTATACTCTTCCTATTGACGATTCAACAGCCAAAATTAAGTCCCTAATCAACGGCTAAGATTAGAAATGGATTAATCCTCATCACTTAGAAATTTCTCACCTATATTATATTAATACACATTAAGATTTTAATTTTCGTAAGTTTAGACTTAGGAACCCATTACAAATATTAATTATTTTAATATCTCTTCATCCGGGTGGAATTTCTCCAAACAATTTCTGGGTCTTGGAGATCTCATGTGCCTTAGCCTCTCCACCATATTTCATGGCTAGATCACATCTGATGCTACCAAAAATCAACAAGTTTGACTCAAATTGACTAAACTATCTTAGGTCAAGTTTGAATAAGGTTGATCGAGCTATAGGAGGCTTACATGTGTGCAGGAATTTGACTACAATCAATCATAATTGGTTGTAGGTGCAATAGGGTCAAATTTGACTGCAATCAAACACAATTGACCACAAGAACCACAAGGCCAAAATTTGATCACATTCAACCACATGAGTCGCAGGTTCGAAGTTTGATTGTAGTTTGACTATTTGACCAACATTGACTTCTGAGAATTTTGGTTGGTTTGACTAGCATTGACCTACTGCTACTTTGACTAAGTTTTGATTGGTATTTGCATTTATACTTGGCACATTTTTCTAAATAAATTGTTGATTTGTAAACCTTACTGAAGAAAAATTTCTTCTAAGAAAATTTGTTGGCTTTTCTCCTATGGTTGGGTTTCCCAAGGTAAAAATATTGCCTCTATTGTGCATGGTTGCCTTTCTCTGATCTTTACTATTTTTGTTGCGTTTACTATTGATATTTTTATGTGTATAATCACTCAATGATATCAGTGGCATGAGTTAAATTGATTGAAGATCATTGGGTAGTAATTATTACAACCCCATAGTTGTAAGATGCCACTTACAACCCCCGAACAATCAGATCACCAGATTTCATGCAAAAGCACTAAGGCAGGAAAAAGAGAGAGACAAAGGACTTTACAAGGATTTATTCAATCATCATCAAAGAGATACATTAATTTATATGATTAACCAAGAGCCTATAGACCATGTTAAAATAGTAAATCCTTGGATAACACAATGAATTACAATTCTTAGTTACATATATATATATATATATATATATATATATATATATATATAGTTCCATAGAATCCTCACATCATTCATAAACTAAGTAACCACCAGCTCTAACTAGATGCCCAATCTACCCACAACATATAAAATAAACTCATAGCAAGTAAAACGACATGTAACCATGGTTATGACAGTGAGCTACCCAAATTCTTAAACATAGCAAATAATGAGTAACTTGTAAGAAGACAAATAGCTAATCTTGGGTGATTTTCAAGTGACCAGTCTTGACCATATTAAGCAACCTGCAATTCACTAAGAAAGCGGTGATCAAAAAACTCAAGCATTCATTAGCACCAAGTACAAACAAGAGGATTGGTAACCCATGATTTGATAGTTAATCAAACATTTTTTCTTGAATGACTTGTTGGAAATAATGAGAGGGAGGGGGAATCGATATTTCATAAAACTTAAACAATTTAAAGATCAAGAAACATCAACAGAATCACAACAGTCGTCTACCGAGGTAGAGGAATTGCCCGGACGACCAAAAGTGGCCGGAATCCGGGTAAAAAAATTTCAAAAAATCTTGTAGAGGCAGTGTTTGAATTGTGTTTTTGATGGTGGAAATGGATTCAGCACCATCAAAAACATCTAGGACACCTAAAATTTTGAAGTTTAACAACTATAACTTGGATTTACAAAGATCCTTGCCGGATTTTCTCTAAATATGACCAGAATTTCCATAACTTTCTAGGCAATTCCTCCTGCTAGTTAGACTACAGCTAAGAATAATACACAAGGATTTTAGGTGGAAACCTAATGTTGAAAGAAAACCACCAAAATTTATCTAAATATTTTCAATTTGTTTAGAAGTTGCAACTTTATGGAGGCTACAACCTCTAATTATTTACAAGCCACTATTGGAAGGAGCTACAACCCCTAGCTTACTAGTTCCCACTATAAGGAGGCGACTATGAAATTTCCTTAATTGCAGTAACTGGAAATTAATCTTGTAATTTATGCAGTTTATTTGTCTTTGTAAATTATTACTAAAACAATAATTAATGCACTATTGCAACCCTCACAAATAAAATACAAGAATTGAGAAAAATGCACACACATAAAAAAATTAACACCAATATTTTTAGACAAAAGTCCCTAGAAAACCCCAATATGGGAAAACCAGTTTGTAGATGTGTGTTTATATTAATTCTTTAAATAATTACAGAGTACATGAATTGCTTGCCTCTCTTACCGGCAAATCTTTGGAAATTTTCTCCATTGGAAAATCAATCTGGAAACATAAAGTTTCCTTCTACAGATCGAATCGGCCTCTTGCCTACAACTCACGCTGGCAACTGGAAATGCGTACGACCTTCCTAGAATTTTCACTACATTAGGAAATACATTCATGTAACCCCTTCGTGTAACTGCAACTCACACTAGACAACTTGCACTTCCTCCGCACCTGTCTCCAGTAACTGGAAATCAATCTGCTGCCCCAGATCTTCATGCTGGAAAACTCGCACTGGATAATGCATCCACTTTGTAGAATAATTCAGCCTCTATTCCTTCCTCTCAAAATACTAGAATCTTGTGAAGAATTCTTCTGGAAAACACTCAATTCTTCTTGTTGAAACCCTTGTTGTTGGTGTCTCCCTCTACTTCAACTCCACCCTTTCTAATCATTGCAACTAGGTAAGTCAAACTTCTTGAGTTATCTCGAATATCCCATCAAATTGCTCTTATAATCTCGTGTTGAGAAACCAAATGCCATGATGTAATCACAATCAATGGATAAGTTTATCTTGACCCCACAAAGTGACTTTTCTAAAAGTCTCTAGAGAAAAATTGGTTTTCCTCAATTAATCTAATTTAATTAACTAGTTTTCTTAAGGTGGAATTAGGAAAATATTTAATAATTGGATAATTAATCTAATTGAGGTGTTTTTTGTGAAAAATATTCAAGGTATTGGAGAAAATGTGTTCCTTAGCCTCATAGACACCATAGATACTAAAGCACTTGTCTGTTGCTACCAAAAACTAATACTTCCTCTTAGCGAGGAAGGTGTTCTCCACCACTTCCATCTTATCACTGAAGTAGACAAAATTTGCCTTAGCCAAGTCCTTCATGAGAATATCTACAATTTGTTGATTTGTGGGAACATGTTGTAGCTAAACTGATACATGATGCACACAATAGTTGATGAAGTGGTATCTTATGTCAATATGATTTGAGTGTTATGTGCACTAGCTCATCATCACCTACCTTATCCCTTACTGCATCTAATTCATCCCTGACAAGTTGAAATCTAGTGAGATAGGAAGTCGCATATCCACCCTTATGCATCTTGATGGTCCTCAACCTCTCCTTATGAATCATCTTCGTGTTTTTTGAAGGATCTCGGTACATTTTTAGGATGGCATCCCACCTTTCCTTCGTTGTCCCTTTATCTATGATAAGTGGAACGATGTGGTCTTTGAATCCATCAAGGATCATTCTCTTTGTTTTGGAATTCTCCTTTTTATATATAGTCAGTTTCTATTGATCTATTGGCATGAAAATCACGTTCTCCACATACTCCTTCAAACCACATTCATCCAGAAGGAATGTCTTCCTGGATTTCCAAATGCCAAAGTTGTAGGCTCCATCCAACCTGTCTTGATCTCTCAAACTTGTTGTGGCCATCTCTAGAAATTTTTTAAACTCAAATAAAATAGAGAAATTATTGAAGAAATCAAACTGGGTTAAAACCCTTGCTTTTCTCTTCCTATGCCCTGCATTGATTTACTCTTGCAAACCCTCTACGTTTATATCCACTCTGATATCATGTGAAATTTCCTTAATTCTAGTAACCGAAAATTAATATTCTAACATATGCAATTTATTTGCCTTCAAAAATTATTACGAAAAATAATGATTAATTCACTATTGCAATCTTCACAAATAAAATATAGGAATTGAGAAATATTGCACACACATAAAAAAAAAATTGAAACCAAGATTTTTGGACAATAGTCCCAGAAAAAAACCTCACTATGGGAAAATCAGTCTGCAGATGAGGGTTTATATTAATTCTTCAACAAATTAAAGAGTACATCAATTACTTGCCTCTCTTACTGTCAAATCTCTGGAAATTTTTTCCACTGGAAAAATTGATCTGGAAACACAAAGTTTCCTCTTGAAGATCAAATCAACCTCTTGCCTGCAACTCGCATTAGAAACTGGAAATGCGTGTGGCCTTCCTAGAAATTGCATTGTTTCAAGAAAATCGTTCCTACAACCCCTTAATCTAGTTGTGATTCACACTAGACAAATCACACTTCCTTCGACACCTATCTCTGGCAACTGGAAATCGATCCGTTGCCCATATTTGCACATTGGAAAACTTACACTAGATAGTGTGAATTCTTTGTAGAATCATTCAGCCTCTATTCCTACCCCCCCATAATACTGAAATCTTGTGAATAATTCTTCCAGCAATCACTCCTCAATTCTACCTGTTAAAACCCTTATTGTTGGTGTCTCCCTTTGCTTCAAATGCACCCTTCCTAATTAGTGCAACTGGGTAAGTCAAATTGCTTGAGTGATCTCCAATGTCCCATCAACTTGCTCTTATAATCTCTTGTTGAGAAACTAATTGCCATGATCTAATCACAATCGATGGCTAAGATCATCTTGACCCCACCAAGTGACTTTTTTTGAAGTCTCTAGAGCAAAATCGATTTTCCAATTTAATTAACCTGTTTTCCTAAGTTAAACTTAGGAAAATATTTAATAGTTGGATAATTAATCTGATTGAGGTGTTTCTTGCGAAACCTTTTTTGGGTATTTGATAAAATGTGTTCCTTAACCTCATAGACACCATAGAGACTAGATCACATGTATGTTGCTACTAAAAACAAACGGTGACAACCTCCTAAAGGAAGCCACAACTTCCTTGCATATTGTACATATTGCATGTTGCTAAGAAGAACATTTTCACCTAATTCCAATTCAATGGATGTTTTCCCAATGCCTTTGACAACAAAATTGTTGTTCTCTCCAACCTCTACCTTTTAAGCTAATGTTCTTTCCATTAGACTTGTAAGATTGTCATGATCTCTTATCATGTGTCTTGAGGCACCACTATCTATCAGCCACAAATCATTGTTATCTGCAACAAAACCTGTGAGAGTGGAAAAATAGAATAAATGTTTGTCACATAAATCTTCATTCTTGTGTTTCTTTGGATGTTCATCAATGTCTATTGTGGTAGCATGTTGCTTTCCCTTTCTCTTTATATCATTCAATTCTTCGAGATGCTGATTTTTGAAATGGACATATTTATGAAAATGATAGCATTGAACCTCCGACATATCTTTCTATCCTTGAGGAGTAGGTCTTCTACCTTCATTTCTTCTTTGGAAACCATACTTCTTTCTTCCTCCAGCCTTCTTGGAATGTGCTGCAAATTCTTGAGAGACACCTTCTTTAGATCTTTGAATCCTTATTTTTGATATAAGTATAGATTTTTCTTGTTCATATGAGATCCATAGTTCTTCAAAGCATGGAATCTCCTTCCTACCATATATATTGTATGAAAATTAATCCCATGAGTTAGGCAAGCCACTAGCTTTTATAGTCACAAGTTCTTTATAAGAAATGATTTCATCAATTGCCTGAAGTTCATCTCCTAGTTGAGAAATCCTCATCAAATATGAGGTTGTAGTATCATTCCTTGACATTTTAACATCACAAAGGTCATTCTTCAAACTCATTGCTTGATCAATGTTGTTGATGGTGTGTAATCCAACTTGGGAATCATACATCTTCTTTGAAGAGTCAAGATTTGCAACATATGGAATCAAATGATCCCTGATATAATCTACAATAATACTTCTAGTTGTGATGTCATCCTTTTCATACTTTGTTTTTCATTCGACATTTGAATCATCATCTAAAGGTTTAGTAACCTTGTCTTTCGCAATATCTGAGACATTATTCTTTGCAAGGATTAGGTTAATCCTTATTTTCCAAGCCCTGAAATTTGTAGCTCCTTCAAGCTTATTTTTTGTCTTCATAGAGAATCCCATGGACATAGACAAACAAACAGATTGTAGATGCAGGTTTCTTCACAAGCTCTTCCCTTCACCAAATTCCTCAAGAGTGATCCCAATGTCCTTTCCTTCACCAAAACTCTAATAATACCATTTTCATTTTTCAAGTGCAATAGATATAAGTACAAATTTCTGGAAGAATGATAATTACTTCTAATGATGTAGATATTATTTGAGCACTTCTATTTTATCATTAAGCAATTACACTTCATAAATTCAACCATAAATGCTTAAGCATAATAGATATCACAATGCACAAAGAGAACACAAGATTTACCCTAGTAAAACCCACTTGGTGGAAAAACCCAACAACATTTTCCTTAGAGAAATTCTTTAGCTCAACAAGAGATACACCTAATACTAATAGTTAACTATGATGGTCAAACTAACCAATAATGCTATGGTCAAACCTAGTCAAACAACCCTCTTGTAAAGTCAATCTTATTCCCAACAACTTCGCCCCTCTTTGATCTTCCTAGGCCAAATTTCAAGCTCCCAGAATATGACCAGAAACTCTGCCTTGTTGCGTAAAAGTTTGACCTACTACCCAAAATATGCCCAAAAAGTCACACGTCTGAAGTCAAGGAGAGAGAGAAGTGTTAGAGATGAATTTGTCCTTCTTCTTATTCACTTTGATGCCCAAAATATCTCTTGTCATGTGTGAGGTCGAATTGTGCCTTGCGAATGAGGTAGAGTGCTCTATATATAGTGTTATTCTTGTCTGAATGGGTGTCTCCTTACTGGGTCCAAACTGATTTGAAGGAGGTCCAACTTGACAAGTTTGGAGCCAAAAATTCAAATTTCAATATTCAAATTTTTCTTTTTTGAAACTGACATGAGGAATATGTCTTACATTAATCTTTTCAACGGCTAATCAATAACAATGACATGAAGAACATGTCTTACATTTTCATTATATATTTCAAGGGCGAAAATATTAATTATGAAGACCAACCATAGCTACAAAATTCAACATATTGGACTTCATAAATCTTCATCAAATCACTTGTAAGAATTACATTCACTAAGTTCAAAACTAAACTTAGGGTTTGCCTAAGAAAAATTTTGGATCAAAAGAGGATTACTAGTAATAATGATCTTGTTGGAAGTAATGCTTCCATGTCATGCGTAGTTGTCATTGTGAGTCCCTAGAATCATTCTAGAATTTGTTGATTCTTATGTAATGAGTTGGAGCCATTATCATTATCTAGAGGTGTCGAAGTTAATGTGTAATTTCCTATATATGTAATTGTTGAAATGAATAATATTATAGCGTGAGATTTGTGTTGTGCAAAATTTGTTTCTTAACCCTCTTTATTTTTCTATCATGGTAGCGGAGCTAGATCTGGCTTGATTCCCTTACAAGAAGTCCAGAAAGATGTGAGAGAGTCTTGAGTGTTAATGTTTTGTACATACATAGATTAATATAAATGTGTGATAGTTGATTTCTGTTGTGAGATTTATTTCTCCCTATTTAGATCTGTGTGTGAGTGTGGTTGTGTAGATTTGGAGTTCCACAAAGCCAATCATTCATTGCAGGTCGAGTGGATAGTTTGGCCATGGTCTTGATTCAGGCTGCTTTTGCCAATTTCTTTGCCATATTTGATCATTTCTGCAATGTTTTCAGCATATATAGAGTTTTTGGTGTCAACTTCTGTGGAGCATTTTTTTTAAGATATTGTTGAACAAATTTGATGTTGTTTAATGTACCTGTGCGGACACCATCGATCATGGTTGCATACCTCTTTAAAGTACCTGTTCTCCCAAAGCGTTGCCCGCTAAAAATTTCTGGATCGAGGTATTTATCCGCCACTTCTATAGTCTATGCCTCTGTAAATTATTACGGTTTCGCACCAACCTCTGGGAAATCGGATGGAGATCTAATGTTGAACGGATCATATTTCACGCCATCCAGAGAATTGGCATCTTCAGCAAATGCAAAAGCATAAATAATGGCACCGAAACCTTCCGCTCAGGTATCTCACTCAGGATGCAGGCATTCTCCACTGCAGGAGAGGAACTCGCTGCTAATGTTGTGGCTGGTGTTTTGGATATTTTCAAAATTCTGCAGATTTGAAATTAAAAAGAAAGTGGAATGCAAATGTTGTGGAATGAATACCGTGACTAAGAATTACCATGTGACCTAGAAACATTCGTAGCATTGTTCCAATCGCATAGGGAGAGATGTGTGAGGTTATATTCTCACTGGTCATCGCACGAGGAGTAAGTGAAGGTTAATTTATTTTATGAATTTTCTTTAAGGAGAAGCGCACCACTAATTTCGTCATCATCCTTCAAATCCATATAATGTATAAATAAAATTATTTTTGGTTTGTGGAAGCATTTGGGTAATAATATATTGACTAGTGTTGATATAAGAGAAGTCCAAATGGGTGGATTTCATATATCATATTGAAATCAAGCCGCTACTAGATCCAGTGTTGTAGAGGTTTTGTGGATCAGCTCCATATTCAATTTCGCTTATGGGAAGATCTTATGGTTGCGGAAGCTTGTGTTGCTCTAGAAATCACAGAGATTGTTCTATCAGTTTCAAGTTTTTTGATATTATGTTAAAGTTGTGGTGTGAGCTAAAGTTGCAATTTTATTATTGTTATGTGTAGTATTAAAAATAAAAATAAAACAATGTAAGATTGTTTTGGTGTTGTGTGTTTTTAAAAAGATTGATGGTTCTTAAACTGGAAGCCTTGGTGTCCGAAATATCAATTCTTGTGTGTTAGTAATTTTGGTTATAAAAAGGGTTGGTGGTTCTTAAACTGGAAGCCCGGGTATCTGAAACATCAATTCTTGTGTAAGTTCAAGTTGTTTGATCATCTCTTGAGCACATTCAATATCTAGACCTCCATCCTATCAACTAACGGATAGCCGAAAGTGAAATATCCGACATATGGTGGTTGGTCCATAGGATGGCTCATTACTTGATGGCTTTTATTGTGGAAGCCCCGACAAGTCAAGTTGTAAATATTGTTGATCCTGCAAAGTTCATCAACGATGGTCAGAGGTGGTTATGTTTTAAATGGAGGTCAAGTGACAGCTCAAAGATGTGGTGGTGAAAGAGTGGTGTTTGCGAGATTCTAGAGTGGATGTGAGTGCTGATGAAGACCAATCAGACATATATTATCTTTGTTGCTATAATATGTGTTTTCAATTTTGTCCATGTAAGAATTAAGGGAGGGTGTTGGAAGTAATGCTTCCATGTCATGTGTAGTTGTCATTGTGAGTCCCTAGGCATCAGTCTAGAAGTTGGTGATTCTTATGTAATGAGTTGGAGTCATTATCATTATCCAGAGGCGTCGAAGTCAGTGTTTAATTTCCTATATATGTAATTGCTGACATGAATAATATTATAGTGTCATATTTGTGTTGTAAAAAATCTGTTTCTTAAGCCTCTTTATTTTTCTATCAGATCCTAAAGTTAAAATTAAATCATAAGATTATATTTTAAATAATAAATTATTATTTTAGATTAATTTTAAATGGGCACCTATGATACTCATGTGATTATGTGATTAGTTGTTCATGTTATGGTTTAATTTGTTTTTATAGTTATATGAAGTTGAGTTATTTAAAATCACTTCTCTCAAATATGAGGTGATTTTGGCCCTAAACCCTAACATATTTTTTTATGTAATTCCATTTTTTTATTAATATAATTGTGTGTTTAATGACACGATAGATTCAAGTTCACCATTTCCATAACAACCATATTCTTTGTGCTACTATTGTCAATCAATGATTAGTTCTTGCCTTACAGTTTGTTGAAAATATATTCTTCCCAACCAATGCTCTTCTTCTAGAGTCTACTATTACTTCACTAACATTGTCATACTTGATCCCATTATCTAATTTTTACCTTTTTGTGTTAGCCATTGTGGCTCTCTATTATTTTTTACTTACATCCTTCCTTTTTGGGCATTCAATCTACTTATGGCCTTCTAGCTTGAATGTATATAATAGTGACTTTCTCACCTATATATTCCATATATACCTCTTCCTTTGCTTGAAAATTCCTTGTTATTTACATCCACATCTACCAATATGTATTTTCTTTTGATTTTAATTTTTCTTCTTCAATCTCTTCCATATTAAGCTTCCAATTATTCCCTCTAGTAATGCTTCTACCTCTCCCATGATTCCTTTGGTTTTCATTCCATGTCAATTTCTATTTCACCTTTATTGCAAATAGATTTTTTTTCTATGTAGTTTACAGACCCTAGCGATCAATGACCACTACGTCGACGGAATATTTATACCAAGCAGATCCACCCAAAGGGATCGCTTTGTGTCAACTCAACCATGGAGCCTAACCTTGAGAGTGTCAAGAGATTGAACTCATGATCTCTCAATATCAAAGGTGCTTTAATAACAGGGACTCAACCAATTGAGTTAACCCTAAGGGATTTTAGTGCAAATTGATATGCCTCTTTTATGTTTTTTTTTTTCCAAGGAAATCATAGCAAACACCCCACCCCTCTTAACTAAAATATTTAGATGGTGAGTGGTCCAACTACTACCCATAATAACAACTAGTAATCTTGAGGAACTTGACAAGATTTGAACATGTGACTTATGAGCTCCTTGTCGACAACATGATTTCTGCAAATGGTTCAACCAATTGAGCCAATTGTTGGGACTGTCCCTTCTATCTAACGTAGTTTTTGCAAACTTATTTCATCATAATAACAAATATTAATCCGTTCACATACCTTGAAACTTGTTGGTATTTGTCCATTTCATGTCTAGGTCAAACTGGCAATTTATAAAATTCCTATGTGTATTCCTCTCCATTTTTACTTCTTCTTGAACAAGGTTTGCTTATGATCTATGATTTTTTTATTATTATTTTTTTTCCAACGACATATAAGCCCATTATGTTTTGAAATCGCTCTTGCTACACATGATCCTACCAAGGGACAATAACCCCTTTTAGCTTTGTATTGATAAATTTTGTTTTCTAAGGGTTTGAAGTGTCTTTCTATTTCTTTGAATTAATATATCAATTCCTCTACTTCTAAGATTCCTCAATAACAATTAATTTCTATCTTTTTTAATATCTTTCTCTTTATAAATTTACAAGATTCTTTGTGACATATTTTGCTTCTACTTCATATTCCTTTCCTTCTAGTTTTGACTAAGTTACTCATTTTGGTTTCCAACTACTATATATGTCTTCTTAAATCTCACAATTCTCCATTTATTGTCATTATGTAATATCTTAGCACCATTTATTCTCTTAAACTTTTGTCTTCCTCCTAACACATATTCTTGACTTAGTTTTCTCTCTCCTAGAGCTCAACCCCTACTTTAATACCAAATGTTATATTCTAAATATGGTTCCCAATCACTAACTTAATTATGCAATACCCTACAATTTGTAGTCTTACATATATTACTAGACATTAACGATCATAATAAAACATTTATACATATATTTAAAACCACTCGGGAATATCTCCTTCTTAATGTTAATTGTCAAACTACATAATTTTCATATTATAATCTTGGAGCTCTTATTTAACGAGCTCCTCTGCTCAATGAAGCTTAACTCACTAAATTTGTTCTCTCTCCTATGATTAGTTTAACTCATTTATTCTTATGACTACTCATATTTTGGTTCTTTGAGTATTTTGTTACCTCTTATATAATGATTTTCTCTAATAAAAGGAAGCATAAACAACATACATTCTTCTTTGAGGGTAACATTCTTGAAGAAGTAAATGAGTACAAGTACCTCAGGATTGATTTCAACAACAAGCTTAATTGGGAGGACTGTGGAATTAAGAGAATTTTAGGAGGGTGGAAAGCATTATATGTTCTTCAAAACATATATAGAGAGGCAACGTTATGGGATTAGAAAATGATTAAAGTTCTTTTTGGACTCCTAGTTTGTCTAGCGATGCTACATGGTGTGAATTGTGGGCTAGTAGCACACCCATCTCAAAATGGAAACAAATTGAGAAAATCCAAAAACACTTTATCATGAGCAAGTTCAAAATAAAAAGTTTGATTCCTTATGAGATAATTTTGAGTGAAACAGGAGCAGATCCTATCGAAACAATTTCTATGGTGCATCTTATAAGATATATAAAAATAATTGAGAAAATGGGAGTGGGTAGATGGCCTAAAGTTATCTTTAGTGAAGCCATGAGTGAAAGAAAGAAAACATGGATGAGACAAAACAACAAATGGATGCAAAAATGGAATATCTACTTCAATGCATGTCCCACAAATAACAAGGAGTTAAAGAAATTTTTTATGGAGAAGTTTTGTAAGCATATATGGGAAAAAGAGTTGGGTAGAAATATGAAGTACTATATTGAGGAATTCAATCCCACTTGTGATCTCCAACAAAAAGAGTACATTGGAGCTAGCATTCTGTGGAGAGCAAAGATTCTTATTGCTCAATTAAGAACTAACTCACATCAACTTCGTTGTGAAAAGGGACAGTGGAAAAGACCTAAAGAAGCTTGGGAAGAACGAGTGTGTACTTTTTGCACTTTTGGGGCAGTGGAATTAGACAAACATTTCATTTTGGAATGTGATGCTTTCAAAGACATGAGGGACAGTTATGGAAATATGTTAGCATCAATCCCTTGGCATTATCTTTTCAATGAGGATATTGTGAGAAGGTTGGGCTAGCTAATCATCAATTTGAATAAGAAAAGGATTGAATTGCAAAAAGCGAAAACATAACAACCTAGGTGAAAATTCCATGTAAAAATATATATATGGCCATAATGATGGGACACATATTCCAAGCTGAATGGTGGGGGAAACATCCTAGTGGGTGTTGATTCAGTTTATTATGGCTAAGGAAATTGGAAAAGGAAATGGCTAAGGCTTTGGAAAGGCATGAGGAATTAATTGGCATTTTATTTATGAAAATAATGGAAATTAGGAGAAAAGGGAGGTGAAAGGTCATAGGTTGCATGTGAGGAGAAAATAGAAGGAAAATAATGGAAAATGAAGAAAATAGAGGCCTCATTGATAAAAAGGCTTCTGAGGATTAGTGGGTAAGCTTTTGACAGGTTTTGGTGGAGCTCTCTTCTATTTTATCTCTCTCATACTCTTGGATACTTAGAGTTTTCTTGGAGCACTCTTGGAGGGTATGGCATACTTGAATTTTTGGAGCAAGAAGGAAAAGGAAGAGCAGGAAAGCGCAAGAGGGCATCGGGATCAGTAACTACAAAAATTTTGCTTGTAGGTATCAAGTTGCATGTATGCTTTCCTTGCTAGTTTTGGCATGCATGGCACATGCATGTGGTTTCTTGGTTATGATCTGTCACTGGCATGGAGGATTGCCTGGATTGACAGTGGATTTGCCTAGCCTTGCCATTTCCTGGATAGCCATGGAGAGTGTGGGTTTATTTCCTTGTTTTGTTTTGGTTGGTTCTAAGGTTTCCTTATCTTAGGTTGAGTTATTAGTTCTTGGAAGCCTTGGTTAGACAAACGCTCTAGAAGCCCTGTAACAGCTTGGGTTGAGTTACTAGTCCCATAGCCATAGTTGGACAAACGCTCTGGAATCCCTGTAACAACTTGGGTTGATTTATTAGTCTTGGAAAAACGGTCTAGAAGCCCTTGGTGGGTTGAGTTACTAGTCTTGGAAGCCTTGGTTGGAAAAACGCTCTGGAATCCCAGCAGCAATTATGGGTTGAGTTACTAGTCCTGGAAGCCTTGGTTGGACAAACTCTTTGAAGCCCAGCAGCAGCTATTAGTTGAGTTACCAGTCGCAGGAGCCGGGTTGGAACAAATGCTCTGGAGCCCCGGAAGGCTAGGATAGAGACTGATCGGATGATGGTTTTGGTGATGTTTGGCCATGAGGTGGAATCAATGTTTGATGGGTTGAGGTGGATGGCCTGTAGAAGCCCTTGATGGTTTTTATTGATGTGCTCTATGAGATCCCACATTCACGCTTGGAATATGGCATGGGAGTCAATGACTGAAGAGAGATTTGGCTCAGCCATTCTATGGTCAAGTGGAATGTGGAAGTTCCATCCCAGGTTTGGATTTTGCATCATTAATGAAAGGTTGTTTCTCTTGGTATTTCTATGAGTATTATGATAGATTATATGTGGTGTATATGGTTGTGATTTCATTTATATTTATGTCTCTATTATGTTGGTTATGTATATATTTTATGACAACAGCTGTGTATGGCTCTCATCCTGTTTTTACTTGTATATGAATGAACAATATATCTATGACCTAATGTATGGAATGGAAGTTAAATTGATAAGGAAACAATGATTCATGGTGAATCTCAGATAAGTATGAGACCCCTATGCTAAGATCTGTTATTTATACCTGTAGGTTGCATATTTACTAAGTGTTTGACAAAATGTCTGTTATGGTTAGGCTTGGTTAGGTTAAGCCCTTGTTCATGTTTTGTGTTAGAGGATTTGCCCTGGTGTCATTTATTGTCTTGGAAAGTCTCATTAAGTTCTAGGCATTGGTTTGGAGACTAGACCTGAAAAAGTGGCTTAAATCTCGCAATCTCTAGCACAAAAATGGTTGAGAAAGACTGTAGTCTCTCCCTTGCATGCTTTTTGGGAGTGACTATAGGGTTCCAATCGCATGCATACCTTATCATGGGAGTGACTTTGGGTTTAGTTCTTTGAAATGTTAGGTTAAATCAAGGGTTGGGCACCTGGAGTGGTGTATTAGCTCCTGGGGGTCCTGAAGCACCTGAGGGAGGTTTGTAAGGTCTTGTTTTTCGACTCCATTTCCTTAAGGTTACCTAGGATGTTGAGTCTTATCATAGTGGCTTCTCATCACATGTTTAACCCAGCTGGCCGGTTGCTTGGGTAGATGTGGGAGGAGGGTGTTACAGAGTGGTATTAGAGCATAGTTCACCCCTTGGACTAGATGGGTTGTGTGTTGGTCTTGCATTCATGTTGGTTGCATATGTGTTCCTTATGCATGTAGTCCACGTGATTGTTGTATTTGAATGGTGTTGATCATGGTTGTAGTGATGTTTCCATGTGAAGGTTGAAGATGTTTCCATGGAATATGTATTCATGTGTGTATGGTTGAGTATGCAGTGTTAGGCACATCAGTGTTCACATGTTTTCAAGTGCACGTGATGTGGTTGTTATTTTCATGCATGAGGTCATGGTTTGTGTATTTGATATGGTCATGCATTGATGACTGGACTCTAGCTAGAATGACGTGTATATGGTTTTGTACTCATGTGTTATATGTATATATGCAGTTGTTATGCATGCATGGTCTTGGTTATAGTTATGCATGAAATGTAGGTCAAACATGCCTTTTGAATTCATGGTATTCAATTTGGGTCATTGTGGTGCTATTGGTTGTTATGAAGCTAATGTGTTGGTTGAGATAGAGCAGGAGATGCAGATCATCATAATGAGGTTGCAACATTAGACTTTGGGGTAAGAGCAGATCGTCATATAGGTTTTCATGTTCGGTATGTAGGTAAGTAAGCTAAAGATTGTTATATGCATTGGGTTTATGTACATGTCTTTTTATGTTATGGTTACATACATGATAAAATGATAGTTGATTAGTGTAGTCATATGCACATGTGTCAGATAGTCATGAATGATAGTAACATGTGGTCGTATGCATTGTTATTATTGTTTTGTGTTAGATAACTTGATGATTATGTTATATGTTGTTGATGAGCGTGATATATAGCTTGTTGTTGTTATATGCTATTAACTTGATGATTAGGGTTATTACATTAAGATCTTGATGTTATATGTATCATGCTAAATTTGAATAGCCTATGCATATGGTTAGGGTTATGACATTCAAGTATGAGTCAACTTATTGTTACCTTGTGTTGTACTAATCTAGACTGACTGTGAACATGTGATTATTATGTATGAATGATAATTGTTTATGAGTTTTAGCGGCTATTATGGATTTCATGATCTTATTTGTGTTTGAGCTGATGTGTTGTAAAGTTATATCATGCTAACTAGATTGATTGTGTAGAAAAGATAGCCTCCCCTGAGATAAGGTATGAAATTGTTTATGTCATCTACCTTGTGCTTAACTATTTGATTATGACATATATTTGGTGTTTGAGTGTTTGGTGTCTAGTTGATTTATTTAACATGGTATGTTTGCAAGTTGTTTGAATGTTTGATGAATTTCATAATATGATTATGTGTTCAAATGGTCTTGTTTTAAGATGACTGTACTAATTCATATGTGTCGAGACAGTTGATATGTACTTGCGTGTAGGTAGGTGATAGTTGTAGCATTATGTCTAATGACTATGATTTAACTATGGATTAGGACATGATTGTTAGTCTTGCTAAATGTTGATTTCAAATTGATAGATATGATTGTCTTGATATTTGGAACATGTGGTTGACATGTGTGAGAAATTGGCATGCTTGGTATTAACGTGACAAGGTAATAGTTGATGTGTTTATATAACTAATAGTTGGGTGATGCGATAGTACATAGTAAGCCTTGCTTGCAGCAAGGTAAAAAGGTAAAGGAAAGGAATTGGGAAATAATTCCTTTGGCTATGTTTGGAAACCCTAATTCCAAATGAATGACTACTTTTCACATAGGAAGTCTTCATAACCTTGATTTTCCCTGACATTATGTGGATATGTGCTAGATTCATGAACATGTACTTGATAGGTATATTAGCTAGTCTCTAGTTACAGGTGGATCCGTCAAGGGAATTGGAGTCCCTTAAGAGATGGCATGGATGTGTTCGATTGCAAGCAACGTGCTTGGAACAACAAGGTAAGGTAACTGGTGTACTGTTATGTTTATTTATGCAATGACTATTATTTGTTGATGGTGGTATAATGCAGGAGATTGCATGGAAAAGGGACTGCCATGAAATCGTGAAGAAGGCTTGGGTTGAGCTTTCCTTGGAAGCATTGGGAACCATGGCGATTGAGTGATGGTGTTTGTTGTCAGTCTTTTTCTTTTGGTCTTTCTTGATTTGTTGTGCTTGATTGGCAACTTTGTTTATGTCTAGTGGACCATACCACTTTGTTTGCGGAGTATTGTTGTTAGTGCTTGCATTTTAAGTTTTGAGTCTTGGGAATTGGTTGAGAAAGAGGAAAGTTAATGGAGCTCGGTGAGAGTTGTGTGGTACCCAAAAGGTAATGTAAGATTCAGATGAAGCTCGATGCATGAGTAAGCGTAGCGAAAGGTAAGACTATAATAGTCGGTAGGACTAGTTGGGTCTATTGTGGTAAATGGACGGTGGAAGTACAGACATGAAAAAGGTAACTAGGAAGGGTAAATTAAATGGATTTGAGGTGTCAGGTGCCTTGGCTATGTTGGGAACAATTGTTCTAAATGTTGTACATGTTATGCACAAATAAGGAAGTTCTCTTAACCTAGACCTTATGTTCTTTGGTAATTATGTTATGATCATGATTATGCTAATGCTTATATATATATACATGTATGTATGTATGTCATTGTCTGACATGATGATGATTGTTTTATGCTAATTATTATATATGTATGTATCTATGTCACTATCTGACAGGGTTTTCAAGGATCATTCATGTGGAGGAATCATTTCTTATGCAGGTGAATGACATGAAGAGTTTCCCGGTCTTAAAAGGAATCAAGTGGGAAGAGTAGCCTGACACATCTACAAGGTCAGTATCATGTGGTTATGAGTTGATATTATGTGATTATATTATGTCTATGTTATGGACAAGTTATACCAAGGGATGCATCAGTAGAATGAAAGTTGTGTGGTCTGTGGCATGCTAGGATAAGCATGGATGGTAGAGAGACACTAGAATCAAGGTTACCTGGTAGAGACAGTGTGGTTTGGATGTGTGGTACTATTGTTGTGCATATGTTGTATATGTTGTACATGTTGCATCTGTGATGTTGTGCACATGTGGTGTTGTGTATATATATAGTGTGTACATGTTGTTTATGCAATGTTATGTACAGGGTGGTACAGATAGTGTTGTGTGAATGTTGCATATGCAGTGCTGGGTATAGACGGTGCTATGTACATGATGGATATGCGGTGTTGTGTGCATATGGTGTTGTGCACATGTTGGATATGCAATGTTGTGTATGGTGCTATGTACATGTTGTATATGCAGTGCTATGTACATATGGAATTGTGTTCATGTTTTACATATGGTTTTGTGTACCTATGGTGTTGTGTGCATGATTGTACAAGTGGTGTTGTGAGCATGTGGTGTTGTGTACATGTGGTACAAGTGGCGTTGTGTGCAGGTGTTACTGTGTACATGTCGTGCATGTGGCGTTGTGTACATGTGGTGTTGTGCACATGTTATGCATGTGGTGTTGTGTACATGTGGTATTGTGTACACATTGTACAGGTGGTACGATGTACATGTAGTGTTGTGAACACGTTGTGCAGGTGGTACCGTGTATATGTGATGTTGAGCACACGCTGTGCAAGTGGTTCTTTGTACAGGTGGTATTGTGTACGTGTTGTACATATGGTACTGGTGTACATGTGGTATTGTGTGTGTGTCATACATGTTGTGTTGTGTACATGTGGTACTATGTATGTGTATTGTGTAGTTATGGTATCACGACATGCGTACTCATTGTGTTGTACTCTGTGTAGTGAATGTATTTTTTTGTGTTGTACACCAGGTGTAGGTACATGTACAATGTGGTGTTGTACATCGGGTATAGATGTATGAATTGCATTGTATATCGGGTGTATGTGTATGCATATGTGGTGTCGCACGTTGTGTGTAGATGCATGTCTTGTGTTGTACATTGCGTACGTATACATGAGGTGTTGTGTTGTACACCAGGTGCAGGCATATGTATTGTGTTCTGTTGTACACTGGGTGTAGGTGTATGTGTTGTATGTCAAGTTTAGATGCATGTATTGCATGGTGTGGTATGACGTGTGTCGTTGTATGTGTGTGTGCACATGGTTGAGGAGAAGGCATTGGGTGTTTTTCAGGTGCGGCAACCAGTCCGAAGTGCGTACGAAATAAGGACAGAGGTAGAAGCTAAGGATTAATTAAAGTATAAGTATCGATATTTTATTTTAGTTTTATTATGCATGTGATTTATGATTCTGATGAATGATGATTATGTGTGATCTATGATTCTGGTTTATGTTGGTTAAGTGTGATTTATGATATTTATCTATGATGGTTGTGTTTCGAGCTAACCTGATGTGATATGTTATACATGATGATTTGGTCAAAGATGTTAGTTTGAATTGTTGTGACAAGAAGCGAACATAATTGCAAATGTACCTTATTGACAAGCTACCAATGAGGTATGATTTGAATTTATTTCAATTTATTTTGAATCTAATGGGAGTTATGTGCTTGGTACAGGAAGCACAGAAATTCTCGGTTGGGTGGTTGAAGCTAACTGCAAGTATTAGCAACAACAACAAAAGAAATTGGAACATGTAGCAGTATGCTAGTAAAGAACTTCAGGAGCAGGGCCATTGTGGGAAACTGGTACCCAATAATGACCATTGAATTCCATGAGCATGCTATGGCCGGTATGATGATTTTAAGTCAGGTATATGCCTTGGTTTTTGTATCTTCCAATGTGAGGATGCCTTGCCAAGGGATGGATTGCTTGGGATGGGGGTGCCAACAGAACTTGGAAGGTGTGTGACTGCACGAAAGGGGATGATCGAATTTCCCGAGGGACTATGTATCAGAGAAGGTAAGACTGGGGATGGATTTTTTTTTGTCATTAGCATTGCCAGATGGAATCAGATGCACATTGGGAATGCGCCCTGGAACAATGAGTCAATAAATGTTCACTAAGAGGCCAAGTGGTGCAGGATTGTAGTGCTAGACATTGGATGTAGCTTTGAATTTGCAGTGGATTTTGGACTTCCTGGGAAGAAGGTGAATCCTGGTATTAATTTGAGGGTGGAGGAGTGAGCCTCTAGATTCCCTTATTCCGGATGCAAGCATTATAACCTTTTATTTTCTGGTTGAGAATATGTATATATGTGTATATTATTGTAAATATTGTATCAAGTAGGTTTATAAAGCTCCATAGACAGTATGATTATTTGTTGGTTGAAGAAAATGTGTATGTGTATATGTGGTTATTGTAAATATCGTAATGAGCTCTATTATAAAGATCTAGTAAACGGTATGTTTGTCACGTTTTAGCAGTGGTCATTGTAAATACTGCAACGAGTTATGTTATAAAGCTCCATGGGTAGTATGTTTTGTTTTCAGTGGTCTTGTTGGTTATAGGTGTGTTACAGGGAAAAGTGTCTATATAGAACTGCTCTATCCCACTAAGGTGTGACAGCTGCCTTAGAAACAAACAGAGAAAAGCTACTTATGTTTTTCCTTTATGAATTATAGATAGGGAGGAATAGAAAGACCAACCTCTGTCTTGCGCTAATCCTTTGATTCGATCCCTCTCTTCTTTGATAGTCCCCAGCTACCTGCTCCCTTGCACGCCCAGCTTCACAAAGTACCTGTAAGATCACAGAAGCATAGCACTATACAAAGACATGGATCTATATTCATAAACAACTTAGGATCAGATTTAAATTGACCATACAAATGTAACAAGCATCAATGATACAAAAGCATGGAGGAAAACTCAAATATCTTTTATTGATAAACAAGAAAAGATGCAGGAGGAGTTACAACCAGTTGTTTCGACCCAGCATCAACCTCCCAGCAAAGAAGCCCCTCTTCACCTCAAACAAAGCTTAGATCACCCAACAATCTGATGTTTTTCTCTAGAAACCAACAGCAATTCCTTACAATATGCAAAATTCCAGCCTCTGGATCTCTGGGATGAGGGATCCATATATAGATATCTGTAAGGGGGATGAGTCAGCTTGTGATTTGATTAGTGTCTTCTCTCTGATAGTTCTTGTTTCCACTTGGAGACTGAAGGCCTCTTACTCATCCTTGGTCGAATTCAGTGAGGCAAGTGTCACAGGGGAAGATTCTGGAAGCTTCCATTGCCTCTCCACCTCGCTGAATGACACTGCCATTTGTCATTTCTCGCCTATCGCACCCCACAGAAGGGACTTTTGAAATGCAACGCACCCTCACAGTGTATTTAGGTGAGATGCAACGCACTTAGCCAATGGAGCAGCTGCAATGATCCTGTTTTGACCAATTCTGAGCAGTTTCTGGTGGAGAATTTCTGGGAGAAGCTGTAATCTGTTGACCTTGTTCCTTTAGGGGTTAGAACAACACTTTTAGGGACTTAGGAGCCCTTGGTTTATGGACATTTCATGCTTGGGGTTGTAGGGCACAAAAATGTCTATAACAGTTGCCCCCTAAGTATGAGGCCGTTAACCTTTTGGT
This sequence comes from Pinus tabuliformis, assembly GCA_031772625.1. NCBI lineage: Eukaryota > Viridiplantae > Streptophyta > Pinopsida > Pinales > Pinaceae > Pinus > Pinus tabuliformis. Next base: position 738,377,488 of record CM062808.1, read on the forward strand.
GTCGGGTGAAATGCTTTATTATGAGGATCCGAAGTTCTTTCAATGCTGGGAGGAGACCTGTAATAAGATACAATACAATACATTATCTTCATAATATTTTCATGATCTAGCTGAGGCGGGCATTCCCATGCTCAGCTTTATAAATTCATTTTCATGTACATAGGACAGACAACCGTTTGAATGTAGACTGATGATTCTGATAGAGCCATCATCCTTTTGGTAGGATGATTATCTGTGCTGCAATGATGTACATTTAATGTTTTTATTTCCCTGAATATATATCGCAGCCCGGATGGATGAAACTAGATCCGGGGTCTTCAATCTCGTCTGATCTTCACTCGAAGTACAAGTCGATCCACGTGAGAAATGTTCTGAAGTCGAACATGGAAAGACATCGCTTGATTACTAGTCAATGATGTAAACTGTTAACAAGCACGAGAGGAATCACCGATAATGATAATGACCCTCAAGGTACTGCAGTACAATTCACGTGGTGTGAATAAAGGACTTGGCGTCGAACACCACGCAAAATCTTTCGGTCGAAGGCCATTGATGTAAACCTGTCGCCGGAAGTGAGAAACTTGCCATTGAGGCATGCAAGCTTCAAAGTACTGAATGGGGTGTTCCTAGATCAACTTCTTGGATAATGAGCTGATGTCGACAAGAAGTGATCTGTCACAGGAGGGCCTTAATGAATCCCACATCAATGACACGGAACGGAGCAAATGATTTTAATGCAGGTGAAAACGATCTGGTGACATAAGGTTCAGGGTGGTGGTCATGAAAGAATGGAGTATAATGTATGGTAGTGGGTGAGACACAGGTGAATCCTCTGAATGACTTCTCTTGAACATATCGGCGACACTGATATGATGCATCGGTAGCATTAACCCCAAATATGGATGGTATGGCGTGACCATGGTGATGTGACCGGTGAATGAAACAACCCAACCCGACTCGGACACGGAGCGGAAGTGTCATGTTCAAGAGCGAATTGCTACCAACAAAGTTTCTTTGAGTTTTCTTCCCAATTTTTTCCCAGTCATTGCTGACCAGTACCTCTTTATTTTTGTCAAGCTTGAGGAGGATAACATATGCTTGTTCTATAATTTTCCCTTCGAGCAAACCCATCGCTATGTTTTAACGAGCCTAGCGATAGTGAAACTCGTTCTCGTCTATAGACAAGTTTGTCGCTATTAATCTTTTTAACGAGTTTAACGACAAAGATAACTCGGTCCTTTTCAATTTTAGAGAGTCTGAAAAGCAACGTAAAGGTAACTCCAAAATTCCTTTTTCGTCATCTAATCCCTTAAGTCCGAAAAAGTATAAAACAATACAGAAGGGATGAATTTTCGATACTTTTAACGAGCCGAACAAAACAAGCGCTCGATCTTTTTGTGTAATAATCCCTCAGGTCCAAAAAGATTAAAATCTAGAGGAGGGATAGCATTTCCTATCCCTTTAACGAGCTGGAGAGGCCAATGGCTCGGCAATCTTTTCATATTTTACAAGTCAGTTGAAAGAGCTTAAAGGAGACTCGTCTTTTGAGGAACGAGTGATAAAACGGGTAGCAGCTGATTCCAGGTAAGGTTTGGAATTTTCCAATCACGGCAGTGTCACAAGGATGGCTAGTGAAATCACTCTTCGCAGCTGTTCCTCAAAATGGGTAAACAATCAAATGGAGGTGAATGATCGACCAATGAAAAAGTGGAGGTGACGGTGCAAACACGACCAAGGCTTTAATGGCTGAAGTACTACATTCACGATGGTTATTTACCGGGGAATAGCTCATTTTTTAACAAGCTTAAACGCAGGTGGAAACATTTGCTCATGTCTTATGTTTATTTTTTAACGAGCTTGAACTATGTGCTAAAACTGCTCGATTAATCCAGTCATGTGATAAGAATGTCTCATATAAAAACAGAAACTTTTAGAGATTTGCCCCACATCCTTTCTTTATGCAAGTTAGGAAACGACCAATCCTACGAGTTTAAAGGGTTAGAGGTCCTATAAATTTAAAAAATAAATAGCCGCTCTTCACTTGCACTCCAAAAGGTTTGCATGCCCCCAGGTATAAAACAGAGTTTCAAGGTTACCCCTTCTTTAGTCCGTTAAAACATTTGTTTTACCGAGAGAGGCCTACCTCTTACAGGTTACCAAATATAGTTCTATTTACAGCGTAAACAAAACACTTCTCTGGCGATGTCTACCGAAATAAACAAAGGTGAGCGGCGATGCCCGCCAACTCACATAACTTTGACGAGAGAATCTTGTTCTAGAATAACCCCCTCTTCCAATCACGGACGGGGGTACAGACTAGTCATATTCTCCCACGGAAACCTACCCTATACCCGAAGTTTTCCTGCCGAAGCAGACCAGGGTGCATGCCCCCTGGATTTCAGTCATGTCCCCCCGAATCACTCGCGCTCATCGGAAGGACGGACTAGAGATTGAGACATTTCTTGCGTGAAAAGACCATTTAGGGATGGTATACGACTATTTGCTATGCGTGATCCGGGAAATGAAAGCTGGTCCACGAGCTTGACCACTCTTCCTTCGTGCGGAAAACACATCACTCTAAAGAGTGATGAGACAATGGCTCTCATGCAATAAATATAGTCTCGTCCAAGGAGTAGATTGTAATCCAGGGGTCCTTGAACTACCACCACGTTCATGTGAACGGTTTTCCCTCTCAATGTTATGGGCACATTGGGAAGGATCCCTAACGGTCGACTGGTTCCTTTATCAAAGCCTGTCAGATTTCTCATCTCAGGCAAAAGCGATGGCGAACCAAGCGCTTTCCAAGAAATTGAGGAAAGGATACTCACAGAAGCCCCCTCATCTATGATGGTACCAGCCATAACCATTCTATATATTTGAACAATAATTCGGAATGGTACACTAGCTGGTAAACGGGGTCTGCCTAGTTGATTCCAGTCGAAGGAGACAACTAGGTTGCTTGGAGGTGGGACCGAATAGACGGTCGGGTACAACTCTGACGAACTTCCTTCCTGCGGTAAAGGAACGGGTAGACTGCCCCCATGTTCGTTGGAGTCTGTGCTTATGAAAAGAATTTGGACGGTGTCATCCTTGTTCTCTTCAGTGATTGTATCATTTGAAGATGGAACCTCTGAAGGCAAGACCGGGTCAACTGCCGCCTCGACCTTTTGACTTTCGTCTGGTATGGATTCAGATGGTTCATATTCAATGACAGATGCTTCGGCTGACCACCTGAGCGGGTCAACTGGATTTTCAACTAGTGACAGACTCGGCAAGAGTTTTCTATATCCAGGAGGAAGTCGTAACGGTGAAACCGGACGATCATCCAAAACTCTTTTAGCTTCGTCTAAGAAGGGACAACAGTGGACGGCATGATCGCCTTCGCACAGTTTACAAGGAAATCTATATTTTCCTTTTTGTCTTGGGGCTTCACTTTCACTAGTTGACGGTGTGTTTTCAACATGATTATCAGAGGTTGATGACACTGGGTTGTGCAAACGAGTAGACCAGTCCCTTAAGATCCGAGGGATGCAAGGACAATCTCTGTGATAGTGGTCTCCCTTGCAAATGACACATGGCGATTTAGGCCTGGTCGGTGCAGTGTGTGGATTTTCGTTAGACAACACTCGTTTGCCCCCATTCGCTTTTGGCTCCTTCTTCTTCTTCTCTTTCTTCTTCTCTTTCTTCTTCTCTTTCTTCTTCTTTTCCTTCTTCTCCTTAGGTACTTGACTTTTGGCTTTACCAGCCCCATCAAGCGAAGAGGAAGGAGGAGAGGAAGAATTAGAGGAAGTAGAAGGTTGGTGGGTAACTCTGGACTCGTCTAACTGCTGATTCGATTGTTCAGGAATTGTGGTGTTCTGAACGACAGAGGTTGAGAAGAGCCATACAGGCAAACCAATTGTCAGTCCTGGAAGCGACAATGTGGCCATATGGGGTGCACCAACATCTCCCCAAGAGGAGAAGGGACTAGGATTTCCCCCAAGGGGAATTCCTTGGTTGGTGGACTCCATTTTCTCAACTCAAGATCAATGTGGGAAAGGGTAATGAATATTCCGTTTAAAATAAATTTTATACGCTTTGACACAACTTGTTTTTTCAGTTTTTAAGAGTCGAGAAAAAACAAAAGATGACTCTAGTCGCCTTCGATTTTTAATGAGCCTGAAGTGACAAGTGCTCAGATGGACCTTTTCTGTTAAGGAGTCTGCAAAGGAACGAAAGGGACTACTCTAGAAGTCTAGGTAGAGGGAGTACCAAACCAATCGCAAAACTGCAGAATACTTTTTACGGTACGGCAGTCAATCTTCCCGAATGCTGTGTTCAGTGCATTGCGATCGATAGGGCGGCAGACACGGCTTCCTATGGATAAAGGATTTAAGCCTATAGGGGTCTCCCAAAATATACTCGACAGTACGTGGGAGCACAAGTCCGTACTGGCACTTATCGTCTCAAAGTGGAGGAATCACCCAACCATCAGTGAGAACAACAGTTACCGGGCTTTACGACGCCGGAATACGTCTCTAGCCTAGACCTCTAAATGTTGTGCGTTAAGTTCCAAACCGTTGTTAGATTCATTGAATTTATTTTAAGTTGATCTTGCTTATGAAGTTTGCCTTTCGGGTTCACCACGAGATGTAGATGTAATTCCTAAAATGCAATCTAAAGATGATAAACAAACTTTTTATCTCTTTTGTGTAATGAAAATCCTAGCTACTAGGGAAAAGAAGGATAGAATCTTTTCACAAAGAGCAAAGAGCACACTGTAAATGCACTTTCCTAAATCAAGCCAAACAGACTGTCTATATGCAAATGCACATGCATGTATTTGTTTTCGACTTTCTTAGTATATGGATGCTAAAAAGAAAGTTGATGTACAAATCTGAATCTCTTTTCAAGCGACAAACATAAACAAGCTTCTTTTCGAAATCAAAAATAGAGATGATTATGACACCTTACGATTTTGAAATGAATACTTGTTTCTGACACTAGAAAATTATAAATTCAGACCAAAAGCAATAGTAACAGGATAATCGACCATCAACAGCAATCAAACTTTTTCCTACGATCGAAATCGACACTTGCGACAGATTCCAATCAAAGGATGACAGTACGACTATGCTACTTTTGCAAAGGAGAATTGTAAATGACTCAACAAACACACAAAAACATCTACAGTTCTTTTGTACAAAGGAGGCGGAATAACAGCAAGGAAAAGGGGTTTCAAACAGACATATACTGATCACAGGCAGCAAAATTCAGGAATAGAACCGGAAAGAATGAAGCACAGAAGCCACAGTTGCACAGAGCTAGTCTGATCAGCGCACCTGTAACACAGAGAATCTGAAATGCAGCGCAGGTTGTCCCTTCGGGAAGTGTGCTGAAATTCAGAATCTCTGAACAGTACCTGCGCTAGGCCAGAAACGAGACTCTGTTCAGGTTCCAGGTCACAGTTTACAGTTCAGTTCTTGGTTTTTGGCCGAGTAAAAAGCAATCAGTAATGCAACAATTAGGGGTAGATCTAAGGAGGATCTAAGAGCTATCACAAGGGCAATCAGATAGTTTGTGAATCAGCTGTTTAAATCATAAACAGATCCAGTGAATGGATTGAAGCAGCAGTTATCTACTTTGCATTTGTTATGGCAAATGCAGTTCGAATGCTACTTGTAAGTTTATGAAACAAACAACAAAGAATGATAAACAAACAAACTAATTAGCTCCCCAGTGGGGTCGCCATTTTGTTACAGGGAAAAGTGTCTATATAGAACTGCTCTATCCCACTAAGGTGTGACAGCTGCCTTAGAAACAAACAGAGAAAAGCTACTTATGTTTTTCCTTTATGAATCATAGATAGAGAGGAATAGAAATACCAACCTCTGTCTTGCGCTAATCCTTTGATTCGATCCCTCTCTTCTTTGATAGTCCCCAGCTACCTGCTCCCTTGCACGCCCAGCTTCACAAAGTACCTGTAAGATCACAGAAGCATAGCACTATACAAAGACATGGATCTATATTCATAAACAACTTAGGATCAGATTTAAATTGACCATACAAATGTAACAAGCATCAATGATACAAAAGCATGGAGGAAAACTCAAATAGCTTTTATTGATAAACAAGAAAAGATCCAGGAGGAGTTACAACCAGTTGTTCCGACCCAGCATCAACCTCCCAGCAAAGAATCCCCTCTTCACCTCAAACAAAGCTTAGATCACCCAACAATCTGATGTTTGTCTCTAGAAACCAACAGCAATTCCTTACAATATGCAAAATTCCAGCCTCTGGATCTCTAGGATGAGGGATCCATATATAGATATCTGTAAGGGGGATGAGTCAGCTTGTGATTTGATTAGTGTCTTCTCTCTGATAGTTCTTGTTTCCACTTGGAGACTGAAGGCCTCTTACTCATCCTTGGTCGAATTCAGTGAGGCAAGTGTCACAGGGGAAGATTCTGGAAGCTTCCATTGCCTCTCCACCTCGCGGAATGACACTGCCATTTGTCATTTCTCGCCCATCGCACCCCACAGAAAGGACTTTTGAAATGCACCGCACCCTCACAGTGTATTTAGGTGAGATGCAACGCACTTAGCCAATGGAGCAGCTGCAATGATCCTGTTTTGACCAATTCTGAGCAGTTTCTAGTGGAGAACTTCTGGGAGAAGCTGTAAACTGTTGACCTTGTTCCTTTAGGGGTTAGAACAACACTTTTAGGGACTTAGGAGCCCTTGGTTTATGGACATTTCATGATTGGGGTTGTAGGGCACAAAAATGTCTATAACAAGGTGTCATTGAACACCGAGGACAGTGTTCCCCCAAGGGGGGAGGGTTCTGTAAAATCCCTGGTGAAAATTCCATGTAAAATATATATATATATATCTAGCCACAGTGATAGGACACATATCCTAAGATGAATGGTGGGGGAAACATCCTAGTGGGTGTTGATTTGGTTTATTATGGCTAAGGAAATTGGCAAAGGAAATGGCTAAGGCTTTGGAAAGGCATGAGGCATTAATTGGTCAAGGGAGATAAGGAGCAAGCGAAAGCTATAGGTAGGCTTCTTTGCCTCTTATTTTATCTATTGGTCATAGGAAAAGTAGAGAATGCTTTGCATTGTTGTTCTAGACTTAGCTACTAGTCTAAGGGTTTAAGTGTTTATCCGTAGACACCAAAACTTCTTAAAACAAATTGGCGACTCCGTTGGGGATCGATTATCCATCCTATTAGCTAATCCACCTCCTTAGACACTTTGACATACTTTACTTGTTGTAATTCAGCCTTTTGCATTGAATTTTGGTCAAAATTTGAGGTTAGATGACCAGGGAAAATTTTAAGAACCCCCCCTAAATTTATAAATATAATAAATGGGCGAATCTCCATGGTATATAGGAAAAATGGAAGGCGATTTTATCAATAATATAATATGTATATATAATTTTTTGGCGAATCTCTCACCAGGCATGGCGAATATTTTACTCAATTATAAAATCTTGTAAGATCTTGGTGAGTCTTTCACTAAATAATAAAACTTTGTAAATTCCTAGTGAATCTTAGCATAGGCTACATGCTGGTTTAATTCCCCATTTAAATAGGCTACATTCCAGGTGAATACCATGGGTCAATACCATGTGCCATTTTGGTGAATACCATGGGTCAATACCATGTGCCATTTTTGTTTTTATTAATTCTAATATTAGGGTTAATAATGGTTTTTTACATGGTATTAATAACAATCTAGTCCATGGTATTTGTCCCATAGTATTTTGGCCATAAGTTTCACCTAAATATAACCCATTTTTTGAGTGTTCGTAAATATAAAGTGACTTATGGAGTAAATATAAAAAAATGTTTTATTTGTTTACCATACCTCTTTATTTATATTTTTATTAATTTAACCTTTTTTACAAATATGGTATTTGGCCCATAGGATTCACTTAAATATAAGGTGACTTATGGAGTAAATATAAAAAAATGTTTTATTTGTTTACCATACCTCTCGTTTATTTATATTTTTATTAATTTAACCTTTTTTACAAATATGGTATTTGGCCCATAGGATTCACTTAAATAAAACCTCTTTCTTGAGCCTTCATAAATAGAACGAGGGTTATGGACTAAATATAAAAAGAGGTTTTATTTATTTACGATACGTCTAGTTTATTTATATTTTTATTTATTTACCATACCTTTTGAGTAAGTATAAAAAGACGTTTTATTTATTTACCATACCTCCACTTTACTTATATTTTTATTTGTTTACACCCTTACATGTATATAAGGTGACTTATGGAGTAAATATAAAAAACGTTTTATTTATTTACCATACCTCCACTTTACTTATATTTTTATTTGTTTACACCCTTACATGTATATAAGGTGACTTATGGAGTAAATATAAAAAATGTTTTATTTATTTACCATACCTCTCATTTATTTATATTTTTATTAATTTACCATACCTCTTTTATAAATATGGTATTTGGCCCATAGGATTCACTTAAATAAAACCTATTCTTGAAAATGGGCGAATGGATTCACTTAAATAAAACCTATTCTTGAAAATGGGCGAATGGAAGGTTGTAAGTCCTAATTTCAAGGGCTAAATTTACCTTTTTTACCCTCTCCCTTAAAATAAGGTGGGCTATTTGAGGTGATTTGTAAAAATGTACTATGATACAAAATATTCGCCCACTAAAAATTTAAAACCCCTTAATTTCGCCAAAGGGCGAACATTCGCCCCTAAAATTATCCTTGTAGATGACTCTTGAGTGGCCTCACAGGAATCAGCGTAGGCTAGCCTTAGAGACAGTGCTCTGCAGCGCAGTTATGCCTTCTTTGACTTGCGCTGATTAACTATTTCAATCAGCGCAGGTGGTGTTAGCGCTTGAAATTTCACCTCAGGCTGAGAAAGGTAAACCTCAAGGCAACATCAAACCATTTAGCCTCGTAGCTAGCCCTACGGGGCAGGAGAAGGCTCTCTCCGGTCTATCTCGGTAATATCTTCAATGGATGAGATGACCAACAAGGTAACACTGATATTAGGCTAGTAAACTGATCAAAAGGGTTGATTTGGGGTTTTTTGGGTTTTTGGTGGCAAATTGAGGAGAGGGCAATTTTGGGTGCAAGGATTAGACACAGTTTCTGCAGGGGTTTCCTTGGGGCGAGGTAGGAGACAACGTTGATGCCTTTGACTGAGGTGGATGGTCAGGAATGAAAGATGAAGAGCTAAAGAGAGCAAACAATAACTTTGAATTCTCTTTAGACAGAAGAAAACATTGAAATTAAACAAACTTAAAAGCAGAGCATGGCAGGCATGAATTCTTACTTTATCACTTCATTTGTTTAATGTGCAGAAGTAAAAGAAAGGAAATGAATCACATAACAAGCTTACAAGTACATTGAGAAACACATCATCAACACATGAGTCCACAAGAATCCCAAAGAGGACTGCAAAACCCTGGTCTTCCTTAGCCAAAAATTGCAGAGATACAGTGAATAATACAATGATAGCTTCTCCCTCAAGAGTCCAACCATGAAAATGAGCAAGAAAGTACATAATATAGATGATCTAACCTCTTTCCCTGCCTCCATGGGTCGAGCTCACTATCCTAGGAGCTGTTTCAATCACTTCTAAACTAAGCACTACAAATTAGGCAGTCAAAACAACTTGCCTCTATAAACTTGGAAACCAATTCATTCATTTAATATTTACCCTTTTCATGAATGAATGTTCTAGAAGTGTTACATAAGAGTAAAATTGTCTAAAAAGTACAATAATTACATCAAAGAGTATCACATTTCATCTCAAAAAGTCAAGCTGAGTCAAATCTGCGTTTTCTGGGCTGTACAGTGCATTTCTGGACAAAACTGCCTGACAGGTCGCGCGCCCCTGCCTGACAGGTCGCGCGCCTTTGGAGCCATGTTTTGGGCACTTGCAGGTGGCCAAATTGAGCAAAAGTGGGCTTGTTAGAAAGGTTTGTGAGTCTACTTTCCAACCCAACTGGAATTTCTGAATTTGGAGTTCATTTTCCCTGTCAAAACTCAAATCTCCCAAGACTGCTTTCTGCAATTCAAAAAAGTGGCAGAAAGTCAATTTTTGCATGTATTTTGACTTTCTGGAGGCCTAAAACTTCACCAAATCTCAAGTCCATCCATGAGCATATGTAACTTTTCATGAAAAATCTGGAAATGCTGAGTTTTGGTCAAAAGGAGTTGCCCTGATGTAGGGTCGCGCGGGGGGTGAGACCCGTTAATGAGAAAAACCTGCAAATTGCCAAAAAATGCCAAAATTCACCCAAAATTCTCAAAATTTCTTGAGATTTGTGCTGTGGCTAGGCTATTTAGTGCCTTGATCCTTGAGTGAAGCCTCAGCCAAGATACGGAGGGGATTTGGCCTCTTTCTCTGTTTTAGTGCCTCGGTCAACCGCCTTTGAAACATCTTCATCTTTGCCTTGCACACATGCATTCTTGCCCAGTAATGGTTCTTCATGTTCCTCAGCAATTTCTTCTCTTGGTTGGCCTTGGCCAACAGCCTCTCCAAGTGTGTATTTTCCTAGATGAGCATGGACTCTCGGTCAGCGGGCAATGGGTCACCGGGTCTTCTTCGGTTCAAGATTCGGTCACTACGAATCCTCCACAGCTCATCAAGTGCCTTCTCCTCCTCCAACTGTTTGTTGCGCTGCTCCAGGTATGTAATGGTCCATTGTGCACCCTCTAATCTCCTCTGTAAGGCATCATTTTCAGCTTTGAGATGCTGAATGACCTCCTTTGCCTCTTGGCTCGGAGAAATGGCCTCAAGATCAACAAGCTCAATATCTGGAACTCCTGATGGTCCCTCATCAATCTTGGGCTACTTGCCCCTCTGTGCTGCCTGTGCTGCTGAAGAGAGCGAGGCCCCTTCCACCTGATGTGGAGATAACACTCGCTGAGCTGATGATGAAGGCGAGACCCCTTCCACCTGCTGTGGAGATAGTACTCGCCTAGCTGCTGCAAATAAGGCCCTCGGGCCTTTCTGATAGGTGACCAGAGGTGAGGAGCTGACATGTCTAGTGACAGGGATGTCATGCTGCTGTGATGGTCCTCCCTTCTCATGAATAATCTCAGGATGTGGCGAGGGTGGTGCTGTGAAAAACTCACGAGAGATGAACTCCTCCCATGAGATGCCCTGCTGAGCCAACTGATGTAATACAACTAGCTGAATCAAACCATAATGGTAAAGGCTCCTGTACTGCTGTGCCGGGCTCTTCCTCTGTAACATGGGCACCATCCTCTAAATGTTTTGATAAAAGAAAACAAGGATGTTCATCATCCTCACTCGGGTGAAATGCATCAAGAGGCGAATATGATATGAATATACCTGTGAAAATCTGCCCTCACAGGTAAAATAGTGCATGATAAGCCTCATCATGGGAGCATACTCGCTCCTGAGAAACCTGAATGGAAACACACCTGCCAAATGTCTCATGAATGGTGGCCGGACAAAAGGCTCAAAGTGAACATTATCCAGCACCTTGCACTTGTTCCACACCTCCCCGACATTAGGTATCCCTGTGGCATGTGAGATCACCTCGGGTGTCAATGTAAATTCTACCCCTGCAAGGTTGACATGTCCATCATGCAAGTGTAAGACAAATAGGCGAGCCAACTCTCTATGGTGCTGAATCCGTGAGATCCTCTCACAAAACTCATAGCAAGACATATACTGAAAACATGTGACTGCCATAGGACAAGCCTGTAACTCTGCTAAAGAAGTGGGCTCCTCTCTCTTATGATGTCCACCCTTACCACCCTTATGAGGCCTCCTCTGTACCTCAATCTCTGAAGTTGATGACTGGTCATCACTTTGCTCATAGGTTTCGGTTTCTGACATGTTTAAAAGAGCAAAGTGGACAAAATGTACTGTTGCTTCTGCTTTATAAAATGCTGATTTCTATGCTGTTTCAAGGGGACAAGGACATGAGGGAAATGTTAGGGGAGGGACCTTTTTACAAGGAATTGGGAATATATGAATATAACAGGGAATTTAAGGAAAACATTGCAAACAATTATTGCATATAGGAATACATGTTTATAATCAGGAATATTGGGAAATCATTTACAAAAATCACTGCATATGGGAGTACATATATAGAAAGTGAACATATGGGAATATGAATACATGCATTAACAGGGGAAGATAGGGAAACATATTTACAAAACTCTTTACATATTCACCAACAAATTCTTGTGTTTACACATGCATATGGTGCAGCAAGATTAGGGTTTGAGTTTTTCGATGCTTTGGGAGAGGGGTAGGGTTTGCATTTTTAGTGATTAGGGAGAAGGGAGGGTTTGCATTTTATTTATAAAATAGTATGGGAAAATACAAATATGAATGGAAAGGGGAAGGAGGGAAACAATTACAAAAGGAAAAAACCTTGAAACAACACAAACCCTAGCACATTTTAACCATTAATATTGCAGTCATATGAAGCCTCTTCCACTTGCACAATTTGATTCTTAAACACAAGCATGAGGGCCTTCAATCATAACCAACAACCAAATTGAAGTGTAGAGGGCCTACCTCAAACAACTTGAAGATTTGGAGGGAGTTTGAGCGATTTTGAGTTGAGTTTGCAGGGGAAACGTTGACGGGTCGCGCGCCTTACCCAACGGGTCGCGCGCGCTTGACAGGTCACGCCCGTTACAAAACAACACTGCTGGATGCTCGCTGACGGGTCGTGCGCCTGTCTTGAGCCCAAATTTGACCAGATTTTGCCCAAAGCTCTTAGATACTTGCTCACTCGCACTTGCCAATGCCTTGGATGCATAATGAGAGTAAAAGGAGGGAGATTGGGTTTTTATAAACTCCATTTGAAAAAATTTCATGCTCAAACCCACTTTCTAAAGTTTCTCATTGACACTTTACAAAACTGACTTTTTGGCTTCCTTTGTCCTGAAATTGACTCATTTAGTGCTTTGACTTGATTCTTTTTGCAGGTAGATCATCTGAGGGATCTAGGCAAGGGGACCAGGGTTGCATTTTGTCCGCTGAACACTTTTGAAATTTCATCACTTTTTACAAAAATTTAAAATGACCTTGGCTTTAAAAACAGAGTTTTTAAATCCAAGGTGAAAATTAACTGTACAATATTGAAATTTGTGAAGAAACACCTTTTAAAATCATCCCTCTGGCTTGCTGGGCACCATTTGACCTTCAGAGACATGACCTTGTAAACCATCTTGACCAAAACCCTAGACCTAGGAATTTGACCTTATGACAAAACAAGACAAGCTTTGAGAGAGCTTAATGACTGAAATGACCTGATCCAGCAATGCCAGGAGGGGGACAAAGACACCAGCTCCTCCATCAGGGTTATGGCATGCCTAATGGGATGCAAAAATTAACACTGATGAGTCACCTACATATGCAAATGCAAAGAGCTTTGATCGCTGATGGAGGGCGACAAGACCGACTCTAACAGGTGGGACCTCTTTGACCTGCACTAATCAGTGCAGATAGGCCCTCTTTGACCTGCGTTGATCAGTGCAGATAGGCCCTCTTTGACCTGCGTTGATCAGTGCAGATAGGCCCTCTTTGACCTGCGCTGATCAATCTTGAAATCATTGAAATCAGCATAGGCTTTAGTGAGAGACAGTGCTTTGCAGCACAGTTATCCCCTCTTTAACCTGCACTGATCAACCTTAGGTCAAATTCCCACCTTTGGATTGATATTTTGCCAAAATTCTTCTGATTTCTTGCTTTTTGAATGTCAATGATGTCATGTCTCAGAAAATAGGTTTTCATCTCCTTAGCCAGCCCTACTTTGATTGGATTGTTTAAATTTTCTTTAATGTTTTATTTGTCATTATCAGTCTATAGTCAAAGTTAGTTTTTGGTCGATCGATCTTTGTCGAAAGAAAGTTTCGTAAAGTCGTCTTTTCCTTCGAAAATTGAATTGTCGTAAATTCTTAAATCATAAAAGATTGATTGACTGATGTGTGCATATGATTCATCTTTGTTCGAAAGAAAGTGTCTTAAAGTCGTCTTTTCCTTCGAAAACTGAATTGTCATAAAGTCTTCATTCATAAAAGATGAATTGATTTATATGTGCATATAGTTTGTCTTTTCGTCGAAAGTGTCGTAATTCCTCATTTCTTTGAAATCGAAAGTGGCATAAATTCTTCCTTTCCTTGAAAAGAAATTGTCGCAAAATCGTCATTTTTATGAAAAGAGAGTTTTGATCGATTGTGCATATTTCCTTTTTGTTCATCATAAGATTAAGGGATTTGAAAAGAAAAACTTGCATCGTTCATATTGTAGTTTGTGAATGCTTGATAGGAATAGCTAGGGAAATTGCATTAGATATGCTCTTTGCTTTTTGTCAAAGATCTGATTGCTCTATCCCTTACTAGCTAAGGTTTTCATCGTTCAAACCAAATCAAAAGTTTGTTTATCATATTAGTTGCATTTTAGGAATTGAAAACATACATCACGTGGTGAACCTTGAAAGGCAAATTCTAAAGAAGATCAACTTAAAATTTATCTGAATTTACCTAATGGAGCATTGTCACCTAACGAAAAACATTTAGAGGTCTAGGCTAGAGACATGTTCCGGTGTCGTAAAACAAAGCAATTGTCGCTAACTTGTCTGCAATACATCCCGAGTGTGATACCTCATTCCATGTACGTGAGTATATCGTAGCTCGTCCACGTACCTTCAGGTATATAGGGCAATGTTACAGTACGTAAAGTATATGGGAATGCTCTCACTGTGCGGTTTTGCATTAGACAATGCTTATACGGACTGGGCCTCCATGTACCTTCGAGTATAAATGGGAGGACAACACTAGGTTGCTATCCATCCTTAGGTAACCAAGTCAGCTGCCTTATACACTGTGATACACCGAGCACAGCATTCAGGGAGATTGCCTGCCCATACTTCTCGGTTCACTAGGAGGTATTCTGCATTTCACAGTTGCTTGGTAAATCTTTTTGACTAGATTATCCCTCTTTTGTTTTGTTATGTTACTTTGATTAAAATAAAATTAATTGACCGTGGATAACATCCTCCTCACTCGCTCCTTAATTGATCTTAGTTTGAAACATATGGCGACAAATCTGGAGTCCACCGATCAAGGAATTCCTTTTGATGGGAATCCTAGTCCTTTTCCTCCTTTCGGAAATATTGGTGCTCCTTATATGGCTATATTGTCCCTTCTAGGATTTACCATTGGCTTGCCAGTATGGTTGTTTTTCAACCTCCTTGGTTCAAAATTTCGTGATTTCTCCGCAACCGAGTACACCTCCAACTGGACAAAATAAACCTCCAGTTGATCCTAAAGTTGACCCTTTTCCTTCTTCCTTGGTTGTTTCTTCCTCCCCTTCTTCCTCTTCGCCTGGTGAAATTATTAGTACTAGTAACTAGGTGGCTAAGAAGAGGAAGAAAGGGAAGAAGAAGAAGAAGAAGCAAATTCAGCAGAGGGGCAATCAAGCAACCATTTCTTTGAATGCAACACCTGACGAGAAACCGTCCATCAAGGCTCACAAAGTTCGATATCCATGCAAACTTTGTGCGGGAGACCATCTTCTTCGAAATTGTCCTGATATTCCTCAAATCTTAGAAGAATGGTCTTCTCGTTCACATCATCCTGTGTCATCAACTTCTGGAGATCATGCTGGTGACACACCATCAACTAGTGGTAGTAAAGTTCATGGAAACAAGGGTAAATTTAGGTTTCCATATAGGTTATGTGAAAGGAATCACCCCATTCATCTTTATCCCTATCTGGATGAAGCCAAAAAAGTGTTGGATAACCATCCTGCTTCACTGCAACGACTTCCATCTGGTTACAGGAAACTCTCCCTAAATCAACCACTAGTTGATGAATTGACTGACTCAAATCAACCGTCGGTCAAACCCACTCTCTCTAAAAGTGAATCCTATGAGTCTAGACCCGACCCAAATCAACAGGTCGAGGTAACAGCTGACCCGATTTCACCTTCAGTAATCATACCTTTCCCAAAGAGAGTGAATATGATACCACTCAAGTTCTTTTTGTTTCTTTAGATTCTAATGAGCTTGGGGGTAGTCCTCCTGTTCCATCAAGACAGGAAGACAATCCTCCCACTCTCATAACTCAAGGGGTTAATTCTCCCATTTCTACGGTACCCCCTCCAAGTAGTCTAGTCACTTCCTTTGATTGGAATCGACTGGCAGGATTTCGCCTTCCTTCTTATGTGCCTTTCCAAATCATAGTACAAGTTTGTAATATGATTGTATTTGGCACTATTATAGATGAAGGTGCATCAGTGAGCATCCTTTCCTCAACTGCTTGGCAAGCGCTTGGTTTACCGCCGCTTGTGCCTGTTACCCAGAATCTGTTGGGTTTTAATAGAGGAACCAGTCAACCATTAGGGATCCTCCCTCAGTTACCTATTACTTTGGGAGGAAAAATTGTTTATCTGAACGTGATGGTAGTCCCAGGCCCTTTAGATTACAATTTACTTCTTGGGCGCGACTATGTTTATGGCATGGGAGCTATTGTTTCCACACTCTTTCGAGTGATGTGTTTCCTGCATGAAGGCATAATTGTCACCGTTGACCATCTTTCATTTCCTGGTCCAAATATGGCTTCCAATCAACCATCTTCCCTAAGTGGTCCTTTTGTACCAATGGTATCATCCCTGCCACAAGTTAATTATGTGGCAACTCGTTCCATACCTACATCAACTGATGATCAATTCAGTGATGTTGTACATCATGTATTGGGGGCATTGGAACCAGATCTCTCCTTCATGACCTCTAATGAGTTGTGAACCAAGGAATATGAGGATAGTTCTTTTACTGTGTCAACCTCATTAAAAAATGAAACAACTCCTACGAGGATAGTTCCTGGTCTTGTGTCAACCTCGTTAAAAAATGAAACCAAGGAACATGAGGATAGTTCTTTTACTGTGTCAACCTCATTAAAAAATGAAACAAGCCCATGAGGATAGTTCCTTGTCTTGTGTCAACCTCGTTAAATAATGAAACAAGGAATATGAGGATAGTTCTTTTCTGTGTCAACCTCGTTGTAGAGCCTCTAACTTGCACCTAATTATCTATCATTACCTACAGCTTTTCCTCACTTATCCCTCTCTTTTGCCCTATTTTCCTCATAAACCTATCCAGATCATTACATTTGATGTCTTTAAGCATGATTGGTTAACTTTGCTAATGTTTGACTGTTTGTCTAGATTTTTGACATATGCACAGAGATTCCGCAGCTATCTGGCAATTCCGCAGCCATTCAGCAATTCCGCAGCTATCTAGTCATTCCGCAGCCTTTTCATTGATCTCTATGTTCCACGTGTCATTTTGAAAAATGAATCACATGGGCATGTGGGAATGAAGGTGTTAAAGGTTCCTATGCTATTGGTTCGGTCAGCAATGCCACACACACCTCCGGTCAACGTGGATGAAACTTCGGTCAACAAAGCCAGCTCAAACGGTGCTGCGTAAGCTGATAGGTCACGTCACTCCAGATGGCGATTCCTCCATGCTATGCAGGTTATGGGAGACAGGATCCAACCTTGGATTCAACCTCCATGACGACCGTACCCTCCAGATAACACACGGACCTGTTTACGTGTTGCTGTACCATTTAATTAGCATGACTGTCAGTTAATTTCTAGTTTCATGTTTTACGCAGTAGGCAGTTGTTCATACGCCTATAAAATCCAGCGTCTGCGCACGCTTAAGGTTTAGTTTTTAGTTGCTTTGTTTATGTAATTGCTACAATTTTAGTGTGTACAGAAACTCTGTTTTGAAGCTGCTGTTTCAGCACTTTTTACTGTAATTTCTGCATATGAGTTAATAGAAGACTGTGTTGTTTTGACTCCTTCAAGTAGCTGATCTTTCCTTTGGTTTTGTGGATGGAGGGCCCCCATTCATAACAGCCTTTGTACAGTAAATTTACCTTTATGTTCTTGCCATTTCCTTCTTTTGAATTCAGCGATTTTCCTTTTCTTTAATACATGTACAGTTTTGATTTACTTTCACTGTCATCTCATTTCCAGCATTTACTTTAACTGATCAGGATTGTTTTCTGCAGGTGTTAGCCCGGGATTGTGTGTCTTTGTTGTATTTGCTTTATCTCTAATGGTATTTTCAGTTGTCATATTCATAGTTGCTGCCTTTATTCTGTTTTTCTAGCTTGATTTCTAGTTTAGTTTCTCAAGTTGTATGCTAACATATTGATGGTCTCCTTATCATAAGTTGTTCATCTTTAAGAGATCAGAATACTAATAAATCACAGCTTGCTTTGAGTAGTTTTTGACTTATATCACTAACTCTTTCTTCACTTGTTACACATTACAATGTATGTTGGAAGCAGAATGTTGGAGAGAGGCAAAGTGGTGTTATAATTTGTCATCTTAGAGCTTGATTACTTTTTAGACTTATATCTAACTACTTCTTAATCGTGTTTCACATAGTACTATATGTTGGAAGCAGAGTGTTAGGAAGAGATGAACATTATAATTGGTCTTTAAAGTGGTTTTTCTTACCTTTTTATTGCAGCAGCATGAGTAGTGACTAGTGCCATTAGAAAGTGGTTTTTATGCTTTGCTTTCAGTTTCATTTCAAGTTATTTCTTTCAAGCTCTTTCTTTGCAAGTTTAGAAGGTAGTTAGAAACCACTAGTTACACACACTCACTCATTTAGAAACCACCATACACACACAAATCACTCATTTGTTTATAAAATCATCACTCCATCTTAGGAAGTTAAATTGACCACAACACCCCCAAACAACAAAAAGATCTAAGAGGTTACTTAAGTATATACTGTACACCTTCACTTCATCAGCTTACGAGCCCCGGGTTGACAATTTATGATAGCAATTTAGACAACACTAAATTGACTAAACATTTTGGCGCCGTTGCCGGGGAAGTGAAATTAAGTAGCCATATTCTTAGAGAAAAAACATAAAATTTCAAGAAAAGAAGTTGATAACCTATCAAAGTATGCTCTCCTCTTGCACTTCAAAGTGATCTGGAGGATCAGAAAAGAGAAAGTTATTGATTTAGTAGTTTCTTGAATATGCTCTCTTCTTGCACCTAGAGTGACCTGGAAGATCAGAAAAAGAACTATTAACTTGACTTGAAGAAAAATAATAAAAAAAAAAAAATGACATGCATAGAGCTAGAGATTCTAGGGGAAGGTTTTTAGCTAGAGCTCGAAGTTCAATTTTTACAAGTCCATCTGCTTCAAGGAATAGACAAGAGACACCTCCCTCATCTCCAACCGACACTCCTAGCCCTAGAATTCCTGGAATTCAAGAGCCAAGAATTGACTCTCCCACACCTTCTATTGAATTTGAACCAGGAAGAGACCCTTCTCTTTCTCCTACAGAAAGACCAATTGTAATTGAGGAAGTAGAATCATCTGAAGAAGAAGGAGAAATATCTTCTCATTCACCCTTTGTAGAAGAACCAGAAGATCTTGAAATCCCTAGGGGAACCATCATGGCAGAGGAAGAAGGAGGTGGTAGAGGTAGAGGTAGAGGAGGAGGAGGAAACAACAATGGAGGAGGTAGAGGTCCCCTTGGAGGAGGAAATAGAAATGGGGATAACTCATTTGGGTTTCCTATTGTTAATGAGGATTCCCGGGCTACTATGAAAAACATATCGCCATCTGTCCTCCCAAATTTCCATGGGTTAAGAACTGAGGACCCTGAAACATTTTTATTTGAGTTTGAAGTTGTGTGTCGAACTTATGACTATCTGGATGACTCTCAGAAACTCAAATTGTTCCCTTCAACATTAAAAGATCAAGCTTTGAAATGGTTCATGGGGTTACTCACTCAATCCATTAGGTCTTGGGATGAAATGAAACAAACCTTTTTGGATAGGTATCTGGACTATTGTATGCCTACTAATCACAAGGACGAGCTATTTAAAATGATACAAAGAGAAGATGAGAGCTTAGAAGATTTACTTGAAAGATTTCAATATAACCTGAAAAGAGCAAAAATGAGTAACTTGGATGAAGAGACCTTAAAAGCCCTCCTATTAAAATCCATTAGAGATGAATGGATAGATATCTTGAACATGATGGGGAAAGGGGATATATCTCAACTTTCACTCAGTGATATAGCAGAACTATGTATCCATCTCTCAAGGGGCAAATCAAAAACTCAAAAAGGGCCTAGATATCCTTCTCTCCTTAGAGCAAATAAATCTGCAACGAGATCAGTAAGTAGGGCTGAAATCGGCAATATGCTTGATGAATTCAAAACTGACATCTTAGGGAGTCTTAGTGAACAATTAGATACCCTTAAGATTCACAATAAACAAAAAGCAGAAGCTGAGGCTTTGGCCATTTTTTGCCCGAAATGTAGAAAGAAACATGCTTTAAGGGAATGTCCCTTGGATGCACACGTTGTAGAAACATGCGTAATTTGCTCAAAAACTCATGAGACCAAGGATTGTCCTTCAATTCCTGGCCTCAAAGCAGTCTTTCAAGAAGATCCAAATACACTTGAATCTCTCTGTTTTGTTGCAAGGAGACCTTGGCAAGGGCAACAGAATCAAGGGTTTAACAACTCTATGAATTTTCAACCCCAACCAAATTGGAATCCTTGGCAGCAACCCTGGTCTCAACCTCAAAATCCTTTTCAATCATGGATGCAAAGCATGCAAAATCCTTATGGGAGATTTGCTCAATTCTATCAATATCCTCCATCTTTTCAGAACCAGCAAGCTCCACAACTTCCAAATCAAGGTCAACAACTATCATTGCCATACCCTCAACAACAACAACCTCCTCCACAAAATCAAAATTCTCAACTCTTGCTTCAATCCCAACAGAAGTCAAATCAACTTCCCTCTCAGCCATTACCAAATCCCAATAATAGGAACCCTCAAAATGCTTACATGATGGAAGGTCAACCATTTCCTACCTATATGATTGTTCCTCTCAATGAAGTACAACTCAGATCAGGTAGAATCCTAGATCAACCTTCTATAAATGTTCAACAGCCAAGCATTTCTGAGGAAGAATCTCTTAAAGTCAATAAGGGTTCTGAAGCATCACTTCAAAACCAAAATATCCAAAAAGAAAAAGAATTAACCCCCACAACTCCCATAGTTGAGCAACCTACATATTTAGCTACACCTCCTTTTCCTGAAAGATTACAAATTGACAAAGGAGTGGAAAAGCAAATTTGGTTGCCTGACTATAATTTTCTAGATGAATTGAAGAATGTCTGTATCAAGATCCCCTTGTTACAAGCCATTAAGGAAATTCCCATTCTAGCAAAGACAATAAAGGAGTTGAGTTTGAAGAAAATAGGAAAGAAAACCAGAGATACCAAAAGGATCCATCTGGTTGGAAAAATTGCAGACATTATGATGGGTAAGATTACCATGCAAAAATATGTGGATCCCGGTAGCCCTATTGTCAAAACTCATATTAATGGGGTTGAAATCCCAAATACCTTGATTGACTTAGGAGCCGCTATCAACATCATGAGTAGACAGACCATGGATCAGTTAAAGCTTCCTAACCTTCTCTTTACACCTACTTTACTGCAACTTGCAGATCGATCAATCATTAAACCTGATGGTGTATTGGAAGACATTCCAGTCTCCCTAGACTCTTGGGAATATCCAGTTGATTTTATGATTTTAACTCCCAAGAACAATCTAGGAGGACATCCTCTTATCTTAGGAAGACCTTGGCTAGCAACAGCTGATGCTTTTATCAGTTGTAGGTCTGGGGACATGTATATATCAGACGGTAATTCCACCAAGAAATTCAACTTGTATCCTCCAGCAAAGGCAATAACAGAAATAGGAGAAGATGAGTGGGTCGATGATGAGGATACTATACAACCTGTTCTAACCATCTCTGAGATCAGTGAAGACAGTCAAATCCTAAACACATTAGAAAATTTTGAAATATCTTTAGAATATGACTCTACACAGTTTCAGTTAGATGCGGACATTGAATATCTCTCCTCTAGACAGATGTCTCTCTTCTCAATGGAAGAGTTTGGTAGTTCTACAGTTGAAATCCTTCCAGGAAAAACATTGAACATCAATAGAAACTTGGAAAGACCACAACAAGAAAAATTAACCAAACTTCTGCAAAAACATTCTACTGCATTTGCATGGGAATACACTGACATGAAAGGAATCGATCCTAAGACTTGTATTCATCACATCTATATTGAAGAAAACAGCAAACCTATTAGGCAACCGCAGAGAAGGATGAATCCAAACCTTAGGGAAATCATGAAAGAAGAACTCCAGAAATTACTCAAGGTAAACTTCATTTACCCCATTTCAGATAGCCAATGGGTTTCTCCCTTGGTTATAGTGCCCAAAAAGAATGGTAAATGGAGAGTTTGCATTGATTATCGAGAATTGAACAAGGCAACCTTAAAGGATCATTTCCCTCTACCTTTTATTGATCAGGTACTAGACACTTTAGCAGGTAAAAAGTATTTCTCATTCTTGGATGGTTTTAGTGGGTATAATCAAATTCAGGTGGCACCTGAAGATCAAGATAAGACCACATTCACCTGTCCATGGGGAACTTTTGCCTACCGAGTACTCCCTTTTGGATTATGCAATGCACCTGCTACTTTTCAAAGGGCTGTATTAGGTATCTTTTCAGATCTAATCCATGATTGTGTAGAGGTTTATATGGATGATTTTACAGTTTACGGTAATACATTTGAAGAAGCTTTGGAAAATTTGGAAAAAGTACTGATAAGATGTAAGGAAACAAATCTTTCTTTAAGTCATGAAAAGTGTTTTATGATGTTTACTGAAGGGATTGTTTTAGGACATCATATTTCAGGAGATGGGATTAAGGTTGATAGATCCAAAGTTGAAGTCATCTCTAAGTTACCGATTCCAAATTTCCAGAAAGATGTTAGAAGTTTTCTTGGGTTTACTGGATATTATAGAAGATTTATTGAAAACTTCACCAAGATAGCATCTCCTCTCTTCAAATTACTTACAAAGGACTGTGAATTCAAATGGGATCCTGAATGCCAATCTGCATTTGAAGCTTTAAAAACGAGAATATCTGAAGCACCCATTCTAAGAGGGCCAAATTGGAAACTTCCTTTCCATATTTCTACAGATGCTTCAGATACAGCTCTAGGAGCTGTTTTGGGACAAAAGGATTTGATCCCTTATGCCATTTATTACACCAGTAAAAATTTGACTCCCACTGAGTTAAATTATACTGTGACAGAAAAAGAATTCTTAGCTGTGGTACATGCGATCAATAAGTTTAGACACTACATAACCGGCTATGAAACTTTTGTTCATACTGATCATTCTGCCATAAGATATTTAATGAACAAACCTGTTACTAATGGCAGAGTCACCAGATGGCTCTTACTTTTACAAGAATTCAATATTACTGTGTTAGATAGACCAGGAAAACAAAATACAGTAGCTGATTTCTTGTCTAGAATCCAAAATGCTAACGAAGATTCTCCTGTAGAGGATAAGTTTCCTGATGAGTATTTGTTTGCAATAACTACTAAAACCCCTTGGTATGCAGATATTGCTAATTATTTGGTCACAGGGAAACTACCTCCACATCTTTTTCCTAATGAAAGGAGAAAGATTATTCAGCAGAGTTCAAGTTATTCATGGATTTCTAATGAATTGTTCAAAACAGGGCTAGACTGTGTGATTAGAAGATGTGTTCGGGAAGATGAGATGCCTGACATCCTTAAGGCATGCCATGACGAGCCATGCGGTGGACACTTCGCTGACAAGAGAACAGCCTATAAAATCCTTTCTTTGGGATATTATTGCCCTACTCTTTTCAAAGATGCAAAGCAATATGTCAGAAGGTGTGACAGCTGCCAAAGAATTGGGAGACCAACTCTTTCAAGTGAGATGCCATTGCAGCCACAGGTACTCATCAAACCTTTTGAAAAATGGGCTTTAGATTTCGTTGGACCCATTAATCCGCCATCTAAACAAAAGAAGTATATATTGGTTTGTACTGACTATGTTACTAAGTGGGTAGAAGCAAAAGCTTTGCCTTCTGCCACTGAAAATTCAGTTGTTCAATTTCTTTTTGAGGATATTTTCACTCGTTTTGGTGTCCCAAGAGAAATTGTAACAGATCAAGGAAGATAATTTACATCTAATCTGATGGAGAAGCTGATGGAGGAATACAAGATCAAGCATAGAACATCTACTCCTTACCATCCGCAAGCAAATGGTCAAGTGGAATCTACAAATAAAGTCCTTGAGAATATCATCACCAAGACTGTTCATCTGCATAGAAGAGATTGGGCTGAAAGGCTACCTGAAGCTTTATGGGCCTATAGAACTACATGGAGGAGTACCACAGGATATTCTCCCTATGAACTTGTTTATGGGAAAGAAGTCTTGCTCCCCATTGAGTTCCAAGTCAAAACTTTCAAGATGGCAGTCCAGTTGGGGATGAATCTCTCAGAAGCCCAGAAGCACAGAATGGAGCAGTTAAATGAACTAGATGAGATAAGACAAGATGCCATTTTAAGAACCGATCTAGTTCAGCATCAAAGAACAAAATGGCATGATAGATACACCAAGGAGAAGAAGTTTCAGAAAGGAGATTGGGCTCTATTGTTTGATTCAAAGTTTAAAGACTTCAAAGGAAAATTTCAAACTCATTGGCTTGGGCCATATGAGATTGATGAAGTCTTTAGCAATGGAGCAGTTTGAGTGAAAACTATTGATGAATTTCATACTCCTCTTATTGTGAATGGCCATCGCTTGAAGATCTACCAGAAGCCACTCTCAAAAGAGGAATTTGTCAAGTTGTTTAAAGAAGATTCTGCAATCAGGTTGGTGGAGAAGGATTCTTCTCCTCCATCAGCCTAATCTTTGGTTTTTGAAAAAAAAAAAAAAAAAAAGAGAAAAAAAAAATACAAATGTATAGGCCTGAAAACCAGTCTCTGATTGGCAGTCCTATGCAGAAAATCTGAGGTGAAAATCAGGGTCACCTGACACCTCACATTTTCCAAAAAAAAATAAAAAATCTCTCTCTCCTCCTTGTTCCATCTCATTTCGCCCACTTCATTCACCATCTCATTCATCCAATCACTCTCACTCCACCTCATTTCTTTCCATCCATCCATCCATTACATTCTATCTCACCAATAAAGTCATTGTCAGATTTATTTCACACAGCTAAAATTGTTTTGTGCAGACAGAGGGTATCACTGCAGTTTCCGTAGCTGAGGAGCAATTCCGCAGCCAACATCCCAATTCCGCAGCCGATACACTTTCTGCACCTGCATAAATAAATAAAAAAACACAGTCTGTTTTAAGAAGGAATCTGCAGTCCAAAAGTCATCAGCAGTAATTGAAAAAAGGTCATGTAGCAGCAATAAACAATGAAAGGTTAGTGTCATATGAGCAAAAGGAATCAAAGCGCGGATACATAAGGTATGATCTAATTTCTAAACCTACGGTTATAACATTTTGCATGGTTTCTGGATTGTGTTTTTAGCCATTTAATGTAATGATTACCAATCCTTTCCATTACTCGACCGGAAATCCACGTATCTCTCAGCCTTAACGGTCCCTACTCATTACAGTTTCAAACCCAAACACAGCTGCTCTTTCATTAAAACTCTCGTACCAGAGTGACGTATACAACTGTACTACGACACTCTGAGTTATAATTCCGCAGCCAGATGTACATCAATGACCGACGTCTATGGGATTTAACCGTTTTCACCCATTACTCGTAACCCTCCTACGCATACATAATTCCATTCCCGCTGTTGATTCACTCCCTCATTTCCATTGTTCTCCACTGCTCTGTCTTATTCACTATTCTGTCCACTGTAAGCACTCTCTGTTTCATTTTCTTCTCATTTCTCCACTAAAACCTTGACCACTGTTGTAAGTGCACCACGGCTATTTTGCTGTAGCCGTAAACCCACTGTCCAAACACTTTTCTCCCGTATAACTCTTTCACCAAGTGTTAAAACAGTGCTGTTAAGGCAGCTAGAGAGCTGATGGGTAAGCTATTGAGGGCAGAGCCTGAGGGCTCTAAATTTTTAGAAGGCTATCCCCAAACTAAAGACGCTTTGCAAAAGGCCAAATGGCTCCAGTTCATTCAAAAATTCAAGGGATACCATAAGGAAGTCACAAAGGCTTTTGCTCGTTCTTTCAAAGACAACAAAGTGGAGATTGGAGATCTGAAATTTACAGTTACAGAAGGCAGTTTAGCACAAGCAACTTCATTACCTCAAACTGGGGAAAGGTGGTTCAAGAATCGATCAGTGAAAGACCAGGAATGGAAGCAAATATTGAAAAATCCAGGTATGAACACTAGTATTTTTACAAAGGGAATCCCTATTAGTCTTGTCAAAGAAGAATGGACAGCTTTGCTTCTGTTAGTACAGAAATTCTTTACATGTGAAGGAAGATTCGGAATTTTGTATGTTTACCATGCTAAAATTATGATGCATTTCATGGGTGAGCATGACATTAATCTTCCTTATTTTCTACTATCTAGCCTTAGAAAAATGTGCTCAATAGTCCAAAGAAACATAAATAATATTGAGCCACATTTATACCATCACGGGCTTGTCAAAATGCTAATTGAAGAACAGTTAAAGGCCAAAAGGGATACATGGGAAAGATTTCTTGTGAGGAACCACTTCCAAGAGGCAGGAGAAGCCTCTGGTAGTTCACCTAAAGTGCCCAGAAAGAGTAGAAGAAGAAGAAGAGAAGAGGTTACCCCAGAAATTGCTGTCCAAGAAGAAACTGTCCAAGACCTTGTTGAAGAAGAAACTGCTGCCCATAACTCTGAGGAAGAAATTGACCCTGAGCTTGCTGTAGATATTGACCAAACAGCCCAAGAAATCATTACAGAAACCCTGCAAGAAATTGTAC
The DNA here is from genome assembly GCA_031772625.1 of Pinus tabuliformis. Taxonomy (NCBI): domain Eukaryota; kingdom Viridiplantae; phylum Streptophyta; class Pinopsida; order Pinales; family Pinaceae; genus Pinus; species Pinus tabuliformis. The sequence continues at coordinate 738,404,378 of CM062808.1, forward strand.
AAGAGGCTGCTCAAAAGAAAAAAGAGAGTAGGAAGAGACAAAAGAAGGATAAAGGAAAAGCTATAGCCCAAGAAACCTACCTTACTCCTGAAAATTCCAGTGAAGAGGACACTCAGCCATTGGCACATAGATTGGCCCAATTTCATGAGGCTGCCCTTTCCAAGAAGATGCAAAAACAAAAGCAGAAGCAACAAAAGGAAAAACAGAGCATCACCACCGTGAGGAGGAGCAGCAGGCTACAAAGCAAAGTGGGGGCCACAAAGAACAAAGAGTCACTCTTTATTGACTCGAGCACACCTGAAAAGGTTGCTACAAGACTTGACTTTGAGGCAAGCCCACCACATGTTGAGGTTACTCCTCCACGAGAGGAAAGCCCTTTTCAACGGGAGCATAAAATCGAATTTGAGCGTGAGCCTAGTCCAAAAAGGTCACCAGAGATTGACCCAGATCAGCAGAGAGTATATAACTACTTGGAGACATTAGAACAAGCTGCTGCTGGTCCAAGCACTGTTCTACCTCTTGAACAGCAAGTTCACTCACTTAAACAAGAAATTTTTGAGCTTGAAGTTTTAAACCGCCACATCACACAAGAGAATGAAGCATTAAAGGAACAAGGTAAAGTGGACAAAATGGTCCACAATAATACCATGCTTCATCTGGGCCTTTGGCAAAGGAAAAACAGAAAACTAAAGAAAAAATGCAGGAAGCTAAGCAGAGCTTTGGTCAATTTAAAATTCAGATGCTTGGTGAGGAAACCAAGAGTCAATGTGGCTACACAGAGGAAGAGGAGAAGACTAGATGTCCTAGCAGAGGCATCTCAGCAGGTGGATTAAACAATGTTTTCGTTGCATGAGGACATGCAACACCCTCGTAGTGGGGGTATGTAGAGCCTCTAACTTGCACCTAATTATCTATCATTACCTACAGCTTTTCCTCACTTATCCCTCTCTTTTGCCCTATTTTCCTCATAAACCTATCCAGATCATTACATTTGATGTCTTTAAGCGTGATTGGTTAACTTTGCTAATGTTTGACTGTTTGTCTAGATTTTTGACATATGCACAGAGATTCCGCAGCTGTCTGGCAATTCCGCAGCCATTCAGCAATTCCGCAGCTATCTAGTCATTCCGCAGCCTTTTCATTGATCTCTATGTTCCACGTGTCATTTTGAAAAACGAATCACATGGGCACGTGGGAATGAAGATGTTAAAGGTTCCTATGCTATTGGTTCGGTCAGCAATGCCACGCACACCTCCGGTCAACGTGGATCAAACTTCGGTCAACAAAGCCAGCTCAAACGGTGCTGCGTAAGCTGATAGGTCACGTCACTCCAGATGGCTTTTCCTCCACGCTATGCAGGTTATGGGAGACAGGATCCAACCTTGGATTCAACCTCCATGACGACCGTACCCTCCAGATAACACACGGACCTGTTTACGTGTTGCTGTACCATTTAATTAGCATGACTGTCAGTTAATTTCTAGTTTCATGTTTTACGCAGTAGGCAGTTGTTCATACGCCTATAAAATCCAGCGTCTGCGCACGCTTAAGGTTTAGTTTTTAGTTGCTTTGTTTATGTAATTGCTACAATTTTAGTGTGTACAGAAACTCTGTTTTGAAGCTGCAGTTTCAGCACTTTTTACTGTAATTTCTGCATATGAGTTAATAGAAGACTGTGCTGTTTTGACTCCTTCAAGTAGCTGATCTTTCCTTGGGTTTTGTGGATGGAGGGACCACATTCATAACAGCCTTTGTACAGTAAATTTACCTTTATGTTCTTGCCATTTCCTTCTTTTGAATTCAGCAATTTTCCTTTTCTTTAATACATGTACAGTTTTGATTTACTTTCACTGTCATCTCATTTCCAGCGTTTACTTTAACTGATCAGGATTGTTTTCTGCAGGTGTTAGCCCGGGATTGTGTGTCTTTGTTGTATTTCCTTTATCTCTAATGGTATTTTCAGTTGTCATATTCATAGTTGCTGCCTTTATTCTGTTTTTCTAGCTTGATTTCTAGTTTAGTTTCTCAAGTTGTATGCTAACATATTGATGGTCTCCTTATCATAAGTTGTTCATCTTTAAGAGATCAGAATACTAATAAATCACAGCTTGCTTTGAGTAGTTTTTGACTTATATCACTAACTCTTTCTTCACTTGTTACACATTACAATGTATGTTGGAAGCAGAATGTTGGAGAGAGGCAAAGTGGTGTTATAATTTGTCATCTTAGAGCTTGATTACTTTTTAGACTTATATCTAACTACTTCTTAATCGTTTTTCACATAGTACTATATGTTGGAAGCAGAGTGTTAGGAAGAGATGAACATTATAATTGGTCTTTAAAGTGGTTTTTCTTACCTTTTTATTGCAGCAGCATGAGTAGTGACTAGTGCCATTAGAAAGTGGTTTTTATGCTTTGCTTTCAGTTTCATTTCAAGTTATTTCTTTCAAGCTCTTTCTTTGCAAGTTTAGAAGGTAGTTAGAAACCACCAGTTACACACACTCACTCATTTAGAAACCACCATACACACACAAATCACTCATTTGTTTATAAAATCATCACTCCATCTTAGGAAGTTAAATTGACCACAACACCCCCAAACGACAAAAAGATCTAAGAGGTTACTTAAGTATATACTGTACACCTTCACTTCATCAGCTTACGAGCCCCGGGTTGACAATTTATGATAGCAATTTAGACAACACTAAATTGACTAAACACTCGTTAAAAAATGAAATAGGTCCATGAGGATAGTTCTTTTCATGTGTCAACCTCGTTAAAAATGAAACCAAGGAGTTTGAGCAGAGTTCCTTGTCTTGTGTCAAGCTCATTAAAAAATGAAACAAGGTCCCAAGTTCTAAGTCGAGTCTTTGATTAGATCTCGTAAAATCCTATTCGAGTCTTTCACTTGATCTCGTAAATGAACCTTCATTCCATCCACCTGATAGCCACGAGTAATCTACTTAGGTGAATGTAATGAAGCTTGGGGGGCATGCACCTACTGGTAAAGTTAAGTTTCCCTCTAGGTTATGTGAAGGGAATCACCTCATTCACCTTTGTCCCTATCTAGACGAAGCCAAAAATGTGTTGGATAACCGTCCTGCTTCACTGCAGCGACTTCCATTTGGTTACAAAAGACTCTCCCTTTCATCACGTTGGGGGCATGTAAATTAATCTCAAGCATAGTTTTTCGCTTCGAGCTTGTGTAAAAATGAAACTGAATCCAAGCATAGTTATTTCATTTCGAGCTTGTATAAAAATGAAATTGAATCCAAGCATAGTTTTTCATTTCAATCTTGTATAAACATGAAACCGAACCCAAGCATAATTCCCTATGGTTCAAGATTTTGTAAAAATGAACCCATTTCCATTTTAACCCTCGTGATTGCCATTCTATTAGCCTCTTTAGTCAGATGAGCCTTGTTTGTTTTCATGCCATCACCACCATCCCTTTGGCCGATCATACACTTTCACTTGGTTGTTTTACCCTTTTTTGAGGAACAGTTGCAATTAGTGGTCCTATTAGCCAGCCTCTTCACATAAATCAACATGTTTTGAGAAGTTCCAACATCACCGGAACCAGTTGCTACCCTAGACACCATTCTTTCCTCAAAGCGAAGTCTTCTTTAAGATCTTTTCAGACTCTCTAAATATGAAAAGATTGTCGAGCGCTTGTCCTTTCTAGCTCGTTAATGGATTGGAAATGATACCTCTCTTGTATTATTTTACGCTTTTTCAGACTTGAGAGATTATTTTACGAAAAAGAACTTGTGGAGTTTCCTTTTCGTCCCTTTTCAAACTCCCTAAACATGAAAAGGACCGAGTTATCTTTGTCGTTAAACTCGTTAAAAACATCGAATAGCGACAAACTTGTCCATCTAGACAAGACCGAGTTTCACCTTCACTAGACTCGTTAAAGCATCAAATAGTGATGGATTCACCCGAAGGGTGAAATTATACAACAAGCATATGTTATCCTCCTCAAGCTTGATAAAAAATAAATAGGTACTAGTCAACAATGACAGGGGAAATGGTAAAAAGCCGAGAAAACTTTGTGGTAGCAAGTCCCTCTTGAACATGACACTTTCACCTCATCACCATGACTATGTGGCTTGGGTCATTCATATTGATGGTTATCACACCATTGGTCTATCATACCATCCATTACTTTGTTTTGGGTTAATGCTACCAATTCATCTTAGTGTCGCTGACATGTTCAAGAGAAGTCATTCAGTTCAAACTTCATCCTTTGCAATACCGTAAACCTTCATTTTCATGACTGCCATTCCTGAACCTTGTGTCGTCAGTCGATTTTTCATCTCCAAAATCATTTACCTCGTTTCGTGTTGTTGATGTGGGATACATCAAGGCCCTCTTGCGACGAGTCGCTTCTTGTCGACATCAGCACATTATCCAAGAAGTTGACTTAGAAACACCCCTTCAGTACCTTGAGGGTTGCATGCATCAATGACAGGTTTCTTGCTTCCGGCGATAGGTTGACATCATTGGCCTTCAAAGGAAAGACTTTGTTTGGTGTTCGAAATCAAATCATTTATTCACACCATGCGAAATGTACTATAGTACCTTGAGGGTCATTATCATTATCGGTGATTCCTCTCGCGTCTATTAATGGCTTACATCATTGGCTGGTAATCAGACGATGTCTTTCCATGTTCAACTTCAAATCATCTATTCACATGGATAGACTTGTACTTGAGTGAAAGATTGAACGAAAATTAAGACCCTAGATCTAGTTTCATCCATTTGGGCTGCGATATTTTCAGGAGTACTAAATCAAATGTACAATGGCCTTACATTCATGGTCATCCATTCATGGGTCTATATCTGTAGACGACTATATTTGTACATGTAATGAAAGTTTATAAGCTGAGCATGGGTATGCCTTCCCTCAGCGAGTTCATGAGAAAAAATCAAATTATCATGATATATGTATTGTAATTGATGCAGGTCACCTTCCACTTCGAAACCTCCTCTCCACATGGTAAAGCATTTCACTCGACATACATATTTACAACTTCATGCTTTAGGGGGAAACTGTTACAGATCCATTTGGGCACATCAACCCCAACCTACAAATCAGTACTATTAGGGCCCATCAAACCCTAATTTAGTTGTTACATTCCCCAAAGAAGTCAACCATCGGAATGCCTAGCTTCCCAAGAAGTTTCATGACCAAAATCATCTAGAAACTGCCTCTAAGAGGATCAACGCAAGTAGGCCTTCTTTAGGGTGCGCTGCAATGCAGACCACACACTGATAGGGTGCTATGCAGCACACTTGGTCCCTCTTTGGCCTGCGCTAGGCAAATTTGAGTGAATTTCCATGAGGGTTTGAAAGATCCCTTATCCATTGGATGCCTCTAGAAGTTTCTCAAGGCTATCTACTCCTTTGAGCTCGTATTTGGATGAGGAAGGGAGTTAAGGAACATCAGTCCCTTATCCCTTCCTCCATGGAACTAAATTCTAAGTTTGGGAGGGCATTCATTATCACCATTTATGGTATAACTTCCTTCATTCACTTGTAAAAAGACCACTCATCTAAGTGATCAGGGGCTAGAAATTATTGAATTATAGGGAGACGCTGTTAGTATGAGACTTGAGTTGATTTCAAGTATTGTAATGATGTCAAAATGTATTGCTTGTTATGAGGAGAGGATGGGATTGAACTGGAGGAGTGATGCTGAATCGAGCAATGGGTTGTAACTCTTCCTTTTACTAATAAAGTATTCAAAGCTTTTTCCATATTCTTGTGTTATTCATTTATGCTTTCATACGTGTATCATGTACTTGATTCCATGCTATGCTTAATCAATAGATCATTATCATATGCTTTGATTGGTTGTTGTCTTGTGTCTGTGTGCAGGTACTCTTCAAGCGGATTAAGTACGGAGAGGAGCGACAGAATTGGTCAAGGGAGATAAGGAGCAAGTGAAAGCTATAGGTAGGCTTCTTTGCCTCTTATTTTATCTATTGGTCATAGGAAAAGTAGAGAATGCTTTGCATTATTGTTCTAGACTTAGCTACTAGTCTAGGGGTTTAAGCGTTTATCCATAGACACTAAAACTTCCCAAAACACCCGATTTTGGGATCTAGGGGAAAATATTTGTGTATATGTGTTTTATGTGTTATGCTCTCGCATTGTTTATTGTCTGCGTTATAGAATTCGTATGCAGGTAATTTATGTACGGGGTTAAAACCTACATTTGGTATCGGAGTTGTTTTGGCTTCAAGGGGACGCCTTTGTTGCTGAGGGGTTTCGCTCGGGCCCGTGGTAGACCCTGTTCAGTGGGAGATTTGCGAGATCGATTCTGGTGGTGAAAGAAGATGGCAAGCAGTGGAAAGATAGAGGTTAAGAAATTTAATGGTCAGAGCTTTGAGTTGTGGAAACTCAAGATGGAGGATCTGTTGGTGGATAAAGATTAGTGGATCGTGGTAGATCTGGGTACTAAACCAACGAGAGTGTTCGATGAAGAATGGAAGAAGTTAGATCGGAAGGCAAAGAGCACAATACGATTGTGTGTCTCAGATTCAATATTGCTGAATGTATCAAGGGAAGCTACGACGAAGGCTTTGTGGGACAAGTTAGGGACTTTATACCAATCTAAGTCTTAGGTGAATAAACTGTTCCTACGGAAAAAGTTGTATAACCTGAGGATGAAAGATGGAGACATGGTGATAGAGCATCTGAATGCATTTAATACTGTGGTAAGTTAGTTATCATCTATTGATATTAAAATTTCAGATGAAGATAAGTGCATCAGTTTGTTGTGTTCTCTACCAGATTCGTGGGATAGTCTGGTTATTGCAATAGGTAGCAATGCAACTGCCTTGCAGTTTGATGAAATAGTCTCATCCTTACTGACGGAGGAAATGAGATGGAAAAATATGGAGAGCCAGAATGGTGATGCCTTGTTTGTATGAGGATGGTCCCAGAACATAAACAAAAATAATTCATCGAGTGGGAGATCTAAATCTCCAAGAAAATATGTAAAGGTGGTGTGCTGGAAATGCGGAAAGGAAGGGCACTACAAAAGGGACTGTAAATCTAAAGCTCCTAACAAAGGAAAGGGATTTGATGATGCTCCTTCTGCAAAGGTGAAAACCACCTCAAATGAAGGTGGGATGTGTACTTGGCTTCTTCAAGTACACATGTAGATCATGAGGCATGGTTGATTGACTTGGGTGCATCCTTTCACTTCACTCCCCATAGAGAGTGGTTCTGTGAGTATGAGAAATACGATGGTGGTGATGTCTTCTTAGGGGATGATAGGAAGGTTAGAATCATTGGTCGCGAAAAAGTAAAGTTGAAGTTGCAAGGTGGAAGGGTTAGAACACTTCCGGGTGTTCTACATATTCTTGCATTGGCCAGAAATCTGATTTCTGTAATCAAGCTGGATGATGCAGGTGTAAAAACAATGTTTGAGAAGGATACCTGCAAGATGGTTCGGGGAGCACTGGTATTGATGCGGGGAGTTCAGATTGGAACCCTGTACAAGCTGCAAGGTAGCACTGTTGTTGATGGGTTCAACAGTTCTGTGGTTCCTGAAAGTGGAGCAGAAAATCTAGTGGTCTCTGGAGAGAAGACCATGATGTGGCATCAGGCTTGGACATATTGGAGAGAAGGGCCTTCGATACTTCATGGTAAAGGTATGCTAGAAGGTATGATTAATAGCTCTCTGGATTTTGATTTCTGTGAAAAATGTGTATATGGGAAGCAGAATCGAGTGAGTTTCCCCTCTGGTGGTAAGAGGGCGAACCAGATATTAGAGCTTGTGCACAGTGATGTGTTTGGACCTATGAAGGTTCCATCACTGGGTAAGTCTGTGTACTATGTATCATTTATAGATGACTTCTCAGGGAATACATGGATATATTTCCTTAAGAAGAAATCTAAAGTATTTGATAGGTTTAAAGAATTTAAGGCTCTAGTGGAAAACCAGACAGAGAAGAAGATAAAGGTGCTGAGGAAAGATAATGGTGGAGAGTTTTGCAGTAAGGAATTTGAAGAATTTTGTAAGAAGTGTGGTATATCACGGCAGAAGACTACTCCATATACACCTCAGAAAAATGGAGTTGTAGAAAGAATGAACAAGACGTTGATGGAAAGGGCAAGAAGCATGCTCAGTGGTGCCAGGTTAGGACAGGAATTCTAGGCAGAGGCGGTGGAGACATCATGTTACCTGGTCAATAGATCACCTTCATCAACGTTGGAGGATAAACCTCCACAAGAGTTATGGACTGGTAAGAAACCCTCCCTTTCACATCTAGGGTATTCGCATGTGATGCATATGTACATGTTCTAAAGGAGAAACGAACCAAGTTGGATAGTAAATCTGAAAAGTGCATCTTTATTGGGTATAAGGATGGTTTAAAGAGTTATAAGCTTTGGAACCCAGTAACAAGGAAGGTTTTGTATATTCGATATGTGGTGTTTAGAGAGATGAAATATGTTATCAAACATGAAGTCCAACCAAAGAAACCTGAGAAAATAGAGTTTGAGCTAAAGGAGGAAGAATCGGACTCTACAGCAGAGGAGGAATCAGAAGATGAAGAGCCACAAACTCCGGATGTGAGAAGATCAGTTCAAGAAAGAAGGCAGCCAGAAAGGTATAGTCCATCTGCTTTTTGTTCAAATTTTGCTTTATCTATTACTGATGATGATCCCAGAACTGTGAAGGAAGCAGTAGATTCAGAGGATGGAAAACTCTGGAAAGAGGCCATGGTTGATGAAATGGCATCTTTGCACAAAAATGAGGCTTAGGATCCGGTGGAGTTGTCGGCTGGAAGGAAACCCATTTGAAGCAAATGGGTGTTCAAGAAGAAGACAAATGCAGAAGGATAGGTGGAGAAATACAAAGCTTGGTTGGTAGCAAAAGGTTATTCCCAGGTGTTGGGAATTGATTTTAGTGATATTTTTTTTCCTGTTTCCAACATAGCTTCTATTAGATTACTTTTATATGTTGTTGTTGCTTTTGATTTTGAGGTAGAACAGATGGATGTGAAGACAACATTTCTTCACGGAGATCTGGAAGAGGAGATCTACATGAAGCAACCTGAAGGCTTTGCGGTGAAGGGTAAGAAAGAACAGGTATGCAAGTTAAAGAAGTCTCTGTATGGGTTAAAACAGTCACCAAGGATGTGGTATCAAAAATTTGATACATTTATACGGGGACTTGGCTTCACTAGAAGCAAAGTAAATCATTATGTGTATTTTAAATTAATTGGTGACCGTGTTATTTACCTAGTCTTGTATGTGGATGATATGTTTCTGGTTGGAAATGACAAAGAAATTATCCAGGATTTGAAGACCCAATTGTCCTCCAAATTCGACATGAAAGATCTTGGTGCTGCAAACTATATTTTGGGCATGGAAATTAAAAGAGATCGGGCAAAGAGGAAGCTCTGGTTAAACCAGAGGAAGTGTGTCGAGACAATATTGTAGAGGTTTAATAGGCAAGATAGTAAACCAGTGAAGGTTCCTATTCCTGAAGGTGTAAAGTTATCTGCTGAACAATGTCCCAAGACACAAGAAGAGGAAGAGGATATGTCCCGTGTTCCATATGCAAGTGCAGTCGGTAGCCTGATGTATGTGATGGTCTATACCAGACTAGAAATTGTACATGCAGTGGGAGTATTGAACAAGTTTATGTCAAAACCAGGGAAGGAGCATCGGATAGCAGTGAAGCGGGTTTTTAGGTATTTGCGTGGCACTAGTGATTATGGTTTGTGCTACCAAGGAAGACCAGGATTGGACAGAGTGTTGGATATTCGTGGCTTTGTTGATGCAGACTAGGCCGGAGATCTAGATCAGAGAAGATCTACAAGTGGGTATGTGTCTAACCTTTTTGGAGGTGAAATCAGTTGGATGAGTAAGAAACAATCTGTAGTGGCACTGTCAACTACAGAGGCTGAATACATGGCATCCACTCATGCAAGAAAGGAAGCAGTTTGGTTGCAGAGATTGTGTTCAAGTATGGGGTTAGTATAGGGAGCTATAAGGATAGACTATGACAGCCAAAGTGCAATTTTCTTGGCAAAGAACCCTACATATCATTCAAAGACAAAGCACATTGATGTTCAGTATCACTTTGTGAGGGATATGATAGAAGACAAAAAGGTGTTGCTGGTAAAGGTGGACACTTTGAAGAATATTGCAGATGCATTGACAAAATCTGTGAGCTCTGAGAAGTTCTCTTGGTGTAGAGAAACAATTTGCATTGTAGGGCTGGATAAATGACTAAGCTCTCTTGTGGCCCCCTGTGGAAAGAAAACAACAAGTGGGAGAATGTTGGGTTGTGTTATATTCTTTCCACGACTAGCCCACATAGTTAACCGGGGGGGTTAGAAGAGGGGCGGAGCCCCCCCTTCGTTGCACTGATTGCGTAGCGGGGGGAGTCACAAGGGGTTTGAGGGGTGCAAGTAACCCCTACTTTATGGGGTCCGGGGCAGCGCCCCAGAAAATTTTGTTTTTTGGACTCCATATTAGGTTGGGCAGACCTACATATGGTTTTGTGCATGTTTTTCGCACATGGTTTTAGACGTGATGGTTTTTCGGTCCATGGTATTGGATGCTTCGGCATGTATAAATATGTATTGTAACATTGAAAGGAACATAGTGAAAAACCAAGGTAGTAGTTCCGATTTTGGGATCTAGGGGAAAATCTCTGTGTATATGTGTTTTATGTGTTATGCTCTCGCATTCTTTATTGTTTATGTTCTAGAATTTGTATGCAGGTAATTTATGTACGGGGTTAAAACCTGCATTGACTTCTTGAAGGCAAATAACCATGAATATTCTACAGGGCCCTAAGAAAATTTACTCGATCCCATCGTTGGATGATGCAGAACATTCGACCTTATCATCTCTGCTACAACAGGGTATAGCGCATTCCATATGCATTGACGCGTGAATTATTCTAGTGTTGAACAAAAAGTAAACAAAGAATTTGTAAAGTCGGCTTTTCAAAACAAAAATGTTTTGCTTTTTAAAAAAATTTAAATTCTATTTATCTACGCTTTGATTCGTTCAGAGGTCTTGAATCTTATTTTGCCATCATTACTTCCGTTGTTGAATTGTCGGTCTGCAACTATGTTTAGTATGATCAGCAGAGCCATTATTTTCATGGGTAATAGTGAGAGGACAACCAATGGGTAGCTCAAAGAACTTAGACACCACTCTCATCATCTCACTTATCAACACGACACACGAGGAAAGTACAGGCGTGAAATCTAGAGAAACTATATACTTTATCAAAATTTATTATTATTATTATATATTATTATGAATTAAGCAATTGTCTTAGCTTCAACATGGTTAGTATAAAGTAGTTTTGTTAGGTTGCTGAGAAAAATATTTTTCTAATTGTTATATGATATTAAATACTTCACCTTCAAACTAACTATGTTTGGCACTACCAAACCGTTAGGCATTATAAATTTACTATCAATTTGTATTTTCCCATGATCAAGGCCATGAGGAATATATTTGGTGTTGTTTGTTTGGAGATGAGTTCTGAAAATATCTCTTAGAATTTAAGATTATATTTCATCATTGTTTGTAGTATAAAAGAAGTAAATTTTCTGATCATTGTTTGTCGATATAAAAAAGAATATTACAAGTGGTATCATTGCAACTTTATGGGATTTTTATGAGAATAGATTAAAGATATCAATTGGTTTTTTGTAAACATTTTGAGTTAGTCAAAATAAAATAAAATCAAAATTAATATATTTATATTAATAATTATCAATAAAACATTTTGACTTGGCAAATTATATAAAAATAAAACTAAAACTAAAAATAATATTAAATTAATAATTAATTATATTATAATTAATAATAAAACCAACTTAAATCCATCTTAACTCAGACCTGCCAAGCGCTAAAGAGATCAAATCTCTTGATATGCAAACATCTTTAAAAGTGAAAAAAAGATTTATCCCTCTAGGCTTTTGGTAAATCCTAAGTTCAAATGGATTTAAATTGATTTAAATTCAAAATATATATATAAATTTTTGATTAACCATTATTATAAAATTAAAACTTTAATGAATAATTAATGAAATATTTTATCATATTTTTAATAAATTTAAGATAAAAATAAATTTCTAATGTTTTATATATTTTTAATAAATATAAGATCATAAAAATAAAATTGTAATTAAATAGTATTAAAATTTTTAAAAATAATGTTATACATATTTCTATAATTATATAGGAATATTTTAAGTTTTTTTTGGGAATTCGTTCTTTCATTTTCCATTTGTTTTAAGAGTTATGGAATTTGAAAACCTTTTGCAAATTTCAAAAAAGTTTGTTTTTTTTGGTCGGTCGATATAAAGAGTTTTAAATTATTTTTAGGTTAAATATTAATGTAAATTTCTAGCATTATTTTAAAAAATGTAATTTTTTTGGTTAGTTATTACAAACACCTAACTCATAATAAATATTTTTACTATATTTGTGTAAAATATTATAAAACAAATACTAATTTACAAATAAATTTATTTCAAAAATTATTTAAATAAAATAACTTAATAATACTCAATTAATTGTGGATATGAATAATTTTTAATAGATGTTTATTTTCCTTCCAGCTCAGATTAAACATGAAATTCTAATAGAATGGCATAGATCCATCTTAACTTTGGATCACACAAGTCTTAAGGGAGACCTAATCTCTCAAGATGCAAACCTCTTTTAGAGCGCAAAAATATGAGGAAAGGTTTGCACCTTAATAGATTTAGCTCTTTTCGACACTTGATAGATAAAAAGTTAGGATGGATCTATGCTAGTACACTACTTCTTACAATTGAGGGCTTCCCAAAATGGTAGACTTTGAACCCAAATTTGTTGCATAATCACTAAAAACAATAGATACCCATCATACAGTTTAACATAGCATGCAAGATGCAAAAGATTGAGGGATTGGTTTCAAATAGGTTATGCATGTTCAAGATACAAAGCCTTAGTGGTGAATTTAGCCCAACAATTGCTCATTAACCTGCATAGTTACATATTCACAAGTGTGGCCCAAAGGGCCATGTATTTCCCTTGGAGGACCCTCTGTGCTTTTGCCAATTTTGAACACAATAGTTGCGGCTTTGTCCCATTATATCTTTATTATTTTTTACTTTAAATTAACTATATTTAAACTAAGCGGTAGGGAGTGCCAACTATGCAACCTTGTCTAATTTTTGTGAAAATGTAGCGCGAAGGAGGGAATCTGTAGTGACTTACAAAATATAGAGGGGAACTCATTGACTGGCCGAGGCAAGGCTGGAAATTTTGGAAGCCAAAGAACAAGAAAGGGGCCGCAAATTTTTAGAGATCACACTCACAAATTGATGTTTAATGGAAGTTAATAGGATTTTAAAAGAGTAAGTAACAATGCTACAAGAGTCTTTAGAGACAGGAAAACAAGAATGGGAAAACATGAAGACATCATGGAAAACCATGAAAGAATCAATAACATCAAACAAGGAAGTGATAATCTCTAAAGCAACTCATGTGGATACACAAATATCTCAGCAGGTAGTCCTTTCCTAAATGAAGGCAAAAGAGAATAAGAGGACAAACATTCCAAAATATATCAAAACCAGAGCTGAGGACACTAATGGTTACATAAGGATGGAGGAAAAAGAAGATGTAAGTGCTTGTAGAGCACGGGAAAGAGAACACAAAGAAATAAAAGATAGGGAAACAAAATTTATTATCATAGGAATAAGAGACTATAATGAAAGAACTCTCAATTTAAAAACGAACTTTTTGAAAGAGAAATTAAATTGGAGAGGGAAAATTTTCCAAGCAAGGATGGTGGGAAAGATATGTGAAGAGATACCTCAACCCATAAAAGTCATCATGGCAAGTGTGCAATACAAACACTATCCATTAAGCAAAAATAAACTCATGAAAGACTCGCACTTATTCTTAGATGAAGATATAACTGGCAAACAACAAGAGGAGAGAAGAGAAGAAGTGGAGAAAATTAGAGCAACAAGAAATGAAGGGAAAAGAGCATGGTTGTACAATGGTAAAGCAGTTATTGCAGTGTTTGGGCCCCATGAGAAAGTAGGGCAACAAGCTGGCAGTAAGAAAAATAGTTAATTCTATAATAGGGAGGAAAACAACAAGATCGACATGGATGAAAAGGTGTGAAGACTCAACTTTGAGTCTTGTGTGCCAAATCGCGTAGCAATCAAATCCTACCCAGGCCTACCTAAGTCTAGTTTGTTGTAACCATAGAGGTTACCCTTACATGAGAGGACCTCGGAAAGGGCCTACTACATAAGGTAGAGATATAAGTTGTCTCACAGAAACTCATGAACATGATGGTTTTGAAACGTGAGGGCGATTGACGATGTGAAACCGAATTTCCCCACACAGAACTTGAGCTCCCCGAACCACACTATTTGAAAGCTGAACCCGGTTATGAGTTCTTGGCTTAGAGCGATAGAGCGCCCCCTGAGCAAAGGTGTGGCCTCTGCCTCCGCTCACAACTCCAGCAATCGCACCCTCTCCTCTTTGCTCAGAGCAGAGCATGAAAATACCACAGACATTCTCATTCTGGCACAGATGCGCATTTATGTAGTTCCCTATGCTGAACTCTCTGGAGGCCTCCATTACGAAACCCAACAACCTTGCGTACAGAACCGTTAAGTTCACTCGCTCGAAGCCATCTCCTCTCTGCATAATCTTCACCTCGGCCTTTAATGGCATTAAAGTATGGCAGAGCCACCTGGTGTGGCCGTCCTGCCAGGTTTCAAAGTCATGCCAGCTGCCCTCAAGCATTCATCGTGGACAATCCTCCTATCTAGGCGCTCCTCTTATCGCATCAGCCCTCAAGCATTCATCGTGGACAATCCTGCTTGAAAAACTTGAAGCCAAATTACTCCTTTGGACCTACAGATCGCTCAACATGGCCAGTAGGATTGTACTTATCAAGTCAGTTCTGCAATCTATGCCGTTGTATTTATTTTCCATTTTAGCAGCGCCAAAATGGGTTCTTAAGGCAATTAAAAAATTACAGAGGAATTTCCTATGGGGCAGCTCTGGCCCAAACAGAAAATGGGCTCTCCTTCGTTGGGAAAAGGTTTGTCTTCCGAGGCTGGCAGGAGGATTAGGACTCAGAGATCCAGAACTAAGCAATATGACCATGGGGGCGAAAATATGGTGGCGGTGGCTTTCAAACTGCAATACCCCCTGGGCGTGTCTCTGGACAGCAAAATACTCAAGGAACTTACCCTTAGAAGAAAGGATAAGAATGTCAGAAACAAGTAAAGGATCGTTAATATGGAACTCGGCTATTCAGCATAGAGACCTTATCCAAAAACATAGCTTTTGGGAGGTGAAGGATGGTCAAACTGCCAGGTTCTGGGAAGACTCCTGGCAGCAGCTACCAAATCTTAAGGAGTGTATGCATACAATTCAGGATTGGGAGATCACCCCGCAGGAGAAAATAAGCAATTGCTGGAAAGAACAAAGTAATCAAGAGCAGAGAGAGTGGAAAGAAACCAGCCTTATTCTTCCACGTAGCTCAAATCACAACCAACTCACTCTCAATACCGAGTTAAATAAACGCAGGATATTAAAGCAAGCAGGCATGGACACATTGAGATGGGGTTATGAAGAGAAGGGTACATTCAGCACAAAGGAGGCCTACAGGATCATCATAAAAGACAGAATGGTCAAAGATCAGATATGGAGCAAAATATGGAAACCCCCAATATGGCCGAAGGTATCCACCTTTCTCTGGCTCCTTTCATATAATAGAATACTAACCTGGGATAATCTCAGAAGAAGGGGATTCTTCGGTCCTTCCATATGCCTTATATGTAATCAGGAAGAAGAAACCGCCTTACACCTAATGCAGACGTGCCAGATGAGCAGAAAGATCTGGGAAAAGGTGGCATTTCGATGTCAAAAGGAAGGTAGAGTTCTGGGGGATATCAAAAATACAATAAGTCAATGGCCTCAAGCACCATACGAGTGCAAAATTCTAAACATCCTTTGGCAAACTATACCGGGTTTCGTGATGTGGAATATCTGGAAGGAAAGGAACAGGAGGATCTTCAAAGGTCAAACAATGACACTGGAGCAGGTATGGAAAGGAATTCATAACAATATCAGAGAAACTCTCACCACAAAGAAATGGTCCCAAGATGACTACCCAAAGCAATCTCAGGAACTGGCTATCTGGAACAACTGGCAGATAACGATACAAGATCAGATTCCTGTCAAGGATAGCTCAGCAAAGCACCAAACTGATTCAGTAAAGTGGAAGCCACCTCCCATCAATGTGTTCCATCTGAACTTCGATGGCGCATCGAAAGGTAATCCGGGTCAGACAGGTTACGGTGGCATTATCAGAGACCATAAGGGTAAATCCCTTCTCATCTATCATGGTACTATTGGGTGGAATACTAACAATGCGGCGGAACTGGAGGCTTTATGGAAAGGTCTTACTCTGGCGCAGCAGGGTAATTATCTCCCACTGATAGTGGAAGGGTACTCCCAACTCCTAATAAACATGGCCTTAAAACTCCAACAGGGCTCCCAAGTTCATAAAATCAACAGTAGCTGGCGTTTGGCATCTAGACTGGAACAAATTCAACATTGGTTGCAAGAGAACAAAGCAGTTTCATTCCAACACATAAAGAGGGATGGGAATAAGCCAACTGATTTCCTTGCTAATCTGGGAGTGGAAAGCGAAAACGACCTTTCAGTTGGCCCTCTATATGATATACTGTCGACAGATCAGCTATCTACCTTCCAAGCACTGTTAGACAGAGATTTGCAACTACAAGATGATTCTCACCCGGATGCGGGTGGCAATATGTTTACCAGCAATGGGCAGCTGGCATGACTTTGAAACCTGGTAGGACGGCCACACCAGGTGGCTCTGCCATACTTTAATGCCATTAAAGGCCGAGGTGAAGATTATGCAGAGAGGAGATGGCTTCGAGCGAGTGAACTTAACGGTTCTGTACGCAAGGTTGTTGGGTTTCGTAATGGAGGCCTCCAGAGAGTTCAGCATAGGGAACTACATAAATGCGCATCTGTGCCAGAATGAGAATGTCTGTGGTATTTTCATGCTCTGCTCTGAGCAAAGAGGAGAGGGTGCGATTGCTGGAGTTGTGAGCGGAGGCAGAGGCCACACCTCTGCTCAGGGGGCGCTCTATCGCTCTAAGCCAAGAACTCATAACCGGGTTCAGCTTTCAAATAGTGTGGTTCGGGGAGCTCAAGTTCTGTGTGGGGAAATTCGGTTTCACATCGTCAATCGCCCTCACGTTTCAAGGTTCATGGCGCCGAGACAGCGTGGAGTCCCGCGCAGAGGCGGTGTCTGGGGTATTAGCAGAAGGGAGGAGGTCCAGGCAAGGGAAATTCCACCATTGGCTATGGCTGCGCCTCCGTCTTCTCCGTCAGAGGAATCGGACGAGCAAGATAGTCAAATGCATACCTCTAGTTTCACTTTCAGATGCCGGAAAAAGAGATCGAATGTGTCTTTGCTAATCACTGTTATTGCGACTGAGGAAGATGATGAAGATTCAGATAGCCAGGAGGAAGATGCTGGGGAGCTGGCTCAGGCTGGCATTACTCAAGAGAGGGCGGAAATTGGTAATGATAATCCTCCTCCAGGTGTAGTCAACCCTGAGGAGCATGCCCGTGTTCTGGGGCCGCTTCAACCGCCAGCATTCCCGCCGGGTTCCCGTCAGCCAGTGAACGAAGATGAAACTACACCAGAATTTGACAACAAAGCATAAGGTGAGCCTTCGAAGGCTAAATTTGCTGTTTTTGTTGCTGCACAGTGATTTGGTTTTGGAGTTTTGGAGGGGTCTCTTTCTTTCCGAGATGCCCAGTTTTTGCTTTAAGGGTAGCGGTATGCCCAGATTTCGCAGTGATTCCAGATCTCTGGAATCCCCTGTCATCCTACCCTCTAATGCCACAATGAATTCAGCAGCAAGGTGCGAGAGGCATGCAAAGGCTCTTTGGTTCTACGATTATGCTGCTGTTGTTCTTTTTGGAGGAATTTCTCTTGTAAGTCAGAGGACTAAATGCTGCTGTTTTGTCCATGCTCATTTCTATTGCATCTATCTTTGTAAATCAGGTAGCCATGTGCACCTGTACTGCTCTTCAGATGGAGGGTGAAGTTATTCATCCTCAGAGGCCTGTTCCTCTCTCTGTAAATATTTTCTTTTTCTTAATATATTAGCTCAGTCTTTACGTAGAAAAAAAAAAACTCCTATGTTTGATGGTTATTTGAAATTACCAGTTTGGAATGTGGCAGCAGAAAATGGCAAAGAGTTGGAGGAATACTGGTTTTAGTGAAAGGAAAAGAAGGTCGTCACATTCAGTTAGTGAAAGAAGATACAAATAAACAATATTTATGGTTAAAAATAATGGAGAATGAGAACCACATAAGAATTGCAACATGTTATTTTGTAGTTTAAGTCTCAAAAACTTACAAAAATAAGGGGCTAGATAGCAAAGACCCATACGTAGCTTTAAATAAAGATATTACTGCATATTTTCAGCAAGGATAAGTTATTTTAGTGGGATATTTCAATGCTAGAACAACAAAATAACAAGCTAGTATTCTTTGTTGCAAAGAGGATCACAATCCTATCTGGATCATTGAAGAGGAGAATCCCCAATGGTTGAGATGTTCAGAAGATGACAAAGTTAACAATCATTTTGGAGAGGAGGTGCTCACATTGTGTGGTGCTTTTAACTTGATTATCTGCAATGGTCTAAATAGATGCAAAAGGTCTGGGAACTTTACTTGCAACACATACAATGGGGCTAGTGTTGTTGAGTACGCTATTTGTTCACAAAGATTAATAGAAAGGATAGATGAAGTTAAGATTGGGGAGCATATGTGAGATTTAAAATCATACCATAACCTAATTTATATAAAGCTATCATGATTAGAAGAAAGGGAGCATATGAGGAAAAACCCAATGTTCTCAACAATCGATATCGAGGGGCAAAATTCTTCTAACACAAGAAAATTGCACTATCTTCAAAACAATGTTGGAGAGATCAATTCAGAAGGAGAAGAGTGGTTCCCAAAGCCTTAACAATCATGGGTTAACAAATATAATTCAGGGTGCACTTAAGAAGTGAAAATGAGCAAAAAGTTGGAAATCATAATCAAATTATTTTCATGTAAATGCTTGATTTGATGAGGAATGCAAAATGGCAAGGAAAACCTTGAAAAAGAAGGGTGAGGAGAAGATGAATGTAAAGTTATATAAGAAGATTTTAAAAAGGAAAAAAGATAAGTTCATGCAAACAATGCGAGAAGAGTTAATATATCTAGGCAAGAATAACCCAAATATTTTTTGGCTGAAACTTCAACCAAGGAAGAAGCAAACTAAAAATAATATTACAGTTAATCAATGGTTTGACTATGCAAGAGAACTCTATGATAAAGAATTAAAGGATGAGCCTCCTCCTAGGATCAACACAACTACAAAGCTTTTCACATTACTGGAAGTGGAGACGGGAATTAAGAAGTTGAAAACAGGAAAGGCAAAGGACTTGGTTGAACTTCAAGTAGAATATCTAAAGTGGGGAATGAACATTCTTGCACCACACATCATGGAAATATTTAACAATTTCATTCAACAAGGATTCCCAAGAGATTGGAAAATTAGTATAGAAATACGCCTTTTTAAAAGTGGAGACTTTAATAATCCTTCCAACTACAGAAACATTATGATCAATCCTTTGTTTGCAAAGCTATTCAACAACATGGTAGAAAATAGAATCAGTAAGTGGGCAGAAGTAAAAGAAAAGAGGGAAAAAGGGCAAGCAAGTTTTAGGTTGAAACATTCTACAATAGATCATGGTATCACATTGAGACATATGATGCTTTGTTGACTTCAAAAAGGCATTTGACATTGTCCCTAGAGATAAGTTGTGGAGTAGAATGAAAAAACTTGAAACTCCTCTGCATTATAGGGTCGTTGTCCATAGGCTTTATGAAGAGGTGAAAGTCAACATTATAACTTCAGTAGGGATTTTAGAAAGCTTTGGAAGTGAAATCAGAGTCAAGCAAGGTTGCCCTTTATCCCCTACTCTTGTTAGTTTATCTATTGGTAAATTGGAAGAGTGGTTAAATTTGCAAGGTGGGAATGGTGTTCAATTGGGGGAGTTTGTGATAAAAGCTTCTTCTATATGTTGATGACCTTGTGTTGATTTCTAAATCGGCACAGGGATTGCAAATGCACCTATATTCCCTTGGGCATTTTTGTAAAGCAGTGGGGATGCAAGTCAGTACCAGCTATACCAAAATAATTAATTTATCAAATAAAAGGAATCAAAGCCAACATACATTCTTCTTTGAAGGCAACATTATTGAAGAAGTAAATAAATAGAAGTACCTCGAGATTGATTTCAACAATAAGTTTAACTGGGAGGACTGCAAAAAGAAGAGATTCTTAGGAGGGTGCAAGCATTATATGCTCTTCAAAACAGATGTAGAGAGGCAGAGTTATGGGATTGGAAAACGATTAAAGTGCTTTTTGGGCTCCTATTTTGTCCAATGATATTATATGGGTGTGAACTATGGGTTAGCAACATCCCTATCTCAAAATGGAAGCAAATTGAGAAAATCCAAATACACTTGATCATGAGCAAGTTCAAAATAAAAAGTTCAGTTCCTTATGAGATATTATTGAGTGAAATAGAAGAAGCTCCCATAGAAGTAATTTCTATGATGCATCTCATAACGTACCTAACAATCATTGAGTTAATGGGAGTAGGTAGATGGCCTAAAGTTATCTTCAATGAAGGCATGAGTGAAAGAAAGAAATCATGGATGAGACAAAAAAACAAATGGATGCAAAAATGGAATATTTACCTCAATGTGTGTCCCACAAATAGCAAGGAGTTAAAGAACTTTGTGATGGAAAAGTTTCGTAAGTGTATATGGGGAAAAGGGTTGGGTAGAAAGAAAAAGTACTATGTTTGGGAATTCAATCCCACTTGTGATAACCAAAAAAAAGAGTAAATTGGAGCTAGGATTCCATGGAGAGCAAAGATTATTATTGCTCAATTAAGAACTAACTCACATCAACTTCGGTGCAAAATTGGTCAGTGGAAAAGAACTAAAGAAGCTTGGGTATAACAAGTTACAACAATATATATACGAAATGTTATTCCCAAGCTTCTTTAGGTACTAACATATATATATATATATATATATATATATATATATCAAATGTTAATATATTAACATTGGTTCCTTCGCATTGTCTTTTAAGTGAGGGGATTGTTAGAAGGTTGGGTCAGCTCATCATTAATTGGATTAAGAAAATGATTGAATTGCAAAAGGAGAAAAGCAAGGAGGTTGGAGGTCCCATAAACTATTTTTAGTCTTGTGGACGTTAAAATTTCATTCATTCATTCATTAAACAAAATGTAAAGGTCAATTGATTATATATAAAATTTCAACTATGGATCACTTAACTATTATGTTATATTAATAAAAAGAAATATTATTTTTCTAAAAACTTCAATAAATTGGTATGTTGGAACTTATATTATATATTATTGGAAATAAAATGTTATAGCTAATGTAGAAATGTTTATAAAATTTAAATTGAAATAGTCAATAAATAAAAAGATAAACTTGTTTTTTTTTACAAGATAAAGTTATATTTGTTATTTATTCATTTTTTTCAATTTTAACAAATTAATTCATTTTCAAATAAGTCAAAATTCTTAAGAACAATGTTTCATAGTCAAAGTTCTTATCAATTAAGGGGAAAGTGGCCTTTAACATACCCCAATAACCATGCACCATGCTCACCCATACTTTGTTTCTACTTGGCCAAACTCCATAACCTTCAATGCAAATTTTGGTGCAATCCTTTTGTTCTTAACCCTAGACCTTCCCAAGGCATGCAAGTCTATAAAACTTAGACAAGGAGGCAAGGGTACCAACTAAGCTCTTGAATGCACCTATGACTCTATATTATCATGTATCATTATTCATTGCATGTTATTTAGAGCCACAACCACAGAGGAGGTAGAGCTCAACCAAACACATAGATACAACTTGTAACGAATTAACCATTATTGCACTAAGAGTATATAGGTGCAATATACAAGTTATGGTGAGTAAGACATGTCACATGTGATTGCTTATAAATCAAAATTGGAAAGATTTTTGGAATGCATAGAAAGGAAAAACATAAATCATTACTTTAAAGTGTGTATGTGTGTGTGACAGACTGGTGGGATAGCTAAAGTGGTTGATTACTTTGACCTACATGTAGGAGGTATTTGGGTTTATCACTTGTGCTATTGGTCCCTATTGAGAGAGAGAGAGAGATCTAATTTTATGGTCATGACCTAACCAAATTTTGAGTTGACATATCAAACCCCGTTGTTTGTGGGAAAAAGGTCTTCCTCCACAAAACTACTTGATTGCTTAGTTTATAAAGGTGCCCTACCCCCCTTGAGATTCACACATGTGACTTCCAAGGAGAAAACACATGTTTTTCTTAACCTAACATCAAGTTAACATATGGAATATCTTTTTTATGGAACCAAAAAACCTCTATTACTACTTAATTTATGAAAGTCTGTGTACCATACCCCCCCTCCTCACACATGTGACCTTGAAGGAGGATACACATGTTCTTAACCATTAGCATGCACAGACACACACACACACATTTGTATATGTGTATATGCCTTAAGGGTTTGTTCAACTCATTAAACCATTCATTTAAGGCATATTGTGAATAAGGAAACCATACATCTCATATTCAAATCCAACTGAGTGCCTTACGTTTACCAGTTACTATTGACCTTTGCGATTAAGATGTCCATTATCCAAATATTTTGAAGAAGAGAGGGATATCTCATGATCTGAATAGGAGAGGAGATCCCATAGTATTTTCTTTAGATATATCTATATATGTAAACTTTGTATCACATCACATAATTAAAAATATAAGTTTAAATAATCAATTAATAATGGCATCACTAAAAATAACTATAATGGGATGGTAAGGTAAAAAATCAACCATCAAACTTGAACAATCATTAAAATAAATGTAAAATCAATCAAATTTTATAATAGTACAATAATTACACCGATAGGCGTGTCTATTTCATAATAGGCCTTCCACAATTT
The DNA here is from genome assembly GCA_031772625.1 of Pinus tabuliformis. Lineage (NCBI taxonomy): Eukaryota > Viridiplantae > Streptophyta > Pinopsida > Pinales > Pinaceae > Pinus > Pinus tabuliformis. The sequence goes on from CM062808.1 coordinate 738,427,551, forward strand.
TAATTTAATTATCAGTAATTATTAAATGGATGATAGAGATTTAACCTCCATGGAATATGCCAAAATATTCATAGAAAATGTCGATAGGCATCAATCCATAATAAGCATCGAAGCATGTACTTACCAACATACCACATTAACCATGCACTATGCTCACCTAGACTTCGTTTCTACTTGGTCAAACCTATAACCTTTAATGCACATTTTGGTGCAATCATTTTATTTGAACCCTAAACATCCCAAAGGCATACAAGTATATGCAACTTAAAGGAGGAAGCAAGGGTACCAACTAAGCTCTTGAATTCACCTATGAATTTTTATTATCTTGTATTATTTTTCATTGTATGTTATTTAGAGCCACACCCACAAAGGAGGTAGAGCTAAACCAAACACATATATACAACTTTAAACCAATTAGACATTGATGTACTAAGAGTATAGAGGTGCAATATGCAAGTTAAGGTGAGTAAGACGTGTCACATGTGATTGCTTATAAATCAAAATTGGAAAGATTTTTGGAATGCACAAAAAGTAAAATCATAAATCATTACTCTAAAGTGTGTATGTGTGTGTGGCAACCTGGTGGGCTATCTAAAGTGGTTGAGTGCTTTGAGCTACATGTAGGAGGTCTCTAGGTCAATCCCTTGAGCTACTAGTCTCTATTGAGTGCCTTATCAACACCAATATATTTACACTAGGTACTATCCATGAAATGTGAGGAAGTGCCCAAGGTTTTTTGGTGAATATATGTGTGTGTGTGTGTAGAAAGAGAGAGAGAGAGAGAGATCCAATTTTATGGTCATGACCTAACCAAATGTTGAGCTGACATATGAAATCCCATTATTTGTGGGACAAAGGACTGCCTCCACAAAACTATTTGATTGCTTAGTTTACAAAGGTGCCCTATCCCCCTCTAGATTCACACATGTGACTTCCAACGAGGTAACACATATTCTGCCTAGCTATAAATCAAGTTGACATATGAAATATCATTTTTATGGAACATGAGACCCTCTCTTACTACTTAATTTATGAAAGTGTATGTACCTTACCCCTCTCCTTACACATGTGGCCACGAAAGAGGAAACACAAGTTTTTAACCATTAGGCACATATATATATATATATATATATATATATATATATATATATATATATATATAGGTATATATATATATATAGATATATGTATATATATATAATTCATTAAACCATCCACCTAAGGCATATTTTCAACAAGGAAACTATATCTCTCATATTAAGATCTAATTGAGTCCTTTAAGTTTACCAATTAATATTGTCCTTGGTGATTAATATGCCCATCAGCCAAATATTTTGAAGAAAAGAGGGAGATCACATGACATGAATGGGAGGGGAGATCCCATAATATTTTCTTTAGATATATCTACATATATAAAGTTTTTACCACATCACATAATTTAAAATATAAGCTTAAATGATCAATTAATAATGGCATATTTGACAATAACTATGAGATGGTAAGGTCAAAAATTAAACATCAAACATGAAAAATCATTAAATAAATTAAAATTCATCAAATTTTATAAGAGAACAATAATTACATTAATAGGTGAGTCTAGTTTAGAACAAGTTTCCACAATTTTAATTTAATTATCAGTAATTATTAGGTGGATAGTAGAGATTTAACTTCGATGGAATATGAAAGAATATTCATATTAAATGACGATAGGCATCAACCCATAATAAGCATCAAAGCATGCACTTCATAATTCATCCAGCTTTAAAATTACAAAAAAAAACATATAACTAACTAACTCATAACTTTATTTTAAATGATTATTATTATTATTAATTATAAAAGGAATTAATATATAAGTTAAACATAGCAAGTTTTATATATTTTGTATGATATCTAATTGTGAAAAGGAAAAACCCCTGATCTGGGTGACCAAGTGGCATCTGAAGGCATTGACAACCTTCATGTCAGATGTCACACCAGCAATTAAGGCAGGAGGATTGCAACACTCCAAGCCAGTCATCTCTGTGGGCCTTAAGCAATGCATAGTAGTAATACCTTGGAATTTAAGGCCAACTTGTGATGATCGACCTCGATTGACAGGACAACAATCCATTCAATCACTCACCTGCATAAAGGAAGCTGAAATGAGGGTTAATGGAGCTACCTAAAGAAATTCTAGTCAGAAAAGTTCAACAACAATGATGAGGGAACAAGCCCATCTTAGGACAGGGGGAAGAGGCAGAAACTGGTAACCTCCTCTTCCTTAACATGGCCCTAGCACTGAGCGTTTCAACGAGGACCTCCTAAGAAGCATCTAGTGTATGGTTGCAGACATGGAAGCTAAGGAGCTCGGTAACATAAAAAACAACCTCTGGGCATTAAGAAATCTGTTAGGACGCCAACTCCGGGAATATGAAGAAGTTACGACGATGGTAAAAGGTCATGTCTTTGACCTGGACTTTCACTTGGTTCAAGTCGAGGCGACTCTGTAGATTATAGCTAGAGCCATGAGAATCAAATTCCCAACCGCTCCCTCACCTCTAGCTACCACCAACACTTTAGACAACTCTTCTTCTCAGAGTCCCTCAAACTTTATCTCGCAAGGCTCTAAACCCCCCAGTCCCAGGAAGTTGAAATCAATGAGGGGGAGGGGGGGAATAGTCCTAAGGAAAACCTTGGCCTCTAAGCAACACTATGGAGAAAAATCACAGGGAATCAAAACCTTTGAGCAGTAAAGTGATGGAACTAGCGATGAGTAGTCAAGCAGTAACAACCGATCAACAACTGGAGGTTAACTCATATCAGGAAAAAGGCATAGGTTACAGTTTGAGTCTCGTTGAATGGGAACAACCTTCTTGGCTGAAGAACAGGCAAGAGGATCCCTTCAAGTCACTCTAGGCACGACCTTGGTCACAAACAAGAACCAAGAAAGGATTTCTCAGCTTTTGTTGTTCTTTTACTTATCCACTTGGTTTTTGTACGAAACAAATTGGTATTAGAATATTTAGGGAGGCTATATGGTTTCCCATATCTGGGTAGATGGTCCTCCCCATAAATGTTTCAGGCTACTTAGTCATTTTTTCTTTTTGCAAAATCTCAAACCAGACATTATCCAATGAAGATTTTCTATGACTATATATTATGCAATTTTTTTTGTAATCTAGCAAATCCTTACTTACAAAAAAGAATTATGAAAAGGAAAAAAAGGACCATAAATAATAGAAAAATAATTTAATTACTTTAATTTTAATATTCAAGATGATAAAATGTGATTAAAAAAACAAAATTGAATGACTATTAAAACTCTAAAATGATGAAAATGAGTATATTAAAAAAAAAAGATATGTATATGATAATACATCCTTCCTAAGATTTCACTCATGCAGATCAATTAAACTTGTAACAAATTATAATCTCCCCTATTCCATGAGCTAGATACATGAGTTTTGCTTGCCTTGTCATCTCCTAATAGGCTAGTGAGAAGGAAAGAATCATCTAGGAGAACCATGGGAAATTTACCCAATTTTTCTATTATTAAATAAAAGGGTAAATAATAAATAATAAAATGGCGCAAAAAGTCACTTAGGAGGAGAAAGTGATTTCTTCAATAAAATATTATTAAAAAAAGATCTAGAATCTTAGAGAAGTCTTAATGAAATATTATAAAGGAGGAGGAAGCTCAATGATCATTCTATTTTGGCATATCCTTTGCTATTTGTGAGGAGCTCAAGTGAGTTTTTCTAAGAAACTATCACACTAGCTTAGGTGGATTTCTTGCCACCCTAGAGGAATTCCTAGTTGATTATTTTTGAGATCTAATCTTAATCTATGGCAGGAGGGTTTTCATCATCGTTTGTGTTTGTAGGTCTATCTCTTCAATCCCAAGGTTCGAGTGTAAATATCCTTCAAGGAGATCGAATTGAAGAGTGGGAAGAAAAATTTGAAGTGTTCTCCTTTGCTATTCTAGTATTAAATTCCTCCGGGCTCAGTTTCCAATCTAGGAGGGCTGAAAATATTGTCTCAAACTCAGAGCAAGTGCAAGATCAAGAGACTAAGTGCATTATCTTGGAACCTAAAAGGAGATAAGTGTATGAAGATTAAGGATTTGTCCTCTTTTCAGCATTGGAGGCCAGATAGAAAGACCATTTAAATATCAATTGTCTCCATTTAAGATTGTGTCTTTTTTCGACATGGATCGGGGGTCTGATGCCATGACGTTTCTATAGAACGAGTCCATATAGTGAAGAGGTCAAACTATTTCCATAAGTGAATTTCATGTGACTAGATTGTGCATTAAGGGAGGACCAATTAATTAAAAAAGCCACAATTGTTATCATTGGCCAAATTATTGAAATATACAGCAGTGATGTAAAAAGGCCAAATAATAATTATGATCATCATAAATCAGTGGTTTCATAGGCCAAATGGTTGCACAATTTATGAAGGTTGAATCCTTGAGTGTGATCAATCAGTCTTAGAATTTATCTCAAGTGTTATTTCAGTGGATCGAACTGCCCTCGTGATCCCATATCTATCTCTAAAGGAGAAAGGGATCAATTCATTGTAGCAACAACTAGATTCCTAGGAAGAGTCGAGTGAAATTTATTTTCAGAGGAGACTACATATCATTACTTTGGCAGAGAAATGAGGGTTGAATTGCAAGGTATTTTGTCATTGCAAATGTTTCAGAATCAAAGTATCTATGTTGTAGTAGATTGATTGCTTCAAGGGGTTGGGAAGTACTTCAAGGAGCCATTGTTTAGTATATCAGAACTGAGTTTTCTTCATTCCTGTAGATTTTGATTTTAAGAGGTCGATTTGCATTTACCTGTAGCATCTTAACTAGAAGAAGATCTTCATACTAGATCAATTAGTGGTACATACAACTTGAGTGGGCCTAATGGTTAAGAGCATGTGTTTCCTCCTAAGAGGTCACAGGTTCAAAACTAGAGGGGGTATAGTATGTATCCCTTCGTAGACTTAGCATTCAAATGGTTGCGCGAAGGCGAGTCCCTTATCCCACAAACAAGGGGGTCTCATACACCAATTTGGTGTCTAGCTTGGCCACAACCTTAAAATTTCATAATAATAATAAACCATAGGATTAATATTATAAACCCTATGAATAATATTATACCCTAGGAGTATGAACCAAATAAACCCAAGGGATTGATATTATAAACCGAAGGGAATAATATTAAACCCAAGGGGTTAATATTATAAATGCAAGGTATATAAACACTAAAGGGATTGATATTATAAACCCAATGGATTATTACTAAAAGCCAAACGGATTGATAATATAAACCCAAGGGAATAATATTAAACCCAAGGGATTTAATATTATAAAACCAAGGGAATAATAAACCCAAGAGAATAATATTAAACCCAAGAGATAAATATTATAAACCTAAGGAATATAAACCCTAAGATAAATATTTGTCATAATGCGACGTTGAAATATGGTTGACCATGATTGATTTTCATATTGAGACAATCTTTGTCACAATGAGACGTTAGAATATGGTTGATCATGATTGGTTTTCATATTGAGACATTTTTTGTCACAATGCGACATTGGACAGTGGTTGACCATCGTTGACCGCGGTTGGCCTCCATATTGAGACAATATTTGCCACAATGCGATGTTGGACCATGGTCGACCATGGATGACCATAGTTGTGACAATGTGATGTTGGACCAAGAGATAGTCTTTGTCATAATGTGACCGTGCTTGACCATGGTTGACAATGATTGAAGCCAAAGGTATTATAAACCCATGGGAATAATATTAAACTCAAGGGATAAATATTATAAACCCAAGGAATATAAACCCTAAGATAAATATTTGTCAGAATGTGACGTTGGAATATGGTTGACCATGATTGATTTTCATATTGAGACAACGTAAGTCACAATGTGATGTTAGACAATGGTTGACCATCGTTGACTATGGTTGATCTCCATATTGAGACAATCTTTGTCATAATGTGACGTTGGACCATGGTTGACCATGAATGACTGATCTGATTTAGAATATTAGATTGTTGTGCTAAGATCCTCCTCAGATTAGAAACAAAATGCTTTCATTGTGCTTAAGGATTCATGAATTTTTGCAAGTGAAATGATGAGTTTTATGTTAATTTTATGATTAATTTAACATAAATAAGAGACTAAACCGCAACATAAACATGTATAGAACATCATCAAAAACACATTACAACAGGAAAATGATAAAGGAGTAACCCCTCCTGGCCTACATCTCCTTGGTCCAACTTCCAATGGCTCGGGCCTCTCTATTATGCTCAAAAGTGTAAAAAGATGTGTTTACAATGCTGAAATGCTTCTAAAACATGCTCCAATGAGTCCATAATACTAAAAAATGGTTCCCTAGCCTCTTTTTCCTCCTCCATTTGGTTGAAAACTGCCTTAGTTATGAATTCTGCCAGTCTTTCCACAATTTCCTCCTCCAAATCTGGCTAACTTCTAGCTAAATCTATCTTGAGTTAATTATGTTAATTCCGTCGAAATTGGCGGTCCCACTAACTTTCTCGCCTATCTCGCGGTTAAGGCTGAATGGTCACATACAAGGTGGTTAGGTCCAATGATTAAGGCGACGATTCTGGCAACTCCACCGCAAATCGCAATCGGCAAGAACCGGTGGGCTTATGGCGATGTGCGATTGCGATATAACGAACTCGACAAAACTATTAACAAAACTCATAAACTTATCGCATCTGGGATCCTTTTGCAATTCGCAATCGGCGGAGTACTGACGGTCTTATATATATATATATATATATATATAGATATATATATATATATATATATATATATATATATATAGATATATATATATATATATATGTGTGTGTGTGTGTGTGTGTGTGTGTGTGTGTGTATATATGTGGGACTCTGTTTTCTACGATGTGTGATTGAGATCTATGATTGTGATTATCGCATCACAACCTTCCTTGCTCTGGGGTCGATCATTTCATTGCAACTTTCGGGGCCGATTCTTTAATGCCTTTCCGCTTGCCCTGTTGCGATGTGTGATTGTGATTATCGCATCACACCCTGGCTTGTTCTGGGGCCGATTTTTAACGTCGACCCACCTATGATATGCGATTTGCAAAATGCGTGGGCTAATGGCAGCCTACCACTTGGCGCTTCCCCATTCTCTGAAGATCCCTGCCACATCATCTTTTCTTGTCATTTGTCCAAGTCAAACCTGAACTTTGACTTGCTCTAACTTCTTCTTACGAGCTCAGATTCAAGTGTCGTTCACATCGTTGGAATCAGGATGATGAGCTCTTCGATCTGAAGCTAAGTTTCTAGAGATTCTGACACTTTGAGTTTTAAGCCTAATTCTGAGATCCTGATCAATGACCATGGTTGTGACAATGTGACATTGGACCAAGAGATAGTCTTTGTCACAATGTGACCATGGTTAACCATGGTTGACCATGATTATAAACCCAATGAATTTATATTAAGCCCAAAGATTAATATTATAAACCCTATGAATAATATTATACCTTAGGAATATGAAGCCTAGATTAATAAACCCAAGAGATTGGTATTACAAACCCAAGGGATTAATAATAAAAACCCAAGAGATTATAAACCCAAAGGAATAATATTAAACCCAAGAGATAAATATTATAAACCCAAGGTATAAAAACCCCAAGATAAATATTATAAACCCTAAAATAAACATGGTTTACCATCATTGATTTTCATATTGAGATGATATTTGTCACAATGCGACGTTCAGTCGTGGTTGACCATGATTGACCATGGTTGATTTTCATATTGAGACAATCTTAGGCACATTGTGATATTTGACCATCGTTGACCATGAATGATCATGATTGTAAACCCAAGGGATTTATATTAAACCCTAGGAGCAATATTATAAACCCTATGAATAATATTATACCCTAGGAATATGAACCCTTAGATTAATAAATCCAAGGGATTGATATTATAAACCCAAGGGATTAATTCTAAAATACTTGCGTTTATAATATCAATCCCTTAGGTTTATTAATTTTGAGAGGCGACATTGAATAAATTGCAATGCAATGTAACATTGTGACAATGCGTATTAGATAAATTGTCATGTTGCAATAATGTTTGTCATAATGTGATGTTGGATTGATTTTGCACAACCACGTGCCACTAAAAACATCATACTCAAATCCCTTTCGAATTATTTCATTAGAAATCTCACATACATCATGAATGCTAACATTTAGGCAATGCAAGGAATTAAATTGTTTATAAATTATTATTTTAAATTTAAATGGTTTATAAATTATTTTTTATAGTATTTTTTAATGAAAAAAAAAAATCAAAATATAGTGCAAAATCTTAAAAACAAATGAATAATAGATAATGAATTTTTCAAAAATAAATTCATATAAAATAAAATGAAATGAAATAAACATTTGTAAATTCATAAATTCATTTACTATAATCTCATTTGAATATATTAAATTTTTTAAAAATATAACACGTGAAACATTATTGATGGAATTTTAAATCTATAAGGCAATGGAAGGAATTAAATTGTTTATAAATTATTATTTTAAATTTAAATGGTTTATAAATTATTATTTTATAGTTTTTTTAATGAAAAAAATTAAAAATATAGTGCAAAATCTTAAAAACAAATGAATATTAGATAATGATTTTTTCAAAAATAAATTCATATAAAATCAAATGAAACGAAATAAGCATTTGTAAATTTATGAATTCATTTACTATAATCTCATTTGAATATATTAAATGTTAAAAAAATATAGAATGTGAAACATTATTGGTGGAATTTTAAATCTATAAATTTACAATTTTTTAATGTATGATATATTTCAAAAATTAATAATTAAATTACAAATTCCAACATTCAATTGACATAAGCAAAATCAACAATTGATTTTACTTAATATTCATAGAAATATACTAAATCTACCATAGCAAAATCAATAATTGATTTTACTCAATAATCATAAAAATATACTAAATCTACAAAGCATAAAAGCCCCTTTGCAATGGAAATGGACATAGAGATTCCCCTTTTATATCTACTTTGTGATGGCTATAGAAACACTATATATCTGTCATCCACTATGCTTTTGCCCACAATAACAACAACAAAAAAAAAAAATCTCCTCGTTTAATGTCAATTCTTTTCTAAAGAGATCACAAATTACAAATTATGGTTACATCACAAAACATTCCAAAACAGATACAGTAACCCAATTTTATATTTTTACTGCATCTATTTTACTTATAATCAATTTAAAATATAATTCATTTCAAAAAAAAAATACATTTCAAAACATCAACCATAATTTCTAAATTTTATAATTTACTAATCAGAGGAACTTATCATGGGACTTATTAATATAAACAATGTACTTCATAAGTAAGATATTTCAATACCATATTAAGTAAAATATTTCAATGTCGACTAATATGTACAATGAAAAAAAATCATGGTTAAAACATTTTTAAGCATTTCAAGTAATGTTATTATTTTATATTTGGGCTATATTTTTCTGTCAATTTTATCTTTGAGATGCAAACATTTTTTTTTTTAATTTTGCATTTAAAAAAAAAATTACACAAGAAGAAATTATATCACTCTAAACACTTCTTAGATTTGTGATTAAAATAGATCAATATTGATCTTTAAAGAAAAAAGTAATAAGATCTGCTTGCAATTTGAAATGTTTTATTCAATGATTGCTAATTAATTTTAGAGCACAAATTCATTCATGCTACTTTACCTAATTCTACATTAATCCTACACTGAAAACCTAGGACAACCCAAATTCATAGTTGAGCTACTTTTATACATTTTATTTGAAAATTAAAGCAATCTTCCATAGAGCACTCCTTCAAATCATTAACATCTAAACCACACTCAGTTACTAAATTTATAATGGACACATAATTGATCTCGTGGAGATTCGTGGCATAAGTGGTCAAACCTTGTACTCCTCATTTGTGTGGCGATACATATTCCTCTCAAGAGTCAAGGGCCTATAAGTTGGCCTCATGATCCAATATCAAATGCCCAAAATTCTCATAGAGGTTGTCCACATTAAATTTGCCACTATCAGACACCTGTGGCAGCATACAAATATATTTATGTTCAGATACTGGTAAAGCAGACATGGAAGTAAATTGTTGCCACTATTATAGGAAAATACCTTGTTATATATAGTATGAAAAAATTTGTTATTAATCAAAGAAGATGTAGCATTCACAACTTGTAGCCCACATTCTTCCAGCATGAGTAGAAGATTGGAGTACACAATCTAATCTTTGAACACGTTGAGGGAGATCTTAACACCAGAATGGATGGAATTTATTTGCACCATAGTGAAGACGTAGGAAAATACCTTGTTATATATTTTCTTATATATAAATGAATGCTATAAATAATAATGAGGAACTTATCATGGAAGAACTTATTAGAATTGGAATAATCTCAAATCCCTAGGAAATTGGTGGATGGGGAGCCACGTGGCATGAATCTGATTTTTTAATTATATTAAACGTAATGGACTATTTGGCTAAATAAAATTTGCTTATATATAAATTAACGTTATAAATAATAATGAGGAACTTATCATGAAGGAATTTATTAGAATTGGAATAATCTCAAATCTCTAGGAAATTGGTGGGCATGGAGTCACGTGGCACGGATCTAATTTTTAAATTTATTAAAAGTCAATGAAACCTAACAAACTCTGTAATACACTACAATCATTGATAAGCATTAAGACTAAGCATATGATGAGCATATTCCCTTGAGAATCAATCTAGACCCTCAATTAAAAATAAAATAAAATAAATCAACAAACCTTCTTCCATCTAAAGTTCATATAAATATGGTTATCAGCAAAATATAAATTCTAGAGTTATAAAATCATGTTAAAAATATAAATTCGTGCTCAGTCAAAAATCACTTATCTCATTGAATGTATTAAAAGTTATTTTCCTAGATTTGATTAACACTATTAATTTGGAACTTTGATGAACACTATTAGTTTGGAACTTCATAAAATGGGTTTACGAATGCATTATTCCTTTTGTTTGTGACTATTGTTCTTGTTAAAAAGAATGCAAAAATATGGTGTAATGTTAAGTTAAATAATCAAAGCATAAATAATGATAATACTAAAGCTCCCCATATGGTAGAAATCAACTTATTTGAGTATATAACATAGAGTGGATGGGCATGAAGAATGGAGTGGGTAATTTATCCATACCCTATCCTAAATATTGTGTTAAAGACTTTTGGATGAATAGTAGATGTAATATAGTAAATATATGTTTTGAATATTTTAACAATTTAGTGATGAGATGAATGGTATGTAGTATTTTTGAAATGGTTTATATGTTCTCCTTCTTATTAATTTTATAATAGAAATGGATTAATGGATAAGTAGTGTGATGTATATTATGAATTTTAGTGGTTATAACATGTAATTTATTGTAATAAAATATATTCCCTAATTTTATTTATCTATTATATTTATCAAAGATGTTTTTGAGGGAACAATTCCTTAGCAAATTATAAATTTTTTTCACTTATATTCTTGGTTAAAAAAGTAACAATTTACTTTTATTTTATAACATATCAACCTTGTATTCTCTTCAGTGTTCCCTTCCCCCACTTTGGGGGTATGGTAGTTATTTACCTTGTATTGTCCTTTTCTACACCATTTTCATTTTGTTCGAATTTACATAACCACCTTCAAATTGTTCAACACCTACTACTCCTCATCTTTAGATCATTTTATTTTTAAAACACTTTTTTTAGCTAGTACCTTTGACATGTTATAGATGCTTATGAATCACAATGACCTATTTCACCCACCCCAAATGACATATTGTTCTCCCTTTTTCAATATTAGCACATATTTTAAACAAAGTTTCTCATTTAAGTGTGTGTGTGTGTGTGTGTGTATATATATAATTTTAAATAATAACTAGGGTAGGCTCGTACTTGTGTGAGATATGGCAAATCCCATCTGTTACCACTATAACTATAACTAGTGACGTTCAAAGGAGTGCCTTCACAATGCACTCTATCAGCAACTAATTTACACCCAAGAGCACCAACTAATTTTTTTTTGAATGATTATTATTATATATAAAATTATGTGTAACTCTATAATTCATATGCACAACATCAATCGATGATGTTAGTTTTTATTTTCTATCTTTATATCTTAATAAATATCTTAGATTATGCCTTTTCATTGGAATCCGATGATACAATATCAAGCAAGATTGTGATTTTTTTTGTTTAAAATACATTTTTGAATGCATAAATGGGTTCAACGCCTTGAAAAACTCATGGGGCACTCGAATTTTAGAGATTAAACAACTTAAACTCAAGTTTTTGAAAATCCTTGTGGGATTTTTATTAAAATTAACCCAAAAAATGCTTTGCAAAAAGGTCATTTCGTTTATAAGTTAGACTACACCTATATATATATATATATATATATATATATATATATATATATATTATTCCCTGATAGATGTGACAGATTATCACGAAGTGAGGCTTGGGGAGGGTGCCCTCCACCTTACCAACCTCAATGACAATTAAAGTTGGGTGGTGTGGCATCCCCCAACCCTCTAGGATCATGTGAGTTTATGTTAAGGTAGGTGAGCAATGTTTACTACTCACAACAGGAAGATGGGGGTGGTGGCAATGACATTAATTCGAGCATTGCGTCGGTGGTACTGGCCTTGTGGACACGATTTGGGAAACTATTGAGATAAAAAGGTGAGTTTGGCGGGTTTTGAGAGGAGAGGAGTTATTTTGGGGAAAATTGTCTACTTTTACAACTTGAGGGAGTTTTCATGGTGGCCTAGTCGCCATGGCATGAGGAGAGTTTGGGACCTTGGTTTAAAAAGTGGCATTGTGGTTTTACTGCACTGGGTGGTGAGGGAACTCAATGCTCTTGGTGGCTTGCTATATGCTAAGAGATAACTCGAGGCATCACCAAGGCTTTGGGACAGGAGAAGGTATGTAAAACTGACTTCTTTGCTCGATACTTCTATGAAGTTATTGTTGTTTCTAGAGTCAACCTTTGCACCTAGGAGCCTGCGGCTCTTCATGCAAATTACAATGATTATTATTATTATTATTATATATCAAATTTTAAAAATGGGTTAATTATGCAATCTTCATAAACATAGTTTAAAAAATAACTAGCACAACCACATTTATAAATGTAGTTGATATATGCATATAAGCGTTATTTTCTCAATAATAATAATATTTAATCATACCATATCTTAATATTTATTTTTTATTCAAAATGAGAATTTTGTATCAGTTTACATATAGTGTACACTAGTCACATCAAAAAAATATAACAACACATCATAACTTTATATTAATACTAAAATAATAATTTAATATTAGCATTAATACTAACTTAACAATTACATAAATATTAATATAAAAACTTAATACTACAACAAAAGATTTATTAAAGATAAGGATTTAATATTGGGTTTTTTATCCATTGGTATAATGGTGTAATGGATGTGTATGCATCATTTTTAAATATAATACTTATGCTTCTCCATGATTCCGCTTCTCATTGTCCTAATGGTTATCAATAAGTATGATTCCGCTTCTCATTGTCCTAATGGTTATCAATAAGTATTACAATGGAGTGAAAATATAATTATGGATTTAGAGACGCAAGAAAGTTATTCAAAATTTTATCTATGGATTTAAAGAAGATGATGAAAATATGTCATTATTTTTTATTCTTTAATTATAAAGTGAAAATTTTAGTTAAAAAAAAATTAATTTATTAACATTTAATCCAAAGATCTCACATCAACATAAATATTTGTGTACTAACTTAAACCAAATTGTTACCAACTTAATATTATGAGTTGAAAAAACATGAAATAATTTAAATATAATTAGTTGAAATCATAATGTTATAACTTCTTTGAAAAAGAAACATGAGACCATAAAAGACGGAGTAACACAACACATTTGAGTAAAAAGTAGATAAAAAGTGATTTCTCTAAGAGGCACCCTACAATCCAGTATGACAATGATGTTGTTAAATGTTGTGTAAGGCATTATGTAATGTAATGTTGACTCAGTCAAATAAAAATAAAAATGAAATTAAATATTTAGGTCATAGACTAGTTAAGATCATTTGAGTTAGTCATTTCATGGGCTTACTTATGGTGGCTTACAAGCTCATGGTATTTTTTTGTGGTATTTTTTTATTATGAAACATATTTAAAGGCTCGAGGAAATCAATTATAGAAGACAAGAATATCAACTTTGATCCATATTAACTCCGGAATTGATCTCTCTCGACGCTTGGTAGATCCAAATTTAAGATGGATCAAAGATAATCATAGTAATAATTAGAGGAACATGGTCATTGAATTTGGGAGTAAACTCCATTTAATGTTTCAAAGAGATCACATTAACAAGTTACACAAGATACCATTTATTACCAACAAGATTTAGGGCTTAGGCATTTGGAGATGAGCTAAATCTAAATCAAAAATTATTTATTATTATTGAGTGGTATTGGGGCCAACTCATTTTGCATATAAGACTTTTTTAGACTTATTTGGCAATCTATATCTCTTTTTTATAAATTAACAAATAATTTAAAAAATTATAATAAATAAAAATAAATTCAAAATAATGAAAAAAATATAATATTTTATTATGCGAATTTTTATTAAAAATTATAATATGAATTTTATTAATTAAATAATAATAATAATAATAAAATTAACCACTAAAATTATTTATTTGATCTTATATCGGAATACAAATTTAATTTTTTTAATTAAAAAATATTGATATAAATTTTTAAATAATTAAAATAATTAAAATAATACTAAAAATTAAAACAATAAATTAATCTTTTCTTCGTGATTTTTTAAATTGAATTTTTGTTTTCTCGCATGAATCATAGAAAATCCATTCTTATGGTAGAATTTATAGAAAATCCATTCTTATGGTAGAATTTTTATTATTTTGAAAATCCACTTATATCTTTTTATTCCATTTTAAGTTTCCACAAGTATTTGTAGAAGATTATTTACGTGTTCTATTTATGAATTCAATAAATTTGTCATCATTATTTGATTAATTTAATATAAATGTTGAATATTAGATAAATTAATACTTTTTGTGCGTTTGATGATATAAACTAATTGTCTTTCATGGATTTTTGTATCTGGCAATGCGATTATTGACTAACACATGTTAGTTTTAGTTTAACGACAACCATGATTACCAACAACTAGTATTAGAACGTAGGTCACAAGTTCTATACACATCTGACTCGTGTTGGGGGAGATTGTTAGACATTGGATAAACCAACACTCCTTGTGTGTTTGGTGACATGGACTAACTGCGTAATTGCTTATCGTGGATCCTTATCTCTGGTAATGTGATTGTTGACTGACACCTGTAGGTTTTGGTATAATGACAACCGTGATTCCCAACAATAAGAGCATGTAGGTTGTTATAGTCCATAATCACAATGGTAAATGTTCTTTTGGAGATCTTTGTTGTGTATGTGGCGCAAGCATTTGTTCAACATTTTGGGTGGACACTACAACCATCCTCAGGGACCAAAGGAAGCATGATTAGGAAATAGTGCAACTAAGTTCAAATAGATGCAAGGTGAAGCAAGAGGACTGTTAGATTTCAAAGCTCATTGGTCAAATAGGTTACTAACATTTTTGACTAAGAAATTGGAGAAAAAAAACGATTTGTTTGTTTGTTTTCTAGGTTATGTGAGTCTTGAGATCACTGACACGCCTAACCTGTAGCTTGAGTAGCCACGACCCAAGGGCATCTAAGTCGTCAAAATCACTAGGGGATCGCACCCAATCTAGGCCACACCAACCCTTAACATGGTTGGATTTTGCCCATGGAGTTTCGAACCGATGACCTTTACGCCACATAGTGCTTTAATAGACTACGCCCAGTGGGTTGGAGAAAATAAATTGTCACTGATCAATTAATTAATAAATTATAATGCATTAGTTAGTTAGATTAAATAATTAATAAAATTAAAAAGAAAATAAATTATAGAAAATTAATAAGGGGGACGATCAACAAATCATGAAACATCATCTTTGGGGGGAGGGATTTGATAAGGAAATTAGGGCTTAAGGGAATTTAATTCAAGAATAGATCATATATAGAATTAATAAGTTAATTGAAAATTTAGAAATAAAAAGAAAAAAGGAAGACGGTTGTAGAACTTTAGAAATAACAAGGATATATAGTAAATTGTCCAAATAAAGAAATTAAATGAGATTTAATCTAAAACATTTTAAAACCAAAAAGGGTTATGAGAAGAGATGAGGGGGTTGGGAGATAAAATATGAAGGTGAAGAGATTATGGGATTGGTGTGGGGGGTGGATGAGAGAGGGGGAGGAAGAGGGAGGGGGAAATAAAATATGAGGGTGAAGAGATTAGGGTATTGGGAGAAGCTTAATCTTGCAGTTTCCAATCTCACAAGTGCTTTGGTTGGAGACTTTGGTCAACTCAGGTATATCATCGACCTTAACCTTTCTTCAAAGACATTCTCATCTCAGCCAAAACAAGCTCTATGGTAATATACTGCTAGAGCTTGTGACATCCGTCCAGAAGTTGGACGTGATGAGGCTTTCCAATAATATGCTTAACGAAAGCATTCCTTCCGAATTAGGTGAGTTGAGAGAACTTGTGCATCTAAATTTATCAGCAAATTGTTTATCTAAAACAATTTGTTTTCTAAGGCCCTTGTCACAACTTCTCATGATAAGTTCAACACTCTTTGCTATCCTTATTTGTATTATAGATTCCATAATATTTTGGAAATCTAATCCTCAAAAGAAAAGTACATGGGCTAAGTCCATTGTTTGACTTTAACTGGGACAGGTAAACTAGCTTAACATTTTCATTTTTTTGTAAGGCCTTGGTCACAACTTCTCATTACAAAAAATTCGCTGAACAGTTTGGTCGTTCTAAAGGGAGTGTTGAACTTGACTAGATTGTAGATTTAGAAAATTTGATGGATAGGAGCAAAGTCAAGTAGTGGACTTAGATCCTGTACTTTTCTTATTTCCATCAAATTTCCAAAATATTATGGAATCTGCAATCTAGAAAAGGATATCAGACATAGGGATACTCCCTGCTATCCTTATCTGGATTGCAGATTCCAACATATTTTGGAAATCTGATGGACATAAGCAAAGTACAGGAGCTAATTCCATTGCTTGACTTTAATTGAGACATATAAACTAGCTTAACATTTTCATTTTTTTCGTAAGGCCTTGTTCACAACTTTTGATTACAAAAACTTGGATGAAATTTTGGTCCTTCTAAAGTGAGTGCTGACCTTAATTAGATTGTAGATTTAGAAAAATTGATGGACAAGAGCAAAGTCAAGCAGTGGACTTCTATCTATCAAATTTCCAAAATATTATGGAATCTACAATTCATATAAAGATGTCAATTGAGAAATAAACTATGATAAAATTATTTTCAAAATATCCCAGAATCTTCCAGATAAAGATATCCAAGAGAAGGGTAACTTAGTTTAACAATTTTTTTTAAAATAAGGATAAACCAATTGGTCATTATTTTTATAAAGAGAGGTTAATTGGTCATTTATGTCTCAGATTCATAAATTGCATAGATTGGATGTAGTAGCATTTTTCTCTAAATCGAGTTGTGAGATCAAATTTGTGGTTTTAAAAAGTTTTATAGTGAAAATTAATGATCCATAAACATCCTATTGTGCACTACTATATACCCTGTAATGTATCACCTTGTCATGCAGTATTGTATAGCCTGCAATGTATATCATTGTAACATGTATAAACTTAATTATGAATTTCAACATATCTTTGATTATTATTATTGTTTTTCTTTTGGGATGAATTGATTACAACCACTACCACTATAATAAAAAGTATCACCTCTTTCCACAAAAAGAACCAAACCAATTTGCATCTTCTATTGATTGAACATGAAACCTTCATTACTTATATCACTTTTCACATACTTTTCACAAAGCAACATTACAAAATTAATTACTATAATAAAAAGTATCACCTCTTTTCACAAAAAAGACTAGACCAATTTGTATCTTCTATTGATTGAACATTAAACCTTCATTAATCATATTACTTTTCATATCTCAACATTGTCATTGCAAAATTAAATACCCCAAATAACAGCACTGATAAAATTAACGGAGACAAAGTATGAGATAAAATCAAGAGGCTCTCCAGGTGAGTCAGCCTTCACCTAGAGAATGCCTAAGCACTCAACACACTTCATTCAATCAAAGTATCATATATATAAAATCGTACATTATTTGGATGCTTTGAACCACTCCTTAAATAATAGGATCTTGGACCTAAATAGAGGATCTCAATCCTAACATACAACAACAAACAACCAAATACATTAATATAGAAAAGACTAGATTTCTCCATTAATCCAACTCTCCCCCTTAATGGAGAAATTCACCCAAAGTCATGTTTTTCCTTTGCTTAACATAGGCCACTTGATGTGTTTTTTCTTCATCATTGGTGATAGATAACGCTCCAGGGAGTGCAAGCTTACTTGAATGATTACTTCTAGTATCAATCATCTGAGCATGAGAATATTTCCACCCACACAAGGTTTTATCTGATTCCATGTGCTCTTTATGGGTCACCTCATTAAAGTCCATTCTCCTTATTATTAAGGATGTATAATATGATTTATTTTTTCCTCCATAGGTTACTTTGGAGCTTTGAGATGGAAAAAATTGAGAGGATGATTGGCTTACATAAGAATTGTTAGTTCCATTGAAGGCACCTTTGTTTCCTCTCTGTCTTTGTTGTGCTCTTAGTTCTATGTTTCCCTCGTTATCATTTGGATCTTTAACAATATGTTCATGACTCAAGTGTTTACGCCCTTCCTCGTGAACAACTGATAGCTCTTCTATTGAAAGATCTTGTTGAACATATTAAGGCTCACGATACTTCTCGTCATCAATAAAACCACATTGTTTGTCAAAAAATTCTTCAAACTCAAAAAAATTACCCAATCCAAACATGTTTCCAAATGAACTTATGAAAAAGGCATCATCAAAAGGATCAATGTCAAAGACGTCTAAAAATACAAACATATTGACAACGCCACTTATTTCACTCCAAATTTCTTTCCTAGACCCCACACACCCCTGATATGGCAATAACTATGCACAAACAAAAAAAAACCACCTCACAGCTCCAACGATTGACTTTCTGCAGTACAACTCCTCGCCTCTTTCACGCAAGCACACATACCCACTCTGTTTGGACACAATGTTGGCAGGCAGTAGCACAAAAGAAAACAGCTCCAACGTGGCCAGTCACTTGGGAATTCAACCTTGGAGTTACGCCAATCACGTCTGCCAAGAGATGTTGGAAATCACGCCCTTTAACTGGTCAAAACCATATGCACAACACTCCTCGAGAAGTTGAGGCAGCATTGCACCTCTGGTTTTTCAAATTTGATGAATGTTAAGCTCCATTAAGTTATTTACCAACTGCTGCCTACAATTGTGGAAGCTAACTGCAGTCTTTCCTTAATTTCTGGAAACCAACTGCAGTAATTTCCTTAAATTAAGGAAATCAACTGCAGTTAATTAATTTTATTGTTGGGAGCTACTGAAGTGGTCCATTACTCCATCTGGAGTTCTCTACCTTGATTTGTGGAACACCTGACACATAGCCATCAGAAGCTTGATGGAAGCTTAGCTATAAATTTATCTGTTTGGTCCCCAAGCTTGCATCTCAATTCGCTTCAGTTTTTACACCATCTAGCTGAGAGAGCAAAGCTTGGAAGTGCCTTCAAACTTTCTGTATTCTTTTCTTTTTGCTTGGATTGAAGCTGGAGTGCTGAAGTAAAGAAGCAAGTGGACTGTGGTTTGCATCAAGAACATCACCAATGGCTGGAGGTAATTTATATTTCTGGGCATTAAGTTTTAACGATTCTTTGAGTTTTTCCGCATACAGAATCGCTGTTGAAATTTTAATTTAGCATTTGGTATCAGAGCCTAGTTATTTATCTCTGCCTTGCTGTTGGATTCAAATACTTTGAAGTGATTTGATTTGAACCGTATACAGAAAATTATTTTCATTTATTCGACTGAATGTCTGAGCACTGTAACTGAATTTATTAAGAAAACAGTCGTCCCGCAACACAAACATATCTCGCATTTGGCTATAGGGCGAAATGTTTTTGGAAGACCGATTGATTATTCATGCGATTTTAGTGGCTGTGTGAGACCGAAATTATGCTTTATACCCGAGATTTGAATTCGAATGAGGCGGGTTGTGCATTCGATTGATCTGTTTCACGACAAGGGTTTAGCCAATTTCCTCGCTCTCTTTGTAGATTAATGCCCATATATAGAAGTTAAGAGACATCCTTTCTAGAGGAAAATATTTCCATGGAAGAAAAACTGTCACAACTAAGGTACTTTCATATTAAAACTAAAAGTTAATTAAAGGAATTTTGTTAGCGACTCTGGATGGTAGACGTATAATTGAAATAGTCCTTTTCAGAAACCAACTATCGTAAAATGTGGGGTAAATCCTTTCTTTCATTTGAGAGTAAAACCTGTTGTACTGCCATTTTGGCCGGTGTTTCCTTCTTCGCACTCGGCTGGTTCATCAGAGAAACCCAACCCCCCTCTTGATTACTTATCATTCAAAAGTGCGTGTATGTACAGGTCAGTTCAAATTTATTTTATTGCTTCGTTTTGTTTCCCGATGCTGAAGTTGAATTAAAGGGTTTAACTGTGTGGCTTTATTCCATTCTTAGGGTATCGCAAGATTTTTTTTATTTTGAGCCTCGGATATGGTGAAAATTATCAGACTTGTTTTATTCTCAACTGAAACGCCAACCCATAGTCATTTATACCATATACTATATATGTTTCAATGCGCCACATTTAATACGTATTGCAGTGATATCATATGGTTTACCATAATGCGCCACATTTAATACGTATTGCAATGATATCATATGGTTTACCATAATGCGCCACTTCAGCACTTTAAATATTCTATGTTGTATCATATGATATTGGGTCAGGGTATAGTAGCCATTTATTTTTATAATTTTTATTGCATATTTATTGTAAAATTTACATTCCGCTTGCATCATAGATACTTGGGAGCATCTAAATTCAGTCGATTTCAATTTAAGACTTTGATGTTTTTACTAATCGAGAGACTGAGAGCACTAAATGTTAAGATGGGGAATTACGTAATTTACATTTGCTTGTTTAACGCTCAATTTTATCTTCTGTATCTCAGTTTTCTACTCTTTGGGACTGTATTGCAAGAGTACATTTATAATAATGAACATTTGTAATTAAAGAAGAAATAAGAAATGGTTTATTTCTCATTTAGGCATTCAGTTTTTGATTCTATGTTTATTTCGCATGAAGTTCAGATTTAGCGTTATTGAAATTTAATTTAAATTTAAATTTAATTTTATTTATCTTGTGAGCAAAATAGCTTGTTTGATGGTCTATTTTTGTTTTGTTTATAAATTGAACAATCAATTTGCAGTCATTTACGGTAATGCTGACTGCTTTAATCTTAATTTTGATTTTGTGAAGAATTATTACAGTTATATGGAGTTTATTTAAAATGTCATTTTGACTTACTCCTTTCAGTAAACATTATTTTTCTCTCTGGTTAAGTTTTGTTTATGCAACAAAAATAATGTCTAGTGATCCATATAATTTTAATTAATTAGAGAATAGCCACAGCATCTTTAATTAAATAAAATTATATATTATGATTGGTTAGATCACATAAAGATTATTTAGACATTAAATTGTAATTAATTAGACTAAATATAATAAATTTTATCCCACAGGAATTTTTATTATATTTATGTAATTAATTAGGATAAAATTTCATAACCTACCCACAGGAGTTATGAATTAATAAGTTTTATCATAAAGTTTTATTGAATCTGTTTGAATTGAAAATTTAGCCCACAGGCAATTTTTTATGTCATTAGATTCAATTTTTGAGCATGATTTACATTGGTAAAACATGAAAGTTTATTAAGCCTCAATTTTAACATAAGCATGTGATTTTTTAATGCAGTAGTACAACCTGCAAATTTCTCTGAAATTCGTTGTGACATTCCCGAACTTAAGGGAGATAACTATAAGATTTAGAAGGAGAGGATTCTCCTTCATTTAGGGTGGATGGACATAGATTATGCTATTAGGAAAGATGAACCATCGGCACTCACTAATACCAGCATTGCAGCGGACATCACGCTTTATGAACGATGGGAGCGATCCAATCGTCTAAGCATGATGTTCATTAAGACTAAAATTTCAGCTGGTATTCGTGGTTCCGTTGATCAGCATGAAAAGGTCCGAGACTTGGTTAAGGCCATTGATGATCAATTCGTCACTTCAGACAAGGCACTAGCAAGCACCCTAATCATGAAGTTCTCATCCCTAAGGCTCACCAGTGTGAAAGGTGTGCGCGAGCACATCATGCAGATGAGGGACACTGTGGCTCAATTGAAGAAACTCGAGGTTGATATATCGGAGTCCTTCCTAGTGCACTACATCCTGAACACCCTTCCGTACCAATATGGACCTTTCAAAATCTCATGCAACACACATAAGGATAAATGGTCAATTAATGAACTCATGACCATGTGTGTTCAAGAGGAAGAGAGACTGGTGATGGAACTGGGAGAGAGTGCAATGCTGAAAACGCGTGGAAAGGGCAAATCTCAAGCCAATCGGAAAGGGAAGGGTAAAGTACCTCCCCAAGCCGATATCAAGAAGGATTCCAAGTGTTTCTTTTGTAAAAAGAAGAAACACATGAAGAAGGAATGCGCCAAATTTCAGAAATGGCTTGCGGACAAAGGTAATTTAATCTCATTTGTTTGTTATGAATCTAATATGGTTAACGTTAATATTAACACATGGTGGATTGATTCTGGTTCAACAATTCACATTTCGAATTCCTTGCAGGGTTTGCAAAACCTAAGGAAGCCAGTGGGAAGTGAGCAAAGCATCTTATCAGGAAACAAGATGGGCTCGCATGTGGAAGCTATAGGAACATGTTATTTCACTTTAAGTAGTGGTTTTGTTTTGGAATTAGAAAAGACCTTTTATGTTCCAAGTTTTTCTAGAAACTTGATTTCAGTTTCAAGGCTTGTACCTTTTGGATATTCCTTAAACTTTTCAGAAAAATCTTTCAGTCTATTATATAAATCTGATTATGTTGGGAATGGTATTTTGTCTAATGGTCTTTATTGCATTAATTTACAAAACAATGTCACTTATGATTCAATGCATGTTCACACTGGCACTAAAAGATGTGTTATTAATGAAGATTCCTCTAAATTATGGCACCGGAGACTAGGTCATATCTCCATAGAAAGAATTAAAAGATTGGTAAATGAAGGGGTACTTAATACTCTGGATTTTACTGATTTTGAGACTTGTGTGGACTGCATAAAGGGAAAGCAGACCAACAAGTCAAAGAAAGGTGCCAATAGGAGTTCGGACATATTAGAGATCATACATACTGATATATGTAGTCCAGACATGGACTCACATGGTCAGAGATACTTCATCTCCTTTATAGATGATTACTCACGATATATGTATCTCTACATGCTTCATAAAAAGAGCGAAGCATTAGATGCCTTTAAGATCTTTAAGGCTGAAGTAGAGAAACAATGCGGCAAGCAAATTAAGATCGTGAGATCAGATAGAGGTGGAGAATATTATGGTAGATACATAGAAGATGGACAAGCACCTGGGCCATTTGCTAAATTTCTTCAAGAGCATGGGATCGTTGCCCAATACACCATGCCTGGTTCACCCGACCAGAATGGTGTAGCAGAAAGAAGAAATCGAACATTATTGGACATGGTGCGGAGTATGCTTAGCAGCTCCAATCTTCCTAAATCCTTGTGGACTGAAGCACTTAAGACGACAGTGTATATATTAAACCGAGTTCCAACCAAGGCGGTTCCTAAAACGCCATTTGAATTATGGAAAGGTTGGAAACCGAGTTTGCGACATATGCGCGTTTGGAGATGCCCGTCTGAAGTGAGAATTTATAATCCACAAGAGAAGAAGCTGGACCCAAGGACCATTAGTGGGTATTTCATTTGATATGCTGAAAGGTCTAAAGGTTACAGATTTTATTGTCCATCTCACAACACTAGGATTGTGGAATCAAGAAATGCAAAGTTTCTTGAAAATGACTTGATCAGTGGGAGCGATCAAACCAGAAACATAGTTTCTGAGAAGGATCATTCAGAATCTCAACCTTCCACTTCAAGTGATGGATTGGTTATAATTCATAGCACTCCTCAAGTACAAACTGGTGTTGAACAACCAATTGTTGAAGTTCCACAAGCTGCTGACGATATTCCAGTAGATCAAGGAGTTCAAGAGTTGCCAAGAATTTTTGAACAAGTTGAACCACATACTTCTCAGGAAGATGATGGTACAACATTAAGAAGATCTACTAGACCTAAGAGATCAGCAATTCCTAATGATTATGTTGTGTATCTACAAGAATCTGACTACAACATTGGAGCCGAAAATGATCCCGAGTCATTTTTACAAGCCATGAGTTGCAAAGAATCAGAACTATGGTACAATGCCATGAAGGAAGAGATGAATTCCATAAAGAGTAACAAAGTCTGAGATCTTGTTGAATTGCTTAATGGTGCAAAAGCCATTGGATGTAAATGGGTCTTTAAGACAAAGAAAGACTCATTGGGCAACATTGAGAGATACAAGGCAAGACTTGTTGCTAAGGGATTCACTCAGAAAGAAGGAATCGACTACACGGAGAATTTTTTTCCTGTATCTAAGAAAGATTCCTTGCGCGTTATTATGGCATTAGTAGCCCATTTTGACTTGGAGTTGTAACAAATGGATGTGAAAAGGCTTTTCTTAATGGAGATCTAGAGGAGGAGGTTTACATGAAACAACCTGAAGGATTCCCCTCTAGTGATGGTGAGCAATTGGTTTGCAAGCTCAAGAAGTCATTATATGGTTTAAAACAAGCATCCCACCAATGGTATTTGAAATTCCATAATGTAATTTCTTCTTTTGGTTTTGTAGAAAACATTATGGATCAATGCATATACTTGAAAGTTAGTGGGAGTAAAATTTGTTTTCTTGTTTTATATGTGGATGACATTTTGCTAGCAACCAATGATAAGGGTTTGCTACATGAGGTGAAACAATTCCTCTCTAAAAATTTTGATATGAAGGATATGGGTGAGGCATCTTATGTCATTGGCATTAAGATCCATAGAGACAAATTTCGAGGCATCTTGGGTCTGTCACAGGAAACCTATATTAATAAAATCTTAGAGAGATTTCGGATGAAGGATTGTTCACCAAGTGTAGCTCCCATTGTGAAGGGTGATAGGTTCAATTTGAACCAATGCCCGAAGAACGACTTTGAAAGGGAACAAATGAAGAACATTCCATATGCTTCTGCAGTCGGAAGCCTAATGTATGCTCAAGTCTGCACAAGACCTGACATTGCATTTGTTGTGGGAATGTTGGGACGATATCAGAGTGATCCAGGTTTAGACCACTGGAGAGCTGCAAAGAAAGTAATGAGGTACCTTCAAGGAACCAAAGACTACATACTTATGTATAGACGGACGGACAACTTGGAAGCAATTGGCTACTCAGATTCTGACTTTGCTGGATGTGTTGATTCACGCAAATCAACATCAGGTTACATTTTTATGATGGCCGGTGGAGCTGTATCATGGAGGAGTGCCAAGCAGACCTTGATTGCCACTTCCACTATGGAAGTCGAGTTCGTCTCCTGTTTTGAGGCTACTTTACATGGTGTATGGCTTAAGAGTTTCATTTCTGCGCTTAGAATTATGGATTCTATCTCTAAGCCATTGAGAATATATTGTGATAATTCAGCTGCTGTTTTTATGGCTAAAAACAACAAAAGTGGGAGTCGAAATAAACACATCGACATTAAGTATTTAGCCATAAGGGAACGTGTTAAAGAAAAGAAAGTGGTCATTGAGCACGTCAGCATTGAGTTGATGATTGCTGATCCTTTGACTAAGGGCATGCCACCATTTAAATTCAAGGATCATGTCATGAATATGGGACTTGGTTCCATTATGTAGCTTCTCATTGTATGGACAACGTTATTTTAATGAAATTCTTAATTATTGTGATGTTTTTTCTCATATTTATGTGCACCTTAAGTTGATTTGAGAAAATTCATTTAAGAAGGACCAAGAATAAACATAAGGTTTATTCATTAAGAAATTGTTGCCACATAAATTATAATAAGAATAAATACATAGTAATACATGGAAGATAATACTCGTCATTATAGGACTTATCGCCATGATTCATGTATCTATTACTTAATACATATTATCAATGGGTTTTAAGTTGAGACATTAAGTTTGGAAGTATGGACCAAGTGGGAGAATGTTAAGCTCCATTAAGTTATTTACCAACTGCTGCCTACAATTGTGGAAGCTAACTGCAGTCTTTCCTTAATTTCTGGAAACCAACTGCAGTAATTTCCTTAAATTAAGGAAATCAACTGCAGTTAATTAATTTTATTGTTGGGAGCTACTGAAGTGGTCCATTACTCCATCTAGAGTTCTCTACCTTGATCTGTGGAACACCTGACACATAGCCATCAGAAGCTTGATGGAAGCTTGGCTATAAATTTATCTGTTTGGTCCCCAAGCTTGCATCTCAATTCTCTTCAGTTTTTACACCATCTAGTTGAGAGAGCAAAGCTTGGAAGTGCCTTTAGACTTTCTGTATTCTTTTCTTTTTGCTTGGATTGAAGCTGGAGTGCTGAAATAAAGAAGCAAGTGAACTGTGGTTTGCATCAAGAACATCACCAATGGCTGGAGGTAATTTATATTTCTGGGCATTAAGTTTTAACGATTCTTTGAGTTTTTCCGCATACAGAATCGCTGTTGAAATTTTAATTTAGCAGAGTGTGCCTCCACCAACACTCCTCCTTGCAGGAGATAGCAACGGTGATCCTCAGAGAAAAACACGTCACTAGATCGCTTCAGCTGCACCAGCGAACAGGCTCTGGATCTATTCGGTATCTCACTTCACCTCTGCTCAACGCCGACCATTGTGGGATCACGATCCAAGGCTTCTGATCTGATACAGATGGTGGCCTACTCACTAAAGGAGGAATTTGATTAGGCACGCAGGCTCCAAACTCCTCAAAAAATACACGAACCCATCGGAATTCAGGCATGCAAGCTCGCCACTCAACACCTCTGCGAACAGGCACCTCCACGAATCAATGAACAGGAACCTCTACAAAGTAATGAACATGCACCTTTGCGTGCAGAGATTCACAACAACTACACTGCCTCAAATCGATGTTGCTTTACCACGCAGCTTAGCTTTGCCACACTTTGATTTCAAGGGCACCGTAGCAGATCTGCGTTCACCATGCTGCTACGTTGTGTAGATCCTCAACAGTTGAACTGTAGGGAGATCCACAAAAAGCTACGAACAAAACACCAAGGCGCCACCACTCTTCCATCAACAGGTCGTCACATACACCACCGCAGCCCTCACCACTTCCTTCTCAAATCAGGAAAGCATTCACCGTGGGGCGGAGAGCGAAAACAGGCCGCTTCAGCTACAACTCAGACTCTGTTTGCCTTCTCCAATTGCCACATACATTACAGTTATATCTCAGCTACAATAGAGCAAATCTTAGACGAAAGAAATAAGAAGATCATTGTCTCCCTCACGACCACCACTGACGTTGTATGTGGGATATTTGATCACCAGAGACACAAACATAAATGCACGTAGATATGCATGAAGGCCGCTCCAACACGCCACACACGAGGCAGAGGACGTGTTCCTGCCTTTCAAACTTTCACTCTCATCACGAGAGATCACACAATCCACCTTCAAGGACTCGACCTCACTTAACAAACAACACGCACCTTCAAGGATTCGACCCTCACTTAACTAACAACACACAGGTCTCCGATCCCATGCCCTAATACCATGATAAAATTAAAGGAGACAAAGTATGAGATAAAATCAAGAGGCTCTCTAAGTGAGTCAACCTTCACTGGAGAATGCCTAAGCACTCAACACACTTCATTCAATCAAAGTCTCGTACATATAAAATCATACATTAGTTGGGTGGTTTGAACCACTCCCTAAATAATAGGATCTTGGATCTAAATAGAGGATCCCAGTCCTAATGTACAACAACAAACAACCAAATACATTAATATAGAAAATACTAGATTTTGTGAGATCAAATTTGTGATTTTAAAAAGTTTGATAGTGAAAATTGAAGATCCATAAACATCTTGTTGTGCACTACTATATACCCTGTAATGTATCATCTTGTCATGTAGTATTGTATAGCCTACAATGTTTATCATTGTAAATGTATAAACTCAATTATGAATTTCAACATATCTTTGATTATTATTATTGTTTTTATTTTGAAAGAAATTGATTACAACCACTACCACTATAATAAAAAAATATCACCTCTTTCCAAAAAAACCAAACCAATTTGCATCTATTATAGATTAAACATGAAACCTTCATGCTACTTTTCACAAAACAACCTTACAAAATTAATTACTATAATAATAAAAAATATCTATCTCTTTTGGAAAAATAAAAATAAAAATTGCTTCTCCTATTGAAGATTAAACCTTCATTACTCATATTACTTTTCACATTGCAAAATTGCCTGTACAAAATTAAGTACCCCAAAAACAGAGCTTGATTATTATATTGAATTTGATAAAAGTAAATTAAAAATGAAGCAATTCTATTATTAATGGTTAAACTCATATATTTTTTCTTTAAAAAAGTATAGATTTAAATTTGCACAAGGCAGCCTACGTACATTTTCCTAAATTAAGAACGATCTTTCTTTTGTTTGTTTTATTTGAAGGAAGTTACGACAACAGTTCATGCATTATGTCCGAGTAATAGAATCAGTTCGATTCGGTTCGGCCAAAACTACACTAACCGAGTTTGAAGAACCTTCTTAAGTGGTCTCTAATACCAACTGACCGTAGAGTTCATTCATTCCCTATCAGCACCTCAGAAAAAAAGCAGTATGAACTGTCACAATCCCTAGGCTAATTTCGCACCAGTCCGGCTATAAATTGAACTGATTACTGGCCATTTTTACCATAGTTACCAAATTCAGTTGTACTGACTAAAAAATTCAAAAATTCGGGTATTCCAGACGAGTACCCTGTTAGAAATTCAGTACACATATCTATGGATTGGCCTAAAATAATATAACACATTTTTTCATTGAATTTTAATACAATAAACACTTCCAATTTTTTGACAAACCCTTTGCTAAATAGATTATTCCAAGAGCTAGTTAATATCTGCATAACTTTCTCTGTTGTCTATGAAGGCCTTTCGTTCTAAAATGAAGTTTTCTTTTGGCCTTTTCCAAGGACCCGTTTCACAACAGAGTCGATGAGAATTATTCATTAACTGAGTAATAAGAATTTTGGCTCTCCAAGAAATATTGGAATCTATGTACGTTTATTGTTGATGATTATGAGTGGGTTAAACACTTCAATATAGTATTTTCTCTTTCTCCCTAGCTCCTTATCCCAAATACGCTTGTGGGAGTTATCCATAACAAAAGCTTTTATCCTTTTACTATTTATAGGACACGTGTTCAAACAAATACCCTATTTATTAAACCATTTGTTGTTTTGTTGCATCCAAGTCTTCTTTCTTTTGCACAATATGTCATTAAAGATAACCTTATGCCATCTGCTCTCTTCCATTTGCTCAATTTTTTTTAAATACCTTATGACTCACATCATAGCAATTGTTTCAATAGGAACAACCCTTGTTTCACTTAACAGGATAGCATAAGGAATTGCGCTTTTAATTTTGAATTTGTTTGTGACCAAACGCTTGTGAATATGTTTGTTGACTTTGAATTTTGGAATTATGTTTTAGTTATGTGATTTAAAGTAAAAATTATTGAGATGGTTGAAATTATGAAATAAATTATTTGGGTTTGAAATTCTAACTTTTATAAAAAAAAATATTATAATTAAATAAATGGATATTTATGAAAATTACGGTAATCATGAATTAATTAAATAAATGGATATTTATCAAAATTACGGTAATCATGAATATATATTTTTACATTATCCAAAAAAATTATAAAGGAAAGTTTTTTTTTTTTTTTTCAGTTATGACTTAAGGTTGGTAGTTGGTTTTTATAGTTGCCTTGGATGGTGAGTTGTTCCTACTCATTCCTTCGACTATTATTTTTTTTTTAATGGTTTTTTTCTATGCTAAAAATTTATAAAGTTAAACTAGAATGAACCTCTCTTTATTCCATGGGTAGGGTTTGATACAAATGTTTTAGTTAATGTGGATTAAACTAAAAGGAACATCTCTTTATTCCATGGGTAGGGTTTGATACACATGTTTTAGTTAATGTGGATATTGTCATTTTTATGATGGAAGGAAATGGTATCTCTTGCGGGTTTTCTTTCATTATAGGTAATCTAACTGTTGTTAACCTCCAACACATGCTACAAAGAATCAGCTAGATGTTGTGACTTGTTGTCTAAGTATAATAATTAAATACACAAACAACTGCTAGGGTGAATTTCTATGCATGGAAAAACTAGCAACAATGAACAACTTACCATGTGAAACATATAATCCAATGTTTATATCTCCTTATCCCATGATTTCCAACGGTTGATCTAGGTATGAGAACGACTTAAATGTTTCAGCAAAACATGATTCGACTACATGAATATACCCAAGCAAATAGAATTTAAGCTATAATTTAAACTCAATCATATTGGAGAAAATCAGTGCAAGTAATTGTTGTGTACCTGTAAAATTTGGAGTGCAAATGTCTATTCAACTATTCAGTTTGCAAGTGGAAATGTCTATTGAGTTGTTGAGATTGAAAATGTGAGTGTCCTGTGAACTGGTTCAATAAAATACATCCAAGAAGAAAGATATTAACTATCTTACATGCCTTAATGAAACAAGCCAACCACAAAAAAGACAAATGCCCATAAAAAAAGAGGCCCGCTACATATGCATTTTTTAATGCACATGAACAACATGGCCACCTATTCTTACTTACAGGTTCGACCCTCACTCCTTCAAGCCTTATACAGACATTTAGAGGAATCAAGGATACTCACCTTCACGTAGATTGGATCCCCTTTCATGGATCATCTAGTGTGTAGACTTGTATTTGTGAATATATTAAACACATGAACTTTACAACTATAACTTTAATGTAAATATAGTGAGAAGGTGTGGCATTATTTCTTATTAAGAGAAGTTTTCATAATGCCCTTCATCAAAGGTCCAATGCATTACTGATAGAACAACCTAAAGCTCCATCATACTCCAGCTTTTACACACCTGAAAATGCAGTTGTGACAGCAAAGGACATGAAGTTCGAAGTATTGGAGGAGAATTTCAGTAAACAGAAGGTGGCAGCCTGGTGGAAGATGAGGATATAACTCCCTTCATTAGTCACTATTATTCTATAGAATTATTAAAGCTCCATAAAGTACTTATCAGTAATATCTACCTGTTGCTTAGTAAAACAGAACTAGAGAAGGAACATACACAATCAACAGACTCTGTAACGTCTAGAGTACATGAATTGGATTGCAAATCAGAATTGAAATTGTTGATGGTTTGTAGGAAATATTAACCATCTATAGTACTAGCTTAAGCAAAGTGCAAGTAATTGTTGTGTACCTGTAAAATTTGGAATGCAAATGTTTGTTCAGTTGTTCAGATTGCAAGTGGAAATGTCTACTGAGTTATTGAAATTGAAAATGTGAGTGTCTAGTGAACTAGTTGAATAAAAGACATCCGAGAAGAAAGATATTAACTATGTTACATTCCTTGATGAAACAAACAGACCACGGGAAAGATAAATATCCATAAAAAAAGAGGCCATGCAAAAACATTGTTGTCCAACAGAATGTAACAAATGAATGAATTGGAATATCCCTGGACCCTAACAATTTTCACATAAAAGAAATTATTTCCAAATGACAAAGATTCCACAGATGGTGCCTGAAAGTCATTGGCAACAATTCACATTTGTAGTTTTTCACATTTCCAAAAGCTAAAGGCAATTATCATCAAATGACAAGATTCCACAGACGATGCTTAAAAACCATGACAACAATTCACATTTGTAGCTTTGCACATTTCCAAAAGCAAAAAAACTAGGTTACAAGGGTGAACTAATAAATACCTTACAATTAGGGTACAAATAACAATGCATGAACAAATAGATTTCTAATCTGATATTGTCAGTTAAGAACATCATTTGTTTGTGATTTTTCAAGTATTCAAGGCCTGGATAAAAGAGGAAGCCAATGGCAATAGCAGTGATGCTGACAATCATGACTTTTAAGAGTGCAATTGGCAACACCACACATAGCAACGTCGAAGGAGGAATGCACTTTAAAGTTACTGCCACAGTCGTAAGTAGAACCTTGTAGGGTCAAGACATTGTTCGATTCTTGATTCTAATTTCTTGGAAGCTCATCAATGGCAACAAAAGTACACCAGACAATGAAAATAAAATACCCAACACAAGGGTACCAAACTGAGACCCAATGGTGAAAAATTTGGGTAGCATTCCTCTCTCTGACATCCCAAGCAGTTGAAATGAAACACTGTTCATTTCTTCTTCAAACAACTGAAAAGAAGTATTGTTCATTTTTGCTTCAAACATCCCCATATTTCACAGAGCAGAAGCTGCCCCTATCCACCATGTCAGCCAAACCCCACCTAGGATTTTTGCAATGTCTGCAAAGTAGCCATCTTCCCATTGGTTTCTATGAATCTCCACCAACCCAATGGCCTTGAGGAGGGGGACAAAGTAGCCCAACACCACTAACAACATCCCCCAAAAGAGTGCCTTAGGAAAGGTCTTCTTTATCTTTGCTGCAAGAGTACATGATAAAAGAATACAAAGTGAATTTTACAATGGAGACAGAATATATGAATGCTCTTTCCAATAAGTCGATTGAATTCCATGAAAATATTGTTGACATATATCTCGATACGAGTTACAGTGACTTAAGAAGCCAATCGAGAATTTGAAGATAAGGACAAGTGTCTGAGTTGATCTGGATACAATGACAGTGAAGTTGCATCATTCTATATGCAAAATGGCATTTTCATTATCTAGTATGAAACTTCCTTGTACATGGAAGTCCCGAAGGTTGTAGGTAACATCAGTTGTGTCTTCTAGATACTTTTCATATGTCAAGTCTATTAAGGATGGACAAAGTTGCAATAACAAATTGTTTTTTAGAATGCACTCGTATTGAACATTTGTTTCTATTTGACTAATGCATTGTAATTGGATACAATGTCGGTATGTTGATGACTGTTTACATGTACAACAATGGAGCTAGTCACCAGAAACTGTTCCAACTATGTATGTTGGGAAACTGCAATTGTTACAAATTGTAACAAATGGATCTACATGAATGTTTGCTATTGTTAACATTCCTTCAACTTGGTTCATGTTTCAATATAATTGAAGTGTTATATATTGCAATAGAAAATGCTATGAGAACATTAAATAATTTAGTAGAATTTATATTTGGTGGAACTTGAAATTACCTTTGTTGTTGAGGCAATCAGCTTGTTCAGATCTGCAAGTGCTCTCTTTGAGTTGACAGTGGTTATAAAAGTGGATTTTCATGTGCACAATGATTTGTTTTGTTCTTTTGCTTTAACAAGATTTTGAAATAACACCATTGGTGTTTGTTGTCTCAAATTTTTTTGTTGTATTGAAAGGAAGAAGGAAAGAAATGTAGAGAACAAATAAACCTAAATTGCAAAATGCATTAGTGTTAAAAGTAGTTGCTTTAAAATATGTTTGAGTAAATGTGCAAAAGTATGCATGATTGAGTTTGTACATATTGTTGCTTTGTCTTCTTTTGATTGGTCGTCTTTGATGTCCAATGCATATTGAAGACCTATTTGTTTTGCAAATGTGACAAGTGCAGCGACTGTGCCTATTGCAAATGGAGATCTCGTAGTTGTTAGTTGTCTGATTATTGTTGTTGGCAGGAACTTGTATTCTTTGCAAATGGCTGGTATTGTTTCTAAAGTTCTTGCATAATGTAAAACTAATATGCAACTGCAATCCCCATGATCATAAATTGTTTTTACAAAGATTTTAAAATCTTTGATACATACTCCTTGCCTAATAACAAGTTTGGCTTCAATATGTGTAATCAGATTGTGTGGCATGTTCAGCATAATTGTGATGTCTCCTTTGATGTCAAGTAAATCGGCATGTAACAACTCCACTTTGTGTGCTCAATCAAGTGTTGTTCTATATGTTACTAGAACATCTCCATGAAAGGTTGTTGTCACTTTGAGGCTTTTAAGCTCTTGTATTGTGATTGGATTGCATTCTTCATGCTTGTCCTTTATTTGAGAATATTCTTTATGCTTTTGTTTGCAGAGTCATATTTAGTGAGTCTGAATTAGCATATTGTCTTTGTTAGAAAACTTAGCAAGAATAGACATAAAGGATGTTTACTTACCTTTTTTCAGGTTGAGAGGAGGTGGAGGTGTCTGTAGTTGCAACGTCATCATGTTGCCTTTTCATATTGTTTATCTGTACAAAACACCACTAGAAGCTATTATATTTGCAAGCAAAATAGGTTGTATTCAATAGTAAATATGTCCATAATGCCATTCAATGTGTTGTTACATACCTGGATTACTCTGAGAAAAAAATAGATGCAAAAAAGGTGGAAAACGTAGACTTTGTTCTAATGGGAGATTTAGCAAAGTGTACATAAAGTTTTGATTAGAGTTGTAGTAGAGCATAGAATATGCTATGATCATACTAGTATGCCCATGTCACATTGATTTCACATTGTTTGATAGGCAAATTTGTCTAGATGTGATCTATTATTATTTTTCATCGTGGAGATAATTTACTTGTCATTTCTTGTAAGTTTTCCATTTCCATATATTGTACATGGGTTCTGCTACATAGTGGTCTAAGGAACAGAGTCACTCTTCCTCAATAGTTAAGGCAAGAAAGTATGATCGATGATCTTCTGCCAATGCTAGTGTCTTTTTCAAGTGGGTTTAATCTAATGACTATATGGTGAGCATTTACTGATTGGAGGGTCATGATTTCGATCCCTATTGTCTTTTTTTCTTGTTCAATATATATTTGTTGTTGTTGACTGTGGCTCAACACATATTTGAGTCTTTGAAAAGTGTTATGAGCTCTAGTAAAGTTAGGTTTTACTGTCGTTGTCAAGCTTCCTTGGATGGCTCTCTATTTCATACGAAGAGGAAGGAAGGAAGGTAGGTACTAGATCAGGTAAGTGTCTCTGCTTCCTTATAGCTTTGCTATGAAGCAATCACTTAGACTCTGGATCAACAAGGAAACACATCCTACAAGTGGACATTGTATAAAGAGCATTTGAGTTGTAATTCCTTTGCAACCACATTGATTCCTTGCCCACCTCTACCTATGTTGTTGTAGCCTCAGTTTATACCTTTTAAATTCAATCATCAACTGATTATAGGTAGGTAAATAGATTAAACAACTGTCGGAGCCTCTGCCTCACCTGAACGAACATCGTCATTAGGGGAAAACTATTATCAATTCAACTGAATGAACATTGTCACTAGGGGCAAACTATTATCAATTCACCCAAACGAACATCGTCGCTAGGGGGAAACTATTATCAATTCCTGTCTTTACTTCTACTGCTCGCTCTAGATCTCTGAATGGATATGGGGCTCTCAATAAATTGGATTTCACTCGGTCAATGAATGAAATTGGATCTGTCCCTATAGTATGGGTATGGATAATTCCTCCTCCAGTAGTAGTTGTAGAAGCCCCAAATAATCAAGTAGAAATGAGATCCTTAGTGTGTATCTTATCTAGTATTATATACACTAGTAGAGGGATTAGGTATTCTTTCTTTAGCTATAAGTATTGATAAAGATTTAAAAATGTTGGAATAAATAGGATTCTGAGTTGCAAATGACTAATTGAAATTAGGTTGGATGACATATAAGGTACCTACAACACTTCTTGAAGTAATTGATGTTTTCCATTGTCCATTTTAATAGGCACTTTTCCTATCCACCAAAGGGTATAGCAAGAAATTCCTATGCCTTAAACTTGATGATAATAATTCTCTACAATCATGATTGGATCGTGTGAATAATTCTCCGTAATAATGATTGGACCATGTGAACTTGTAGGATCTTTTATGAAAATAACTCTTTCCTTCCTTCGCTGGATTGGCTACTGAAACTACTTTCATTGTCTCTATTGATTTGAAACGATAATAGTTGATCATTGCTTTAGCATGTCTACCCAACATATAATAAATATCAAATAACTTGTAAAATTAAATTTTCCCATATTTTCTTGATGTTGTACATGAATTTAGAGCTGGTTTGTTATTCTCGCTAACTATTCAGTAACAGAAGGCATCATTCAATTGTTTGCTTTCTTAATCTCAAATAGATAAGTATGTCTCGGAACATATGAAGATAATTTTTTTAATAATGATAAGGATGATATTTCCATCCCTTCAAAAGAGTATCTCATTACTAAGTTATCATTGTATCAAAATACCCCCCTCTTACCTCCCCATCCAAGTGAAGAACCTGTAAAGTCATGTTGTGTAAATGATGTTTAGACATTTCATTTGTAGAGTAAAGAAGCTACATATGACAACAATTATTTACAACCTTGTTTGTGAGGCTTGAAATCAATCATTTTTATCATTCCAAACAACTTTTGGAGGAAAGGCCATGTACAGCTGCAGAGACCAGAGGTTTGCTGACAAGGAACCATGAGCTACCTACTTTTCTAGTATACACTTGGCCATTCTCACCATACAAAAATATATCAATCTAAACTAGTGTTTGGCATACCTATTAATATGCACAAGAAGCTGGAAGAATGAATTTCCCAGTCTGCTCTTTTGCAGCGTTTCCTTCCAATTCCTCTACTAGTCTAGCGCCAAAAATTATATCTAGTGCTCCTAAAAAGAATGAGGAAGGAGCTAGATCCAAGATCAAAAGAATCTGGGCAAGAAGACCTAATTGTTAGACAATGGATTTACAGATGATGAGGACGCATATTTAGAAACACGCCTCAAGTAATTTAGCGCGACAAATAGTTAAAGAGAGTAGGAATTAGAAAGAACATAATCTTATTAAAGCTCAAAGTTTTGTGGTTTTCAATAGTTACTATTAAATTATGTGCTTCCTCTAGAATAAGATCCAAATCCTGCTAGGATCCTAGTTAGGATGTTACTTCATCGATTATCGAGTAAACTTAGAATGTTGCTCATACCATCAAAATACTTGTGAATATATCCACAGACATGGCATTTCCTTTGGACCTAGAACAAGCAATGCTCTTGTTGTAATAACAAAACACATGTTCATTCTGGTATTAATTTTCATAATAGACCGTGCCTATTAATATGTTAATTCAGCATAGCATGAACAATGATTTCAGACAGGTCCCACTCTCTATCAACTCACTCGTTTACAACTGAATATGCAACCTATTTCATAAATTTTTAACTACATTGCAGAAATAAGCAGATCCCCAATCCATACCTATATTTTTCTTGCAATGTAGCTTGTTTCTCTATCTATGGCTGCAGAGAGAATAATTGCTGCTACATCTTAATCCCTGTTTCATCAAGCAGCATTGACTTATATAAGACTTTGGAAGCACATAAGAAAACTAATTCCATGAAAGAATAGAATTTTTATATGAGTAAATATGTAAATTCAAATGGTAATACAGGAAGAACGGTTGTTACCTGGCCACACGCAATAATAAGCCAAAAACCTGTTGGATATCTGCTTATCTTCTTCCTTTTTGATTGAGTTGTACTGCAAAGGATGGACTCAATTTATAAACCCATTGGATATATGTTTTTCCTCATTTTTCTGATGATAAATTTGTATAGCACAGTAACACAATATAAGGAAAAAATCTCACGCTCCCAATAAACAATAGAAAGAAAGGCAGTTACACTAAAATGATGCTTACCTTCTAAGAGAACATATACTTTTTGTTATTGTAAAAGATGGTGAGCATTTTGGAATTTATCTATTGTTTTCTTGTGACTGATGGCACCTGGATGCACTTTCTCTCACGAGTCTTGGTCAATTGGAAAGGGATTCAGTGATCAGAGATTTGTATCATCAAAGCAAGCGAACTGTAATATGTTCTCTAAATTGGTCCTCGGCTAAGCTAGGTGTTCACCCCTGCTTGGAGAACCATCGTACTCCCTGGTTAAGAACGACCAAGAATGAAGGGTCATTTCCATTTTGGTTGCCACATCCCATGTGAGACTTCAGACATGTGAATAGCTCAGTGAAGAAGTGGACACCATGTAGAGGATATTCAGGAAGCACTTCAGTAGTCAAATGGCCAGTCAAATCAGAACTCAAAAGGAAAGATATTCAAAGATTACAGAGATTTGTATCATCAAAGCAAAGCAAACTGTAATATTCTCTCTGAATTGGTCCTAGGTTAATCTAGGTCCTCACCCCTACATGAAAACCATTGTACTCCTTGGTTACCCCTCTAAAGGTTTCTATTGGCTATGTTCGAATTGTGCTCAAAGATAAGTTGATTTAGAACCCAATCTTCAGATTAGCATCAAACAAGAAGCCCTTAGTGGGAATGACTTCATCTAAGTTAAAGTTTTTTAATTATTGCAAAGTAGTCTTTTTGCTAGCTCTAGTAGGCATTATACTAATTGGCTATATAGCTTATCTCTATATAGCAATATCTTTGGGAAAGCAACAATAGCTCAACCAATAGGCAACAATTTTGAAAATTGTCCTTTTTTGAAGGACTGGTTTCAAAATTTCTACTAATTCATTATATTACATGACCACACCAAACTTTTTTATACAAAAGATAATTATCTATGTTATATATATTAACCTTTAACCATGCCCCAAGGTTAGCTCAAATTGTTTGATTGTTATGGCAAAGACACTTTTTTATACAAAAGATAACCATCTATGTTATATATATTAACCAGAACCCCAAGGGTTAGCTCAAATTGTTTGATTGCTATGGCAAAGCCATAATGGCCAAGGAAGTCATGAGGCCAAATCCATTAACCAAATTCTTGTATTTGTATATAATCTATTGAAACCTGGTTTGTTTTGTTTTGCATTTATTCCATTTGGATTTTCACTGGTAGGTGTCTATAAGGCTGGTTTATTTGAGAATAAACTAACTCGTTGTCAATTTGTTTCTTTGTGAAACAAAGGGGATTGGGGCTTGATGTTGTTTGCTTGCTTTCTCTGGATTTTTATATAATAGATTGTACTGATTGTTTTGGCACCTCATTTTCTGTCAATGCCATGTTTTAGGTACAGTGCCAACTGCAGTCTAGTTAGCTGCAAAAAAGTAGTAGAGATGTCATGTTTGTCTTCAATAAACCCTTTTTTTCTCAATTATATGTTTTTTGCTTTTAAGGCATCTTTGGATCCTTTTAGGAACAAATTCTTCTCCTAAATGGAACAAAATATTCTCCTAAATAGAACTAGGATGTGTTTCCTAGCAGCTTTATAATATCCATGCAGATTGGGGCAAGCCCTGGTATTTTTTTGTCTCAACTATATGTTTTATGCTTTTAAAGCCTAAGTTTTTAAGGCATATTTGGATCCTTTTAATGATAAAGTCTTCTCCTAAATTGGAACAAGACATGTTTGCCAACAACTTTATATTATCCATGTAGACCAGGGCAAGTTTTGGCCTTTTTTTTCTCAATTATATGTTTTCTACTTTCAAAGCCTGATTTTCCAAGGCATCTTTGGATCCTTTTAAGTATAGAGTCTTCTCCTAAATAGGACTTTTTGGATCTACACAACACTTTATTTCTACCACAATTCTTTCATGGGTTTAGAAGCCATATTCTCATTTCATGGACACAACTTATGCTGAAGTTATGATCTGATTGCATTCCATGAGGGTTTACTTGGGCTGAATTTATTCCTTCAGGGTTCCTTGTTGGATTTGTTCACCTTCCAAGTTGATGTGATCTCAACTCTTGATGATTGAGCAATACTCCTCCAACTTCTTTGTTGCTTGCTCCTACCAAACAACACTAAGGGCTCAATATGGTGACATGTCAATTCTGTTTTATTGCTTAAGATAGTTACATCATAGATGCATAATTGAATAATATATAGATTATGCTTTCCTGATTGAGATTAGTTTGTTTCGATGGAGTGCTTCCCATAACTTCTATTTCATTGCAGCTTTGTTGTGGCACAAGCTCTGATAGAAGGCCTTAGCAATTCCAATACTCTTTTCAGCCCCAATTTGACAATTATAAGGTTTATGCTTGCTACCTTCTTAGCTATCCTGATTGTGACAGGTTGGGATTAGTATTGTTTATGAATATCTCATTATCGTACCTTTCCCTACACTATTTACAGACTATGAAAACCAAACCTAAAGGAAAAACTGAGCTGTCAATTTTGAGCATCTCATTTAATGACTCCATTCAAATATCTGTATAGGAGATTCATCTGCACAAGTTACAAGAACATCCAAGTAAAGATCACTGTTAAAGTTATTCAACTCGAAGACATGATTTATTTTCTTTTTTTAATCCAGAAACACACCCAAGTATTTCCTTGTACTCTTTTCAAAGGTCCTCGGCCACTCCCAGAACATCCAGCACCCGCCATCCATTCTTGAAAAGAGTCAAAGAAGTTCCATCTGTTCTTTAGGGAATCTACTTGCTCAAGCACCAATGATTTAACACCAAGCCTGCAATTATCGACAACATGAGGATTCAATTAACACAGTTTCACATTTGGCTTTGAAACAAAATATCCTTACTAAACATAAACTAAAATAATTGAGACATTAATATACTCAAGATAAACTCACATTTAAGGGATGGAGTAACCTTTGGTATTTTCTTTTCTGGCATGTCAATCAACAACTTGACATACATGAACATGAAATACATGTTTTGGCATAGCAATATCTCTGATGTGCTTATAAATCTCTTTGAAAACTTGGCCAAATTCTTGTATTTGTATTTGTACATAATCTATTGAAACATGCCTTGTTTTGTTTTGGAGTTATACCATTTGGATTTTGACTGGAAAATGTTTGTAAGGTTGGTTTATTTGACTGTGTAAACTAACTGATTGGCAATTGGTTTCATTGTGAAACAAAGGGGACTGGGGATTGATATTGTTTGTTTGCTTTCTCTGGCATGAAAGTTCAAGATGGTGAACTGTGTGAGATTGTAGCATTTTTTTAATGGACAATTAATGTTTGGTTTTTGGAGTGCCGACTGGTATTGAGATATTAAAACATTTGACCTTCTTTCTCTAATTGATTCGATTTTGACGGTCTACAAGTAAGTTTTCATGGAAAGGCCTCCTTGAATCACATATTCCTGAATTTTATATTATAAATAATGGCACAATCTGACAAAAAATATTTCCTTTGTGTTGTGGTTAATTTAGGGAGGTCTTAGGTGAGTTGAAGGACGCTGGAACAACATGGATATAGTTTGATGAACCCTCGCTTATAATGGACCTCAAGGCTCCCCACCTGAATGCTTTCTCTAAATCTTATTCTTTCTTAAAAGTAGTAGGACCAAATTGCTTGTGGAAACATACTTTGCTGATATTCTTGTTGAGGCATATAGGTAAAGCGACATCCTTTGCATGTGATACCTATATTTTATTTTATTATTTATTTTATTTTTATTTATTTTTTTCTGAGAAAAAAAAAATATTGCGTTCCTCTTGAAAACGGGTAAATAATACTTGAATCCCAAAACTCATAAAGTGTAGCTTTAGGGATCCAAATTTCCTTATACTTGGAAATACTTGTGTAAAATTGTTGCTTATATACTTGTGTATATGGCAACAACTTGTTCTCACCAGTTCTCATCTCCAAAAATTATCTTGTTCTCACCAGTTCTCAACTCCAAAAATGATATTAGTTCATGCCCGGGCAAATACAAGCATAACTATGTTTGTTGAATAAACAGTTGAATGCTACTAGTGGATAACTATGTCTACAAGGTCAAAGATGAGGTCAAATCCACCTATGTCCTTTGGAGTTAGGCATACATGTTGTCAGTCTGTTGCATTAAATCCAGTTGCCCTTAAGAGTTCCCCAAGGATTTTTCAGATATATATATATATATATATTCCTCTCTTCATTGCTTTTGTACCTTTTAGATAGCAACAAAAGTGGTCAATAGAAGCAACAAGTTTTAAGGTGAAAAACAGACAACAGATGGTAGGAAATATTGGGACTAGTAGCTTTAATACAATTTCTTAAATACCATATACTTGCTGCAATCTATTAAAATGTTGTCATAAGGCTTATAGTAAGACAAACAAATATATCTTTGAAAAACAAAATAGAATATACAAAAAAACTGAATAGGTCAAGCAATTTAGTGGCTATATATTTTGTAATGTTGCTATTCAGTAAATGAACCTGACTCGTAGTTGTGGACCTTGTTAATAAAATAACTTTTTTAAAAATAAAATATAATTATTATAAAGTTTATCATCATGATTCTATCCTCACTAGTTTCATAACAAAATATTCATACAATACTGAAACAAATTTAGATCTCTAGAAAAATGATAAATCAAACATACACAAGGTTTAGGTACCTTTATACCACTGATAAAGCTCCTCAAGATGTCATGAATCAGGGATGGATCTTATCTATGGCTGGCTGTAAAAGAGGTCAAAAGCCCCTTCATGATTCCAATCACTCACTTTTAATGATTGAAAATCAATTTTTTCACTACATCCAGAGAAAGAAAAGATTTTATGTTGTAAATCAAAGA
Source organism: Pinus tabuliformis (assembly GCA_031772625.1). Taxonomy (NCBI): domain Eukaryota; kingdom Viridiplantae; phylum Streptophyta; class Pinopsida; order Pinales; family Pinaceae; genus Pinus; species Pinus tabuliformis. Next base: position 738,470,610 of record CM062808.1, read on the forward strand.
CCAAAATGCCAAGAATGAATAGTGCCATGATCAACACATGTAAAGCAAAATCAAATTTTTATTTTAAAGCTAAATAATGGTCATAACCATGGAATCAAAACAAGATATTTTTTGGACATCACAACTACATCTAAAAGTTCTTTCGTTTTCCCTAAAAAGTAGTAGAATTATGCTTTTGATCCAATAGATAACACAAGACCTTTGAGTAATGTAGGAGTGGGAAGTCATAAGAATGTATAATCAAATAAGTATAAAAATGAAACAATATAACTAAATTCGAGGAAAAAAATGTTGAGAAAAGATAAAAGTTGTGGGGGGAAATAAAATATGAGGTTGAAAAGATTAGCAGATTATTGGGGGGGGGGGGGGGGGGGGTTTAAGTATAAAAATGAAACAAGATAACCAAATGCAAGGAAAACAAGGTTGAAAAAACATCAAAGTTATAAGAGTTGGGGTGGGGGGAGGAAGGTAGAATCAATTAAGAAATTATTTAACAAATAAAGAGGGATAGGAAGGGAAGATCAATGATTAAGGCTTTGAATGAGAGGTTTCCGTAATTGGTTTAACTTGTAGCCATCTTGATGATTAAAGTTATTTGGGTGTCTTTTTATTTTTAAGGATACACAATTTATTTGGGTGAAATAGAAGGGAGCGTGGCAAGGATTTTTGATTGGTTAAAGCATGTAAGGTGCTTAGATTTATAGAAGTCCTCAACAAGGGAAGCTTTTGCAATACGATTATGAGTAGTATCGACTATATGTTCCTTTAGTCAGGCTTTCACTGATCTACCAATTTGGCCTGTATAAGAATTGACACACGAGCATAGGATTTTATAAGTATCAGGGCCCAACAATTTAATATAGTTTATCTACATATTCGATTTATTAATTTAATGAATTGATGCTTCATTATGTAATATTGTATTTTTTGTTATTTAAAGGTTAGCTTGTGGGTGCTAAGTTCAAATCCTTACAGAATAAGTGTACTTTTTTAAGTCATTAGATTTAGCAAGGATGCCATTTATAAATGTGGAAATATATCTTTTGATTTCATGTATATTTTTTCTTGCAAAAAAAACAGAACAACTTGTCACCATCTGTGCTACGCCCAAATTGGAGAAAATAAATTATTATCCGTCAAATTAAAAATACTTGGAATAATGCTTACAATAGTATATAGGTAGGATTGGTTCATTGGTTGTTTGAGTTTTATTGAGATATTTTCTCAACAATATTCTCTTTGTTTGGAATATGTTGGATCTCATGAGCACTATTTATGTGGATTGTAATTTTGCTTTGAATATAATGTATAATTTTTGTGTGAATTTCTGTGCACCGTGTTCTCCTCAAATTTCTTATTTGGTATTAGAGCCTATATGGGCTTGACTCCCTTAAAAGACGACCCAAAAATATTGAAGAAATCTGAAGAATTAATTGTTACTCTGTATATAGGTTAGTCATCAATAGGTTAGTGAGTTAGGATGGATAGCTTTGTGTGTGAACGACCATAATGAGTCTTTGCATAAGATAAGAGCCACCAACGAAGATCATATGAGCATTTCTTTTAGTATTTGGTTTCCTGTGGAAGAGATCAACCCCACGTGGAGCATCTATTAAATTGCTACCATAGCATGTTGTCCTCGAGATATCCTTGAGAGCAAGTGTGTAAAATACACCACAAAGTAGGAATCATTGATTGTCTAGGACAAAGTGGCGGCGTGAACCATTGAACAGGCGACAAATTGATAGAACTTAGATTTTTTATAATTATTGGGATGCAAACTTGTCATCCATTTATACAGGTCGATGGCACTGCACCTGTTTGACCTTTGAGGATCAAATAACAAGAGGTCATCAAACATTTAGTTTCTTCATTATAATAGTCAGATCCATGAAGTTAGCATCAATATTGGCCATCAAACATTTTGGTTTTTTGTGTCGATTGTTCTTGCATGAAGAGAGGGAGGCGATCCATGAATATATGAGCTAAGTTATTTTTTGTTCCATTTGCAGTTTCACTATGCATTTTGGGTAATAAATCAAAGGCATGGAGATCTAGGACGGAAAGCTCGACTTGTGGAGGTGAGAAATTTCGTGAAACCCAGAAGCAAATCAAATCAAAGAGATTACTGAAACCTTTGACAAAAAATTCTCTCCAATGTTCACTGAGTGACCTATGGGTAGAGGCATGGACTATAATCCAACGCAGAAGGACCTACAGAGATCCATAGATGGTACGAGGGAGAGCAAAAATCCTCAAGATAGTGTCTCTACAAAACTTTATATATCTAGCTGGTAATGGTTCCTTGCATGTGTTGGACACCTAATCCTTTAACGGTTATGGTGTGGAAGTTAAACAGTCAAAGGAGTCCAAGAGACATTGGAAGATGAATCCAACAATCATGTACACTATATTATAAATGAACATCTTGTGAATAGTAAAGGCAATCTAATGCTTATCATTCATATTCAATCTTCACCATGGTTGTGTTTAACATGATATCAGAGCATAGGTCCCAAATTAGTTTTCTATAGTGTAACTCCAATCAGATTTCTCTGCCATATTTTGTCCCTTTGTTCTTTTCCTTATCCTTTGTGTCTGCGTTATTTTTATTTAATGCAATATTGTCATGCGTTGAACTGTGCATATTGTTGTGCCTCCATGAACGACTGAATGTTGATGTGAACTATGGGTTCGTGCCTACCTAGTGAACTTTACTTGAGTTCTGTGTTGGCGTAGAGACTATGAGTGTGTGTAAACAATACTACTGGTTCTACGTTGCGTGGAGACTTCGACCCTTCCACCTCCTGGCCTTCTGGTTCATCACTCCATACCACTGCAGGACCAACCCTCCCATACATTGGCTCTGCTCTATTGTTCAACTCACAGTGCTTGGATGGTGCCCAAATCCATGGGCAAGGTATTAACAGTGAAATAGTGGGAACCCCAGGGCCACAGGATCGACGAGCTCGTTAAAAACATAGCCATATTTGTGATTCATTAACGTCTTTAGCAAGGATGTGCAGTGCTTCATGAGGCCCTGGTAGGTATTTTCAGGGGTTGATTCCAGGGGTAGAAATCTTCCATCGGGCTCGCGGTGCCTCTATGTCTTTCTCTCAAAGGGGGGATTCATAAACCTCAACATCATCATCTTGTTGCTACATAATACCGACCCTAGCTCAGAAATTCGTGTGAAGGGGATTTCAGGGGGGGTCGGTTGCTTCGACCATTGAATTGGTGTGGTGTTCACTTTTGTATTGTGATTGCTAATGTATTTGGTTCATGGTCTTTATATCTAAGTCGAAGCCCAAAGAAATGAGTTAAAGCAATCTTGGTATGTATGTTGACTCCGAGCATTGATGCATTGATCTATTCCCTGTGTCCTTTCATGTGTATGTGCTGCTCATTATATGCTGAGACCCCTGATTATAAATTCTTATCTTAAGCCTCAATTACCATGTGTGGACTGTGGTGAAAGTCATGGAATTTTGTTGAGCAGTTTAAACCTATGTTGAATGATGCGTTGAAGTCCGTAGGGAGAAATTCGGTTGAGCTCTTTCTTAAAAAAAGAAAAAAAGAGAGGTCGTATGGTATATATAATGGTGGATTCATATATATTGGGAGCTTTTTTAATATATATTCATACATATTAAATTTGAACTTTGGCTCATATACATGTAATTAGGTTCATATGTTAAGTGATGTGTTTTGAAGACCATAAACCATGAGTACGTTGGCCCTTTTATATGGCATATAATGTGAATACCATGTGTTATATGTGATGAACATGCCATAGGTATGTATGGTATGACATGAAAGTAGTATGTAATATGGTATGTGGGATCGACACTTTTTTTATGGCCATATGTCATATGGTGTATGAAAGTATATTGAGAGCTTACATTTTTAGTTGAAGATTTATTTTGAAGACAAAGTTGTATGCCAATCAATTTTTTTGGCAGTGACATTATTATGAAATGGATTGAATTGGTGAAGTACTAGAGTTCTTGAAAACTCTGATACAATCTACTGTTGATGACACATTCCAAATTAGCAAAGGCTCTCTCTCAGAAATTTGGACCTGTTTACAACATGCACAAGAAAAAATTGATTTTTTGCAGCTTGAATCACAGCTATAGCAAGATGAGTTACATAAGTGTAGTCATCATTCTGAACCTGTTTCTGTTCAGAACATTGAAACAGACTCCCATAAACAACAAGTCAATAATGTTGAATTTCATTCAGATTCAATGCCCAATGAAGGAGCAAAGTTACATGAAGATGCAAAAATTCAACCTGCACTTCCCAAGTCGGTCATCAGGCCTTGGGAAGAGCTTGTCCATAACAAGCACAAAATAGGTCTTGGATATGACAAGGAGGTTTCCTTTCATATTCTAGACTATTCCAAGCCCATTCAATTTCAAAGTGTTGGGTTTCTTCATGACAGTTCACATTCACCTGTTCTAGATTTTACTCTTCCACATTCACAGCCAAAAGTTGTTAAATGCCAACACTATGACCGAGTTGGCCATATGAAAGATCACTATTTTGATCTTCATCCATGTGAGCACTATCATAAAACCACTCATTCTTCAAACAAATGCTTCAAAAACAAGTCTCCAGCAAGAACAAAGAGTCATCTTGGATGGATCGCTTCTTGGCAATGGGCATCAACAACCAAGAAGATACTTCAGCCATATGTCAAAACTTGTTCTAGAGTATTGAACAGTCTTGCAGTTGAGTTTTCTCCATCATCTCACTTTGTATCTGACAGGGGGGCAAGTGATAGTCATCTACAAGCTTCAAAGCCACATAAAGCGAGCTTGAGCCGCAACCTGCCATACCCGATTTAGAGTTGTAGCCAGAGACAAAGATGCCCCTCAGCATGCCTTCGGTTGATGATCAACGTTAAACCATCTATGCGGGGTTGAGACATCTCTTCAAAGAATTGGGGACACTTCCTCTAACATAAGACTTCAACTTCTTGCTAGTTTTGGAAGAGTTCCAGGAAATACCTTAAGCATTCCAAAGTTGGTGGTCATCCTTAAACCATCACAAGTTGAGACCTCCCTTTTCAAGTTGAGGTTCTCCCTTTTTATGTGGGGTAAGACCTCCCTTTCAAGGTTGAAGGTTCCCCCATTCAAAACATTAGGAACACTTCCTATAACAGAATACCTCAGCTTCATGCCACACTTGGAAGAGTTCCGAGAATTGCACTAAGCATTCCAGTGTTGATGGTCATCCTTAAACCACCCCCTTTATACCAACATTTTGGAGAGAACATTTAGCCCAGTGTTGCCATGCATTTTTGCACATTTTGTATTACAACTCTCTTCTTGGACTCATACATACCCCTTCGGATTAGGGGGGGGATGTTGGACACCTAATCCTCTAAGGGTTATGTTGTGGGAGTTAAACAGTCAAAGGAGTCTAAGAGATGTTGGAAGATTAATCCAACAGTCATGTAGAATGTATTATAAATGAACATATTGTGAATAGTAAAGACAATCTAATGTTTATCTTTCATATTCGGTCTTCACCATGGTTGTGTTTAACAACATGCTTGCTTTGATGGGCAGTCATTCCCAACTAATACTATCGACAATAACATTGAACCGACAAATCAAGAGAGGAGGAGATGCAATAGTGGGTTCCAGTGTTGATTCAGGTAAATCTTGATCACAGGTTTATTGTCGACATTGTTCATGAAAGCCCTTATTTTGCTTTTTGAGTTGATATAATAAACATATCAAGTCTGGGAATGTGAGCTTGTTAGAATTGGCGTCTCTAACAATTCAACTTTGTAAAGTAGAGAAACTCCAAGATGAAGATTGACTCGATATTTGCTAAGATGATAGTGAATACTTTCATGAATTTGTTGTTGTAAGATTTAATTAGTTTTCATTATGTTTGTAAAAAGTGATGAACCAATTAAATGAAAAGAGTAGTATAATTAGATTAGTGGTTCTCGACGTTCTTCGGTGCCGAGAGTACATATTGCTAATTTAATTATGTGAGTTTGTTATATGCTGATGGGTTTTGTCGTTCTTCAGGCTTCAAGAGCATCAATTGCATATTATGTTATGAGATCCATGTGTGTAGAAAGGTAAGTTGCACAATTGACTGCTAGATACACTCAATACCAAGAGAACTTACCTATACGACTATCAAAAGTGTAGTTCACTGCATTTTTATAGATGGGAGTTTGTCCATAGGGTGGTTTAGTATTGATATTGTCCTTCAGGAGATCGAGAAGAGTCAATTATACAAAGTTTGTCAAAGATGGTCAAATGCATTTATGTTTTAAATGGAGTTGAAGTGATAGCTCAAAGATAAGGTGGTGAAGAAGGAGCGGTGTTTGCGAGATTCCAGAGTGGATATGAGTGTTGATAAAGACCAGGTAGACAAATGTGACTATATGTAATTTATGATTCTTGTAACAATATTTGTAATGATGTAATGTAGGCATTAAAGGGGGGACTTGGAATAATGCTTACAATAATATATAGGTAGGATTGATTTATTGGTTGTTTGAATTTTGTTGAGATATTTTCTCAACAATATTCTCTTTATTTGGATTCTGTTGGATCTCATGAGCATTATTTATGTGGCATGTAATTTGGCTTTGAATGCAATATACAAATAGTGTTTGTGTGGAATTTTTGTGCACTATGTTCTCCTCAAATTTCTTATTAAAATTAATTAATTAATAAATTATAATGGATTAATTGGTTAGATTAAATAATTAATAATGATTAAAAAGAAAATTAATTATAGAAAATTAAAAAGTGGGAGGGGGAATTTGATATGGAAAGGAGGGATTAGGGGAATTTTATTCAAGAATAGATAATATATACAATTATTATGTTAATATATATGAAAAAAAAAAACGAAAAAAAGGAAGATGGTTGTAGAACATTAAAATAACAAGGATAATATAGGAAATTGTCCAAATAAAGAAATTAGAAGAGATTTAATCTAAAACAATTATGAGAAGAGATGGGGAGTTGGGGGATAAAATATGAAGGTGAAGAGATTAAGGGATTGGGGCGGGGATGAGGAGAAAGGGGGCGAAATAAAACATGAAGAGATTGAGCGATTGTGGGTAACCAAATGCAAGGAAATCAAGGTTGAGAAAACATCAAAGCTGTAAGAGGGGGCAGAGGTTAGAATCAATGAAGAAAATAATTATAAAATAAAGAGAGATATGAAGGGAAGATCAATGATTAAGACTTTGAATGAGAGGCTTCAATGATTAGATTACTTGCAGCCATCTTCACGATTAAATTTATTTGGGTGTTTTTTAATTTTGAGGGCTTCACAAATGATTTGGGTGGAATAGAAAGGAGCATGGGCAAGGATTTTTGCTTGGTTAAAGCATATAAGGTGTCAATATTTATAAGAATGTTGAGAAAGGGCATATTTTGAAAATTGATTATGAGTAATACCCGCTATATGTTCCTTCAACCAAGCTTTAATTGATCTACCAATTTGGCCTATATAAGAATTTACACACAAGCATGGGATTTTATAAACCTCAGGGCCCAACAATTTAATATAGTTTATCTACATGTTTGGTTTATTTATTTAATGAATTGATGCTTCATTATGTAATATTGTATTTTTTGTAATTTGAAGGTTAGCTTGTGGGTGCTAAATTCAAATACTTATGGAAGAGGTGTACTGTTTATGTCATTGGATTTAGCAGGGATGCCATTTATAAATGTGGGAATGTATCTTTTGATTTCCCATATATTTTTTCTTGCAAAAAAAAACAAAAAAAAAATTGTGTTTTGTTGAATTTGATCAACAATTCTCATCACAAGACTATAAAATTTTGTATATTCTTATAAATATAAAGACCAAAGCTTATTATGAGACATAATGTCACCATTTGTTCAAAGTGGCACCACTATTACCAATTATTAATATGTTATATAAGTGAGCATTAAACTATAGTTAATTATGCTTGATGTTATGGTGCATTTTTTCCAAGAAAGATTTATTTATTATTATTATTTATAGAGAAAACAAAGTTACAAACTTTAGATGCCATGACACATTCCAAAACCAACACTTTTCATGCTAATAAGACAAAGAGAAACTAGCCTTGAATGCATATATTTTTAGTATCATAAACAAAATAGTCATACCAAATTTACTCAATACTCTGATTACATCAATAATCACAGAACATATGTAACTACATCTCAGAAAATAAGCAATCCTCATGGGAGATCACCTCCCCTTCTTCATGTTCTTTCAAAGCTAGCACATTTTTAGGCATAAATAAGGTCGTTTCGGATGTGAATCCACAAAATAATTTAATTCTCTACTTTATGTGTAAAGGCCATTTGTTGAAATATACTGGATAAACATTTCGAGCTTTGGACAATGATCACTAAGTAGAAATTACTCAGTTGAGTTCCATTATCCATCCAAGAAATAGTTAACTTGGAATCCCTAAAGACTTGTAGTTCATGAACGTCTCTACTCATGACACATTTAAGAAGGGCAAGAAGAGCTTGGATTTCGTCTTGATTGTTTGTTCTATCTCCCAAATTAGCCTTACTAGTGAAGTAATGATGGTCAAATAGATGAACGACAAAACCAATGCCACAATTCTTGTTCAACCCCTACCGCTCACCATCCAAAAGACCCCACCCCATATAAGTATTGTTCTAAACCTCCCTAATTACCTATCCTTTTTTCATCTTGAATTTTGTCTTTAGCTTAAAATTAGAGCCAAAGATTGTTGAAGCACTTTAAATGAAGGAGGCACTTACCATCAAATATACCTGCATTTCAAGCAAGCCAAATCCCCCAAGCTACCAATATACAAAGAGATTGGATATCTTTTAATGTTTGATTCTTGAAGTACTTGTGAAAACAAGCTAATGCAATATCCTTTTTCTAGAGTTAAGACACCTTAATCACTTGCTCAATATCTTACCATGTTGACAACATAAATGGAAACAACAATAAAAAAATGAACATTTCTTTCATCTTATTTTTTCACATGAGTAACATCAATCGAGTGCAGCGGATTGCATTTTGAATACTGTTGGGAACTCCAAGGGTAGGTGGGAGGTTATAGATTGGGTGGATACGTGTCATATGAATACTTCAGAATATGATATTAATATCCTTCGAATAAATTGGGGTACATATGGGATACACTGGTGCTAAAACATCTTCTTGAACTCTCTTCCAAATAAAAACCTTCCTCACTATTTCACCTTTCATCACAATTTTTTAAACCATTTCTTGGACTCATGAAATTCATCACTCAATAAGGATTTATAACCCAATTTGGCTATGTAGCATCTCTAACTCCAACCGACTTTTCATAGTTCCATACTAGTTTGTCCTTTGTATTGGAAAGACGAATATACATCTTGCTGAATTCACTAACAAATTGAGACCATTCCTGCCGCCAATTTGCCTCCAAGTCGAAATCCCCCATTGTCAACCATCCTTATCTCCATATAGAGTTTCGATCTAGATCACTAAATCCATTAATTCTATAATGTGCAAATTCTTGAAGTTGAGTAACAAGGCAATTTGAAAAGAGAATTTATTCACTGCGACCCTCTATGGCATCTACACCCACCCTTACCCACCTTCCATGCCAAAAATCTACTTATGATAAGGAATCCAAGTGTTAGAGCATGCCATTGGTTTGAAACATTATATGTGGACTTATGTCTCTATACGATCTAATCATGTATGGAGTTTAGGTAAATATATTTATTAACAAGAATGCATCTCCACAAGCTATCCCATGATATAGATAACCATATAGACCTAGTAGCTAAAGCATTTTCTAAGACAACTAAATCCTTTAATCCCCAACCACCCAAGCCTTTTGGCTTAAATAGTTGTTTCCATGTAACCAAATGCCAGTCTAAGTAGTCTGTGTTATTCTTCCACAAATAATTAAAGTGCGTCTTTTGATGGGCTCGTCCTTATCACTTCAGTTAGGGAATCAAAAAACATAACACTTTACAAAAAGTTAATATAAAAATTCTCAATATTTTTTGCCATAAGAAAAAAATGCTAGCATGCAAAGCTTAAGGTTAGAGAAGAAAAAATTAAAAAAAAAACCCTTAGGAGAGACACTAAAAGAAACTCAGAGACCTCATAGTAAAGATCTTCAATCAAGCTTCAGAGCATGATAAGAAAGCACATACATGTATCATATGACATCATGAAAAATTGTTTGATTGAGACCCATCAAATATATTTATCTTCCTTGTCTCCTTGCACTATTGTTTTGGGATCTCAAGGGTGCCAAGGCCTGCAAAGAAACCTTTGATGACTTGCCTCTATTACATTTCTTAACTTTGAAATTTGGTGACGTGCATGGATCTCCATTAGAGCCCAAATAGGATGAGATTAGGCCGATGAGAGAAAAAGGAGCTGAAGAAGTCCAAGCCTCATTCCCCATATTAGCAGTGACTATAGCTGTAGTCCCACTACCACAATGAAGCTTTTAAACATGGTGAAGCTTGTGCACCTATTAGTGACGTACACTCTGGGATATGTAATGATATGTATGTCACTAGATACACAATACATTCACATACAATGATATATATATTGTTTTATAGCTTGAAGTGTACATCATTGTGGAGTGCTTATTGCTTGCTTTCGAAGATACAGAGATATGCTTCGAATAAGGAGTTTTGGGAGCATGGTTTCATAATTAGAAAGGAAAGGAAATATAAAAAAAGAGCTCACATCCATGATTGTTTGTGAAATCTCCACTAGGACATCAATCTTTGGAGAACAAATGCTTGGGATAAGAAGGTCAAATCAATGTGGGGAGGCATTTGCTACTGCCACCATTTCCATGGCTTTATCATCACTTGTTTTCCCATTCACTATACGCAAATCCACCACGAACAATTTCTTGACTTCCTTGCCTATGAAAATGGATTTCAATACTAACCATGTTTGTGACGCTAACACATCCACAAAAGACATAGACTTTGATGCCATCTTACTCTTCTTTTGTTTCTTATATGCATTTGATTTTAGAAGACACTCCTTGAGAATATGTCATTGCTCATGGCATAATTGAGATTGAAAAAGATAAGTTCTTATGGTCTATAAAATAGGTCCATTCTTATCCTTGTTATTCTAATATAATATTTTCTAATATGTCTTTATTGATAGAATTTCAAACTAAGATATTCCTTCCATTTGGGGTTTAAGGGAAATGGAAAAAACCCAAATTATCTCCCATTATTCTTAAGAACTTTTCATTATGAAAATGAAACAATATGCTTAAGAATGAAATTAACATAAAGAATATTTTTTCCTTAACTAAATTTGAATTGAAGTGTTAATTTCAAAACATTAAAACTAGCTCATTAATTGCTCATTTCAAAATATAAAAACTAACCCATTGATTGATTAATAAAGCTAAGATTCTCCTTCAACACAATATTAATATTTATTATATTTTTAAATAAAAAAACCTTTCAGCATGCCCTTTAATTATGAAGATTCTATCCATGGAACTATATTTGTGAGCGAAGTTTGTTACTATTGAAATAACATATCAAAGTCCTTTCACACAACACCTTTGCATCCTTGATAGTCCACACCAACAAAATATAGAGAGCATTCAATGTTCTATGTTCTAGAGGATAGTAAGCATCTCTCCCTCCTTGAGCATGAACTTGCCAAAAGCTCAACATGCCTTCAGCGCTAATGATAATCAATATTATAGTTGAGGTTTTTGTTGTTTTATGGAAGTGTGGATAAATAAGAATATCACACAAGAACCAGACATACTATTGGGAATCTTAGAAGGATATTTACTTATTTATTAATATTAGACAAGAATAGGACATCTAACTGGCAAATTGGAATCTTAAATGATGGGATTCGTTCGAGAATCGAAAAGGAATCCGTGTCTTTAAAAATGCATAAAACGTTTTAAGGGAAGGTGCGCGAGTGAAGGGAAGGCGAGAGGCAGAGGAGAATGGGGTGGGCAATTGCCTTGCATGGAGGAGCAGGGGATATTGCTCGCACAGTAACGTCGGAGCGCAGTGAAAGAGCCGAAGCCGGGATTCGCCACTGTCTTCAGATTGGAGTTGCTGCTCTCCGAGAGTCTCGATCAGCTCTCGATGTCGCCGAGATTGTGGTCAGTACTTCTTCCTAAATCATGTCACTTATTTTCAATCTTTACCTCCCAACTTTGGCCGGAAGGGCATTGAAATACCTAGGATGTGTTGCTTCGGAGATTTTTCAGGTAAAATTCATAGAGGAATGCCCCGAGGATCTAAAATTGGCTACTACTAGATCAAACCCAACCAGATTCATGTTTTCTTTGTTTCTGCCTTCTGATTTCTTTCCTAGTTTTGGAAACATTTGTTCGCCATCAAATCCGTAAAGACATCGATTACTGATTATCGAAGGAAAGGAAGTGGCAAGGGCTTGGTATGGTGTGGTAGCTATGTAGGTGGTAATTGTCAGGACGAGGTCACGAGGTCACGTTCAGTCCATTTACATAACCTGATTGCGAACTGGTGGTCGCCAGATCGTTTCCCTCAGAGTCAACAATAAGTTGGCGCGCAACGTTATTGTCCACTTGTGGTCACGTTTTCAATTCGCCCAGAGCGATGTCAGCTACTCTCAATCGTCCACCGAATGATTCCATTGGCTGTGTACCCATGGAGATGGGCCCTATGGTTTTTGCGCGCTTCAGGAGGTGTTAGTAGGCTTTTTCAATGTTAAATATTGAGCTTTTCTCAATGTTAAATAAGGACTTACTCCACAATAGAGATACATGTGAATTTATTATTTATATATATTTTAAGGAGACTTCCTCCATAATAGAGATACATGTGAATTTATTATCTATATATATTTCGAGGATACTTATTTTTTACAAAATAATGGAAGGATGCTTTTTTGTTTTGTTTTTCTCTCAAGACTGTAATTTTTATTTGTGATGGATATACGTCACATTTTAATATATAAAATATCTCATTTCTTTTATATAGTGATTAATTTTTTTTCAAATAATTTACATCAAAACATTTAATAAACTAGTAGAAAGAGGTAACAAATTAGTAGAATGAGGTAAAAAATGAGAGTAATTTTTTCTTTAATTTTTTTTGATCTTTTTTCGTATCTACCTTAATGTTTTTCTTACATATAATAAGGAGCTAAAGAATTTTGTTATGGAGAAGTTTCGTAAAACATCTAACAAACCAACAAAAAGAGGTAACAAACTAGTAGAATGAGGTAAAGAGTGAGAGTAATTTCTCCTTTAATTCCTTTTAATCCCTTTCTATATTTACCTCAATGCGTGTCTCACAAATAGCAAGGAGCTAAAGAATTTTGTTATGGAGAAGTTTCGTAAAAGGGTATGGGGAAAAGAGTTGGGTAGAAAGAAGAAGTACTACATTGAGAAATTCAACCCTACGTGTGAGCTACAACAAAAAGAGTTCATTGGAGCTAGCATTCCGTGGATGGCAAAAGTTCTTATTGCTCAATTAAGGATCGACTCGCATCAACTTCGGTATGAAATAAGATGGTGGAAAAGGCCTAAAGAAGCTTGGGAAGAACGGGTGTGTACATTTCGCACGTTTGGGGCAGTGGAATCGGAAAAACATTTCATTTTGGAATGTAATGCATTGAAAAACATCAGAGAAAGTTATGAGAACATGTTAGCATCAGTTTCTTGGCATTTTCTTTTCAACGATGGGATTGTTGGAAGATTGGGCCAGCGCATCTTCAATTTGAATTGGAAAAGGATTGAATTGCAAAAAACGAAAAACAGGGAACTAATAGTCTCGTAGACTATTTTTAGCCTCGTGGACCTTAAAATATCATTTCATTTCATTCATATACCCATCTTAGATATTAACTCCTTTTGATATCAAAGAGATTTAGAACAGTCGGTGAAGCAGCGTGCCGTTAAGGCACTCCATAAGCAAAAGGTCACCGGTTCTAGTCTCGTAAATACCAAAAAAATCCAGCTAGGTTTCCACTGGTGCGGCTCAGGTTGGGTGCGATCCCCTGGTGACTTTGACGGCTTAAATGCCTCTGAGTCGTGGCCTCTCAGCTACAGGGTAAGAGTGATTTTCAGGATTCACCCACTTATCAACCAAAAAAAAAAGATATTAACTCCTTTTGATGAAATCATTTTTTTAATTTTACAACTATGGGCTGACTCACTTTTCAAATCATTCACCTCTAAAATATATAGCAAAAATTGTAGAAAAAGGTAAAGAGTGAATAGTAAATGCTCAATAATCCCTTTCTATGTGCCCTGAAGAAGTAAAGGCTCAATAATCCCTTTCTATGTGCCTTGAAGAAAGGGCACACTTTGCGTGTACATTGTCATTAGCAACCTTGAAGAACTCAGTCTGCAACAACAAACTTCGGCAGCGCAAAACAACGCTTGGTTAACGGTCAAAACAACAGTCAAAGATCAACAGTCTGCGTTAGCCCCAACTAGTCAACATTGGTCAACACTGGTCAACGCAGCACCCAAACAGCCTGTGCAGGTCAGCCCTTGGTCAACGCTTCACAAAACAGGCCAGCACTTGGTCAACGCAGCCCTAGAAAAGTCAACGCTCCCCTAAACAGAAAATGCGTCCTTCTTCTTGCACGTGTGAGAGAAGCTGCTCCTTCGCTGGCCCAATGAGATGAGGAGAGAGAAGATGAGTTGAGATGAGATGAGTGAATAATGACTCAACCTCACTTGTACTTATATGATGTGTTGGGCATGTGTGCCACACATTTAGCTGCTAGCCGACCTTGACAATTCATATCTCCATAAATACTTGTTGGAATCGGATGATCGTTAGATCAATCTTACACCTCTCGACGAGAGGAATCTAGGAAAAATATCAGCTGCCATAAATAAGATGACCCACATGGAGTTTGGCCCTATTTGCCAATTTTAACACTCCCTCTCAACTAGGGAGAATTCCATTTGCTACTCTGTCTGACCGTCGATACTATCTCTGCGATCAAATGCACTGCGCTGCACTACTCGGCTCTGCTCTGCTGAACTATGAAGAAGAAGAAATGATCGAGGATGCATCATACCATCCTCCACTGACCCGAAGTCAGTTTTAAAGTGTGTCATACCACTCTCACTGATCCCAGATCAGTATCATTGATCCCAGATCAATGGAGGTCATCCTAGCATGGGGAGTGCGGTAGATACAACGATGCGTCCATCGATAGTACTACTAATGGTCCCTAACCCCATTTCCCTATTCATTGATCAGATGAGAGGTACTTCCCATGCGTCCCAGATTGCATGGGTAGGATGCCTTGACATGAGAACTAATCATCCTGTCCCAAAGTTGCCACGGGGTATCACAGGGGAAGGTTGAACCTTTCGCCCTGTACATAGCGCACCACTAGGGGAGGGTGAGTCGCCCTGTGGTCGCATGTAGCTCCAAGAAGTACCCCAAGCCCCCTGGAGCTCCCAGAGCTCAATGTATGCATCGTACACGACCCTCATAAGAGGGTATCTCAACGACACTAAGTCATTCTCGGAAAGTCAAGAATTTGACCTTTCCCAGGGGCTTCGTCAAAATGTCAGCGACCCGCTCATCTGTACCGATATGTTAGAGCCTTATTGCTCCCAGTTGCACCATATCCCGGATATAGTGGTACCTGATATCGATATGCTTGGAGCGATCATGAAATATAGGATTCTCTGACAAACGAATGCTGCTCTGGTTGTCACACAGGATCACGGTAGTATCCAATGTAAATCCAAACAGCTCACTGAATAGCTTTCGCAACTAGACTGCCTTACAAGAGGCCATACTCGCAGCAATGTACTTTGCCTCAGCAGTGCTCTAAGCCACCGACTTCTGCTTCCTGCTCATCCAGGATATCGAGGCAGATCCCAAAGAGAAACAACACCTAAAAGTGCTCTTTCGGTCCACCACACTGCCTGTCCAATCAACATCGGTATATCCATGTAATCTCACATCTCTGATAGTGTATCTCAACCCATGAGTGATTGTGCCACGAAGGTATCTCAACAGATTCTTGGCACCAATCAATGTGTGTGGTGAGGCTCAACCATATGTTGACTCAACATGTTAATTGCAAAACATATATACTTGGTAGAATTTTGTAAAATAGGTCCGGCAGCACTATCGCTTAACTTCTTGAAGTCAAGCTCCATCGGGGTAGTCACGGGCTTGCAGTCCACCATACCGAATCTCTCCAATATCTTCACCACATATTTTCCTTGAGATAGGAAAATCTCCCCTGGCGTCTGCCAGACTTCCAGTTCTAGGAAATAGTGCATCAGTCCTAGGTCCTTCATCTCAAACTTAGAAGCCAACTCCCTCTTACATTTGTGAATGAGAGGGTCTGCAACATTAGTATGAGAGGTTTGTCATCTTCAACCTTAAAGTAAAGGTTAGGGTCGGCTTCACTCCTAGTGAATCCCAGCTTCATCAAGTAGCTATCGATCCTCTCATACCACGCTCGGGGTGCTTGCTTTAGCCTATAGAGGGCTTTCTTCAACCTGCACACATGAGATTCCCGATCATGAATCTCAAATCCTTCGGGTTGTTCCACATGGACTTCCTCTTTGATCGAACCATGCAAGAACGCAGTCTTGACATCCATCTGATGTAGGTTCCATCCTTGCCAAGTAGCAAGGGCTATGATCAAGCGGATGGTGGTATATTGGGCAATAGATGCAAATATCTCGTCATAGTCTATACCTTCTTTCTGAGAGAAGCCATGAGCGATAAAACGAGCCTTATACTTTTCAACACTTCCATCAACTCCATGCTTTATCTTGTAAAGCCATTTCGAAGTGACAACTCCTTTGTCCTGGGGTCTGGGGACCACATCCCAGACATCATTCTTCATGATGGACTCATATTCCTCAGTCATAGCATCCTTCCATACTTGATGCTTGATAGCTTCTACGAACGACGAAGGCTCATTTTGAATGATCGTGCTCATGATGGTCAAGTATCCCTGATACCTGGCCGGCTCCTTACTTTCACAGAAAGTCCCTCTGGGTGCAATGTGTCCTTCGACATCATCAAGTGTCCCCCTGAGCCATGAAGGTCTCTTCCTAGAAGAGGAAGGCTCTTGAGGAGGGGGATCAATAGGATCCATAGGTTCTTCCACATTGGGCAACGTCTCATATTCTTTTTCCTCTGGTTTCCTGGTGTCAGCTTCTTTAGATTCCCTTAGAGTAGGAAGATTGTCAACTTTGCTACGAGCCATATCTTCGTCAAAGGTGACATCATGGCTAATCTCGACTTCCCTTTGACCAACCACATAGATTCTATAGCCCTTAGTATTTTCGCTATAGCCCACGAAGATTCATTTCTTTCCAGATGCACCAATTTATTCCTTTTCTCTTTCGGCACATGAAAATATACAAGACTTCCAAAAGTTCTAAAATGAGATACGTCAGGTTTCTTACCAGTGAACATTTCTTCGAGAGTCTTGGAACCCAATGCTTGATGAGGGCATTGATTTTGCACATATATGACGGTATTCACAGCTTGGCCCATAGAAACTTCAGAAGCCTTTGATCATGGAGCATAGCACGGATAGCTTCCACAATCGTACGATTCTTCCTTTCCACCACACCATTATGCTTAGGAGTATATGGTGTTGTAGCCTCCCTCTTAATGCCAACCTCTTTGCAAAAGTCATGGAACTCATTGGATTCATACTCAGTCCCATTATCAGTCCTTAAGATCTTGATCTTCTTTTCGGTTTGTTTCTTGATCAAGGCTTTGAAGTGACGAAACCAGGAGAACACTTCATCCTTCTTTTTCAAGAAGTATATCCAAGTCTTGCGAGAATAATCATCTGTAAAAGTGAGGTAATATAAATATCCTCCCAAGGAGCTCACAGGCATCATACCAGATATGTTTGAGTGAACCAACTGCAATATATCAGAGGTCTTGCTATGGCTTGAGGGGAATGGTCCCCTTTTGAGCTTTCCTTCAGCACATCTCGGACATACACTTTCTTGCTCTACTTTGAACTCGGGCATCCCTGTCACCATTTGTCTCACATTGGGTAGAGCTTTATAATGAAGTTGAGCAAACCTCTGATGCCATAGTTTGGACTGAAGAGATGTGTCACAAGACATGACACCCAGCGGACTTCCTCCGACCTGATACAATGAATCAACTCGAAACCCAAGAGTGAAAGCATCTTTAAAATTCTTTTTCCATACATGTACCTTGGCATCAATGAAGACCACCTTGTAGCCTTTGTCTTCCATTGCCGAAATGGACACCAGGTTCTTTTTGAGACCAGGTACATATAGGACTTCTTGCAAATGAATTGTATTACCCTGATTCAATTGAAGAGTGACATTCCCTACGCCTTTCACAAGATATTTTGAGTTGTCCCCAAGAACAATTTCTAGGTTGGTCTCCTTCTCTATCAGATTAGAGAGAGCTTCTTTGTAACCAGTGAAGTGCCTTGAGGCACCACTATCAATAAGGCAATTTCCCAGCAAGTCCTCGGGGGGGGGGGGGGGGCACTTGAGGCACCACTATCAATAAGCTAATTTCCCAGCAAGTCCTCGGCGGGGGGGCCAGTAGTAGAGAGAGTCGTTGGTAGATAATATTCATCTTTCTTATTGTTAACAACATTAGATTCATACCTGGAGTTTCTTGCCTTCTTGGAGGGTTGACCACTTCCTTGATTTCTGACATTCCTCTTTCCTTTGCCATTGAACTTGCCATTCCTTTGATTGCCTCGGGAGTGATTTTGATCATCGTCATGATGTAAGTACTTTTTATCAGGGCACTCCCTCGCATAGTGGCCCATTTTGTTGCAATTGTAACATTTTCGTTTTCTTCCACCATTCTGTCTGACCTTTCCTTTAGATTTAGCCCCAGAATTGTTTCTCCTTTTAGCATGAGAGGAGAATGCAGCGAGATTGCCTCTAAGTGTAGGCATTTCTTGCTCTTCCATCCTAGTTTCTTCTTGAATGCATCTTGCCATCAGTTCCTCAAATCCTGGGATTACATTATTGTTGAGAAGAGTGGTTCTGAATATATACCATTCAGATGGGAGCCCTCCGAGAGTTGTGATGGTCATTTCCCTGTTAGGAACGACTTCCCCAATTGATAGGAGATCATTCTTGATCTCGGTGATCCTTAAGAAGTATGCTTGCATACTCTCATCTTTGCCCTTCTTAATTTCCTTCAGCGTATTTCTAAGGAACAAAACTTGATTTGCATCATTAACTTTAAATAAGCTTACCAGTCTATCGTAGATTTCCTTGGAGGTGGTCAGCTCAGAAACATAGGCCACCAGGCGTTTGTCGATAGAGTCCCGGATGATTTTCTTTGCTTTGACTTCTCCCCTGGTCCACTTGTTCCTAGCAACAGCGGATGCATTTGATGGAGGCTCAACGATTCTGCCTCTCACATGGTCCAACACTTCCTGCTCTTCTAATGTCAGATCGAGAGACATCTTCCATCTGTGATAGTTAGACTTCTCATGGAGCTTGTCTTTAGTGGGGAAGTGTGATGAGGACTCCATGAAGTCTTTGAGATAACTTCAACAACCTTCGGTGATTACTCTTGCTCTTGCTCTTGCTTGGGCTTTGTCTTCACCTCACCTCTGATACCATGTTAATTTATGGTTTGTTCTATGCTTAGTGCAGTTTAATTCAATTTCTTCTTATTAGCCACTGTTTAGCAATCACATAAACATAAAGTAAAATGCTGATAGAACATTAATAGATGGACAGAAAACAAGCCAAGACAAGAGACACAAGATGTGGCAGCTAGCCAGGGACAAACTCCAATGTGGGGAAACCCTTTGATCAATTCTTCTTTAATCTTCAATAGTTCAGTAGAGAGAAATTGTACAAATTTAGAAATTTGTAATTTTATGACAGCAGCAACAAACCCTAAATCAACAAAGTCAAACTTAGTCAAACAACCCTGGATTGACCTCTAGTCAACCTTGAAGAACTCGGTCTTCAACAACAAATTTTGGCAGCCCAAAACAACCCTTGGTCAACGGTCAAAACAACAGTCAAAGATCAGCAGTCTGCGGTCAGCCCTAACTAGTGAATGCTGGTCAACGCAACACCCAAAAAACCTGCGCAGGTAAGCCCTTGGTCAACGCTTCACAAAACAGAGAAGCACTTGGTCAGCGCAGCCCTAGAAAAGTCAACATTGCCCTAAAATCAGTGAACGTTGCCCTAAACAAAAAATGCGTCCTTCTTCTTGCACGTGTGAGAGAAGCTGCTCCTTCGCTGGCCCAATGAGATGAGGAGAGAGAAGATGAGTTGAGATGAGATGAGTGAATAATGACTCAACCTCACTTGTACTTATATGATGTGCTGGGCATGTGTGCCACACATTTAGCTGTTGGCCGACCTTGACAATTTGTCAAGTAAATACAAATAAATTCATATCTCCATAAATACTTGTCGGAATCGGATGATCGTTAGATCAATCCTACACCTCTCGACGGGAGGAATCTAGGAAAATTATCAGCTGTCATAAATAAGATGACCCACATTGCATTTGGCCCTAGTTGCCAATTTTAACAATTGGTTTTAATGGTCAACAAGGTCTTTTACTAGATCGATTAGTGTGTAATGAGAATTCTGATGGAAGCCTTTATAAAAATATTCATCCTCAGCCATTTATCAATTGATCATTGGCCTTTTTAGCATATTCCTTTCAAATTGCATTCTAGATATTCTTTCTTTATTTTGCTAAATAAAATCTTAATGGATTATATCGTTGAAAAGAGCAGGCTTGTCCTATTTTTGGGTTTGGTTTTTAATTCTTGACTATAGACCTAGATCTGGGGTTTGATATTCAACTTTTAACCCTTTAGTTGAGTGTGAATATCTAAGTAGCGCTATCCTAAGTCAGCCCGTGTTTTGAACTGAGTGTTTTACAATTTCTAAGGCTAAGGATCTTGACATTAACATGCTCACCCTTTTCCCCTCCTTTATGATGTCTTTCCACTTAGCCAATTAATTTGAGGTTGTGGAGGCTCTAGTAAACTGTCTTAATTCCTTGAATTTGGTCAAAGGAATTTTACACCTTCCAGTTCTATGTTGTCCCCTTGAGGGGTTTTCAGTTGATAACTCGCATATGGAGGGTGGGCCCCTTAGGCATAGTCAAATGCATGTTGATTTCACATGAAACTTGTCAAGGTTCCAAGATTGATCATACTACATATGTTTTTGGAGTCATCGTGGGAGGATTCATTTGGTAGTGAATTCAGCTTTTGAGTTTGTGCCCATGAAAAATCCTTAGTCTTTGCCAAGCATCATTAAGATAAACTATCTCTTGGAAAACTTTGCACATGTAAGCCATGTTTCATAGTCAAGTTCCTATATTGTTAATTTTAGATAACAATGGTATGTTCTATGCTTGCAACAATTACTTCAATGTCCTTATATCACCCCAATGACAATTTCCACTTAATTACCAATAGCAATCAATTAACCATTAATCAAATTGACAATAACTGTAGATAGGACATAAACAATAAATGCAAAAGACAAGCCAAGACAAGAGAACACCAGTGTTTGGCGAATGCCAGGGAAAAACCTCAAGATGGGGAAAACCCTTTGATCAATTCTTCTTATTATTATATCAAATGATCAACACAGAGAGAGTACAATAAAGTCAAATTTGACTTGCCAATAGATGATCAAAAGCATTGTCCAAAACAACCCAATCAAATCTGCAATTCAACCTCGGGTCAACAATAGTCAAATCAACCCTAACCAAAAAGTCAACGACAGTCAAAGTTTGGTCAAACTTCTCCAAAATAGCTTGATCAAAGGAGAGAGGAACACGATCTCTCTTGCTGGTCAAAGTTAGCCCAAAACAGTGATTCAAACAACAATCAAACTCGGTCAACCTTCAGTCAATTCTGTAGTCAAACAGGCCTGTGGTCAACGCAGGTCAAAGTGCTCCTTTTGCCTCAGTTTTTGTGTCCAAAAACTCGACCTGCCCAAACAGAAACTCTCCTAGAAAATTGATGTCAAAAACTGCCCAAAAAGTCAAAGTCAACGCTAGTCAAACCCTACCACGGATCTGAAATTTGACCTCCTAGAATTCGTCCTCCTTTCTACCACGTGTGAAAAAGAACAACTGCCCAATAGGTGTACGAACCAATCAAATGAGGAGATAGAAGGATGTGTAAGTTGATGAGGTGCCAAATGAGGTTTGAGGTCATCCTTATTTATACAAGTAGTTGAGGGTCAAAAGGCATGTTGCTTGGGCTTCATGAGCCTACATGATGATGTGGCCTACCTTGACAATTTACACATGAGTGGGATTCATTTCAAAAACACATTTCTCCTTGTCCAATTTGGGTGATCTTTAGGTCAATTTTGGTCCTCTCGAAAAGAGGAATTCAATGCAATAATTATCTCCATCAAATGAGCTGTCCAAAGTGGAATTTGGCCCTAGTTGCCAATTTTAACACTCCCTCTCAACTAGGGAGAATTCCACTTGCCAATATTAGACCATCGATCATCATGCCATCTTGTCATCATGTACCATCTTTGCATCTTGTCTCAACTTTGCTGAACATTGATATAGATAATGAAGAAGAATTGATCGAGAGTGAGTCACAAGACCTTGCCACTCTCCATTGACAAAAGTCAGTCCACATAACCAGGGGTAGAACCCCAATTAGACTTGATCCCAGATCAAGTTGTTGAACATCATGCATCCTAGACATAGGGAGTACGACAGTACACGATGCGTCCATCTATAGTGCTATGGTCCCTATCCTCTTTTCCCAACTCATTAGCTAGATGAGAGGTACTTCCCAAGAGTCCCAGACTACAAGGGTAGGATGTATGCTGGGGCATTCGCAAGAGAATTTGAACCACTCATCTTGCTCATATGCCATAGGAGAAGGTGAACCACTCACCCTATGCTCTCATATATCATCATGGGGTATCACAGGGGAAGGTGAACCACTCACCCTGTACACAACGTACCTATAGGGGAAGGTGAACCACTCACCTTATGGTCGCACATAGCTCCAAGAAGTACCCCAAGCCCCCAGGAGCTCCCAGAGCTCAATGTCCAACTCAAGTGGGACCCTCATGGGAGGGTCCTTCCATGACTCCAAGTCTCTCTCGGAAGGTTAAGAACTTGACCTTCCCCAAGGGCTTCGTGAAAATGTCAACAACCTGCTCATCAGTCCTGATGTGTTGTAGCCTTATTGGTCCCCGTTGTAACTTGTACCATATATCGATAAAGTGGTACCTGATATCTATATGCTTGGAGCGGTCGTGGAACACGAGATTCTCTGAAAGGCGAATCCCACTCTAATTGTCGCAATAGATCACGGTGGTATCCAACACATGCTCAAACAACTCATTGAAGAGCTCCCTCAACCATGTAGCTCCACAACAGGCCATACTAGCTGCAATGTATTAAGCCTCGACGGTGCTTAGAGAAACCAATTTTTGCTTCCTACTCATCCATGAAATCGAAGCAGATCCCAATGTGAACAACATCCTGACGTGCTCTTTCTATCCACCACACTGTCAACCCAGTCAACATTAGAATATCCATGTAGCCTTAGATTCCCGACAATGTATCTCAGCCCATAGTTGATTGTGCCACAAAGATATTTCAAGAGATTCTTAGCAGCGATCCAATGTATGTGATGAGGCTCAACCATAATTTGACTCATAGTATGTACAACGAAGAATATGTTTAGTCGGGAATTTACCAAGAACATCAAGGCCCTCGCAAGCTGTCTATATTTAGAAGGATTTGCCAATTCGGGCCCAACAACACTTCCACATAGCTTCTTGAAGTTGAGTTCCATCGGAGTAGACACAGACTTGCATTCCACCATCCCACATCTCTCTAGCAGCTTCACAATGTATTTTCCTTGAGAAAGGAAAGTCTTCCCTAGCTTTTGCCAGGCCTCCAGGCCTAAGAAGTAATGCATCAGTCCTATGTCCTTCATCTCAAACTCAAAAGTTAACTCCCTCTTGCATTGATAAATGAGAGGGTCCACATCGATCAAAAATAAATCATCAACATAAGGGACCAAAATAAGAGGCATGTCCTTTTCAACCTTGAAATATAGGTTAGGATCAACATAGCTTCTTGTAAATCCCAGCTCATAAGATAACAGTCAATCCTTTCGTACCAAGCCCTAGGGGCTTGCTTCAACCCATAGCGGGATTTCTTTAGCCGACAGACATGTGTCCTTCGATCTTGTACTTCAAACTCCTGAGGTTGTTCCAAGTAGACTTCCTCCTTAAGCGGGCCATGCAAGAAAGCAATTTTGATGTCCATCTAATGTAGGCTCCAACCTTCGTTGGCAACGAGAGAAATAATAGATTGGATAGTGGTATATTGAGCAACTGATGCAAATATTTTGTCATAGTCCACTCCTTCCTTTTGAGATAAGCCACGAGCAACGAACCTGGCCTTGTATTTTTCAACACTTCCATTAGCTCCATGTTTAATTTTGTAAAACCATTTTGAGGTGACCACAGACTTGTCCTTAGGTCTAGGCACCATGTCTTAGACATCATTCTTCATGATCGATTCATATTCCTCATTCATCTCATCTACCTATACTTGGTGTTTTACGGCTTCTTCAAACGTGCATGGTTTAGCTTGAACAATAGTACTCATGGCACCAAGTACCCTTGATACCTATTAGGCTTTTTACTTTCACAAAATGTTCCTCTTGGAGCAATATGTCTTTCAACATCTTCGAGAGTATATTTGAGCCACAATGGTCTTTTCCTTGAGGTAGAGGGATCACTCGGAGGTGGTTCAATAAGATCCATCGGACCATCAACATCAAGCATAGGCTCATCCGTCAAAAGTTCATCTTGTTTTTTGGAAGCATCATCAACGTCCTTCCTTGGGATAGGGAGATCTTTGGCTTTTCCAAGGGAAGTTTCTTCATTAAAGTTAACATCCTCGCTTACTTCCGCATCTCTTTGACCAGGTACATAGATTCTATATGCCTTTGAATTTTGACTGTCGCCGACGAATATACCTTTCTTCCTAGAAGCTTCAATTTATTCATTTTCTCTTTAGGCACATGGAAATATACCAGACAACCAAATATTCTAATATGAGAAACATCAGGTTTCTTACCAGTGAAGACTTCTTCGAGTGCCTTGAAATCCAAAGCTTGATGCCGACTCCTATTTTGAACATATACAGTAGTGTTGGCAACTTCTCCCATAAGAACTTTGGTAGACCTCGATCATAGATCATGGCACAGGTGGCTTCCATAATTGTTCGATTCTTCCTTTCAACAATGCCATTTTGCTCAGGAGTGTATGGAACAATTGTCTCCCTCTTAATGCTAGCCTCTCTACAAAAGTCATTGAATTCATTTGTTTCATATTCTGTTCCATTATCGGTCCTCAACGTTTTGATCTTCTTCCCTGTTTGATTCTCCACCAATGCTTTGAAAGAATATAACCATTTGAACACTTCATCCTTCCTCTTCAAGAAATAGATCCATGTTTTGCATGAGAAGTCATCCACAAAGATTGCATAATATGTGTATCCTCCCAATGAGGTTACAGGCAAGGCACCAGATAGGTCAGAATGGACCAATTGAATAATATCAGTAGTCTTGCTTTCACTAGAAGGGAATCGTCCCTTTGTATGTTTCCCAATTGCACAACCCTGACAAACTCTTTCATGATTCCTGTTAAACTTGGGCATACCTATGACCATCTTCCCTACCCCAGGTAAGGCTTTGTAATGTAAGTGGGCAAATCTCCGGTGCCATAGCTCACATTGAAGAGATGTATCACTTGCCAAAGCTCCCAAAGGACTTCCACCAACTTGATAGAGACCATAAACCCTGAATCCAAGAGTAAATGCATCTTTAGGGCTTCTATGCCAAATGCGTACCTTTCCATCAATGAATGCTACTTTGTAGCCTTTGTCTCCCATTGCAAAAATAGACACCAAGTTCTTCTTTAAATCGAGCACATACAATACTTCTTATAGATGTATGGTTTGACCTTGATTCAAGTGAAGAGTGACAGTACCTATCCCTTTGACAAGGTGGGTGGTAGTATCTCCAAGTATAATCTTTAGATTAGTTTTCTTTTCAATCAAATTTGTGAGGGCCTCCTTGTATCCAGTGAAGTGCCTTGAGGCTCTACTATCAATCAACCAATGATCCAAAGTATCGGGAGGAGAGGCAGTAGATAGAGCAAGAATAAAATAAAATTCATCTTGTTTTTCTACATCATTACTTTCATCATACCTGGCATTTCTTGTTCTTTTGGGAGGTCGACCATTTCCATTTCGAGCAGCGGAAGCATTCCTTTTTCCTTTGTTGTTGAAATTGTTGTTCCTTTGATTGCCATTGCTTTTGAAATTTTTGTTGTTGTCGTCATCAACCCTTGGAGGATTCTTCTTGTGAGGACACTCTCTAGCATAGTGGCTGAACCTGTTGCAATTATAGCGCCTTATTCGGAGGAGAGGTAGTAGATAGAGAGGAAATAAGATAAAATTCATCTTGTTTTTCTACAACATTACTTTCTTCATACCTGGCATTTCTTGTCTTTTTGGGAGGTCGACCATATCCATTTCGAGTAGCAGGAGCATTCCTCTTTCCTTGTTGAAATTGTTGTTCCTTTGATTGCCATTGCTTTTGAAATTGTTATTGTCATCGTCGTTATCCCTTGGAGGATTCTTCTTGTGAGGACACTCTCTAGCATAGTTGTTGAATCTATTGCAATTATAGCACCTTCCTTTTCTTCCTTCTTTGAATCTCTTCTTAGATCCTTGACCTTGTCTCCTTGGACCAACATTATTCTTCCTTTTTGAATGAGTGGAGAAGGTATTAGGTTCATTTCCATTTGAGGACTTATCTCTCTCCATCATCCTAGTTTACTCTTGAGTGCATCTAGCCAATAACTCATCAAAACCAAGTATCCTGTCATTGTTGAGAATGGTGGTGGTAAATACATCCCATGGTCTTGAAAGACCTCCAAGTGCAATGAGAGTGAGCTCCTTGTCAGTAATAACTTCTCCAATAGATAGTAGGTCATTCTTGATTTGTGATATTCTCATGGAGCAGGATTGGATAGACTCCCCTTTATCCATTTTGATATCCTTCAACTTGTTTTTGAGAAAGAGATTTGATTTACATTGTTCACTTTGAACATCCCAACCAATTTATTATATATTTCCTTAGAAGTTCCCAAATCAGAAATATAGGCAACCAAATGCTTTTGAATGGAGTCGATAAAAAATTTCTTTGCTTTAACCTCACCTTTTCTATCATTTGTTTTTGCAATAGCAGGTACATTTGAAGGGGCTCCACCACATTTCCTTGCACATAGTCCAATACTTCATGCTCCTCCAAAGTCAGGTCCAAAGTCATCTCCATGCATGATAGTCGGATTTGTCATTGAGATTGTCCTCAGTCTTGAAGTAAGATATAGAGGCCGTGAGACTTGTCTAATAATCTTTGTCCAACAGATCTCTTAGTGATTGCTTTTCTCTCTTGCTTGGGCTTTGTCTTCACCTAGGCTCTGATACCATGTTAATTTTAGATAACAGTGGTACGCTCTATGCTTGCAACAATTACTTCAATGTCCTTGTATCAACCCAATGACAATTTCCTCTTAATTACCAATAACAATCACATTAACCATTAATCATATTGATAATAACTGTAGATAGAACGTAAACAATAAATTAAGAAGACAAGCCAAGACGAGAACACCAGTATTTGGCAAATGCCAGGGAAAAACCCCAAGATGGGGAAAACCCTTTGATCATTTCTTCTTATTATTATATCAAATCATCAACAAAGAGAGAGAGAGTACAATAAAGTCAAAATTGACTTACCAATAGATGATCAAAACCACTGTCCAAAACAACATAGTCAAATCTGCAATTCAACGTTCAGTCAACAATAGTGAAATCAACCCTAACTAGAAAGTCAATGATAGTCAAAGTCTGGCCAAACTTCTCCAAAAGAGCTCGGTCAAAGCAGAGAGGAACTCGACCTCTCTTGTTGGTCAAAGTCAACCCAAAATAGTCATTCAAACAACAGTTAAACTCGGTCAACCTGAAGTCAATTTTGCGGTCAATGCAGGTCAAAGTGATTCTTTTACCTTGATTTTTGTGCCCAAAAACTTGCCCTGCCTAAACAGAAACTCTCTTAGAAAATTGAAGTAAAAAACTGCCCAGGAAAGTCAACGTTGGTCAACACTGCGATAGATCTGAAATTCGTCCTCCTTTTTGCCACACGTGTGAAAAAGAATAGCTGCCCAATAGGTGTATGAACCAATCAAACGAGGAGAGAGAAGGATTTGTGAGTTGATGAGGTGCCAAATGAGGTTTGAGGTCATCCTTATTTATACAAGTCGTTGAGGGTCAAAAGACATGTCACTTGGGCTTCATGAGCCTACATGATGATGTGGCCGACCTTGACAATTTACACATGAGTGGGCTTTACTTCAAAAACACATTTCTCCTTGTCCAATTTGGGTGATCTTTAGGTCGATTTTGGTACTCTCGAAAAGTGGAATTCAATGCAATAATTATCTCCACCAAATGAGTTGTCCAAAGTAGAATTTGGCCCTAGTTGCCAATTTTAACATATATCCATAAAAAATCCTCCCATTATATAACTAGCTTATCTAGTAGACCCAAGCTTAGGTCAAGCTGGACCCATATTCGAGCATAGGTAATATTTCCATTTTGGGCTTAAAGAAATCTACCTAGAGTTTTTTCAATTCTTTCTTCAATTTGTGGAGTCCACAAGAAGGTTGAGAGGTGATTAGTGTCACCCACAACCACGTTCTCATGATAAACATTGTAGGTTGGTGTTAAGTTATGGTATGTTCTATGCTTATAACAGTTTACTTCTTTTTCTTATTATATTCCACCGATTAGCAATCACATGTACATAAAGTAAAGTGCAGATAGAACATTAAACGATCGACAGAAAACAAGCCAAGGCAAGAGACACAAGATTTGGCGACTAGCCAGGGACAAACCCCACAATGTGTGGGGAAACCCTTTGATCAAATCTTCTTTTATCTTCAATAATTTAGCAGAGAGAAATAGTACAATAAATCTGATTTATATCAGCAATAGCAAACCCTAGATCAGTAGCATCAGCATTAGCGGCTTCATTATCAAACTAGGGCAGACCATATCTCACAAACCGACAGTCGGATTGACTTCATTCCACCACCAAAAGTTTCGGCTTCCAGAGGAGGTTCAGATGAACCTACAACGCAGTTCAGATGAGATCTTCTAGGCCACGCAAGTCAATCTTTACTTCTGCAGTTGCAGCTTCAGTTTCAGCAGTTTCCGGCTTCAAACTAGGGCAGTCGATATCTTGCAAATCGTTCGTCGGATTGACTTCATTCCACCACCAAAAGTTTCGGCTTCCAGAGGAGGTTCAGATGAACCTACAGCGCAGTTCAGATGAGGAGATCTTCTAGGCCACGCAAGTCAATCTTTACTTCTGCAGTTGCAGCTTCAAATTCAACAGCTTCCAGCTTCACGTGTGAGAGAGAGAGACCCATTTCAGCGCAGTAGAGAAGAGACTCATATCTGCGCAGTAGAGAGAGAGAGATGTGATGAGATGAGTGAGTCTAAATGAGGAAAAGTCTTCTTATATTTATACACAACGTTGGTGGGTGAATAGATGCGACTGTTGGGCTTCTGAGCCTACATGAGCTGTAGGTCGGCTTGATAATAATTCCATAATCAAAATAAATTCATATCTCCATGAATACTTATCGGAATTGGATGATCTTTATATCAATCCTACACCTCTCGACGAGAGGAATCTAATAAAAATATTATCAGCCATGAATAAGATGACCCACATGAAGTTTTGCCCTGGTTGCCAATTTTAACACTCCCTCTCAACCATGGAGAACTTCATCTGCAATCTGTCTATCGGTCGTTACTATTCATCCATCAAATGCACTGCCTTGTACAGCCTGACCCTTGCCCTGCTCTGCTCTATTTTGCCTGTTCTGCTTTGTCTTGTTCTGCCCTGCACTGATCTGTACTGTTTTGTTATGTTATGCTCTGCTCTTGCATTGTTCTGTTCTACTCTGCTTTTGTCCGAATTATGAAGAAGAAGAAATGATCGAGGATGTATCATACTGACTCAAAGTCAGTCTCAGAGTATGTACCACTGGTCCCAGACCAGTCTCAACCAACCCAAAGTCAGCGTCATAGTGAGTACAACTCCAATGGTCCCAGACCAATATCATCCTCCACTGACTCAAAGTCAGTCTTAGAGTATGTACCACTGATCCCAGACCAGTCTCAACCGACCCGAAGTCAGCGTCATAGTATGGTACAACTCCTACCACTGGTCCCAGATCAGTATCATTGATCCCAGATCAATGGAGGTCATCCTAGCGTAGGGAGTACGGTAGTTACAACGATGCGTCCATCAATACTACTATGGTCCCTAACTTCATTTCCCTGCTCATTGATCAGATGAGAGGTACTTCCCATGAGTCCCAGACTGCATGGGTAGGATGCCTCGACAGGAGAACTAATCAATCCTGTCCTCACAGGAGAACACATCAATCCTGCTACAATTGCCATGGAGAACACATCAATCCAGGCCTCACAGGAGAACACATCAATACAATTGCCATGGAGAACACATCAATCCAGGCCTCACAGGAGAACACATCAATCCAGGCCTCACATCAATCCTGCTACAATTGCCATGGAGAACACATCAATCCAGGCTGCCATGCCATGGCCATGGAACACATCAATCCAGGCCTCACAGGAGAACTAATCATCCTGCTACATAGGAGAGTGAATCATCCTGTTCCACAAGAGAGCGAATCATCTTGTCTCACAAGAGAGCGAATCATCTTGTTCCAGTGTGCACCAGTAGGGGAGGGTGAGTCACCCTGTGGTCATATGTTGCTCCAGTAGGAACCGCAAGCCCTCAGAGCTCCCAGAGCTCAATGTATACAACATGCAGGACCCTTGTACAAGGGTTTCTTGCTGACTCCAAGTCGTTTGGGAAAATCACAGATTAGATCTTTCCTCGGGGCTTTGACAAGGTGTATCAACCTGTACATCATCTTAATGTGATGGAGCTTCCTTGCTCATCGACTTACCATATCCAAGATGATGTCTATCTGCTGGAGCAATCGACGAATACGATATTCCTCAATAATCGAATCCCACCTCTAGTTGTTATAGAGAATCACAGTGGTATCCAATGTAAATCCAAACAGCTCACTGAAGAGCTTTCGCAACCAGACTACCTCACACGAGGTTATGCTAGCAACAATATATCCTGCTTCGGCGGTGCTCAAAGCCACCGACTTCTGCTTCCTGCTCATCCAGGATATCGAAGCAGATCCCAAGGTGAAACAGCACCCGGAAGTGCTCTTACGGTCCACCACACTGCCTGCCCAATCAACATCAGTATATCCAAGTAGTCTCACATCTCCGGCAGTGTATCTTAATCCATGAGAGATTGTGTCCTGAAGACATCTCAGAAGATTCCTTGCATCAATCCAGTGAGGCTCAACCAAATATGAGCTCACAATGCTAACTGCAAAAAATATGTTCGGACGGAGGTTCACCAAGAACATCAATGCGAATGAGTTTATGAAACTCAGAGGCATTTCCCAAATCTGGTCCGACATCACTACCATATAACTTCTAAAAGTTAAGATCCTCGAGGTAGTCACAGGCTTGCAGTCCATCATACCAAATCTTTCCAATATCTTTACCACATATTTCCCTTGAGATAGGAAAATTTCCCTTGGCTTCTGCCATACTTCAAGTCCTAGGAAGTAGTGCATCAATCCTAGGTCTTTCATTTCAAATTCAGAGGACAGCTCCCTCTTACATTTGTGAATGAGAGGGTCTGCACCTGTTAGAAAGAGGTCATCCACATACAATACCAGTATGAGAGGCTTGTCATCTTCAACCTTAAAGTAAAGGTTAGGATCGGCTTCAATCCCAGCTTCATCAAGTAGCTATCGATCCTCTCATACCATGCTCGGGGTGCTTGCTTCAGCCCATAGAGAGCTTTCTTCAACCTGTATACATGAGATTTTCGATCATAAATCTCAAATCCTTCGGGTTGTTCTACGTAGACCTCTTCTTTGATCGAGCCATGCAAGAACGCAGTCTTGACATCCATCTGATGTAGGTTCCATCCTTGTGAAGCGGCAAGGGCTATGATTGAGCGGATGGTCGTATATCTGGCAACAAGTGCAAATATCTCATCATAGTCTATACCTTCCTTTTGGGAGAAACCTCGAGCAACAAAACGAGCCTTATACTTTTCCGTGCTTCCATCTGCTGCATGCTTTATCTTGTAAAGCCATTTTGAAGTAACAATTGTCTTGTCCAGGGTTTGGGAACTACTTCCCAGACATCATTCTCCATAATAGACTCATATTCTACGGTCATAGCATCCTTCCATACTTGATGCTTGACGGCATCTGAGAATGACGAAGGCTCATTTTGTATGATCGTGCTCATGATGGTCAGGTATCCTTGATACCTATTAAGTTTCTTACTTTGACGGAAGGTTCCTCAGGGTGCAGCA
Organism: Pinus tabuliformis; assembly: GCA_031772625.1. Lineage (NCBI taxonomy): Eukaryota > Viridiplantae > Streptophyta > Pinopsida > Pinales > Pinaceae > Pinus > Pinus tabuliformis. The sequence continues at coordinate 738,503,193 of CM062808.1, forward strand.
TGTCCTTTAGCATCATCAAGTATCCCCCTAAGCCATGAAGGCCTCTTCCTAGAAGAGGAAGGCTCATGTGGATGAGAATCTATCAGATCCATGGGTTCTTCTACATCAGGCATTGATTCATCATCCTTTTCTTTTGGTTCCCTAGTGTTGGCTTCTTGAGAGCTCCTCAAAGTCGAAAGATTGTTCACCTTGCGGTGAACTTTTCTTTAGGAGTCTTGGAACCCAATGCTTGATGAGGGCATCAATTTTGTACATATACGACGGTGATTGTAGTTTCAGCCCATAGAAACATCAGAAGTCTTTGATCATGTAGCATGGCCCAGACAGCTTCCATCATCGTGCGGTTCTTCCTTCCCACCACACCATTCTGCTCAGGAGTATGTGGTGTAGTAGTCTCCCTCTTAATGCCAACCTCAGGTATGCCTGAGTGAACCAATTGTAATATATCAGAGGTCTTGCTTTGGCTTGAGGGGAATGGTCCCCTTTTGAGCTTTCCTTCAGCACATCCTGGACATACACCTTCATTCTCTATTCAGAATCGGGCATCCCTATCACCATTTGTCTTACACCGAGTATAGCTTTATAATGAAGGGGGGAAAACCTCTAATGCCAAAGTTCGGACTGAAGAGATGTGTCATAGGACATGACACCTAGCAGACTTCCATCGACCTGATATAATGAATCAACACTAAACCCAAGAGTAAAGGCATCTTTAACACTATTTTTCCATATACATACCTTGCCATCGCTGAAGGTTACCTTGTAGCCTTTGTCTTCCGTTCCCGAGATGGACACTAGGTTCTTTTTGAGGTCAGGTGCATTTAATACATCCTGGAATTTCTGGCCTTCTTGAATGCTTGTCCTCTTCCTTGATTCCCAGCTCTCCTCTTACCTTTGTTGTTGAATTTGTCATTCCTTTGATTGCCATCAGAGGGATTTTGATCATCGTCCTAGAGTAGTCCTTTCTATCAGGGCACTCCCTTGCATAGTGACTTGCTTTATCGCAAATGTAACATCGTCATTTTCTTCTAGCCTTAGGTCCAGCATTTCCTTTTGATTTAGTCACGGAATTATTTCTTTTCTTTGCATGAAAAGAAAAGGCAGCAGGAGGACCTTTAGGCATGGGCATTTCTTACACTTCTTCCCTTGTTTCTTCTTGAATGCATCTAGCCATTAATTCCTCGAAACCAGGAATTACATTATAGTTCAAAAGAGTAGTCCTGAACACATACCATTCAAATGGCAATCCTCCAAGAGTTGTGAGTGCCATTTCTCTGTCAGTAATAGTTTCCCCAATAGATAGGAGATCGTTTTTGATCTCGGTGATTCTTAAGAAGTATGCTTGCATACTTTCATCTTTACCCTTCTTGATTTCCCTACGCTTATTTCTAAGAAACAAAACTTGATTTGCATCATTAACTTTAAATAAACTCACCAGTCTATCGTAGATTTCCTTGGAGGTGTCCAGTTCAGAGATGTAGGCCACCAAGTGCTTGTCGATAGAGTCCCGTATGATCTTCTATTGTTTTGACTTCTCCATTTTTTCATTTGTTCCAGGCAGCAGCGGATGCATTTGATGGAGGCTCAACAATATTGCCTCTTACATGGTCCAACACTCCTTGATCTTTAAGGGTTAGATCGATAGACATCTTCCATCCGTGATAGTCAGCTTTCTCACGGAGCTTGTCTTCGGCAGGAAAGAGTGTTGAGGACCCCATAGTTCTTTTAGGATAGCCTTGCCAATCTACTCTTCAATGATTGCTCTTGCTCTTGCTCGGGCTTCGTCTTCACCTCAGCTCTGATACCATGTTAAGTTATGGTATGTTTTATGCTTATAACAGTTTACTTCTTTTTCTTATTATATTCCACCGATTAGCAATCACATGTACATAAAGTAAAGTGCAGATAGAACATTAAACGATCGACAGAAAACAAGCCAAGACAAGAGACATAAGATGTGGCAGCTAGCCAGGGACAAACCCCACAATGTGTGGGGAAACCCTTTGATCAAATCTTCTTTTATCTTCAATAATTCAGCAGAGAGAAATAGTACAATAAATCTGATTCATATCAGCAGTAGCAAACCCTAGATCAGTAGCATCAGCATTAGCGGCTTCATTATCAAACTAGGGCAGACCATATCTCACAAACCGACAGTCGGATTGACTTCATTCCACCACCAAAAGTTTCGGCTTCCAGAGGAGGTTCAGATGAACCTACAGCGCAGTTCAGATGAGGAGATCTTCTAGGCCACGCAAGTCAATCTTTACTTCTGCAGTTGCAGCTTCAGTTTCAGCAGTTTCCGGCTTCAAACTAGGGCAGTCGATATCTTGCAAACCGTTCGTCGGATTGACTTCATTCCACCACCAAAAGTTTTGGCTTCCAGAGGAGGTTTAGATGAACCTACAGCGCAGTTCAGATGAGGAGATCTTCTAGGCCACGCAAGTCAATCTTTACTTCTGCAGTTGCAGCTTCAAATTCAACAGCGTCCGGCTTCACATGTGTGAGAGAGAGAGACCCATTTCAGCGCAGTAGAGAAGAGACTCATATCTGCGCAGTAGAGAGAGAGAGATGTGATGAGATGAGTGAGTCTAAATGAGGAAAAGTCCTCTTATATTTATACACAACGTTGGTGGGTGAATAGATGCGACTGTTGGGCTTCTGAGCCTACATGAGCTGTAGGTCGGCTTGATAATAATTCCATAATCAAAATAAATTCATATCTCCATGAATACTTATCGGAATTGGATGATCTTTATATCAATCCTACACCTCTCGATGAGAGGAATCTAATAAAAATATTATCAGCCATGAATAAGATGACCCACATGAAGTTTTGCCTGGTTGCCAATTTTAACAGTTGGTTAAGTTTTTGAATTGTGGTTTGATGCAGAGGCCATTTTTATCCTAGAAACATGACCTTCTTCTAGGCCCTTACTGTAATCTTCAAGATAAAGAAAGAAACATCTGGCACAAACATTTACCTCATGTTCTATGGTCCAATTGGAGTTAATCCATTCAATAAAAGTTGATGACAAGGGCCACAACTCATTGAATCTACAAATTAAGGTCTTGTCTGTATATAACTACTAATGAGAACCCATTAACCTTTGTCAATTGAACATGTAACACTGGGTTGACTTCCAATCTTCACAATGAAGGCTCCCAGTGGAGGAGTACTGGGATCAAAGGGGAATATGATTTATTTTGGATTACTATTTACAACAACGGGGAGTTGAGGAAGAGGCCAAAACTCTACTCTGAACCCTTGAATAGAGACGTAGCAACAAGTGTAGGATGGATTCCTTCTATTTGTTGTAATCCACCATGGTGCACCTATCATCTAGTTGTTGACCAGAGAAAATCAAACTTCAATTAATTGTGAAGGTCCCCTCCTTATCCCTCCTCCTCTTAGATTTCAGTCTCTATTGTTAATTTTAGATAACAATGGTATGTTCTATGCTTAAGAGCAATTTACTTTAATTTTTCTTATTAGCCCAATATCAATTTCCAAATTAGCAATCACATTAACATTGATAGTAAATGCAGATAGAACATAAACAATAAGCAGAAGACAAGCCAAGACAAGAGGACATAATATTTGGTGGATGCCAGGGAAAAAACGCAATGCGGGGAAAACCCTTTGATCAAATCTTCTTATTATTCTTCAAAAGTTTAGCAGAGAGAGAGAGAGTACAATATACAAAATTCACTTGCCCAAACACAGTGGAATCTGTCCAGTCAAACTGCAGTCAACAGGATGCCCTAACTAGAAAGTCAACGCAGGTCAAATCAACAAAATTACTCCAAATCATCTCGGTCAAACCTAGTCAATTCGACCTCCAAAGATAGTCCAAATCAGCCCAAAACAATCTTGAAGAAATCATCAAACTTGGTCAATGCATAGTCAAACCTACGGTCAATGCTAGTCAACCTGCCTAAAAATCCTCGAAATCTGTGCCAAAGAATGCTGCCTGCCCAAATAGAATTTTTCCCAAGAAAGTCATAGTCAAACAAAGTCAAACATTGCTCGGTCAATGCTGGAAACAGAGATTGTAGTCAACACTTCGCACATGTGGAGGAGAAGAATGTTGTCTTGAAATTTGTACAACCCAATCAGATGAGGAGAGAGAGATATGTGTGAGATGAATGAATGTCCAAATGAGGTAGATGCTCCTATTTATATGCAACGTTGAGGGTGAAGAGACATGACTTTTGGGCTTCAGCCTACATTAGATCGCTGCCCGACCTTGACAATTTGTCCATAGAAGAAATAAATTCATAATTCCATTTATACTTCTTTGAATGAGATGATCTTTAGATCAATCCTACACCTCTCGGAAAGAGGAATCCAACAAAAATATCATTTCCATCATATGAGCTGTCCAAGGTGGAGTTTGGCCCTAGTTGCCAATTTTAACACTCCCTCTCAATTAGGGAGGACTCGACTTGCCAAACCATCTGACAATCTGTACCATCCCTGTCATCCCTGTGCTGCTCTGCTGAACTATGAAGAAATAATGAAGAAGAAATGATCAAGATTGTATCATACCACTCTCCACTGACCCAAAGTCAGTCTCCATTGATCCCATATCAATATCAAACATCCTAGCATAGGGAGTACGATAGTACACGATGCATCCATCGGTAGTACTATGGTCCCTATCCTCATTTCCCTACTCATTGGCCAGATGAGAGGTACTTCCTTTGAGTCTCGGACTACATGGGTAGGATGTATTGGCAAGAGATAGTGAACCACTCATCCTGCTCATATGCCATAGGAGAAGGTGAACCACTCATCCTATGCATATATCAACCATCATGGGGTATCATAGGGGAAGGTGAACCACTTACCCTGTACACAATGCACCACTAGGGGAAGGTGAACCACTCACCCTATGGTCGCTTATCGCTCCAAGAAGTACCCCAAGCCCCCCAAAGCTCCTAGAGCTCAATATCCAACTCAAATGAGACCCTCATAAGAGGGTCTCTCCACGACTCCAAGTCGTTCACGGAAGGTTAAGAATTTGACCTTCCCCAGGGACTTCGTAAGAATATCTGCAACCTGATCATTAGTCCTAATGTGATGGAGCCTTATTGCTCCTCGTTGTATCATATCCTAGATAAAGTGGTACCTGATATCAATAATCTTGGAGCGGTCATGAAACACGGGATTCTCAGAAATATGAATCCCACTTTGGTTGTCGTAGAAGATCACGGTGGCATCCAACACATGTCCAAACAACTCACTAAAGAGCTTCCTCAACCAAATAGCTTCACGGGAGGCCATCCTAGCAACAATATATTCGGCCTTAGCGGTGCTCAAAGCAACTGACTTATGCTTCCTTCTCATTCAGGATATCGAAGAAGAACATAGTGAGAAGCAACATCCTAATGTGCTTTTACGATCCATCACACTGCCAACCCAGTCAGCATCAGAATAACCATGGAGCCTCACATTCCCGACAGTGTATCTCAGTCCATAGGTGATTGTGCCTCGAAGATATCTCAAGAGATTCTTGGCAGCAATCCAATGTATGTGATGAGGCTTGACCATAAACTGACTCAATGTATTCACTGCAAAACATACATTTGGACGGGTGTTCACCAAGAACATCAGGGCCCCCACGAGTTGATGATACTCCGAAGGATTTCCCAAATCGGCCCCAGCAGCATTTCCGCGTAACTTCTTGAAGTTAAGTTCCATCAGAGTAGTCACGGACTTGCAGTGCACCATGCCAAATCTTTCGAGTATCTTCACAGTGTATTTTCCTTGAGAGAGGAAAATCTCACCTGGATTTTGCCAGACCTCCAACCATAGGAAATAATGCATCGGTCCTAGGTCCATTTCAAAATTGGAAGCCAACTCCCTCTTACATTGGATGAATAAGAGGGTCTGCACCTGTTAGAAAGAGATTGTCCACATAAAGAACCAAGATGAGAGGTCTATCATTCTCAACCTTAAAGTAAAGGTTCAGATCAACTTCACTTCTTGTAAAGCCTAGCTTCATCAGATAGTTGTCGATCCTCTCATACCAAGCTCGGGGAGCTTGCTTCAACCCATAGAGGGCTTTCTTCAACATGGATACACGTGTCTGACGATCTTGAACTTCGAACCCCTCGAGTTGTTCTACATAGACTTCCTCTTTAATTGAACCATGCAAGAAGGCGGTTTTGACATCCATCTGGTGGTGGTTCGATCCTTGCGAGGTAGCAAGGGCTATAATCGAACGGATGGTGGTATATTGGGCAATTGGTGCAAATATCTCATTGTAGTCCACACCTTCCTTTTGAGAGAAGCCTCGAGCAACAAACCTGGCCTTTAACTTTTCAGCACTTCCATCATCTCCATGCTTGATCTTTTAGAGCCATTTTGAGGTGACAACAGACTTGTCCTTGGGTCTAGGGACCACATCCCAGACATCATTCTTCATAATCGACTCATACTCTTCGTTCATAGCATCCTTCCAAACTTGGTGCTTCACAACTTCTTCGAATGTGCAAAGCTCAGATTGAACAATGGTGCTCATGGCAGTTAAGTACCCTTTGTACCTAGTCGGCTTCTTACTTTCACAAAATGTCCCCCTTGGTGCAATATGTCTCTCAGCATCTTTGAGAGTTTCCCTAAGCCATGAGCATCTCCTTTTTGAGGAGGAGGGCTCATGAGGAGGTGGATCAATGGGATCCATTGGTCTTTCAACATCGGGCATCGACTCATCCTGTGGTTCTCCCTGCTTTCTTGTATCTGCTTCTTTGTCTTTCCTTGGAATAGGAAGGTTACTAATCTTCCTAAGGGCGACATCTTCATCAAAGGTGACATCATGACTTATCTCCACTTCTCTTCGACCAGGCACATAGATTCTATATGCCTTAGAAGTTTCACTGTAGCCCACAAATGTTCCTTTCTCCTCAGATGCATCCAATTTGCTTCTCTTTTCTTTCGACACATGAAAATATACGGGGCTACCAAAACTTCTAAAGTGAGAAACATCAGGTTTCTTACCAGTGAAAACTTCTTTGGGAGTTTTGGAGTCCAACACTTGATGAGGGCATCTATTTTGAACGTACACAATAGTGTTGGCAGCTTCTGCCCATAAGAACTTTCGAAGGCTTTGATCATGAAGCATGGCACGAGTGGCTTATATAATAGAACGGTTCTTCCTTTCAACAACACCATTTCGCTGAGGAGCATATGCGGTAGTAGTCTCCCTCTAAATGCCAACTTCTCTACAATAGTCATTGAACTCATTTGATTCATATTTGGTTCCATTATTGGTCCTCAATATTTTGATCTTCTTTCCTGTTTGATTTTTGACCAAAGCTTTTAAAGAGCGGAACCATGAGAATACCTTGTCCTTATTCTTTAAGAAATATATCCAAGTTTTGCAAGAGAAATCATCCACAAAGATAAAATAATATAAATATCCTCCCAAAGATGTCACGGGCATCATACCAGATAGATCAAAATGAACTAATTGCAAAATGTCGGTAGTCTTGCTATCACTTGAGGGGAATGGTCCCCTTGTATGTTTTCCTTCGGCACATCCCTAACAAACACCTTCATGTTCTACTTTAAATTCAGGCATACCTGTCACCATCTTCCTCACATCGGGTAGAGCCTTATAATGTAGATGAGCAAACCTCCAGTGCCATAATTCAGATTGAAGAGATGTGTCGCAAGACATAGCTCCTAATGGGCTTCCTCCAACTTGATATAGGCTATCAACCTTGAATCCAAGAGTAAATGCTTCTTTGAAATTTCTTTTCCAAACACGTACCTTTCCATTGATGAATGCCACCTTGAATCCTTTGTCCTCCATTGCCGATATGGATACCAGGTTCTTCTTTAGATCAAGTACATATAGTACTTCTTGTAGATGAATAGTGCTACCTTGATTCAATTGAAGAGTAACATTCCCAACTCCCTTCACGGGATAGGTGGCATTATCTCCAAGAATGATTTCCAAATTTGTATCCTTTTCTATCAGATTTGAAATAGCTTCCTTATACCCAGTGAAGTGCCTTGAGGCACCACTATCAATTAACCAATTTCCCAAGGTATTCGGAGAAGAGGTAGTAGAGAGGGAAGATATAAGATAAAATTCTTTTTGCTTGTTATAGACAACATTAGGTTCATCATACCTGGAGTTTCTTGATCTTTTAGGAGTTCGACTATTTCCATGTTGAGTAGCGGAAGCCTTCCTTTTTCCATTGTTGTTGAATCTGCCATTCCTTTGATTGTTGTTGCCCTTGAAATTGTTGTGGTAGTTGTTATCATCATCCCGAGGTGTATCCCTTCTATTAGGACACTCCCTAGCATAGTGGCCAAACCTATTACAAATGAAGCATCTTCCTTTCTTCCATCTTTGAATCTCGATCTTCCTTGACATTGCTTCTTTAAATCTGCATTGTTCTTCTTTTTAGCATGAGCGGAGAATGCAGTAGGATCATTACTATTTGAAGGCATGTCCATTTCTATCATCCTTGTCTTTTCTTGAGAACATCTAGTCAGCGATTCTTCAAAACCTGGAATCCTATCGTTGTTGATGATAGTAGTGTTGAACACATGCCATTCACGAGGGAGACCTCCAAGGGCAATGAGAGTGAGCTCCTTGTCAACAATAACTTCTCCAATTGAAAGAAGATCATTTTTTATCTCGCTAATCCTCATGGAGTAGGATTTGATATCTTCACCTCTTCCCTTCTTTAAGTCCTTCAACTTGTTTTTGAGAAAGAGGACTTGGTTTGCATTGCTAACTTTGAACATGCCAATCAACTTGTGATACATCTCCTTAGATGTGTTCAAATCAGATATGTATGCAACCAAATGCTTATTAATAGAATCCCTGATGATCTTCTTTGCTTTGACTTCACATTTCTTGTACTTTGTCTTAGCGGCAACCGATGCATTTGAAGGAGGTTCAGTTATCTTTCCCTGCACATAGTCCATGACTTCCTGCTCTTCCAAAGTCAAATCAGGAGACATCTTCCATGCATGATAATCATACTTATCATTGAGCTTGTCATCAGGCTTGAAGTAAGATGCAGAGGCCATTGACTCTTGTTCTTGTCCAACAAATCTCAGTGATTGCTCTCCTCAGTGATTGCTCTTTTCTCTCTTGCTTGGGCTTTGTCTTCACCTCATCTCTGATACCATGTGAATTTTAGATAACAATGGTATGTTCTTTGCGTAAGAGAAATTTACTTCAATTTTTCTTATTAGCCCAATATCAATTTCCAGATTAGCAATCACATTAACATTGATAGTAAATGCAAATAGAGCATAAACAATAAGCAGAAGACAAGCCAAGACAAGAGGACACAATATTTGGTGGATGCCAGGGAAAAACCCCAATGCGGGGAAAACCATTTGATCAAATCTTCTTATTATTCTTCAAAAGTTCAGTAGAGAGAGAGAGAGAGTACAATATACAAAATTCACTTGCCCAAACACAGTTGAATCTGTCCAGTCAAACTGCAGTCAACAGGATGCGTTAACTAGAAAGTCAACGCTGGTCAAATCAACATAAGTACTCCAAATTAGCTCGGTCAAACCCAATCAATTTGACCTCCAAAGACAGTCCAAATCAGCCCAAAATAGTCTTGAAGAAATCAGTCAAACTTGGTCAATGCATAGTCAAACCTGTGGTCAAAGGGCCTGTGGTCAATGACAGTCAACCTGCCCATAAATCCTCGAAATCTGTGCCAAAGAATGCGGCCTACCCAAACAAAATTTCTCCCAAGAAAATCACAGTCAAACAAGGTCAAATGTTGCCCCGTCAACGCTGGTCAAGCCTATTGCAACTTGGTCAACGCTGGAAAACAGAAATTGCAGTCAACCCTTCACACGTGTGGAGGAGAAGAAGGCTGTCCCAAAATTTGTACGACCCAATCAGATGAGGAGAGAGAGACATGTGTGAGATCAATGAATGTCCAAACGAGGTAGATGCTCCTATTTATATGCAACGTTGAGGGTGAAGAGACATGACTTTGGGCTTCTGAGCCTACATTAGATTGTTGGCCGACCTTGACAATTTGTCCATAGAAGAAATAAATTCATAATTCCATTTATACTTGTCAGAATGAGATGATCTTTAGATCAATCCTACACCTCTCGGAAAGAGGAATCCAACAAAAATATCATCTCCATCATATGAGCTATCCAAGGTGGAGTTTGGCCCTAGTTGCCAATTTTAACACTACTTTACAGACATAATCCATTCTCTTTTCCTTCAGAGTTATGGTGATCTCGGAGAGGATTTTACAAAGATTTGTATATCCTTTCTCATATTAAAAAATGGATTACCTAGCAAATAATTTGACAAATGGTATGGGGGCATCCTTCCAAATCTTGTGAATAATTTATTAAATGATTGGTGTGCATCCTCCAACTTTTGACTTGAAATGGACACATGAGTAATAACATGGCCTTGTGTTTACTTCTCCCAGTCCTAGCCATCTACACAAACTTGTTGATGAGTTTTTCCTTGTATCCCCTTTTTCCTTTCCTCATATCTAGTCTTTCTCCTTTTTGAAGCCACTTGAGATGCCTTAGTGTTTTGATGTACTTTGGGAGAAACTCTTTGGAAATATCCTAAGTAAACATCAAAGGCGGGTGGGTGCCAAAGTCCCATGTGGAACAATATTTTCAGAAGCACAAATGATCAGGGTCTTAGCATTCCACTTTGGATTGACCATGCAAATGCATAGGTCTTTGAACCCTTTCTTCTCATTTCATTGTCCCATTTTTGCATTTTTCATTACGCACTAGACTCTATGTTGATGTAGAAGACATGGTATCACAACTCTACCCCCACATCTCTCATTCGATAGTGCTTTATGGTGTGGATGCAGAACCCTTACATTGTGTTTAAACCTCCATATTCTCACATTGCTTTTCCATATGGACACAAAGCTCCTTTGCAACCCTCCACTTGTGCCTATCCCACATTCCACATGACATTTAGCATGTTGATGTGGAAGCCTCCCTTCTTCACTATTCCCTATGCATTTACTCCGTTGCAAGTGGTAGCCCAATACATTGATACATGGCATTATTTATTTAAAGTGGAATATGATGACAATTAAAAGATGAGTATGCTCTTTATGGAGAATATAGTTATATACTGTGATATCTAATAATGTGGCATTTGGGAAAGGATAATAAATGTTAAGTCATGGTTGGTCTTTTACCAATATTTGGAAAACGCAAGGTATTATGATGAAGAAGAATGGCATACAAAAAGAAGTTCGTACCATTTTGTGGAGATACATTCAACTGATTGCCTTAGAAGAACAAGGACTTCCATTGGATTGCTGGTTATAAATGGTACTCAAGAATACAAGAAGAAGAATAACGGAAAAATAAAGTTAAACTATGGACTTAGGGTTGAAAAGGGTTGGTTGCATGGTTGAACTTTTTGACTATAGAGAGGGTGTGCATTGAGCATTTTGATTCCAAGCATAGATCAGTAAATATAAAAGAGGAAGGGAAGATGCATGTTTCCCTCGTCCCTCTAACATTCAAAAGAATGCTCCGCTTGCGAGAATACACAAAGCTTTCAAGAGCCTTTGAAGTTGATTCTTTCTTAGGTGCAGATGTGGGTGATAGCACCATTTTAAAAGAATGGCTTTTTATGACCAATAGAGGACAGCTCCAAGACATACTAGAGAGAGGTCATTGAATTGGTCAGGCCTTATCAAGAGCTAGCTTGGTTGTTTGCTCAGATAGTTGGTAAGAAACCACGACTTAGGTACCCACTTATGTTTTGTATGTCATGTATTACACGTGGCACAAGGATGCAATCTTTGATTAGGGGAAGCTTATTTCAAATGAGATGGCCCATCAGTTGGCCAGCTTTCAGTACCTAGGAGATTAGTTATGTCCTTGTTACTTCAAAATCTAGCACCTTAGTGCAAAGCTTCACTAAGCAACCTAGAATGAGAGCAACAATGGTAGAGTTACCTCTATCACTTCAGCAACTACTCCCCTCATTTTTGTGGTTGGATGCAATCCACCATAAGAGAGGTCACCCTAGTAGATCTTAAGGATCAAGTAACCCAATTAAACTTAGGCTAAATGCCCCCTAAGGGCTCTACAACAAGATTTCACCCAAGGATAAATATACAATGATTAGGGTTTTGGGTGATTTATGCTATAATTCCAAGAGAGCGAGCTCAAGGGTTCCTATGTTTCAATCTAGAGGGCTTAGTTAAACCAATAGAGGCTCAAATAAATGTTGTCAAAATTGGCGTGGTCATCAATTTGGTTCACTTCAAAACCAAGAAACAAACCCCCCCAAAAAAAGGAAACAAAATGGTCAACCAAAAAATACATAAATATACAAAATTTGAAAAAAACATATATATTCAAGCTCATCAATATGAATCCAAACCATTATACACATATGCAAAGTTTCTCATATATATAGTAAGTAAGGGTGCATATAACCAAAATAGCACCAAGCATAATTCATCTTTGAACCAAAAATACATCAACAAAGAGGTTCTAGATGGTCCTCTAGAGTCCAAAAAAAATCATGCTACAACAAATACCTACATATAATCAAAATCATTGCATATATTGAGATCCTCATCATCAATATCATCCTCTAAGCATTAAAACAATATAAAAAGCTTAGCATGACAAATTGAGATATTGTTTGAGTGATGGGTACATTTTACTAGGGTCATGATAGAGGAGCTCAACAATCAATGCCACCAACATCGAGGTACATAGAGAGCTTGGTCCTCTTAATTAAATGTGAGTTCCAAGCCCTCATACATGATAGAATCCAATGGAAACATTGCAATCTCCTCAATCCTGAAATCCTGAAAATTGTTAAGTCTATTGGATTTTAAGTGGGATTTAAAATTCTACTTTCCTCCATATGAAATCCAATGAGGTTGAAACCACTCTCAAACATCCCAAAACAATTAATGTTAATGTGAAAGATTTAAGTAAAGGGATGAAGATGAAAGATAGAGGAGAATGCCACTTTTAACGGGAGCATTAGTAGGGTCCTAGGGTTGAATATTAGGCTTCCCTGCTCATAATTATTATTATTTTTTTTAAATTGCATTTTGAAGATCCTTAGTCGCAATGTATAGAATCAGTTGGTTTGGTATTTTCTGGTTCTGTGCCACCAATCAGATTAATTAGGGCTTGAAAACGGACATATCAACCAGTTTAACCGATTTTGGTTTGATTATGATAACATTGGCTCAAATAGACTCCCAAGCACATGCAAACAAAGCAAATACACTTGGCTATTAAAACTAGGGTTTTAGTCAACAATTTACAGCATGCATATAGTTTATAACAACAAAATTTAGTCCCATAATCTATATGATAAATAAGTGCAAAATTAGGGCTAAATAGAGAGTAAATTAAGCAAAATAATTGCAGCAACTTTCAATGGTGGAAAACACATATAACAACACAATAAATCCTAGATGTCAACCTTAATTTATGGCGGAAAAATACATGTAAAATGATATTTTTACTTTTCCAAATAAATGCATACAAGTCCTAACCCCAGGACAATAATATCCAAGGCAAAAAATGTTGAAATAAATGATTTTGCTGTAACCCATCCCGAATTTACCCTAGAAAACACAAAATAAAAATATTTATGTTTTTTGAAGGATTGACACAAGAGATAAGACTAGTGCCTTTCTCAATCAAGGGCCAATGGAGTCTAGGAGTAAAAATCTTTGGAAGAAAAGAGATGAATGTGGATTGAAAGAAATTGAGGAAGACAAACTTATGTTTTCCAATTCTTCAACCCTAGCATCCTTCTATCTTCTTTGGAGATTGAAAGAGAGGTGTTAGCGTTTTTTTTAGTAGGGTCGCTGAGGTCCTGACAACTTTTCTAGATGGGCACACATTGGGTAGGGACCCACTGTCACCTTGGCCCAAGCCCTTGCTATTTAGGTCCAACACCTCGTAAACGACCAAGGGAGGAGTCCCTATATTTTCGATAGCAACTCCAAGTTATTTCCAGTGCTTTGTATGGAGTCAATGGGGTGGAAGTGTTCTTGACTGGTTTACTGTCCTGCGTAAAAACAGTGCTAAAAACAAAACATATTTCTAACAACAGATATTATTAGCCAAAAGACTTCAAAAATATAGCATGTATCCTATGGATATTGATCTACTGAAGTCACTCTAACCTAATGTATGATTATTTCTCAATTCTGAAGTCTAGTTAAAGAGTTACAAGTCAAAATAGCTTGCTGACTTGTAGGATAGCCTATAAAACATGCGTAAAAATGCAAGAACAACAATCTATTTGTTTAATTAGCCAACCCACTGTGCAAGAAACACCTCTAGGAAATTACCCTTGAGTGTGAAATGGCTAGAGGGTAATTGTAGAATTTTCAGATTTCTAAGTTATGTTTATTAACCCTTAAATTTTTTGGAAAAAATATTTTATAATTTAAATAGCTGGAAAATAAAAGTAATTCAACTCTAACATGAAAATTTTGCTTATAAACTAATGTAGAGCTTGAAAATCGTAAGTTTTCGTGTAAGAAACTTATCTGTAGCCTGTAGGCCTATAGAACTAATTTTTTGGTGATTGGAAACACAGGTCCAACAAGCAGAAGGCCTTCTTAGTTTGGTAATCTGCAACCAAAAGGCTAGATACAAGTGTAAAATGCAAGAAATAGTAACTTGTATTTAAGAGGGGGTTATATCTAGCAATTTAGTTAGTTTTCCCCAACAAGTAGCTTGTTGTAAATTGATATGACAGTAGAAACCAACATGTAAGATCTTATTCTAACTGCAGAAAAATAAATGAAATTTGACGAATTTTATATTTTTGGTTGTTGGATTTTTTACCTATGTCTTGGAGTCTCACCCTTCGCTGAGTGTGAAGTAGATGCCCGTATAAGTCGCTATGCGCGGTTCTTGTCTAGGGAGTGGGATTTGTCGTTTTGGAAATTGCCCCCACTTTAGCTTAATCCACCCTGCAACTTTCAATTTTCCTTAGTTGCGGCCCTCTTTTTGTGATGTCTACAACCTTTTTTTTCTCTATGTGCCGCAAAATACAAAACCCTTGAGATAGTAAAGCCCCCCTTTCAAAGAAGTGTAAACTCCTTCGACTGATTTACCAACAAAATCAAAACAAACAAGTGGGGAGACCCTAGATGCTTGCTTCCACATAGCGTATTAGCTCCTTAATGGCAGAGAACATTAGTTTTAGGATAAATTTAATTGTTAGCAAAATTAGACTAGATAAAAATAGTATTCAATGGCAATAGCAAGAAGAAGGATATTAACAATAACAACTGCATAATTATACAAAAGTACAAATGTTTGCAAAATAGATGAGCTCTTTTTCTTAGATAGCACTTGTCTCAAGTGAACAACAACAATTACAATGGAGGAGAACCTAGTTTTTTATAGAAATATTTCTAATGGCTAGTTGAGTCCCCTCATTAAAAATATTGCTAGTCTTCCACAATATGGGACTCAGCAATTTTAATTTCATGAAAAATAAATGTAATCAATCCCTAAGGGGGCTGAATTGGTCCAAGAATCTCGAGAGAGGCCATGACCTTCTTCCAAAAATGGTCTATAATGATCCAAAAGTAACATAGTATTGAGATCCCCCAACATCTAGCTTCCGTTGTCCATATGCAACTCAATTTTTCCACATAGACGGGTGCAAATTGACTTGGTGAAGTCAACTTGGTCCTTTGGAGGGAAATTTGTTGTAATGACTAGTTCATAGGTCCATCATTTAACTTTTCAATCCAAGGTTGGCCTACGGGCTAGTTGACTTCCTTTCCAATGGCTACTTTTTGACCCCAACGACTAATTAAACCTTGGCATTAATTCTCCCTTTAATAATTTAACTTGGGCCTATAGTGGCAGATCTCCATTGTCCTTGCCCTCCTGACAAATCTGAAACCTAGATTTTACTACTTTGGTCTTGATTTGTAATGGGTCTGTCTCTATTTTTCTGTAGCCTCTAGGGAATTGCCACATCATCACTTGACCGCCATGTCATCTTGCTCCTATGCCTAATCTCCATTGTCTTGTAAATCTAAGAATATTGACCCTTGGGTTTTTCATCTCGTCATGCTTATCAATTTTGACGTAATGCATGAAAACAACTACCCAACGCTTTGCTTGAAAATCCCCCTAGAATATTCCTTATACTGCTAACCAAGTTTGACCAAGCCACAACTTTTCACTAGATGCTCTGATTGGAAAATTTCACATGACATGGCATCCTCTAGTCCTCCTCTATAGTTAGAGCCAGGGTTGAGTTTTTGACCACTTGGACCATTTTGCATTGGGAAGCATGAATTGCCTTGGGAAATGTGAAAGTTGTCACAAGAGATTGCTATGTTGTGAGAGATGTAAAATTAACCATGTGGAATGACATAGGTGCACCTTGACGTGGGCTAGATTGGCCCATACACTGGTGATCACCCCTACAAAAAGAAAGCTCCCATAAAACCATGAGTCCCTATGAGAAGCCTCTCAAGGTCCTCCAATTCGTTCGAAGACAAGATCACCTAGATGAAACTTTCAAGGGATAGGGCATGGTCCGACCAGTTACAATAGATACAGACTCAATCTGACAAGATATAGGTTTAGCATACCTAATACAGGGCCTCACATGGTTTTTACATGGCTTTGACTTGTGACCTTGGGCTTACAATGGTGGTGAATGATGCATTGAAAAAGTCTATGTACCCCCACTCATAGAGGGGCAACAAGAGGGAGCTAAACCTAGGTCACCTCAAGAGAAACTTGATGAAAATCTTGCGCAAGGAGATTTTCGAGCCATAAAACCTCATCAAAATCTTGATGAAAATTTCATTAAACCCTAATTTATCAACAAGAACAAGATGGAAGAAGATAACTTACACTTAACATAGTACATATCATCAAATTATCACCAATAATCATTTAAGAGGGAGAACCATCCTTTTAAAATTCTCCAAGAGAGATTTGCTACATTAGTGCTCCATAACGCAGAAGAGAGAAAAGACTATATACCATAGCAAGTTATCTCCAACTCGTGAGTGACAATGAAAAATGAGAGGAATCGAATTCCTATTTATACAACTTTAGGTAGGTTGATTTCTCTAATTTGGCTTTAATAAGCCCTAAAATATAAGTAATTCATGATACAAGAGATTAAGTTACTAAGTTGATTGCAAAGATAGCAAAAATTATATTTTAACATGAAATTCTACCTAGGTGGGAGCAGAACGTCCTCCAAGGGTGACGTCATCCTCCAAAAGGTATGTCCCTCCATAAAAAGTGTAATGGATGGCTCCAAGGGGTGCATCTCATCCCACAAGTCTTTTTTCCTCATTAAATGGAATGTCCAATCATCAAGCAATGCCTCCTCAATCTTGTTGAAAAATGTAACTAGTGTCGGTCTTCATAACTGTATTTAAGTCTTGATGTAATGTATTTATCAAAAGAAAGAAAAAGAAATTTTATTGTAAAAGAAATTGACTTATTAAAGCATGGGTTTCATGCTTGGGTCAATGGTTAATAGGTCAAAACCTCAATTGTAGGCTTCAAGGGTTTGTGTCAGGAGTCCGTGTCCTTGTCATTATGTAAAAGACCCTTCTTGGGCTTTATTAGTCAAGAAAGAAATTTATTTTGATGTAAATTGGGTTATTTAGGCCTCCTCCACCAAGTTGGCCTAAAACTGGACAAGTCGGCCTCATCAAGGGAATTCAACCTCACATATTCACTATATATTGGAGCTATTCGACCTCATTTGAAGCACCAACCAAGTAGTTCGATCTACAGTAGCTGGAAGCAATAAAAGTGTGCAAAATTCAAGGAAGGAGGAAAACCTAGCGAAGGAGAAGGAAGTCTTTGTCAAGCAAAAGAAGTCGAATTTTCTCTCTCTTTGTCTCACATGTGCGAAGGAGCTGAAGCTGTAGGAGGGCCGAAATTATTGAACTAAAGTTGGGCCGAAATTCTGAAGCAGTAGGGCTGAAATTCTATTTTGATGTTGTATTGATGCAATGTTGATGCATTATTGTTGCAGTTGATCTTTGAAGTTTGGAAGGACAGTTTGAGGGTTGACTTGGTGGAGGAGAAAGGTCATTTGGTCTAGTCTAAGGTCTTGGTCTATCTCAATTTGAATTTGCTAGTGGAAGAGTTTGACTGGGTTTTCCCCTATAGAGGGGTTTTAGCCTTGGCTAAGTGCCTACATTTGGTGTCGTTGATCTTCATGTTTTGATTTAATGATTGCTTGATGAAATAAAGATAAAAGAACATAAAAGAAGATAATAAGACTACAAGAATATCAAAAGCAATTATCAACATAAGACAATCTTTCTGCCTTTCTGATTTTCTAACAAATCCGACATCCTTCATAAAGGCGCCCAAGTCATTCTCCCAAGCATCAAGAAGAGGACACCATAATGCTAGGGCATGACATCATCATGGTGATTAGTGTGTCATCCCCTCCAAAAGGGATACCATGTCGTCATCATCATCAAATATCCTAAAAAACAAGGCAATGTCAATCATGTAGGTGCAATGCCAACCTGGGGGTTTGCGGTCATCTTTGGGGTACATATGCTCTCAAGACAATGCCTTGGATCTAGAGAAAAGTGTCCAAATTCTGAGAGGTAGGTGGGAGTGTCATCAACTGTGTGAAGGCATCTCAAACTCAATGCTCCTCAATAAGTGTCCAACACCTTTTGTCAAAGTTTACTGAGTCATCATCAAATGGGGTTGGATGCCCTCTTTGATGTGATGGAGAAGCATCATACAATCCTTCAAGGGATAGTAGCTATACTTGGGAGCAAAATTACTACACATACTCGAGGAATCAAGTGAGACCAATATCATGGGTGCAATAACCATAAGAGTATCAGAGTGGGCCATATGTAATGTTAAAGGCATCAAATTACTTCATACAAGCATCATCTTCACATGTCTTCCTAGTTGTGATTTGTACACAAGTTACCATGCTTAGATATGGGGGGATTATTACAAGGCCCTATTAGGTGCTTCCAACCTAATGGGGAGTAATAGTTCCTAGGCCGGTGTAATGTCCCAAATGAAATAAATTTGGAACAAGCTCTTCACATAAAATTTATCATGTATTTAATAGAAGATTGCCATGTAAAATTAAAGACAATCAGAGCATTGCAATCCATAACACATTGAACAAGAAAATTCTCAGCTTTATTATATTAGATAAGTTGGGGTTTTACATGCACATACAACTCATATAGCTGAGATGAAAAGGTGGCTTCAAAAAGATCTACAATAATGCCACAAATCGGCCTCCAAAACAAACTGAAAAACAATACACTGCAAGCTGTGAACCTTGAATGGATCCACCAAGGGAAGAGATAGGTGCTCGCCCACTCTCACTGAATCACTCTAAGGTTTTCGTCTTGGGGCTACTGCTAATGTAGAGAACCACATTATCAAACCTCTCCATAAGAAGAAATCTCAAATCCAAGATATCTCCAAATGATCTCCTCCTCCCCTTTTATAGATCTGATGGCTAAATCTTCAAGCCTCTAGAAGCATCTTATTTTATTATTTTATTATTATTCTAGAAACTCCTCCATTGACTTTATCTTAAGTGACCTTTTAATTTTATTTTATTTCTCTCAAGTCACTTTTGGCCCATTTTCTCAAATAATTTATTTTTCCTTAATTAAATGACTAATTAAAGTCATTTTTAACTAAGGAAAATGGAAAATTGCCCACCATACTCTCTTCGGCCACTGGAAGTCTCTTCTCAGCATCCCATCCTGTAGATCTTCTCGTTCCGGTTCCAACGAGCTATTATGCTGAGGTGTTCCATAAATTAATCTCCCCAAAATGCTACCTCGAGCATAATTAATTAAGTTATGCCCAATAATAACACTAATTTTTGAAAGTTGTCAGAATGCGACGGAACGAAAGGCAAACTGTGCAGATGATGGAATATGCCAAGTGAATGCCATCAAATCACATAAAAACTCCACAAAACTCCATTTGAACCCCTGATGACATAAACTTGCTGCACTGACCTAGCCATCCCCTGCCCTGGAAATCCACCCTAGCTGTACTATGGAGGAAAATAAAAATGGGGACATTACAACTGACCCTTTCAGAAGATAGGTGTAAGTGATGGGTGAAAACGAGCTAGGGTGAACTTCATGAATAGAGTTAGTCTTATGCTAAGTTATATCAAACCATTGTCCATGAGCACCTTTGTAAAGGGAGTTCTTAGCAATGATTATGTCACCTTCCTCGCCTTTGTTTCTTCAAGACCTCGCACTTGCCTTTTTCTTTTCTTTAAATGGCTTGTTGAACAAGCTTCGTTTATTATCATTTAATAATAAGATAACTGCTTCTGTGATGGGAAATTTATCGTTTCATTGGGGCCAAGATGTTCACAGAGAGTTCCATTTACTTTGGTAGGCACGGTATGCATGGATACTCATGGGGATAAGTATCTATAAGAGGGGGTAGAGCTCAGGCTATAATTTGGCTTTTTCTTGCTTTACATCTCTTTCCATTCTTTTGCATTTTAACATTTCGTTCATGCTCTTTCTTTTCTTACAACTGCATCAACCTTAGGTATAGGGCAAGGTCAACAGTGAACCAACATGATGGCACGACAAAGCAAGGGGAAAAGAAGACAAATGTTGAGTATTTTCTAGGTAGACCCTTGTTTTTTAGGTAAGTCCCCTCTTTTGTGACTTGTGGCCTAAATTTTCATTTTAGGTTTCTCTTTAGGGTGGATGTGTAAATCTAACAATTATCGTAATTAAATGTTTTAGTTACATTCCTATATGTTCTTAGCATCATTTAAAGTATTAGGTTGTTTGTATAATGAGATATGCAAGTTATTCTATTTGAAAGTAATATAGTGTACTGTGTGCACATACAAAGTATTTGCAAGCTGAACTGGTATATATTAGTAAATGATGGGTCATAAAATTCCTTTTGAAGTACAAGTTAAACTTGCATGATATTGTTTTGACAAATTACCTGTGGAATTATTTATTTCATCATAGGATTTGATTGAATTATTGGTAAAACTTTTGGTTTTGCAGGTCCGCGAACTTGAGAATGATCCAACTTTCAATGCTGGTAGAGGTTCAGTCCTAACAGAGGCAGGCACAGTTGAAATGGAGGCAACCATCATGGATGGTCCCACAAAACATTGTGGAGCAGTTTCTGGTCTTTCTACAGTGGTGAACCCAATTTCTCTTGCTCGACTTGTTATGGAGAAGACTCCTCACATTTATTTGGCCTTTGATGGAGCGGAGAAATTCGCAAGAGAACAAGTGAGATTTTCAAGTCATTATCTTTGTTGTCTTGTTATTATTTGGAAATATATTTCATTTCTTTTATAGAGTACTGAACGAATTTCAATTCCTATTCTTTTGGTTTAAGGCTTTCTCTTTTTCAATATTTCCATATCCATTTTATATGGAATAAATCACATCCACGTTGATATTTCTTCTAGCATTTTAGGTTCATTAACTCTTATTATTAAAAGAGAAGATTGATTATGCTTTAATGCAAGATAAAATAAAAAGAAAGTGTGCTAAATCTTATCAATTAGCCAAAAATATTTGATGGGATTGAAAGTTATAACATGTACAGTATTGAACCATGTGGATTTTTCCATGGGAATTTGGGATGCATTCCTTTCTTCCCTTACATAACAAGGTTGGGTGTGATGCAAGGATGCACTTCAACATTCCTAATGTAGGAGACAACTTCTACATGTCCTTTTGGGCACCCCGCTTCGAAAAGCTGTCATCCTAAACATACCCTAGGAATTTCCCAATAAATGAGGATGCCCAAGTGTCAGCGATGCTTGTTGGAGACATTTGCCTATCACTTTTTGGTGCTTCTCTAATAGAAAGAGGGAGAAAATGCTGTTTTCACTTACCTAACAATTAGTTTGCTGCTAAGAAATAGATTATTATTTGTGTTCATATTAACAAATGAACCAAATTTTCTGGTTGAGAAAGCCTTAGCAATTAATCTTGCTTTATATCCATCAAATTGCCCATTTGAGGTACATATAGCTTTATACACCCATTTGCAAGTGATCAAATTTTTTACCTATTAGAAGTGGCACCAACTCCCAAGTTTTATTTATCATCAATGCATTATACTCTTATTTTCACATTCTTCTTTACCTTTAGCTTATTGATAAGTCTTTAGATCTTTTGCATCCATTCCCTTAGCCATGAGAGTGTCATTCATTTTCTCTCTTTTCCTTTTTGGTTCAAGAGGATTACCCCGATTAGTATTTGTAGCCTATAAATGGTTTTTGCTACCCTCTTTGGAAAATTCTTGCTATTACTTGTTTCATTAGAACACAATTTAGAAGTTTCAACATTTGAAGTAGAAATAATAAATATACACAATCACATCTCTAGAAGAGGAAAAAACAACAAATTCAACACTTGAATATGATGTGGCTGAAATAGAATAATCACTAGGATTACTGCGTCGAGAGGTGCATTCTACAACTCAGTATGAGGGTGATGTGTGATTCTGTGCTCAACCTTGATCTGACACATGTTCCTTTTAAAATAAAAATAAAATAATTCTCTAAATAACAATACGAAGTAGGCTACAATAAAAAAGAATAATGTATATACATGTTTGTTTAGTTTTAATTATCTCATTGTGCCCGCTCGGTTAGTTAATATTACAACTCAGTATGAAGGAGATGTAAAAATTCTTAACTCTCATTCTCAACCATGAATAAAATATTTTGATATACATATGAAGTAATTTAATCTTACGACAAATTTAGAGAGAGATAAACTGTGTGAGCATAAAATCTTAACCATAGTAAAATATTTCAATCTGCAAAGAGAAGAAGTAATTGAAAGTAAAAATGTTCAATTACCTTTTGATAAGAATAATAAAAAGGAGATGTGTAATTCATTCAAAATTTTAATATAAAATTACTATGTTGCATTTAAATTATTAATAGTAATAAAAAAATTCAATGTAGGTCATGTTGCCGCAAAATCTAGCAGGGCTTGGAGGGGGCACCCTATAAGGCTAACACTAGGCCAAGAGACAACAATGGGGTAGTGGTTCACTATCACCATGGGCAAAACCCCCTGCTCTTTACGGATTTTCATGGATGGGAGGAGTCTTGGTATGTGAGAAGGTCACCTAATGGATATTCTAAGGTTAGGGTACAAGGTGACACAATAAGGCTTTAGGTTCAAGGCTCCAATTGGAGGAAATTCACTTTCTTGATAGAGGCCTATTTGATGAGGCATCAAGACTTGGGGTTTGATTGATGAATTGAGTGTTGGTGTTACCAAAGGTCAAGGCTAGGAGAAAAGGTTTCCAAAAATGTATATTGGCAAGTCCAAGGCTCATGAAACCTTCAAAGAAGCCCCTAAATTGAAGCAAACCTAGACTAGGGTTACCCTTTAGGGCAAAAAACTAGGGCAAGAAAACTTATGGACAAGATTGAAGGGGATGCTCACCAAAAGGATAGATTTTGTGGCAAATGCAATCCCCTTGATGTTTAGGCTCTGCAATCCCGCAAACTCTCCTTGCCTAGGGATTCACACCAAGCCTTAGTTAACTCACTTAGCCTTGAAGGGGCTAAATTTAGAGAGATAAATTATGGATTAAAAGAGAGTTCGATTACCAACCAAATGGACCAGTCCCTTATTCCTTGGGAGTATGGAGTCTATGATATGTTAGATTTGTCAAATAGTCGCTAAAGAGGCCAAAATTTTGATGCCCTAGCACGAACACTTAAGTAATTATTTATGCAATGGAAAAATGGAATTTTCATGGGAGAGCTAATGAAAGATCACCACTAGGAAATTTATTCATATGTTATGCATGAGTGATGCATGCAATAGATCATCTAGAATAGCATTCAATATATCTTCAACAAAATAGGACACAATTGTAAAACTTAGAATCAATAATATTCCATACATTAGAAATGTAGAAGATAGATATTCAACAATTAGGTACACCTACAAGATAATATGCAAAAGATCCATCTATTCATCCAAAGAATAGCTCCAAAGCACAACGATTTAGCTCCAAATATCAAAATGCATCAATAGATCCAAATTCTCCACAAGTACAAGAGGTTGAAAATGCACAAGAATGGCAAAAATCCAAGTGTGATGATGATTTATGAGGATGAATAATTCCTCTACTTATAGGAGGAATTAGAATCCTAATTTTAGCCTACTAGCCCCTAAAATAATAAAATAATGTGCAAGTAACAATCTAGGTCACAAGGTGACCTAGTAGCCAATGCAATAAATCAATTCTAACCCACACGTGTGAGCCGAAATAGGAGATATGCTGATGTCGTGCATGCGTGAGCCCTTCCAGGGCTAGCGTTCATGGCTAAGGGTACCATGATGTGAATAGAGGCCCTCTAAACATGTCTCCTAGGGGTTGGCCCCAGGATCGCTGTCAATCTCCCTCTGTGGACCCCAGTTTTCACTTTGGGGCACAAAAGTGGTCTCATGGTTCCCCAGATGGTCAAAATGCCTGTCTCTGCCCCAACGTTGAGGCCTCTCAAGGTGGTACCAATGTTGCATTAATCGTTATCGGGATTAAATCGACGCGGGGGAAAAATCGGGAAAAAATTGTAACATACAAAAATATTCATTTTTTTTCAATTTTTTTAATATCTAAAGCATCTACAACATAAAATAAATACATTGACACATAAATATGATAAAAGAACTAATATATAAGATGTTTAATATCATTTCTAGTGCTACATCACACATACCAGTGAATCATGCCATGAATAGTAAGTCCTGACTCATGATATCAACAAAAAAATAATAATGTATCTCATGAGTCATAATGTCATATACAAAGCAATGAACCAAATAATTAAAGTCTAATACTATTGATTTCCTCTGCCCCTCTTGCGAGAAAATGCAATAGCTTTCCCTTTCCCTTTAGATGTAGATGCCGGTGGAGTTGGCAGTGGACTTTGCTGTGCTCTAGAAGCTGAAAAACTAGGAGTAGGAGCTATAGGAGGTAGACCACGTCCTCTACTGGTGGCAGGGGTAGCCCGGGTAGGTGGTGTCACCTCCTCCTCCTATTGCTCCGCCTCCTCCTCCTCCTCCTCCCCCTCCACTACCTCCTGCACTAACCAATCATCAACAGACTCCATGAGAGGCCTCTCGGCCTCAACCCTCCATGCAGCAGTGGTGTCAATCCCATCCAATGAGATGGCCTCCATATCAGGTGTCCTCTCAAGTTGCCTCACCCACAATCGAAGATTGTAGTAGACGTAGACCATGTCATTAAGTCGCTGGGAGTCCAACCTGTACAAAGATCATG
The DNA here is from genome assembly GCA_031772625.1 of Pinus tabuliformis. Taxonomy (NCBI): domain Eukaryota; kingdom Viridiplantae; phylum Streptophyta; class Pinopsida; order Pinales; family Pinaceae; genus Pinus; species Pinus tabuliformis. The sequence goes on from CM062808.1 coordinate 738,528,523, forward strand.
AAATAATAATTATAAAAAAAAATATTGTTTAATGAATTCAAAAAATTATTTGGAAATTTGCAATATTTTAAGTGTTAACCTGTTGTGCTTCTTGTTGTGTATTTTTTCAAATACACTCCAGTTGCGCTCACATCTTGAGGAGCTACATGTTTGGCTGAGGATTCAAATGGCAAGATTTTGCAGAAGGGGTACCCTGGCACCATACATTCTCCACCATGCATCTACAACAAAATTACAAATAAAATTTTAAATAAACATAAGAAAAAAATGAAATTTGAAAGTTGAATCAAAGTATGAAGTTATGAACTTGAAGAGACAATGAAATTTGAAACAAACTAAATAATACCTGGCATTTTAGTCGTCCTATCAGTCACAACCATGTCAAAGCCAAATGTGCCACCTGCCATCCTGTATGTCTCAATTTCTTTGGAGATTTCTGCACGTTCTGATGGAGATCACACCATCCTCTGAATACAGGTTAAGAATCTATCCATGATCTCAGCATCAAATACGAACCCATATGCGTAAGAAAATGTGGGGTTCAGGTAGATCCCTATAGCATGAATGGGACGATGGAGTGTGTTGTTCCATCGTTCATCAATCACTCCCCATAGGAGGAGTTGTCTCTGAAACCCCTCATCTCCCTTATCATCGTAGTAGGCCCGAATGGATTCTTTTGCCTGTCCATGGCCTCATACAAATAGCCCATTGCGGGCTTCTCATCATCAACTAATCGAAGAACCTTTACCAAAGGTTCAGTAACGGTACACACCTCCTGCACTCCCGCCCAGAAGTCTTCCTGGTATGAAACTAGTTTGCATATGGCCTCTCCCTCTGGTTTGCGGCTCATTGTCAAAGCACGCCACTCCTTTAAAAGAAACATTCTTTTCACATCCCACATAGAATTTAAGAGGGATTGAAGAGATATGAAACTGGTGGCAAACCGTGTAATGGTGGGGCCCACCAACTCTTTGTTGTTGGTGAATTTTCTCATCAAGCTAAGCACAGATGTATGATTATATATAAATTTTGTATTGCTTTTTGATGACTCAACAATATCTTTGACAAAGGAAATTTTCTCTATGTCCTCCAACATCAAATCAATACAATGTGCAGCACAAGGTGTCCAAAATAAAGTAGGATGCCTTTCCATAAGCATCCTGCCAATAGCAACATAATTTGCAGCGTTGTCCATTATGACTTGGACAACATGTTCTGCACCCACCTCCGAAATAAACACATCCAACAAATTACATAAAGCTTTTGCATCTTTGATATGTGCAGATGCATCAACAGATTTCATAAACATAGTCCCCTTGGGACAACTAACCAAGAAGTTTATAAGGGTTCTCCCCTTTTGGTCAGTCCAACCATCTGACATCACAATGCATCCTGTTTGTGTCTATGATTCTCTAAGCTCCTCCAATCTTTTGGTGCAGTCAACCTTTTCATTTTGAAGAATCCGGCCTCTAAAGTCATGATAAGAAGGGATTTTGTACCCTGGGCCAACAGTTGCAATAACATCAACAACAGGCTGGAAAAATGGATTATTCCTTACAATGCTGAAAGGAATATCACTCCAAAGGAGAAATTTGGCCAACAACTTGTCAGCTTGTTCTTTCTTAGTTTTTTTAATCATTGAAGTGATAGATGGCTGTGAACCAAGCGTGGTTCTAGGAACAAAAAATGATGAGGCAGCTATCGGGTTGGTTGATGCTGAAGTAGAACCAGTGCCACTTCCTTGTTCACCTGACTTTGTTAGTTGCTTCTTCATTTCTGCTTTGGCCTCTCTATTGTGCTCTAAATTTTCCAATGATCTCATGGCTTTTTGGATGATTTTAGGATTTGTATTTGTGCAAGGCCATACATCAAATCCAGGGATTTGTGCAAGGTGATACTTCAATCTGTACACCCCCCGGACATATGTTGCCCACACAACTTGCAAGACAAGTTCATTCTCTCAATCCCTCCATCAGGGTCACCAAATTCCCACAGAGGGTCGAATTTCCTTGGCATGTTTGACTTTGAACTTTGAACTTGAAGTTGAATGGTGATTTGGTGAACCTATGGCAAAATAAGGATTACAATTTACAAGTTACAAACTTACAATTTACATTGTACAAAAACTAAAAAAAAATTACATACATGAGTAACATAAGTTATAACAAAAGTAAAACACATGGAATTTTTGACAATTTAAGAAATTTTAACAAACAAAATGAAAAATCAAATGACAAAAACCCCATCAAGATTCAAATCAATTCAAAAATATTTGATAACCCATTGAATTCTTTTGATAAACAATGGGTTATCCAGATTCCAAACCCAACCAAAAACATAGAAAAAAACCAAAACAAAGTTACAAAACACAAAATGTTGGTGCCCATACCGGTTTGATGGAGAAAATTCGTCTCCTCCTTAGCTCTCACTCCGTTTTTCTCCTCCAATCAGCGGATTTAACTCCCAAACGACCAACAGGTCACTCCAAAACCCCGTCGCGCGTGCCGCTGTCTGCTGTGCAAATGAATAAAAAAATTGTGATTTTTGGTTATATAATGCGTTGTTGGCAAGGGCAGCGATTTTTTGAGGTCGAATCACGATTTTTATGAAAAAATCACGATTTTTTCATAAGAATCGCCCAAAAAAAATACATGTATTAATCAGTCGATAATATCGCTAATTTCAAAAACTCATGATTTTACGATATAATCGCTATTAGTGCAACACTGGATGGTACTAGCCCTCCCATGTCTCAAGGTGTGAGACAATCCTCCTTTGGGCCCTGGATTCAGCTGCCAACCCTCATGAACTGCTAAGCCGTTTGGGGCATGCCTGTCACCTGGAAAGAAATTCCTTCAACCTCTACTTGCTGTTCGTCGAAACCCTGGGCAAATGCTCGTGCTACCTCATCGTGAAAATCAATGCACCGCTTGAATAATTCCTCCCATCTGGCCTGTCGAAACTGTTATCGAATCTCCGGGTAGATCTCAAGAAGATCAGGCTCTTTCGGCTCATTTTTGTTCAACTTCCTACTTTTCCCCATTGCTTTTTGTAGCCTACTGAATACGCAGAACTGAGGATCGAGATTCGATCCTGGATCTTCGTTGAGTAACTCAACAAAACGAGTGTTTTCAACGATAAAAGATGGCAATAATTACAACTGAAACGAATAAATAACCATATGGGGAAAACTTATTAAAGACCGTGTTCTGGCATGTGTACTATGATAATTGACTGACAGAAAAAATCAGAGATTTAACCCTTTGATCATTACAATTAACCCACATACCTCTTCGATGGCAGAAAGGATCCTTTCAACACGTGCTTTTCTCTTTTTGGATTTAACAGAGCGTGATCGTGCAATAATCACCTTTTTTGCTGACGCGGAACATGTCAATGCATTTCAAAACAGAGATTCAAATTTTGTCGTTTTGGCGCTGATACCTTGGTTACCTGCAAAAATTCATTTGTCTGTAGTTGAAAACACCTGATAACACTGACACTCACGTTGTCAGCGTATTCCTTTAATTTTTTTTCGAAATCACAATAGTGCTGATACTCCCATTATCAACATTGTTTCCTGTTAATTACAAATATTTCGTTGATACTGCAATTGTCAGTATTTAAAAAATTTAAATCTTAAACAAAATGTGATAACAGAATGGAAGCCCTTCATCAAGGGGATTGTTGCCAGATTGGAATAGGTTGTGGGATGACTTCATTCAGAAGGATTTGCAAGATGTCCGATGAAGAAGAAGCAGGGAGTTGATGAGAAGAAGAAGGGGAAGCAAGTTGTTGAGATTGCCACTTCCGCCGAGATAGATGATCTCACCAGGAGATTAGAGAAGGACTTTGCCTTGATCTCTCATTTCTCGCAAGGTACCATCGATGAGGCTGCATGGTATGTGGATAGTGGAGCGTCAAAGCATATGGCAGGGTCACAGCAGGTATTTGAGACTCTAGATGAGTGGGACTCAAAGTTGCATATGGTGTTGGGCGACAAGAGTGAGAAGGAGATCCGAGGATCGAGAGTTGTGCCATTCAGGATGGAGTCAGGACAAGTGATGCGAGCCCAGGATGTACTGTTTGTGCTGGGACTCAGATATAGCGTGATATTTGTCTCAGTGATTGAGCAGAAAGGGGTTTGAGGTCTTGTTCTAGAGTGGGAAGGAAAGACTCAGGCCCAAAGGATCTAGCTCCGCAGGTGTCATGATTGAAGCTAGGGAGCATGGTTTATACAGGCTAATGGGCAAGCCTATGGATCACGAGAAGAAGGAGGAGGACCAGGTGTAGGTTCTAGAGAAGCAGTAGTAGATGCAAGCTTCATAGGGGCATGTACAATTTCCAAAGATGAATATCCAGGTTTTAGAGACTCAAAGGGAGTCAAGTTCTAGAGGGAGTTTGTAGGTTCAGAGGGAGACTTTGCAACCCAAGAATAACGCGTGGTCAATGGGAAGCAAGGGTGCTTCTACATTTGGCGAGAAGGAATCATGGAGAGAGTGGAGGACATTCCAGGAAAAGAAGATGAAGCAGGAGGCTCCAGTGACAACAACACTTCCAAGAGGAGCGTAGTCCATGCTACAGGGATTGCTGTAGTTGTGGGCACCAAGAGTTGGGGAATATTGCGAGCAGTGATGAAGATGCTGAGCTACTTCCTAGTCTTGGAAGTACCTCCCTCGCTAAGAGGGAGTGTTGATTTTTGGTAGCTTGGGAGGTACTCCAAGCCCTAGGGTTCGGGGTTTGGAGGTTGGAGCACCACAAAAGGGCTTTGTGGGCTTGGAACCCAAGGTGTGGGCTTTGCACCCAAGCTGGTGGGTGTGAAACCACGAGGAGTTTTGGACATGTGATGATTTTAGATGATAGAGGATCACGAGAGCAACTGAGAGAATCGAAAATCACTCAAATCCGAGGTCTAGAATTTGAGATATGAATTTTTTATTGTAGTTGTGGGTTAATGTGGCACATAAAGGAGGTCGACTTGATTTATTAGAGTGCCACAAGTTATGTTGTTGATACCACATGAGTTAGGATAAACAGGGGTGACATTGGAGGTCATTCCTCACCATTCAAGTGCATCAAAATACATTAATACATCTTTAAAATTGGTCACAGGAAAAGGAGGACTGTTTTGGGCATGTTTTCCCTTCATTGTAGGTCTGAGTTGATTGCAAGAGGAGGTCGCAGTGGTGGAGAGCATTTTTGGGTTGCTTGTGACATGTTTTAGGGTTGCTTTCTTGTGATTAAGGGCAGTGGCTGCTGCAACAAGGTGACCGAGGCCTATTCTGGTGCAAAAAAAATGCTAGTTGGTGAGTTTTGGGGCTAGAAATAAGCCCTAGGGACAACAAGTTGGAGCAGCAAGCCTAAGAAGGAAGGTCGCAACTGTAGGAGGCTTTAGGAGCTGATTGGAAGGGCTTAACAAGGGTTGTTAAGAAGCCCTAGCCAGACAGCCAAAGTGACAGCAGTATACAACAATCCAAAGAGGTATGTATTTGATGTTGTGAGGTTATTTTTGATCCTAGGGTTGGAGTCCTAGTGTGGACAATTTGTATTGGGCATCTTGTGGTTGGTGGAGGGAAACAAGTAGGTGTCCAAAGTAGCCCTAGAGTAGTTGACAAGAAGGACTTTGGACAACTGTGAGTTGGGTGAAGTGTTGGTAGCCTAAGTAGCTCCTTGATGGATTAAGGAGGCTACTAGAGGAGGCAGATTGGAGCTCAAGGTTTGGCCAGCCAGAGGAGCATATTTGACAGCTTGTGTTCATCATTGGAGAAGCAACATTTGATGGTGATAGGTGGCAACCCTCCTGCCCTATGTTAGTCTTCATTAGAGTAGCATTGGAAGACTATAGTGGGAAGACAAGTCCCAAAAGAGCTGAGGTGCAACAATGGGCAGTTGTCCCTATGTGTTGATGATAGATGGGCTTATTATCAGCTAGAGGGCAGATTGTGGATAGCCGAGATTCACTGGCCAGATGGACTTGGAGCATTGATAGAGGCAAGTGCTGTAGATTGGGAGCGAAGGACCTACAAGTGTACAAGATATGACAAAGAAGCTGTGATTGTCGACTACATCAGCTAGACCGTCAGATTATCTTGTATTTTGTATTCTTGTACTTGTGGATATTTGAGGGCCATTATCCCTAGTACGGGAGCCCTAGACTGTTGTATTATTTAGTTGGATTAATATAACGAAGATTGGGTTATTGTACATACTCGTGTAAAAATTTGTGTATATTTTGTGCACTAGTAGATTTACTATTGTTTATATGGCGCTGTACAAAGTAGCTTCATTGTGATTCTTGGTTTGGTAGCGTTAGTGATTTAAGATTCTATCCTAGATACTAGGATCATGGAAAAACAACTCCCTTCTTCCTGTTGGGACACTTTGTAGTATAGTGCCTGAACTCATGGCAATGGAAGCACTTGATCTTACTTAGATCCTTCTTCTTCTTCTCGCTAGAGGATATGAGGGGGGTAGAGCTCAAGCTAGGTGTTTGCCTGCACACTAATTAATATACCAACCATATTTTTCATTTTAACTTTTCTTTTTCTTTCATTGTGGCCATCTCTTTCTTTTACCTTTCTTTTAGTTGCATCAACCTCGAGGGCAAAGTTTTTGCCCAGACTCAAGGATGAGTATATGAGGGTGCCAATGCCAATGAACCAATGACAACAAACCCAAAGATGGACATGAAAGTAGGGGAATGGTGAAGAGTGGTAAGTATGGAAAGGCTATGGACACACTATAATCCAAATTTCCCAAGTAGTGTCTCTCGTGTAACCCTAAGGCCTTAGAGGAGGTCCCACTAGACTAGGGTCAAGAACTAACCTCCTTGGTAAGGTGAGAGAACAAGTTTACAGTCAAGATTGGTCAATCATATGGATCACCTCTTAATCCTTGTCAAAATGTTCAAAACATTAAGTAAAAGCACATGATTGTAAAATGGTTAAAGTACTTGTCGAATGGTGACCCACCTTTCTTCAAGAGGAATGTTGGATGGTGAGATGTGTTTGACTAGTGCAAATGGCAGATGAATATGGCATATCATCATACTTTGAGCAATGTGGGGATATTGGCTGGCTAGTTGTCCAAAGCAAGAGAAAATTTTTCTCCTTTGGGGTTACCAACTTTTAGGTGGGTAATAGGGACATTCATAAGTTCCTTTATTTTATATGAAGCATTAAATGCTTGAGGAACTGTGTGATTGCTAATGAGGGGAGTAGAGCTCATGCTAGGCTTTTGCCCACATGCTAAACAAGTTCCAACCTTTTTTTGCATTTCACATTTTCTTTCCATTGTGGCTTTATTTGTTTTTATCATTCTTTCAGCTACAATAACCTCCAAGGCCATGTTTCTAGGCCTTGACTCAAGGATGTGGATATAGGGCATCAATCCTAATGACTAATGACGATTAACCCAAAGAATGGATATAAATAACATGGAAGGATGGAAAGTGGTAGGTATGGATTACAATGAACACACTAGATCAATCATTGTCCCCACGCTCCCTCATCATTGTCCCGGATGAGGGAGCGTGGGAGCATTTATACACAGAAAAAATAAAACAATTAGCAAACACTCAATACACATAAGAAATGAGAACCAAATGAGCCATTATTAATGGAACGGAGCAAGTGCAACAGTGTGGAAAATGCACTTGGGCTTGCCTCAAGGGCAAGCTTGATAGAACCCAGGTGTCAAACAATAATCTCAATGCTGGAAAGATCACTGCTCCTCTAATGCTTTGTGCTATCTCCCAGTAACTACATTGTTGGCTGGAAAGGAATTGCAAGAAACCCTGTCTTTGGTGCTCAGAAAATGATGAAACTTCAGCCCCACACTCCTTGGCCAAAACACAAGAGAACCTAGAAAGGGTTTTGCCTCAATCCAACCTCCCAAATTTGGCCTCCTCTATGGCCTACGCCCTCCAAACTGCTCCAAGAATATGGCCTACAAGGAATGGCCACGAAATCCTCCTCCAAGCTCAGAAAGGGAAGCAAACACCACTCCAAGTATTTCCTCCAATCTCGACGGCAAAGCTCAGCCTCAAAGACTGATACTCTACTCACCAATGATCTCCCAATGCTGCCTCTTGTTGGCTTAGGTAGTGCGAAAGTCACACTACAAGGAAATAAGCACAACCAGCTCCAAAACTCTCCCAACTGCCGACAATCCTCCCTAGCCTCCTCTCTAGAAAATCTCACACCTAAATTCCATTGCAAGACACTAACAACAAACTCGGTCTCCTCTTCACTGTGTCCTCCAGTAATATGCACCACCTGGAAGTGAATGCCACTGCTGGAAATCACAATGAGGTCCTCCTCCTGAAGAAATGTAGAAAACCTTCCTAGGGTGGCACTCGAAGTCCCCCGAAGAAAGGGTGAGCTCTCTGCCTGAAGAACTCGTGCTAAACAGCCAGTGACTCGGCTAAGCAGCTCGAGCAATCAAAGAGAAATTGATATACCAAAAAGATGAATGCAATGAGGAGAGCTGCCTTCCTTATATAGATTTTGTGGAGCACTTTTCCCTCCCATTTTACCTCCATTGTGGGCCCTCACTTAACCACCTCCATGCAAATCGAACTATGGAGTGTGTATTTCCCTTGTGTGGGTAGCCCCCATGTGTAATTTAACCACGACAAAAATAACTTTAACCTAGTATAATCTCCTAATAAAATCAAATGGGCCCCACTATCTCCAAAATTGGCCCCAAAATGCAATAATTAGTCTTGTTCCAAATTAATTTAGTAAGGGACATGATAGTCCTCCCCTCCCAAATGTTGGTTGTCCCCAAGCAACTTCAATGCTGGATGCACAAGTATGTGCTCACCCTCCCAAGTAGCATCCTCATCTGGCAAGCTCCTCCAGTGCACCAAAAATTGCTTGTCCTCAAGCAGTGCCTGAACAAGCGCCCTCTCTGACAGTGGATCCCCACTGTCATTGGAAACTTCACGAGGGTCCCAAATATGCCATTGGATTGTCCCTGATCACTATACTATCTTATAGAGGAGGAGTCCCTTGATACGAGGATCCCAATCCAACCTGATCAACGTGGAGCCCCGCTTGCTCCACTCACTATCTTGCCAGATAGGGGCATTAGAACCCCTTTGTCTACTGCCAATAAGTAGAGCATCCTAACGATGTAAAACTCTGCCCAAATCCTTATGAAGTTGCCCTACCAAATAGTCCACCCCATGCACTTTGATTGTGGGCCCTTGAAGATGCAACTCAATCCCCATGCAAATGAAACCTCTCATGCATGAGCTCCTCCTGAAATCCTGTTGTTGGCCATCCTGCCATGTTGATGAAGCCTCTTATGCCATCAGCGAATCACGGAAACCCGGTGGAAAATCTGGATGACCCTCTCTTGTAGAGACCAGCTCACCCCTATGGGTCGCTGAACCGCTAAGTAATGTGATGCTAGGCCTCCCTGCCCAACGTAGCAAGAAACTATCTTGTTGACCCCGTGACACCCTGGTCATCACTAATTGTCTAGCACGCTCGTACCATAACCTCCTCTCGCATAATTCTTGGCCACAATCTATGTGATGATTGAGGTTAGGCCCAACCTGCCAAAGCGCCTCAATAGTGCCAATGCCTATTGCCCCATGGCTAGCCTTAATCCTGAGCAACAATTTGCCTCACCCAGTGATGAGGGCTTTGGTGACTCCCCATATGTCTGCCTGTGAATGAATCAGTTTGCTTGTTATTTTGACCAAGCTCACTAAGGAGTGGAGTATCCCACCAATCCACTAGATCCCTGGATCCCATAACCATACTAGAGGTCCACAACCCCAAATCCTCTCTACCTGCTGCCGTGTTATGTTGCTAGCTGTTGGGACCCCTTTGAGCATCAGGAACCTCTGCCGCAAATATCCAGCTGTTCTGTACCTGCCAAATCACACAGTGAGATCTGATATCCCAGCTCCTAATGGTTTGCCCAGGTATGGCCGGAAGCCTAGGCATCATCCTGCCAACAAGGACTGTCGTCCTTCGCACCTCTTGTTCACCTAACGCCTTGAGCTGTCCAACTGAAAAAGCACCATGTAACTCCCTCTCGGTCACCTTCCCAAGTGTGAGCCTAGGGGTGGAACATTTGCTACCTTGACAATCAACCATGTCATACCTACGCTTGTATTCGTCAACTCGTGCACCTACCAAGTGTCTCAATCGGAGAGTCTCCTCTCGGCTCATGAGGTGTCTCATCCAACTGCCTAGGATGAGCCTCCCAAGCCCTGTTGCCTGAATGGAGAGTGTCTAGGGGCAACAAACAAACACTCTGCAACTGTAAACAACACCGGAGAAGGATGGGTATGATCAAGAGTCCGCTGAAATGCTTAAGAGTAATCCTACAGATGATCTCCTCTCTATCTCGGATCTACTGATAACCCCCTCGAAGCCCTGTCTCCACTAAACATGGTGTCCCCAGATGCTCGACAATGTCCTCATCGATCCTAGGTGGGCTGCATCTAATGGTACACATAGTGCCCCTGCCCATAAGTCTCTTGGGAGGCAACGCTCCAAGCGCCTGTCGCATCGCATCATCTGCCAATGCATACCACCTAGTATGGCTGCACTCCTCTACATGCCACTATATGCCGAAACCTATCCTGGTATACCATTGGATACTCCCGGCTACGACTATACCATCCTGTACCGTCCTGTGTCCCACCTGTGGCACTGCACCTGTCACTCCCCGCATGTACTCAATTTGATGTGAGGCACTCTCACTCCACAACACAGTCGAACATACTATGACACACCCCCATGCGTCTCCATGCCCATTTGCAGACCACTGCTCCACACTAGATGCTCCTACCCATCCCTGGATGTGATGGCCTAAAGCTGTGTCCATATGCGTCGGCCTACACCTGACCTATATCATCACCTCCACCACCATATTCTCTGATGAGTGGATCTCCCCTCCAAATCCTCCCCGAGAGACCCAAGAAGTGAATCTCCCTCAGTACCAATGACGATTCCACCACTGCTCTGCTCCTCCATGTCCTCCGTGCCCCACACAAATGTGAGGAATCCCCAACTCCATACAAGGCATTGTCTAGTGGCCTATTGGTGCCACCTCCTCCGACAAACTCTTGCGAGAGTATGATGATCGTCGTGTGATCCCATGCACAACTGTCATACCAAGACAACCCAAGGAGTCTGCCCACAAACTAGTTGGCTGTTGGTAGGCAAAAACTCCCCTAGCGAATGTGTGTGCTCAATTGCTAGGCCAACTACACCATCATGGTCGTAGTCAACCGTATATTCGGGGAATGATAGGTAGTCCCACAGGGATCCCAATGCCAGTCTGGGCTTCCGGTATCCCCAATGCATGAAATCTCCCGCTGAGCTTCATGTCGGTCCACTAGCATCTCCATAGCCCACTGCACCAAGTACCAACTCAAAATCTCTCGCCATCCAACCCCAAGAGAGGGATTGAATGTATGAACTCTCATACGTAGGACAAGCCCTCCATTTGGCGAATGCTGCAACCTGCACCGCTCATGTCGCCTCATCTCATCGGCCTGGTCAACACATAAAATATGTCTAAGTGGCTCTGCCTCTCTTTCTCCAATTTGCAGAGGCAAACCACTGACGCTACAAGCCCCCTCCATGTATGTCTGAAGAGGGCTGCTCTGATGCTCTAAAGTGCACTCTAGTGGTACCATTAGGGAATCTAACTGTTCCCCAACGCAAGTCAATTTGGCTGTTGACTCGGCAAAAACCACTCTCATGCCCTCTAGCTCCTCGTTTTGCTGTAGAATGGCCTCTCGTACTGTGGTGACCTTCTCTCTCAATGCTAGAAGGCCGACCTGGAACTGATGAAATTGCCATGGGTATCTATCACCTGCAGACTCAGTCACAACTTTGGATACCTCAACAACTATCAACATCTCATCCATGGGTGGCTCCTCCTCAACAGATGGCTCTATGTGTGTAGGCTCTATCCTCTCCACCAAGGTGTCAACTGGGGCTATCAAAGAGGTCTTGAATAATGGTGACTCCTGCGCCACACCGGGTAGATCGATGTGCTCTCAGCATCATGTTCAACCTCCTCCTCAGGCTCTTGATATCTATAGCCAGGTCTCCACCAGCAAAAGCGCCCCCGGGTTTCACCCTCTCACTGTCCCTGTCTTGTTTGCTCCTTTTCAGGAGATCTAGTGCCCAGATTCTGTCGGCTTTCCCCACATGGTGTAGGTGGTTGTACTCCCACGGCTTGTGCACCTCTAGTGTCTCTGCTGTAAGGACAAGGATGGATCTAGTTTGACACCTTCCTCAACTGAGCCAACCTCTCGTTGTTCCAACTGATTCCACCCCAGAATTCCTGCATACTAAATCTCCCTTGAGCCATGGGTGGTGTATGGTGTAACCCGTAACTGTGCATACATGCCCAAATCTCTCATGATCTTACTGGTTACCCACAACTGGGCCAAGATCATGCTCTAATACCACTGTAATGTTCCAAACTTAAACAAACAGGGATATGCAAAGGAAAATACGATTTATACACAAAAAAATAAAATGATCAGCGAACACTCAATAAACATCAGAAATGAGAACCAACTGAGCCATTTTATTAATGGAATGGAGCAAGTACAATAGGATGGAAAATGCACCTGGGCTTGCCTCAAGGGAAAGTTGACAGAACCCAAGTGTCAAACAATAATCTCAATGCTGGAAAGATCACTGCTCCTCTAATGCTCTGCGCTGTCTCCCAGTGACTACACTGTTGGCTAGAAAGGAACTGCAAGAACCCCCATCTTTGGTGCTCAAAAAATGATGAGAATTCAGCCCTATGCTCCTTGGCCAAAACCCGGGAAAACCCAGAAACGGTTTGGCTTGAATCCAACATCCCAAATTTGGCCTCCTCTATGGCCTACGCCCTCCAAACTGCTCCAAGAATATGACCTTTAAGGAATGGCCACGAAATCCTCCTCCAAGCTTAGAAAGGGAAGCAAACACCACTCCAAGTATTTCCTCTAACCTCTACGGCAAAGCTCAGCCTCTGGACTGATACTCTACCCACCAATGATCTCCTAGTGTTGTCTCTCACTGGCCTAGGTAGTGCGAAAGTCACACTGCAAAGCAATAAGCATAACCAGCTCCAAAACTCTCCCAACTGCCGACAATCCTCCCTAGCCTCCTCTCTAGAAAATCTCACACCCAAACTCCAATGCAAGGCACCACCAACAAACTCAGCCTCCTCTTCACTGTGTCCTCTAGTGATATGCACCACCTGGAAGTGAATGCCACTGCTGGAAATCACAATGAGGTCCTCCTCCTGAAGAAATGTAGAAAACCTTCCTAGGGTGGCCATCGAAGTCCCCCGAAGAAAGAGTGAGCTCCCCGCCTAAAGAACTTGTGCTAAATAGCCAGTGTCTCGGTTAAGCAGCTTGAGCAACCAAAGAGAAATTGATATACCAAAAAGATGAATGAAATGAGGAGAGCTGCCTTCCTTATATAGATTTCGTGGAACACTTTTCCCTCCAATTTTACCTCCATCGTGGGCCCTCACTTAACCACCTCCATGCAAATTGAACTATGGAGTGTGTATTTCCCTCGTGTGGGTAGCCTGCATGTGTAATTTAACCACAACAAAAATAACTTTTCCCTAGTATAATCTCCTAATAAAATCGAATGGTCTCCACTATCTCCAAAATTGGCCCCAAAATGCAATAATTAGTCTTGTTCCAAATTAATTTAGGAAGGGACATGACATCTCCATTGTCCTTCTGACTAGCCCTGTAGGAGCATTTTTCTCGTTGCTGATTTGAATTTCAATTTAAGCATCAACACAAGGAATACTACAACATAAACCTGCTCCCTGTGAATCATCTTACAAGGAAGAAACTTTATGTTTTCTCGAGAGAGGAGACTGAGGAACTTTTATAGTTGTAGAAACAATTCCAATACACCACAAGATAAGTGTCTCTGACTATCCACCATCGCAAGTATATAAGGACTGCCTTTTTAAATGTTAGGAAGGTTGCCAACAGCTTCAAGGAGATGTTAGTTTTTGAAATTTCTGTAATGTCCCTTCCTAAATTATTTTGTCATAGGTTTAAGCTCCCACAATTTTGAATAATTTTTGGTGACTTTGGAAGCCATCCAATTTTGACTTAAGGATTTAGGAGAGAAAGAGGCCGAATTATTTTGTTAGTGGAATGTGGGGGCCACCCACATGGGAAAAACGCACTTGGCCAAGTGTGGAATTTGAATGGCCTTGGAGGGGAAATCGAAAGGCTAGGAAGAGGGGTCCACGCAGGGAGGAAGGCCCACGAAATTATAAATAGGAGGAGCTCAACTACTCAAAGGGTCATTTGTCTATCAAACTCATTTTGTTGTTCGAGCTGCTTAGCCGGGTTACTAGCTATTTGGCATCGAGTTTTCCAAGCATGGAACATCAACCTTTCTTCGGGGGACTTCAAGTGCCACCCTAGGAAGGCAAATCGTACTACCTTGGAGGAGAGCTGGAGGAATTTCAGAGCACATCTTTCAGTCTTTGGCTCAGCTAGTGCATGTTTCTAGAGGACGCAGGATGGAACACACATGGATTGTTTTGGGGATCTTTCGAGCAGCATTTGCCGGGGGAATTTTGGTATTGGAGCTTCAGTGGAGGATCAACATTTTGGGGAGTTTCAGAGCAGGAAATTGCTGCTAGTGGGCAGTTCGATTTGCAGCTTCCTGGGCCTGCGCAGAGAGCTTTCACTGGGCACATGTGGGAGCTTGGGGAATGAGTTAGAGAGTTGGAGATTGCCGGGAGAAGTAAGGGAAACCTTGGAGGGGAGCATCTCAACCTTTGGGAGTGATTTGGAGGGCTTTTCCAGCGAGCTACAGGCAGGCTGTATTTCCCAGCACTTGGAGGAGGACGTGGTCTTTGGAGGCCGAATTTCAGGGGTCAGAACTAGGCCAAACCCTTTCTGGGTTTTGGTTGAGGAGCTTGAGGCTAATTTTGCAGAATTTTCTGAGCACCGGAGGTGGGGTTTCCAACAGTTCCTTTCCAGCAGACAGTGCAGATTTCTGGGTAGCACAGAGCATCTTTGGAGCAATAGTTGTGTAGCATTTGGGCTGTTGTTTGATCACCTGGGTTTTGTCATGCTTGCCATCTAGGCAAGCCCAGGTGCACTTCTTCCACACTATTGTACTTGCTCCAAGAGAATTAATAAAATGGCTCAGCTGGTTCTTACTTATGGTGTTCATATGGGTGTTTGTTGATTGTTTCAATTTTCTGGTGTTGAATTTGTTTTTGCTTTGCATATCACTGTTTTTCCTAGTTAGGAACATTACAATTTCTAATTTCAAAACCATGTAAAAGAAGTGTAGATAGGTTTCAAGATGCCTTTGTGTACTGTTTTGATGAATACAAACTTTCTTGGGCTTAGTATATTGCCTGTACTAGTTTAAATAGCATGATGAGTATTGGTTAACTCATCATGAATATTTTATTTGAGTAGAATTTATTAGTAACAAGACAACATTGAAAAAGGTTGTTGCGCCGAAAGGCGCATTCTACAACCTAATATGTAGGCGATGTGTAAGTATGTCAGTCTCCAATTAAAAAAAAAATGTTGGCCCAAAAAAAATAAATGAAAATAACTATATAGATAAAAAAAAAAATACGATAGAATTCAACACAAAGAATCAAAAATCCTATTCCAAAATCTTTTAACATTTATTTTAATTAGATATTTATAAAATGATTCTTTAAAAGGAAAAACCATATTGTATGGATATATTAAAATACTTTCACATCAAAGTTGTAATATTTGAAAATATTAATTTTGTTATCATACCATGTAAAAGAACATCTAATATTAATATCAAAAGATTAATATTAATACCAACTTAGATCTATTTTCACTGAGATTTAACAAGCACGAAAATGATCAAATCTCTTGAGATACAAACCTCTTTTACAATGAAAGGATATTTGATTTTTCTCAGAACTCTCTTGACTGGTGATAAATAAAATGATTCACTAGACTAAGCTAAAGCTAATTTCTCATAGCAAAATATACTCAGTTTTATCTATCTCTTTTATATTGTATCTTGCAAAGCAACCTGAGAATAACTTTTGTGAACCAATATGTTCATGATAAAGTACTTAAAATTAATAGATTCTTAGCTTATAGGACTCAGATATGTACCGTATCTTTTATCGCTAGGAAAAATTAATAGATTCTTAGCTTTCAGGACTCAGATATGTACCATATCTTTTATGGCTAAGAAAAAAAGTAAATTTATAGTGTAGGGTTTCTCGTAGAACTATTTTTAGCATTCTCGATTATCCTATGCATTTGTATGGCGCATCATATATTAGGCACCAATTTTGGAGAAAACTGTGACCCTTGCTCGAATGATAAGAAAGTTGTTTGGATTGTTAAGTGCCCAGGAATAACTTTATTGTGATAATTAAGATGCCTTTAGAGATGCTAAGGTGCATTAGAAGTTCACTTGATATTTTGAATTAAAGTAAACCAAGAATTTGCCTAACACGTGTTCTAATTACTATTAGGTACTAGTTATGTGGTACCCTTGTTGCTGCGAGGACTAAATCATAAAGGAAAATGTAATTTAAGTGCCTAAGAAATGACACGAAAGTGTTATTTTTTCGGTCAAATATTTTTTTTGGTTACAATTTTAGGGATTTTTATGGGCATTTCTAAGTTTAGCATAGATTATTGTGATGAGAGAGTTTTTAATAGAGGAGAGATGTGTAAGTGTAATATAAGAAAGTAAACATTTTTAAATATCCTTCATTTTATAAGACAAAAGATTTGTAAACATTTAAATAATAATAAAAAGTTAAAAGTAATTTAGAGTCTAGAATGGGTGTCCATAAAGAATTAAAAGTAATAAACATAATAAAATTCAATTTGTTATAAGTTAAGATCCATGTTACCTCATAAATTAAAATAGGATTTTGTAACTATATTTAAATTTAATTAATAAGTACATAAAAACTTTAATACTTACAATAAACTTACAATATAATAATATTTTTAACCATGGATATTCACTCCCAATTTATCATAGATATTATTAACTTGTAAATAGGCTTTGTTACAATACCATGGGCCAATACAATGGCTCATCAATACTACATGCCTAAAAACATCTTTCATTTTGCAATCAAAATATTTTATTTGAACTTAATTTTATAACATTTTTTTAATTAAATCTAAAAGCAAAAAACGTTTAATTACTTTCAAGATATATCTAAACCCCTTATCACATTAAAATATATAAGATATAAATAGTAGCTATAAATTAAGATCCATTTTACCATATAAATTAAAATAATAATTTTGTAACCATATTTAAATTTCATTAATAAGCACATAAAAACTTAATACTTACAATATAACAAGATTTTTAACCATGGATATTCACCCCCACTTTACCATGGATATTATTAAGTTGTGAATAGGCTTTGTTACAATACCATGGCTTATCAATACCACATGCTTGAAAATCATCTCATTTATAAATCAAAATATTTTATAAGTATATATATATATATAATTTAATATTATTATATTTTTGGGTTGAACTCTTTCAAGCCTAATATGGGAGAGATATTATAATATTATGTTATGTTATGTTATCTAAATATTTTGACTCAATGAAATTACATAAAAATAAAAATTAAATAAAAAAATAAAATTAGTAATTATAAGTATTAATTATTAATAATTAAACCAGCTTCATTCCATTGAATTCCAGATCTAGCAAGTTCAGAGAGGGATCAAATCTATTGAGGTGCAAACTTTTTATTAAATTTTGCACTCAAAAAAAATTGCACCTCAAGAGATTTGATCCCTTTCAATGTTTGATAAATCTATATATAGATCTACGCTGATATATAAAAATACAAGAAAAAATTCTCCAAAAATATTAAAAAATCATTTTTCATGTCTTCTGAAAGCGGACGGAAATTTATTTTGCAATAGAGTGATGAATAAGCTCCCTCGGTACCAATCTTTTGTTGTCATCATCTACTATTAGGTGCAATTGACTGGTTGCATGTAATTATTGTGATGCACTAAAAATCAAGTCAAAATCCCATGGTTGAGACGGATACTAAAACAAAGAAGTCTTCTGCATGTAACTTTGATATGGGATACAAATTGTTCATCTTTTCTTACTCGTACAAATAGTGAAGATTGATTATTTTCTTTCTTTAATAATTATTCGAAATCGCACTTTAGGGTGTTGATACCACTGATGCAAAGCACTTTATTACTGAAGAGAATGTGGAACGACTGCGACGAGCAAGAGCAACTCATACAGTGCAGGTCAATTTCTTTCCTTATAGCTGCTATACGTGTATGCATTTATGGACGTTTTTACTGTTTTTGGAATCGTTAATACATGCAAATAAGTGATATTTTCTCAATTATCCACTACATAGTCCTCCTTGCCACAATTTTAATCTCAAAGTATACTACTTTCAGCTCTCAGTTTTCGTTTTATTTATAAAGGTACTATCAAATATATCTGGAGGTCCAACCTTGTGCTTGTGAACCAATGATTTAGCTCTCTGTTTGATTTTTTACCTAAGCAATGCTTAGCTTTTAAAATTTCTTGATTAGTAAAATAATTTATTTTGTTGTCAAAATAGGGATTTTAACTTTACATTATGCTGGAGTACACGTTACAAATTTTTGATCGATACAAGTCATTCCTATTACAAAATGTTGACTTGTCTATATGGTTCACAAATCACAATACAACATACTTGGCGATGTTTGGTGTTACTCTGTGTTATCAAGTGGTATTACATACACACGGGTTTGTATTTTTGGCTTCTTTATATGCTATAATTGCATCTAATGTTGTCTGACAACTGGTTTTCCTCAAACCTATAACACATGGACATTCAACAAGTGGATATATAAATGTGTATAATGTCATGTAGCATGTAGTACAATCATATTCAAGCAGTAAGGGTGTGCCTTGCACTGTATGCACAAAGGACAAGTCCGTCATTGTTTCACGAAGTTAAATGCCTGATCCAAAACCTCCCCCCTGTATCCGAAGTATGCAATATATGGGTTAGCAGCTTTGTACTTTTGTTGCTCCTAAGACATGGTGGAACTCAGCATTGTTGAAAATAGTGTAAGCTTCATTTTCAACCATAATCGACCCTATATTATAGCATTTACTGTAGTTAGGTTTGAATTTGTTCCGAGTTTTTTGAAGACAAACGGTGGTGACGACTCTCTGACAGAAACAACAATACAACGCAAACTTCACAAATCGTCACTGATGCATCACGCTGCTTTCACACAGTAGCATCCCATATGCTTTCACAATCCAGACTTCATTGTTTTGTAGTGTCCACGCAATTGCATACAACTCACAACGATGAAGTCTCACGCCACACTTTCATACAATGCATTCATTCTTTACATAGGCTCGAAACGCAATCTCTTGCTGGCATGCTGCCTTAGAGATTTGTTTCAGAAGGCCCGAATGCCCTCAGAAAATTTCCCAGCGAAGACCCATTGAAAAAGATGAAATTTAAAAACCCAGAATGTCTTCAAAACTCCGGCCTACTGCTCAAGATATCTGTGACTACTCAAGGCCTCAGATCAATGATGTATATAGATTGATTTTTTTTTTACAATTTGTGGGGGATCTGAGCCTTTATTTTAGAGATACAGATGAAGGGTGAGCTTCTAATGGAGGCAACCTTACATTTATTTAAAATTTTGAAATTTGAAATATTTGGAGCCAAAACCAAACAACTACTTAGGCTGACATAACCTTTAATTATATCATAATTAATTAACCCTTTTCTCAAAGTCAAATTAGGCTAGGATAGACCTCATGTGAAGGATTATAAGCCCATCATAATCTATTTGAATTTTCTTGAGAATAGATGCCATTAATTAACCAAACATCAAGCTTCCTTCATCATCTTACTTTGGGGACCTTGACCATGCTTTCGGGGCACAGTTTTTGATCAGGCATATCTCCTCAGCCATGAGGCGTGCCACCTACCGTTGGAATCGGCACAACGAGGACTATCAATTGATGATGGTCTCACTTGCAATTTCACGATCTTCTTATCCAAAAGCTTCATCACAAGGGGGGCATCATGACTGCACCGCAACAGCTTTGCATCCTTTCGGAGTTTCTTGACCAGTGGAGCTTCCAATCACTGCAATCCATAGACGAATATTAAGAGCGTTCAAAGATGACATTGGCATCAATGACAACACCATTCAACATGATCACCGAAAAGGTATTCTAGGTTATATGGCTCAAGGTGATGTAAGTGTAAGCTAGGTAAATATTGTTGAAGAAAGGGTAACTAGGTTCGGTCTTCATAATGACATGATCTTTGTAAATGATGAAATAAAAAGAATAAAATTATTTTGTATGCCTTGCTGCATGGGCTTCATGAGCAAGAGGTTTATTTGTTAGTGGCTCCCATTTAGAGCCTTAGGATTTATTATTAAGTCAAAGAGTCAATATGAAGAAGCTCTTCTTGAGCCTATGTTCAATGTATACAAGTCTATAGAAATGTCTAACAACCCTCCAAAGATGAGCATAATCCCTCTTGAAGGAGTCGGCCTACAAATGAATTAAATACATTCATGTCGGCTCACTTGAAATGACACATCTCTTGATGAATACAAGTCGGCTTATTATGGAGACGAAACCACTATAAATACCCAGTTAGTGTCTGCGAAAAAGTATAGAACATAACTCAAATTATCTATGATTTTTGGATGGGTACAGGAAGTACAGAATTTCGGATGAGTACAGGGGTACGGTAATTTGGATGGGGATAGACCAACATCTCTGTAATTTTCAGATGGGTACAGTAGAGTACAGAACTCGGATGCCTCTGTAACCTCGGTGGGTAATTACAATATGTAATTATAGACTAGCAATCTCAGAATTCAGACATACATCTCTGTGATCTTCGGATGGGTACCACAGTCTTAATGATTACAGTCTCAGCCTCCTCACAGTCTCTGTGATACCATTAGATGATCACTGCAGCAATCTTACAGTCTCGACATATTTGTGAAGAGGAGGATCTTGGGCAGACACTCTATATCTTGGCATGGAAGTAAACATATAGACACAGTCATGGAAGGTCATGATCTCAGTGTCTCTAGATGTGACACTCCTATATGTATATACATATCTCAGTATAAGAACTCGTTGTTAAGATAAAAGATCTCCATGAAGGTGCAATTGTTTTGCAACAATAATGATCTCAGTGATGGCAGCAGTAATGAAGATCTCGGTGATGCAGTAGTGATAACCTCAGTGTTGCAGCAATGATGATGATCTTAGCGGTGACAATGAAGAGGATTGGTGTCTTGGTCTTGAAGTGGTTTAATAGGTCAAGGGTCATGGTCTTGGTATTCGTCAATTGGAATCTCTATAAGAAGAATTTCGTGTGGGTTTTCCTCTCAGAGAGTGGGAGGTTTTGGTCCTGGCAAAAATCCAACATCTTGTGTTCTTGTCTCTTTTGTTTTGGTAGCTATTTGATGAACTAAGTAGATACACTCTGATAATATCAAGAGAAGATTGTGCTAATAAGAAAAATTTAAAATACCTCACAAATAGTTATCATGGCAAGAAGAATCTTACTAACCTAATTTGCCCTAGATTCTTCAACATGGTATCAGAGCTAAGGTACTGAAGTCAAAGGAAGGGCAGCAAAGAGACATCCAAAGATCAAGTTTCAAGAAGAGATATTCAAGGATCAAGTCTCAAGCAGTCTACGACAACAAGAGCTTTTGTTTCCATAGTCATCATCAAAAGGCCACGAAGACCCTCATCAAGTTGTCTACAAAGTAAGGTAGCTCAAAGGACCAAAACAAAGATCACATCATCTCGAGAAATTTGAAACCCTAGAGCAGTTCTGACCTACACTACAAAAGAAGGCAAAGCATACTAAAGGCGAGAAGGCATTGTCATCTTTAAGATTATAAAAACAAGCAAGGATTATCTCCTTGAAGAAGATCTTCCGAGGAAGCAACAAATCCTCATTAAAAGGAGCAACCCTTTTCTATAGAAGAAAGGCTCTTTCGTTTGAAAGAAGATCATCCAAGAAGAAGCTCTAATACATCTTCTTCAACCATCATCAACGTGATCAAGTAGAAGAATTCATCTTCACTTGTCAAGTAAGTATATTTCATTCTATAATCAAGTTTGATTAAATGACTTCGTGTTTGCAAGGAGATCAATTAATCGGTTGGATCATCGCAATTCCTTGTATAAGAAAGGAGGATAGATATAGTCCTCGGAAGAGAAGTCATTGATCTCTATGGAAAAGTCTCTAAAGGTCAAGCATTGTTTGAATGCATGTAAAAGGATCAAGGGACTCATAGGATTCTTATGAAATCAGTCAAAGGTCCTCTCATCCCTATGTAACAGGAGAGGAGACATAAAAAGAGATATATGAAATGCTAGAAGATATATTCTCTGAAAATGCAGTAAAGAAGGTCATATCACTTAGACCTGATCTACACAAAATTGAAGGTATCAAAGAATGAAGGAATATCTTCATGAGATCTCAATTGGGAGATCTGGGAGAGATGATAAGAAGATAATCATCATTGTTCTAATTGATAAGCAAGGTAACAAATGACAAGAAAGTTACCTCATTCAACTTGTGGTCTCTATGCTAGATAGAAAAAGGCAAGTTGAGGGAAAAAGTGTTGAAGGTTAAAAGACTCAAACATTTGCAGAAAGGAAAGGGAAGTTTGGTCCTCAAACAAGACAGAACAATATAGCTAAGATTCAATGTTATAGAAAGATTTTGAAAAGAAAGCTCATATTGTCGGAAAGATGGAGGAAGTTGAGGAAAAGGGCCAAGGAAAGAGGGAGTAACAAATCTTTACTATGATTGAGATGGTATCCCTCACAAAAGGGTCTTATCATAAGCTCCTCAATCTTTTGATATGGCCATAACAATAAGATGCATCGTGGCATCATGGAAGCATTAGAAACAAGAGCTCATGACATCACCATGGGAATCCAGAAGGATAAAATCCAGGCAGTGAAACATGGAGGATATAGCTCTTGGGAACCTCATTGAACATTGAAGGAAAGGATGAAGTCATCTAGGACAAGGCTCATCATACATAAAGTCAAAAAGGAAACATCTGCCAAACGGGAATATACAAGATCCTCAAGATTCTTTGATGGAATCCTCATTGGAGGGTTCACTAATCTAGAGAGGAAGCAAATGTTTCATCAAAAACTTCAATTTGTGGAGTTCACGGGATGATGGTATGAAGACATGAGAGATGAAGCAGATCAAGGGGTTGAAGATCTTTTTAATCAAGGAAGCTACTGGAAGAAGCCTAGATGACCTAAAGGTAAAATGAGGTATGTATGCTTGTATTTACTATGATAAAGTCATGTTGAATGGTTGCACGTAACATGGATCACTACTTCTATCTTGAGAAACATGATCAAGAGAAAAAGGATATCCTCCTCTGAAAGGATGCAGGAAGGCATTAGTCACACTAGATGAAATCAACATAATATGTCCTCATATGAAGTATGAAGTGGTTGACTACAATTAAGAAACTCTGATGGAAAGCTCCTGGGAATGGAATGTGTGAAGAAGGAAGAGATCGTGAGATATGCAACCATGATGAAGGCGATCAACATCCAAAAGACTAAGAAGATTTGACTAGGAAATCTCTCGGAAAGATATGAAGACTCTAATGGAAGTCTGAAAAAGATGGAGACTCTTGACAATGGATATCTTTGGGAGATGTGTCAACATGTATGCAGGATGTTGATATCTACTGGAAGATGTCATGATGAAGATCCATCTCGTAAGGTACTATTTGATTTAGTGTTATGTTTTGATTTCTTGAATAATATCTGGTTGAGTTCATGCAAGGCTACTCGAACAAGAGTTGTAAGTACAAGTACAACTAGCATTCATGTGGTGGATGGAAATTCTTGAAAGAAACATGATGAGGAAGAAGTATCCATATGAAGAACGTTCCAGATATGTATCAAGAAGGCCACTTTCCATGAAGAAAGAAATGACATGACAGTCTAATAAGGAAAGTGATCGATGACTATTGCCCTACAAGAAAGAAGCTCAACTGAATTCCATGACATCAAGGAAAGAAAGTGATCAAATAGCTAAAGGACCCACGAAGAAGAAGCTGCTGATGAAAAGGAGAGTCCCTAGTTAAGAGGGAGCTCTGACAAGTCCCTAATTGAGAGGGAGCTTGGGAAAGTTCCTGGTCAGAGGGAACTTGGGTACATTCTTTTACAAGAATGGGCATATCTTCCCTAGTTGGGAGGGAGAGATAGACACAACATTCTTATCTTCACTTGGGAAGAAAGAATGGGGGATTGGGTAATCATATGGCATCTGATGTTCTTTGAGGATGTGTAGGGCATCCAAGATAAACGTAGGCAAGAGGACCGATATTCTTTGAGGGTTGGGAACCCAAGATAAGAATAGTCCTAGAAGGTCATACTCAGTGAACACCCGGGTGGGTATGTACCTTGAGAGACAATGATGAAGGTGTCTATAGTCATTGGTCTTGCCAACATTGTGCTCTGATCTGATGAGAGATAGAGTTGTCAGTAAAGGCCTTGATGTGGAAACAATGTTGGTTACTATGATGCTATACAGATGGGTTACCAATCTGATTCTTCTTATGAGAAATTCTTCAGATTGAGAATGACCAAGTACCATTATGAATACCTCCCTAGTTAAGAGGGAGTGTTCAAGAAAGGGTAACTAGGTTCGGTCTTCATAATGACATGATCTTTGTAGATGATGAAATAAAAAGAATAAAATTATTTTGTATGCCTTGCTGCATGGGTTTCATGAGCAAGAGGTTTATTTGTTAGTGGCTCCCATTAAGAGCCTTAGGATTTATTATTACATCAAAGAGTCAATATGAAGAAGCTCTTGTTGAGCCGTCTATAGAAATGTCTAACAACCCTCCAAAGACAAGCATAATCCCTCTTGAAGAAGTCGACCTACAAATGAATTAAATACACTCATGTTGGCTCACTTGAAATGACACATTTCTTGATGAATACAAGTTGGCTTATTATGGAGATGAAACCACTATAAATACCCAGCTAGGGTCTGCGCAAAACTATAGAACAAAACTCAGATTATCTATGATTTTCGGATGGGTACAGGAAGTACAAAGTTTCAGATGAGTACAGGGGTACAGTACTTCGGATGGGTACAGACCATCATCTTTGTAATTTTCGGATGGGTACACTAGAGTATAGAACTCTGATGCCTTTGTAACCTCGGTGGGCAGTAAGTAATTACAGACTTTTCAATCTTAAAATTCGGACATATATCTCTGTGATCTTCGGATGGGTACCACAGTCTTAATGATTACAATATCGGCCTCCTCACAGTCTCGGTGATACCATTACATGATCACTGAAGCAGCCTTACAGTCTCGGCATATTTGTGAAGAGGAGGATCTTGGGGAGACACTCTATATCTCGGCATAGAAGTAATCATATAGACATAGTCATTGAAGGTCATGATCTCGGTGTATCTAAATGCAACACTCCTATATGTCTATACATATCTCAATATAAGATCTCGTTGTTAAGATAAAAGATCTCCATGAAGGTGCAACAGTGTTGCAACAATAATGATCTTAGTGATGGCAACAGTAATTAAGCTCTCGGTGATGCAGTAGTGATAACTTGAGTGTTGCAGCAATGATGATGATCTCAACAGTGATAAAGAAGAGGATTGGTGTCTTGGTCTTGGAGTGGCTTAATAGGTCAAGGATCATGGTCTTGGTATTCATCAATTGGAATCTCTATAAGAAGAATTTCGTGCGGGTTTTCCTCTCAAAGAGTGAGAGGTTTTAGCCCTGGCAGAAAGCCAACATCTTGTGTTTTTGTCTCTTTTGTTTTGGTAGCTATTTGATGAACTAAGAAGATACACTCTAATAATATCAAGAGAAGATTGTGCTAATAAGCAAAAGTTAAAATTCCTCACAAATAGTTATCATGACAAGAAGAATCTTACTAACCTAATTTGCCCTAGATTCTTCAACAAATATACCCTTCAATATACAAAGACAACGCATTTTTGTATTGGAGCATAGCATCTGTAATATTCCTACTAGAAAATACTGTGATAAACAAATAAAAAATTCCACATGCAACACGTAAAATCCAACATACAATGAGTACCCACAAATTTAGCCAAAAACTGCGCAGATCTAAGCCATTTTATTATATGTAAGAGGAAATTACAAATCCGAATAGATTGTGTCCACCTGCGCTTGCTAAAGCAAGCTTGACAACCTCAGGTGAGAAATTGTGTTGCCTTGATGCTAAAAAGTACTTACCCTTCAATTTTTGCACTCACCGTGGAAATCTGCAACTGTTGGCTAGAAATAAGCTGCTGTTTGGCCCCTCTAGAGTGCTCAGAAAATTTTGAGAAATTCGCCTTGGCCTCTCCTAAAGAAACCCACAAAGACTCCGAAAGGGTTGGCCCTGATTCCAACATGCGAAATTCACCCCAATTATAGCATGCTCCTCAACCAGCTGGATAATTCGACCCTCCAAGAAATTCTGCTGCCCAATTCGTCCAAAATGGTGAGTAGCCCTCTCCCAAAATTATCCTTATGCCTCCAAGCTTACTCAACTCCAAAACCCTGGAATGAGCCCTCACAACAATTGGCCTTTACAAGTGACTGCGCAGACCCAGTCCAGTCACTTCTGCGCTAGCCCATATGAAGAAATTTCGACTGGTAGTGTAGCCCCTCCAACCATCAGACAAACCCCTGCAAAATAGCAGCTAAACTCTAAGGGAAATTGCCCCTAAATTCTCAGAAATGGTGTTGCTCTGTAGCTCACTCCCTTCAACAATATGTGGTCCCTCTTTGCGCCCAATCTGCTCTAGAATGCCACGAATTAACCTGTAGAAATACCTCCAGAATAACTCCACAATGCAACAATGGCCTCGCTAGGGCAGCACTCGAAGTCCATCGAAGAAAGAGTTGAGATTTCCCCTCAGAAATCTCATGTGTTGAACAACACTTGCAGACTTGGCTCAACAGCTCAAGCATGCTAGGTAAGTTTGTTTGTCAAAGGTTCAAAATCCCCAAAATGATGCATGCTTCTCCTATTTATCCTCGAGCTTCCTTTTCTCCATCTGGGTCCCATGCATCGCCCCCCTCTTGACTTTCTCCCTCCAAAGTGTGAATTGTCTAAGGAGTGCGTATTTCCCTTTGGGCCCCACCATCCACTAAGAGTTCGATTTGCCTCTCTTCCCCTATGTTTGAGCCTTCCTTGGCCAAAAATTGCAAGGGGGGTCCTCCAAACCACTTTCCCTAAAGTTGAAAACCAAAAATGTCAAAATTGAGCAAAATTGTATTATCATAGTCCTCCCTGCCAAAATGTTGCTTGCCCTCAAGCAACTATAGAGATGGGTGTTGAAGTATTTGTTCACCCTCCCAAGTGGCACCCTGATCGGGCATGTTCTTCCACTTGATCAGAAATTCCCTGATAACTCTACTTCCAAACCTCCTCTCCCTGGTCTCTAGAATAGCCTCAGGGTTAAGAACCAGATGCCCATCATCATCCAACGGAGGTAGCTCTGTAGCTACTGTCACATGTTGCCCCAATACCTTCGTGAGGCACGAGACATGGAAAACATTGTGCACCTTGCTTCCGGGTGGAAACTCCAGCTCGTATGTCACCTCACCAATCCTCCTGATCACCTTGTAGGGCCCATAAAAACGTGGTTGTGGCTTCTCGGCCCCCTTCTGCTTCAGCGTGTACTGCCTGTATGGCTGGAGACGCAAGAATACCATGTCTCCCACCTCAAAGTGTCTCTCGACCTGGTGCCTGTCTGCATGCATTTTCTGCTGATTTTGGGCTGTCTGCAAATTATCTTTGAGAGCCTTAAGGATGTTTTGGCTCTCATGCATCCAATCCCCGGCTGTCTCCGAAAACAAGTTCAACAAAAGATAAAGCATCATATCCATATAAGGCTCGAAAAGGTCACATACCAATAGACATATGATAGGTAGTATTGCAGCAATATGCCCCCAAGTGCAACCACCTCACCCAAGCTCGCTACTGCCCTGTCATGTAGTTCCGCAAATATCCCTTCAACCACTTATTAACGATCTTGGTATTCTCGTCTATCTAAGGGTGGTAGCTGGTACTGGGAGTGAGCTCTGTGCCCACTAGCCTGAAGAGCTCCTACCAAAATGCCCTCATGAAGCGACTGTCCTTGTCACTGACTATGGTCTTGGGGAGACCATGCATCTGGAAAATCTCCTTGAAGAATAGCTCTGCAAACTGCAAAGCAATGTACCTGGTGGGGATAGCAAAGAAGTGGGCATACTTCGTCAACCGGTCCACCACCACATATATACAGTCATGACCTTGCACCATAGGGAGTCCTGTAATGAAGTCTATCGAGATGCTCTCCCACTTCCCCTTAGGAATGGGAAGCGGTTGAAGTAACCCAACAAGATGAGTCAACTCCCCTTTGTTCCTCTAGCAGGTCTCACACTCTTGCACATGCCTCAACACATCCCCCTTGAGGCCCCTCCAAGTGAAACGCTCCGTAACTGTCCTATAAGTCTCCAGGAACCCTTGATATCCTGACAATGGCGAATCATGTGTTGCATGGAGAATCTTTTCCCTGAACTGTTAGCCAGGTACCAGATATATGTGCCCCTTGTAGTGAATGAAATCATCCATCACCAGGTAGTGCTCATCCCCATGAGTACCATCCAAGATCTCACACGCCTGTTGATCCTTGGAGTACTCCACCAAAATTTGTGCCTTCCAATCATGGCAAATGCTCATAAGTGAAAGTGCTGATGGCCTCATGGATAGGGCATCTGCCACTATGTTCTGCTTGCCCTTTGACATACTCTATATGAAAGTTGTAGGCCTGAATCCTGCTGACCCACTTCTGTTGCCTCTCATTAAGGCCCTTTTGCTCCAAAAAGTGGCGAAGACTGTTGTGATCAGTCTTCACTTTGAACCTATTACCCACCAAATACTGTCAGAATTTGGCTAGCGCATGCATAATGGCCAACATCTCCTTGTCATAGATAGAGTGCGACCTCTCATGACTAAGGAGTTTCCGATTCTCGAAAGTTGTCGGGTGGCCCCCCTGTGACAATACTGCGACAATGCTCCACCTAATGCATCACACTCCAAGGTGAATGGTTGTGTAAAATCGGGCAAAGCCAACATCGGACAATTTCTCATCACCTTCTTGAGGTGCTCAAATGCTGCCTGCACCCTGTCCATCCATGCAAATGCTCCCTTCTTAGTCAAATCTGTGAGGGGTGCTGCTAGTTGTGAGAAGTCCTTTACAAAATTCCTGTAATATGTGCAAATGCCTACATATCTCGTCAACTCAGTCACATTATGGGGAATTGGCCAGTCCTGGATGGCTCTAGTCTTCTCCTCATGCACCCACACTCCATCCTCCCCGATAATGTGCCCCAAGTAGAGCATCTCAGTCAACCCAAACTCACACTAGGACAACTTCACATAAAACTGTTGCCCCTCCAAAATATGAAGCACCTCCTCTACATGCTGCAGGTGCTCCTCTCATGTCCTACTATAAATCAATATGTTGTCAAAGAACACCAGCACAAACCGACACAACTGCTTGTGGAACACATGGTTCATGCAAGACTGGAAGGTAGCAGGTGCATTGGTCAGCCCAAAGGCCATAACCAAAAACTCAAAGTGGCCGTAGTGACACTTGAAAGTTGTCTTAGAGATATCTTGATCCCTCACTCGAATCTGATGGTACCCCAAACGCAATGTTGATTTGGGGTAGCATCGGATGTGCTCTAGCCACGAAATTTGGTGGAGAGGTTGGCGCACATGAGATATCCAATACCCAGAAAGGGTTTGGGCAGATTTTAAACAGTTCAGGAGATATTAAAATAATTAATATTTTTAATGGAGTCCCTAAGTCTAAACTTAGGGAAATTAAAATATTAATGTGGATTAATATGAAACTGTGTTAGAATGGTCCAAAAGACATGGATCAAGCCAGATCTAATCTTAGCTGTTGATTAGGGACTTAATCTCGACCGTTGATATGTCAACGAGAAAAGTATAAGACGCGGCTTGAGGGTCACTTGGAGAGTACACTAGAGTGATCAATCATTCTATTCTTTAGAGTGGGGTTTGCTAAGAGAGATAGAATCAGTGATCGGAGTTGCAGGTGAGGGGCATTGAGTACAGAGAGACAGAGAGGCAGAGATAGTGCCAGAAGAGCAGCAAATAGCTAGAGAGAGTGACACAGTAGTAGCCAGGGCTCACGCAGAGGCAGCCGGGAGCTGCGCAGAGCCTCAGAGAGGCCAGTGTTGCTGACGCAGAGGGCCAGAAAGCTGACACAGGGCCTCCTAAGGTTGACGCAAACCCATTGAGGGTGATGTAGGGCCAGCGCTGGGCAGAGAGGGGTTGACGCAGTCCAGAAAGGGCAGACGATGGGGTTTCTGTGGCAGATTGGAGCTAAGGAGCTGCTAGAAGGATTATCCGGGGTTTCAGCCAAGATATTTGTCTCAAACTGAGAGGTGTTACTGCCAAGGAAATTCTCTATTGGGTAGGTCGGTTTTGGCACCCAGATTGTACTCTGATATTGCTTAATAAGAAAACCCTCAGATCACTGCTCCAGTTTTCCCACATTGGGTTTTTCTGGGGACATTGGTCCAAAAATAATGGTGTCATTTGGTGTGATTGTTTCTGTTTCTTTCAGTTGTTGATCTGTAATATGTTGAGCATGCACTAATGTTTATTTTCAGTGTTTACATTGTAAATAACTTGTTAAGTAACGAAACAAGTAGGTAGGAATCATAGTTGTGGGGGAGCGCCCCCCTCCCTCCGAACCTGCTCCCGAATCCCGCTCCGGGCCGGAGCGGCTCTGGAGCGCGCTCCCGAAATCGCTCCCGGACGGGAGCGATTTTCGGGAGCGCGCTCCCTTAAAAAAATTTGCGCTCCCTGCCATTTTCGGGAGCGCATCGGGGAGCGGTCGCTCCGTCGCTCCCGGAGCGATTTTTTAAGCCCGGGAGCGATCGGGGAGCGATCGCTCCCGATTGCTCCCGGGCATTAAAAAATCGCTCCGGGAGCGTTTCGCGCGGCGCCGGGAGCGGTTAGGCGGAAAAAAATTCCGCGGACGTAAAAAAAATTGAATTTAAAAAAAAAATTGTTTTAAAAGCCCAAAGGGCATAAAAAAATTTCATTATCAAACCATTGAGCAAGAGCTTGGCAAAGAGCAAGAGCAAAGGAGCAAGGAGCAAGTGCTGAGGAGCGAGGAGCGAGGAGCAAGCCTGCAGAGGTAAGTAACTTAGTAATTTAGTTAGTCTAGTTAGTTTAATTTAGTTAGGTAGTAATTTAGTTAATTTAATTTAGTTTATTGAGTTTAAAAATTATGAATTTGAATTAAATTAATTAATTAATCCCAATAAATTAAATTAATTTGCAGATTCTTGAATCAAAACCCTACAAACATCAAACACCATGGACCTGGCTATATTTCTGGGCATTTTCCTCTTCCTGGTCCCTTTTATGGTTATTATGGTGCTGGAGAGTAGGAAACGGAGGGGCCAAACTGAAGAGGGGGATGAAGAAGCTGGAGAAAGTCGAATTGGTGAAAACCCCAGTGAGGAGGAGCTGGAGGAGGGTGAACATGACCCTCAAAAAACTAAACAAGACCAAACTCCATTGTGGAAATATGTTAACAGGGCTGAAACAGGGAGAGGGGGTGGAACCACTAAATTTCATTGCCCCCATTGCAACACTGATTACACAGGTTCATACACCTGTGCTAGAAGACACCTCTGCGGGAAAAGGCCATGGGATGGAGACAAACAAATAGGAATCAAAACTTGTACAACGGTGTCAGCAGCGGATAGAGCCAAATACATAAGGGAAGAGGAGGAAGCCCAATATAGATCAAAAAAATCAAGGGGTTTCTTTGAACCAAGCTCACAATCACAAAGAACTCCTTTAGCATCCTCCCAAGGCAGTGGATATGGAGGCACAGGGTCATCATCTTTAAGGCGTAGAACCATATCAGATTTCCTTGATGAGGGGTGTAGGAATGATGTGGATTCAAAGGTTTACAGGTTTCTCTATGCATGTGGGATACCATTCAATGTTCTTCGCTCACCTTATTGGCACGAAATGGTTTCTGCCATAAATGATGCCCCTAAAGGATACAAGAGCCCTGGGTATGACAAGGCAAGAACCGTTGGCCTTGATCATGAAAAAGCAAAAATATCACATTCTTTGAATAGAATGACAAGTTCTTGGACTGACCATGGGGTGTCCATTGTATTTGATGGATGGACAAATGTAAAAGGCAAGCCATTGATAAGTGTTCTTGCTGTGTCCGTTAGTGGTCCCATCTTTCTAGCTGCACATGATTACTCAGACAAGTTCAAGACCGCCATCAACATTGCAGAAGCATTACTTGAAACAATTGAGCGTATTGGCCCATACAATGTCATCCAAGTCATCACTGATAATGCTCCTAATTGTAAGGTAGCGGGAGCAATTATTGAGGATAAATACCCCAACATATTTTGGTCTGGATGTTTGGTTCACACATTGAACCTTCTGTTGCATGATATTGTCAAGAACAAAAATGAACAATACCAATGGATTGGTGATTTGTACAAGAAAGGCAAACAAATGATAACATTTATTACAAATCATAGCAATACCCATGGCCTTTTCTACAGTCACTCGAGATTGGAGTTGTTGAAGATTGCGAAGACCAGATTTGGTAGCTATTACCTCACCTTCAGGCGCCTTTTGAAGGTAAGAGAGGCATTAGCTAGCATGGTATCAAGTCCACATTGGCAGGTATTAAAGGAAAGGGCTACAAATGTAGCTGACATGGGAGGTTTTGAAATGGTGGAGGAGGCCGCTCTTGATGGGCAGTTTTGGACAAGTTTGAGGCAGGTATTGGATTTCACCAAGCCAATTTATCACATGATTCGGTTTGCAGATACAGACAAACCAATGATTGGCGAGGTGTATGAGCAAATGGATACCATGTTGGGGGAAATAAAAGATATTGTTCATAATAGAGATCCCAACTTGTACAAACTGATTCATGATTGTGTGTGAACGGTGGAATAGGCTTAATCTTCCACTACATTGCTTGGCGTATATCCTTATGCCAAAATACTACTCTACATCTTGGTTGGGCCAACCTGCAGCAGGGGGTGGGGTTAGGACCAAACCCCATTTAGATCCAGAGGTAACTAAAGGATATTTGGAAGCATTAGAAAAGTTGGTACCTGACAGGGAGGAATGTGCCGCTGTGCGCTTTGAAATAGGCAGATACTTCAGTGGCACTGGTTTGTATGGTAACTTCCATGCAATGGATGACAGAGATAGATTTGATACTCTCACATGGTGGGAAACATATGGCGGGCATGGACTTTTGCCAAAATTGGCAAAAAAAGTTATTTCACATGTTGTAAATACTTCTTCTGCAGAGAGGTGTTGGAGCACCTACAGCTACATACATAATGTGAAAAGAAACAGACTCAATGAAAACCGAGCAGAAAGCTTGGTTTATGTGCACTACAACTTGAGGTTGTTGAGTCATTACTGTGATCGGGCTTATGAGGATCCCACATATAAAATTTGGGACAATCACCCAGAGGATGACAATTTGGAGGATGGCATTGTACATATTGAAGAACTGGAAGAGGAAATTGTAAGGGATGAAGATGAAGCAGCTGCAGCAGCCATGCCACCTCCACCTCCACCTCCACCATCCAGTAGCAGTGCTCGAGGTCCGAGTCTTGTTCCTTTGCTGTCGCCACCTCCATCTACACCCTCACGTGGAGGTTCTAGTTCTGGTCGTCGGTCTGTGCGGGAGACTCCTAGAAGACCACCACGACCTGCTTATACTCCTGGAGACTCTCGTGGCAAGGGCCACATGTAGATTTACAGTTTACTTGTCTTTTTTAGTTTCTATTAGACTTTAGTTTTCATAACTATTTAGTTTTGAGTCCTTGACTCTTGACTCTTGACTCTTTCATAGCATAATGATATTTTTTGTAAACAATATATCACTGTGACAATGAAAATTTGAAGTTTGAAGTTGGGCCTTGGCAATTATAACTCATTGGTAATGATTGTGAATTATGAATATGATGCTTCGTGAAAGACTAAAGTTGTTTCATTTCATTTCATTATTCATGTTTCATTTTATAAATTTATAACATTTCATATCATGTTAACAGTTAGAAGTTAGGACTTAGAAATATCTTAGATATTACTTCTTGTAATGGTTAAACTTAGCTTACAAGTACAACTTTGGTGATCAATGATGATAAATGTTATTGAATTTTCAATTTTGAAAGCTTGAAGTTGAAACTTTAAGATTGAATTTGATGAATCATGATTCATGAGACTCAATATGTTGCGGTTGTAATATGTATTTTACTAACTTGTGGACATGGTTGATGACGATTATAATTTCTAGATGATTGATGTGATATGGTTCAATGATCAATCTATGTTTTTTTATGTTTTTTATGTCTAATTCATCATTCTACATGTTTTTGTTGACATATCTGTATCAAAAATTAAAAAATATATATATTTTAAAAAATCGCTCCCGGATTCGCTCCCAAACCGGGAGCTTCTGAAAATGGTCGCTCCCGCTCCCTTTTTCACTCCCGCTCCCCGCTCCCGCTCCCGCTCCCAAGCAACATGGGTAGGAATAAATAAGATAAAGTGCATGGAGGGTTTCTAACTGGTAGACTTAGAAACTTCAACACGTAAGTCTATCTTAGAGAAGTACTTGGCTCCTCTAAGCTCATCCATAAGCTCGTCTATGCGGAGAATGGGGTACTAGTCCTTCAACGTCTTCTTGTTAAGAGCTTTGTAGTCAATGCACATCCGCAATGTGCCATCCTTCTTCTTCACCAGAACAACTAATGAAGCGAAAGGACTAGAGTTGGGCCTAATTTGCCCCAATGCTAGCAACTCATGAATAGACCGCTCAATCTCATCTCGATGGGTCTTGGGATGTCTGTATGGGGTCATGATAATTGCTTGCACCCCTGAAGGCTGACTCTAGCTCGATGGTGTGCTCAAACCCCTTGTCAGGTGGTCATCCTGGTGGGATGTCTCCAAATACTGCTGGGTACTTGTCTAGAATGGCCTGAATGTCTGGGTGTGGTGGTTTGGACCTATGTCACATGGTTCGAGTTGGAATTCGAGTTCGACAACGATTAAGTTCGATTCGAATTCGAATTTTCCGATCAGGTTCGAATGAGGTTCGGCATTGGGTTCGACTATACATATTTTTCAATATATATATATATATATATATATATATATATATATATATATATATGACAAAATAATAGAAAATTCAAAACCAGATGGCTTGCAACATTACATAGATATCAACCACAGGCCAAATTGGCACACAAGGTATGACAAAAACACTATCAGCAATATTATTACAGAAGTGAGGGAAGATGCTATTGCATAAACCCAGGAGCAAACATAGGATATGCCACTATAGTAGGTGAAAGTGCTGCCCACAAAAGGATGAAAGGTGACCCTTTATTGCTGCCTAAAAAAGGTAGAGTAACTTGTCTAATGACTCACTAACTGGTAGAATGCTGTCATAATAATTGCAGATCAGCTCTGTCTGCTGGTTGCCATATTTCTGCCAAATCCGACAGGATGCCAATTCCTAAAATAGGTAAGTGAAGGGTGAATATAACTCTGGAGGAATGCACCCTCCACTCTAGTCAAGCATAAAGCATTTAACTGTCATCATGAAGGCATGAAGACTACACGAACACTTGAAAGAAATTACTGCTAGACTGTTATCATACCGACACCCTCCAGGCTGCCACAACCTGTTAAAATCAACACCTCAAATAGATTTTCAAATCAGGTGTCAGACTGTCATATAATTCTATTAAGATACTGCCCAAAATAGGATTAGAAACTACCAGAAGCTATGCCTTTCTAACTGCTACACGACTGTACCCTAGTGCTATCATAAACGCTGACATACTTATGAAATCCATTTTTAGAATAGGCTGTAGCCATCCGTTTTCAGAATAGGTTGTAGCCTGTAACAACCCTAAAACAAACCTTGTTCCCAAGTCAACTCCAACCACATGATTCAGACTCATCCCATCAACCAATGGTATCCCAAGACACGTGTAAAAGGAAAAACTACATTTTAACAAATATTAACCCTAACCTAACGGTGGACTTACAAGTTACATAATACATTTTAGCACTGATCTAAAAACATATGGAACACAAATCAGAATGTTGTGAACATATAATTTACTGTGTGCAAAGATAATCACGTGCCTAATAAAAAAAACCAGCGAACTGTAAATCGAACCTTAACAAATTCGTTTAACTTCGTGTTCAGGTTCGTTGAAGTTCGTTCAGGTTCGTTGTAGTTCATTCAGGTTCGAGTTCGTTCAGGTTCGACTTTAGGTTCGAATTGAACCTGAGCGAATTTCAAATTTTTTTCAGGTTCGCCGAATTTCGAACTTGAACCTTCAAGTTCGCCGAACCCTGTGACATAGGTTTGGACTTCCCCCCTGCATCAGATATCATGAGCTCCACAACCCACGCTATAGGCCCATGTCTCAAGTTTGCCTCCATCCTGTGTGCTGACACTGTCTGTGGGGGATATGAATGCATGCCTCTCAACAAGACCAACTTCCCGTTTGGGCTTGTGAACTCCATCTCCAATTTCTTCCAATCAGTAGTAACATGCCTAAGAGAGTAGAGCCACTGAACACCAAGCACCAAATTGGTGTCTGAAACGTCAAACACAAAGAAATGGTCCTTCATCGAGTAGTTCCCCATCACCACTGTCATCTCGGGAACGTATCTAGTTCACTGCATGGTATGGTCTCTCGACACCAATACGGAGAAGTGCTCAAAGGACTCTATGCATATGCCTCTCTTGTCCACCATCTGGGCATCTACGAAATTATGGGTTGCCCCATTGTCTACTAGCACCAAAACACATTGTCCCTGCACCGTGCCCCTGATCCTCATAGTAAGGTACTTCGACACTCCCCGAAGTGAAGTGATAACTCCTACTGCAGGCAAGAAAGGAGCTCCTCTTGGTGGGGGTGGTGGGCCTCCACCTCCTTCTCCTGTTACCTCTGGCTCATCATCACCAACGCCTATCTCCTCTGTGTCATCCTCTGGCTCACTATTAGAAAACACCTCTATGAAGTGTGCCTTACCCTTGGTACACCTGTGCCTTGGTGCCCATGGCTCCTAGCAAGTGAAGCACAACTTCCTCCTATGGAGGTTTCTCCGGGCCTCATCATCCAACTGTCCTCGCCCCTGAATATCTCGGTGTGGTGTAGGCCTAGTGTCTCTGCCCCTCTGCTGGAATATGGTTCTGGTGGGTAGCTACGCTCTGGTCCTAGGAAGCACATCCTACAAATCTCAGGCTCTGCCTACTACATCTTGCAAAGTGGTGGGCCTGTTGGATTTGACCAAGCCCCTCAGTGGCTTTGCTAATCCATCCACAAACAAGAAAACTCTCCTGGCCTCTGACAAATCTAGCACCATCATGGATAACCTCAGAAACTCAGAGATGTATATCAACACTCCCGATCTGCTTGAGCCGTGTCAGCTCTCCAAAGTGCTCCTCAAAGTCTCCTTTCAAAACGTTCCAACACCCTCCATGTGAACTCCTCATAGGTAGTGATACCTGCATGCCCAAGGTAGCCAATCCGTGGAACCACCGATTATGAGCCTCTCCCTCCAAGTGCAAAGTGGCAATCTTGATTACCTCCATCTCTGTCATTTGGTTGAGCTGAAAATAAACATCCAAATTCTCAACCCATGCCCTTGCTGAGCTCTTAGGAGAGCCATCAAAAGTTGGAAAGAATAACCTTCCCACCATGCATTGCAAATCAATGCCATGCATGTAAGCTTCCCCATTGAGTCCCTTGTTCTTGTAGTTACCCTTGAGCTGGTAGAAATCTTTGAAAGTGATGGCATCTCTAAAATCGGGCCCATATGACTAGTACTCCAAAAAGTAGTTTCCCATGGGCATATCCCCCTGGTCTTGTTGCCCTCTAACACCGGATGCTAGAAACGTGGGGATAGTCAACCCAGGTGGTGCGCTATAGATGTGAGGTGTGTTATGTGGGTTGGTGGCCTGATGGTGTGAGGTACCTAAACCCTCTCCCAAATGGATGTCTCCTTGGATGCCCTTACCCTTGTTATTACTACTGTTCTGCTGTCTCAACTCATTAATGCCCTTGGACAAATCGTTGATAGCCTTCAAGAGGCTTCGAGCAAATTCCTCCTCTTTTTTTTCTGTTTGTCATTCTGATTATCCCCCATGTCTGGCTTCTCAACCTCTTGCTCAAGGGTTTTTGGATCAATGGTAATCTGTTTCCTTGCTTATGTACCTCTGTCCCCTGTATGTGATATTTTGTTTGTCCTTTGGTGTCATAGACTGAAGGGTTTCCCACAGGCTGAGCCATGATAATGGCTTTGATACCACTGTAATATTCCTACTAGGAAATACAGTGATAAACACAACAAAAATTCCACATGCAACACATAAAATCCAACATAGATGAGTACCCACAAATTTAGCCAAAAACTGTACAGATATGAGCCATTTTATTATATGTAAGAGGAAAGTACAAATCTGAATGGAATGTGTGCACCTGGGCTTGCTAAAGCAAGCTTGACAACCCCAGGTGAGAAATTGTGTTCCTGGATGCGAAGAAGCACTTCCCCTTGAATTTCTATGTTGGTCATGGAAATTTGCAATTGTTGGCTGGAAAGAAGTTGTTGTTTGGCCCTTCTAGAGTGCTCAAAAAAATCTGAGAAACTAGCCTTGGCCTCTCCTCGAGAAACCCACAAAGACCCAGAAAGGGTTGGGCTTGATTCCAATCTCCAAAATTCACATCAATTATAGCGTGCTCCTCAACTAGCTGGGTAATTTGACCCTCCAGGAAATTTTACTTCCCAATTCCTACAAAATGTTGAGTAACCCTCTTCCAAAATTATCCTTATGCCTCCAAGCCAACTGAACTCCAAAACCCCAGAATGAGCCCTCAGAACAAGTGGCCCTCACAAGTCATGGCACAAACCCAGTCCAGTCACTTCTGTGCTAGCCCAGATGAAGAAATTTCGACTTGTAGTGTAGCCCCTCCAACCACCAGATAAACCCCTGCAAAATAGCTGTTAAACTCTAAGGGAAATTGCCCCTAAATTCTCGGAAATGATGCTACTTTGTAGCTCACTCCCTTCAGTAATTCGTGGTCCCTCTTTGCACCCAATCTGCTCTAGAATGCCATGAATTAACCTGTAGAAGTACCTTTGGAACAACTCCACAATGCAACAATGGCTCCCCTAGGGCGGCACTCTAAGTCCACCGAAGCAAGAGTTGATATTTTCCCTCAGAAATCTCGTGTGCTGAACAACACTTGCAGACTTGGCTCAGCAACTCAAGCATGCTAGGGAAGTTTGTTTGTCAAAAGGTTCAAAAGCCCCAAAATGATGCATGCTTCTCCTATTTATCCTTGAGCTTCCTTTTCTCCATGTGGGTCCCATGCATCGACCCCCTCTTGGCTTTCTCCCTCCAAAATGTGAATTTTCTAAGGGGTGCGTATTTCCCTTTGGGGTGACCCCCACCATCTACTCAGAGTTCGAATTGCCTCTCTTCCCCTATGTTTGAGCCTTCCTTAGCCAAAAATTGCAAGTAGGGTCCTCCAACTCACTTTCCTTAAGTTGAAAACCAAAAATGTCAAAATTGAGCAAAATTGTATTCTCACTTAGCAATATTTGCTAAGTGGGAATATCACAACATCATATACCAAGTCCAAAAAGAGGCACGCGTGACCTAGGATTTTAAGATGTATATCAATAAAGGAATTTCTAGGCATACACACACCAAAGAAAGGGTTTGGAAATAATATAATCAACAAAGGTAGAAGCAAACCCTCAAATTAAGCCCTAAGTTGAAGCCCTAGCTAGGGTTAGGGTTTTTCTAGGGCACAAATTACTTAGAGAGGATGACATTAACCCTTCTAGGAAAATTTAACCATGTAAAATGCTAGATTTTGAGTGATATGGCTCAACAAGGTTAATCCAAGCCTATTTAGCTGCAACGTTCATCCAAGGATGCCCATATTGATTTTATCCTGCAAAGTAGCCCTAACAGCTTGCCTTGAAGGACTTAGAAAATAAGAGAAGGGGGAAATATTTAAGTTTTAGAGATTTTTAACCAACACCAAGGATTCCCAATGCCTATTCCTACTTGTGTGATGGAGTCCTAAGGGGTAAATTTAAGAGATAATGAATTATTGCTTGGTGTAAGGAGGAAAGCCTAGTTTTCACTTGTACAAACCCTAACTATCTTTTTTGTGAGGGGAGAAATTAAATAGGAGAAGCTCTCTAGGAGGTCCCCTATGGATTTCAAGGAAGATAAATTTAACATGCAACAATCAACCAAGATTTTCCATAAATAATATGCATTTAGACATGGCACAAGAAAAACCCTCGCAATAATTAATTACATAAAAACAATAGCAATTAAACTTACAGTTCTTCCATGAAATAACCTTCTTTCAAATCTAGAAAGACATCTCCCATACGAAAATAAATCTCCAATAACAATAGCTCCAAAAAGATCGCTTCCTCACTAATAACGAGTTCACACAAGTCTAAATCCATGAGTGCTAATGAAATGATACAATTGTGTCATACTCTATTTATATGAGGTAAATCACTCATTAATTAGCTTAAAAGATCTATGACAAGTTTAATTTCGAGTGTACATGAAGAAAATGGGTTACAAGCCAACCCACTAGCTCAATACAATATATAAGCCACTAAAGGCCCACATGTGTGGGTTCAAACTCCTCTCTAACGACGTCATGCCCTTTTAGGGAAAATTGTAGGTTTTAACCCTGTACAGAAATTCCCTGCACATGAAGTCTTAAAACAGAAAAAATATACAATGGCAAGAACTTAAAACAAATATACACAAAGATTTTACCTTGGGTCCCAAAACCAGTAATACCAGATTGATTTTTCATTATATTCCTTTCAATGTTACAATACATATATATACATGCTGAAGCATTCATAAACCCCATACACTAATCCTGGATTGGAACATAACCGTAGTTCCCTTGACTAGATCTACAAAATACCATGTGAAGAAAACCATCATGCCCAAAACCATGTGCAAAAACCATGCACAAAACCATGGGTAGGTCTGCCCACCATCTTTGGGTCCGCATAAAAAATCAGGGGCGTTGCCTTGGACCCCATGACACGTGGAAAGGGTACAACACACCCAACATTCTCCCACTTGTTTTCTTTCCACCCAGGGGATCACAAAAGATCTTATTCATTGGTCCAGTGTTGCAATGCCCATTGTTTCTCTACACCAAGAAAACTTCTCAGTGCTCACAGACTTTGTCAATGCATCTGTAACATTCTTCAAAGTGTCCACCTTTACCAACAAGACCTTTTTGTCTTCAACCATATCCCTCACAAAGTGATACTAAACATCAAGGTGTTTTGTCTTCAAATGATATAAAGGGTTCTTTGCTAAGAAAATTTCACTTTGGTTGTCACAGTCTATCCTTATAGCTTGCTGTACCAACCCCTTACTTGAACACAATCTCTGCAACCAAACTGCTTCCTTGCTTGCATGAGTGATTTCCATGTATTCAACCTTTGTAGTTGAAAGCAATGTTGCACAACTCATATTCGTATAAGACTCGTCTGACTATTGACTCGTCTACTCATATAAGATGCGGGAACGACCCATATACAACTCATATAAGACTCGTCAAAATGCAAAAAAACCTTAAAATATGGTAAATTCTAAGCACAAAAAAGAAACTAATGACAATTCCAATCCTTATAAGTTATACAAACCACAATATATGCAATAATTTATAACATCATCTCATATCTATAAAAGTACAACATAACATATTCGATTGTTGTAAGCAAAACATTTAGATACTGAATAAGAAAAGGAATCATGATTCCATAATTAAAATAAAAAATGTGAGCAAGTTCA
Source organism: Pinus tabuliformis (assembly GCA_031772625.1). Taxonomy (NCBI): domain Eukaryota; kingdom Viridiplantae; phylum Streptophyta; class Pinopsida; order Pinales; family Pinaceae; genus Pinus; species Pinus tabuliformis. The sequence goes on from CM062808.1 coordinate 738,570,619, forward strand.
AAATTTAAATACATATGTCATAAATGATAAATGATTGTCTCATAACAATCTTGAGTCTCATCACTCATGAACGACCACACCTACAATAAGCCCTCGTGGAGCTAATGCTAACATCGAAAGGCTGAAGCAATTGTGCGACAGGTGTATTTGGAGTCTCCATTTGAGATGGCAAACTAGAGAGATCCTTATTCTCTTCATCAACCAACTCAAATTAGGGAACTCCTCCTCCACAACCCAATCGGATTCTAAATCAATAGTATTCAATAAAATTGGATTTGTATCCTTTGGTTGCACTTGTTTTGTGAGCCCTCCTTAGCCTGCAGGGCCCTGTGGCCGAGTTTCTCAACCACACAGTGGCCCTTTGTGGCTGACAAACTCAGCTACAGGGCACTGCAGGCTGAGGAGGCAGTGTCTCCTCAGCGCAAAAAAGATTGCAAATTAAAAAAAAAATTGAAAACCAAAAAAAAATTGAATGCAAAAAATTAAAAAAAATTTACATGGAAAACATTCAAATGAGGTTCCTGAAGCCTACTTGAAGTTGGGTCTGATCTGATGAAGCCTCCTTTAGTCTCCTCCAAGAGCTCCTTCACTGTGTAATGGAGTCACTCAACACTCATAGAAATGAGCCAAACACTCAAATGACAAGTGAATGACAAATGGAAGGGAGAGAGGTGCTTATAAAGCATTTTCTTGCCTCCAATTTCCCTTTTCCTCCACCTCATTTCCAAAAAAGAAAAGAAAAATAAAAAATAATTGCAATTTGAGGTTCAACGAGTCTTATAGGGGTCTGATGCAAGTCTTATGCCAAACCCGCAGGTCTTATACAAGTACACGAGTTTAATGCGAGTTTGGCCGAGTAAGGGTCTTAAGCGCGGGTTCAATGCGAGGGACCCTGCTCACTATAGAACACGCCAAGACCCGCGGGTACTCGCGGATCTTATGCGGGTGGTGCTTCACTAGTTGAAAGTGCCACTACAATCTGTCTCTTGCTCATCCAACTGACTGCTCCTCTAAATAGGTTAAACACATACCCACTTGTAGATCTTCTCCGATCTAGATCTCCAACCCAGTCTACATCAACAAAGCCATGAATGTCCAAAACTTTCTCCAATCTTGGTCTTCCTTGGTAGCACAGACTATAATCGCTAGTGCCATGCAAATACCTGAAAACCCACTTCACTGTTGTCCAATGATCCTTCCCTGGTTTTGACATAAACTTGCTCAGTACTCCCATTGCATGTGTAATGTTTGGTCTGGTGCAAACCATTGCATACATCAGGCTACCAATTGCACTCGCATATGGAACACGTGACATGTTCTCTTCCTCTTCTTGTGTCTAGGGACACTGTTCAACATATAATTTTACACCTACAAAAATAGGAACCTTGACCGGTTTACTATCTTGCATATTAAACCTCTGCAATATTGTTTCGACATACTTTCCCTAATTTAACCAAAGCTTCCTCTTTTCCCGATTTTGTTTAATTTCCATGCCCAAAATATAGTTTGCAGCACCAAAATCTTTCATGTCGAATTTGGAGGACAACTGAGTCTTCAAGTCCTGGATAATTTCTTTGTTATTTCCAATCAACATGTCATCCACATACAAGACCAAATAAATAACACAGTCACCAATTAATTTAAAATACACACAGTGATCCGCTTTGCTTCTTGTGAAGCCAAGTCCCCATATATATGTATCAAATTTCTGATACCACATCCTTGGTGATTGTTTTAACCCATACATTTGTTTTTTTTAACCTTCATACCAATTCTTTCTAACCCTTCACCGCAAAGTCTTCTCGTTGCTTCATGTAGATCTCTTCTTCCAGATCCCTGTGAAGAAATGTTGTCTTCACATCCATCTGTTCTATCTCAAAACCAAAAGCAGTAACAACAGATAAAAGTGACCTAATAGAAGCTACCTTGGCAACAAGAAAAAAAATATCACCAAAATCAATTACCGACACCTAGGAATAACCTTTTGCTACCAACTGAGCTTTGCATTTCTCCACCTTGCCTTTTGCATTCATCTTCTTCTTAAACACCCATTTGCTACCAATGGGTTTCCTTCCAACCAACAACTCCACTAGATCCCAAGCCTCATTTTTGTCCAAAGATGCCATTTCTTCAACCATGGCCTCCAACCCAGTCTGCATCAACAAAGCCATGAATGTCCAAAACTCTATCCAATCTTGGTCTTCCTTGGCAGCACAGACCATAATCACTAGTGCCGTGCAAATACCTGAAAACCCACTTCACTGCTGTCCTATGATCCTTCCCTGGTTTTGACATAAACCTACTTAGTACTCCCATTGCATGTGCAATGTTTGGTTTGGTGCAAACCATTGCATACATTAGGTTACCAACTGCACTCGCATATGGAACACGTGACATGTTGTAAGGACTGATATTAAAATTCAACAAGGTTGATAGATTTCTTGTAAATGCCAAATGTAAGGACTGTTATAAAAATTTAACAAGATGGACAAATTTCTTGTAAAATTCTATCAAATTAAATGCATTTGCGTACCTGGTTCTCCCATCTGGTGTCAGTCACATTACTCTAAGTTTTCTGGTTCCGTTACCAACCAACCGATTCCTCCTTGCCTATCTGGGATCAACCTCTGTGGTTCCCAGATCTAGAGGACTTTGAAATGGAAATCCACTGGCTCCCGTGCCCAAACTTCCAAGAACCGCTCAAAATTTCCCAATTTTCAATTCAACATCGAGCCCTTGGCTCATCCCTCAAATAGATTGATCTTCTATCACCATCCTCTATATTTCCCCCTCTGCACTATATTTCATAGGTGAAGGCCATCCTTTGTTTTCCCCAAAAAATTGATTTTTCCTCCCCTTCTCCTTTCGATTTTTTTTTTTTTTTTTTTTTAATGGAGGGAAGGTTCTTCCCTCCCAAGAAACCCCACCTTCCTTTCCTCCAATTAATCTTAAGATTTAACCTTATCCATTAAGATATTTTACTTGAGTTGGTCATTATACATTAAGTGAGATTTTAACTTTATCATCTCAATCGACTTCGAGAGGAGTATTTTCTTTTAAGTACCTTATCATGAATTGTCCAAAGATTTATGAAGTAAAATAAATCTTGTCCATTGTAATAATAATTATTTATTATTTACATCAAATTTTATTAATAAAATAAATTAATATATTTTATTGTACTACTTAATAAATAACGTATTAATTAATACTTTTAAAAACTAATTCATTTTCTTACATAGACATATATATAATTAAATTAGTATGTATACTAGGGCAATACCTGCGATGCATGTGTATGTAGCTATCATACACACGTCTCGTAAGCAAGCTAATAATCAGTAACTCAAGTTGGGTCACTACACATGTCCTCTTCCTCTTCTTGTGCCTTGGGACACTGTTCAACAAAATAATTTTACACCTACAAAAATAGGAACCTTGACCAGTTTACTATCCTGCATATTAAACTTTTGCAATATTGTCTTGACATACTTTCCCTGGTTTAACCAAAGCTTCCTCTTTTCCTGATTTCGTTTAATTTCCATGCCTAAAATATAGTTTGCAGCACCAAGATCCTTAATGTTGAATTTGGAGGACAATTGGGTCTTCAAATCCTGGATAATTTCTTTGTCATTTCCAATCAACAATATATCATCCACATACAAGACCAAATAAATAACACGGTCACCAGTTAATTTAAAATACACATAGTGATCCGCTTTGCTTCTTGTGAAGCCAAATCCCTATATATATGTATCAAATTTCTGATACCACATCTTTGGTGATTGTTTTAACCCATACAATTTTTTATTTTTTATTTTTAATTTGCATACCAATTCTTTCTTACCCTTCACCGCAAAGACTTCTAGCTTCTTCATGTAGATCTTTTCTTCCAGATCCCTATGAAGAAATGTTGTCTTCACATCCATCTGTTCTATCTCAAAACCAAAAGCAGTAACAACAGAGAAAGGTGACCTAATATAAGCTAACTTGGCAACAACAGAAAAAATATCACCAAAATAAATTACCAACACCTAGGAATAACCTTTTTCTACCGACTGAGCTTTGCATTTCTCCACCTTGCCTTCCGCATTCATCTTCTTCTTAAACACCCATTTGCTACCAATGGGTTTCCTTCCAACCAGCAACTCCACTAGATCCCAAGCCTCATTTTTTTCCAAAGATGCCATTTCTTCAACCATGGCCTCCTTCCAGAGTTTTCCATCCTCTGAATCCACTACCTCTTGGATAGTTCTAGGATTATCATGAGTAGTAGATAAAGAAAAAATTGAACTGAAAGCAAATGGATTATACCTCTCTGGCTTCTTTCTCTATTGAATTGATCTCCTCAAAATTGGAATGTGCAACTCTTCTTCTTCTGATTCTTGTTCTGCTGTAGAGTTTGATTCTTTCTCCTTCAGCTCAAACTCTATTTTCTACGGTTCCTTTGGTAGGACTTTGTGTTTAATAACATCTTTCACGTCTCTAAACACAACATCTTGATTGTACACAACCAACTTTGTTTCTGGGTTCCAAAGCTTATAACCTTTTAAACCATCCTTATACCCAATAAAGATGTGCCTTTCAGATTTACTATCCAAATTGGTTCTTTTCTCCTTTGGAACGTGTATATATGCATCACACCCAAATACCCTTAGATGTGAAAGAGAGGGTTTCTTACCAGTGCATACCTCATGTGTGTTGAAAAGTGTAACTAGGTTCGGTCTTCATAATGACATGTAATTATGATTTTTGTAAATGATGTAAAGAAGAAAAATAAAATTATTATTGTAATGCTTGCTTCATGGGTTTCATGAGCAAGAGATTTTATTTTTAGATGGCTCCCATTGTGAGCCTTTAGGATTTGTCAAAAGGAGTCAATGTCATACCCTTCTTGGGCATGTTACAAATGTATATGAGTCTATAGAATTGTCAAGAAGCCCTCCAAAACAAGCACTAGTTACTCCTCTTCAAGTCAGCCTCAAGATAAAGTGAAGTACTCATGTCGACTTCACCTAATGGAGACACACTTGTTCGAACACTCATGTTGGCTTATTTGTATGGGACAACCACTATATATATGTGGATGGGGTCCTCGCATTTCGACAATCAATAAGTTCAGATCTATCTGAAATTCGGTTCACAGTTACAGTGACAAGTAAAGAAACAAGTTCGGATATCAATTACAGTGACAAGCATTTCGGAAAAGGAACTCGGATAGGTGATCTTATCTTCGGTGCTACTACAACAAGAGTTTGCAGTCTACACACATTGATTAAGTCTCACCACAGTGATACAATCTTGGTGGAATCTCAATAAAGGTCTTGGTGCTATCTTAAAGAAAAGATATCAGTGTTATCCCAGGAAAAAGGTCTCGGTACTAGCTCAGGAAGAAGTCTTGGTGCTACCACAAAGGATTGTGTATTCAGTTTTGGTCTCATTGTAGAAGGAGAAGTTCCGTGTCATTACAAGTGACCACAAGATTCGGTACAATGACCTCAAGTGATCTTATACAATAAAAAATCTGAAGCTTAAGTGCAATAAAAGGAACCGAGAAAGAGGGTCTCCATCTTTGTCTTGGTGGTAACTTTGTCTCGATGGTAACTATGTCTCGATGCTAAGAAGGTCGAAGCGGAAAAGGAGTCAAGAAGAAGAAAAGAGCAGAAGACAGTCAAGAGAACTAGTGTCTTGGTCTTGGAGTGGCTAATAGGTCAAGGGTCTTGGTCTTGGTATTCGTCAATTGGAATCTCTATAAGAAGAATTTGTTTTGGTTTTCCTCTCAAAGAATGAGAGGTTTTGGCTTTGGCTCATAGCCTACATTCTATGTCTCTTGTCTACTTATGTTCATGCATTGGTAGTTGTTTGATGAAGAAGAACACTAATAACTTAAGAAAATAAGATCCTAATCTAAAGTTGTAAAAAGCACTCACAAGCAGTTACTAATGGAAGAGAAATCACCTAATACTCGATGCCCTAGATTTCTCAACAATGTGGAGTCTTATTCTTCAACGCTGATGAAGGTGATCTGTTAACCAGGGAACATGCAATATTCATTGCCTTTGCCCAAAATTCCTTCCCTAATCCAACGCCACTGAGCATGCTTTTTTCCTTTGCTATCCATGTCCCGTTCATTCTTTCTGGTAACTCCATTTTGTGGAGGTGTGTATGGAGTAGTCTTCTGTCGTGCTATACCACACTTCTTAGAAAACTCTTCAAATTCTTTCTTGCAAAACTTTCCACCATTATCTGTCCTCAACACCTTAATCGTCTTCTCTGTCTGATTTTCCACCATAGCCTTAAATTCTTTAAACCTATCAAAGACTTCAGATTTCTTCCTGAGGAAATATGTATTCCTCGAGAAGTCATCTATAAATGAGACATAGTAAACAGACTTACCTAGAGATGGAATCGAAACAAGTCCAAACACATCACTGTGCACAAGCTCTAATATCCCTTTCGCCCTCTTAGCACCTGAGGGGAAACTCACCCGATTCTGCTTCCCATATGCACAATGTTCACAACAATGGAAATCCAAAGAACAATTAGACATACCTCAAAACTCAACATTTTGGGGTGCCTAAAGGTGTCAACGAACTATTGGAATCATCGAAGTGCCCAACGCTTTATTATGGAGGGGCAATGCTACATCTGCAAGGTCATCACTACTCTTTGGAAGTGCAGTTTGTTAGAATTCCATGGACCCCAGGTCTAGTCTATGTTTTAATTGAAAACACAAACACATTGAAATGCTTAACTTAAAACAATTTTTACACAACCAAAAACACACCAGCAATTAGATCGTGCACAATACCCAGTGATTTAATTGATAAAATCCAATTTCTTATAATTCCTTTAATATGAAATTCTAGGGCTCTCATACTAGCGATAATGGCCCTTTATAATCACCTAGCAAATGCCCAAATCCAGGTGAAACCCTTTGACCAAAACACCTAGGGCTAAGGCTGAGTTCTTTCAGCTCTCATTTTCCCTAACACATTGTTGTAGCTATCTTGACCACAAAAAATCCTTGCTGTGGTCTTCCAAGCATCACATACTTCTCTTAATTGTGCCCAAGCTTACTCCTTTAAGCCTTTGGTCATCCTTAATAGCTGAGGCTATCTCGTTAAGCCCTCAACCTCCTTTTTCTTCCACTGCTAACCCTTTGGCAGCCTTATTGTAACACTGTTTAGACCTCGCCCTGCTCCCTTAAGCCTTTGGCTCCCTTTCCTAGCCCTCGACCAACTTCTTGTAGCCTTTACTAGACCTCGACCTTCCTCTTCAGACCCTCGTCCTCCTTTTCTTAGCCAACAACTTGCTCCTTTAGCCTTCCATCCTTCCTTCCTTTCCTGCGGTTATGTTACAAGCCTACGACCATCCTCTCCTGGTTGCAACCTTCTCTTCTTGCCTGCAACTAGTTTGGACAAGCCTGCGACCACCTCCTTAGACCTCAAATTGTCACTCGGTTGACCTTCCTTTCCTTGCAGCCTCCTTCAGCCTACAACTAGATCTCTTCTAGCTCTCCCACTTGCAAACAACAAATACAATAACCAATCAAGACCCTTATCACCATAGAAAGGATCCCTCCAAAACCCCTGTTTCCCTAGTTGCAGGTCCACGACTTCCTTGATCAATTTCAAACATCAATCAAGGAGAATCCATCACTCCTTGTATTTATACTTTTCCAAGGGGCATGAAACCACAAGGGGTATGTCTCTTGGCCTTGCTGGCTGACCTGAGCTGACTTGACAACTTAGGCCAACTTATAATTAAATTTAAATATTTCTTGTGCCTTTTAATTATTCTCACACAACTAACACAAAAGCCATGTGAAAATTACCTCCCGATGCTACCAAATTTCAATAACTATGATCTGAACTTCATGTGGAGTGCAAGCATGGAGTGTGTGCCCTCAAGGCCTCTGCTGATTTGTGGAGGACCACCTAGGAAAACCATCTCAAACTCAAGTGAAAGTTACCATTCATTAGAGACAATGACCATAGATGCATCATATTGGACCGTAATTAATTGTTAAGGGCATAGTAAGACTTCAAACCTTGATCACCTTCAAATATCTAACTAGAACAAGTCCCTTAAAAGTGTTTGCTACTTTATTAGGGGTGGCTAGATGGTCAACTTATTAGTTGCTTCTAGCCCCCAAGGGGATGTGACATATCCAAGGTCAACACTTCAATTCATAGGTGTTTGTGATAGTGGTGGCAATGGAGGGAAAATGCTTCATGGCTAGGTGCCATGGTCACGGGACCAGTTGATGGAGGTCCATCATCCTGAGTGTATATATGCATGGAGGCAAAAATCATGGAGGTATGAGTTACGCCTTTGCTCGGCTTACTTTTTCCACCCCTCTAGTACATCTTTCACTTGTTTATGATAATGCTTTGATGAGGAGCATAACTTAAGTGTCCAAGTTTGTTGTTAACAATACAACCTTTATTTATCACCTAATGATGAGTCGGCTTCTCACTTATTAGGGTTGGGACATGCAAGGGTTCCTTTATTATGTGATGGAGCATCTAGTGCTAAGGAATCGGGTGATGGCTAATGAGAGGGGTAGAGCTCATGCTAGCCTTTGCCCCATGCGCTAATTAGTGTCCCAACCATCTTTTGCATTTTAACTTTTCTTTTTCTTTTATTGTGGCCATTTTATGCTTTTACCTTTCTTTTAGCTGGATCAACCTCTAGGGCATAGTTTTTTGGCCCTAACTCAAGGATGTGGATTTGAGAGTGCCAATCCCTATGAACCAATGACAACAAACCTAAAGGATGGATGTGAAATCAAGGCAATGGTGAAGAGTGATAAGTATGGAATGGTCATGGACATGCTACTTCAATCCAAGTTTCCCAAGTAGTGCTCGTACTATAACCCTAAGGCCTTAGAGGAGGATCCATTGGGCTAGGGCCAAAGATTAACTCCCCTGGCAAGGTGAGAGAACAAGCTTACAGTCATGTTCGATCAATCATCTAGATCAATCACCCCTTTATCCATGTTAGAATTTCCAAAGCATTCAGTAAAAGCACTTGATTGCAAAATGGTTAAGTACCTGTTGAGTGGTGACCCACCTTCCTTCAAGAGGAATGCCAAATGGTCAGAGGTGTTTCACTGGTGCAAATGGCAGAGGAATGTGGCGTATCATCATAACTGAGCAATGCGTATGGCTGCTGGCTGGCTGGCTATACAAGATAGGAGAACAGATTTCTCATATGTGGTTACCCACCAGGTTTATACACCCACTGTCTTTTTCAGCCGTGCCCATGATCAACCTTATATTGAGTTGGTATTTATATTCACACTCTCATTATTATCCATGAATATCTATATTAAGTTGTGTATTTATTATAAACCCACTCATTTGCGTTCATCAATTTTCTTTGTGTCCCCTATTTAGCTTAAGGGGGGATGTTGAAAATGGTTGAAGCTTCACTTTTGGCTGCAAACAACCCTATATTGTATCATTCAGTATTTTTAGGGTTGCCAAGGCTGACTTGTACATGTAGACTCATAACCCCTATTGGTGAAAGTGCCTTACCTCTTGAATTTTGTATATATAGTATATACTCAACTCTCTCATTTGCAATTTGTCATCATGTGATCTATTGATCTCTAGTATAGTGATTTTCCTAAGGTCCCCATAAAGTGTAGAGCTCTCTTGTTATTGGGTTCCGTATCTAGTGCACTTTCTCTTGGATTATTTTTCTCACTAAAGTTTCACTTTTTTGGCTTTATCACTGTATGTCTCTCACTAAAGTTTCACTTTTTTGGCTTTATCACTGTATGTCTCTTTTCATTGGCAGCTTGTGGTGTCATGGACACATATAAAAACATTGCTACATTGAACACTAGTGCATAAAGACAATTACCACATCATATCTATATATCTTGTCTTAGCTTTTAAAATGACAATATACCAGGGATGGTCTTATACACAGCATTTATCCAAGAATTTAATAAACATTTGACTGTGAAATCATCTATACCAATCCCTTGAAAGGGAAAGAATGCAGAAACAAATTATGATGTAAGTGCTTCTGAAATCATTTATACCAATCCTTTAAAAGGGTAAGAATACAATATATATATATATATATAGATTGAATACTATTTGTGTAGGTGCAAAAAGGTACAAATTGACTATCTAAAACCTGGAATTAGACCGTCTAGCTATAAAAGGTGCTAGAAAATCTCAAATTTGGGCAATAATATCTAGAAAAGACACTATATACAATAAAAATAAACAAATTGACAGGAATTGTTTGTTAACAGAGAAATTTTCCTATAAGATCATAGTTTTTTGCCTCATGCTGTAGGTCAATTGGTCAGTATGTTGTTTAGTCCTCATCAGGTCACTGGTACAAATCCAGTGGATTCCTTTGTGGTACATCAACCCTCCATGATCTGCCAATTCATGGAAAGAAAAAACATAATAGTTTCTTGGTATTATTCCATATAATTCATGATATGTGCCAGTGTACTTATCACACAGCTATCAAGGTCTATGCTATTTTGTTGCAAGCATCAATATTTCTCATTTTGTTTACAGATTATAACAATAGCAGAGTGTGATCCAAGTATATGTTGCTCCCTTAGAGCCATTTGACTTTCAATCACATCAATTTCTAATCATGTCAAAACGTGAACCACTAAACATACTCCTTTGATGTCAATCCTTGAGTAGGCTTTCTCCGCACCGATAGGTTGTATTTCATTCAGTCTATGAACTCCTATATCGTGCACATGGAAAACTTTGACAGTGTGTGCTCCGAATATTTTTATCAGTTCCTATGATGATTTTATTTGAACAGGTTGACTTTTCCACACCAACAGAAAGTATTTGCCATCAAGAGACGGTTGGATGTGTGGTAGTTGACAATCTAGGAAATTGTGTAGCAGCTACTTCTACAGGTGGCCTGGTGAACAAGATGGTGGGTCGAATTGGAGACACTCCAGTTGTAGGTGCAGGTAACTACGCGAACCATTTATGTGCTGTCTCTGCTACAGGTAGAGGAGAATATATAATACGAGCTACTGTGGCACGAGATGTAGCTGCACTAATGGAGTACAAAGGATTTTCTCTCAAGGAAGCAGCTAATTATGTTATAGGACATATGGAGAAAGGAACTTGTGGTCTTGTTGCGGTATCATGCAATGGAGAAGTTGTCATGCCTTTTAATACCAGTGGTATGTTTAGGGCTTGCGCTACAGAGGATGGTTTCTCTGAAGTGGGAATATTGGCATGATGCTGTACTCTCCTTGTAGTATATTCATTTATACTTAAGATAGCTACCAACGTTTCTTGGGATTGTTATGTGGTATGCTTTTGCTTTATCATGTTTAATAATTGTCTTGATTCGCTTTGACATCATGAGTAATATGAATATTTAAAAATCTGGCTTGGCAGTATACACAATTTGTTCTGAGGATTTCAAAATTAGAGCATACATCTTGTTTCGAAGTATATATCCACATTGAGTCTCTGTCGATGTTTTGTAATCATTTCCATGTTTGTTCCTTTATTAATTTTTCTTCGATGAAGTTTTCTCTTTGTTTGTCAAAATATCTAGATTTTTAAATTTAAGTTCTCAAAATGGGCACTGAAGCCCCATTTACATGCTCTAATATTGTATTTGTTCATCTTTATGAAGCAGGATGAAGCTCTTACATCACATTTTTTTAATAATAATTTTATATGCATGATAAAACTCTTACATGACATTTTTTTTAATTAATTATTTGTCTCTTTTGAAGAATTTACTAGGAGAATGTTGTTGTTGTTTTTTTTTTCTTCTAAATTCTGAATTTAACTAAATCAGTAATTGGCATTCGAGGGTTATACTTTAATTCTGCATCTGGAGATGATTTCTTTCAGTGCCTATGAAGTTGCATACTGTATTTGTTCCCTGGATATGTACTAAAGAGGTATTATAACTAGTCCTTGTGGAAGCATTTTGAAATCAACCCAAACACTAAATTTGAGTGTTCGACAATGATATTTATTTTGCTGTTATCACTAGGAGGAGATCATAAAAGTGTTTCATAACAGTAATACTTGTACATTTGTAGATTGTTTGGGTCTTGTTACCTATCCAATTATTAAGGTTTTTAAGGTCTTCGAAACTTGCTAGATGGGCACACACAGGGCATGGACCCACTATCACTTCAGCCCAAGCCCGTGCTCTTTAGACCTAACTACCTCTTAAAAGTTCAATGGAGAATTCTCAATGGTAACCCCAACTAACTTCAAGTAAGACTCGCTTTAAATGGGGTCAAGAAGGAGTGGAGGAGTTAATGTATGGGGCTGTCACTTTGTTTCTGTGTATGATTTAGCATCAAAAAACTAAACAACAAATAAAATGACACCAAATGATAGAAAATTCAAAATATATTGTGAAACTGAACAAACTTTATGTATAGAAAATATCCTACCAAATATTGGTTTACCTTTTAGTTTGGACCATTGGTAGGAAGTTATAGGATAGATTAACTTCTTGTCCTGTTATATCAGCGTGCAAAAATATAGGAAATGACAAGGACAACAACCTATATGGTCCAATTTAGCCACCCAGTGAGTGCCAAAACACTCTTAGATGTTAGATCTAGTGGTGGGAAGGTTGGAGGATTAAAGACAAGGCTTATGAGACCTCCCTTCAATTTGTGACAGCTGAAAAAACACAGTTTCCAGCAAGATGGAAATTGCTTTCTATGGAAATTGTGATTGACTCCTATAGGCAAATGTTATGAATATAATATATGAAAATAATATAAATAATAATCATAATTAGTTATAAAGAGACATGTTTCTAAGGACATGATCGTTCATGAAGAGGCACCTGCCTAGGTATATAAGCAGACTCTCATTTGTATCATTACACACACACACATATATCTTCAATGGGTGTATTCATATTTCAAGTGTTATCGAGTATCTAATTTGTGCATGTACGAAGTTTGTTCGTAACATTTAGTATTAGAACCTCGTTCTCCAATCCCGGCCATTGGCCAAGCTTTTGCCGCACATTCAAAAATTTTGGAGTTTTTCGTATAGCTTGACAGTTACTCTAATTTTGGCCTTTGGCCACACTCTTATCAAAGCCTTGTTATTCGATCTGTGTGAAAATTCCTAGACTTGAAGGAACCCCTACTGCAGCAAATATGAATCTATTTCACCTACTTGATTTTTAATATACATTAACCATGTTATTCTTATGAAAACTGAAGCAAATTACTTCTGCAACCTACACTAATTAAATATTTGATCTCATGAAACAGAAACTAGAGCAAAGAACAAGATACATAGGACACACTTATTTTTGGACACAATGGTCCTCGGAAAAACCCACTGTGGGAAATCCAGTGCAATAGTTTTGAGGGTTTATTATTATGCAATAGAAATATCTGAATACAAATCTAGGATGCTCATCTAGCAATCCTTTACAGAGAAGATTCTGACGGAAAATCCGAGTGAGTTTTAACTCACTTCACCTGACAGAATTCCGTTGATCCGGCACAAAACTGGATAACCCCAGCTATTTCTGCGTTGGCTCTGTGTCATCTCTCCCGGTTGTTCTGGTTGTTCCCAGTAGTTCCGTTAGTTCCCGACAGTTCTAGATTCTATGTGACAGGCAACTTTTCTGCATCAGCTCTCCCGACTACTGTGCCGGCTCTGCGTCAGCTCTCCCAGCTATTGTGTTGGCTCTATGTTAGCTCTCCCAACTGTTCCGACAGTTCTCGCCAGTTCTGGTAGTTCTCGATAGTTTCCAGAAAGTCCTCTCGGATTCTCTTTGCCCCTCAATTGTAAGATCTCCCCAATCGATTTTTCTCCTGAGAACTTCTCACCTCAGAAAATTGATTTCCTCAATCTCTGTGTGTGTATTTCCAAATGAACCCCAAGTCTCCATTTTATACTTTTCCTGTTGAGTCTTCGACGACCGAGATTAAGTCTCTAATCAACGACTAAGATTAAAACATGACTTGATCCGCCTTTTAGATCATTCTCACCCATATTTTGATTAATACTCATTAATATTTTAATTTTCCTAAGTTTAGACTCAGGAACCCCATTAAAAATATTAATTTTAATAAAATACAACCCGGGTGGAATTTCACCAAACAATTTTTGAGTTTTTTAGAACTTGTGTGCCATAGCCTCTCCATGAATTTTCAAGGCTAGAGCACTTCCGATGCTACGCAAAACTAACACTCCCTCTTAGCGATGAAAGTGCTCTAGCAACAATGTCCACCTGCATGTTGCTTTGTTTCTGAAGCACCTCCTTTCTGCTTTGTTGCTGCCACCAACACTGTGCTGTTGCTGCTACTGTACTGCTGCCCATGACGCCGCCACTGCCACTGTTGCATCTATACTACAACTCCCTCTCAAACGCCGCATCTACTATGCTGCTAGCACTGCCACTGCTAACATTGCATCCGTACTGCAACTCAGTTGCTGAGAAAAGCAACTGAAAAACATCCAAAATTAGCTGAACTTAACTTTGTTTAGCATAATACAATGATTGTTGGAATCTGACTGCAGTTGATTCTGACCCTCTGAATCTTCTGCGCTATTGTTGACTCCTGCATTGTGCCAACTGCACTGCTGCCAACCTTGCTCCGCATTGCTCAGTCTCTGGTCCCCAGCTACTGCATCTGTCCTCCAAACACTCCACTACATCATCTGACACTAAGTCCATCTCGCTATTGCTGAATCTTGGGCTCCCATAACAAGGAATTGATCCAAGAGGTGGACTCCTCAAGAAGCCTGCCCACATATAGTCTTCATGACTACAGCGCAATATCGCCCCATCTCCCTCCTAGAGATGTGTGGGCACTCATGGCAAACTCATCCTCGTCAATCTTTTCTAAAGCGGTCTTAGGATCATGTTTCTCATCCTTGTCTTTTTTCTTCAAAGGACACTGGGATGCATAGTGGCCCATCTCACCACAACTGAAACATTTCACCTTCGAAATGTCCTTCTTTCACTTCGGCTTCTATTTTCCCTTCAATGCTAGAGCTACGTTCTCCTCCTCCTCCTTCGTCTTTGTGCCACTCACACTGTTGCCACTGAGGTTAACCTTCACTAGGTCCCTCCTTAACTCCTCCTGTTGAAGAGACGCTCACATCTCCTCCCATGAAGGTAGTTTTTCTTTTCCCAGTATGCTTTTGACGAAAACTTGCCATTCATTCGAGACTCCATTAAGGGCTATTCTCACCATCGCGGTTGGCTGAGGAGTGGACCCCATTGCAACAAGTTGGTCTCTAGTGTTCTGACGACACTGAAGATAGAGGTTCACCCCTTCTCCTTTCTGCATCAAAGTCCGCTACAACTTCTGCTCTACATACATCTTCCGTTGTTCGAAAAAAGCCTTCATACAAATACGATAAGGCTTCCCACATCTCTTGGGTTGTATCCTTGCCCTACAAGTGTGAGACCACATGATCTCAAACTCCATCGAGAATGAGCCTCTTTGCCTTCCCCTGCTCGGCCTTGTACTTCTTCTTTTGATCGTTGTCAGCGGGAACAACTACAACACTTTTGACGTCGGCCTCAAGATCATATTCCTCCAGAACAACTAAGATTCTGGTCTTCCATATAACATAGTTGGACACTCTGTCCAACCTGTCATGATCTCTGAGCCCATGCAATGCCATCTCACCCTATTGTCGAATTGACTCCTCTAGTCACTGCTTAGCACTGCTCAACAAGTGAGAATTTCGAACTTCTTGGTGAAAAGTTCTGTGAGGAGAAAATTCCCCTTCTACATGTCTTCATTTTTTTCCAGCGGATTTCTACCCTGGCAGAAGTTGCGCCCTTCAAGCACTGCATTAAGGCTCTGCGTCACTCTTTCTGGTTCTGCAAACTCACGAACTGGAAATCGTACCTCTGTCGTCTCACTCAGAGAGAGATTTCCTCGGATCTGCTTCCCAACAAGGACTACACAATCCTTCCAAGGGGATTCGAATTGCTGCCAAGTGCAGCTTTCGGCCTCATTGCTCAGCACTATATTTGCTCTTCCTATTTCAACACCAATGCTCTGATATCATGTGAGAATTCCTAGACTTGAAGGAACCCCTACTTCACCTACTTGATTTTTCATATACATTAACCAAGTTATTCTTCTGAATACTGAAGCAAATTACTTCTGCAGCCTGCACTAATTAAACATTTGATCTCATGAAACAAAAACTAGAGCAAAGAACAAGATACATAGGACGGACTTATTTTTGGACACAATAGTCCCCGGAAAAGCCTAGTGTAGGAAAACCAGTGCAGCGGTTCTGAGGGTTTATTATTATGCAGGAGAAATATTTGAATACAAATCTAGGATGTTCATTTAGCAATCTTTTACAGAGAAAAAACTTGCAGAAAATCTGAGTGAGTTTTACTTCACTTCACCCGACAGAATTCCGGCTGATCCGGCACAAGACTGGCTAACCCCGACTATTTTTGCATTGGTTCTGCGTCACCTTCTCTGCCCTTTGCATCATCTCTCCTGGTTGTTCCAGTAGTTCCGACAGTTTCAAATTTTGTGTGACAGACAACTTTTCCACGTCAGCTCTCCCGGCTACTGTGCTGCCTATGCGTCAGCTCTCTCGACTGTTTCAACAGTTCCCAACAATTTCGATTGTTAACAATGTAAATTTTGAAACAAGAACTGATATGATTATCCGTTTCATTGAGGTAGCAAAAAAGTCAATTGGTATTGAAAAATGGTGATACAGAATACATATATATATTTTTTTAGCATAGTTTTTGACACTTTAATTTTTTTTATGTACTTTAGTTTTTAGAATGTTAGTGATTTGCATGCTAATTTTAAAACGTGTTGATTTGTATCAGACCCTTTTTTTAAAAGACTTATTTTTTGACTTTAAATTTTCTAATGTATTAAATGTGAATAATTATTTCTAAATTTAACAATTTTTGAAGTGGTTTTTTTCATATTTTCTTGTTTTTCTTTTAATTTTAATTTTTTTGTAGTTAGGTTTTTATTTTTTTTGTATAGTTAAAGAAGGTCGATATTTTACATATATTTTCTTGTTTTTCTTTTAATTTTAATTTTTTTGTAGTTAGGTTTTTATTTTTTTTTGTATAGTTAAAGAAGGTCGATATTTTACATATTTATATATCGTTAATTAATTTTTCAATGCACATCAAATAATTGACTCTTAAAAAACAATAATTTTTAACAATTGACATAAAAATAAACCTTTTGAACATAAATATAACTAAAAAATTAGACATTTTGATAATTTTTTTGCTAGAAATGACATGTCAAAATCACAATTTTTATATGAAAATTTTAACAAAAAATGGTTAAATAATAAATTTTTTATGAATTTCATGTAAAAAAAACAATAATCACTGTTTTTTTCAAGAAATAATGATTCACATAAAAATTAAATCGAAAATCACATAATATAAATATTGAACATATAACAACATTAATTGAATGTTTATTCTTCTCATGAAATGTCAAAAGTCAAAACATTACAAGTATAACTAATTAATGGTTACAAAAAATGAGCTTGATTTCCAAGCATAACTTAAATTTAATCAACAATATCACATAATCCAAACTCTTCATCCTCTAGAATTTCATCATTGTATTTTCTGCTTCATTTTGCTCATTTTCCTCTTCTAATGGATCTTTGATGTCTGCGAATCTCCCACTATATGCCTTTCCAATCATTCCATGTAATGGTGGTTGAGGTTCCTTTGCCTTTTTTGTGACATGTGATTCACCAAAATCCCCTTTCTTCAACCCAATTTTTTGCATTGTATCTGGAAGAAATTGAAGAACATTACTTCTTTGTTGAATAGGTTTGCGCTGTACTGGATCTTTTTCAATGGCAATGTAATTTCTTCTTTTTTTGTAGGCAACATGCTAGTGTTGTACCTAATTATCAAGCACAAAAGAAATAATAAAGTAAATTAGTATAATGACATATAAATTAAGAAAGAAGATATTGAAATTCAATTCTATATAATAAAACTTACCTGAGTTTAAAAATAAATTCAAAACTCAATCTCTTTCATTTGAACATAAGTCTATAAGATAGTTAATCAATGACTGTGGTTTTTTATAAATGTTAACTATCTCTCATTTTGCTTCTTTATCTTCATATTTTAGTTTTTTTCACAATGTCATAAACTAGTACTTGACTATGACTCTTTCCATCTATCCAATTAAAAAGCATAGACATATAGCTATTATTTTTTGTCCAACTATGAATATGGATGAACTCACAATTATTTATAATTGGTTGATCTTCACGATTAAGAAGATTTGACTTTGTCTGTAACATGAAATAGTAAAAGTTCAATTAACTTGTACATAAATGATTTTTTTTTAACATTAATCAAACACACATTTTCTACGTCTTGCTATGTAAGCTGCATCCTTGAATTTGTTTTCCCTTGAAGTTTGTTAATAACATTGCCAATTGTGTGTCTGAATGAAATGTCACAAATCTCCATAATGGTGATGATGTGACTTCTACAAATCCCGCAACCACTTTACTAAGAGCTTGATAAGTATAAGGGTCACTATCATAGTCAATGTTTGGGATATTGTAAACAGGGGGAATATCTGCAATAACTAGGGAATAATCTCTTTTAAGTATGAGTTTATCAATGTCTTCACAGTCACATTGTATTACTTGATATTGAATAGTTTGAAGCTCATTCCAAATGAAATGAGTAAGAGTTGGATCAAGTTCAACATTCCTAAGGCGCTGCTTTCTTAGTTTTTCGATCTTATTTTTTTCAATTAAGCTTTTGAAACTATCTCGTGCTCCATTTACATCATTCCTCATCTTTAATAAAATAAATAAATATATGTATAAGCTATAAAATAAAAATAGTATATAGATGAATAAAAATGAATGTATAAATCAACATACCTTTTTAAATGCAAGATAAAAATCTTTTAGTGTTGATGTAGAACTTGAATCTAGATAGTTGCGTACAACATCATCCCAACTATCTTCATTCAACAATTTAACCATCTGTTCTTGTATTTTCATGTAAACTTTGTGCCTAAATAGATAAAATAACAAAAATTAATATAATGATATGTATAACAAATACTACTAAGAACAATATGTTATATTTAAAAGAAAATTGTAATTTAGAAATAAGTAAAAATAATTCAACAAACTTACTTTTGAAATTCCTGAGACATTTCCTCCAATGATTATTCCCCTAACTTTACACGAGATAATATTGTTTTGACAAGTTTTTCATCTTTCATTCTTTGCAGTGCTCTCCAAGGTGTGATAGTCATATCTTTTGAAAGTTGCTTCATTTCAAGACCTGATTTATTGCTGCTACATATCAATAGTTTAGACTTCTTGACCTTCTGGTTTTTAATGTCAATGCTCTCCCACATGCTAAAAATCTCATTAATCAATTCTCATATTTTTTCGTTCTACATGCCAATTGGAAAATGTTATCAATACTTTTGAATATATCAGAATTTAGTCTACCACCTTTTGAATTGATTTTCTCTTCAATTTGATAACCTATTTCAATACAACATTCCTTTCAGAATTCTAGAGTAACATTTATCTTATCCCCACCACATTTTTCTTCAAATTCATTATGAATAAATCTAACCCTCTGGATGAAAGTTATAAACATCCTATATTCATTATCTGTATTATGATCCCATGCCAATAACTTTTCTTTTGTATCTGATAAACCAACATAAATGATACATTTCATTGTTTCAAAATGTGAGTTATTGGTATATTCCTCCATCAATTGCCTTTGAGCTTCTGTAGAATGGTTCCCCCCCAAGCTCCTGCCAAGAACTCGTATAGTCCATCCAGATCTGGATGATTGATTTCCATTGAATGGGCATCCTCAAATTTGTCCACTATAAAGGACCTAGAGCAATCTAGGCTTGAGCCGCCTTGCCTGAGGGCAAAAGACATACTTGAGGCGGCACTGCAATTTGGGGAATTTGGTTTCAGATTGCGTCTTGGTAAGAAAAGTCTTGGGAAGATGAAGGCTTTCCTAAAGCTACCCCATGCAGCTGAAGGACCAAGAAAATTGACATCCTTGCATATATTATAAATATATAGACGAGAGAGATCTTCCATTTGCTCACTTTTGAAAAGAAGGTGTTGTAATCCAGAGGGTATCCCTGTTTTGAGTTCCAACGATAACTTGAGGTTTTTTACTAGATCTCACCCCAAAAAGCATCGAATGCCCGAAAATCGATTTGATCGAGATTTGAAAAGGGCTTGGACGAACTAATGAGGTGATAGGCTCAACCTTCTCACTAACGGCTTCCCAACATCGATTTGCTTCATAAACCCTAGTAAACCCTTCAAGAAAGGAGGGCTTCTTGTCGTAGGAAGAAAAGTTGGGAAAGACACCATTTCACTGATGATCAAGTCCCAGCCACAATGGATGTCTAGGGCAGGGGTTGGAAATCAATCCAGAACTGAAAGCGGAACCTATGTCTTGCCAATAGTCTTAGCATCACCAAGAACCACAACATCTCCCCCTTTGGTTTTTTTTTTTTAGTTGTGGAGGGTAAACGGTCACCCAGGGGTTTCAATGTCGAAAACTACTTGGAAGCCACAAAAGATGTAACCCTGATAGAGAGCATTCTGCAATAAAAGTGTTTGAGAGACATAAAGGATGACGCCATAGACGGCTTGCTAGGAAAAACCAGTGTCAGGCCCTCGTAGGACTTGAGAGTAAGGCCCCTACCCATCTAAGATGTCTCCGTGTTGAAATCTAGGGAAGCTCTTAATTGCGTAGCGTGCGAATAAAAGAGACATTAACCAAGTTACAACCAAAACTTATTATTCCCACCAATCTATTATAATTTTAAATAAAGTATTAAAATAAATAAATAGGTAAATTTTTTAAAATGATATGTGAACTGGTTAAAGAAGCGAAAGGGAATCTCCTTTTTAAAGAAAGAGATAATACATTTCATAAGAAAACGGGAAAGGCAGACGAGTGAAGGGGAGGGGCGAGCCAAAGGAGGATGGGGTGGGCAATTGCGTTGCATGGAGGAGCAAGAGATATTGCTTACACAATAATGCCGGAGCACAAAGAAATAGCCGAAGTGGGCCTTCGCCACTGCCTTCAGATAGGAGTTGCTGCTCTAAAAGAGTCTTCAACAACCCTCCATGTCACTGAGCTTGTGGTCAGTTCTTATTCCTCTTAAGTCATTTCACTTGTTTTCTATCTTTTTGGGATTGAAAATGTCTTGGGTTGTGTGGCTTTCGGGACTTGTAAGTAGACTCAATACAGGGAAGCGATGAGGATTGAACTTGGACTAGTTGATCACAGCCCACCAACTAGTTTTTAAGTTTATGCTTTCAATATTTCGATGATTTTATCACTTTTAAAGTTTTGGAAACATTTGTTAGGCCACTATTATTCCCAAGAAGAAGAATATCACTGGTATAAACTGATATTGAAAAGAAGGGAAGTAATCGACAACATTTATTTGCGTTATGTGGGTTGTTACTGTGTAGTAGTTGAAGGGTTGGTAGTTGTCAGCACGAGGTAACACTCACCTCACTTAAATTCATGATCGATCGGAGGGCAGACATACTCAGGTTTACAACACAGTGTACATCATTGCAGGGTGTTTGCCATGCTTGCTTTGTGCTCTCAGAACAATCTAAACTATGATATATACATCAAGATGTGTATAGTTGAAAATGGGTAACAATATGTACACTTCACAGTTATTCTATGTACATTAGGTTAATTACTAGTCTAGATCCATCTTAACTCCAGATTTATCAAGTGTCGAGAGAGATCAAATCTCTCGAGGTGTAAACCTCTTTTTGTAGTGAAAAACTTGAGGAAAGGTTTGCACCTTGAGAGACTTGATCCCTTTGAGCACTTGATAGATCGAAGATAAGATGGATCTAGGTTGGTTTCACTCGTGTGCGGCCAAGGAAAATCTATTGAAGATATGCCTAATTTTATCAATAATATGTAAATACATCTAATATTAATATAATCATTTTAAATATGTTAAATATGTCTGAGATTGATTTGGTCATTTTAATTTTAAATTTGCTTAGTTACCTCAGTGAGTTGAGATGATAAATATTGTTAATAACTTTAATGATTAAAAATGACGAAATAATTTTTTTTAATGCAAAGTGGAAATGTAATAGTGTTAAATGATAGAAAATGTGAATAATAAGAATGTAATCAATTACAAATGGTCTTCATTGTGATCAATCTCAAACTATTTTCTTTTACTATTCTTATTGTCACCCTTGTTACTTTTGTCATCTTTCCATATTGATTATATGAAAAGGACAGTTGAAATCGTAAACCATTTAAATGTTTAGCTCGAGATGTTGTAGTAAACATCATATCTTGTCTCTCTTGCTCTCCAATATTAATAAGTTGAATTACTATAACACAAAAATCAATGTACAATGCCAATAATTTGTTGTACTTACACTTAAATCAATGCACATTGTTAATCCAATCACCTTAAAATTAATGTACCATCATACATCCAATTACATAAAATCATAAATCAACATCTACACTGAAATCAATGCATCTAATGCAAGCAATCAAATAAAATTAGAAAACAAATTCTACATTGAAATCAATGCATTTAATGCAAGAAATCAAATAGGATTAGAAATCAACATTTACACTCAAATCAATTCATCTAGTGCAAGTAAGCAAATATGATTAGAAACCAACATCTACACTGAAATCAATGCATCCAATGCAAGCAATCAAATAATATTAGAAATTACTATCTACACTGAAATCAATGCATTTAGTGCAAACAATCAAATAAGATTAGAAATCATTTACATTGAAATCAATGCATCTAGTGCAAGCAATCAAATAAGATTAGAAATTACTATCTACAGTGAAATCTATGCATTTAGTGCAAGCAATCAAATAGTATTAGAAATCATCTACATTGAAATCAATGCATTTACTGCAAGCAATCAAATATCATTAGAAATCAACACCTACACTAAAATCAATGCATTTACTGCAAGAAATCAAATAGGATTAGAAATTACCATCTACATTGAAATCAATGCATCTAGTGCAGGAAATCTTCTTCCCTCTCTCCCCCCTCCATCTATATCTATATCTCCCTCCATCTCTCCTTCTTTGTCTCTCTATCTCACACCCCAAACACACACACTCTCTCACTCTATATTTATCAATCTCTTTGTCCCCCCCTCTCTCCATCTCTCTCTTTTTCCCTCCCTTCACCTTCCATCAATATCTCTATCTCCCTTTGTCTCTCTATATCACCCGCAAAACATACACTCTCTTTCTCCAATCTATTTATTTATACCTCCCTCCTCCTCTCCCTCTCTATCTCTCTTCCCCTTCTCTTTCTCTCCCTCGCTTCTCTCTCTTTCCTCTTGTTGTCCTCTCTCCCTCTCTCTCCATCTTCCTTATCACTCCCTCTCTCTCTCCACCTTTCTCTCTCTATGTCTTTCTTCTTACCTCCCTCTCTCTCCCCCTCCAACTTCATCTCTCTTTCCCTCCCTCTCTCCACTCTCTCACATCCTCTTTTTTCCTTCCTCTCTCTCCCTTTCTCTCCAACCCCTCTCTCTCTCTCTTCACCCTCCAACTCTATTACTATATCCCTCCCTCTCTCCTTCTCCCCCCCTTCTCTCCATCTCTCCTTCTTTGTCTCTTTATCTCACCCCCAAACATACACACTCTCTCTCCATCTCTCCCTTGTCACTCCCTCTCTCTCTCCACTTCTCACTCTCTATGTCTTTCTTCTTCCCTCCCTCTCCCCCCCTCCAACTCCATCTCTCTATCCCTGCCTCTCACCTCCTATCTCGCTCCCTATCTCCTCCTCTCTCTCAAGTCTTCTCTCTCATCCTTCCTCTCTCTCCCTTTCCCCTACCTCCCTCTCTCTTCCCCCATCACTCTCTTTCTCTCTCTAATCTTTTCTCTTCCCCAATCGCTTTCCTCCTCTCTCTCAAGTCCTCTCTCCCCTTTCTCTCCTACCTCCCTCTCTCTTCCCCCATCACTCTCTCTCTCTATTTCTCTCTCCAACTATTTTACTATATCCCTCCCTCTCTCGTTCTCTCCACCCTTCTCTCCATCTATCCTTCTTTGTCTATTTATCTCACCCCTAAACATACACACTCTCTCCCCACTTCTTACTCTCTATGTATTTATTCTTCTTTCCCTCTCTCCCCCTCCAACTCCATCTCTCGATCCATTCCTATCTCCTCCTCTCTCTCATCCTTTCTCTCTCTCCCTTTGTCTCCTCTCCTTCCCCCCCTCTCCCCCTCCAATCCTCTCACTATCTCCCTCCCTCTCTCCTTCCATCTTTGTGTCTCTCTCTCCCTCTCTTACCCTTCTTTACCTCTCTCACTCCTCTCTCTCTTCATTCCTCCTCTCCCCTCTCCTTTAGTTTATCTCAATCTCTCCCTTGTCACTCCCCTTATCTCTCCACCTCTATCACTCTATGTCTTTGTTCTTCTCTCCCATATATATCTAGAGTTAATATATATCATGATATATTAATATATATTATAATATAATAAATTTAATATTATATTAATCCAAAGTTATTAAATTTAATAATTTTAATATGAATATTAGATTTAATAATAATAATAATAATAATAATAATCTTTTAATATTAATATTAGGGTTAATAATGTTTTTTCATGGTATTAATAATAATTTGGCTCGTAGACTTCACATAATTAAAACCTCTTTTTTTGAGTGTTCGTAAATATAAAGTGGATTATGGAGTAAATATTAAAAAAAAAAAAAAAAAAAAATATATATTATATTTATTTACCATATCTTTGGTTTATTTATATTTTTATTTATTTACCATACCTCTTTTATTTACCATGGTATTTGATCCATGGTATTTTTGATCTAAGAGTTTAGATGTTGATTTCTAATCATATTTGATATATTTTTATTTATTCATCATACTTCTTTATACCTCTTTTATATTTATTTATTTACCATACCTCTTTTATAAATATGGGATTTGGCCCATGGTATTAAAATGGTACCTAAGTAAAATCTCTTTTTTGAGTTTTCTTCAACTTCTTTATATTCTATATTTATATTGTGCTTATACATAATAATAATTAGATTGATTTTTAAATAGGACCAACATTAGATTAAAAATGTTAAACATTGCATGTTAAATGTTTCCCTGGGATCTACCCCATATTGGGGTACGTTTATATGTTTACGTGGGATCTACCCCCATACTGGGTTACATGCTTATGTAGATCTACTCCCATATTGGCTGTATGTACTTTTATTTATTAGACTAGTCTAGATTTACTGATATTTCCCTCTAAATAGATTATATTCCACATGAATACCATGGGTCAATAAGATGGGTTCTCAATACCACGGGTCAATATGATGGGTTAGCAATATTATGGGTCAATACCATGGATTAATTTTATTTTATTTTTATAAGATTATTTCTATTTTGTTATTTTTATTTTTTAAATTTTATTTTGAGGAAGTTAAAATGTTTACATTACATTATATCAATCCTTTTATTTAATTTTAATTTTATTTTTATGTAATTTGACTTAGTCAAAATGTTAAACATTACATTATAACATCTCTCCCAATAATTTTTTATTTTTATTTTTAGTTTTGTGTAAGTTGATGAGTCAAAATGTTGTATTTATAATTATAATTATAAATATAATTATTTTTATTTTATTTTATTTTATTTTGCCTGAGACAAAATGTTTACATGCATTCCAACATCTCTCCTATACATGTTTGCTTTCATATTTAATTTAGAAGATATAAGATAAAAATAAAATAAAATATATATAAAATATTTTGATTTTGAAATAAGTTATGGTTTTTGGGCATGTGGTATTAATAAGCCATGGTACTGTAAAATACCTATATGCAAGTTAATAATATCAATGGTAAAATGAGGGTGAATATACATGGTTAAAAATATTCTTATATTGTAAGTTTATTGTAAGAATTAAGTTTTTATGTGCTTATTAATTAAAATTAAATATGACTACGGAATCAATTTCTTACACCACTACATGTCCCCAATACCTTTTTGCTTTTAGATTTAAGAACGCTGAGGTTTTCCAAGATAATTGGACATATGGTGGTGAACTGTGGAAGCTATTTTAATTGGGCAAATATGTTATCATATGAGTTTCAGCGATAGGTGGGGTAGGTCAAAGCATCTTTGCAAGCAAATCAAACTCCATAATTTTACATGTTTGCATATCTCCTAGGTAGCTGCATTCTCGAAGCTATATTGGAACTGGATTTCTAAAGACAAGTTCCTAGTGTATGTCCAGTGCAAGGTGTTATCAGAAGGAAGCTTTAGAGACGCATACGATAGACTGGTTGAACACTTGTCTGCAACCATCTTTCACTTGATATTTTAGACTGATTCGCCATGCATGATAAATCAAATAAAGGAGTCACTCCGAGATATTTCAAAATGCTTTGCAACTCCAGAGGGAACATACATAAGATGCTTTAGATGTCAAACAACGCCTCATCTTATGTCGCAATATGTGACAAACAAGGTGGTCATGCAGGGTGGAAAATCAACTGGACAAGGCACTGTTAGGAACCCTTCACAAGAGGAAGAAAGCCTCTTAGCCTACTTTTCCATTAAGAATCAACTTATATGAATTAAAGAGTCACAAGGAATTGGAAGCCAAAAATAGAGAGTTGAGCCACCTACACTTCGTCACCAAATATTTTCATTCATATGATCCCAGACGAATTGTTAAGCAGTATTGTGGAAGGATTGGACATAATGCAAGGTATTCATCAATATGTCGACTAGAGGATGAAAATATAAAGAACTGGTATAACACCAAAATGAAGGCACATCCATCCATGGATACGAGTTCACCTCCCAATTCACCAGCTTAGGACTTGCAGGAGCAGGAACAAGAAAAAGAACAAGAGGAGGAAACAATGCCTCAAGTAAAGAAGTTAGCTCCCAGGAAAAGGATTAGGTACTCATCAGGTGAGAGCAACAAGAAATGGAAGGCTAATATTTTAAATATAGGAGCTACACAAATAGAGCCAAAGATGAGAGGAGGAGGAGGAGGAGAAGAAGAAGAGAGCAGGAAGTAGGATGAGTTTCTTGAAAACCAACTGGTAGAATAAGAAGAGAAGAGATAGGAAGAGGAAGAACAACATAGGAAGTCTTAGGAGGAGGAAGCAACACGAAGGCTGGAAGAAGAAAAACTGACTCAGGAGCTTGAGGAGCAGCAAGAAGAGGAAGAAGACACCATCCATCCCATGGATGATGATCCCAGTAATCCCGGTGAACAACCGATGACAGGGGGACATCTTCCATTCGACTAAATGGGGATTACACCTCCTCCAACAGATCGAGTCATGGATATATGTAGCGTAACTTTTGATCAATTGAAGAAGAGGATCTTGCAACATGTTAAAGAAAGTGTAACTAGTTTCGGTCTTCATAAATGTACTTTTGATGTTTGTATTTATTCAAGAAAAAAATATTAATTTTGTTATATTTATCAATGAGTTTCTTGCTCATTAAAATAGGTCTAGCACATGTCAAAGTGCTATAGGTGAGTCAAAGAGTCAAAAGAAAATGTTGAAGACCCTTAAGGGCATGTTACACTATGTATATATTTGTATAAGAGTCAAAGATATCTCTCTAATCAAAGTCATGAGTCCTCTCCAAGCAATGACATCACTAAAGAAGCAAAACGAAGAAGAAAAGTCAAGTCAGCCTATAGTGCTCAAGTCGGCCTCAAGTCGGCCTAAAGGAGGGACAAGCATCTATATATAGAGGTTGTCCACTCCTCCAATGACAAGCAATCTACCTTTGAAATCAGCGAGCAAGGAAGACCGATAAAAAGTGAAGAAAGTCGAACTAAAAGGAGCCTCTAGTGCAATGAAGAAGGAGAAGACATAACCAAAGTCTAGAGGGCTAATTTAAGGGTGAATTACAGTCACACGTGTGAGAAAAAGGAGGGCAGTCTGCGGTTAAAACAACAACAAGATCACAATTGCATATTCCTCTTTGTTTGGGCTAGAAACTTAGGTCGATAAGGCCTCCTACTCAAGCAAAGAAGAGATTCTCACAAGCAAAGGAGAAAGGAGTCAAAACATAAGTGAAACCTCTCACATGTGCGAGAAACTAGGGTTGTAGTACTATCACATCAAGTCTACAACTACACATCAAGAAGAAGCTCGGTTAAACAAGAGAAGGAAGGTGTCTTCATAGGTGAAGGATCTCACTAAGTATCAAAGATAAGCATCTCTTTTAGAGCTTACATAAACAAGGTCTATCACCAGTTGCTGAAGGAAGAAGGAGGACGAAGAGCCAGAAGAAGGAGGACGAAGTGCCAGAAAACAAAGTGTCGGAAGAAGGAATGACTTGACTTGTGCTTGGAGTATATTCTTTTCAAGGGTCCTAGGGTTTGAGATGGATCAATAAGAAGCTTCAATAAGAGAAATTTGTGAAAGGGTTTTCCTCTCTAAGAGAGAGAGGTTTTGCCCTAGCAGAGAGCCAATATCTTGTGTTCTTGCTTCTTGTGTTTTGGTAGCAGTTTGATGAAGTAATCACACACACAATAATAATAAGAGAAGAAGATCAAGCTAACAATATAAATTGGAAAAGTGCTTCACAAATTGTTATCAAGTCTAGAAGAATCCTACTATATCTAATTGCCCTAGATTCTTCAACATGGTATCAGAGCTAAGGTGACACATCAAGGAAAGGGCATCTCAAGAACACTCATAAGGTGACTCATCAAGGAAGGACATCTCAAGAACATCTACAAGGTTGAAGCATCAAGCCAAGAAGTCTCAATCACATCAAGGATAAGAAAGTCTACCATCTACTATCCATCAAAGAGAACTACAAAACAAGAAGAAAAGCCTTTAATAAAGGCACCTACAAGAAGAAAAAATCAAAGAGGGACCTACATCAAGCTACACCATCTTCAAAGGGAAAAACAATACAAGTCATCAAGAAAATCTCATCATCAAGCAAGTCCATTTGGAGAAAGCAACTTGAAGAGATTCAAGAAGACAAGCCATCAAGTCTTCAAGAAGAAAGCAAGTCCACTACATCTCAAACTCTATCAAGTAAGTGTATATGTCCCCTCTTAAACATACATCAATGTCTTTTTGCAAGGAAAGCAACAAATTGGTTGGGACCACTAACTTCCTTAGATGGAAGAAGAGGACTAATTTACTTCTCAAAGAGAATGAACTTCTAGACCTCATCAAATGGAATACCACTATCCTTGCTAAGGAACAAACTCAAGCCTTAGCCAAGTACAATAAGGATGAGATAAGAGCTCAAAGGATTCTAATAGAATCTATCAAAGACTCTCTCATTCCTTATGTCTCCAAATTTGAAACATTAAAAGAAATGTATGATAAATTAATGGAGCTATTCTTGGTAAGCACATCTGGAGAAGTGATATCTCTACGAAATGATCTGTACAAGATGAAGGTATCAAAGGAAGGAATATCTCCCTACTTCATGAAGATCTCTGAGATGAGGGATCAACTTCAAGAACTAGGAGAAGTCATGTCTGACAGAGAAATGACAACTATAGTACTCAATGCTCTACCTAAGGATTGGGGCAACTTCACATCAAGCATATATGCCAAGAAGGAAGCTACCCCACTAAGTGAACTATGGTCTCTATGCAAGATAGAGGAAATAGATGCAAAGCAAATGATGATGTGGGATCAAAGGAGCAAGAATTTGCTACCATGGCCAAGAGAAAAGGAAAATTTGGCAAATTTGGTCCACGAAGAACAAGCAATAGAGATATGTCCAAAGTCCAATGCTTTGGATGCCAAGAATATGGACACTACAAAAGGGATTGTCCTAAACTTAAGAAGGAAAAAAACAACAAAATAAAAAGGGAAGAAGCTCATGTAACTCAAGAAGTGAAAGAAGAAGACAAGAAGTAGAAGAAGGAAGATCCTCCAAATCTCTACTATGACTAAGTCAACCTCTTTACTTAAAGTCTTCTTTCAAAGTTTTGAGTAGTATAGGAGCATGTAGAAATAGAATAGAATGCATGGTTAAAGATATCTTCTAGAATATAGGAGCATGGTGTAGATATAGCTCAAGATATTCATGTAGAAGGAGCATACCGATTATAGGACCTCATCCATGATGAAAGAATAATTGATCATGATTAAAATCTTAGAAGGCCTCCATCATCAAAAGGAAGAAACATTTGCAGGATAAGGGTCTTCAAGATCCTCTGATAGAATCTTCAAAAGAAGGTTCATAAATAAGAGCAGATGTCTCATTGGGAGTCCCATTCATGAGATTCAAGAAAGGATGATATGCAAGCAAGAAAATATGAAGAAAGAAAGGCTACACCAATCAAGAAGATCCATCAAATGAAACCAAGATGATCAAAGAAGAATCAAGATGAGGTATGTATACATCAAATTTTAAGTCATGTCATCATATATATTATTGGGTCATGGGAATAGTTCTAAAGCATGATCAAGTATAAAAGGATCTCTTTCACCAATGACATGCTCAAAGGCATGTACTACAATGCAATGAAGGTCAACATGAAGAAGTGATCCCATAAGGAGTATAAGGTGGTTGACTAATCAATCCAAGAAGAACCAAATGAAGAAAGAGATCAAGCATGTGAAGAATACCATGGTCATAAAGAATCACTATCTCACAAAACCCACTAAAGACATCTCCCGAAAGAAGGCATGAAAACTCTGACAAAGGAAGCAAAAGATCAAAGGACCTTGGACACCTATGAAAGCCTTGGAGATATCAATATGAAAATAACTGATTCAACTCTACAAAGATGTCATGATGAATAAGCCATCCAACAAAAGCACTATTTGATGTTGAAGCAATATCAGGATGAAGTCATGAAGGGCTACTAAATCAAAGTATGGGAACAAGCAAGTACAACTAAGAATCCATGTGATAAGTATTCTGAAGCATAGACAAGATTACAAAGGAGTAGCCATATGACAAAAGGAATTTATATATATCAAGAAAGCTGCTTTCCACGAAGGGAGCAATGACATGACAAACCAAGAAGGAAAGTAATCGATGGTCGATGCCCTACCAAGAAGAAGTTCAAATAAAGACTTCATGACATCGAAGGAAATAATGAGATCAAGAAGCTAAAGGAACCATGAAAAATAAGTTGTTGATGAATGGACAAGTCCCTAGTTAAGAGGGAGTTCTAACAAGTTCCCAACTACAAAGGAGCTTGGGCAAGTTCCTTTTCAGAGGAAACTTGGGCGTGTCTTCCTCAATTAAGAGGAAGAGATAAACACAAAATTCTTGTATTCACTTGGGAAGAAAGAATGGAAGGATTGGGTAATCATTTGGCATCCAATACTCTTTGAGGATGTGTAGGGCATCCGAGGCAAGAGTAGGCAAGAGGACTGATATTCTTTGAGGGTTGGGAACCCAAGACAAGAATATTCCTAGAAGGTCATACTCAATGAATACCCGGGTGGGTATGTACCTTGATAGACAATGAATAAGGTGTCTATAATTCATTGGTCTCGCTAACATTGTGCTCTAATCTTATGAGAGATAGAGTTGTTAGTCAAGATCTTGCTATGAAGATTTTTGGTTACTATGATGCTATAACAAATGGATTTCCAATCCGGTTTCTCTTATTTGAATTCTTCAAGATTGAAAAATAGCCAAACACCTTGTAATTATTTATGAATACCTCCCTAGCTAAGAGGGAGTGTTGAAGAAAGTGTAACTAGGTTCGGTCTTCATAAATGTACTTTTGATATTTTTATTTATTCAAGAAAGAAATATTATTTTTGTTATATCTATCAATGAGTTTCTTGCTCATTGAAATAGGTCTAGCACATGTCAAAGTGCTATAGGTGAGTCAAAGTGTCAAAAGAAAATGTTGAAGCCCCTAAGGGCATGTTACACTATGTATATATTTGTATAAGAGTCAAATATATCTCTCCAAGCAAAGTCACAAGTCCTCTCCAAGCAACGACATCACTAAAGAAGCAAAAACAAAGAAGAAAAGTCAAGTCGGCCTATAGTCCTCAAGTCAGCCTCAAGTTGGCCTAATGGAGGGACATACCTCAATATATAGAGGTTTTCCACTCCTCCAACGACAAGCAATCTACCTCTAAAATCAGTGAGCAAGGAAGACCGAGAAAAAGTGAAGAAAGTCGAAGTAAAAGGAGACTCTAGTGCAGCGAAGAAGGAGAAGACAAAACTGAAGTCTAGAGGGTTGATTTAAGGGTGAATTATAGTCACATGTGCGAGAAAAAGGAGGGTAGTTTGCAGTTATAATAGCAGCAAGATCACAGTTGTATATTCTTCTTTGTTTGGGCTAGAAACTTAGGCCTATAAGGCCTCCTACTCAAGTAAAGAAGAGACTCTCACAAGCGAAGGAGAAAGGAGTCAAAACATAAGTGAAACCTCTCACACGTGCGAGAAACTAGGGCTGCAGTACTGTCACATCAAGTCTGCAACTACACATCAAGAAGAAGCTCGGTTGGACAAGAGAAGGAAGGTGTCTTCATAGGTGAAGGATATCACTATGTATCAAAGATAATTATCTCTTCTAGAGCTCACATAAAGAAGGTCTATCACCAGTTTCCGAAGGAAGAAGGAGGACGAAGTGTTGGGGAACGAAGTGCCAGAAGAAGGAGTACAAAGTGCTAAAAAACAAAGTGTCGGAAGAAGGAAGGACTTGACTTGTGCTTGGAGGATATTCTTGTCAAGGGTCTTGAGTTTGGGATTGATCAATAAGAAGCTTCAATAAGAGAAATTTATGAAAGGGTTTTCCTCTCTAAGAGAGAGAGGTTTTGCCTTGGCAGAGAGCCAATATCTTGTGTTCTTGTTTCTTGTGTTTTGGTAGTAGATTGATGAAGTAATCACACACACAATAATAATAAGAGAATAACATCAAGCTAAAAATATAAATTGGAAAAGTGCTTCACAAATTGTTATCAAGTCTAGAAGAATCATACTATATCTAATTGCCCTAGATTCTTCAACACAACAAAGGCATAGGTACTTTCCTAATGATCCTCAGAACCCAGTCTTAGTAATGACAGAAAAGGTGATTACCTCCAACACTAGAAGAAATCTGAGGGAAGTTATGTCGACAAATGTTGCATTCACTACAACGACATAGGATAACTCTGAGTACTTATTGAATGAGAATGCCAGGTTGAAAATAGAACTTGCTGCAATGAAGCAACAAGTGGAGTATCTTGCAGCAGAGAACCAACGACTATCATCAAAAAACTTCTATACCTCATAATGGAAGTCAAAGATGTTAGAAGAGTTGGGACCAATGGAGGATACCATGGCATGACTATACGATGAGATGATACTTATACAACAAGTCATGACTCCTCTCATCGACATTCCGAAGAATGCATAGGAAGTGGTGAAACTCCTGAAGATAGAAACCAGAGCAGTTGACCAGATGTAGGAGTGGATTGCCAAATATCCAAATTCCCTAGAGCATTTGGATAAGAAGGATAAGATCTCCACATAAATAGATAGAGTGCAATTGAGACTTCACCTATAAAATTACTCACATTTGGGAGCGCTATTAGATAACACTATGGTTGCATATAACCGACTTCATAATGGGTTTGTGTCTTTTA
Organism: Pinus tabuliformis; assembly: GCA_031772625.1. NCBI lineage: Eukaryota > Viridiplantae > Streptophyta > Pinopsida > Pinales > Pinaceae > Pinus > Pinus tabuliformis. The sequence continues at coordinate 738,604,279 of CM062808.1, forward strand.
CAGAGAAGCATCGGATTATCACCATTAGATCCCTTGAAGTAATCAAAGGCAGGGAGGTCGTTTTTTAGGAGATCAGAGATTACATTAAACAAATCAACTAGATAACAAAACAATAGGGCTTGGATGTGACCAAAGATATTATTCAACAGTATGCCTTTGCATCAGTTAAAACGCACATGAAGATTTCATGGTTGTGGAATAATGTCTAGTCGATCTCCAAGAACATACTGTCAGAGACATTGTAGGTGAGGGCACACTACAAAGGAGACTTGCCAGACCAGAGCGAGGCCATTGGAAAGGAGTTCAGAGCATGCCACACTTATATCATAAATGAACTCCATGAAGAAGCACATGATATATCCATTTGATGAGTTTTGTCTTTTAGCAATTATGTTTTACTAGGCCACCATCTCATATGTAAATTTTCTTATGTAATAAATGTTATGTAATGAAGTCTAAAGGACACAAGTGGAATATGAATGGCCACACATTGGAATGTGATGAGTCATTTTAGAATATGAATAATTATAGAAGTCAAAGAGTCATGAGAAGCTCAAGAGTCATTTTATTTTTTATAAATAGCTCCTCATAACTGAAGCTAGGGGATTTTTGGCCAGGATTTTGGAGGCTTAGCCTTGGCTTTTCTTGTACCACATAGGAGATATATTATTCATTGGACAAGAAAGTTGTGGCTTCATGTTCTATTTGATACAATGTTTCTCCATGTAACATTGTACTTGGAATCTTATGCTTATAATCAAAAGCTCATTGAGCTGACATTCCTTCATGCATGTATCGTGTATATAGTTGGACTATTCTGGTTATGTGTACAATATATGTTGTTTTTTTCACATACTATGTTAATGAACTATTTTGTTGCTTAGTTATGTTCATTTTTGAATGAATGTTGTATGCTTCAATGGTTGTTGTTTACTATGTGGACTAATCTGCAGGTACTCAACAAATATTTCTCATCTCTTCGGGTCCCCCTTTAGGATAATATTATTACTTTTCTAACCAGTTACTTGTTTCTCTCACCAGCACTGTAAGTCTTCCAGGTATACCTTACATTGGGTGTCTCACAAATCTTACATCTTTGCTGATCCAGAGAGGCATTGCATTCTCTTATGTTTGATTGCGACCAAGGCATTCCAATGGTGACTTGACTGTATGACCGGATGGGACTCCTACACCAAACGACATTAGGTCTAGTTGGGACTTCACATTAGGGAGATCCCTTGAAATGTTGGTGAAATCTAGGAGCATCAACAGTTTGCAATGGCTCGATCGAGCCTCTATTTAACCATGTTAAGGGCTCGATCGAGGGTTTAATCGAGGGTTTCTTAAACCCTCGATCAAGTAGACTTGAAATTATATCTCAAGCACTCGATCGAGTTGCTGAGGTCCTAAAAAACAAAGTTTTAACTCCCCTTCTACAAAGTTCTTTGCAACACCATTTTTTACTCCAACGGACTTAAGGAAAAAAATTTCCTTAAGTGGTGGAGTTCATCATGTTGGATACATGAAGGAATCCTCTATCCAATAGCATATGAGCTGACATTTTTGAATTCATATGATATTTTTCATCTAATTTCTTTTAAACATAATGCTTGAAATTTTTTTGGACTGTTTCATAGGGGTTGAATAAAAATCAATTACATAAATAATCAAAACGATTTAAAAAAAATACCACTATCTTCATTCACGAGTCCTCTTGGTTTTTTTAACTTATTTAAATAGTAGTACAAAATCTCACTTGCCAACTTTGAAAAATAATAAAAAATATAATTTTGCATAAAAAATAAAGTTTTAATACGCATAACTTAGTTTTAGTTCTCTTTATGTAGATTGTGCTCATATATATATATATATATATATATATAATTACACATTTTATACTATGTTATGCTACATGAACTATTTAATGGGAAATTGAGAGATTATACGACACTATTTGTTTTGCAAAAAAGATCAATAAAGACAACAACATAATTCTCCACAAATTGTCTTTTTACTCCAATCAAAATTCACAACACTAAAATGAATTTTGAGAGCTTCAATTCCATAAAAGAGTAAAATTTTGAAATTTCATTATTTTTCCCAAAATTGTAACCCATATTCACGCATTCACCTGAAAGCTTATATATATATATATATATATATATATATATATATATATATATATATAGTTTTAGTTGATGTAAAATGTTGGTCATAAGTGGATTATAAGCTAACTTTATGATTATTGAAGTGATTATGTCCATCTAAATTGATTGGAACAATGATCATTTTAGAAATTTAAGGGTTTTTTTTGTGATATTGGAATAAATTGTTAGAGATAAGTATTTCTATTAGAGAAAGTGGGATTTTTTGCATTAGGGTGAGATTTTCCTATTGTAAACTATATTGTTATCAATTGGGATGTAGTTTCTTACCTGTTAGTAAATTTTGACTACAATTGAGATGATACATGTTTATGACTTTGTATGAATAATTTAATACTTTCCATGTATGTTATGTTCAATTTATAATAAATTGGGGCTATGACAACATTTATAGACAACAACCATCTTATTCATCCAAACCCTATAAGTTAATGGTTTTACATATATTGCTAACTATTAACAATCATAGATAAGCATACACACACATATTCTGAACCAGTACACAATCTTGTGGGAAATATTTCTTCTTATTAATGTTAATATTCAAAGTAGAACATTTGTATATTAGAATCTTAGAGCTCTTCACTATCACTAATTATATCACTTAACTCAAGTGCTTAGTAACTTCTCTTCCTCTCCTAATGTCCATTCTAATTATTTATTCCAGTGGTTCCTCATATTTGAGCTCTTCAATTTTTATTTTTATTTTTTATATTTTTTTTTCCATTTATCTATTCACATTAAACAATTGATTATTCAACCTCCTTTGTTTAACACACATCCTTTCAACTCCTTTGTACATTAATTTATTCCAAATTATATTCTTTACACTATTTTCCTTCCACGTCAATCTATACATTGAATATTATGTTGTTTTCTAAACACACTACTCTTAATTTATTAACCATCTAACTTTAATACCTATACCTTATCATAAATACTACTATATCACACTAACTTCTTTCACTTAAAAATGACATAATATTGTAATATTGTTTCCCTCTTTCAAAGAAAGTCCTATTTAAGTTAACCATGGAAAAATACTTAAAGATTATTTACACAATATAAAGACAATTGTAAGTAATAATATCTCTCATGTCGCATTAAATATCAATTAAAATAATTTTGTTAACATATCTTTGTTTCCTAATGAGAATATTGGTTTTTTTAATAATTATACGTATGAATATGGTTTTATGAATGGAACATGATATGAATATTATGAATGGACCTTGATATGAATATGATATTCATATTTGTTAATATATTTTTTGTTTCTCAATAAAAATATTGGATTTTTCTTCTTAATAATTATATTTAATATAATAATAATAATAATTTGATTTGAAGGTTGTGATTAAGTCAGGATTTTTTAAATAATTATATTTAATAATAATAATAGTTTGAAATTAAGAATGTGATCAAGTTAGATATCAAATTAGTGTATAAGGCCTCTTGTTTGTGAGATAAAAAATTCGCCTTGCGATTGCCACTATGAAAATAGTTTAATGAATTGATTATGATTAGAATATTTTATATTTATTATGAAAACATACTGATTCTTATTTTAAAATTTAGCAGTCTAATTCATATGTTTGAAATTAGAAATCAATTTATATCTATCTTAACCTTGGATTTATTAAATATTGATTTGATGAATGGACCGTGATATGAATATTATGAATGGACCATGATATGAATATGATATTCATATTTTTCAACATATTTTTGTTTCTTAATAAAAATATTGGATTTTTCTTTTTAATAATTATATCTAATAATAATTTGATTTTAAGATTGTGATTAAGTTAGATATCAAATTAGTGTATAAGACCTCTTGTTTGTGAGATAAAAAATTCGTCTTGCTACTATGAATATAGTTTAATAAATTAATTATGATTAGAATATTTTGTATTTATTATGGAAATATATAGATTCTTATTTTAAAATTTAGGGATTTAATTCATATGTTTAAAATTAGAAATCAATTTATATCCATCTTAACCCTAGATCTATTAAATATTGAGAAAGACCAAATTTTTGAATATATATATATATATATATTCACAAATTTACTTTTTTAATGTTTAGTAAATTCAGATTTACAATTAATTTATATTTTAAAAAATATATACATAATTATTAATTTATTATTTAATTTAAATGTATGTTATTTAAAATGAAAAATATTTATATTTAAAAACAATAAAAAAAATAAAAATTAATGTATCAGTCTAGACTAACTTAATAGATAATTGTTTTGTTATAAAATATTGATATGAAAACCTTCAAAATCAAACCAATATTATTTTATTTTATTTTTTAAACATCATTATCATGTAAAATCTCCATCTCACTACTTTCAATTCAACCATCAAAATAACACATAACCCAATATTATTATTATTGAACATCTTATTAGTCCCTATCGTTAGGCAAGGGACTATAGTAATCGAAAATGGTCGAGTTAACATTAGTCCATACTATAGTAATCGAAAATGGTCGAGTTAACATTAGTCCATACTATAGTAATCGAAAATGGTCGAGTTAACATTAGTCCATGTGACAAGTACGTAAGTTTTTGGTCGTTTTATCTAAGTTTTTCTACTGTTTTTTCCACAGTCTTATTTCCGAGGTTTCCGAAAAGCAATAGAATCTTTAGCCATATTTATTTGGCCTCTTCCCGAGGAGGGGAGGCCATAACCATGGTTATTTTTTTTTGCTAAGTAAGGTTAATCTATTAAGAGGAAAAAAAGATATTTACAGAGTGGTTCTGGCTGTAAATGAAAACAGCCTATCTCAGCTTGCCAAAGAACTAGCTCTAAGACTGCCCCAACAGAGGGGAAACCAGTCTAATAGTGCGGGAATTACAAAAAGAAATAGGACATCATTGAACATTTTCCTCAGTTTTCTGAAAAGAGCTACGAAAACAACATAAAACCAGCAATTCATCCTCCTGGATGCGCCTACGTGGACAAAAAAGAGGTGTAACCAAACGTTAGATGAAGTGCCACATGGCATTGGTAATTTGGTTGATGAACTCCTCCATGGCAGGTTCCTCCACTACCGAGCAGCTCCAATCTTCGCGGTTGTCTGGCTGAGATTGCTCGCCTTCTCCTCTTCCTTCAACCTGCTGCGTGTCCTCCTCATTCATCTTGCTCATCTCCATGGCTGGCGTGGCACGCTGAGGCTTTGAATCCTCATGCCTTTCCCGCATAGCCTCCTTCCCTTTCCGCTTTGGCAGTCCACCATGCGCAATTTCCTTGTCTCTTCTTTCATTCTACTGGGCTTTGTGTTGACTGGGCTCCGCTTTAAGCATATTGCTTCCAGGGCAGGGCATCTGGGTGCTCTGAACCACTTCCTCGGAGAAGGAGATGGAAATGGTTGCAGTGATAACTGGCTGATTGAGAGTGTTGCGGAAGTGGAAGAGCGTGGTATGGGGGGAGTGGTGCTGGGGCAGAGGGAATGGAGCTGAGCGAAGGCCTGCTCTACCTCGTTCGCTTCTAGTGTTGGGATAGCGAGGATTTTCCGTAGAGGAAGAGGGAGAGCCCGAGGTGCTTCGCCTCCTGACTTGCTGTCGAGAGTTACCACCCCTCGAGCCGCCCCTTCTGCTAATTAAACGTTGTCACACCATGATGGGATAAGGAGCAGAGAGAGCACACAGGTACTCTGAGAGTGGAAAAAAGAGCAAATTTGGAGCAGGCGGAGGGCGCTACTCAGAAGCCGAGCGTAACCCAACAGCCTCCCATAACCCACCTTCGCCCGATCAACGATGCATATGGAGCTTCCAACCGAGTCCATGGCTATACATGAAATTAACTTCAACCACCTCTCCTCAGTTGTCCCCCGCCATTACTTCTGCATTAAATGGAGCCGAAGCCCAGCTTGACCTGAAGCATGCAGAGGTGATGGTCCGTTCCATGTTCCGACTGTGCATGTTGTCTTCCCAATGCGTGAAGCCATGTGATCGCCCCTTCCTCTGTATTAGGCGCGTCCCTTCCTTATCCAGGTGGTGCTGGGCTGGCAGGTGTCGTCCTGCTTTGCCGCACCCCTGTCCCATCTCCTTAACTACTAGCTAAAGCACCAGCATCCGGGGCCATAACCATGGTTATTATGTGAATGTGTGATTCATATTTCTAAACATGTCGAAAATTGCAGACTAATGTTAGCATTAATTCATGGTACTAAATGATATTTTCGATTTAAATTAAAGGTAAAGTAAGCACAAGATTATACCGACATAAATCATCTGATCTCTGGCCATGGATTCCCACCAGTGACATCTGGCCATTTGTGACATCTGTCCATTTATGATATTGGCAATCTATGACATCTGGTCCTTCTGTCTAGCGGGGACATATGAGCTCTATGCTCTTACCTCTCGACTCTTACCTCTTACCTCGGTTCCTCTGCGAGGTCAAGGTTACCTTTGTAACTTCTGCAACATCAAGGGAAGTCACTGAATATGTTAGCGTTGTTGTTAGCATTGTTCTTACTTTTTTGTTACCTCACTGTTCTTACCTGTTACCTTTGTTCTTATGCGTCATTGTTTTGCATGGTTGTTTTGAAGTTAAGGAGAGAACCCTCCAGACACCGAACCGCTCACTTAGTAGCCAGAATGCTCCCCTGAATCTCCACATCGATCGCAAAAAGACTAGGATGAATACGTAGGTGGGGAGGGTTACAGATAGAACTGCACGTATGACGATTGGTGTTTTCTGATGTGATGTCGATCAATCAATTACGCAACCCCTTCTGATTTGAATGCCGAACCCATTCTATCTCGTTGGGCGGATGGTATGTTACCTTTGTTCTTATGCGTTGTTGTTTTTCTCAACGCCCTTTCTTTCTTCTATGCCCTGCTCCTGTTATGACATGAACAAGTACACCAGCATATTGAACTCCTCGTGCATCTTTAACAGGACCAGGAGCTGCTACTACTGAGTAAGGGTTGCTCTACAAATGGTGAGAACAACTTACAGGGATGAAATGACCTCATGAAGGGGGTTAATTTCATGTTATCACTGTTAATTATTCTCTTAACACTTCAAAATAAGCAAGACACCATGCATGTAAACATAGCTCATAATGCGGAACAGATTCTTTCACTGTTGGAGACGACGGACCATCTACAGTGATGTCAAGGCCTCAAATGTTCTGCTTTGGCTGTAGACTAACCCAATACAGAGGCCACTCTTTACCACAAGCGTCACCGGAGCCTAAAGGGATCAGTTTACAGCGCCTAAAGAACTTGCTCAAAAAGGAATAGAACATAAGTGAAATTAATTCACGATAGAAATTAGTATACAATGCAAAAAAATTGGTTGCTCTCCTTTTAATGACATTTTCTTTCATCAAACATCTAATACAAAATAGGATCAAATCTTGAATTCCATGCATTTTCTTTCATCAAGCATATAATCCAAAATAGGATCAAATATTGAATTCTGGATCCGGTAGTTTGCATGAATCTCATTAAAAGTAACAAATTCCAGTGGGTATTTCCATTGTGTCATATAACTATGTAAACTATATGAAGAAGTTAGCTTACCTTCTATTCAGTTTGTGGGATCCTACCAGGTATATCGTAATAGCTCAATTACCATTCCATGAAGTTCTTTGGTGGGCTTGTGAAACTCCATGTCTGCAAGGGTGACCTTGACATTGGCATGTGTAAAGGGCACATCTCCATTACTCGACATTCTAAGCACATTTTTCTTGATCTTCACTTTCAACAATTCCACCAGAATCCTCACAGGTGCACATCTACTTTTGTCTCATTAGTTGCAAGAACTAGAAACATTTTAAGGTTTCAACAACAGGTCGTCACCATAGTTCTAGAGTTTGGCCCCTCAAAATTGTTGCCCTTGCTTACTTAAATAAGGTATTCTTATTGTATTCTTTTTCATTCTATATGAATATATGCCCCTGTTCTCGAAAGAGGAAAGCTATGACTCGGCCCTCACTTTTGAGGTTATCCGGAAACAAGTTACCCTCCATCAAATAGTTTTACTACTACATTCCATTCGACAGTGTTATTGATTTACCCTCTATCGAATAGTTTTATTGATACAAAGATGAGGAGGAACTGCCTATATTCACTTTAGGGAGCCTTCCTCGTCAATTGCCAATTTTGAGCCTTCTTTGTTGAACGCGAACTTCGAGCCTTCATTGTTGAACGCCAACTTCTCAATCTATCCTTGGTGCAAAGTAACTAGACGTGCCATAGTAATAGACCATTTTTTTTTCCATCGTACATGTCCTATTATGGTGTTGAGCTATGGCAAGATAGACAAGTGCTAAGATCGTGGGCCCACATGGATTTCTATTTAATTAAGTTGTCAATTGATGATTATGATTGTGTCTATACATCTCTTCATGCATTACACGTCTTAAAGAGGATGTTGAGTTGTTGGTAGCATGGCGTTATGTACCTAGGCTAAATCACTATCTGACTGCTTACTGTTACTATTCCATGTATTATGAAAAGTTCTTGTTTGCCAAATATCCACGATCTTTAGTTCAACTTGGTAGTGACCTATAATTTGTAGATCAATCTGGCTACGATTCTCAATGTTTAGGTCAACTTGGCAGTGAACCGCAATTTGTAGATATGACTTTAGAACATAATTTGAAGGATCAAATTGTGGAACAGGTGGATGTTATAGGACAATTGGTTGCCAATCCTGCTTCTCAAAATACTAACAGATTATACCCTTTGTTCAGACAACTTTTTGCCGTCATTTTGGTGATAATTGTGTCCATTTCTATTTTATTGGATACAAAGAAGGCCGCAGTGGGAGTCACTTTCATTGTATTTTTGGTTCACCGGGTTGTATTTAAGAGCCAAGAATCAGGTTCAACAACCCTCTTTTTTCCATCAACCAATTTTATTGCATCCATTTTTCTATCTATCTGTCGTCGTAAAGAATATAGAAATCCAAGCCAAGAAGAGCTTTTTCATGTGATGACCTAACGTTGGACTGCAGAGATAAGGTCACAAATAAGGTCATTTTACCAAATAATTCCTCGGAACCTTGTACCAGTACAACCAAAGCAGCCCTTGAGAGCTTTGCTGATTTTTCGATTACTCAAAGGATCGGCACATCTGCCAATATAGTCAAACAACCTCCCCAAAGGAGCAAGATGTCCAGATCCAAATTATTTAAAAAATTAGTTTTCCAGAAATCTGCAAGCCGACTAGTCCCCATCCAATAAATGAAGTGCCTCTAGGTAAAGCGTTGAGTAGCCCTGCCTATTCTTCATCCAAGTCTTGTTCTACATCCCTTATTGTTGGAAAAGAGTTGACAAGTTCTGAATCTAATATGCAAAAAGAATCAAAGGGAAAGAAAGATCAAGCATTGAAATCTCGGCACTCCCTTCCCTTTCCTGGCTGGACATACTTGGATGGGTGCAGTTCATACAGGATTGAAGTTGAATGTTCTGAATTCAGTTATGTTACGATCTCAGTTCTGTTTATCATTGTGCTCATAGGACTTATGGTGGGGCGTCTTCCTGCCATGGTACTCGCTCCTTCTTGGTGCATTTTCATGAAATTTGTTGAAATTGCGTGGCATTATATTACAAGGCAGAGTCGGGATAACAATGTTATCTTGAAGGAAAGAGGCAGATCAGTCTGCTCAATAACATTATTCTCCGTGTTTCAGTATTTTCTTTCATAAAGCATGATGTATACACCAGTGACCTATCTAGGTAGAAATGGCGATGAGGCTTTCCTGTTGTTCATAGCCTTGTTTTCATATGGTATATTGAGAGTGCAACTTTTGGAATCTGGAGCAAACTTGGAAGCCTTTTGGTGTCTGCATCCTCAATTTGAACTCTGGGATCAAGGAGTGAGGTGGGATCCTGCAGTTCAGCACAACTTCATGTCGGATAGATGTACAAAAGCTAAGCATGATGGCATAATATTCAAAATGTCATGATACTCAGAATGTCTTCACAATTGTAAGTTGGATTTTTTCTGCTATGGTTCATGGCACACTAGTTAGTTTATTAAAAGAGGTACGAGGGAATACAATACATGAATTGTGAATTCTAGCATGTAATGTTTGTTTACTGAAAAACAGTTGCAAAGTTAGCAATTGTAAATTCTACCTGGGATGTTGATGAAATTTCAGCTTACGGGATATAAATAGTTGTTAGTTGCAGGAAGCCAAACTAAGTGCATTGTATACAACAGTAGCACTCCTGATACAAAGATTGCAGTTGCATATAGAGTTTGATGCACATGATCTTTCGGTTTAAAGGTTGTTCTTTCATTACATAGATTAATAAGTCCTTGGGATTTCATTACATAGATTAACAAGGGAAGCTGCGACGCAGCGAGTCCCTGCGTCAAGTTGAGCCTGCCTGAAAATTCGGAATAAACGGATATGTGCGTCAAGTTGAGCCTGCCTGAAAATTCGGAATAAACGGATATGTGTTCTCTAGTAGCTGTTCGATCCAGACCCATAACCTGAAAGCTGGAATAAACGGATATGTGTTCTCTAGTAGCTGTTCGATCCAGACCCATAACCTGAAAGCTAGAAAGCCAGCCAGCTACATATCAGGAGATTCAGAGTTGATTCAGAGTTGATGTTTGAACGCAAATAAGCATCTTGGCTTTCAACCAGGTTTTCTTCCCGGAAATCTCAAGCCTAGCTAGTTGCCTTAAACTAGATCCAAGGAGTGCAGCCCCCCTCTGCACAATAAAACAGAAGAAAGTTAAGGTCATAGGCCTCTCAACCACTACAATAATTCAGGTTGCTAGGAAGCTATCCACAACCTCCTCACATAATTGAAAATGTACTCAACTCAATTTCAGCACTCTGCTGGACAGATGGAGGAAAATGTGAACAGACATGGCCATCAGGGGTGTAGCATGCGGCAGTAACCATTTCATGCAGATCAGTCCAGTCAAAGTTTCTATCATCGACCGGGTTGAACTGGATGCACGTTACTACCTCCCATGCCAAAACAGAAGACGAAAATAGATAAATGGATAATCCAAAAGTGTTCATGCTTGATATAAATCAGGTATTTTGGAAAATGGTCAGTGATTGACATCCTAGTTAACTTTGTAAGATACCAGCAATACAAACTATCTTGAACCTAACACACTTCAAACTATGGCAGCAAATGCAACTGTGTATTTAAACACATATCAAACCAACGTTACAAATATTTACCTAGAAAAAAGTAAGCTTACCATAGTCATTGTGTGAAAAGACTCTTAGACAACTCTTGCTTGGCATGTCCCACAATCTCACTGTCTTGTCCATCGATGATGAAAGTAAATACTGCCCACAACCATATTCAGGAGCTTAGCCACATGCTCAAAAAAAAACTCTTGCTCAGGGACTAGCTTTCAATGTTTTCTTTCATCTAATCACACAAAAAAAAAACAATGATAATTGTACCCATAAAAGTTTAATCAAATTTTGTGCTAGAAAATCATATGTACATCCACACAGTCATCTAAATGATTTAAGTAGGCCTAAAGCAACCAGTGATTGTAGCAAATATGACAGCCCCATAAGAAAGAAAAGCCTAAAAGGCAAGTTACTAGGAATTGGATTCAGATGTACATACAGATCTGCCAGATTTAATCCTCAACATGAGATATGCCATATTAATCAGTTGACTCCATATTCCAGAGCCAATGTTTGGAGCCTGATGAAATTCCATTGGCTCAACCCCTTGTTTGCCATGGGATACAAGAAGACTTTAGAGCTTGATGACGTACCAAATGTTGCAGGCAAGGATACTGCTGAAGAGTCATATCGAGGACTTGAAACCAACTGGTGCCGCCAAAAGGTCGAGACAAATATACAGAACCCATCAATGCTAAAGGCCATTCTGTCATCTGTTTGGAAGGGAATGATAATCAATGCTTTGTTTGCAGCCATATTTAGCTGTGCAACATATATAGGTCCATATCTGATAAACTTGTTTGTAGAGTACTTGGGAGGAACAGAGCATTTTTCCTATGAAGGCTATGTGAAGCCATCCACAACCTCCTCACGTAATTGAAAATGTACTCAACTCAATTTCAGCACTCTGCTGGACAGATGGAGGAAAATGTGAACAGACCTGGCCATCAGGGTCCAGTCAACAACTTGGCGGTCAGGAATACTCCAAATTCGCACTTTCTTATCAAGGGAACCACTAATAAAGTATCTATCATCGACTGGGTTGAACTGGATGCACGTTACTACCTCCCATGCCAAAACAGAAGACGAAAATAGATAAATGGATAATCCAAAAGTGTTCATGCTTGATATAAATCAGGTATTTTGGAAAATGGGCAGTGATTGACATCCTAGTTAACTTTGTAAGATACCAGCAATACAAACTATCTTGAAGCTAACACACTTCAAACTATGGCAGCAAAGTGTTCATGCTTGATATAAATCAGGTATTTTGGAAAATGGGCAGTGATTGACATCCTAGTTAACTTTGTAAGATACCAGCAATACAAACTATCTTGAAGCTAACACACTTCAAACTATGGCAGCAAATGGAAGTGTGTATTTAAACACATATCAAACCAACGTTACAAATATTTACCTAGAAAAAAGTAAGCTTACCATAGTCATTGTGTGAAAAGACTCTTAGACAACTCTTGCTTGGCATGTCCCACAATCTCACTGTCTTGTCCATCTTTTTACTGAAAGGTATCACTGAAAACCACCCATGTAATGAAGAACACCATGGATGTAGAGTATTGTTATGTTGATGAATACAAAATGTTTGTCTTCTACTCTGCTCCATCTTGTGCACTTTCTGCAACAGGGAAAACATCATCATAGACCAGCACAATATTTGCAAACTCAGCTATGTACGAGGGAGAAATCTGCAAAGAGAAAATTTACAAGTGAGTCAAAGTACACAGCAAAAAGAGTCGATGAAGATACAACTTTGCAAACAACGAAATGAAAGGGCTAAAAAGCAAAACGGGGAGGTGAGAATGGAAAAGTGGCGAGCTTTACAATGATGAACTTACCAAGCATTAAACCTGCAAACACATGGCATCCTCCCAAATCCGTGAGAAACTCTCAAACATGAGTGCACAAGGGAATAATCTGAGAGGGGACTTTAAAATGTCAACATAAAATTAAACTTCTGAGTCAGGAAGTTTTGATCCAAACCTAAAGTGGATCTATGTGGAAGATTCCAACCCTTTTGCAGCAAAATAAATGATTATTTTACATGTCTAAGGCCTGTGGAGAACAGATACGCACTGTCTATCTAGTCAAACACATCTGAATCTTTGATCCTTATGCCCAAGGGTAGTTTTCTGATGGTATGGTACAGACCATTCCAAGGAAAATTGAAATCAAGGGATAGCTTAAAGTACAATCAATGAAATTTTGTTAAAAGAGTACATATTTGACTATAGGTAGCCTACTATTATTTTGGTACTGATGGAACACAAGTATTCTTAAATTTCAGTGCACACTGTAAACAGAAGATGAAATAAAACAAAACAGAATATCTTGCCAACACAATTCTCTGTATATAAATTATTGTAAAGTCAAATCCCATATCCATCATTGTATAGAATTCCAAATCTCACCATATTCCATTGTTGCTAAGATGCATATTTTACAAGAAATTAAGTCCATGTGTTGTTTGAATAGTACCAAATCCAAGGGCAATTATACATATAACAGTTAAAAAATACCAATAACAGCAGTTTATAGGCAAATTCAAAGGCCTTGAAATAATACAAATCTCAAACCTCAGAAAATGTTTTCGAGAAACATTGAACGATATAACATATTCTCAAGTGATCAGCACAACCCCTGCTTCTTTCTTCCTCAACAGGAGCATTAAGTGAGTTATGGTAACTGCCACTAATAGCCACTTAACAGCAGCAGCGTCTTCCGTGCGTGGACTCAACTTAGTATATGCGCCTCAACTAATAGTCTAATACTCAGCTGTACCAATCCCATAGGCATTATAAATATTGAAACACTCCAACTCACAGATCAAAACAACCATTTGTAAAAGGTAATTTGAAAATAGTTTTGCTGAAACACGATATGACTGAAATAAAAGACCAATGTCCCCAATAGTCATGTTAAACTGTACATTGCACCTTGCTAACAAACAAGTGGGGATAATTGCACCAAAGATAATTTTCTCAAACTTCAGCTGCATAATCACTCGTGTACTGAATTCTCTGATACTTCTTTGACAGATGGAGTTTTGATAAGTTGTTAGTTCGAGGGACTGATAACACAACCACCATGCATACACTTGAAGCATGCCGTGTGGTATCCCACACCTTCCACAGAAACCTGCAATACAAAAGAGCATGTCCAACCAGACAGTTTATTAATCCTGAGTTGAGATTTTACAGTCAGAAACTCCTTTGTTGATCATTTGACAAAAAACCCATAACTATGAACATAATAAAGACATGCTGACGACTGAACCAAAAGTGTCTTTCTCTATGCTTCAAGCAGGAAATACTTTTGAGATTCAGTATCATCTTTACTTTAACTTAATACCAGGCAACGTTGCCCAATCTAATCCTAAAGGTGGACAAGGTAACATTGAAAAATAATGACCTTTTCAATGGGATAAACTGTATTTCCACAAGCAAGGCATTTCTCTTGTGTGCCAGAAAACAAAGCAGAGACCCTGTTGGGTGTCTTAATCTGCACATACCAGAAGTTATTTATAAATGGAAACAGTTAATGCAGAGCAGGAAACAACCTTCTGAATTAAAGCAATCCGATTTTGAGACTACCTAAAAATCTGATTTTGTGACTATCTAGATTTACATCTAATCATAAAGATGCTCTTGCAGATTTCATTACTGCGCTTCACACTTTCAATAACCAAATGTAGAACCCTTTACACTTGTAAGGGGACAGCCAAGCAAATGTTGTTGATAATAGGTTCTGCCCTCAAAATAAAATTGCAATTATAATGACGCGACCATAAAGCGATATTGTCTAAGAACAGAACAATAACATGATTATAAGTTATACATGTATATTTGAATAGAAATATGTACCAACTCTGAATGTCTTTTACAACATTCTTTATGCTGATAAAAACAGTACAGCATCTCCATGCCTGTCTACATAGTCACAACCTTGTAACTTCTCACTGTAAGCTGACAAGAGATGTATTATACTTTGATACCTACATGATCATAAGTTATTGCAGGTTAATTGCTTGCCAAGAGATATAGAGTAATACTGTACCTCACCATCATTCAACTTCTCATTTTTCACAGCTTTGGGAGTTCCTACAAGAAGTTGAGGAAATATTAGATCAATGGCAAATTCTCTCATTAGGCTAGGCAGAGGACCCTCACTCCAGACATGAAATAAATAAATTTTAGCCAAATGCATTTAGGCAAACATAAACCTCTACTTACCTTCAAAACTTTTGTCAAGACTTCCAGTCCTCTTAAAGAGCTGATCGAAGAGAGGTTTGCAGTACAACACCCCTTCAAAAGAAGAATAGTTGCTGAGCTGATAAACCACAAATGATGAGTTAGTATAATGATTGAGGGATATACTTAAGCACGTGGAAAGAAATTGAAAATACATATTTGCGGTCTCGTCATGAGGGAAAGAACCAATACCAAAGAAAGTAAAAAAAAGCTCAGCCAAACCATTTCAACTATTGTTTATGCTATGTTGCATCTGCAACTGATACAGCAATCGGAGCCATGTAACTACCAATTGGCAGTGGCACATATAGCCATGAACTACCAGATCAAACCCACTACTGTATTTCCACAAGCAAGGCATTTCTCTTGTGTGCCAGAAAACAAAGCAGAGACCCTGTTGGGTGTCTTAATCTGCACATACCAGAAGTTATTTATAAATGGAAACAGTTAATGCAGAGCAGGAAACAACCTTCTGAATTAAAGAAATCCGATTTTGAGACTACCTAAAAATCTGATTTTGTGACTATCTAGATTTACATCTAATCATAAAGATGCTCTTGCAGATTTCATTACTGCGCTTCACACTTTCAATAACCAAATGTAGAACCCTTTACACTTGTAAGGGGACAGCCAAGCAAATGTTGTTGATAATAGGTTCTGCCCTCAAAATAAAATTGCAATTATAATGACGGGACCATAAAGCGATATTGTCTAAGAACAGAACAATAACATGATTATAAGTTATACATGTATATTTGAATAGAAATATGTACCAACTCTTAATGTCTTTTACAACATTCTTTATGCTGATAAAAACAGTACAGCATCTCCATGCCTGTCTACATAGTCACAACCTTGTAACTTCTCACTGTAAGCTGACAAGAGATGTATTATACTTTGATACCTACATGATCATAAGTTATTGCAGGTTAAGAGCTTGCCAAGAGATATAGAGTAATACTGTACCTCACCATCATTCAACTTCTCATTTTTCACAGCTTTGGGAGTTCCTACAAGAAGTTGAGGAAATATTAGATCAATGGCAAATTCTCTCATTAGGCTAGGCAGAGGACCCTCACTCCAGACATGAAATAAATAAATTTTAGCCAAATGCATTTAGGCAAACATAAACCTCTACTTACCTTCAAAACTTTTGTCAAGACTTCCAGTCCTGACTTAAAGAGCTGATCGAAGTGAGGTTTGCAGTACAGCACCCCTTCAAAAGAAGAATAGTTGCTGAGCTGATAAACCACAAATGATGAGTTAGTATAATGATTGAGGGATATACTTAAGCACCTGGAAAGAAATTGAAAATACATATTTGCGGTCTCGTCGTGAGGGAAAGAACCAATACCAAAGAAAGTAAAAAAAAGCTCGGCCAAACCATTTCAACTATTGTTTATGCTATGTTGCATCTGCAACTGATACAGCAATCGGAGCCCTGTAACTACCAATTGGCAGTGGCACATATAGCCATGAACTACCAGATCAAACCCACTCCTACAGAGCTAAAGAAGAAATATTTTATGCCCGATGAAGACCATGGATTTAGATGAATTGCAAATTCCCTTGATCTTATGAGAGACGAGTAAACCAAAGATATCAGACAGAGTCCAGGCCATAGAGTTAACCCGTGGTTTGAGCAGCATTCAAATTTCATGTATACCCTAAAATGCATCCATATTTCTTCACATGGTGGTTTTAAATACACTACATCTGAACAATGTTCTCAGCACTGTTAAAGGCTAGCAAACCCTCTTCCTGCTTTATGTTCACCCCAGAATTCGAAAATACCTCAAAATGATCAATGGTTACCATGCTACTTTCTGAAAATACCGAGACTGAACCCATGAGGACGGGCAAAGGCCACCACATGCGAATACGGTTTTAGGAGGCAGCTTATCTCCCAAAAAACATGGTCGAACCATTGAGGGCACCGGTTGGGATTCCAGATTTTTTTCAAAAATTAAAATGCTGAACATACATAATCTAAATCATACTAATCTTAATAACTTGCAAAGATTTAATCAGTTAGTTGCAGTTACATAAAGGGACAGATAGTTAATCCGCTTCGAAACACAAAGACCCATTACTGAAAATTAGAGAATTAGCGACACCCACCAACTAGATTATAGATGAAAATGCCATATCTAAACAAAGACCCAGAACCAAAGTTTTACCTTGATCTCTCGAAAAGGAATGAGACAGAGGCGAAGAGTGAATCAATGGGGCAGAACCCTGGTAATCTCTCAACTGTACCAGCTCTCAACTAAGAAACGACAATGCAACATGAAATTTCAAATTTAAATAAAAATAAGAAAACCAATAGATGTCAATAAAAATAAAAATGAAAGTCGAAACTTTTATCCACCTTGTGGGCCCTACGTGACGGCCATGTGCCTAACACCTCTCTCCCTAGCATAACACATGCAACCTCTACAGCAGCCCACCTAAGGTCGCATCAGGTTAACAGCTGTGATCAGGGAGATTGAAACCTGAAACCGGAGCAACAAGATTGAAACTAGTGTAACCTCTGTAGGCTAACATCTGTGATCAGGGATATTGAAACCTGAAACGCGAGCAGTTGTAAAAGCCCTCACAGGTTCGGGCCTCTGTAGCTGACGTGAGGCAGAACAGTGATCAAAAGGAAGGGAATTGTGGCTCCTATGTCAGCAGATCCTGAGCAAAGAAGGAGCTAAAGGATAAGCAAACGAAGACTGATCAAATGCGGTAAGAAAGAAAGCTCTAATCACTTCATTCACAGGCCCTTCACTTCCAGGTACAGGGGGAATAATAAAAAAAGAAATCTAAGAAGCTTTCCGAGTAGGGGGATTTGGGCTCGAGGAAGGAAGAAAGGAGAAACCTTATTCTTGTTTCTGTTGTTCCCGACGCCCCTCTCTTCCAATAGTTATTGTACCTGCCACGTTTCTTCTTCTCATGGTTCTCGATCGATAACGCCATGCTTTTGGTCTTGGTCTAGTTTCCGGCACGCGTCTTTGCAAGAAGAAAATATAAAAAATAACAAGTTTCCGTCTAGAATGCAGAAAATGAAGGCCAATGTGACAGCAAATTCTATCCATCCAGGCATTGTAAGGACCAGAATTACTAGAGACCGCGACGAACTTCTCACAGGTAACAGTAGTATGTTTAAATGTTTATTCCTTGTAAAAAAATTGTAAATTTGAGCGGTTATGGAAAACGTAGCTCAAGATTAAGGTTACCTCGAGTCTCAACGCAAGCTCTTTTGTGTGTAGAATATTTGCCAGTTTAGATTGAGCATATGCGCGCTTTCGGAGCTGTCTGATGCAGCAACTTCTCGTTCTGCTCGTCCCAGTCCTGCTACTGATAAACAGGAATACAGCTGCGCTGCATCATCCAAGCACATCAAGCAAAAGCAAGGAAGCAAAAGCAAGGAAGCAGAAGAACCACCGGTTTCTTGTGTAATCGAATGGTAGCGGTGAAATCCAGTCGTGATAGCTTAGAGGTTGCAGGAATAAGCTTTGGATTCAAGCTGTGGACGATGAACCAAATGTAAAGCACGAGTAAGAGGCAAGAAAGACAGCATCTGTTCTGCATGCAGAGTGACACGTTCAGCCTCCTCAGATAGCTCAAATGCAGCTCAAATGCAATAGCTCAAATGCAATAAGAACATGAAATGCCTAAGATTTAATGCCAGCATTAGTTCAAACCCGTTAACGGTTAGCCAGAATGCAGGAGGCTTAAATTGGTTTTTAAGGTATGGTCGGGCCTCTTCCGCCTCGGGAAGAGGCCAAATAAGATGGCAAAAGTTAAGTTAGAAATGAAACTTTGGTTATCCGGCACAGCGCATTAATCCAGCGTTTGAAAACTTTGGAATAACCAGCATATAACACTGTTTATTTGGGGAAACTAATGCTATCTGGCCCCGATCGATTACAATAGTCCCTGCCGAATGCCAGATGGCAGGGACTAATAAGTCCTTGGGATTCATACAAGCTCCATGCTTGTATGATATCTAGCTCACTTGTTTTTTTGTTTTGATACATAGTAGCTATGGATTTGTAGTTTCCATTCTAATTGAGTTGCCTTTTCAATCTTTCCTTGTCTTGTATAGCTGATATATTTTACAAAGCACTGAAACATAAGACTCACATTTTTCTCTTTATATCAACTTCGGATAAGATAGAATGGAAAGTGGGAAGATTTTCTGAGTTGCCCAGAACTCATGGCTGTCCAAGGGTATTTAATATTTATGTAAGCTTTGTTGGACGATTTTCGTTTGAAATTGAAAAAGTGACTCAAGTTTCAATCAGCAACATGCTTGCTTATGGAAAAGGACACGTAATCAATTGGAAAGTTTAACTAACCTACTACTACACCTCCAAGTTCCTTATTGATGCTAATGTTGTTGGTGGAAGGTAATTGAAACCAGGCTAGTTTTTGTTAGACTCCATTGCCCTTGATATCTTCTCTGGTTATCATACAAAGTTTCAGATATCACAATCCTGGATCATGCCTACGACATGTAAATTGTAAGTTTAGATTTGAATGCATAAATTCATCTATAATTTCATATCATATAAACAACTAAAAAAAATGACAAGTTTCTAGTGTGGGCACACAAAGATCATTTTGTGCTTTAAATTAGTTTAGCAACCAGTTCCAAGTGTAAGTCATTTTTTATTGCTTCAATGATAATGACAACTTTCAGAATGGATGGAGTGCTCTTAAAGGCACCGAGTTCAGTTTCTCATGCTTTTCTTCTTACTTGTGTTTGTTGTTTTTTATTCACGCTTACTTTGTTAATAATGCAGTTATTTGCTCCAATATATCTGCCATTAGACTTCCCGTATGGCTGTGTAATAGTGGACTGGATGTAGATATGACATGGAACCCTTCCCCTTCCTTGACCCCTTTTGCCATTTTTGTAAATATCGATCAAGTATTGAATTTGGCTAACAACAATCAATTTTACATGGCTTCATATAGTTGTTTTTTTGTTTCTTCGGCTTTAGGGTTAACACTCTATCTCCAACAACAACTCACTCTTTTTTGTATGAACAAAAGTACAATGTCTAGCTTTAAAAACCATGTCTTGATATTTCGATACTAGTTTTTGGGAAAACTCCTCACCTTTCATACTCTTAAAACTGCTCCCATGCAAACAAAAATGAAAAAAACATATAGAAATTTGTTGGCCAAAGGCCCACTCTAGGAAGCTTGTCTAAGCCTTTGTTTAGGATTATAAAAACATATGCATTTACAACGCAGCCAAATTTTTGTTACAGTGAGGGGTGCCGTAATGGACCCCAATTTATATTGATTGTGAATTCTTAGAACTATCTGCACAGGTTTTGTTGTAGGGATATTCAACTTATTCTTGAGAACTTGGATCTCGTTATCCTTAACATTGATCAACTCTTGGATCTGTGGGATTAGTATTCCGTGGGATTAGTATTCACCTTTATTCACTTATGCTCTAAGTTTGCTATCTTGGTTTGTCTTGCCTTATGGCCAACCCCTCCCCTGATTGTTTCAGCAGTTGTAGTTTGGCATCAGTGCCCACCCCCTTGAGATTGACACTCATTGTGGTGGTATTAAAATCTCTCAACTTTTAACGTACAAAATGAGTTCATTTTTATTTTCGTAAGGTCTCCCTTCTCTGTGCATATTTTGCCCATAAATTATTGCCCTCCAAGGGTGGGTCAGGCTGACCTTGTGATGCACTGAGCTAAGTAGGAACAGTGGGCAAGTTCTGAACCTTCACCGAAGGGAATATCTGGGCATCAACTAAGTTTTCTTCTCTGGGCATCAACTAACTTTTGTTTTTTGTTGGAGGGCTACTCTGCTGATTAACCCGCCTCACTGGCTATCCTCTTCTTGTTTGATTTTGCTACAGCTATAGTTGTAAGGGCCAATTGTTGAGAATATCCTTCAGGGAGGGCATGCCTCACTTGCTCCCATGTTTCTAGGTTGGTTTCTTTCTCTAGAATCTCATCTTTTTCATGGTTAAATGAAGACAACCTCATGTTCACCCTCATTCTTGACAATATACCATGAGGATCATACCTGAGGCTCGGTTCTTTGCTCAAGTCCACTGATCCTAGGAGTCCTTCCACATATGCTGGTGCAAACCTAGTCTTCACAATGAAAGGTCCCTGCTCAGTTCAATTGTCCACTTGACCTCAACCATGTCTCTCTGTTACATTCTGGAATTTGCAATGGACATAAGTTTCATTTCCTTAATAAAATCTGGGACTGGAAGATCAACTTTGCACGCAACAAGAGATGAACATCTGCAATGGACATAAGTTCGGTTTCCTTAATAGAATTTGGGACAACAAGAGAGGAAGGTTTGCAATGGACATAATTTCGGTTTCCTCAATAGAATTTGGGACTGGAAGATCAACTTTGCTTGTTGATAGTACCTCATATACAGTGCTTGTTGGCACAGGCCCGTGTTTGGTGGAAGGGTAGCTATTGATTGGTTACCCCTACCTACTTGACAGAGATCTGTGTTGGGCGGAGTGGGTAGCTATTGTAGTGGTATTGCTTGGTTAATGTAAAGATGGAAGGCTTATCTGGTATGATCCATGGAGAAAAAGGTACGAGCAACAAGAGGAAATGCAAAGCACCAGAGTAAGCTTCAGTGTATATAAAATATCCACGACGACCTCACCATTGCTTTTACCCACCCAACAATTTAGACACCACATGCTTTACTAGAAGATCATTTGTAAATATGAGCCTTCACACTATTTAATCTAAAAACTAGGCCTCTATAGTTGAGTAGCAAAGTGGATCATTTTGTTTTAAGAAATTGATCTTTAATTAATAGCTAAAAAATCCATAAAATCCAACCAATTACCAACCAACTTGTTTATGCACTTCAATCTAATCTAAGGGGTGCAGGTGATCCTTCGTCACTACCATTGGCACCTATATCTCCTCCATCACCGTATTCTCCACCATTTCTAGTTGATACCTATACTTGGAACCAATGGTGTTAAGCAAAAAAGAAAACTAAAGTAGGTGTTGTTTTATTATCCCTGAAGTAATAAACTTTTCTTGTCTTCCAAGCTTTATTTCCTATGTATGAATAATATTTTTATATATGAAACTATTATCTTAAGATTGTGTATTTTATACCTTGAAGCATCATCCATCTAAGTTTTTGGAGACTCTTAATTGATTATAAATAAAGTATTCTAAAAGTCTACTGTCAACAATGTATCACTTGTTAAGTACTGCATGATTGTATTATAGTTGCTTTCCCAATTCCATACTCATAATATAACATATGTTGAATATAACAAGAATCTCTAAGTTTCTTTTTGATCCAGGTGGATATTGGTGGCCACCCACCTATTCCACGTGGACCCCCACCATTGTTTCTTTCAGTTTTTTAGTTTCCTTAATTGTAACACATTTTACTATTTTTGGCAGTTTTTTCTGGTCCTAAACTTTCGGAGCTGTTTTGAGGCCCTAAAAGACGTTTTTTTGGCAATATTCCTCAAGTGATGTCATTGAAATCATGTTTTTAGTTGTAGTCCTCGGAGAGATATTTCCAATGATGTATCATGCACGTCAAACAGAGATAATATGACCAAGTTACAACCTTGGGAAGTTGGTTGCCCTACTAACCCCAACGAAGCCCATAAACTGGTGTTACATCTCCTCGGGTTAGGGTTTTGGTTGTTTAGGGTTTTCTCTTATTGTTCAATAATAAAAAGGCCCTTGAGCCTCATGGTAACTCAATTCAGAGGCATGTATCCACCACATCTCTTCTCAGAGATAAGCTACCATCGCTCGAGCTAGTCTCATTTCCATTATGTTTATAAGCATTGTTCATTATTTGATATTAATGAAAAATAGTGTTATTTCTGCTGCATCTTTGTATTTATGGTTATATCTGTAATTTGTTGCATTCCTGTTTAAATTCAGATCAGTGGTGTTAGAGCAGTCTGCTCTTTCTCTGTTTTTCTTTGCATATCCCCAACGAGGTTGGGATATAAGGAGTTAGGGCTCGAACTAATCGAACCTTTCCAAGACCAGCCTCGGAAATCTCGACAGCCTCCCATGGGGGAAGAAAATAAAGACGAGGGTTTAGGATATCCTATCAAAATATTGCTCAAGGAGGCCCTCGAGAAACAAAGGAACACGATGATGGATAAATTTTCCCAGATCCTTCAATGGTTGCCCACCGATGTCGCATCCACATACAACAACCAGTATGGAGGCTCCACACCTTTTAAGGTACAAGTAAACTTTGACATTCCCATATTTGAGGGCCAAATAGATGCAGACGCAGGAAGGTATTTTTCTGTTCATGATTTTTCCAGCCGAGAAAAGATTACTTTTTCTCTTCTCAAAGCCACCCCTCATGTCAAGGACTAGTGGGAAACCTATTGTGAGTAGAAGGATGAAAGTACGACCTCACTATTTTCAGTTGTTCCCACTTGGAATTCATTTTGTGATGCCATCAAGGAGCAGTACTACCCTGTCGGGAGCTACGAGGACAAATACATAAAGTGGACCATGCTGCGGCAGGGAAGGGACCAAAATGTGTTGGAGTTTACCAATGTCTTTCATACCCTTCGCACAAAGTTGGGTATCAAGGATTCTTAGAAACATTTGGTACTCAAGTACCGCGGCTCCCTACATAGATACATACAAGACGAGATGGAGTTCTTAGACATCTCCTCGCTTGGCACAATGTACCAATACATTGTCAAGATCGAGCAGAAGTTTAAACAGAAGAAGCGAGACTTTGGCTCTACGAATCCGAAGCAAGGGAAAGGGGACCCCAAACCGCAAAACAAAGGACAAAGCCAAGGCGGGACGACTCAAGACAACCCGCCAAGGTCACAAGCAAAGGACAACACTACGAAGCCGAAGAAGGGAATAGGAAAGTGGTGTGAGTTCCATAAGAGCTCCACCCACAACACAAGTGAGTGTCGGGCCAAGCAGTCATTGGTGGTCGAACTGAAGGCTTCAGAATCAGATGCATGTTCTGACTTTGAGTCAAAACCTGACAAGTGGAATGACAAAGGGAAGCATATTATTGATGCGAAGCCCAACGCCACCATCACCACCACAAAGATCCAAAAGGAGGAACCCGAAGATCTAGAGGAGGAGGAGCATCTCTTCCACTCCTAGATGTGGGTAAAGGGTTCCCCGCTACAGTTCATTGTCGACAGTGGAAGCCAAAAGAACCTCATTGTAGCATAGGTCGTGAAGCGGCTGGGCTTACCGACCACAACACACCCACAACCATACACCATCAGGTGGCTTCACTAAGGACGGGATCTGTGCGTGAGCCAATAATTTCACCTTCCATGCAACATCAAGCCCTTCACGGATGAGGTATTATGTGACGTTTCTCCCCTTGATGTTTGTGATGTATCATTAAGCCAACCATACTTGTGGAAGCGACATGCTGTGTATGAGTCAAGGCCTCGCGTTGTTATTGTTACATTGGGAAATAAGCTGTATAGAATACCGGAGGTAGCACCACCTACTGACATCTCTCTGGTTACTGCAAAACAATGCAGTAAGCTCATTTCAAAAAACTGGGAAATTTGTTTTCCTGATGATACGCCCTCAAGGAAAGAAGAAGATGATGGCCTCGACCTCCAGACAAGGCCCCTCCACATGACAACAATAGATGGACAAGGTCGTGGAGGAGTACAAGGACATCTTCACCTCCCCAGTAGGGGTGCATCTGCACTGTCAAGTCAAGCACTCCATTGATTTGACCCCAAGTGTGTCATTGCCCAATGGACCAATCTATCGGCGCTCCGTTCTAGAGAACGATGAAATCAAGAGGCAAATTCAGGAGCTGTTGCAGAAAGGTCACATTCAGCCGAGTTCATCGCCCTGTGCTAGCATGATCGTGTTGGTACATAAGAAGGATGGGACTTGGAGACTCTGTATTGACTATCAGGCGCTGAACAAGATCACTGTCTAGAATAGGTACCCGATCCCGCGGATTGATGACCTTCTAGACCAACTCAAGGTGGGAAAATATTTCAGCAAGATCGACTTGAAGTCCAAATATCACCAAGTACCAATTGAACCCTCCGATGTGTGGAAGACTACCATCAAAGGCAAGGAGGGCCTTTTCGAATGGTTGGTTATGACTTTCGGGTTGACGAATGCTCCTGCAACCCTCATGAGGCTTATGGATGACATCTTGCAACCATTCACCAACTCATTTGTAGTGGTATACTTGGATGACATCCTGATCTTTAGCCAGAGTTGGGAAGAGCACCTCCATCACATCCGACAGGTTCCCCAAACACTGCGGCAACACACACTGTGTGCCAATTTGGAGAAATGCACTTTTGGCATGACCCAGGTTTAGTATCTAGAATACATTATTGATGAACGGGGGGTGCATGTGGATCCAACCAAGATCCAAGTAATTCGGGATTGGCCAGCCCCAACCACTCTGACAGAGCTCCGCAACTTTCTGGGTCTTGACAATTTCTACTGCAAGTTCGTGTTGGGGTTCTCTCATATCACTTAGCTCTTGAGTCAAGTCACCAAAGGAGGAGCGAAAGAAAAATTATTTTGGTCTGAATATCAACAGAGGGCATTCAGAGTTGATACATCGCCTCTACTTTGCACCAGTGCTCACATTACCAGACTTGCAACAACCATTTGAGATCGAGACAAATGCCTCTAACTATGCTATTGGGGCAGTCCTTACTCAACAGGGGCATCTAATGGCATATCACATTGAGACACTTTCAGACATAGTCCGGAAGTATCCCACTTATGACAAAGAGATGTATTCCATTGTGCAGGCTTGCTGAAAATGGAAGCATTACATTTTGGGGAAGGAAACGATCATCCACACAGACCATCGACCCCTGCAGTTCATACAGACACAAGGGAAGTTGCATAATGATCGCCATCAGAAGTGGCCCACATACCTGCAACAATTCCATTTGAATATCAAGTATAAGAAGGGCAACACAAATAATGTTGCAGACTGCCTCAGCCGACCATTGATCATGGCGTTAACCACCGTACTCAACTCTTG
The DNA here is from genome assembly GCA_031772625.1 of Pinus tabuliformis. Lineage (NCBI taxonomy): Eukaryota > Viridiplantae > Streptophyta > Pinopsida > Pinales > Pinaceae > Pinus > Pinus tabuliformis. The sequence goes on from CM062808.1 coordinate 738,630,890, forward strand.
TGGGCACAAGACTTCTAATTGGTCACTTCTCTACACAAGCGACCCAGAATTCGGCCACACATACCATACTCTCTTGGAGGGTCAGAAAGTTCCATATTTTCATCTCCAGGATGCTCCGTTATGCCACCTGGGACACCTTTGTGTTCCTTCAATCGAACGTACGAAGATGATTTAGAAAGCGCACTACAGTCGGGTCGTTGGGCATTTCGGGGTCGAGAAAACGGTGGCAGTACTGCAGAAGTATTTCTATTGGACGAATCTTCGACAGGATGTCGGGAAGTACATCAAATCCTACATTGTCTGCGCCATTCCCAAACCATACATCAAGAAGCAAGGTCTCTATACTCTGTTGCCTACCCCTAGTCGACCTTGGGAATCCATCTTCATGGATTACATGTCAGGCCTTCCTTCTACTAAGCATGGAAATGACCGTGTTTTTGTGGTCGTTGACAGATTCTCAAAGATGGCCATTATGGCGGCCTGCAAGAAGAGTATCACAGCAGAAGCCATTGCTAAACTCTTCTTTGAACGAGTGTGGGTACATTTTGGGATCCCATAGTCTATCATCTCAGATCGGGACAACAGGTTCCTCAATACATTTTGGTCTAGTCAATGCTGGACACCAAGCTCACTAATTCCACAACTTTCCATCCCCAAACTGATGGCCAGACAGAGGTCGTCAACATGATGATTGTACGCATTTTGCGCATGTACAACTCAAAGAATCCACACACATGGGATGAGAGCCTCCTCTATGTCCAACACAACTACAACCAGGCTCTCCACAGCACGATTGGCCACAGCCCTTTTCAAGTGGGCTTGGGATTCCAACCACTATGTCCCATTGATGTGGCCATACCATTTGCAGCAACTCAGGCAGATTCGGCTCATGTCCAGTTCGAAGCTGACAAGGCAAATAGCTTCATTGAGCACATTCAACACATCCGCCAACAGGTCCATGACATATTGGACAAAGCCAATGCTAAGTACAAGCAGCGGCATGATCAGCATCGGGTGCCACACAAGTTCCAGGTGGGTGACAAAGTTTGGCTACATTTGCAAAAGGAGCGCCTCGCTAGGCCCCACCGCAAGATTTTCCCACTTCGATATGGGTCATACACGATTACGAAGGCTGTGGGAGACAATGCTTTTGAGCTCAACATTCCCCCATTCCTTGGTTTGCACCCAGTGTTCAATGTGGATCGCCTTCGGCCATACTTTCCACCATTACTAGACACATCCGACATTACAGAACAACTCACACCAACAAAGTTAAATCCAAACTGCATGGAACAAGATGCAACTAATCGGATCATGGACACGCAAATAAAGAACACTCGCCAATAGAAGATCCAACTGTATCGAATTGTCAAAGCTGACCAACTCCTGCACCAAGGAAAATGGCTCACTAGGAACCAAGTTCAGCTGAAGTTTCCTCATCTCATAGAGGAACTCAACACAATGGAGACCATTGCTTCCTAAGGGGGAGGAATGATCCAGGTGGATATTGGTGGCCACTCGCCTATTCTACCTGGACCCCCACCATTTTTTCTGTCAGTTTTTCAGTTTCCTTAATTGTAGCACATTTTACTATTTTTGGCAGTTTTTCGGGTCCTGAACTTTCAGAGCCGTTTTGAGGCCCTAAACGATGTTTTTTTGGCAATATTCCTCCAAGCAATTTTATTAGTATTTAGTTGTACTCCTTGGAGAGATCTTTGCAACGAGGTATCATGCACGTCAAATGGAGATAATATGACCAAGTTATGACCCCAGGAAGTTGGTTGCCCAACTAACCCCAACGGGGCCCATAAACTCTTGGTGTTACATTTCCTCGGGTTAGGGTTTTGGTTGTTTAGGGTTTTCTCTTATTGTTCAATAATAAAAAGGCCCTTGAGCCTCATGGCAACTTAGTTCAGAGGCATGTAGCCGCCACATCTCTTCTCAGAGATAAGCTACCATCGCTAGAGCTAGTCTCATTTCCATTCTGTTTGTAAGCATATTTCATTATTTGATATTAATGAAAGACATTGTTATTTCTGTTGCATCTCTGTATTTACGGTTATATCTATAATTTGTTGCGTTCCTGTTTAAATTCGGATCACTTTTTTGACATAATAAACTACTATTGGATCTTTTCAAAAGTGTATGGGCATTCTTGAGGACCTTATCCTTAAGGATGTAGCTCAGTATCTAGAGATTTGATTTGAAATAGCAATTTATACTCTTTCCTATTTAGTTGCATCCGTTGACACTACCCGAGAGTAGACACCTTTGCTGATCTTTATAACCATGTTGAATTATCCTACTTTAGAATATCAAGATTGAAACCACCTTTTTTTGGGACTAAGATCTCTCAATCTACTTTGCATCCAATAAAATTTGATTCATCCCAAGACAAGTGAGCCTTCATTAAAACTTGCAATTTCTTTGTTGTAGTATGTCATGTACTCTACAAGAATTGTTTTGATTTCATTTTATTGCATTATGAAGACTAAATCGAAGTGGACGCCATCTTACAAGAGGCACATAGTGGAATTTGTGGCAGTTACTTTGGTACATATTCTACCCATATAAAGATTATTTAGATGGGGTACTGTTAGCCTATCATATGCCATGATGTTAAGGACCTTAGCTCTCTCGTTGAACAACAAGCTCTGGTCTTGTTTTTGAGCTGGTCCTGCCCTATTCGTTTCACGACCATAGTAATTAACTTTACATCCCTTTTTTCTTTTCTTTTTATTTATGGTACGATTGGTATTGTTTGCTAGTATAGAGCCCGCTAGGACTAGATCCAACACTTGTACTTCTACTTGAGCAATATATAAGTACTTACCTTTATTCAATGCTTTCTTAGGAAAGTCGGAAAGGCCATAGAAGGTCAACAAACAAAAAGAAACTATCAGGAGAAGGTCAGTCGAGGAGAAGGTAAAGGAAGCCATTCCTCCATCCTTCATTGGTGGATTAGTAAAACCAATCAATATTCCTTCTTAATAAAATATAGTATTGAGTCAAATCCATAGTGTGGTAGGTAGGTAAGAGCAAATCTCATCTAACACTTGTAATTAAAAAACACTTTGTTTTATGAACTCTTATGTTGTGCCTCCTAGTTCATATCCTGCCTGACTACATTAAATAAACTGGTTTGTGTGTATTTACAAAGGATTTGGTTGTGTGCACATTAATTATTTGTGCTTTAAATTAGTTTAGAAACCAGTTGCAAGTGGAAGTCATTTTTTATTGCTTCAATGATAATGACGACTTTCAGAATGGTTGGAGTGCTCTTAAAGGCACCAAGTAATTTGTTTATACTAAGTTCAGTTTCTCATGCCTTTCTTCTTGCTTGTTTGTTGTTTTTTATTCACTCTTACTCTGTTAATAGTGCAATTATTTGCTCCAATATATCTGCCATTAGACTTCCTGTATGGTTGTGTAATAGTGGACTGGATGTAGATACGACATGGACCCCTTCCCCTCCCCCGACCCCTTCTGCCATTTTTGTAACACATCGATTACTTATTGTATTTGGCTAACAACAATCAATTTCACATGGCTTCATATAGTTGTTTTTTTTGTTTCTTTGGATTTAGGGTTAACACTCTATCTCTAGCAACAACTCACTCTTTTTTCTATGAACAAAAGTACAGTGCCTAGCTTTAAAAGCCATGTCTTGATATTTCGATACTAGTTTTTGGGAAAACTCCTCACCTTTCATGTGTGCAGTCAAACAAAATTATGGAGAGAAAGTTCTTATCCAATTTAGTTGCTAAACAATTGTTTCTTTTGTGAAGATAATTGATTTCAGTTGTGAATTTAAGTACTTACTTGGGTGTGTATGAAAGATAACAACGACTGCAGAAGTGGAAACACAATAACTCCAATACAATAGCTCCATCAGTGCTTCATCATTTGGCAACAAAATAATCTCTCTTGCCATTTGCTTATGGCAACACAATAATCTATCTTGGCATCTAATTAAGGATCAAGCTAACATTTGCTTAAGGATCAACCAGCTTCAATTAACACTGCTAGATCAATTACTTAGCTCCACACTACTAGATCAATTACTTAGCTCATATGGACTGGGTGAATTTAGTTGTTTACTATGTGCATAGGTCCAATATAATTTCTGTTGGCATTTACTTAGTTATACTTGTATTTGCCTTTGCTAGGAACTATGCTACTACTGGATCAATTACTTAGTCAACTTAATCAATTGCTTAAGGACAAATAAGTATTTACCTTTTTACTTAGTCAACTTAATCAATTGCTTAAGGACAAATACGTATTTACCTTTGCTAAGAACTATGTCTTTATTGGAAACTATGCTACTACTCAATCAATTACTTAGTCAACTGAATCAATTGCTTAAGGACAAATAAACATAAAGTGAGCTGCGATCAACTACTTGATCAACTACTTAAAACAGGGACTTGCTGCCCCGCAACCCACCTTGTTCTATTGTTCTCTATGTAAATGGAATATTTATACTTATGAAACCTAACTTAATTTAAAGGAACACGATAAGGATTTCACTAAAATTGCGGCATAGATTCTCATTTTTAATTTAATGTAGTCTAACATATGTTTTTGAACTTAGAAACGAGTAGCATAGGATCCACGCCTTATCTGCCATGCAATGGGCAACAATGTGATTCATGGAATATACTTCCTTTTGATTCTATATTTTATCATTATATTGCATGTAAGTGGCAAAGAAGACCTTAAACACAAATATGCCGCTCTGTTTTTCATGTAGGTAGATGTACCCACTTTTTGGTAGATGCATGCTTTGCGTCCATTCTCATCTATTGACAGTAATCGGCCATAGCAATTTGTTAAACACACATGGGCAACAACAAATAGGAAAGATAAAACATGACAATACATTTTTTATTAACAAGAGATATACACTTATAATACATTGTTTGACCGTTGGGTTTCACATCCCAAGGTCTCTTGGACTTCCTTTTGTCTATTCAACTTCCACACTAACCCCTTGAGGATTAGGTGTCCAACATTCCCCCCTTAATCCGAAGGGTTATGTATGAGTCCAAGAAGAGAGCTGTAATACAAAATGTGCAAAAATGCATGGCAGCACTAGGCTAAATGTGCTCTCTGAAATGTTGGTATAAAGGGTGGTGGTTTAAGGATGACCACCAACACTGGAACGCTTAGTGCAGTTCCCGGAACTCTTCCAAAACTAGCAAGAAGCTGAAGTCTTCTGCTAGAGGAAGTGCTCCTATTTTTTTGAAGAGGGAAACATTCAACCATGAAAGGGAGGTCTCACCCCGCATAAAAGGGAGAACTTCAACCTGAAAAGGGAAGTCTCAACCTGTGATGGTTTAAGGATGACCAACAACTCTAGAATGCTTAATGCAATTCCTGGAACTCTTCCAAAACTGGCAAGAAGATGAAGTCTTATGCTAGAGGAAGTGTCCCCAATTTTGTTCCTGGAATTCTTCTGAAACTGGCAAGAAGCTGAAGTCTTCTGCTAGAGGAAGTGTCCCAGATTACCAACTGAAGGCATGTTCACGGGCATCTTTGTCTCTGGCTACAACTCTGAAACTGGTGTGGCAGGTTGTGGCTCAGGCTCACTTGATGTGACTTTGAAGCTTGTAGCTGACCATCATTCCCCCCCCCCCATCAGATACAAGGTGAGATGATGGAGAAAACTCAACTGCAACACTGTTCAATACTCTGGAACAAGTTCTGACATGTGATTGGAATATCTTCTTGGCTGTTGATGCCCATTGCCAAGAAGCGATCCATCCAAGATGAATCTTTGTTCTTGCAGGATGTTTATTTATGAAGCATCTGTGTGAAGAATGGGTGGTTTTATGACAATGCTTACATGGATGAAGATCAAAACAATGATCTTCCAAATGGCCAACTCGATCACAGTGTTGGAATTTCACAATCTGTTGTTGTTGTTGTTGTTGCTGTGGAAGAGGGGCAGAGTATGGAATAGCTGGAGGTGAACTGTCATGAGGAGAAGGTGAACTGTCATGAATGAATCCAGGACTCTGAAACTGAATGGGCTTGGCGTAGCCTGGAATATGAAAGGACAAGTCCTTGTCATATCCAAGACTAGTTCTGTGCTTGTTGTGGACAAGCTGTTCCCAAGGTCTGATGATGGGCTTGGGAAGTGCAGACTGAGTTTTTGTATCTGCATGTACAAAATCTGAACCAACTATAACATTATTGACTTGCTTCTGATGGGTTGCAGTCTCAATGTTCTGAACAGAAACATGTTCAGAATGACTCCTCTGTTTTAATTCTTCTTGCGGTAGCTGACATTCAAGCTGCAAAAAATCAATTTTTTCCTGTGCATTACGCAGGGAGGTCTGAATGTCACAGAGAGTGTCTTTGCTGACATTTATCATCCCACCAATAGTGGAATGTATTAGTGTATTCAGTAACTCTAATGCATGATCAAATCTAGCCATTTTCTCCAACTATACTATTAATACCTTTAGCTATAATTTACACAAAACTGGTTGATTAAATGAGAATTTGCAAGTTTGCAGACCAAATGGACTATAACTGCAATCACTATAACCTCCTTTTTTTATTTTTTCTTTTTTGAATGATAACTTGAAATAAGTAATGCAATTCAAATCACCATAATGTAGATCTCTCTCTTTCTGAGGATGAGAAGAATTAGAACCATTGTTACATGTGTTCTCCCGTTCTGTCTGAAAAGGAAAATAGCCCTGTAGAACCTTGATTATGAAATGGATTGAAATATGCAAAGCAGTTAAAACGAAGAAAAGGCAGATGTCACTCTTTATAAGGAGGTGGAGAAGAATTAGGTTACAGGCGCTCTTTTGTCCACCACCAGCACCGGCACTTTTGCAGCATGAAAAAGTCTGCAACCCTATATTTTGATTTTAAGCCAGAACTTAATTAGGCAGCCATAGACTCACGGTGGCTTGGGAGGTCCACTGATGAATTTTCAATCATCAAAGGCCTTGTCGTGCACTTGCAGTGAATAGAATCCAAACAACAGGGACTAATATGCCCTTCCCTTCCTTCTATTCCTGGGTTTAGCTTCTCGGTGATCCACTGGGAGCTTTGAACGGCTGGAATGCTAAAGCTTTAAATGCTCCATGCAGTTGGCACGGAGTTTCCTGTGTCGATGGACGGGTTTGGGAGCTTTGCCTGCCAGGACTAGGCCTTCAGGGTCCTCTCACAGAGGAGATTGGGCGATTGAGCGAGCTGAGGAAGATGAGTCTGAGATCGAATCGATTCAATGGAACCATTCCTGAATCGCTGACCAAATGCCGGCATCTGCGAGCTCTGTACAACTTCATAGAGAGGCATCCGAGGAAGGAATGGGCCAATTTGGTATTCCCATGGCTGCCGCCTCGTTCTCTTGCATCTATTGCCTCAGCTTGCAGGGCTCTCAGATCAATTTCAGAAAAAAAAAAAAAAAAAAATAATAATAATAATAAATAAATAAAATAAAATAAAAAATAAAAAAAAAAATTTAATTAATAATAAATAATAAAAATAAATAAATAAATAAATAAATTTGCAGATGCAGCGTGGGGATTAGAGAAATACCCCGTTCCAAATTTGAATTCGGTGGACGATACCCTCTACCCTTATTTCCTCTATACTCCCACTTTGATTCCCGCAGTTTCTTCTCGAAAACAGCAATGGGGCCACTGCCCCACACAAAGCCCTCTGGAAGCCAGGCCTTTAGCGGTGCACGCAGACTTTTTCGGATCGACAGGATGCACTTGTGTGGATTGCTCTCAATCTCGCGCAGCCGCGCTTGGAAACCACAGGGACGAAAACGAACTAGTCCGTGGTATCATGATCGAGGAATTTGGTGGTGAAGAGGATTGCCCCTGCGATAAGCTTAGGGTTTATACAGAAGATGGCAGAATTTCTTTCCCGAATGGATTGATGAACTCCTACGACAGTTACCTGGAATTGAACGTTGGGTGAAACTCCATAACATGACTTGTCGCACTCAATCAGGGATCTGGGAAGGAGTTATGACTCATACAAGTAAAGTTTCTATTCTTTCCTGTCAGACAGAAGAAAGGTATGAAAGGGAGTCTACAGAACGCCTTGAATCAGAATCAACACGTTTGCCTCAATGGTGTCCTGAACTTCGAGAATGTATAACAGTGACAGATTATGAGGGTGTCCGGTTCTCAACATTGATGGATATCATCACTCATTCATAGGTAACGTACAAATTTCGATGTTTTGTTCGAGTGATAGCTGCCTTACCTGGGAAAGTTGAAGAATTTGATGGACAAAGTGACACTCAGTTTGAGGGCTTCAATGTAGGCCCGCCGCTGGTTATGGAGTGCAGTCTAGCACCACGACTGTCTTTCACCTCAGGTTCACGACGCGTCCATTGTGCACATACCATCTCCAATACAGCAGTCACAAAACCAACCACCAATGTTGACCACACTTCAAACAGTGATTCAACATTGGAGGAATGTAACGTCTGACGGTTTCAGGATTGTGGGTGTGCCAAAAAGTTATAGAGAAATCTAAATGGTGCGCAGAATTTTAAGAGGAACCCAGTGATCAGACTATGATTCAATGTAACGCATAGGTTAGAACGACATGTAGATGGACCCCCAATCGATCTCATACAGTATATGCATAGAGAAACAACCACATTAATTAAGAATTAACACGAAAATTGGTGTAGAGAAGTGTTAAACGTAGCATTCAACATAAGACTGAAGCGACCAGCGGACTCTGGTATGGCAGTTCAACGTATGGACAGTGAGTCAGAGACCAAAAATAGAGACCTGTGGATTTCAAAGGTCAGGAATGTCAGGGATGGCAGGATAATGGCTAAAATTGGTCTTTCTTCAACGCAAAATACAACTGCAACAACCGACTACATTTTTTTTTTCATATGATTGACACACATGGAGATCACGAGGCACAGGGATGTTCAAAATGTTTAGAATTCCTTTGACCGGCGTATAGAGACACAACGCAAGGAAAATCGATTTTCCATTCCAACACGTGGATGCCTTCAAATGTTTTGTATTCCCGTGAATTTCGCTTAGACTTCAAGCTCAACGCCAATGCATGAATCAATCAACCAGCAATATCACTGCACCGAGAGTTCACGACCCACATAACATTTGGTGAAAGAAACACAACAAAAGGCCACAAGAAAACAGTGACTCATATTGAAAACAGTGACTCAAATATGAGCAGGGCCATAATTCGCCCGTTCTGATACCATGTTAAACACACATGGGCAACAACAAATAGGAAAGATAAAACATGACAATACATTTTTTATTAACAAGAGATATACATTTATAGTACATTGTTGACCATTGGGTTTGACATCCCAAAGTCTCTTGGACTTCCTTTTGTCTATTCGGCTTCCACACTAACCCATTGAGGATTAGGTGTCCAACACAATTTATAATACAATAATCAATATTACAGGCCAGCTTTTTGTTGTTTGGATAAGTGTGGAGCAACGAGCTTGGTAATATGTACGCGATTTTTAATGAAGTGTTTTTTTAAATGTGGTTTATTGTATTAATTTGGTATTTAGGTATGCTTATAAATAATATTTACTTGTTATTTTGAGGAATAAAGATAGATAATTATGTTATATAGTTAAACATGTTATAGCATAAGAATCTAATTTAACGCGAAGATAAAGACAATATACTATCCCACCACACTACCTATACTTGCTTGGAAATGTGTTATGAAACTTTTAAATAATGAAACAATTTTATTTTGCGTGTATTTTTAATATGTTATGTTTGTTTAAAATGTGTTTTTAATTGTATAAATTCTTTTAAATGATGAAACAACTTTATTTTGCATATAATTTTTAATATGTTGTGTTGTTTAAAATGTGTTTTTAAATGTATAAATTGATAGTATTTTTTCTTAAAAAAATATTTTATTATTTAAATTGTGCAAAATTTACAGTTTTTGCTAAATATTATTATTTTTTTCTAAAATTTACAATAGTTAGATTACATTTTTTGATCTATGAAAATTGGTCGAAAAAACTAATTGTGCAAAATCCACAACTCAAAACTTGTTTTCACACGGTGGGAAAACTTATCATAACTCAGTTGCCAAACCAGCGGTGACGACAACCATCTTTGGCTACTATCCCCGAATACAGGCTGACTCATCACCATTATTCAAGAAAAACCACGCCACCTTGAATAACATGTTGGTGGTCCGTAAGGGGGCATGCTTTCACTCCAACCAGATGCTTATGGGTCTTGGGCAATTAACATGTTTCCTTATGTCCCAGGAAGACTAGCTCTTAGCCAAACAGAAACAATTTTAGGGCAAACTCCGAGGTCCTATTTAAGTTAACCATGGAAAAATACTTAATGATTATTTACACAATATAAATAAAATGGTAAGTAATAATATCTCTCATGTCACATTAAATATCAATTAAAATAATTTTGTTAACATATCTTTGTTTCCTAATGAGAATATTGGTTTTTTTTAATAATTATAAGTACGAATATGGTTTTATGAATGTACCATGATATGAATACTAGTAATGGAAAATGATATGAATATGATATTTATATTTATCAACATATTTTTGTTTCTTAATAAAAATATTGGTTTTTTCTTTCTAATAATTATATTTAATAATAATAATGATAATTTGATTTTAAGATTGTGATTAAGTTAGATGCTCAATTAATGTATAATACCTTTTGTTTGTGAGATAAAAAATTCACTTTGGGATTGTCAATATGAATATAGTTTAATGAATTGATTATGATTATAATATTTTATATTTATTATGAAAATATATCGATTCTTATTTTAAATTTAGTGGTCTAATTCCTATGTTTGAAATTAGAAATCAATTTATATCCACCTTAAACCTGGATTCATTAAATATTTATTTTAAACCTGGATTTATTAAATATTGATTTTATGAATGGACCGTGATATGAATATGATATTCATATTTGTCAACATATTTTTGTTTCTTAATAAAAATTTTGGATTTTTAATAATAATAATAATAATTGATTTAAGATTGTTTAATAATAATAATAATAATAATCATTTGATTTTAAGATTGTGATTAAATTAAATATCAAATTACTATATAAAGCCTCTTGTTTGTGAGTTAAAAATTTGTTTGTGAGTTAAAAATTCACGATATCCACTATGAATATACTTTAATGAATTAATTATGATTATAATATTTTATATTTATTATGAAAACATATAAATTCTTATTTTAAAATTTAGTGGTCTAATTCATATGTTTGAAATTAGAAATTATCGGACACCTAATCCTCTAAGGGTTGGTGTGGAAGTTGAACAGCCAAAAGGAGTCCATGGGACCACTTGGAATATGAAACCAAGGGTCACTCCTATGTATTATAAATATGTATCATTGTTAATAAGAAATACAATCTCATGTTTATCCTTCCTATTTTGCCTCCGCCATGTATGTGTTTAACATGGTATCAGAGCAGACGATATCCTGCCCTGCTCATATTTGAGCCATTATTTTTTTGTGGTATTTCTTTGTGTGTCTGTCAAACCTGAGCATTGTCTAAAATATTCCAAAATCTATCTGCACCGGTCAGAGCGCAGGTAATTCTGTAGTGTACCTCCTGTTAGATTTCTCTGCCATATTCTTTGTCTTTGCGTTAGTTTTATTGAATGGTGTCTTTAATAATTAGTGGCGTTGGTTGAATGATGGCTCCCTATGCACAATCTACCTGTTGGCCCCAATACGTTGCTCTCTGAATGCTCCTTCGATTGGTACGTTGCCACCCATACCAACCGATTTCCTACAGGCATAACGCCCCATACACCATGCTCCCGGTTCACCATAGTCATACCACCATTGGTATCGAAAAATCCGCTGCAAATGTTGTGTTCTTCGCTCTAATCACTCCATATGCTAATACTCTCCACCGACAATCTCAGAACTAGTAAACACCGAAGCAACGTTTGTTCTAGCATCAAGTTCACTTTCGTAGGTTTCATCGCCACTATATTTCTCTGAGGATTGAGTGGAAAATTTCATCTTAATATCTGTATCTTCCTCATGATGAGGCTCGACTGCATTAATGAATGGAGATGAGCTTTCAGTGAGGCCATTATTGTCGTGTATTAATACATCAAATGAACTCTCGGACCTATTGCCAAAGACTCCTAAACTGATATCAGTGCTTTCCACGGGATGGTTTTGGTACCCTTGTGATGAAGGAATGAATTTTCTTGTATCTGCTCTTCTTCCTTGGATCCATCATAAGTTGGAGATTCGGACTCCGCATCTGGAGAGCTCCCATGACCTTCTCAAGCCTGAACAGGGACCACTACTTCGTCCTTCTTCTTCTTGGCAAACTTTCTTCTCTTGTAGCAGCGCTCTAATGAACGGGTTAATTCTGAAGGGGTTGGTGCACATAGTCAAGGCTGGAATGAAGTGATGAACTTCCTTTGATCCTAAATTGTTTGATGGTGTGTGGCCTACGTTTGATGTGAAATCTTTGGAAATATTTAATTTAATGCTCACAGTTGATGATGAAGGGGTTTAGAGTGGTTTCCTGCTGAGGAGGTCGGCCCTGTCCGGTATGATATTTGGGTGCATTGATTGTTGTGTCGACATTTTGGTTATGCTATCCATTTTCAGTGCCACGAGGGTCTGAATTATGGAACACGATATTGGAAAGATTGTCCATAATACGCTTGGTTCATATTAACGTTGTCCATTAGCTGCATTGTAGCTGGAGATTGCTGGAAGAAAAACACTGAGCAACCTTTGAATGTTGGTCTTACCATTTAGGTTTCAAGGGTTGATGCTGCTCTTGACCTCAGTCATACACAAAATATTGGAAGGATGATAAAAGCTCATTTCCCATATTCATAGTTTATTGTTGTTTCACTAAAGGAAGGCATGTTTAACAATGCCAATGTAATATTCGGGACAAAGTTTGTGGATTGAGTATCTACTGTAACAAGAATAGTGCTGACAAAAAAAGAAGAAGAAGAATTCAGAGGGCATCTCTGAGCATAGGCCATTGAAGGAGAATAAAGTGATAGAGATCAAACAAGTGCTTATAAACTATTAATCGAATCAAATCTCCACCTGCTTGAACAGAAGTTCAAGTGTTATTTCTCATGCGTTGTTTCATTAGGGATATCGTTGTGTGCATTACTAGTCTGAAAGAAATGATTGAAGGTACTATTCCTTCTCCGAGGTCTATTGTAAATATCTTAGATTTACATGCATTGTGCTATATGTATTTGGAAATATAGTTTGTCAGTTTTTATATGATACAGGAAAGTTCATTTGTTATTGAGAATAATCATATATCATATAAAATCTAGCTAGAAATATAGCTTCGTTTGTGCGGTTTGTTTGTCATAATGTCAAGTACATACTTGTTGAAGTTAACATCTTCCATAGTTACTAAGAAAGTTTTAGTTCTTTGCTCACTTGCCTCTTGTCTGAAACATCCGGTTTATGATATGGGTTTGTTCACTTTGAAACGGAGGAAGCTGCAAACGCAGCCATTGAGAATGTTAATGGGATGTTGTTAGAGGGTAAGCAAATATATGTGGGAAAGTTAATTAAAATGAATGATAGGATTAGACCTTCTACCAATAAAAAATTCACCAATTTGTATGTCAAGAATATGGAAGATGATTGCATTTGTGAATCTAGAACAAAAAAAGATGTTTTTCAAGTAGGCTGTAGAACTGACAAACTTCATTTGCAAAAAAAGTAGAATATTGACTCTTCTTTTGTAGTGTGAGAAGTTTGAGAAGTAAGTGCATTGAAGCAGCGAGTCATTTTCTACATTGAAATTGGTACTGCGCTGTCTGCTACAATGACTTGGTGATATTGGTATCCTACTACTCATCTAATAGTTGCAACTATTTATCTTTTTATAGGTCAATTTGTAGCTGAAGATAACATCATTTCTCTGATTATATTGGTTTGAAATAGATCGAATGGATGATGTATTGAAACTATTGAAAAATTTAATACATTCCACTGTTGATGAGATGGTTAAGATCAACAAAACCTCTCTTTCCAATATTAAAATTTGTCTCCAAAATGCACAGGAGAATATTGAGTTTTTGTGGCGTGAGACAAAGCTACAACATCGTAAGCATCATTCTATTCAGAACATTGAGATATACTCCCATCAGTAACAAGTTAATATTGTTGAAGTTCATTCAGATTTAGTACCCAATGAAGCAGCAATTGTACATGTAGATGCAGAAATTCAATCTGCACTTCCCATGTCGGTCATCAGACCTTGGGAAGAACTTGTCCACAACAAGCACAAAATTGGTCTTGGATATGACAAGGACGTGTCCTTTCATATTCTAGATTACTCAAAGCCCATCCAGTTTCATAGTGTTGGATTCCTTCATGACAGTTCACCTTTAGTTGTTCCAGATTATGCGCCTCTTCCATAGCAACAACAACATATTGTGAAATGCCAACATTGTGACCGAGTTGGCCATATGAAAGATCATTGATTTAATTTTCATCCATGTAAGCACTGTCATAAAATCAGTCATTCTTCAAACAGATGCTTCAAAAACAAACCTCCTGCAAGAACAAAGATTCATCTTGGATGGATCGCTTCTTGGCAATGGGTTTCAACAACCAAGAAGATATTTTTCTCATACAATAGGATTTGTTCTCGAATATTGAACAGTCTTGCAGTTGAGTTTTCTCCATCATCTCACCTTGTATCTGATAGGGGGGGAAATGATGGTCATCTACAAGCTTCAAAGCCACATCAAGCGAGCCTGAGCCACAACCTGCCATACCAGATTCAGATTTGTAGCCAGAAACAAAGACGCCCCTGAGCATGCCTTAAGTTGGTGCTGCCTCTTCAAAGAATTGGGGATGCTTCCTCTAGCAGAAGACTTCAACTTCTTACCAGTTTTGGAAGAGTTCTAGGAATTGCATTAAGCATTCCAGAGTTGTTGGTAATCCTTAAACCATCACAGTTTGAGACCTCCCTTTTCAGGTTGAAGTTCTCCCTTTTATGCAGGGTGGGACCTCCCTTCCATGGTTGAATGTTTCCCTCTTCAAAACGTAAGGAGCACTTCCTCTATCCGAAAACCTCAGCTTTATGCCAAATTTGGAAGAGTTTTGGGAACTGCACTAAGCATTCGAGTGTTGGTGGTCATCCTTAAAGCACCCACCTTATACCAACATTTCATAGAGCACATTCAGCTTAGTGCTGCCATGCATTTTTTCACATTTTGTATTACAGCTCTCTTCTTGGACTCATACATACCCCTTCGGATTATGGGGGGAAATGTTAGACACCTAATCCTCTAAGGGTTGGTGTAGAAGCTGAACAGCTAAAAGGAGTCCAAGGGACCACTTGGAATATGAAACCAAGAGTCAGTCCTATGTATTATAAATATGTATCATTGTGAATAAGAAATACAATCTCATGTTTATCCTTCCTATTTTGCCTCCGCCATGTATATGTTTAACATAAATCAATTTATATCCATGTTAAATATAGATTTATTAAATATTGAGAAATCAAATTTTTAGATATATAAAATTTTATTATTTAATTATACATTATATATCTATATTTTTTTAATTTAAAAAAATTACACAATCACAAATTTATTTTTTTAATATTTGATAAATTTAAATTTACAATTAATTTATATTTTAAAAAATCTATACATAATTATCGATTTATTATTTAATTTAAATTTATATTATTTAAAATAAAACATACTTATATTAAAAAAAATTGATATATTAATCTATAATAAATTAATAAATAATTACTTTATTATAAAATTTTAGTATAAAAACAATCAAATTTAAAATTAAATTAATATTATTTTATTTTATTTTGTAAACCTATCATTTAAAATATCCATCTCATTACTTTCCTTTCAACCATTAACCTAAAACATAACCATCTCATTACTTTCCTTTCAACCATTAACCTAAGACATAACCGAATATTATTGATAAACATCTTATTCTTTATGTAAATGGAATATTTATATTTATGAAACATAACTGTATTCTTTATTCAAATGGAACACATAACCAAAGATTATTAATGAACATCTTATTCTCTATGTAAATGGAATATAAGTATAGAATATTTATACTTTGAAACATAACCTTAGTCTCTATGCAAATGGAACACATAATCGAATATTATTAATGAACACCTTATTTTCTATGTAAATGGAATATTTATACTTATGAAACGTAACCGTATTCTTAATGCAAATGGAATATTTATACATATGAAACATAACTTAAGGGAACGTGGTAAGGATTTCACTCAAATTGAGGCATAGATTCTCATTTTTAATTTGATGTAGTTTAACCTATGTTTTTGAACTTACAAAGGAACAGCATAGGATCCACGCCTTATCTTCTATGCAATGCGCAACAATGCGATTCATGGAATATACTACCTTTTCATTTTATATTTTATCATTATATTGCACGTAAGTGGCAAAGAAGATCTGAAACACAGATATGCCACTCTTTTTGTCATGTGAGCTCGCATATTAGTGATCGGGTTACGACGAATCGTCGTGTAGGTAGACGTACCCACTTTTTGGTAGATGCATGTTTTGTGTACCGTCATTCTCGGTTGCATGTTACTGTCGTTTATCGTCATTTCTTTGGTTACTGCAAAACGATGTAGTAAGCTCATTTCAAAAATCTGGGAAATTTGTTTTCCTGATGATACACCCTCAAGGAAAGAAGAAGATGGTGGTCACAACTTCCAAGGGCCCCTTCGCATGACAACAACAGATGGACAAAGTCGTGGAGGAGTACGAAGACATCTTCACCTCCCCCGTAGGGGTGCTTCTGCACTATCAGGTCAAGCACTCCATTGATCTAACCCCAGGTGTCTCGTTACCCAATGGACCAATCTATCAGCCCTCCGTTCTGGAGAACGGTGAAATCAAGAGGCAAATTCAAGAGTTGCTGCAGAAAGGTCACATTTGGCCGCGTTCATCGCTCTATGGTAACCCAATCGTGTTGGTACAGAAGAATGATGGGACTTAGAGACTTTGTATTGACTATCGGGCGCTGAACAAGATCACTGTCCAGAATAGGTACCTGATCCCGCGGATTGATGACCTTATGGACCAACTCCAGGGGGGAAAATATTTCAGCAAGATCGACTTGAGGTCCGAATATCACCAGGTACCAATCGAACCCTCCGATGTGTGGAAGACTACTTTCAAAGGCAAAGAGGGCCTTTTCGAATGGTTGGTTATGCCTTTCGGATTGATGAATGCTCCTGCAACTTTCATGAGGCTTATGGATGACATCTTGCGACCATTCACCAACTCATTTGTAGTGGTATACTTGGATGACAACCTGATCTTTAACCAGAGTTGGGAAGAGCACCTCTACCGCATCCGATAGGTTCTCCAAACACTGCGGCAACACAAGCTATGTGCCAATTTGGAGAAATGCACTTTTGGCATGACCCAGGTTCAATATTTGGGATACATTATTGATGAACGAGGGGTGCATGTGGATCCAGCAAAGATCCAAGTAATTTGGAATTGGTCAGCCCCAACCATTCTGACGGAGCTTTGCAGCAATCTGGGTCTTGCCAATTTCCACCGCAGGTTCCTGTTGGGGTTCTCTCATATCACTTAGCCCTTGAGTCAAGTCACTAAAGGAGGAGTGAAAACAAAATTCATTTGCTCTGAATCTCAACAGAAGGCATTCGCAAAGTTGAAACATCGCCTCTGGTCTGCACCAGTGCTCACATTACAGACTTGCAGCTACCATTTGAGATCGAGACAGATGCCTTTGACTATGTTATTGGGGCAATCCTTACTCAACAGGGGCATCTAGTGGCATATCACAGTGAGACACTTTCAGACACAGTCCGGAAATATCCCACTCATGACAAAGAGATGTATTCCATTGTGCATGCCTGCCGATAATGGAAGCATTACATTTTGGGGAAGGAAATGGTCATCCACACAGACCACCGACCCCTGTGGTTCATACACACGCAAGGGAAGTTGCAGAATGATTGCCATTAGAAGTGGTCCACATACCTGCAACAATTCCATTTGAATATCAAGTACAAGAAGGGTAACACAAATAATGTTGCATACTGCCTCAGCCGACCACTAATCATAGCGTTAACCACTGTGCTCAACTCTTGTGGGCACGAGACTTTTGATTGGACACTTCTCTACAAAAGCGACCCAGAATTCGGCCACACATACCATACGCTCTTGGAGGGTCAGCAAGTTCCATATTTTCACCTCAAGGATACTTTGTTATGACACCTGGGACACCTTTGTGTTCCTTCAAGCAAGCGTGCGAAGATGGTTTGGGAAGTGCACTACAGTCGGGGCGCTGGGCATTTCAGCATCGAGAAAATGGTGGCAGTACCACAGAAGTATTTCTATTGGATGAATCTTCGACAGGATTCCTAGAAGTACATCAGATCCTGCACTTTCTGCGCCATTCCCAAATCGAACATAAAGAAGCGAGGTCTTTATACTCCGCTGCCTACCCCTAGTCGACCTTGGGAATCCATCTTCATGGATTACATGTCAGACCTTCCTTCTACTAAGCATGGCAATGACTGTGTTTTTGTGGTCGTCGATAGATTCTCGAAGATGGCCATTATGGCAGCCTGTAAGAAGAGTATCACAGCAGAAGCCACTGCTAAACTCTTCTTTGAACGAGTGTGGGTACATTTTGGGATCCTATAGTCTATCATCTCAAATCAGGACAACAGGTTCCTCAGTACATTTTGGTCCAGTCTCTGGTCGATGCTGGACACCAAGCTTACTAAGTCCATAACTTTCCATTTCCAAACTGATGGCCAGATAGAGGTCGTCAACATGATGATTGTACACATTCTGCGCATGTACAACTCAAAGCATCCACGCACATGGGATGAGAGCCTCCTCTATGTCCAACACAGCTACAACCAGGCTCTCCACAACTCAACCGGCCACAACGCTTTTTATGTGGGCTTAGGATTCTAGCCACTATGTCCCATTGATGTGGCCATACCATTTGCAGCAACTCAGGCAAATTCGGCTCATGTCCAGTGCGAAGTCGACAAGACAAATAGCTTCATTGATCACATTCAACACATCTGCCAACAGGTCCATGACATATTGGACAAAGCCAATGCTATGTACAAGCAGAGACATAATCAGTGTCAGGTGCCACACAAGTTCTAGGTGGGCGACAAAGTTTGGCTACATTTGTAGAAGGAGCGCCTCGCTGGAACCCACCGCAAGATTTTCCTGCTTCGATATGGGCCATACACGATCATTAAGGCTGTGGGAGACAATGATTTTGAGCTCAACATTCCCCCATTCCTTGGTCTGCACCCATTTTTCAATGTGGATCGCCTTCGGCCATACTTTCCACCATTTACTGGACACATCCGACATTGCAAAACAGCTCACACCAACAGAGTTAAATCCAAATTGCATGGAACAAGATGCAACTGATTGGATCATGGACACGTAGATCAAGAACACTCGCCAGCAGAAGATCCAACTGTATCGAGTTGTCAAAGCCGACCAACTCCTGCACAAAGGAAAATGGCTCACTAGGGACCAAGTTCAGTAGAAGTTTCCTTATCTAATGGAGGAACTCAACGCAATGGAGACCATTGCTTCCTAAGGGGGGAGGAATGATCCAGGTGGATATTGGTGGCCACCTGCCTATTTCACGTGGACCCCCACCATTGTTTCTTTCAGTTTTTTAGTTTCCTTAATTGTAGCACATTTTACTATATTTGGCAGTTTTTCAGGTCATGAACCTCTGGAGCCGTTTTGAGGCCCTAAACGGCGTTTTTTAACAATACTCCACTGAGCAAATATATTTATATTTAGTTGTAGTTATTGGAGAGATATTTCCAACGAGGTATCATGCGTGTCAAACGGAGATAATATGATCAAGTTACGACCCCGGGAAGTCGGCTACCCAACTAACCCCAACGGGGCCCATAAACTCTTGGTGTTACATCTCCTTGGGTTAGGGTTTTGGTTGTTTAGGGTTTTCCCTTATTGTTCAATAATAAAAAGGCCCTTGAGCCTCATGGTAACTCAATTCAGAGGCATGGAGACGCCACATCTCTTCTCAGAGATAAGCTGCCATCGCCTGAGCTAGTCTCATTTCCATTCTATTTGTAAGCATATTTCATTATTTGATATTAATGAAAGGTAGTATTATTTTTGCTGCATCTCTATATTTATGGTTATATTTGTAATTTGTTGTGTTCCTGTTTAAATTTGGATCACTTTTCTGACATAATAAACTACTATTGGATCTTTTCAAAAGTGTATGGGAATTCTTGAGGACCTTATCCTTAAGGATCTATCTCAGTATCTAGAGATTTGATTTGCACTAGCAATTTATACTCTTTCCTATTTAGTTGCATCCATTAACACTACCCCAGAGTAGACACCTTTGCTGATCTTTATAACCATGTTGAATTAATATCCTACTTTAGAATATCAGGATTTGAAACCACCCTTTTTTGGGACTAAGATCTCTCAATCTACTTTGCAACCAATAAAATGTGATTCATCCCAAGACAAGTGAGCCTTCATTAAAACTTTCAATTGCGTTGTTGTAGTATGTCATGTACTCTACAAGCATTGTTTTGATTTCATTTTATTGCATTATGAAGACTAAATCGAAGTGGACACCATCTTACAAGAGGCACATAGTGGAATTTGTGGCAGTTACTTAGGTACATATTCTACTCATATAAAGATTATTTAGATGGGGTACTATTAGCCTGTCATATGCCTTGATGTTAAAGACCTTAACTATCTCCTTGAACAACAAGCTCTGGTCTTTTTTTTGAGCTGGTCCTTCCCTATTGGTTTCACGACCATAGTAATTAACTTTACATCCCTTTTTTCTTTTCTTTTTCTTTATGGTACGCTTGGTATTGTTTGCTGGTATAGAGCCCACTAGGACTGGATCCAACACTTGTGCTTCTACTCGAGCAATATATAAGTACTTACCTTTATTCAATGCTTTTTTAGGAAAGTCGGAAAGGCCATAGAAGGTTAGCAAACAAAAATAAACTCTCGAGAGAAGGTCAATCAAGGAGAAGGTAAAGGAAGCCATTCCTCCATCCTTCATTGGTGGATTAGTAAAACCAATCAATATTTCTTCTTAATACAATATAGTATTGAGTCGAATCCATAGTGTGGTAGGTAGGTAAGAGAAAATCTCATCTAAGACTTGTAATTGAAAAACACGTTGTTTTATGAACTCTTATGTTGTGCTTCCTAGTTCATATCTTGCATGACTACATTAAATAAACTGGTTTGTGTGTATTTACCAAGGATTTGGTTTGGTTGGATATTTGTGCTTTAAATTAGTTTAGCAACCAGTTGTAAGTGGAAGTCATTTTTTATTGCTTCAATGATAACGACGACTTTCAGAATGGTTGGAGTGCTCTTAAAGGCACCAAGTAATTTATTTATACTAAGTTCAGTTTCTCATGCTTTTTTCTTGCTTGCTTGTTGTTTTTTATTCACTCTTACTTTGTTAATAGTGCAATTATTTGCTCCAATATCTCTGCCATTAGACTTCTTGTATGGTTGTGTAATAGTGGACTAAATGTAGATATGACATGGACCCCTTCCCCTTCCCTTACCCCTTCTGCCATTTTTGTAACACATTGATTAGGTATTGGATCTGGCTAACAACAATCAATTTCACATGCCTTCATATAGTTGTATTTTTTGTTTCTTTGGATTTAGGGTTAACACTCTATCTCCAACAACAACTCACTCTTTTTTCTACAAACAAAAGTACAGTGCCTAGCTTTAAAAGCCATGTCTTGATATTTCGATACTAGTTTTTGGGAAAACTCCTCACCTTTCATGTGTGCAGTCAAACAAAATTATAGAGAGAAAGTTCTTATCCAATTTTAGTTGCTAAACAATTGTTTCTTTTGTGAAGATAATTGATTTCAGCTGTGAATTTAAGTACTTACTTGGGTGTGTATGACAGATAGCGACGACTGTAGAAGTGGAAACACAACAACTCCAATACAATAGCTCCATTAGTGCTTCGTCATTTGGGAACACGATAATCTCTCTTGCCATTTGCTTATGGCAACACAATAATCTCTCTTGGCATTTAATTAAGGATCAAGCTGACATTTGCTTAAGGATCAACCAACTTCAATTAACGCTGCTAGATCAATTACTTAGTTCATGTGGACCGGGTGAATTTAGTTGTTTACTATGTGCACAAGTCCAAAATAATTTCTCTTGGCATTTACTTAGTTATATTTGTATTTGCCTTTGCTGGGAACTATGTTACTACTAGATCAATTACTTAATCAACTTAATCAATTGCTTAAGGACAAATAAGTATTTACCTTCACTAAGAACTATGCCTTTATTAAAAACTATACTATTACTCAATCAATTACTTAGTCAAGGGAATCAATGCTTAAGGACAAATAAACATAAAGTGAGCTGCGGTCAACTACTTAAAACAGGGACTTACTGCCCCGCAGCCTACCTTGTTCTATTGTTGTCAAGGTAAATGGAATATTAATACTTATGAAGCATAACTGTATTCTTTATGCAAATGGAATATTTATACTTATGAAACATAACTTAATTTAAAGGAACACCATAAGGATTTCACTGAAATTGCGGCATAGATTCTCATTTTTTATTAATGTAGTCTAACATATGTTTTTGAACTTAGAAATGAGCAGCATAGGATCCACGCCTTATCTGCCATGCAATGGGCAACAATGTGATTCATGGAATATACTTCCTTTTCATTCTATATTTTATCATTATATTGCATGTAAGTGGCAAAGAAGACCTTAAACACAGATATGCCGCTCTGTTTTTCATGCAGGTAGACGTACCCACTTTTTGGTAGATGCATGCTTTGTGTCCGTTCTCATCTATTGACAGTGCTCGGCCATAGCAATTTATAATACAACAATCAATATTACAGTCCAGCTTTTTGTTGTTTGGATAAGTGTGGAGCAACGAGCTTGGTAATATGTACGCGATTTTTAATGAAGTGTTTTTTTTAATTGTGGTTTATTGTATTAATTTGGTATTTAGGTATGTTTATAAATAATATTTACTTGTTATTTTGAGGAATAAATATAGTTAAATATGTTATAGTATGAGAATCTAATTTAAGGTGAAGATAAAGACAATATACCATCCCACCACACTACCTACATTTGTTTGGAAATGCGTTATGAAACTTTTAAATAATGAAATAATTTTATTTTGCATCTATTTTTAATATGTTTGTTAGTTTAAAATATGTTTTTAAATGTATAAATTTTTTTAAATGATGAAACAACTTTACTTTGCATATATTTTTTAATATGTTGCGTTTGTTTAAAATGTGTTTTTAAATGTATAAATTGATAGTATTTTTTCTTAAAAAATATTTTATTATTTAAATTGTGCAAAATCACTTTGAATAACATGCTAGTGGTCCGTAAGGGGGCATGTTTTCACTCCTGCCAGATGCTTATGGGTCCTGAGCAGTTAACCTGTTTCCTTACTTCTCAGGGAGACTATGTAATGACCCCAGAAGATGTAAATATGAAATATTACTATGGTAAAAGACATTATGGTAGTTGTTGTTTCATGTTTAAAAAACAAAACTTTGATAAACTACTTTATTGAGTAATTTAAATATTTTTCTTGAAATGCTGGCAGCCTCTGGGAGGTGGATTTCAAAGAAAGAGATCAGTTGTTATAACTGATTGAAACTGCCCTCCCAAACAGGAAAAGTCCTGGTTGTAGGGAGGAAGTTCTGTGCTGTTGGGACAGACAGAAGAAATCTTTTCCAAGGAAAAAAAAGGAAAAAGAAAATACAAAGGAAACTGGTTAAGTCTGGTAAGGACCAGATAACCAGGCACAAGGTGCACAAATCTTGTTGAGGGCTGAAGGCCTGCAAGATGGCTCAGGGGGAGAATTCCGTCTGATAGATGGATCTCATGGCTGGGTGGAAGAGCAGAATCGAAGTACAGGTGACTTGCTTGGGTACCTATTTATGACTCTGGTGAACCAGGTATGGTTTCAAACCGCAGAGTCTCTGTTGAATTTAAATGAGGAATATGCAGTGAACTTACAATAGTCAATTAAGAACTGTGTTTCATTCCCTTAGATACTGTCATGCTATTATTATAACTGCACAAGTGTAGTTTAATTAAAAGACAGATTATTAAATGATAGACATGACACGAAAACAATCAGAGAGACAGAGGTATTTTTCAAGTAAAGAAAAGCTATTAGTGAGACAAGCAGTCCCGAACACCTTGAATATAATCAAACTGTTAATGTAATGTGCCAACAAGAACAAGGTTAGAAACCTCTGGGCCTGGGTAGTGAATACCGGCTGTAGTTCGGATTCTAAACTCCTCGACAGGAAGGAGATGAATCTACTTCTATTTATAAGAAAAACTGTTGAAACGCGAAGATTATACATACTGTTTCAGAAAAGAAAACATACTCTGCAGTTGTACGAGATGGAGAGAGAGAGCCATACCGTAATCAGTTATAACCGACATTATCGAATAACAGCGTTCGCAGTTACAATAGCAGAGGTATCAGTTCAATAAAGAGCGACAAAGGAAAAACGAGATATCCAATCAAGAACCCTGTGCATGCTACCTCAGAGAGGAAAAACTCCAGACATATACATATTCCGACATTCTTAAAAAGGAAGAAGGAAGTATGGTATTGCTGATATAACTAAACCGAGAACATCCATTGCAAAACTAGTAAAGAAGAGAGTCGCATGGAATACCAGAACGATTTACTCAAAAAACTGTAGCATAACTTGAGTAAATTTATGAGCCCTGCTGTCGCTGAGACGAGCAGCTTAACCATAGTTGAAGGCGGAAAACAACGATAAACACAACAAACAACCATGCAATATATTAATGTTGCTAAGTACTCAGAATATATTAACAAATTGCTCAAAGCGTTCAGACAGAGCAACATTTTCATATATAAATTAACAAAACAAAACCCAGATAGCATAATCTTGAAAGGGTAACAAATGTATATACAATGATAAATGGAAAACTTCAAAACAGAGCCTGGTTCCGCTAACCCAGAACTAGGTATTACGACCAGACCCTGTGCAGTATATCATATATTAAATACAGAGACCCAAAGTCCGGATATGCCGCAAGGGCGGATATATATAACAAAAATTAATCCATAGATAAAACGGAATCGAGCACATGGGTTCCGCCGTGGACTACAACTCATCAGGGCGGGTTATTGACTCAAGCCAGATAATAAAACATATATGTAAACCGTGAGGGTCCTCTGTGGAGAATACCCCAGCAAATCGAAGCAAAAGAAACCAGCATACGAACGACGGTCTGCAACAAAACATAATGCGAACAGCTCAAGGTCAAGGAGCTCTGAGCTCTCGTATGCAGGAGAACAGTAAATAAGAGATGTGAGCTTACCTGTAGCCGCCGAGAGAGTTGAGTTGTCGAGGTTAGTCACCTTGGCACTGTCGGAGGGGTTTGAATAATCCCATCTGCACGCTCTACCAGCGAATAGAAACAGATTAGCATGAATCGCTCCAATTAACAATTAAACTTTAAATGCATACCAGTAAATTTAGAGCAGAGGGTCATTACCTGTGTAGGCCTAATGCTGGGCACTTCACGGCTTCCGGAGAGTTTGCAGGTTGTGAAGATGGCGCTGGTGGTTTCGAGCCAGAGCCTGAGCACCAAGGCGGAGCCGGGAGGGCCGTGCGAACAAATAAACTCTGAGCTTGTTCTGAAGGGTTATGTAATGACCCAAAACCCTCGGACTCATCCCAGCCCTTCATTTCAAGGGTGAGATCTCGATCGTTCAAGCAAAGCGGGAAACTGGAGCGAAAAGGCCGAGAAACCTGAACCCGAGGTGTCACATGGCCGGATGGGCAAGCCATGCCACCTGCCATGGTGTGGACTGAAGTCATTAAGGCAACGGATGACTTGGCGCCTGCAAGGGCTGCGGCCGAACCACCAAACCCCGCGACTAACTAATATACACCGCGTACTGAGGTGGTCTAATAGTTAGGTTTCAACTGTAAAGTCAAATGCTTTCCATAAACCAAATTACAGCGTAGATATAATACCATGGTAGCATATGTAATCAAGGTTGCAAAGTATTAAGCATTGGGCTAAACAGTTTATAATTACGATGATGCATGGCATAAAGTGTTGGACTATGCGGCATGGAGTTTAAACATGCGGCAATGCACAAGCATAAAGCATATAGTTTAGCGAAGTCTATATGTATGGCATACATTAAATTTTTTTATGTATATGTGAACAAGGGTGTGACAAATTGGTATCAGAGCCCAGTTTCAACACTGTGGCCTCAAGCTTGACATGTTTCACTGTGCAGAAGCTTACACCATGAATACGTATGAAAGCTAATAAATTAATTAACTGTTGTTTCTATCTATTTAGGGGTGAGATACAAAATTATAACAGCTAATAGTTGAGCCAGGAAAAGTAACGAAATGCAAGGAGCTGGCAGCAACCCTCGGGAAAACCCAGAGCTGTGGGTACAGTTGGGTGAGGAGACACGAAGTACCAATCTTGCAATACTGGAAACTGTTCAGGAGTTGAAAAATGAGATGGCACGATTGCGAGAAGACAACGCGCGTTTGACGGTAGAACAAGAGAGAATTCTGAAGAGTTTGTCGGACAGGCAAAACCCACCCTTATCTAACCCCAGCGCGGAACAGCAGAGGATGACAGAAGATCAAGACTATCAGTTTGGACCTGAAAATTCAGAAGGTAAGGAGGATCATTCTGATAATGTACCAGAACAGCAAACCTCAAAACGTCAGAGAATGGAACTGCAGGGAGAATTTCGAAAAATTAAACCCCCACATTTTGATGGAGAACAGGAAGAAGCAGCTGAAGCATGGCTAATAAATATGAACAAATATTTTCAGTTGTACGAGTATGATCATAACTTGAAGGCGAGACTGGCTATCTTCCAGTTACAAGGTAAGGCAACCTTGTGGTGGGAGGAAATCAAGATTGTCAAGGGGGTAAGTGAACGGACCATCACATGGGAGAAGTTTCAGAAATACTTCAAAGAAAGGTACCTGACCGAGCGCTTCTACGATGAAAAGGCAAGAGAATTCCATGATTTAAGACTGGGGCAGCAGACTATGGACGAGTTCATTAATCGCTTTACCTCTCTGCTACGTTATGTACCTTATATCAAAGAGGAAAAAGCCAAGGTACAAAGGTTTGTGAGCAGCTTACCTTCATATATAAGAGAGAGGATTGAATTTGACAATCCTAGGACCATGGATGAGGCTATTCGTAAAGCAAGGATCTGCTACCAGCAGAATAAACAGAAGGGGGATGCTTCAAATAAAAAATGGAATGAAAAAAAGAGTAGTCGGATGTTTGGAAACAGGAAAGGAGGTCGCAGTAATGGAGGTAAGGGAGCCGGTAAAGGGTTAAACAACAGAACTGTAGCAAAAAGTGCGCCCCGAGCTAGGCCAATAAGTGAATCTAGAGTAAGTGAACAGCCTGTTAGGCCAGAAGGTGAAGGGATGACCAGACCCCCAGTTCAATGCTGGGGCTGTGGAGGACCTCACTATGTTAAAAACTGCCCACAGCGAAAGGGGACGGACCAGATATCCCAAATTCATGAAGCATCGACCGTTGGGGACGTGGCACGTAGTGTACCAAGAATTAACGCAGCCTTGGAGGACCGCCAAGCGGAATACCAGCCGACTATGGTGGAATTTGAAGGTAAAATTTCAAACCTTTCTATAGCTGTTCTTATTGATCCAGGAGCTACTTTAAGTTATATTAGCCCAAAGATAGTAGAACAGTGTAAGTTACAATCTGAAAAATTCAGAAATCCATGGTTGGTCCAATTAGCTACAGGAGCCAAGAGACGGGTTTTGGCAAAAATAAATAATTGCTCCTTAACCATAGCAGGACAGCCAATAGTGGTGGATCTAAACGTACTACCCTTGGGTTCATATGACATCCTGATTGGGATGGATTGGCTGGAGAAACACTGGTCCTTGGTGAATTGCAAGACAAAAACCATTTACTATAAGAATGACCGTGGTGAGCAACAGGAACTACAAGGAATCAAGCATCCCGTACAGATTCGACCCATTACAACATCTCAGTTAGCTAAATGCATCAAAAAGAAATGTCAAATTTACGCTATTCAGGTGGGTTACGCAAATCAGAAAGATAAAACTGCTATGTTGGGCAACATTCCGGTGGTGCAAGAATTTGTAGATGTTTTTCCAGAGGAAGTACCGGGATTACCACCTAAAAGAGATGTGGACTTTACCATCGAATTGATTCCGGGGGCAGCACCTGTGTCACGGGCACCATACCGAATGAGCGTACCAGAATTAACAGAATTAAAAATGCAACTGCAGGAGCTGCTAGACAAAAATTACATCCGTCCCAGTGTATCACCCTGGGGAGCCCCAGTGTTATTTGTTAAAAAGAAAGATGGAACCTTTCGGATGTGTATTGATTATCGTCAGCTGAATAAGCTCACAATCAAAAATAAATATCCTTTGCCCCGGATTGACGAACTTTTTGATCAAGTGAAGGGGGCAACGGTGTTCTCTAAGATCGATCTGCGATCTGGTTATCATCAGATTAGAATTAAAGAGGAAGATATCGCTAAGACAACTTTCAGAACGCGGTATGGGCATTACGAGTTCGTGGTGCTACCTTTTGGTCTGACCAATGCACCTGCTACCTTCATGTGTTTGATGAACAGTGTGTTTCATAGGTTCTTAGATAAATTTGTGTTGATATACATAGACGATATTCTGATTTACTCCCGATCAAGGAAGGAGCATGAGGAACACCTTAGAGTGGTGTTGCAAACTTTGTGAGAACATCAGTTATATGCAAAGTTTAGTAAGTGTGATTTCTTTCGAGAGGAGATACAATACTTAGGCCATGTAATCACCAAGGAGGGGATTGCAGTAGATCCTGAAAAAATAAGGACTATAATGGAATGGCCCATACCAAAGGACGTGGCAGATATTAGGTCCTTTATGGGGCTAGCTGGCTATTATAGAAGGTTCGTGGAAGGCTTTTCAAGGGTAGCATACCCTATCACCTCCTTACAAAAGAAGGGGAAGGTATTTAAGTGGACCTCAGAATGTCAGCGGAGCTTTGAGCAGCTTAAACACTTACTCACCACAGCGCCAATTTTAAGTATAGCTGATCCTAATAAGGATTACGTGGTCTGTACTGACGCGAGTAAAGAAGGTGTGGGAGGAGTGCTGATGCAAGAAGGAAGAGTAATTGCATACGAATCAAGGAAACTAAAGGAACATGAACATAAATACCCTGCTTACGACTTGGAATTGGCAGGTGTTATCCATGCACTGAAAATGTGGCGACATTACCTTTTGGGAAGAAAATTTCTGTTGTTGACAGACCATCACAGTTTAACAAGCTATTTCAGCCAACCCACCTTAAATACGAGACAAGCTCGTTGGGCGGACTTCTTAAGTGGGTTTGATTTTGAAATTAAGCATTTGAAGGGAAAGGAGAACTGGGTAGCTGACGCATTGAGTCGAAAGGTGCAATGTGTGTGCAGAATTTCGGTCAGTGAATGGCAAAGTACCTTATTTGAAAAGATAAAATTAGCGGCTGATCAAGATGCTGTTTATCAGCAAATTAAACAGCAAGTACAGTAACTTTCTGATAAGGAAATACAACAGGGATACGAATTAGACGATGCCGGAATGCTGTACTTCCATAAAAGGCTGTATGTACCCAATGAAGATAGTCTTAGAAAACTGATTCTGGACGAATTTCATATCAGCCATTACACTGGGCATCCAGGATACCAGAAAATGGTCACCGCACTTCGGAAGGAATACTATTGGCCAAAAATGAAGAAGGAGGTAGCTGAATATCTAGCGCGATGTCTAGAATGTCAACAGATTAAGGCGGAGCATTTGCATCCAGCCGGGCTGCTACAACCCTTACCCATTCCGGAATGGAAATGGGAAACTATTTCCATGGACTTTATAACCGGGTTGCCTTGAACGAAGAAAAATAATGATTCCATTATGGTGGTAGTGGATAAGTTAAGTAAGGCAGCACACTTCATACCGGTACAATCCACGTATAAAGCTGTGCAAATTGCTCATATTTTCATGCAAAATGTGTTCAAATTGCGTGGACTTCCGAAGGCAATAATCTCGGATCGTGATGTTAAGTTCACATCAACTTTTTGGAGGACATTGTTTGCTGAACTGGGAACACAACTGAACTTTAGCACAGCCTATCATCCCCAGACCGATGGTCAAACGGAACGGGTGAATCAGGTAGTGGAGGACATGCTGAGAGCATGTGTTATGATGAAACCAACCCAATGGGAGGAATACCTCCACCTGGTTGAATTCGCATATAATAATGGGTATCACTCGTCAACACAGCTGAGTCCTTTTGAGGTCCTGTATGGGCGAAAGTGCCGCACACCCTCAAGTTGGGGTGGACCTGAGGATAGGTTAAGATTTGGTCCAGAAATGCTCAAGGAAATGGAAGACATGGTGAAAAAGGTGCGTACCAACTTAAAGGCCGCTCAGGACAGACAGAAAAGTTTTGCAGACCGGAAGAGAAGGTTCAAAGAATTCCAGGTCGGAGACCATGTTTTTGTAAGAATTCAAACCAGAAGGAGTACCTTGCAGTGGAGTGGGTGTGTCAAACTTGTCCCTCGCTATTTTGGACCCTTCCAAATCCTGGCGAGAGTGGGGCCAGTAGCTTATCAACTCGCCCTGCCGAGTCATATTAAAATCCACAATGTTTTTCACGTATCTGTACTAAAAAAATACGTCTACGATCCTAAACATGTGATCCAATGGCAGGATGTTAGGGTAAGAATTAATCTGGTCGTTCTAGTTAAGCTTTGTTCTTAAAACAAGGAAATAACTAGATCTGTTGCTGTTTGCAGGTCGAGCTGGAGGGCGAGGTTTTGGTCGAACCACTGAACATTCTCGACCGGAGAGAGGTGCGGCTGTGGAAGCAGGTTATTTTCCAAGCTAAGGTGCAGTGGCAGCACTATGGATCTGAAGAGGCCACTTGGGAGGATGAGAAACTCCTTAAAGAAGCTTACCCGAATTTGTTTAAGGGAAACAGACATCGGGACGATGTCCAATCACAGGAGGGGGAGATGTAATGACCCCAGAAGATGTAAATATGAAATATTACTATGGTAAAAGACAGTATGGTAGTTGTTGTTTCATGTTTAAAAAACAAAACTTTGATAAACTACTTTATTGAGTAATTTAAATATTTTTCTTGAAATGCTGGCAGCCTCTGGGAGGTGGATTTCAAAGAAAGAGATCAGTTGTTATAACTGATTGAAACTGCCCTCCCAAACAGGAAAAGTCCTGGTTGTAGGGAGGAAGTTCTGTGCTGTTGGGACAGACAAAAGAAATCTTTTCCAAGGAAAA
This sequence comes from Pinus tabuliformis, assembly GCA_031772625.1. NCBI lineage: Eukaryota > Viridiplantae > Streptophyta > Pinopsida > Pinales > Pinaceae > Pinus > Pinus tabuliformis. Next base: position 738,662,406 of record CM062808.1, read on the forward strand.
AAAAGGAAAAAGAAAATACAAAGGAAACAGGTTAAGTCTGGTAAGGACCAGATAACCAGGCACAAGGTGCACAAATCTTGTTGAGGGCTGAAGGCCTGCAAGATGGCTCGGGGGGAGAATTCCGTCTGATAGATGGATCTCATGGCTGGGTGGAAGAGCAGAATCGAAGTACAAGTGACTTGCTTGGGTAGCTATTTATGACTCTGGTGAACTAGGTATGGTTTCAAACCGCAGAGTCTCTGTTGAATTTAAATGAGGAATATGCAGTGAACTTACAGTAGTCAATTAAGAACTGTGTTTCATTCCCTTAGATATTGTCATGCTATTATTATAACTGCACAGGTGTAGTTTAATTAAAAGACAGATTATTAAATGATAGACATGACACGAAAACAATCAGAGAGACAGAGGTATTTTTCAAGTAAAGAAAAGCTATTAGTGAGACAAGCAGTCCCGAACACCTTGAATATAATCAAACTATTAATGTAATGTGCCAACAAGAACAAGGTTAGAAACCTCTGGGCCTGGGTAGTGAATACCGGCTGTAGTTCGGATTCTAAACTCCTCGACAGGAAGGAGATGAATCTACTTCTATTTATAAGAAAAACTGTTGAAACGCGAAGATTATACATACTGTTTCAGAAAAGAAAACATACTCTACAGTTGTACGAGATGGAGAGAGAGAGCCATACCGTAATCAATTATAACCGACGTTATCGAATAACAGCGTTCGCAGTTACAATAGCAGAGGTATCAGTTCAATAAAGAGCGACAAAGGAAAAACGAGATATCCAATCAAGAACCCTGTGCATGCTACCTCATAGAGGAAAAACTCTAGACATATACATATTCCGACATTCTTAAAAAGGAAGAAGGAAGTATGGTATTGCTGATATAACTAAACCGAGAACATCCATTGCAAAACTAGTAAAGACGAGAGTCGCATGGAATACCAGAACGATTTACTCGGAAAACTGTAGCATAACTTGAGTAAATTTATGAGCCCTGCTGTCGCTGAGACGAGCAGCTTAACCATAGTTGAAGGCGGAAAACAACGATAAACACAGCAAACAACCATGCAATATATTAATGTTGCTAAGTACTCAGAATATATTAACAAATTGCTCAAAGCGTTCAAACAGAGCAACATTTTCATATATAAATTAACAAAACAAAACCTAGATAGCATAATCTTGAAAGGGTAACAAATGTATATACAATGATAAACGGAAAACTTCAAAACAGAGCCTGGTTCCGCTAACCCAGAACTGGGTATTACGACCAGACCTTGTGCAGTATATCATATATTAAATACAGAGACCCAAAGTCCGGATATGCCGCAAGGGCGGATATATATAACAAAAATTAATCCATAGATAAAACGGAATCGAGCACATGGGTTCCGCCGTGGACTACAACTCATCAGGGCGGGTTATTGACTCAAGCCAGATAATAAAACATATATGTAAACCGTGAGGGTCCTCTGTGGAGAATACCCCAGCAAATCGAAGCAAAAGAAACCAGCATACGAACGACGGTCTGCAACAAAACATAATGCGAACAGCTCAAGGTCAAGGAGCTCTGAGCTCTCGTATGCAGGAGAACAGTAAATAAGAGATGTGAGCTTACCTGTAGCCGCCGAGAGAGTTGAGTCGTCGAGGTTAGTCACCTTGGCACTGTCGGAGGGGTTTGAATAATCCCATCTGCACACTCTACCAGCGAATAGAAACAGATTAGCATGAATCGCTCCGATTAACAATTAAACTTTAAATGCATACCAGTAAATTTAGAGCAGAGGGTCATTACCTGTGTAGGCCTAATGCTGGGCACTTCACGGCTTCCGGAGAGTTTGCAGGTTGTGAAGATGGCGCTGGTGGTTTCGAACCAGAGCCTGAGCACCAAGGCGGAGCCGGAAGGGCCGTGCGAACAAATAAACTCTGAGCTTGCTCTGAAGGGTTATGTAATGACCCAAAACCCTCGGACTCATCCCAGCCCTTCATTCCAAGGGTGAGATCTCGACCGTTCAAGCAAAGCGGGAAACTGGAGCGAAAAGGCCGAGAAACCTGAACCCGAGGTGTCACATGGCCGGATGGGCAAGCCATGCCACCTGCCATGGTGTGGACTGAAGTCATTAAGGCAACGGATGACTTGGCGTCTGCAAGGGCTGCGGCCGGACCACCAAACCCCACGCCTAATTAATATACACCGCGTACTGAGGTGGTCTAATAGTTAGGTTTCAACTGTAAAGTCAAATGCTTTCCATAAACCAAATTACAGCGTAGATATAATACCATGGTAGCATATGTAATCAAGGTTGCAAAGTATTAAGCATTGGGCTAAACAGTTTATAATTACGATGATGCATGGCATAAAGTGTTGGACTATGCGGCATGGAGTTTAAACATGCGGCAATGCACAAGCATAAAGCATATAGTTTAGCGAAGTCTATATGTATGGCATACATTAAATTTTTTTATGTATATGTGAACAAGGGTGTGACAGACTAACTCTTAGCTTACGTCACAGGAAGACTAGCCTGTTTCCTTACGTCTCATGAAGACTAACTCTTAGCTTAACTCCCAGGAAGATTAGCTCTTAGCCAAACAGAAACAATTTTAAGGCAAACTCGAGGCTCAACTCAAAATTTGTTATTCCAATGAATCCTCAACAAAAAAACTAAACTCTAAAACTTAAAATAGTAACATAACATTGTTTCCTTCTTTCAAAGAAAGTCCTATTTAAGTTAACCATGGAAAAATACTTAATGATTATTTACACAATATAAATACAATGGTAAGTAATAATATCTCTCATGTCACATTAAATATCAATTAAAATAATTTTGTTAACATATCTTTGTTTCCTAATGATAATATTGGTTTTTTTAATAATTATAAATACGACTATGGTTTTATGAATGTACCATGATATGAATATTATTAATGGAAAATGATATGAATATGATATTTATATTTATCAACATATTTTTGTTTCTTACTAAAATTATTGGTTTTTTCTTTCTAATAATTATATTTAATAATAATAATAATTTGATTTTAAGATTGTGTTTAAGTTAGATGTCAAATTAGTGTATAGTACCTTTTGTGTGTATGATTATAATATTTATATTTATTATGAAAATATATCGATTCTTATTTTAAAATTTAGTGGTCTAATTCTTATGTTTGAAATTAGAAATCAATTTATATCCATCTTAAACCTGGATTTATTAAATATCGATTTTCAACCTAGATTTATTAAATATTGATTTTATGAATGGACCGTGATATGAATATGATATTCATATTTGTCTAACATATTTTTGTTTCCTAATAAAAATTTTGGATTTTTTAAAATAATAATAATAATAATAATTTGATTTTAAGATTGTGATTAAGTTAGGATTTTTCTTTTTAATAATAATAATAATAATTTGATTTTAAGATTGTGATTAAATTAAATATCAAATTATTATGTAAAGCCCCTTGTTTGCCAATTAAAAATTCACTATATCCATTATTTTTTTTTTTTTTTTTTTTTTTCTGAATGCGACTAAATCTATTATCATACAAAACAAAGATACATATAGAGTACAGTGGGGAAGGCTATGAAGTTTTGCCAATCAGCCCTTGCCTTGCCCTGATTACAGTTCCAAAATTGAGCAGATTCAAAATTGGAATTTGTTGCTTGACCACTGGAGATACATTGACATAACACAAATAAACTAAACAGACACCAGGGCCATAAAATGACCCGGACAAAGACAGATAGACACCTGAACAGGTACAACCGACACATGAACAATTACATCCGACACAATTGACAAAGCTGTAGAAGCCGCTTGGCAAAATCATCCACAGAAAACCCAAAAACCTGCTGAAGTTACCGGGAGTGAGTTCATTCATCATCAGTGGTCTGGGGCGCTTCTTCGATTCGGCACCCGAAACAAGGAGAATCTTCAGAATCAGAGAGCTGTATGACCGAGTCAGGGCTCCCATCCTGTGCAGGCTTACCTGGACCTGCGAGCGCTGAAGGGCCGGCTGCATAGACGCTATTTGTGGCTGGGCTCACAAAGTCAGAAGCGAGTTCTCGACCAGGGGCCAAACAGCTGGTGCCTACCCCAACCGGAAGGCACGCAATGGGGGATTCCTCTCTGCTGGAGCGTTGCCCCTCCGGTAAAGGCTCTGCCTCCGCGTCTTGAGCAATGCCCTGCTCAATCGTAATAGAAACAACCAGAGTAGAATTAGCTTGAGGGCAGGGGAGCCGATACCTGAGAGTGGGGAGCTCCATCTGACCCTCCTCTGAACTTGGGCGTCCGCTGTCATGACCACCATCCTCCTCATTGCTGCCCTGATATCTCTAAGGCATTGACGTTACTTCTATGGAGGAGGAAGGCGAATTGTAATCTTGCCGCTGCGTAAAGGCCCTGCCTCTGCCTCCTCCTCTTCTGCTGCCCATACGCGGCCTTTCCCTCGGCATTTCCAAATTAACCAGTTGCAGCCTCACACAATCACTCGGAGCTCCTCCCGCTATGAAAACAAACTCTATCTCAGTATAGTGGCTGGCTCCTTGCCCTGAAACCGGCGGAGCGCTCTTCAGAACCTCACTCTCATTCCCCTCTGAGCGGAGCAGGGGTTCAAGACATAGCTCTCCCATATTCTGCTGCAGACCAAGCCCTCCTCCATTTAATCGCTCCACTGCATCGATCGCCATGCCCCTCGCGCGAGCTGAGAAGACAGGCATTAATGCCTTGTGCTGCCCAACCTCATGCGGTTTAATATCCCGCTTTGCATGAAGCCCCTTGACCACGCGGGCCTGCCATCTGCCCACGTGATGGCCAGTGCCATCAACACGTTTCCGCCACACCCGCATCCGGGAATATCTATTATGAATATACTTTAATGAATTAATTATAATTATAATATTTTATATTTATTGTAAAAACATATAAATTCTTATTTTAAAATTTAATGTTCTAATTCATATATTTGAAATTAGAAATCAATTTATATCCATGTTAAATGTGGATTTATTAAATATCAAGAAATCAAATTTTTGGATATATAAATTTTTTTTTATTTAATTATATATATATATATATAATTTTTATGTATTTTTTTAATTTAAAAAATTACACATTCACAAATTTCTTCTTTTAATATTTGATAAATTTAAATTTACAATTAATTTATATTTTAAAAAATCTATACATAATTATTGATTTATTATTTAATTTAAATTTATATTATTTAAAATAAAACATACTTATATTAAAAAATTAATGTATTAATCTATAATAAATTAATAAATAATTATTTTATTATAAAATATTAATATAAAAGCTATCAAATTTAAAATTAAATTAATATTATTTTATTTTGTATACCTATCATTGAAAATATTCATCTCATAACTTTCCTTTCAACCATTAACATAAAGTATAACCGAATATTATTGATGAACATCTTATTCTCTATGTAAATGAAATATTTATATTTATGAAACATAATCGCATTCTTTATTCAAATGGAACACATAGCCAAATATTATTAATAAACATCTTATTCTCTATGTAAATAGAATATAAATATAGAATATTTATACTTATGAAACATAACCTTATTCTTTATGCAAATGGAACACATAACGGAATATTATTAATAAACATCTTATTCTCTATATAAATGAAATATTTATACTTATGAAACATAACCGTATTCTTTATGCAAATGGAATATTTATACATATGAAACTAACTTAATTTAAAGGAACGTGGTAAGGATTTCACTCAAATTGAGGCATAGATTCTCATTTTTAATTTGATGCAGTCTAACATATGTTTTTGAACTTAGAAACGAACAGCATAGGATCCGCGCCTTATCTTCTATGCAATGCGCAAGTTAAGGATGGAATTTGACTGGTAAATTGTAAAGGATGGAATTTGACTGGTAAATTGTTTGTTACAGGATGATTTACCCCTTAAATATAATTAAAATATTTATAAAATCGTCAAAATCTTTGCTTGGAATTGTAAAAATAGTTAAAAAACCAGGAAATTTGACTGTGTTTTGAAATTCAACCCTATCCACGACAATGCGATTCATGGAATATACTGCCTTTTCATTCTATATTTTATCATTATAGTGGATGTAAGTGGGAAAGAAATCTTAAACACGAATATGCCGCTCTGTTTTTCATGTCAGCTCGCACATTAGTGATCGAGTCACGACGAATCGTCGTGTAGGTAGACGTACCCACTTTTTGGTAGATGCATGCTTTGTGTCCGTTCTCCTGTATTGACAGTTCTCGGCCATAACAATTTATAATACAATAATGAATATTACAGTCAAACTTTTTCTTGTTTGGATGAAGGGAAGAGTAAATGAGTTTGGGAATATGTATGTTTTGATAATAAATATTAAGATATATTTATTTGAAGTATGGATTTAATATGAATGGGGAGGAATTAAATAAATTTTTGAATTCATATGAACATTTTTGAATTCATATGATATTTTTCATCTAATTGTTCTTAAACATAATGTTGGAATTTTTTTGGACATTTTCATATGGGTTGAATAAAAAATTAATAATATAAAATATACAAAACTATTTTTTTTTAAGAAAAAATATCACTATCTTCATTCACTAGTCTTCTTTATTTTTTTAATTTATTTAAATAGTAGTACAAAATCTCAGGTGAACACGTGTTTGAAAAATACAATTGAAATATTAATTTTCCAACTTTGAAAAATAATAAAAAAATATAATTTTGGGTAAAAATTAAAGTTGTAATACACATAACTTAGTTTTAGTTCTCTCCATGTAGATCCTCCTCATATATATATATATATATATATATATATATATATTAAAAATTACACATTTTATACTATGTTATGATAAGTGAATACACACATATTTGTTAAGATGTGCCAAATTTTACAAGGACAAGCATTTCATTTAATGGAAATTGACAGATTATACAACACTATTTTCTTTTGCAAAAAAGATCATTAAGGGCAACAACATAATTCTCCACAAATTGTCTTTTTATTCCAAATCAAAATTCACAACACTAATATGAATTTTGAGGGCTTCAATTCGATAAAAGAATAAAATTTTGAAATTTCATTGCCACGTGTTTCCCAAAATTGTCATCCATCTTCATGCATTCACCTAAAAGCCTTTACATATATATATATATATATATATATATATATATATATATATATATATATATTTCAAGTTATTGTTGTAGCTTATGTAAAATGTTGGTCATAATTGGATTATAAACTTCTTTTACAGCAACTATTGAAGTGATTATGTCCATCTAAATTGATTGGAACAATGATCATTGTAGAAATTTAAGGGTTTTTTGGATGATACTAGAATAAATTGTTAGAGATAAGTATTGCTATTAGAGAAAGTGGGATTTTTTGCATTAGGGTGAGGTTTTCCTATTGTAAACTATATTGTTATTGATTGGGATGTGGTTTCTTAGGTGTTAGTAAATTTTGACTACAATTGAGATGATACATGTTTATGACTTCGTATGAATAATTAAATACTTTCCATGTATGTTATGCTCAATTTATAATAAACTGGGGCTATGAAAACATTTATAGACAAGAACCATCTTATTCATCCAAACCCTATAAGTTAATGGTCTTACATATATTGCTAACTATTAACAATCATATATAAGCATACACATACATATTATGAACCAATACACAATCTTCTGGGAAATATTTCTTCTTATTAATGTTAATATTCAAAGTAGAACATTTATTGTCTTACATATACTACTAACTATTAGCAATCATATATAAGCATACACAGACATATTCTGAACCAATACACAATCTTGTGGGAAATATTTCTTCTTATTAATGTTAATATTCAAAGTAGAACATTTGTATATTAGAATCTTAGAGCTCTTCACTATCACTAATTATATCAATTAACTCAAGTGCTTAGTAACTTCTCTTCCTCTCCTAATGTCCATTCTAATTATTTAGTCTAGTGGCTACTTATATTTGAACTCTTCAAATTTTTAGATTTTTTTCATTTTCTTTTATCTATTCACCTTAAACAATAGATTATTCAACCTCCTTTGTTTGACCCACATCCTTTCAACTCCTTCATGCATTAATTTATTTCAAATTATATTCTTTACACTATTTTCCTTCCATGTCAATCTATACACGGGATATTATGTTGTTTTCTGAACACACTACTCTTAATTTATTAACCATCTAACTTTAATACCCATATATTATCATAAATACTACTCTATCACACTAACTTGTTTCACTTAGAAATGATATAATATTGTTTCCTTTTTTCAAAGAAAATCCAATTTAAGTTAACCATGAAAAAATACTTAATGATTATTTACACAATATAAATACAATTACAATGGTAAGTAATAATATCTCTCATGTCACATTAAATATCAATTAAAATAATTTTGTTAACATATCTTTGTTTCCTAATGAGAATATTAATTTTTTAAAATATCTATACGTATTAATATGGTTTTATGAATCGACCATGATATGAATATTATGAATGGATAATCATATGAATATGATGTTTATAATTGTCAACATATTTTTGTTTCTTAACAAAAAAATATTGATTTTTTTCTTTCTAATAATTATATTTAATAATAATAATAATAATTTGATTTTAATATTGTGATTAAGTTAGATGTCATGAGATTGCCACTATGAATATAGTTTAATGAATTGATTATGATTATAATATTTTATATTTATTATGAAAATATATCAATTCTTATTTTAAAATTTATTGGTCTAATTCATATGTTTGAAATTAGAAATCAATTTATATCCATCTTAAACCTAGATTTATTAAATATTGATTTTAAACTTAGATTTATTAAATATTGGTTTTATGAATAGATCCTGATATGAATATTATAAATGGACCATGATATGAATATGATATTCATATTTGTCAACATATTTTTGTTTCTTAGTGAAAATATTAGATTTTTTTAATAATTATATTTAATAATAACAATATCAATAATAATTTGATTTTAAGATTGTGAATAAGTTAAGAATTTTTTTAATAATAATAATAATAATTTGATTTTAAAATTGTGATTAAATTAAATATCAAATTAGTATATAAGGTCTCTTGTTTGTAAGATAAAAAATTGTCCTAACGATATCCACTATGAATATAGTTTAATGAATTGATTATGATTATAATATTTTATATTTATTATGAAAATATATAAATTCTTATTTTAAAATTTAGTGATCTAATTCATATATTTGAAATTAAAAATCAATTTATATCCATATTAAATGTGGATTTATTAAATATTGAAAGATCAATTTTTTGTATGTATAAATTTTATTATTTAATTTAAGTTTATGTTATTTAAAATAAAACATCTTATATTAAAAAAATTAATATGCCAATCTATAGTAAGTAAATTAATAAATAACTACTTTAAGATAAAATATTAATATGAAAACCATCACATTTAAAATTAAATTAATATTATTTTATTTTATTTTTTAAACATATCCATCTCACTATTTTCCTTTCCATTATTAACATAAGACATAACCGAATATTATTAACCAACTTCTTATTTTCTATGTAACTAGAATATAAGTATAGAATATTTATACTCATGAAACATAACCTGGAGTAATGGAAGGATTGAAGAGGCCTATGTAGCAAAAAGGATAGACCGTTTCATTGTCCATGCCAACATCATAGATAAATTGGGAATGCCTTTCTCGGCTATTGAAAATGTGTTCATTTCCGACCATAGGCCTATCTCTCTCTGCTGGAAGGATGCGGGCTTCAGGTGTGGATATCCTTTTAAATTCAACAAAATTGCCTTCAGGATCCTGCTTTTGAGCTAGAAATATCTAAAGCCTGGAAGGACTTGTCTGCTAACGGACTGGCGACCTTCAGAGATAAGATGTCCTCCCTGAAAAAAATGGTAAAGGCATGGCAAATTAAAAAAAGACAATTAAACAGAACAGCTCTTCAAGAAATTCAAAAGGAATTAAACGATATCTCCAACCTTTTGAAAACAAACTCTCTTCCTTTCAGTTTAAAATGCCGAATATATGAGCTGGAAAGAAAAAAGCAGCATATTCTCAAGGAAGAGGAAGCCTTATGGAGACTAAAGAGTAGGGCGATATGGCTCAATGAAGGCGACAGGAACACCAAGTTTTTTCACAGGTTTGCAAATGCTAGAAGAGTGAAGAACACTATTTGGAAAATCAGTGATGGACAGGGAGGTTTTTTCTTTTCTCACCAAGAAATCTCAAGGGAGGCCGTCAGGCATTTTAAAGAACAATACAAAAGAAGAGAAATCTGCAACTTCCAGGACATCCTATGGAGCATTGATCCGACTCCCCAAATGTTCGATGAAGGAAAAAACAATGAGCTTTTCCAGCCCGTCACAGAAGAGGAACTCCTAGGCGTCATGAAGACCTTTAAGAAGGACAAATGTCCTGGCCCCGACGGCTGGACAATCGAATTTTACATCCACTTTTTTGATTCCATCAAAACAGGTCTCTTGGGGATGGTCGAGGCATCGAGGATCTCTGGCAGTATACACCACATCACTTCTTCCACACAGATTGCCCTCATCCCGAAAAATCAGGATCCGGTCTCCTTCAAAGACTTCAGACCGATCTCTCTGTGCAACATCTCTTTCAAAATTATCACAAAAATTATAGCAGAACGGATTAAAGCGACTTTGGCCGGATCATTATCAAGGGACCAACATGCTTTCCTGAAGGGTAGGAACATATTGGACGCTGTGGCCATCACTCAGGAGTGCCTGTTTTCCATGTCCACAAACCGATCTGAAGCAGCCATACTAAAAATCGATCTGCAAAGAGCTTTTGACTGTTTAGACTGGGGCTTTATCAGGTGTCTTTTAGCAAAAATTGGACTGAATCCAAATGTTATCAATTGGATTATGGCTTGCATCGAGAATGTGAATTACTCGGTCATCATTAACGACATCCCTACCCCTTTCTTCTCAGCTGAAAGGGGCCTACGCCAAGGCTGTCCCTTATCGCCGCTGCTTTTTATCCTTGCAATGAACTCTTTGAGTCTACTCATCAATAAAGCTGTTTCAGAAAACACATGCAGGCCTGTAAAGATATGCCGGAACACCTCTGTCTCACACAATTTATTCGTTGATGATGTGCTTATTTTTGCTATGTTGTGCAGGATTACATGGCAATGTCTTTTCAACATCCTTAACAGGTTTCAAAGGGCCACTGGTTTACATATTAACAAGTCCAAATCAATTATATACCACAACGATGTCAATATGGATCTGGTGGAATGGATTTCTCAATTGTTTGAAATCGGTACAAGGTCTATCGGGAATGGAGTAAAATATTTGGGTTTCCACCTAAGGGCAAAGGGTTACTCCAAAGGCGACTGGAAGTGGCTCATTGATAGATATTATAAAAAACTATCCGCTTGGGAATTTAAATGTCTAACTCTGGCTGGACGAATAGTCCTAACCCGAGCAGTTCTCTTACAGCTCGCTGTATATTGGACCCATGTCTTCTTCCTCCTGGCTAGCATCATACAGAAAATAAACAGGATCACGGCAAACTTCATATGGGGTGGCTCCTCTGCTCAAAGAAAATATCATCTCGCCTCCTTGGAGTTTATTTCCAGACCAAAATCTGCTGGTGGTTGGGGCTTATTGGACTTGAGAACATTCGGAAAGGCACTGCTGTGCAAAACCTTGTGGAGGGGGATCTTCGGGACAGGTCCTTGGAGTCATATCATCAGAATGAAATATATGAGGGGAAAAAGTATGGACTTCTGGTTCCGTTTTGAAAGGATTGGGATCAAGTGCGGCTCTGCCATCTGGAACAGTCTCCGCAAAATAGAGAAGTATTTTATTGGGAACCTTAAATGGAGCTTACAGTCAGGCAATAGAATTATCATCGGTATTGACCCCATTATGAGTGGACGCGAGACTATTTCATTCTCTGACAGGTTTCTTTTTTTCCTCCATGGCAAAGGCTACTTTACATGGGATAAGTTGATCTCTGGTTGGCACGGCCCCCTTCCTATATGGAAATCGGTCGCTGAATTGAATCTGCCGGAGTCTCTGTCGAGCCAATGGGACTCGATCAACACGGTTCTGAAAAGCTGCGGTTTTATCAAAACCATGCCCCAGGACTTCTTAACATGGAACCTGTCAAATGCAAACTCTCTGGTATGTGTTAAAAATATCTACGTCGATATGATTGGCTCCAGGTCAGTGCTCTCTCACCCCTCCTTCCCGACAGCATTTTGGAATTTAGATTGCGCCCCCAAATACATTTACTTCTCTTGGCTGGTTTTTTATAACAAGAATTTGTCCTGGGAAAATTTGAGGAAAAGACTGTGGCACGGGCCGAGCAGATGCCAGATGTGCGAACTGGACGAGGAGACAAATCTACATATGTTCTTCCAGTGTAACTCAATGCAGCGCATATGGAGGGAACTAGCCTCTCTATACCGTTTTCCTCTTCTCCTTCACGTATCTATCCCGACTGCTTTCGACTGGTGGTGTAGGCAAAGAGTTACTTTGAGAATGATCTTCATTATCACACTATGGAGCGCCTGGCGGTGGAGAAATAACAAAATCTTCAATGGAGCAAAGGAGCCCCTCTCGGAAATTCTGCAACACATTGTCCTCATTTATGATTCCGTCCCTAAAAAGCCTTCAATACAGAAACGTGCCAACAGTGGTGGTCTATCAGTCTCCCTCCTAAGATCCCCGAGGGCCTTTTTTGACGGTGCTGCTCAGAGACATACTTGCGGTTGCGGGGTGGTCATCTATATGGACGAGAACCTACAATACTATCTGTCCTGGAATGCAGGTAGGGGCACAAACAGTTTGGCGGAGGCTAAAGCTCTCGCAGGTCTTCTTGCTTTTTGTTTTTTCTTTGACATCCACCCCATCTCAATCTTCGGGGACTCAAAACTTATGATCGACCATGTCAGTGGCTATAGCCACATCCTGTGCCCTCACCTCACTTGCTGGCTGGAAAGAATTATGTTCTATTGGCAACAGTTGGCAGGAAGCACCATACAGCACGTCTACCGGGAAATGAACCAGGAGGCAGATCGTCTGTCAAAGGAAGGCCTCCTCCTCAGCACAGGATCTTGGTCCTTGATGGTATATGCTGACGGCGAGTCCCACTCCATACAGGATTTCAGCATTCCGGGCTTTTAATTTCTCTTTTTCATCTGTCTATTTTGATCTATCTCTGGCCCTTCCAATCTTGATATTTTGACATATGACTTTCCTGTATATGACGGATTATGTTTTCATTCTGCCCATCTATGTTTTTTTGGGCGCTGGTCTCCCAATGCATGTGTGCATCTCGATTCTTATTAGGCTATCTGCTACAGAAGAACCTCTCCTCTGTTTTTGATTTGGCCTTCCTATATTCAACATATGTACAATCTGAAACTATATTTGTCTTAATATAACACTATTACAACTTTTTTTCTCCTGAAAAAAAATAAAAAAAATCTTATTCTTTATGTGAATGAAATATTTATACTTATTAAACATAACTTTATTGTTTATGCAAATGGAACACATAACAGAATATTATTAATAAGAACTTTATTCTTTATGCAATTGGAACACATAACCAAATATTATTAATAAACATCTTATTGTCTATGTAAATGGAATATTTATACTTATGAAACATAACCGTATTCTTTATGCAAATGGAATATTTGCACATATCAAACATAACTTAATTTAAAGGAACGTGATAAGGATTTCACTCAAATTGAGGCATATATTCTCATTTTTAATTTGAGGTAGTCTAACATATGTTTTTGAACTTAGAAACGAACAGCATAGGATCCACGCCTTATCTTCTATGCAATGCGCAACAATGCGATTCACGGAATATACTTCCTTTTCATTCTATAATTTATCATTATATTGCATGTAAGTGGGAAAGAAATCTTAAACACTAATATGCCGCTCTGTTTTTCATGTCAGCTCGCACATTAGTGATCGGGTCACGACGAATCGTAGTGTAAGTAGACGTACCCACTTTTTGGTAGATGCATGCTTTGTGTCCGTTCTCACCTATCGACAGTGCTCGGGCCTAACAATTTATAATACAATAACGGCAGCGCCTAACCAGCCATATATCGCGTATTCAATGCACCCGGAGATGCACGTGAGATAATCCGTTAACATACGAATTTGAAAACTCGTCACTAAATAAAAAAAGGTAATTTGCGTGTTAACGGGCTATATCGCGTGCATCTCCGGATGCATTGAATACACGATATATGGCTGGTTAGGCGCTGCCATACAATAACCAATATTACAGTCAATTTGTTGTTTGGACGAAGGGGAGAGGAAATGAGTTTGGTAATATGTATGTTTAAATAATAAATATTAATATAGATTTATTTTAAGTACGGATTTTATAAGTTTTATAAGTTGAAAGGAATTAAATTTTTATATGTATAAATTTTTTAAATGTAAAATATAATGTGTTATTTTTTTTGTTTAAGTTGTATTTTTGAATGTTATATAGAATATATACAAGATCAAAATATAAGTTTTTAAGTATATGTTAATATTAATTCATATTAAAATATTTTTAAGTATATCTCAATATTAATTAGTATTAAAATATTCTATTAATACCCCACATTGAATATTTTTTTATATATAATATTAAAATATTTTATTTTAACAAGTATTTTCTATATATAAATATATATGAAATTGATATCGACATAAATTAGTTTATGTAGATCTTCAAATAGTTTATTTAAATCTATTGTTAAAATATTTTAAAAAAGTATAAGATTTAAACATTTTAATCACATTTTTTTTACTTTTACTTATTTTATAACACATTCATTTGCTTTTAATTATAGCCCACATTATTTTTATGCATAAAATTTATTTTTATTTTAAAGGGAGACGGATGGATAGACGGACACACTTACACATCCCTACATATTGGGTGGCAGAATGAGCCTCTCAGCTCAATAATCAGTGGATTTTTGTTGTTGTTGTATTCATGCAATGTTTTTTTTTTAAATGTTGTTTATTGTATTAATTTGGTATTAGTTATGTCTATGAACAACATCTAATTGTTATTTTGAGGAATCAAGATAGATAATTGTGTTATATATTTAAACATGTCATAGCATGAGAAGCTAATGGAAGGTGAAGAAGGAAACAACACACCATCCCACCACATTACCTACACTTCATTGGAAATGTTATTATTTACAAAGATTTATGAAACTTTTAAATAATGAAACAATTTTATTTTGCATGTATTTTTTAATATGTTATGTTTATTTAAAATGTGTTTTTAAATGATGAAACAATTTTATTTTGTATGTATTTTTAATATGTTGTGTTTGTTTAAAATGTGTTTTTAAGTGTATAAATTGATAGTATTTTCTTAAAAAAACATTTTATTATTTAAATTGTACAAAATTTACAGTTTTTGCTAAATATATATATTTTTTGTTTCTTTCTAAAATTTAGAATAATTAGATTACAATTTTTTGACGTGAAAATTGGTGGAAAAAACTAATTGTGCAAAATTCACAACTCAAAACTTGTTTTAATAAGGTGGGAAAACTGATCATAACTCAATTGCCAAACCAACACTCTCTGGTTGCTATGCTTTGTGCAAAATTCACAACTCAAAACTTGAAAACTTAGCATAACTCAATTGCTAAACTAGCATTGATGACAACCCTCCTTGGTTGCTATCCCCACACACTGACTCATCACTATTATTCAAGAAAACCACGTCACCTGGAGGTTGACTCATGACCATTATTCAAGAAAAATCACCACCTAGAATAACCTACTGATGGTTCGTAAGGGGCAGGCTAACCTGGTGATGGTTCGTAAGGGCGCAGGTAGGTTTTCACTCCTGCAAGATGCTTTTGGATCTTGGGTAGTTAACTTGTTTCCTTACATCCTAGGAAGACAAGCTTTTAACCAAACAGAAATAGTTTTAGGGCAAACCCAAAACTCAACTCAAAATTTGTTACCAAGACCCAACAAAACAAAAAAACTCTAAAACTTAAAATAATAGACTACGGTTTTCAAAATGGCAGAAAAGTGATTAAAAATGCAAAAGGGAACCTCCTTTTTCAAAGAAACGTACAATACATTTCATAAGCAAACGGGAAAGGCGGACCAGTGAAGGGGAGAGACGAGCCAAAGGAGGGTGGACGAGTGAACGGGAGGGAGGAGCCAAAGGAGGATGGGGTGGGCACTTGCGTTGCACGGAGGAGCAAGAGATATTGCTCGCACAGTAACGCCGGAGCGCAGAGAAATAGCCGAAGTGGGCCTTCGCCACTGCCTTCAGATCGGAGTTGCTGCTCTGAAAGAGTCTCGTACAGCCCTGGATGTCGCCGAGATTGTGGTCAGTAATTCTTCCTCCTAAGTCATTTCACTTGTTTTCTATCTTTTTGGGATTGAAACTGTCCTGGGCTGTGTGGCTTCGGGGACTTGTAAGTAGGCCCGATACAGGGACGAGGATCGAACTTGGACCGGTTGGTCACAGCACACCAACTAGTTTTTAAGTTTATGCTTTCAACCTTTTGATGATTTTATCATTTTTAAAGTTTTGGAAACAATTGTTAGCCCTCTGTTATTCCCAAGAAAAAGGATTATCACTGATATCAACTGATATTGAAAAGAAGGGCAGTAATCGACAACATCTATTTCCGTTGCCTGTGTTATTACTGTGTAATAGTTGAAGGGTTGGCAGTTGTCAGCACGATGTAACGCTCAGCTCACTTGTTCACGATTGATTGGAGGGCAGACATACTCAAGTTTACAACGCAGTGTACATCACTGCAGGGTGGTTGCCATGCTTGCTTTGCGCATTCAGAAGAGTCTAAACTATGATATATACATCAAAATGTGTATAGTTGGAAATACTTAACAATATGTACACTTCACCAGCTATTCTATGTATGCTATGTTACGTGTATCAGATATATAATTAACGGTATAAATTTATTTTAAATAAGGATTTAATATGGGTATAAATTTATTTTAAATAAGGATTTAAGATGGACATAGAGGATTAATTTTTTCTTGGGTGCACTTTTTTTACAATGTAAAATTAATGTGTGATTGTTTAAATTGCATTTTTGAATACTAAATAAAATATATAAGACCAAATAAATAAACATTATAACTATAAAAACTTATTTTTCATGATATATATATATATATAATTTTTTTTAAATGATATATAATATATAAGCAATTAACATTAAAATATTTTACATAATATGTACATCCATACATTTTATGACGCAAATTAAAATAGTTTTTTATTATTAACATATTTTAATTATATGTCAATATTAATTAGTATTAAAATATTTGATCAATAACCAAATTATAAGATTTAAACATTTTACTCACATTTTTTTACATCTAATTATTTTACAACATATACATTTTTATAGCTCGCATTAATTTTCTATTTAGAACATAATTTTTAACTTTTCTTTTTATTTTAAAGGGGAACGACCAAAACAGAGAACACATCCCCTACTACTAGATTGTAGAATGAGCCTCTCCGCTCAATCAATGTTTAGATGCTTTTATTTACTAGATAAACTTTTATACACATTACAATGTTTGACATCATTATGTAGGGTTGAAAATTACTAACCCTTTCTATATATAGGGAGTAATGATTTATATATTTTAATGTATATATATTAGTGTTATTATATAAATTAAATCACTAGTAAAAATTAGAAATATTTTAAATTTCAAAATACTTATTTCATGATAAATCTTATATTAATAAAAAAATCTATAAAAAATAATTAAATTACAATTTTATTGTAAATTATTATCATTGTTATTATTAATCATAAAAAATATTAATATATGATTTAAACATATATACATTTAAAAAATTAACAAGTTTTTAAACCATAAAGATCCACTTTATTTTATTATAAAAATTGTTAATTTAATAAATAAACTTTGTTATAATACCATGACTTATATTACATATGCTCAAAAAAATCATAACTTATTTTATTATCAAAATATTTTATATAAAATTTATTTTATAATATAATTTTAAAATTAAATTAAAAATAAATAAATAATCTAACTAATTTATTTTTAATATATTATATGAATATTCAATAGAAGTTAAATTACTACATCTATATTAAATTAAATCTCTAGAATTTCTATCTGGAAATAAACATCATTATTTAAAAAAGTAGTAGAAACATTACTATTTTTTGTAGGTATGGTTGGATTACATCTTCCTTGTGTCCTGATCACCATTTATCTCAAACTGATATGAAACATCATTATTTAAGTAAGTAGTTTTTAAGTGATTTTTTAGATGATTTTTTTTTTTTTTTTGGGGCTAAATCTGTTGTTTAAACTGATTTTTTAACTGCGTATATAGATTCAACACCCTCAAAAATTTTTGAGGCGCTTAAAAAGAATTTATCTATCTAACTTGTGGTTTCAATAAATCTCTACCGAATTCTAGATGAATTAAATCAGAAAATAAACTAAAAAACTTTCTAAAAATCACACTTACAACTACTCATTTAAATAGTTAACACATATCCAATATCAACCTTTATAATAATGTGCACATCCATCACCATACTCATGTCATGTTGCAATGTACACTGCACGTATGTCCCAATCCAATCCAATCCGATGCCTAATAAACTGACATATATATCATATTGTGCATCAGTGTGCGGGTGCTTTATTGCATGGAGAGCATCATTACATCTATATGCTATGCTGGGGTTATCCATGGTTATATTTCAAGAAAATGCTGCGATACGTGTAGTTGCGTTTCAAAGAATTCCAGATTAGACCGTGGATATCCAGTAAATATTGTATTTGTAGCCGCACTGGTCGGTGCTTGATCGTTGTTGGGAGTTCTCTCGGCGTTTGGTGAATTGTTAGCTTTTCCTGTAGTGTTTTTTTCCAAGGCGCTGTCTATCATATTTTAAGGAATTGGGTAACATGATTATGGGGGAGATTATGATATTTTATTCTTTAAATTGCATCTTTGAATATTCAAATAATTCAGTCCGTGAAAAATCGTGGAGCATTGCGATTGTGTTAAAATAAAATTCCCCAATTTCTACTCAATTTCGAGATATATAAAAATTTACGTGAAATTTTTCGAGAAATTGCGCCATGAGATTACTGCGTTTCTTCCCTTGCTCAGAGTTCCGTCGTATGCCTGACAAATTTCAAAAGATCGCTCCGTTAGATTATTGCGTTTCTTCCATTGCTAAGACACCCGTCAATCTCTAAAGCCTCGTTAGCTTTCCCTGCGTTTCTTCCATTGCTAAGACATCCGTCAATCTCTAAAGCCTCGTTAGCTTTCCCCTTTCTTTTTACGGGAGAAAAAAAACCATTTCTATATTAAATAAGCTGTTACATTTCCAGAAAATATATAACCACAATGTCTGTGAAATAAGGAAACACCAAAATAGGCAAAATAGACCGCTGAATTAAAAGGAACAGAGCACTCCCGCTGCAAAACAGGGGAGCAACCCTTACAGCATGAAAAAGCAATCGAGCTGTCTGATCACAAAGGTCAAATCATAATGACCAGCATCGCCTTCCAAAAAACAGTACAAGGGAACCTCATGCAAAGGGGAAGGCCCCTGAGCCAATAATGACACCCTACTCCAAGCACTCAAAATGAATCTGTCCAGGTAGTGCAGAAATTCCACGATTGAAGAGCCAGTTAGCCTCGGAATTCTCCACCCTTAATATATGACAGAAAGAGACAAAGTGGAAACATGTCTTCATAAGGCAATCTGGTTAATCTAGGGGCCATCCAGTGGCATAGACTCTATGACACAACCAGAGAGCACTTCTCCAAGGCCCAGTCTATAGTCACCTTAGAATCTCTAGTGATCACGATTTCCACTGCCGCAAGCCACAAAACACATTTGAGGGTATCCCATAAGGCCTACACTTCAGCTCAGCTCTCGTATTGGTGCCCAAACCACTCGATCAAAGAAAGTTGAACCCCAGGAGGGGGAGATGGTGATAATTGCACAACAACCACACAATCCCATCCACCGAAGCACCATCGAAGGAGCCAATTAGAAAGGTCTGCTCAAAGGGTTTGTAGGACCAACCATGATCCAGGTGAATATTGGTGGCTATCCGCTTATTTTGCTTGGACCCCCAACATTGTCTCTTTTATTTTTTTCGGTTTCTTTAATTGTAGCACAATTTACTATTTTTGACAGTTTTTCGGGTCCTGAACTTCCGGAGCCACTTTAAGGCTCTAAATGACGTTTTTAGGGAAAACAAAGAGACCGAAAATGTCTCAAACCCGCTTGCTGATTTGTTTTCGGCCTCCTCTTTGATATCTTCGAAACGAGGTATTATGATAACCAAACGAAGATTGTATGCCAAAGTTATGACTCCGGGAAATTGATGTACCAATTTACCCAAATGGGGCCCACAGTGTTGGAGCTTCATCTTTTGGGGTTAGGTTTTTGGATGTTTAAGGTTTTCCATTGTTTCTCAATAATAGATAAGCCTTTGAGCCTCATTGTAACACAGTTCAAAGGCATGTAGCCACCACATCTCTTCTCAGAGATAAGCTACCATCGCCTGAGCTAGTTTATTTCCATTCTGTTTGTAAGCATATTTCAGTATTCTGATATTAATGAAATGAAGCGTTATTTCTGCCGAATTTCTGTATTTATGGTTATATGTATAATTTGTTGCGTCCCTGTTTAAGTTCGAATCAGTGGTATTAGAGCGGTCTGCTCTTTCTCTATTTTTCTTTGCATGTCCCCAACAAGGTCCGAGTATAAGGAATCAGGGCTCGATCTGGTTGAACCTTTGCAAGACCAGCCTTGCAAACCTCGACGGCCTCCCATGGCGAAAGAAAAGAAAGACGAGGAGGTAGGAGATTCCAAAATATTGCTCAAGGAAGCCCTTGAGCGACAGATGAACGCGACGATGGATAACTTTGCCCAGATCCTTTGACGGCTACCCATAGGCGACACATCTTCATCCAACAACCACTCTGGAGGCGCCATTCCTTTTAAGGTACAAGATAACTTCGATATTCCCATATTTGAGGGCCAGATAGATGCAGAGGCTGTAGATAAATGGTTGAATCTGTTGGAAGGATATTTTTCAGTTCATGACTTTTCCAATCGGGAAAAGATTACTTTTGCACTTCTCAAAGTCGTCCCACATGTCAAGGACTGGTGGGAAACCTAATGTGAACAAAAGGACGAGAGGGAATCCTCACTGTTTTCAGCTGCACCCACTTGAGATTCTTTCCGAGATGCCTTCAAGGAACAATATTACCCTATTGGGAGCTATGAAAATAAATACATAGTGGACCATGCTATGGAAGGGAAGGGACCAAGATGTGCTGAAGTTCACAAATGTTTTCGATACCCTCCACACGAAGTTGGGTATCAAAGATTCTGAGCGGCATTTGGTGCTCAAATACTGCGACTGTTTACACAAGTACATCCAGGACGAGATGGAGTTCCTGGACATCTCTTCGCTCGGCATGACATACAGATACACTGTCAAGATTGAGCAGAAGTTTAAACAGAAGAAGCGAGACTTTGGATCTGCGAATCCGAAGTAAGGAAAAAACGCCCCCAAACCACAAAGCAAAGGCCAAAGCCAAGGCGGGGCAACCTAGGCAACCCGCCGAAGCCGCAAGCAAAGAAAAACACCACGAAGACAAACAAGGATACGAGAAAATGGTGAGAGTTCCATAAGAGCTCCACTCACAACACTAGTGAGTGTCAGGCCAAGCAGTCACTGGTGGCCGCGCTGAAGGGTTCCGAATCAGATGCATGTTCTGACTCTAAGTCAGAACCTGAAAAGGGGAATGACAAAGGGAAGCAGATCATTGATGCAGAGCCTAGTGCCACCGTGGCCACCACCAAGATCTAGAAGAATGAGCCTGAAGATCCAAAGGAGGGGGAATGCCTCTTCCACTCACAAATGTGGGTGAAAGGTTCTCCGCTGCAGTTCATTGTCGATAGCGGGAGCCAAAAGAACCTCATTTCAACAGAGGTCGTGAAGCGGTTGGGCCTACCGATGACAACACATCGCAGCTGTACACCATCGGGTGGCTTCACCAAGGATGAGATCTCCGCGTCAGCTAGCAGTGCCACCTTCCCTACAACATCAAGCCCTTCACGGATGAGGTATTGTGTGATGTTGCTCCTCTTGAAGTTTGTGATGTATTATTAGGACAACCATACTTGTGGAAGCGACATGCTGTATATGAGTCTAGACCTCGCTCTGTGATTATTACTTTGGGCAATAAGTTGTACAGGATACCGGAGGTAGCCTCGCCTACTGCCATCTCTTTGATCACTGTAAAGCAATGCAGTAAGATCATTTCCCAGACCAGGAAATTTGTTTTCCTTATGATTTGCCCTTAGGGAAAGAAGAAGGTTGTGGCCACGACTTCTAGACAGGGTTCCTTCGCATAGCAGCAGCAGATGAACAAGGTCGTGGAGGAGTACATGGACATTTTCGCTTCACCTACAGGGGTACCTCTACACTGTTAGGTCAAGCATTTCATCGATCTGACCGCGAGCGCGCTGCTACCCAATGGATCGATCTATCGACGCTCTGTTCTGGAGAACATTGAGATCAAGAGGCAGATTCAGGAGCAGTTGCAGAAAGGGCATATTAGGCCAAGCTCATCACCTTGTGGGAGCTCGATTGTATTGATATAGAAGGACGGGACCTGGAGACTCTATATTGACTATCGGGCGCTGAATAAGAACACTGACTGAAATAGCTACCCAATCCCACAGATTGATGACCTTCTGGACCAGCTCAAGGGGGGGCAAATATTTAAGCAAGTTTGACTTGAAGTCCGGTTATCACCAAGTGCCTATCGAACCCTTCAATGTGTGGAAGACCACCTTCAAATCCAACGAGGGCCTTTTTGAATGGTTGGTCATGCCTTTCAAGTTTATGAATGCCCCCGCAACCTTCATGAGATTGATGGACGACATTTTGCGACCCTTCACCAATGCATTGGTGGTGGTGTATATAGATGACATCTTGATCTTCAGCCGGAGTTAGGAAGAGCACCTTCGCCATATTCGACAGGTCCTTCAAACTATTGATTTTGGGTAGCATCGGATGTGCTCTAGCCACGAAAATTGGTGGAGAGGCTAAGGCACATGAGATCTCCAATACCTAGAAAGGGTTTGGGCAAATTCTAAACAGTTTGGGAGATATTAAAATAATTAATATTTTTAATGGAGTCCCTAAGTCTAAACTTAAGGAAATTAATGTGAATTAATATAAAACTGTGTTAGAAAGGTCCAAAAGTCATGGATCAAGCCAGGTCTAATCTTAGCCGTTGATTAGGGACTTAATTTCGACCGTTGATTTGTGAACGAGAAAAGTATAAGAGGAGGCTTGAGGGTCACTTGGAGAACACACCAAGAGATCAAGAATTCGACTTTCTGGCGCTGGGTTTGCTGAGAAAGTTGAGAGTGATAAGAGTTGCAGCTAAGGGGCAGTGAATACAGAAGCAGAGAGGTAGAGATAGCACTGGGAGGATCAATGCAGTAGCCGAAGAGAGGGATGCAGAAGCAGCCAAGAGCTGCGCAATGTCTCAGAGGGCCAGCGTGGGTGACACAAAGAACCAGAGGGTTGACGTAGTGCCTCCAGACGCTAACACAGGCCAAGCATGAGTGATTGGGCTAACACTGGACCAGAGAGAGGCTGATGCAGTCCCTAGAGGCTGATGCTGGGGTTTTGTGGGGTAGATTGGAGCTGTGGAGCTGCCAGAGTGTTTATCCGCGGTTTCAGTCGGAATATCTGCTTCCAAGTAGAGAGGTACTACTGCCGAGATTTTTCTTAGTTGGGTGAGCCGGATTTGGTGCCCAGATTGTGTTCTGAAATTGCTTAATAAATCAAACCCTCAGAGAGCTGCACCGGTTTTCCCGCATTGGGTTTTTCTGGGGACATTAGTCCAAAAACAACGGTGTCACTTGTGTGCTTGTTTCTATTTCCTTCAGTTGATGATCTGTAATGTGTTGAGCATGCATTTGTATTTATTTCCAGTATTTACATGGTAAATAACTTGTTAATTAACATAACAAGTAGGTAGGAATAAATCAGTAAAGTGCATGAAGGGTTTCTAATGTGTCAGACTTAGAAATTCCAACATGGTATCAGAGGATGGCTGCAGATCACAGGAGAACTGAGGACATCAACCGAACATAGCAGCAGCAACAGAAAACAGCTATCCCGAGTGACAGAAGCTGTTCCTAGCAGAGTAGCAGCAAGGAAGGGGCGACGCAGTGCCTGCATCATCAAGATTGAGCCAGGAAAAGATAGCGCAGAGGTTGAGGGAGGCAAAGGCAGGCTCACGCAGAGGCCAGGAGGGTTGGCGTAGTTCGCTGAGGAGGCTGATTTGCCGGTGCCGGGATTGCGCAGAGTGTAGGAGCTCTAACCTTCAGTTTGTTGGGGTTTAGGAAGCTGTGGGTAAGTTGCAGAGTGGAGCTGGTGGGGTACTGTAGTTAGAACAATACCTAACAGGGTAAGGCCAAGGTAGAGGGAGTTGTTGCCGAGGTGGATTTCTAGCCAAGGAATCCAGATCAGTGTTGCAGTTGCACAAACAATTGGAGAGGGGCATCTCGACATTGGCAGAAGGGTTTCCAGGAGGGAAATCGAGGCTCAGAGGAGTCATACCGAGAACTTCCAGGAGGGAAGTAGAGGAGCAGCGAAATGGCACTACACGGAGTAAGAGACCAGGACAAACTGGACGGAGCCTCAAACTTCGTAGTCTGGAAGGCCAGAATCTTATCCGTACTAGACAGGAATCGTGTCAAGCACTTCGCCTTGAGGACGATAGCTATCCCAGTTGACCCGGCTGATAACGATAGGTACGAGGATGCAATGGCGAGGGCTAAGAGTATCATCCTTGATGGGGTCAAGGATCATATAGTACCACATATTGCCGAGAAGAACATGGCACAGGAGATGTGGGAGGCCCTGAGCAAGTTATATCAACATACTTTCGTGCAGAGGAAGATGCTACTTGAAAATCAGCTGCAATCATACCATATGGAAAAGGGAGAACAGATCGACCCATTCCTTAGTCGATTGAAGCAGATCCGGGATTAACTGACTTCCATAGGGGCAATGCTGGATCCAGAATTGATGGTGAGAACAACCCTGAATGCAGTCTCAGAAGACTGGGAGGTGTTTGTCCAGAGCATACTGGGCAGGGCGACCCTTCCAGATTGGGAGGAAATGCGGGTTGCTCTTCGCCAAGAAGAGATCGGAAGGCTGAGCAAGGCGGCAAGGGGATCAGAATCAAGAAGGAGGAGGAGGAAGATGTTTCCCTCGCGTCTGAGGGAAAGCAGGAGAAACGGAAGAAGAAGGACCTCTCCAAAGTCAAATGCTTCCACTGTGGGGAGCTGGGTCATTATGCAACCCAGTGTCCAAGAAAGAAGAGTAAGGGAGAGGCCTCCGAGACCAAGGCAACACTAGCAAGGGCAGAGAAGGAAGTGGAGACAGACGATGATTGTGCCATGAGTGCTCATGTGCCACTTCAGAAGAAGTGGGGAGACATCGAGCTGTAGTCAGAATGACTACAAGCGATGAGGGGTAGGATCCTCGAGGTACCCAGCCTCTTGGATTAGACCTTGCTATGGGAGCCCCGAAGAGGAGTAGCAGTCTTGGCGATGTTAGTAGAGACGGATGCGGATGGAGCGACAGAGGGAGCTACGTTGCAGGATTCCTAGGACAGCGCGAGGCTAGCAGGCCGCAACAGTGCGAGAGGCACGAGGGTGTTGCATCAGTGTAGGATGGCACAGAGAGGTGTGCAACGATGCGAGATACATGGAGTTGTTGCAGCAGCGCAGAGGTCAGAGAGGGAGCACTTGTTAGTGACAGAAGGAGCTTTAGCATCAGGGGTGTTTCTAGCTTGACGGAGATGTCAAAGTTGGGAGATCAGTTACTTACTTCTCAGTAATTAGGTTGCAGTGCAGCAGCTAGCAGTGGTAGTGCTATGGGCAGCACGATGCAGCATGATGAGAGGGGTTGCAGTGCAGCGGTTAGCAGTGGTAGTGCTATGGGCAGCACGATGCAACATGATGAGAGGGGTTGCAGTGCAGATGCAGCAGTGGCAGTGGCAGGGCCATGGGCAGCAACACGGATGCAGAGGGAGTTGCAGTACGGATGCAACAGTGGCAGTGGCATAGCCATGGGTAGCAGTACATGATGCAACAATGCAGAGGATGTTGGGCAGTAGGCCTAGCATCAGCACAGGGACCAATGCGGGATGATCAAAGTGATGCTCAGTGAGGAGTATTACTAGAGCACAATCCTCGCTAAGAGGGAGTGTTGATTTGGGGTAGCATTGGATGTGTTCTAGCCACAAAAATTGGTGGAGAGGCTAAGGCACATGAGATCTCCAATACCTAGAAAGGGTTTGTGCAGATTCTAAACAGTTTGGGAGATATTAAAATAATTAATATTTTTAATGGAGTCCCTAAGTTTAGACTTAGGGAAATTAAAATATTAATGTGAATTAATATAAAACTGTGTTAGAATGGTCCAAAAGTCATGGATCAAGCCGAATCTAATTTTAGCCGTTGATTAGGGACTTAATCTCGGCCATTGATTTGTCAACGAGAAAAGTATAAGAGGAGGCTTGAGGGTCACTTGGAGAACACACCAAGAGATCAAGATTTTGACTTTCTGAGGCTGGGTTTGATGAGAAAGGTGAGAGAGTAATCAAAGTTGCAGCTGAGGGGCAGCGAATACAGAAGAAGAGAGGCAGAGATAGCACCGGTAGGATCAACATAGTAGCCGGAGAGAGGGACGCAAAAGCAACCAAGGGTTCATGCAGAGCCAACCAGGGCTCACGCAGAGGCAACCAGGAGCTGCGCAGTGCCTCAGAGGGCCAACGTGGGTGACGCAAAGGGCTAGAGGGCTGACGCAGGCCAAGCAGGAGTGACTCTGGGCTAACGCTGGACTAGAGAGAGGCTGACACAGTCCCTAGAGGCTGACGCTGGGGTTTCGTGGGGCAAATTGGAGCTGTGGAGCTGCCGGAGTGTTTATCCGGGGTTTCAGCTGGAACAGTGTTGCGGGGGAGTGGCCCCCCCCCCCCCCTCGAACCCGCTCCCGAAGCGCGCTCCGGGCGGGAGCGGCTCGGGAGCGGGTCGGGAGCGCGCTCCCCAAATCGCTCCCGGACGGGAGCGATTTTGGGGAGCGCGCTCCAGTAAAAAAATTTGTGCTCCCTGGTCTGTGAGGGAGCGCTTCAGGGAGCGATCGCTCCCGCGCTCCCAGAGCGCTTTTTAATGCCCGGGAGCGATCGCTCCCTGATCGCTCTCGGGCATTAAAAACGCTCCGGGAGCGAATTTTAAAAAACCAGGAGCGGTTCGGCGGAAAAAAATTCCGCCGGACCCGAAAAAACAAAAAAATTTAACTAATTTTTTTTGGTTTATATGCCCAATGGACCAAAAAAAAATCATTTCAATGAGATTGAGCTTGAGCTTGAGAGCTGAGGAAGAGCAAAGGAGCAAGGAGCAAGAGCTGAGGAGCAAGGAGCCAGAGCTGAGGAGCGAGGAGCAAGTGCCAAGGAGCGAGAAGCAAGTGCCAAGGAGCGAGGAGCAAGCTTGCAGAGGTAAGTAACTTAATCATTTAGTTAGTTTAGTTGGTTAGGTAGTTAGTTTGTTTAGTTTAATTTACCTGTTTGAGTTTAAAGATCATTAATTTAAATTAAATTAATAAATTAAATGAATTAATCCCAATAAACTAAATTAATTTGTAGATTCAAGACTCAAACCCTACAAACATCAAACACGATGGACCTGGGGATTTTTATTGGCATTTTCCTCTTCCTGGTCCCTTTTCTGGTTATTATGGTGGTGGAGAGTAGGAAACGGAGGGGGCCTGAAACTGAAGAGGTGGATGAAGAAGCCGGAGGAAGTCAAATAGGTGAAAACCCCAGTGAGGAGGATGTGGAGGAGGGTGAACATGAGGGTCAAAAAACTAAACAAGACCAAACTCCATTGTGGAAATATGTTCAGAGGGCTGAAACAGGGAGAGGGGGTGGAACCACTAAATTTCATTGCCCCCATTGCAACACTGATTACACAGGCTCATACACTCGTGCTAGAAGACACCTTTGCGGGAAAAGGGCATGGGATGGAGAGAAACAAATAGGAATCAGAACTTGCAACGCGGTGTCAACAGCAGATAGAGCCAAATACATAAAGGAAGAGGAGGACGCCCAATACAAAGCAAAAAGATCAAGGGGTTTCTTTGAAAGCTCACAAAGAACTCCTTCAGCATCCTCCCAAGGCAGTGGATATGGACATGGAGGCTCAGGGTCATCATCTTTACGCCGTAGAACCATATCAGATTTCCTTGATGAGGGGTGTAGGAATGATGTGGATTCAAAAATTTACAGGTTCCTCTATGCAAATGGGATACCATTCAATGTTCTACGCTCACCTTATTGGCACGAAATGGTTTCTACCATAAATGATGCCCCTAAAGGATACAAGAGCCCTGGGTATGACAAGGCAAGAACTGTTGGCCTTGATCATGAAAAAGCAAAAATATCACATTCTTTGAATAAAATGACAAGTTCTTGGACTGACAATGGGGTGTCCATTGTATCTGATGGATGGACAAATGTAAAAGGCAAGCCATTGATAAGTGTTCTTGCTGTGTCCCGAAGTGGTCCCATTTTTCTAGCTGCACATGATTACTCAGACAAGTTCAAGACCGCTATCAACATTGCAGAAGCATTG
Organism: Pinus tabuliformis; assembly: GCA_031772625.1. Classification (NCBI taxonomy): domain Eukaryota; kingdom Viridiplantae; phylum Streptophyta; class Pinopsida; order Pinales; family Pinaceae; genus Pinus; species Pinus tabuliformis. The sequence goes on from CM062808.1 coordinate 738,691,290, forward strand.
CTTGAAACAATTGAGCGTATTGGCCCATACAATGTCATCCAAGTCATCACTGATAATGCTCCTAATTGTAAGGCAGCGGGAGCAATTATTGAGGATAGATACCCGAACATATTTTGGTCTGGATGTTTGGTTCACACATTGAACCTTCTGTTGCATGATATTGTCAAAAACAAAAATGAACAATACCAATGGATTGGTGATTTGTACAAGAAAGGAAAAAAAAATGATAAAATTTATTACAAATCATAGCAATACCCATGGCCTTTTCCGCAGTCACTCGAGATTGGAGTTGCTGAAGATTGCGAGGACTAGATTTGGTAGCTATTACCTCACCTTCAGGCGCCTTTTGAAGGTAAGAGAGGGTTTAGCTAGCATGGTATCAAGTCCAAATTGGCAGGTGTTAAAGGAAAGGGCTACAAATGTAGCTGACATTGCAGGTTTTGAAACGGTGGAGGAGGTCGCTCTTGATGGGCAGTTTTGGACAACTGTGAGACAGGTATTGGATTTCACCAAGCCAATTTATAACATGATTCGGTTTGCAGATACAGACAAACCAGTGATTGGCGAGGTGTATGAGCAAATGGATACCATGTTGGGGGAAATAAAAGACATTGTTAATAACAGAGATCCCGACTTGTACAATCTGATTCACGATTGTGTGTGTGAACGGTGGAAAAGGCTTAACCTTCCACTACATTGCTTGGCGTATATCCTTACGCCAAAATACTACTCAGATTCTTGGTTGGGCAAACCTGCAGCAGGGGGTGGTGTTAGGACCAAACCCCATTTAGATTGAGAGGTAACTAAAGGATATCTGGATGCATTAGAAAAGTTGGTGCCTGACAGGGAGGAATGTGCAGCTGTGCGCCTTGAAATAGGCAGATACTTCACTGGCAGTGGTTTGTATGGTAACTTCCATGCAATGGACGACAAAGATAAATTTGATTCTCTCACATGGTGGGAAACATATGGCGGCGACGGACTTTTGCGAAAATTGGCATTGAAAGTTCTTGCACAGGTTGTAAATTCTTCTTCTGCAGAGAGGTGTTGGAGCACCTACAGTTATATACATAATGTGAAAAGAAACAGGCTCAACGAAAACCGAGCAGAAAGCTTGGTTTATGTGCACTACAATTTGAGGTTGTTGAGCCATTACTGTGATCGGGCTAATGAAGATCCCACATATAAAATTTGGGACAATCACCCTGAGGACGACAATTTGGAGGATGGCATTGTACATATGGAAGAACTAGAAGATGAGCTTGTACGGGATGAAGCTGAAGCAGCTGCAGCAGCCATGCCACCTCCACCTCCACCATCCAGTAGCAGTTCTCGGGGCCCGAGTCTTGTTCCATTGCTGTTGCCACCTCCATCGACACCCTCGCGTGGAGGCTCTAGTTCTGGTCGTCGGTCTGGGCGGGAGACTCCTAGAAGACCACCACGACCTACTTATACTCCTGGAGACTCTCGTGGCAAGGGCCACTTGTAGATTTACAGTTTACTTGTCTTTTTTAGTTTCTATTAGACCTGTCACTTTAGTTTTCATAACTGTTCAGTGTTGAGTTTTGAGTCCTTGACTCTTGACTCTTGACTCTTTCATATCATTACGACATTATGATATTTTTTGTAAACATTATATCACTGTGACAATGAAAATTTGAAGTTTGAAGTTGGGCCTTGGCAATTATAACTCATTGGTAATGATTGTGAATTATGAATATGATGCTTTGTGAAAGACTAAAGTTGTTTCATTTCATCTCATTATTCATGTTTCATTTTATAAATTTTTAACATTTCATATCATGTTAACAGTTAGAAGTTAGGACTTAGAAATATCTTCGATATTACTTCTTGTAATGGTTAAACTTGGCTTACAAGTACAACTTGTTACTTTGGTGATCAATGATGATAAATGTTATTGAATTGAATGTTATTTTAATTTATTATTTTACTAAGGTTGATGACGATTATAATTTCTAGATGATTGATGTGATATGGTTCAATGATCAATTTATGTTTTTTTATGTTTTTTATGTATATTTCATCATTCTACATGTTTTTGTTGACATATATGTATCAAAAATTAAAAAATATAAAATATATATATTTTTAAAAAATCGCTCCGGGATTCGCTCCCAAACCGGGAGCTTCTGAAAATGGTCGCTCCCGCTCCGCGCTTCCGCTCCCGCTCCCAAGTAACACTGAGCTGGAATATCTGCTTCCGAGTAGAGAGGTACTACTGCCGAGTTTTTTCTCTATTGGGTGAGCCGGATTTGGCACCTAGATTGTATTCTGAAACTGCTTAATAAATAAAACCCTCAGATAGCTGTATCGGTTTTCCCGCATTGGGTTTTTCTGGGGACATTAGTCCAAAACAACGATGTCACTTGTGTGCTTGTTTCTGTTTCCTTCAGTTGATGATCTGTAATGTGTTGAGCATGCATTTGTATTTATTTCCAGTATTTACATGGTAAATAACTTGTTAATTAACAGAACAAGTAGGTAGGAATAAATCAGTAAAGTGCATGAAGAGTTTCTAACGCGTTAGACTTAGAAATTCCAACACAAACCCTGCGACAACACAAGCTGTGTGCCAATTTGGAGAAATGCACTTTTGGCATGACCCAGGTTCAATATCTAGGGTACATAATTAATGAGTAGGGTGTGCATGTGGACCTAGACAAGATGCAAGTCATTCGGGATTGGCCAGTCCCAACCACTCTAATAGAGCTCCGTAGCTTTCTAGGTCTTGCCAATTTTTACTGCAGGTTCGTGTTAGGGTTCTCTCATATCACTTGGCCTTTAAGTCAAGTCACTAAGGGCGGAGCGAAAGCAAAGTTGTTTTGGTTCGAAACCGAACAGAAGACGTTTTCCGATTTGAAGCATCGCCTCTGCTTTGCTCTAGTGCTCACATTACCAGACCTGCAACAACCATTTGAGATTGAGACAGACACCTCTGACTATGCTATTGGTGTAGTTCTTACTCAGCGGGGGCATCTAGTAGCTTACCACAGTGAGACACTTTCAGATACAGTCCAAAAGTATCCCACTTACGGTAAAGAAATGTATTCCATTGTGCAGGCCTGTCATAAATGGAAGCATTACATTATGGGGAAGCTGTGTTGCATGGGTACCCACACCCGGGGTGGGGTTCTTGAACCCGTCCCGGGTTCCCGCACCCAAGTACCAGATTCGGGTACGGGTTCTTCCCAGACGAACCCAGAAGAACCGGGTTCTTCAAAAAAAAAAATTGGGTTCTTTTCCTTTAACGGGTTCTTGGGTTCTTCGGGTGCCTGGGTTCTTGGGTTCTTCGGGTTGGGTTCTTTGGGTTCTTCATAAAAAAAACTATATTAAAAATTTAATTTTCAAATAATTTTTTTTTATTGAAATTTAAAAAATAACTTATAAAAAGGTAAAACTTATAACAAAACCTAAAAAACCCTAAATCAATTCTTGTAAATCAATTTGGAATGAAACATTCTTCCACGGTCCTTACCATCAAAACCTGTGTTGCACGGGTACCCGCACCTGGTTTTTTAAGTTTTTTACAAGTCTTGTTTTTTAAGAATTCTTGTAAATCAATTTGGAATGAAACATTCATTCCCGAGCCAAATAACCATCCAATTATAAACTGTAAATGCACACATACAAGTTCAGACATTTTCGGTCAAATAGAAAGTAGGATTGAGACCAGCCATAAGCTGTAATCAACTGATGCTGTTAAATGGCGAAGGGCTATTTTGGACAATGGCTAAATTAAGTATCAAAATCTGCCAATTTCTCACAACATTCTGATAACATCATGTTAAGATTAAAACTAGGAAAATATGCCTAAATCATATATGGTCTCTACAGACTTGTACACCAAGTAATCTCTAAAAACTGCGAAGATGTTTTATGTTTAGATAATTAATATTCAGGCAGAGCTTCGCACTCAAAGACAAACTATCCCTCAAGCCATCATATGGCTGCTGTGCATTTTATTGGGAAACAAAGACTGATAAGCGTGTTTTGTGGAAGGGTAAGGCTGCCACTGTTTTTGAGATTGCTTTACCATAGAGCACACCATGCATGGGGCAGGTGGATGATTAGACATCAAGAAAATTCTAGACCACTATCAGGTTGAGAAGAATCTCCTATGAAAAAATTGTGTTTTTATATGGGAGAGACTACACATTCAAAGCAAAGTTACAAGCTCAAGCTCCAGCCAGAATGAGCAATTTCAATAAGGAGAGAAGCTGTCTTGAATTTAGAGCAGGAGGCAGAAATGCGAACACTCCTTGGCTGTGTAGGAGGAAGGGTCTGTACGACCCTAGCCTGATTCATTGATAGGCATCCTTGCTAATGAACCTAAGCTGCATAGTTATTTTAAAGCCTGTGTGTGACAAAATCTGTCCCAAGTTTCACCAAAATAGTTGTCTAGCATTTATCCTAGTATGTATTTTGAATTTTCAGTTTTAGTAGTAGCCTTGAGCTCTCTCACATAGTTGTCACAGTGTCATGGTTACACGGAAAAGATTCAAAAGAACAGTTTTTTGGTGATAAATTTTGAAATTTCAATGTCAATGTTGAATGTTCAATGATGTGCATGTTTAAATGATTATCATTAAAGTTTTCTTGTTTAAAGTTGAAAAAATATACAAATTCAAATTTCATATATATTATTAATTATAAATTTATAATTTATAGAATATAATTATTAAAATTTAATATTATTATATTACCCGACGAACCCACGCACCCTGTTTCCAAAAATGCCGTCCCCATCCCCGTCCCCGTCCCTGCACCCACGTTTCCTGGCAACATAGTGGGGAAGGAAATGATCATCCACACAGACCACTGACCCCTGCAGTTCATACAGACACAAGGGAAGTTGCAGAACGATTGCCATCAGAAATGGTCCACATACCTGCAACAATTCCATTTGAACATTAAGTACAAGAAGGGCAACACCAATAATGTTGCAGACTGCCTCAGCCGACCACCAGTCATGGCGCTGATCACTGTGCTCGACTCCTGTGGGCACGAGACTTCGGGGTGGCCGCATCTTTACAAGAGCGATCCAGAATTCGGCAACACATACCAGACACTCCTGGAAGGTAAGCAAGTTCAAAATTTTCACCTCCAGGATGCACTGTTATGCCACCTAGGACAGATCTATGTTATTTCAAGCGAGCGTGCCAAGATGATTTGGGAGGTGCACTACAGTCGGATTGCTAGACATTTCGAAGTAGAAAAAACAGTGGCAGTACTGTAGAAGTATTTTTATTGGCCGAACCTTCGTCAGGATGTTGGGAGGTACATTAAATCCTGCACTGCCTGCGCCATTGCCAAACCAACCATCAAGAAGCAAGGCCTATATACTCCTCTGCCTACTCCTAGTCGACCTTGGGAATCCATCTCCATGGATTACATGTCAGGCCTTCCTTCTACTAAGAATGACAATGACTGTGTTTTTGTGGTCATTGACAGATTCTTTAAGATGGCATTATCGTGGCCTGGAAGAAGAGTATCACAGTAGAAGCCACTGCTAAGCTCTTCTTTGAGCGAGTGTGGGTACACTTTGGGATCCCACAGTCCATTGTCTCTGATCAAGACAGCAGATTCCTAAGTGCATTTTGGTCAAGTCTCTGGTCGATGCTGGATACCAAACTCACTAAGTCCATGACTTTCCATCCCCAAACTAATGGCCAAACAGAAGTCATCAACAGGATGATCGTACACATTCTACGCATGTACAAATCGAAGCATCCATGCACATGGGATGAAAGCCTCCCCTATGTCCAACACAGCTACAACAAAGCTCTCCACAGCTCAACAGGCCACAACCCCTTTTAGGTAGGGCTGGGATTTCAGCCATTATGTCCCATTGATGTGTCCATACCATTTGCAGCTACTCAGGTAGATTCGACTCATGTCCAGTCCGAAGCCGATAGGGCTAACAGCTTCATTGAGTGCATTCAACACATCCACTAGCAGGTCCATGATATATTGGACAGAGCCAATGCTAAGTACAAGCAGTGCCATGATCAACATCGGGTGTCACACAAGTTCCAGGTGGGCGACAAAGTTTGGCTACATTTGCAGAAGGAGCGCCTCGCTGGACCCCACCGCAAGCTTCGCCTGCTCCGATATGGGCCATACACCATCACCAAGGTTGTAGGGGACAATGCCTTTGAGCTTAGCATTCCACCGTTCCTTGGTCTGCACCTAGTGTTCAATGTAGACCACCTTCAGCCATACTTTCCACCATTGCTGGACACATCTGACGTTGCATAACAACTCACATCAACAAAGCTAAACTCAGCTTGTATGGAACATGCCACAACTGATCAGATCATGGACACATAGATCAACAACACTCGCCAGTAGAAGATCCAACTATATCGGGTTGTCAAAGCTGGCCAACTCCTTCACCAAGGCAAGTGGCTCACCAGGTACCAAGTTCAGCAGAAGTTTCCTCATCTCATAGAAGCACTCAACGCAATGGGGACCATTACTTCCTAAGGGGGGAGAAATGATCCAGGTGGATATTGGTGGCCACCCACCTATTCCACTTGAACCCCCAACACTGTCTCTTTTTTTTGGTTTCCTTAATTGTAGCACAATTTATTATTTGTGGCAGTTTTTCGGGCCCTGAACTTCCGAAGCTTGTTTGAGGCCATAAATGACGCTTTTAAGGAAAACGGAGAGACCAAAAACATTCCAAATTGTCTTGCCAATTTGCTTTTGGCCTCCTCTTCGAGATCTTCGAAATAATGTATTATGATAAGCCAAACAAAGATTTTATGCTAAAGTTACGACCCTGGTAAATTGATGTACCAATTTACCCAAATGAGGCTCACAGTTTTGGCGCTTCATCTCCTAGGATTAGGTTTTTGGATGTTTAGGGTTTTCCATTGTTTCTCAATAATAAATAGGTCTTTGATGTAGTCGTTACATCTTTTGTCAGAGATAAGCTACTATAGCCCGAGCTAGTTTATTTCCATTCTGTTTGTAAACATATTTCAGTGTTCTGATATTAATGAAATGAAGTGTTATTTCCGCTGCATTTTCGTATTTATGGTTATATGTGTAATTTGTTGCATTCTTGTTTAAGTTCGGATCAAACAACGCCTATGATTCTTTGGTTTTATAAAGCCCATCTCCGAGAAGTATGCAACGATTTTGAGAGCGGTGGCTCTCAGATGAGGGGCTGCATTATAAAAAATGCAAGCATTCGGGCAGGGCCATAACCCCACAGAATGTAAAGTGGAATATCCCTGAAACCTGCAAGACGAGAAGACCAGCTGCTGAGGAAGGCCAACAATGAAGTGCGATTCACATCACAAATAATTTGGAGGGCAGAGGAGACTTCCACCCAAACAGCGATAGCAAAATGGCAGTGCAGGAATACGTGTAGCCCATCCTCAGAGTCGGATTTCGGATTTGCAGAGACAGCAAAGGCTTAGGCCTTTGAAGCCTTGCTGGAGGAAGTTGTCCCAAATCAAAATGTGGTTATGGACTGCCAGCCAAGTGAAACATTTGAGTTTCAATGACACCTCCCACTGCCAGCCAGACCCAGTTAGCTTTCCCTGTGGTTTCTTCTGCTATCAACGATGTTGGTAAAAATTCCTTTAAGCAGTAAAGGGGGTAAAGTATACTATGTTAATAAAATAAAATTATGAAAAGGCGTCAAACCTCTGCCAAAGAAAAATGGACTCTGAAATTCTGACAAGCTTCTAGGGCTATCATAACCCAAAAGGATGTAACCTATACTGTAACAGTGAACACCATATTTTTTTAGGCACCTACTCTCTTACTGTGGATTGACACATCTACTTTGTCCATCGAAGTTGGAATAATTTATAACCTTTAATTTATGATTTTTCATTCATAATAATTTCATTTTTCTTATGATGATCTTCATCACTCCGTTCACGAATGCCCAGTGAAAGAATGGGATTCTTCAAATCACTAACTTTAGAGGTGTTTACAAAGCCATCTGAAAGAATAAGACTCTTAATAGGAAATTCCTATTAATAATATTACTATTCATATCATCAATAGAAGGTTTATCAGACCTTTTGGTTGACCGGTAAGCAACATATGACTCTTGGTCAATTCGTAAACTCTGAAAGAACTAACCTTCTTAAAATTCTATCGCCGTAGCTTATAATGAATAACTATTAGCACATTTTTTATGTCTTAATATTTTAAGTAGGACTTTTCGTGAAAAATCATATGGATGTGATTTATCTAGAAGAGTTCTACTTAAATTAATATGAGATCTTAATATTTGTTTAATAATAATTTGTGTAGGGCATTTTATTGGGCGAGCCTTAAATTATGTAAGTGATGAAAAGCTCATGTTTAATTTCTGGATTAACTGATTTGTGTGCAGTTTATGTTTAATTTCTGGATTAACTAATTTGTGTGCAGTTTATAATGACATGGTCATATAATAGTAACAGATTACCAAACAGTTACACTTAAGAGTTATAATAGTAATTTAAAATTTATCTAAAACTAGAACTAATTACCTATTTTTTTCGTTCTTTTAATATTCAGACAAAAATCAAGCTTTTCATTCTTTTAATATTAAAACAAAATCAAGCCCATTTCTCTGATATAAAATTAAAATCATATAATTTTTTTTTTACCAAACATCATTCAATTTCATTCTTGTTATTTCAGCAAAATATACAAACAATCATATACATGTGAGAAAGAAGAAAGAAAGAAATTATTTTAATGTCCACGAGGTTAAAGATAGCTTATGGGATAGATTGCTTCTTCATTTGCTTGATGTATTGGGCCCTTTTTCTGTGAAGGTTCAAAATAAATGCTCCCAACTTCTCGACAACCTCTCGTTAAATAGACTATTCCAAGAGCTAGCTGCCAGCCTATTTGAATAACTTTCCCTGTTGTCTTTGAAAGCTTCACATTCTAAAATGAAATGTTTTTCTGGTTCCACTTTTCCGGAAGAACAAAAAATGTATATTCTTTCCTCCCACACTTCCTTTGGCCTTTTCCAACGCCCTATTTCACAATCACTGTAAATTACAGTTTGTGAATTGTTTCATGACGACAATGAAATTCAGTTTGTTGAACTTTATATTTTCCAATGTGAACCTTCGTGACTTCGTCTAAATTTTCATTTTATATTTCTTTATATACAATAGTCATTTTATTTGTTTCGTCTAAATTTTCATTTTATATTTCTTTATATACCATAGTCATTTTATTTTTGTTTCGACCTTTTTTTTCCTTTTTAAGTAAAAATATAAAGGGAAAAAATCTCATTAATTTTTACCCATGTTGTCTCAAAAATAATATTTTTCCGCTTAACACATGCGCTTTTCACATTTCAAGCAGGTTTTGTTTTATCAAATAAAGAGAAATAAAAAGAGAAGTAGGTCACTGGGCAAAGGTTGCATCCTCATTAAGCTTAGGCTTTTTATGAAAAAGAAATATCAAGCGATAACTTAATTCCATGATTCATTTGTTAGTGGACATTATTTAGCACTCCATCTAACATGTAGGCTTCATTAATCAACCGGACACTGATTTAGAAAAGAAAATAAAAATCGAACAGACAACTGGATTTGTGGGGGAAGGACAGCGCAAGGTGGCATGTTCTCCATTCCCATATGGTTTCGCAGGGCCTCATCCATGTTGTATCAATTCACACTTATGAACTCTTGCATGAAATATGGGGCAATGTCAACCCTGCAATCCACATTGAGATGTTTTCTGGTTGATTCGATTTGGGTTTTGCTGGGTTTGGAAATTGGCAACAAATTTAGTGTTATATTAATGGAACATTGTGTGTTTTGGAGTGGACACAACGAGTCCCTAGGTGAGTAAAATTCTACCCAACCGTAGTTTTGGAACGAGTTGGGCCTCCAATAATGATAACTTAATGTGGCAAGCTTTGGTATCTCAGCTTTTCTCCCTAGGTGTTTTTGGTCTCTTGTATCTTTGAAATTATAGCTCGGAACAGTGAAAGCAGGGCAATTTTGGAGTTTCTTTTCTTTCAGTGGTTTGGAAATTGGTCTTTCAGTTTGGGGTTTCTTATTCTGGTTAACTGGCCAATTGTTTTATCACGCCTATAGTTATTCTGGCGTGGAAAAAATAACCACGTTAATCATGGACAATAATGACGTTAAAGAAGTCAGATAGGTTCTTCACAGACATGAAGACACAAGTGTACTAATGTTAATTTCCTCCAAAATTACTGAGCTTGAACAGGGCAATGACACACACAATGCTAATATTATGAGTCTCCTCCTTCGAAAACAACGGATCAATGGAGGTTGAGTGCAACAAACTTCGTTCTTTGGTTCCCTCCAAGAGTATGGAATAACTGTCCTTCACCTCCAGTAACCGTGGCACTGGGAACCTGCTTCAAGTTAATGGAAGACGAAACAACCCTTCAAAGTCAAGATTCAGTTGAGTGCAACAAACTTCGTTCTTTGGTTCTCTCCAAGAGTATGGAATAACTGTCCTTCACCTCCAATAGGCATGGCACTGGGAACTTGCTTCAAGTATGGTTAGTAGAAGATGAAATAGCCCTTCAAATTCAAGATCCTATAGAGATTGAAGACCCAAGCTCCCCTAATTCAGGTGAGGGGTAGTAAGCACGAGGCAATGTTCATCTCTAACTGAGTTTGAATGTTTGTTCGAGTTGTTTGTGTTTTGTTTCAATATGTTAATCAGACCACTATTATAGAACTATTTGGAGGAGGTGTTACCTTGTTACTAATTATAGCAATTATTCTATAAATGTGTCTTGTTATTATGTAATCTTTAAACTCAGTTGAATGTAATTATGCTAGCTTTGACACAGCCATCTTTTTAATGAACACAAATTTCTGTTTCAGGTGAAAAAAGAAAAGAGGAGAAAAAACAGAAAATTACATTCCTACACTTAACATATGTGGTTGTTTTCTGAAATTTTTTCAAGGACCCGAATACTTGTCTCTATATGCATTGCGCAATATAATTTAAAATAAAATTGTTTCATGTAATGAGATATGCAAATTGCTCTATTAGAGTGTAACGTACTAGAAAGTACTTATAACTTACATACTGTTTAGTATGGGGTGGCTCATTAATTTCTTTTTGCAGTGTAATGTAAACTTGTATAATGTAGTTCTGCACAATGTACTTTTCGGAGTTATGTCTTTCTTCACAGTATTTAATTGCTATACATTGGCTTTGCAGGTGCGAGAGCTTGAGAACAATCCATCTTTCAATGCTGGGATAGGGTCAGTCCTCACAGAGGAAGGCACAATCGAAATGGAGGCATCCATCATGGAGGGTTCCACAAAACGTTGTGGAGCAGTTTCTGGTCTTTCCACAGTCGTGAACCCTATTTCTCTAGCTCGGCTTGTTATGGAGAAGACTCCTCACATTTATTTGGCCTTCGATGGAGCAGAGAAATTTGCAAGAGAGCAAGTGAGATTTTGATGCCATTATCTTTTCCGTCTTATTCTAGTTTGAAAAGATAATTCATTAGCTTAACTTTTAAAAGAGTAGTATTCAGCAAGTTTGGATTCCTAATCTTTTGGTATAATATTGTCTCATTTTTCAAAGCTTCCATATAGATCCTTATATATGGAACAAATCACACCCATGTCGATGTTGCTTCTAGCAATTTTGGTTCATTAAGTTTCAGATATTAAAAATCGAAAAGTGTGCTCATACTTCTCCACTGGCCAAAAATATTTGATGGAATTGAAGGTTCAAATATGTATGGTAGCGAACCACAGGGACTTGTTCCCAGGGATCTCGAATGCCCTCCTTGGTGTTACTTACATGATAATAAGGATGAGGGGATGAAGTCAAGATGTCCTTCAACATTTCTATTTGTAAGAGAGCTTTTAAATGTTTTTAGGATAGACAAACTTTATGTGAAGGGGCCATTTAGGAACATCCTTTATAAACGAAGATGTTTAGATATCATTAACCCTTATGATCCAGTTGGATATCAATGATCACCCACCTCTTCCATTGTCTCAATGGTTCTCTATTTTCTTGGCAGTTTTCGATGATTTTTTGGTCTCAAACTTTTGGGGCCGTTTTGAGGCCCTAAATGATGTTTTTTGGTGATTCCAAGGGTCAAGGGTTTATGACATTCCTTGGCCCTAGTCAAAAGTTGTAGCCCTTGGATAGTTCTTTCCAATGAGCTATTGTGCACCCCAAATGAATATTGTATGCAAAAGTTGCACTCTCTGGAAATTGATGTACCAACTAACCACTTTGGGGCCCACAAACTTTTTGGTATTTCATCTTCCAGGGCAAGGTTTTTGGACCTCTGGGGTTCTTTCTTCATGTTAGAAAAATTCTTTCGACCTCTTGTAATATCTTTTGCAAATAGGCGTAGCCGCCATCTCGTTGTGTTCAGAGATAGCTACCACCATTCTAGCTAGTTTGTGTTCTATAATATTCTTCTATTTTATTTATTAAAAGAAGTTGGGTTTTCACCATATTATTATAATCTCTGCTTTATTTCTCTATGTTTGTTCCATTTATTTTCCCGCATTTCATTTAATTCCTTGTACAACCCCGATCAGTGGTATTAGAGCAATTTGCTCCTTGTTTATCAGTGCATGTCCTCGACAATGTCAGGATATAGAAAGTTGGGTTTTGAGCTAGATTCACTGGGAACAATCACTCTCACAAATCCAAATAGCCTCCCATGGTGGAAGAAAAGAAGGATGATAGAGCAGGAGATCCTGTCAAGTTGTTGCTCCAGGAAGCATTTGCACAATAGAGGAAGGAGATGATGGACAATATCGCCCAAATCCTTCGACGACTACCAACAACATTCGAGGCATCTTCACAAGCAACAATTTTGGAAGTGCGACACACTTCAAGGTACCAATTAATTTTGATATCCCCTTATTTGAAGGCCAAATAGATGCAAATGCTTTGGAGAAATGGTTAAATCTATTAGATGGTTACTGCTCTCTCCAATTTTTTTCGACAATGAGATCACCTTTGCGCTACTGAAAGTTGTTCCCCATGTCAAATATTGGTTGGAAGGTTATTGGGAGAGACACAACAAAGATGAATCTGTGATGTTCAATGTAGGATCAACTTGGACCGCTTTTGTTGATGCTCTTAAGCAGGAATTCTACCATGTAGGGAACTATGATGACCAGTACATGAGATGGACAACTCTGTGACAAGAGAGAGACCAAACAGTATCAGAGTACACCAATAATTTCCATACTTTGCGCCCAAATCTAGGTATTGTTAGTTTCTGTAGCATCAGATGTGTTCTAGCCATGAAATTTGGTGGAAAGGCTAGAATGCATGAGATCTCCAAAACCCAGAAGTTGTTTCTGGAAGTTCCACCTAGAGATGACTTAATTAAATTATTAACTAACTGGTTAATTAATCAGAATTAATCAAGTCAATGAGAGAATTTTCTAGAAACTCACACGGATCGTTCCAGAAATGATCTAAGCCATCGATTAAGATTTAATCTTGGCCGTTGGAGTCTGAATAGGAAGATATAAGAAGGGATTAATGTGGTCATGGAGAATACACTTGAGTAGTTCGATTTCCAGAAAGCAACAGCAGTTGTCGGAGAGCCAGAGATCGAATCAGAGACAGTGAGGGGTAAATACAATGATCTAGAGGAAGTTTTCTAGATCCGAAGAGGCTGCAGCAAGAGGCCAAGTTATTCTTAGTGGGGCAGTGCAGAGGATTGCGCAGTTGCTTCAGAAGAGCAACTCAATTTAGCTGGAGGAAAAATCGTTTTCAGATCCAGAGGGTGGACAGAGGTTCAGAGTGCCAGAGAAGCAATTTCCTCAGTAGAGACAGGCAAAACAACTTCATCAGAGGCTGTTCAGAGGCTAGACGTCATAGGGCCTATGAAAGCACTGTGCAGAGGCTGACGCAGAGTGTCCAGGAGGACGAGTTTTCTAAAGGAAAGTTGTGTCAGAGTTGCTTGTGGAGGAAGGGAAATTCCCTTAGGTAATTTTGGTCGGATTTTCTTGCTGTTCGGATTGCCAATTGGGCATCCATAGGTTGTACTTAGAAGTCACTGCTGCATAATAATAAAACTGTCATCTGTTGCACCGATTTTCCCAAGTTGGGTTTTTCCGGGGACAATTGTCCAAAAATAATGGTGTCATTTTTATGTGTGTGTGTGCTAGAATTTTCTAAGTTTCTAGTGCTATTTTCTTCCACAACTTATTTGTGAAAATTGCAGTAGAGAAGTATTCGTTGTTTTTATGGGCAAATAAATGGTTAAATTAAAGTAACAATTAGAAGAATAATTTCCAGTTGTTGCAATAGATGAAATTTTCACATGGTATCAGAGCATGGGTGATCAGCCGAGAAGCTCAGAAGCAAAGGAAAGAATGTCACTGCTCAGAGGGAGCAGTAGGCTAAAATTCTTAGAGGCAGCGCAGTGCTTAGACAAGTAGGCCGAATTGTTGGGGCATGAATTCGATTTTCAGTTGCAGGGTTGCAGAAAAGTCGAGTTGCCCGGGTTAGTGATTCCAGCAGTCAAAGGGAGCAACAACAACTTAGATTTTCACTGAGAAGATTCCTTGGTTGGACGTAGAGGATTTTGCAGCAATAGAACCAGCGTCGGGTGGAAGAGAAAAGCACACACAACAGAGGGAAAATTTCTCTCAGGGAACTTCGAGTCTCAGAAGTTCGATTTTTCCAGGCAGATTGGCAGTAGTAGCTAGTAGATCTGCGCATTCCATAAGGGAGTGTGAGTAGCAGAGTAGTATCCAAGTAGAGGGAAAGAGGGAGTTTTCGATAGATCAAAGATGGCCACAATAGGGCTTAGAGATCAGGATAGGTTGGATGGAGCTTCCAACTATGTCATCTAGAAGGCTAGGATGTCCTTCTTGTCTAGATGAATATGGCCTGAAACTTTGAAAGCCTACATAGGTAATGTGGTGGCAGTTCCCCAGGATGCATATTTGCTCAAGGAATATAGGAAGGAGATGGCAAGGGCGAAGCGGTTGATCTTGGATGGAGTCTGAGATCATATAGTCTCACATCTGGCAGATAAAGGTACAACTAGAGAGATGTGGGTAGCTCTCTCCATGCTATATCAAGGTACTTCTGAGCAACGAAAGATGTTCCTGGAAGAAAAGCTGAGATGCATAAGGATGCAAAAGGGAGAAGGCATAGATCCCTTCCTCACTAGGATTCAGGAGGTCCGAGATCAAATTGCAGCTGTTGGAGCAGCACCTCAACCATTAGAGCTAGTGCGATTCGTACTAAACAATGTCTCGGAGGATTGGCAAATGTTTGTGCAAAGTATATTGGGCAGAGACACTATGCCAATATGGGACAGGGTGTGGGCTGATTTGCAGCAAGAGGAGTTGAGGTAAGCTTTGTTAAAGAGCTCCATCAGCGGTAACAACAGTAGCGGATCGAAGGGTGTGAAGGAGGAGGAGAATGTGGCCCTAGCATCTAGGGGTCCCATTCAGGGCCAAAGGGAGCAGAAGAAGAAGGACCTATCTAAGGTTAAGTGCTTTCGGTGTGGTGAATTTGGCCACTACAGTACCCAATGTCCTCTCAAGAAGAAGGACAAGAAGGAGAAGCAGGACTGGGCGACAACTCCTGCTGAGATAGATCGGTTGTCCTCCAGGTTGGAGGAATATTTTTCTTTGTTCGCAGATATACTTCCAGGAATGAGGTGGGGTGATTTGGTGATGTAGCCCAAGAGAGTTACAGATATTAGGTAGGGTCCTTTAGGAGTTCGCATCATGGATCATTACTCTTGCTACAAGGGCCCACAGTATTTAATAGCAGGATGGACTAGTGGTAGTTGATGCAGTCAGTACCACAGTGACAGTTTAGCAGTGAGATGTTGAGGAGCGCAGTACAGTGTTAACAACAGAGTAGGTGGCTTAGTACAGAGTTGGCAGCAACATAGAGTCTTCAGTGATAGTGCAGATGCTAGTAGCAGTCAGAGACTCGGGAGACAGTTGCATCATACTGAACACAAATGATTTAGTATTTTGGATGCTTCTCAATTGCAGTAGTTGCAGTTGCAGCGACAACAGATGAGAGGTAGTTGCATTGCAGATGCAGAGTTTGCAGCAGTATGGTAGTATCAACAGTAGCACAGATGCAACATTAGAGTTGCACAGTGGTTGGTGGGCAGTATGGTCAGACATAAGCAACGTGACATGAGGTGATACAGAGACAAGGTGTCGTGGCAGCATGTGCAGCACTAGAGAGAACACAATCCTCACTAAGAGGGAGTGTTAGTTTTTGCCAGTGTTGTTAAAATTGCGATAATTTCCCGCTGCCGATATTATCGCGAGTAATATCCGAAATTATCGCCAGTTTTTTTATACCCGATTTTTTGGAAAAAATCGCGATTTTTTCCGTTTTTATCGCGGGCAATCGGGGCAGCTGGTGAGCCCCAGTATTGCAGCAATAATGCTGCAACTCCTGGGACTCCCTTATTTAATTTTATCAACCCGGTAGTTCGTAACAAACTTGGAAGCGACGGTGCTGTATGCACAAGTACTAGCTCTTGCCGCAACTGTCACTTGGTCAGCTGGCACAAGTCCGCTAGGAGCTTAAGCCAACTTCTATGAGCTCTTAGAAGAAGCTTTTTAACTGATGGACGAAAGCTAACTCAAAGAAGGCTAATCTACTTGCAGAAAGAAACTGGAAAGCTGAAAGGAAACGTAAACCCTAGCAAACCCTAATTTTACTAGCTAGCTCTACTGATGCAAGAAAGAGGATGCAAGCTACTGGGAGAGATGCCATTGACTTCTAAGAAGATGAAATGCATGTGTCTAAGCTACTTTTATAGTCAAATCTGAAAGAACCATCTTTTTGTATTTTTGAGTAAGTTGGCAGAATTATTATGCATGCGATTTAACTGTTTTTGACTATGCAGAGGTGGATTGGCGAGAGGAAATGCTTGGAGGAGGCCGGGAAGGTTCAGAGAGGGCCTAAGGGGTCCCTAACACCCTTCCAGAGAGTTTCACAGAGTTTGACTACCAAGAAACCTCATTCGTGAGCTTCTACAGGAAGTCTGCAGGGGTTCTACAGGATGTTCTGAAATTTCTACAGGATGTTCTGTAATTTTCTATAGGATGTTCTGAAAAGTGGATTTTGGAGGGTTGATGGAGGAAAAATGGTGGGAAAGTGGAAATGGAGGTTGGATAATGATGTTAAGGGGTTTAGGACTTGGCGCATGAGGCTAAGGAGCGATTGGATTTGGTTCAAGGATGGAGGAAGCGATGATGCACAAGAATGTAGAAATTAGGGCAAGGTGGGAAAAGTATGGCAAATGAAGGGTAGGAATCATGGATTAAGGGTTGGAGCAGATTATCTGATGGAGGAAAGGTAGATAGAGAGGTAATACAGGTGATCTGCACACAATTTTCTAAAACTGACCAAACAAAGGCTATGCAAACCCAAGATCTAGCTATTTTGACCTAAATAACAGCAAGGAAAATGAACAACAGTTTATTTGCAACGAAATAATGTGAAATGCTATGCAAACTAAGCAATCAAGACTCTGAACATGTAACCAACTTCTGCAAATAAAAATCGAACACTAATGATTGCATGGCGAAGCAAAAACTATGTTTTTGTTGGCAGCAAGGTCACCTTGATCCCAGCTCCTGATCCCACTGAGGGAGAGGTGAAATCAGAGGTGCTTGATGGCCTTTTTTTGAAGCTCTTCCCTGTTAATAACCTATCAACTCAATCTGAACATAAAAAGCCTTTTTAATCATCAAAAGCAATCTAAATAACAAAGAAAGATTTAAATCTAAATAGCAGATTTTATTCTAAGAATGCAGCAAAGACACATGGAAGTAAACAAAGGAGGTACTAGGCACTTGAGATGGGCCCAACCCCAAGAGCTACAGCCTCCTAAGAGAGATTTAGAGCTGGTGCAAAGCTGGATTCATCTTTATTGAGCAAGAAAAGAAATGTTACATTCCAAAAACTGTTCACAAGGAAAAAGCTTACAAATGTGTTGAAATGCAGAGCTAAACTAGTGCCTAAAAAATGACTAAAATTCGAACTACAAACTAGCTAACTTCTGCCTACAAAGTGATTTACTGAAATGAGGCCCTAAGCCCTCTTATTTATACAAATTGAGGACCCCAACAGCCCTCCTAAACTTTAGGAACTCGGCTGCCAAAACTTGTAGTTAACAGCACTTTTACTAGCACTTGCTCGGCTTCCCTTGTGATGATTGATTTGGTGGCCCTTGAACTCCGAGCTGATGGTGGAGAATTCGAGGTAAGGGCCCATAAATGAAGGGGACACCTTCCTACAAATCCTCTCCCTTGTTCTCCCACGAATTTGGCTGCCAAGTGCTCATTAAAACCTTTGATTTTGTCTCAAAATTGACTAAAAATCTGCACAAAGCACCCATTAGACTTGTTGGCATAATGACTAACCCAATTCACTCTATTAGCATAAATATAATAAAAAACATGCAATAAACTAATGAGAATGGTGGATTAAGTTGAATTAGGAGGTTGAATGAGCCCATATAATTATCCATTTTTGGGGCTCATCATCATCCCCCTACTGAAAGTGTTGCTCATCCTCTGAGCAACTAATCTATCTCCTCATCTTTGATGGCCCTGGTGGCTTCCCTGTCATGCCAAGCTTGTAAAGTGATGTCCTCTTCTCAGTCATGAAACCATGCCTTTCTCTCTGCTTCTTCCCACTGCCTGTGCTCCTTTTCCTAGAGAATTCTCAGCTTCCTGTAGAACTGTCTCAACATCCTGTAGAGAGGCCTTTATGTCCAACATTTTCATTCTTTCTCTCCAGGTGGATGTCTTCGGGCTTCCCCGTTCATAGGTGATGGATGCCTTTGAGGGAGACCTCTCCTTTTGTGTAGCTGGGGTGTCTACCATTGTAATTGGCTCTTTTGACTGAGGCTGGGGTCTGCCAGTCTTAATCCTCACACTCCTTCTTGCCTTAAAATACAGGGGAGGCTCCCTCTTTCGCTTTTCCTTCTGCTTGGGAGATGTGCTTAGGGTGGCCAGCACAGCTGCTGCCTCCCTAGCTAAAATTTCCGGTGATTTTTCCCTCTATTGCTCTGTCTTCAGACTTCCTGTAGAAAGTCCTGTGCTGACTGTTTTCTGTCTTCCTGTAGAAGCAGTTTTTGGGCTTCCTGTAGAAACAATTTTCACTGTTTTGGCCTGCTTGGCTGGGGGTGTCTTCTTCTTCAATTTTGCTGTGGTTTCCTTGGATGTGCCCTCACTTGCTTGGACCTTTTCAGTCCTTTCTGCCCTGATTTGCAATATGGAGGGCATCTTCTACTAGAAGCTTGATAAGCCCATGATGGGCCAGCTGGTCTGGTGTCCCTTCCTTCAGTTTTGTGCCACACTCAATCAATGACTGTAGGAGGAAGTAGGGGATGCTTAGTTTTTGTTCTGTGGGTAAATCCATCTTATGCCTGAGTTTAGTGAGCAACCGGAAGTGATAACCATAAACAATACTGAATTGCCCCTCACAGGTAATGTATTTCATAATCTGAACGCTGACCTCGCTCCAAAATGGATGTAGGCTAGCTCTCCGAACCCCATTTTTATCCTCTGAAAACTGTTCTTCTGGTAGGAAGAATTCCTTTTTGGCCTTCTGGCCCAATTTCCTTTCCTCTTTATCCCAGGGTATCCCCAATGGCAAGTCAGTGACCCGACTAATGAGTTGTGGGGTGAGTTTTAAGGTCAATCCTCGGAAATTTATAGTGGCCAATGTCTTTGATTTAGGCTGCAGGGACTTTAGGAACTCCTCTGTTATCTCATCATCGTGACCTTGAATTCTGTCACAGAAGGTCATCCAATTTGTACGGGTAAATAGGTCTAACACCTTAAAAGTTTCTCGCAACTTCTTGGAATTTGAGGGTTCCTTTCTGATAAACCCTCCTGGCATGGTGAAAAATACTCTGTTTTGGCTTGTGTACTGATCAGAAGGGGAATTTTGTGTATGGTTTCCTCCTTTGATTCTCAGGACAGGGTTTCTCAGATGTTTGTATCTCCCTTTTCACCAATTCCCTGGTTATAATGCTGCTGCTGCCCCAAAACTTGACTGTCAAAATGAAATTAGGCTCTCACAGACAGAGTGCAGAGCTTAATTTTCACACCCACCATATACAAGTCACATTTTTTTATGCATAGATCAGTCCTTACAGAGGTTTATCGTTTCTACAGGAGGGATTCGTTAACAGGCACTGTGGAGGAGAATGTAACACTGAACCAACTGAAAAAAACTCCGTGTATCACCCAGGCAAACGACAATTCTTGACCCACAGGCAAACTTGTTTTAACTTTCCCTACTCCAAACAGTTTAATTTACCACCTTTTGAAATTTCATGCACGGGTATCGCGTTTTTCGAGCCTACCTCTTTTCCAAACTCCAATTCCGACGTAGAAGATCCGAGTTTCTCTGCTCTGGGAGGCTATGCTGTGCTTCCTGTAGAGCATCTTCTTGTAGAACGCTTTGCCGGCTTCTGAACGAGCCTGGGACGCGGGAAGATTTTGAAACAGGTAGAAAACCCTGGTGGAGGACGACTAGTTAAGCATTTGGTGCATACTTCAGTTGAGGATGTTGCAAGTGCAAATGAATAGCAGTTTGTGAGTTTCAGCCGAGCATTTAATTGCTGCGTGATTCGTGGTGAGGTGGCAAAAATGTGCGCTGGCCCATGCAGACGGCAGTGCTGTCATGAAACATCTTGTTTCCTACCTGTGATCACTCCATCAATTACGTTGAAGGTCAAACAATCACCATTACCTGTTTCCCGATTTCCTCCTGAGATGGCTGAGCGCACGTGTCTCACTCACCCACCGAGCGCTGTTGAACTGGATGAGGGTGGCCAGTTAGCTGGCCACCGATTTTTTTAATCCCAACCATCTCATTGCTCATGCAGTTTCCAAATTACATTCATGCAATCAGAGGAATGAGTTTTAGTCACGTACCTGGAAGTCGAATGGTTGTTGTGAGGTGCTGTTTGCTGCTGCATGCATTTGTTTCGGTGGTTGCATGATGGCTTGGCTGCTGATTCATGGCTGTTTTCTTGTGTAGGTATCCTCTGGTCGGATCCACACTGCAGGAGCTGGCTTCCACGTTCAGATCTGCACCCTCAAGCTGCTGATGTTGAATTTTCACAGGACAGAAACTTGTTTTCGCCATTGCTCCCGAACGATAGACCGGATCGATCTGAAACTTGCTGAGCATGTTCCTATCATCATTATGCACCTCCCATAGCAAAATTGCGATCAATGGATGCACAAATTTCGAGAAAAACGAAAAATGGCTGAAGATTACAAAGATCAATTTCTCGGAAACCATGCGTCGGAATCGGCTGAAACTGCTTGGGTAGGCTACTATCACCCATGTGCATCTCCCCATGAAACAGGTTTTGAAACAGATGCACGGATATGGAGAAAATGCAAAAATGGCTGAAGGTGATGGAGGCTGGTTTCTTGGAAACCGTGCACCGGAATTGGCTGAAACTGCTCGGGCATGTTTCCATCATCCCTGTACAATTCCCCGTAAAACGGTTTTTCAAATGGATGCATGGTTTTCAAGTTAGGGCAAAAACAAATTCTGTTCTATGTATTTTTTCTTCAAAGCATTCTGCAAGTTTTTGCATGGTAAAAAAATGAGCTTGGGCTGTGATGCAGGCATGGAGATGATGGAGGAGGAGTTTTAAGATTGCAGGAGGACTTCTGAACCCTTGCGGAAGCTATCATGTTCGCCAAACCACCTTTTTGAAATCCATTTCTAGCTTCCTGTAGAAATCCTGTAATTTCTACAGGAACTTCCTGTAGAACACACAGTTTTGAGGAAAGAAGCACAATGATATGGAAAAAATGATGGAGAAGGGTGAGGGACGGAAACATGGATGCTTGCAGACCTCATGGACAGATTCCCGGCCTTCAGGTCCTCTTCTGAGATCAATTTTGACTTGTTTGTAGGCTTCCTGTAGAAGACACAGAACTTCTTGTAGAAGGCATAAAACTTCTTTTGTTTTTGTTTTGAGCGATCCTCATGACCTGCAATGTCCTTCTTGTAACCTGCAATTATCCAATGGAAATTAGGTTTATTTTTCTTTTATTTTTCTCTTTTTTTTTTTTGAAAAACAACTAGAGTGCCTCATGGAGGTTTTCACCCTAATTGCCTACCCTGGGCACCTCCAAGGGAGGTTTTCACCCTAATTGCCTGCCCTGGGCACCTCCAAGGGAGGTTTGCACCCAGAGATCTTATTCTCTTTTCTCTTTTTTCCCAACCCATTGATCGCCTCATGGAGGTTTTCAATCAATGAGCCAATCTAAGGTGCCTCTGAGTAGGTTTTCACCTTAGATTTCTATTTTCCTCTTATTTTCATTTTTTTATATTTTTTTTTTTTTATCTTTTTTTTTTCTACCCTACCCTACTTGAAAAACAAAATTCTTTTCAAGTATAAGAATACTTCCAATGGAGCCATGTGCACATCGAGATTAGAGACAAAATGATGTGGCGGCTTGAGATGCATGCTTTGACAGCTATCCGGATTTTAGAGACCAAATGATTTGACTTTGAAGGGATCAAACATAGTTAAGGAAGAGAGTACTGCTGCAACTTAGTGACAATCTGAAACCATATTTCAATATAGCTTTGATATCCTTGGTCCTTTTGCTGATCTGGATCATTCTTCATATCTTCTTCTATCATGACCTTCTCATCTTCCTCTTTTTGCTGATTTTTCTTTTGAGTACATGGAGGATTTGATGGTAACCATGAGGGAGCTTTCTCGATCTCTGATTCTGATCTCTTCTCTTCATCAAGTGCAGCCCATGGTTCTTTGATCTCCTCTCTTGAATCTTCTTTTGCTGGATGTGATCCTTCAGTGCTGTCAATATAATCTCTTTTCTCCAATACTCTTCCTGAGCTATTGTGAATATCTTGGAGCTCAAGAGGAGTTGTTTGGACATGTTGTGCCTCAGCATTGTAATGGAGTTGAGCTACTCCAATGTGTGGATTTGGAAATGGTGGTATGGGTAGTTGAGTGGGGGTGTATATTTGAGATGGATGTGGATGGGGTTGTGGTTGGGCAGGCATTTGGGGCTGCCTTGGTGGAGGAGGAGGCGATGGTTGCGGTTGAGCAGGTGGTGAAGGAAAAGGAGCGGGATGAGAGTTGTACTGGGGCCTCCACCCTTGATGAGGTGCATTCCACTGAGGCTGTGGTGGAGCATAAGAGTGAAACGAATGAGCAGCTGGTTGGGCATAATATGGAGATGGATCCGACCAAGGAGGGGTGTGGACCAGGAAGGATGAGCAGGGGGACCCCAAGAAGGCACGAAAGTGGTTGGATAGGGGTCGTAATAGGTCTGGGATGTCCCTTGCATTCCCAGCTGGTAAGGTATGGGTCCATGTGGCCTCCTTTGGTTCAGATAATAGAGTGGTTCAGTGGCTCCTTTTGCCCTCTGATATGCAGCTTTGATTCTAGGCAAGGAAGGGCACTAATTCGTAGGATGGTATTCTTCACAGGCGAAACACACTTCTAGGGAGTGCATTGGACATTCCTTCCTAGGATGCTTCCTAGTGCATCTAGGACAAAAGATGTCCAAAGCCCTCTTGGCTTCCTTTTGCTTCCTTTGGATTTGCAAGGTATCCAGTTGCATGGCAAGAAACTGCCTCATCCCGCTCTTCAAATCTTCTATCTGATTTGCAAATTCATTTTTGGATAAGGCCCAACATTTCTGCTTGTAGCCATTTGCTCCAGAGGAATGTTTTCTTCTTCTTCTTCCCTTGAGGTCCTTCAAATATGTCTTGCTGTCCACCTAAGGGTTCTTTAATCACAGCCATCGAAGAAGAGAAAAGGTTGGCTGTGTGAAGCAGTGGGGGTGTTGTGCAAACATTTTTTCTGACTTATCTCTACTCCTACCAGGCATGAAATGAAATCTCTTTGGTTGATTTTTGTTTTTTTTCCTGCTTGTACTTGCAAAACTAAAATAGATTGAACTGCAACTAACTATCTTGCTGAAATGAAAATGTGGAATTGAAAGGAAAGCAGGAAAGGACTAATCTATTTTTCTCAAATGAAATTGCAGGAATGAAATGCTAGTCTACGCTTGCAGAATTGAAATTGCGGAATTGAAATGCTAATCTATGAAAGCGGGAAATGCTAATCTACTTTTGCAGAAACGAAATTGCATAATGAAAATGAAATAAACTACGTAGCAGAAGGTTGTAGTGGAAAATAGAAGAAAAGCAGCAATCACCAATACTTTGACGCTTCCCCGGCAACAGCGCCAAAAAGAGTGGTGAGCCCCAGTATTGCAGCAATAATGCTACAACTCCTAGGACTCCCTTCTTTAATTTTATCAATCCAGTAGTTCGTAACAAACTTGGAAGCGACGGTGCTGTATGCACAAGTACTAGCTCTTGCCGCAGCTGTCACTTGGTCAGCTGGCACAAGTCCGCTAGGAGCTTAAGCCAACTTCTATGAGCTCTTAGAAGAAGCTTTTTAACTGATGGACGAAAGCTAACTCAAAGAAGGCTAATCTACTTGCAGAAAGAAACTGGAAAGCTGAAAGGAAACGTAAACCCTAGCAAACCCTAATTTTACCAGCTAGCTCTACTGATGCAAGAAAGAGGATGCAAGCTACTGGAAGAGATGCCATTGACTTCTAAGAAGATGAAATGCATGTGTCTAAGCTACTTTTATAGTCAAATCTGAAAGAACCATCTTTTTGTATTTTTGAGTAAGTTGGCAGAATTATTATGCATGCGATTTAACTGTTTTTGACTGTGCAGAGGTGGATTGGCGAGAGGAAATGCTTGGAGGAGGTCGAGAAGGTTCAGAGAGGGCCTAAGGGGTCCCTAACACCCTTCCAGAGAGTTTCACAGAGTTTGGCTACCAAGAAACCTCATTCGTGAGCTTCTACAGGAAGTCTGCAGGGGTTCTACAGGATGTTCTGGAATTTCTACAGGATGTTCTGTAATTTTCTACAGGATGTTCCGAAAAGTGGATTTTGGAGGGTTGATGGAGGAAAAATGGTGGGAAAGTGGAAATGGAGGTTGGATAATGATGTTAAGGGGTTTAGGACCTGGCGCATGAGGCTAAGGAGCGATTGGATTTGGTTCAAGGATGGAGGAAGCGATGATGCACAAGCATGTAGAGATTAGGGCAAGGTGGGAAAAGTATGGCAAATGAAGGGTAGGAATCATGGATTAAGGGTTGGAGCAGATTATCTGATGGAGGAAAGGTAGATAGAGAGGTAATACAGGTGATCTGCACACAATTTTCTAAAATTGACCAAACAAAGGCTATGCAAACCCAAGATCTAGCTATTTTGACCTAAATAACAGCAAGGAAAATGAACAGCAGTTTATTTGCAACGAAATAATGTGAAATGCTATGCAAACTAAGCAATCAAGACTCTGAACACGTAACCAACTTCTGCAAATAAAAATCGAACACTAATGATTGCATGGCGAAGCAAAGACTGTGTTTTTGTTAGCAGCAAGGTCACCTTGATCCCAGCGCCTGATCCCACTGAGGGAGAGGTGAAATCAAAGGTGCTTGATGGCCTTTTTTTGAAGCTCTTCTCTGTTAATAACCTATCAACTCAATCTGAACATAAAAAGCCTTTTTAATCATCAAAAGCAATCTAAATAACAAAGAAAGATTTAAATCTAAATAGCAGATTTTATTCTAAGAATGCAGCAAAGACACATGAAGTAAACAAAGGAGGTACTAGGCACTTGAGATGGGCCCAACCCCAAGAGCTACAGCCTCCTAAGAGAGATTTAGAGCTGGTGCAAAGCTGGATTCATCTTTATTGAGCAAAAAAAGAAATGTTACATTCCAAAAACTGTCCACAACGAAAAAGCTTACAAATGTGCTGAAATGCAAAGCTAAACTAGTGCCTAAAAAATGACTAAAATTCGAACTACAAACTAGCTAACTTCTGCCTACAAAGTGACTAACTGAAATGAGGCCCTAAGCCCTCTTATTTATACAAATTGAGGACCCCAACAACCCTCCTAAACTTTAGGAACTCGACTGCCAAAACTTGTAGTTAACAACACTTTTACTAGCACTTGCTCGACTGCCCTTGTGATGATTGATTTGGTGGCCTTTGAACTCCGAGCTGATGGTGGAGAATTTGAGGTAAGGGCCCATAAATGAAGGGGACACCTTCTTACAAATCCTCTCTCTTGTTCTCGCACGAATTTGGCTGCCAAGTGCTCATTAAAACTTTTGATTTTGTCTCAAAATTGACTAAAAATCTGCACAAAGCACCCATTAGACTTGTTGGCATAATGACTAACCCAATTCACTCTATTAGC
Source organism: Pinus tabuliformis (assembly GCA_031772625.1). Lineage (NCBI taxonomy): Eukaryota > Viridiplantae > Streptophyta > Pinopsida > Pinales > Pinaceae > Pinus > Pinus tabuliformis. The sequence continues at coordinate 738,717,585 of CM062808.1, forward strand.
ATAAATATAATAAAAAACATGCAATAAAGTAATGAGAATGGTGGATTAAGTCGAATTAGGAGGTTGAATGAGCCCATATAATTACCCATTTTTGGGGCTCATCAGCAACGAGGTTTTATAAGGGATGCTAAATGTTCGAAATGCAATTTTTTTTAAAGAAAGAAATAATTTTTGAGTGGGGCAGCTTAATGATCAAGTCTAGGCCCTAGTATTGATATCCTATTCATGGTAATGTTAAATTCTTAAAGTAAAAGTGACATTCTCCTTAATCTTCATTTTCATCCTTTTACTTAAATTTTTAACATTACCATGAAATGACTCAGGATGTTTGAGAGTGATTCCGACCTCATTGGATTTCATATGGAGAAAGTAGAATTTTAGATTTCATTCAAAATCTAGCAGACTTATCAGTTTTTCAGGATTTCAGGATTGGGAGATTGTAATGTTTCCAGGTGACACTCCTTGCCCGGGCTACCCCTGCCACCAGTAGAGGACGTGGTCTACCTCCTATAGCTCCTACTTCTAGTTTTTCAGTTTCTAGAGCATAGCAGACTCCATTGCCAACTCCACCAGCACCAGCATCTACATCTAGAGGGAAAGGGAAAGCTGTGGCATTTTCTCGCAAGAGGGGCAGAGGAAATCAATAGGATTAGACTTTAGTTATTTTCTTCATTTTATTGTATATGACATTATGACATGATGAGATACATTATTATATTTTTTGTTGATATTTTGAGGTTGAGTTGGGACTCAGGATTCAGGACTTACTATTCAGGACATGATTCAATGTTATGTGTGATTTTAGCACTAGAAATGATATTAAACATCTTATATATTAGTTCTTTTATCATATTTATGTGTCAATGTATTTATTTTATGTTGTAGATGGTTTAGATATTGAAAAATTGAAAAAAAATGAATATTTTTGTACCAAACGATTTTTTCCCGATTATTTCCCGATAATTACGATTTTTTCCAATTTTTTCCTTGCGCCAATATTATCCTAATAACGATTAATGCAACATTGGTTTTTGCAACATCTGATGTGTTCTAGCCAAGAAATTTGGTGGAAAGGCTAGAATGCATGATATCTCCACAACCCATAAATTGTTTTTGGAAATTCCACCTAGAGTTGACTTAATTAGATTATTATCCTATTTTTTAATGTTTCCTAAGACTAAACTTAGGAAAACTGGTTAATTAATCAAGTGATGGTGAGAATTCTCTAGAAATTCACACGGATCAACCCAGAAATGATCTAAGCCATCGATTAAGATTTAATCTTGGCCGTTGGAGTCCAACAGGAAGATATAAGAAGGGATTGATGTGGTGATGGAGAATACACTTGAGCAGTTCGATTTCCTTGGAAGATCGATTTCCAAGAAAGCAACAGCAGTTGTCGGAGAGCCAGAGATTGAAGCAGAGACAGTGAGGGGTAGAGACAATGATCCAGATGAAGTTTTCCAGATTTGGAGAGGCTGCAACAAGAGGCTGATTTATTCCCAGTGGGGTAGCATAGAGGACTGTGCAGTTGCTTCAGAAGAGCAACTTGATTTAGCTGGAGGAAAAATTGTTTTCAGTTCCAGAGGCCGGATAGAGGCTCCAAAGTGTTGGAGAAGTGATTTCCTCAGTAAACATAGGAAGAACGACTTCATCAGAGGCAATTCATAGGCTAGATGTCATAGGGCCTGCACAGGCACTATGCAGAGGATGACGCAGAGGGTCCAGGAGGACGAGTTTTTTGAAGGAAAGTTGTGCCAGGGTTGCTTGTGGAGGAAGGGAAATTCCCTTAGGTAATTTTGGCCGAATTTTCTTGTTGTTTGGATTGCCAGTTGGGCATCCATAGATTGTACTTAGAATTCATTGCTGAATAATAATAAAATCCTCATCTGTTGCACTGATTTTCCCAAGTTGGGTTTTTTCGGGGACAATTGTCCAAAAATAACAGTGTCATCTTTTTGTGTGTGTGTTCGAATTTTCTCAGTTTCCAGCGCTATTTTCTTCTACAGTTTATATGTGAAAATTGAAGTAGAGAATTATTCGTTGTTTGTATGGGCAAATAAATTGTTAAATTAAATTAACAATTAGAAGAATAATTTCCAATTCCTGCAATAAATGAAATTTTCACAGGTATTAGAAACTTTGAGCGGTAACTGGTCTTGAAGTACCATAGTGGCCTACATAGGTACATCCAAACGGAGATGGATTTCATGGATATCTCCTCATTGGGAGTTGGTATTGATATGTTCTCAAAATTGAATATAAATTGAAGTATTGAAATAGGCAGGAGTTCAGGTTTGCAAATTCGCCACAACAGAGTCCTGGAAAAGGTGACCCTTACTCAAAGAACAAGGGACAAAGCAAGGAGAGCCAACCTCAAGACAACTAGCCTAAGTCGCATGTGAAGAAGAGTAATGGGAAATCAAAAAGGGACACTAGAAAGTGGTGCGAGTTCCACAAAATCCCTGGCACAACATTGATGAATGTCGCTCGAATTAATCATTATTGGTGGAACTTAAAGAAAAGGATGTAGAATCTGGCTCTGATTTTGATTTAGAATAGGATAAAGGAAAGTGGATCATCGATGCAGAACCCAGTGCTACCATCGCGGCCACAAAGATCCAACTAGAAGAGTCAGAGGAGGTTGAAGTGGGGGAGCACCTCTTCCATTCACAGATGTGGGTGAAGGGGACCCCACTCCATTTCATTATTGATAGTGGGAGCCAAAAGAACTTGATATTAGCTTAGGTCATCAAGAGATTAAAGTTTTTGATAGTGCCACACCCCCAGCCATACACCATTGGTTGGTTGAGCCATGGATAAAACATTTGTGTCAGCCAACAATGCCATCAAGCTCTTCAAAGATGAGGTATTATGTGATGTTGCCCCACTTGAAGTTTGTGATGTTCTTTTAGAACAACCTTATATGTGGAAATGTCATGTTGTTTATGAGTCTCGTCCTCGTAGTGTCATTGCTACTCTGAGAGGTCGGCTCTACAAGATACCAAAGATAGTACTTGTTACCCACCACCAGTGGATGACCCCATAGGAGGATTTTTCTCCTATATTTGCCTTCAGTTGGTAGCCAACAACCCCCTGACAACCACCATTTTAGCCAATGTTGTGCCAGATGTTTTCGCTCCCTGAGCTAGTCATATATCCCTTTGCCTAACTGTCAAGATCCTGTGTTTGAAGGTGGTCCATCCAATCTTAAAGGTATGATTTTTCATTATGCAATTGGGTGCTTATGCTTGTTTTTCTTGGTCACACTTGGGTATGGATTATCGGGTGAGTTGGAAGGAGGAAGGGTTTTGACTGTAGTCTTGTTCCCTTACCTTAATTGGGGGGTTAATATTCAACGTGGGATCTCTCCTACCGGCTTGTAGCTTTAGGATGGGCACTACTTGGGAAATCCTTATTTTGGTAGCATGGTATCATTTTCCCGTTCTACATTTTTCACTCCACTCCACACATTACATCCCCTATTTCATAATCTTTCCCCTCTGGGTCCACAAGGCTCTGGTATCCCCCTCCCCTTGTCCACATGTCTGGGCCGGGCATGGAATGATGCCCCAAAGGTTGATGCAGCTAAAAAAAAGAAGATAAGAAGCATAAATGGCCACATACAACAGGAAATGTACCACAAAATGCAAAAGATGGTCGGGACAATAAAATTCAACATGTGGGAAAAATCCAAGCATGAGCTCTACCCGTTATCATTATGGACATCGCCCTGGTTACTTGGCCCCCTATGAGTGCCCCCCTGCATCATTAAGGAACCCATGTATGTCCCAACCCCTGGTGGGCAATGAACTGCCCCACCTTGAGGGGGTAATCATTGTTGTATCATACACATCATGCTCTCATCCCCTGGAGCCCCGAGCAGTAAAATAAAGGAAAAATCAATAAAAGGCAAAAGGCAAATGAAGAAGGGTGGAAAAACAAAGGACGAGGTAACTAATGTATCATGATTGCTCCCTCCTATGTTCATACACCCAAATATGTGGACATCCCTCATCATTGACACCCTTGAGCCCATGTAATTTGACCTTGAGACCCCTTTGTCCCCATCCACCTCATCATCATTCACATGACACCTACCACTTGAAGGATGTACCTTGGACATGTCCTTCCCTTTAGGGGTTGGGAACACCTAATAGGGTTGTTAATTAGCCAGTCCTGCCTAGGGAAGTAGCTGTGAAAATTTCTGAATCTCTACAAACAGAAATCCTACTGCAGTTACTGGTTTATCATCTCCTACTCGTTATTTCATTCAACAAGTTATTTAATTATAAATAATGATGAAAAACACAACTGCAGACTACACTGACATACAGATCATAAATTGAAACAATATATGAGACAAACACACAAGGGACACCGTTATTTTTGGACAACACATCCCCGGAAAAACCCAATGTGGGAAAACCGGTGCAACAGATAGAGGGTTTGTATTATTAAGCAAGCAGAATCTGAGTAGAACAAGTTGCCTCTCACACTGGGTAACCTTTTAGAGAAATCTCGGCAACAAGAAATACATACGAGGGTTTACCTCGTTCTCCAAGTCACCACTGATCCACTGAGTGGCCTGACCCCGACAAACACTGCGAAATCCCGGTGCAATCATTGCATGGGCTAGCGTCTTGCCTCTAAGAGACTGCGTCACCCCTTTTGCTGGATCAGTTTGCTGGAGGAAGACTGTTGTTCAACCCTCCCTTTCTGAACCTCGCTTCTCCATCAAAATCTCGAACTTCTGACGAATATCCTGCACTGCCATCAAGAGACCCTCTTGGCCTGCGTCAGCATTGTGTGAGACCCTTCCTGGGCTGTGTAGGCCTCTGCGCTGCCTCTCTAATGCTACTGCTACCTCTCTATCCGGTACTCTTTGGCCCGAAACTCCTTTCCGATCCAAATCTCTGCTTCTGCCCCTCTCACTGCAACTTAGATCACTGGTTTGATTTTCTCAGCAAATCACGCCCCAGAAAAATTGAACTGGTTTGATCAATTTGGTGTATCTCCCACTGACCCTCAAGCCTCCTCTTATACTTTTCCTGTTGATGAATCAACAACGGAGATTAAGTCCTTAATCAACGACTAATATTAAAACGGACTTGATCCTCGTCTCTTAGAAGCTTCTCACCCATATTTTTATTAATACCCATTAATATTTTTATTTTCCTAAGTTTAGACTTAGGAACCTCATTAAAAATATTAATTATTTTAATAACTCACAATCTGGGTGGAATTTCTCCAAATGATTTCTGGGTCTTGGAGATCTTATGTATTCTAGCCCTTCACAAAGTTTCAGAGCTAGAGCACATCCGATGCTACCCAAAATCAACACTCCCTCTTAGCGAGGAATATGCTCTAGCAATACTTCCCAATAGAAGCATCACACTGATCCATGGCATCGGTCCTCTGTGCTGCTGATTCTTGGCTTGCTGCCCTTCATCCACTGCATTGCTGCAACCTGTACTGTTGCCCATGACACTGCCACTGCCACTGCTGCATCTGTACTACAACTCCCTCTCAATATGCTGCATCATGCTGCCCATAGCACTGCCACTGCTAACTGCTGCACTGCAACTCAGATGCTGAGAAGTAAGGAACTGAAAAAGTCACCCAAAACTGACATGCTGGTTAGTCCGGATACACCGTGATGCTGAAGCTACCTCTGCTGCTAATCTGTGCTGACCCTCTGATGCTATTGCACTGTTGTTGCATTTGCTTTGTGCCTCCCATACTGCTGCAACACTCCACTGCGCTTCTTCAAACTCTGGCACTCTAGCTCTGCCACTATTGCTCCATCATCCCTCGCACCAACTGACTCCCGTCATTTTGCTGTTGTCATTAAAGGCTCTTGTAGCCATATGTGATTCAAGAGTTTGGGCACCTCAAGGATCCTACCCTTTGTGTAGTCCTCCCGACTACAGCTCAATGTCGCCCTACCTCTTCTTTAGAGGTGCATGAGCACTCATGGAAAAATCCTCGTCATCATCCTCCTTGTCAGCTTTTGCTGAAGCAACCTTCGAATCAGACTTCTCTTCCTTGCCCTTCTTCCGAGGGCACTGAGTGGCAAAATGTCCCAGTGCCCCACACTTGAAGCATCTGATTTTGGTTATGTCTTTCTTTTTACTCTTCTGATGCCCTAGCTATCTCGTTGATGCGAGAGATGCATCCTCCTCTTCCTCCTTGATTCTGACTCCTTTACTGCTACTTCCTGTCATGGTTAACCGCCTGATCTCTTCCTGTCGAAGAGCTGCCCACATCTCCTCCCAACTGGGGAGATAAGCCCTGTCCAAGATGCTCTGGACAAAGGTCTCCCAGTCTTTAGTGACTGCATTCAGGGCGGTCCTGACCACGAACTCAGGATTTGGTGTAGACACCACGGAAGTCAGCTGGTCTCGAATCCCTTGCAACCCGAGAAGGGATCGATTTCTTCTCTCTTCTGCATCTGATACTGTCTCAGCTAGTTCTCAAGCAACATCTTTCGTTGAATGGAAGTTCCCTCATACAAGGTGGTCAAGGCCTCCCACATTTCCTTTGCTGTTTCCTTTTCAGCAATATGTGGGATCACATGATCCTTGACCCCATCTAGGATCATGCACTTCGCCTTTGCTTGAGCCTCCTTGTATTTCTTGAGAGGATCAACATCCACTGGTACAACCACTACTTTCAAGGCATAATCCTTGATGCGATTCTTGTCCAAGACTGCCAGGATCCTGGCCTTCCAGATGACAAAGTTGGATGCTCCATCCAATCTGTCCTGATCCCTTAGTCCATTGACTGCCATCTCTGCTCAAACAAGTATAGAACAGGTTCTCTTCTCCCTCTCTCGCTGCTGCCCCAGCAAGACTTGGATCTGGATTTCTTTGGCGCTAGAAATCCTCTAAGGAACAAGTTCCTTCTAGACTCCCTCTGAGTCCTGATTTCCTTCACGGAAATCCTCCCGCCAAATAATGTCGAATCACCCCTTCTCCAATCCTCCTTTGTTGTTGCTCAGCAACCCGGACCTAGATTTCTTTGGCAAGAAATCCGTTAAGGTAGTGACTCCCTCTACCTCGGTTTCATCTCCACAGACACTGTTCTGCAACAACAGCAACAACGTCCCACCAACACCACAGATTGAATCTGCACTGCTCCTACTGCCTCGACAACTGACTGATCTGAGCCCCTCAGGCTCTGCGCTGGCCCAGAGAGCTGATGCAGTCACTGCGTGAGCTCCTCTCGGCTACTGCGTCTCCTCCTCTTGGCTCAGAAAATTGATGCAGGAACTGCGCGAGCTTTTGCGTCACTCCTCTGGCATTGCGTCACTCCTTCAGCTGCTCCTTTGGCTCTGAAACAACGCTGTCACTTGGGACAGCTGCCTTTCTGTAGCAGACTTGCTGGATCTCCCGACTGATGGCTTCAGTGTCTTATGATCTGCAATCGCTCTGACACCATGTGAAAATTTCTGAATCTCTACAAACATAAATCCTATTGCAGTTACTGGTTTATCATCTCCTACTTGTTATTTCATTCAACAAGTTAGTTAATTATAAACAATGATGAAAAACATAACTGCAGACTACACTGACATACAGATCATAAACTAAAACAATAGATGAGACAAACGCACAAGGGACACTGTTATTTTTGGACAACACGTCCCCGGAAACACCCAATGTGGGAAAACCGGTGCAGCAGATAGAGGGTTTGTATTATTAAGCAAGAAGAATATGAGTACAATAGGTTGCCTCTCACACCGGCTAACCTTTCAGAGAAATCTTGGCAGCAAGAAATACATATGAGGGTTTACTTTGTTCTCCAAGTCACAACTGATCCATTGAGTGGCCTGACTCCAGAAAACACTACAAAATGCCAGTGCAATCACTGCTTGGGCCAACGTCTTGCCTATAGGAGACTGCGTCACCCCTTCTGCTGGATCGATTTGCTGGAGGAAGACTGTTGTTCAGCCTTCCCGACTCAAAACCTCGCTTCTCTAGCTAAATCTCGAACTTCTGACGAATATCCTGCACTGCCACTGCAAGAGACCCTCTTGGCCTACGTCAGCATTGCATGAGCCCCTTCTTGGGTTGCGTAGGCCTCTACGCTGCCTCTCTGCTCAGTACTCTTTGGCTCAGAACTCCTTTCCGATCCAAATCTCTGCTTCTGCCCCTCTCTACAACTCATATCACTGGTTCGATTTTCTCAGCAAACCAGGCCCCAGAAAAATCGAACTGATTTGATCAATTTGGTGTATCTCCAACTGACCCTCAATCCTCCTCTTATACTTTTCCTGTTGATGAATCAATGACCGAGATTAAGTCCCTAATCAATGGCTAAGATTAAAACAGACTTGATCCTCGTCTCTTAGAAGCTTCTCACCCATATTTTTATTAATATCCATTAATATTTTTATTTTCCTAAGTTTAGACTTAGGAACCTCATTAAAAATATTAATTATTTTAATAACTCACAATCCAGTTGGAATTTCTCCAAATGATTTCTAGGTCTTGGAGATCTTATGTATTCTAGCCCCTCCACAAAATTTCGAAGCTAGAGCACATCCGATGCTACCCAAAATCAACAGTAACACCATTACATGCTCAAAGTCTCAAATCTGGAAGAGAAACCCACTATGAAGTGTCCATTTCTGCCCTTGATTAACAAGCTTATTCACTCAATTGCATTAATGAATTGTTGTATTTGAGGCTGAGGAGATGCATTGGATCTTATGAAGGATTGATTGGTGGTTTCACTTTGGGTTTGGCCTCCCTATACAGGTCCAAGCCCACCAGAGGATCATATCGACACTTGTAGGGGAAGCGTTGAGAGCTATGTGTTTTCATCATGTGATCGAGCATTATCTCATCTCATGGGAAGCCTCAACACCTTCAACAACTTGTTCATTGCCCCGAACCAGCTTAGCATTGTATATTGGGTTTGGCAGTTGATCCAAGGCCCAAAGGAGGTTTGTCTCACCCTTGAGATATGGGAGGGCGAGCACCATCTTCCATGCCCTCATTTGGAGCAGTCTACATGCTTATCTTACACCAAGAGATGCATGAAACAATTCTTTGTACCCCAAAGCCACTTTGGAGCACCCCATGATGTTTTGCTTGGAGATCCAGGGGCCACCCCTTTTGACCATCATTCATGAAGCCCTCTTCTTCATCATGGAACTTGAGGACTCGATTAGGCCTTCCAATGACCCTCTCACACCATTTCTTCATCATTTCAGCTTCATTTGGATGGCTTATCTTACACTTTATGGATATTTGGTGGGCTTGTCACCAACTTTATTGTTATTTTACACATTAAAGTAAATTTAGGGGCATCTTAGGCTAATTTGAAGATGTAGAGGCTCATATAAATAAGGTGAGACCTCATTTGTATCAAACATCATCATCACACTTGGAGATCTCTTCTTGAGAATTTCACACTTGTTCTTGGATGTCTATTGGAGCTCTTTTGATGATTTTTGATATTTTTGGGAGTTGAAATTTTGTTCTCTCTTGGAGCCGCTATCTTGATCTTGGATTGGATATATCTCTTGCTATTTTGTAAGTGCTTCTTTGTTGAAAAAATTTCATGCAATAATGTCTAATGTGTGGAAATCTTGCAACTAGCTAGTTCTTTTTATGCCCTAATTATTGAATATCATTGAAAATATTGTTAGATTGCAAATTTGTGCATGTTACTCATTGAATGGCAAGTAGATGAATGTTCCTAGTGGAGTAGAACTTGTTTTTCTTCCATGAAAGTCCATTGATCTTGGGTGGGTAAATGCTAAAGAGTGATAGCTAGGGCATCACAATTTAGCCTCCTCAAAGAAAAATCTTAGCCGAATATCAAATCACATCTTAGCTAAAGAGTGATAGCTAATCCAAGCGAAATTGGTGATCATCTTCTTTACCCTTCTCTTTTTATCCTTCTAAATTTCTACTCTAACCCTAGACGACTAGCTAGGGCCTTGTGTGAATCACATTAGAGAGGTGGCGTTGAAAAACTAATTGGATAGGCTATTGCGTTGTTGTCCTCTCTAGTGACCCTCAAATTTTGAGGTAATTCCCATGTCTAGTTTGAGAGAAAACTCAAACCCTAGCTCAAACTTTGGAGCTGATCTTGAATGTCTTTGGTTAGCGGTCTTTGAAGGTCATTTTTCCAGAAAAACTGAAAGAAATTAATCTCTCTTAGCCTTCCTCTTCACTACCTTGACCTAGTGTGCTCTTTGGAGGGTCTCCTACAATTGATCATAAACCCTAGGTCTCATGTGGTCCTACTGTTGAAAATTCAATAGGGCAATGTATATGTTAATTCTCTTAACTTGATAACTATTTATGTTACCCTTTTTACTTATTAGCTTTGATCTTTCTTATTCCAATGTGCAATACATCAAACAACTACCAAAACAGTAAGAACAATGACACAGTATATAGGTTGCAAGCCAGGGCCAAAATCCCTTCTCTTGAGGGGAAAACCCGCAAAATATATTCTTATCTTTCAAATCTTTCAATTGACAAATACCATGACATAGACTCAGACAAATACCCTCCAAGATCAAGTCTTCCTCGACCTCCTGCTGAAATATCTTCGACTTCCCAGTAGATCCGAAATTCTGCTCCCCAACAATTGCTGCAACTGTTGCTGCTTCTCTAGAAGACTTCGATCTTCTCTAACTGCCTTCCCCTTGACCTTGCTTGCCTTGACTTGGGTCATAGGGATAGTAAGATACCTTCACTTGCCTTCCTTCTCTTCTGCTTCCAAAAATCGAACCTCAGAATAGCCCAACGCAGAAACCCTAACTTTGCACTTCCAAAAGAATGGAGAGAGACCCAAACACTCCGACTTCTTTGTCCTTCTCTTCTTTGCACTTCCTTCTTCGACTTTCTTCTTCTGTCTTCTTTGCATAAGATATCAGTGAATGAATGATCCAAATGGAGGACAAGTTCCTCTTATATATAGGCTCCTTCAAGGGTGGACGTGGCTCTTCATGTAGGCCGACTTGACAGCTCATTAGGCCGACTTGATCTTGGAGGTATTTTGACACTTTCAAGACAAAATAAATTTTATTTTACAATTTACAATGTGCCCATAGGGTCTTCCATATATGACAATGACTCTTATACCTAGGACAAACCCTAGAAACACTTAATGGGTGCTTGACCTATAAAATAAAATAACTTGAGGATGAAACCCATGCTCCAATAATAATAATAATTTCTTTTTCATTTTATATATACAAGAATACATTTCATACTAATGAAGATTGTACCTAGTTACACATTTTTCAACACTCCCTCTTAACTACAGAGGTATTCATAAGAGGTACATGGTCATTCTCAATCTGAAGAGATGTCATAAGAAGAGTCGGATTGGTAACCCATCTGTCTAGCATCATAATAACAAGCGTTGTCACATAGCAAGGCCTTGACTAACAACTCTATCTCTCCACAAGATCAAAGCACAATGCTGGTGAGACCAATGATGTACAGATAATGGACACCATTATCATTGTCTCTCCAAGGTACATACCCCACCCGGGTGTTCACAGAGTATGACCTCCCATTGGACTATTCTTATCTTGCGTAGCTAATCTTCAAAGAATATCGGTCCACGACTACTCTTATCTTGAATTCCCTACCACATTTTCAAAGAGTATCGAATGCCAGATGGTTACCCAATCCTCCATTCTTTCTTCCCAAGTGAAGATGGTTACCCAATCCTCCATTCTTTCTTCCCAAGTGAAGACAAGAATGTTATGTTTATCTCTCCCTCTCAATTAGAGAGGAAAAATCCACCAAACAAAGCTTGTCCCTTAAGTATACAAGCTTCTTGTTTGGAAGTGATTTCATCAATATGTCAGCTACCTGCTCATCAGTGGAGATATACCAAAGTTGTACCACACCATTTTGTACTAGCTCTCGTATATAGTGATACTTGTTGTTGATATGTTTTGTCTTCCCATGAAATATTGGGTCCTTAGACTGTTGATTTGGGGTAGCATCGGATGTGCTTTAGCCACGAAAATTGGTGGAGAGCTCAAGCACATGAGATATCCAATACCCAGAAATGGTTTGGGCAGATTCTAAACAGTTTGGGAGATATTAAAATAATTAATATTTTTAATGGAGTCCCTAAGTCTAAACTTAGGGAGAATAAAATATTAATGTGAATTAATATAAAACTGTGTTAAAAGGGTCCAAAAGTCATGGATCAAGCCAGAGTTAATCTTAGCTGTTGATTAGGGACTTAATCTCGGCCTTTGAATTGTCAACGAGAAAAGTATAAGAGGAGGCTTGAGGGTCCCTTGGAGAACACACTAGGTTGATCAAGATTTCAATTTTCTGGGGCAGGGTTTGCTAAGGAAGTCGAAAGAGTGATCAAGTTGTAGCTGAGGGGCAGTGAACACAGAAGCAGAGAGGTAGAGATAGTACCAGGAGGATCAACTCAGAAGCCGGGAGAGAGGGACGCAGAGCTAGCCAGAGGTTCACATAGAGCCAGCCAGGGCTCATGCAGAGGCAACCAGGAGCTGCCTCAGAGAGCTAGCGTGGGTGACGCAGAGGCTCTAAGGGCTGATGTAGTGCCTCCAGAGGCTGACACAGGGTGAGCTACGGTGATGCTGGGCAGACGCTGGGCCAGATTGGGCTGACGCAGTCCCTAGAGGTTGACGCTAGGGTTTTCGTGGGGCAGATTGGAGCTGGGAACTGTCAGAGTGTTTATCTTGGGTTTCAGCTGGAACATCTGTCTCCGACTCAGAGGTACTACTGCCGAGATTATTCTTTGTTGAGTGAGCTGGTTTTGGCACCCAGATTGTATTATGAAACTGCTTAATAATTAAACCCTCAGATAGCTACATCGGTTTTCCCGCATTGGGTTTTTCCGGGGACATTGGTCCAAAAACAATGGTGTCACTTGTGTGCTTGTTTTGTTTCCTTTAGTTGATGATCTGTAATGTGTTGAGCATGTACTTGTATTTATTTTCAGTATTTACATGGTAAATAACTTGTTAATTAATCAGAACAAGTAGGCAGAAATAAATCAGAAAAGTACATGAAGGGTTTCTAACAGTTAGACTTAGAAATTCCAACACAGACAAATGAATACAATCGGTGTTATCACAACGTATCACTATAGGGTTCATCAACCCTTCAAACAAGTCAGAAAGTAGCTTCCTTAACCAAATTGCTTCCCTGCTAACTTCACAAGCTGCATCATATTCAACTTCAGCACTACTCAAAGCAACGGTGTCTTGTTTTATGCTCATCCATGAGACCATAGAGGATCCTAGACTAAAACATCCTCCCGTAGTGCTTCTTCCATCTTGTTCACTGCCTCCCTAGTCAGAATCTGTATAACCAGTCAATTGAACATCATTCCTTCTATCATATTTCAGATAGTAGTTGATGGTTCCTCGCAAATATCTTAGAATATGTTTTGCTACTATCTAATGACCATGCTTCGGCTCCACTTGGAATTGACTGAGTACATTTACTGAAAAATAATGTCCGGTCGAGTATTCACCAAGTACATCAATGAGCCAATCAGTTGTCTATATCTGGAAGGATCCATAGGGCTTGGTTCCGAACTCCCTAGTCTTTTGAAGTTTGTGATCATCAGAGTGGTCATAGTTTTACAGTTCATCATTACGAACTTCTTCAGTATTTTGATCACATACTTTACTGAACCTAAATAGATTTCATTAGGTTCCTGCCAGACTTCTAGTCCCAGATAGTAATGCATCAGCGCAAGATCCTTCATGTCAAATTCTGTTGCTAATTGTTTCTTACATTCTTCAATTCGACCTTCTACACCTGTCAAGAGAAGATCATCTACATACAAAAGAATAATTACAGGTTCATTGTTTACAACCTTAATATAGAGGTTTGAGTCAGCAAAACTTTTCGTGAAGCCTAATCTCTATAGGTATGCATCCATTCTAGCATACCATGCCCTCAGTGCTTGCTTGAGGCCATATAATGCTTTCTTTAATTTGCAAACATATGCCTTCCTATCTTTGATTTCAAATCCCAAGGGTTGTTCTATGTAGACTTCTTCATCTATAGTGCCATTCAAAAACACACTCCTGTCATCCATTTGGTGGATGTTCCATCCCATCGATGCTGCCAGAGAGACTAATGATCGAATCATTGTATATCTTGCTATTGGAGCAAATGTCTCTTCATAGTCGATGCCTTCAAGTTGAGAGAACCCTCTTGCCACAAATCTTGCTTTATACTTATCTATACTTCCATTAGTTGCATGCTTGATCTTATAGATCCATTTGGAAGTAACTACATATTTGTCTTCAGGCCTAGGTATGATCTCCCAGACTCCATTCTTCATTATAGATTGATATTCTTCATTCATGACATCTTTCCATTCTCGATGTTCTACAACCTCTTCAAAGGTGGATGGTTTTTCTTCTATTAATTTAGTCATGTATGCAACATACCCATAATATCTCTTGGGTCTTTTACTTTCTCTAAATGATCCTTGAGTTGCCCCATGACCTTCTGCATCAAGTAGTGTAGACTTCAACCAGTTAGGTCTTTTCCTTGTTTCTTGAATGACCACGGGTTGAACAAGTTCACTAGGTCCTTCTTCCTCATGGTGAAATCCTTCTCCTTCCTTGTCAACTTCTTCCTCAAATATAGGAAGTTCTTCGTCATCAGAATCTATAGAAAGTTATTTTGATTTCTTGAATGCTATGCTCTCATCAAATATGACATCACGACTAAATTCAATGTGATGTCCATCTTTCATATAGATTCTATAGGCTTTCGATGAGTTAATATATCCAACAAATATACCCTTCACACTAGAAGGATCCAACTTCTTTCTTTTGTCCTTTGGTATATGAATATACATAAGACATCCAAAGATTCAGAGATGATCTACGGATGGCTTCTTCCCATTGAACACTTCTTCTGGAGTCTTGTTGTCTAGAGATCTGTGAGGACATCGATTTTGTATGTAGATTGCTATCTTTGTTGCCTCACCCCACAGAAACATTGGTAGATCTTGATCGTGTAACATTGCTTTTACACTTTCTTCAATAGATCTGTTCTTTCTTTTTGCAACTCCATTTTGTTCGGGATTGTATGGAACTATCAGTTCCCTCTTAATCCCAGATGCCTTACAGAATGCTATAATCTCTTTGGATGTATATTCTCCTCGATTATCATATCTTAGGTTCTCCAGTTCAGCTTTGAATTCTTGAAATTTAGTAAATACTTCATCCTTGGTTTTCATTAAGTAAACCCAGGTCTTTCTTGAGTGATCATCTATGAATGTGACATAATAAAGATTTCCTCTAGGTGATTTTGGAGTCATAGGACCACACACATCAAAGTGAATGAGATCCAAGATTTCTTTCGATCGTGAAGCATTGCTTCCAAATGGTCTCTTGGTATTCTTGCCCAATGCACATCCTTTGCAGACACTTTCATGATCCTCCTTTAGATTTGGTATTCCATCTACTATGGAATTTAGAGTCGGAAGTATTTTGAAATGTAGATGACGAAACCTTTGGTGCCAAAGTTCACATGGACTAATTTCAGTGTGAACTAGGGCATGGTTTATGGGAGATATTAACCTATAGAGACTTCCTTCTCGGATACCAATCACTTTGCTTGTTCTATGCTTGAGCCCTTTGCCCATACAACTACTTTACCATCAATTAAGGCTACTCTATCTCCTTTATCATCTAAGCTTGAAATAGAAATTAGATTTTTGTGCAAACCTGGAACAAACAAAATGTTGTTGAGGTGGATATTGCTTCCATCTTTGAGCCTTATGGATGTTGATCCGATGCCTTTCACTGGATAGCTTTTGTTATCTCCAAGTTCCACACAGTATGTGGACTTTCCTTTTGACAAGGTCTTCAATTGGTGGGAGTGACCAGTCATGTGCCTTGATGCATCACTATCAATCACCTAGATGTCTTCGTCTTGGAATGTACCAGAGAGAGCTGAGAAGAGTCGTTCATCCCTTTCTTTGAGTGATGCCTTCCTTGAAGAGAATATGAAACTCCATAGTTCTTTGATACTTTTCTTGAGATGGCTTGCAATCTTCTTGATGACCTTCTTCATTGTAGAGGAGATCTTCATGATGCCCTTAGAGAACCAATGTTCTAATACCATGTTGAGAATTAAATACGGAAATGTATATGTTAATTATCTTAACTTGATAACTGTTTGTGTTACCCTTTTTATTTATTATATTTGATCTTTCTTATTCCAATGTGCTATACATCAAATAGATACCAAAACAGTAAGAACAATGACACAGTATATAGGTTGCAAGCTAGGGCCAAAACCCCTCCTCTTGAGGGGAAAACCCGCAAAATCTCTTCTTCTCTTTCAGATCTTTCAATTGACGAATACCATGACCTAGACTCAGACAAATACTCTCCAATATTAAGTCTTCCTCAGCCTATTGCTGAAATATCTTTGACCTCCCAGTAGATTTGAAATTTAGCTCCCCAGCAGTTGTTGCTGCTTTTCTAGGAGACTTCGATCTCCTCTAACTGCCTTCCCATTGACCTCGCTTGCCTTGACTTGAGTCCTAGGGCTAGTAAGATGCCCTAAGATACCTTCACTTGCCTTCCTTCTATTCTGCTTCCAAAAATCGAACCTCAGAATAGCTCAGCGCAGAAGCCCTAACTTCGCACTTCTAGAAGAATGGAGAGAGACCCAAACACTTTGACTTCTTCGTCCTTCTCTTCTTCGCACTTCCTTCTTCCGTCTTCTTTGCATAAGATATGAGTGAATGAATGATCCAAATGGAGGACGAGTTCCTCTTATATATAGGCTCCTTCAAGGGTGGACGTGGCTCTTCATGTAGGCCGACTTGATCTTGGAGGTATTTTGACACTTTCAAGACAAAAATAATTTTTCTTTTACAATTTACAATTTGCCCATAGGGTCTTCTATATATGACAATGACTTTTATACCTAGGACAAACTCTAGAAGCACTCAATGGGTGCTTGACCTATAAAATAGAAGAACTTGAGCATGAAACACATGCCCCAATAATAATAATAATACTTTCTTTTCCATTTTATATATACAAGAATACATTTCATACTAATGAAGACCGAACCTAGTTACACATTTTTCAACACCCACTTCAGGCTTCTCAAGGATAGCGAAAGCCTATCTAAATGCATATAAGCATCATATAAAGCTTCTTGACTGTTCTTGATAATATTTGGAGTCTTTGACCTTAGGCACTCATCACTATTGTACATCCCTAAGCCCTAGGTCCAACTCTCCTTCATAGGTCTTTCAAGGAGAGCCCTTATTTGAGCCTCTCCTTGAATGGGCCTTAGAAATCACTTTATATCTCATAATCAATCTTATCATCCCAAGTGATTTCTCATCTTGGGTTCCCAACCCTCAAGAATATCGGTCCTCTTGCCCACTCTTGTCTTGGATGCCCTACCACATCCTCAAAGAGTGTTAGATGCCAGATGATTACACAATCCTCCATTCTTTCTTCCAAACTGAAGACAAGAATGTCGTGTCTAACTCTCCCTCTCAACTAGGGACGAGTTCCAAATTTCTCTTCACTCAGAAACTTACTCGATTTGCTTTACTCATAGGAACCTCATAGAGCTCCCTCTTACCCAGGGACTCTATCATCAGTACTTTATAGGGTCTTCTAGTTGACTGATGATCCAAGACTTCAATGTCATCAATTTCTTCACATGTAGGGTTCAACCATCCATCACTTTCCTCTGTCATGTCATTTCTTCTTTCCCGGAAAGTATCCTCCTTGGCTTTACATCTGGGGCTTCCTTCACAGGGCCATCTATCTTCACCTTTTCTTCAACGGTGATTCACAAGGTACATAGTTGTGACATCCTTCACTACTCTCCTTACCTTGGCCCTGCACACATACGCAGACCTTTCTCCAAGAGGTCAGAAACCAAAAAACAAATCACATATTACCTTTGTGGTGATGGCCTTTTCCAGTGACATCTTCTTGTAGGTATCAACACTCTGCATACATGTTGACACATCTCCCAATGATATGCTGTCAAGGGTCTTCATCTTTTCAGAGTTCTATCAGAGTCTTCGCATCTTTTCGGGAGACTCCCTGGTCAAATCTTCCTGATCCTTTGGATGTTGATAGCCTTCATCATGGTTGCATACTTCACGATCTCTTCCATCCTCACACCTTCCATTCCTTGTAGCTTTCAATTAGAGTTTCTTTAATTGTAGTCAACCACCTCAAACTTCTTATGAGGACATATTATGTTGATTTCATCTAGTGTGATTTATGTCTTTCTGCATCCTTTCAGAGGAGGAGATCTTTTCCCTTTTGATCATGCTCGATCCATGTTACCTGCAATCCTATGACATGACATTACAATATTAAATACAAATAAAAGCATACATACCTCATTTTTCCTTCAGCCTTCTTCCAGCAGCCTTCTTGATTGAAAATATCTTCAATCCCTTGATCTGCTTCATTTCTCATACCATCAACTCATGAATTCCAAAAGTTGGATTTCCTGATGAAACACCTGCTGCCTTCCTAGACTAGGGGATCCTCTTCTGAGGTTTATATTAGAGAATCTACAGGATATTGCAGATCCCCATCTAGCAAATTTTTCCTTTGACCTGGATGACTTCTTCCTTTCCTTTAATGTCCAATGAGATTCCCAAGAGCTACGTCCTTCATGTTTCTCATGGTGAAATCACGAGCTCTTGATTCTAATGCTTTCATGATGCCAAGATGCATCTTATTATCATGGTCATATCTGCAAAGGATTGGGAGCTTGTGATAGGACCCTTTTATGAGGGACACCATCTCACATTCAGCTTCCTCCATCCTTCCGGTGATATGAGCTTCTTTCCATAGCATTGAAGCTGTACTATTCTGTCTTGAGAACTTTCATTGTCTTTCTGCACATGTTTAAATCTTTTTAACCTTCAATACTTTTGTCTATAGCTTGTCCTCCTTCCATCTTGCATAGATACCACAAGTTGTTGTATGAGGAAATTTTCATGTCCCAAGGACACTTGCCATCTTGCTTATTAAGAACATAGATGATTATCTTCTTATCATCCTTCTCAGATCTCCAATTGAGATCTCATGAAGATACTTCTTCATTCTTTGACACCTTCTTTACTGCATTTCAGAGAGTATATCTTCTAGTATTTCATATATTTCTTATCTATCTCCTTTCTTTCTATATAGAGATGAGAGGACTTTTAAGAGTTCCTTCTCATGATTTCAAAGGAGATCTGTTCACTGACTTCTCTTCTCCATAAGGATTTTGTTAATCCTTCTTATTCTATGCAAGGACCTTTGATGATTAATTTATCTATGGAATTCCTTGCATTCATGAAGTCATAGAACCAAACATGATTGTAGAATGAAAAGATACTTACTTGAGATGTGAAGATGAAATCTTCACCTTGATCATGTTGGCTGTTGTTGAGGCAGATTCATTGGTGCTTTCTTCGGATAAGATCCTTGCTGTAATGACAGGAAGATTGTCTTCAAGCCTCCTTATGATTGAATTGCTTGTAATATGCAGCACTACTGATTTGAGATGATAAATCTTTAACATGTCATTGAACGAAACTGTGAGAGGCATCAGAATTATTGCCACGGACCAGAGTTCTGAATGCTTCGTCTTCAGACTGTTGATCTCCAAAACCCTTGTTGTAGATGGCTGTTGTTGTAAACTGCTTCCTAGGGTTCCAAGATGATTTGAGATCCTCCGAGCTGCCTTATTTAGATGATGATTACTTGAGACAAAATCTCTTGCTGATGTAGACTGTTCTTCTTGATTGCATAGACAATAACCCTTGTTATTATACAATGTTGTTGTAGGCTGATCCTTTGATCTAGGGTTTGATCAAGATGATTCTTTAATGTAGATCTGGCCATCCTTGAGCTTGCTTTGATGCTTGAATCTCGATCCTTGCATGTCTCTTTTCTGCCCTTTCTTTGACTGTTGAACCTTCTCCCTCTGATACCATGTTGAAGAATCTAGGGCAAACATAAATTAGGGTGATTCTTCTTGACATGATAACAATTTGTGAAGTGTTTTTACAATTTATCTTAGCATGATCTTCTTTTCATTATTAGTGTGAGTGATTACTTCATCAAACTGCTACCAAAAACAAAGGGACAAGAACACAAGAGATTAGGCTCTCTGCCAAGGCTAAAACCTCTCTCTCTTGGAGAGGAAAACCCGCACAAAATTCTTCTTATAGAGATTCCAATTGACGAATACCAAGACCGTGACCCTTGACACATTCTGCCTCTCCAAGACCAAGACATCAATCCTCTTCTTCGTCACTGCTGGGATCATCATTTTTGCTGCACCTCTGAGATCAACACTACTGCATCACCAAGAACTTCATTACTGTTGCAATATCATTGCTACACCACGACTGCTCCTTGAGATTATCACTGAGATAATCTCTGCACCTTCTTTGAGATCATGAAGATCATGACTGCACTTCATTGTAGGTTGAGATCATTGTGAAATCATGATCCTTGTCACTTATCCTTGCCGAGACTGACCCTCCTTGACTTGGTGATCACTGCTTCTTCCATTATGCTGAGACTATAATAATCATGTTATTACTGCTTATGATCCTTGTCATTGTGACTGCATCTCAGATACATATTCATATTGAGATCACTAGGAGGCAGATCCGAATACTGTGTTATCCATTGAGACTGTATGTCTCCTTTCACAGGTATGCCGAGAATCACTGTTATCACCGAAACTCATTTCATCAACATGGTTATGCCGAGACGGTAATTGAGATAGTATATATATGTCGAGACTGTATTTCTTCTTCCACAGGTATGCCGAGTACATATAGATAGGTCCACCGAGTTTGTGACACTGAGATCATTGCCTTTCATCGAGACTACAGAGAGGACTTCACTATCATCAAGACTGCGGCTTACTGTCCATCTGAATCCTTGTCTGCCTGCGGTGACATCTTGTCCGAGATCATGCTAATCTAGGTGTAGGGATATGTCCGAGGTTGCTTCTGCCTGTACCCATATGAAGTATTAGACCTGTAACCCATCCGAGGCCTGTTCCACGCCTTCCTGCACCCTATACCCATCGAAATCTCAGAGGAGAATTGCGAGATCTTAGCATGGCATTTGCGGATACCCTAGACGGGTATTTATAGTTGTTTGTGCTCCTATTTTGAGCCGACGTGAACTTGTGAACCGACATGTCTTTCATTTGAGCCGACATGTCATTTAAACATATTTAATTCAATATTTGAAGCCGACAATGATGATCTCTGATTCGTTTTGCTTGTAGACTTCTTGTGTTTGCTAATGGAGGATTGATCTTGGTCTTGGAGGGCTGCTACACACTTGTATACATTTCCATAGGCTCATGAAGAACTTCTTTACATATGACATTACTCTTTGACATATAAATAAAATCCTAAAGACATCAAGAAGAATTCTTTGACCTAATGACACTTCTTGCTCATGAAACCCATGTAGCAAGATATACAAAAATAATTTATTCTTTTTATTACATCATTTACAGAGATCATGTCATTATGAAGACCGAACCTAGTTACACTTTCTTCAACACACATAAGGAGGCCTTTCTTTCTTGCCCAACCGAGCTCTTAATTGAGATATAGTTGCAGACCTGTTATTACAGTAGTGCAACCCTGTTTCTTCGCACGTGTGAGGGGATTTCTTGTGAGATTGACCTCTTCCTTCTTCGCTTGAGTGAGAGGCCTTATAGGCCTAATTATCTAGCCCAAACAATGAAGTTTATGTGACTGTGATAGAGGGCTGTTATGACTGTAGGGAGACCCTCTCCTTTTCGCATGTGTGACTGTATTCAGCCCTAGAACAGACTTCCAAGGCTCGATATTTCATCTTCCTCCTTCGCTGCACTAGAGGCTCCTTTTCTTCGCTTTTCCTTCACTTTTAACTCGTCTTTAATACTCGCTGATTTCAGAGGAATGGATGCTTGACGTTGGAGGAGTGGACAACCTCTATATATAGAGGACTGTCCCTCCTTTTAGATTGACTAGAAGACTGTAGGCCGACTTGACTTATTTGCTTCGTTCGGCTTCTTTTGATGGTGCCACATGCTTGGAGGAGACTTGACTTTGCTTGGAGGGATATCCTTTGACTCTTATACATACATATACATGGTGTAGCATGCCTTTAAGGTCTTCAACATTTTCCTTTGACTATTTGACTCACCTATAGCACTTTAACATGTGCTAGACCTATTTCAATGAGCAAGAAATTCATTGAAATATATTATAAAAATAATGTTTCTTTTCTTGAATAAATACAAATATCAAAAGTACATTTATGAAGACCAATCTTAGTTACATTTCCTTCAACACTCCCTCTTAACTAGGGAGGTATTCATACAACATTACAAGGTGCTTTGCTATGTTTCAATCTTGAAGAATTCACATAGAGAAATCAGATTGGCAATCCATCTGTTATAGCATCATAGTAACCAACATTGTTTCCACAACAAGGCCTTGTTTGACAACTCCCTCTCTCAATAGATCAGAGCACAATGTTGGCGAGACCAATGACTTATAGACACCTTAGTCATTGTCTCTCAAGGTACATACCCACCCAGGGGTTCATTGAGTATGACCTTCTAGGACTATTCTTATCTTTTGTTCCCAGCCCTCAAAAAATATCGGTCCTCTTGCCTACTCATGTCTTGGATGCCCTACACATCCTCAAAGAGTATCAGATGCCAGATGATTACCCAATCCTCCCATTCTTTCTTCCCAAGTGAAGACAAGAATGTTGTGTCTATCACTTCCTCTCAATTGAGGAAGACATGTCCAAGTATCCTCTGACAAGGTACTTGTCCAAGTTCCTTTGTAATTGGGAATTTGTTATAACTCCCTCTTAGCTAGGGACTTGTCCATTCATCAACAACGTGGGTCCTGTAATTGCTTGATCTCCTTCCTTTGATGTCATGGCGTCTTTGTTCGAACTTCTTCTTGGTAGGGCACCATCCATCGATCACTTTCCTTCTTGGTTTGTCATGTCATTGCTTCCTTCGTGGAAAGTGGCCTTCTTGTCATATATCAGGTTCTCTTGTCATTTGGTTATTCCTTGTCATCTTGTCTATGCTTCAGACTACTCTTCACATGGATGCTTCTTTGTACTTGCTTCTTCCCATGCTCTGATCTAGTAGCCCTTCATGACTTCATTTTGATATTGCTTCAACATGAAAATGGTGCTTTTGTTGGATGGATTCTTCATCATGACATCTTTGTAGAGTAGAATCAGTTATCTACACCTTTCATATCTCCACGGCCTTCACAGGTGTCAAGGGTCCTTTGATCTTTTTCCTCCTTTGTCAGAGTTGTCATGCCTTCTTTCGGGAGAGGTCTTCAAAGTATCTTGTCAGATAGTGATTCTTGGTGATCATGGTGTTCTTCACATGCTTGATCTCTTTCTTCACTTGCTTCTTCTTGGATAGATTGGTCAACCACCTTATGCTCTTTGTGGGAGCACTTCTTCATTGCTTGCTTCTAGTGCTAGTCAACATTTCTTCTTCACTTGCTTCTTAGTCAACAATCTTATACTCCTTATGTGAGTATTTATTTTTGTTGACCTTCATTGCATTGTTGTACATACCTTCGAGCATGTCATTGGTGAAAGAGATACTTTCATACTTGATCATGTCATAGAACTATTCCCATGACTCAATAATATACATATAATAACATGACTAAACTTGATGCATACATACCTCATCTTGATTCTCCTTTGGTCATCTTAGCTTCATTTGGTTGTCCTTGGTGTGGCCCTTCTTGCTTCATCTTAGCTTGCCTTCATATCATCCTTTTCTTGAATCCCATGAATGGGATTCCCAATGAGACATCTGCTTTTGATTATGAATCTTCTTTTGAAGATTCCATCATAGGATCTTGAAGACCCTTATCTTGCAAATGTTTCTTTCTTTTTGATGATGGAGGTCTTCTAAGATTCTTAATCATGATCAATTTTCTTTCATTGTGAATGAGGTCCTATTCTAGGTATGCTCCTTCTACATGAATATCTTGAGTTATATCTACCATGCTCCTATATTGTAGAAGATATTTCTAACCATGCATTTTGTTGTATTATAAATGCTCCTTCTACATGAGTATTTTGAACTTTATGTACATCATGCTTCTAGATTATAGAAGATGTTTCTAGCCATGCAATTTTATTATATTCCTACATGCTCCTATACTACTCAAGACTTTGAAAGAAGACTTTAAGTAAAGAGTTTGGCTTAGTCATAGTAGAGATCTAGAGGATCTTCCTTCTTTTGCTTCTTGTCTTTTTCTTTCATTTCTTGAGTCACATGAGCTTCTTCCCTTTTTCTTTTGTTGTTGTTGTCCTTCTTCAGCTTAGGAAAATTCCTTTTGTAGTGTCCATATTCTTGGCATCCATAGCATTGGATTTTGGACATATCTTTGTTGTTTGTTCTTCATGGACCAAATTTGCCAAATTTTCCCTTTCTCTTGGCCATGGTAGCAAAAGCTTGCTCCTTTGATCCCACATCTTCCTTTGCTTTGAGTCTTGTTTCCTCTATCTTGCATAGAGACCACATTTCACTTAGTGGGGTAGCTTCCTTCTTGGCATATATGCTTGATGTGAAGTTGCCCCAATCCTCAGGTAGAGCATTGAGTACTACAGTTGTCATTTCCCTGTCGGACATAACTTCCCCTAGCTCTTGAAGTTGATCCCTCATCTCAGAGATCTTCATGAAGTAGGGAGCTGTTCCTTCCTTTGATACCTTCATTTTGTACAATTCATTTCATAGAGATATCACTTCTCCAGCTGTGCTTACCAAGAATAGATCTACTAGTTTATCATAGATTTCTTTTGATGTTTCAAGTTTGGAGACATAAGGAATGAGAGCCTTTGATGGATTCTATTAGAATCCTTTGAGCTCTTGTCTCATCCTTATTACACTTGGCTAAGGCTTGAGTTTGTTCCTTAGCAGGAATAGTGATATTCCCTTTGATGTGTTATAGAAGTTCATTCTCCTTGAGAAGTAAATCAATCTCTTCTTCCATGCAAGAAAGCTATTGGTACCTACCAATTTGTTTCTTTCGTTGCAAAAAGACATTGATGTATATTCAGAAGGGGACATATACTTGCTTGATAGATTTTGAGATGTAGTAGACTTGCTTTCTCCTTGAATACTTGATGGCTTGCCTTCCTTGGATCATGATATTCTTCAAGTTGCTTTCTCTAAGTGGACTTGCTTGATGACTTGTATCTTGATGTAGGTCCTTTGATTTGCTCTTCTTGTAGGTGCCTTTATGTAAGGCTCTTCTTCTTGCTTTGTAGTCTTCCTTGATGAAAGATAGATGGTAGACCTTCTTGTCCTTGAAGTGATTGAGACTTCTTGGCTAGATGCTTCAACTTTTGTAGATGTCCTTCCTTGATGAGTGTTCTTGAGATGCCCTTTCCTTGATGTGTCACCTTAGCTCCAATACCATGTTGAAGAATCAAGGGCAATTAGGTGTAGTGTGATTCTTCTTGACTTGATAACAATTTGTGGAGTCTTTTTACTTTTTCTTGTTAGCTTAATCTTCTTCTTCTTCTTATTAATGCATGTGTGTACTTCATCAAACTGCTACCAAAAACATAAGAACAAGAACACAAGATGTTGGCTCTCTGCCAGGGACAAAACCTCTTTTCTCTTGAGAGGAAAACCCTTCCGTAAATTTCTCTTATTGAAGCTTCTTATTGATCAATGCCAAACCCTAGACCCTTGACTAGAATGTCCTCCAATCACAAGTCAAGTCCTTTCTCCTTTCTGCACTTAGCTCCGTGACACTTAGTCTTCCTTCTTCTGGCACTTCGTTGCCTGACACTTCGCTCTTCTTTCAACTATTGGTAGACCTTGTTGCACTTGCTCTAGAAGAGATGTTTTATCCTTGATCCTTAGTACACATAAGGAGGCCTTTCTCTCTTGCCCAATCGATCTCTTACTTGAGATATAGTTGCAGACCTGTTATTACAGTAGTGCAGCCCTGTTTCTTCGCATATGTGAGGGGATTTCTTGTGAGATTGACCTCTTCCTTCTTTGCTTGAGTGAGCTCCTTCTTTGCTTGAGTGAGAGGCCTTATAGGCCTAATTATCTAGCCCAAACAATGAAGTTTATGTGACTGTGATAGAGGGTTGTTATGACTGCAGGGAGACCCTCTCCTTTTCGCACGTGTGACTGTATTTAGCCCTAGAATAGACTTCCAAGGCTCGGTATTTCGTCTTCCTCCTTCGCTGCACTAGAGGCTCCTTTTCTTCGCTCTTCCTTCACCTTTAACTTGTCTTCTATACTCGCTGATTTCAGAGGAATGGATGCTTGACGTTGGAGGAGTGGACAACCTCTATATATAGAGGATTGTCCCTCCTTTTAGGCCGACTAGAAAACTGTAGGCTGACTTGACTTATTTGCTTTGGTTGGCTTCTTTTGATGGTGACACATGCTTGGAGGAGACTTGACTTTGCTTGGAGGGATATCCTTTGACTCTTATACAAACATTTACATGGTGTAATATGCCCTTAAGGTATTCAACATTTCTTTTGACTATTTGACTCACCTATATCACTTTAACGTGTGCTAGACCTATTTCAATGAAAAAGAAACTCATTGACATATATTATAAAAATAATATTTCTTTTCTTGAATAAATACAAATTTCAAAAGTACATTTATGAAGACCGAACCTAGTTACATTTCCTTCAACATAGGGGACACTGACTGAGGTGACAGTGGGTCTTTGTCCTTTTGTTGTCATTTGGTATAGTAGTTGTCCCTTAGGTTCCCCTCTTAAGACCCCTGCTAAATTGTGTGGCAACATTTTTGGCACCATTGCTGATCTAAAAACTGGAGAGCATAAACTTACAACAAAGTCTCTTCACTTGACTGTAAGGGCTTGTGAAATTAAGTTGCAAAATAACAACATAAAGATGTAGAGCATCACATAAAACTGTAACTTAAGAGGCATAGTAAAAACATGAACAAGCCATGAATAATAGAAAACATGACAGTTAAAAATGGAGATGATAAAGGAGTTCACCCAGTGAACCCTTGCACTAGGCTACGTCTCCGAATCGCCCCCCAAAGGTTGAATTGTTTTATTGTCTTCTTCAAAAGAGGCTGAAGGTATACAATGCTTTTACAAAAAGGATTGACTCCCAAAACTTCCTTCTACTACCAAAGAGTTCTCAAGGCTAACACAATGCATACATTTCTCAGAAAGACATCCTCTCTTGAGCTCTCAAGGCTCTCAAAAACAAAAGCTTCTTCAAAAAGACCTCTAAACAAGACTCTCTCAAAACAAGCTCTCCCTAGCAACCTCTTCTTCCTCCTAATTTTTTTTTTTTTTTTTTTTAAGCAAGGAGTACATAAGAGAATTTACAACTTTTGAGATCCATAAACAAAGGAGAGAATATCTCCTTAGATCCCCATTCCAAGGAGAGAATAACTCTCTTGATCCATAAAAAGAGGAACGTATGAGATTTTTGAGGATGAAATCTCTCAACTCCACAAAACTTGGATCTTATCCATATTTTTAAGGGAAACAATCCCATGAAAATCTCAACTTCTAACTTGAATTTAGAAACTCATTTTGAGGAATATTCTCTCATAAATCAATTTCTATTTACAATTTAAAAATGAACAATACATGAGCACTTTCACATGAAGCTCATTCAAAATTAAATTACTTATAACCTAGGCTTCAATGAACTTTGCCTTCGGCATGATAAACTTTGTTGAACTGAGTCAAGATCCTTCTGGATCATACCTCCCCACAAAGGAAATCTTTTGGTCCACAAAAAGCTCAAGGAGTTGAAATTGAATTTGATATCAGGACATTGATTTTTCTGTAGAATTAAGTACAATTCGATTACAGAGACGAAGAATCTGCTTTTTCTCCTTATGACTGCTCTAACAATGATAAATGGCCTCGATTTCTCTGCAACTTCTGCCCTTTCTTTTGTAGCATTATGCAATAAATATCTCACCTTGAAAGTGTGAAGAAAATATCTGCAATCTCTCACTCTTCTTCAAGCACGTAATAAAAATGGTATTCTACCAATATTCTGCTCATCATCGATGCACTGAACGAAAAGGTTCCATAACTGATAATCCTCGTTCTGTGTTTGTCTAGGACCAAGTCCAGCAAAATGAGAAATGAAAGAAAACCCCTGAAGCTTTATTCAAAGTGCGAGACATGATGTAATTTCTCCTGTGTCAATATCTTCTTGACCCACAAACCCAAGACCCAAAGTTCTCAACATCAATGAGTTTTCCATTTTTGTATAGATTCTCTAGGAATCAATGTAACACCTCATTGATTGAAATCATCAACAATGCCAGCTACATATGTACCATGAGGAGAAAAACCTTCCTCCAGTGCGATCCATAAGAAACATTGCGAGTGTTATAAAGAGAAACATTCTTATACAGGTAACTGCACTTGGACTCTGCCTTAATGCCTTCTTGAACTAATAGGGTGTTAACTCCAAATTGTTCAAGCATTTGAGGTGTGAAGTTAAGGACTGCACCAATTACTTTGATGTCAATGAAATCAAACCATGATATACCTTTTTCGGCCATTTGTGATGGGTGCGCAATTGCAGGTCTATAAATTCCTTGCACGTATTTGTGCCTGGTCAAGCTTAGCAACATTTTCTTTGAAAGACCTGAAGCAACATTAGAAATCTGCAAAATAGTTGTATCCCACGTGCACTTTCAGGAATATACAACATTAAATATCTCAGACAT
This sequence comes from Pinus tabuliformis, assembly GCA_031772625.1. Lineage (NCBI taxonomy): Eukaryota > Viridiplantae > Streptophyta > Pinopsida > Pinales > Pinaceae > Pinus > Pinus tabuliformis. The sequence continues at coordinate 738,746,375 of CM062808.1, forward strand.
GAGTGAACTCAACAAAATACACAATCTGGTCAGTCATGTTTTCAATTTTAAAACAGATCATGCAACAACATAGCCAACCCTCTGCCCATTTCTGGTCGTCTGATTTGGACCACTAGGCCGAGCACCCCTACTACCATTGCCAAATTGATTAACCCGTTGGTATCCTTCAGAACCACCACGCCCAGAAGAACCTCATCCTCGATCAGAAAAATCACCTATGTTTGCAAAATCACCTCTTCCATAGCCACGACCTCCATAAAAACCATTTCAAAAGCCACCTCTTCCAGCCTCCAAGTGGGAACCGTCCACGTATAGCTCTAGGGCCAGCAGGCCTGTTCTCTCTTAAAATTCCAAACTGGAATCTTATTGCAGCAACTGGAAATTATTCTCCTATTTGCTAATTTAATATAACAATTTATTTTCACACACACATAAAATTAACACAATTATTTTTGGGCAAATGTCCCTGGAAAAACCCAACTTGGGAAAACCAGTGTAGCAGCTGAGGGTTTTATTATTATGCAGCAGTGAAATAATATGAGTACAACTGGATGCCGAAATTGGCAATCCTATAGAGAAATATTGGCAAAAATCTGGAGAGGAATTTTTCTCACCCCACAGGCAATCTTCCAGCACAACTTGCCTTTAGAATTTCGGCCCTCTGAGCCTCTGCATAGCTGGCTGGATGTCTAGCCTTGGAATGGAATTTGATGAAGTCGTTCTGCCTTCTGCTGACCAGAAAGATGCTTCTCCGACACTTTGGGACTCCCTCCCAACCTTTGGCACTGAAAACGTCAATCTCTCCCAACAAATCAACTTTGCCTCTAGAGGCTATTGCGCTGCCCTAGTGTTAGCCTCTTTGTGGCTCTCTTGCCTCTCTGTAAATGCACTCTCCGGATCTGGAAACCTTTCTCCAGCGTCACTGTCTCTGCCCCTTTCTCACTTCCTTGATCTCACTAGATCTCTCTCCGGAAAGTGAATACTGCTACTGTGGAAATCGATCTGCTTATGAAATCGAACCTCTCAAGTGTCTTCTCCATTACCACATCGACCTCCTCTTATAACCCTCTGCTGGAGCACCAACAACCAAGATTAAAACTTAATCAATGGCTAAGATCATCTCTAGATCGATCCGTGTGAGTTTCTAGATGATTCTTACCTTGAATTAATTAATACTGATTAATTAACCATATTCCCTAAGTTTAGACTTAGGAAATATTTAAAAACTGGTTAACAATCTAATTAAGTCATTTCCAGGCAGAATTTCCAGAAACGATTTCTAGGTTTTGGAGATCTCATGTATTCCAGCCTCTCCACAAAATTTCAAGGCTAGAACACATCTGATGCTACAAAAACTATCACTCGCTCTTAGCGAGGAATGTGTTCTAGTGTGTTGAATTTTCTAAGTCTATCCGTTAGAAAATTAATCTGTATTCTGCTGATTTCTTCTACTTGTAAATTATGAACAAGTTATTAAAAACATTTAAATACCGAAATAAACACAATACAGTCACAATATCTACAGATCATCAGCTGAAAGAAAACAAACACACAAGTGACACCGTTATTTTTGGACAAATGTTCCCGGACAAACCCAATGCGGGAAAACCAGTGCAACTATTCTGAGGGTTTATTATTATGCAATATTTCCTAGAGTACAACTGGGTGCCTAACCGGCTCACCCGACAGAGAAAAATACACGGCAACAATACCTCTATATTCGGAAACAGGTATTCAGAAAACCTGCCCCATGAAACCCTCTTCGGCAACACTGAAGCTCAGCATTGGCCCTTATGGCCTCTGCGTCAGCCTCCTGCTGACCTGTGTCAGCCCTAGGACCATTTGCGTCAGCCCTATGCAGCACTACGCAGCCTCTGGGACCCTCTGCGTCACTCCAGCAGCCTCTGCATGGATGATGCAGTCCCTCTGGCCCCTATGCTGTCTCTACTGGGCTTTGCGTGGCCTGAACTGGCTACTTCTCTCGCTCTCCCTGCTCTGCGCTGGTCTCTCAGTACTGTCTCTACCTCTCTGTCTAGTACTCACTGCCCCTCACTGCTGATCACTGATTCACTTTTGCTTAGCAACCCCACTCTAGCAAAATGAATGACTGATCACTCTGGTGTGTTCTCCAACTGACCCTCAAGCCTCTTCTTATACTTTTCTCGTTGGTCCTTCAACGGCTGAGATTAAATCTCTAATCAATGGCTAAGATTAGATTTGGCTTGATCCATGACTTTTGGAACCTTCTAACCTAGTTTTATATTAATACCCATTAATATTTTATTTTTCTTAAGTTTAGACTTAAGAACTCCATTAAAAATATTAATTATTTTAATATCTCCCAAACCGGGTACAATCTGTCCAAACCATTTCTGGGTCTTGGAGATCTCATGTGCTTTAGCCTCTCCACCAATTTTCATGGCTAGAGCACATCCGATGCTACCCCAAATCAACACTCCCTCTTAGCGAGGATTGTGCTCTAGTAATACTCCTCACTGAGCATCACTTTGATTATCCGGCACTGGTACCTGTGCTGATGCTAGGCCTCCCCGCCCAACATCCTCTGCACTGCTACATCTTGTACTGCTGCACCTTGCCACTGCCACTGTTGCATCCGTACGACAACTCCCTCTGCATCCGTGCTGCTGCTGGTCCATCCTCCCAACACCGCATCCCCCTCTCACCATCCTGCATTGTGCTATTGCATACTTCTACTGCATTGCAACTTAGTTATTGAGAAGTATGTAACTGATCCACCCAACTTCTGACATCCTTGTTAGGCTAGAAACACTCCTGATGCTGAAGCTCCCTTTGCCGCTAACAAGTGCTCCATCTACTGACCTCTACGCTGCTGCAACAACTCCCTGCATCTTGCATCATTGCACACCTCTCTGTGCCATCCTGCACTGGTGCAACACTCCTGTGCCTTTCGCACTGTTGCAACCTGCTAGCCTCGTGCTGCTTGGGGACTCCTACACTGTAGCACTCTCTGCCGCTTCATCTGTATCTGTCTCTACCTACATCCGCCAGTCCTACTACTACTCTTCGGGGCTCCCGTAGCAAGGTATAAACCAAGAGGTTGGGTACCTCAAGGATCCTGCTCCTCATCGCCTGTAGTCTTCCTGACTACAGCTCGATGTCTCCCCACTTCTTTTCAAGTGGCACATGAGCACTCATGGCACAATCGTCATCCTCCTCGACTTCTTTCTCCGCCTTTTCACTGGTGCTTCCTTAGACTCAGAAGCCTCTCCCTTGTTCTTCTTCCTAGGACACTGGTTTGCTTAGTGACCTAGTGCCCCATAGTGGAAGCACTTGACCTTGGAGAGGTCCTTCTTCTTCCTCTTCTCCTGCTTTCCCGCAGATGCTAGAGCCACATCCTTTTCCTTCTTGATCTAGACTTCTTTGCTGCTACTTCCCGTCTTGGTTAGCCGTCTGATCTCCTCTTGGCGAAGAGCCGCCCATAGTTCTCCCCAATCTGGAAGACTCGCCCTGCCCAATATGTTCTAGACAAAGGTCTCCCACTCCTCGGAGACTGTGTTAAGTGCGGTCCTTACCATCAACTCCTGATCTGGCGTGGCCCCTATGGAAGTTAGTTGGTCCTAGATCTCCTTCAACCGACTGAGGAAGAGGTCTATCTGCTCCTCCTTCTGCATCTGGTATGACCTTAGCTGATTCTCAAGGAGCATCTTCCTCTGCACGAAAGTATGCTGGTACAATGTCTTCAAAGTGTCCCACATCTCCTTTGCCATTTCCTTCTTGGCAATATGTTGGAACACATGATCCTTGACCCCATCAAGGATGATGCACTTTGCCTTAGCCATTGCCTCCTCGTACCTTTCATTAGCTACCGGGTCAACTGGGATAGCCATTACTCTCGAGGCGAAGCCCTTGATACGATGTCTGTCTAGAATGGACAAGATCCTGGCCTTTCAGACCACAAAGTTGGATGCTCTGTCCATCCTGTCCTGATCTCTCAGCCTATTCACGTCCATCTCTCTGCTCTTCTCTGTCGACTCCTCCGAGTCTCTACTTCCCACCTGGAAGTTCTCGGTTTGACTCCTGCTTAGTCTCTCTACTTCCCGTTTGGAAGTTCTCTTCTGGACTCCCTCTAAGTCCCGATTTCCCTGCTGGAAATCCTTTTGCCAACCGTCAAGTTGCTCCTCTCCGATCGTCTGTGCAACTACAACACTGATTCGAATTCCTTGGTTAGAAATCCGCCTCGGCAGCAACTCCCTCTTCCTTGGTTTTGCCCTGTTAGGTACTGTTCTGACCACAATACCCCACCAGCTTCGCTCCCGCAAACTGTCCACAGCTTCCTTCACCCCAACAACTGAAGGATTGAACCTCTTGGCTCTGCGCAATCCCGACACTAGCAAAAAAAACAACTCCCTCAGCCACTGCGTCAACCCCCTTGGTCTCTGCGTGGCTCTGCGTGAGCCTCTCTCTGCCCTCCTCAGCCTTTGCGCTAGCCTCTCTTTGGCCCAAACTGATGGGGCAGTCCCTCTGCGTCAACCCTTCCTCTATCGCTTTCTGCAAGGATCAGCTCTATCGCTCGGGATAGCTGAATCTGCTGCAAATGCTCTGCTCAGCTGATGCCTTCAGCTTTCCTGTGATTTGCAACCACCCTCTGATACCATGTTGAATTTTCTAAGTCTATCCGTTAGAAAATTAATTTGTATTCTGCTGGTTTATTTCTTCTACTTGTAAATTCTGAACAAGTTATTTAAAACATTTAAATACCGAAATAAACACAATACAGTCACAACATCTACAGATCATCAGCTGAAAGAAAACAAACACACAAGTGACACCGTTATTTTTGGACAAATGTCCCCGGAAAAACCCAATGCAGGAAAACTGGTGCAACTATTCTGAGGGTTTATTATTATGCAGTATTTCCTTGAGTACAATTGGGTGCCTAACCGACTCACCTGACAGAGAAAAATACACGGCAACAATACCTCTATATTCAAAAATAGGTATTCAGAAAACTTGTCCCACGAAACCCTCTTCGGCGACTCTGAAGCTCAACACTGGCCCTTCTGGCCTCTGCGTCAGCCTCCTGCTGACCTGCGTCAGCCCTCTGAGGCACTGCGCAACCTCTGGGACCCTTTGCGTCACTCCAGCAACCTCTGCGTGGATGACACAGTCCCTCTAGCCTTTGCGATGTCTCTGCTGGGCTCTGTGTGGCTTGAACTGGCTGCTGCTCTTGCTCTCCCTGCTTCTGCACTGGTCTCTCAATACCGTCTCTGCCTCTTTGTCCAGTACTCACTGCCCCTCGCTACTGATCACTGATTCACTTTTGTTTAGCAACCCCACTCTAGAAAAATGAATGACTAATCACTCTGGTGTGTTCTCCCATTGACCCTCAAGCCTCTTCTTATACTTTTCTTGTTGGTTCTTCAACGATCGAGATTAAATCTCTAATCAATGGTTAAGATTAGATTTGGCTTGATCCATGACTTTTGGAACTTTCTAACGTAGTTTTATATTAATACCCATTAATATTTTATTTTTCCTAAGTTTAGACTTAGCAACTCCATTAAAAATATTAATTATTTTAATATCTCCCAAACCGAGTACAATCTGTCCAAACCATTTATGGGTCTTGGAGATCTCATGTGCTTTAGCCTCTCCACCAATTTTCATGGCTAGAGCACATTCGATGCTACCCCAAATCAACATAGTGCTACTGCACACCTTGTAGCAACACCCTGTCTCTACATCATCTCTTGTCACGCTGCTGATGTCTGGCCATACTGCCCACTAACCACTGCGTAACTCTGATATACATTGCATTTGTGCTACTGCTGACCCTGTTGTAATGTTGCCAACACTACATCTGCACTGGAACTCCTTTTCATCTGTTGCCACTGCAACTGCAACATCTGCAACTGAAAAGCATCCAAAATACTGAATCAACTGTGATCAGTATAATGCATCTGTCACCCGTGTCTCTGACTGCTGCTAGTATCTGCACTGTCATTGAAAAATTTGTGGTTGCTGCTGACTCTGCATTGTCACTAAAAAATTTGTGTTGTTGCTGACTCTGCATTGTCCCTACTGCACTGCTACCAAATCTACACTACACTACTGACTACTACTAGTCTTTGCATCTGTCACTCTAGCATATGACTGCATTAACTGTCACTAATCCATCCTGCTACTGAACACTGTGGACTTTTATAGCAAGGTGTTGATCCATGAGGTGGACTCCTCAACGATCCTACCCAATATGGCACACTGGAGTCTCATACTCCTCTTCCTCCTGGATCTGGTGCCTCACTGTCTCCTTTCAAGTCTAGTCCCTAAGTGGGACCCTTCCTTTCTTTGCAACTCACACTTCCTCCGACAACTGGAAGTTGATCTGCTTGCCAGATCTGCATTCTGGCTAACTCGCACGACCTCCTCGGGCAATCTCGTATGGTCATCCCTCGAAAGATGCAAAAATCTAGAAACTAAAAACTAGAGAAAATAAACCTCAAAAATCTCCCTCTTTCCCTCTCCTCGGTTGTTGAATCTGCTACTCACACTCCTTTCTAGAGTGAGAAAATATGCTCACAACAATTGCCAATCTGGAATGGAAAATCAAACTTTTGAAACTTGAAGTTCACAGAGAAATTTTTTTCCCTCTGCTATGTGTGCTTTTCTCTTCCACTTGACGCAAATTCTGCTTCTACAACCTGTAGCAAAACCCTCTGCATCCAACTAGAGATCTGCCCAATGAAAAATTTGAGCTGCTCCCTCTGCCTTTGGAATTACTCATTCTAGAAAATCAAATTTTTCTGCTTTGAAAATCGAGTTTCCTCAAGTAACTTGGCCTCCCTGCAAAAGACTGCGTCGCCCTTGAGAATTTCGGCCTGCTGCTCTTACTGAATAACAAAATTTCTTCTTTCGCTTCTGAGGTCTCCCGCTGATCAACTGCCCTTTGATACCATGTGAAAATTCCAAACTGGAATCCTGTTGCATCAACTAGAAACTATTCTCCTAATTGTAAATTTAATTTAACAATTTATTTATTGTTTGCTACTACAAATACTAAATAAGTCACACTGCAACCTACACAAATAAAAATGTGAAAGAATAAATGCTAGAAGAAAAGCTAGCACACACACATAAAATTAACATAGTTATTTTTGGACAAATCTCCCCGGAAAAACACAACTTGGGAAAACCGGTGCGTAGCTGAGGGTTTTCCTATTATGCAGCAGTGAAATAATCTAAGTACAACTGGATGCCGAAATTGGCAATCCTACAGAAAAATACTGGCAAAAATCTAGAGAGGAATTTTCCTCACCCCACAGGCAATCTCCCAGCGCAACTTGCTTTCAGAATTTCGGCCCTCTGAGCCTCTTTGTCAGCCTCTGCGCTGCTCTGCGTAGTTCACTGGATGTCTAGTCTTGGATTGGACTCGGAGGAAGTCGTTCTGCCTTCTGTTGACCAGAAAGACGCTTCTCTGGCACTCTGGGAGTCCTTCAAGGCCTCTGGAACTGAAAACGTCAATCTCTCCCAGCAAATCGACTTTTCCTCTAGAGGCTATTGCGCTACCTCAACGTCAGCCTCTATGTGGCTCTCTTGCGTCTCTGTAAATGCACTCACTGGATCTGGAAACCTTCCTCCGGCTTCACTATCTCTACCCCTCTCTCACTGCTTCGATCTCACTAGCTCTCTCTCCGACAACTGACTGCTGCTACTCTGGAAATCGATCTGCGCATGAAATCGAACCTCTCAAGTGTCTTCTCCATCACCATTTCGAACTCCTCTTATAATCCTCTGTTGGAGCACCAACAACCAAGATTAAAACTTAATCAATGGCTAGGATCATCTCTGGATCGATCCGTGTGAGTTTCTAGATGATTCTCACCAGGACTTAATTAATACTGATTAATTAACCATATTCCCTAAGTTTAGACTTAGGAAATATTTAAAAGTTGGTTAACAATCTAATTAAGTCATTTCTAGGCAGAATTTCCAGAAACAATTTCTGGGTTTTGGAGATCTCATGTATTCTAGCATCTCCACAAAATTTCAAGGCTAGAATACATCCGATGCTACAAAAACTATCATTCTCCTCAACATATGTTGGGCATCCACCAATGGTAATTGGCGATGCCTCTATAGCACTTTGCATAGAACTTGATGACTCAAATTCCACAAACCATAACAGAAGCCTTGTTGCTTCTAACTTGGACGCCATCAGGCTTTAATAGATCCAAACTTCTTGAACTCTTCTTCGAGATGGGAACTGGTAGCATTCAAAGGCAGCTAGTAGAAACCTCCATTGTAGCCTCTCTTTGGTAGAGCATTCACTTCTGAAGTGAAGGAAAGGTTACAACCTACTGTATTACTGCTGAAGCAACTTCTGAGAGTGGTCACGACCCAGGAAATAATATATAATTTGATTCTCTTGCCTCTGCATTGATTTCGTCCAACTTTATGAGGGATTTTGGTCCACTAGGCTCTGCTGGAAATAGACTCTCCTTGCAAGAAATTTGAGCCTCCACTTAAGATCTTCTTGGAAAATTGTGGCATCGAACTTCAAGATTTCATTAAATATTAATGATGTCGCTATCACCATCAAACTGCACAACTATCTGGAATGCCTCCTTGAATTGTGAAGAGATTTGCAAGCTACGATTCCACGTTGAATTTTCAATGCATCTTCAACAGAATCACAATTTCTTCGCAGTTTCCTCCGTAAATCCCGTCGTTGTGGATTCTACTGTAACCATTGCCTACGCAAACTCCATTGATGGTGGATCAACGAACCGTGGAATATAAGTTGTTGACTGTGGATGTGTATCCATTGAATGTGGGCCATTTCCTTTGGTAACAAACTCTACATTTCATATACCATTATTTGTGGAACAATCTAGCAAACAGATGTAGATCTTCACCGTCCATTTGAAATTGTTGTTTGCATTAATTTCCTTATGAAAATCTCTCCATAGATTCAATTTTCCGTTTAGCAAAAGCAACTATAGTTGTTGAAACCGAATTGGAGCCACGCAATATTATCACCACTAATATCGTTGACCTCAGTTGAATGGTTGATATGTGGGTTGTTCCACTATTATTCCGTGCAACATTCAAAACGTGGCATAGCCACCGCAACCACTGCGAAATCATGGATTTGTGTCATTCCGTTGACTTTTCTGTGGCCATCGTTACACCTATTGCAACGCATACCAATCTATCGCCATTAACGATGGATTTGACGAGTTATATGCCCACCAATGCATCATGGGTTAGATAATGTTGTCCATGAATTTTTGCTCAGTCAACGAAATTGAATTGCAGTTCACGATTTTGCAGTCCATGATTTGATTGATTTCCATAGGAACCCTAATCCTTCACGGTAGTCACGTTTCCTTTTCCTCTTTAGTCAATGGACTCTAGAGAAGCTTCGCCATCAAAATATTGGTATCGAGCGCTGGAAGACCTCAACAAGCGTTTCTTGGTGTCTAACTTGGCACCTAGATTTGTCGCCTTGAATTCCTCGTGCTTTATCAACCAATCTAAGTATTTAGAACTGTAGAAATCTGTAGTGTTTGCAGTTGTTTTTGACTACGTTCCGCTGCTCGTTTCAAGCGCTTAGAGATTATGCATGTAGTAGGAAATGTAGTCGATTTTACAGTCAAATCTCCTCTGCAGATCCCAAGAGGGTGAATTTTTTTTTTTAACTTCATGATCTAAAGATGTGATGAAACATAACCATTACAATTTAAATGGTACGATATTTTCATGATAAACAAATCTCAACTTTGAAGATATGCTACCCATTTTTTACCAAGCGAACGAAATGGATCTTTGCTTAACTTGACTTCGTCCTATGCTGCTTCTTGACTAATTTCTATTGGATTAACTTTTCGTTTTTTACAGGGTCTTCTATAACTTTCCTCCAATACAGCTGACGAAGTTTTGGATAAAGCCTCCAACATTTATCAACCAAATGACCACTTTGATGGAAATGTGTGTAACAATGTTGCATTTGCGAATTCCTCTCGCTATTATATTTATCACATTCTGAAGATCGTCCCTTTTGTCGTTTCTCCTTCATGACTTTCCTGTACATCTTCATTCTCTTCTAGCATTTGAAAACTTTATGATCTGGTCAGCCCACAAAATGAACATGGAATTCTATGCCAAAAACCATGGTTCCTGTTACCCACCACACGTGGGTAGTATATATAGGAGAAATGTTTTCTCCTAAATGGTCCTGAGACGGCAGCTAGCAGCCCCTTGCAGCCACCAGAGAGCTCGATGTGCCATTATCTCTGCCACCTGAGCCATCCATGTGTTCCCTCACCCACTTGTTATGATTGTATGTTTGAAGGTAGGCCTCCTGGCCCCAAAGGTATGGCTTTTCATTGGTATAGTTGAGTAATTTTCCTTACTTCTCATGGGCACTTTGGGGCATGGATTGCTGGGGGCATTCAGCGAAAAGAGTGGCTTAGGTTTGTGGTTTGTTTCCACTGCCCGATTTCGTGGTTAGCCTTGTATCCTAGTCCCATGGAATCTCCTTTACTGGCCATTACCTTTAGGGTTGACACTACACGGGAAATCTCGGTTTTGGTTGTGTGGTCTCGCTTCCTGACACCATATACATCACCCCCTTCCACTCATTTTAACCCCACTCATCTCTTTTCCCATCCGTGTCCACATAGGGTTAGCCTCCCCCCCCTCAGTGTTGCACGAAACGTCCCTGTTATGAAACCAACTCAAGAAAAAGATAGATCAACGCCTTAAAATTCAACCTCTTCGAGGGGGCAACCTCCTTTACATTACATAAATGAACAATTCTTGGATGATACAAATGAAAAGACCTCCTTTCTATATATAGCAGTCTAAGGGGTCATAACATAATCAGAGCCGACATAACAATAATAATGTAAGGGCACAATAATAACAATAGTGGGCTTCTATGAGGCACAATAGTAACAATATGGGCACTACATGGGTACATCAATATAATAAGTGGGTTGTACTAATAACAATAAGGGGTTACACTAGTAGTATAGGGGCCTAACATGCCCCTCTCCTTCAAAAAGCGTTGTCCTCAACACTTGAGTAGTTCTTGATGCTTCTGTATAAAATTCTTGTCCTCCCATGTGGAATCTTCAGCAGGTAAGTTCTTCCACTTGATGAGATACTCTGAAATTGATCGATTTCGTAGCTGTCGGGTTCTTGTTTCTGTGACTGCTCCAGGTTCCAATATGATTTTTCCTCCCTCTTCAATTTCTGGCAATATTGTTTGAATTGGGATCTTTTGCAACTTTTGAATAAGTGGCCATACTTCTTCGTCCTTCTTTCATTCATCCCTTGCTTCGTTTATCCAATCTGGTTGGATAATAGAAATAGTACAAAACAATGCTTCCACATCCTCATCCTTGAAGAGTCTTCCCATTCGGTAAGGTCGCCATTTTTTAAGTGCATGTAGTATTGCCAACATTTCCTTCTCATAAATAACTTGCTTGAGATGTAGCAATAAAAATACCCAATCACCTACATCAAAACATTTTTCACTACGATGTTGATCTACCTGTTGTTTCGTTTGATTTTGCACTGAAGTGGCGTTATCCTTTAAAAGTTGGAGAACTTCTTGTTGATGCTCGATGTGATCTTTCACTGCTTGAACCTTTTTCTTCTTGATATGTCCTTCTATCTCTAGAGTTTGAGGAGTGGCAATTTCTTCCAATCCTTTACAAGATATGGTCGGATTCATTTCTTGATGCTCGATGTGATCTTTCACTTCTTGATATGTCCTTCTATCTTGATAGTTTGAGGAGTGGTAATTTCGACCAATGAATTACAATATATGGTTGGATTTATTTCTTCTTTTTTGATGCGATCTTTCACTTCTTGCACCTTTTTCTTCTTGATATGTCCTTCTATCTTGAGAGTTTGAGGAGTGGTAATTCTTGCCAATGCTTTACAAGATATGGTCTAATTCATTTCTTTTTTCTCTGGGGTGGGGTCCTGGCGTATATCCTCTTCTTTCGATGTTTCTTGATCCTTTTCTTCCTCGTCATATTCTATGTAAAATAATTTCTTCTCTGCACACTTATGACCTTAGTGCATTTGCTATCACAATTGTAACAAAGCCCCTTTTCTCTTTTTTCTTCCAATTGTTGTGGTGTAACCCTTGTAAGTTGTGGAATGCTATGAGAAACAACACCTCCATCTTTATAGTTGTGAGGGGTATGCTTCCTAGTTTCCATAATTTTGCTTTCCACTATGTCACAAAGCCCTTTACAATTTCCAATTGTTGTGGTGTTGCTCTAAAGAAGGTGTTGCTCTTTGTATCCTCATAATGTGCTACCATTTCCTCCGTGAAAATTGACCATGTAACAAGTTGTTTACGAGAACAAAGCCCTTCATACCATAAAAATTGATCTGGTTCTAAATATAAAGATGCAATACATACCTTTTGTAACAGTGGTACACCATGTAGATCAAAATATTTCTCCATCTGTAGTATCCAATTTACCGGATCCTTGCCATCAAACTTCCTCATCTCGCTTTTTCTTGATTTTAGGAGCTCAATCTTGAAATGACTGTAACTCTGTAATTTCAGATCTTCCAGTTCTGAAATTGCGACTTGTAATAGCCCTCTGTGTCCTCTTTCCAATGCCACCATTCTGATCCAAATTGGATTCTCCAAGGAAGAGTTATGCACAATCTCCCAAGATGACCTGATTATAGACTAGTTCAGTAGAGCGAACTTGTACGACGTGCCACGAGTCACTGTTTCGACCTTTGGATCTGAAAAAGATATACAGAAAACTACAGTCGTCCTCTTTCTGTACCTTCTTACGAAATTTCAATTCGATACTCAGAGAGAAAGTTATGACACTTTTTCCCAGGTCACCTGTTTGGAATGTAATTCAGGGGTCTACAAAAAGACCAACTTCCTCAGATCATATCTCCGCAAATATAGCGCGAAAAGCTCTGAAATTCGGACCCAAGATTCAGCGCGATTTCTTCTCAAATGGTTTTTTTTTTTTAGTTTCTAAAACGTCGCAGAAAAAAAGTTATAGTGAAAATGCCACGATGACCTGTTTGGAGCAGCGAAACCCTAGAATCCAAAGCTTTGATACCAAATGTTATGAAATCAGCTCAAGAAAAAGATAGAAAAGATAGATCAACGCCTTAAAATTCAGCCTCTTTGAGGGGGCAACCTCCTTTATATTACTTAAATGAACAATTCTTGGATGATACAAATGAAAAGACCTCCTTTCTATATATAGGAGTCTAAGGGGTCATAACATAATCAGAGCCGACATAACAATAATAATGTAAGGGCACAATAATAACAATAGTGGGCTTCTATGGGGCACAATAGTAACAATATGGGCACTACATGGGTACATCAATATAATAAGTGGGTTGTACTAATAACAATAAGGGGTTACATTAGTAGTATAGGGGCCTAACAGTCCCCCCCCCCCAAGGATCCAAACTTGGATCCGTGACCTGTACGGATCCGTGGGGGATCCGTCGTCGGATCTGCAGCTCGGAATTTTGGAACTACGGATCGGGCCGGCGAAGACCGTTCCTGGAAATTTGGAACCGTGCTAGCCTGATCTGCGGTTCTGGATTTCTGAACCGCGGATCCGATGACGGATCCTCCTCGGATCAGGCACGGATCCCAAGTAGATCGGAAGGGAGATAGGCGGTTCCACAGGGTTTCATAGGGTTCTAAATATTTTTTATTATTTTTTCTTTGACTTAAGTTGGGTTGGGGCTTCTCGGACACTCTCAACGTGCTCCCTTGATGCTTCCTAGATGCTTCCTCATGGTAATGTTTAAAGTAAAAGTGACATTCTCCTTTATTTTTCATTTTCATCCTCATCCTTTTACTTAAATTTTTAACATTACCATGAAATGACTCAGGATGTTTGAGAGTGGTTCTAGCTTCATTGGACTTCATATAGAGAAAATAGAATTTCATATCCTATTGAAAATTTAGCAGACTTAACAATTTTTAGGAATTCAGGATCAATGGGATTGTGGCATTTTATTAGATTATATCAAGTATGAAGGTATGCAATTAATTTAATCAAGAGCACCAAGCCCTATATGTACCCTAGTGTTGGTGGTGTTAATTGTTGAACTCCTTTGTCACGCCCTTAGCAAAAAATTACTTTTCAATCAATTTCAAATCATCGATCAAGCATGTTAAGCTTTTTTTACCATATTTTAAGTCTTGGATTAGGTAGTTTGATCAAAATTGGTCAATGTTGACTAACATCCCTAGACAATCGAGGTAGAGGCAAAGGCTAGACAAGAGGAGAAGAATCTAAATTCTAGATGGTTGATGCATCTTAATGGTTGATGCTCGAATAATTAATCATTAATGTACAATGGATGCTATATCTATTTTGATTTATGTAAAAATATGCATGCTTCCTTATCATCTACAACTAATTTGGTGTTTTGGATGTTTTTTTAATATAAATGCAAAAAAATATAAAAAAAAATTATATATATAGTAGACGCTTCCGAGACGCTTCGCTTCCTAGATTTTTGGGAAATGACGCTTTCGCGTCCCCGCTTCCAAAAAACGTCCCCATTTCGTCCCTGCTTCATGCAACATTGCTCCCCCTCCCCTTGTCCACACCTTAGGTCGGGCCTGGAACGATGCCCAAAGGTTGGTGCAACTAAAAATAAAAGAAAAAGCATAATTTCGCCACTCTCAATAGGAAATGTACCACAAAATGCAAAAGATGGCCGGGACATACAAATTTAACACGTGGGAAAGATCCAAACATGAGCTCTACCCCTTATCCATGGCCATCACCTTGGTTCCTATGGGCCCTAAATGATCCCCCTACATCATTAAGGAACCCATGATTGTCCTAGCACCTGGTGGACGATGAATTACCCCACCTGAAGAGGGTATCCACTGCTATATATCACACAACATGCTCTCATTCCTTAGAGCCCTGAGCATTTATGCAGAAAAATCAATCAAAGGCAAAAGGCATATGAAGAAGGGTGGAAAAACAAAGGTCGGGGTAACTCATGTACCACGGTTTGCTCTCTCTTACACTCATATACCCAGGTGTGGGCTTCCCTTATTATAGCTACCCTTGTACCATGACATGTGGTCTGGATGAATCCCCTGATTCCCACTTCGTTCCATTACTATATCATCTGCCACCTACCACTTGAGGGATGTACTATGGACATGTCACCCCCTTTAAAGGTTGAAACCACCTAATAGGGTCCTTGATTAACCCCTTATTGAGCTTGGAGACACTTGTACATGCCAAAGCCCACTATGGAAGGGCATACCACCATAAAGTGCCCCACTGAGTCCATGACTTGTAAGCTCTTTTACTTGATTATTCTAATGATTTGTTGTATTGGAGGGCAAGGGGACGCATTGGATCTTATGCAGGATTGCAGTTGGGTCTCCATTTTGGGCTTGGTCACCTTATATGAGGTCCTAGCCCTCCTAAGGGCCACATTGGCACTTGCAAGGTGAACGTTGAGAGCCATGGGCCTCCACCATAGCAGAGAGTACTTCATGGATCCCCAACACCACTTGTTGATTGCTCATGTTCCACCTTTTGGATAAGGATGATGCACCTGGTTCACCATGCCCAACCGACTCCACACATGTACCATACACTTGGCATATGTTACAGGGTCCAGAGGATGTCTCCACTGCAAAGGGAGGGCTTATGTTATCATCTTAGCCCTTACAGATGGTCTACATGTTGAAGGAAAGGTAATTAGGTTCGGTCTTCATAAATGTACTTTTGATATTTGTATTTATTCAAGAAAAGAAATATTATTTTTATAATATATGTCAATGATTTTCTTGCTCATTGAAATAGGTCTAGCATTATTTAAAGTGCTATAGGTGAGTCAAATAGTCAAAAGAATAAGTTGAAGACCTTAAGGGCATGTTATACCTTGTATGTATATGTATTATGGATAAGAGAATACCTCCAAGCAAAGTCACAAGCATCCTCCAAGCAATGACATCCCTAAAAGAAGAAATCCGAAGCATAAGAACAATCCTTAAGTCGGCCTAAATGGAGGGACAAACCTCTATATATAGAGGCTGTCCACTCTTCTATAACGGATTCATTGAAGCTCTGAAATTAGCGAAGAGACAAGCAAAGAAAAGTGAAAGGGGAGTCTATATGGTCTTCAAGGGTAGCGAGGAAGAAGTATATAGAACCGAAGTTAAGGAGATCATTTCTGGGACAGCTACAGCCACATGTGCGAAGTTAAGGAGGGTTGCTTGCAGTTATGACAACAATCACTAACAGTTCACCATATCTCATTGTTTAGGGCTGAATCCAAGCTTATAAGACCACTCTCTCAAGCGAAGGATCAAGGAGGAAAAGCAAAGGTAAGAGGGTTGTTCTGAGGTCCATTACAGTCACATGTGCGAGGGAAAAGGAGGTTGCCTCTGCTGTCATAACAACCCTCCCATTACAGTCACTCAAGTTAGTTGATTGGTGAAGAGAAGAAAGGAACCATCATAGGAAAAGGGTCTCATCAAAGGTCTCTTCTCTAGAGCAAGTGCATCAAGGTTACTAACAAGTTGAAAGAAGAACGAAGTGCCAGAAGTAGGAAGACGAAGTGTCGGTAAACAAAGTGTCGGAAGAAGTGCCAGAAAAAGTGTCAGGGTATATGGTGCAGAATGGAGTGAATACTTGACTTGTGCTTGGAGGGTCTCTTTGTTAGGGATCTAGGGTTTAGCATTGATCAATAGAAGCTTCAATAAGAGAAATTCACGAAAGGGTTTTCCTCTCAAGAGAAGATAGGTTTTGGCCCTAGCAGAGAGCCAACATCTTGTGTTCTTGTTTTTATGTTTTGGTAGCAGTTTGATGAAGTACGCACATATGCACTAATAAGAAGAAGAAAAAGAATAAGCTAATAAGGAAAAGTAAAAATACTCCACAAATTGTTATCAAGTAACGAAGAATCACACTACACTACTTTGCCCTAGATTCTTGAACATGGTATCAGAGCTAAGGTGACACATCAAGGCAAGGGCAACTCAGGAACACTCATCAAGGAGAAGCATCTACAAAGTTGAAGCATCAAGCC
The DNA here is from genome assembly GCA_031772625.1 of Pinus tabuliformis. Classification (NCBI taxonomy): domain Eukaryota; kingdom Viridiplantae; phylum Streptophyta; class Pinopsida; order Pinales; family Pinaceae; genus Pinus; species Pinus tabuliformis. The sequence goes on from CM062808.1 coordinate 738,763,451, forward strand.
TAGAAGTCTCAATCACTTCAAGGTCAAGAAGGGTATACAATCCATCATTCATCAAGAAGGTCTACTAAACTAGAAGAGCCTTACATAAAGGCACCTACAAAGAAGAGCAGATTGAAGCAAGACCTACATCAAGCTACAAGTCTTCAAGCAAACCTCATCACCAAGCAAGTCCACTTGGAGAAGGCAACTTGAAGAACATCAAGATCCAGGGAAAACAAGCCATCAAGCCTTCAGGAAGGAAGCAAATCCATTACATCTCAAAATCTTGATATGTACATGTCCCCTTCTGAATATACATCAATGTCTTTTTGCAAGGAAACCAATAAATTCGTAGGTACTAATAAATTTTTTGAATGGAAGAAGAGGATTGATCTACTTCTCAAGGAGAATAAACTCCTAGAACATGTCAAAGGGAATATCACTATCCTTGCTAAGGAACAGACTCAAGCCTTAGCCAAGTACAATAAGGATGAGACAAGAGCTCAAAGGATTCTGATAGAATCAATCAATGGCTCTCTCATTCCTTATGTCTCCAAGTTTGAGACATCAAAAGAAAATTATGATAAGCTAGTAGAGCTATTCTCGGTATCCACAACCGGAGAAGTAATATCTCTGAGAAATGAATTATACAAGATGAAGATAACAAAGGAAGGAATAGCTCCGTACTTCATGAAAATATCTGAAATGAAAGATCAACTTCAATAGCTTGGGGAAGTCATGTCTGACAAAGACATGACAATTGTAGTACTCAGTGCTCTACCTGAGGAGTGGGGAAACTTCACATCAAGCATATATGCCAAGAAGGAAGCAACCACTCTCAGTGAAATGTGGCCTCTATGCAGGACAGAGGAAACTAGACTTAAGGCAAAGGAAGATATGGGATCAAAGGAGCAAGCATTTGCTACGATGGCCAAAAGAAAGTGTAAATTTGGCAAGTTTGGTCCACGAAGAACAAACAACAAAGACATGTCCAAAATCCAATGTTTTGGATGCCAAGAATATGGACACTACAAAATAAATTGTCCTAAGCTTGAGAAGGACAACAACAACAAAAGGAAGAGGGAAGAAGCTCATATAACTCAAGAAATGAAAGAAGAAGGAAAGAAGCAAAAGAAGGAAGATCCTCCGGATCTCTACTATGACTAGGTCAAACTCTTCACTTCTAGACTTCTTTCAAAGTTTTGAGTAGTATAGGAGCATGTAGGAATAGAATAATAATGCATGGCTAGAACCATCCTTTAGAATCTAGAAGCATGATGTACATAGAGTTCTAGATACTCATGGAGATATAACATTTATAATAAAAACAAAATGCATGGGTAGAAATATCTTCTAGAATATCGGGGCATGATAGTTATTTTGCTACCGTTGTTAAGGGCTCCCATAGCTGTATGTGATCCAAGAGTTTGGGCACCTCAAGGATCTTGCCCCTCGTGTAGTCCTCCCGACTACAGCTTAATATCGCCCCACCTCTTCTCTAGAGGTGCATGAGCACTCATGGCACAATCCTCGTCATCATCCTCCTTGTCAGCTTTCGCTGGAGCAGCCTTCGAGTCAGAAGCCTCTTCCTTGCCCTTCTTCCGGGGGCACTGAGTGGCGAAATGTCCTAGTTCACCACACCTGAAGCATCTGACCTTGGATATATCCTTTTTCTTCCTTTTCTGTTGCCCATGTTGTCTCGATGATGTGAGAGCTGCATCCTCCTCCTCCTCCTTCTTGACCCGGGCTCCTTTGCCGCTACTTCCTGCCTTGGTTAGCCTCCTGATCTCTTCCTGTCAAAGAGTTGCCCACATTTCCTCCCAACTGGGGAGAGAAGCTCTACCCAAGATACTCTGGACAAATGTCTCCCAGTTTTCGGTGACTGCATTCAGGGCAGTCCTGACCATGAATTCAGGATCTGGTGTAAACCCCACGGAAGTCAGCTGGTCTCGAATCCCTTGCAACCTGAGAAGGAAGGGACTGATCACTTCTCCCTTCTGTATCTGATACTGTCTCAGCTGATTCTCAAATAGCATCTTCCGTTGAACGGAAGTCCACTGGTACAAGGTGGTCGGCGTCTCCCACATCTCCCTTATTTTTTGACAAACGTCCTCGTAAAAACTCAATGCGGGAAAACCCGTGCAGTAGCTCTGAGGGTTTTCTATTATTAATCAGTAGTTCTGAATACAACTCTGGATGCCCTCTCAGCTATCCAGTTATAGAGATAAAATATATTGGCAGAAACCTAAGTGAGATTACCTCACTTCACCCGGCAAAATCTCTCTAATCCGGCAACTGGACTGACTATCCTCGGCTACAACTATGCTACCCCTTCGTAGTAGCTGCGTGGGCTTACGTGGAGCACTCTGAGACTCTATGTTAGCTCTACGCTGCCTTCTCTGCCTCTTGGAGCTCTAACGTTAGCCTTCTCCGCTGATCCTGTTGCTGCCCGACTAAATTCAGACTTCTGCAGGAGGACAATTCTCCCCTGCGCTGACACTACGTCAAGCAATGCGTGGGCCCTCCTAGCCCAGCCTCAGTGTCCCTGGTCTGCGCTGCCTCCTCTGGCTTATTTCTACCTCTCTCTGCTATGTATTCGGGGTCCCGAAGAAGATCCTCCAACCCCAACTATCCACACCCCTTTGCTGCAACTTAGATCACTAGTTCGATTTTCTCAGCAAACCACGCCCCAGAAAATCCGAACTTCTTTGATCACTTGGTGTATCTCCAATTGACCCTCAAGCCTCCTCTTATACTTTTCCTGTTGATGAATCAGCAGCCGAGATTAAGTCCCTAATCAACGGCTAAGATTAAAATAGACTTGATCCTCGTCTTTTAGAAGCTTCTCACTCATATTTTTATTAATACCCATTAATATTTTTATTTTCCTAAGTTTAGACTTAGAAACCCATTAAAAATATTAATTATTTTAATAACTCCTCATCCGGGTGGAATTTCTCCAAACGATTTCTGGGTCTTGGAGATCTCATGTGTTCTAGCCCCTCCACAAAATTTTGGAGCTAGAGCACATTCGATGCTACCCAAAATCAACAGCTGGTCTCGGACATCCTGAAGCCTCGTAAGGAAGTGGTGTACACGCTCCCCTTTCTGCATCCTCGTGCATCTCAGCTTCTCCTCTAAGTCCATCTTCCGCGGCTCAGAAGGTCCTTCGTACATCGTAGCTAATGCTTCCCACATCTTCCGGGCAGTATCCTTGCCAACTATATGGAATACCACATGATCTCGAACTCTGTCGAGAATGATCCTCGTAACTCTCGCTATCTCATCCTTGTACTTTTTCAGCGGATCTGCATCAGCGGGTACAACTACCACACTATCGACATAAGTTTTGAGATCGTGCTCATCTAGAAGGCAGGAGATCCTAGCCTTCCAAATCATATAGTTAGAGGCTCCATCCAACCGATCTTGATCTCTCAACCCAGCTGATGCCATCTCTCCTGAAAAAAAAGTTTAACCACTCACTCTTCTTCTCTTCGCAGCCGCTGCCCAGTTATTTGCACTTCCTTCTGGAGTGAGAAATATCACACACAACTACTGCTGCTCTGCTAGAAAAATTCGGACTTCTTGGCTAGAAATACTCTGAGGAAGAAATTCCCTCAGTATGTGCTATTCTCTCCTTCTAACGCTATTCTGCCAGCAACTGCTGCAAAATAACTGCATCCCAGCTGAAGATCTTCTCTGCAAAAAATACGCTGCTCCCTTCTGCCTCTGGAAAGCTTCGATCTGGAGAATCGAATTTCTCTGTCGACTCACTCAGAGAAATCGATCTCACTCAAAACTTTGACCTTCTTGGCCTAAGGACTGCGTTGCCTCTAAGGTTTAGAATTTCTGCCTCTGTAGTAATTTCAAACTCCCTCTTCCTTTTTGCAACTGAGCTCTTTTGCTCATGATCTGTGCTCTGATACCATGTGAAAATTTGGTTACTCGATTCCTATTGCAGCGAACTGATAATATTTCACCTACTTGTTAACTTACTTGAACAAATTACTTGCAGTTTTCTACGGCAAATACTGAAATACATACACTATAGCCTACACAAAATAAAATACTGTGGAAACTAAATACTGCACTGGAGAGAAATAAACACACACATCAACACAGTAGTTTTTCGACAATGTCCCCGAAAAAACCAAACGTGGAAAAACTGGTGCAGCAGCTGAGGGTTTTAATTATTACGCAGTAGTAAATCTGAGTACAAATCATTGGATGCCCAAACTGGCTATCCGATACAAAGAAATGTTGGCAAAGAGTTAGTGAGAAAAATCTCACACTGATTCAGGGAGATCCAACACTGATCAGGGGTTGGCTGGCTAGACCTGCGCTGTCTCTATGTAGCTTTTGCATCAACCCTACGCAGATCTGCGTCACACTGGCTGGGCTCTATGTCACCTCCTCTGCTGATATCCTGTTGTCTGGAAATTCGACCTTCTGGCCCTCTGGTCTCACACCTCGGCTTTTGGCACTGGATCTCGACTCTCCAGCTAGATTTTGAACTCCCTCTGAAGCTCTGTGCTGCTCTAAGCCTTCTCTACTTTGCACTCTTTGGATCTGGAAAAATCTCCTCTAGACTACTATCCCTGCCCCTCACTGCAAGAAGATCACTCGATCTTACTCCGACAACTCAACGCTGCTACTCTTGAGAAATTCGATCTTTGATCTCTCAATCAATGTGTCCTCCAAGTGCCCATCGAACTCCTTATTTCTCTCATTGGAGCTCCAATGACCAAGATTAAAACATAATCAAGGGCTAAGATTAACTGGGAGTTGATCTTCATCTTCTTCTAGAAGATTCACACATACTTGATTTAATTAATACCCTTTAATTAACCAAATTTACTAATTTTAGACTTAGGGAACCATTTAAAAAAGTTAATTATTTTAATTAAACCATCTCTAGGTGGAATTTTACCAAATGATTTTTGGGTATTGGAGAATGCATGTGCCTTAGCCTCTTTGTAAAATATTGAGGCAAGAGCACATTTGTTGCTACAGAAATCAACACTTCCAACTTCAATCACCCTAATAACAGATAAGCAATTATAGATAGAATAGTAAACAATAAATGCACAATAGAAGATGGCCAAGCACAATGATACACAGAGATTTGGTGAAAGACCAGGGAAAACCCCACAAGCAGGAAAACCCTTTATCAATTCTTCTTCTTCTATTAGTCAATCAAAGTTCAACATGAGATACATAGACCAAATAGTACATCCAACAACTAGTCAAGGTCAAGGCTTTGACTTCCCAAATCAACCAATCCAAACTAAGTCAACAATAAGAGAGAAAAGCAAATCTGCCCTGTGAAGGAACAATCAACAATAGTCAACGGTCTACCCTAAATAGTTAAAGTCAATGGTCTAGCCTGCTCTAAAAAATTTGGTCAACCCAACAATAAATTCGGCCTTCCTCAGTCAAAACAACAACAAAATTCTTCCTGTAATTTAGTCAGCTTCCTTAGTCAACCCTGCACTCAAACCCTAGTTTCCACTTGTGGTCAAACCTAGTCAAAGTGCCCAAAATAATTCGGTCAAACCAGTCAAATATTCAACCTCCAAAATAGTCCTGAAATTCGGTCGAAACAGAGTCAATGTGCCCAAGTCAATGTTGGTAAAACAAAACTCTCTCTCCTCCGCACATGTGAAGATTCCCTATGGTTTCTTAGATTAGATCAAACCATTTGATGTGATGTGTGATGTTATGGATGAGTCTCCAAATGAGGTCAATGAATGTCTATTTATATGTGAGTTAGGAGGACCAATTATCACATGTGGGGTTGACTTGTCATCTTCATTGAGCTAACTTGTCAAACTCAAAATAATAATTTTCTTTGACCAATTTTGAAATTTCTTTTGAAGTGAAATGGTTCCTCCTTAGGGTAGTTGGGCTTCTCCTTGGATAAATCCATCTTGTAGCTGCCAATTTTAACACGAATATAGGAGTATTTGGATACAAGAGAAAAATTCTCCTCATAGTCTACTCCCTCTTTCTGAGAGAACCTACAAGCCACAAATCTGGTCTTGTATATCTACACATGACCATCTGCTGCATTCTTTACCTTGTAAAACCACTTGGAAGTCACAATTGACTTCCCCTTTGGTCTTAACACAATCTCGCAGACATCATTCTTCATTATGGAGTTGTGCTCCTACACTGTGGAATCTCTTTACACTTGCTCGTTGGTTGCTTCCTCAATGTTGAAAGGCTCTGAGTCTATGATGTTGGTCGTCAAAGCCATGTATGTTAGAAACTTTTGTGGAGGTTTGCCTTCCCTGAAGGTGGTCCTAGGAGGCTCAACATGCTCCTAAGCATCCCACAAGCCTTTCTTCGCCCACCTAGCCTCCTAACTGATGTCGAAGGAGCTACTTGCTCCTCTTGCACTAAAGATTGGCTATCTCCGCTACGAGAAGTCTCTACTATCAACGCCTCCTTTGTTTCCTCCTCCTGAGGCCCCTCTGCAACTGTTGGTGCGTAATGAGATTTCCTAGATGCCAAGTTCTTGAACTTGACATCTCGGCTCAACTTTATCTTCCCTTGGTCTGTCAGGAAGACTCTATAAGCCTTTGAATCCTCGTTGTATCCCACCAAAATGCCCCTCTGACCTGAGGCAACTTTGTCCTATTTTTCTTAAGCATGTGGATGTAGACTAGACAACCAAATATCCTGAGATGTCCTATCTTAGGCTTCTTTCTTTTGAATTCTTCCTTCAGTGTCTTATCCTCCAGAATCCGATGTGGGCTCCTGTTTTGCAAATACACAATTGTGTTGCATGCCTCAGCCCACAGAAATATCGACAAAGTTTGATCATGGATCATGGCCTTCACCTCATTGATAGACTGGTTCTTCTTCTCTGCAACCCCATTTTGCTACAGGTTGTAGGCCACTATCTTCTCCCTCTTGATCCCGCCTCCTTGCAGAAATCTGTGAACTCATTAGAGGTGTATTCACCCCCATTGTTTGTCCTCAACACCTTGATCTTCCTTCCTGTCATGTTCTCCACCTGAGCTTTGAAAGCTTTGAAATGACTGAAAACCTCACCCTTGGTCTTCATGAAGTAGATCCAGGTCTTCCCAAAAAATTCATGAATGAAGGTCACATAGTAAGATGCGCCCTTTACTGAAGATACTGACATAGGCCCTGCTAAATCAGAATGGATCAAATCCAAAATGCCTTTGGATTGAGTCTCTCTATTAGGGAAAGATGCCTTGACATTCTTGCAAAGTGCATAGCCTTTGCATAGCCCCTGCTAGTCCAAACTAAAGTCTGGAAGCTCAGTGACCATTCGTCTCAGTAATGGTAGAGCTTTGTGATGGAGATGTCCCATCCTCTTGTGCCAAAGCTTGCACATGCTCTCATTGGTGTGCACTAGTGCCTAAGCAGGCTGACCCTGAAGTCTATACAGGTTCCCCTCCTGGACTCCAATCCTCATTGCAGTCTTTGGATTGGCTCCCTCTAGGCAGATGAACACTTGCCCCCTTCGGAAGTTAACCTCATAACCTTTGTCCTCCATGACTGAGATGGACAAAAGGTTCTTCTTTAGGCCAGGTACATAGAGTACCTCTTGCGCATCAAAGGACCCTCCTAACTCAAGTTGGAACTGAATTGTCCCCTGTCCCTTCATTGCATACTTGGCATCATCGCCAAGCTCAATATGGATCCCTAAGTCATCCTCTGCAAAACTACTGAATAACTCTATAGCCTCTGTCATCTGACGGGAGGTGCCACTGTCCAAGTGCCAAGTGATTCTAGCAATGGTGCTGGTAGAAAGGCAAGACATGAGTGAAAATTCACTCTCAAACTTGGAAGCAAGCTCGCTCAACTGTCTTTGTTGTCACTGCATCTGTTTGCGAATTCCCCTTTCCCTTCTTCCTCTGCGGACACTGAGAAGCAAAGTGGCCATTCTTATGGTAGATATAGAATTTGATATTTGCTTATATCTCTCTTATGCCCGGACTATTGTCCCTCTCCCTGACTATCACCTTTCATGATGGAAACTTTCCCTTTGGTCTTCTTCTTTTTGATGCCCAGGGCCAAGTTTTCATCTGCTGCTCCTCCTCGTTGCTTGTTGGTCCTAAACTCTTTATGAGTCTCCTCTTAGATGCAGTCATTCCAAAGTATCTCCCAATTGGGAAGATGTTCTCAAGCACATATGCCCACGATGAATGGTTCCCAAACCTTGGTGAACCCATTCAGAGCAACATTCACTAGCTCTACATCCAATACAACTTCTCCAATAGTTGCAAGTTGGTCATGGATTTGTGTGATCCTCATAAGGTAGCTGGTTATATTGTCAGAGGGATTCATTCTGCACTCTCTGAGCTTAGTTTTGAGAATCATTTTCCGACTCATGTTATCACTTTGAAAAAGTAATACTAAGGCATCAAACATCTCCTTAGATCTAGTCTTTTCTACAACATGCAGAATCAAATGATCCTTAATAGCTTCAAGGATCACCCTTTGTACCGATGTGTCCTTATCCCATGCTGCTTGCACAACAGGGTCTACTATTGCTAGTGTCTACATGCTCCTTGAGGCTTCTGTTAGAGAAGGAGGGTTGGACACGACTTCCCAAAAGTCTTTCTCCTTCAATATCACTGAGATTCTTGCCTTCCATGGCAAGAAATTCGGAACCCCATCAAGTCAATCTTCAACTTTCACACTGGTTATTGACATGGTTGTCCTGAGCTTTATCGCTGAAGTAACCTGAAAATTATACATCTGCTTTTCTCTCAGAGTTGGAGCTCTAATACCATGTTAAAATATCCTAAAACCAATGATCTAAGCAAACAGATCAGATATAGGTATTTTGCTGGAAATATTAACTTTTGCATGCAGCAGAAAATGAGAAAATAATCACACATAGTACACAAACATTTCTACCCTTCTAGATCAGTTCATCATTCAAATTTATCTTCAGAACTTACAAGAGCTCCCTCATGGAAAAAATGGCTCTGAGAATTAATCAAACGAACAACAAACCTGAAAATTACAGTTTGCATGGAAACCAAGGTACTATCCTTCCATCAAATCCGTATGACAGTACGAGATCTGTATGAACTACGGCACAAACTACTTTTTTGGGTTGTCTGGCTGCTCCTGTTCTTGCTGCTAACTGGTTCCTGTCCTACTGAACATTGGTTGCCTTCTCCTTGTTGAAATACTGCTGAAATTCTCGCCAATGTCTGAAAATCAGATCTCTGATTTTCTCCTTCACTCACATGACTTATGAAATGAGTGTTCAGTGTGTCTTTGTCCTTTGCCCTCCCTTTTTTTTATAACTTTGACATGAGGCAAAAACCTAATCTTCAACTGTTGAGATCTTGTTGTAAGATCAATGACTCTCTTTTAATTACATTATTAAGTGACCCACTTTAGTTACTTTGTTAATTAAAAATCACTTTAATAAAAAAATTATTCATTTTATTAATTAATTAATAAAGTGAACTTCTAGAAAAACATAGGATACAATTAATGATGATTTCCATAAATAGACATCCTCATGGAAATACCTGTCTAAGCTACAAACACTAACAGACATAACTATTTATACTTTGTAGAATTTGTTGTCAAAAATGATTATTACACACCACTTACCATGTATATATGACACACTTCATAGTGAAAAATTCAACATTATAGTTTAGAGTATTAGGTGCTCACAATATATACAATATATATCTTAAGAAACGGGAGAAAAAGTTGCGTAGATTTGGTTAAGTGGAAGCTAGAAAGGTTACTTCAATCTAAGTGAAAGAGGTACAATTACTTGAAGATCAGATAGCTAATTTCAAGCAAAGAGAATGTCTTCTAAAAAGTGAGATCGTGGAGAAGCTTATTATGATAAAGGTAAGAAAAAGAAAAGTAACCGTTATTTTGTTGGCCTTTTAAAATCTTTCAATGGATGGGATTGGATACATATAAATTTTCCTTATGCCACGTAATTTAAGTACTCACTTTTGAGATCTTTATATGGATGGGATTGGTTGTATATACATTTTCTTTTCTATCAAAATTCACAATGTAATTCATGTTATTTTACTAAATAATTATTATTTGAAGCACCTTCAAGTAAAAAATTCAACATGATAAAGTATTATGTACTAACAATATATGCTTTAGGAAATGGAAGAGAAGGTTGTTTGGATTTGGTAAAGTGGAAGCTAGAGAAGTTAGTTCAATCTAGGAAAAAGAGTTACACAAATGCTTGGGGATAGATAGAAAATTTCAAGCAGGAGAATGTCTTCTCAAAAAAAGTGAAATCGTGGAGGAGTTCATTAGGATAAGGTAGGAAAACAAACTAGCACTGTTATTTTGTTGGCTTTAGGAAGGATTGGATAACTATAAATTTTCATTATGTCACCCAATTTAGATATTCACTCTTCAGATCTTTATATGGATGGCTTTTTAAAATCTTCGAAGGGATAGGATTGGATAAATATAAATTTTCATTATGCCACCTGATTTAGGTATTTACTTTTCAGATCTTTATATGAATGAGATTGATTGCATATACATCACAATGTAATTTATCTTATTTTACTAAATAATTATGCTTGTGATCTTACTTAGTTGGCTATCTAACTGATCACTAGTACATATGGGTTAGATGGAAATTTCTATTCCAAGCTAGTTCAACTCCTTTCTTAAGAAGCCTTGCCTTTGTTAAATCAAGTAGGTAAAGGTTAAATGATGAGCCTTCAAAATGTATTTTGTTGTTTTTAGCAATTTTTTTAACGTTTTTTTTTTAATTTCTTTTGTTTCTAAGTAAATTGGAATAATGGTTGTGACAATAATCTAGGTTTAAATTTCGATGGATATGTTTTTCTTTTGCATGAGCTTGCTGGATCTGGTTATTGATTATATTCAACATTGTTGATGTAGTTTTCAGGAAGATTGTTATAATGGCTTTAGCAAGTCACCCATAAATCCTATTATTCACTTATGTGAGGATTGGTTGAACTTCTTTTCTGAGTTTATCATCCATAAAAAAATGAGTTCCCATCTATAAAAAAAACATCTTTTGTGCAGTTAAGCAGCTTATTCTAGTTTAATTTTATAAAAAGTTGAAAGCTTTTTTTCCCTTAAGTAGAATTCGTAATATTTTGTTAGTACTAAAAAACAAATGAATGAATTGCTTGACCATCTTGATAAAAAGAAGTTGGTTTCTCAGGGTGTAATATTTGTTTTTTAAGCATACCTTCCGAAGTGACTCTAGAATAACATTTATGATGGGATATGTTCATGATTAAATACTTAAAATATATTATATTTTAAGTTTAAAAGATTCAATATATATCATATCTATAATGTTTATAGAATAAAATAATTTTATTATGTATAATTTTTCAAAAATTATTTTAAATATTTATTAATTTTTTAATGTAATTTTATTGAATATTTTTAATATTGGAGTATGATCTAAAATTCTGTTTTATTCCTCAACAGTTTGCCTTTCTCGAATTTAAAAAATGGGTTAACGTCTCAAGGTAGAGAGGAATTGCAATAGTAGAATTATATTCCCTAATAAACAGCCAAGTTATTTTGGTGCACAAATTTTGTTTACACACAATAACATAACTGCATGTTGAGAGATTTTGAAAGTGTATTTATGAAGACCAGGCCTAAAGCTAAAGAAAACACATTATATTAAATAACTTAGAATAACTTTTTTTTTTTTAATAAAATGTAACCGATGCTTGGACGATAAGAAAGTTGGATTATAGAGAATGATATGCCCCATATGCTAACGTGCAATAAAAGGTAATTTGATTATTGAAGGTAACTAAGAATTTGCTCATATGCAGATCTTAGTTATGTTTTAACTTTCACTCTATTGGAGAGGCATAAAAAATAAAAGGGAAATGTCATCATATTAATGCCATGAATGACTAAACATGTTCAATTTATTTTTCAAATATTTTGTATAACCATTTAAGAGATTTTATTTTTTTAATATAAATATAAAAGTATGATCAGAAAAAATTTTAAAAATTAATAATAATGATTGATTTTTATATGTATATATTTTTTAAATGTTGAGAATTCTTTCATTATATTGAAACTTGTTTATTTTTTCTATATAAAATGAAAAAATTGAGTACTCATTTCTTTTCCATCTCTATTTCATTATATTGAAATGTATTTAACTTTTCTTATTCATAAAGTACATCGATTACTTACTTTCTTTAATTTTTATTTGAAATTGCATTTTAGGGTGTTGATACCACTGACACGAAGTACTTTATTACAAAAGAGAGTGTGGAACAACTACAACAAGTCAGAGAAACTCAAACAGTGCAGGTTAATTCCTCTTCTTATAACTAATATACATGTACTCATATATAATTTCTATATTATATATTTATTTATGAATTTTTTATTATTCTTAGAGTCATTAACGTATACAATAAGTGATATTTTTTCAATAATATATTATAAGATCTTTCTTACTACAATTTGTCTAGCTATAGTTTTAATTTTCACTGTCAATTTTAATCTCAATTTTTATTTTATTTATGAAGCTATTATTGACTATAATTAGTGGTCTAGCTTTGTGCCAGTGAAACAATGAAACATTTAGTTTTTATTTTTTCTTTAAATTAAATGATGATTTATTCTAAAAATATTTAAGAAATTGAAAAATTTAGTATCTTGTTTGATTTTTAATCTAAATAATATTTTACTTTTAAATATATTTGATTAAAAACATAATTTATACTTTATTATTAAAACAAAAAATTTAAACAAATCTTTAATTGATACAAGTCATTCTTATTACAAAATACAAAATCCAATACAACACATTTAAATGATGGTTAATGTTGGTCTACATTATTAAGTGGTGTTACACCTTCCATGATATTTGTTATAGGTTTTTGTGTACTTTATAATGACATTTAATGTTGTCTTATAATTGGTTTTTCTAGCATGTACAACACATGGATATTCAACAAGTGGCTATATAAATATGTGCGTATGTAATCTAGTATGAAATCCTCTCTTAGGAGTAAGGGTGTGTCTCACTATGCATCCCTCATTATGTAGGGAAGTCATATGGCATAATCCCAAACATCCCCGTTGTACATAGAAGTATTTAAACATAGTTCTCTCTTTCATCAAATTTTTTTATCTCTCTTTTTAAAGGATGTAGAAGGTCTAGAACTTGTTAGTGCTTTTCTTACCATTTAATAAATTACTGGGATTTTACTAAAATGCTTTCCTAATAACTCGAAGAGAAAAAACTAAGAGTGCCTTTGCTTTTTCACCATTTTCGAGTATTCAAACATGGGTCTCTCTTTTATCAAAAGAGTTTTGTTTCTCTTTTTAAAGGATGTAGAAGGTCTAGAACGTGTTAGTGTATCTCTTGCCATTTAATAAGCTATTGAGAATTTACTGAAATACTTTGATATTAACTGAGAGAAAAAAACCAAGAATGCCTTTGTTTTTTCACCATTTTTCCTTTTTAATATAAACGTTATTACAATTTGCATTATTAAACTTTTCCCAATACTCCCATAACTTCCATATTTACTCTAATTTTTTCTAACAAATTTAAGGAAATTTCTTTTTCTTATCTATGAGGCTAAAAGGACCCTATCCTAGCATAAGATATAAACCATCACAAAAGATGCAAATAAAATCAATTCATGTAAAAAAATCGTTGCATTCTACTTCATCTTGACAATTCTAGGACTTTGAAATGTTAATGGAAAAGATAAACATGTTGAGTGTAATTCAAAGCTTATACAACTGATAAAAGCTTGGGTGCAAACAAAAGTTTGGTGTTGTGGCACGAATAAACTTTGTTGTTTGGGAGTGGATCTAAAACCCAATTAGATGTCGATATTTAGTTGGTGTAACATGATCCACAACATATTATTGATTGAGATTTGACTTAGTCAAAAATAATTCTTACCTTATTCAACATTGATCATTTAGTAGTTTGGTGTTCACTTAGGAAAGGAGTCATAAATCACTTACTCCAACAAGCAAGCACTTAAAGAGGCAATCAACCATCTCCTACATGCTAAGACAGCAAGCTGATGTAGAAGACCTTTCTAAGCTACCAAGAACTTCAACACTCCCTTCTAGTAAGGAAGGGATTCTTCACCACCCTTAGATTGTCCCTCTAAAACACGACCTTTCCTTTCACTAGAGGCTTAGTGAGAATATCTGCCACTTGCTTCTCTGTGGAAATGTACTACAAGCTCACAACACCTCTTTGGACCTTGTCTCTGATGAATTGATATATAATCTTTATATGTTTGGATTTGTCATGGAACACATGATTTTCATAGAGCTTAATGCAACATTGATTATCATAGTGAATCACCATGGGCTCCAACTAAAGAGTAAATAACCCTATTGTTAAATTTGGCAACTAGGGCCAAACTCCACCTTGGACAGCTCATATGATGCAGCAGATATTTTTATTGGATTCCTCTTTCCGAGAGGTGTAGGATTTATCTAAAGATCATCTCATTCTGACATGTACAAATGGAATTATGAATTTATTTTGTTTATGGACAAATTGTCAAGGTCGACCAACAAACTAATGTAGGCTCAGAAGCCCAAAAGTCACATCTCTTCACCCTCAATGTTGTGTATATATAGAGGAGTCATTTTCCACATTTGGACACACATCAATCACTCATATTTCTCTCTCCTCTCCTCATTGGTTCGTACAGCAAGCGGGAGCAACCTTCTTCTCTATGCATTGACCTGGGTTGACTAAATTGCACGCTGAAATTTCAGATCTGTTTTTTGGGCTATTACAGGGACGTTGACCAGCGTTGACCGAGGGTCAAACTTCATCTTTTGACTGTGTTTTCCAGCAAGAAAATTCGTTTTTCTTAGGCCACAGCTCCTAGCACAAAACTTGAGGTGTTTGCAGCTGTTTGACCAGCGTTGACTGCAGAGCCGTTGACCGCAGAGGTTGACTCTGTGTTGACCAAGTTGACTGGGTTTGATCGAGTTGATTTGGAGGAACATTTCTGCTAAGTTGACCAGTGTTGACTTTTTGGTTAGGGCATCCTGTTGGCTGCAGTTTGACTGGACAGATTTCACTGTATTTGAGCAAGTGAATTTTGTATATTGTACTCTCTCTCTATTGAACTTTTGAAGAATAATAAGAAGACTTGATCAAAGGGTTCCCCATATTGGGGTTTTTCCCCGGCATCCACCAAATATTGTGTCCTCTTGTCTTGGCTTGTCTTCTGCTTTTTATTTATGTTCTATCTGCATTTACTGTCATGTTAATGTGATTGCTAATTTGGAAATTGATATTGGGCTAATAAGAAAAATTGAAGTAAATTGCTCTTAAGCATAGAACATACCATTGTTATCTAAAATTAACATGGTATCAAAGCTGAGGTGAAGACAAAGCCCAAGCAAGAGTGAGAAGAGCAATCACTGAGATTTGTTGGACAAGGACAAGAGTCAATGGCCTCCGCATCTTACTTCAAGCCTGATGACAAGCTCAATGATAAGTTTGATTATCATGCATGGAAGATGTCTCTTGATTTGACTTTGGAAGAGCAGGATGTTATGGATTATGTGCAGGGAAAGATCATTGAACCTCCTTCACATTCACTGGCTGCCATGAGTGTTTTAAAAACTGGCCGGATTGAATTGGAAGCTGGTCAAACCGGTAGAAAAACCAGGTTTAACCCACCTCTTCGCCCAAAAAACACATAAACCAATGCTAACTGGCCAGTTTAGGACGGAACTGGCTGGTTTATGGTCAAATCGGCTGGTTTCGTCCTAAACTGACT
Source organism: Pinus tabuliformis (assembly GCA_031772625.1). Taxonomy (NCBI): domain Eukaryota; kingdom Viridiplantae; phylum Streptophyta; class Pinopsida; order Pinales; family Pinaceae; genus Pinus; species Pinus tabuliformis. The sequence goes on from CM062808.1 coordinate 738,779,224, forward strand.
GGTTCACTGCTAAGGTCATGGAGGACCCACGCAACGCACTTTAGCAAGGTTCCAGGGTGTTTTGGAGGGAAAATAAGGGTTGTTCCCTTCAAAAACACCCTCTCCAAACCTTTAAAAGGAGCTTACCCCTCTCATTTTCCTCACACATCTCATTTGGAGATTTTGTGAGTTTGATTGGGAGCTTGGAGAGTGTTGAGTTTTTGCTAGAGTAGTGGAACAATAGAGAGTTTCAACTAAGTAGTAGTCATCACGCCTCCAAAAGCCAAGGATACTATATGGGCTCATATTTGGTTGATGGCAAAATGATCTGCAAATATTGCCAAAAATCTATTGCAGGAGGGGGTATTAACAGGTTCAAGCAATACTTGGATGGGATGGGAGGCCATGTAAAGCCATGTGGAGCACCAAATGAAGTAATAGGTCATATTAGGGTAGAACACCGTCAGAAGTTTGAGACTCAAGTCACTGAACCAATAGAGAAGTTTGTGACTCAAGCAGTTGCAAAGTTTGGGAGTCGAGACTCAACCAACTGAGTTTGATCTTGATGAGAAGTTTCAAGTGATAATGTTGATGACTAATATCATATATGTAGATTTGTAGTAGGCCAGTTGCCCCATAGTTTGTAGGTTTTGTTTTTGAACTCTAGAGGCCATTTAGAGCCTCATTAATTATATATTTTGTTGTTGATATGTATTGCACTTGGTGCCATTTTGATATATTCACTTCTACATGGTATATATATGAGCAAACTTTGCATATTTTGTATCTATTGGTTTGGAATCATGGTCTTAAATCTTAAAAATAGTTTTTTTCAAAAAAAAAAATTATTTCATGTGTTTTCTAAAACTGGTTCATTGGGATTTAACCAGTCCCATTTTGAAACCCAGTTTATTAGATGGACCGATCCGGTCATCGGTTCCGGTTTTTAAAACTATGGCCGCCGCTACGACAAAGGACAAGAAAGGTGAAGTCAAAGCTAAGAAGATAATAAAGGATTCTATTAACAAGCATTCGGTTGCATACACCTCTGATTTGAACACATCTAAGGAGATGTATGACAGGTTGGTTGTCATGTTCAAGGTTAGCAATGCAAACCAAGTCCTCTTGCTCAAAAACAGGTTGAAGGACATAAAGAAGGGAAGAGGTGAAGATATCCAATCCTACTTCATGACAATTACCGAGATAAAAAATGATCTTCTCTTGATTGGAGAAGTTATTGTTGATAAGGAGCTCTCTCTCATTTCCCTTGGAGGTCTCCCTCGTGAATGGCATGTGTTCAACACTACTATCCTCAACAATGATAGGATTCCAAGTTTTGATGAATTCTTGACTAGATGCACTCAAGAAGAAACAAGGATGATGGAGAGAGACATGCCTTCTAATAGGAGTGCTCCTACTGCATTCTCCGCTCATGCTAAAAGGAAGAACAATGCAGGTTCAAAGAAGCAATGTCAAGGAAGACCGAGATTCAACGATGGAAGGAAGGGAAGATGCTTCATTTGTAACAGGTTTGGCCACTATGCTAGGGAGTGTCCTAATAGAAGGGATACACCTCGAGACGATGACAACAAAAACCACAACAATTTCAGGGGCAACAAAAATCAAAGGAATGGCAGATTCAACAACAAAGGAAAAAGGAATGCTCCCGCTACTCAACATGGAAATGGTCGACCTCCCAAAAGATCAAGAAACTCCAGGTATGATAAATCTAATGTTGTAGATAACAAGCAAAAAGAATTTCATCTTATATCTACCCGCTCTACTGCCTCTCCACCAGATACCTTGGGAAATTGGTTGATTGATAGTGGTGCCTCAAGGCACTTTATTGGGTATAAGGAAGCTCTTTCAAATTTGATAGAAAATGATACAAATTTGGAGATTTTTCTTGGGGACAATGCCACCTATCCCATGAAGTGAGTTGGGAATGTTACTCTTCAATTGAATCAAGGTAACACTATTCATCTAAAAGAAGTACTATATGTACCTGATCTAAAGAAGAACTTGGTATCTCTCGCGGCAATGGAAGACAAAGGATTCAAGGTGGCATTCATCGATGGAACGATACTTGTTTGGAATAGAAATTTCAAAGAAGCATTTACTCTTGGATTTTGGGTTGATAGCCTATATCAAGTTGGAGGAAGCCCATTGGGAGTTAAGTCTTGCGACACATCTCTTCAATCCAAATTATGGCACTGAAGGTTTGCTCACCTACATTATAAGGCTCTACCCGATGTGAGGAAGATGGTGACAGGTATACCCGAATTTAAAGTAGAACATGAAGGTGTTTGTCAGGGATGTGTCGAAGGAAAACATACAAGGGGACCATTCCCCTCAAGCGATAGTAAGACTACCGACATTTTGCAATTGGTTCATTCTGATCTATCTGGCATGATGCCCATGACATCTTTGGGAGGATATTTATGTTATGCTATCTTTGTGGATGACTTCTCTTGCAAAACTTGGATATATTTCTTGAAGAATAAGGACGAAGTATTCTCATGGTTCTGTTCTTTCAAAGCCTCTGTCGAAAATCAAATAGGGAAGAAGATCAAAATACTAAGGACCAATAATGGAACCGAATATGAATCAAATGAGTTCAATTACTATTGTAGAGAAGATGGCATTAAGAGGGAGACTACTACCGCATATACTCCTGAGCAAAATGGTGTTGCTGAAAGGAAGAACCATTCTATTATAGAAGCCACTCGTGCCATGCTTCATGATCAAAGCCTTCCGAAGTTCTTATGGGTTGAAGCTGCCAACACTGTTGTGTATGTTCAAAATAGATGTCCTCATCAAGCGTTGAACTCCAAAACTCCCGAAGAAGTTTTCACCAGTAAGAAACCTGATGTTTCTCATTTTAGAATTTTTGGTAGCCCTGTGTATTTTCATGTGCTGAAAGAAAAGAGAAGCAAATTGGATGCATCTGGGAAGAAAGGAACATTTGTAGGCTACAATGAAACTTCTAAGGCATATAGAATCTATGTGCCTGGTCAAAGAGAAGTGGAGATAAGTCATGATGTCACCTTCGATGAAGATGCTTCCCTTGGGAAGATTAGTAACCTTCCTATTCCAAGGAAGGACAAAGAAGCAGATATAGGAAAGCGGGGAGAACTGTAGGATGAGTCGATGCCCAATGTTGAAGGACCAATGGATCCCATTGATCCTCCTCATGAGCCCCCCTCCTCAAAATGGAGACCCTCATGGCTTAGGGAAACTCTCGAAGATGCCAAGAGACATATTGCACCAAGGGGATTTCGTGAAAGTAAGACGCTGAATAGCTACCAAGGGTACTTAATTTCCATGAGCACCATTGTTCAAATTGAGCCTTGCACCTTTGAAGAAGCTGTGAAGCACCAAGTTTGGAAGGATGCTATGAACGAAGAGTATGAGTCAATTATGAAAAATGATGTCTGGGATGTGGTCCCTAGGCCCAAGGACAAATCCATTATCACCTCGAAATGGTTCTACAAGATCAAGCATGGAGCTGATGGAAGTGTTGAAAAGTTCAAGGCCAGGTTTGTTGCTCGAGGCTTATCTCAAAAGGAAGGTGTGGACTACGATGAGATATTTGCACCAGTTGCCAGATATACCACCATCCGTCGATTATAGCCCTTGTTGCCTCACAAGAATGGAACCTACACAAGACGGATGTCAAAGCCGCCTTCTTACATGGTTCAATTAAGGAGGAAGTCTATGTAGAACAACTCGAGGGGTTCGAAGTTCAAGATTGCCAAACACATGTGTGCAGGTTGGACAAAGCCCTGTATGGGTTGAAGCAAGCTCCCCCAGCTTGATATGAGAGGATCGACAACTATCTGATCAAGCTGGGTTTTACAAGACATGAAACTAATCCGAACCTTTACTTTAAGATTAAGAATGTCAGACCTCTCATCTTGGTACTTTATGTGGATGATCTCTTTCTCACAGGTGCAAACCCTCTTATTCATCAATGTAAGAGGGAGTTGGATTCTGAGTTTGAAATGAAGGACCTAGGATTGATGCATTATTTCCTAGGGTTGGAGATCTGGCAAAAGCCAGGTGAGATTTTCCTTTCTCAAGGAAAATACATTGTGAAGCTACTTGAAATATTTGGGATGGTGAACTGCAAGTCCTTGACTACTCCGATGGAACTTAACTTCAAGAAGTTATGCAGAAGTGCTACTGGGCCCGATTTGGGAAATCCTTCTGAGTACCGTCAACTCATGGGGGCCCTGATGTTCTTAGTGAACTCCTGTCCGGACATATGCTTTGCAGTGAACACATTGAGTCAGTTTATGGTGAGCCTCATCACACACATTGGATTGCTGCCAAGAATCTCTTGAGATATCTCCGGGGCACAATCACCTATGGACTGAGATACACCGCCGGGAATGTGAGGCTCCATGGTTATTCTAATGCTGACTACTATCTAAGTCCTGCTTTGATATCCTGGATGAGCAGGAAGCAAAAATTGGTTTCTTTGAGCACCGCTGAGGCTGAATATATTGCTGCTAGTATGGCCTCCTGTGAAGTTGTTTGGTTGAGGAAGCTCTTTAGTGAGCTATTTGGACATGTGCTGGATACCACCGTGATGTTCTGCGACAACCAAATTGGGATTCGTCTTTCTGAGAATCCCATGTTTCATGACCACTCTAAGCATATTGATATTAGGTACCACTTTCCCTCTTTCCTATACAACGGGGAGAAATAAGGCTCTGTCATATTGGGACTGATGATCAGGTCGCAGATATTCTTACAAAGCCCCTAGTGAAGGTCAAATTATTAACCTTCCATGAATGACTTGGAGTCGTGGAGAGACCCTCTTATGAGGGTCCCGTTTGAGTTGGATATTGAGCTCTGGGAGCTCCAGGGGGCTTGGGGTACTTCTTGGAGCGATGAGCGACCATAGGGTGAGTGGTTCACCTTCCCCTAGTGGTGCGTGATGTACATGGTGAGTGGTTCACCTTCCCTATGATACCCCATGATGGTTGAGATATGCATAGGATGAGTGGTTCACCTTCTCTTATGGCATATGAGCAGGATGAGTGGTTCACCTTCTCCTGCCATAAATCCTACCCATGTAGTTCGGGACTCATGGGAAGTACCTCTTATCTGGCCAATGAGTAGGGAAATGAGGATTGGACCATAGTACTACCGATGGACGCATCGTGTACTACCATACTCCTTGTGCTAGGATGTTTGATATTGATTTGGAATCAATGGAGACCGACTTCGGGTCAGTGGAGAGTGGTATGATACACTCTCGGTTATTGGAGACTAACTTCAGGTTAGTGGAGAATGGTATGACACATTCTCGATCATTTCTTCTTCATGGTTCAGCAAAGCAGAGCAAAGTATAACAAGGATGTCAAAGATGGTACAAATTGAGATGATTTGGCAAGTGGAGTTCTTCCTAGTTGAGAGGGAGTGTTAAATTTGGCAACTAGGTCCAAACTCCACCTTGGACAACTCATATGATGCAGCTGATATTTTTATTGGATCCCTCTTTCCGAGAGGTGTAGGATTGATCTAAAGATCATCTCATTCTGGCATGTACAAATGGAATTATGAATTTATTTTGTTTATGGACAAATTGTCAAGGTCGACCAGCAAACTAATGTAGGCTTAGGAGCCCAAAAGTCATGTCTCTTCACCCTCAATGTTGTGTATATATAGAGGAGTCATTTTCCTCATTTGGACACACATCAATCACTCATCTTTCTCTCTCCTCTCTTCATTGGTTCGTACAACAAGCAGGAGCAACCTTCTTCTCTATGCGTTGACCTGGGTTGACTAAAATTGCAGTCAGAAATTTCAAATCTATTTTTTGGGCTATTACAAGGACATTGACTAGCGTTGAACGAGGGTCAAACTTAAACTTTTGACTGCATTTTTCAGGCAAGAAATTTGTTTTTCTTAGGCCGCAACTCCTGGCACAAAAATCAAGATGTTTGCAACTGTTTGACCAGCGTTGACCGCAAAGTCGTTGACCGCAAAAGTTGACTATGCGTTGACCAATTTTGACTAGATTTTTCAGGACTATTTTGCACTGATTTGGTCTATCTTTGGAGGCTGACTTGACTGGGTTTGATTGAGCTGATTTGGAGGAAGATTTCTGCTAAGTTGACCAACGTTGACTTTTTGTTTAGGGCATCCTGTTGACTACAGTTTGACTAGACAGATTTGACTGTATTTGAGCAACTGAATTTTGTATATTGTACTTTCTCTCTACTGAACTTTTGAAGAATAATAAGAATACTTGATCAAAGGGTTTCCCCATATTAGGGTTTTTCCCTGACATCCACCAAATATTGTGTCCTCTTGTCTTGGCTTGTCTTCTGCTTTTTATTTATGTTCTATCTACATTTACTGTCATGTTAATGTGATTACTAATCTGGAAATTGATATTCGGCTAATAAGAAAAATTGAAGTAAATTGCTCTTAAGCATAGAACATACCATTGTTATCTAAAATTAACAGTGAGCATCTTGCTTGGCCATATGGCTTCACAACTCGCCAGTCCTCCTTCCATGTACTCTGCCTTTGTTGAGCTAAGTGCCATTGATTGACGCTTCATGCTACACCACGAGATCATGGATGGTCCCAGGCTGAAACAACATTTAGACGTGGATTTTCAATCCACAACACTCCCAACCCAATCATAATCTTTGTACCCCTACAACTCTACTCCACCAACTCCAACATATCTCAGTCCAAAGTCCATTGTACCTTGTAGGTATCTCAACACATGTTTCGTTGCTACCCAGTGAACCTCTCTGAAGTCCACCATGAACTAGCTGTGTGTGTTCATAGAAAAACAAATATTTGACCTAGTGTTGACCAGATACATCAAGGACCCAATCAATTTCTTGTACAATATGGGATCCACCAAATCTCCCTTAGAAGAATTGACCTTCTTAAAGTTGATGGTCATACGTGTAGACATTGACCTACAGTCCTCCATCATAAATCACCTTAAGATCTCAACTACATACTTGCCTTGCCCTAGAAAAATATTTCCTGGTTGTTGCCACACCTCCAATGCCAAAAGGTAACGCATCAAGCCAATGTCCTTCATCTCAAACTCTGAAGCAAGGTCCTCCTTGCACATCCTTATGAGCTTCTTCAATCCTATCAAGAAGAGATTGTCCACATAGAGGACCAAGATAAGAAGTTCACCCTCAACAAGTACATAATACAAGTTGTAGTCCGCTTCACTCTTGGTGAAGCCCAAAATAAGAAGATATCCATCAACAATTGGCATACCATGCATATGGAACTTGCTTCAGCCCATAGAGGAGCTCCTTTATCCTGCGTACATGAGACTCTCTCCCTGTTAGGGTCCCACCCTAACCCCCTTATTTATGTAGTAGGATCGAGTCATAGTTATAGTTAAGTAAAGAGTCAATAAAGCCCATATTAATAATTGTAAGTGGTTAACCCGCATTTAATGATGGGACCACAGTTAGTTGCAATTGGGCCATGGTATTAGATAGTGGTATTAATAAGAACCATGGTATTGCTCCATGGTATTGCATGTATGAGTCATATATAAAGGATAGAGACTCCCTGCGAGGAGCATCATGTCTTATTTTGTAATCGAGCTCTGCTCTATTGGAGGTTGCCCCCTCGAAGAGGCAAGTGAACATTGCTTTCTGAATAATAAAATACCTACTGTTATTTCTCACTGTTCTATGTTCTGGTATATTTCTGCGCATATTTGGTATTCTTGTATTGTCTTGCAAGTTAAGAGCATAACACTCCCATGCACCTCAAAGCCTTGAGGCTGCTCAATAGACACTTCTTCCTCAATCATCCCATTGAGGAAGGCAATCTTCACATCCATCTGATATATCCTTCACTTCATCTCAGAAGCAGTTATGATTTCCCTAATATATGGATATCTAGCGATAGGAGCAAATGTCTCCTCACAATCCAGTCCCTCCTTCTGGGAGAACCCTCTTGCCATGAATCTTGCTTTGTACTTCTCAACACTGCCATCATCTCTGTGCTTGATCTTGAAGATTCATCAAGAAGTGACCATAGACTTTTCCTCTAGCCTTGGCACTATGCCCCACACATCATTCCTCATGATGGAGCTATACTTCTCAACCATGGAATCCCTCTTGACCTGCTCATTTGTAGCCTCCTCAAAAGTGGAGGCTTGGACTCACTGATGCTGCTCATCAAAGCCAAATAATCGAAAAATCTTGTTAGTTGTCTACTTTGCCTAAAAGTGCTACTAAGATCCTCCACATGCTCCTTAGCATCTCTTAAGGTCTATTTGGCCCATCTCGGCCTCCTCATAGTAGAGCTTGAAGGAACATATCACTCCTCTAGATCTACAGGTTGTGTCCCTGCTCAACCTTAGGATCCTCTCACTCCTGATCCATCACCCTTGCTGGCTCTGTACCATGATACCTCCTAAAGGTCCTGCCTTCCTTGAATATGACATCGTGATTGACGATGACTCTCCTTTGTCCTGGAATGTACATTCTGTAGGCCTTTGAGACCTCACTGTAGCAAACAAAATTTCCCTTCTTTGATGAGAACTCTAGCTTAGTCCTCTTCTCTGTAGGAATGTGGACATAAATTGGATTGTTGAAGATGCAAAGATGAATCACCTCTAGTCTCACTCCTGTAAACATCTCCTCAGGAGTCTTGTCCTCCAATATTCTGTGAGGACTCTTGTTCAACAAATAAATAACTCTGTTGCAAGTGTCCGTCCATAAAAACATAGGCAAGTCTTAATCATAGATCATTGCCTTCACTACTCCCACTGTGGTCCCATTATTCCTTTAGGCAATCCCATTCTTCTGAGGGTTGTAAGGCACTATGCGTTCCTACTTGATCCCTGCCTCCCTGTAGAAATCTTGAAACTCATTGGAGGTATTCTTGCCCCCATTATCAGATCTTAGTACCTTAATCTTCTTCCCAGTCTGGTTCTCCACAAGATATTTGAACTCTTCAAACCGAATGAAGACCTCACTATTGGTCTTCAGGAATATGATCCAAGTCTTCCTGGAATATTCATATGTGAATGTTGCAAATAAGTTAGACCCTGTGATTGATTCTAGTAAGATAGGACCACATATATCTAAATGAACCAAGTCCAATATCCTCTTGGACTTGGTCTCACTGTGAGGAAACACTGCCTTCACATGCTTTTCAAGCTCACACCCTTTGCACACTCCCTCCTACTCCACCTTGATCTTCGAAAAACCTGTAACTATCCTCTGTAACATAGGAAGAACTTTGTAGTGTACGTGTCCCATCCTCCTATGCCAAAGCTCACTCTGGCTATCACTCTCATGTACAAGAGCCTTCATAGGTGCTCCTCTCAACATATATAGGTTGTTATCCCTGATCCCAATTATTCATGTCTTGCTGGGATCAACTCCTTTCGGCCCAACATCTAGTTCACCTTCTGTGATGCTGACCTCTAGTTCTCTGTCATCCATTGCCGAAACTGAAAGGAGATCCTTTTCCAAGCTTGGTACAAACATCACTTGATTCACCTCCATGACACTTCTTGAGTCCATTTGGAACTCAATGTTGCCAGTGCCCTCTTTTGCATTCTTTGCGTTGTCTCCAAGCTCCACATGTAGGTATCTAGGCTCTTTGGCCATGATGGCCATGATGGTGAAAACATCTCGAGATTTCGTCATGTGACGAGATGCTCCACTATCCACAAACTACACCCCTCTTGTAACGGTGCTAGAAAGGCATGACACCAAGGCAAAGTTCTTCTCAAACTTCTCAGTCAACTCATCCATTTGTGTTATGGTTGCTGTCGATGTTTTTCTGTTGCCCTTCTTCTTGTTTGGATATTGTTCGACAAAGTGACTAAACTTACGACATGCAAAATGTTTTACTTTTATTTTGTCCTCCTTTTAACTTTGTGAAGATCCTTGTCCACCTTGGTTTTGCTTGGCCTTCCCTTTTCCCTTCTTCGCTTGCGCAACAAGAGCAAGTTCCTCATCCCCACCACCAGTTCTACGTTGTCCACTAGTTATTGAACTCTCCTAGATTTCTTTTTGGATGAAGTCATCCCACAATAGGGTCCAATCAGGAAATTATTGTCTAGTAAAGATCCCCTCCACAAAGGTAGTCCATTTCTTAGCACATCCCTTCATAGCCACTTTCACTAGATCCAAATCGCTCACAACTTCTCCCAAAGTCGACATCTTATCACAAGCTTGCAGGATCTTGGTAAGATATGAGGTTATGGTCTCTGATCTATTCATTCAGATGTTGTTCAACTTCTCTTGCAACACCATTATCTTATTCTAATGTTTACTCCAATATAGACTGGTTAAGGCTACCCACATTTGATGTGTTGTGTCCTTTCCTGTTATGTAAACAATTATATGATTTCTCACCATCCAAGATAATACCCATCGCTTTCACATCCTTCAGATTGTGCTCAATTGATTGAGAAGGCTCAGAAGGAACTTGGACCTCTGTGTTTGCAAAATCCCACAAACCATTCGTTTTCAGAACAATAGTGATCTACTCCTTCCATGGACTGAAATTAGTGGCCACATCCAACCTGTCTTCATATGTCAAGCTCATTGCTACAATTTCACAAATAGACCTTGGCCACAAAACCCTGGCTGTAAAATACAAAATTCCATTTTCGTAAAAAATGAACAAATTGTTGTTGTAAAACCCTTGTGTTCTCATATATCTTCCTTAGAGTTTTTGTGGCTATGATACCATGGTTAATTTCCTATACTAGTCCAAATTTATTTATACCTCAATAATTTTCATTTCTGGAAAATTATTAAATAAAATTTTGAATTGCTGTGAAAATAAAATTATTGGTATTTAACTTTTGAAATAAATATTTGCAGTAGAAAAATAAAATCAGAGAGATCAATCACATCAAAACGAGTATCCACCCTAAACAATTTTCCTTCATTAAAATCCTCAGGAAAATCTAGGCCTAGACCCACAGAGAAAAAATACATAGAAATGCAATGTTGGAACTTGTAACTCAACCCCTGCTAGAAAACTCAACCCACCAGAAAATCGACCTCCTGAAGAATTCGGCCTTGGAGAAACTCAACCTCCACCACCAAAAAATTGGCCCTCTCCTTTCCTCCTCATATGACCCTTGCACACTCAAGAAAAATTAGCCCACTAGATAAATTGTCCTCTCCACTCGGCCTCCTCTACGCTTCAGTTACTCGGCTGCTCAATTTCTTGAATGCGACCTTCTAGAAATAGTCCCAAAATTTCCATGCACTCATCCCTTCTCTACAATCTAGTTGAGCCCCTTGCTCTAGAGAAACTTGGTTCCTCCACTTATGCCTTACCTTTCCCTTAGGCTTATTTTATAACTTCATTAAGCCAAACCTAACCCTAATCTCCGAAGTGATTGACGATCAAAATTAGATCTCGTTTTACTTTCAATGATTGGGATCATATCTAAGTCACTTAATTAAATGATTTATTCTTAGTACTTTGGCTTAATAGTCCATAATAATTAATTTACTTTAATTATTGTACTTTTCCTTAGTTAGACTTAGGAAAGAAGTCATAAATCAGTTACTCCACAAGCAAGCAACTAAAGAGGCAATCAACTATATCCTACATGCTAAGACACCAAGCTCATGTAGAAGACCTTCCAAAGATACCAAGAACTTCAACACCGAAGTGAAACATTCCCTCCGAAGGGTGCAACATTTCATCCTCCTAGTGCTAAATCATCTCCAAAATTTCAACATTCTCAAGAAGGGAAACATCCTCCAAACTAACTGGAACATCCTCCAAAAAGGCATGTGTGTGGCTTCTTCAATGTATTTCAAAGGATCAAGGTTCATTCCAAGTCATATCCATGTCATGTATATCATCCAAGGAGGGGCTGAAATGACTCAATGTAGCCGGTATCAATTCGAAAGCATGTACACAAGTCTAATGCAACATTAAAAGTGATTCATGTCAAATGTAAATGCCATTAGGTAGATGACATTAAGCATCATGTTCAAACTTCACAATAACTCATAGAATTTATACAATTTACCAAGTGTAAGTATGGGAGGGTCATCATTAGTACCTATTACAGGTACTAGTACCTAAGAAGAGAAGTATTTCTTGAGATAGCCCATCAAGGAGTAAGTGTAATGATAGATGGTATGGTTTTGGGGAAGTAACTTCATGGATTGTATTGCATAGTCATTTGGGGTTATTTAAGATATTTGTCCACATGAATGCCTTTGTTGAGGGAGAACTTATGCATTGAGTTACTTTTCCTCAACATTATTTTTTAGTATGCCTTTACTTGCCTTTTTCTTTTATTTTTCTTAATTCTATTTTTCTTTGTTTTTTTATTTCATTGATTCATTTATTTCATATGTAGTTTATTGCATGCGACTTGAGATAATTTCATTTAGTCCCTTTAAGTATGCATTTCATTGTACAGGTTTTGGGGTAATGACTTTATAGTGAGGGGGCATTGCTCAAGCTCTACTTTGGCTTTTGAATTATCATTTATATCCCTCTATTTTTTTATTTGTGGCTCATGGACACCAGAGATTGGTGGCTGCTACGTCCACGGAAACTATCTGGGCAGAACCAACTGGAGGGATCACTTCCTGTCGGTCCATTTGTAGAGCCTAACCCCAAGAGCGTCGAGGAGTTTCCCGTGCCCTCCCATTAGGAATGTGCTTTTAATGACAAGATTCAAGAACTTGACCAATTGAGCTAACCCTTGAGGCTATATCCCTCCATTTTTTTTTGCATTTTGACCTTTATTGTTGAAATTTTCACAGGTTAGGAATGGATCTCTAAAAATAGAAAGTCTCAAGTATGAATTTCCAAAAATAACAAATCACCTTGCATTAATTTGTAAACAAGCATTGTTGATGGAAAATCCCTTATGATCATCAATCAATCCAAATAGTTCAATTTCGACTTAATCATCAATATTATCATTAATATTATTATTATTATTTTTATGATACTATTATATTATTATTAAAAAGAAATTCAAGTCTCTCAATCATGGCTCTCAATAATGTTCTCTTACACTCTCATTAATGCTCTTACACTCTCTTACTCCCATTAAAAGACTTGTCATAAAATATTCCTCTTACACATGTCATAAAAGATTCCTCTTACAAGGCATGGCATGCAAGATTTCTCTTACACACTCATTAAAGGCATGTCATAAAAGATTCCTCTCACCCTCTCATCTAAGGCATTTGTTGCCTCTCCATAATGGAATTCAAATTGTCTCTCCTTAATGGCATGAGTTACTCTTCCCTAAATGGAAAATGTAACTCCTTCTCAAGGCATGTGTATTGCTCCTCCTTTATGTCAATAATTCATTGCTCCTCCTATATATATATGTGTGTGTGTGTGTCTCATATCATCCCACCTCACTAACTTGTGCATTGTGAATTCGAACTTGAGATAGAGTTGGAAAGACTTGAAGGATATTGCGAGAAAGAGGCTTTGAGAGTAAGAGCAGAACTTGGTGAGCCAAGGTTGATTATGTGTTTGCTTCAGTTGCTGCTACCAATGACCTTCATGCTACAACATTTTCATATTTGGGTGAACTTCATAATTATCTTGATTTCTCATTGTACTTTGTATCTTTGTTGAACTATCGATATCTAATAGAAGAAGAACTTGGTTGGATTTTCCCCTTGTGGGTTTTTCCCTATTCATTGGACCTAAATTCATTGCGTCTCATAGTGCTCTTGGTTGTCTTTTATTGTGCATATGGTTTATGTTCTATCTACAATTGCTTAATTAATATTGCAGCATAAAGATGTTTTCTAATAAGTGATTGTCACAGCATGGAACATCAGAATTTCAACATGGTATCAGAGCTTTTGGTGAAGGCAAACTCAAGAAAACAAGCTTCATTTCCAACTCTTTTTTCTGCTGGAATATTTTTCGTTGTTTGCTCCACTTGAAGCTTATTTTCTGCTGAAATATCTCTTGATATCCCTTATACTTGCAGCTCATTTTTATGCTAAAATATCCCTTCTCATTTGTTGCGGAAATATCACTTGTTGCCCCGTCTTTCTTATTGTTGAAATCTTATTTGTTGCTCCTTCTTTGTTGCTGAAATCTTATTTTTTGCTCCTTGCTATTGAAATAATATCTTATTTGTCACTGAAAACAGAACCAAAATGAGAGTACTTTCTTGTTTCTTCTCTTTGTAGTTCCTCTCCTACGGATTCTTGTGACAAATGTTTGGTTGATAGTGGTGCTTCAAGGCACTTTACTGGTTATAAAGAAATTCTCTCAAATCTGGTTGAGAGGGAGACAAATCTGAAAATTATACTTGGAGATAATTCTACATATCCTATAAAGGGATCTGGTTCTGTTTCTTTTTATCTGGATCAAGAAGTTTTGTATGTACTTGGTTTAAAATTAAGGTGTTGCATGTGTTTGATAATTATGGTTTTGGTATTTGTTGATGCATGTAAAAGTAAAGAATAGTTTTACTTTTGTTTATGCATGTGCAAGAAAGTGTTGTCTTGAAAAGAAGTATAATGCATAGAAGGTTATGAAAGAATAATTGATAGAAATTGAATGTTGAAGATAAATTGATTTTGATTCTCTCACATTATATGAGAAATGACATAATCTTATGGGTTTTGGTAATTTTGATATTAGAGTTTACTGACAATAGTGGTTGCAAGTAAGGATCATGACTTTTGCAAAATATGGAATGATAATTTTCTAAACTAAGCTCTTTTGCAGCAATCAAAGATGAATTATATCTAATATCATTGCAGACAATGAAGTCAATATATATAATTATTATTACATGTCTTCACTATGGGATCAAGATTTGAAGATTTTTATAAAATCAATGGAAGACCTATCCATGCATTGATTCATGATAAGTAATCATCAATATAAACTGTGGCACAACAAGTTCACTCATCTTCACCATAAATCATTACCTCATGTGAGAAATATGGTTTCCGAAATGCTTGAGATTAGAGTGGATTATGATGGAGTTTGCCAAGTGGTGTTCAAGAAGATGCATTTCTTATACCAATGACATATGTCTGATGGACAATGGTAACTTATAGAGGTCAGATCAAGAGGGAGCTAACAACTTCCTTCAATCCCCATTAAAAAAAAAAGTATTTTCAAGACTTATGTTGTTTATTTCTGTCACTGCTCTTGTTTAGATTTATCTTTATAGATCATTGATTATCCTTCCTGCATGAGTATTTGAATGACTATTTCACTAACTTCGTGATGAGGATGCAATCAAGAAAAATAGATCCTGAAGATCATCAAGGTGCAAAATAGTGCAAGAAGAGTAAACTTCAAGAGGAAGTCGGTTTAAGGAGCCACTCTCACATCTAGAAAAGAAAGAAAGACCTACCTCAACACCAGGTATACTTTCATTATATTTATTTACTTTTCCACTATTTCTCTTGCTCTTGTTATGGGATCAACAAGTACATTTGATGAATGTGAGAACCAAGTCCTTTGTATCAAGATTGAGGAAGATGTCGAGCCATTCCATGACTTGAGTGGAGATGAAGTGGATAAGAGCTCAAGACTTCTGCAAGGAAGTTGGAGTCAAGAAAAAGACCATCGTACCATATAACCCAAAACAAAATGGAAACTCAAGGATCTTTGACTACTCTGTTTACTTTCATGTGCCAAATGAAAAGAGTACCAAGTTGGAAGCTTCAGGTAAGAAAGGTACGATTGTTGGTTATTGTGAAAATTCTAAAGCTTATAGAATATATGTACCTGGACAAAGAAATATAGAGTTTCACAGAGTTAGAACATTTGATGAAGATGCATCTCTTTGAAAAGCCATAGACATTCCTCCTCTTGTTAATGTTGAAAGACACAATGATGCCTTGGATGCACAAGAAGATCCCAAGCATGCGCTTGATCGATCTAATGAACTCATGGATCCCATGTACTCTTTGGATCCTTCTCCATGTGATAGAAAGAGACGATTATGGCTTCATGACACTTTGCAGGATGTTGATAGACATGTTGCTCCCCGAGGAACCTTCATAGAAAGCAAGAAACCATGTCCGTTCCAAGGATATGTTGTAGCCATGAACAACATTATTTAGGCTAAACCATGCACTTTTGAAGAAGTGGTGAAATATCAAGTGTGGAAATATGCAATGGCTGAATAATATGAGTCCATCATTCATAATGATGTATGGGAAGTGGTTCCAAGACCACAAGGTACATTTGTTGTGTCTTCTAAATGGCTATATAAAATTAAACATGGTTTTGATGGCAGTATTGAAAAATATAAAGCTAGATTTGTGGCCAGATATTTCTCTCAGAAAGAGGTAATAGACTCTGATGATATCTTTGCACCGGTTGCCTGTTATACAACCATCTGATCCATTGTGGCTCTCGCTGCAAGCCAAGGATGGTCTCTTCACCAAATTGATGTGAAGACTGTTTTTCTGCATGGCTTCCTCAAGGAAGAAGTATTTGTGGAGCAACCACAAGGCTTTGAAGTACATGACTGGAAAACTCATTTGTGCAGACCGAAGAAATCCCTCTATGGTTGGAAGCAAGCTCCAAGAGCTTGGTATGCATGCATTGATAACTTCTTTATGAAGATTGGTTTTACTAGAAGTAATACTAATCCAAATATTTACTTCAAGATGGTCCAAGGTATGCCATTGATTTTGGTATTATATATTGATGACTTATTCTTGACAAGTGGAGAACCTCTTACCCTCCAGTGTAAGAGGGAGTTAGCTTCCGATTTTGAAAGGAAAGATATTCATTTGATGCACTACTTTCTGGGCCTAGAGGTATGGCAAGAGACCTGGTGAGATTTTCCTTTCTCAAGGAAAATATGTTGTCAAGCTACTAGAATGATTTGGTATGACACAATGCAAGTCCATGAATTCTCCAACGGAAATGAATTTCAAGAAGCTATGTGGTGAAGTTGCAAGTCCTTATTTGGAAAATCCTTTTGAGTGTCGTCAACTGATTGGGGCATTGATGTTCTTAGTGAACAATAGACTGTACATATGTTTTGTGGTCAATACTCTAAGCCAATATATGATTAAGTCATCACATGCACACTAGATTGCTGCAAAGCATGTGTTGAGATACCTGCATGGGATCATCAATTTTGGATTGAGATATACTGCTAAAAATGTAAGACTTCATGGATATACTGATGTTTATTGGGCTGGTAACTCTGTTGATAGAAAGAGCACTTCTAGGTGTTGTTTTAGCTTGGGATCTGCCATGATCTCTTGGATGAGCAGAAAGCATAAGTCTATTGCACTGAGTACAACTGAAGTTGAGTACATTGCTGCTAGCATGGCTAACTGTGAGGCAGTTTGGCTGAGAAAGCTTTTTGGGAAACTATTTGAGCAAGTTCCAGACACTAGCAGTTATATATTGTGACAATAAGAGTGGGATTCGTCTTGCAGAAAATATCGTGTTTCGTGACAAGTCCAAGCACATTGAGATCAAATATAACTATAAACGGGTTATGGTGTAGAGAGGAGAAGTGAGGCTCCATCATATTGTGACTGATGATCAAATAGTTGACATTCTTACCAAGCATTTACCAAAAGGAAAGTTCTTGGTTTTTAGAGAGCAGCTTGGACTTATGGTCGTGAGTCATGACCCTTCCGGGAAGAAGTCATAACTGATCGAAAACACTGAGCTGCCTTCCCCCCCTATTAGAGCTCATAGGATTAGGGAATGATGTTGGAAAGATCCTGAGGATGAGAGACCTCTTGTGTAGTGTGTGCCACAAGAGTAGGCCTCAGTATGCATCCGACCCACAGTATGGGACGTGGGAAGAGCCACCTATCTAGGCAATAGGTTTAGTGAGACTTGTTTGTGTAACTTTTCTAGGATTCAGGTGTTCCACCACTTGACACTTAATGAAACTTGGTTGTGCAAGATCCTTGTCATGTGTTGACAAGTGGATCCCCCCAAGCAGAGATGAGACTTGGTTGTGCGAGATCCTTGTCATAGGTTGGCAAGTGGAAACCCCCCAAGTGAATATAGGGTGATAGATTATTCTCCCTTATTTTCTGTGGATATAGGGTGGTAGTTGGAGCTCCCCTATGATGATTTTTCTTCATTAGAGTGAGACATCATTGTTCCAGATGATACAGAGTAGAGATGAACAAAGATGAGCAGAGAAAGCAAAGATCTTTTGTTGCGGAAAGAAAATTCTCCCTAGCTAAGAGGGAGTTTTGAAAATTGGCAACTTAGGGATGAATTTCTAAAAATAAAAAGTATCAAGTATGACTTTCCAAAAATAGTAAATCACCTTGCATTAATTGGTAATCAAGTATTGTTGATGGAAAATCCTTTTTTTATCATCAATCAATCCTAATAGTTCAATTTCGACTTAATCATCAATGTTATCATTAATATTATTATTATTATTATCCTTATAATACTATTATATTATAATTAAAAATAAATTCAAGTCTCTCAATCATGGCTTTCAATAATGTTTTGTTACACTCTCATACTCTCATAAAAAGACTTGTCATAAAATATTCCTCTTACGCATGTCATAAAAGATTTCTCTTACAAGGCATGGCATGCAAGATTTCTCTTACACACTCATTAAAGGCATGTCATAAAATATTCCTCTCACCCTCTCATCTAAGGCATGTTTTGCCTCTCCATAATGGAATTCAAATTGTCTCTCCTTAATGGCATGAGTTACTCTTCCCTAAATGGCAAATGTAACTCCTTCTCAAGGCATGTGTGTTGCTCCTCCTTTATGTCAATAATTCATTGCTCCTCCTATATATATATGGGTCTCATATCATCTCACCTCACTTACTTGTGCATTGTGAATTTGAACTTTAGAGAGAGTTGGAGAGACTTGAAGGAGATTGTGTGAGAGAGAGACTTGGAGAGTAAGAGTAGAACTTGGTGAGCCAAGGTTGATTATGTGTTTGCTTTAGTTGTTGCTACCAGTGATCTTCATGCTACAACTTGTTCAGATTTGGGTGAACTTTCTCATTCTCTTGATCTCTCATTGTACTTTGTATCTCTGCTGAACTATTGATATCTAATAGAAAAAGAATCTGGTTGGGTTTTCCCCTTGTGGGTTTTTCCCTGGTCATTGGACCTAAATTCTTTGTGTCTCATTGTGTTCTTGGCTATCTTCTATTGTGCATATGGTTTATGTTCTATCTATAATTGCTTAACTAATATTGCAACATAAATAAGTTTTGTAATAAGTGATTGTTACAACATAGAACATCAGGATTTCAACATTTATATCTTTATCTTTTCTTTTCTTTGTTTAGCTACATCAACCTCATGCTTATAACTCCTCATGGGACTATGAAGGATGAACCTCTCTGTGATATATGACAATCAATCATAAGCGAGACAATGAAATTTGGAAAGATGGAGAGTGTTAAGTATGGATTGGGATATGGTTACATTTCACCTTTCAAATCTCCCCAAAAGCACAACTCAACCCAAGAGTGAAAACACTTATCTAGGAGACGATGATGACTTCCAAGGTGAAACAAGGGAAAAAATACAAATTTAGATTATCATGATCCATTATCTGACTCAACAAATGATCATAATTTCATGACAACTACATAAGACATTAACACTTAATATGGAGCAAGGAAATAATGTTCCTCACATATGTCAAGCACCATAATCATCAATGTGAGTGAGTTGAACCGTTAACAATATCTGGGAAGCATCAGTAGTCAATTCTTTGTGGAGAACCATGGATCTCATCTGTAGAGTTGTGATATGTGAAATGGATCATAGGAGAAAAAATCTCTTCTAGTTACCCTTTGGTGTGGGGGTAATAGGGATAAAGTACTAAGGACCAAGAGTCGCCAAACGATAGTGTGCACCATTGAATTTGACCCTATAACATAACTAAACATCACTCCTGAGTCCTAACCATACTTCTAACAAGTTCTAGCAAACTTACACTGCCATAGAATTTGTTTCAAGGTATTTAGGAAATTGCAATAGAGGAAAAGACCATTCATCAGCCTACTTTTAACAAGGTGGGATTCGGAAGCTAAGCCTTGGTAAAAAAATATCCAAGCAAAATCATAGAACTTATAATTGAGTTGGGGAAACTAAACACTATGTAATTGACAATTTCAACTAAAATCTAGGTGAAAATATGTCTAACTAGCATTCAAAATAGGATATGAAAGGTGCTTATGATGCAAAAGAGATTAAAGATTTTTGGTATCATATTGTTGAATCATCTTCCCTCATCTCCAACCCTAGTGCCACCAAAACAGCCTTGCATATCTATCTTCAAATTATAGTATAGTTCAGGAGGAAGCAATCACATTATGGTTTTGATAGCTAGCTTGTTAGAGGAAAATCAAGCCTTCTAATGAGCTAGCAATTTTTAATCCATCCAACCCTTGGTCTCAAAATCCAAAGATCACTCGAAAGAATACCATTTTTTACTTAAACTACAATCCTACAATCTAGGACACTTGGAAATGCATTAACTTTAATGTAGCCAACTCCAATTCCATCCTACATGACCTCAAGAGAGGTTCCATTTGACCAAAGGGTCGTCAAACTTCCAAACCTCCTACATTCTATGAGAAAACACTAACTTAGACATTGTAAATAGGTGTTAAGAAGAGATAATATCACATAACGTGAAAAGGCCCAAGAAGCAATAGTTGAAACACTAGGGAGACAACAATTGGTAATGGAGGAGGATTTTCCATGGGGTGGAACCTTCAAAGCATATGGCTATCCATTTTTCTGCTAAAATATGACCCTGAGTCAAAACATCAATAAGGCTAAGGCCACCTTCATCCATAGGCATAATGCACACTTCCCAAGAGAAATAGGAAGTCCTCTCTCATTGTCACACTTTAAGCAAAGAGAAAAAAAACCCCCAAGGTTTTGCTCTAGTCTCTTGAATTGAGCCTTACTTAGGGACAAGCAAGAGACAGAGGAGATGTGGGAAGCTTGAAGAATGCATGAAATCAATTCAAGATTACCTGCAAAGGAGTGATCTTTAGACTACTAGATGAGAAGCATGGACAATATCCCATAGACCCTAGTTTCACCTATCAACAATGAAAACATCAGTACCAAAAAATCCCTTATATATCAAACAATCACACTAGGTTTGTCCCAATTCCATCAAGATGGAATCCAATAGTTGATTTATGATTAATAACCGTTGGCCCTAAAGAATTGTAAAAAGTATCCATGTATCCCCTAGTAACCTCCACAGAGTTTTGATCAAAGTGCAATGATAGAAGAGAGCCATAAAAAAAATGATCATTGACCATTTTATACCCATCTATAAGAGAAAAACCTTGAATTCTTCCTTGTATCCTAGTGAACTACAGTAAGTATTCCTAATCAACCACATCCCTCTTGCCCCTTATTTATTTTGCTATTTTTAGCTAACCAAGTTAGTTTTTTTGTAATCTATGGAGCAACTATGTCATTTTTCATGTTTGATTTATTTCTTCTCACTATTTATTTCTTTTTTTTAATCAAGGGGGAATCGATAACTAGAACACACAATCATCCATGCCACTAAGGATTGGACTGCACTGCTACCACTATAACCCCTTGGCACAATATAATTGTCTGCAAAATATATCGAGCAAGTTTAACCAGGATTCGAATTGAGGTGGTCAACATTAACATCATTAGTTCCAACCATTCGGGCTACTCCTGACATGCTCCTCTATTCATTTCTTAAGTGTTTAATAATGGAAAAGATAATTTCCGAACTACAAGAATCATTTTTAATTTCTTGTTAATATTGGAATTTTTAGCTAACAACTACTTGCAAATATTTAGTGACAAATTATCTATTAATTTTTGGTATGTTCTATGCTTAGATCAATTTATTTCAATTTTCACAATTAGCTCAATATCTTTTCCAGATTAGCAATCACATCAACATTAAAGTAAAATGCAGATAGAAGATAAACATAAATCGCAGATGACAAGCCAAGACAAGAGGACACAAGATGTGGCGCTAGCCAGGGACAAACCCCAATGTGGGGAAACCCTTGATCAATTCTTCTTATATGTTCTTCAATAGCTCAACAGAGAGAGAGAGAGATGGTACATTTACAACAAAAGTCAACACTTTGACTTATCTAAATAAGAGCATAGATCATCTCTAAGAAGATGATACATGAGATCAGTTGAAGACATGCTGCTTCAACTGATTCTCCAAGGTGACTCCTTCACCTATCATTGTGCTACATCTCGTCATCATGTTGCACCTCACCATGCTGCACCCATCATCACAATGTTGGACCTTATGTTGCACTGCTGTCCCATGTACCATCGCTGTACCATGCTAGCCACTGCTGTCCTATGTGGCATACTGCTGTCCCACTGTTAGTGACATGGCCATTCCATGTTTGCTTGTTGTCCCATTGTTTTGCTGCTATCCCATCACAGCTTGCTATACCTTGTTGCTGTTCCAATAGCCTTGCCATACCTTGCTGCTGTCCCATGTGTCTTAGCATTCCTTTGCTGTCCCATTTACTATGCAGCTGTCCCATGCAGCTCCATGCTTGTTGCTGCCTAGTTATATTGCTGTAGCTGCTGTCCCTAACAATCATGCTATCCCAATTGTGCTATTATTGCACTATGCCATTGCCATACCTTGCTGCTGTCCAATAGCCTTGTCATACCTTGCTGCTGTCCCAATAGCCTTGCCATACCTTGTTGTTCATGACTGATATGGTTAGGGCACTAGGCAGCCCTACAGTCCTTGAACAACCCTCAAGAAAACCACAGTATACTCTCATGAGACACCTCCCCTAGCACGCTGTTGTTTAGGGCATGTTTGAGCCCTCAAACTCTCCATGTTGTCCCTGTTTTGAGGTGGTTAGGACTGCAGCCTACCACAGCCCCATGCTGTCACCTACAACCCACCTTTTCTCTGCCCTAAACAACCCTTCTTCAACTCGGCCTACCCTCGGCCTCCTTCCAGCAGCTCGGTGCCTTGTTTTAGGCCTTAAAACAGTCCTCCTTTTCAATCGCATTAGTCCTACGTCGAGGGCACCATAGGTATGTTTAGGATAGCGTTAGGTCTGCCTTCTAGGACTGTGTTAGGGCTGCCTTAGGATAGCGTTAGGCTTCTTCCATGAGCTCCTTTAGGTCAACGCATAGAACCATTCCATTGCTTCACTAGCCTGCCTTCTTTGCTGTGGCTAGGGCAACTTCTTTTCCTCCAACGTCTAGGGGTTCCACCTCTAGATTTCTCTTCCACTAAAACCCAAGACAAGTGGAGAGAAATCAAGATAGAAGTGTGTGTGAAATGACTCTCAAGTCATCTCCTTTTATACTAAAACGTTGAGCACGTGGGGTTTATTTGGTTGTTGGCCGACCTTGACGAATTGTCTTATAACACAAATAAATTCGTAACTCCATGAATACTTATCGGAATCGGATGATCTTTAGATCAATCCTACACCTCTCGATGAGAGGGATCCAAGAAAAATATCATTTGCCATAAATAAGATGACCCACATGGAGTTTGGCCCTAGTTGCCAATTTTAACATTATCACATAAGGCCGGGCAACGCGGATACAACTATGGAAAACATTTGATATTGTTTTGAATGATCACAAGCCAAAAAGTTGCATTGTATGATAAATGACAAGGTTTGATCAAAGCAATTGGGGTGCTAGTTGTCATTTTCCCTTAGAAGTTATGTGCATTATGAGCAATTTCCAAGGTACATAATTTTCGCAAATGCTATCAGCGTGAGGTTTTGATTTTGGTAAAGAAAGACTAATTCAATGCTAGGGAAGTTGGTCTAAAATATATCTGCAACAAAGATGAAGGGTTTATAATTTTATATAAGATCAGCACAAAGAGAATGAGGGTTGAAAGAAAAAAAATAAAAAAAGAAAAAAACATAACAATGCGAGCCTTAAGAAATCAAATGAAATTAAAGAAAGAAAAAAAATAAACTGCAAAATGATGAAATAAGAGAAAGAACATTGAGAATAGGAAGTGATATAGGGATAATTGGCCTTCCTTAGCTACCTATATCCCCTTGAAAAGGGACTCACAAAGGGTCTTTTTGGGAAAAGTGGAAGAGGAAGCATATGTAAATTGTTGAATGGCCCAAAGAACAATAACTTGCATTGGAAAATTGCAATTGTCAAGAATAAAAGACATTAGCATTAAAAGTTTATATTTCCATTTGGTTTTACAGCGTGCTGTCCATTATGTTTAAATTGCCTCGTGAATTCATTATTATGTACTCTAGTTTTGCTACTTAATTTCATCATGAAAAAGTATAATTCTTTCCGTTAAATTAATTATTCATGCAATGTTGTCATTCATAGAATTGAATCACTGGCTTCTATTAATTGCTATTGAATGTTGTAAATAGCTAGCTATAGCCATCACAGAATAAGCTTTCCACTGTAACCAAATGCCATAACATTATACTCTATTCTTATTTAGCATTTATCCACAGCTTGATTCCACCAATTGATTGGTAAATAGCATTGAATTCACCATCGTTTCCATGCTTTCTTGTAGAATTAATGGTGGTTGTAATTGTGTGAGTTCTCATGTACATACCACATTTTACAACAACCTTGGTTGCATTGAGTATTCTATTAAGTTAACCAACCAAATAGTTGTCATAAAAAAAATTCCCAAATCATTTTGAAGGCCACAGCTATCAATTATTTCAAGTAATATATCTAAGAGTTTAAGAGTTGGATACAATCGACGGTATGAAATTTTACGTATGGTCTTCCTCAATTTTTATATGTCAATTAGATTTATCTTAAGTTGTTAGTAGTAATTGTTATCCTCCATGCTCAGATTGAATTCCCTATGCTGTCATTATTACTAGAGCATCTTATTCATTGTTAATGTAGAAGCGTTATATTCCTTTATTGTGGGGGTATTGATCATTAATAGTTGCTAGATTAAATCCAATGTAGCTTTGGTGATTGGCATTTAGTCCATATCCCTATTGCTTTGTCTTCAGTGAAGAAACTATCAAGTGTGACTATGGATGAGAATGGTCAATGTGATGTTTATTGTTAAATAGAACCATCAACACCGCTATTAAGCCATTTGATTTATGAGCATGTCAATGTTGGGAGTATTTGACACCACAGGTTTCATTGATAATTGACACCATAAGCTACGCTGAGTTTTGCATTTCAAATCTCAGTTGGATATCAAATTGCAGTCACTTGAATTTTAATCAAGCAGCACTGTGTTACTAATTGGCATATTGCACAACAAAAATTATTGTCATTCATTATATAAGTTGCATTGGTTTGACGAAATTAGATCAAAATCAGCGAACTTCTTCCAGATCTTCCAATCCAGTGGGTCTTGATTCAGCGGAGCTTGCTAGAGGCGTAAAAAAGCCTATTATAAAACGTAATAAATCCGCTACTGTATGAAAGCCTGAATGCAAAAGTTTAACCCCGTCTATTCCAAGCACGGGACGCCTTGGAGCACAATGACTCACATTAATTGGACAGGATATTCACCCCTCGGGAATCCGAACTTTTTAATTAATCCAAGTTTGCCACGTGTCTTTTTTCCAATAATTATTTTTAAAAATTGGGATATTAATTTTTTGTATTTTTAGGGCAGTGGAATCAGAAAAGAATTTCATTTTGGAATGTGATGCTTTTAAAGACATCAAAGACAGTTATAGCAGAAGAATTTCATTTTGGAATGTGATGCTTTTAAAGACATCAAAGACAGTTATAGCAGTCTGTTAGTTTCAATTCTTTGGCATTGTCCTTTCAGTGAGGGGACTGTTAGAAAGTTAGGTCAACTCATCATCAATTTGAGTAAAAAAAAATGATTAAATTGTAAAAAGCAAAATAAAAGAGATTTGTAGTTCCATAAACTATTTTTAATCCCGTGGAAATTAAAATATCATTCATTCATATTCTTCAATTGCCACATATCGTAAGTGCAATTTTATTTTTGAAATTAAGAAAATGGAATTGTTTTTCTAACGATGGTATTGGCCTTGGCTTTACAAAGCCAACCAACAAAACCATCCTTTATGCTGGTTGGAGAATAGGGAGCAAAGAAGATTCTCTTAAAATGTCGCTTAAAATATAGATATCCTTTCATGCCTCACGGGGAAGAGTTTATTCTCAGCCTATAGGGAATAAATAGCTGGATTGTGTTGAATAAATAGGTGGATGGTGTTGGATAGGTGTGTAGGCTATAAATACGAAGTTAATAGATCAAATATCCTAAACTTGAGAGAAATAGTGCATTAAGTAGTAAAGTTAAATGTTATATCATCATTATACTATTTTATTTATAGTTGTCTTCTAAGTTGCTAGGGTTCACACAACTCTAGGACACGTTATGAAATCTAGAGATTAAAAAGAATTCCACTTTAGTTTTTGTTGAAGTTATTTAGTAAAGCAGTTGATTTTGCATGGAGTTATTAATCATTAGAAGCTTTCATGTGCAAGTACTCTCAATTTATTAGTTAAGACAATGTAAGATTTTGTAGAGTGAAGGGTTCAATATGGTATTTTTTTTTAGCATTTATTCAAAATTGGATGGGAAGTACTATCTTGTTTAGAGATTTATTCAAGAATATGTTGAACTTGAACTTGAATTATCAAAACTTGTGAAAGTAAGGATACAAATTTAACTAATATAGAAGAACTAACAAACTTCATTGGCAAACCATATCATTTCTCAACTTTATTTGTAGCACAAATAATGCAAGCAAGATTTAATTCACATTGTACAATGTTTATAAGGCTTCAAACAAATCTAGCATTCTTTGCTTGTGCAATCAATTATATGCGTTGGAGATGAGCGACAGATAGAATGCCATAGACTATATGATGTGCATTTAAGATGTGTGAGGCTAGGTCATTGCAGTTGGTGACAAAATGGAAATGATGGATCTAATAGCATTGTCAATTAATGGGTTGGGAGAGAGTGTGAGACTAGGTCATTTTAGTTGGTGACACAATGGAAATGAAGGATCTAATAGCATTGTCAATTAATGGGTTGGGAGAGAGTGTGAGACTAGGTCATTGTAGTTGGTGACACAAGGAAATGAAGTGTCTAATAGCATTGTCAATTAGTGGCTTGGGAGAGACATTTCAAACTTTCACGAGAGTGAACTTGTCACAAATAAATTCCTTGGAATCACATTGGATGAACTTAGTCGTATGTTATTAGAACAAGAACAATGCAACAGCAAGTTTGAGAAATGCGGGTCCGATCAAGACTTTATTGTGAAATCTTCAAAGAAGAAAGTCGGGCAATGGAAGCAAAAAACTCCATAGCTTGAAGAAAGCAAGTAGGAACATCTAAAGTGTGCAAAGGATTATTGCGAAGTGTGTTCAATGGTAGCATTGAGAAATGAAAGTCTGATCAAAACCTTTATTATGAATCGTCAAATAAAAAGTTGGACGATGGAAGAAAAACACTCTATAGCTTGAAGAAAGCAGCTACATCAAAAGTGTGCTAACAGTACCAATAATTCACTAAAGTACATTATGACATTTAAGTTATGGACATTTGAACTTTAGAGTTATCCTTCACTATATAAGTTAAATATGATTATGCATTATTGGAGATAGAAGCCTTTAGAGCTCTTAGAAGCATTCATTTTAGGAAAGAAGATACACAAATAATTTCTAAAAGAAGTTGTATGGAAAACTAAAACTATACTACAACTCATATATATAAATTTCTATAGATCCATAAGTCAACTATCAATAAGAGGGGAGTATTGTTATGACATTTATAGATAATTATAGTGGGAAGAGTCTACTTTTTATTCCATATTTATAAAACATTTTATGGAATTCTAAATATTAGAAAAAAACGAGTGGTAAATGATAAAATGGTGATGGAAAATCAAAGTACATGGAGTTTGAAAACTATTATAAAGAGCAAGGTTTAACAAAGAGTTTGGTAGTAATGATTTTGCATGAAATGTGGAAACAAGTATATGTTTCTAAAATGGTTACAACATGGAAATGTAACAGCGTCGAAATTATTGACCGAAGAAGGTATTAGAAAAGAGTTCATTATTAACGATTTTACATGAAATGTAACAGCGTCGGAATTATTGACCAAAGAAGGTATTAGAAAAGAGTTCATTATTAACGATTTTACATGAAATGTGGAAACATGTTTGTGTTTGTGAAATATTTTTAAAAAGGGGTGCGATCCCTTTTGAAGAAACACATATATATTTCATTATCAATATTTCATGGTTACACCATCATTACATCATAGTCGCGTCAATTAATGGAAACATATCATGGTGGGAGGTCATTAATGAACAGTCCCAACCACCAGGGATAACGTTTGTGAAATGCTTAGAAAATGGAAATGTAACGGAGCCAAATTTTGGAAATGTGGAAACACAAGTAAAATTACAAAAATTAGATTTTTCTAGATAACACATTGTGTTGTAAATTTAAATCAAATGATAAAAAACTAGAATGATTGTGTGTTTTATGAAAGATTTTAGGGTGAATTCATCATTGTTTAGGTGTCATTTGGCATATGTTTTTTTTGTTGAGTCCCATAACCAAGGTTGCAAAAGTCACAAAGCTTCTAAAAATGAAAAGTTATAAAATCGGTGAGAAACCAAGGTTGGCAAAGTCACAAAGCTTCTAAAATGCAGAGTTATGAAATTGGTGAGAAAACTGAAAATTTGGATAAAAACTTACCAAAATAAAAAAATAAATACAAAATATTAATTTGTTTTAGATTTCATCTTGATTTTTACGATTTAATCCTTGATTTTTACGATTTAATCTTGATTTTTATAATTTAATCTTGATTTAACACTTTAATCTTGATTTAACACTTTAATCGTGATTTTTACAATTTAATCCCAATTTTTTTCAATTAAAAAAAAACAACAAAACAAAACCGCCAAAACTCCGCTGATAAAATTGTGTCGTTGAAAAACTCGCGATTTGGCGATTTTATTAAGATTTAAACCCAATTTTGGTAATTATGCCCATAACCATTTTAATGCTCTGGTAGGCTTAATATCCACCTCATCTCGATCAAAACAAATTGAAAACATGGCTGGGTATTTTTGGGTGTGTTTTGAAGTAAAAAATAAGTGCTCAAATGTTTTTGATCCGACATTTTTTGATATGTTTTGGTGTTTTGAAATTCAATGTTATGAGTTATTATCCTAGTTATGTTTTATTTTTCTTTTTTTTGAAAAAAAGGAAAAATAAAACATAACTAGGATAATAACTCATAACATTGAATTTCAAAACACCAAAACAGTTTGTGTTTTTCTTTCAGTTTGTGTTTTTCTTTCTCAAAATTATATATTAATAACATTCATAAAAGGGTTAGGAATTACTTTTCAAATCAATCATATTTCTGAAAATTTTAAGAATTTTGTGGATGGATGGATTAATCGCTTTGCCAATTTTATGAGTAAATTTTGACTATTTAATCAACAATTTCTTTTTTTAATTTTCAAGATTTTTGTGAGTGGATGATCAATGAAAAAAATAAAATTAATTTGAGTAGTTTGTAAGTGATTTTTTAGAAAATTTTATGTTTATTTTTTGATTTAATTTGTCTTGAATCTGGTAGGGATTTATTGGAATCACAAGTTTGACAAGTAAACTTTAAACAACACAAATCAAGATTTGACCTCAATTTTTTTGTAGGACTCCCACCAAAAATCCACTAGGAACTCCAAAAAATCGCACATAAAGACTACTCCTAATTAATTTAATGAATAGATTAATATTGTGTAAATTTTACTTATAAAAATAAATATGGTTATAGTTAATTATTTAATAAACAATATAATTTTAATTAAAAAAAAATTAGTTAATTCTTATTTGAATTTGTGTGAATTAATTTTATTTATTGTTATGGTTAATTATTTGATAAACTGTATATCATTTTAATTAAAAAAAAATGACTTTTTGGAAGTTTTTTCAGTGGATTTTTCTGGTCCAATTTCTCTAAAATCCTACAAGAATTCATTGAAATCACAAGTTTGATGGGTAACCCCTGCACAATAGAATTGCCCTAGAGGTTTTTCAATGGGCTGAATCTAGTGATATATATAGTGAAAAAACTAGTTTAAATAACACAAATCAAGATTTCACCACAATTTTTTCCCCGAGATTCCGACACGGAAACTCCTAAAAATTGCAGTAAAGAGAACTCCTAATATAAGTTACTTAATTCTTATTTAAATTTGTGTAAATTAATTTTTCAATTATGAAAATAAGAACCTTTTACCCTGTGTACTTGATATGTTTTTAAGAATTTTCATGTCTTTCTCAACAATGCTAAAGTTCTATTTCAATTAGTGTTAGAACCTTTTTTTATTTAGGGAAGTGATTTTGCTCAAAATTTGATTGGTATTTGACTTTGACTAAATTTTCCATAATTTTAATATTTTGAAAAAATTTTAAATTACTGAATTTATATATGTAGTCAAAAACATATTTTAAATAGCAAAAAGCCATTATTTGATAATAAAAAATTATTTCACGTTGAGTTAAATAAAAAAACTCCAAAAAAATATAATAATTAGATAACTAACCAAAAAAAGTCCTATTTCAGTTGTCTATGAACCTTTTTTATAACAAGAAAGTGGTTTTTATTTCAGTTGTCTATGAACCTTTTTTTTATAACAGGAAAGTGGTTTTTTTTAACCAGAAAAGTGGAAACTTGGACCCTGTTTACTTCAATGCTTTTATTAATTTTTTAATGTTTTTAATAAGAGATCTAGGTTCTATTTCAGTCACTGTGTGAACACTTTTTAATTGTGAAAATAAAACGTTTCACCGTGTATTTTGGAATTTTTTTATTGATTTTGCTGACTTTCTCCACACCGGTAGGTTATATTTTCCGCTAGTCTGTGAAACTTTTTAATTTGTGAAAATGGAAAACTTTCACCTTGCGTAATATTTTTATTTATTTTTTATGTAAGTTCTATTTCAACAGGTTGCCTTCTCTGCACCAACAGAGAGTAATTATCATCCAGAGACAGTTGGATGTGCAGTAGTTGACAGTCTAGGAAATTGTGCAGCAGCTACTTCTACAGGTGGGCGGATGAACAAGATGGTGGGTCGAATTGGAGATACTCCAATTATAGGCGCAGGTAACTATGCGAACCATTTATGTGCTGTCTCAGCTACAGGTATGGGAGAACATATTATACAAGCTACTGTGGCACGCGATGTAGCCGCACTGATGGAGTATAAGGGATTTTCTGTCAAGGAAGC
This sequence comes from Pinus tabuliformis, assembly GCA_031772625.1. Lineage (NCBI taxonomy): Eukaryota > Viridiplantae > Streptophyta > Pinopsida > Pinales > Pinaceae > Pinus > Pinus tabuliformis. Next base: position 738,810,442 of record CM062808.1, read on the forward strand.
GGCTAATTATGTTATGGGAAATATGGAGAAAGGGACTTGTGGTCTTGTTGCAGTATCATGCAATGGAGAAGTTGCCATGCCTTTTAATACCAGTGGTATGTTTAGGGCTTGCGCGACAGAGGATGGTTGCTCTGAAGTGGGAATATTGGCATGATGTTATGCATTTTTCACAATGTTTTATGGATCTTAATATGTATTTGGATTTGAACTGATGCCTTAACATTGTATTTATTTTTGGTGAATCTAAAATCTTAACATTGCATTTATTTTTGGTGAATCTAAAATCTTGTCTACATTCTTGCAATTTCTTTATTCATATTTAATCTCAAACAAAAATTGTTGATATATTTTATGGACACTTTGCAATTTTCATTCATGCTTAATCTCCAAAATAAAATTTAATAATTCTCGATGACATTATGAGTAATTAGAAGAGAATCATGCAATATAAGAGTTTTGACTCTCTAAGAGATATTGACCTCTATGTATGCCTTTGGTTGATGACTATGAGTGGGATTAAACACTTCAATATAGTACTTTATTTTTTTCCTAGCTCTTTATCCCAAGTATGTTTGTGGAACTTATCCATAACAAAAGCTTTTATCTCTTTGTTGTTTATGGAACACGTGTTCAAACAAATACCCCATTTACTAAACCATTTGTTATTTTGTTGCATCCAAATTTTTTTTCTGTTGCACAATTTGTCATTAAAGACAACCTTAGGCCATCTACCCTTTTCCATTTGCTCAATTTTTTTAAATACCTTATGACTAGCACAATAGCAATTGCTTCAATAGGAGCAGCCCCTGTTTCACTTAACAAGATAACATAGGACTTACACTTTTAATTTTGAATTTATTTGTAATCAAACACTTCTGAATTTTCTTAATTTATCTCCACTGCATGTCAAATGTACTATTAACCCATAGTTCACAAAAAAAAATCAAAATATATAACAAAATCAATAACAAATTTATAAAATATTTATCAAATTATATTTAAAATACCTGTCAAAATCGATGTCAACACTAATTTTTTGGAATTTTTGTTGTTATCACTAGATCATAAAGTGTTACGGATAATATAATGCTAACATGTTGGGGAATCACCTGCCCCACTAAATCCACTAAATTTGCTGCAAGGCTGATTCCCACTCCACCAATTTCTGGTGCGTAACATTCGTGGGAATGCATACCCATGAGTTTATGCATGACAGTGGAACCCATAACCATGAGTTTATGCATGAAAGGAAAGCTTTGACACGTCTATGTTGGAAATCATATGTTCATTATTGCTGCTGTTTTAGATATCTGCAAAAATGTGAAGCAACCATAAGAGACCTTTTTTATTGAAAGGGCCCGAAGAAATTTCATGTGTTTTCTTTATAACAAATTGACTAATTGAACAAGGTGATATTTCCATAGTTATTAAGTTTGAGTTCGAATTCAATATCCTATCATAAAAAGTTGGATGAAATATTTTTAATTTGTGAATAATTTAACAATATACCATCCAAATATCTAGATATTTATACTTTCTTTTCCGTAATAGCAATATTTTTAGTTGACTTTTTTTCATATTCATTTAAAATTTAAATAATTTTGACTAATATAATAGATTTATAACTACAATTAATCACTGAAATTCGTGTTAATCTAAAATGTTCTTGTAATTAATATATATTTAAAAATTTAATTTTTAAAACTTATTTATTTAAAATTCCTCTATGATATAAGTATATTTGAAAAATTAGTTACTCATTATAGAATTTTTTCACTTTCACTATTCAAGCTCAAATTTTTTGCTTTCTTGTGTTCTCTTTCTAGGTCCTTCCAAGCAAGACTGAAACTGAAAATAAGAATATTTCAAGATTGAAACTGAAAAACACGAATATTTCCCAACTCAAGTTAGTTATCATTTTCTACATACCATCTTGTTGCCATCTATTTTACGTCTAGGAGACATTGGACACATTATATGCACACAAATTAACACTTCCTTGTGGATAAATTATGAAGTATGGATTTTCGATTCTTTGATTAGCTAATGTTGTGAACCGGATCGAATTTTTAATAAACTATTTGATATTCGAACTATATTGTCAAATTTTGATATTTTTTCCTTTGATTCGAGCAAATTTGGTAACTATGGATTAAATTTCCCTACTACATTGGTGATGTGAGAAAAGTATATGTTTATCTATATGGAGTAACCTTGAGAAAGCTTTTTAATTAAACATGCATGAAGGAGTTTTATTTGTGCTTTCTTTAAAATAAATTAGCTAAATGAACAAGGCCTTTTCCCTACTGTATTGACAGTGAGAGAAAAGTAGAGGTTTAATTTTGGTATCCTTTCTTGGATATTTACATGAATATGTTGTAGCGGTTGCAACACCCTCCAAAATTTTTGGCTTACATCCAAATTTCAGAGCTTTCTTTGGTTTTTCCTTTAATGGTTGCAAACACTCGAGCTCATCCCATGAGCACTTGTGAAGTCTTTTGGCATATTGATTATTTTGTCATGTTGGTGATCTCGTTCTAGTGAGTTTGAAGGTTTGTCTTTATGTGTTGGGGTTTTCGTCGCTATGTAAACATACGTCATAATGACACACAAAGTTGTAAGCACTGTCACGCAAGTGTCGTCATGGTCATCTGAAGGTCTATCTCAAGTGTCGCGCTTGTCACTTTCAGCTCTAAGACAGTATCACCGAGGGCATGTTTTGTCTTGTTGTACTGGTGGTCTGTGTTGTCTTGTCGTCGAAGTATGCTAAGTGTAGCTAACAATGTCAAGTCTGCACAAGTTCACTTGCTTTCAACACTTAGCCATTTTCCTGAAAATCTATCCGACCGGACAACCCTCTTCCACCAGATCCTGACTGAGCTGCACTACGCAATCTCAGCCCTCAGTGACCTTGCTCTGCTGCCCGAAACTGTGTAGTGCTTGAGGTTGTCCTCTAGGTCAATTGCACTGTGCAATCCCGGAGGTGAACAACGTATCTGCCTCCCAGAACTGTGCAAAAACTGCCTCCATGTCCAAATTGAACTGCGCATTTCTCAAGCACAATCATCAAGCCTCCTTCTGGTCTATCGGAACCCTACACTGGACCAAGACATGGATCTGCACTGATCTCCAAACCTGCGCAGAAATGTCCTACTGGTCCTCTACTGCCTTACTCTGCACTGCCTTTAGAAACTGCAGAGATGTTTAGCAAGCCTCCTACTGCCTGTCCTGCACTGATATCCAAAACTACATAGACATGTTCATCTAGTCCTCTATTGCCTTACTCTGCACTGCCTTCAGAAACTGTGCAGACATGTCTAGCAGACCTCTCATGCCTGTCCTGCACTATTCTCCAAAACTGCACGGTCATGTCTAGCAGTCCCTCTATTGCTTGTCCTGCACTGTTCTCCAAAACTATGTAGTCATTCCCAGTGGGTCCCTTACAACCCTGTCATGCCTTTCTCTTGAAAATTGTGCAGAACTACCTAGCAAGTCCCCTACAACCCTACCCTGTCTTTCCTTCCCTCTAGGAACTACGCAGAAGTGCCCCTCAAGGTCCCAGCTTGCAGCTTCCACTAGTCTCCTTCACTACGCAATTTTGCCTCCCAGTGGTCACTGCGCAGTTTTTCCCGACAGTGCAGGTTGTTCTCCCAGAGTTCCTCATTCCAGCTTAAGCTCCGCTTTGCACTGTCTCAGTGAGTTGTCCTCCCTCCCTATCATGGCGAGACGACGAATGAGATGAAGAAGGAGCGCACATGCTAGAAGACTTGTTTGCAGTTGGACAGGCGTACCAAGCAAAGAAAGCAACAAGCAAAAGGAACATATGCATTGAACCATCATGCAAGACCAAGACCATCGAAGACCCCGCAGCACTATGCCATGCGAAGGAGAAGACAAAGCACACCAAGAGTACATCCATCACTCAGCAGTGCAACAACTTGACACGGACACCACAGTCAGCCAGTACATGTCAGCAGTGTCATGTCGAGTTGTGTCATGAGTTGTCTTGGCCACATCACCACTATGGGCCATATCCGTTGTAACTCAATGTAATGTAAAGTGAAGTCCAATGGACGCACACAAGAAGTTGAAGAGTCATGTCAGTTGAAAAGTCATTGGAAGTTGAACGATCATGAGGGTAGTCCAAGAGTCACAAGGGTCAAGCATCACCCTTGGCTATATATACCCCTCCCATTGTATGAGTAAGGACTTTTCACCTTGGCTCCTTCCACATAGCATTGAGAGTCTGTAGTCTATTCTTTGAGGAGCGAGGAGTGGCTCCAATGTCCCACTACTGGGGCTAGTGATGTATGGTGTACAGATGTGTCTTAGGACTTTTGCTTAATTCAGAACCCTGTTAAGGCCATCACGTTTTCATGCATGTTTTATAGATGTTTGTAAGGCTACTCTTTAAACATTTGTAATGCATGTTTTCTTAACTTGTATTAAGATAGTTGAACTACTTTGGTTGTTTTAGTACTTACATTGTTGAAGATGTGTTGTATTTCTTATCACTGTTGTCTTGTCCTTGTGGACTACTCCATAGGACATTAGACATACCTTTCTTGTTTACTGGTTATAACGATTGTCACATCCGTGTGGAATACTCTGCTAGATGGTGTATGTGTTTTCCCTTGTACTTTGGTTTTAACAATTGTCACGTCTGCTGTGGACTATTCCGCTGGATGCTGGACACACCATTCCTGATTCACGTGTGTCTCTTCCTGGGTGGTACAACTACCTCTCACTTAGAGGCTCACTTTTCTCCCCCTTTTGCAGTTTGAGAACCTTGACACAGTTACATTACGCACTCACCAGGCACATGTACCTTGTTGTTTGAAGATGCCAGCATAACACTTTCATGTGCTAACAACCATAGCCAAGGCATATCTCTAAGTATATGGAAATCGGGCCTTTATACCAGATGGGACTCCTACAACAAATGGTATGAGGTCTCATTGGGACTTCACATCAGGGAGATCCCCCTTGTTAGCGGGTCCAACACCATCAACAAAATGACGCTAGGAGGAGGGCCAGACGACAGGTTGTGCCCGTAGAGTCTAGTTTGAATCTCTTATTTAAAAATGGCTCTTCCTGACATCATAATCCCGAGATGTCTTTCTACAAAGTTTGAATGTACCATCCCCGCGGAAGTTATCCATGACCTATCCAAGTTAAAGTTTAGTGGTGAGGGTGAACCATCTTTTCGTGCGCATGTGCGCCAAGTTATAAACTTTTTCCTATGCCACAAGATAAAGTACGAAGATGTCTAGACTGTATTACTCACCCTCACATTCGAAGGTTGTGCTCAATGTTGGTGTTACACATTACACTGCCTCTATCGATTCATTTGGTCAACTTGCTGAAATGATGATTAAAACGTTTGATGAGTATAGCCACCGGGATTTCCGTGAAAAAATATGTCGTTTAAGTATGGAGCTTGACAAATCAGTTAAGGAATTTACTGATTGCTTCCTTCACCTCTGTTACAAAATTCCTGAACAGCTTGTGAACTTTGACTTCTTGAGAGAAGAGTTTAAACGTTTGGTTCATAGTTCTCAATACGGTGAACCTCCTAATTTCCCTTCCTCCCCAACCCTTGCAGATCATGAGGCACCTTAGATTGCAGAGGAGGAGCCCAACACCACGTTTTTTCTTTTTCCTCCTATTTTAGTACTTACATTGTTGAAGATGTGTTGTATTTCTTATCACTGTTGTCTCTTCCTTATGGACTACTCTGTAGGACATTAGACATATTTGTCTTGTTTACTAGTTATAACGACCATCACATCCGTGTGGACTACTCTGCTGGATGGTGTAAGTGTTTTCCCTTGTACTTTGGTTTTAACCACTGTCACATCCACTGTGGACTATTTCGTTGGATGCTGGACAAACCATTCCTGGTTCGCGTGTGTCTCTTTCCGGGTGGTATTACTACATCTCACTTAGAGGCTCACTTTTCTCCCCCTTTTGCAGTTTGAGAACCTTGACACAGTTACATTACGCGCTCACCAAGAACATGTACCTTGTTGTTTGAAGATGCCAACGTAACACTCTCATGTGCTGACAACCAGAGCCAAGGCATATCTCTAAGTATATGGAAATCAAGCCTTTATACCAGATGGGACTCCTACACCAAACGGTGTGAGGTCTCGTTGGGACTTCACATCGGGGAGATCCCCCTTGTTGGGGGGTCCAACACTGTCAACAAAATGGCGCTAGAAGGAGGGCCTGACAGTAGGTTGTGCCTATAGAGTCTGGTTTGAATCTCTTATTTAAAAATGGCTCTTCCTAACATCATGATCTCGGGATGTCTTTCTACAAAGTTCGAATGTACCATCCCCGCGGAAGTTATCCATGACCTATCCAAGTTAAAGTTCAATGGTGAGGGTGAACCATCTTTTCGTGCGCATGTGTGCCAAGTTATAAACTTTTGCCTATGCCACAAGATAGAGTACGAAGATGTCTAGACTGTATTACTCACCCTCACATTCGAAGGTTGTGCTCAACGCTAGTGTTACACATTACCCTTTTCCTCTATCAATTCATTTGGTCAACTTGCCGAAATGATGATTAAAGCGTTTGATGAGTATAGCCACTGGGACTTCTTTGAAAAAATATGCCGTTTAAGTATGGATCTTGACGAATCAGTTGAGGACTTTACTAATTGCTTTCTTCACCTCTGTTATGAAATTCCTGAACAGCTTGTGAACTTTGACTTCTTGAGAGAAGAGTTTAAACGCTTGGTTCATAGTTCTCAATACGGTGAACCTCCTGATTTCCCTTCCTCCCCAACTCTTGCGGATCATGAGGCACCTCAGATTGCAGAGGAGGAGCCCAACACCCCGTTTGTTCCTTTTCTTCCTCCTTTCCTGGTCCTAATGTGGGTGCCCCTTTGCGGTGATTGCAAAGCTGAGAATTCTATGCAACATGTCCCCAACCCATCTTCTCATCTATCTCCCGCTTCTATGGAGGAATTTTTAGAATGGCTCAGGAAGCCTATAACGAAGATTCACTCCTCCATTCCGCAAGAGGATGTCACCATTCATAACTCAACTCTCGAATCTGATCTGCATCTCTGCCATCCTCCATGACTCCTTGTACCATGACTTGCTTGATCAATCCACTTCACCAACTAGTTGTTCGCATTCTCTTGATTCTCAAGCTGCTGGCTCAAATTGTGATCAAGCGCAAGGAAGTCACATTACACAGGTAGAGGAGCAAAAAGGTGAGGACACTATCAATCTTCCCTCTCTGATTCAAAATTGTATGCATCAAAACAATGAGCTTCCATTCTTGAACGATTATCAATCTGCTAATCTCGGTGGAACATCCTGTATAATTAATTCTTTCGATCAACCCCCAATCTTGGGTAGTCATCACTCCCATGCTTCCATATGTCGTGACGAATGCCCAAGCACATCATGTGATCTTCCATTTTCTCATGAAGACTCTAACTCAGATCTAGAATGTGCTTTGGTCAAAGAAGACATCCATATCGAAACTTCCTCTTCACCTCACTTGCCTGTGTGTCCTACCATTCACAATGCATCCACATGCATCAGAGATACTCCATGTTCTCTTGCTTCTTCATCCAATGATTTATCTCCTCAATTGACACAAGGCGGTGAGGTTGTCCATGATGAAGTTGAAAACAGTCTAATCACAAAGTGTACTTCCCATTCCCCGTCATCTCTTCTCTTGCATGAAGATAACTCTTCAAGTCAGATTAATGAAGATGAAAAATCTAATGCAACCTGTGACAAAGATGACTGTCATCCTGAGAGCAGTTTTGAAAGCAGCAACAACAACCATCCTCAAGCCATGCATGATCTGGTTCAAGCTTCAAAATACGATTCTGTAATTCTAGAAATTGTGGGAACATGTCAGGGAGTCGAGGCACTTCAACATTCGTTGATGGTTATGTCAGGACCTCACGACTCTGGTAAGCCCCTGAACCTAATCAGATCTAGTTTCTCATGCACAATCCATCTATCTGCATGGTCTCAATTGATGTGGATTCCTGTGTAAAAAGGTTTTGGTATTCCGGGTGTGATCTTTCAAATTTTCAAAATTTCACTTATGACCAAATGCACGAATCTGTCACAACGCACTCATCTTCATGCACATTTCTTACATCAAACTCAGGTTGGGACTATCCATCCCTCATGAAATCATGGAATTATGAAGTTGATCATCTCAAAGACTGTCTTTTCTGACAATCATACTTATCGAATTTTCCCTCTCATGATCAGCTCCTCGGTCTTCTTACGATCCTTGCACTACAAATTTATCCACTTATCACACTAGAAATCTCCTTGGGTGATGATGAGCGCACAAGTTATCACATGAATCAAGTTCCTCTCCATTCACCACACCCCAACTGGTTTCACGCATTCACAGTGCTGGCATCCTTTTTAAATTCCTATGATGACCATGATGCTTGTGCAATTTTTCACCAGTTGCAGGAAGGTGGTCCGTCATGTCTAGCTCACAATGAACTTGGTTCCATTGTTCAGAGCATTCGCAAGATTGTTCAAATGAATTTTTCTTTGTTCATTGCAAACTAGGAATCTGACGTCTCAACTAGCTCATCTGGTCATTTCTCTATCTTGGGTGATTGTCCTTCGGCTTATCATTTTCCCATGAGCACACCCAATGATAGTTGCTTCTCGCACTCTGATATTCATTGTTTACCATCTTTCTCTTCAGACTTCTGTCAAGCAGGTGAGGCACTTCAACCTTCATTGATGGTTATGGCAGGTCCTCACTATCTTGGCATGACTGCTGAGAATGATCGGATCTATCTTTCCTTCCTAGATTCCCATCGTGATCCTGCCTCTCGAATCATAAATCTGTCTTTTCAAAGATCATGAGGCTTTCCAAACAACCATCATGAATTTTATGATCCAATTGTTGAATGGCTAGAACAATCTTACTTAGCAAGCCATGTTGCGGGCAACAAATTTCAATCTTTCCTTGCGCTTGCTAAGAAGCTCGATGCAGACAAGGACGCATCCGCAAGAATCTTCTGAGGTTTTTTTAGAAAGGGTATCCATCAAAAAGGTAAGCACATGTATTGGGTGGTTGTGACACATCTTTATTCCCACAGGCAAGATCTTCCTTTCAGTGTGCAGCTTGTCCAAGCTTTTGTATTTTCTATTGCACACTACTTTTTTTCTGTTTTAATCGTTTGTATCTTTATGGATGTAGGTCGGGAGCAACTATGGTGGCTTCACTAGAAATATCATTTCATGTAACCCCGATCGTTTAGCTGTTAGGATAGGATTAGGATTAGTTGCATCTCAGTTTTCCCTTCCTTGCACTCATCTTGCACTCGTAGTCCGTCACAGTTTTCTTATTCTGGTTTTACGTCTTGTTGCTTTAGTCATTTTGCTTTATTTTCTTCTGGTTGTGTTTCCTTGTTGTGTACGCCTTTCCTTTTGTCTTTTTTTCCCTTTCGTGTTGAGTTTTTCATTTGTGTGCACTACACGAATAAGTGTTGTGCCTGGACTTGTGTTCTGGCTACTGAATGGGTATGTGGCTGAAGTTCAAAGAGTCTTGTGACACAGCAACACTTAGCCAATCCTGTGTTTGTCTTCTTTGTGCTTGATTGTAACTTCTAGCCAATTAATTCTTGACAAAAAATATGATCTGTTTGTAAGGAAAGTTTTGGTCGAACCATGAACCTTTGTCCAGTCTACGAAACCTCATACCTATACTTAGTTTTCTTCTCGAGTGTGTTCAAGCTTATCCAACTAGTAGAAACAGAGAAGGGGAAAATCTAAACGAGAAGACCTGAATTAGAGGTCTTGACATGATTCTCTGAGGGAATAAACTCTCCTGCTCTCAATAAGTCGGGATCCCTCTTCCGCCCCAAAAATAAATATGTGCCTATGCATAGTTCTCTTTCAAAAAAAAATAACAAAGGCGAAAGAAGAGAACGGCTTCCTGTGCAGAGAAGTGAAGCAGGAAACTCCATTGGGGTATTGTCCAAGCTCACTGGCAGGGAGCAATGCTTGTGTTCCTGTGTTACTCTGTCGAGGTATTGTCTAGGCCTGCTGGCAATGGAGTAACACCACAGATGAAAAACTATACTCTAAAAATCTTAAGCTCGCGAGCCAAATTACCCTTCCTGATTTAAAACACTGTGATTTGGCTGAATCTTGTGTTGTGTTCAACTGAGTCAGTACAAGGCAAACCATGTCTTTCCATGGGGGAAGTGGGGAAGCTGAAGTGATTTGCACAACGAATCAATACTCCCCGAAAGGCCAAGGCCCTGCACTGTAAACAAACCAAAACAGAGAAGTTGGTATTCAACCAGTGTGTCACCAAGTGTTGCAGTGGCTGCAACACTCTCCAAAATTTTGGCTTACATCCAAATTTCAAAGCCTTAGTTTTTCATTTGATGGTTGCAAACACTCGAGCTCACCCCATGAGCTCTTACGAAGTTTTTTTTCCCTTTTGCTTGTTTGACCAACGATCATCTTTTGACATATTGATTGCTTTGTCATGATGGCAATCTTGTTCTTGTGAGTTTGAAGGTTTGTCTTTGTGTGTTTGGGTTGTCTTCGCTATGTAAACATCTATCGTACTCACACAAAAAAGTTGTAAACATTGTCACACAAGTGTCATCACGGTCGTCTGAAGGTCTATCTCAAGTGTCGCCCTTGTCTCTTTTAACTCTAAGACAATCTCAACGAGGGCATGTTTTGTCTTGTTGTACTGGTGGTATGTGTTGTTTCATCGTCGAAGTATGCTAAGTGTATGATCACAATCTCAAATATTCACAAGTTCACTTGCTTTCAATACTTAGCCATTTTCCTAAAAATCTGTCCAATCGGACAACCCTCTTCCACTGAATCTCGACTGAGTTACACTACGCAGTATTAGCCCTTAGTGACCTTGCTTTGCTTCCCAGAACTGTGCAGTGCTTGAGGTTGTCCTCAAGATTAGTTGCACTGCGCAATCTTGGAGGTGAGCAGTCTGTCTGCCTCCCAGAACTATGCAGAATATGCCTCCATGTCCAAGCTGAACTGCACATTTCTCATGCATAGTCATCAAGCCTCCTTCTGGTCTGCCAGAACCTTGCACTGCACCAAGACCTAGGTCTTCACTGATCTCCAAAACTTCACAGACATGTCCTATTGTTCCTCTGTTGCCTTGCTTTACACTGCCTTCATAAATTGCGCAGACATGTCCAATAGGCCTCCTACTACCTGTCCTGCATTGATCTCCAAAACTGCGTAGACATGTCCAGTTGGTCCTCTGCAGCCTTGCTCTACACTGCCTTCAAAAAGTGCGCAGACATGTCTAGCAGGCCCTCCATTGCCTGTCCTGCACTATTCTCCAAATTGCGCAGTCGTGTCTAGTAGTCCCTCTGTTGCCTGCCCTGCACTGTTCTCCAAAACTGCGCAGTCATGCTCAGCAGGTCCCTTGCAACCCTGTCATGCCTTGCTCTTGAAAATTGCACAGAACTGCCCAGCATGTCCCCTGCATCCCTGTCTTGCCTTCCCTCCAAGAACTGCATAGAAGTTCCCCTCAGGGTCCCACCTTGCAGCTGCCACTGGTGTCCTTCATTGCGCAATTATGCCTCCCAGTGGTTACTGCGTAGTTTTTCCCAACAGTGCGGGTTGTCCTCCCGAAGTTCCTCATTCCAACCTATGCTGTGCTCTACACTTTCTTAGTGAGTTGTCCTCCCTCCCTGTCAACCAGAACATGATAACAATCCACCATGCTAGACTAGGAGATTTTGGATTTGAAGTCGTCCCGTCATGAGTGAATTGCAAGAACAAGTACACTAATATATCATGGGGAGACGACGAACGGGATGAAGAAAGAGCACACATGCTAGAAGACTTGCTTGTAGCTGGACGAACGTAGCAAGGACACCAAGAAACAAGTGAAAGGAACATATGCATTGAACCCTCATGAAATACCAAGACCATTAAAGGCCCTGCAACACTATGCCATGCGGAGGAGAAGATAAATCACACCAAGAGTACATCCATCACTCAATAGCACAACAACTTGACATGGACACCATAGTCAACCAGTACAAGTCAGTAGTGTCATGTCGAGTTGTGTCATGAGTTGTCTTGGCCACATCACCACTATGGGCCATATCCGTTGTAACTCAATGTAATATAAAGTGAAGTCCAATGGACGCACACAAGAAGTTGAAGAGTCATGTCAGTTGAATGGCCATTAGGGTAATCCAAAGGTCACAAGGGCCAAGCATCACCCTTGGCTATATATACCCCTCCCATTGTATGAGCAAGGACTTTTCACCTTGGCTCCTCCCACATAGCCTTGAGAGTCTGTAGTTTGTTCTTTGAGGAGCGAGGAGTGGCTCCGATGTCCCGCTACTAGGGCTAGTGATGTATGGTGTACAAATGTGTCTTAGGACTTTTGTTTAATTTAGAATCCTGTTAAGGCCAACACGTTTTCATGCATGTTTTGTAGATGTTTGTAAGACTACTCCTTAAACATTTGTAATGCATGTTTTCTTAACCTGTACTAAGATAATTGAACTACTTTGGTTGTTTTAGTACTTACATTGTTGAATATGTGTTGCATTTCTTATCACTGTTCTCTCATCCTTGTGGACTACTCCACGGGACATTAGATAAACATGTCTTGTTTGCTGGTTACAATGACTGTCACATCCGTGTGGACTACTTTGTTGGATGGTGTATGTGTTTTCCCTTGTAATTTGGTTTTAACGACTATCGCATCCGCTGTGGACTATTCCGCTGGATGTTGGACAAACCATTCTTGGTTCATGCGTATCTCTTCCTGGTTGGTACTACTACCTCTCACATAGAGGCTCACTTTTCTCCCCCTTTTGTGATAAGAGAACCTTGACACAGTTACATTATGCACTCACCAGGCACACGTACCTTGTTGTTTGAAGATGCCAGCGTAACACTCTCATGTGCTGACAACCAGGGCCAAGGAATATCTTTAAGTGTATGGAAACCGAGCCTTTATACCAGATGGGACTCCTACACCAAATGGTGTGAGGTCTAGTTGGGACTTCACATCGGGGAGATCCCCTTTGTTGGCAGGTTCAACATCGTCAACGGAATATTATATTGTCACCTTCCTAATTAGTGTAGTTGGTGGACTTCTAGCCTATTAGTTGGTTCTTGTAGGCTATTGGGTTAGGGTTAGGGTTAGGGAACCTTGGAGGCAATTAATCCAATATTTTGGCAACGTTTGATGGTCATTTGAGATCTCATCAAGATTGTGAGCAAGATGCCTTTTTGTGGAATGATTTCAGGATAATTTTACAATACTTTATTTTTTTAGTAAGTCAATTTCAGCGAATAGGGTTACTATTTTTAGTAATATTGGTGGGTTTAGTTTTGATGACCATCTCAACATTTCATATATTCCAGTGGTTTTAAATAAAATAATGATAAGTTGTTAATTGATAAAGTTAAATCATTATTTTAATGTTTTTAATGAAGAGACTATAAAGGCCACTTATAAAGTGAAAGATGTTTTAATTTTAAAAAATGAGGCCTTGACTAAAAGTGATTTTATTTCATTCCACATGGCTTGATAAAGAGTGTCAAACTTCTTGGGAGAGTTATTAATGCAAATTTGTGGAGTTCATTTCATACATGGGTCTTGATATTTGATATTGTAATTTTCTAGAGGAGATTACTTCTTGGTTTGTGAGGAGGAAACCGCTTGAAAACAACACTATCCACGCTATTGAGAGATATATGTTGGAGAATATCATGGCAATTTCACATAGAGATCATAGTTGGGCTTCATTATTGGTTTGATATTGAGCTTCATTGTTGGTTTTATATCTATAGTCTAGAGTGGATTTGAGGATATTTGTGACAACAAAAGGGATTTTAGAGCTCGCTAAAGTGTCATAACACTGCTACAGTAACATTGTTATACTGATTTTGCATATTTCAATTCAAAATTAGACTTCAATTTTAATAGTACTATCATTGTCAAACTAATCTTCTACATATCATTGTCTTCTATAAACACATTCAAATAGAAAACCAAAAAAATGTGTGTATGTTATAGTGGTCTCAAAGCGGTGTATCCTGCCACCCTAAAGTTTTCAATGTGATAGTATAGTGATATGTCAAGATTGACTAGAAACCTTATAGACACCATTAAATACTTGTAGAAACAAGCTTGCTACAAATTTGGTTGCAAAAAAATAGAGGGTAATTGAGGGACAAAATACAAGTAATATGGGTGATAGAGACCCTAGAAATCATAACCCTAAAGAACACTTTCTGAATTTATTGGATGCCTAGGTTAAAGAGCAATAAGTTGTAGATCAAAAATCCTAACCATAGAATTCATAGTTGGACTTTTTGACAAAGTTGATGGCTAGACAACTAGGAGTTGATATTGGTGGTAACAATGCAAATAATGGAGACAACAATGGAGGCAACAATGGTTAAGGAGAGAATTTTGTTCATGGGAGTAGTTAAAATCAACCAACTAGAACCATTAGTTCAAGGGATCTTATGCCTACATTCCCACCTAGAGTAATATCACTAGTTGAAAATGAGCCACAAGTCACTGATTTGTAGAATCAATTTATGTCGGATTGGACAAATAATTGGCCAAAGTTTCAGGATGCTATATCACTTAGAGATTATATTGGTGTGAAGATGAAACATAGACCTTGCATAAGTGACAACACAAAATAATGATTTGAAGAAGAAAGTGGGAACACTGACTCTACCATATTGTAATGGTTCAGGGAAGACTTCAACACGAGCTTGCATTCAAAAGGTTGATACCTATTTCCGACTCAACTCAATGCAAAAGTGAGAGACCATAAAATATGCAACTATACACCTTAATGGCAAAGAACACAATTGGTTGCATCATGGGATGATCACCATGGGACATGACAGGATCACTTCATACACATATTTTACATAGAAGTCGATTGAGAGATTTGATAAGAGGGATCCAGAGGTGCATTTCAAAGAGTTGGCACACCCTAAGAAGTGGTGTTTAGTTGACACTTATATTGCAAATTGTCAGAGGGTTGCAGAGCTAGTCATTGATATTTCAGAAAGACTTGGTGTTATTGATGGATGGTTTCAAGAAACCTTTTAGAGGTTGGATTAAAGGCCTTCAATCCACCTACCTTGTAGGAAGCCATTAAAAAATAAAGGGACATGGTGGTTTCTACTTCTAGAAGCAAGTTTCAGTCCAAATGGTTCCCACAAAAGAGGGATAAAGACAAAAAAGAAATAGAAAGAGAATAACAACATCTATGAAATGATTATAACGAGTTAGATAGTGAGAAACTAAATTATCTCAAAAGGAAGAAGTTGTGTTTTCATTGTAGAAAGTCATGGGACCCCTCACATAAATATAGTTAAAACAAAAGGCTAAATAAATAGAGTACTTTTCTGCTAAAAAATCTGCATCAGAAAAATCATATAAAAAATCTTATTCAGAGAATAGTGACGAGGAGGACATTTCAAAGGAAGAGTCATAGGATGATAGGGTCATAACACAACTCTATAGTTTACAAAAGACAATCACATGCAAGGTAAGAGATGTAGTACAAGGACAACATGTTATTTCTTTGATTGATATAGGGGCAACTCATAATTTCATTAATGAAATGCTTAAATGACTTAGAGTGGTTTGCAAATAGAAGAACATAATGGGCTTAAGGTGATGGTAGTTAACATGTATAAGATTCCTTGTACTCATAAGATTTCAAATCTAAGTATACAAATGGATGATTATCAGTTACAAGTTGAATTTTATGTGGTATACATGGGGGACAATGATGTTATTCTTGGTATGGCATGGATGATGTGCCTTGTAGGGTTCTCTTTCAATCTACAAAAGTTGGAAATGAAGTTTGAACAGCAAGGCAGGAAAGTGGTACTTAGAGGACTTTCAAATGGAGGGCCTAAAGTGGTATCACTTAAGAGGATGAGCGACTAATTAGACATGAAAAGGGGAGTGGGTAGTAGAGTGTCTCATAATGGCAATAGTTTCTTCAATGTTGGACCGACAAAAGAATAATAACTATCATGATATTCATGAATTGTTATCCAAACATAGCAAGGCATTTAGGAGTATACCAGAGGGAGCTCCTCCTGAGAGGGGAATCAAACATGTCATGAGATGGAGGAATAATCCAAACTAGTGATCACTACTCCTTACCAACATCCTAAGAGGCACAAGGATGAAATAAAAAATGTAATTAAGGAGTTACTGGAGATGGGTTGGGACACATAAGACCCAACAAAAGTCATTTCATATCAATAATAATCCTAATAAAAGAGGAAAGATTGAATGATGCCGATGTGCATTCTTTATAAGGCACTTAACAAAAAGACAATCAATAACATTTATCCAATTCCTAAAATAGATGAATTGATCGATGGGTTGCATGGGGAATGATACTTTTCTAAGATGGATTTGAGGTCAAGATATCATCAAATTCAAACGAAAGAAGAGGATATTGAGAATATTACTTTCAAATGCCATTTTGGGAATAAAAATGCAATCTTGTTAATGTATGATCAAACTATGGTTAATTGGATTGATAATTTCAAATATAATGCTACATCGAACAAAAATAGTGCATTTGGTAGTTTTCCATTGATGAGTAAAATACATAGGGTATTTTAAGATTCAATACTTATTTTTCAAGGCAATGCAACACTAAGACAACTACACCAATTTTCTTTCATTTACCCTTATGTCTAGAGAACTATTGTTGAGGCCTTATTAGCTAATTTGAAATTATACCAAAGGATTTGGATGATTGTATTGACTTGGGGTGTTTCGAAGCCATTATTAACCCAATAGAGTCCATTCGGTAGATTTTCCAATGATGAGTGAAATATATATGACATTTGAAGATTCAATCGTTTTCCCAAAACAATATCATCATCAAGGCTGCTAAAATATCTCTCTTTATTTTCCATTAATGCATAAAGGACTTTTGTAGAGAGATGGCTTGCTCAAAATCATACAAAAGGCTTTGAATGATTACATTTCCATGGAATTCTTTGAAGCCACCAACTATGAATAGTTTGAATCTCTCGAAGAATCAACTAGTACTAGTATTCTTCAATCAAATTGTTTTATAGAGCTAGAGTTAAAGTGGATTGCTAATGGACTATGAGATAGTTGTACTCAAATTATTTTTTTGTACATAGTCTTACAAGAGAAACTTAATAATTTTCCATCCTTCAAATGTTTAAATCCAAAAGCCCAATGAGTAGGCGCATTTGAAAAATTAACTTATTAGGTTTGGAATATTCTGATGGAGACGATGTTGGGGTGAAACCACGATCAATTGTTTTTATGATTCTCTAAAGGTCATTAGAATTATCGCTTTACTATATTATTTTCTTAGATAAATATATAGATCTATATTTTGGTAATTCCTTGTAGTAATAACGTATCATTTTGCTTTGTAACTCTAGTTAATGGAGAATTTTATGTGATGAAAAAAGAAAGAAAAAAGAGGGAAAAGTTAAGTTCAATACTCAGTGCTCATTTTGGGAATTTCAATATAAGCAAATGAAAAATGTTAAGGTTGATAGAATTTCATCAAAGGATTAATTTAAAAAATTAAAAATTTGTTACTACAACTCTTAACACTAATTGTGACTGTTAATATGATTATCATGCATCAAACTACCTGCTTGAAAGGACACATTATAAATCATGAAGCTAACATTGTGGATTGGAAAATCCTGATATGGGAAAGGTGGTGGTCCTCATGTAGGGATAAATGGCATAAATTCTTGGTACAATTATGGGAATTTTACCAGTCCAAGAATTAAAGGTCCAAGACCACATAGAACAACAATGAACTACATGCAAGAGCTTAGATGGTGTGGATTCAAGGGAGTTTATGGACATGCTTAAAATCAAGTTGTTGCTAATTCATATAGACAGTTTTCTCCTCTCATTATTTTAGTTTTCTAAATATACTTTAGAATCTAAAGATGTAAAGATTTGGGTTTTCTTTATGTATTGAACATGTTAGCTAATCAATGAGTTGTTGGTTAAGTTAATGCAATATTTCTATTTTTTTACTCAGTTTAACCTTTTGAAACTAGCACTCCTATCCTTATGTTACTGGTGTTGGTTGTTCATAGCCACTTCCAATGTTAACTTAGTTATGATATCTACCACACACTGTTGAAACATATGATTTTTACTAGCTATAACAACTAGGTAAAACACTAAGAACATCCTACAACACTATGTTGACACTAAATTTTGACATCAATATGATAACACCCACAAATTCCAAATTGAAGGAAGAATTCTAGGATTATTAAAAAAATTGATAATAAAAGGCACTCTATAGTTGATATTAGGTGGAAAGCTATTAATTTTAGCTTTGATTCCAGAAATTGAATAACTTAATATGGTGTTGTTTTCACTAGGTGACTTGTTGATGTTTGACTTGTAGATACTTTTCTTACAGAATGTGAGCTTCAACTATGGTGCCATGAATTATTCTTGAGGATTTGTTGCTTGCAAATAATGGCCAAGAAAACAAGTGGATAAGGAAAGTCAATTTTGATTTAAATCTAGTTACATGTGTTTTTGAGTTGTTGTATGTGTGTTGTATAAATGAAAATGCACCCAAGACCAATGTATAGCTTCAAAACAAGCATCCAATCTGACAATGCTCATATTTCTTTAAAAAAAGGTAGGTGCAATGGTTGTTTACAAATATCCTTTGTTATGTTATCAAAGAAGTTCACAACATGGAGATGAACTTGCAACTATAAATATCCATGTTATATTGGTGGCAATATATTAAATACTACCACTACGAAAACTACAAATCATTTTGTGGTAAAAAAATTTGGAAAGCATATAGGTCGTTATCAATGGTTGTCATTGATGTCAACCCAAGCAGCACCAGGGGCTACCTCGATATTGCAAGGGATTTTTGACTTGACAACTTACTCTATTCTGAGTCAAGGATCTTCTAGATGGATTCTACTTGTCAAGGTGTTTCCATTAATATGTTGCACACCAAGTAATTCTTCACGGTTTGAGAGATATTCATGTTTGAAGTTAGTAACCCCAGTGAGTGGGCTAAAACCCTATGGGGTTGTGGTATGGAACTCATAATTGGTTGTGATAATTGAATAGTCAATAATTAATAAAATGTTTTTTCTCCTAATATCCCTCCAACGTTCACTTGTTGAGGACCCTCTCAACTCATGACATTCATATAAATAATTACCCTCATATCCTCCTCTAGTAGGGATTTTATGGCTTCAAATAGGGCAATGTGGCATTTTCGCTATAAATTTGTTTCTGTGAAGCTTCAGAAGATGAAATTAAAACCCAGTTTAGTAGAAATCTTGATGAAACTTGTGACCAAATTTTAGATCCCGGTTTGCTATATTTTCAGAGATATTATCTGAGGAAGTTAGGGTGTTTGCAGGCTCCCGAATTCCATGTCAAACAAGTGACGTTGGGAAAATCGTCATAACTTTCTCTTTGAAGATTGGATTCACATTTCGTAAATAGTCACAGAAATAGGATGAGATTTAGTTTGTTGAGTAACATTTTTAGGGCCGAAGGTCGCAACAGTGACACATGGCACTTCGTACAAGTTCGCTCTCCTGAACCAGTCTATAATCAAGTCATCGTGGGAGATTGGTCATAACTCGTTCTTGAAGAATCCAATATTGATTAGACCTATGGGGTTGGAAAGAGGACTCAAAGGGCTACCAAAGTAAAAAATCTTAGACCTTGGAGATCTGAAATTGCATAGATACAACAGATTCAATATCAAGCTCCTAGAAGGCAAGAAAAAGCATTCATTCAAGGATCAATGCAGTAAGGACCACACATCAATAGCCAAAGGTAAGTCTCCTACAACAAGGTATGTATGATTAGTGTTTACATTTGAAATATGAGTATCATATCTGACATATGTTTTTGTATGACAACGTAAGTACATATAGAGTCTCGGTTATATCTTTATGCCTCTATATGTCACACTAAGTTTTGATACCACATTTCAGATGTCCTATTCTTGATACTGCACATTTCATGCTACATATTCTTGATGCTACACCAAGTCTGCTAAATATATATGATGTCGTAAGTTCATGTTACTTTTCTTGTCATAGTTGGTAGAATGGTCTTTGTTGTTGTACTTAGAACTTGGTCCATCACAAGTCTAGGGTCTGTCATCAGTTTTTATTGTATATATCTTTAGGTCAGTTTTGGATATAGTCTTTCATAGAGTCCAAACCTATATCAAGAGTGGTAGTCTTTGTCTACTGCGACAACAAGTCAACAACAAAAGTGACAAGCACACTTCAGGTACGCATTGTAATTTTAATTTGTATTTATTCATTATTATGCACTTACATGTGTTTTGCAGGTAGAGGTAAGTTGAAGGGTATTTTGTTTTGTTTTGGGATTGGTTTCGCCAGGAAAATTTTGCGTGCTGGTAGAAGAAGATTCAAGTACAACTTTAAGCAAGAATTAAAGAGAAAAAGTATCAAATCAAAGGAAGCATTGCAGCGGGACATCCTTTGAGGACATGACAACCATATGTATATTGTGAAGAAGTGTCAAGGCAAAGAGTCATCATTGTAAAGTTGTAAAAGAGCCATTTGTAAAAGAGTCATCATTGTAAAGTTGTAAAAGAGTCATTTGTAAAAGTGTCATCATTGGAAGAGTCATTATTGTAAAAAAATCAATCTTCCTAGAATTGAAAAGGCATTATTGGGAGGTATAGGAGTCTCTGTTGGGATGTCATGGTTGGGTTGCAGGTCTCAGTGTGATTGGGTGTTCGGTCAAAAGCATTATAAATCATATTGTATCGCGGATCATTGTCCCTGGTACGGGAGTCCACACTTTTGTATTTAATTTTTGTCTTTATAGGGTGGTAGGGTGGTGCTAGGAAGGTGTATGAAGTCGCCTACAGGTTGGGGCCTGTGAACACTTCAGGGTGGTAGGGTGGTGCTAGGGCGAGTTGTGGCTCGCTAGGGTGTTGTGGCATCTATTTAGTTGATTACTGAGAAAACGAGGGTGTTGGGGCGTCCTTCTAGTGGGAGTTGGAGAAGAATGCTTTTCTATAATTCTAGAGAGTTGTTGCTTTCATTTTAGTTGGGGCCGAAGATTAAAGAATTTATTAGAAAAACGTTCGGTGTTTTTTGACCCACAAGGGGTTTTCCACCTAAAATTCTTGTGCCTACTATGTTCTTTTATTTACAGTTATCACTGCATAAACATTAATAATAATTGAAGATTAACTAATGATCTGAAGAGATTTAAAAGTGCTAATTGCTAAGGAATATTGATTCACCCCCCTCTCAGTGTTTCCAACAATTGGTATCAGAGCTTGGTTCCTTCAATATCAGTCTAAAAACTGGAAGGAGATCAGGGAGTATACTAAGAATATATTTCCTTTGTTCAGTGGAAATAACTATGCACTTTGGAGTGGAAGAATGCAGGTTCATTTGCTGGCGCAAGGATACGAAGTATGGGAAATCGTTGACAAAGGCTTCACACCGACCCAGGATGAACAAGGTAAGAAAAATATGATATATGATGCAAAGGCTAAAGATCTTATTATTAGTGGGCTTATCAAATCTGATTATCTTAAGGTATTGAGTTGCAAAAATGCTAAAGAGGTATGGGGCAAGCTTGAAAATATATATGCATGTGACTCAAAGGTGAAAGAAGCAAAACTTCAAATTTTCAGGGA
This sequence comes from Pinus tabuliformis, assembly GCA_031772625.1. NCBI lineage: Eukaryota > Viridiplantae > Streptophyta > Pinopsida > Pinales > Pinaceae > Pinus > Pinus tabuliformis. The sequence continues at coordinate 738,832,181 of CM062808.1, forward strand.
AAAATTTGAGCAACTAAAAATGAGGGAAGATTAAGATATTGTTGCATACTTTCAATGTGTTTATGAAACAACAAATACATTGGAAGGTTTGGGAGAACCTGTTGAAACAAAAATTGTTGTCCGAAAGATCCTTAGAACCTTGCCAACAAGATTTAACCCTAAGGTATCTGTCTTGGAAGATAGATCAAATCTAACCAATCTCAGCATAGATGAATTGCATGGAATTATTATGGCATATGAAATGAGGATTGAAGAAGAGGATTCCACATCTCACTTAGAAACAACATTTTCCGCATCCAAGAAGAATAGTAAGGACAAGAAGACTCTGAAAGCAAAAACTTGCAATTGTAAGGATGAGGAAAAGGAAGAAGATGAAGACGAATTCTTAGATAAAGAGAACAGGTATGGGAAAATTCAAAGGTAAACTTCCATTAATCTATTTTGATTGTGGTGAGGTTGGGCATTTTGTAGCCAAATTTCCTCACAAAAACAAGGCTGTTACGAAAGGAAAGAAAGGTCCTAGGAAGTTCAACAAGCAAGGCAAGAAGAAATGGTTTAAGAAAAGTTGCTTCTCCAAAGAAGATAGCTCCTCATCCGAAGAATACAGTGATAACGAAGAAGAATTCAACGGAAGAGTATTGTTTATGGCCAAGCACAATAAGCAAGAGGCACCTGACGAAGAGGGAGACGCTGAAGAAGAAATGACTAAGGTTGAATTTCAAAATGAAGTGATCAGGGTTATCAAAGAGCTCAAAGCTGAGAAGAAGCATGTAAACACTCTTGAAGACAAATTTAAGACAGAAAGAGAATAGGTCCTCAATCTTCACATCAAGTTTGAATAATACAAATGAATTGAAGAATCAACTCAGGAAAGAAACAAGGAGAGAGAAGCATTGGAAGCTGAAATAGTTTCTCTGCGAAAGGAAGTAAAAAGTGGAAAAACTCTTCAAGACTACGCCAATAGTTCAAAGGATTTGGATGAACTCATTAGCAACCAACGATCATACAGTGATGAGACTAGTCTTGGTTAAAAAGAAAAATGGGAAAAAGAGTCAAGTCCTTCTATGAGAACTAAAGAAGATGGATATGCAAAAAGGGTAAATCCCCCAGCTAGATCAAGAGATCAAGACTCGCGGGAAAAATCTTGGAAGACAATTCCTCGAAGAAGATTTCCTCCTAGGTACCAACCTATATTTTATGGTTATTGTTATTCATGTGGAAGGTTTGGACATAGAGCTGCAAAATGTCGCATGTATGTTCAAAATGAATATAATTCTAGGAGATCCTTCAGAAATGGATATTCCAGAACCCAACGTAATATCAAAAAATTTGATCATTTGAGAGATGATGTTGAATGTTACAAATGTAACAATTTTGGACATATGGGTAGGAATTGTGAAGTTCTAGACAGGTACAACTATTATCAGCAAAACCCTAGAAAAAAATTTGCAGGATCACGAGGTAAACACCAAACATAATCTTCTATGAATAACATTGAATGTTACAAATGTCATAACTATGGACACATATCTCGTAGCTGTAGGTACAAGATGGAATCAACCATGAATGAAAATCTTGACGATGAGAATAAGAAGATTTGGAAAGGAAAACATGTACAGGATGAACACGTACAAGATGAGCAAGAAAATCTAGAAGGCAATAAGGTCCCAACAGTTATGCTTTCACGATTCGTAACCGATTGTGAGGAATCAGTAGTTGCTTCGGTTAATGACTTGAGTCAAGACAGTCTGTTAAATGACTCACTATTTTTGAACAATTTGGCTTGTTGACTCCTTGATGTTTGAAGAGGAGGAGTCTATGCAGCAGTATAGGACACAAGTGTACGATTAACAGGAAGGTAGTTTGAACAAGATGGAAGTTTCATTACAAGTGAAGGGGAGAAAAACAGTTGGAGGATTACAGGTTACCAGGAACAAGGCAAGATTATTCTGCAAACGATATGCACAGGTTGAAGGAATCGATTTTGAAGAAAAAATTTCTCCTGTTGCCAGAATGGAATCTATCAGGATGTTTCTCGCTTATGCTTGCTTGAGAAAAATCAAGGTCTACTAATTGGATGTTAAGTCAACTTTTCTAAATGGTGAATTGGAGGAAGAAGTTTACATTGAAAAACCTAAAGGTTTTCTGCTCTCTCACAAAGAAGACTATGTCTGCAGATTAAACAAGGCTCTATATGGTCTCAAGCAAGCTCCTAGGGCTTGGTATGCCCATCTTGATAGATATATACATCAATAGGGATTCAAGAAAGGAAGAGTTGACAACAATCTTCATGTGAAAGTGGATCGAGATAACCTAACAATTATCAAAGTATGTGTGGATGATATAATCTTTGGAAGCAGTGATGACAGATTAAGTAAAGACTTTTCCACAAAAATGAAAAGTGAGTTTGAAATGCCTATGATTCGCGAACTAAAATACTTTTTAAGGCTTTAGATTTCTCAGCAGGATAAAGGAATATTCATATATCAAAACAACTACATCAAAGAAATGCTCAAGAAATTCGAGATGGAAGATTGCAAGCAAGTCCTTACCCCCATGATAACAGGTTGCAAGTTAAGCTTAGAAGATTCATCAAAGGATGTGGACCAAAGGTTGTATAGATCCATGATTGGTAGTCTCGTATATGTGACAGCCTCCCGACCTGACATGATGCAGGCAGTTGGACAAGTAGCAAGATTCCAAACAGCACCAAAATAATCTCATATTATTTCCATCAAAAGAATTCTTCGATATCTTAAGGGAACAATGGAATATGGTCTATGGTATCCCAAAGGAAATGGTCTAGTTCTCCAAGCTTATACAGATGCAAATTGGGTAGCAAGTGTTGATGATCGTAAGAGTACCAATGGAGCAGCAGTATATCTAGGTGGTTGTCTTGTTTCATGGATAAGTAAAAAAGCAATCTTCAATCTCGTTATCCACAGTAGAAGTAGAATATGTCACGACAGTAGCTTGTTGTACTCAAGTTCTTTGGATGAAGCAAACTTTGCAATATCTTCAAGTCAAGTTAGATGAGCCTATTCCCATCTTTTGTGATAAAATAGGCGCCATCATTATCTCCAAGAATCCTGCGATGCATTCCAAAAGAAAGCACATTCCAATTAAATATCATTTCGTTAGAGAGCAGGTCACTGAAAAGAATATCAAGCTTGAATATGTTGGCACAAAGGAACAATTGCTGACATATTTACCAAACCATTACCTTGTGAATCATTTGAGTACCTTCGTCAAAAGCTTGGGATTCTCCCAAGTTTTCATTAGACTCCTTCTCTTATCTACTTGAGTAGAAAGGGGGAGTGGAGGTGTGTACAGGTCTGCAGGATGGTTGTTTGTCAAGGGGGTTTACCATTTTCCATTGATGACAAAGGGGGAGAGAAGGTAGTAGGAAGAGGTTTCATGATCTTAAGGGGAGTACTTGTGTTTCCATCAATGCCAAAGGTGGAGATTGTTGATCAGTGGTTGTCATTGATGTCAACCCAGGCAGCACTAGGGGCTACCCCGATCTTGCAAGGTTTTTTTTTACTTGACAACTTACTCTATTCTGATTCAAGAATATTCTATATGTATTCTACTCGTCAAGATGTTTCTATTGATATATGGCAAGCCAATTAATTCTTCACGGTTTGAGAGATATTCATGTTTGAAGTTAGTAACCTCAGTTAGTGGGCTAAAACCCTATGGGGTTGTGGTATGGCACTCATAATTGGTTGTGGTCATTGAATAGTCAATAATTAATAATGTTTTTTTGCTCCTAAAATCCCTCCAACGTTCACTTGTTGAGGACCCTCTCAACTCAAGACATTCATATAAATAATGACCCTCATATCCTCCTCTAGTAGGGATTTTGTGGCTTCAAATAGGTCATCGTGGAATGTTCGCTATATATTTTTTTTTGTGAAGCTTCAGAAGCTTAAATTAAAACCCATTGGAGATGAAATCTTGATGAACCTCGTGACTAACTTTCAGACCTTGGTTCGCTATATTGTCGGAGATATGATTTGAGGAAGTTAGGGTTTTTGCAGGCTCCCGAATTCCATTTCAAACAGGCGACGTTGGGAAAATCATCATAACTTCCTCTCTGAGCATTGGATCTAAATTTCGTAAATAGACAAAGAAATAGGATAGACTTTGGTTTGTTGAGTAGCATTTTCAGGGTCGAAGGTCGCAACAGTGACACATGGCACTTCGTACAAGTTCTCTCTACTAAACCAGTCTATAATCAGGTCATCGTGGGAAATTGGGCATAACTATTCCTTGAAGAATCCAATCTTGATGAGACCTGTGGGGTTGGAAAGATGCCTTAGAGGGCTACCCGAAGAAGAGATTTCAGACCCTGGAGATATGAAATTACATAGATACAATAGATTCAATATCGAGATCCTAGAAGGAAAGAAAAAGCATGCATTCAAGGATCACTATAGTAAGGACCACACATCAATAGTCAAGGGTAAGTCTCCTACAACAAGGTATGTACAATTAGTGTTTACATTTGAAATATGAGTATCATCTCTGAGATATGTTTTTGCAGGACAACGTAAGTACATACAGGGTCTCGATTATATCTCTATGTCTCTATATGTCACAGTTCATTTTGATACCACATTTTGGATGTCTTATTCTTGATACTAGACATTTGATGCTACATATTCTTGATGCTACACCAAGTCTGCTAAATATATATGATTTTGTAATTTCATGTTACTTGTCTTGTCATAGTTGATAGAAGGGTCTTTGTTGTTGTACTTAGAACTTGGTCCATCACAAGTCTAGGGTTTGTCATCAGTTTTTATTGTATATATCTTTAGGTCAGTTTTGGATATAGGCTTGCATAGAGTCCAGGCCTATATCAAGAGTGGGAGTATTTGTCTACCACTGCAACAAGTCAACAACAAAAGTGACAAGCACACTTCAGGTATGCATTGTAATTTTAATTTGTATTTCATTATTATTCACTTACATGTGTTTTGCAGGCAGAGGTAAGTTGAAGGGTATTTTGTCTTGTTTTGGGATTGGTTTCGCCGGGAAAATTTTGCATACAGGTAGAAGAAGATTCAAGTACAACTTTAAGCAAGAATTAAAAAGAAAAAGTATCAAATCAAAGGAAGCATTGCAGCAGGACATCCTTTGAAGACATGACATCCATCCGCATATTGTGAAGAAGTGTCAAGTCAAAGAGTCATCATTGTAAAGTTGTAAAAAAATAATTTGTAAAAGAGTTGTCATTGTAAAGTTGTAAAAGAGTCATTTGTAAAAGTGTCATCATTGGAAGAGTCATTATTGTAAAAAAATCATTTTCCTAGAGTTGAAAAGGCATTATTGGGAGGTATAGGAGTCTTTGTTGGGATGATGTCATGGTTGGGTTGCAAGTCATAGTGTGATTGGGTGTTCGGTCAAAATAATTTTAAATCATATTGTATCACAGATCATTGTCCCTGGTACGAGAGTCCACACTTTTGTATTTAATTTTTGTCTTTATCGGGTGGTAGGGTGGTGCTAGGAAGGTGTATGAAGTCGCCTACTGGTTGGGGCCTGTGAACACTTTAGGGTGGTAGGGTGGTGCTAGGGCGAGTTGTGTTTCACTAGGGTGTTGGGGCATCCATTCACTTGATTACTGAAGACACTAGGGAGTTGGGGCATCCATTCACTTGATTACTGAAGACACTAGGGCGTTGGGGCGTCCTTCTAGTGGGAGCTGGATAAGAATGATTTTCTAGAATTCTAGAGAGTTGTTGCTTTCATTTCAGTTGGGGGCTGAAGATTACATAATTTATTAGAAAAATGTTCAGTGGTTTTTGACTTTTTGACCTAGAGGGGGTTTTCCACCTAAAATTCTTGTGCCTACTGTGTTCTTTTATTTATTGTTATCACTACATAAACATTAATAATAATTGAAGATTAACTAATGCTATGAAAAGATTTAAAAGTGTTAATTGCTAAGGAATATTGGTTCACCCCCCTCTCAGTGTTTCCAACATATAGGTAGGATGAAACCAATAATAATGAGCATATCAAATCATAACATGTAAAAATAAAATGCATAAAAAAAATCTCAATATGTAGAATACAATAAGAGTACAAAAGATCATGATTGCCCAAAAGTAATATTCGATACATGCAAGGGAGGCCATCTGAAAAGTTCAAGTAGTACCTTTTCATTACTTTTGCAATATCTCACTTTTTTTTGTAATATTTTCCATGCACTCATTGTGGAAGAAAATCATGAAGCTAACTTAATAGTAAGCTTCAAGTGCCCTTTCAAAAGGAGAAAAAGTATTTATTTTGAAGGAAAACAATGTTTACCAAAAAATTTCTATTTCAAACATGGGGTATGAATAAATACAAGTTCTCACATTATGCGTGGAGAATATTAGAAATCAATTGTACTACTAATTCCTACTAATGCCCTTGAAAGAGGGATTTGGATATCATTACTGCAAAATGCCTCCATATGACTCTTGAGTTCCAGATAAATGCTCACTAACAACAAAAACATTATGTTACATCTTCAAAAGTACTTACAAAAATAAAATACTCTATGCACAACATGCTTCTTTCAAATTGGAATAATGTAAACTTTGAAACGGGAACTATAAACTCAAAATGGGAACTCTGGCCAAAAAACCCCAAAAAAACATCAAAAACAGTGCTAAAAATGAAAAGTCTGTATACTGGAACGATGTTTCTATTTTTTAGGCGTCAATTTTGAACATGTTTTAAAAATGGTAGTGACTACGAAATTTACTATGAAATTTTCGTGCAAAATATAGCTTCAAAACGAAAGTGATGATACTGGAACAATGATTTTTTTTTAGGGTCAATATTCAAAATTTTAAAAAAATGCTAGTAAAACCAAATTTTTATGTGTCAAACAAAGTTGTTTATGAGGAAAAAACACACTAATGTTTTTGGTAGAATATCATTTTTCTTTCCTAAGTATAAATTCAACATGTTTTCAACCATAACATGCTAGATACAAAAGAAATTGAATTTTTTTCAACTATAAAATTAAAAAACCATGACATTATGAACAAATTACATCACTAAATGAATTCAAAAGTCATTATTTGTATATTGAATAAAACATAAATTATATCTCTAATTTAATATTGCATTGTAGATATTTTAAACAATAAAATTTATCATAATTAAGACATATAATCCAACAACATAAAAATGCCTCATAACTTCTCATTTAACGCCATATGGAAAACATTAACTTTATTTGAAGATACGATGCATACATCAGTTATATAAACCGTCTTAAACAATTATTCAAAATCACTCATATTTTCTTGCACACCATCAGAATTCACATCTTCAGCTGAGTGACTGGATGCTGACGAATATGTTCCATATTCTTCTATTTCATGAACTAGTGCCCCATCTGAGTCCACATGCATGCCCAACATTTCAGGTTTCAAAATTCTTCTAGATCTACGATTGGTTTCAGCAGACTCCCATGTCAACACTGTTCCTTCTGGTAACAACCTTTTCAGAATCTCTATCGTCTTGAAGCAAAGAGTTCCTCTCTTTGTTAAATTGAAGTCATAAACAAGTATGTCAACATCCTCCAATTTTAATATGTCTGTGCGGCAGCGATTTATATTTATACCCTTTATTTTTCTCTTTCCGCCATTTTTTTTGTCAACTACCATCTCTGGCTTATACACACCATTGAATGGGTGTGTATTTGTGGCATACCAATGTAATTCAACACTTGTAACATCCTCATTTTTTGTAAAGACCTTTATAACTTTAGCAACCCAAAATGGATAGCCATTGCGATCTCCATCTATTAGCACTGCAATCATGCAACCCTCCTTAATATCCTGTACTGAACCCCTATAAAGGTCTTCCATGGCTTCACGTTGTGCACGAGATCTTCTGGAACCAATATACATCTCTCTTTCTGCTGCCTGTGAAGAATTAATAATACCTTGAGATTGTTGTTGTTCAACAATGTTTACTTTCTCATGTTCATTCGACACATTTTGTGGCCAAATGAATGGATTTTTCAAAGGTATATCTTCATTTGTTGTTGTTGAAATGATATCACTTTTATTATTGAAAAATGACTCCCACCAAACTGAATCAGCAATGTCAAAGTACTCATATGTATATCTAATACATTTTTTAATTTCTTCCAGGCAATTAGAATATTTTATATCTCTATTCTGTCTGCGTGCATTCTGAACTTCACCAATTGATTGTAATAACAATATTTTTGATGCAAATATTGGATGATCTGGAATGAACTTCAAAAATTGCAAACCTGATGATGGTGCCCATTCTATAGTAGTTGAATACTTCTTGCCCCATATTAGTGTTTTCCCATCAATTTTTTTGATACGAAATTGATGTTGGAAGCTAATGTCATTAAGTTGTTCAATGCATTTCCCCTCACCATATGATCCCATAATAAACCTTCGCATGTCAACAGTTTCTTCCAACACATCAAAAGTAGGCTCTGGCATGTATGATTTCGTAATACATTCAATTAGTGATGGCAAGCTCCCAACTTCCTTCCTCCTCAATGTGACTGAAAAACAATTGAACATCTGATCAATATGGTCATGAATGTGCCAAACAAGAAGGAAACCAACCTTTACCTTTTGAAAAATTCTCAATTCAACAAGCATGTTTAGATATCCAAAAACAACCTGATTTTTGTTTTCACGGCAAGTGTTGTCCAATTGTAGATACAAAACTTCAGGAAGATTACCAGACCAATGAGAAATCACATCATGAATTATGGTTATGGTCAGATTTGCATCATTATGAATATTTGGAGCTGTGAGGTACACCCTTGGCAACATTTTTCCATTGAAGACCATACAACCGACCAAGTGAAACTGAATAAAATTTTCCTCCTGTAAATTTTTGGGTGTGCGAACAAAATGTGGTAAAAGTGTTTTCTTTTGGTCCATACCATCAATTATCAAACCCAAATATTTATTTAGATTATCATAACACTTCTTTCGATGCTTGTACAACTTCTTCCTTTCGTTTGTTTGTTGTTCGCGATGCTCCTGAAGTTCTTTGACAATTAAATCTACACAACATAAAAGAAATTCATTAAGAAATATGTTTTCATAGTTGATGACTATACAATTTTAAAAGTTAAAGTTATGAATGCTTACCTCTTTCTGAGCCTTCACATTTGTCCCTTTTTTATTTAAGAGAAGAACATGTACTGCAAATCCCCATCCTTGTCTTCTTAGGAATACGGACATTGTTGAATTCTTTCTTCCATACCTTCACAAAATATTGATATGTAATAAACCGGCCATGTCCCTCAGCACCTTCTGCATATTTTTTGTATAAGTTGTAGATTTCTCGTCTTGAAAAATTATTTGGAATATGTTTTGTCTCTCTATTTGGCGTACACTCTCCATGCTTTGAAAAGAATTCTTTCATCCATGACATTGCAATATTTGATAATGCCCCAAACTGTCTTTTATGACGTACTTCTGAATAAAATGTGGGATCCTTTCTAAATTTTCTTGAATTCTCGAGAGATGAAAATTCCCAATCGAATGAAACATTTTGAAAGCTTTTCTACACATAAATAAATTCCTAATATGATAATCATAACCTGACAATGTAGATTGCATGCACCCAACTAAATATTAATTTTGCATGGTTTTATTCATTGACAAATATCTCTTCCTGCTTTCTAATGCAAATGTGAAATCCATATGTTTCAAGCAATTTTTTTGGCAACATTCACTTGAAATGAGAGCGCTGATAGAACTTCTTCTCGTCAGATATTCTGCTCTACCCCTTGTATAACTAGAACAGCTTGCATTAATATGAAAAGGTCTGCTCCTACTCCTCGATACAATATTTCTTGGCAACATATCCATCATTGGATCATCATTTGTATAAGGATTTTCATCATCATTAAGAGGAATGTTATCCACACTATGATGAGCTCTGCTTTTCAAATATTGACTTGGAGGATATTTTTCATCTTCCCCTTCTTTAGTGCTACTGTCATAGTCCTTAGAACTCGGACTGAATGGAAAATTTGACTCGATGTTTAATGGATATTCTTCCTCATGTGTATTGTCAGTGCTACTCTCATAGTCCATATAATTAGGACTACGTCGAAAATGTGACTGTTTACTTATTGAAGATGCTACGTCCTGTCCTTTGTCACTGCTACCTTTATATTCATTAGAATTAGAACTAAGTGCATCATCCTGTCCTTCATCACTGCTGCTCTCATAGTCCTTAGAATTAGGACTAAGAGGACATTGTGACACTCCATTCTTTTGAAATTCATCATCACGCTCTTCATAAATGTTGCTCTCATAGTCCTTAGAATTAGGACTAAGTGGACACTGTGACACTCCAATCTTTTGAAAGTCATCATCCCGCTCTTCATCACTACTGCTCTCATAGTCCTTAGAATTAGGACTAACTGGACACCATGACACTCCATACTTTTGAAATTCATCATCATGCTCTTCATCACTGCTGCTCTCATAGTCCTTAGAATGAGGACTAAGTGGAAACTTTGACACTCCATTCTTTTGAAATTCGTTATCATGCTCTTCATCACTGCTGTTTTCATAGTCCTTAGAATTAGGACTAAGTGGACACTGTGACACTCCATTCTTTTGAAATTCGCCATCATGCTCTTCAAAACTGCTGCTCTCATAGTCCTCAGAATTAGGACTAAGTGAACACCGTGACACTCCATTCTTTTGAACTTCACCATCATGCTCTTTAAAACTGCTACTCTCATAGTCCTCAGAATTAGGACTAAGTGGACATCGTGACACTCCATTATTTTGAACTTCACCATCATGCTTTTCATCACTGTTGCTTTCATAGTCCTTAGAATTAGGACTAAGTGGAATCTGTGACTCTTTATTTATTTGAAATTCTCCATCCCCTCTTTCATCAGTGCTGCTCTCACAGTCCTTAGAATCAGGACTAAGTGGAAGAATTGACTTTCTATTCATAGTGGAAAAATTCCCACTATATTCATCAATATGAATAGAGTTGTTACGCGATGAAGATGTTGATGGTGTATAAATCGAAACTTCACTATCAGAACAATCCATCCCTTTCAAATAGAAGATGTTGAATGATACAAATGGAGAGTCTCCTAAGGATATTATATAGCTTAAAGAATGAAATTTTCCCTCCAAAATTATTCCCTCCAAAAAGTTTCACAAAAATATTTCCCTCCAAAAATTTTCGCGAAAATATTTCCCTCCAAAAAGTTTGTTAGATTTATTTACCTTCATTATTTTATTCTACAATTTATTGAAAAATGTAAACTAATTTTTTTTATGAAATAAATCACTAAAATTAAAATTGTAAACTACAACTTCTACATTAATTATTTTAATAGTTAAAGTATATAATATTTACTAAACAATTGATTTTTTTTTAAATTTTTATAATATATTCTAAAACAAATTAATCCCACATTCAACCCGTTGTAAAACAATTCTACAATATTCGCTTTATAATATTTTAAAACAAATTATCCCACATTAACCGTACGGTAAAACATCTCCGTAATTTCACTTATATATTAAATTTCATTATCACTATTACTCACGTCACATCCAGGTTTTCTGAAGTTCGTTGAAAGACTCGTGAATTTGTGGAGCAACTATATTGCTATCAACAACATATTCAACGAATAATTCTCGCAATTGAAAGGTAAGTTAATTTTTTTTCCTTGAAAATTTTCATATTAAATTAATTTAATGAAGAAGATTTTTTATTTTTTATTTTTTTTAATTAATAATTTTTCTGAGCCAAAATAATAATTACGTCCATCGTGAGCATGGTGGGCCCGATCAAACTCAATTGCCCAATAGTCGTGGGTGGGCCGCCGTGGTGTCATGCGGTGGGTGGGGAGGTTGGGCGGGGTGTGAGGGCGCGGGGGGGGGGGGGGGGGGTGGGGTGTGAGGGCTGCGGCGCCCACCCCGGCGGCTCACCCGCCTGTCGCGAGGGTTGGGTGATTCTCAGAATCGCCCAACCCCCACGGCGGGCGGGCGAGCTGCTGGGGTGGACGCCGCAACCCGACTCACCCCCTATCACCAACCCCCCACTCTCGACACTCTAACCCCCTTCAACCACACCCTGTGCCCCTGCCTCCTTACCCCCCCTCCACATCCCCACATGACTTGTCAACACTCCCATCCCTACCCGCACCTGCCCCCTCACCCGCACGCCCTCCCCGTCATCCACCCCCTCACCTCACGCGCCCTCCCCACGCGGCCACCCTCCCCACCCCCTCACACTCGCCCTCCCACCCACCTCACCCACCCTCCCACTAACCCCCCCCCGCTCTCCTCACCCACCCCTTCCCCCCACCCCCGCTCTCCACCCCTTCCCCTGCGCCCACTCTCCACCATTCCCAGCCCACTCCTTACCCCCTCCCACGACCCCCCCACACCCCTCCCCGCGCCCTCCTCCCCCTCTCCACCCACACCCTCCCCCTACCCACCCCCCTCCCCCCCCGCACACGACCCCCGCCCTCCCCCTCCTCCCCCTCTCCACCCACACTCTCCCCCTACCCCCCCCGCCCATGAACCCCCACACTCCCCCCTCATCCCCCATCACACTGCCCACCCCCTCTCCCCCGTCCACGACCCCTCCCCTCCTACGAACCTCCCCACCCACTCCACCCACGACCCCCCCCCCGGCACACTCCCTCCTCTACCCCTACCCCCGACGCCCCCCCGCACACTCCCTCCTTTCCCCCTACCCCCCATGCCCCCCCTCACACTCCCCCCTCCCTTCGCCCACAACCCCTCACTCCCAACCCCCCCCCCCCCCCCCCCCCCCTCCCAGGTGGTATCAGAGCTCGAACAGGTTCGGGTGTTGGATGGTGGAGACTAGATCGCAAAGGAAGAAGAAGCTGTTAGAGATGGCAGCCGGGTCTCATGTTGGGTCTAGCCATGAAGCCGGGACTTTATCACTTATGGAAAGGATACTGTAGAGGATGGAAGCCATGGAGTCTTCCTGGGATACGAGGGAGGACTTGCTCACTAAGGAGCGAGAGGCCAGCTCGAAGCTAAAGGAAGAATTTAATGAGCTCCAAACACAGTATGAGTACATTGATCTTATGTGTACACAACTCGAGATAAGGGTCAAAGAGGTCGAAGAAGCAAGGGATCAGGGTCTTGCAGAGATCGTGAACTTGAAGGGATCTCTTGACAGGGTAAACAAATCTCTTGATGAAGCCAAGGATGAGATCGAGGTGTTGAAGAAGGCCGTGAGGCATAACTTAGGTGGAGGAGTGCCTCATGTGAAGGTCAAGGAACCGAAATCTTATGAGGGCACAAGGAATGCAAAGACTCTTGGCAACTTTCTATGGGACATGGAGCAGTACTTGGAACGGTTGAGTCTACCTGATGGTGAGACACAAGTCAAGGTGGCTGCTTAGTTCTTGACAAAGGATGCTAAGATGTGGTGGCGAAGGAGGGTGGATCAGATTGTCAATGGCAGTGCTGATGACATCACTTCGTGGGATGACATGAAGAAGGCTTTGCAGACCCATTTCAATCATCAGGATGAAACGTGGGAAGCAAGGACGAAGATTAAGTACATCAAGCAAACCGGAAGCCTACAAGCATATCAGCGAGAGTTTGCAAGTGCAGCTCTGGAACTTCCCGACATGGCGGAGAGGGACAAGGTGTTCAACTTCATTATTGGGTTGAAGCCTTGGGCACGCAATGAGGTGAAGAGGCAGAAGATTAGGACACTTGAGGAGGCTTTTGTTGCGGTTGATAGGTTGGTGGATCATTATGATGAGACTTCTGATGAGAAAAAGAAGTCCGACAAGCCGAAAGAAAAGAAGAAGGATGATGCTTCGAAATCGGATGATGGTTCGAAGACGAAGAAACCTTTGAAGTGTTGGATATGTGCAGGACCACACATGGTGAAGAATTGTCCCTCTAAACCGAAGGTGGCTGCTATTGCACAGTTTGATGGAAAGAATGAATATGTTTCTATGGGGATGATGCAGATACTTGGTGCTTCTGCTACTACGGAAGTGGCCTCTAGAAGGGATCCTGAAAGGAACAAGTTGGAGTATGTTCGAATGAAGGTTGGAGGTGCTGATGTGCTCACTATGGTGGATAGTGGGGCTTCTCACAACTTCATGGGCGAAGATACTGCGAGAAGAATTGGGCTGAAATTTGTACCAGCAAAGGCACAAATGAAGACAGTGAATTCTCCTCCTATTGAGATCCTTGGTATAGCTGAGAGAGTGGACACCACACTTGGTGAATGGACCGGGAAGGTGGACTTCACTATAGTGCGGATTGATGACTATGAAGCTGTATTGGGGATGGAGTTTATGAAACAATTTGATGCTATGATCGTTCCACATTTGAAGAAGCTCTACATTTATGATGGAAGGGAAGATGTACCCATTGGTGTGCCAACCATTGGTGTGACAAGGCCTGATTGTAAATTGGGAGTGATGCAAATGGAGGATAAGGAGAAGGTGAACAAGCGGTTGTCTAGTGTTGAGACAAAGCTTGTGGAGCAGTCATTGGTCATCAAGACACTTTCAGATAGCATCTTGGATTTGACAAGAAGGCTAGAGTTGGTGGAGGATGATGACGATGATGATGAGGTATATGTGAGGCCGGATGTCTAGAAGGAAGACCGAGTTGCTTATCTACAAAGGATGGAGATTGAGGATCCTGATAGGTGGATTGAATTGATTAGTGAGGGAGAGCCTTCAGGCTCTACTCCCTCTACATCTTCTTAGATGGATGAAGAATATGGGGCTCATTGTTAGCTGCTCATGGCAGTGAGTCCTTAAACATGTTTGAGCAGGTATGATTGATGGTGCAGGGATGGCTTGGCATCAAGCATCATGACATGTTGCAGATGAGATGGATGGAGTTTCCATGGACCTGAGCATGGATTATGGAGATGGATTCTTGAGGAGTCAAGGATGTGGCAGATGTTTGAGGAACAGCTGATGATGGCATGAGGATGTTCACTCTCATGGATTGAGCGTGATGGTTGGATTAGCTACCCAACTAGTTCAGACATGAGGTCCGGAAGTGTGCAGAGATATGTTGGCATCGTGCTGGAGTATCATGGCAGAGGTTCACATTGAGGACACATGATGAGTTCGACACGAGATGTTGCAGTGAAGATTGTGACAGAGGGGTCGATGATCATGGATCGAGATGATATCTGATGGAGAGCATACCGTTGAGGTGCATACCTTGGTATGGTGAGCTTGGTGGCAGTTGGTCACTAAGTCGAGGCATGATGGAGATGAGGCTCTACATATGTTGCAAGGATGTTTGCTTTGTGTGGAGGAGTCAACATCATGGATGATGATGATCTTGGTGGATGGCTACCGGGATGGTATGTTGTCGAGGACGACAACGATTTCAGGTGGAGGAGGATGTAAGGCCTTCGAGTTGCGGGTGCGACGGGCGCCGGCGAGTCATCGTGCACGAAGGCGCGGGCGGGCGCGCACGAAACGACGATGCGACGGGCTGCGGACATAATGCGACGTTTGGTGCGACAAAAGGGCGAGACACTTATGCGACTAAGTGTTGAAGCGACATAATATATACATGCGATGGATGAGACTTGAGGCCAACTTGAGTACAAGTCTTATGGGCGCATGATTAGTGGTTTTGGGGGTCGGCCAAGGGGCTGCACACCCCATGTAAACCCACGCTAGGTTGTGTATATATGTGGGAGCCTTGAGGCTCATTTCAACAACACTTCCTCTCATCTCTTCTACGCATAAGATCAAGAGGAAAGTAAAAGTGCGCAGAAATAAGGGGAGCTGCGCATATCTCATGCGCTCCACTTGAAGGTGCACTTGAAGGTGATCTTGAGTCGGTCGAAGAGTGGGCAAGGTGTGCCCGAGGTGCGGTGGATGTGCAGATTTGTGCAGGACTTGGTGAAGAGGATTTAAGTGGCTCGGGTGAGCACTTCTCTTTGTGCAAGGGTGCACATGTATTGTAAAAGGCAGGGTTGCCTCTCCGTTGTAATATTTGGCTAAGTGTAGACTTGGTTTGGCAAGGCACACTTGTACATTGTAAAACTGATATTCTTAATATATTGTCGGGCAAACTCACATTACGGGGAGTTGCCCCTCCCCTTTATACTTGTTGCAATTGTTGTTGTTCTTGGTATAATTGCATGATGATAATGAATGAGTATGGGCTTCATTAAGTATAAAGGATAATTACTTGTTTACTTGGTTGCGAAACACAAGCTAAGTAATGTTAATGTGAAAGTAGGCGTAGTCCACAAATGTTAGTATTGGTGAAAAGAAAGCGTTCGACGGTGCCGCACCTTGCTACAAGCGGTTGGAAGACTACCGCAGGTGTAGGGGCGTGACAGGAGGGGCTGTGGGTAGCAGGGGAGGGGGGAGAGGGGGTGGGGAGGGGAGGCAGGAGAGGGGGTGGGGAGTGGCCGTGGGCAGTGGGGGGAGGGAGGGGAGGGGAGTGGAGGGGGGAGTGGGGGTGGGGAGTGGGGCGAGGCGAGGGAGGGGGAGTGTGAGGGGGTGGGAAGGGGTCGTGGGTGAGGGGAGGGTGTGGGTGGAGAGGGGTGGAGAGTGTGGGGGGGGAGGTGGGGCTGGGGGGGCGGAAGGGTTGTGGGCGAAGGGGGGGTTGGGGTGGGGAGTGAGGGGGGGTAGGGGGTGGAGAGGGGGGCGAGGGGAGAGGGTGGCGGGTGGAGGGGGGAGAGAGGGTGGAGAGTGTGAGGCGGGGCGTGGGGGTAGGGGAAGGGTCGTGGGCGAGCAGGGGGTCAGGGTGGGGAGTGTGAGGGGGGGAGGTCAGGGGTTGAGGGCGGGGGTAGGGTGTGGGTAGGGAAGGGTCATGGGCGGCGGTAGCGTGTGGGTGGGGAGTGTGAGGGGGGGGGCATGGGGGGATGGAAAGGGTTGTGGATGGGGGGTGTCGGGGTGGGGAGTGAGGGGGGGGGGCATGGGGGGATGGAAAGGGTCGTGGACGGGGGGTGTCGGGGTGGGGAGTGTGAGGGGGGGCGTGGGCGGAGTGTGAGGGGCGAGTGGGGGGAGGGGGTGGAGAGTGTTTTCGGGGGGAGCGGGGAGTGTTTTGGCGCCGGGAGGGGGGGGGGGGGGGGGGGGGCGCAGCGGGAAGTGTTTAGGGGCGAGGGGGGTTCGAGGTGGGAAGTGTGAGGGGGGGGCATGGGGGGAGGGGACGGGTCGTGGGCGAGGGGGGGTTTGGGGTGGGGAGTGTGAGGGGGGGCATGGGGGGAGGGGTAGGGTCATTGGGGGGAGGAGGTGGGAGTGTTTTTGGGGGGGTAGGGGGAGGGTGTCGGTGGAGAGGGGGAGGAGGGCGCGGGGGTGGCGGTGGGGGTGGGGGTGAGTGTGGGTGAGGGCGGGGGGTGAGAGGGATGGGCAGGGTGCGAGGGGGTGGGTGAGGGGAGCACGCGTTTGGGGGGAGGTGGGGGCATGTGGGTGGAGAGGGTGGCGAGGAGGGCGTGCAGGTGAGGGGGGGCGAGAGGGATGGGGGAGAGGTGGGTGGGTGTGAGGGAAGAGGGTTGGCGTGGGCGCGTGGGGGTGGAAGGGGGCCGGGTGCGGTGCCCCCGCACGCTCGCCCCTGCCCACACCCGCGCACCCCTCTCGCTCACACCCACCCGGCCTGCCTACTGACCCCGCTTACCCTCACCCACTCAGCTGTCCACCCCGCCCCGCTGTCCCTCACTTGACCTCCCGACTGCCCATTAGGGGTGGCTGGGCGATTTTGATTATACAAATAAAAAATTTATGATATATTTTCGTTGTTAATTTAAGTTAATATGTTTTTGTTATTTATTGATTTATGTGTTTCTATTTTTCAGGAAAATGGCATCAAAGAAAATTTCTGTGAATCTTTCTGGACCAAAGACTCTTAAAGGTGCATCTTCAAAAAACATTGGTGAACGAACTCCACCTGAGCTCATGGCTACAAATCTTTCAAGTGCCTTAAGTGATAAGAAGATAATTTCAGACTGGAAGAATTCAAAAGAGGTGAAATTTCCATCAAGGGTCTAGTATGTGAAAGAAAAAAAAAGCACAAATATGAATATATATATCTATATATTGATATACCGAATGATAATGGAAATTTTGAGGTGATGGGAAGTGTCATAGATATGTGTTTGGTACCGAACATTGAAGTTGTTTACGTACTTACAAAATCTCCCAAATCACATGAAAGGATTAAATACCGACTATCATATTCATTGTATGACATGAGAGAGGTATCTACAAAGTTGTGTAAACAAATCGTAAATGAGATGACACAAAACATCGTAAGTATTGTTATTTATATTTGTATTTTGCGTTCTTGAAAGTTTCTCGCTATACTTTTTTAACTTTGTTTTTATTGACATATGATATTTTGTTTGGCAGAATTTTGTTGAAAGTTGTTCAATTAGGTTGGGAGGCATTCATTTCATGGAGCATGA
This sequence comes from Pinus tabuliformis, assembly GCA_031772625.1. Taxonomy (NCBI): domain Eukaryota; kingdom Viridiplantae; phylum Streptophyta; class Pinopsida; order Pinales; family Pinaceae; genus Pinus; species Pinus tabuliformis. The sequence continues at coordinate 738,850,634 of CM062808.1, forward strand.
TATCATGAAAGTTTTCAGTAGTTTTTACTCAGTGTCAGAAGAAGATATGGAAAAAAAACAAAATGTAGTAATTGATGATGCTACAAAACTACATTCAAAGAATCAGAAAAAAAGGCCTCTGGTGGATAAATCTAGCAAGGTTAAACAAGTTACTTTTGAGGACGATGAAGTTGAAACTGACAGTGAAGCACATGTTGCCATTACTGAAGATGACATTGGAACTGAGAAAAGTCGTAAAAGACCAAAAGTAACAATGCCCAAGAATAAATCTGTTGAGAATGTTATGACGAATAAAAGTAAAGTTGAATATTTTGAAGTAATCATTACCAGCAGTCAAGAACCTAGTGAAACTTCAAAAGAAAGCAGAGAAATCATTACACGAGGAGCTGATTTAGATGATGGCATTATCAAAACAAAACAAAATGCCATTCGACAGAATTTGACAAAGAGAAACTTAATTGATAGTGGTCGTACATTTCAACTTAATGTCAGACAAACCTATAAGGCAAGTGAAAGACAATGTCAATATCAAGTCAGAAAGCCACATCATTTGCATGTTCACAACTTGAAGACATTGATGAGGTACAATCCATATTATCATGTGGTTAGTTATGTGCTTCTTATTGATCCACTTCAAGTTCCCAACAAAGAAGCATTTGATAAGTCAGAATGTTTTGAATACAATTATTATGTGCTTGAGGGGAACCATTTTGTAGAAGCTCAAAGACAATTAATGGAGGAATATCCTAATAACCCACGTTTTTAAACAGTGAAATGTATCATTTATGCTGGTTTAAATGAAACAGAAGCAAAGTTAGTGGCATGGGATCATAATTCAGATAATGAATATAGGATGTCTATGACTTTCATCCAAAGGGTTAGATTTATTCATAGTGAGTTTCAAGAAAAATGTGGTGGAGATAGGATAAATTTTACTGCAGATTTCTGAAAGGAATTTTGTATGGAAATAGGCTATCAAATTGAAGAGAAAACCAATTCAAAAGGTGGAAAAGGCAACAAAAATAATGACTTATTCAGAGGTGTTGATAACATTTTCCAATTGGCATTTAGAACTGGAGATGTTTGGAAGTTGATTGATGAGATTTTTAGCATGTGGGAAGACATTGGCATTAAAAACCAGAGGGTCAAAAAGTCTAAGCCATTGATATGTAGCAATAGTAAATCAGCTCCCGAACTGAAACAACTTCCAGACGATATGACTATCACGCCTTGGAGGGCGATGCAAGGAGTGAAAGATGAAAAAATTGTCAAAACAATATTATCTCGTCTGAGGTCATGGGAATTATCATTGAAGGAAATGTCTAAAGAATTTCAAAAGTAAGTTCGCTGAATTATTTTTATTTATTTCTAGATTATAGTTATCTTTTAAATAAAACATGTTGTTCTTGATAGTATTTTTTATACATATCATTATATTAACTTTTTCTTACTTTATCTATGCAGTCACAAAGTTTACATGAAAATTCAAGAACAAATGGTTAGATTGTTGAATGAAGATAGTTGGGATGATGTTGTATGCAACTATCTAGATTCAAGTTCTACATCAACATTAAAATCTTTTTATCTTGCATTTAAAAAAGTATCTTGATTTATACATTCATTTTTATTCATCTGTGTACTATTTTTAATTTATAACTTACACATATATTTGTTTATTTTATAAAAGATGAAGAAGGAAGATAATGGAGCACCAGACAGTTTCAAAACTTTTATTAAAAAAATAAAGATCGAAAGACTGAGGAAGCAACGTATTAAGAATGTTGAACTTGATCCAACTCTTAATCATTTCATTTGGAATGGGCTAGACACTATTCAATATCAAGTAATACAAGGCGACTGTGAAGACATTGCTAAACTCATACCAAAAAGGGATTATGCCCTAGTTATTGCAGATATTCCCCATGGTTTCAATATTCCAAACATTTACTATGATAGTGACCCTTATACTTATCAAGCTTTTAATAAAGTGGTTGCGGGATTTGTAGAAGTGACATCATCACCATTATGGAGATTTGTGACATTTCATTCAGACACACAATTGGCAATGATATTGTCAAGCTTCAAGGGGAAAACAAATTCAAGGATGCAGCTTACATGGTAAGACGTTTAAAATGTATATTTGATTAATGTTGAAAAATTCATTTATGTACAAGTTAATTGAACTTTTACTATTTCATGTTACAGGCAAAAGTCAAATCTTCTTAACAATGAAGATCAACAATTTATAAATGACTGTGAGTTCATTCATATTGATAGTTGGGCAAAATATGATAGCCATATGTCTATGATTTTTAATCGGGTGGACGGAAAGAGTCATAGCCAAATACTGACTTATGATGTTGTTGTGAGAAAACTAACATATGAAGACAAAGAAACAAAAGGAGAGATAGTTAACATTTATCAAAAACCACAATTATTGATTAACTATCTTATAGACATATGTTCAAATGAAGGAGATTGGGTTCTGGATTTATTTTCTGGCTCAGGTAAGTTTTATTATATGGAATTGAATTTCAATATGTTATTTTTTTAATTAATATGTCATTGTACTAATTTACTTAATTATTTCTTTTGTGCTTGATAATTAGGTACAACACTAGCATGCTGCCTTCAAAAAGGAAGAAATTGCATTACAATTGAGAAAGATCCATAACAGTGCAATTTCATTCAGCAAAGAATTAATGCTCTTAAATTTCTTCCAGATGCAATGCAAGAATATGGAATTGAATTTCAATATGTTATTTTTTTAATTAATATGTCATTGTACTAATTTACTTAATTATTTCTTTCGTGCTTGATAATTAGGTACAACACTAGCATGCTGCCTTCAAAAAGGAAGAAATTGCATTACAATTGAGAAAGATCCATTACAGTGCAATTTCATTCAGCAAAGAATTAATGCTCTTAAATTTCTTCCAGATGCAATGCAAGAATATGGAATTGAATTTCAATATGTTATTTTTTTAATTAATATGTCATTGTACTAATTTACTTAATTATTTCTTTTGTGCTTGATAATCAGGTACAACACTAGCATGTTGCCTTCAAAAAGGAAGAAATTGCATTACAATTGAGAAAGATCCATTACAGTGCAATTTCATTTAGCAAAGAATTAATGCTCTTCAATTTCTTCCAGATGCAATGCAAGAAATTGGGTTGAAGAAAGGGGACTTTAGTGAATCACGTGTGGCAAAAAAGGCAAATGAACCTCAACCACCATTACATGGAATGTTTGGAAAGACATACATTGGGAGATTCGCAGACATCAAAGATCCATTAGAAGAGGAAAATGAGAAAAAAACGCAGAAAATATTGTGGAAGAAGACAACGATGAAACTCTAGAGGACGAAGAGTTTGGATTACATGACATTGTTGATTAAATTTAAGTTATGCTTGGAAATCAAGCTTTGCAATGTTTTGACTTTGACATTTTATGAGAAGAATAATCAATCAATTAAGGTTGTTATGCGTTCAATATTTGTAATATGTGATTTTCGCATTGATTTTTAAGTTAATCATTATTTTTTGAAAAAAAAGTGATTATTATTATTTTTTTGACATGAAATTCATAAAAAAAACTATTATTTAACCATTTTTAGTTAAAATTTTTGTATAAAAATTGTGATTTTGACATGTTAATTCTAGCAAAAAATTATCAAAACGTGTAGTAGTTTTGTTTTGTTTTGTTTTGTTTTGTTTTGTTTTTTTTTTTTTTTTTTTAATGTTAAAAATGTTATTTTTATGTCCATTGTTAAAAAATATTGTTTTTTAGAAACAATTATTTCATGTGGATTGAAAAATTAATTAAGGATGTATAAATATGTAGATGATCAAAAATTCAAAATATTGAATTTCTAATTTAAAAATGCAAAACAATAAAAACCTCACTACAAAAAAAATAAAAATAAAAATAAAGAACAAGAAAATATGAAGAAAACGACAACTTCAAAAACTATCAAATTTAGAAAATAATTATTTACATTTCATACATTAGAAAATTTAAAGTAAAAAAATAGGTCTTTTAAAAAAATGGTGTGATGCAAAATACTCACTTTTTAAAATCAACATGAAAATCACTACCATTCTAAAACGTAATGTACATAAAAAAAATTGAAGTGCCAAAAACTATGCTCTAAAAAAACTTGTTTGTTCTGCATCACCCCTTTTCAAAATCAGGTCACTTTTTTGCTATCTCTATGAAACGGGTAACAGTATCAGTTCCTGTTTCAAAGTTTACACTGTTTTGGAGTCAATATAACATATTGACTACTTTGAAATGTAGTTTTTCTTTTCATAATTCTCCTTTTTCTGCATGGAAAGACCAACAATCTTGAAGTGCTTCAAGTAGAGACTGGCTTTCCACATCCACACGATCGATTAAACTAAATATAGTATGTGTACATATATATTATGACCCAACTTTTGAATTGAGAGTAATGATAACCTTATTGAAGGATTTGAGTGGTGTAGTGTCACATTACAATCTAGAATAGATTGTGCCCTTATACCTAAATGAGATTTTATTTTCTCCACCTTATAATTTTTATGGAAACCATTTTCCTTTACACACTAATGCCACCAATAAAAAATTTGGACCACTAAACACAACTAATGCACTAACTAATTCACTTGATGATGTGAAGTTTCTTGTATTGGCTTTAAAAGAACTTGTTTTAGGTGTGCATGTTATGACTCAATAGCTCCATTTGTTTCTTGTCAACATGCTTTGAGTTACGACAACATTTTTCCCACATTTTTTATGAACATTAGAGAACATATGTTAATAGTCAACATGATTATATAAAAAATATGAATAAAGAAATCTATGGCAATCAAACCTATTATTTCCAACCATCATGCTTGAAAGTACTCAACAAAGGTGGTTTCCTCTTGGAAGTCATTTAGAAATTGGTTGGCCTCTTCAAGCATAGAATTTGTATTTTTTCTAAGTGTGCATAATGTCACCTAGATACTTAAAAAGGGGATGCCTTATAGTATAAGTATAATACACATTGAAATATTCTCTATTGCACATATATGTTATACAAAGTTAAAAATATATGCTTATACGTATACTGCATCTACAACAATGTATGTAATGTTTCATTTTGACAAATGGAGAAAAAACACACTCGTAAATCTCTATACCTGATTGCATCGATATCAATAGTTGCATCATCTACCATGGATGCATTCAACTTCCATTTCAACATACCCATGTGAATTTCTTTAAGAAGTAGCATTTCCATCCACTTGGTAATATTATAAGTCATATATCTTGACATGAGAAGCCATGTCACTGCAACACCATGATGTTGGACATCAAATGCCAATAACATACAATACATAAAATAATATGGTTCGATTATCTTATAAATAACAAATGACGGTAGAAAAATACATAATAATATAAACTTATCTTAAAGCAATTTGTCCCAAATGTAGAATCCATTGCTAATATACTATCATGGCCATATTTTCTCATCCATTCCAAGTGCAATGGTTGTTGAATGCCTAAAATTAATGGAGTGTGTCCCTTATGATCTATATGACAATGTCAAACTATGAGTAGTAGAGTACTTTATCAATATTTGATGTTTGCAATATACACACACTTTGAGCATCATCCTTATCAAACATATATTGGGTAGGTTTCAATCTCCTCTCTATATTGTCGATGTCATTACAAGTAAGAAAATCATTTGATCAAAATCAGGTCTAGATGAGATTACTTTGTCATGCACTAATTCACAATGTCTGTGATGCATGCATTCAACTAACATTCCTAAAAACAAACATCTTTATACCATTGAAATAGTTCATTACTAACATGGGGTGCACAATATGCCCTTATGCCCACAAAATCATCAACCTCTTGTCCATGGAAATATTTACCTATAATATTTATATGTTCATCTCAACATAAGTGATCAATGCACATTCTAGTGAATTCTTGGGTATGTGAATACTAAATGACATGTGAAATCACATCTAAAATGCTTACGACCTAAACAACTCCTTGTATAATTTTCAGACATTTTTGATATGTCATAAAGCAATGTATCAATATCTCGATAAAACTTTGGCCTGTATCAACATCAAAACCTGTAAGAAACGATAAGATATTGAAATGCCAAAAATTAAATTTAAAAATACAAAATTAATATAAGAGAAAACAAGTAGTAACAAAATGCTACATTATATATTTTGAAAGGATATCAATTACACTTTTGATTACTAGAATTTTTTTTCTTCTTTTGATTTCTTGTTGAAAATCTTTCAAAAGCTTGTTGGATATAATGATTTTTTTTCTCTTCCCAATAACAAACTCATAGTATCTATTTGATTTGATACAAGCATCATTGTTACTTCCCGTCATACTCCAATACAAAAAAGAAAAAGATAAATTTCTTAGTTTTTTTTTTTTTTTTTCAAGTACTAGAAGTTGTTTCCATTTCAAATGCAATGGAAAAATGAATGACTTGAGTTAGTTTCTCATAAACTTGCAAATAAAATGATGTATTTAAAAATTCAATTCCTTTTATACTTAAAAGGCACTAGATGTGAAACTTGATATTTTGTTTACAAAGGAAATCTTTTTATCACTAGTGTTGATTTCTTTTTAAATAATAATTATAAAATGATTTTTGACTATATAGTGTATATGGTGAATTTAGTGTGGATTGTTTTGTTATTCACATTTATTTTACTATACAAATATCTAATATAAGTTACTATAAACTAAATTGATTATGATCCATAACATTTTTACTTCTTGTCACCTTTTTCATTGATAGAAGTGACATCTACCTTAGATCAACTTGTCATCGAAACTCATAAAGTGGGAATTTGTTAATGAATCATTAAACAAGATGAATCGTTTGTTAAGCGGGGGAAGATTTGTAGATGGATAATAAATTAAAAAAATAACCATTCTTCACACAACAACACAACAACGGTGAAAAAATATAGATGGCTATTGTAGAAAAATTGCTAGCTAATAAAATTAGGTTTTCCAAAACAACTACCATTCATAATAAAACCATCTTGTAACCATTATGTTTTACATATATTCTATTGGTAATGCATTTTTGTCTAATTGAATATATATTATCAAGGACCACCGCAATATCAACTCTATGCAATGTCGATGTTTAGCATGGCCATAAGTACCTTAAATCCTTCACGATATTAATGGTCTACATGGTGATTTTATAGCTTTGGGTTATAGATTCAATTGGATTTCAAAAATTTACCTCCAAAGAGTATTACATTTTAATATTTCATTTATAGAGCATGTATCAATTGAGAGCATTCCTTAGTCTTAAAATATTCAACTGTATAGAAGGTACATACATTCTCATTTTTATTCTTATAAGTAGATTAGAGAAAATTCTATGTTAGTAGTGTTTGAAAAATGCACCCATAAAGAAGCAAATAAAGGATGATTCTAGGAAGTGGAATTGAAGCAAACAACAGAGGATTTATGGAAGTTGGACTAAAACACACAACAAATGATTCTAAAAAGTTGGATTTTAGATTAGGTGGCCTATTTAAGGTAGTTATAGATATGTATGGACTATCTAGCTTAGCTTGAAAATGCCTATTGTTGTCACAACTGCCTACAACATTCTATGTAAAATGATAATCAACTAAGGGTGAAAGCATGAAGATGGGTTACACTTTTGGGCCAAATGTGACTATGAAATTTCAAGTTTTTCATCTTTTATCTAATTATACCTCTCAAAATTCATATAAGCATTGTGAATTTTGATTCAGAGTAAAAAGATAATATGTGGAGAATTATGTTGTTGTCCTAATGATATTTTTTGCAAAAAAAAATTAGTGTTGTATAATCTCTCATTTTTCCATTAAATGCAATATATGTCCTTGCAAATTTCGCAAAACTTAAGAGGTATGTGTGTGTTCATGTAGCATAAATTAGTCTAAATTGTGTATATATATATATATATATATATATATATATATATATATGAGCATGATCTACATGGAGATAAATAAGTTTTTCATATTTTTTTAAATGAAAAATTATATTTTTTATTATTTTTCAAAGTTGAGGAAGTAATATTTCAATTGCATTTTGGAGACACCTGCTCACATAATATTTTTTTCAACTCTTTAAATAATTAAAAAAAACAAGAGTACCCTTTTGAAGAGGAATCGTAAATGAATATAGTGGTAATTTTTTAAATTTTTTCGTTGTGTATATTTTATGTTATTGATTTTTTATTTAGCCTCTTTGAAACTGTCCAAAAAGATTTCAAATGTTATGTTTAAAAGAAATTAGATGAAAAATATCATATGGATTAAAAATTGTCAAATTCATATGCCATTGGATAGAGGATTCTTTCACGAATCCAACATGATCAACTCCGCCACTTAAGGACAAATTATGCCCTAAATCCGATAGGGTACAAAATGGGGTTGCAGATAAATCTATAGAAGAGGTGTTGAAACTATAATTTTAAGGACTTCAGGAACTCAATTGAGCGCTTTAAAAGCTCGACCCAGCACTTAAATTCAAAATTAAAATTGCTCAATTGAGCAATATACGTAGTTAACGTGTGACTCGATCGAGCCATTAAAAAATCTAACCCACCAACATTCTTACCAACTTTTATTAATGGTATTAACAGTGAACCATATGGCTCAAGGGATTTATCAAGCCTATAGCTCGATCAAGTCTCTTCTGTCAACAAATAGATTAGTGTCTAAACTCAATTGTAGAAAACAAACAACAAATATTCTTTCATAGAGAAATACTAGAGTATGGAAATTATACAAAGATTCACAACAAACATGGGAAATTGGAGATTTGGATCTAGAAAAGGAAATAAATTGCCATCCATAGAGGAAATACGAGAGAAATCTAGAGAAAGGATTAGAAAAAGACGTTAAACATTGAGAAAATAAGAAGTTTATGCAAATACGGTAATTCAAATTGTCTCACTTCTCATATCTCTTGCTCCATGTTGTATGCATTAAGAAATATGATTGAAAACTAGAAACAAATTGAAAATGAAACAATAAAACTAAGATCAAATAAGCAATGAAAATAATACCATGTAGTTAAAAAATGAAATGTAACAACAAATAAAGAAAACTACTTGAAACCATGCAAATTATTGAAAACCACTTGAAACCATGCAAATTATTGAAAACTACTTGAAACCATGGTTTATTGGAATTTTTTGAAACCACTTGAATTCATGCAAATTATGAACCACCTTTGAATTGTAATGGTTTAAGATAACCCACAAAAACTAAGGATGTGATTTAACCAAAGAAAACCATTGGAACATAATTTCCATATATTATTTACATGAATTACAATTCATGGCAATTTATTTACAAGAGGGATTAGCAAAAATGGTTGTCACATAGGTGCTCCAAAACCTATAAACATTAGTTTTATTAATGTTTGATATCCAAAGTAGGAGTTAAAAGAGAGAAAATGTGGCAAGATCTAGAAGGAGAAAGAATATCCCTACTTCCAATGTGCATGAACTGAGAAGACATTCTTTGTTAAACATATATTTAACAACATTAAACTTTCATAACATTCATTATCATATATAACATTTAATGGTTCTTTGAATCCTAAATGATGATCCCTACCTTTGAAAACCTCACAAGTTTCTTCTTTCAATTCTCACATGAAGGTTATGATTTTTTTTTAAAAAGAACAAGTTTTTTAAAGACATACAAAGTGTAGTGTAGATTCGTGCTTGCACAAAAAGGAGTGTATTATTGCATATAACTATAATTCTCCATGGAAGACTCATGTCATTAATCAATATTAAATTCATAAATAATAAATGCAAAAGAAATAAATTAGCATGCATGTATTGATGATACAATAGAATTGTTTACAATGTTAACCTTCTTAGACTGTGGCAATCTAATGTCGATTAAATTCATATAGTTGTTTCTCAACATATGTAATCGTGAAATATATTGCAAAATATGGTTCAAAAGTAAAAAAGAGTTCTTTATTTTAAACTTTGTCAAGATTTGATGAAAATAATTGAAAACATAAAAGACATTGGATATCCATCTTTGCATGTGCATAAAAAAGGTTCCTTGTAGAAACATATAGTTTTTAAAATCCTCTTACCCCTCCTTGTGCCCTACTTGATTGTTGTGCTAAAATTTCCATGTACATTCTCCCAAAAAAAACACTCAAATCATTTGTGCCCCTCTTCACCACAAATGATAACAATGTACATTCATTGTTGATAAGACCTTGAAGCATCTTCCTTGTTCTCTAAATCCACTAAAACCTCTATCTCTTGATTTCTTTTTGTTTCCTTATCAACAATTTCATTGTCCTTCTCATCCCACATTTCTTCCACTTTTTATTTGGAATTGTGAAATTCTCTATAGTTATGATAAGTTATTCCTTTAAGAAAGTTATTCTTACTATTGTTTTATGGTAATTTTAGTTACATGTTTTAAAACATTAAATGATATGGTGCTTCTAATGAAGAAAAATGTTTCCAACTAATTTGATTTTGTATAGTAGGCTTTCAAATATTAACATACTTAAAAATTAGTTGAATAGGTTCCTTATTGTATCATGGAGTGTGTATTTATGTATTGTATGGTTTTTCAGTCACAATTTATCTTATAGTTGATTAAATTTGTATGAATTTATAGATATAGATTTTGTTTTATCTCATGAAATAAATTTGGCCCTTCAATTTGGTAATCACTAGCTTGATTTTTCAAGAATCTCCCATTCTCTCAAATTCAAAAGATTTACCACATCATTAAGTTCTTTAAGTAATAATTCCCTCTGAAATATGTATTTAGAAGTTTCCTATATAAGAATTTAAACTTAATTTCTATTAGTCTTTAGTTCAACAACCTTGCAAATTATTATACAAATGAGTAGATTTAAATAATTGACATTGGATTTAAATAATTGAAATGTTTGGTATATGATATATATGAACAAAAATATAATACTTTCCTTGTTACAGTAGGGATCACTTTTAGTTTGGGATTTATATAGTCTTTTGAAGAAATAAAAAATTGTTGCTAAGAATAAGTAAATTTGAAAAAGGTCTTGAAATGCTTCACTTTGTTGTAGAACTCACTTTTAATTTAGGATTTATATAGTCTCTTGAAGAAATGAAAAATTGTTGCTAAGAAGAACTAATTTTGAAAAAGGTCAAATGCTTCACTTAGTAAATGGAGACAATATTCTTATGATCTATCAAATTAAATTTTAAAAAAATTGACAATATTGTATTTTATTAACCGTTTATAGAAATATATTTAACCACACATTATAACTATATAATACATATTTCACACATACTTGTAATTCAAATACTTTGTATGTGCACTAGATTCACCTTCCACACACTATCACTACTAACTAATTTGTTATACTAACCATTACAAGTAGAGTAATTGAGGCTTATATTTTACTTCAAAATTTTGCACACAAACATATGCTCACATAGTATAATTAGGAAAGAAGTAACTGACCCATCATCCACACATTATTTATTTTCTTGCAAGGAACAAATATCACATAATGTAATTAGGGGAATTGTATTAAAGGATAATGAACCACATATCCACATACTTGCAATTCAAACACTTTGTATGTGCACTAGATTCACCTTGCACACACCATCACTATTAACTAATTTTCTATACTAACCATTACAAGTAGAGTAATTGAGGCTTATATTTTACTTTGAAATTTTGCACACAAACATATGTTCACATAGTATAATTAGGAAAGAAGTAAGTGGCCCATCATCCACACATCATTTTTTTTCTTGCAAGGAACAAACATCACATAGTGTAATTAGGGGAATTGTATTAGAGGATAATGAACCACATATCCACATACTTGCAATTCAAACACTCTATATGTGCACTCGATTCACCTTGCACACACCATCACTACTAGCTAATTTGGTTTACTAACCATTACAAGTAGAGTGATTGCTTATATTTTACTTTGAAATTTTGCAAACATTCATATGCTCACATAGTATAATTAGGAAAAAGGTAAGTGGCCCATCAACCACACATCATTTTTTTTCTTGCAAGGAACAAACATCACGTAGTTTAATTAAGTGAATTGTAAAGGATTATTGCATATCCACATCAATTCACATTTTATATGCTCACAATTTCACTTGCACACACATTAACCCCACACACTAAGCTCACTTAAACTTTGTATAAAGTGTATCATTTTCCGGAATCTTTGCACCTAATTTATTTGAGCTTATATTTTGTTGTACACCCTAAGTGAAGCAAAGCCTTTCTAAAAACAATCTTAACCTGAACACATTAAATTCCCCACATGGGCCACAAGATAATTTATAGTTTAAGCTAGAAACATGACGACAGATAACACATAAGCCGTCATGGTTTTTTTCCATATTGAAACATAGAAATTTGTATTTTATGGAGCTTAAAATCTTGCATCATCCAGTGACAAATCCAGTACATGGAGAGAAACCTGTGAAGGGGGTAAGGCCTAGGTGGAAGATTATCTCGGACCTTCATGTTGTCTCCCGACCCATGGTAGGGGTTTTGGGTCCAAAACTAACAATCAAAAGTTGAGATCATTACAAGGAAAACACCTTCTAGTGGAGGTTACAACAAAGGTTTTTTAGTGTTATAAAATTGGAAAAAATTGTCAAAAAAATATTCGCTAAAACATCTGTTTGGGATATCAGAGGTTTTAATGGAACTTCATTACAACTAAAAAAATATGGGCGGCCCGACGTTCTAGCGGATTTTATTTATTTATTTATTTATTTGGTGAGCTTGATGGAATGAGTCGTCTGGGTGCGCTACATACATAAAATAACCAGGTGAAATACATAACTAAAATCACATAGGCGTTAAATGCGAATAATACTAGTGCGTAATATATATGACACCGATGCTAAGAGATTAAAAAAATCCCTGGGGCGTTCTTCTAAGGAATGACACCGAGACATGCAAAAAACAATTTCTTTGTCAGTGTTTTTTTTTAAATTGTAGCGTCAATGCATATCGTTAGTATAAAGGCCTCGATGCATTAGTTATACAAAGGTACTGGTGTTGTTTTTTTCATAAAGCACTTGTCTGGAAATAATATTTTGTGTGACCGGGTAGTTAGTTATATGAAAGCACTAGTGTGTTAAGAATTACAATGCATTGGGGCGTTAATCTCAAATAGGACCAGTGCTTTACGTGATAAATGCATCGGTGCTCTCGTTTTATTAAAAAGCATCAGGAATGCAAAAAGATGTCATCACGGTGCTTTGGATATAACACAACTCATCGATGCTTTTTTATGTTATAGATGCATTGCTTTTTTGAATGAGATTTTCTCTTTTTTCGGAAAGATCAACCTGTGACAATGCAATTATTATAATTTTTTAAATCCGTTATTCATCAAAAAATCGACATATATCTTGTAATAGTATTCATATAAATTAAATTTGATTAGTGCATTTGTATATAATGTTTGGATTAATTTGCTATATTATCATAGTTCGTATCTCTTCATTATAATATTTAATCATCCATATATTTAATTAATGGTGTAACATTTCAGAGAGACATTGGATAACACAATAAAATAAATTAAAATGTATTTTGTTATATATCAATAAGAGACTCTTTGTCATACAAAATGGGATTGTTATTGGTAACTCATTGTCTTTCAATTGGGACACTATGTCCATTACATTAAAAAAATGTTTGATTTTCACATACAATTATTTCAAAAAATACAATAGGTTGCATTGATATCCAAATCGATCATCATTCTTTGCTAGAACTATTGTCACTGCTCAAGATACTTCCATGACTTCGGTTATTTGGAGGAATGTTTTGTTGATTGCATCGATTGTTTTTGTCTTCTTGATCTTGTTCCATTTGCAAACATAAAAATAAAGTGTAATGATTGTACCTACATTGGTGAGAATAATGAAAACTGAAATAAATAAGATACATAAATGTACATCGAATAACAATGTACCTGAGCAAGAATTAACTCATGAACTTTGCACATGGTTTCAAAACCAAGTCTCATGCCTTGTTGCAACAAGTCTTCTGTTGGCGTAGTTTCACACTTTGTTTCCTATGTGTTTTAAACCCCATTATAAATCATAGATTTAATATAAAGGATTTTTTTGTTCTATTAATTATAAACTTAGAGAAGTAAAACAATATAGATACTTACAAACTTCACAATTAATTTTTATATGCTAACATATACTCACACCCATTATTTAACCTAATGTCAATAAATTCGTATGATGGCTCTTCTTTGTATGTTAGCACATATTTCAAGAAATTCAAGGATGGTTGTTGTAAATTAAACAACTTAAAGTATACAAAAATGAAACCTTGAATTGTTATAAGGAAATATTAACAATTACTCACAAACTTTGAAATCAACCATTTTCTTCTTTGTCGTCATGTTTATGTGTTGAATGAGTTCCATCTTGTTTTATTTTCTACAAGAAAATACCTAAAAAATAATATTTAATGCTAAATTATTTTTTTATATGTAAAAATTCAATCATGATTACATACATTTGAAGCACATTGTTGTTGAGATGGCTCCTCCTATGATGCAATTATGTCCATTTATTTGACCATCTCCTTGCACATTTTTTTGGACATTCATACTGACATGTTTCGCATATTAGCAAGTTGATCATTTGGGATTTTTATAATCTTCCTGAAAAATTAATAAACTAGTTTTATAGTGATATATGAAAACTAAATATAACAAAATCGATATTAATAAATGAATGGTTTGTAGCAATATATACATATAATTCTAGAAAATTATTTTATATAATTAGGAGTATTACCTTTTGAATGATTATTTTTTGTTGTTCTATGTTTTTTCTATTGCAAGTCTGACATGTCTCATTGACCATTGCTCTGAAAACACTTCTTGTAGTTTAGATATAATTTGGTTCTTAGAATCATTGGATTGATTTTGTATTATAAGTGGAAAGTACGTCTATACGTTTGTTTCACTAAATCCCTCATCGTTTTGTAAAAAAAAAATCACCTTTTCATTAACCTTCAGCACCACTCTAGATGAGTTAAAGACCAATTCATCGTCATTTACATGTTCTATAATTTTTCTTTTCTTAGAAGGACATTGATATTTTCTTTCATTATTTCTCCCCGTAGAACATTAAACATATATGAATTAATATATTGTTTGAAACATTTTATCTAATATTCTTAAGTATATTATTAATGAAATTCAAAAATAATAATAATAATAATAATAATAATAAAATAAATAAAAATAAAAATAAAAATCATATTGAATAGTATTTTTTCATTCACCTCATTCATCATTTTGCTATTTGTCTATCAAGATTTTATGCCCTTATGCACTTAGATTAGAAATAATATTATCAACCTTGTTCATTTTGCGGCTTTGCACGACACACACCAACCAATACATATTAGTCAAACTTACGTATAGCTCAAACATATTAATTTTGTAAAGAATTTATAAAGAACTTGTCTTCTCTATTATTTTTTATGTGTTATCACTATGTCGATCAATGTTTTTGTTACTTGAGACCTCTGAGGCATTTTTTAATCAATATACAACTTGTAACATTCAATATACAAGTCATTAAATATATTTTACAAATAAATCAAATAATTTTTAGCCAAAAAAGATAAGCACACCAGTGCATTTATAATATTAAACGCATCAGGCGTTTTATTGTCCAGGTGCACCGTCATGGAAAATTATATTTTAAAATTAATTTTAAATTATTACGGTGCGATTTATAAGGATAAACACATCGAAATGATTTAACGGTGCTATTTGGAAGAGGTGCGTCGGTGTGTTGTATTACATCGGGAGCAATGATTAACAGTTTAAACAGAATAAAGAGTGTTCTAATATGTCAGTGTGTTGTGTTACACAGGGAGCACCTATGTGTTATATTACAAGGGCGCACCGTGGAACATATAGTCATTTAAAAAAAAAATGGAGACGACTGATAGGGTTTGGATCTAATTCAGTAATTGATCCCACTACTTTACATGTCAAACACCTTATATATAGTAAGTACACAAACTCATTAAATCTAAAATCCTTAAATTGAAACCCTAATTGTGAAGTGGTAGAGGAAGTTAAACCCTAAGGTGAAATTTTGCAGGAAGAAGAAAGGGTTTTAGGGAAATATTGATTTTTTGTTTGTTTTTTGTCTAAGTTTTAATTAAATTTAAATAGGAAAGCAAATCGTAAAAAAAATTAATAGTAAAATCTATAGTAAATTTTTTATTATAAGGAGTTTTTAATTTATTTTTTTCTGAATGGTGAATAAATCTAACAGAAATTGTACAATATTTTAACAGTAAAATTTAAGATTTTTGCTATCTAGAGTTTTGAGTGAATCACCATACCTTTCACTTCTGATATTTCGGTGAATCCAAAATATTTTTTTGTTCCACAGTGCTCTCAGTATGTCTCTCTTGCAAATGATCTCTCTTTTAATTAAACCCTAACAGAAATTGTAAAATTTCTTATTAGTAAAATAAACAATAAAATTTAAAAATTTTACTATGCAGGTTTTTGACTGAATCACTATACCTTTTAGCTTTTGATTTTTTGAATAGTTATGCTACTCCAAATTATTCTGTTGTTGTACAGTGCTCCTGGAATGTCTCTCTT
Source organism: Pinus tabuliformis (assembly GCA_031772625.1). Taxonomy (NCBI): domain Eukaryota; kingdom Viridiplantae; phylum Streptophyta; class Pinopsida; order Pinales; family Pinaceae; genus Pinus; species Pinus tabuliformis. Next base: position 738,867,369 of record CM062808.1, read on the forward strand.
ACAAATCACTCACTTGAAATTTTGGGTAAAATATTGAAATAGTGAATAAATTTTTACTATTTAAAAGACTTTATGAAATTTGATTTTGAAAAATCAATTGCTGCTCGTTTTTAAAAGTTTAAAAATGAAACAAAATATCACGTTTTTTTTTTCAAATTTTCCACACATTAGTGTGTTCGATAGTCAAGCGCACTGGTGCGTTTATACAAAAGGTGCATCGACATTGCCAGGGCGGCAAATTTTTCAACTTATCGACATGATACATTTTTTTAAATTTTCGAAACCCCGAAATGGTGCGATTAATTTTTTTAATGCAACATTGTGATTTCTATTTAACAACATCAGTGCTCTAATTGTTATAAGAGCACCGAGTTGGCTAAATTCGTTTTTATTTTTTAAAATCGGGAAACAGGTGCGTAGCGGCATTGCTTTTTTTTTAAATGTATCGGTGTGTTTTTGTAGAATAGCACTGATATGATAACATATTTTTTTCAGAATGTTGAAAACCAATGCAGTTATTATTTAAATGCCCCAGTGTTGTTAATGTTTTAAATGCATCGGTGCGCTTTGTTCTAATAAGTGCACCGGTTTGGTTTAAAATTTATCCGAAATTTTAATTTCACATAAAATGGCATATTAGTCTCAAATTATCCTTTAGAATGCATCATATAAATTACAGTAGTTCATAATATACATTTTCTGCTTAAAGTCGCCTTCTTGAAAAATGGTTTGAAACTATATTGAAATTCAGATTTTGGTTATATGGTTGTCTATATTAATTTTGGATATGCACACAAATTTTTAATTCTAATTTTTCTCAAATACAGGGACACAATCTCAATAATATTTGCAGATGGTCAATTTTTCAAATTCCAACTCTTTCCATATTGCTAATCAAAGTCCTTCACGGAGTTCTCCCTTTCCATCTCCAATAAGTTAAGATTTTATTTATAGTTTGATTATCTAATTATTTTTAATCCATATCAATTTGAATAAAATGTATCCAAATTTGTAGGAATCAATCTGATTCAAAATCGATTCCAGATGCAAAAAATATTGCTCCATATTTTCAAAAATGGTGGAAGCTCTTATCAGGAGCAGCATATCACAAGCAGTTGGTAGATGAAAATGGACAACCTCTTCACCCTTCCAATTGGAACATGGAATCTTCTAGTCGCAATCTCGGATCAACGATGGTAATAATTGTTTGGTATAATGTAATTTCAACAAACCAATTGCATTGACATGCTTACTAATATCATTGATATTGTACTATGATGTTTAATATTTTTTGAAATTAGGATTCTAGTGATAATGAGCAACCCACCTACCATCTTTCGGAGCACCCGACTATAATGTCAACTCGAGATAAGCTTGCATTAAGAGTAAGAATCGAAGAGAAATCATACAAATAATGGTTGAATCAACCACTTATACAATTCCCACTATGTCCAAATTCACAAATTAGGAATGAATACAACATTAGTAGTTCTTCGTCGCAAGTTGGAAATGAAGGCAATCAAATGGAGGTTGGTATGGATGATTACTTATGGGATACGAATGCCATGGAGGTAATGTTTTTAAATTCATTCTAGAACGATGAGCTAGGGGATGATGCTCATATCACTGATACCTTATTTAAAAGCCTGAAATTTGCTTCCACCACCCCTATCTTTGTACCAAGTGGCAAGTCAAAGTCTACTCAGCTAGGGACAATGATGTTGTTGTACAATGTGAAAGAAAAGTTTGGCATGTCGAATGCATGTTTCTTGACAATATTGAGGTAATTGACTTGCATGATCGATCAAGTTCCTTATATTTTGTCACACAATCAAATTTAAAAATGGTCGATTTTATGAATGTTAAATATTGACATTGTACAATTATATTCCCCACCAACTACAGGATATTCAAATATAAGGTTCTTCTGAGTGATAATGTCTTGTCGGGTAGCTGCAAAGAGGAAAAACAATTTTTGAAAATGTTGGGTGTTGAGTACATATCATATCATGCATGTTCGAATGATTGTATTCTATATAGAGTAGAATATGCAAACAAAGAGATATGTCTGAAATGTGGGCATAACAAGTACCGTAATTAAAAAAAAAAAAAAAAGGTAAATGACATGGTCCTCCTCATAAGACATTTAGGCACATGCTTATAATCCCAAGGATTCAAAGACTATTTCATTGCAAATAATTAGCTATGTTACAGGGATGGTATGCCTCACATAGAAGTAAGTTAGGAGTTATGTGAATCACAACAGATTCAATAGCCATGAAGCATATAGAGGATACATGGCCTGAAAAATTCAAGGATGAAGTACAAATTCTACGACTCAGGATATTCATGGATGGCGTCAACCAATATTCCCTCATAAACACCAACTATTATGTTTGGCCTGTAATAGTGATCAATAACAATACCCCCCATGGTTGTCCGTGAAGAATCAACATCTTATGTTGGGTCTCATAATCCTTGGTAGAAGACAAGTGAAAAATATGGATGTCTACTTACAACCATTGGTAGATGAATTGAAGGAATTATGGGAATGGATACATGTGTATGATTTATCAAAACCCATTGCAACATAGAGGATTTTTACGTTGTATGGCATACATGCTTACACCATACATGATTATCTAGGATTACGAGTTTTCTCTGGTAAATTACATTCTTATTGATTTGTTTAGTAACAATATTATTCGCATATTAATTTAATTTTCTACAATTTTTTAGATCTTCATGGTTGCTAACATGTCAACCTATATACAATAGTTTCACAAGTATTATAACAAAAAGGTATCATGGATGTAAATGTTGTGGACCTTCTCTGAAGGCTAGGTGGTTCAACCACCTATGAAAGTCAGTGTGTGACTGCTCCAGGTTATTCCTCCCATAAGAACACCCTTACAAAAGATAAACAGCCACTTTCAATGGTAAACCAGAAAGAACCCAAATGCCTGCAATAATGACACCAGTTGAATGGCTTAAAGAATATGAGAGAGAGAAGGAGAAGGAGTTTGCAGAAATGTTTGATTAAAATGGGGAGCCTATGTTCGATGATCCAAAATTATTCGACGCCCATGTTGAGAAATTTCCATTGGGTTGAAAAAGAAACCTATATTTTATGAGCTCCCATATTGGGAGCATCTTAAGATTGCCTACTTACTAGATCCCATGCATATATTTAAAATTGTTTCATCTTCTTTATGGAGGCACGTGTCATCGAAATAAAGTGACATATTGGCTGTTAGGAGAGATCTTATTTCTTCAAAAACTAAAACGAAACATTGACCAAGACAAGAAACTAGAGGAGAGGTTAGTCTCTCCTGGTCTTTCAAAGAAGGTGATGTCCCATGGATTCTAAAAAAAGATGACATTTCTTTGGCAAAGGAAGTTATAATGAGTGTGAGGGTGCCTTCTTTATATGGGTCTTCACTATGGCACTACTTCACTATGGAAGATCGTTTGTCGAGGTTGAAATCACATGACCATTTGAACCTTCTAAGAGCACATATGTCAAAAACATGATTTTGTTATTTTTTTTATTAGTTTATGTAATGGGATATTTTATAATTTATTTTTGCATAATGTAATTTTTACTGTGTAGTGTCATTATCCTATGCTCGTGTGTGGGTGTGTGAACCATGACTTCCCCCAAGACCTACGACGTGCCATATCTAAATTATCTGCATTTGTACATTGGATCACATCAAAGGAGATTCATATGGCTAGAATTCCATGGTGGCGTCAAGAGATACCTGAGATTGTTTGTATGTTTAAGAAGGAGTTGTTGATGAGTTTCACAGACTTGCAAGTTCATCTTCTAATTCACCTAGTAGATGAGGTTGAATTAGTTGGGGTCATTTATTTTCGTTGGATGTTCTTCTTAGAGAGATACATGAATAAATTGAAAGGTTTTGTTTGAAAAAGGGTAAAACCCAAGGGGTCTATGGCAGAGGGGTATATACCATATGAGTATTTCTATTTTGCTAGTGAGTACCTCAAGCAAATTGACAACACACCAGGTGCGGAAATTTGCGACGACAAGAGGGATGAAGACAAAAGAGAAGGGGAGCTTATAGAAACAAATGGAAATAGGAGCATGATAAAGAGTAAGTGTAGCTTATCATTTGTCAAATTACTACACAGTAACTATTCACACTGAAATTCATATTAATGCATATTTTGATTTCATATGCACTAAATATATATATGTTGGTTTGATTTGATCATCATCTGTTATGTAACCAGCTCACAAAATAGAAGAAAAGATAGATCAACGCCTTAAAAATCAACCTCTTTGAAAGGGAAAACTCCTTTACATTACACAAATGAAAAATTCTTCGATGATACAAATGACAAGACCTCCTTTCTATATATAGGAGTCTAAGGGGTCCCAATACAATCAGAGCCTACATAACAATAATATTTTAGGGGCACAACAATAAAATTAGTGGGCTTCTATGGGGCATAATAACAACATGGGGACTATATGGGCACAATAATACAATAAGGGGGTTTCACTAATAACAATAAGGGGTTACACTAGTAGTATAGGGACCTAACATGCCCCTCTCCTTCAAAAGGTTTTGTCCTCAACGCTTGAGTAGTTCTCGATGCTTCTGTATAAAATTCTCATCCTCCCATGTGGAATCTTCAGTGGGTAGGTTCTTACACTTGATGAGATACTCTATAATTGGTTCATTCTGTAGCTGTTGATTTCTTGTTTTTGTGACTTCTTCTGATTCCAATATGATTTTTCCTTCCTCGTCAAGTTCTGGCAATATTGTTTGAACTGAGATCTTCTCACCTATAACCTTATTTAAGCATGAAACATGGAAAACTGGGTGCACTCGGGAAGATGCAGGAAGCTCCAATTTGTATGCCATAGTACCAATATTTTGTAACACCTTGTACGGACCATAATATTTTGGTGATAATTTATTATCCTTCTTAGCTTGCTTGAGGGACATTTGTTTGTATGGTTGTAGTTGTAGAAATACCCAGTCACCTACATCCAAACTTCTTTTGTTGTGATTTTGATTTGCCTGTTGTTTCATTCTATTATGCGCCAAAGTGAGGTTATCTTTTAAGAGTTTGAGAACTTCTTGTTGATGCTCCATGTGATCTTCCACTGCTTGAACCTTAGAATTTTCTTTTAAAGATGATGTGATGGACAGAGGATAATATCCATAAAGTGCCATAAATGGGGTCATTTTTGTTGCAGTATGGAAGGAAGTGTTATACCACCATTTAGCTAGAGGCATCCACTTGACCCATTGTGTATGTTTATCAGATACAAAGAAACGAAGATATCCTTCCAAACATTTGTTGACTATCTCAGTTTGCCCATCAGATTGAGGATGATAAGATGAGCTATGAGCTAATTAAGTACCCAACCACCTCTTGTACGCCAAAGAAACATTTGGAGCTTTTTTCATATAATTTTTTCTCCTCCTATAGTTTGAACACCCTGTCAACATGTTGAACATGATGCTTCCAAGACTTGTTGTAGATTAGTATATCATCAAAAAACGCCTAACACAAGTTTTCTAAGGAATGGTTTGAAGATGGAATTCATCAAACCTTGAAATGTAGAAGTTGCATTGGTAAGGCCAAAAGGTATGACCAAAAATTCATAATGACCCTCATGAGTTCTAAATGTTGTTTTTTGAATGTCTTCAGTCTTCATTCTGATTTGATGATATCCTAAACGAAGATCCAACTTGGTGAAGTAAATTGCTCCATGTAATTCATCCAATAATTCATCAATGATAGGAATGGGAAATTTATCTTTAATAGTAAGCTTGTTGAGCTCCCTATAATCTGGACACATGCACCATGATCCATCATTCTTGTGTACCAATACCACTGGAGCAGAGAAAGAACTTTGACTAGGTTGAATTATACCAACCTCTAGCATTTTTGCAACCATACGTTCAATTTCACTCTTTTGGGCATATGGATATCTGTAAGGCCTGATGTTTGGGGGAACACTTCCTGGAATCAAATGAATAGCATGATCATGATCATGAATAGGTGGGAGGCCTTTGGGAGTCTCAAATACCTTGGAATGATTGTCCAAAATGTTTTGGAGATCTGGAGAAATAGATGATTTCAATGTGGGAACCTCTAGTGAACATAGTTGTGCAATTACGCCCCGTTATTCTTTCTTTAGAAACTTTTTCAACTTCCTTTCCTTCCCAAAAAAAAAATCAAGAAAATTTCTTGAAAATAAAAAGCTATCGTACCCAAAGATTATAGCCATTGGACTCCTAATACAACATCTGCCCCACACATTGGAATGAAAAGAATTGGATTATTCAAGACATATTCTCCCATTGATAGCTTGATATTATGGCACTTTCCAGAGAAATTTATGGTTCCTCCATTTGAAACCATTACTTGACACTCTGGTGTTGGATATAGGAAGCAATTCAATTCCTTGGCTATCTTACAATGAATAAAATTATGGGTACTACCCGAATCAATCAAAAATATTACCTTTTTCTTCTTTATGTGCCCTTTTATCTTGAGAATTTGAGGAGTCGTAATTCCTATTAATGCATTACAAGATATGGTCAGATTCATTTCTTCTTTCTCTAGGATTGGTTCCTGGTGTATATCCTCTTCTTTTGACATTTCTTGTTCCTTTTCTTGCTCCTCTTCCCCATCTATGTAAATTAATTTCTTCTCAGTAGTCTTATGACCTTTAGTGTATTTTCTATCACAATTGTAACAAATCCCTTTTGCTATTTTTTCTTCCAATTGTTGTGGTGTCAACCTTCTAGGTGGTTAAAGTCTAGGAGAAACAACACTTCCATGTTTATATTTGTGTGTGGTAGGCTTCCTTGTTGCCATAATTTTGCTTTCCATTTTTCTTAACAACCCGAATGCCTTCTCCAATAAATCAAGTTCCCAAAGACGAACCTCATGTTGAATGTTATCCTTTAAAGTACATGTGAAGACATCAATCCTATGCTTCTCTAGAATATCATTTACCCTTATACTCAATTTTTGGAAGTCCTCAATGTGCTCTGCGATTGAACCCTTTTGTTTGAGATTTATCAATTGGCTAAAGAAGGTTTTGCTCCTTGTATCCTCATAATGTGCTATCATTTCCTCCGTGAAAATGGACCAGGTGACAAGTGTTTTATGAGAACAAATCCCTTTATACCATAAAAAATGTTTCGGTTCTAAATATAAAGATGCAATACATACCTTTTGTAACAGTTTCACATCATGTAGATCAAAATATTTATCCATCTATAGTATCCATGTTATGGGATCCTTGCCATCAAACTTACTCATATCAATATTTGAAATATGGTGGGTCTTCAATCCAATGTTAGATTCTATGAAATCATGATTAACATTTATTTTTTCTCATCATGAGTTGCCTCAACTACCTTTTCGTCATTAGCAGGCCTTTCTTGTAGCAGCTTTGTCCCACCTTCCTTCAAACCTTCCATGTCTTTCTTCAAATATTCCATGCCTTTCTTCAAATATGCTTCCCTACCATCTGTTAGTGTCGGTCTTGAAAGCCCTCCATCAGCGATCAAAACTCTTTGCATCTTGCATTAGTAGGTGTCTCATCAGTGTCAAATTTTGCATCCCGTTAGGCATGCCATAACCCTGATGGAGGAGCTGGTCTATTTATACCCCTCTTGGCTTTGCTGGATCAGGTTATATCAGTCATTTAGTTTTTTCAAGAATGTCTTGTTTTGTCTTGAGGTCAAAGTCCTAGGTCTAGGATTTTGGTCATTTATTTCTGCAAGGTCAGGTCTTTGAAAATTCATGAGTGCTCAGTAAGCCAGAGGGAGGATTGTAAACATGTTTCTTCGATATTTTGATCTTGTACAATGAACTTTCACCTTGGATTTAAAAACTCTGTTTTTAAAGCCAAGGTCATTTTCTCAGTTTTTTGTAAATAAGTGATGAAATTTCAAAACTCTTCAGCGGACAAAATGCAACCCTGGTCCCCTTGCCAAAGTCCCTCAGATGATCTACCTGCAAAAAGAATCAAGTCAAAGCACTCAATGAGTCAAATTCAGGATAAAGGAAACCAAAAATCAGTGTTATAAAGTGTCAAAAGGAAAAACATTAGAAAGTGGGTTTGTAAATGAAATTTTTTCAAATGAGATTTATAAAATCCCAAATTCCCTCCTTTCACCCTCATTGTGCATTCTAACACTTGCAAGAGAGGTTTAAGAGAGTGATTGGAGAAAGGAGCAAAATTACAGCGATTTTGGGCAGCAGAGAGGGGCGCGACCCGTCGAGAGAGGTGCGCGACCCGTCCAGAGCCTTTCTGCAGTTCAGAAAATCAACGTGCGCGACCCGTTGGGAGGGGCGCGACCCGTTGGGCGGCCTGCGCGACCTGTTGAGCCGGCCTGCTGCAAACTTCAAGGAAATTTCCCAATCTTCCTCCAAATCATCTAATTTGTTCGAGGTAGGCTCTTTCAACATTCTTTTGTGGTTGGTGATGAATGTAAACCCTGATGCTTGTATTATAACCTCAAAATCATGCAAGTGAAAGGACATTATATGGCTGCAATGTTCATGACCAAATTGTGCTAGGGTTTATGTTGTTTCAAGTTATTTTTCCCTTTGGTTTGTTTCCCTCCTTTCCCTTTCACTCACCCTTATATGTTCATCTCCTTTCCCATATTATTTTACAAATGAAATGCAAATCTTTCCCCATCCCTAATGACTAAAAATGTAAGCCCTGCCCCTTTCCCAAAGCATACAAAACCCTAATTTCCCTCTACCATATACATGTGTAAACAAAGGAAAAATTCATGTGAAAACAAAAGAAAATGTTGATGAATATATCAGCAGGTTTTGTGTATGGTTTCCCTATTTCCCCTATTAATACATGTATGCATATTCCCATGTTCACTTTCATACATGTTTTTTCCCATATGTAATAATCTTTGCAAATGATTTCCCTATTACAAATATGTGTTCAAATATGCATAATGATTTGCAAAATTTCCCTTGAAATTCCCTGTTATCTTTATATATTCCCATTCCTTGTTAAAAGATCCCTCCCCTAACATTTCCCTCATGTCTTTTTCCCCTTGAAACAGCATAGATTTCAGCACTTTTTGCAGGCAGAGACAGCAGTTCAGTTTGTCCACTTTGCTCCTAAACCATGTCAGAAACCGAAACTTATGAGCAAAGTGATGACCATTCATCATCTACAGAGGTTGAGGTACAGAGGAGGCCTCGTAAGGGTGGTAAGGGTGGACACCATAAGCGAGAGGAGCCCACCTCTTTGGCAGAGTTACAGGCTTGTCCCATGGCAGTGACTTGTTTTCAGTACATGTCTTGTTATCAGTTTTGTGAGAGGATTTCCCGGATTCAGCACCATAGAGAGTTGGCCTGCTTGTTTGTTTTACACCTCCATGATGGACATGTCACTCTGGCAGGGGTGAACTTTACATTGACACCCGAGGTGATCTCACAGGCTACAGGGATACCGAATGTGGGTGAGGTGTGGCCTAAGCGCAGGTCGCTAGATTTTGTTCACTTTGAGCCCTATGTCCGGCCACCATTCGTGAGACATTTGGCGGGTGTTTTTCCATTCAGATTTCTCCGGAGCGAGTATGCTCCCGTCATGAGGCTTATTATGCATTATTTTACCTGTGAGGGCAGATTTTCATAGGTGTACTCATATCACATTCGCCTTTTGATGCATTTCACCCGAGTGAGGATGATGAACATCCCGGTCTTCTTATTTCATAACATTCAGAGGATGGTGCCCATGTTGCAGAAGAAGACCCCGGCCCAGCAGTACAGGAGTTTATGTCATTATGGTTTGATCTAGCTCATAGTCTCACATCAGTTGACTCAGCAGGGCATCTCATGGGAGGAGTTCATCTCCCGTGAGTTTTTCACAGCACCACCCCAGCCATATCCCGAGGTCATTCATGAGGAGGGGGGACCGTCTCAGCAGCCTGATATCCCAGTCACTCGACATGTCAACTCCACACCTCTGGTCACCTATCAGAAAGGCCCAAGGGCCTTATTTGCAGCAGCTAGGCGAGTACTATCTCCACAGCAGGTGGAAGGGGTCTCGCCTTCATCTTCAGCTCAGCGAGTGTTATCTCCACATCAGGTGGAAGGGGCCTCGCTTTCTTCACCAGCACAGGTACTACAAAAGGGCAAAGAGCCCATGATTCATGAGGGTCCGGTGATTGATCTTGAGGCCAGTTCTCCTAGCCAAGAGGCGAAGGAGATCATTCAGCATCTCAGGGCTGAAAATGATGTTTTGCAGAGGAGACTTGAGGGTGCCCAATGGACTATCACTTACCTGGAGCAGCGGAACAAACAGTTAGAGGAGGAGAAAGCACTTGATGAGCTATGGAGGATTCGTAGCGACCGAGTCTTGAACCGTAGAAGACCCGGTGATCCATTGCCTGCTGACCGAGAGTCAATGCTCATTCAGGAGAATGCCCACTTGGAGAGGCTGTTGGCTAAGGCAAACCAAGAGAAAAAGCTGCTGAGAAACATGAAGAATCACTATTGGGCAAGGATGCATGTATGCAAGGCCAAAATGAAAATGTTCCAAAGGAGGTTGTCCGAGGCTCTTAGGCAGAAGAAGAAGACCAATCCACTCCGCATCTTGGCTGAGGCATCCCTCAAAGATCATGGCACTCACTAGCTCAGCCACAGCACAAATCCCAAAAATTTTTGAGAATTTTGGGTAATTTTGGCATTTTTTGGAAATTTACAGGTTTTGGCTCCTCAACGGGTCTCACCCCCGGTGAGACCCTTTGTCATGGCAACTTCTTTTTGCAAAAACTCAGCATTTCTAGATTTTTTATACAAAGTTACATATGCCTATGGATGGACTTGAGTTTTTATGGGGTTTTGGGCCTCTAGAAGGTCAAAATACATGCAAAATTTGACTTTCTGCCCCTTTTTTGAGTTGCAGAAAGCTGTCTTGGGAGAATTAAGTTTTGATAAGGCAAATTGACCTCCAAATCCAAAAATTCTAGTTTGGTTGGAAAGTAGACTCAGAGACCTTTCCAACGAGCTATCCTGCACCTAATTCTGACACCTGGAAGTGCTCCAAACAGGGCTCCAAAGGGGCGCGACTCGTTGAGCAGGGGGGCGCGACCCATTGAGCAGATTTTGCCAGAATTGACTTGTTCAGCCCAGAAAACGCAGATTTGACTCTTTTTGACTTTTTGAGGTTAATGATGGTCCTCTTGGATGTAATTGTGACACTTTTTAGATACTTTTACTCTTGTTTAACACTTCTAGAAGATTCATTCATGTAAAGGGTAAAAATTGAATGTATGAACTAGTTTCCAAGTTTATAGAGGCAAGTTGTTTTGACTGCCTATTTTTTAGTGTCTAGTTTAGAAGTTGTTGAAACAGCCCCTAGGATAGTGAGCTCGACCCATGGAGGCAGGGAAAGAGGTTAGATCATCTACATTATGTACTTTCTTGCTCACTTTCATGGTTGGACTCTTGAGGGAGAAGCTATCATTGTATATTTTTACTGTATCTCTGCAATTTTTGGCAAGGAAGACCAGGGTTTTGAAGTCATCTTTGGGATTCTTGTGGACTCATGTGTTGATGGTGTGTTTCTCCATGTTATTGTAAGCTTTTTTATGTGATTCATTTCCTTTCTATACTTCTACATATTAAACAAATGAAGTGATAAAGTAAGAATTCATGTTTGCCATGCTCTGCTTTTAAGTTTGTTTAATTTCGATGTTTTCTACTGTCTAAAGAGAATTCAAAGTTATTGTTTGCTCTCTTTAGCTTTCTTATCTTTCATTCCTGACCATCCACCTTAGTCAAAGGCATCAGCACTGTCTCCTACCTCGCCCCAAGGAACCCCCTGCAGAAACTGTGTCCAATCCCCGCAGCCAAAATTTCCCTCTCCTCAATTTGCCACCAAAAAACCCAAAAACCCCAAAATCAATCTTTTTGATCAGTTTACTAGCCTAATATCAGTGTTACCTTGTTGGTCATCTCCCTAATTGAAGATTTTACGAGATAGACCGGAGAGAGCCTTCTCCTGCCCCGTAGGGCTAGCTACGAGGCTGAATGGTTTGATGTTGCCTTGAGGTTTACCTTTCTCAGCCTGAGGTGAAATTTCAAGCGCTAACATACTGGCGACCATACTGGGGAGAACAAATTGTTTGTTGATTGATGTGTTTGTTTCATAAGTCTTAGACGGAGCCTGAAGTTATGCCAGGTAGCCTTCGAAAACGCTCTTGTTTTACATCAGCGTTAGTAGATAAACGCTGCTTCAGTCAATCTCCGTGAGCTTGTGAATACAGCACTACATTTGCATTTTACCCCAGTACATGTATCAATTTCAGATCTGATTGTTGATAGTGGACAACGATTAGACACTTGAAAGGCTGAAATCATTGACTGGCGACTCCTTCACTGAAAACTCCAGAGATCAATGCTTCATGGTGACTTCACTGCAGAGAGATCAGTAGATTTGAGATTTTCAAGATGGATCGGATTGCAAGAAGATATGCTCCCTTGAGTCGAGATCACATCCCTGGTTTTCCAAATAAAATTCCGAAGGTAGATTGGTCAAGGAATTTGCCTATATTTAATGATGATGGTAAGAAGGACGCTGCTTTACATCTAGTTAGATTTCATATGCATATTCGCAAGTTGAAGGTGGATTTTCCTGAAGATTGCTTGATGAAGATATTCTTGGCCACTCTGGAAGGTAAAGCCCAATCATGGTATGAAAGTTTGCCGCCTGCTTGTATTTATTGTTTAAAGGATTTTCATGCTATGTTCATTGAAAGATATAAGGACTCTTATCCATCATTGAATTTAGTTCAAGACTGTTGCAAGCATGCCTATAGTTTTATTGAAAGCCTTGAGAAGTTTTATGAAGATGATAATTTCATGGATGAAGAGATCATGGAAGCCCTGTATGAAAAGTTGTTTCAGCAGCACATAGAAATCTTAGAGGATACTTGTCAAGATCAGCAGGTTGAAGATGGCCATATGGCTGTAATTGATGAAAGAGAAGAGCTTGTTTCAGATCTGCCTACAGAAGAAGACAGCGTGCAAGATAGCCAAGATTCAATTTTAGAATGTAATGCAGTCAACTCAGCTATTTCAGATCAAAATTCAGATCATGGTGACCAAGAATACCTTGTGCCGAATCCTGAAAAGGAGAGTTTTGTTGTTGAGATCATGGACAAAGTTCTTGATCCAAATGTCCTTATGCCATCAGAACAGAGCCTGCATGAGGAGGTAAATCAGCCAGCTCATGAACATCAAGATGAGATCTTTGTTCAAGTAAGTGAAAACTCTTCTTTCAATCATAATTTGGATAGTTTGATTGCCATGTCATATGAAGATGATCAACAATGTTTCCAAGTTTCAGAAGATCAGGACTGTCATTCAGATTTTTCATGTTTTGAAATGTTATTTCAAGAAGACAAGACTTGTTTGAGCAAAGGGAAACAGAAAGTCTTATCTCCTTCGTCTGAAGAGGAGATAGATCAACTTTTGAAAGGTCATGCTACAACCCAAGCTAAAGCAAATCGGCAGTGTGCACATGGTCGCGAAAGTCTTGGTGAAATTTCTTCGTCTTTTGAAAATGATGACAGTGTTGTAATTAGTTTTATAGATCAGCAAACAGATAATATTTTCTTTCATGAAGATGATGAGGCTGTCATGTTTGATGATCTTGAGGATTGTTTTCTGTTTAAGAATGATTTAGACCATGAAATTGAGGAATATAAGCTTGAGAGAGACAATATGTCAAAATTTCTCACGGTCAAGGAATTTACAGCCAACACTCATATGGCAGAAGCTTATACTTCTCTATGCCTTCCTATCAATCAGCAACCCACTGTTCTTTCAGATCAGAATGAAGCGAGTACTTATATTTTTGCAGCTGGATCTCCAAACAAGGTAGTGCTTCAGGATTATCAAGATCCCTTTGGCATTCTTCTGCAAGCATTAGAAAAGATAAATGTTGCCTGGTTCATTATCATAAGCTTTGGTTTCAGTGGTTATTTTGAGTTGCCTACAGGTTCATCGTTTCGCCTGCTCGAGATAAGCGAGAGCAAAAATTTGGTATGTAGCCATCTGCTGGATTGGTTACATTGGAAAGCTCATTATACATGATTGTACATATTTCATTAGTATGCAGGTGGTTGTCATCATGATTCCAAATCTTGATGGATTGCTGCCGTTTTTCCAAAAGCTTTGTAAAGTTTTGTTTTAAGTCGGTCATGAGTCATTTGTCTTTGGTCTGTTGAGTGAGTTTTTTCAAGTTATTTTAGTTTGCCATCGAGTCGGTTTGAGTCAAGTTTCAGTTAAGTTTCAGTCAGTTTTCAGTCAAGTTTTCATTCAATAAATGAGTCAAATTCTTGTGTCGTTTGCCGAAATAATGACTCCATTGCCCAATGATTGAAAGGCACTGGTCTGCTCTCCCAGAGGTCTAAGGTTCTTGGCACCTCCAAGGAGCTACCATCCCCATTGGAGCCAATGTTAGTGTCGGTCTTGAAAGCCCTCCATCAGCGATCAAAACTCTTTGCATCTTGCATTAGTAGGTGTCTCATCAGTGTCAAATTTTGCATCCCGTTAGGCATGCCATAACCCTGATGGAGGAGCTGGTCTATTTATACCCCTCTTGGCTTTGCTGGATCAGGTTATATCAGTCATTTAGTTTTTTCAAGAATGTCTTGTTTTGTCTTGAGGTCAAAGTCCTAGGTCTAGGGTTTTGGTCATTTATTTCTGCAAGGTCAGGTCTTTGAAAATTCATGAGTGCTCAGTAAGCCAGAGGGAGGATTGTAAACATGTTTCTTCGATATTTTGATCTTGTACAGTGAACTTTCACCTTGGATTTAAAAACTATGTTTTTAAAGCCAAGGTCATTTTCTCAGTTTTTTGTAAATAAGTGATGAAATTTCAAAACTCTTTAGCGGACAAAATGCAACCCTGGTCCCCTTGCCAAAGTCCCTCAGATGATCTACCTGCAAAAAGAATCAAGTCAAAGCACTCAATGAGTCAAATTCAGGATAAAGGAAACCAAAAATCAGTGTTATAAAGTGTCAAAAGGAAAAACATTAGAAAGTGGGTTTGTAAATGAAATTTTTTCAAATGAGATTTATAAAATCCCAAATTCCCTCCTTTCACCCTCATTGTGCATTCTAACGCTTGCAAGAGAGGTTTAAGAGAGTGATTGGAGAAAGGAGCAAAATTACAGCGATTTCGGGCAGCAGAGAGGGGCGCGACCCGTCGAGAGAGGTGCACAACCTGTTGGGTGGTGCGCGACCCGTCTAGAGCCTTTCTGCAGTTCAGAAAATCAATGTGCACGACCCGTTGGGAGGGGCGCGACCCATTGGGCGGCCTGCACGACCTGTTGAGCCGGCCTGCTGCAAACTTCAAGGAAATTTCCCAATCTTCCTCCAAATCATCTAATTTGTTCGAGGTAGGCTCTTTCAACATTCTTTTGTGGTTGGTGATGAATGTAAACCCTGATGCTTGTATTATAACCTCAAAATCATGCAAGTGAAAGGACATTATATGGCTGCAATGTTCATGACCAAATTGTGCTAGGGTTTATGTTGTTTCAAGTTATTTTTCCCTTTGGTTTGTTTCCCTCCTTTCCCTTTCACTCACCCTTATATGTTCATCTCCTTTCCCATATTATTTTACAAATGAAATGCAAATCTTTCCCCATCCCTAATGACTAAAAATGTAAGCCCTGCCCCTTTCCCAAAGCATACAAAACCCTAATTTCCCTCTACCATATACATGTGTAAACAAAGGAAAAATTCATGTGAAAACAAAAGAAAATGTTGATGAATATATCAGCAGGTTTTGTGTATGGTTTCCCTATTTCCCCTATTAATACATGTATGCATATTCCCATGTTCACTTTCATACATGTTTTTTCCCATATGTAATAATCTTTGCAAATGATTTCCCTATTACAAATATGTGTTCAAATATGCATAATGATTTGCAAAATTTCCCTTGAAATTCCCTGTTATCTTTATATATTCCCATTCCTTGTTAAAAGATCCCTCCCCTAACATTTCCCTCATGTCTTTTTCCCCTTGAAACAGCATAGATTTCAGCACTTTTTGTAGGCAGAGACAGCAGTTCAGTTTGTCCACTTTGCTCCTAAACCATGTCAGAAACCGAAACTTATGAGCAAAGTGATGACCATTCATCATCTACAGAGGTTGAGGTACAGAGGAGGCCTCGTAAGGGTGGTAAGGGTGGACACCATAAGCGAGAGAAGCCCACCTCTTTGGCAGAGTTACAGGCTTGTCCCATGGCAGTGACTTGTTTTCAGTACATGTCTTGTTATCAGTTTTGTGAGAGGATTTCCCGGATTCAGCACCATAGAGAGTTGGCCCGCTTGTTTGTTTTACACCTCCATGATGGACATGTCACTCTGGCAGGGGTGAACTTTACATTGACACCCGAGGTGATCTCACAGGCTACAGGGATACCGAATGTGGGTGAGGTGTGGCCTAAGCGCAGGTCGCTAGATTTTGTTCACTTTGAGCCCTATGTCCGGCCACCATTCGTGAGACATTTGGCGGGTGTTTTTCCATTCAGATTTCTCCGGAGCAAGTATGCTCCCGTCATGAGGCTTATTATGCATTATTTTACCTGTGAGGGCAGATTTTCACAGGTGTACTCATATCACATTCACCTTTTGATGCATTTCACCCGAGTGAGGATGATGAACATCCCGGTCTTCTTATTTCATAACATTCAGAGGATGGTGCCCATGTTGCAGAAGAAGACCCCGGGCCAGCAGTACAGGAGTTTATGTCATTATGGTTTGATCCAGCTCATAGTCTCACATCAGTTGACTCAGCAGGGCATCTCATGGGAGGAGTTCATCTCCCGTGAGTTTTTCACAGCACCACCCCAGCCATATCCCGAGGTCATTCATGAGGAGGGGGGACCGTCTCAGCAGCCTGATATCCCGGTCACTCGACATGTCAGCTCCACACCTCTGGTCACCTATCAGAAAGGCCCAAGGGCCTTATTTGCAGCAGCTAGGCGAGTACTATCTCCACAGCAGGTGGAAGGGGTCTCGCCTTCATCTTCAGCTCAGCAAGTGTTATCTCCACATCAGGTGGAAGGGGCCTCGCTTTCTTCACCAGCACAGGTACTACAGAGGGGCAAAGAGCCCATGATTCATGAGGGTCCGGTGATTGATCTTGAGGCCAGTTCTCCTAGCCAAGAGGCGAAGGAGATCATTCAGCATCTCAGGGCTGAAAATGATGTTTTGCAGAGGAGACTTGAGGGTGCCCAATGGACTATCACTTACCTGGAGTAGCGGAACAAACAGTTAGAGGAGGAGAAAGCACTTGATGAGCTATGGAGGATTCGTAGCGACCGAGTCTTGAACCGTAGAAGACCCGGTGATCCATTGCCTGCTGACCGAGAGTCAATGCTCATTCAGGAGAATGCCCACTTGGAGAGGCTATTGGCTAAGGCCAACCAAGAGAAAAAGCTGCTGAGAAACATGAAGAATCACTATTGGGCAAGGATGCATGTATGCAAGGCCAAAATGAAAATGTTCCAAAGGAGGTTGTCCGAGGCTCTTAGGCGGAAGAAGAAGACCAATCCACTCCGCATCTTGGCTGAGGCATCCCTCAAAGATCATGGCACTCACTAGCTCAGCCACAGCACAAATCCCAAAAAATTTTGAGAATTTTGGGTAATTTTGGCATTTTTTGGAAATTTACAGGTTTTGGCTCCTCAACGGGTCTCACCCCCGGTGAGACCCTTTGTCATGGCAACTTCTTTTTGCAAAAACTCAGCATTTCTAGATTTTTTATACAAAGTTACATATGCCTATGGATGGACTTGAGTTTTTATGGGGTTTTGGGCCTCCAGAAGGTCAAAATACATGCAAAATTTGACTTTCTGCCCCTTTTTTGAGTTGCAGAAAGCTATCTTGGGAGAATTAAGTTTTGATAGGGAAAATGACCTCCAAATCCAAAAATTCTAGTTGGGTTGGAAAGTAGACTCAGAGACCTTTCCAACGAGCTATCCTGCACCTAATTCTGACACCTGGAAGTTCTCCAAACAGGGCTCCAAAGGGGCGCGACCCGTTGAGAAGGGGGGCGCGACCCGTTGAGCAGATTTTGCCAGAATTGACTTGTTCAGCCAGAAAACGCAGATTTGACTCTTTTTGACTTTTTGAGGTTAATGATGGTCCTCTTGGATGTAATTGTGACACTTTTTAGATACTTTTACTCTTGTTTAACACTTCTAGAAGATTCATTCATGTAAAGGGTAAAAATTGAATGTATGAACTGGTTTCCAAGTTTATAGAGGCAAGTTGTTTTGACTGCCTATTTTCTAGTGTCTAGTTTAGAAGTTGTTGAAACAGCCCCTAGGATAGTGAGCTCGACCCATGGAGGCAGGGAAAGAGGTTAGATCATCTATATTATGTACTTTCTTGCTCATTTTCATGGTTGGACTCTTGAGGGAGAAGCTATCATTGTATATTTTTACTGTATCTCTGCAATTTTTGGCAAGGAAGACCAGGGTTTTGCAGTCATCTTTGGGATTCTTGTGGACTCATGTGTTGATGGTGTGTTTCTCCATGTTATTGTAAGCTTTTTTATGTGATTCATTTCCTTTCTATACTTCTACATATTAAACAAATGAAGTGATAAAGTAAGAATTCATGCTTGCCATGCTCTGCTTTTAAGTTTGTTTAATTTCGATGTTTTCTACTGTCTAAAGAGAATTCAAAGTTATTGTTTGCTCTCTTTAGCTTTCTTATCTTTCATTCCTGACCATCCACCTTAGTCAAAGGCATCAGCGCTGTCTCCTACCTCGCCCCAAGGAACCCCCTGCAGAAACTGTGTCCAATCCCCGCAGCCAAAATTTCCCTCTCCTCAATTTGCCACCAAAAAACCCAAAAACCCCAAAATCAATTTTTTTGATCAGTTTACTAGCCTAATATCAGTGTTACCTTGTTGGTCATCTCCCTAATTGAAGATTTTACGAGATAGACCGGAGAGAGCCTTCTCCTGCCCCGTAGGGCTAGCTACGAGGCTGAATGGTTTGATGTTGCCTTGAGGTTTACCTTTCTCAGCCTGAGGTGAAATTTCAAGCGCTAACACCATCGATATTAGCTTCCATGGCACATACAAAACTATTTATCTTAGCTTTGATTGCATTCTTCAAATCATCAATCCAATTTTTCTTACTAGATGTTTCTATTTTCTTGATTCGAGTCATTCTTTTTCTTGCTTTTAGCAGCTCGATCTTGAATCTATTTTATCTCTAAAATTTCATATCTCCAAGGTCTGAAATTGTGAATTGCAGTAGCCCTCTGCGTCCTATTTCCAATGCCACTAGTCGGATTGAAATTGGATTCTCCAAGAAAGATTTATGCCCAATCTCTCAAGATGACCTGATTATATACTTTTTCAGTAGAGCAAACTTGTATACAGTGCCACGTGTCACTGTTTCGACCTTCGGACCTCAAAACAATACACAAAAAATTAAAGTTTGTCATCTTTCTGTAACTTCTTACAAAATTTCAATCTGATGCTCAGATAGAACGTTATGACAATTTTCCCAAGATCACCTATTTGGGATGTAATTCGGGAGCCTGCAGAAACCCTAAATGTCTTGGATTGTATCTCGGAAAATATAGTGAAACAAGATTTGAAATTTAGACCCGAGCTTAACCAAGATTTCGGATCAAATGGGTTTTAATTTCAAAGTATTAACATTCGTATAAAAAAATTATAGTGAAAATTCCACGATGCCCTGTTTGAGATGGAATTTTGGAGCTTGCAAAAATCCTAACTTCCTCAAATCATATCTCCCAAAATATATTGAGACAAGATTTGAAATTCGGACCCGAGGATTAGAACAATTTCAGCTCCAATGGGTTTCTTTTGTAGCTTCTGAAGCTTCGTAGAGAAAACATTATAGCGAAAATTCCACAATGACCTGTTTGGAGCAGTGAAACCCTAGAATCCAAAGCTCTGATACCAAATGTTATGGAACCAGCTCACAAAATAGAAGAAAAGATAGATCAACGCCTTAAAAATCAGCCTCTTCGAGGGGAAAATCTCCTTTACATTACACAAATGAACAATTCTTCGATGATACAAATGACAATACCTCTTTTCTATCTATAGGAGTCTAAGGGGTCCCAATACAATCAGAACCTACATAATAATAATATTGTAAGGGCACAACAATAACAATAGTGGGCTTTTATGGGGCATAATAACAACAACATGGGGACTATATGGGCACAATAATATAATAAGGGGTTTAACTAATAACAATAAGGGGTTACACTAGTAGTATAGGGACCTAATATCAGCGAATTCAAAAATTGAATCCATCAACAAATTCAGTATTTACAATATAGCATCGACACAACTGTGGGTCGCATTGTATGAAGAGAAGAGGAGGAAATGGGATAGTGACAAGAAATAATTCATTGAATGGTAGAAGCATGCCTTATCCCGATCATTTAAAAGAAAATATGCCAATGACATTCCCTAACAATTAAGTTGTTGATCAGGTTAGAGAGAAATACGATGCATCTGGTTGTTACCTGCATGCTGAAGAGGATGCGCTAAACATAGGGATTGGGTGTAGCAACTCGGTAACTATATTCTCTTTCTGTACAACTTTAGCTTCATACTGCACCTTTGAATTGTAACATCTATATATTTTTTTATTTTAATTATGTTCAGGTTATTAGACACATGACACTATGAGTTTTTCACTTTTTTATAGGTGCATTTGTTCCCATCTATGTGAGAATATGGACATAATTTTCACACAAAGGATGTTGATGATGGATGCATGACACAAGACTATGGAGTGAAGTCGAGTTCGACCAATCTAGTCATGCTAGCCACCACGATTAAAACCTAATGAGGGGGACATTAGGTTACGTTGGAAAGATACAATAGATCATTCAATTGGACTTCTCTTCATTCTAATGTGTTACTTTTAGATGCAAGTGGCTGGACACCTTTGATTGGAATAATGTAAAGGAATATCGTGATAGTGGACTAATATCTATCAACTCTAGAAAGTTGTGGCATGAAGCTAAGGAGCCTTATGTTTTCCCAAAACACTGCAATTAGGTTTTTTTTACCTAGATGTGTTGGATAGGGATTGGTGGTTCGTATTAAGACACGACCCTAGATCAAAACATATTTTTGAGAAAAATAGTGTTCATGCCAAGCGAGGAAGATAATCACGGTGATGACAATGGAGAGTGTTATTTACTTGTTATTTCATCATTTATACTATTGTTATATGTTTTTGTTGTCATTATTTCACTAATTATAATTTTTTTTTGGTCTTGTTGACATTTTATAATATAATTGGTAAGACTCACAAACGTTTTTACAAGTTTTTTTTGTAGTGCAAACATTTTTATAGTACTTAAAACTAAGTATTTTCAATTGTGTACATTATCTATGACAATAAGGATTCAAGGTCACAACCCTTCTCAAATAGAAACATATCAAACGCACCAAATTTGTGATGGTGATTAAGAGGCATTTGTTTGAATTTCAAATAGGCTCTATGATGCATTTTGTCTCCTATTTAGATTATGTGAAATAAATATCTATTTTTTATGTATTTATGACTAAATTATTTAAAGTAGACATGTTTGTGAAATAAATATCTATTTTTTTTAATGTATTTATGACTAAATTATTTAAAGTAAACATGTCTTTATCATTGTGAACATGATGTAATATTAGCTAGGAGAAATGTGAAAAACATGAATTTTAGTGACTATCTCATGATAAGTATGTGGATTTTTTTTTTTGAGTTGTTCACTAAGAATTAATCAAATATATTATTTGTAAAAAGTTTAAATCTAATTTATTATCATTTTTGTATTATTTAATTCATAGTTATTATTAAAAATAGTTAAATTTAAACTAGTAAATAAGTTTAAATCTAATTTATTATCATTTTTGTATTATTTAATTCATATTTATTATTAAAAACAGTTAAATTTAAACCAGTAAATAAGTTTAAATCTAATTTATTATCATTTTTGTATTATTTAACTCATATTTATTATTAAAAAGAGTGAAATTTAAACCAGTAAATAAAGAACCAAAATATCATCAAATAGTTATATTTTTATTACTAGAGGAAGGAAATCTCCAACTACAAGTAACTTCACATGAAGCCTTATCATGTTACATTTCTTTATCCTAGTGTTTAGATAGAGACATTTCTAATTCAAATTGGTAAGAGTTGCAATAAATATTAGATTTAAATTGCTTGAAAATCTCATAGCTTTAGCAATAAATTAAATTTTATAAAAATAGAATTTTTTAAGTTATATTAATTCTAGATTAATTACACGGACTTTAAGGCTCAACATGGGAGAGATGTTGTCAGGTAACGTTACATTTAAAAATAGTAAACTAATATTTTAAATTAACAAATTAAAAATAATAATAACAAAAAAATTAATGTCCACCATAATAACAATACTTCAACTTACACCTTAATCTTATATAACTTTATATAAAGATATAAAGTAACCAAAAGTTAAAAAAATTAATTTAAATTTTATTATGAGGAAGAAATGTAATGAGTAAAAAAATATAATTTACTTTTTACTACAAGGAAGAAATGTAATTTTTCCACATGACAAGAAATAGCATTATTGATATTACATTATGTGTAATTCATTCTATGTTCCATTTACATGTGATATTTAAAACAAAAATATATTTATAACAAAAAATATTTTACTGACAACCATAAGTAAAATATTTCAATGTCCATATTAAATAACATAATTTTATAGATACTTTATATAGAAAAAAGTGAAGTAATTTAAATTTAAAAAATCTTATATTTTCACTTTAGTGAGAAAGATTAAGAGAATTCTTATTCCATTAATAGTTGCTTTCTAATTCAATGTATGAGGGATATTTGTAAATTTTTCAATGTTTAATATGATATGTAATAATTTACAAAATATTTATAATAAAAATAATTAAATGTATACATACAAGAAAATATTATGAGGGGGCATATTTTAACATTTTAATGTGGAGAACGTGAATTATAAATAAAATATTTCAATGTCAACTATAGATATATTATATCAGTCTAAATCCATATCAACCTATTATATTTGCCTAATTTTACATTCATAGTTTCAACCATATTGAACTTTGTAATTTATAAAAATCTTTTTGCACTTTTTCTAAAGTAAGTAGTTTGCATACAATTTCATATATAAAAGTTTGATATAAGTTCACCAATACATAATCTGTAATAAATATTATTTCATAAAAATAAACAACAAGATAACCATCTAACAATTATAAAGATCATCTAAGATACACATTCAGATTCACTATCATCATCTAATTATATACACCTTTATCAGATATAAATGTTATTAGCTTGCACACAAATCTAATATAAGATACACATTCAAATTCACTATCACCATCTAATTATATACACCTTTATCACATATAAATGTTATTAGCTAGCACACAAATCAAATAATCTAACAGGGCATCATCATTGTGACCACATCTAACAAAACACAAACATCATCATCACACGCATCCTCAAATTAATATAAATCTCATGTTAAATAAGTGTTATCACATACACATAATCTCTTCCAAGGTGATGAGGATCGCGGTTTTCCTGAAGTGGAGGCCCGACAAGGGTTAGGGTTAGGGCTCGTGTACTGCAGACTAAAGCGGTTACCCTCCTGCACCTAATCCGTTTTAACCCTCTCTGAACCGTACTTGCTTAACGCCATTCACCTTCGCCATCTCCCCGTTGTGGTTTGGGTTTTACCTCTCCATAACGTCACCATTTTCACTTTGACCTCCCGTACCTGCTCTCGGTCTCAACAGTGACGGGCTTTCACAATTTTCACGGTGATAGCTGGCACGGGTCTTTCGGAGCGGTTATGGAGGACCTTGTGGACTATTCGAAAGACCCACTAGAGGGCGCCTCCATCTAGACATCTCCCCATGCAAATCTGGCAGGCATGTTCCCTTACAGCAGCGAACTGACCGACACCATTGCGACGCTACCCTCGATCTTAGGGCCCTCGCGCTCGGTCGTTACCCTCCTAGAAACCACCCCCTCCTGGCTGGATTTTGCAACTCCACCCCTGTCGTCGTCCACCCTAAACTTCGCGGCCCGTTCCATAGGCCCTAACCTAGCCATCTACTCCACGGGCTACCCATCTTTCCCTCCATCTGTCAGTTCTCACAATCCCTCAGTTGCTCCCTCTAGTGAACCCTTGGCCACTTCACTTGGGTATCCTCCAGTGGTGAATATTTCGGCCCCCCCATCAGGCAGCTTCACCGACATCCCTCCCATCTCTAGCGCCTTCCCCTCTGGGCTGATTTTAAACTCTGCAAACCCTCAATCAAACCCTCCTTCGAGTAGCACTCAGCAAAACCCCTCTGATGCAGGGCACAGACCAAGCAAGAAACAGAGGTGTGTAAAATCCAAAGCACAGGACGTCATCCTTAGCTTGGGTGAAGATATTCAGTGGGGAGACACCATGGACACTGCAGACAGAGTTCTGGTTGGAAGAGTCCAGGGATGGAATTACACTGCAGCTCAGCTGAAACAATGGACGGCTGAAGTTTGGGGACAACACCTGGCTGAGCTTCCTTTCGTCCAAACCTTCATCAGGGGTTGGTTTGCATTGAGGTTCGCCAGAGCCGAGCATACAAATTGGGTCCTGTCATCAGTTTGGCACATTGAATAGGCCCCCATCCTCCTGTGCCGATGGAACCCCCTTTTTGATCCAAAAAGAGAGCAACTCAGCGCTGACCCTCTTTGGGTCCACCTACCAGGACTTCCCTTGCAATTATGGTCCGAAGCCATCTTTCGATGCATCGGGGACTCCTTAGGCACATACGTGGAACATGAAAAATCATTCCTTTCCACCAACATAATGGCATACGCAAGGATACTGGTACACTTAGATACCAGGGAGGGCTTATAGGAACACATTACCCTCCAATGGAGGAACTTCTCTCGGCAGCAGATTCTTGACTATGAAGGGGTGCCTTTTCAGTGTAGGAGGTGCCATAAGGTGGGTCATCTCTTTCGGGATTGCCCCCTCAACAGCAAAGCAAGAGTAGGGGAATTTGGCAAGGCTATACCGACCAAAGATCCACAAGCACATGGGGAGCACCCCCCCTCTGAAGATGCAGAGACTCATATCGACCCTGAAGCAGCAAAGGAGGCACCAGCTAAGGAGGCTCCGAAGAAGTGCAGAAAGGAACCTTATCAGCCTCCCTCTCCTCCTCTCACCAGGGCAAGGGAAGCTGCCGAGGCTATGTTATCTTCGGGTATGAACACTTCTATACCCTGCTCTATTCATAATTTTTCTCCTTCTGAAAGCATAGCATATTCTTCTTCTGTAATTAATAAGGCCTCGGTCTTCACCTCTCAGCCCCCCATTTCTCTGGCATGCCCCCTCCATAACCCCTCTCCCACATTCTCTTGTACTCCACCTTCCTTCCTGGAGAAAGCCCCTAACATAACCCCTGCCTCTGATCATGGGCCACCATCCCCCAGATACCCGATTCGATCCCGGGTGAAAATACAGGCCCCTGATTATATTGGCATCAGCCTGGATACTACTCCCATCCCCCCGAAGCCTCCCCGAGGACGTCCTTCCTCCCTTACCAAAGAAAAGTTGTAGGCCAGAGAAGAGATTGCATCTGGGAAACAAAACACCATTGACAGGGTACTTAGAGCTATGAACACCCTGGCCGAACCCCCTCCATGAAGATTTTCTCATTCAATTGCTAAGGGCTAGCTAGGCCTGACAAAAAACTAGCTCTTCGCAGACTGATCATCTCTGAATCAGTCGATGTTATCTTCCTTCAAGAAACCTTGGGCACAGCTGAAACCATCTCCCACCTGCTTGAATCTATGCTCCCGGGCTGGTCCTTTCTAGCTCTTGATGCAAATGGATGCTCGAGTGGCATAGCACTGGGGTATAACACTCAATCCATCAATCTTTGCAACAACTGGGGAGGCAGTGGGCATATTGGGGCGGACATTTTCTCATCTGACCTGGGCATTGAGATTAGGCTAATTAATGTGTACAGGCCATGCCATCACCGCCCAGAATTCTGGGACCATTTACTGAGCTTTGATATCTTGCAAAGGGATTACTTAATCCTTGGAGGGGATCTAAATTTTTCCATAGGTCTCTCTGAATCTTGGGGACATCACGCCTAGATTGATCCCCTAACAACATACTTTGAGAACATCTTGGAAATCCACAATCTTATGGACATCCCATCAGCAAAATTGCAACCCACCTGGAGGAACAACAGAGTTGGTGAAGACAGCCTCGCCAGAAGACTTGACCGTTTTCTTATCAAGGAGCGCCTACTGAACATGGGTCTTAATTATCGACAATGGGTGGGATCGGGAGGTATCTCAGATCATATGCCAATATATCTAGAAATAAGAGGGGGGTTTAATAAGCCTAAAGGCCCTTTCAAATTCAACTCTTCCTGGTTAAAGGATGCATCTTATGCCTGCATGGTTACTGATTTCTAGAAGTCCCACCCCCTTGATGCTGGAGGGCATATAGCAGAAGGTTTTGCACATAACCTAAAAGAGCTGAAGAGACTCTCTAAAATCTGGGCTCACAACAAGAGAGTGCAGGATGATCAAACCCTAAGGGATATCGAAGTAGAGATTGCTGATTTTGAAAACAATCAGGGAGGGGTCTTCACCTCGAATGAACAAAAGGAAAATCTCACATCCTTATATTCTAAGAGATGCAAAATCCTAAAGGATAGAGAAGAATCCTGGAGATTGCGAAGTAGGGAAATCTGGCTGCTAGAGGGAGATGATAACACGAAATTTTATCACAAATTTGCAAATGGCTGAAAAGCAATCAATTCCATATGGCAGCTCACGAATGAGAAAGGGAATATAGTAAACACCTTTCCACACCTAGCAACCTTGGCCACATCTCATTTTAAGCAGATATACAAGGCTCCTCCAAGTGCCACCCTTGATGAAATCATTCGAGTGGCACAACTATTTCCCCGATTTGTGGATTAGGAGACTACCATGGAATTGAACAAGGAAGTCACTCTAGGGGAACTTGAAGCCACACTAAAATGGTTCAAGCGAGACAAAAGCCCAGGGCCAGATGGATGGTCGGTGGAGTTCTATTTTGCCTTTTTTCGAGACTCTTGGTGTAGATCTCCTCAAAGTTATTGAATATTGCAGGATCAATGGCAAGATGTATGAAGCTTTCAATACCACTTTCATAGCCCTCATTCCCAAATCCGATAACCCGACCTCTTATGATGATTTCTAGCCCATATCCTTGTGCAATTGTATTTATAAAATCATTGCCAAAATCATAGCTAATCACCTCCACCCCATCCTATCCACCCATATCTCTCCAGAGAAATTTGCTTTCTTGCAAGATCAATAGATCCATGAGGTGGTTGGAACTGCACAAGAGGCACTGCACTCTCTACAGTCCAAGAAAATGAAAGGTATGATCTTAAAGGTAGATCTTTCAAAAGCTTTTGACAGAGTAAGTTGGTTGTATATAAGAATGCTCCTAACTCACCTTGGCTTCCCATATGAGTTTATTAAATGGATCATGTGTTGTATAACTAATATATCCTTCAGTGTTCTAGTAAATGGAGTGGCATCACCTTTCTTTCACTCAGAAAGAGGTCTCAAACAAGGATGCCCTCTGTCTCCCCTACTTTTCCTTCTCATCATGGAAGGGCTTAGCAGACTCATCAAAGAAGAACATAATAGGGGAAGGCTCCAAGGAATCAAAATCACTGATAGATGCATCCTGACTCACTTATTATTTGTGGATGATGTGCTGATATTCCTCAATGGAGGCATAGGGGACTTGACTATAATGAAGAATACCTTCTCTTTATTTCAAACTGCCACTGGCATGGTAGTCAACTGCAACAAGTCCACGATGACAGCACCTGGATGCTCTCCCCATGAGATACAATTTTCTCTCCAAAGATTCCACTTTACCCTGCTGCGAATGGAGGATGGTCTTAGATATCTGGGATACAAGCTAAAGCCCCTAGGATATAAAATAGCAGATTGGACATGGCTTATCTCCAAATTGGAAAGGAGGCTCAACATATGGTACCAAAAATACCTATCCAGGGCAGGCAGATTAGTACTCATAAAAGCAATTTGAGAGGCCACTCTGGCATATTAGATGTCCTTAGCATGGATAACTAGGGGTATCCTCTCTAGAATACAAAACCTAGGTTGCAGGTTTCTTTGGAAGGGTAAACAGTCAGGGAGAATCTTTTCCTGGGTCAAATGGGAGGCGCTTACCCTAATAAAGAAATGGGGAGGATGGGGCATAAAGAAGTTGGAAGACTTCTCCTCAGCGCTGGCAGAAAAACTTGGTTGGCAACTAATTACTATGAACAACTTGTGGAGTATGGTGGCCGTCTCAAAATATATTGCACCTATAAATCTGATGGATTGGCTAAGATAGCCACATTGAAGTAACACAGGGATATCAGTCATATGGAAGGCAGTGCTAAAATCACTGGCCATCATTCGAGCAAGCCTTACTTGGAGAATACAATCTGGCACATCTGTGCATATAGGGGAAGATCCCTGGATTGGCTGCGAGAATGCCCACAGGCTGTCTATAGAGCTTAAAAACCATCTCAGCTTTGCAGGCATCACCCATATCTGTCATATTGCGGACCCTGATCATACCACTTTGTTTCAACAAGCTTGGAAATCTGCCCGCATCCTACACATTCCACAACAATGGGAGCAGCAATGGGTTGAATACACTGCAGCCTTAACTGAATCTCACATTAGAATTGTTGAAGGGGAGGACGAGATAATCTGGGCGCTTGCAAAATCAGGGAAATACTCCCCCAAGGAGGGCTATCTTGTTTTAGCTGAGACTCATCGACCTCAAGCTATCGAGCTCTGGTGGAAACACTTGTGGAAGCTCAAAGCACCTCCCAGGACCTGACTTCTCATGTGGACAATTCTCAAAAATAAGATCCCCACTGGCGATAACCTCCTTAAACGTGCTCAGCACAGACCATTTTGGTGTTTCTTGTGCAAGAACAACAATGAAGATGTAGACCACCTTTTCCTCGATTTCCAGGCTACAAAGGATCTCTGGAGCTCGATCCTATTGACCTTTTCCTCCCAGAACAGATGGCAGGGATTGACAATAAAGGATGCCTGGTCTTCATGGTGGACCAATGCAGACCCGTCAAAGGCTAGGAACCTACCCCTCCTTATTTGTTGGGCAATTTGGATAGCACACAATAGATTCATTTTTCAGAATATTGCTCCCCACTGGCCCTCCATCTCAGCTCATATCCTGACTGACTACAACATCATCCCTGATGATGAGGAAACCCCTCGGCCCAGAACCATTGTCCCCGAAGCCATAAATCACTTACATCCATGGGCATTTTTTGATGGTTCAGCACAGGAAGTTGGATGTGGGGGAGGTGCCATTCTGTACTTATCTGAATCCCACCACTTTCATATTCAAATGGGACTAGGGAGAGGCACAAACAATTTCGCTGAGCTAATCACAACAAAATACCTCATACAATTTGCATTGGAAAAACACTGTAGAAATCTACAATTGTTTGGTGACTCAAAAATTGTCTGTAACTGGATAAACAAAACATCAAACTGCTCTGCATATTCTCTTAGACATATCTTGGATGAGGCACACTGACTTACTACACTTTTTGACTCATTTTTATGTCGTCATATTTACAGGGAATGAAACACAACTATCGATCTACTATCCACAGAA
Source organism: Pinus tabuliformis (assembly GCA_031772625.1). Classification (NCBI taxonomy): domain Eukaryota; kingdom Viridiplantae; phylum Streptophyta; class Pinopsida; order Pinales; family Pinaceae; genus Pinus; species Pinus tabuliformis. The sequence continues at coordinate 738,897,223 of CM062808.1, forward strand.
GTTGTGGTCAATTTCAGCACTTCGCTGATTCGGGAACAAAGGGATGGCACTCATTACCAGTTTTACCATTGACTGTTTATGGACATCACAAGCTAGATGGCTCAGTTGGAGCTTGGTTTTTTATTTTTGCTACCATTTGTAAATATTCATTCATGCTTTTAAATTATCAGATGTATATATAATAGACATGCACTCTCTATGTAGATTTATTTTATTTATTTTTACTGATCTTCTTCATAGAACGGTGCCTCCCTGCGTGGATACAAGGCACTAATTTTTGTTACATTGGATACTTCCTATTTATGACAGGCACTTTGCCTCACATACAGCATATGCATTTTGCATATAAAACATGTAATTTTCTTTCACATAATGAAAATTACGATTTTTCCAAGGGGGCAAAAAAAGTCCTATCACATACACATCTATCTGCAAGCATGTTAAATGAACATATCTAACATGACCTAACAATATGCACATCAACACCAACATATAAATTTAGTACATAAACATTAATAAAATAAATTCATATATCTATATATATATATATATATATATATATATATATATACAAACAAGTCAAATAAGTGCAATCAAATATCTGATAAAACAAACGTAGTGTAAGGTTGGTCTGCAAAAGAAGATGATGGATGGTCAATTATTATATGATCAACCTCTGTCGAACTCAAGTGAGGTGGAGAAGGAGGTGGTTGGTTTGCATGAGTAGAAGATTATGGATGGTCAACTACGTCTGTGCCCTAAATGCAGTCTGGCGAACTCTGCGGTGGTTAGTCTGCTCTGTCAGGAGCCTACATGAGGCACATTCTCTAGCTTTGGAATCTCATTATTAGGTGACTAATGAGGAGGTGTACTACTAGAATGATCACTGACACCCTCACGGACATGATCCGATGGGGCGGTACTACCAAAAGCATCGTGATCACCACCCTCATCATCATGATCATGATAATCGCCTTAATCATCATCATCACCACCCTCATCTGATGTATCTCTAGTTGCATGATGTTGGCATGCATCCCTCAACATTGTCAGTATCCTACTATCTCTAATGATATGCCACATAAGAGAGATCATCTTGCGCGGATAGTCCCTGTACAAACCCACAAAACTAGGATCTGCAGTGATATCTCGAGGCCTCGTAGGGCAGACTTCTTCATCAATCAAAACTCTGGCCAATCTATCGCAGTAGTCCATCTGAACTTGTAGACCATGCCTACGGCCCTAGATGCCCATGCCTCCCTGAGGATGTGCCTCACCCTCTTGGGCCTTGCCCATCTCCTCATCTCCTCTGACATCTAGTGGGGGAGGAGGCATGTCCCCATCAAATGTGCCAATATCTACAAAATATATAGTACAGATAAATAATTAGACAATTTCATTAAACAATTTAATAAAACAAGTTAAATAACGTGCTAGAATAAATTTTATTCTAATTCATTAAAACAAGAAAATGAAACTAGCTTATTAATTTAAATAAAACACTAATATTACCTTTATCATCTAGAGGCTCAACTGTTGTGAAGAAGATGTTGGGACACCCTCTCCAATCAATCCCCGCATACATAAACACAAACATGACAAACACATGGTCATCCTCACTAGCTAGTATTGCTAGTGCCTCAGGAGAAATCCTTGCGCCCCTCTTGGGTATCATCTACCCCCACATGTGCATCTGGACCTTAGTGATCGGCCTAGGATGGCGACATTCAAATGTAGCCCTCATCTCTAGAAACCTCTAAAAAATAAACAAAAAAGCTCGGAAGTGAAAGGGAAGTTCTCCCTCCCATGTCTCCAAGCATGACATCTCTCTAAATCCATGCAAAATTGCCTCAAAAAAATGGCAGACCATCTGATGCAATGTGGCACCTGAATCAAAGAATCAACATAATACAAAAGAAGGAAATTAATGCGCTACCCATCACTAATAGAGTGTGCAATCGTGGTGACTAATAATGAGAGGCACCTAACCTCCTCTACAACAAAAGAAAAAAAAATTAGTTTTCCACAACAGACCTGAAAAATTAATGTACGGACCTCATGTAGACCAACATATCTCTGAGTGTACGCAAGTTGACTCCTAGCTGGAACCCCATGGGGGACATCATAGAATTGAGGAAAATCCTCCCCTCTCCTGGCTAGGCCAGTGATAAAGTATATGTCCTCCTCAGTGGGCCTATACCACGTCATAGGACTGACACAGAAAGCCTTCTCTTGGAGATTCCATCAGCGGATCAGATGCACCAAAAAGGAAGAGTGCGCCTTTAGGGATGTAGCCTCCCTATAGTACTTGAGGAGGACTACATTCCTCAAGAGTGCTTGGGTTGCTACAGTAATAGGGTGAGGATAAAAATCCCTCTCCCTCTCTCTGGTCTGCCATGTTCAGACCATATTATATGGGTTTTCCTGCTCCTCCTACTCTTGTTGGTGCTCCCTCTATTGACGTCTCTACTACATGATTGACATATAAAATACATCAGCCTCATACATAAAATACAATTTTTTTTTATTAAATGAAACATGTTTTATAAATATGGAAACATAATTTTTAATTAAAAAAAAACACGTGTGCGCTCAAAACACAGTCATGCACCGATGCCAATGCTTTTTTAATTATAATCACATCACTATTGGTGCACATATAAGCATAACGCACCATTCTGGTTCACAATTTTAATTTTTTATAGCAGTGCAAACAAAATTTGCACTGATGCGCATGGATAACCTTTTCGCACCGGTACGGAATGTTTAGGTTATCAAACACACAAAGCTATGGCTATATTTTTAAATATTGAATTTGCAGTGCATTTGGTAAATATAAACGCACCTCGCATTACGCACTGATGTACAATATTTCACATCAATCCTAGTGTGTTTTAGTTTACAAAACACACCGCAACAATGGTGGTGTGTTATGTTCATGGCTATCGGTGCGAGTCAAACATATCGAATACACCATGCGTTGAAAAAAAAAAATTTGAAAAATAGTGTCAAATTCAGCCTAATTTGCAATTCTCATTTGCTAAAATATAAATTACAAAGAAACATAGAAATTACCTGGATATTTTATAGTCGAGGAGGAATTATGGACACGTAATGGAGAAAAACAAATTTTAGGACGGTTTGAAAAAATTGAAAACTCAAACAGTGGAAGCGGTACAGAAGGATGGTGAGCAAGAGAAGCACTGGCATCAGGGCGCTTGCAAGTGGAAAGAGTGGTATCAGTGCTTCAGAGCTCTCCCACAGTATAGATTATAAAAATGAAAATTACGGTTGGAAAGGTTTCTTTTAATTAACCCTCCTCCGGTGCATTTCTCCAAACGCACTAGCGTGGGATATATCTAAAAGCACCGCAATTTTTTTTAATTAAAAAATATCATAGTGCTTTTCTTGAGATGCCCTGGGGCATTTCTATACAAGAACCGCACCAGTGCTGTGTTTTTACTATAACATCGCTATTTTTTTAGAATTTAAAAATCTCCTAACAGTGCTCTTTAGAATATGCCCTGGGGCATTTTGTTAATCGTACCGCACTAGGGCTTCATTGGAAATAGCACTGCATTTCTTTTAAATTTAAAACTATAGCAGTGCTCCTTACTGGTATGCACCAGCAACTTTTACTATGTGAAGGGCATTGGTTCTATCGACTATTCAAGAATCGATGTGTGATATTATGTAGCACACCATTTTTTTTATTTTATAAAAATAAAATATCAACAGTGCACCATGTTGTTTGCAACACCGATGTTTGTATGGATAGTAAAGCACCGATGTGTTTGTATATTTTAGACGCACCATCAAAATAACATCTCTCCGCCCACCTCCGCTAGTGACCTCCACTACAAATGAATTTTTGGGATATTTTTATAGGGGCTTCCACAAAAACCTCTGCTAGAGGGTCTTTTCCTTGTAGTGGATTCATCCATTCCCACTGTACACATGTAACTTAGTGGAAAAATCTTAGGTAATCTTTCCCTACAGGTTGAGGTGTGGGATCACTTAGACCTGAGGTGATCTTCATCAAGCTACTGGAAGCATCGTCAACTCTTTTAGGACATAGCCCTAGTACGTTTGGCCACTATAACCCTCTCCATACCTTGGTTGGTTTTTTGGCTGCTAAAAGTGTCGCTAGTGACATTTATGACATGGCCCAAATACCCTATTCGAAAATATTCACAAGGCCCAGTTACTACTTGAGTGGAAGAACGTTAGGCATTTTTAAGATTTTTTCTCATACACAAAACCTCAGATAAACTTTTTTTGTTGATTTTTTTCACACATTCGAATTAAAGGGAAAATTAACCATTTATTTTTCGCTTTGTCTTATGTATGTGATTCATTTGGTTTTCCTAAAGAAAATGTATGTGTTCAGGTGTGCTTACAAATGAAATAGTCTTAGGTGTTGTTGATTTATTTCCTTTCTTGCCAACTGATTTATTTCTCAAAATAGAATGCTTGTCATTAGTTACATGTTTCATAGGGATTATATCATCTTCAGGTGCCTCCTACATACAATTCACATTATCATGAAAATTATTTTACCTTTCATACATGTTGAATTCTTTTACCTTTCATCATATTCTGAATCACCCTTTTTATTGACACAGGGACTGATACTTTTACTGACCTTCTCTCTTCTTCGACCCATCTTTCCCTAAGGTCAAAACCCTTTTCTTTTCATGTTTCAACTTAGAACCCTTGGTCCATGTGACTAGAACCCTAATGTTTACAAATTGATTTTTATTGATTGAGGATGAATTATTTTATCTTTCATCATATTCTACATCACCCTTTTTTATGACATAGGGACCGACACCTTTACTGGTGCGCTCTTCTCCGACCCATCTGTCCTTGAGCTTGAAACCCTTTTCTTTTCATGTTTCAACTTATAACCCTTGGTCCATGTCAACATCTATTGCCTAGTTTCCAGTTGTCAACTTGTTTTTCATTTAACTTTTCCATAGGGTATGTGACTAGAACCCTAGGGTTTCCAAATTGTTTTTTGTTGAGTGAGGAGGAATTATTTTACCTTTTATCATATTCTAAATCACCCTTTTTGTTGATACAAAGACCGATACCTTTACTAGTGTGCTCTTCTTCGACCCATCTTTTCCTGAGCTTGAAACCCTTTTCTTTTCATGTTTCAACTTATAACCCTTGGTCCATGTCAAATTCTACTACCTAGTTGCCTACTATCAAATCATATCATGACCTTCCACCTATGGTGATTTCTTAAATAAACATGTGTAGATTTACTATTCACTTGTCTTATGATGATGATTCACTTGACTTACAAGTATATTTTGTATTCCACTATGCAAGGATGGAAATTGAACAGCCACATGAGGGAGAAGATGTGTCCCATCAAGCTAATCAACCAAATGATGATCAAGATGTGCCCTATGGACCTAATCAACCACTAGAGGAACATGTGCCCTATCAAGTTGATCAATTGTCACTAGGGGAACAACATGTGCCATGTCAAGCTAATCAACCAATGGAGGAAGAAGATTTTCCTTATCAAGTTGATCAACCATTGGAAGAACAAATTGTTTCCTCTCAAGTTGACAGGATAACAGGGAGTTGCAGTGGTTTGGAAAGGGGTGGACCGTTTGCAGAAAATTTGGATGTAAGCACAATAGAGGACCTTGGGGAGCCTATCCCTGCTCGCACTATTAGAGACCATGTCAATAACATCATTCGAAAACATTTTGAGAAACATTCAATTGTTGCACAAGCTCAGATACTACATGGGTTGATCAAACATAAGAAACTAAAACATGCCACAAAGCTTTTGGGTGTCTAAGATGCTAAAAGCAAGAAAACACATATGAATGTCACTGAAAACATATCAAAGGCATTCACTATGTTTGGAAACTCAAGAAAACTTGATGTTCATGTTTCGCGCAGGGCAATTACAACTGCTATTGTTGCACCAAGTACATGAAGACAAAAAAAAAAAGGTTGTCAACAATGTCAAAATTGCTCCATGCCTTGAGAGAAACCTTGCACAAGCATAGCAAATTCAAGGTTCGAGTGAATGAAAATGATGAATATACTTGTTGGGCTCTTATCACCAGGCAACCCTACCAAGACAGGCTTATAGTAGGAACCAAATAATTTGTGGTAGAGTTTTGGGAGAGTCATTCCTTTGTTATTCCAGATAGAAGGCATGTCGTATGACATCGCATAACTAAAGGTGAGTATGTGGAACACACTAAGCACATTGTAGAAATGGAACAACTTTCATTGTTTGAGGAATTTGAGGAAAGTAATCGCCATGTGAATATATCCATAAGGATGTTTCAAAAATTGAAGCCATGGTTTATTAGGCCTAATGCAATCCATGACACGTGTTGTTGTTGATGTCATGTTGAATTTCAGCTTCATTATGACACTTTCTGGGAATTTTACAAGAAGAATTGTCACGACGACCCTCCTCCTCTTATAGTGCATGATTTTGTTTCATCAATATTATGCAGAAGGGAGGCATAAGAGTTTTATTACAAGAAAATATGTACAAGTGGGAGAAGATGCACTGAATTTGGTGATTTGGCATTGTTCCATAAGATCTTTCTTATTGATCCCAACCAGTCTGGGATGTCAGATGTCATCATCACATTGAAACATTATGAGTATGTTGTGGGAAATCAACCATCTTCTTTAGCTTTGGTGCCTAAGAGCTAGATCAACTATGTTGAGGATGAGAATCCTATTTCACAATTCATGGGGGTGTTTCAAAACCATATCTATAAATATATTAAAAACTTGCAGAGGTCTAGGTGGCAAGCGTCTAAATTTAAGCATTCTCACGAAGTATTTTCGCCAGGCACAATCTTATTAGTGGTGGAATTTGTTGAAAATTACACATTTGCTCCTCGGACAAAGATACAAAGTGAGACCGGATGCGGGGGACATTCAATGAATTTATGGAAAACATGAAGAACGGCGGCGAGAGGACGGGCCACTTGGCCGATGGTGCCCCTCCCCATACCACCATGAACAGATCTCTTGACAGACCGCAGGCTACATTTAATGTAGGCTCGAAACGAGAAAGAGCTATTAACTGCTCAAAAATGGATTCCCCTTGGCTCATTGTCTCTCCCTCTCCCCTGCTCCACTGTAATTGCCCGCTCCAAGCTTCTGAGCCCAGCTCCCGCACAGTTACTGGGCGTCGTTGCTGGTTAACTTGCTGCATCGATTTTGGAAATGGGCATCACCATTCCCATTCCAGTTTTTTCCATTTAACCATCGCTCAGCCTGACTCTGCTCCCCTTCTCAATCCCACTGTCATTGTTCCCTCTGAACACTCAGCCATAAATTCCGACATGGTGTGACATCGAATGAGAAGTCAAAGAGGAGGAACTCGGGGAGGTAGTTCTCGCCCTCAGACTGAGTCGAATCCTGAGCCTGCTGCCTCCTCTCCTTCCCCTGAACTGTATCACCCCCAAAGCCATGGTTTGGGAAGATATCCCAGTACTCGTAGCAGACAGGGTCATGCTCTGTCTCCTGGTGCAAGTCACAGAGATTTTGCGGTTCACTCGGCTAGTTTTCCTTTGCCCCCTCATCCCGCTCCCCACTCAACCCAATTTAGATTTCGTAGCACCCTGAACAGGCCAGTAATTACTGCTACAATCACCATCCTTTTCACCGAAGACAATGAGCAGCCTGCTACCCAAGAGGATAATTCTGAAGTGTGGCAAGAGGAGGTTCCCAATTGCAGAAATGGCCGAGACACAGGAAAGAATTTGCTAGACGAAGGTAATTTTTCTCTGCATGGCAAGAGCATTGGTGGCGGTCAGCAGGCTGAGGGTGGTAGCTCTGGTGCCACGTGCTCCCTAGGTGGAACCGAAAATGAAAGGTTTGCTCCGATGGTGGTGGCTGGCAGCCATGGCGATGTACATCTAGCTGATGGGCCACATGGTGGAGGAAGTGGGCCACACGGCAGAGCGTCGATGCTGGAGGAAAATGAATGGGCGTGTCCAATTGTTGAGGAACCCATCCTGGACGAATTTGAATGATTTGACGTGGTTGCCAGGTGTCTTTTGTCTGGTCTTTTTTGTTATGTTAGTTCTATTGGAAACTGTCTGGATCTTTTTGTCATGGTAAAACTTCACTGGTTTTTGTTGTTTCCGGGCTTAAGGACTGATATCCCATCTGGTTTTGTCTCTGCGGACTGGTTTCCCCAATAGTGGGGCAGTCTAGATATACTCTGAAACACTATATTATACTCTACTGAGGCTTGGTCCTCTTTGTACATTTTTGTTTTATATTAATAGATTAAACTAACTTAGAAAAAAAAAGATACAAAGTGGGTATTATCACTCATACGAAGTGTCCATATTAGTACATGTTATGCACAGACATGCACAATTGAACATTGATGGTAGGGATAACACTGACGAGTCATGTGATGTTATTAAGGAGTATCACTTTTACATCAGTGATGATCGTGAGCATGACACATTGTTCATGCAACATTGCTTTGACCTGATTTATGAATCATTAAAAAAAAATGGCATATCATTTAGGAAGCATTGGATATGGTCAGATGGTTGTGCAGGGTAGTTTAGGTCAACACACACTTTTTATTGGTTGAGAAAACTACACAAGAAGAAAAAAAATCAGCATACTTGGAGATACTTTGAAACAGGACATGGAAAGGGTGAGCATGATGGTGTAGGTGCTTATGTGAAGCGAGCACTTAGGAGGTACCAAATGAGTCATGATGCATATCGACTCAAATCATCACTAGAGGTGGTCAACTAGTGCAAATCCCATTTAGGACATGAAGGTCACAAATCTATAAGGCATGTGCATAGGTTCTTTTGGAATATTGAACTTAGCAATGTAAATAGATCCATTCCTTGGCATTTTAATACTGTATAAGGAACAAGGGAATTACACTCAGTGTGGAGAAAAGACATGGGGGAAATATTTTCCATCGAGACAAGAAAACTCGCATGTTTTTGTGAGTTTTTCATTGGTGTTGATGGATGTAGACTTGATCACTGTGAAAAACATGAGTACGTGAAAGGATGGAAATATGTCCCTCTTAATCCAAAGGGACCTCATCCAATTCCGACATGGAAAGAGATGCACAATGAAGAGGCCATCATTTCACTATATCGTGATCAAGTCCCTGATCTTCTAAGGGAAGGTATGTGGAACATCTATCATTAACAATTTCATCTATAAATTGAAATCTTGAACATATTTAATTAATACATATTTTGTGTTTTGGTTGTTGGCAATGTTTTTGTTGCCACTGCGCTTGTAGGAAACGAAGAAAATGTGGCCTACTATTTGATGTGGTGCACATAGGTGAAAAGTAGGTTAGTGAGACCATATGAAGATGGACAATTCACATACCAAATTGGTGGCACGGTTGTGATGGGCCATTTTTTTAAAGGTTAAAAATCAAAATGATCACATCATTACATAGATTTTATGCTTGAATATATATATTGTCAATAAAGTCATCTAATCATAGCATCTCAGATCAATCTCATAGAAATCAAAACAAAGAAAGGTGAACCAAGGAGATGGAAGATGATAGAATCAGACCATGAACGTATTATGGAGACTTGCACTCCTATGAGCCATTGGCCAGATGAGTGGATGATGCAAACAGGAAGCCCTAAAGCCAAGTCTATAGCAGTCAAGTGTAATCCAATCTAGTATAAGAGATCTCAAATATACGAATTTTGTAATCTATAAATGTGACAGTTGAATAATATTTTAATTTTGTAATTTTGAATAGAGAAATATTTCCCTCTTATCTAGGATGGATTCATAATGGTGTAAATATATGTTATATAAGCTTTAGTTTCCTTGAGGTGCTTAAGTTTCTAAAGTACACCAAATTTCAAGGAGGTTTATTTTTAGGGATAAAATACTTATGTGAACCCCATATATCTAAAGTTTAAATAAGATTTAGAATCAATAGGGATTTAGTTTTAGATTTAATTAAAAACAATTTAAATGTCATGTGTATAGTATTCATGTTGAGCATGCAAGAAATTTTATAGATCTATATACATGTCATACATATTTGGTTTCTAGAAAATCCATTTCAGTATGTAACAACCAAGTTGATATATTATTTTACTTAAAATGGAAATTCAACAATCTAGGTTATGAACAACATTGAAATATTTTTATGTTATTAATAAATATGTCATGTGTTAGTTTGATATAAAACATGGAAAGATTTACACACATGCTTCATATTGGAATGTAAAAAGTGTAACAAATAATATACATATCATGTCATGACTATTAAGCTCTTTTAGATAACCTCAAAATAAATAAAATCTAATAAAACTTATTAGTAGTCTACATCTTGACATCTAAATTAATGTCATTGTAATTTAACATTCATTGAATTTACATTAAAAGACACTTTCTACAAGTCAATATGATAACTAAAAGTACTATTTTGTAAATTTTTACTTCTTGAATGTTCTTAATTGAAGGTCTTAAGATAAGACATTGATCGAAATACTTGGATAGACAAGTAGATTTAGGAAAGTGCATAAAATTATAGAAACATATCATTAATTATTTAAATTAACATACATTTACTGCACTAAAATACACTTTCTACAAATTCAATATTAAATTGATGTACATGATATATTTTAGTTCATTTTAAGTATTAAAGTGACTTGCATCATAGTAAGATTGTACTTATTTCCTTAGTCTATGAAACTAGAATTCAAAATTGTTATTTTGTAAAATTTTACTTCTTGAATGTTCTTAATTGAATGTCTTAAGTTAAGGAATTGATTGAAACATTTGATAGGCAACTAAATTTAGAAAAGTTCATAAAATTATATAAAATGATCTAAAAATGCGTCATAAATTAATTTTTGGTATATTAAACTCCAATACATATGACATCTATCATGTGTTATGACGAAGCTACTAAATGACCTCAAAATAAATAAAATTTAATAAAACAAGTTATTAGTTGAACATTACTAGTTGAAGACATCTTTTAAAATTGAATTTAAAATGTATTTCAATCCTATTTGTGTATTTTAATTGAACCATGAACATATATTTTAGTTCATTTTAAGTATCAAAATGACTTGCATCATAGTCTAAGATTGTACTCAATTCTTATTTTATTTCCGGAGAAGTCAAAATTATGATCTTGTTAGCTATGTATGATAATAAACTATCCATATGAAAATATATACAAATTACATTATATACATGAACATCCACAAACTGAAATAATAAGCATCAATAAACTGAAATAATGTCCATGCATCCATAAATTGTCCATGTATGAAAATATACAAAGTCTGTACATCACATGTGAATGTGCCCTATGAAATGGGCCTGAAAACATATAAACTATATGTGATGCACTCTAGAAAGTATCGCTTCTAGAACTCTTATGTGTGTTTTGTTGCACAAAGTATGCGTCCATAATCATGTACTATAATATAACATATTCAAATTCAAATTAATTAAAACATTATTTGTACAAAATAAACATTCTGGAAATAAATGATTTCGAATTGTGCATTTTAATAGTCCCCTATATGTGACTCGATCGAGTGAAAATGGAAGTCAGGTGGGATGGGGGTCTGATCAATCTAGGTTTGGTGCTCCCTTGCCTGTGGCTCAATGCCTCCATACCCAACATCCCACTCATGTGTCCACATAACTACACTCCTCTGCATTTGGGCCTGTGTACACAATGGAAAAGACAAATTATAATTAGTCTACAAATTAATTAACATGCATAAAAAAAAAATATTGAAATCTTAGGAAAAAAAATTCACCTCAACTGTTATTCCTTGAGTGTTATGAGGTGGAGGTGGAGGAGACTGAGCCATGGAAACATGCACTAGAGTAGGTTTCTCTGGTTGGTCAACTGCCCCCTCAGATGACCTCAAAAGCTCATCTGTGTATTTGGGTTGTGCATGCATGTTATCATGAAATTATTAATATAAATGCAATCTGATATAAACTTATTAATATAAATAATGTAAAATTTGATGATAAGAGTCAAAAGTTTCGTATATATGTACCTGGTCTGTGTCATGTGGGTCGTGCACCCTCCAAGTGTCACGGATGGTATCATGACACATACGTGCATATGACAAAAGTTGGTCATGCCCTAGACTCTCGAGATATGAATCATCATGTAATGCAACTAGTGGGCCATGAGGCAACAAAGGTGGTCTACTCATCTCTCCACGTAATGTGACATGTGCAATGGCCAATGTCCTCTGCATGCTATCTACAATGGTATGCCTAGTCTCAGTGCCAAGCTATGATGAATTCTCTAGCTTTGCTGGCAATACCACGCTTCGAGATGGTCATGGCAACAATCTCGGAGGTGGTGCTACATGCGCAGGGTCCCTACGAGCCCTGACACGTTCATAACTACGTCCCAAACCAGGTCCATAAAACTTAAATCTGGTGTTGGTGTAATCTGACCTCATATGTGGCACAAACTTTTCATATATATGCTTTGCAGAGTAAATGGGGACCTAGTAATGTTGGGGAACTAGCCCCAAGCTTCAATGAATCGATCATAAACAAAAGAGGTTGCCTCAACATTCTTAAAATATTTTAATGGAATCAAACTTGCATGTCTAGCATGACATTCCGAAGGGATGTCAAACAAATCCCCACGAATATCAATGTTCTTGGTGGCGTCTTTCACCACCTTCCAAGTATGTGTACCTCTAACCTCTAGTCTCCTAATCCTATGGATGGAATATAGCAGGTGGCTTTGTGGGCTTGCCCTTTGGTATGGCTCGATAAACATGTTGATGCTATCTATCATCAGAGACAAACTACACCTAATAGGCAAACTACCAGAGATTTTATCCAGCTCTCGTGTGATCCATGTCTGCTGGGCCCTAACATCCTCAATTGTAATATTGCTTATAGTGTCATTCCATGGAGGGATCAACACTGCACTTTGATCCTCGTCTTCAACGCACTGAGGGCCTGCAAATCATAAACATAATATATATATATATATATATATATATATATATATATATATATATATATAACAAACTAGAAGCATAAATAACATATACATTAAATTCAAATGCACCAATTGAAGACGATTTAAAAATTAAAGACAATTTCAAAGACATAAACACATAAAGTTTAAAGAGGATTTAAAATGCAAGATGTATACCTGCAACAGATGAAGAAGTTCCACTATCCGTAGGAAGATCATCAAAAAAGACATAAACATTGCCTCTGACACTCTGACTTGTGTCGTAAGGAGGATCTATGAGTGGAACAAAAACTCTAGTATGGCTATGTGATCTATCATGACTATGTATAACAGATCCCCCAATGCTCTGACGGGTTGCGGTTGTGGGGTGTATGGGAGATGGCTCTATAAACTATATATAATATATATAAACTAATCCAATGTAAAAATGTTGACATAGAAAGAATGTTGACAAGAAAACCACTTATAAACTCAAGTAGAATAATCTAGGTTAAAGTCCTAAACTCAATAGAGTGTCTATTTTGATAAATTATTAACCAAAGTATTGAGTTCCATGTAAACACAATAAAAAAATGTGATTGAAAATCTTATAATTTTTCCCATTGATAAATAATGCATTTTATTCATAGAGCAGAAATATGTAAATATATGTAAAAAAATAAAATAAACTTATTTGCAAAACTAATAAAAATTCATGCCAACTAAATACTCCATAAGGAAATTCCTTATAATGTTTGATTTTGACACATGACATGTACTAGGTGCAATCACATGCAAACAATGTTTCTGGTATGACATATTACATAATGAAACAATATGGTGCAAATTAAAAAAGAGTCAAAATGCTTATATATTCACTTTAAATGCACTTTTCATCATTGATTTAATGTGTGTATCAATGATGCATTTTTGAAACTTAAACTTATATATATATATATATATATATATATATATATATATATATATATATATATATATATGCTAAGTTGTGTTATATAGTTAAATAAAAATATAGTAAGTGTAAGTTACAAAATCATTACTCAATTAATAAATTTAATAAGGGTCGGAATTAAGAGATATATAGTTGTTATGTATCATTATATTAAATAATTCTACAAATATGAGTAATGAAAAATTTAAGGAAAATTACAGTTTATAGATCAACTCGAGTCTTAAAAAAGTTTTTGAGCATCACCGATCTTATATTATGAAGAGCACATTATATTAAATAGTTATAAAACTATGTTAAATGTATATATATATATATATATATATGTGTGTGTGTGTGTGTGAGAGAAATGTTATAACTATATTATATATAGTTATATAGTTATGTAACATGCTATATAATTAATATATGTAGTTATGTTGGATATATATATAATAGTTATAGTTATGTTATAAATTACAATTACAATATTATATATAGAGAGAGGTGGGTGGGGAGGGGGTGGGGTGGGGAGGGTGGTTAAGTGTTTTATATTAGATGTTATATATATTTATATTATAATTATATATTTATATTTAGTTATAAGTTAAATATTACATGTTATGTGTGTTAGTTATGTTATATATATATATATATATATATATATATAATTTAAAATGTGGGTACTCAAAACCCTTTTCATTAGAGTATTAAGGATTTCATACAAGGAGCATGTAGAAGAGGAAATAAAATATCTAAATAAGGTCTTTGCTAGCATTAAATATGAAGATAAAGGTATCAGGAAAACCGTCAAAAGAGTTAGAATTGTCAATGTAATTAGACCCTCTTCAACAAGCTCTCAACCTCCCAGTAATAATAAGGCCTATCTACCATACATTTAAGGAGTCACTGATAAGCTAGCAAGGGTTCTCAAAAAGATACCTCTTTCAAACCCCTAACAACCATCAGACAAAGAATGAGATCTGTAAAAGACAGTCTTGATCACCTTCAACACAAAGGGTTTACAAGGTCATGTGTTCATGTGGAGAATGTTATATTGGTGAAACAAGAAGATCCTTCAAGATTAGACTCAAGGAGCATGGCGCTAACATTAGAAATGGTAGATCTAGATCTTCAGCTCTTGTGGAACACTCAGAGAAAACATGCCACCATGTTTTCCTTGAAGATACAAGAATTATCGCCGAAGAAAAACATCAGTATCTGTGAGGCCCTTGAAATTATAAAGCATCCTTGCAATCTTAATAGAGATGGGGGCTTGGATGTTAGTAGAAGTTGGATTCCCTTACTCACTCAAGTATCCATGTCTCACAACCTTGACTAGTACCTCTATCATTTTCTCCCTCCTCCACCTTTGACCTCATTTGACCTTTCATCTGTTCCCTCTCCTCATTCATTTACCTCTTAATCTTCTCTAAACTCTCATTCTCCTCGTTCCCTTCTCCCCTCCTTATTATCTCCTAATCTTAACAATCATATCATCTACACCTTCTCTAGTATTCTAATCTAATCCCCCTTTTAATAATCATTAAATTAATAACAATATTAATTAATTAATTTAATTATATCAGTTAATATTATTAACTTCATTAATAATTATTATTAATAACTCAATGAGTTCTTATCTATTATGAGCTCATTGGGTCAATAAAAATTATAATTATTATCTTCATTTTTATTATTATTATTAATTACTTTTATTTTTAGTTTTAATCATGTTATTAATACTAATAATTAATAATAATGATAATTATAATTATAATTATCAATTTTAATATAAAATATTATTATAATTTTATTTTTTTATGATAATTTACTAATTTTCCTAAAAATAAGGATTTATTATTAATCTCTTGCATTTTACATTCTTAACGTTGACTCTTAAATGACTATTGTGGATTAGCTCAGAGGACCAAACAATCTCAAAATTTAATTTAATTAAAAAAAATTGTTTTGGACTTTTAATTTAGTTAATATTTTATTTAAGTACAATTAATTTTATAAAACAAATCACTATATTTATTATTAAAAATATAAATTTATTTAAATTTAAAATAAAAAATGAAATAAAGTTTCTTATTTGATTTAATAGAGGTTCATCATGAGAAACCATATTCATTATGTCAATTTAAAGTTCTTAATTTATTTATTTATTGGAGTTTTATAGTTTAATTGTTTTCTGTATGGGCATATCTTTCATCAAATCTATTCGAAATGTAAAATGCATTTTTAATAACAAAATTTCATTTTTTTTTCTAGTTTAAAATGTAAAATAATTAAAAATAAAATTTACCATAGAAAATATTTATATATACAATGAAATTTAAAAAATAATAATTAAAACCTAAATTATAGTTTTTTTTGGTGCTTTTTAAGGGTTTTTTTGGTGGTTTTCTAAGTTGGTTTTGTGCTTTTCAAGGGTTTGCTTGGTGGTTTTTTTGTGATTTTCATGATTTTTTTTGTAGTTTTTGTATGCTAGGTTTTTTTTGGTAGAAAAATTTTAAATGAAAGAGACAAAAATGACAGGCCTGAGTCTATGGGTTGTTGACGAGGTTGATGGGTAGGTGGATTGAGTTCATCCATCTCGATCAAGCTTAGAAATCTTTCGTCAAATTATTGTTCCTCTAGCGGTCCCAAGAAATATTCTGTCAAATTCTTGTTCCTCTCGCGGTCCGAACAAAATGACCTGCACAGGTCACGTCTGGGCTATTTTAATTAGAAATAATGTTCGATTGAGTTATTTTTTTCCGATCAAACCATGAACTCAGGTTACGGTTCGATCAAGGGTTTGTTTGAAACACTCGATCAAGCTATTTTTTAGTGCCTCAACAACTAAATGGAGCGCTTAAAAATTGTTCAATCAAATGCTTAAAATTACTCGATTGAGAATCCATTTTTCAACAAAACACACCCTCATTTTGCCAAAAAAATATAACTCAGCTAATCCTTAAACTTATTGTTTTTTATTCACAAACTTTCTTGGTGTAAAGAAAACTACTTGAAAAGGTGTGATGATCAATTGATCATGGTTGTTTGACAAATAAAGTTAAAAAATGAGCGGTTAATAGAAATGTACACTACTAAAACACATTGTTAAAAAACTATTTTACAATCTACTATTCTACTCCAAACTTGAAAATTGTGAGTTTGTTAAGGTTATATATTTTCGACTTCCTATAATCAAATTCCAGATCGGATAGTTTAGATATTATATAATTATTAATGTTGGGCTCTTAGAAAGAGATTATGCATACACGGAGTAAGACATTAACATGAACTTATATAGTACGATATGCTGATTAATATATCTCAAAAACGTTGAGCACATGCATGAGTGTGGCTTACATCCAAGTATTTAGAAGAAATTTAAAATTGTATTAGAATTTCAATATCGTGTCCCACTAAAGTGTTTACACCAAAGCCTTGCTTGCAATTTAAAATGTAAGCATAATAACAATTCTATAATGCGGAATAAACACTTAAAAGAATCGAAAAACTTTAATACCCAAGAAATCATACCTCCGGCCATTGATGCTTACTCACACTCTGATACTCTTTACCTGAGCTCAAGGCTCACGTAGTGCCAGACTTTCTGCTACGCTTCGAGGCAGTCCCTTCCCTTTTGTTTGCAAAGACGAAGTATTCCTCTAGAAATCGCTGCTTGCTGGGCCTGCTGCAGTTATTGCAGTAGCTATTATTCCATCAGAAAACGGCACGGAAAAATCTTTGTGAATGGAGATATTGGGTCCTTGAATGTTGTTGGAATCCTTGGGGGAGAGTATAATGATCAGAGCTCCCGCAAAGCCATTCAAAACGCATACAAATAATAATGCTAATGCCAAACAGTACAATGCACAACACAACAGATTTGACTACTCAAAGACACGAGGCCATTCACCCTCTACAGACTTTTTCTCTCACCTGCGTGGCACTTCCAAGCTCTGCTCACTCTGATTTGATGGTGTAAGGCTGAAGGGGATTGAGTGAGTGAGCTTGGGGACCAAACAAAAGTATTTATAGCCAAGCTTCCATCAAGCTTTTGTTGGCTATGTGTCAAGTGTTCCACAGAACATGGTAGAGAACTACAGAGGGAGTAATGGACCACTCCAGGAGCTCCCAACAAGAAATTAATCAACGGCAGATGGTTTCCATAATTATTGGAATCGGTGGCAGATGGTTTCCAAATCATCGGCGGCCGTAAAGGGAGCTGTAAAGGGAGTTGTAAAGGGAGCTAACATTCTCCCACTTGGTCCATACTTCCAATATAATGTCTCATCTTAAAACCCATTGATAATCTGTATTAAGTAATAGATACATGAATCATGGCGATAAGTCCTCTAATGACGAGTATTATCTTCCATGTATTACTATGTATTTATTTCTATTATAATTTATGTGGCAACAATTTCTTAATGAATAAACCTTATGTTTATTCTTGGTCCTACACAGATGAATTCTCTCAAATCAAATTAAGGTGCACATAAGTATGAGGAAAACATCACAATAATTAAGAATTTCATTAAAATAACATTGTCCATACAATGAGAAACTACATAATGGAACCAAGTCCCATATTCATTACATGATCCTTGAATTTCAATGGTGGCATGCCCTTAGTCAAAGGATCAACGATCATCAAATCAGTGCTGACGTGCTCAATGACCACTTTCTTTTCTTTAACACGTTCTCTTATAGCTAAATACTTAATGTCGATGTGTTTATTTCGACTCCCACTTTTGTTGTTTTTAGCCATAAAAACAGCAGCTGAATTGTCGCAATACATTCTCAATGGCTTAGAGATAGAATCCATAATATTAAGCCCAAAAATGAAACTCTTAAGCCATACACCATGTAAAGTAGCCTCAAAATAGGATACCAACTCAGCTTCCATAGTGGAAGTGGCAATCAAGGTCTGCTTGGCACTCCTCCATGATACAGCTCCACCGACCATCCTAAAAATGTATCTTGATGTTGATTTGCGTGAATCAACACATCCAGCAAAGTCAGAATCTAAGTAGCCAATTACTTCCAAATTGTTCGTCCATCTATACATAAGCATGTAGTTTTTGGTTCCTTGAAGGTACCTCATTACTTTCTCTGTAGCTCTCTAGTAGTCTAAACCTGGATCACTCTGATTTCATCCCAACAATCCCACAACAAATGCAACGTCGGGTCTTGTGCAGACTTGAGCATACATTAGGCTTCCAACAACAGAAGCATATGGAATGTTCTTCATTTGTTCCCTTTCAAAGTCGTTCTTCAGGCATTGGTTCAAATTGAACCTATCACCCTTCACAATGGGAGCTACACTTGGTGAACAATCCTTCATCCAAAATCTCTCTAAAATTTTATTAATATAGGTTTCTTGAGACAGACCCAAGATGCCTCAAAATCTGTCTCTATGGATCTTAATGCCAATGACATAAGATGCCTCACCCATATCCTTCATATCGAAATTTTTAAAGAGGAATTGTTTGACCTCATGCAGCAAACCCTTATCATTGGTTGCTAGCAAAATGTCATCCACATATAAAACAAGAAAATAGATTTTACTCCCACTGACTTTCAGGTATATACATTGATCCATAATGTTTTCTACAAAACCGAAAGAAGAAATTACATTATGGAATTTCAAATACCATTGGCGGGATGCTTGTTTTAAACTGTATAATGATTTCTTGAGCTTGCAAACCAATTGCTCACCATCACTAGAGGGGAATCCTTCAGGTTGTTTCATGTAAACCTTCTCCTCTAGATCTCCATTGAGAAATGTCGTTTTCACATCCATTTGTTGCAACTCCAAGTCAAAATGGACTACTAATGCCATAATAACACACAAGGAATCTTTCTTAGATACAGGAGAGAAAGTCTCTATGTAGTCGATTCCTTCTTTTTGAGTGAATCCCTTAGCAACAAGTCTTGCCTTATATCTCTCAATGTTGCCCAATGAGTCTTTCTTTGTCTTAAAGACCCATTTACATCCAATGGCTTTTGCACCATTAGGAAACTCAACAAGATCCTAGACTTCGTTACTCTTTATAGAATTCATCTCTTCCTTCATGGCATCGTACCATAATTCTGATTCTTTGCAACTCATGGCTTGTGAAAAGGACACGGGATCATTTTCGGCTCCAATGTTGTAGTCGGATTCTCGTAGATACAAAACATAATCATAAGGAATTGCTGATCTCTTTGGTCTAATAGATCTTCTTAATGTTGTACCATCATCTTCCTGAGAAGTATGTGGTTCAACTCGTTGTTCAAAAGTTCTTGGCAACTCTTGAACTACCTGATCTACTGGAATGCCGTCAGCAGCTTATGGAACTTCAACAATTGGTTGTTCAACACCAGTTTGTACTTGAGGGGTGCTGTGAACAATAACCAATCTATCACTTGAGGTGGAAGGTTGAGATTCTGAATGATCCTTCTCAGAAACTATGTTCCTGGTTTAATCGCTCCCACTGATCAAGTCATTTTCAAGAAACTTTGCATTTCTTGATTCCACAATCCTAGTGCTGTGAGATGGACAATAAAATATGTAACCTTTAGACCTTTTAGCATATCCAATGAAATACCCACTAATGGTCCTTGGGTCCAGCTTCTTCTCTTGTGGATTATATATTCTCACTTCAGACGGGCATCCCCAAATGCGCATATGTCGCAAACTCGGTTTCCAACCTTTCCATAATTCAAATGGAATTTTAGGAACAGCCTTGGTTGGAACCCTATTTAATATATACATTGTCGTCTTAAGTGCTTTAGTCCACAAGGATTTAGGAAGATTGGAGCTGCTAAGCATACTCCGCACCATGTCCAATAATGTTCGTTTTCTTCTTTCTGCTACACCGTTCTGGTCGGGTGAACCAGGCATGGTGTATTGGGCAACAATCCCATGCTCTTAAAGAAATTTTGTGAATGGCCTAGGTGCTTGTCCATCTTCTATGTATCTACCATAATATTCTCCACCTCTATCTAATCTCACGATCTTAATTTGCTTGCCGCATTGTTTCTCTACTTCAGCCTTAAAGATCTTAAAGGCATCTAATGCTTTGTTCTTTTTATGAGGCATGTAGAGATACATATATCGTGAGTAATCATCCATAAAAGAGATGAAGTATCTCTGACCATGTGAGTCCATGTCTAGACTACATAAATCAGTATGTATGATCTCTAATATGTTCGAACTCCTATTGGCACCTTTCTTTGACTTGTTGGTCTGCTTTCCTTTTATGCAGTCCACATAAGTCTCAAAATCAGTAAAATCCAGAGTATTAAGTACCCCTTCATTTACCAATCTTTTAATTCTTTCTATGGAGATATGACCTAATCTCTGGTGCCATAATTTAGAGGAATCTTCATTAATAACACATCTTTTAGTGCCAGTGTGAACATACATTGAATCATAAGTGACATTGTTTTGTAAATTAATGCAGTAAAGACCATTAGACAAAATACCATTCCCAACACAATCAGATTTATAAAATAACTGAAGGATGTTTCTGAAAATTTAAAGGAATATCCAAAAGGTACAAGCCTTGAAACTGAAATCAAGTTTCTAGAAAAACTTGGAACATAAAAGGTCTTTTCTAATTCTAAAACAAAGCCACTACTTAAAGTTAAATAGCATGTTCTTATAGCTTCCACATGCGAGCCCATCTTGTTTCTTGATAAGATGCTTTGCTCACTTCCCACTGGCTTCCTTAGGTTTTGCAAACCCTGCAAGGAATTCGAAATGTGAATTGTTGATCTAGAATCAATCCACCAGGTGTTAATATTGACATTAACCATATTAGATTCATAACAAACAAACGAGATTGGATTACCTTTGTCCGCAAGCCATTTCTGAAATTTGGCGCATTCCTTCTTCATGTGTCCCTTCTTTTTACAGAAGAAACACTTGGAATCCTTCTTGATATCGGCTTGGGGAGGTACTTTACCTTTCCTTTTCTGATTGGCTTGAGATTTTCCCTTTCCACACGTTGCCAGCATTGCACTTTCTCCCAGATCCATCACCAGTCTCCCTTCCTCTTGAACAAACATGGTCATGAGTTTATTAATTGACCATTTATCCTTATGTGTGTTGTATGAGATTTTGAAGGGTCCGTATTGGTGCAGAAGGGTGTTCAGGATGTAGTGCACCAGGAAGGACTCCGATATTTCAACCTCAAGTTTCTTCAATTGAGCCACAGTGTCCCTCATTTGCATGATGTGCTCGCGTACACCTTTCACACTGGTGAGCCTTAGGGATGAGAACTTCATGATTAGGGTGCTTGCTAGTGCCTTGTTTGAAGTGACAAATTGATCATCAATGGCTTTCAGCAAGTCTCGGACCTTTTCATGCTGATCAACGGAACCACAAATACCAGCTGAAATTTTAGTCTTAATGAACATCATGCTTAGGCGATTAGATCGCTCCCATCGTTCATAAAGCGTGATGTCTGCTGCAGTGCTGGTATTAGTGAGTGTCGGTGGTTCATCTTTCCTAATAGCATAGTCTATGTCCATCCACCCCAAATGAAGGAGAACTCTCTCCTTCCAGACCTTATAGTTATCTCCCTTAAGTTCAGGGATATCACAATGAATATCAGAGAAATTTGCAGGTTGTATAACTGCATAAAATTAAAGATTACATGCTTATGTTAAAATTGAGGCCTAAATAAAATTTCATGCTTTACCAATGTAAATCATGCTTAAAATTGAATCTAATGACATAAAAATTGTCTGTGGACTAAATTTTCAATTCAAGCAGATTCAATTATTCTTTATGATATAATTTATCAAATTATTCACTTAATTCATAATTCTAAAGGGTATATTATGATTATAATTTGATATAAATTCTATCTTAGATTTGAACTTTATGATAAAACTATTAATTCATAATTCATGTGGGTAAGTTATGAATAATTTGATATTTTATCCTAATTAATTATATATAAATATAATAAAAATTCCTGTGGGAAAAAAATTATTATATCTAGTATAATTAATTACAATTAATGTCTAAATATGTGATCCTAATAAATCATAATATATAATATTTTTTTTAATTAGAGATGTTGTGGCTATTCTCTAATCAATTAAAAATTATATGGATCACTAGACATTATTTCTTTTATGCATAAAAATTAGCTTGATATGAGAATAATGATAATTTGCATAAATAAAACTATAATATTCATGCATAACATTCAACGATGGGTCTCGTATACTCATCCAAAATAGCATGTTTTAATTAGAGCAGAAATAATCAATTCATGCAAATTAAATACGAGCATAGTTAATAAATTTGCACAACAATTATCCAAATTGCATATAATTAAACCAAATAAATATTATAAGCATAAAAATTGAGCAAAAATTAGACATATTTCCAAATAAATGCCTTAATTCAGAAAATTCTCAAAATATGGCATTTAGCCAAACAGAGCATGTCTATAAACACCAAGATAGAGATAAAAAATGCTCCAATACCAAATGTAAGCATAATAACGATTCTATAATGCAGAATAAACACTTAAAAGAATCGAAAAACTTTAATACCCAAGAAATCATACCTCCGGCCATTGATGCTTGCTCACACTCTGATACTGTTTACCTGAGCTCAAAGCTCACGCAGTACCAGACTTTCTGCTACACTTCGAGGCAGTCCCTTCCCTTTTGTTTGCAAAGACAAAGTATTCCTCTAGAAATCGTTACTTGCTGGGCCTGCTGCAGTTATTGCAGTAGCTATTATTCCATCAGAAAACGATATGAAAAAATATTTGTGAATGGAAATATTGGGTCCTTGAACGTTGTTGGAATCCTTGGGGGAGAGTATAATGATCAGAGCTCCCACAAAGCCATTCAAAACGCATACAAATAATAACGCTAATGCCAAACAGTATAGTGCACAACACAACGGATCTGACTACTCAAAGACACGAGGCCATTCACCCTCTACAGACTTTTTCTCTCACCCGCGTGGCACTTCCAAGCTCTGCTCACTCTGATTTGATGGTGTAAGGCTGAAGGGGATTGAGTGAGTGAGCTTGGGGACCAAACAGAAGTATTTATAGCCAAGCTTCCATCAAGCTTTTGTTGGCTATGTGTCAAGTGTTCCACAGAACATGGTAGAGAACTACAGAGGGAGTAATGGACCACTCCAGGAGCTCCCAACAAGAAATTAATCAACGGCAGATGGTTTCCATAATTATTGGAATCAGTGACAGACGGTTTCCAAATCATCGGCGGCCGTAAAGGGAGCCATAAAGGGAGCTAACATAGAAATGCTAATTTCAAGTGACATCCAATTTTGAAAAAAATACATATATATAAATAATATTTTCAAGTGAAAACCAATTATTATTATTATTATTTCTTTTTATCCTTCTGAAAATAAATAATGTGCAAATATTTTCAAAATGCACACACGCATGTTAAGTAAAATAGGATAAACAATTGGAAAGTGTTGTTACTCATATCATGTATAACCATTTCAAAAACCTTTCAAAATTGGTGAAATTGGTTTTTTGTAAAACAATAATTCACCATTGCAAAGTAAAGGCAACATTTTTCCATTCAACTGTTCATTTTAACTCCTGGATATAACTATAAATTATCTGCATCATATTGAACATCAAAAATAATCTTTATAATAAAAAAAAATCACCACATTCACAAAGAGAAATATCATTGCTGATGTTATGTCAAAGAAGGGACTCTCTGCAGTGGCCTATGTGGACACATTAGAGCTCCCATGGAGCTGATCTGGTCTATTTTAATTTTGATGGTTATGTATTTTTATGTCTCTATAGTGGATCTGATACATCACTTTTGTTTTGCATATATTGGACGGTTATGTATTTCTATGTCTTTATAGTGGATATGATACATCACTTTTGTTTTGTATATATTGGGTATTTCAACATGGATGCTACATTCTATTTTGGTTATGGGTTTTTCTGCACACCCTAGATACACAGTAACTAGATACTTTTGTTTTTAGAATGACATGTAGATCCATATACTCATGTGTTGGGATTTTACGATGTATGAAAAATTGTTAGATATTATACCAGTAAATTAATATAAACCAGTAATTTTTTCCTCTAAATGAATATATAGATATATATATATATATAACCATGATCCAGACCATGACATGGCATATATTGTCTAATTTTTATGCCCCCAATTCAAAAAATTCAAAGATTTGAATTCAATTGTTTACCTAATACCCAAGCTAGCAAGAATCAGTTGCTTTGCGATTTACTTGTAATATCAATTATTTGGGTTTCAGTCTGATTTACGAAGCTTGGACAACAAATATCTACCATAGCTAGTAACACAATTTTTTGTGATGCAGTTGTTGTTCAATCAATGCAAGGGAGCAATTTTCCAGATGGCGAGGCTAATCCTGAATCCAAACATAACTCCCACTTCTAATCCCATTTGCACGACCTGCACTGCACCAAGGATATAATATCACAACCTGTACCATGAAAGAGACTATCACCACTAGAGAGACAAGATATAATATCACAACTTGTACCATGAAAGAGACTATCACCACTGGAGAGACATGGGAGACAAGTACAAGGGAGCCGAGTACAGGAAAAGAGGTTAGAATAGTCATTTGAATTTCATTTCGCAGGGAGTGGGAGGGGAAGCAACCTCCACGGTGGTATCGATCTAGTTAGAAAAAAAAAGAGTTAAATAAACAATTCATTTGGTTTAAAGTAGCAATTGCATCTAATAGTACAAAGATACACTCAAAAAATAGAAAATTTGGGAATATCATCTTATAAAACCAAATCATTAAATTTAAAAACTCTTACCTCTAGTAGAATAAATGTTAGATAAAGATTATTTGGAAAGGAATTGAGAAACATTTATTATGAAGAGCAACCTTCTACTTCAGTGGTTGCTACTAAAAATCCATGCAAAATAGATGACAAAGCATAGAAAATGCAAATGACATGAAATATGATCATTTGGGCTTGAAAGATTTGGATTACACGTTTCACAGTGAAAATTATATGCATGAAATCAGATAAAATAATAATTTCATTTTATTTCAAGGGGAAATTGATGTTGGAACTCAAACTATTGTTTTCATTCAGATATGAAATAGAGGTGAATCTCGATGATTAAAAATCTGATATGTTAATCCTTTTTATAATTAATAATAATAGCGGAAAATAAAGTTATAATTTAGTTAATTTTTATGCTCATTCTATAAAGCTTAGTGTAACTATGAGACAATTTTTACTTCTAGCAATATTTTTTTGGTAGATTATGCTTAAAATCTCACTGGAATTTCTTGGAATGGTAAATTTGTGATCTGCTATATGTTCTAAGGGTTTTTGAGGAAGTTAAATCTATTTATGTATTTAAAAAAAAATAAACAATAAAATATATAATCTTAGAAAAAAATTCAGTGTTCCCCAAAAAAGGTAAAAACCTCTTATGAGTACACGTCATTAGATAAATGTTTTAATGCCTAAATATTTAGTAGCCATTTAATTTATATAAATACACTAGTTTTTTATAATAAGATAAATAAATATGTTTTTGTTTTTTCATAATCAAAAAATATTTTGCTAAATTTAAATAAATTATTTTGATTAATTTATATAATTTTAAAATAATATGAAAGCACACATATCCTCTAAATATAATAAGATTCATTGTTTTTTAGCATTCTCATCGCTTATTTAGTTCACATGATTTACACTTTACATAGCATCTTGTAAATTCCAAGATTGAAGCAAGAAAAAAAGCATTGTATTCCATTTTTAATATAGTTTTAATATTCATTAAATATAATATAAATATTTTATTATATATATATATATATATTGATGCATATAACTATTTAAAGGTTGAATGTAAATTTCATAATGTCATACATAATGATTAGTTGAGCAAGTTTGGCTTAGCAAAAGCATATATAGATCTGATTTAGTCTTTGTCAACCACATTTCTTCCACTTTCAAATCAAAATATAATGTACTTCGTTGCCCAGTAGCTCGTTCTATCTTTGCCAACCGCATTCCTTCCACTTTCAAATCAAAATATAATGTACTTCGTAAGGATCACTAAAATCATCTTATACTCCAAAATATCAAGATTCTGATTCTCTGAGTCTATAGGTTTCAGGCCCAGGTGTCAAATGTGACACTATGATCTAATGGGTGGAGGTTCTCTAATGGGCTTGTACCACCCGCGTAATATCATCGGGGGTATCCAAAGTAACTAAACAATCTGATGGGTAAAAGTGGCAGGATGTTTTCTGGTGCACCCTACACATATTTCTTCGTCGATATGCTTTGTGCCCTTGGTGCATGCATCTATTGATGGGGCTTTCTGCTCGTGAGGCCTGGTGCTCTGTACTTTGTTTCCCAGTAGCTCGTTCTGTGGGTCTCAAGTAAGGATCACTAAAATCATCTTGATTGTCAATTATATTACATTGAAAGTTTTGGTGTTTTGGTTTATACTTAAAAAAGATAACGATCACTAAAATCATCTTGATTATCAGTTATATTAGATTGAAAGTTTTGGTGTTCTGGTTTACACTTAAAGAGGAACTCAACAAAATGCTAATATAGATAATGATGATTATAGATCTTTGCTCGGCGCAAAATACACATTTTATTTTTGGAATTTTATTAATTTTGTATGGAATTTTATTACAAACAATTTTCAAGTCTTCAACAATTTTAAGTCATCTATCTGCATATTAAAATAAGTGATAAAATCAATACAACATTTTGATTCAAACACCATTGGATAAGAATAATGACACAACTTTTAATATCAAAAAGTAATGTGAGTACAATTAGTTTTACTCTACAATAAGATATTATTATATTGATGATAAAGATTAGAAACAATAATATTATCTTTCATGTTGGATGTTTTTATTATTTTTATTTTTTATTTTTTTATTTATTTTCCCTATGGAGCAGAGTCAACTACCATCCTATTTTAATATCAAAAATTTATGTGAGACCAATTTTTTTTTCAACTCCGCAATAAGATATTATTATATTTATGAGAGAGATTAGATGCAATAATATTATCTTTCATATTGAAATTTTTTTAATGTTGTTATTTATTTTTCCCGATGGAGCATAGTCAACAACCTTCCATGTAATCTGGTTTTAAATGGATGGAATGTTCACTAACATGAGATACCAATCCTGCTTATGAAAAACACATGGTAAATCTTAACCAACACTACATTTTTAGCATTTGATGGGCATGTGAGAAAGAGTCCACCCTATCACCGAAAGGCCCCGAAGTCAGGTTGGATTATTTCGGGAGAATGTACCCTAGAGACAGATTAATGGGCACCTGAGAAAGAGTTCACCCTATCACCGAAAGGGATCAAAGTTAGGTTGGATTATTTTGTGAAAATGTACTCTAGAGATAGACAACGATTGACTATTATTTTCATTAAAATGAAGCAATTGAGGAGCACCTTTCCTACTAGTAAAAAGGACAATAGTTGAAGATGCTTATTTGGGAACATATTTCAATTTTGGTTGGTTGGTGTAGACAAAATTTGCAGAGATAGAGGTATTGGTTGGCTAATATTCTCCTTACTATGTATCATTGAATGTTATGAATGAGTGGTAGATATACCACTAAATTTTTAACCATTCATTTGAAATCTAAAGGTTGCATAATGTTGGCTGAAGGATTGTTTGTCATCTAAGTGGTTGAGAAGAGTTGAAAATTATTCAAAGTTGTGTGAGGTAGTCGTGCTTTTTATTAACCTTGGGAGAATGGTGTGGTGGCATCTATAAGCAATACATTTGTTTCTTGGGCCCATAGACATCCCTCAATTGGAAACTTTGCGAGTATGTTGCTTTTAAAGGACATGTGCGATGTGGTTACAGGATTTAATGAAAACTTTATGTTATGCATCCTGTTTTTAAATGAAAGACTATTAAATGCCTTGTAATTAGTAATCTTTTTGTATCCATTATTCAGAGTGACTAACTAATTTATTTTCCCACGTAGTGTGCTTAATTTTACCAACGTTGTGGCACATATTTGTTTCTTCACTAGAATGATAATAGAGCAATTTCATGATATTCTCGTGGCAAACATTGCCATGGCCTCACCACCAGGCAATGCAATTCTCTAAATCCCACTTCCCACCAGCCATCATAGCCATTGGTACTGACTTATTTTTATTTTATTACGTGAATTATGGTAGGGAACCTCTATTTTAATCGTAATGAGTATTTTTCAGTTTATTACTTTATACTTTGTGTGGATATAACTATAGGTTTTGAAGCAATAAATAAGTAATTACTAGCTTAGCCACAAGTTTGAAGCCAAAAGGCGTGCTATAATATTTAAAATTATGAATAGTTATATGAGCTCAATAAAATAAAAATGTAGTTTTGAATATGCAATTGTAGTTTTATCTCAGGGTTACGTTAGTTATTTCTTGGTTCACGATGAAAATATCACCTATGCATAAGTAGTTACTATGGAAATTGTCCACTAAACAATGTGGGATGCTTTGCAATTTTCATACGCCTTGATCCAAGTGGATATTGGTGGCCACCATCCTATTCCACCTAGACCACTAGTCAGTTTCATTTGTTTCCTTGAGTATAGTAAAATTTACTATTTTTAGTAGTTTTTCAGGTCTTGAACTTCCAAAGTTGTTTTGACCCCCTAAACGGCATTTCTTTGCGGTCCGCAGCAAGCCCATAGCCATAAGTGTGGGCTTGTGGCAAATCCTATAGTACTTAGAGAGATATTTCCAATGAGGTATTGTACGCGCCAAATAGAGATCATATGACCAAGTTATGACCCCAGGAAGTTGGTTGCCCAAGTAACCACAACGTTGCCCACAAACTCTAGGCGTTCCATTTCCTGGTGTTATGGTTTTGGTTGTTTAGGGTTTTACCTTTTTGTTCAATAATAAAAATACCCTTGAGCCTCATTGTAACACAGGTCAAAGGCGTGTAGCCACCACATCTCTTCTTAGAGATAAGCTACCATCATCCGAGCTAGTTTATTTCCATTTTATATGTAAGCATATTTCAGTTCTTTGATATTAATAAAATGGAGTTTTATTTCTGCTGTATCTTTGTGTTTATGTTTATATTTCTATTCTCTTATGTTCCTGTATAAGTTAGAATCAATGGTATCAAAGTTGTCTTCTCTTTCTTTTCTTTTCCTTGCATGTCCCCAATGAGGTCAAGGTATAAGGAGTTAGGGCTCAGACTGGTTGAACCTTTGCAAGACCAGCCTTGCAAACACTGACGACCTCCCATGGTGGAAGAAAAGAAAGACAAGGGAGAAAGAGATCCTTTCAAAATATTGTTCGAAGAATCCCTCGAGCGACAGAGGAATTTGATGGGATAACTTTGCTTAGATCCTTTGGCAGCTACCCATAGGCAACGCATCTTCATCAAACAACCACTCTGGAGGCACCACTCCTTTTAAGGTACAAGTCAACTTTTACATTCCCATATTGAAAGGCCAGATAGATGCAGACCTCATAGATATACGGTTAAATCTGTTGGAAGGATAGTTTTCAGTTCATGACTTCGCCAATCAAGAAAAGATTACTTTTGCACTCCTCAAATCCGCCCCCCATGTCAAGGACTTGTGGGAAACCTACTGTGAACAAAAGGACAATACGGAACCCTTGATGTTTTCAACCACACCCACTTGGAATTATTTCTAAGACGCCATCAAGGAAGAATATTACCCTGTCGGGAGCTATGAAGATAAATACATAAAGTGGACCACACTGTTGCAGGGAAGGGATCAAGATGTGTCGAAGTTCACAAATATTTTTCATACCCTTCATACGAAGTTGGGTATCAGGTATTTTGAGCAGCATTTGGTACTCAAGTACCGCAGTTGTCCACACAAGTACATCTAAGATGAGATGGAGTTCTTGGACATCTCCTCGTGTTGGCTTAGTGGGGCCCGACCCAGGTTTGGAAGTGATTTAGCCAAGCAAATCTCGATACTACTAGCCCTTTCGGCAACAGTCCGCGGAGCGTGGACTGAGGTCTCACCTGAAGTAGTATGGGAGGGTGCTGGAACTAGGTTTCCGCACCCTAGGGATGTCTTGATGAAGTTTCTGGAGGTTCACGGTCCGAACCTATGCGCTTGCGCTACTCCATGCAGCTGTCTATCCTTCGCGACCTGTGCCACTACCTCCGCGCACCTCTATAAGGGCACGAAGAAAGTACTACCTTGATCTCTATTCTTACTGCGCTATTATATTAGTGCTTAACTTAACTTGTGAGGGCCCAATATTCTTATTACTTCATTCAACATTCAGGTAAGTGTGCATAATCATAAACAGTATAAATGCATAAAGATAAACAGAAACATAGATGCACAATATTCCGAATCCAACTTATCTTTATTAGTATTCCTTTTCAAGTATAATACCACTTACAGACCCGACTCCGCCCTGCACACTCAGCTGCAGGGGTCCACACACTCAGCTGCGGACTCTACTAGGCCTCTACGCACTCAGCTGCAGAGCCTCTTCCTACTACTACGACCCAGTACACTTCAACTTTTCCTCTATTCTCTTACCATGCCTTTGCTATTCTATCTATTCTCCGCTAAATTACTGCCTTTACACTTCGAGCCTTGCTCTATTTATACAATCCCATGGTCCGCGGACCATGGGTAGGCCGACACAACTTTACATTATTCTACCATTCTTAGGGCGAACAACCCTATGACTCATCCTAGACTTTCGTGCCCCGCGCCCGCACTTCACGGAGTCTTACAATACAATTGATCAAAACTCGGGCTTTAAGCCCCAAAACCTGCTACGGGGGATCCCATGCCCGATAGGCCCCCAACACAATCATCGTGACTCATCCCGAGTCACTTTGCTGGTGCGGCGATCTTTGCATGGAGCCCCTCCAACTATGCCTGTGCTGCGTGAAGGTCTGCAGCGCACTGCTCTGTCGTTTGCTAGATCTGCTCTACTCTTTCTGTCGAATGCTCGTTGTCATGGGCAGATCCCTGTCTTAAGGCATGCATCACCTTCATTTGTGCAAGCTTTCCTTCGATATCGGCAGTGATGCAGAAGGCCTCATCAATCCACGGCTGGACGTGCACTTTAAGTACTGCCTCTTTCTGTCGCGTGGCATCCACCTGTTCCTTCAACGCCTTCGCTTGTTGTAGCTTCGCTAACCACTGGGTTAGGACAACTATCTGTGCTGTTCCGCACACACTGTCATACTGCACTTGGAGCTCCCGTGCCTCTGTTTCTAGGCGCTATATGGTAGGGTCCTCCTGTAAGGAAGTGAGGACCATGAGGGATTCTTCCAACATTATAGTACAGTCCTGCACTGCCTATCCTATTTCCTCCAGCCCCTTTTGGATAGCACCAACACATTGTTCCCTAACTTCTGGGGGCATGGATGATTGTGCCTTTAATCGCAGTTCGACAATCTGAAGGTTGAGGTCCAGCTATATCCTCATTGCTTCCTCCTTTGCCTCGCGAAATCCACTAGCCAATCTGTGAATTCGCACTCCTACTGGTAGGTCTGTGGCAATTTCTAGCTCTAGGGCGCGGCGACATGCTTCCTCTACTATCTGTTCTAGTTATTGATTTTGTGCCAGCACTTGATCACGTTGTAGACTAAGATGCTTGATGTTGATTCGTTGTTCGCTGAGCATTTGTACGAAGCGTCCTTCCCTAGCACGGAGTTCTGCCGTCGCTTCGTCATGTAGCTGATATAATATATCTTGCGAAAGGGCAACCAAGTTTATGCCAAGTCCCTTGATCTGACCCACCGTGGTTCTATCCTCCGTGTTGTTCGTTGTCAGTGCTCCTTCCGGCAGTGCGACGATGTTAGCCATCTTGGCCCGTAGCAACTGCTCCGTTGCCGATATACCTGCGGCACCATATGCAGCTATCGTTCCTTCTTGTGGGGGCTGCACCTGAAGTTCCTGCAGCTACGCCCTAAGGGCTCGCAACACATTCTGCTGCTCCGTCATCGCTTCCTGGAGCGCTTCCCTGGTGACCTCGCGAATTGTGTTTCCGATGTCGTATAGGTCACCCTTTGTCAGTGTAATGGGTTCGCCATCTAGTTTGGAAGCCTTGGTTTTCTTCCGTGGGCCTGTTCGTTCTATTACACGTGGCCGTTTCAGTTATGTAGACATCTTACTTGGGTCTGCGCCTTCTGCCGTGTCCTCTGTCCCCTGTCTCGTGGTTAGGTCCGGGCCTCCTTCCTCCTGCGTCATGGTGGCCCCTGTTACCGGTACTGCTGCTGCATTTTCGGTGGCCTTGGTCTGCTCTGCGGTGGCCTTCACTGCCTCGCGAGAAGCCCTTAGCTCCTCGACCAACTGCTCATTGCACTTCTACTATGCCAGCAGCTTAGTGGCATCCTTTTATTTTTGTATCGTTGTCTCATCGTGCGCCGCCAGATTCGGGGCGCGCCACTCGAGTGGCCATGAGTCAAGCACAACGAAAATGGCATCATCAATCATGATGAAAAGTAGTTTGGTCCAATTCTGCGCCAGGTCCTTACGTGCCTTGATATACACATTGTGGATATCCGCCTTGAAGTCTGCAAAGCTCAGCAGACTAGTGTACAGTGTGGAGGATAGGCGCGGCCTTTTGTTGATCCACATCCAGATGCTCGCCTCCATGAGCACCCAGAAGATCTTGGTTTCGCGGATTCGCGTGGCGTCCTTCATCACCCAGAGCGACGCGTATTTTGCCACCTCTAGCAAGTCTTGTTCAAGGGGAGGGAATTGACTGTCCTCAGGTAGTTCCCCTGTCACCAATAAGATAGACAAGAGCAACCACACTTAGTGGAAGGTCTTGCCCTACTCCTGAGATTCTTTGCAATTGGTTAGGAATTCCTCACAGAGGAATTCGGCCCAGTTGAATTGGACCCCCTCCATGCATTGTTCAGCCGGTGCGATGACCGTCGCTAGTACCTCGTTGCCATGGCATTTTCTCACCACCTTCCCGGCGAGTAGCTGGGTGGCTATGCACACCCCTTTGTCTTGAATTCTATTAATTACGTAGCCTCTCTGCTTCTTTTCCAACTTGTATTTCTTCTTCATGGCCTCTGTGAGAGCCAAATCTCTGCTTTTTCCAGCTATCTCCGTGAGGTCCCTTCCCATACAAGGACGCTGAGAAATCTTGTGAATAAGCTCCGTCGTGATGGGAATAGGATCCTCCAGCCACAAGTACCCATTGTGCACCAGGCAAAGCAGTTGCCTGATGACAAAGATCATGATCGGTGCCAAGTGGAAGTGTGGAATCCATAGTAGGTGGAGTAGCCCAACCTCCTCCACACCGCGCAGCCATTTTTGCGGCTCTAGTGCTATAAATGACCCCTCCTTGCTCTGTTTCATGAGTTTGCTAGTCTCCAAATGTGGGAAATTTTCGTTGTCCGCAAGGTCTCAATCTTCAAATTTCATCGTGGGCACGCATCCCAGAACCGAACCTTCAAACAGAATTCCATCTGGGAGGAGCAGGGTTTGGAGTGCGCTCTTAACAGCATCCAAATCCTTGGGTACTTTTGCTTTCCCTCTCCATGGAGGGACATACTTGGGCAGTTTTGCTGCAGCGCACACTGGCTGAATGTCTTCCTCCATTTCTTCATCCGCCTCGATCTCTTCTACGAAAGCCTGGAGATCCTCCTCCTCATCATCTGTCTCAAGATTAACAGTCTTGCCCTTGTCTTCCATAGACAATTTACCAAACCGCGAATTTCGCGGAGACATGTGGACTGGTCTTGCTGCCTGTGGATCCTTTTTAGGCCTCGGCGTCCGGGGCGATTTTGGAATTTCCGGTGCATCCCCCACCGGCCTCGTAGGTCTCTGCGCAGCTTCCTCAGTTGTCGACATCATTCTATTTAGGAAGTCCTGCGTCTCCTTCGGCAATGTCTCAAACACTGAACTTGCTCTCAAAGCCTCCAAATTCGTAAGGTCCATACCCACTTGATAGCACAACAACTGAATTCTCAAAATGCCAAGGGTTGTTCACTGGATAGCCACCTATGATTTATAGGCCTTTTTGAATTCAAATTCGATTGTTCCCCCCTCATTCGGCCCATTAATGCTAGATTGGCGGCAGATCGTCCCAAATCTAGTTCTGACTTCGTGTCTTAATTTCCCACCACCCGCTCCTTGTTGTCTTAAATTGGACATCTTGTCATGAACAGTGACACCAACGGTCACTTCCCAGCCTACACGCGCGGCAGTGCAGCCCCCTATGCACGGGCGTGACCCCTGTGACATACTGATCATGCGTGCAACCTCCTTATCGCGCAGCTCCCATACAGACTCTTTTATAGTCCCGTGCTCTCTTTCAACTGCTTGGAGTGCTGAGACTGTGCTCCCTACGGATAGTTAGGTGGTTGCACCACCTGTGCGAGGCTTCAATTTACCTTCCACCCTAGTCCGCGGGCACTCCTCAATTACCCTCGCGACAATTAGTGCCGCGCGTTCTTCCTTATGCAGTGCGCTCCCCTAGTTACTTTGTCTGGTAAGGTGGGATTGCAGCCATGGTAACGGAGCCACAAATTCTTGACAACAATCTTCTAATGCAGTAGTATGGCTGCCCATATCTTGTCTTGTCATTCTTAGTTTATCGACGCGACATGCTTACGCGATTTCGTTTTCCGGTTTGTTGATCTCTGTGTCCATTAACATGCTTTTCTTCCTTAGCCGTACTCGATTTTCTTCGAGTTCGCAAAGTTTAAGGTTCCCTCACCGAATGGCTTCCTATAACTACATAATTCCTTCATCCGGGTCCTCGCATGCTGTCCCAACTGTGGGAGCTATTGTGTGAGAATTCCTTTCCTCCAAAACTATGGTCTCGACTCTGCTCTTCAGCTTCGGAATCATCTCCATGCTCAGGTTTTTGTAGATGGCCCTATAGGCCCATCGGACCGTTGGTACGCGCAGGTCCCAATTAGTTCACCTCGCTGGTGAACCCTATTCAGGACTTCGCATATCTTCTTGAATGCTTCTACATGGAACTTTTATGGTGTGCGTCGCCTTTCCTGCTACTGCATGCTGTTCCGATTTTGATCCTTAGTTTGGGGTGTGCTTATGTGGACTGCACAGCACACGTTTGTACCCATCGACACAGGTGGGCACACAAGCTGCTCCGTCCTAGCTGCCTGACTCTCGTTCGAAGCTGGGGGCTTCCAAACCATAGACGCGTCATCCTTTTACATCTGTGCCAGCCCTCAAAGTTTTCTTGATGTGTACCCCACCATCATGCGAGTGTTGTGCGCAGTGCCCATTTCAACGCATCGAACCGCTGTTGTTCCAGTACTGCGCTTTCAAATTTACTCAAGAATTCATCCATTGCTATCAATCCATCATATGTTGGTAGCTCTTGTGCCTCTTTTGTCACACAACACAGTGATATAATCATCATGTTGCAATTCAACGTTGTTACTTCATGCAACCAATTCTGCCAGCACTCTACTTCTTTGTTTGAATCCGAAGTGCATGAGCTTTCATCCTCCAACGAGATCCTCCCATCTACAGTCAGATTCACCCAATCCTGGTCTCACGCAGTTATCTTGTAAATACAATCAAGATCATCATCGCGCACTGGTTCAGTGTAGCGCTCTCCTTCGGCTGGGTCCAGTGGGACTGTTTGGTCAATTTAGAGTGTCCTAAATTGCTATATTAATTGTCAATCCAGGAGTCGTAAACTGTTGAAGTGTGGCGCACTATATGTGCAAGATAACCTATTTCTTACTTTTTGTCGTTTTTGATTTTTTATTTGTTTTGGGGGTTTTCATCTTTGTTTATCTCCTAATGAGAAATGAAAATTCTAAAAGACAAGTATGGATATAAATATTCAAGGCAATCTTGTCCTTTATAATGATTTCCAAACTTCAAACTCAGAAGGTCTTAGAACATGCAATGATGAAATCAATTCCTAAAAGAAAATAAAAATGTGCCACTATTCTAATCAAATAAACAGTGAGCTATTGATCATGAAACAATTATCCTTGCTGTTGTCTAAATACAAGAGAAATAAATTAAGCTACTGTACTCAAAGAAATCAAAAAATTGCAAGTAAAGTAAAGCTAAAATCAAATTACATCAACTCATATTCTGACCCCTCACCATTAGTCTCGCTATGACTTTCGGAGGTAATCATAAACAACTTGAGCAATCTGATATCTAATTTGCAGAAAAGTAAACTTAAAATCAAATTACATCAACTCATATTCTGACCCCTCACCATTAGTCTCGCTATGGCTTTCGGAGGTAATCATAAACAACTTGAACAATCTGATATCTAATTTGCAGAAAAGTAAATTAAAATCAAATTACATCAACTCATATTCTGACCCCTCACCATTAGTCTCGCTATGGCTTTCGGAGGTAATCATAGACAACTTGAGTAATCTGATATCTAATTTGCAGGAAAATAAAACTAATATCAAATTACACACTCATACTTCAATCCCTCACCATTAGTCTCGCTATGGCTTTCGGACGTAACTGATAATGATATGAGTAATTTAATATCTAAGCTAATTAATAAAGCCAATGTGTTAGCGCTTGAAATTTCACCTCAGGCTGAAAAAGGTAAACTCCAAGGCAACATCAAACCACTTAGCCTCGTAGCTAGCCCTACGGGGCAGGAGAGGGCTCTCTCCGGTCTATCTCGGCAAAGATCTTCAACAGGCAGAGATAACCAATAAAGAACACTAATTTTAGGCTAGTAAACTGATAAAAAGGTTTGATTTGGGATTTTTAGGGTTTTGGTGGAAAATTAGGGAAAGGCAATTTTGGGTGCGGGGATTGGACACAGTTTTCGCAGGGGGTTCTTTGGGGCAAGGTAGGAGACTGTATTGATGCCTTTGAAAGATTTGGATGGATGAGAATGACTGGTGAGGAGCTAAGGAGAGCAAGCAATCACCTTGAATTCTCCTTAAACAGCTGAAAACATTGATATTAAGCAAACTTAAAGGCAGAGCATAGCAACCATGAATTCTACCTTAACACTTCATTTACTTAATGTGAAGAAAAGAAAAGTGGGAAAATGATACACATAACACACTTAAAAGTACATGAGAAGCACACCATTAACACAAATAAGCACAGGAATCCCAAAAAGTGCTGCAAAACCCTGGTCTTTCCTTTGCCAAAATTGCAGAGATACAATGAGTAATATAATAGAAGCTTTCTCCCTCAAGAGTCCAACCATGAAAATGACCAAGAAAGTACATAATATAGGCAATCTAACATCTTTCCTTGCCTCTAGGGGTCGAGCTCACTATCCTAGGAGCTGTTTCAACCAATTCCAAACTGAGCACTAAAATCTAGGCAGTCAAAACAACTTGCCTCTATAAGCTAGGAAACCAATTCATTCATTAAATTTTTGCCTATTTCATGAATGAATCTTCTAGAAGAGATAAATAAGTGTCAAAGTATCATAAAATTACATCTTTTACATCAAGGAGGATCAAAACCCACTCCAAAAAGTCAAAACTGCGTTTTGCTGAGCTGTAGGTGCATTTCTGGAAAAATAGCCTGATGCGTAGCGCCCTGATTCTCAACGCATAGCGTGCCTTTGGGCCTACTTTTGAGGCACTTCCCGGAGTCCAAATGAGGCAAAAGTGGGCTTGTTGGAAAGGTCTAGATGTCTACTTTCCAACCCAAGTGGAATTTCTGAATTTGGTGACCATTTGCCCCTCTAAAATTGCAACCTCCCAAGACTGCTTCCTGTGTGTCAAAAAAGTGGCAGAAAGTCATTTTTTGCTTGTTTTGTGACCTTCTGGAGGCTCAAAACTTGATGGAATCTCTTGGCAATTGCTGAGAAAGTGTATTTTTGCATGACAAATCCAAAAATGCTGAATTTTCATGAAAAGGAGTTGCCCATCTTCAGGGTAGCGCGCGGCGCGCTATGCATTGGGGAAGAAAACCTGTTTTTTGCCCAAAAAATTCACAAATGACCAAAAATGCTCAATTTTTTTTGAAATTTGTGCAGAAGGTAAGTCATTTAGCACCATGCTCCTTCAAGGAAGCCTCAGCCAAGATGTGGAGGGGATCGGGCCTTTTTCTTCGTTTTAGTGCCTTGGCCAACCGTCCTTTGAGCACCTTCATTTTTGCCTTACATACGTGCATTCGAGCCCAATAATGGTTTTTCATGTTCCGGAGCATGTCCTTATCTTTGTTAGCCTTGGCCAGCAACCTCTCCAAATGAGCATTGACCCGGAGAAGCATAGCCTCTCGCTCAATGGGTACCAAATCACCGGGTCTCTTACGAGCCAAGTCGCGGTCTTCATGGATCCTCCGCAACTCATCGAGAGTGTGCTCATCCTCTAATTGCTTGTTGCGCTGCTCTAAATATGTGATTGTCCATTGTGCCATCTCTAATTTTTCTTGCAACAAGCGATTTTCATCCTCCCGTTGCTGAATGATCTCCTTAAGCTCCGAGCTAGGAAAACGGGTGTCAAGATCAATGATGTCAATATCTGGATCACCTGACAATCCCTCCTCAATCATGGGTTGCTTGCCCCTCTCTGATACCTGTGCTGCTGTCGGAAACGAGGCCCCTTCCACCTGGTGTGGAGATAACACTCGCGGTGTTGATGAAGAAAGCGATACCCCTTCCACCTGATGTGGAGAAAATACTCGCCGAGCTGATGCAAATAAGGCCCTGTGGCCTCTCTGATATGTGACCAATGGAGGGGAGCTGACATGTCTGGGCTCAGGGATGTTATACTGCTGTGAAGGTCCTCCCTCCTCATGAACAACCTCAGGGGGAGGTGGCGCTGTGAAGAAATCTCGAGAGATGAAATCCTCCCATGGAATACGCTGCTAGGCCAACTGATGCATGACCACAATCTTGATCAAAGCATAATGGTAGATGCTCCTGTGTTGCTGTGCTGGGCTCTTTATCTGCACCAAGGGCACCATCCTCTCAATATTTCGGCACATGAAAAATGGTATGTTCATCATCCGTACCCGTGTGAAATGCATCAACAAGCGGATATGGTACGAATACAAACGTGAAAATCTGCCCTCACAGGTGACATAGCGAATGATGAGCCTCATCAAGGGTGCATACTCATCCCTCAAGAATCTGAAAGGAAATACACCAGTTAGGTGCCTCATATATACAGGTTTAATGTAGGGCTCATACTGGAATCTGTCCAACAGCTGGCGCTTGTTCCACTCTTCTCCAACATTGGGTATCCCTGTTGCTTGAGCAACAACCTCAGGTGACAATGTAAAATCCACCCCTGCAAGATTCACATGCCCGTTGTGCAAATGTAAAACAAACAAGCGGACCAATTCCCTGTGGTGCTGAATTTGGGAAATTCTCTCGCAATATTCATAGCATGATTGATGACGGAAACATGTGACTGCAAGTGGACAAGCTTGTAAATAGGCCAAAGAGGTGGGCTCCTATCTCACATGCAGACTACCCTTACCACCCCTGTGAGGCCTCCTTGGCACCTCAACCTCCGGTGTTGACTCACGGTCATCACTTTGCTCATAATCTGTTTCGGTTTCTGACATGGTTTTAAGAGCAAAATGGCTGAAATGTACTGCTGCTTCTGCTCAAATGACCTGTTGTTTTGACTGTTTGAATGCTGCTCCAAGGGGACAAAAAACACAAGGGAGATGTTAGGGAGGGGGACTTTTGAGGGGATTTAGGGAATATATATATATAAAAGGGAATTTAGGGAAAGAATTGTGACATATAAATCATCACATAATCATAATTTGCAGGGGTTTGATAGGAGGTAGGGTTTAGGGAGATTTTATTGAATTTTAGGGATAGGTAGTGTTTTAGGGCTTTTGATTTTTTTTTTTGTTAGGGAGATTAGGTGAAAATGACAAGGGAGGGGATAATGGGAATGTGGGGAAATGAGGGAGTGAAAAAGGATGACCTTGGGCAGCAAATTTAAAACCCTAGCTCACATGCATTTGAATTTTTTAAACATAATACATATGAATTTTCTATTTCAACTTGATGGCATTTGACACATTTTCACGCTCATGTTATCTTTACAAAGCAAGAACTTCAATGATTTGAGGCCTACCTGAAGAAATTGAGGAGGAAAAAGTCGATTTGTGGCTCACTGGCAAATTTCTGAAGGTGGAAACCCAACGCGTAGTGCGCGGGCTCTGGAGCGTAGCGCGCACCCAACGCGTAGCGCCCGACCAATTTTTGCACTGCAGAGACTGCCCTGACGCGTAGCGCGCAGGCCCTGATGCATAGCGCGCAGGTGCAGTCACCAAATTCGCCCAGTTTCACACTAAATCGCCTTTCACACTTGCTCTTGGAGTCTTGGAGACAAAAGAATTACAAAATGAGGAGAGAGGGGCTTTTATAAGCTTGATTTAAATTTATTTCCCCTCAAACCCACTTTATAATGTTTATGCAATGACACTTTTTAAAACTAATTGCTGCTGACTTGTGGTTTCCTTTTGTTATGAAATTGGTTGAAATGATGCTTTTTCTTGAAAATTTTTGTAGGGATAGCTTCTGAGGAGTCTTGGCAAAGGAGACCAAGGCTGCATGCCAACTTCTAGAGAGTTTGAATTTTTTACAAATTTTTACAAAAAAAGAGAAAATGACCTTGCCTTCAAAAACAGGGTTTTTGAACTCAAGGTAAAAATTAGCTATACAATATGAAATCATTTGAAGTGATGCTTTGCTGGACATCCCTCTGGCCTGCTGGGCATTTATTGACCTTAAAAGACATGACCTCAAAAGACAAAATTGGACTAAACCCTAAACCTAGGACCTTGACTTCAAGACAAGACCAATGACCCTGTAAAGAATTTTATTGACTGAAACAAACTGGATCCAACAGTGCCAAGAGGGGAATAAAGACACAAGCTCCTCCATCAGGGTTATGGCATGCCTAATGGAATGCAATAAGATGACACTGATGAGACACCTACTTATGCAAATGCAAAGAGCTTTGATCGCTGATGGAGGGCTACTAGACCGACTCTAACATTGGACCTTTCCACAACTTGTCAAACTTTCCATGTTTCCCTTTGTCTTCATTTCGGGCATCCCATCTCAAAACAACATCATCTATTTGGAAATCATCCGGTTTTGCTTTCCTGTCATAGATTTTCTTTATGCGCTCTTGCAACTTGAGAGTATTGTGAAGAACCTCCTCCCGTGTCTGCTGTAAATGAATCATTTGACCAATCCACCTTTGCATGGAATCTTCCTCACCACCAGCTTCTTGAAGCAACTTTGCTACCGGAATACTAAGTGAAGTAGGAAACACTGCATCTGTCCCGTAAACTAGTTCAAAAGGTGACATACCAATTGACTTTTTCTGACTTACACGATCAGCCCATAATGCATTTACTAACTTTTTGTGCCAGCTCTTCTTATTGATTTCCAGCAATTTCTTTATGATGTTTACCAAGGATTTATTCGAAGATTCAGCAAGCCCATTTCCTTGCGGATGATAGGCGGTCGAATGCCCCAAGCTGATATTATATTTGTAGCAAAAATCAACCATCTTCTTTGATTTAAACGCTGCTGCATTATCTGTAATCAGCTTATGTGGACAGCTGAAACGTGACAATATGTTATTTTCAAGGAAAGAAATAATTACCAAGTCCATGGCCTGCCGGGTGGGAATGGCTTCAATCCATTTCGTGAAGTAATCGGTGGCTGTCAATATCCATCGATGCTGTCCGGAAGATGCTGGATGAATTTCGCCGATGAAATCCAAGCCCCACTGCTGAAATGGTGCACTGACTTCAATGGGCTTGAGAGGCAATGGTTGTAATTTCTGCTTTCCTTGAAAAATTTGACATTCATGACAACTCTTGACTGCTTTATATACATCTGAAAACAATGAAGGCCAATAAAAACCTGCCCTTAAGATCTTGTTTGCCGTGGTCTTCCAAAACAAGTGGCCCCCACAGTCACCTTTGTGGAAATCCTCTACAGCTCTCTTAGCTTCCTCCTCGACCAAACAATTCAGCAATATTCCACCGGGGTCTTTCCAATATAGTGCAGATTTTATGATGCAAAATTTGGCAGCCTTTAATTTCAATGTCCTAGCTTTGTTTCGAGGCATCCCGGGAGGTGAAGACAAATTTTGAAGCACATATACAATATCAGCATACCAAGGAGAAGAAATAAAGATGTCAGATACCTGTAGTGCTGAATTCTCCTCGTCTTCATCGGATAGGGCAGCTATCAAATTAATGTCTAGGACATGGAGATTTGTTTCAGCCATCAATTTAGCGAGACCTTGACCCTTGATCAGCTTGGTAGGCTTAATTTCCACATCATATTCTAATAGTGCAGCAATCCACTTACCCCGCCTTCCTTCCGGTTCCGCTTGTACCAAAACATCTTTAACAGCTGCGTTAGGAACATATGCCAAAATGTGAGAATTCAATATGTACACACGGAAATCTTTCAAGGCTTTTACCAGCGCCAATGCTTGTTTTTCAATGATATTATACTTCAGCGCTCCGTCCCTTATAATACGACTGAAAAAAGCAATGGGCTTCTCAACTCCATCTCTCTTTTGCATCAGCACAGCTGCCAATGTATGCTCAAAAGCAAATGAAAATAGAATAAAATCTTGTGTATAATCCGGGTTGATTAGAGTTGGGGCTGAAGATAAAATTAACTTTACCAAATTGAAAGACTTTACCGCCTCTTCGGTCCATTTGAGCTGGCTGTCCTTTTTTAGCATGCTAGTGATTTCTCTGAGGTGTTCGACAAGATTCGGAATAAAGCGACGCAGAAAATTCAACTTGCCATTAAAGGACTGAATCTCCTTCTTGTTTCGGGGCTGCTCTAATTGCTGAATAGCTTCCACACGTGCAGGATCTATACGAATGCCATCTTTGGAAATGATGTGGCCCAACAGCTTGCCTTCACTCATGGCGAAAAGGCTCTTCTTTGGATTCAATGAGATACCATATTTTCTGCACTTTTGAAACACCATTGTTAAATGATACAAATGTTCTTCATCAGATTTAGAAAACACAGTTAAATCATCAAGATAAACGACCAAAAAGACATCCTTCTCATTAGCAAAGGCCATGTCCATCGCCCGCTGAAAGGT
Source organism: Pinus tabuliformis (assembly GCA_031772625.1). Lineage (NCBI taxonomy): Eukaryota > Viridiplantae > Streptophyta > Pinopsida > Pinales > Pinaceae > Pinus > Pinus tabuliformis. The sequence continues at coordinate 738,941,258 of CM062808.1, forward strand.
AGCACCTGCATTTTTCAATCCAAACGGCATCTTGGCATAATGAAATGTCCCCCATGGAGTAGTGAATGCAGTCTTATCGCGGTCATCCTCATGCACCAAAATCTGATTATACCTGGAATAACCATCAAGTAGCGACATCCTTGATGCCCCAACTACCCGCTGCAATATATGATCCATCTTGGGCAGCGGATAATTGTCCTTTAGCGACACCTTATTCAGATTTCTGAAGTCTATACACAAGCGGATCTCACCGGTCTTCTTTCTCACGGGCACCAAGTTGGAAATCCAGTCGGAAAATCTGATTGGCACTATAATTCCAGACTTGTACAACCTGTTAACTTCTTTCTCAATCAAAGGCAGCAACTTAGGATTAATTCTTCTCAACTTTTGTCGGAAAGGCTTTTGATTTGGCTTTATGGGAATGGTATGTTGAATGATACTTGTGTCATAAGTTTTCAAATCTGAATAATCCCATGCAAAAACATTAGAAAACGAAGACAACAATCTGATATATTCTTTCTTTACCTTTGGCGACAATGCTTTCGATAGTTTCACCATCTTTGGATTTTCAGCTGTTCCGACATTCACTTCTTCAACACCTTCTTTTGTTGGCCTCAAAGTTGGTTTGCGGGCCACGTCATCTTGATCAAACAGCTCCTCCAAAGGAATTAATCCTTTAGGAATAAAATTATCTTTAAGTTGCAATACATCCATCTGATTTACTTCCTCAGGTTCTGTATCTATGGAGATGTCTTTGAACTCACCTTCAACTTGCAGAAAATCCTTGATTTCTTCGTCATCTTGGAAAACTTGCCAACATCTTTGATTGTCTGGAACTGTAGGACGGTGCTTCACATAAATCTCAAACTTATTGCTGGAATTCATGGGAATTTTTAGATTGCTTGCTGCCTTAGCCAATGCATCCGCAACACCATTTTGGATACGGGGCACACATGTCAAAGTATGTTCAGAAAACAGCTTCAAGATATCTAGGACAGCATTTCGATATGCTCGCATACGAGGATGCTTGGCCTGGAACTCACCTTTCACTTGCTTTATAACCAACTCGGAGTCGCCATATACTGCTATCTTCTTTGCCTTCAGCTTCCGAAGGATTTTCAGGCTAGCAATGAGAGCCTCATATTCTGCCTCATTGTTTGAACAATCGAATGCCAATTTGTAAGAACATATTTGTACCTTGCTTGGGACTTTGTTTCGGACAGAAAATGGGCTTCGAATCCACACACCTATACCAGCACCATCGCTGCCCACAGCGCCATCAAAATCCATGGTCCAAAGACCATCCTCATCGTCCTTTAAGTGTTGAAAATGTGATGTCTCTGCATTTTCTGTTTGCTGCCCATTGATTTCAGCTATTGGCTCCATGACAGCGGACCTTTCTTCACTTTCCTTTCTCAAAATTTCTCTAAAATTTTCTGTAATGTCTGGTATATCTTCTGCATGAACTAACTGACTATCGATCTCATTAAAATTATCCGCAAACAAAACAAATGACTCTAAATCTGTATGTACATAATTTACAGGATGATTAACTGGCTTTTCCTTACTAGTGATCATGTATTTCATCTTTTGTTCCCGATATAATTTCCTCATCTGACCGAAGACCGGGATTGTAGCATAAGAAAAATCGAGCTGAAGTGTACCTTTGAGCTTAGCTCCCCAAGATCTCGAAAGCAACATTCCGAATCGCGGAGGAATATCCGCCACCACCACATCCATCAAAACATTCTTTGCTGGGATTTGATCTAGGCTCACTACCAAGTCCTTGATCAAACCAATACATTTTACCCGGCTGGAATCAAACGAATACAAATCATGATATTTCCTCGTGATGTCTAGTCCCAGCTTTTCCATGATTGCTTTCGGCATCAAATTATGCGAAGCTCCCGAGTCAAACATGACATTATGTAAAACATACTCATGCAATCGCAAACTGATATAGAATGGAGGAACATCACTTTCGGGAGACTCACCATTTAAAGCGGGCCCAAAAATCAATTCCGGCTGATCATCTTCTACATTCACCGTGTCTAGCATTGGATCAAAATTCAGCATCTTGGAGATTTGGCCTCGGTAAGTGCTGTTCTTCATGATTTCCGTCAAAGGAATGGACACTTTCAACTTTGAAATTTCATTCTCCAAACTGAAAACTGAAACCTTCTCACCTTCTTGGGCCGGAACTTCTCTTTTTTCAACTTTATCTCTTGGTGTACTTGATGGCTGATCTATCTTGCTTGCTGATGATGATTGACGTGCTGGAGGATCGCTTATCTCTTTCCCTTTTTTCTGTGGGGCAGCTGAACCATTCTTTGCTGAAGTATCTGTCCTCTTCTGGATGGGATTTATGGGAACAACTCGGTTTCTTAATTGTCTCTGCTGAGCGGATAAAGCATTCAAGTACCCTCTTTGATACTCTTCCGATTCTTCTTCAAGCGCTGCATCATTTGACAAGATATAATGCTCATCCTGAGGGACGATGGAGTTTCTCACCAACTCTTCTTCTTCTGTAATATAAGTGGGCAGATCATCAGGAGTGAAGAAGTGATTTTCCTCTCCCACCGTATCACCTTCATCCTCGGATTCTTGGCTCACAAAATTTTGCTGAAGTGGAGGTTTAATTTGCTGCTGAACTGCTGCCTCTTGTGCTCTTGTTTCACGTTGTTTGATTCTATATTGCGGCTGCTGCGGACCTCGAAAATTTGGATTGCGAATCTGAGGCTCCGGCTTGTCAAGATGAACATGTTCAAGTGCTCTTTCAATCTTTTCAACCTTACGGAGGAGCTGATCTGATGTAGAAGCTTCCTCTTTGATTGTGACTCGTTTTTCCGCCTTCATCCTTGATCTCTTATCATTCAAGTTTGCCTCAACACTGACAGCAATTTTCTGCATATCCTCCAAGGTAGGAGGATCTCTATCTCTCAATGAATAAGCCATCTCCGGATCAAAGCCATCCGGGAATTTGAGAAGTGCTGATTTTCTAGATGGCCTTAAATCATCTGGAATAGCATTGTAAACTGTGTTAAATCTGATAATGTAATCTTGAACGGACTCACCATGATTGCGCTTGAGATTGTTGTACTCAGCATTGATCTGAAGTGGATCCTTTCTGATTTCCCATCGATCTAGAAACTGCCTCTGAAGTGCTTCCAAGGTGGGTATGCTTCTAGCTGTCAAACCTCTAAACCATTTTCTTACTTCTCCATCAAATGTTTGTACAAACAAACGCATAGTCACATCCTCTTCATCTATCTCATATAGATCAAAGAAAGTCGTCATTTTGTCTATATGTTGCTGAGCAGAGACACTTTGAGGAGTGCCATCAAACATAGGGATTTTACTCTGGTAGTCGGCTGGCATATCATGCAGATTTTGGGGAAGAGCAAGGGGAGCAAATCGGGCAGCCATTGCTTTGGGTAAATTGGGTCTAGGAGTAGCAGGTGGAGTAGGTGTAGCTGTAGTATGAGGAGTATGAGGAGGAGAAGTGGTATGGGATGTAGAGGGCGAACCAACTGTAGATTTTGGATAAGTGATTATGGGAGAAACAGAAATAAAAGGAGGATTGGTCTGCTCATGCGCCGTGATAGTGGATCCAATATGAACAGATATAGTTTCAACGAACTCAGCAAGATTGGTAGCGTGAATATCTGACTGAAGAGTTCTTAGGATGAAATTGTCAACCAATTTATTGTGTCTCTCAATTTCAAGGGCAGCAGCAAAATCAAGGTTGGGAACTAGAGAATCAAGTGCACTTTCAGATTTGGTTTTGAACAAGGACAACTCAAAACTCTCGTCAAAATCAATGTCTTCAAGATACTCAAAAATAGCTGGACATGAATGAGATTTGAATATATGACCAGAATCGGAAGCCAGTTTGGATATCAAGGAACAAATAACCAATCAGCCTGTGAAAACTCTTAACTAATCATCCAAAAGTTCAGAGTTTGCAAATATACTGGGGTGAAATGCAAATGAAGTGTTACATTCACAAGCTCACGGAGGTCGACTGAAGCAGCGTTTATCTACTTGCGCTTATGCAAAGCAAAAGCGTTTCGAAGGCTACCTGGCATATCTTCAGACTCCGTCTAAGCCTTATGAAATAAACACATCAATCAGCAAACAATTTGTTCTCCCCAGTATGGTCGCCAGTATGTTAGCGCTTGAAATTTCACCTCAGGCTGAAAAAGGTAAACTCCAAGGCAACATCAAACCACTTAGCCTCGTAGCTAGCCCTACGGGGCAGGAGAGGGCTCTCTCCGGTCTATCTCGGCAAAGATCTTCAATGGGCAGAGATAACCAATAAAGAACACTGATTTTAGGCTAGTAAACTGATAAAAAGGTTTTATTTGGGATTTTTAGGGTTTTGGTGGAAAATTAGGGAAAGGCAATTTTGGGTGCGGGGATTGGACACAGTTTTCGCAGGGGGTTCTTTGGGGCAAGGTAGGAGACTGTATTGATGCCTTTGAAAGATTTGGATGGATGAGAATGACTGGTGAGGAGCTAAGGAGAGCAAGCAATCACCTTGAATTCTCCTTAAACAGCTGAAAACATGGATATTAAGCAAACTTAAAGGCAGAGCGTAGCAACCATGAATTCTACCTTAACACTTCATTTACTTAATGTGCAGAAAAGAAAAGTGGGAAAATGATACACATAACACACTTACAAGTACATGAGAAGCACACCATCAACACAAATAACCACAGGAATCCCAAAAAGTGCTGCAAAACCCTGGTCTTTCCTTTGCCACAATTGCAGAGATACAATGAGTAATACAATAGAAGCTTTCTCCCTCAAGAGTCCAACCATGAAAATGACCAAGAAAGTACATAATATAGGCAATCTAACATCTTTCCTTGCCTCTAGGGGTCGAGCTCACTATCCTAGGAGCTGTTTCAACCAATTCCAAACTGAGCACTAAAATCTAGGCAGTCAAAACAACTTGCCTCTATAAGCTAGGAAACCAATTCATTCATTAAATTTTTGCCTATTTCATGAATGAATCTTCTAGAAGAGATAAATAAGTGTCAAAGTATCATAAAATTACATCTTTTACATCAAGGAGGATCAAAACCCACTCCAAAAAGTCAAACCTAGTCAATACTGCGTTTTGCTGAGCTGTAGGTGCATTTCTGGAAAAATAGCCTGATGCGTAGCGCCCTGATTCTCAACGCGTAGTGCACCTTTGGGCCTGCTTTTGAGGCACTTCCCGGAGTCCAAATGAGGCAAAAGTGGGCTTGTTGGAAAGGTATGGATGTCTACTATCCAACCCAAGTAGAATTTCTGAATTTGGTGACCATTTGCCCCTCCAAAATTGCAACCTCCCAAGACTGCTTCCTGTGTGTCAAAAAAGTGGCAGAAAGTCATTTTTTGCTTGTTTTGTGACCTTCTGGAAGCTCAAAACTTGATGGAATCTCTTGGCAATTGCTGAGAAAGTGTATTTTTGCATGAAAAATCCAAAAATGCTGAGTTTTCATGAAAAGGAGTTGGCCATCTTCAGGGTAGCGCGCGGCGCGCTACGCGTTGGGGAAGAAAACCTGTTTTTTGCCCAAAAAATTCACAAATGACCAAAAATGCTCAAATTTTTTTGAAATTTGTGCAGAAGGTAAGTCATTTAGCACCATGCTCCTTCAAGGAAGCCTCAGCCAAGATGTGGAGAGGATCGGGCCTTTTTCTTCGTTTTAGTGCCTTGGCCAACCGTCCTTTGAGCACCTTCATTTTTGCTTTACATACGTGCATTCGAGCCCAATAATGGTTTTTCATGTTCCAGAGCATGCCCTTATCTTTGTTAGCCTTGGCCAGCAACCTCTCCAAATGAGCATTGACCCGGAGAAGCATAGCCTCTCGCTCAATGGGTACCAAATCACCGGGTCTCTTACGAGCCAAGTCGCGGTCTTCATGGATCCTCCGCAACTCATCGAGAGTGTGCTCATCCTCTAATTGCTTGTTGCGCTGCTCTAAATATGTGATTTTCCATTGTGCCATCTCTAATTTTTCTTGCAACAAGCGATTTTCATCCTCCTGTTGCTGAATGATCTCCTTAAGCTCCGAGCTAGGAAAACGGGTGTCAAGATCAATGATGTCAATATCTGGATCACCTGACAATCCCTCCTCAATCATGGGCTGCTTGCCCCTCTCTGATACCTGTGCTGTTGTCGGAAACGAGGCCCCTTCCACCTGGTGTGGAGATAACACTCGCGGTGCTGATGAAGAAAGCGAGACCCCTTCCACCTGATGTGGAGAAAATACTCGCCGAGCTGATGCAAATAAGGCCCTGTGGCCTCTCTGATATGTGACCAATGGAGGGGAGCTGACATGTCTGGGCTCAGGGATGTTATACTGCTGTGAAGGTCCTCCCTCCTCATGAACAACCTCAGGGGGAGGTGGCGCTGTGAAGAAATCTCGAGAGATGAAATCCTCCCATGGAATACCCTGTTGGGCCAACTGATGCATGACCACAATCTTGATCAAAGCATAATGGTAGATGCTCCTGTGTTGCTGTGCTGGGCTCTTTCTCTGCACCAAGGGCACCATCCTCTCAATATTCCGGCACATGAAAAATGGTATGTTCATCATCCGTACTCGTGTGAAATGCATCAACAAGTGGATATGGTACGAATACAAACGTAAAAATCTGCCCTCACAGGTGAAATAGCGAATGATGAGCCTCATCAAGGGTGCATACTCATCCCTCAAGAATCTGAAAGGAAATACACCAGTTAGGTCCCTCATATATACAGGTTTAATGTAGGGCTCATACTGGAATCTGTCCAACAGCTGGCGCTTGTTCCACTCTTCTCCAACATTGGGTATCCCTGTTGCTTGAGCAACAACCTCAGGTGACAATGTAAAATCCACCCCTGCAAGATTCACATGCCTGTTGTGAAAATGCAAAACAAACAAGCGGACCAATTCCCTGTGGTGCTGAATTTGGGAAATTCTCTCGCAATATTCATAGCATGATTGATGACGGAAACATGTGACTGCAAGTGGACAAGCTTGCAAATAGGCCAAAGAGGTGGGCTCCTCTCTCACATGATGACCACCCTTACCACCCCTGTGAGGCCTCCTTGGCACCTCAACCTCCGATGTTGACTCACGATCATCACTTTGCTCATAATCTGTTTCGGTTTTTGACATGGTTTCAAGAGCAAAATGGCTGAAATGTACTGCTGCTTCTGCTCAAATGACCTGCTGTTTTGACTGGTTGAATGCTGCTCCAAGGGGACAAAAAACACAAGGGAGATGTTAGGGAGGGGGACTTTTGAGGGGATTTAGGGAATATATATATATATATGGGAATTTAGGGAAAGAATTGTGACATATACATCATCACATAATCATAATTTGCAGGGGTTTGATAGGAGGTAGGCTTTAGGGAGATTTTATTGAATTTTAGGGATAGGTAGGGTTTTAGGGCTTTTGATTTTTTTTTTGTTAGGGAGATTAGGTGAAAATGACAAGGGAGGGGATAATGGGAATGTGGGGAAATGAGGGAGTGAAAAAGGATGACCTTGGGCAGCAAATGTAAAACCCTAGCTCACATGCATTTGAATTTTTTAAACATAATACATATGAATTTTCTATTTCAACTTGATGGCATTTGACACATTTTCACGCTCATGTTATCTTTACAAAGCAAGAACTTCAATGATTTGAGGCCTACCTGAAGAAATTGAGGAGGAAAAAGTCGATTTGTGGCTCACTGGCAAATTTCTGAAGGTGGAAACCCAACGCGTAGCGCGCGGGCTCTGGAGCGTAGCGCGCACCCAACGCGTAGCGCCTGACCAAATTTTGCACTGCAGAGACTGCCCTGACGGGTAGCGCGCACCCAACGCGTAGCGCGCAGGCCCTGATGCGTAGCGCGCAGGTGCAGTCACCAAATTCGCCCAGTTTCACACTAAATCGCCTTTCACACTTGCTCTTGGAGTCTTGGAGACAAAAGAATTACAAAATGAGGAGAGAGGGGCTTTTATAAGCTTGATTTAAATTTATTTCCCCTCAAACCCACTTTATAATGTTTATGCAATGACACTTTTTAAAACTAATTGCTGTTGACTTGTGGTTTCCTTTTGTTATGAAATTGGTTGAAATGATGCCTTTTCTTGAAAATTTTTGCAGGGATAGCTTCTGAGGAGTCTTGGCAAAGGAGACCAAGATTGCATGCCAACTTCTGGAGAGTTTGAATTTTTTACAAATTTTTACAAAAAAGGAGAAAATGACCTCGCCTTCAAAAACAGGGTTTTTGAACTCAAGGTAAAAATTAGCTATACAATATGAAATCATTTGAAGTGATGCTTTGCTGGACATCCCTCTGGCCTGCTGGGCATTTATTGACCTTAAAAGACATGACCTCAAAAGACAAAATTGGACTAAACCCTAAACCTAGGACCTTGACTTCAAGACAAGACCAATGACCCTGTAAAGAATTTTATTGACTGAAACAAACTGGATCCAGCAGTGCCAAGAGGGGAATAAAGACACAAGCTCCTCCATCAGGGTTATGGCATGCCTAATGGAATGCAATAAGATGACACTGATGAGACACCTACTTATGCAAATGCAAAGAGCTTTGATCGCTGATGGAGGGCTACTAGACCGACTCTAACATTGGACCTTTCCACAACTTGTCAAACTTTCCATGTTTCCCTTTGTCTTCATTTCGGGCATCCCATCTCAAAACAACATCATCTATTTGGAAATCATCCGGTTTTGCTTTCCTGTCATAGATTTTCTTTATGCGCTCTTGCAACTTGAGAGTATTGTGAAGAACCTCCTCCCGTGTCTGCTGTAAATGAATCATTTGACCAATCCGCCTTTGCATGGAATCTTCCTCACCACCAGCTTCTTGAAGCAACTTTGCTACCGGAATACTAAGTGAAGTAGGAAACACTACATCTGTCCCGTAAACCAGTTCAAAAGGTGACATACCAATTGACTTTTTCTGACTTACATGATCAGCCCAAAATGCATTTACTAACTTTTTGTGCCAGCTCTTCTTATTGATTTCCAGCAATTTCTTTATGATGTTTACCAAGGATTTATTCGAAGATTCAGCCAGCCCATTTCCTTGCGGATGATAGGCGGTCGAATGCCCCAAGCTGATATTATATTTGTAGCAAAAATCAACCATCTTCTTTGATTTAAACGCTGCTGCATTATCTGTAATCAGCTTATGTGGACAGCCGAAACGTGACAATATGTTATTTTCAAGGAAAGAAATAACTACCAAGTCTGTGGCCTGCCGAGTGGGAATGGCTTCAATCCATTTCATGAAGTAATCGGTGGCTGTCAATATCCATCGATGCTGTCCGGAAGATGCTCGATGAATTTCGCCGATGAAATCCAAGCCCCACTGCTGAAATGGTGCGCTGACTTCAATGGGCTTGAGAGGCAATGGTTGTAATTTCTGCTTTCCTTGAAAAATTTGACATTCATGACAACTCTTGACTGCTTTATATACATCTGAAAATAATGAAGGCCAATAAAAACCTGCCCTTAAGATCTTGTTTGCCATGGTCTTCCAAAACAAGTGGCCCCCACAGTCACCTCTATGGAAATCCTCTACAGCTCTCTTAGCTTCCTCCTCGACCAAACAATTCAGCAATATTCCACCGGGGTCTTTCCAATATAGTGCAGATTTTATGATGCAAAATTTGGCAGCCTTTAATTTCAATGTCCTAGCTTTGTTTCGAGGCATCCCGGGAGGTGAAGACAAATTTTGAAGCACATATACAATATCAGCATACCAAGGAGAAGAAATAAAGATGTCAGATACCTGTAGTGCTGAATTCTCCTCGTCTTCATCGGATAGGGCAGCTATCAAATTAATGTCTAGGACATGGAGATTTGTTTCAGCCATCAATTTAGCGAGACCTTGACCCTTGATCAGCTTGGTAGGCTTAATTTCCACATCATATTCTAATAGTGCAGCAATCCACTTACCCCGCCTTCCTTCCGGTTCCGCTTGTACCAAAACATCTTTAACAGCTGCGTTAGGAACATATGCCAAAATGTGAGAATTCAATATGTACACACGGAAATTTTTCAAGGCTTTTACCAGCGCCAATGCTTGTTTTTCAATGATATTATACTTCAGCGCTCCGTCCCTTATAATACGACTGAAAAAAGCAATGGGCTTCTCAACTCCATCTCTCTTTTGCATCAGCACAGCTGCCAATGTATGCTCAAAAGCAAATGAAAATAGAATAAAATCTTGTGTATAATCCGGGTTGATTAGAGTTGGGGCTGAAGATAAAATTAACTTTACCAAATTGAAAGACTTTACCGCCTCTTCGGTCCGTTTGAGCTGGCTGTCCTTTTTTAGCATGCTAGTGATTTCTCTGAGGTTTTCGACAAGATTCGGAATAAAGCGACGCAGAAAATTCAACTTGCCATTAAAGGACTGAATCTCCTTCTTGTTTCGGGGCTGCTCTAATTGCTGAATAGCTTCCACACGTGCAGGATCTATACGAATGCCATCTTTGGAAATGATGTGGCCCAACAGCTTGCCTTCACTCATGGCGAAAAGGCTCTTCTTTGGATTCAATGAGATACCATATTTTCTGCACTTTTGAAACACCATTGTTAAATGATACAAATGTTCTTCATCAGATTCAGAAAACACAGTTAAATCATCAAGATAAACGACCAAAAAGACATCCTTCTCATTAGCAAAGGCCATGTCCATCGCCCGCTGAAAGGTAGCACCTGCATTTTTCAATCCAAACGGCATCTTGGCATAATGAAATGTCCCCCATGGAGTAGTGAATGCAGTCTTATCGCGGTCATCCTCATGCACCAAAATCTGATTATGCCTGGAATAACCATCAAGTAGCGACATCCTTGATGCCCCAACTACCCGTTGCAATATATGATCCATCTTGGGCAGCGGATAATTGTCCTTTAGCGACACATTATTCAGATTTCTGAAGTCTATACACAAGCGGATTTCACCGGTCTTCTTTCTCACGGGCACCAAGTTGGAAATCCAGTCGGAAAATCTGATTGGCACTATAATTCCAGACTTGTACAACCTGTTAACTTCTTTCTCAATCAAAGGCAGCAACTTAAGATTAATTCTTCTCAACTTTTGTCGGAAAGGCTTTTGATTTGGCTCTATGGGAATGGTATGTTGAATGATACTTGTGTCATAAGTTTTCAAATCTGAATAATCCCATGCAAAAACATTAGAAAACGAAGACAACAATCTGATATATTCTTTCTTTACCTTTGGCGACAATGCTTTCGATAGTTTCACCATCTTTGGATTTTCAGCTGTTCCGACATTCACTTCTTCAACACCTTCTTTCGTTGGTCTCAAAGTTGGTTTGCGGGCCATGTCATCTTGATCAAACAGCTCCTCCAAAGGAATTAATCCTTTAGGAATAAAATTATCTTTAAGTTGCAATACATCCATCTGATTTACTTCCTCAGGTTCTGTATCTATGGAGATGTCTTTGAACTCACCTTCAACTTGCAGAAAATCCTTGATTTCTTCGTCATCTTGGAAAACTTGCCAACATCTTTGATTGTCTGGAACTGTAGGACGGTGCTTCACATAAATCTCAAACTTATTGCTGGAATTCATGGGAATTTTTAGATTGCTTGCTGCCTTAGCCAATGCATCCGCAACACCATTTTGGATACGGGGCACACATGTCAAAGTATGTTCAGAAAACAGCTTCAAGATATCTAGGACAGCATTTCGATATGCTCGCATACGAGGATGCTTGGCCTGGAACTCACCTTTCACTTGCTTTATAACCAACTCGGAGTCGCCATATACTGCTATCTTCTTTGCCTTCAGCTTCCGAAGGATTTTCAGGCCAGCAATGAGAGCCTCATATTCTGCCTCATTGTTTGAACAATCGAATGCCAATTTGTAAGAACATACTCGTACCTTGCTTGGGACTTTGTTTCGGATAGAAAATGGACTTCGAATCCACACACCTATACCAGCACCATCGCTGCCCACAACGCCATCAAAATCCATGGTCCAAAGACCATCCTCATCGTCCTCTAAGTGCTGAAAATGTGATGTCTCTGCATTTTCTGTTTGCTGCCCATTGATTTCAGCTATTGGCTCCATGACAGCGGACCTTTCTTCACTTTCCTTTCTCAAAATTTCTCTAAAATTTTCTGTAATGTCTGGTATATCTTCTGCTTGAACTAACTGACTATCAATCTCATTAAAATTATCCGCAAACAAAACAAATGACTCTAAATCTGTATGTACATAATTTACAGGATGATTAACTGGCTTTTCCTTACTAGTGATCATGTATTTCATCTTTTGTTCCCGATATAATTTCCTCATCTGACCGAAGACCGGGATTGTAGCATAAGAAAAATCGAGCTGAAGTGTACCTTTGAGCTTAGCTCCCCAAGATCTCGAAAGCAACATTCCGAATCGCGGAGGAATATCCGCCACCACCACATCCATCAAAACATTCTTTGCTGGGATTTGATCTAGGCTCACTACCAAGTCCTTGATCAAACCAATACATTTTACCTGGCTGGAATCAAACGAATACAAATCGTGATATTTCCTCGTGATGTCTAGTCCCAGCTTTTCCATGATTGCTTTCAGCATCAAATTATGCGAAGCTCCCGAGTCAAACATGGCATTATGTAAAACATACTCATGCAATCGCAAACTGATATAGAATGGAGGAACATCACTTTCGGGAGACTCACCATTTAAAGCGGGCCCAAAAATCAATTCCGGCTGATCATCTTCTACATTCACCGTGTCTAGCATTGGATCAAAATTCAACATCTTGGAGATTTGGCCTCGGTAAGTGTTGTTCTTCATGATTTCCGTCAAAGGAATGGACACTTTCAACTTTGAAATTTCATTCTCCAAACTGAAAACTGAAACCTTCTCACCTTCTTGGGCCGGAACTTCTCTTTTTTCAACTTTATCTCTCGGTGTACTTGATGGCTGATCTATCTTGCTTGCTGATGATGATTGACCTGCTGGAGGATCGCTTATCTCTTTCCCTTTTTTCTCTGGGGCAGCTGAACCATTCTTTGCTGAAGTATCTGTCCTCTTCTGGATGGGATTTATGGGAACAACTCGGTTTCTTAATTGTCTCTGCTGAGCGGATAAAGCATTCAAGTACCCTCTTTGATACTCTTCCGATTCTTCTTCAAGCGCTCCATCATTTGACAAGATATAATGCTCATCCTGAGGGACGATGGAGTTTCTCACCAACTCTTCTTCTTCTGTAATATAAGTGGGCAGATCACCAGGAGTGAAGAAGTGATTTTCCTCTCCCACCGTATCACCTTCATCCTCGGATTCTTGGCTCACAAAATTTTGCTGAAGTGGAGGTTTAATTTGCTGCTGAACTGCTGCCTCTTGTGCTCTTGTTTCACGCTGTTTGATTCTATATTGCGGCTGCTGCGGACCTCGAAAATTTGGATTGCGAATCTGAGGCTCCGGCTTGTCAAGATGAACATGTTCAAGTGCTCTTTCAATCTTTTCAACCTTACGGAGGAGCTGATCTGATGTAGAAGCTTCCTCTTTGATTGTGACTTGTTTTTCCGCCTTCATCCTTGATCTCTTATCATTCAAGTTTGCCTCAACACTGACAGCAATTTTCTGCATATCCTCCAAGGTAGGAGGATCTCTATCTCTCAATGAATAAGCCATCTCCAGATCAAAGCCATCCGGGAATTTGAGAAGTGCTGATTTTCTAGATGGCCTTAAATCATCTGGAATAGCATTGTAAACTGTTTTAAATCTGATAATGTAATCTTGAACGGACTCACCATGATTGCGCTTGAGATTGTTGTACTCAACATTGATCTGAAGTGGATCCTTTCTGATTTCCCATCGATCTAGAAACTGCCTCTGAAGTGCTTCCAAGGTGGGTATGCTTCTAGCTGTCAAACCTCTGAACCATTTTCTTACTTCTCCATCAAATGTTTGTACAAACAAACGCATAGTCACATCCTCTTCATCTATCTCATATAGATCAAAGAAAGTCGTCATTTTGTCTATATGTTGTTGAGCAGAGACACTTTGAGGAGTGCCATCAAACATAGGGATTTTACTTTGGTAGTCGGCTGGCATATCATGCAGATTTTGGGGAAGAGCAAGGGGAGCAAATCGGGCAGCCATTGCTTTGGGTAAATTGGGTCTAGGAGTAGCAGGTGGAGTAGGTGTAGCTGTAGTATGAGTATGAGGAGGAGAAGTGGTATGGGATGTAGAGGGCGAACCAACTGTAGATTCTGGATAAGTGATTATAGGAGAAACATAAATAAAAGGAGGATTGGTCTGCTCATGCACCGTGATAGTGGATCCAATATGAACAGATATAGTTTCAACGAACTCAGCAAGATTGGTAGCGTGAATATCTGACTGAAGAGTTCTTAGGATGAAATTGTCAACCAATTTATTGTGTCTCTCAATTTCAAGGGCAGCAGCAAAATCAGGGTTGGGAACTAGAGAATCAAGTGCACTTTCAGATTTGGTTTTGAACAAGGACAACTCAAAACTCTCGTCGAAATCAATGTCTTCAAGATACTCAAAAATAGCTGGACATGAATGAGATTTGAATATATGACCAGAATCGGAAGCCAGTTTGGATATCAAGGAACAAATAACCAATCAGCCTGTGAAAACTCTTAACTAATCATCCAAAATTTCAGAGTTTGCAAATATACTGGGGTGAAATGCAAATGAAGTGTTACATTCACAAGCTCACGGAGGTCGACTGAAGCAGCGTTTATCTACTTGCGCTTATGCAAAGCAAAAGCGTTTCGAAGGCTACCTGGCATATCTTCAGACTCCGTCTAAGCCTTATGAAATAAACACATCAATCAGTAGACAATTTGTTCTCCCCAGTCTATTCGCCAGTATGTTAGCGCTTGAAATTTCACCTCAGGCTGAAAAAGGTAAACTCCAAGGCAACATCAAACCACTTAGCCTCGTAGCTAGCCCTACGGGGCAGGAGAGGGCTCTCTCCGGTCTATCTCAGCAAAGATCTTCAACGGGCAGAGATAACCAATAAAGAACACTGATTTTAGGCTAGTAAACTGATAAAAAGGTTTGATTTGGGATTTTTAGGGTTTTGGTGGAAAATTAGGGAAAGGCAATTTTGGGTGCGGGGATTGGACATAGTTTTCGCAGGGGGTTCTTTGGGGCAAGGTAGGAGACTGTATTGATGCCTTTGAAAGATTTGGATGGATGAGAATGACTGGTGAGGAGCTAAGGAGAGCAAGCAATCACCTTGAATTCTCCTTAAACAGCTGAAAACATTGATATTAAGCAAACTTAAAGGCAGAGCGTAGCAACCATGAATTCTACCTTAACACTTCATTTACTTAATGTGCAGAAAAGAAAAGTGGGAAAATGATACACATAACACACTTACAAGTACATGAGAAGCACACCATCAACACAAATAACCACAAGAATCCCAAAAAGTGCTGCAAAACCCTGGTCTTTCCTTTGCCAAAATTGCAGAGATACAATGAGTAATACAATAGAAGCTTTCTCCCTCAAGAGTCCAACCATGAAAATGACCAAGAAAGTACATAATATAGGCAATCTAACATCTTTCCTTGCCTCTAGGGGTCGAGTTCACTATCTTAGGAGCTGTTTCAACCAATTCCAAACTGAGCACTAAAATCTAGGTAGTCAAAACAACTTGCCTCTATAAGCTAGGAAACCAATTCATTCATTAAATTTTTGCCTATTTCATGAATGAATCTTCTAAAAGAGATAAATAAGTGTCAAAGTATCATAAAATTACATCTTTTACATCAAGGAGGATCAAAACCCACTCCAAAAGGTCAAACCTAGACAAAACTGCGTTTTGTTGAGCTGTAGGTGCATTTCTGGAAAAATAGCCTGATGCGTAGCGCCCTGATTCTCAACGCGTAGCGCGCCTTTGGGCCTGCTTTTGAGGCACTTCCCGGAGTCAAAATGAGGCAAAAGTGGACTTGTTGGAAAGGTCTGGATGTCTACTTTCCAACCCAAGTGGAATTTCTGAATTTGGTTACCATTTGCCCCTCCAAAATTGCAACCTACCAAGACTGCTTCCTGTGTGTCAAAAAAGTGGCAGAAAGTCATTTTTTGCGTGTTTTGTGACCTTCCGGAAGATGCTGGATGAATTTCGCCGATGAAATCCAAGCCCCACTGCTCAAATGGTGCGCTGACTTCAATGGGCTTGAGAGGCAATGGTTGTAATTTCTGCTTTCCTTGAAAAATTTGACATTCATGACAACTCTTGACTGCTTTATATACATCTGAAAACAATGAAGGCCAATAAAAACCTGCCCTTAAGATCTTGTTTGCCGTGGTCTTCCAAAACAAGTGGCCCCCACAGTCACCTCTGTGGAAATCCTCTACAGCTCTCTTAGCTTCCTCCTCGACCAAACAATTCAGCAATATTCCACCGGGGTCTTTCCAATATAGTGCAGATTTTATGATGCAAAATTTGGCAGCCTTTAATTTAAATGTCCTAGCTTTGTTTCGAGGCATCCCGGGAGGTGAAGAAAAATTTTGAAGCACATATACAATATCATCATACCAAGGAGAAGAAATAAAGATGTCAGATACCTGTAGTGCTGAATTCTCCTCGTCTTCATCGGATAGGGCAGCTATCAAATTAATGTCTAGGACATGGAGATTTGTTTCAGCCATCGATTTAGCGAGACCTTGACCCTTGATCATCTTGGTAGGCTTAATTTCCACATCATATTCTAATAGTGCAGCAATCCACTTACCCTGCCTTCCTTCGGTTCCGCTTGTACCAAAACATCTTTAACAGCTGCGTTAGGAACATATGCCAAAATGTGAGAATTCGATATGTACATACGGAAATCTTTCAAGGCTTTTACCACCGCCAATGCTTGTTTTTCAATGATATTATACTTCAGCGCTCTGTCCCTTATAATACGACTGAAAAAAGCAATGGGCTTCTCAACTCCATCTCTCTTTTGCATCAGCACAGCTGCCAATGTATGCTCAAAAGCAAATGAAAATAGAATAAAATCTTGTGTATAATCTGGGCTGATTAGAGTTGGGGCTGAAGATTAAATTAACTTTACCAAATTGAAAGACTTTACCGCCTCTTCGGTCCATTTGAACTGGCTGTCCTTTTTTAGCAAGCTAGTGATTTCTCTGAGGTGTTCGGCAAGATTCGGAATAAAGCGACGCAGAAAATTCAACTTGCCATTAAAGGACTGAATCTGTTTCGGGGCTGCTCTAATTGCTGAATAGCTTCCACACATGCAGGATCTATACGAATGCCATCTTTGGAAATGATGTGGCCCAACAGCTTGCCTTCACTCATGGCGAAAAGGCTCTTCTTTGGATTCAATGAGATACCATATTTTCTGCACTTTTGAAACACCATTGTTAAATGATACAAATGTTCTTCATCAGATTTAGAAAACAAAGTTAAATCATCAAGATAAACGACCAAAAAGACATCCTTCTCATTAGAAAAGGCCATGTCCATCGCCTGCTGAAAGGTAGCACCTGCATTTTTCAATCCAAACGGCATCTTGGCATAATGAAATGTCCCCCATGGAGTAGTGAATGCAGTCTTATCGCGGTCATCCTCATGCACCAAAATCTGATTATACCCGGAATAACCATCAAGTAGTGACATCCTTGATGCCCCAACTACCCGTTGCAATATATGATCCATCTTGGGCAGCGGATAATTGTCCTTTAGCGACACCTTATTCAGATTTCTGAAGTCTATACACAAGCGGATCTCACCGGTTTTCTTTCTCACGGGCACCAAGTTGGAAATCCAGTCGGAAAATCTGATTGGCACTATAATTCCAAACTTGTACAACCTGTTAACTTCTTTCTCAATCAAAGGCAGCAACTTAAGATTAATTCTTCTCAACTTTTGTCGGAAAGGCTTTTGATTTGGCTTTATGGGAATGGTATGTTGAATGATACTTGTGTCATAAGTTTTCAAATCGGAATAATCCCATGCAAAAACATTAGAAAACGAAGACAACAATCTGATATATTCTTTCTTTACCTTTGGCGACAATGCTTTCGATAGTTTCACCATCTTTGGATTTTCAGCTGTTCCGACATTCACTTCTTCAACACCTTCTTCCGTTGGCCTCAAAGTTGGTTTGCGGGCCACGTCATCTTGATCAAACAGCTCCTCCAAAGGAATTAATCCTTTAGGAATAAAATTATCTTTAAGTTGTAATACATCCATCTGATTTACTTCCTCAGGTTCTGTATCTATGGAGATGTCTTTGAACTCACCTTCAACTTGCAGAAAATCCTTGATTTCTTCATCATCTTGGAAAACTTGCCAACATCTTTGATTGTCTGGAACTGTAGGACGGTGCTTCACATAAATCTCAAACTTATTGCTGGAATTCATGGGAATTTTTAGATTGCTTGCTGCCTTAGCCAATGCATCCGCAACACCATTTTGGATACGGGGCACACATGTCAAAGTATGTTCAGAAAACAGCTTCAAGATATCTAGGACAGCATTTCGATATGCTCGCATACGAGGATGCTTGGCCTGGAACTCACCTTTCACTTGCTTTATAACCAACTCGGAGTCGCCATATACTGCTATCTTCTTTGCCTTCAGCTTCCGAAGGATTTTCAGGCCAGCAATGAGAGCCTCATATTCCGCCTCATTGTTTGAACAATCGAATGCCAATTTGTAAGAACATACTCGTACCTTGCTTGGGACTTTGTTTCGAACAGAAAATGGACTTTGAATCCACACACCTATACCATCACCATCGCTGCCCACAGCGCCATCAAAATCCATGGTCCAAAGACCATCCTCATCGTCCTCTAAGTGCTGAAAATGTGATGTCTCTGCATTTTCTGTTTGCTGCCCATTGATTTCAGCTATTGGCTCCATGACAGCGGACCTTTCTTCACTTTCCTTTCTCAAAATTTCTCTAAAATTTTCTGTAATGTCTGGTATATCTTCTGCTTGAACTAACTAACTATCGATCTCATTAAAATTATCCGCAAACAAAACAAATGACTCTAAATCTGTATGTACATAATTTACAGGATGATTAACTGGCTTTTCCTTACTAGTGATCATGTATTTCATCTTTTGTTCCCGATATAATTTCCTCATCTGACCGAAGACCGGGATTGTAGCATAAGAAAAATCGAGCTGAAGTGTACCTTTGAGCTTAGCTCCCCAAGATCTCGAAAGCAACATTCCGAATCGCGGAGGAATATCCGCCACCACCACATCCATCAAAACATTCTTTGCTGGGATTTGATCTAGGCTCACTACCAAGTCCTTGATCAAACCAATACATTTTACCCGACTGGAATCAAACGAATACAAATCATGATATTTCCTCGTGATGTCTAGTCCCAGCTTTTCCATGATTGCTTTCGGCATCAAATTATGCGAAGCTCCCGAGTCAAACATGGCATTATGTAAAACATACTCATGCAATCGCAAACTGATATAGAATGGAGGAACATCACTTTCGGGAGACTCACCATTTAAAGCGGGCCCAAAAATCAATTCCGGCTGATCATCTTCTACATTCACCGTGTCTAGCATTGGATCAAAATTCAGCATCTTGGAGATTTGGCCTCGGTAAGTGCTGTTCTTCATGATTTCCGTCAAAGGAATGGACACTTTCAACTTTGAAATTTCATTCTCCAAACTGAAAACTGAAACCTTCTCACCTTCTTGGGACGGAACTTCTCTTTTTTAAACTTTATCTCTCGGTGTACTTGATGGCTGATCTATCTTGCTTGCTGATGATGATTGACCTGCTGGAGGATCGCTTATCTCTTTCCCTTTTTTCTGTGGGGCAGCTGAACCATTCTTTGATGAAGTATCTGTCCTCTTCTGGATGGGATTTATGGGAACAACTCGGTTTCTTAATTGTCTCTGCTGAGCGGATAAAGCATTCAAGTACCCTCTTTGATACTCTTCTGATTCTTCTTCAAGCGCTGCATCATTTGACAAGATATAATGCTCATCCTGAGGGACGATGGAGTTTCTCACCAACTCTTCTTCTTCTGTAATATAAGTGGGCAGATCATCAGGAGTGAAGAAGTGATTTTCCTCTCCCACCGTATCACCTTCATCCTCGGATTCTTGGCTCACAAAATTTTGCTGAGGTGGAGGTTTAATTTGCTGCTGAACTGCTGCCTCTTGTGCTCTTGTTTCACGCTGTTTGATTCTATATTGCGGCTGCTGCGGACCTCGAAAATTTGGATTGCGAATCTGAGGCTCCGGCTTGTCAAGATGAACATGTTCAAGTGCTCTTTCAATCTTTTCAACCTTACGGAGGAGCTGATCTGATGTAGAAGCTTCCTCTTTGATTGTGACTCGTTTTTCCGCCTTCATCCTTGATCTCTTATCATTCAAGTTTGCCTCAACACTGACAGCAATTTTCTGCATATCCTCCAAGGTAGGAGGATCTCTATCTCTCAATGAATAAGCCATCTCCGGATCAAAGCCATCCGGGAATTTGAGAAGTGCTGATTTTCTAGATGGCCTTATATCATCTGGAATAGCATTGTAAACTGTGTTAAATCTGATAATGTAATCTTGAACGGACTCACCATGATTGCGCTTGAGATTGTTGTACTCAGCATTGATCTGAAGTGGATCCTTTCTAATTTCCCATCGATCTAGAAACTGCCTCTGAAGTGCTTCCAAGGTGGGTATGCTTCTAGCTGTCAAACCTCTGAACCATTTACTTACTTCTCCATCAAATGTTTGTACAAACAAACGCATAGTCACATCCTCTTCATCTATCTCATATAGATCAAAGAAAGTCGTCATTTTGTCTATATGTTGCTGAGCATAGACACTTTGAGGAGTGCCATCAAACATAGGGATTTCACTCTGGTAGTCGGTTGGCATATCATGCAAATTTTGGGGAAGAGCAAGGGGAGCAAATCGGGCAGCCATTGCTTTGGGTAAATTGGGTCTAGGAGTAGCAGGTGGAGTAGGTGTAGCTATAGTATGAGGAGTATGAGGAGGAGAAGTGGTATGGGATGTAGAGGGCGAACCAACTGTAGATTCTGGATAAGTGATTATAGGAGAAACAGAAATAAAAGGAGGATTGGTCTGCTCATGCACCGTGATAGTGGATCCAATATGAACAGATATAGTTTCAACGAACTCAGCAAGATTGGTAGCGTGAATATCTGACTGAAGAGTTCTTAGGATGAAATTGTCAACCAATTTATTGTGTCTCTCAATTTCAAGGGCAGCAGCAAAATCAGGGTTGGGAACTAGAGAATCAAGTGCAGTTTCAGATTTGGTTTTGAACAAGGACAACTCAAAACTCTTGTCAAAATCAATGTCTTCAAGATACTCAAAAATAGCTGGACATGAATGAGAATTGAATATATGACCAGAATCGGAAGCCAGTTTGGATATCAAGGAACAAATAACCAATCAGCATGTGAAAAATATTAACTAATCATCCAAAAGTTCAGAGTTTGCAAATATACCGGGGTGAAATGCAAATGAAGTGTTACATTCACAAGCTCACGGAGGTCGACTGAAGCAGCGTTTATCTACTTGCGCTTATGCAAAGCAAAAGCGTTTCGAAGGCTACCTGGAATATCTTCAGACTCCGTCTAAGCCTTATGAAATAAACACATCAATCAGCAAACAATTTGTTCTCCCCAGTATGGTCGCCAGTATGTTAGCGCTTGAAATTTCACCTCAGGCTGAAAAAGGTAAACTCCAAGGCAACATCAAACCACTTAGCCTCGTAGCTAGCCCTACGAGGCAGGAGAGGGCTCTCTCCTGTCTATCTCGGCAAAGATCTTCAACGGGCAGAGATAACCAATAAAGAACACTGATTTTAGGCTAGTAAACTGATAAAAAGGTTTGATTTGGGATTTTTAGGGTTTTGGTGGAAAATTAGGGAAAGGCAATTTTGGGTGCGGGGATTGGACACAGTTTTCGCAGGGGGTTCTTTGGGGCAAGGTAGGAGACTGTATTGATGCCTTTGAAAGATTTGGATGGATGAGAATGACTGGTGAGGAGCTAAGGAGAGCAAGCAATCACCTTGAATTCTCCTTAAACAGCTGAAAACATTGATATTAAGCAAACTTAAAGGCAGAGCGTAGCAACCATGAATTCTACCTTAACACTTCATTTACTTAATGTGCAGAAAAGAAAAGTGGGAAAATGATACACATAACACACTTACAAGTACATGAGAAGCACACCATCAACACAAATAACCACAGGAATCCCAAAAAGTGCTGCAAAACCCTGGTCTTTCCTTTGCCAAAATTGCAGAGATACAATGAGTAATACAATAGAAGCTTTCTCCCTCAAGAGTCCAACCATGAAAATGACCAAGAAAGTACATAATATAGGCAATCTAACATCTTTCCTTGCCTCTAGGGGTCGAGCTCACTATCCTAGGAGCTGTTTCAACCAATTCCAAACTGACCACTAAAATCTAGGCAGTCAAAACAACTTGCCTCTATAAGCTAGGAAACCAATTCATTCATTAAATTTTTGCCTATTTCATGAATGAATCTTCTAGAAGAGATAAATAAGTGTCAAAGTATCATAAAATTACATATTTTACATCAAGGAGGATCAAAACCCACTCCAAAAAGTCAAACCTAGTCAAAACTGCGTTTTGCTGAGCTGTAGGTGCATTTATGGAAAAATAGCCTGATGCGTAGCGCCCTGATTCTCAACGCGTAGCACGCCTTTGGGCCTGCTTTTGAGGCACTTCCCGGAGTCCAAATGAGGCAAACGTGGGCTTGTTGGAAAGGTATGGATGTCTACTTTCCAACCCAAGTGGAATTTCTAAATTTGGTGACCATTTGCCCCTCCAAAATTGCAACCTCCCAAGATTGTTTCCTGTGTGTCAAAAAAGTGGCAGAAAGTCATTTTTTGCTTGTTTTGTGACCTTCTGGAGGCTCAAAACTTGATGGAATCTCTTGGAAATTGCTGAGAAAGTGTATTTTTGCATGACAAGTCCAAAAATGCTGAGTTTTCATGAAAAGGAGTTGCCCATCTTCAGGGTAGCGCGCGGCGCGCTACGCGTTGGGGAAGAAAACCTGTTTTTTGCCCAAAAAATTCACAAATGACCAAAAATGCTCAAATTTTTTTGAAATTTGTGCAGAAGGTAAGTCATTTAGCACCATGCTCCTTCAAGGAAGCCTCAGCCAAGATGTGGAGGGGATCGGGCCTTTTTCTTCGTTTTAGTGCCTTGGCCAACCGTCCTTTGAGCACCTTCATTTTTGCCTTACATACGTGCATTCGAGCCCAATAATGGTTTTTCATGTTCCGGAGCATGTCCTTATCTTTGTTAGCCTTGGCCAGCAACCTCTCCAAATGAGCATTGACCTGGAGAAGCATAGCCTCTCGCTCAATGGGTACCAAATCACCGGGTCTCTTACGAGCCAAGTCGCGGTCTTCATGGATCCTCCGCAACTCATCGAGAGTGTGCTCATCCTCTAATTGCTTGTTGCGCTGCTCTAAATATGTGATTGTCCATTGTGCCATCTCTAATTTTTCATGCAACAAGCGATTTTCATCCTCCCGTTGCTAAATGATCTCCTTAAGCTCCGAGCTAGGAAAACGGGTGTCAAGATCAATGATGTCAATATCTGGATCACCTGACAATCCCTCCTCAATCATGGGCTGCTTTCCCCTCTCTGATACCTGTGCTGCTGTCGGAAACGAGGCCCCTTCCACCTGGTGTGGAGATAACACTCGCGGTGCTGATGAAGAAAGCGAGACCCCTTCCACCTGATGTGGAGAAAATACTTGCCGAGCTGATGCAAATAAGGCCCTGTGACCTCTCTGATATGTGACCAATGGAGGGGAGCTGACATGTCTGGGCTCAGGGATGTTATACTGCTGTGAAGGTCCTCCCTCCTCATGAACAACCTCAGGGGGAGGTGGCGCTGTGAAGAAATCTCGAGAGATGAAATCCTCCCATGGAATACCCTGCTGGGCCAACTGATGCATGACCACAATCTTGATCAAAGCATAATGGTAGATGCTCCTGTGTTGTTGTGCTGGGCTCTTTCTCTGCACCAAGGGCACCATCCTCTCAATATTCCGGCACATGAAAAATGGTATGTTCATCATTTGTACCCGTGTGAAATGCATCAACAAGCGGATATGGTACGAATACAAATGTGAAAATCTGCCCTCACAGGTGAAATAGCGAATGATGAGCCTCATCAAGGGTGCATACTCATCCCTCAAGAATCTAAAAGGAAATACACCAGTTAGGTGCCTCATATATACAGGTTTAATGTAGGGCTCATACTGGAATCTGTCCAACAGCTGGCGCTTGTTCCACTCTTCTCCAACATTGGGTATCCCTGTTGCTTGAGCAACAACCTCAGGTGACAATGTAAAATCCACCCCTGCAAGATTCACATGCCCGTTGTGCAAATGCAAAACAAACAAGCAGACCAATTCCCTGTGGTGCTGAATTTGGGAAATTCTCTCGCAATATTCATAGCATGATTGATGACGGAAACATGTGACTGCAAGTGGACAAGCTTGCAAATAGGCCAAAGAGGTGGGCTCCTCTCTCACATGCTGACCACCCTTACCACCCCTGTGAGGCCTCCTTGGCACCTCAACCTCCGGTGTTGACTCACGGTCATCACTTTGCTCATAATTTGTTTCGGTTTCTGACATGGTTTCAAGAGCAAAATGGCTGAAATGTACTGCTGCTTCTGCTCAAATGACCTGTTGTTTTGACTGTTTGAATGCTGCTCCAAGGGGACAAAAAACACAAGGGAGATGT
Source organism: Pinus tabuliformis (assembly GCA_031772625.1). NCBI lineage: Eukaryota > Viridiplantae > Streptophyta > Pinopsida > Pinales > Pinaceae > Pinus > Pinus tabuliformis. Next base: position 738,966,038 of record CM062808.1, read on the forward strand.
TAGGGAGGGGGACTTTTGAGGGGATTTAGGGAATATATATATATATAAGGGAATTTAGGGAAAGAATTGTGACATATACATCATCACATAATCATAATTTGCAGGGGTTTGATAGGAGGTAGGGTTTAGGGAGATTTTATTGAATTTTATGGATAGGTAGGGTTTTAGGGCTTTTGATTTTTTTTTTTGTTAGGGAGATTAGGTGAAAATGACAAGGGAGGGGATAATGGGAATGTGGGGAAATGAGGGAGTGAAAAAGGATGACCTTGGGCAGCAAATGTAAAACCCTAGCTCACATGCATTTGAATTTTTTAAACATAATACATATGAATTTTCTATTTCAACTTGATGGCATTTGACACATTTTCACGCTCATGTTATCTTTACAAAGCAAGAACTTCAATGATTTGAGGCCTACCTGAAGAAATTGAGGAGGAAAAAGTCGATTTGTGGCTCACTGGCAAATTTCTGAAGGTGGAAACCCAATGCGTAGTGCGCGGGCTCTGGAGCGTAGCGCGCACCCAACGCGTAGCGCCCGACCAATTTTTGCACTGCAGAGACTGCCCTGACGCGTAGCGCGCAGGCCCTGATGCGTAGAGCGCAGGTGCAGTCACCAAATTCGCCCAGTTTCACACTAAATCGCCTTTCACACTTGCTCTTGGAGTCTTGGAGACAAAAGAATTACAAAATGAGGAGAGAGGGGCTTTTATAAGCTTGATTTAAATTTATTTCCCCTCAAACCCACTTTATAATTTTTATGCAATGACACTTTTTAAAACTAATTGCTGCTGACTTGTGGTTTCCTTTTGTTATGAAATTGGTTGAAATGATGCTTTTTCTTGAAAATTTTTGCAGGGATAGCTTCTGAGGAGTCTTGGCAAAGGAGACCAAGGCTGCATGCCAACTTCTGGAGAGTTTGAATTTTTTACAAATTTTTACAAAAAAAGAGAAAATGACCTTGCCTTCAAAAACAGGGTTTTTGAACTCAAGGTAAAAATTAGCTATACAATATGAAATCATTTGAAGTGATGCTTTGCTAGACATCCCTCTAGCCTGCTGGGCATTTATTGACCTTAAAAGACATGACCTCAAAAGACAAAATTGGACTAAACCCTAAACCTAGGACCTTGACTTCAAGACAAGACCAATGACCCTGTAAAGAATTTTATTGACTGAAACAAACTGGATCCAGCAGTGCCAAGAGGGGAATAAAGACACAAGCTCCTCCATCAGGGTTATGGCATGCCTAATGGAATGCAATAAGATGACACTAATGAGACACCTACTTATGCAAATGCAAAGAGCTTTGATCGCTGATGGAGGGCTACTAGACCGACTCTAACATTGGACCTTTCCACAAGTTGTCAAACTTTCCATGTTTCCCTTTGTCTTCATTTCGGGCATCCCATCTCAAAACAACATCATCTATTTGGAAATCATCCGGTTTTGCTTTCTTGTCATAGATTTTCTTTATGCGCTCTTGCAACTTGAGAGTATTGTGAAGAACCTCCTCCCGTGTCTGCTGTAAATGAATCATTTGACCAATCCGCCTTTGCATGGAATCTTCCTCACCACCAGCTTCTTGAAGCAACTTTGCTACCGGAATACCAAGTGAAGTAGGAAACACTGCATCTGTCCCGTAAACCAGTTCAAAAGGTGACATACCAATTGACTTTTTCTGACTTACACGATCAGCCCATAATGCATTTACTAACTTTTTGTGCCAGCTCTTCTTATTGATTTCCAGCAATTTCTTTATGATGTTTACCAAGGATTTATTCGAAGATTCAGCCAGCCCATTTCCTTGCAGATGATAGGCGGTCGAATGCCCCAAGCTGATATTATATTTGTAGCAAAAATCAACCATCTTCTTTGATTTAAATGCTACTGCATTATCTGTAATCATCTTATGTGGACAGCTGAAACGTGACAATATGTTATTTTCAACGAAAGAAATAATTACCAAGTCCGTGGCTTGCCGGGTGGGAATGGCTTCAATCCATTTCGTGAAGTAATCGATGGCTGTCAATATCCATCGATGTTGTCTGGAAGATGCTGGATGAATTTCGCCGATGAAATCCAAGCCCCACTGCTGAAATGGTGCGCTGACTTCAATGGGCTTGAGAGGCAATGGTTGTAATTTCTGCTTTCCTTGAAAAATTTGAGATTCATGACAACTCTTGACTGCTTTATATACATCTGAAAACAATGAAGGCCAATAAAAACCTGCCCTTAAGATCTTGTTTGCCGTGGTCTTCCAAAACAAGTGGCCCCCACAATCACCTCTGTGGAAATCCTCTACAGCTCTCTTAGCTTCCTCCTCGACCAAACAATTCAGCAATATTCCACCGGGGTCTTTCCAATATAGTGCAGATTTTATGATGCAAAATTTGGCAGCCTTTAATTTCAATGTCCTAGCTTTGTTTCGAGGCATCCCGGGAGGTGAAGACAAATTTTGAAGCACATATACAATATCAGCATACCAAGGAGAAGAAATAAAGATGTCAGATACCTGTAGTGCTGAATTCTCCTCGTCTTCATCGGATAGGGCAGCTATCAAATTAATGTCTAGGACATGGAGATTTGTTTCATCCATCAATTTAGCGAGACCTTGACCCTTGATCATCTTGGTAGGCTTAATTTCCACATCATATTCTAATAGTGCAGCAATCCACTTACCCCGCCTTCCTTCGGTTCCGCTTGTACCAAAACATCTTTAACAGCTGCGTTAGGAACATATGCCAAAATGTGAGAATTCAATATGTACACACGGAAATCTTTCAAGGCTTTTACCAGCGCCAATGCTTGTTTTTCAATGATATTATACTTCAGCGCTCTGTCCCTTATAATACGACTGAAAAAAGCAATGGGCTTCTCAACTCCATCTCTCTTTTACATCAGCACAGCTGCCAATGTATGCTCAGAAGCAAATGAAAATAGAATAAAATCTTGTGTATAATCCAGGCTGATTAGAGTTGGGGCTGAAGATAAAATTAACTTTACCAAATTGAAAGACTTTACCGCCTCTTCGGTCCATTTGAGCTGGCTGTCCTTTTTTAGCATGCTAGTGATTTCTCTGAGGTGTTCGGCAAGATTCGGAATAAAGCGACGCAGAAAATTCAACTTGCCATTAAAGGACTGAATCTCCTTCTTGTTTCGGGGCTGCTCTAATTGTTGAATAGCTTCCACACATGTAGGATCTATACGAATGCCATCTTTGGAAATGATGTGGCCCAACAGCTTGCCTTCACTCATGGCGAAAAGGCTCTTCTTTGGATTCAATGAGATACCATATTTTCTGCACTTTTGAAACACCATTGTTAAATGATACAAATGTTCTTCATCAGATTTAGAAAACACAGTTAAATCATCAAGATAAACGACCAAAAAGACATCCTTCTCATTAGCAAAGGCCATGTCCATCGCCCGATGAAAGGTAGCACCTGCATTTTTCAATCCAAACGACATCTTGGCATAATGAAATGTCCCCCATGGAGTAGTGAATACAGTCTTATCGCGGTCATCCTCATGCACCAAAATCTGATTATACCCGGAATAACCATCAAGTAGCGACATCCTTGATGCCCCAACTACCCGCTGCAATATATGATCCATCTTGGGCAGCGGATAATTGTCCTTTAGCGACACCTTATTCAGATTTCTGAAGTCTATACACAAGCGGATCTCACCGGTCTTCTTTCTCACGAGCACCAAGTTGGAAATCCAGTCGGAAAATCTGATTGGCACTATAATTCCAGACTTGTACAACCTGTTAACTTCTTTCTCAATCAAAGGCAGCAACTTAAGATTAATTCTTTTCAACTTTTGTCGGAAAGGCTTTTGATTTGGCTTTATGGTAATGGTATGTTGAATGATACTTGTGTCATAAGTTTTCAAATCTGAATAATCCCATGCAAAAACATTAGAAAACGAAGACAACAATCTGATATATTCTTTCTTTACCTTTCGCGACAATGCTTTCGATAGTTTCACCATCTTTTGATTTTCAGCTGTTCCGACATTCACTTCTTCAACACCTTCTTCCGTTGGCCTCAAAGTTGGTTTGCGGGCCACGTCATCTTGATCAAACAGCTCCTCCAAAGGAATTAATCCTTTAGGAATAAAATTATCTTTAAGTTGCAATACATCCATCTGATTTACTTCCTCAGGTTCTGTATCTATGGAGATGTCTTTGAACTCACCTTCAACTTGCAGAAAATCCTTGATTTCTTCGTCATCTTGGAAAACTTGCCAACATCTTTGATTGTCTAGAACTGTAGGACGGTGCTTCACATAAATCTCAAACTTATTGCTGGAATTCATGGGAATTTTTAGATTGCTTGCTGCCTTAGCCAATGCATCTGCAACACCATTTTGGATACGGGGCACACATGTCAAAGTATGTTCAGAAAACAGCTTCAAGATATCTAGGACAGCATTTCGATATGCTCGCATACGAGGATGCTTGGCCTGGAACTCACCTTTCACTTGCTTTATAACCAACTCGGAGTCGCCATATACTGCTATCTTCTTTGCCTTCAGCTTCCGAAGGATTTTCAGGCCAGCAATGAGAGCCTCATATTCAGCCTCATTGTTTGAACAATCGAATGCCAATTTGTAAGAACATACTCGTACCTTGCTTGGGACTTTGTTTCGGACAGAAAATGGACTTCGAATCCACACACCTATACCAGCACCATCGCTGCCCACAGCACCATCAAAATCCATGGTCCAAAGACCATCCTCATCGTCCTCTAAGTGCTGAAAATGTGATGTCTCTGCATTTTCTATTTGCTGCCCATTGATTTCAGCTATTGGCTCCATGACAGCGGACGTTTCTTCACTTTCCTTTCTCAAAATTTCTCTAAAATTTTCTGTAATGTCTGGTATATCTTCTGCTTGAACTAATTGACTATCGATCTCATTAAAATTATCCGCAAACAAAACAAATGACTCTAAATCTGTATGTACATAATTTACAGGATGATTAACTAGCTTTTCCTTACTAGTGATCATGTATTTCATCTTTTGTTCCCGATATAATTTCCTCATCTGACCGAAGACCGGGATTGTAGCATAAGAAAAATCGAGCTGAAGTGTACCTTTGAGCTTAGCTCCCCAAGATCTCGAAAGCAACATTCCGAATCACGGAGGAATATCCGCCACCACCACATCCATCAAAACATTCTTTGCTGGGATTTGATCTAGGCTCACTACCAAGTCCTTGATCAAACCAATACATTTTACCCGGCTGGAATCAAACGAATACAAATCATGATATTTCCTCGTGATGTCTAGTCCCAGCTTTTCCATGATTGCTTTCGGCATCAAATTATGCGAAGCTCCCGAGTCAAACATGGCATTATGTAAAACATACTCATGCAATCGCAAACTGATATAGAATGGAGGAACATCACTTTCGGGAGACTCACCATTTAAAGCGGGCCCAAAAATCAATTCCGGCTGATCATCTTCTACATTCACCGTGTCTAGCATTGGATCAAAATTCAGCATCTTGGAGATTTGGCCTCGGTAAGTGTTGTTCTTCATGATTTCCGTCAAAGGAATGGACACTTTCAACTTTGAAATTTCATTCTCCAAACTGAAAACTGAAACCTTCTCACCTTCTTGGGCCGGAACTTCTCTTTTTTAAACTTTATCTCTCGGTGTACTTGATGGCTGATCTATCTTGCTTGCTGATGATGATTGACCTGCTGGAGGATCTCTTATCTCTTTCCCTTTTTTCTGTGGGGCAGCTGAACCATTCTCTGCTGAAGTATCTGTCCTCTTCTGGATGGGATTTATGGGAACAACTCGGTTTCTTAATTGTCTCTGCTGAGCGGATAAAGCATTCAAGTACCCTCTTTGATACTCTTCCGATTCTTCTTCAAGTGCTGCATCATTTGACAAGATATAATGCTCATCCTGAGGGACGATGGAGTTTCTCACCAACTCTTCTTCTTCTGTAATATAAGTGGGCAGATCATGAGGAGTGAAGAAGTGATTTTCCTCTCCCACCGTATCACCTTCATCCTCGGATTCTTGGCTCACAAAATTTTGCTGAAGTGGAGGTTTAATTTGCAGCTGAACTGCTACCTCTTGTGCTCTTGTTTCACGTTGTTTGATTCTATATTGCGGTTGCTGCGGACCTCGAAAAGTTGGATTGCAAATCTGAGGCTCCGGCTTGTCAAGATGAACATGTTCAAGTGCTCTTTCAATCTTTTCAACCTTACGGAGGAGCTGATCTGATGTAGAAGCTTCCTCTTTGATTGTGACTCGTTTTTCCGCCTTCATCCTTGATCTCTTATCATTCAAGTTTGCCTCAACATTGACAGCAATTTTCTGCATATCCTCCAAGGTAGGAGGATCTCTATCTCTCAATGAATAAGCCATCTCTGGATCAAAGCCATCCGGGAATTTGAGAAGTGCTGATTTTCTAGATGGCCTTAAATCATCTGGAATAGCATTGTAAACTGTGTTAAATCTAATAATGTAATCTTGAACGGACTCACCATGATTGCGCTTGAGATTGTTGTACTCAGCATTGATCTGAAGTGGATCCTTTCTGATTTCCCATCGATCTAGAAACTGCCTCTGAAGTGCTTCCAAGGTGGGTATGCTTCTAGCTGTCAAACCTTTGAACCATTTTCTTACTTCTCCATCAAATGTTTGTACAAACAAATGCATAGTCACATCCTCTTCATCTATCTCATATAGATCAAAGAAAGTCGTCATTTTTGTCTATATGTTGTTGAGCAGAGACACTTTGAGGAGTGCCATCAAACATAGGGATTTTACTCTGGTAGTTGGATGGCATATCATGCAGATTTTGGGGAAGAGCAAGGGGAGAAAATCGGGCAGCCATTGCTTTGGGTAAATTGGGTCTAGGAGTAGCAGGTGGAGTAGGTGTAGCTGTAGTATGAGGAGTATGAGGAGGAGAAGTGGTATGGGATGTAGAGGGCAAACCAACTGTAGATTCTGGATAAGTGATTATAGGAGAAACAGAAATAAAAGGAGGATTGGTCTGCTCATGCGCCGTGATAGTGGATCCAATATGAACATATATATTTTCAACGAACTCAGCAAGATTGGTAGCGTGAATATCTGACTGAAGAGTTCTTAGGATGAAATTGTCAACCAATTTATTGTGTCTCTCAATTTCAAGGGCAGCAGCAAAATCAGGGTTGGGAACTAGAGAATCAAGTGCACTTTCAGATTTGGTTTTGAACAAGGACAACTCAAAACTCTCGTCAAAATCAATGTCTTCAAGATACTCAAAAATAGCAGGACATGAATGAGATTTGAATATATGACCAGAATCGGAAGCCAGTTTGGATATCAAGGAACAAATAACCAATCAGCCTGTGAAAACTCTTAACTAATCATCCAAAAGTTCAGAGTTTGCAAATATACTGGGGTGAAATGCAAATGAAGTGTTACATTCACAAGCTCACGGAGGTCGACTGAAGCAGCGTTTATCTACTTGCGCTTATGCAAAGCAAAAGTGTTTCGAAGGCTACCTGGCATATCTTCAGACTCCGTCTAAGCCTTATGAAATAAACACATCAATCAGCAAACAATTTGTTCTCCCCAGTATGGTCGCCAGTATGTTAGCGCTTGAAATTTCACCTCAGGCTGAAAAAGGTAAACTCCAAGGCAACATCAAACCACTTAGCCTCTCCTGCCCTCAAACCACTTAGCCTCGTAGCGCTAACATACTGGCGACCATACTGGGGAGAACAAATTGTTTGCTGATTGATGTGTTTATTTCATAAGGCTTAGACGGAGTCTGAAGATATGCCAGGTAGCCTTCGAAACACTTTTGCTTTGCATAAGCGCAAGTAGATAAACGCTGCTTCAGTCGACCTCCGTGAGCTTGTGAATGTAACACTTCATTTGCATTTCACCCCAGTATATTTGCAAACTCTGAACTTTTGGATGATTAGTTAATAGTTTTCACAGGCTGATTGGTTATTTGTTCCTTGATATCCAAACTGGCTTCCGATTTTGGTCATATATTCAAATCTCATTCATGTCCGGCTATTTTTGAGTATCTTGAAGACATTGATTTTGACGAGAGTTTTGAGTTGTCCTTGTTCAAAACCAAATCTGAAAGTGCACTTGATTCTCTAGTTCCCAACCCTGATTTTGCTGCTGCCCTTGAAATTGAGAGACACAATAAATTGGTTGACAATTTCATCCTAAGAACTCTTCAGTTAGATATTCACGCTACCAATCTTGCTGAGTTCGTTGAAACTATATATGTTCATATTGGATCCACTATCACGGCGCATGAGCAGACCAATCCTCCTTTTATTTCTGTTTCTCCTATAATCACTTATCCAGAATCTACAGTTGGTTCACCCTCTACATCCCATACCACTTCTCCTCCTCATACTCCTCATACTACAGCTACACCTACTCCACCTGCTACTCCTAGACCCAATTTACCCAAAGCAATGGCTGCCCGATTTTCTCCCCTTGCTCTTCCCCAAAATCTGCATGATATGCCATCCAACTACCAGAGTAAAATCCCTATGTTTGATGGCACTCCTCAAAGTGTCTCTGCTCAACAACATATAGACAAAAATGACGACTTTCTTTGATCTATATGAGATAGATGAAGAGGATGTGACTATGCATTTGTTTGTACAAACATTTGATGGAGAAGTAAGAAAATGGTTCAAAGGTTTGACAGCTAGAAGCATACCCACCTTGGAAGCACTTCAGAGGCAGTTTCTAGATCGATGGGAAATCAGAAAGGATCCACTTCAGATCAATGCTGAGTACAACAATCTCAAGCGCAATCATGGTGAGTCCATTCAAGATTACATTATCAAATTTAACACAGTTTACAATGCTATTCCACATGATTTAAGGCCATCTAGAAAATCAGCACTTCTCAAATTCCCGGATGGCTTTGATCCGGAGATGGCTTATTCATTGAGAGATAGAGATCCTCCTACCTTGGAGGATATGCAGAAAATTGCTGTCAGTGTTGAGGCAAACTTGAATGATAAGAGATCAAGGATGAAGGCGGAAAAACGAGTCACAATCAAAGAGGAAGCTTCTACATCAGATCAGCTCCTCCGTAAGGTTGAAAAGATTGAAAGAGCACTTGAACATGTTCATCTTGACAAGCCGGAGCCTTAGATTCGCAATCCAAATTTTCGAGGTCCGCAGCAGCCGCAATATAGAATCAAACAACGTGAAACAAGAGCACAAGAGGCAGCAGTTCAGCAGCAAATTAAACCTCCACTTCAGCAAAATTTTGTGAGCCAAGAATCCGAGGATGAAGGTGATACGGTGGGAGAGGAAAATCACTTCTTCACTCCTCATGATCTGCCCACTTATATTACAGAAGAAGAAGAGTTGGTGAGAAACTCCATCGTCCCTCAGGATGAGCATTATATCTTGTCAAATGATGCAGTGCTTGAAGAAGAATCGGAAGAGTATCAAAGAGGGTACTTGAATGCTTTATCCGCTCAGCAGAGACAATTAAGAAACCGAGTTGTTCCCATAAATCCCATCCAGAAGAGGACACATACTTCAGCAAAGAATGGTTCAGCTGCCCCACAGAAAAAAGGGAAAGAGATAAGCGATCCTCCAGCAGGTCAATCATCATCAGCAAGCAAGATAGATCAGCCATCAAGTACACTGAGAGATAAAGTTGAAAAAAGAGAAGTTCCGGCCCAAGAAGGTGAGAAGGTTTCAGCTTTCAGTTTGGAGAATGAAATTTCAAAGTTGAAAGTGTCCATTCCTTTGACGGAAATCATGAAGAACGGCACTTACCGAGGCCAAATCTCCAAGATGCTGAATTTTGATCCAATGCTAGACACGGTGAATGTAGAAGATGATCAGCCGGAATTGATTTTTGGGCCCGCTTTAAATGGTGAGTCTCCCGAAAGTGATGTTCCTCCATTCTATATCAGTTTGCGATTGCATGAGTATGTTTTACATAATGCCATGTTTGACTCGGGAGCTTCGCATAATTTGATGCCGAAAGCAATCATGGAAAAGCTGGGACTAGACATCACGAGGAAATATCATGATTTGTATTCGTTTGATTCCAGCCGGGTAAAATGTATTGGTTTGATCAAGGACTTGGTAGTGAGCCTAGATCAAATCCCAGCAAAGAATGTTTTGATGGATGTGGTGGTGGCGGATATTCCTCCGTGATTCGGAATGTTGCTTTCGAGATCTTGGGGAGCTAAGCTCAAAGGTACACTTCAGCTCGATTTTTCTTATGCTACAATCCCAGTCTTCGGTCAGATGAGGAAATTATATCGGGAACAAAAGATGAAATACATGATCACTAGTAAGGAAAAGCCAGTTAATCATCCTGTAAATTATGTACATACAGATTTAGAGTCATTTGTTTTGTTTGCGGATAATTTTAATGAGATCGATAGTCAGTTAGTTCAAGCAGAAGATATACCAGACATTACAGAAAATTTTAGAGAAATTTTGAGAAAGGAAAGTGAAGAAAGGTCCGCTGTCATGGAGCCAATAGCTGAAATCAATGGGCAGCAAACAGAAAATGCAGAGACATCACATTTTCAGCACTTAGAGGACGATGAGGATGGTCTTTGGACCATGGATTTTGATGGCGCTGTGGGCAGCGATGGTGCTGGTATAGGTGTGTAGATTCGAAGTCCATTTTCTGTCCGAAACAAAGTCCCAAGCAAGGTACGAGTATGTTCTTACAAATTGGCAATCGATTGTTCAAATAATGAGGCGGAATATGAGGCTCTCATTGCTGGCCTGAAAATCCTTCGGAAGCTGAAGGCAAAGAAGATAGCAGTATATGGCGACTCCGAGTTGGTTATAAAGCAAGTGAAAGGTAAGTTCCAGGCCAAGCATCCTCGTATGCGAGCATATCGAAATGTTGTCCTAGATATCTTGAAGCTGTTTTCTGAACATACTTTGACATGTGTGCCCCGTATCCAAAATGGTGTTGCGGATGCATTGGCTAAGGCAGCAAGCAATCTAAAAATTCCCATGAATTCCAGAATTAAGTTTGAGATTTATGTGAAGCATCGTCCTACAGTTCCAGAAAATCAATGATGTTGGCAAGTTTTCCAAGATGACGAAGAAATCAAGGATTTTCTGCAAGTTGAAGGTGAGTTCAAAGACATCTCCATAGATACAGAACCTGAGGAAGTAAATCAGATGGATGTATTGCAACTTAAAGATAATTTTATTCCTAAAGGATTAATTCCTTTGGAGGAGCTGTTTGATCAAGATGACGTGGCCCGCAAACCAACTTTGAGGCCAACGGAAGAAGTTGTTGAAGAAGTGAATGTCGGAATAGCTGAAAATCCAAAGATGGTGAAACTATCGAAAGCATTGTCGCCAAAGGTAAAGAAAGAATATATCAGATTGTTGTCTTTGTTTTCTAATGTTTTTGCATGGGATTATTCAGATTTGAAAACTTATGACACAAGTATCATTCAACATACCATTCCCATAAAGCCAAATCAAAAGCCTTTCCGACAAAAGTTGAGAAGAATTAATCTTAAGTTGCTGCCTTTGATTGAGAAAGAAGTTAACAGGTTGTACAAGTCTGGAATTATAGTGCCAATCAGATTTTCCGACTGGATTTCCAACTTGGTGCCCATGAGAAAGAAGACCGGTGAGATTCGCTTGTGTATAGACTTCAGAAATCTGAATAAGGTCTCGCTAAAGGACAATTATCCGCTGCCCAAGATGGAACATATATTGCAGCGGGTAGTTGGCGCATCAAGGATGTCGCTACTTGATGGTTATTCCGGGTATAATCAGATTTTGGTGCATGAGGATGACCGCGATAACACTGCATTCACTACTCCATGGGGGACATTTCATTATGCCAAGATGTCGTTTGGATTGAAAAATGCAGGTGATACCTTTCAGCGGGCGATGGACATGGCCTTTTCTAATGAGAAGGATGTCTTTTTGGTCGTTTATCTTGATGATTTAACTGTGTTTTCTAAATCTGATGAAGAACATTTGTATCATTTAACAATGGTGTTTCAAAAGCGCAGAAAATATGGTATCTCATTGAATCCAAAGAAGAGCCTTTTCGCCATGAGTGAAGGCAAGCTGTTGGGCCACATCATTTCCAAAGATGGCATTCGTATAGATCCTGCACGTGTGGAAGCTATTCAGCAATTAGAGCAGCCCCGAAACAAGAAGGAGATTCAGTCCTTTAATGGCAAGTTGAATTTTCTGCGTCGCTTTATTCCGAATCTTGCCGAACACCTCAGAGAAATCACTAGCATGCTAAAAAAGGATAGCCAGCTCAAATGGACCGAAGAGGCGGTAAAGTCTTTCAATTTGGTAAAGTTAATTTTATCTTCAGCCCCAACTCTAATCAGCCCGGATTATGCACAAGATTTTATTCTATTTTCATTTGCTTCTGAGCATACATTGGCAGCTGTGCTGATGTAAAAGAGAGATGGAGTTGAGAAGCCCATTGCTTTTTTCAGTCGTATTATAAGGGACGGAGCGCTGAAGTATAATATCATTGAAAAACAAGCATTGGCGCTGGTAAAAGCCTTGAAAGATTTCCGTGTGTACATATTGAATTCTCACATTTTGGCATATGTTCCTAACGTAGCTGTTAAAGATGTTTTGGTACAAGCGGAACCGGAAGGAAGGCGGGGTAAGTGGATTGCTGCACTATTAGAATATGATGTGGAAATTAAGCCTACCAAGCTGATCAAGGGTCAAGGTCTCGCTAAATTGATGGCTGAAACAAATCTCCATGTCCTAGACATTAATTTGATAGCTGCCCTATCCGATGAAGACGAGGAGAATTCAACACTACAGGTATCTGACATCTTTATTTCTTCTCCTTGGTATGCTGATATTGTATATGTGCTTCAAAATTTGTCTTCACCTCCGGGGATGCCTCGAAACAAAGCTAGGACATTGAAATTAAAGGCTGCCAAATTTTGCATCATAAAATCTGCACTATATTGGAAAGTCCCCGATGGAATATTGCTGAATTGTTTGGTCGAGGAGGAAGCTAAGAGAGCTGTAGAGGATTTCCACAGAGGTGACTGTGGGGGCCACTTGTTTTGGAAGACCACGGCAAACAAGATCTTAAGGGCAGGTTTTTATTGGCCTTCATTGTTTTCAGATGTATATAAAGCAGTCAAGAGTTGTCATGAATGTCAAATTTTTCAAGGAAAGCAGAAATTACAACCATTGCCTCTCAAGCCCATTGAAGTCAGCGCACCATTTCAGCAGTGGGGCTTAGATTTCATCGGCGAAATTCATCCAGCATCTTCCGGACAGCATCGATGGATATTGACAGCCACCGATTACTTCACGAAATGGATTGAAGCCATTCCCACCCGGCAGGCCACGGACTTGGTAATTATTTCTTTCCTTGAAAATAACATATTGTCACGTTTCGGCTGTCCACATAAGCTGATTACAGATAATGCAGCAGCGTTTAAATCAAAGAATATGGTTGATTTTTGCTACAAATATAATATCAGCTTGGGGCATTCGACCGCCTATCATCCGCAAGGAAATGGGCTGGCTGAATCTTCGAATAAATCCTTGGTAAACATCATAAAGAAATTGCTGGAAATCAATAAGAAGAGCTGGCACAAAAAGTTAGTAAATGCATTATGGGCTGATCGTGTAAGTCAGAAAAAGTCAATTGGTATGTCACCTTTTGAACTGGTTTACGGGACAGATGCAGTGTTTCCTACTTCACTTAGTATTCTGGTAGCAAAGTTGCTTCAAGAAGCTGGTGGTGAGGAGGATTCCATGCAAAGGCGGATTGGTCAAATGATTCATTTACAGCAGACACGGGAGGAGGTTCTTCACAATACTCTCAAGTTGCAAGAGCGCATAAAGAAAATCTATGACAGGAAAGCAAAAACGGATGATTTCCAAATAGATGATGTTGTTTTGAGATGGGATGCCCGAAATGAAGACAAAGGGAAACATGGAAAGTTTGACAACTTGTGGAAAGGTCCAATGTTAGAGTCGGTCTAGTAGCCCTCCATCAACGATCAAAGCTCTTTGCATTTGCATAAGTAGGTGTCTCATCAGTGTCATCTTATTGCATTCCATTAGGCCTGCCATAACCCTGATGGAGGAGCTTGTGTCTTTATTCCCCTCTTGGCACTGCTAGATCCAGTTTGTTTCAGTCAATAAAATTCTTTACAGGGTCATTGGTCTTGTCTTGAAGTCAAGGTCCTAAGTTTAGGGTTTAGTCCAATTTTGTCTTTTGAGGTCATGTCTTTTAAGGTCAATAAATGCCCAGCAGGCCCGAGGGATGTCCAGCAAAGCATCACTTCAAATGATTTCATATTGTATAGCTAATTTTTACCTTGAGTTCAAAAACCCTGTTTTTGAAGGCAAGGTCATTTTCTCTTTTTTTGTAAAAATTTGTAAAAAATTCAAACTCTCCAGAAGTTGGCATGCAGCCTTGGTCTCCTTTGCCAAGACTCCTCAGAAGCTATCCCTGCAAAAATTTTCAAGAAAAAGCATCATTTCAACCAATTTCATAACAAAAGGAAACCACAAGTCAGCATCAATTAGTTTTAAAAAGTGTCATTGCATAAACATTATAAAGTGGGTTTGAGGGGAAATAAATTTAAATCAAGCTTATAAAAGCCAGTCTCTCCTCATTTTGTAATTCTTTGGTCTCCAAGACTCCAAGAGCAAGTGTGAAAGGCGATTTAGTGTGAAACTGGGCGAATTTGGTGACTGCACCTGCGCGCTACGCATCAGGGCCTGCGCGCTACGCGTCAGGGCAGTCTCTGCAGTGCAAAAATTGGTCGGGCGCTACGCATTGGGTGCGCGCTACGCTCCAGAGCCAGCGCGCTACGCGTTGGGTTTCCACCTTCAGAAATTTGCCAGTGAGCCACAAATCGACTTTTTCCTCCTCAATTTCTTCAGGTAGGCCTCAAATCATTGAAGTTCTTGCTTTGTAAAGATAACATGAGCGTGAAAATGTGTCAAATGCCATCAAGTTGAAATAGAAAATTCATATGTATTATGTTTAAAAAATTCAAATGCATGTGAGCTAGGGTTTTACATTTGCTGCCCAAGGTCATCCTTTTTCACTCCCTCATTTCCCCACATTCCCATTATCCCCTCCCTTGTCATTTTCACCTAATCTCCCTAACAAAAAAAAAATCAAAAGCCCTAAAACCCTACCTATCTCTAAAATTCAATAAAATCTCCCTAAACCCTACCTCCTATCAAACCCCTGCAAATTATGATTATGTGATGATGTATATGTCACAATTCTTTCCCTAAATTCCCTTTTATATATATATATTCCCTAAATCCCCTCAAAAGTCCCCCTCCCTAACATCTCCCTTGTGTTTTTTGTCCCCTTGGAGCAGCATTCAAACAGTCAAAACAGCAGGTCATTTGAGCAGAAGCAGCAGTACATTTCAGCCATTTTGCTCTTGAAACCATGTCAGAAACCGAAACAGATTATGAGCAAAGTGATGACCCTGAGTCAACACCGGAGGTTGAGGTGCCAAGGAGGCCTCACAGGGGTGGTAAGGGTGGTCAGCATGTGAGAGAGGAGCCCACCTCTTTGGCCTATTTGCAAGCTTGTCCACTTGCAGTCACATGTTTCCGTCATCAATCATGCTATGAATATTGCGAGAGAATTTCCCAAATTCAGCACCACAGGGAATTGGTCCGCTTGTTTGTTTTGCATTTGCACAACGGGCATGTGAATCTTGCAGGGGTGGATTTTACATTGTCACCTGAGGTTGTTGCTCAAGCAACAGGGATACCCAATGTTGGAGAAGAGTGGAACAAGCGCCAGCTGTTGGACAGATTCCAGTATGAGCCCTACATTAAACCTATATATATGAGGCACCTAACTGGTGTATTTCCTTTCAGATTCTTGAGGGATGAGTATGCACCCTTGATGAGGCTCATCATTCACTATTTCACCTGTGAGGGCAGATTTTCACGTTTGTATTCGTACCATATCCGCTTGTTGATGCATTTCACACAGGTACGGATGATGAACATACCATTTTTCATGTGCCGGAATATTGAGAGGATGGTGCCCTTGGTGCAGAGAAAGAGCCCAGCACAGCAACACAGGAGCATCTACCATTATGCTTTGATCAAGATTGTGGTCATGCATCAGTTGGCCCAGCAGGGTATTCCATGGGAGGATTTCATCTCTCGAGATTTCTTCACAGCGCCACCACCCCCTGAGGTTGTTCATGAGGAGGGAGGACCTTCACAGCAGTATAACATCCCTGAGCCCAGACATGTCAGCTCCCCTCCATTGGTCACATATCAGAGAGGCCACAGGGCCTTATTTGCATCAGCTCGGCGAGTATTTTCTCCACATCAGGTGGAAGGGGTCTCGCTTTCTTCATCAGCACCGCGAGTGTTATCTCCACACCAGGTGGAAGGGGCCTCGTTTCCAACAGCAGCACAGGTATCAGAGAGGGGCAAGCAGCCCATGATTGAGGAGGGATTGTCAGGTGATCCAGATATTGACATCATTGATCTTGACACCCGTTTTCCTAGCTCGGAGCTTAAGGAGATCATTCAGCAACGGGAGGATGAAAATCGCTTGTTGCAAGAAAAATTAGAGATGGCACAATGGACAATCACATATTTAGAGCAGCGCAACAAGCAATTATAGGATGAGCACACTCTCGATGAGTTGCGGAGGATCCATGAAGACCGCGACTTGGCTCGTAAGAGACCCGGTGATTTGGTACCCATTGAGCGAGAGGCTATGCTTCTCCGGGTCAATGCTCATTTGGAGAGGTTGCTGGCCAAGGCTAACAAAGATAAGGACATGCTCCAGAACATGAAAAACCATTATTGGGCTCGAATGCACATATGTAAGGCAAAAATGAAGGTGCTCAAAGGACAGTTGGCCAAGGCACTAAAACGAAGAAAAAGGCCCGATCCTCTCCACATCTTGGCTGAGGCTTCCTTGAAGGAGCATGGTGCTAAATGACTTACCTTCTACACAAATTTCAAAAAAAATTGAACATTTTTGGTCATTTGTGAATTTTTTGGGCAAAAAACAGGTTTTCTTCCCCAACGCGTAGCGCGCCGTGCGCTACCCTGAAGATGGGAAACTCCTTTTCATGAAAACTCAGCATTTTTGGATTTGTCATGCAAAAATACACTTGCTCAACAATTTCCAAGAGATTCCATCAAGTTTTGAGCCTCCAGAAGGTCACAAAACAAGCAAAAAATGACTTTCTGCCACTTTTTTGACACACAGGAAGCAGTCTTGGGAGGTTGCAATTTTGGAGGAGCAAATGGTCACCAAATTCAGAAATTCTACTTGGGTTGGAAAGTAGACATCCATACCTTTCCAACAAGCCCACTTTTGCCTCATTTGGACTCGGGAAGTGCCTCAAAAGCAGGCCCAAAGGCGTGCTACGCGTTGAGAATCAGGGCGCTACGCATCAGGCTATTTTTCCAGAAATGCACCTACAGCTCAGCAAAACGCAGTTTTGACTAGGTTTGACTTTTTGGAGTGGGTTTTGATCCTCCTTGATGTAAAATATGTAATTTTATGATACTTTGACACTTATTTATCTCTTCTAGAAGATTCATTCATGAAATAGGCAAAAATTTAATGAATGAATTGGTTTCCTAGCTTATAGAGGCAAGTTGTTTTGACTGCCTAGATTTTAGTGCTCAGTTTGGAATTGGTTGAAATAGCTCCTAGGATAGTGAGCTCGACCCCTAGAGGCAAGGAAAGATGTTAGATTGCCTATATTATGTACTTTCTTGGTCATTTTCATGGTTGGACTCTTGAGGGAGAAAGCTTCTATTGTATTACTCATTGTATCTCTGCAATTTTGGCAAAGGAAAGACCAGGGTTTTGCAGCACTTTTTGGGATTCCTGTGGTTATTTGTGTTGATGGTGTGCTTCTCATGTACTTGTAAGTGTGTTATGTGTATCATTTTCCCACTTTTCTTTTCTGCACATTAAGTAAATGAAGTGTTAAGGTAGAATTCATGGTTGCTACGCTCTGCCTTTAAGTTTGCTTAATATCAATGTTTTCAGCTGTTTAAGGAGAATTCAAGGTGATTGCTTGCTCTCCTTAGCTCCTCACCAGTCATTCTCATCCATCCAAATCTTTCAAAGGCATCAATACAGTCTCCTACCTTGCCCCAAAGAACCCCCTACGAAAACTGTGTCCAATCCCCGCACCCAAAATTGCCTTTCCCTAATTTTCCACCAAAACCCTAAAAATCCCAAATCAAACCTTTTTATCAGTTTACTAGCCTAAAATCAGTGTTCTTTATTGGTTATCTCTGCCCGTTGAAGATCTTTGCCGAGATAGACCGGAGAGAGCCCTCTCCTGCCCCGTAGGGCTAGCTACGAGGCTAAGTGGTTTGATGTTGCCTTGGAGTTTACCTTTTTCAGCCTGAGGTGAAATTTTAAGCGCTAACATACTGGCGACCATACTGGGGAGAACAAATTGTTTGCTGATTGATGTGTTTATTTCATAAGGCTTAGACGGAGTCTGAAGATATGCCAGGTAGCCTTCGAAACGCTTTTGCTTTGCATAAGCGCAAGTAGATAAACGCTGCTTCAGTCGACCTCCGTGAGCTTGTGAATGTAACACTTCATTTGCATTTCACCCCGGTATATTTGCAAACTCTGAACTTTTGGATGATTAGTTAAGAGTTTTCACAGGCTGATTGGTTATTTGTTCCTTGATATCCAAACTGGCTTCCGATTCTGGTCATATATTCAAATCTCATTCATGTCCAGCTATTTTTGAGTATCTTGAAGACATTGATTTTGACGAGAGTTTTGAGTTGTCCTTGTTCAAAACCAAATCTGAAAGTGCACTTGATTCTCTAGTTCCCAACCCTGATTTTGCTGCTGCCCTTGAAATTGAGAGACACAATAAATTGGTTGACAATTTCATCCTAAGAACTCTTCAGTCAGATATTCACGCTACCAATCTTGCTGAGTTCGTTGAAACTATATCTGTTCATATTGGATCCACTATCACGGCGCATGAGCAGACCAATCCTCCTTTTATTTTTGTTTCTCCTATAATCACTTATCCAGAATCTACAGTTGGTTCGCCCTCTACATCCCATACCACTTCTCCTCCTCATACTCCTCATACTACAGCTACACCTACTCCACCTGTTACTCCTAGACCCAATTTACCCAAAGCAATGGCTGCCCGATTTGCTCCCCTTGCTCTTCCCCAAAATCTGCATGATATGCCAGCCGACTACCAGAGTAAAATCCCTATGTTTGATGGCACTCCTCAAAGTGTCTCTGCTCAGCAACATATAGACAAAATGACGACTTTCTTTGATCTATATGAGATAGATGAAGAGGATGTGACTATGCGTTTGTTTGTACAAACATTTGATGGAGAAGTAAGAAAATGGTTCAGAGGTTTGACAGCTAGAAGCATACCCACCTTGGAAGCACTTCAGAGGCAGTTTCTAGATCGATGGGAAATCAGAAAGGATCCACTTCAGATCAATGCTGAGTACAACAATCTCAAGCGCAATCATGGTGAGTCCGTTCAAGATTACATTATCAGATTTAACACAGTTTACAATGCTATTCCAGATGATTTAAGGCCATCTAGAAAATTAGCACTTCTCAAATTCCCGGATGGCTTTGATCCGGAGATGGCTTATTCATTGAGAGATAGAGATCCTCCTACCTTGGAGGATATGCAGAAAATTGCTGTCAGTGTTGAGGCAAACTTGAATGATAAGAGATCAAGGATGAAGGCGGAAAAACGAGTCACAATCAAAGAGGAAGCTTCTACATCAGATCAGCTCCTCCGTAAGGTTGAAAAGATTGAAAAAGCACTTGAACATGTTCATCTTGACAAGCCGGAGCCTCAGATTCGCAATCCAAATTTTCGAGGTCCGCAGCAGCCGCAATATAGAATCAAACAACGTGAAACAAGAGCACAAGAGGCAGTAGTTCAGCAGCAAATTAAACCTCCACTTTAGCAAAATTTTGTGAGCCAAGAATCCGAGGATGAAGGTGATATGGTGGGAGAGGAAAATCACTTCTTCACTCCTGATGATCTGCCCACTTATATTACAGAAGAAGAAGAGTTGGTGAGAAACTCCATCGTCCCTCAGGATGAGCATTATATCTTGTCAAATGATGCAGCGCTTGAAGAAGAATCGGAAGAGTATCAAAGAGGGTACTTGAATGCTTTATCCGCTCAGCAGAGACAATTAAGAAACCGAGTTGTTCCCATAAATCCCATCCAGAAGAGGACAGATACTTCAGCAAAGAATGGTTCAGCTGCCCCACAGAAAAAAGGGAAAGAGATAAGCGATCCTCCAGCAGGTCAATCATCATCATCAAGCAAGACAGATCAGCCATCAAGTACACCGAGAGATAAAGTTGAAAAAAGAGAAGTTCCGGCCCAAGAAGGTGAGAAGGTTTCAGTTTTCAGTTTGGAGAATGAAATTTCAAAGTTGAAAGTGTCCATTCCTTTGACGGAAATCATGAAGAACAGCACTTACCGAGGCCAAATCTCCAAGATGCTGAATTTTGATCCAATGCTAGACACGGTGAATGTAGAAGATGATCAGCCGGAATTGGTTTTTGGGCCCGCTTTAAATGGTGAGTCTCCCGAAAGTGATGTTCCTCCATTCTATATCAGTTTGCGATTGCATGAGTATGTTTTACATAATGCCATGTTTGACTCGGGAGCTTCGCATAATTTGATGCCGAAAGCAATCATGGAAAAGCTGGGACTAGACATCACGAGGAAATATCATGATTTGTATTCGTTTGATTCCAGCCGGGTAAAATGTATTGGTTTGATCAAGGACTTGGTAGTGAGCCTAGATCAAATCCCAGCAAAGAATGTTTCGATGGATGTGGTGGTGGCGGATATTCCTCCGCGATTCGGAATGTTGCTTTCGAGATCTTGGGGAGCTAAGCTCAAAGGTACACTTCAGCTCGATTTTTCTTATGCTACAATCCCGGTCTTCGGTCAGATGAGGAAATTATATCGGGAACAAAAGATGAAATACATGATCACTAGTAAGGAAAAGCCAATTAATCATCCTGTAAATTATGTACATACAAATTTAGAGTCATTTGTTTTGTTTGCGGATAATTTTAATGAGATCGATAGTCAGTTAGTTCAAGCAGAAGATATACCAGACATTACAGAAAATTTTAGAGAAATTTTGAGAAAGGAAAGTGAAGAAAGATCCGCTGTTATGGAGCCAATAGCTGAAATCAATGGGCAGCAAACAGAAAATGCAGAGACATCACATTTTCAGCACTTAGAGGACGATGAGGATGGTCTTTGGAACATGGATTTTGATGGCGCTGTGGGCAGCGATGGTGCTGGTATAGGTGTGTGGATTCAAAGTCCATTTTCTGTCCGAAACAAAGTCCCAAGCAAGGTACGAGTATGTTCTTACAAATTGGCATTCGATTGTTCAAACAATGAGGTGGAATATGAGGCTCTCATTGCTGGCCTGAAAATCCTTCGGAAGCTGAAGGCAAAGAAGATAGCAGTATATGGCGACTCTGAGTTGGTTATAAAGCAAGTGAAATGTGAGTTCCAGGCCAAGCATCCTTGTATGCGAGCATATCGAAATGATGTCCTAGATATCTTGAAGCTGTTTTCTGAACATACTTTGACATGTGTGCCCCGTATCCAAAATGGTGTTGCGGATGCATTGGCTAAGGCAGCAAGCAATCTAAAAATTCCCATGAATTCCAGCAATAAGTTTGAGATTTATGTGAAGCACCGTCCTACAGTTCCAAACAATCAAAGATGTTGGCAAGTTTTCCAAGATGACGAAGAAATCAAGGATTTTCTACAAGTTGAAGGTGAGTTCAAAGACATCTCCATAGATACAAAACCTGAGGAAGTAAATCAGATGGATGTATTGCAACTTAAAGATAATTTTATTCCTAAAGGATTAATTCCTTTGGAGGAGCTGTTTGATCAAGATGACGTGGCCCACAAACCAACTTTGAGGCCAACGGAAGAAGGTGTTGAAGAAGTGAATGTCGGAACAGCTGAAAATCCAAAGATGGTGAAACTATCGAAAGCATTGTCGCCAAAGGTAAAGAAAGAATATATCAGATTGTTGTCTTCGTTTTCTAATGTTTTTGCATGGGATTATTCAGATTTGAAAACTTATGACACAAGTATCATTCAACATACCATTCCCATAAAGCCAAATCAAAAGCCTTTCCGACAAAAGTTGAGAAGAATTAATCTTAAGTTGCTGCCTTTGATTGAGAAAGAAGTTAACAGGTTGTACAAGTCTGGAATTATAGTGCCAATCAGATTTTCCGACTGGATTTCCAACTTGGTGCCCGTGAGAAAGAAGACCGGTGAGATCCGCTTGTGTATAGAGTTCAGAAATCTGAATAAGGTGTCGCTAAAGGACAATTATCCGCTGCCCAAGATGGATCATATATTGCAGCGGGTAGTTGGGGCATCAAGGATGTCGCTACTTGATGGTTATTCCGGGTATAATCAGATTTTGGTGCATGAGGATGACCGCGATAAGACTGCATTCACTACTCCATGGGGGACATTTCATTATGCCAAGATGCCGTTTGGATTGAAAAATGCAGGTGCTACCTTTCAGCGGGCGATGGACATGGCCTTTGCTAATGAGAAGGATGTCTTTTTGGTCGTTTATCTTGATGATTTAACTGTGTTTTCTAAATCTGATGAAGAACATTTGTATCATTTAACAATGGTGTTTCAAAAGTGCAGAAAATATGGTATCTCATTGAATCCAAAGAAGAGCCTTTTCGCCATGAGTGAAGGCAAGCTGTTGGGCCACATCATTTCCAAAGATGGCATTCGTATAGATCTTGCACGTGTGGAAGCTATTCAGCAATTAGAGCAGCCCCGAAACAAGAAGGAGATTCAGTCCTTTAATGGCAAGTTGAATTTTCTGCATCGCTTTATTCCGAATCTTTCCGAACACCTCAGAGAAATCACTAGCATGCTAAAAAAGGACAGCCAGCTCAAATGGACCGAAGAGGCGGTAAAGTCTTTCAATTTGGTAAAGTTAATTTTATCTTCAGCCCCAACTCTAATCAGCCCGGATTATACACAAGATTTTATTCTATTTTCATTTGCTTCTGAGCATACATTGGCAGCTGTGCTGATGCAAAAGAGAGATGGAGTTGAGAAGCCCATTGCTTTTTTCAGTCGTATTATAAGGGACGGAGCGCTGAAGTATAATATCATTGAAAAACAAGCATTGGCGCTGGTAAAAGCCTTGAAATATTTCCGTGTGTACATATTGAATTCTCACATTTTGGCATATGTTCCTAACGCAATTGTTAAAGATGTTTTGGTACAAGCGGAACCGGAAGGAAGGCGGGGTAAGTGGATTGCTGCACTATTAGAATATGATGTGGAAATTAAGCCTACCAAGCTGATCAAGGGTCAAGGTCTCGCTAAATTGATGGCTGAAACAAATCTCCATGTCCTAGACATTAATTTGATAGTTGCCCTATCCAATGAAGACGAGGAGAATTCAGCACTACAGGTATCTGACATCTTTATTTCTTCTCCTTGGTATGTTGATATTGTATATGTGCTTCAAAATTTGTCTTCACCTCCCGGGATGCCTCGAAACAAAGCTAGGACATTGAAATTAAATGCTGCCAAATTTTGCATCATAAAATCTGCACTATATTGGACAGACCCCGGTGGAATATTGCTGAATTGTTTGGTCGAGGAGGAAGCTAAGAGAGCTGTAGAGGATTTCCATAGAGGTGACTGTGGGGGCCACTTGTTTTGGAATACCACGGCAAACAAGATCTTAAGGGCATGTTTTTATTGGCCTTCATTGTTTTCAGATGTATATAAAGCAGTCAAGAGTTGTCATGAATGTCAAATTTTTCAAGGAAAGCAGAAATTACAACCATTGCCTCTCAAGCCCATTGAAGTCAGCGCACCATTTCAGCAGTGGGGCTTGGATTTCATCGGCGAAATTCATCCAGCATCTTCCGGACAGCATTGATGGATATTGACAGCCACCGATTACTTCACGAAATGGATTGAAGCCATTCCCACCCGGCAGGACACGGACTTGGTAATTATTTCTTTCCTTGAAAATAACATATTGTCACGTTTCGGTTGTCCACATAAGCTGATTACAGATAATGCAGCAGCGTTTAAATCAAAGAAGATGGTTGATTTTTGCTACAAATATAATATCAGCTTGGGGCATTCGACCGCCTATCATCCGCAAGGAAATGGGCTGGCTGAATCTTCGAATAAATCCTTGGTAAACATCATAAAGAAATTGCTGGAAATCAATAAGAAGAGCTGGCACAAAAAGTTAGTAAGTGCATTATGGGCTGATCGTGTAAGTCAGAAAAAGTCAATTGGTATGTCACCTTTTGAACTGGTTTACGGGACAGATGCAGTGTTTCCTACTTTACTTAGTATTCTGGTAGCAAAGTTGCTTCAAGAAGCTGGTGGTGAGGAAGATTCCATGCAAAGGCGGATTGGTCAAGTGATTCATTTACAGCAGACACGGGAGGAGGTTCTTCACAATACTCTCAAGTTGCAAGAGCGCATAAAGAAAATCTATGACAGGAAAGCAAAACCGGATGATTTCCAAATAGATGATGTTGTTTTGAGATGGGATGCTCGAAATGAAGACAAAGGGAAACATGGAAAGTTTGACAACTTGTGGAAAGGTCCCTACAAAATTGCAGCATACCGTGGTCCAAATGCCTTTCTTCTCAAAGAAATGAATGGTGATGTGTTGGGTCCCTCTATTGTTATTTTTGTGGCTTTATATTATTATTGTTAGGTCGGCTGGATTATATTGTGACTCCCTAGACTCCTATATATAGAAAGGAGGTTTTGTCATTTGTATCATCCAAGAATTGTTCATTTATGTAATGTAAAGGAGGTTGCCCCCTCGAAGAGGCTGAATTCTAAGGCGTGGATCTCTCTTTTCTATCTTTTTGTGAGCTGGTTTCATAAACAATTTATCACTTGGGCAATTTTTACGGAAGAATTGATAGCACATTATGAGGATACAAAAAGCAACACTTTTTTTAGCCAATTGATAAGTCTCAAACAAAAGGGTTCAATAATGGAGCACATTGATGAGTTCCAAAAATTGAACATAAGGGTAAAAGATATTCCAGAGGAGCATAGGATTGATGTGTTCATAGGGTCTTTAAAGGATAATATCCAACATGATGTGCGCCTTTGGGAACCTGATTCATTAGAGAAGGCATTCAGGTTAGCAAGAAAAATGGAAAGCAAAATTATGGCAACTAGGAAGCATACCGTTCACAACTATAAAGACGGAAGTGTTGTTGCCCATAGTCTTCCACAACCTACAAGGTTGACACCACAACAATTGGAAGAAAAAAGAGCAAAAGGGCTTTGTTACAATTGTGATAGCAAATACACAAAAGGTCATAAGTGTGCTGAGAAGAAATTATTCTACATAGATTGTGAAGAGGAAGAAGAAAAGGAGCAAGAAAGGTCAAAAGAAGAGGATATATTCCAGGAACAAAGCCTAGATGAAGAACAAATAAATCCGACCATATCTTGTAATGCATTGGCAGGAATTACCACTCCTCAAACCATCAAGATAGTAGGACAAATCAAGAAGAAAAAGGTAATAGTGTTGATTGATTCAGGAAGAACCCACAATTTTATTCATTGTAGGGTAGCAAAAGAATTGAATTGCTTCCTATATCCAGCACCAGAGTGTCAAGTGATGATTGCAAATGGAGGAACAATAAATTGTTCTGGAAAGTGCCATAATATCAAGCTATCCATGGGAGAATATGTATTGACTAGCCCAATGCTTTCCATTCCAATGGGAGGTGCTGATGTTGTACTAGGAGTCCAATGGCTACAATCCTTGGGTACAATAGCTTTTAATTTTCAAGAACTTTTCATGAAATTTTCTGTGGAAGGAAAGGAAGTTGAATTAAGGGGTATTGCAGGGAAACCAGGAAAGATAATCAGCTCTAATGGCATGACAAAGCTTCTAAAAAAGGAGCAAAGAGGTGTAATTGCACAATTATGTTCGCTAGATGTTTCCACATTGGAATCATCTATTTCTCCAGATCTCCAAAAAGTCCTGGACAATCATTCCAAGGTATTTGAGACTCCCAAAGGTCTCCCACCTATGCGTGATCATGATCATGCTATTCATCTGATTCCGGGAAGTGTTCCTCCAAACATCAGGCCGTACAGATATCCCTATGTCCAAAAAAGTGAAATTGAACGTATGGTTACAGAAATGCTAGAGGCTGGTATAATTCAACCGAGTCAAAGTTCTTTCTCAGCTCCAGTAGTATTGGTGCACAAGAAGGATGGATCATGGCGCATGTGTCCGGATTATAGGGAGCTCAACAAGCTCACTATTAAAGATAAGTTCCCCATTCCTGTTATTGATGAATTACTGGATGAATTGCATGGATCAATTTACTTCACCAAGTTGGATCTTCGTTCGGGATATCATCAAATCAGAATGAAGGTTGAAGACATTCCGAAAACGGCATTTAGAACTCATGAGGGTCATTATGAATTTTTGGTCATGCCTTTTGGCCTTACCAATGCACCTTCAACATTTCAAGGTTTGATGAATTCAATTTTCAAACCATTCCTTAGAAAATTTGTGTTAGTATTTTTTGATGATATACTAATCTACAGCAAGTCTTGGAAGGATCATGTTGAACATGTTGACAGGGTGCTACAACTATTGGAGGAGAAACAATTATATGCAAAAAGATCCAAATGTTTCTTTGGAGTCCAGGAGGTGGAATATTTGGGTCATATTGTATCTCATGAAGGAGTTAAGGTAGACCCTAGCAAAATTAAAGCCATTAAGGAATGGAAAATCCCCACATCCATAAAGCATCTGCGAGGATTTCTTGGGTTGACAGGGTATTATCGCAAGTTTGTTAAGAATTATGGGAGAATAGCAGCACCTCTAACAACATTATTGAAGAAAGATTCATTTTCATGGACTCCGGAAGCAACAAAGGCCTTTGAACATCTTAAAGAGGCAATGTGCCAAGCACCGGTCTTAGCTACACCGGACTTCACAAAAACCTTTATTGTGGAATGTGATGCTTCAGGAAATGGAATTGGTGCTGTTCTAATGCAAGATGAAAGACCCATTGCTTTTGAAAGTCGTCCAATCAAGGGAAAGTTTTTAAGCAAAGCTATTTATGAGAAGGAAATGTTGGCAATACTCCATGCACTTAAGAAATGGCGACCCTACCTAATGGGAAGACACTTCAAGGTAAAAACGGATCATGATAGCCTTAAATACTTTTTAGAACAAAGGTTATCCTCTGAAGAGCAACAAAAGTGGGTCACAAAGATGTTGGGTTATGACTTTGAAATCATCTACAAAAAAGGGAAGCAAAATGTTGTGGCAGATGCACTCTCAAGAAAGGATGAGGATGTGGAAGCATTGTTGTGTGCCATTTCTATTATCCAACCAGATTGGATAAACGAAGCAAGGGAGGAATGGAAGAATGACGAAGAAGTGTGGGCACTTATTCGAAAGTTACAACAAGATTCCAGTACTTCTGATACATTTAGCTGGAAAAATGATTCGTTATGGTACAAAGATCGCTTATACCTCTGTAAGGATTCCCAGCTAAAACAAAAGATTCTTATGGAATTGCACACTTCTCCCTTAGGAGGGCACTCAGGATTTTTAAAAACTTACCACAGGGTTAAGAAGGAATTTTTTTGGGATGGCCTTAAATCAGATATTCAAAAGTTTGTGGCGGAATGTTTGGTTTGCCAGCAAAATAAAGTTGAAACAATTAAGACACCGGGTCTATTACAACCTTTATCCATTCCAAGCCAACGTTGGGAGGAGGTTTCAATGGATTTTATCACAGGTTTACCCAGGTCTGAGGGAAAGAGTGTCATCATGGTGGTAGTTGACAGACTTACCAAGTATGCACACTTTTGTGCATTATCACATCCATTTAAAGCCAGTACAGTTTCTACTGCATTTATGGAAACAGTTCAAAAGCTACATGGAAACCCAAAGATTATTGTAAGTGACAGAGATCCCATTTTCACTGGAAATTTTTGGACAGAATTATTTTCTTGTCTTGGTACTCAGTTAGCTCATAGCTCATCTTATCATCCTCAATCTGATGGGCAAACTGAGATAGTAAACAAATGTTTGGAAGGATATCTTCGTTGCTTTGTATCTGATAAGCAGACACAATGGGTCAAATGGTTGCCTCTGGCTGAATGGTGGTATAACACTTCCTTCCATACAGCAACAAAAATGACCCCATTTATGGCACTTTATGGGTATCAACCACCATCCATCACATCATATTTAAGAGAAAATTCTAAGGTTCAGGCAGTGGAACATCACATCGAACATCAACAACAAGTCCTCCAACTCTTAAAGGATAACTTAGTGTTGGCACAAAATAGAATGAAACAACAGGCAGATCAACATCGCAGTGAAAGAAGTTTTGATGTAGGTGATTGGGTATTCCTACGACTACAACCATATAAGCAAATGTCCCTAAAGCAAGCTAAGAAGGATAATAAATTATCACCAAAGTATTATGGTCCATACAAGGTGTTGCAAAAGATTGGTACTATGGCATACAAATTGGAGCTTCCTGCAGCTTCTCGATTGCACCCAGTTTTCCATGTTTCATGTTTAAAGAAGGTTATAGGTGACAAGCTCCCAATTCAAACAATATTGCCAGAACTTGACGAGGAAGGAAAAATTATATTGGAACCGGAAGCAATCACAGAAACAAGAACTCGACAGCTACGAAATCGATCAATTTCAGAGTATCTTATCAAGTGGAAGAACTTATCCGCTGAAGATTCCACATGGGAGGATGAGAATTTTATGCAGAAGTATCCAGAACTACTCAAGCGTTGAGGACAACACTTTTTTGAAGGAGAGGGGCATGTTGGGTCCCTATAATACTAGTGATTACCCCATTACTATTGTAGTTATACCCCTTATTTATATTGTTGTGCCCCTATTACCCCCATATTGTTATTTCTGTGCCCCATAGAATCCCTCTATTGTTATTTTTGTGGCTTTATATTATTATTGTTAGGTCGGCTGGATTATATTGTGACTCCCTAGACTCCTATATATAGAAAGGAGGTTTTGTCATTTGTATCATCCAAGAATTGTTCATTTATGTAATGTAAAGGAGGTTGCCCCCTCGAAGAGGCTGAATTCTAAGGCGTGGATCTCTCTTTTCTATCTTTTTGTGAGCTGGTTTCATAACATGATGATTGTCTCGGAGGGTCGGTCAATGGTCGACTTCTTAAAAGGTACCATGTCTGAGCATTTTCTACTCTAGTCATTATCATTGTAATTACCATTTTACTTTGATTCCACTGCAAGTGTGAACTGATCTTTCATCTTTAGTCCGGGGCCCGCGGTGAAGGCTATAATTCTGAAGATGAAGATTAGTTGGTGTGAGTTTTTCATGTTGTTTGTATCAGTTCATTTTCTGTTTAAAGTTGAAGTCAGTTTGAGTCAAAATTGGTCCAATTTTCAGTCACTTGTCAAGTCAATAAAGCTGTCCCAGTTTGGGTCAAATATGTAAATAATGACTCCATTTCCCAATGATTAAAAGGCACTGGTCTGCTCTCCCAGAGGTCTAAGGTTCTTGGCACCTCCAAGGAGCTACCATCCCCATTGGAGCCAATGTTAGAGTCGGTCTAGTAGCCCTCCATCAACGATCAAAGCTCTTTGCATTTGCATAAGTAGGTGTCTCATCAGTGTCATCTTATTGCATTCCATTAGGCATGCCATAACCCTGATGGAGGAGCTTGTGTCTTTATTCCCCTCTTGGCACTGCTGGATCCAGTTTGTTTCAGTCAATAAAATTCTTTACAGGGTCATTGGTCTTGTCTTGAAGTCAAGGTCCTAGGTTTAGGGTTTAGTCCAATTTTGTCTTTTGAGGTCATGTCTTTTAAGGTCAATAAATTCCCAGCAGGCCAGAGGGATGTCCAGCAAAGCATCACTTCAAATGATTTCATATTGTATAGCTAATTTTTACCTTGAGTTCAAAAACCCTGTTTTTGAAGGCAAGGTCATTTTCTCTTTTTTTGTAAAAATTTGTAAAAAATTCAAACTCTCCAGAAGTTGGCATGCAGCCTTGGTCTCCTTTGCCAAGACTCCTCAGAAGCTATCCCTGCAAAAATTTTCAAGAAAAAGCATCGTTTCAACCAATTTCATAACAAAAGGAAACCACAAGTCAGCAGCAATTAATTTTAAAAAGTGTCATTGCATAAACATTATAAAGTGGGTTTGAGGGGAAATAAATTTAAATCAAGCTTATAAAAGCCCCTCTCTCCTCATTTTGTAATTCTTTTGTCTCCAAGACTCCAAGAGCAAATGTGAAAGGCGATTTACTGTGAAACTGGGCGAATTTGGTGACTGCACCTGCGCGCTACGCATCAGGGCCTGCGCGCTACGCGTTGGGCGCGCGCTACGCGTCAGGGCAGTCTCTGCAGTGCAAAAATTGGTCGGGCGCTACGCGTTGGGTGCACGCTACGCTCCAGAGCCCGTGCACTACGCATTGGGTTTCCACCTTCAGAAATTTTCCAGTGAGCCACAAATCGACTTTTTCCTCCTCAATTTCTTCAGCATTCAAACAGTCAAAACAGCAGGTCATTTGAGCAGAAGCAGCAGTACATTTCAGCCATTTTGCTCTTGAAACCATGTCAAAAACCGAAACAGATTATGAGCAAAGTGATGACCCTGAGTCAACACCGGAGGTTGAGGTGCCAAGGAGGCCTCACAGGGGTGGTAAGGGTGGTCAGCATGTGAGAGAGGAGCCCACCTCTTTGGCCTATTTGCAAGCTTGTCCACTTGCAGTCACATGTTTCCGTCATCAATCATGCTATGAATATTGCGAGAGAATTTCCCAAATTCAACACCACAGGGAATTGGTCCGCTTGTTTGTTTTGCATTTGCACAACGAGCATGTGAATCTTGCAGGGGTGGATTTTACATTGTCACCTGAGGTTGTTGCTCAAGCAACAGGGATACCCAATGTTGGAGAAGAGTGGAACAAGCGCCAGCTGTTCGACAGATTCCAGTATGAGCCCTACATTAAACCTGTATATATGAGGCACCTAACTGGTGTATTTCCTTTCAGATTCTTGAGGGATGAGTATGCACCCTTGATGAGGCTCATCATTCGCTATTTCACCTGTGAGGGCAGATTTTCACGTTTGTATTCGTACCATATCCGCTTGTTGATGCATTTCACACGGGTACAGATGATGAACATACCATTTTTCATGTGCCGGAATATTGAGAGGATGGTGCCCTTGGTGCAGAGAAAGAGCCCAGCACAGCAACACAGGAGCATCTACCATTATGCTTTGATTAAAATTGTGGTCATGCATCAGTTGGCCCAGCAGGGTATTCCATGGGAGGATTTCATCTCTCGAGATTTCTTCA
This sequence comes from Pinus tabuliformis, assembly GCA_031772625.1. Classification (NCBI taxonomy): domain Eukaryota; kingdom Viridiplantae; phylum Streptophyta; class Pinopsida; order Pinales; family Pinaceae; genus Pinus; species Pinus tabuliformis. The sequence continues at coordinate 738,997,487 of CM062808.1, forward strand.
CAGCGCCACCTCCCCCTGAGGTTGTTCATGAGGAGGGAGGACCTTCACAGCAGTATAACATCCCTGAGCCTAGACATGTCAGCTCCCCTCCATTGGTCACATATCAGAGAGGCCACAGGGCCTTATTTGCATCAGCTCGGCGAGTATTTTCTCCACATCAGGTGGAAGGGGTCTCGCTTTCTTCATCAGCACCGCGAGTGTTATCTCCACACCAGGTGGAAGGGGCCTCATTTCCGACAGCAGCACAGGTATCAGAGAGGGGCAAGCAGCCTATGATTGAGGAGGGATTGTCAGGTGATCCAAATATTGACATCATTGATCTTGACACCCGTTTTCCTAGCTCGGAGCTTAAGGAGATCATTCAGCAACGGGAGGATGAAAATCGCTTGTTGCAAGAAAAATTAGAGATGGCAAAATGGACAATCACATATTTAGAGCAGCGCAACAAGCAATTAGAGGATGAGCACACTCTCGATGAGTTGCGGAGGATCCATGAAGACCGCGACTTGGCTCGTAAGAGACCCGGTGATTTGGTACCCATTTAGCGAGAGGCTATGCTTCTCCGGGTCAATGCTCATTTGGAGAGGTTGCTGGCCAAGGCTAACAAAGATAAGGACATGCTCCGGAACATGAAAAACCATTATTGGGCTCGAATGCACGTATGTAAGGCAAAAATGAAGGTGCTCAAAGGACAGTTGGCCAAGGCACTAAAACGAAGAAAAAGGCCTGATCCTCTCCACATCTTGGTTGAGGCTTCCTTGAAGGAGCATGGTGCTAAATGACTTACCTTTTGCACAAATTTCAAAAAATTTGAGCATTTTTGGTCATTTGTGAATTTTTTGGGCAAAAAACAGGTTTTCTTCCCCAAGGGTAGCGCGCCGCGCGCTACCCTGAAGATGGGCAACTCCTTTTCATGAAAACTCAGCATTTTTGGATTTGTCATGCAAAAATACACTTTCTCAGCAATTGCCAAGAGATTCCATCAAGTTTTTAGCCTCTAGAAGGTCACAAAACAAGCAAAAAATGACTTTCTGCCACTTTTTTGACACACAGGAAGCAGTCTTGGGAGGTTGCAATTTTGGAGGGGCAAATGGTCACCAAAATTTAGAAATTCCACTTGGGTTGGAAAGTAGACATCCAGACCTTTCCAACAAGCTCACTTTTGCCTCATTTGGACTCCGGGAAGTGCCTCAAAAGCAGGCCCAAAGGCGCGCTACGCGTTGAGAATCAGGGTGCTACGCATCAGGCTATTTTTCCAGAAATGCACCTACAGCTCAGCAAAACGCAGTTTTGACTAGGTTTGACTTTTTGGAGTGGGTTTTGATCCTCCTTGATGTAAAATATGTAATTTTATGATACTTTGACACTTATTTATCTCTTCTAGAAGATTCATTCATGAAATAGGCAAAAATTTAATGAATGAATTGGTTTCCTAGCTTATAGAGGCAAGTTGTTTTGACTGCCTAGATTTTAGTGCTCAGTTTGGAATTGGTTGAAACAGCTCCTAGGATAGTGAGCCCAACCCCTAGAGGCAAGGAAAGATGTTAGATTGCCTATATTATGTACTTTCTTGGTCATTTTCATGGTTGGACTCTTGAGGGAGAAAGCTTCTATTGTATTACTCATTGTATCTCTGCAATTTTGGCAAAGGAAAGACCAGGGTTTTGCCGCACTTTTTGGGATTCCTGTGGTTATTTGTGTTGATGGTGTGCTTCTCATGTACTTGTAAGTGTGTTATGTGTATCATTTTCCCACTTTTCTTTTCTGCACATTAAGTAAATGAAGTGTTAAGGTAGAATTCATGGTTGCTATGCTCTGCCTTTAAGTTTGCTTAATATCAATGTTTTCAGCTGTTTAAGGAGAATTCAAGGTGATTGCTTACTCTCCTTAGCTCCTCACCAGTCATTCTCATCCATCCAAATCTTTCAAAGGCATCAATACAGTCTCCTACCTTGCCCCAAAGAACCCCCTGCGAAAACTGTGTCCAATCACCGCACCCAAAATTGCCTTTCCCTAATTTTCCACCAAAACCCTAAAAATCCCAAATCAAACCTTTTTATCAGTTTACTAGCCTAAAATCAGTGTTCTTTATTGGTTATCTCTGCCCGTTGAAGATCTTTGCCGAGATAGACCGGAGAGAGCCCTCTCCTGCCCCGTAGGGCTAGCTACGAGGCTAAGTGGTTTGATGTTGCCTTGGAGTTTACCTTTTTCAGCCTGAGGTGAAATTTCAAGCGCTAACACAATGAACAGAACTGAAATAAACAAAACAAAAATGGAATTAAAAGCTAAGAAAAATAAATCAGCAGAAAGACAAGACTGATTCCATGTCATTAGTCATTGTGGAAACTATATGCAAATGCCCGGGATGCCTACTGTAATCTGGAACAAATACACTGATCAGCGTTAACAGAAATGTAAAGCATGTAAAATATTGGACAAAAATGAAACGTTAATACCATAAGAAATGCAATATATACAAGTGATTAACTATGGCATAATGAACGTAAAGAAACACAGCATGAAACTGTACAGCAATATAAAACAAAACCTCGGCGTGTGCAGGGGTCCTCTGCACAACCTCGGGCAACAGCTATCAACCACGAATTATGCTCAGAAATAGAGTCTTCTCATATATTCAGAACGCAGTCATAAAAACGAAACAGTGTCACGGCACAGTGGGCTCGTTAACAGTCAACAATACATTTCCAAGACTAACTATTATGCGTATGGAAACACATTATTTATAACAGGAAGCTACATAACTAATTTCCTAAAAACTGTGCTGACAGAGGACACGTGAACGACAACATCCATGGATCTAGCATCATGGTTGCCGTGATGATTAAATCTATTGAGGGTCGTTGTTGGATTCGCCTTATGGAGCAGTCCACAGGTGTCGATACGTCCCCAGAGATCTAGGAACGGCCACGAAAGTCTTCACGTGGTTGAAAAAGGAGTCTTGTTGCTATAGGACTCTGTATTTGACCACCGCTTGACCACCTTTGACCACAACCTTCTTTGACGAATTCGACTGACCCAATAGGACTCGGTCCATTTCCACGTCATTTGCAACTTGCCCATGTGGCTCGATTTGCCTGAAGACGCCTGCAATATAGACTTTAACAAAAAGGCTGCAGAAAGTTGAACTGGCTGCAGAAAGTGACAAGATTCCGCAGCTTATAAGCAAAAATCTAGTTCAAACAGCAAACACACATTATAGTTAGAAAACCACTTTATGTGCTCTTTTAAACTCAATATGCAATGATGTTAACAGCTTATGAGGTCCAGGTGGATGGAAAAAGTTTAGGAAAATGTATAGGAAAAGTGTGGTTTCGGGGCTCAACATACCCCTACTGCGAAGGTGTTGCATGTCCCCATGCAACCAAAATTTTGATCATTCTCCCTTTAATCCATGTGCTCTGAAACTTTTGCCAGTACATCCAGCCCTCTTCTCTTCTTCTTTGGTGGTGCTAACATCCTTGGTTTCCTCATCAAGCATCTGGATTTGAGGTTGATCAATGCCCTACTCAACCTCCTGCACTTTCTCTTTAATTTCCTATTCTTCTTTTGCCATAGCCCAAGGTGTAACATTGTGTTGTCATGAATGATCTTGTCCAATCTACTTTGTTCCTTTAGTGCTTCATTTTCTTGTTTAATGTGTCTGTTTAAGACCTCCAATTCAAAAACCTCTTGTTTCAATGATTAGACTTGTGTTTCTTGTGCTATGTGAGGCTGAGTGGCTGACGTGCTTGGACTTGCAGTTGTTTTCTCTAAGGATTCTATATAATCGTACATATCCTGCTGATTCGGGTCTACTTCGGGTGTAGTCTTCCTTGGGCTGACCCCAAAATCCTGTTGAGAGGGATTGATCTCAACATTTTGCCGAGAGGGACTCATATCAACATCTAGCTGTGAAATGGAAGTATGGTGTGGGCTGTGATCAGGAGAGGTTGCTGGAGGCTTTTCTGGGGTTTCCCCCCCAAATCAATAAAGTGGGGTCCTTTGGTTTTTACTGTCTTTAATTTCCCTCTAAGCCTAGAGCTTCTTCTTACATGCTGTGGACTAGTATCTTCCTCCATACTCTGCTTTTATTTTCGTTTCTTCTTGGCTGCAGCTGCTTTTTCTCGAAGATAAGCTAACCTTTCAGACAGTGTTTGGTGGTCTTCTTTTTGAGAAGGCTCTGAAGTTTGAAATAGAGCCTCTATGTTTCATTTCCCTTTTGATTTTCCTTGGTTTCTATCCTTGGTTCTTTCCAGCCTCTCTTCTTGATCAACTTCTTTGGTTTTGCTAATAGGAGGGTCTTGAATTCTTGTACTTGTCTCCTTCCTCCTACTCCTTCTTGCTGTACTGCTCTCAGGTACCTCGGGTGGCTCTTGAAAGTAGTTTCTCATCTAAAACCATTCCTAGGTATCCCTCTTTTTCTTCAACTGGTCTTCAATTAGAATTTTCACAAGCCCATGATGATACAAATGGGTTCTATGTCTTCTATATTCTTTTGGACTGTTGTGCACATCTTTTTCAAGCTCAGCAATAAAAAGTAGGGCAAATTGAGGGTTTGGTTTTCTAAAAAGTTCATCAACATCCGGGTATGATACATATACATTGACCCGAAACGACCCTCACAAGTAATAAACTTTTGAATAATTAACAAGAGACTGGCCCACTCCTCTTTTAAAGCATGGACAAGAATTCCTCGTTTGAATATAGTTACATCCATACCTGGGTTGCATAGTATGACCCTCCAAGCATTCTCGTCAAAGCTCTTGTTCTTGAACCAACGTTCACCTTCCTACAGAAGTTCTGTAGCAGCTGCTATGGATGCCTCAGTGATTGTAAACTTGAGGTCCCCAATTTCCACCTCCAGGCCGTTGAAAGACCTCGCAAAAGTCTTTGTAATCTCCTTGTTGTAGCCCTTGAATTTTTGAATAAAGCGTAGCCACCTTGCCTTCTTCAGTATGTTTTTCACTTGCGGGTATCCTTCCAAAAACTTGGGCGCTTCCGGTTCTACCTTCAACAACAGACCCATCCTTCTTTCTATTCTTAAAACTCGTCTACGTGAGGAGGGTTTAGCGGAAGTGAGACGGCTGGATTATGGGAGTGAACAGAGTTTATGGAGGAAACCAGTGACTGTGAGCGGAAAACAGAGGACAGGCAGTGGAAGTGAATTCGTGAAATGAGGTGAAGACTTATGTGAGCAAGGTGGAGTGCAGCCGTGATGTTAATAGAATAGTAGGGGGTGTAAAGTGCATTTGGCAGAATTTTAAATTGGGTGGCTGCAGAGTAGACGCAAGCACATTTATGAAACGACTGCGGATTTTGTGCGGCTGAGAAGAGTCATAGTCAAATCAAGCAAGTCCTCATGATTACAGGTGGAGTGTTACAATGCAGCCAACACAAATTAAATCCGAAGGCTAATCATAAGACCGTTTGGAAAATAAATGCATGGTTCATGGGGGAATGTCGTGGAATGATTATGGAGGCTATCACGTCAATCATTGCATATAGTGGAGCTTATGGTTTAATAACTATACAAAAATGTGCTTTGATTGCTATTTGAAATAAATTTCTACTCATACCTTGGAATTTTTTCCATTTGTTGTCCACTAACCCTTGATCAGCTGCTCCTTATTAATGCCTTTAGGTGCCCCATGTCTTCATAATATGTCCTCGGTCATACCTGCATTTGATTTCATGATTATTGAACTAACATTTGACTGTTAGTTTTGAAAAACAGAGTGATAGCTGCGGAAACTGCTTCTGGCTGTGGAAACTGGTTTCAGTGGTGGAAACTGTCACAGCAGTTATTTTGACTGAATGGAAATAGATAAGTGATAACTGACTGAATGAAAATGGTCATGAAAAAAACTTTTATTGGCGGAATTAAATGGAATGGATGAAATAAAGTGGAATGAAATGAAGTGGAGTGGAATGAGAATGAAATGGAGTGGAATGAAAATGAAATGGAGTGAAAAAAAAAAAAAAAAAAATTGGAAAATATAGGGCGTCAAAAGATTCTGATTTTCGCCCTGTATTTTTTGTATAAGACTGCCAATCTGTGATTGGTTTTCAGGCTTATACATTTTTTTCTTTTTTCTTTTTTTTTTTTAATTTATTTTTTCAGAAACAAAGGCTAGGCTGGTGGAGAAGAAGGATTCTTCTTCACCAACCTTATTGTAGAACTATCTTGAAACATTTTGACAAATTCTTCTTTTGAGAGTGGCATACGATAGATCTTTAATCTGTGGCCATTCACAATAAGAGGAGTTTGAAATTCATCAATGGTTTTGATTCTTACCGCTCCATTGCTAAAGATTTTGTCAATCTCATATGGCCCAAGCCAATGAGTCTGAAATTTACCTTTGAAGTCTTTAAACTTGGAATCAAATAGCAATGCCCAATCTCCTTCTTGAAACTTTTTCTCTTTGATATATTTATCATGCCACTTAGCTCTTTGATATTGAACTAGATCAGTTCTTAGAAGTGCCTCTTGTCTGATCTCATCTAGCTCATTCAGCTGCTCCATTCTGTGCTTTTGGGCTTCTGATAGATCCATCCCCAACTGAAATGCCATCTTGAAAGTTTTGACTTGAAACTCAATGGGAAGCAGGACTTCTTTCCCATAAACAAATTCATAGAGAGAATGTCCTGTTGTATTCCTCCATGTAGTTCTGTAGGCCCATAAGGCTTCAGGAAGCCTTTCTGCCCAATCTCTTCTGTGTAGATGAACAGTCTTGGTAATGATGCTTTCAAGAACTTTGTTTGTAGACTCCACTTGACCATTTGCTTGCGGATGGTAAGGAGTAGATTTTCTGTGCTTGATTTTGTATTCTTCCATCAGCTTCTCCACCAGGTTGGATATGAATTGACTTCCCTGATCTGTCACAATTTCTCTTGGAACACCAAAGCGAGTAAAAATATCCTCATAAAGAAAATTAACAACTGAATTTTCAGTAGCAGAAAATAATGCTTTGGCTTCTACCCATTTAGTGACATAATCAGTACATACCAAGATATACTTCTTTTGTTTAGATGGTGGATTAATAGGTCCAATGAAATCTAAAGCCCATTTGTCAAAGGGTTCGATGAGTACCTGTGGCTGCAATGGCATTTCATTTGAAAGGGTAGGTTTCCCTACTCTTTGGCAGCTGTCACACCTTTTGACATATTCTTTTTCATCTTTGAAGAGGGAAGGCCAATGATATCCTAAAGAGAGGATTTTATAGGTTGTCCTTTTGTCAGCAAAGTGTCCGCCGCATGGTTCATCATGACATGCCTTGAGGATGTCAGGCATTTCATCTTCCCTAACACATCTTCTGATCACAAGATCTAGCCCTGTTTTAAACAATTCGTTAGAAATCCATGAATATTTTGAATTCTCCTGAATATTCTTTCTTCTTTCACTAGGAAATAGATGTGGAGGTAGTTTCCCTGTAACCAAATAGTTAGCAATATCTGTGTACCAAGAAGTCTTAGTAGTTACTGCAAATAAGTATTCATCAAGAAACTTGTCCTCTATAGTTCAACTCAGTGGGAGTCAAATTTTTACTGGTATAGTAAATGGCATAAGGAACTAGATTTTTTTGTCCCAACACAGCTCCTAGAGCTGTACCTGAAGCATCTGTAGAAATATGGAAAGGAAGTTTCCAATTTGGTCCTCTCAAGATGGGTGCTTCAGATATTCTTGTTCTCAAAGTTTCAAATGCTGATTGACAATCATGATCCCATTTGAATTCATAGTCTATTGTAAGCAATTTTAAGAGTGGAGATGCTATTTTAGTGAAGTTCTCTATAAATCTTCTATAGTACCCAGTAAATCCTAGAAAACTTCTAACATCTTTTTGACAATTTGGAATAGGCAACTTGGAGATGACTTCAACTTTTGATCTATCGACTTTAATCCCATCCCCTGACATGTGATGCCCCAAAACAATACCTTCAGTAAACATCATAAAGAATTTTTCATGACTTAATGAAAGGTTTGTTTCTTTACATCTTATAAGTACTTTTTCCAAATTCTCTAATGCCTCTTCAAATGAATTACCATAAACTGTAAAATCATCCATATAAACCTCTACACAATCATGGATTAGATCAGAAAAGATTCCTAGTACTGCTCTTTGGAATGTTGCAGGTGCATTACATAATCCTAAAATAAGCACTCGATAAGAAAAAGTTCCCCATGGACAGGTAAATGTGGTCTTATCTTGATCTTCAGGTGCTACCTGAATTTGATTATAGCCACTAAACAATCCAGAAATGAGAAGTACTTTTTTCCTGCTAGTGTATCTAATACTTGATCAATAAAGGGTAAAGGAAAGTGATCCTTCAAAGTTGCTTTGTTCAATTCCCTGTAATCAATGCATACCCTCCATTTACCATTCTTTTTAGGTACTATAACCAAAGGAGAAACCCATCGGCTATCTGAAATTGGATAAATGAAGTTTACATTGAGTAGTTTCCGGAGCTCTTCTTTCACTATCTCCCTAAGGTTTGGATTCATCCTTCTCTGAGGTAGTCTGATTGGTCTACTGTTTTCCTCAATGTAGATGTGATGAATTCAAGTCTTAGGGTCAATACCTTTCATATCAGTATACTCCCATGCAAATGCAGTAGAATGTCTTTGCAAGATTTTGGTTAGCTCTCCTTGTTGTGATTTTCCAAGTTTTTGTTGATATTCAATGTTTTACCTGGAAAAATCTCAATGTGGAACTACCAAAATCTTCCATAGAGTAAAGAGACATTTGTCTTGATGATAAATACTCAATGTTAGAATCTAACTGAAATTGTGTGTGGTCATATTCTGAAGATGTTTCAAAGTTTTCTAATCTGTTCAGAATTTGACTATCTTCACTAATTTCAAAAATGGTAAAGACAGGTTGTATAGTGTCCTCATCATCGACCCATTCATTATCTCCTACTTCTGTAATTGCTTTTGCTGGAGGATACAAATTGACCTTCTTTGTCGAATTACCATCAGAAATGTACATATCTCCAGATCTACAACTAATAAAAGCATCAACTGTGGCTAGCCAAGGTCTTCCTAAGATGAGTGGGTGCCCTCCTAGATTACTCTTGGGAGTCAAAATCATGAAATCTACTGGATATTCCCAAGAATCTAAGGAGACTAAAATATCTTCTAATACACCATCTGGTTTGATTATTGATCTATCTGCAAGTTGCAGTAAGGTAGGTGTAAAAACAAGATTAGGAAGTTTAAGCTGTTCCATAGTCTGTCTACTCATAATGTTGATAGCAGCCCCTAAGTCAATCAAAGTATTTGGAATTTCTACCCCATTTATATGTGTCTTGACAATTGGACTACCGGGATCTACATACTTCTGCATGGTAATTTTTCCCATCATGATATCTGCAATTTTTCCTACCAGGTGGATTCTTCTTGTATCTCTTGGTTTCCTTCCTGGTCTTTTGAGACTCAACTCCTTTATTGTTTTTGCTAGAATAGGAATCTCTCTAATGGCTTGTAGCAAGGGGATCTTGATACAGACATTCTTTAATTCATCTAGGAAATCATAGTCATGCAACAAGATTTGTTTTTCCACCTCTTTGTCAATTTGTAATCTTTCAGGGAAAGGAGGTGTGGATGAAGATGCAGGTTGCTCAACTATAGGAGTTGTGGGGGTTGACTCTTTTTCTTTTTCTTTTTGAGTGTTTGGGTTTTGAAGAGATGCTTCAGAACCTTTATTGACTTTGAGAGAATCTTCCTCAGAAATACTTTACTTTTGAGCATCTATAGAATGTTTTTCTAAAACTCTACCAGATCTGAGTTGTACATCATTGAGAGGAACAATCATATAGGTAGGAAATTGTTGTCCTTCTACCATGTAAGCATTCTGAGGATTTTTATTATTGGGATTTGGCAATGGCTGGGATGGTAGTTGATTTGTATTTTGTTGAAATGGAAGTAAGAGTTGAGAATTTGGATTTTGTTGAGAAGGTTGTTGTTGTTGTGGAAATGGCAATGAAAGTTGTGGATTTTGATTTGGAAGTTGTGGAGCTTGTTGATTTTGAAAAGATGGAGGATATTGATAAAATTGAGCAAATCTCCCATAAGGATTTTGCATACCTTGTACCCATGATTGATATGGATTTTGAGGTTGGGACCAAGGTTGTTGCCAAGGATTCCAATTTGGCGGGGTTGAAAGTTCATAGGGTTGTTAAACCCTTGATTTTGTTGCCCCTGCCAAGGTCTCCTTGAAACAAAACAGAGAGACTCTACTGAATTTGGATCTTCTTGAAAGACAACTTTGAGCCCAGGAATTGAAGGACAATCCTTGGTCTCATGGCTTTCCAAGCAAATCATACATGTTTCTACAACTTTTGCATCCAAGGGGCATTCCCTTAGAGCATGTTTCTTCCTGTATTTTGGACAAAAGATGGCCAAAGCTTCAGCTTCTGCTTTCTGCTTGTTTTGTATTTTAAGGGTTTCTAGTTGTTCACTAAGTCTCCCTAGAATATCAGTTTTGAATTCATTAAGCATATTTCCAATCTCTACCCTACTTATTGATCCAGTTGCAGATTTTTTTACTCTAATAAGAGAAGGATCTCTAGGCCCTTTTCCAGTTTTATATTTTCCCCTCGAGAGATGGACACATAGTTCTGCTATGTCATGAAGTGGAAGTTGAGAAATATCTCCCTTTCCCATCATGTTTAAAATATCTATCCATTCATTTCTAATGGCTTTTAATAGAAGGGATTTCAAGGTCTCCTCATCTAAGTTACTCATTTTTTCTCTTTTCAAGTTGTATTGAAATCTTTCAAGTAAATCCTCCAAGTTTTCATCTTCTTTTTGCACCATTTTGAATACCTCATCCTTATGGTTGGTGGGCATGCAATAGTCCAAGTATCTATCCAAAAATGTTTGTTTCATATCATTCCAAGTCCTAATAGATTGAGTGACTAATCCCATGAACCATTTCAAAGCAGCTCCCTTCAATGTTGAAGGAAACAATTTGAGTTTTTGAGAGTCTTCCATATAGTCATAAGTTCGGCACACGACTTCAAACTCAAATAGAAATGTTTCAGGATCCTCACTTCGCAACCCATAAAAGTTTGGGAGGACAGATGGTGAGATGTTTTTCATTGTTGTATGAGTTTCCTCATCAACTATAGGAAATCCAAATGAATTATCTCCATCCCTATTTCCCCCATTGTTACCTCTACCTCCTCCATTGTTTCCTCCTCTACCTCTACCTCTACCTCCTCCTCCAAATCCATTTACTACTTCCTCTGTCATGATAGTTTGCTCAGAGTTTTCAGAGTCCTCTGGTTCTTCTATTAATGGCGAACGAGGAGGAATTTCTCCCTCTTCTTCTTCAGGTGACTCTACTTCTTTGATTACAATGTGTTCCCCTGTAGAAGTGAAGAAAGGTTCTTCCCCTAGGTCAGATTTGATGGATAGGGTGGGAGAGTCTCCTAATTCAGCTACTGCCCCTGGAATTCCAGGAATCCTAAGGCTAGGAGTGTGAGTTGGAGATGATGGAGGTGTATCTTGCCTATGCCTTGAAGTAGATGGAGTTGTAAAAATCGAACTCTTGGCCCTAGCTATAAACCTTCCCCTAGAATCTCTTGCTCTATGCATGTCATTTTTTATATTTTTTCTTCTTCAAGTTGGGCTAATAATTCTCTTTCTGATCTTCCAGATCACACTAGGTGCAAGAAGAGAGCATACTCAAGAAATTATTGAACTAATAATTCTCTTTCCTGATCCTCTAGATCACACTAGGTGCAAGAGGAGAGCATACTTTGAGAAGTTATCAATTTTTCCCTTCTTTGAATATTTATTTTTTTTAAGAAATTGCCTACCTAGTTACACTTCCCCGGCAACAGCGCCAAAATGTTTGGTCAATTTAGAGTCTCCTAAATTGCTATATTAATTGTCAATCCGGGAGTCATAAACTGTTGAAGTGTGGCGCACTATATGTGCAAGATAACATATTTCTTACTTTTTGTCGTTTTTGATTTTTTATTTGTTTTGGAGATTTTTATCTTCATTTATCTCCTAATGAGAAATGAAAATTCTAAAAGACAAGTATGGATATAAATATTCAAGGCAATTCTGTCCTTTATAATGATTTCCAAACTTCAAACTCAGAAGGTCTTAGAACATGCAATGATGAAATCAATTCCTAAAAGAAAATAAAATGTGCCACTATTCTAATCAAATAAACAGTGAGCTATTGATCATGAAACAGTTATCCTTGTTGCTGTCTAAATACAAGAGAAATAAATTAAGCTACTGTACTCAAAGAAATAAAAAATTGTAAGTAAAGTAAAGCTAAAATCAAATTACATCAACTCATATTCTGACCCCTCACCATTAGTCTCGCTATGGCTTTCGGAAGTAATCATAAACAACTTGAGCAATCTGACATCTAATTTGCAGAAAAGTAAACTTAAAATCAAATTACATCAACTTATATTCTAACCCCTCAACATTAGTCTCGCTATGGCTTTCGGAGGTAATCATAAACAACCTGAGCAATCTGATATCTAATTTGCAAAAAAGTAAACTTAAAATCAAATTACATCAACTCATATTCTGACCCCTCACCATTAGTCTCGCTATGGCTTTCGGAGGTAACTGATAATGATATGAGTAATTTAATATCTAAGCTAATTAATAAATCCAATGAACAGAACTGAAATAAACAAAACAAAACTGGAATTAAAAGCTAAGAAAAATAAATTAGTAGAAAGACAAGACTGATTCCATGTCATTAGTCATTGTGGAAACTATATGCAAATGCCCGGGCTGCCTACTGTAATCTGGAACAAATACACTGATCAGTGTTAACAACAATGTAAAGCATGTAAAATTATGGACAAAAATGAAACGTTAATACCATAAGAAATGCAATATATACAAGTGATTAACTATGGTTTAATGAACGTAAAGAAACACAACATGAAACTGTACAGCGATATAAAACAAAACCTCGGCGTGTGTAGGGGCCCTCTGCACAACCTCGGGCAATAGATATCAACCATGAATTATGCTCAGAAACAGAGTCCTCTCACATATTCAGAATGTAGTCATAAAAACGAAACAGTGTCATGGCACAGTGGGCTCGTTAACAATCAACAATACATTTCCAAGACAAACTATTATGCATATGGAAACGCATTATTTATAACAGGAAGCTACATAACTAATTTCCTAAAAGTTGTGTTGATAGAGGACACGTGAACGACAACGTCCATGGATCTAGCATCATGGCTACCGTGATGATTAAATCTATTGAGGGTGGCTGCTGGATTCGCCTTATGGAGCAATCCACAAGCGTCGATATGTCCCCAGAGATCTAGGAACGGCCACGAAAGTCTTCACGTGGTTGAAAACGGAGTCCTATTGCTGTAGGACTCTATATTTGACCACCGCTTGACCACCTTTGACCACGGCCTTCTTTGACGAATTCGACTGAGCCAATAAGACTCAGTCCATGTCCACGTCATTTTCAACTTGCCCATGTGGCTCGATTTGCCTGAAGACACCTGCAATATAGACTTTAACAAAAAGGTTGCGGAAAGTTGAACTGGCTGCGGAAAGTGACTGTTTTCTAATTCTTCACTACTTCCGCTTCTGTAGATTCTTTCGCTTCGCGTAGTCCCAAACATTAATTTATTCGCATAACTCGCTTTTCACATAACAGCATCTTAATCTAGGTATTCAATGATTTAATATACTTACCTCGCGGTCCCTTGAGAAAACGTCGCACTGCCTCGCTGTAACTAATGGTCATGTCCACCGCGAACCCAGTGATAAATCCTCCTTTTATTCGATCAAGCCAGTGGTCCATAGCTCGCGCTATCTTATCTTCTGAAGCTTCCAGTCTACGCACTAATTCTGGAGTCCACACTATCGGTTGGTTGAGCCTACACCTTCCCTGGCTGTCGGCTAACCTTGCGATCCACTCATACAGTTCAGAAGGAAAGGATTCAAAGAAAATCTCGTGGATTTCCGTATACACGTAGCGATCCAACCACTTTTCTTAGATACTTGCGAAGTTCTGTTTTCCTGTGTCGCGAACTCGTGAATATTCTTGTCCAACCACTCTTCAATTTCCTTCTTTGTTGGGTTTCAGTGGCATGACATCAGACATCCCTTATGCAGATCCCAGTCCTGGCAACGGAACCATTTGTTGGCTTAGTGGGGCCCGACCTAGGTTCAGAAGTGATTTAGCCAAGCAAATCTTGGTACTACTAGCCCTTTTGGCAATAGTCCGCGGAGCGCGGACTGAGGTCTCACCCGAAGTAGTATGGGAGGGTGTTGGAACCAGGTTTCCGCACCCTAGGGATGTCTTGATGAAGTTTCTGGAGGTTTGTGGTCCGAACCTGCGCGCTTGCGCTACTCCGCACAGCTATCTATCCTTCACGACCTGTGCCACTACCTCCGCGCACCTTTGTAAGGGCACAAAGAAAGTACTACCCTGATCTCTATTCTTACTTCGCTATTATATTAGTGCTTAACTTAACTTGTGAGGGCCCAATATTCTTATTACTTCATTCAACATTTAGGTAAGTACGCGTAATCACAAACAGTATAAATGCATAAAGATAAACAGAAACATAGATGCACAATATTCTAAATCAAGCTGATCTTTATTAGTATTCCTTTTCAAGTACAATCCCACTTACAGACCCGACTCCACCCTGCGGACTCTACTAGGCCTCTGCGCACTTAGCTGTAGAGCCTCTTCCTACTGCTACGACCCAGTGCACTTCAACTTTTCCTCTATTCTCTTACCATGCCTTTGTTATTCTATTTATTCTCCACTAAATTAATGTCTTTACACTTAGAGCATCGCTCTATTTATACAATCCCATGGACCGTGGACCATGGGTAGATTGACACAACTTTACATTATTCTACCATTCTTAGGGCAGACAACCCTATGACTCATCCTAGACTTTCGTGCTGCGCGCCTGCACTTCACGGAGTCTTACAATACAATTGACCAAAACTTGGGCTTTAAGCCCCAAAACCTGCTGTGGGGGATCCCATGCCCAACACCTCACTTGGCGCCACTTATCGATACATTGTCAAGATCGAGCATAAATTTAAATAGAAGAACTGATAATTTGGATTTATGAATCCGAAGTAAGGGAAGGGAACCCCCAAACCACAGAAAAAAAGGACAAAGCCAAGGTGGGGCGACCCAGGACAACCTACCAAAGCCGCAAGCAAAGAATAACACCACGAAGGTAAAGAAGGATACAGGGAAATAGTATGAGTTCCATAAGATCCCTTCTCACAACACAAGTGAGTGTCAAGCCAAGCATACACTGGTGGCTGAGCTAAAGGCTTCCGAATCAAATGCATGTTCTGACTCTGAGTCAAAGCCCGACAAGGGGAATGACAAAGGGAAGTATATTATTGATGTAGAGCCTAGTGCCACTGTGGCCACCACCAAGATCCAAAAGATGGAGCCTGAATATCCAGAGAAGGGGGAGCAACTCTTCCACTCACAGATGTGGGTGAAGGGTTCTCTGTTGTAGTTCATTGTCGACAAAGAAATCCAAAAGAAACTCATTTTAGCAAAGGTCATGAAGTGGTTGGGCCTACCAACCACACCACACTCATAGTTGTAAACCATCGGGTGGCTTCACAAAGGATGAGATCTTCACGTCATCCAGTAGTGTTGCCATTCCTACAACATCAAGCCCTTCATAGATGAGGTACTATGTGATGTTTCTCCTCTTGAAGTTTGTGATGTATTATTAGGCCAACCATACTTGTGGAAGTGTCATGCTATGTATGAATCTAGGCCTCGCACTGTTATTATTTCTTTGGGCAATAATTTATACAGGATACCAGAGACAGCATCGCCTATTGTCATCTCTTTGATCTCTACAAAGCAATGCGGTAATATCATGTCCTAGACTAGGAAATTTGTCTTCCTTATGATTTGTCCTCGGGGAAAGAAGAAGATATTGGCCACATCCATGACCTCCAGACAGGGCTCCTCCGCATGACAACAACAGATGGAAAAGGTCGTGGAGGAGTGTAGGGACATCTTCACCTCACCCACAGGGGTACCCCTACACTGTTAGGTCAAGCACTCCAAGGATTTGACCCCAAGCGCGCCACTACCCAATGGGTCGATCTATTGACGCTCTGTTCTGGAGAACGATGAAATCAAGAGGTAGATCTAGGAGCTGTTATCACTCAGGTTTTTCCCAAAAGTTGTAAGAAATGGAATACTGCCGAGGTAACCACAGACCAATCTTTTAGATAAAGAATCTAGAAAATCTGTATCCAGAGAGGACTCTCTCTTTATTATTTAGCTTTGTTTTTTAAAGGTATTAAGCTAGTTATGAAGTTCAAGGGTTTTTGTTTGAGTTTGGGTGGTGGGATTCAATAGAACAGAGAAGTAAAACAGAATAGTTCAGTCCATTGGGCATGATGGAGTCAAAGAAGATGGCTTTCTGGATTGGGTTTCTTGACAGAGGATGGCTTCACAGAGCAAGGTAGTCAAACAGGGAACAAATAAAGGTTGGAATTAGATGGAATGGGCTCAAATGGGTGAAGGGCAGTTAAGAATCCTTCAACATATTGAAAGAGGGAAAAATGGATGACTATTGATAAAGAGCAGTTAAGAATTCCTTAGCAAATAATCAGCATGAAAGAATCAGGAAATAGGAGCAATTAAGAGTTCACGGATTATTCTAATTCTAAAGAAAACACAGAGAATAATAAAGACTGAAAATAGAGTGCAGTTAAGCAAATTCTGAATTAATCCTTTTCTTTATCATTCAGATTATGAAACACAGATGATATAATAAACAAGAAAACTGTAAAACACAAGATATAGAGGACTTATTGATCCAGTTGTTGATTCAAGAATTCTGTGACAAGTCCTCTGCTTCAATTCTTCATCTAGTAGGCCAGACAACAGATGATTTCCAATAGCTTTTTAGTCCAAAAGTTCAGTATTACAGCAAAGTATAGAAAATCCACACCACCAACTAACCCAAAACTTTCATGGAGGGGGTATTTATACAACAAAATATGTACAAAAAATATCTCATCACAACTATGAGATAATATCTAGATTTTAACCTTAAATAATTTACAAGAAAAATAGAAACATCCGACTGATGTTGTGTTGGAAGTTGGCTCTTTAATTCTGAATTGATTTGTCTTTAATTCTGCACTGATACTCTTTATGGCTGATCTGATACACTTTAATGCTCAATTGATATTCTTTGACTTTGATCTGATACTCTTCAATGCTCCTCCACTACCCTTTCATTCTGATCTGACCCCTGCTCACCGCTATCTGATATTTAGCCCAAAATTTCCCTTTTCCCAATGGTAACAGCGCAACCATAGATACAGACCTGTTGTTGGGTCATTGGAGATTGCTGAGAAGTCCTGGAAATTGATGCGCTGATAGCCGTGTATTGAGAAAATTTACAGGTACCTGTGTCAAAGAGGAGGAAACCGTACACTGGAGGGTTGGTTGACAGGCGGCGGAGCTCGTCGATGGAGCCTTTTCTGGTCCGGAGGCGGTCGAGGATGAACTGCGAACTCGGTAGATATTGTGCCCGGAGCGCTGTTTGTAGCGAAATATATCAAAAAATTACCTTTTTCCCTTTTAATTGACAAAAAGAATTTTTGGTGGGAAATTTTGGTCCGAAGGATGGATGATGTCAGCAGTACGAAGGATGGGTGAAGGAGGTACAGGGCCGATGACATGGCAGTGAGGTGGCAGGTGATGTCAGCAGAGGGCGACATCACAGGATGATGTCAGCAGGAGGGGTGGTAAGCGGTTTCGCCTGCACCGCTTTTGGGGCTGGGCAGTTTTCAGCGGAGGGCGAGCGAGCATAGCGATGGAGTGACGCGTGGCAGTGGTACGGGGGTAATACCGCCGGTTCCCCGCGACTTAAACATCGGAGATGGAGGGGGGGCGATACAGTTGTGTACCATTGGATGTGGAGTGGTTGATCGGACGGTGGATGCACTGTGGAGATGGCGGGAGGTTAACACTGCGGGCCCGATGTTTTTAAATGATTTTTAAATGGTTTTCGAGCGCGTTTTGATTGGTTCGAGGGGGTTGGTCAGTTAATAATCAACTGGAGGTTGATTAACCCTTTGACTTTCGCAGTGGGAAGGTTATTAATAAGTTTCAAATAAACTTATTAATCCCTAATTAAACAGTGATATGGTTATAGTTAACCGGGGCGGGAATATTAATATTTTGGGGTTGTTATGTATTTATTGACATAATACGGGAATAGGTATGATTTTATCCGGGAGATAATATAATAAAAGTTAATGGTTAATATGAAAACAATGAATTAAAAATGAGCGCTAAGTTATAGGGTTAAAAAAATTAGGCTACAGGGGAAAAAGAAAGGGGTTTTTATGAGGAAAATTTGTTAATTTCCTAAGTAAAAGGGGTTTTACTTAGGCACTCGTTTATGAAATGGAAGAAGTGATTTATGTGAGTGATATTAAGCAGATCTTAATATCTTTGGGGGAAATTAGTAAATGATTAGGAAAAAGCATGAAGGGAAATTAGTTATGAAATCTGCCTCGCTTTGAGCTGCATCATGTAAAATGTCCGCCACTGCACCAGTGATAGGGATAAAGATTAACACTTTGGAGACATAGTCTATCAATGGTATCATTCTGCAACACCAATCTACCTACCCTGCCTACTTTGCCTATCATTTTTTCCTTCTTTCTTGGGTGCACTTAGATTAGCAAACCCCCATCAACTTTTCTTTTGTTTTCATGATAAGCCTACCTAAGTCTGCACTTATTACATCCAAGGGCTCAGATTGAACTGTTGAGCTTTTTTGCTTCTCTACCTATCTACTTATCTGCCAAGATTAAACAGTTTGGACAGATTTTATTCTCTATCTCTAAAACATGAAATTCAAACATGAACTAGCCAAGATTAAGCTGTTTGGCCATTCATCAATTGTGGCAAAAGTTAACAAGCTACACACAATACTTTATTTACAGAAAATGAAAAAGTAGTGGCATTTTGGACTTGCACACTTTCCTGGTCTTTTTTGTTTGGGGTTCATTTCTTCTCATTTTTTGACCATTTTATTCTTTTTACCCTTTGATTTTTCTTTTAGGGCATACCCTCTTTACATTTTTTAAAAAAAAATTGATTTTTTTATTTTTTCATAATATGGAAAACCTTTGCAACAAGGAAAGGGATGAACATATTACAGAGCTCAACCAGTCAATCATGAAATATGACACCTATTGCTATAGGAGTATAACAGGAGCTATTGCAAAAATGGGACATCAAGATAATTTCATCACCCTGTGGGAGCCCAATCGTGTTGGTACAGAAGAAGGAAAAGACCTGGAGACTTTGTATTGACTATCCGGTGTTGAATAAGATCATTATCTGGAATAGGTATCCAATCCCACAGATTGATGACCTCCTGGACTAGCTCAAGGGGTCAAATATTTCAACAAGATTGATTTAAATTTTGGTTATCACCATGTAACAATTGAACCCTCTGATGTGTGGAAGACTGCCTTCAAATCCAAGGAGGGCCTTTTTGAATGGTTGGTCATGCCTTTCGGGTTGATGAATTCCCTCGCGAACTTCATGAGGATGATGGACAACATCTTCCAACCTGCTATCACTCAGGTTGTTCCCAAAAGTTGTAAGAAAGGGAATACGGTCGAGGTAACCACAGACCAATCTTTTAGATACAGATTCTAGCCAATATGCATCCAGAGAGGGCTCTCTCTTTATGATTTAACTTTGTTTTGAAATATATTAGGCTAGTTATGAAGTACAAGGATTTTGTTTTGAGTTTTGGTTGGAGGAATGGAGTTTCAATAGAACAGTGAGGCAAAACTGAAATATTTCAGTCCATTGGGCATGATGGAGTCAAAGAAATATGGCTTCCTGGGTTAAGTTTCTTATCACAGGATTTATCACAGAGCAAGGTACTCAAACATGGAACAATTAATAGGCTGAAATCTTATGGAAATGGAGTCAATGGGTGAAGGCCAATTAAGAATCCTTCATCATGTTGACAGAGGGAAAATGGATGATTATTGCTAAGGAGAAATTAAGAATTCCTTAGCTAACATTCAAGATGAAAGAACCAGGGGAAATAGGAGCAATTAAGAATTCACTATTTATGCTAATCCTGAAGAAAACATTGATAATAATAGAGACTGAACGTAGAGTGCAAACAAGCAAATTCTGAGTTATTTTTTTCTCTATTATTTAGATCATGAAACATAGATGATAGAATAAACATAGAAACTGTAAAACACAAGTTACAAAAGACTTATTGATCCATGAAATGATTCAAGAATTCTGCGACATGGTCCTTAGCATCAGTTCTTCATCCAGTGAGCTAGACAAAATGGTTCCAACAGCCTTTTATTACAAAAATGGTTCAGTACTACAGTCAAAACTATAAACATCCACCACCAACCAACCACAATTACTTCGTCTGGGGGGTATTGATACAAAATGTCAAGATATTATGCAAAATATATGATAGAAATAAATATCTGCTCACAATTAATGTTTCTTTTACATAGATAGAGACAGACAGTCTCGAAAACAGGGAGACAATAAATAGATGCAATGAATTCGTGTTGTGTTGGTTGATCCGTCTTTATGAGAAGCACTGGAGGTAGGTGCTGCAAGTTGGTTCCCAGCTTTTTCCTACGGATCCTCTGCACTGATCTTTCTGTTTTGGCCGGACTTCCTTTAAAGCTGATGTGATGCATTTTGACCCACAGGACCGTGGTTCATTTCTGTTCTGCGCATTATAATAAATGGTGCACCTTTTTGCATTTGACCTAAGATAAGTTTACAGGATTTCTAACATGTTTTTCCACCACTCTGGTCCTGGTATTTTATGTCTCTGCAACTTCCTTAAAGTCTCATCAGTCTCTATGTACCTAAAAAAAATTAGGTGGGATGGTGAACAGATGCTTCACCTCATGTTCTATGTATAATAGCTTTTCCAGGCTGTCATAAAGGGACTGGCCAGATAGAAGTGCTTTTTCTGTTGAAGTACTTGAAGATGCATTAGCTTGATTGACAGAAAATGTATTTAATTTGTGTACATAGTCCTTGTGCTTCATCAGACGATCATTATCTCCCAAAGGAGTCGGCAAACCCTTTTGATTCAGGACTGTAAATTTGTCTATGAAAGAATCAATTTCTACCTGCATGTCCTGGCATCTTCTGTCCAAGTTTTGCATTAGAGTTCTCATGGTTAGAACTCTCTTGATGTCCAAAATGGTACCTGTTCTATCTCTAATATCCAGTGCTTGCAGTTCTTCGCTGGTCTTGGTATTCAAAAAATGTATTAGCCTGTTAGCTTGCTCAGGCATTTGTCCTAATAAGGCTCTTGTTTTCTGAATCTCCACTTGGGCTACTTTTATCAAATCAATCTATTCATAAATGGTCTGAATAGACCTCCATACACCACTAAGTGATTGAATGATGTTGGTCCACAAAATTCCTCTGATTTCTACCAAAGGCTTATGCAGAGAGAGATCATTTTCCAAGGCTCTTACCTTGTTTTCCAATGATTTGACTTCTCTTGTTTTCTCTGCCACATTCATTTTAGATTTATCATAGCTTTGCTCAATCTTTGTCAATTTTTCTTTGACTTGCTCCAATTCAGATACTTGGAGTTTCAACTCCTCCATGGCTTTTATTAATTGCTTTGTAGTCATGGCTGTACTGCTGCCTGGTGCTATTGATGTTGCTATTGCTCCTGTGATGATTTGTGCTATTGATGCTGGGACAGTAGGAGGTACTGTTGTTATAACTGGGGAAGGGGAAGTTGTGAATGTTGGAGTTACTTCAAGTGGCCGGGAGGTCGACTCTCCCTGCTTTTCTTGTAATGCTTTCTCCAATGCCTGCTCCGTCTCACTCAATCTCTCGTTTAACTTCATGAGCAGGTCCATCATGTCCTCTTCAGACTTCTGCTATACAACATCTGATGTTTGCGGATGCATAGAAGGAGGCATTTTGAGCTGTTTTCTGAAGGCAGCAATGTCCTCTTCCTTTTTCCTCATTAGTGCTTTTATGCCTTTGGCATCTTTGGGATCATGTCCCAACTCAATGATAATATCCTCTAAGGACTTGATCCTATTTTCCTTTGCTAAAGAAGAAGCCTTCTCTAAATCTAGTTGAGCAGAAGTGTTCTCCAATGAGTTTTGAAATTTATGAGCCAACATTGCTTTATCAGCTAGTGTGGAATACACCATTCTCCTGTCTGTTTGTGCAGCTCAATCTGGTCTATTGGATGAATGTCTTTGGCCAAGACCTCCAGATTTGTCCTGATATAATCAGCTGCCGATTGTGGTTGCTGCACCTTGGGCCTGAAATAGCTCATGATCATTTTTCCCTCCTTTATGTCATATGAAGACATTAATCTTTGTTGTTTTGTGGGGGCCATCTTAAGATACTGGTCATAAATTTGCAGCCTCAATGGATCATTTCTAGATTTTATTTCTATGAATGTTCTTTTGACATCAGAGGTTTGCTTGCTTGGTGGCCTTGTGGATGAAGCTTCCACACTATGTTGCTTTTCCAACTCCTTCCTGTGTGAGCTGGTTGATGTATCTATCGTTGGGGAGGTCTGTGGGCTAGTTTCCCTCTCACCTCTTAGGCTTTCTATTGTTTCTTCAATGATTTCCTCTTCATATAGAGGATTCAGTCTTTGCCTTTTAGCACCTGGCTGTTCTGCAGGTCCATTAATGGGTGTGGCCTCTTCTCTGTCCCTTTTCTTACCCTTTTCCTCATTTAGAGGAGTCTGTAATGCTGGTGTCTCTGGTACTTTGGTTTGTACTATAGGAATTTGCTCCTACTGATCAGTCATTTCTTGCTACTCTGTGCCTGCCACTTCCTCGCTCTTTGAAGAACCTGAAACTGGTGCACTGGCCTCTTGTATAGGTTGTTGTGAAGTCCCAGCAGAAGATGTACCCACTCCGGTTTGCTGAGGCAGCTTGAAAGATACCTGTCCAAAAGAGTCCAGGTCAAGGGTCTTTTCTAAATCTTTCATAGCTTGTTCCATTTTTTCGTACCGAGTAAGTTCTTCTACTAATGTACCCTCTATCCACTCATCCTGATTGGCATATTGTTCTACTTCAGGGATCCTATGATGTGTGTAACTTGACAGCCGGTTTCTTACTTTTCTGTCACTTATGAAGGTATTTGGGTCATATGGCACCCACCAGAAACTTTTCTCCAATTTAAGGTCTTCCCCTAATATCTTATCAGCATCTTCCCATGCTTCCCTTTTATTAATGATAAAGGGGCCTAATTGGTTTCTTATCCTCAGCTGAGCCTTTTTCTTCACATTGCAAAAGTGAGTTAAATTTGTATTAATAAGTTGCTTGAAATATTCCAGTGCAAATAGTCTCATGGGCACATATCTGGAAAGCTTATAAGGGCACAGTTCACAGCCATATATCCTGACTTCAGTGTGATCCTAGTAGAAGTACCAGCCACCTATCCTGTAGCTCTTGGAGAGCTGTAAAATCTTCTTTATGTCATCAGAGAGCCTAGGAGGAGGAGCTCCTATAAATAGAGTGGAGGTTGGATGTATAAACAGGTCAATGAATTCACAGTAGGTGTAAGGGGATTCACCAATTCTGTGGAAGACAGAGGTCCAAAAGATTACAGACCTCCTCTCTCATTTGGAGTCCAATTTCCTGATGGGAAATATAAAAATGCCTGGGTGATAATACAACAACAGATGGTATATGAAAGTTGTGTATTTAAACACTCCTTCTCTTTCCAAATTCATAAATTGAGCATGGATTTTGTCAGCAATGAAAGAGGCATAGTCATACTTGATAGCAGGGGGCTGTCCTAGAGTAAAGGTGGATAATGGAACCAGGACCATCTCATCCACATATTCACTGGACTTAAATCCTAAGATCACTGATATCATGTCAAGAAGAATTCTTTCAGTCTCATTGAAAGAGCCATATAAATAAGGAGGTGGGCCTTGAGGCTGGCAATCTGGTCTCATGAATATCTTAGCAATCCGGGTTATTTCTGCACTGGACAGTTGAGAGCCTTGCTCCAGCAAATATCCCATGGAAAGAGGAGCAAGAGGTTGAGCTGGAAGGAAGTGCAACATTTCATTGATAGACTCAGCAGTTATGTAGAAAAGAACAGTTTGTGATGGAGTCATAACTGCTTTATTGACAGGGTCATAATTTGCACAGCAGTAGCGAATAATATCTGGGAACACATTGACTGAGGGAAGGTAATACCTAGGGATATTGGATTCCCATATACCATAGATATCAGAGTTGTTCAAATGACTGTTTTTGATTAGGCAGAAAGTATGAAGATGATTTTGGCAACCAATTGGGTCTTTTATTTGGAAATCTCTGTCGGCCAAGGGTAAATGATGCTGGTCTGTATGAGGTGCATTGAGGAGCGCTACATTGAGGGCCATAGGGGCTTCCATTATTCAATTGTCTATGTTTTTAAACCGGAGGTTGAATTTCTGTGGAAAAAAAGACAAAAGAGAAGTTCTAAATGGGCCGGTATGGTAATTATGGACTGCTTGAGTTTGAATTTGGCTCTTAAAGGTATAATTTGCAGAGGAAAACCAAAAATACAGGCTCGGGAGGTGAGACGGGGTAAATACCCGTGTTTTGGAAATGAACTAGCATAATTTGCAAGTTGACTGACGATGTGCAGAGCAGAATAATGGACTTTGCTGGTCGGGGTGGCGGACTAGAGCTCTGGTAGTTACTTTGGACGTAATTCGCATGCAACAGTCTTGCAAGAACAATGAATGAAAATGAAAGAAAATGACAATTTTACGAGTTTTTTTTATCAAAAATTAGCTTCGCGGGGCTTTTTGGTCAGATGATGTCATCGGGACATGATGTTTTGTCGTGACATGGGGTACAGATGCTGACTAGGCAGTGATGTGGCGATGATGTCAGCGGGCGGGGTCAGCGGGAGGGCGGTAAGTAGTATCGGCCCGCACCGCTTATGTGCTAAGGCGGTTTTGGGTGGAGGGGCCGCGAGCATGTCGGGAGGGTGCCGCATGTCCCAGGTACGACAATAATACCACCGGCTCCTTGGGTGGTAAACTACGGATGGAGGGGAGTGTGCAATATGATCTGGAGCCATTCGATCAACAGGACTGGATCCAACGGTTGGCGGTATGTTGAAGATGGGTCAGGGCTATGGTGCGGGACCCATGTAATAAACAATGATTTTTAAATATATCGGGGCGATTGCTATTGGCTATCGGGGGATTAAACTATTAATTAACCGGGTGTTAATTAGCTTTTGAATATTTGTGCGGTGGAGGTTTTTAATGCATTCCAGCTGAACCATTAAACCCTCGTTTATATAGTGTTATGGTTATATATTAACCAGGGGCGGGATATTTAAATTTTTTGGGGTTTTTCATATGTTTACATAATACGGGGGGGGAATATAGGGATTTATATAGTAATGTTAATGGTCACAATGTATCTGTGAAGGGTGAGCACCAAGTTATAAAGTTCAACAACTTAGGCTTAGGAGAAAACAGAGGTTTTACACAAGAAATGTGGTTTCTTTGCCTAAGGCAAGAATGTTATTTTACTCAAGCCTCTTCATGAAATGGGGTGATTTAGGAGTATTGAGCAAATCTCAATATCCTTGGGGGAGGTGAGTAAGTGCTTTTGGGAGAAGTGTGAGGGGAAGTTAGACATGCATCACGTGATTTGTAACCAAATAGTTGCCATTGTGCTTGTGATATCAATAAAGATGAACCCCTTTGAAAGACAAAATTAATCATAAGCCTGCTTCTCCAACACCAAAATGCCTACCCAACCTATTATACCTAACATTTTTTCTTCTTCTTCTATGGGTGCACTTGAATTAGCAAACCCTTATAGATTTTCTTTTCTTTTCATAGGAATCCTATCTAAGTTTGCCCTTATTTCTTCCAAGGGCTAAGATTTAACAGTTGAGCTCCTTTGCTTCTCTACCTATCTACTTATCTGCCAAGATTGAACTGTTTGGACAGATTTTATTCTCTATTTCTAAAACAAGAAATTCAAACATGAACTGGCCAAGATTAAGCTGTTTGGCCATCCATCAACTGTGGCAAGAGTGAAACTAATTACTCCTAATGAGATTCTTTGCAAAAATAGAATAGTAGTGGCATTTTGGACTAGCACACTTTCATGGTCTTTTTTATTTGGGGTTCATTTCTTTTCTTTTTTGACCATTTTATTCTTTTGCCCTTTGATCTTTCTTTTAGGGCATACCCTCTTTTCATTTTTTTTTATTATTTTATTTTTTTCAAAATATGGAACCTTTGCAGCAGGGAAAGGGTGAACATATTTGGGATCTTAACCAGTCAATCATGAAATATGACACCTATTGGTATAGGAGTATAACACAACCCTTCACCAACTCATTTATGGTAGTGTTTTTGGATGACATCCTAATCTTCAATCAAATTTGGGAAGAGCACCTCCACCATATTCGAGAGGTCCTCCAAACCCTGCGACAACACAAATTGTGTGCCAATTTGGAGAAATGCACTTTTGGTATGACCAAGGGTCAATATTTGGGGTACATCATTGATGAGAGTGGTGTGCATGTGGACCCAACCAAAATACAAGTTATTCAGGATTGGCCAACCCCAACCACTCTAACAGAGCTCCGTAGCTTTCTGGGTCTTTCCAATTTCTACCGTAGATTCATGTTGGGGTTCTCATATCTCTTGGCCTATTAAGCCCCATTAACTTAATTTGAGTGTCTTCTGTTGGTTCACTAGAACTTGAAGCTTCAACATAGTTTTCTTGGAATGGAGGTCTAATATTTTGATCAGGGCCAGCCTTTCCAGTATTGGGATTTTGATTTTTTCTGAAATTTGGGTTTCTTGTAGTGTTGCTCAGTTGACCATCCCAAGGGGACTTTCTCTCAATTGTTTCTACCCTATCACAAAGTCTATCCATTCCTTTAATGATAGCATCTAATTTCTGCTCAAATGCTGAAGGTTCTTCTTTGATGGGTATCCTTCTTTCAGCTCTAGCCCGAGCTTGCTTGGAAATCAGGTTGGCCTCAACACTGACAGCTATACTTTGCATGTCTTTTAAGCTTCGAGGAGCTCTTTCCCTAAGCTGGTATGCCATGTCAGAGTCAAATGCATCAGGAAATTTGATCAAGGCCAAGTCTGGTGGAGGTCTGAGATTCTGAGGAATAGCACTGTATACATTGTTAAATCGGGTGCAGTGATCTTGAACAGTTTCTTGTGGACCTCTTTTCAAGTTTTCATATTTTGATAAAATATGGAGAGGATCTTTTTTCTTTTCCCATCTGTTCAAGAAAGTCTGATAAAGAGCTTCAAGATCATTGATAGTGTTTGCAGGGAGTGCTCTAAACCAAGTTCTAACATCTCCAGTTAAGCTTTGGACAAAAACTTTCATTCTTACATCATCATCATCAATCTCATAGTTTTCAAAATAATCCATCATTTTCTTGGTGTGTTGTTGAGCTGTGTAAGTGCCAGTACCATCAAAATAGGTGATTTTGCTTTGATAATCTTGAGGCATAGCCCCCGTATTTGCAGGGGAGCATATCGGTTTGCCATATTTGCAGAGATAAATGTAACAGCTGGAAGAAAAGGGATACCAGTTGAAATTTGTGTTGTGGATGGGGGAGCGGAAAAGATGATTTGAAGTTCCGATGGTAAGCTAGGAGAAGCAACAGTAATGGCAGAAAGGACTGATGCTTTTGCAGGAGTAAGCTCAGATTGGGTAAGGTTCTGCTGGCTTCTAAGGTTCTTAGGAATCAGATTAGGATTTTGAAACACAGGTGGGGGATTTGGATCTGGATTTGATCTAGTGTAACGAATCTTCTTCTTTGGAGCCAGCTTCTGAATATATTTTTGGTTTTTTCTTGAAATATTTGAAGGATACAACTTTAACAGTGTCTTGTAGGAAGTTTTAAAATATGGTAGATTTGAATTTTCCTAAAGATCTATTGAAATAGGTAACTGATCAAGTACTTGAGACAACTGTTCAAAGCCTAAAAACTAGACTGGAGATAGACTGAAGCAGCTTTTATTTACTCCTGCAATTGCATAGCAAAAGTAGTTTCAAAGGCTTCCTGGCTAACTTCAGGCTCCATCTGTAGCTTTAGAAAATAAACAGCAGTAACAAACAATTATTCAGGTCCCCAGCAGAGTCGCCAATGATGTTATCACTCAGGTTGTTCCCAAAAGTTGTAAGAAAGGGAATACGGCTGAGGTAACCACAGACCAATCTTTTAAATATAGATTCTAGCCAATCTGCATCCAGAGAGGGCTCTCTCTTTATGATTTAACTTTGTTTTGAAATATATTAGGCTAGTTATGAAGTACAAGGATTTTGTTTTGAGTTTTGGTTGGAGGAATGGAGTTTCAATAGAACAGTGAGGCAAAATTGAAACATTTCAGTCCATTGGGCATGATGGAGTAAAAGAAAGATGGCTTCCTGGGTTAAGTTTCTTATCAGAGGATTTATCATAGAGCAAGGTACTCAAACATGGAACAATTAATAGGCTGAAATCTTATGGAAATGGAGTCAATGGGTGAAGGGAAATTAAGAATCCTTCATCATGTTGACAGAGGGAAAATGGATGATTATTGCTAAGGAGAAATTAAGAATTCCTTAGCTAAAATTCAAGATGAAAGAACCAGGGGAAACAGGTGCAATTAAGAATTCACTGTTTATGCTAATTCTGAAGAAAACATTGATAATAACAGAGATTGAACGCAGAGTGCAAACAAGCAAATTCTGAGTTATTCTTTTTCTCTATTATTTAGATCATGAAACATAGATGATAGAATAAACATCGAAACTGTAAAACACAAGTTACAAAAGACTTATTGATCCATGAAATGATTCAAGAATTCTGCAACATGGTCCTTAGCATCAGTTCTTCATCCAGTGAGCTAGACAAAATGGTTCCAATAGCCTTTTATTCCAAAAATGGTTCAGTACTACAGTCAAAACTATAAACATCCACCACCAACCAACCACAATTACTTCGTCTGGGGGGTATTGATACAAAATGTCAAGATATTATGCAAAATATTTGATAGAAATAAATATCTGCTGACAATTAATGTTTCTTTTACATAGATAGAGACAAACAGTCTCGAAAACAGGGAGACAATAAATAGATGCAATGAATTCGTGCTATGCTGGTTGATCCATCTTTATGAGAAGTACTGGAGGTAGGTGCTGCAAGTTGGTTCCCAGCTGTTTCCTACGGATCCTCTGCGCTGATCTTTTTGCTTTGGCCGGACTTCCTTTAACGCTGATGTGATGCATTTTGACCCGCAGGACCGTGGTTCATTTCTGTTCTGCGCATTATAATAAATGGTGCACCTTTTTGCATTTGACCTAAGATAAGTTTACAGGATTTATAACATGTTTTGCCACCACTCTGGTCCTGGTATTTTATGTATCTGCAGCTTCCTTAAAGTCTCATCAGTCTCTGTGTACCTGAAAAAATTAGGTGGGATGGTGAACAGATGCTTCACCTCATGTTCTATGTAGAATAGATTTTCCAGGCTGTCATAAAGGGACTGGCTAGATGGAAGTGCTTTTTCTGTTGAAGTACTTGAAGATGCATTAGCTTGATTGACATAAAATGTATTTAATTTGTGTACATAGTCCTTGTGCTTCATCATACGATCATTATCTCCCAAAGGAGTCGGCAAACCCTTTTGATTCAGGACTGTAAATTTGTCTGTGAAAGAATCAATTTCTACCTGCATGTCCTGGCATCTTCTGTCCAAGTTTTTCATTAGAGTTCTCATGGTTAGAACTCTCTTGATGTCCAAAATGGTACATGTTCTATCTCTAGTATCCAGTGCTTCCAATTCTTCGCTGGTCTTGGTATTCAAAAAATGTATTAGCATGTTAACTTGCTCAGGCATTTGTCCCAATAAGGATCTTGTTTTCTAAATCTCCACTTGGGCTACTTTTATCAAATAAATCTATTCATAAATGGTCTGAATAGACCTCCATACACCACTAAGTGATTGAATGATGTTGGTCCACAAAATTCCTCTGATTTCTGCCAGAGGCTTATGCAGAGAGAGATCTTTTTCCAAGGCTCTTACCTTGTTTTCCAATGCTTTGACTTCCCTTGTTTTCTCTGCCACATTCATTTTAGATTTATCATAGCTTTGCTCAATCTTTGCCAGTTTTTCTTTGACTTGCTTCAATTCAGATACTTGGAGTTTCAACTCCTCCATGGATTTTATTAATTCCTCTGTAGTCATGGCTGTACTAATGCCTGGTGCTGTTGATGTTGTTGTTTCTCCTGTGATGATTTGTGTTGTTGATGCCGAAACAGTAGGAGGTACTGCTGTTATAACTGTGGAAGGGGTAGTTGTGACTGTTGGAGTTACTTCAAGTGGCCGGGAGGTCGACTCTCCCTGCTTTTCTTGTAATGCTTTCTCCAATGCCTACTCTGTCTCACTCAATCTCTCGTTTAACCTCATGAGCAGGTCCATCATGTCCTCTTCGGACTTCCGATGTACAACATCTGATGTTTGCCGATGCATAGAAGGAGGCATTCTGAGCTGTTTTCTGAGGGCAACAATGTCCTCTTCCTTTTTCCTCATCAGTGCTTTTATGCCTTTGGCATCTTTGGGATCATGTCCCAACTCAATGATAATATCCTCCAAGGACTTGATCCTGTTGTCCTTTGCTAAAGAAGAAGCTTTCTCTAAATCTAGCTGAGCAGAGGTGTTCTCCAATGAGTTTTGCAATTTATGAGCCAACATTGCTTTATCAGCTAGTGTGGAATACACCATTTCTCCTGTCTGTTTGTGCAGCTCAATCTGGTCTATTGGATGAATGTTTTTCGCCAAGACCTCCAGATTTGTCCTGATATAATCAACTGTTGATTGTGGTTGCTACACCTTAGGCCTGAAATAGCTCATGATCATTTTGCCCTCCTTTATGTCATATGCAAACATTAACCTTTGTTGTTTTGTGGGGGACATCTTAAGATACTGGTCATAAATTTGCAGCCTCAATGGATCATTTCTAGCCTTTATTTCTGTGAATGTTCTTTTGACATCAGAGGTCTGCTTGCTTGGTGGCCTTGTGGATGAAACTTCCACACTATGCTGCCTTTCCAGCTCCTTCCTGTGTGAACTGGTTGATGTATCTATCGCTGGGGAGGTATGTGGGCTGGTTGCTCTCTCACTTCTTAGGCTTTCTATTGTTTCTTCAATGATTTCCTCTTCAGATAGAGGATTCAGTCTTTGCCTTTTAGCACCTGGCTGTTCTGCAGGTCCATTGATGGGTGTGGCCTCTTCTCTGTCCCTTTTCTTGCCCTTTTCCTCATTTAGAGGAGTCTGTAATGCTGGTGTCTTTGGTGCTTTGGTTTGTACTAGAGGAATTTTCTCCTGCTGATCAGTCATTTCTTGCTGCTCTGTGCTTGCCACTTCATTGCCCTTTGAAGAACCTGAAACTGGTGCGCTGGCCTCTTGTATAGGTTGTTGTGAAGTCCCAGCAGAAGATGTACCCACTCTGGTTTGTTGAGGCAGCTTGAAAGATACCTGTCCAAAGGATTCCAGGTCAAGGGTCTTTTCTAAATCTTTCATAGCTTGTTCCATTTTTTTTGCCGAGTAAGTTCTTCTACTAATGTACCCTCTATCCACTCATCCTGATTGGCATATTGTTCTACTTCAGGGATCCTATGATGTGTGTAACTTGACAGCCGGTTTCTTACTTTTCTATCACTTATGAAGGTATTTGGGTCATATGGCACCCACCAGAAGTTTTTCTTCAATTTAAGGTCTTCCCCTAATATCTTATCAGCATCTTCCCATGCTTCCCTTTTATTAATGATAAAGGGGCCTAATTGGTTTCTTATCCTCAGCTGAGCCTTTTTCTTCACATTGCAAAAGTGATTTAAATCTGCATTAATAAGTTCCCTGAAATATTCCAGTGTAAATAGTCTCATGGGCACATATCTGGGCAGCGTATAAGGGCACAATTCATAGCCATATATCCTGACTTCAGTGTGATCCTGGTAGAAGTACCAGTCACCTATCCTGTAGCTCTTGGAGAGCTGTAAAATCTTCTTTATGTCATCAGAGAGCCTAGGAGGAGGAGCTCCTATCAATAGAGTGGAGGCTAGATGTATAAACAGGTCAATGAATTCACAGTAGGTGTAAGGGGATTCACCAATTCTGTGGAAGACAGAGGTCCAAAAGATTACAGACCTCCTCTCTCCTTTGGAGTCCAATTTCCTGATGGGAAATATAAAAACGCCTGGGTGATAATACAACAGCAGATGGTATATAAAAGTTGTGTATTTAAACACTCCTTCTCTTTCCAAATTCATAAATTAAGCATGGATTTTGTCAGCAATGAAAGAGGCATAGTCATACTTGATAGTAGGGGGTTGTCCTAGATTAAAGGTGGATAACAGAACCAGGACCATCTTATCCACATATTCACTGGACCTAAATCCTAAGATCACTGATATCATGTCAAGAAGAATTCTTCTAGTCTCATTGAACGAGACATATAAATAAGGAGGTGGGCCTTGAGGCTAGCAATCTGGTCTCATGAATATCTTAGCAATCCGGGTTATTTCTTCACTGGACAGTTGAGAGCCTTGCTCCAGCAAATATCCCATGGAAAGAGGAGCAAGAGGCTGAGCTGGAAGGAAGTGCAACATTTCATTGATAGACTCAGCAGTTATGTAGAAAAGAACAGTTTGTGATGGAGTTATAACTGCTTTACTGACAGGGTCATAATTTGCACAACAGTGGCGAATAATATCTTGGAACACATTGACTGAGGGAAGGTAATACCTAGGGATATTGGATTCCCATATACCATAGATATCAGAGTTGTTCAAATGACTGTTTCTGATTAGGCAGAAAGTATGAAGATGATTTTGGCAAACAATTGGGTCTTTTATTTGGAAATCTCTGTCAGCCAAGGGTAAATGATGCTGGTTTGTATGAGGTGCATTGAGGGGCGCTACATTGAGGGCCACAGGGGCTTCCATTATTCAATTGTCTGTGTTTTTAAACCGAAGGTTGAATTTCTGTGGAAAAAAGGACAAAAGAGCAGTTCTAAATGGGCTGGTATGGCAATTATGGACTGCTTGAGTTTGAATTTGGCTCTTAAAGGTATAATTTGCAGAGGAAAACCAAAAATACAGGCTCGGGAGGTGAGACGGGGTAAATACCTCTGTTTTGGAAACGAACTAGCGTAATTTGCAAGTTGACTGACGACGTGCAGAGCAGAATACTGGACTTTGCTGGTCGGGGTGGCGGACTGGAGCTCTGGTAGTTACTTTGGATGTAATTCGCATGCAACAGTATTGCGAGAACAACGAATGAAAATGAAAGAAAATGACAATTTTAGGGGGTTTTTTATCAAAAATTGGCTTCGCGGGGTTTTTTGGCGCTTTTTTGTTGGATGACATCATCAGGACGTGATGTTTTATCGTGACGCAGGGTACGGATGCTGACTCGGCAATGATGTGGCGATGACGTCAGCGGGCGGGGTCAGCGGGAGGGCGGTAAGCAGTATCGGCCTGCACCGCTTATGCGCTAAGGCGGTTTTGGGTGGAGGGGCCGCGAGCATGTCGGGAGGGTGCCGCATGTCCCAGGTACGGCAGTAATACCGCTGGCTCCCCGGGTGGTTAACTACGGATGGAGGGGAGTGCGCGATATGATCTGGAGCCATCCGATCAACAGGACTGGATCCAACGGTTGGCGGTATGTTGGAGATGTGTCAGGGCTATGGTGCGAGACCCATGTAATAAAAAATGTTTTTTAAATATATCGGGGCGATTGCTATTGGCTGTCGGGGGGATTAAACTATTAATTAACCAGGTGTTAATTAGCTTTTGAATATTTGCGCGGCGGGGGTTTTTAATGCATTCCAGCTGAACCATTAAACCCTCGTTTATATAGTGTTAGGGTTATATATTAACCAGGGGCGGGATATTTAAATTTTTTGGGGTTTTTCATATGTTTACATAATACGGGGGGGGGGAATATAGGGATTTATATAGTAATGTTAATGGTCACAATGTATCTATGAAGGGTGAGCGCCAAGTTATAAATTTCAACAACTTAGGCTTAGGAGAAAACAGAGGTTTTACACAAGAAATGTGGTTTCTTTGCCTAAGGCAAGAATGTTATTTTACTCAAGCCTCTTCATGAAATGGGGTGATTTAGGAGTATTGAGCAAATCTCAATATCCTTGGGGGAGGTGAGTAAGTGCTTTTGGGAGAAGTGTGAGGGGAAGTTAGACATGCATCACGTGATTTGTAACCAAACAGTTGCCATTGTGCTTGTGATATCAATAAATATGAACCCCTTTGAAAGACAAAATTAATCATAAGCCTGCTTCTGCAACACCAAAATGCCTACCCAACCTATTATACCTAACATTTTTTCTTCTTCTTCCATGGGTGCACTTGAACTAGCAAACCCTTATAGATTTTCTTTTCTTTTCATAGGAATCCTATCTAAGTCTGCCCTTATTTCTTCCAAGGGCTCAGATTTAACAGTTGAGCTCCTTTGCTTCTCTACCTATCTACTTATCTGCCAAGATTGAACTGTTTGGACAGATTTTATTCTCTATTTCTAAAACAAGAAATTCAAACATGAACTGGCCAATATTAAGCTATTTGGCCATCCATCAACTGTGGCAAGAGTGAAACTAATTGCTCCTAATGAGATTCTTTGCAAAAATAGAATAGTAGTGGCATTTTGGACTAGCACACTTTCATGGTCTTTTTTATTTGGGGTTCATTTCTTTTCTTTTTTGACCATTTTATTCTTTTGCCCTTTGATCTTTCTTTTAGGGCATACCCTCTTTTCATTTTTTTTTTATTATTTTATTTTTTTCAAAATATGGAACCTTTGTAGCAGGGAAAGGGTGAACATATTTGGGATCTTAACCAGTCAATCATGAAATATGACACCTATTGGTATAGGAGTATAACACAACCCTTTACCAACTCATTTGTGGTAGTGTTTTTGGATGACATCCTAATCTTCAATCAAATTTGGGAAGAGCACCTCCACCATATTCGAGAGGTCCTCCAAACCCTGCGACAACACAAATTGTGTGCCAATTTGGAGAAATGCACTTTTGGTATGACCAAGGGTCAATATTTGGGGTACATCATTGATGAGCATGGTTTGCATGTGGACCCAACCAAAATACAAGTTATTCAAGATTGGCCAACCCCAACCACTCTAACAGAGCTCCGTAGCTTTCTAGGTCTTTCCAATTTCTACCGCAGATTCATGTTGGGGTTCTCATATCTCTTGGCCTATGAGTCAAGTCACCATAGGTGGAGCAAAAGCAAATTTCTTTTGGTCTGAATCCCAACAGAATGCATTTGTCGAGTTGAAGCATTGCCTCTTCTCTGCATTGGTTCTCACATTACCAGACCTGCAACAACCATTTGAGATTGAGACAAATGCCTCTGACTATGTTATTAGTGCAGTTCTTACTCAGCAGGGACATCCAATAGCATATCACAGTGAGACACTTTCAGACACAATCCGAAAGTATCCCACCTATGAAAAAGAGATGTATTCCATTGTGCAGGTCTATCAACGAAGGAAGCATTAGATTATGGGGTAGGAAATGGTCATCCACACAGACCACCGACCCTTGTAGTTCATACAAACACATGCAAAGTTGTAGAACAATCACCATCAGAAATGGTCCACATACCTGCAACAATTCCATTTGAACAATAAGTACAAGAAGGGTAGCACCAATAATGTTGTAGACTGCTTTAGTCAACCATCAATCATGGAGCTGACCATGGTGCTCGGCTCTTATGGACACGCGGCTTCGGGGTGGCTGCATCTTTACAAGAGAAACCTATAATTTGGCAACACATACCTGATTCTCCTGGAAGGTAAGAAATTCTTGATTTTCACCTCCAAGGTGAACTGTTATGCCACCTAGGACACCTATGTGTTCCCTCAAGTGAGCGTCCAAGATGATTTGGGAGGCACACTATAGTCGGGTCACTGGACATTTTGAAGTAAAGAAAATGGTGGCAGTGTTGCAGAAACATTTTTATTGGCCAAACCTTCGACAGGATGTTTGGAAGTACATCAGATCATGCACTGCCTATGCCATTTCCAAACCCACCATCAAGAAGCAAGGCCTATATTCTCATATTCCTACTCCTAGTCGACCTTGGGAATCCATATCCCTGGATTACATGTCGGTACCTCCTTCTAATGTGCATGGCAACAAATACGTTTTCATGGTCATTGATAGATTCTCTAAGATGGCCATTTTGGCAGCCTATAAGAAGAGTATCACAACAGAAGCCACTACTAAGATCTTCTTTGAATGAGTGTGGGTACACTTTGGGATTCCACAGTCCATTATCTCAGATCGGGACAAAAATTTCCTGAGTACATTTTGGTCAAGCCTTTGGTCGATGCTGGATACCAAGATCACTAAGTCCACGACCTTCCACCCCCAAACTGATGGCCAAACATAGGTTGTCAACAAGATGATCATGCACATTATGTGCATGTACAACTCAAAGCATACATGCACATGGGATGAAATCCTCCCCTATGTCCAAAACAATTACAACAAATATCTCCATAGCTCAACTGGCCACAACACCTTTCAAGTGGGATTGGTAATCCAGCCACTATGTCCCATTGATGTGACCATACCATTTGTAGCTACTCAAGCACATTTGGCTCATGTCTAGGCTAAAGTTGACAAGGCTAACAACTTCATTGAGCACATTCAGCACATCTGCCAGTAGATCCATGACATATTGGATAGAGTCAATGCCAATTACAAGCAATGTCATAATCAGCATCGGGTGCCACACAAGTTCTAGGTGGGCGTCAAAGTTTGGTCACATCTACAAAAGGAGCGCCTCACTAGGCCCCATCGCAAACTTCACCTGCTCTGATATGGGTCGTACACCATCACCAAGGTTTTAGGGGACAATTCCTTCGATCTCATCATTCCACCATTCCTTGGCCTGCACCCAGTATTCAAAGTGGACTGGCTACGACCATACTTTCCCCTGTTGTTGGACACATCCGATGTTGTTGAGCTGCTGACACCAACAGAGCTCAACCCCAGATACATCGAACAGGACATAAATGATAGGATAATGGACACATAGATTAAGAACACTCACCAGCAAAGGAGACAACTCTATCGAGTTGTCAAAATAGGCCAACTCCTTCACCAGGGCAAGTGGTTCACCAAGGACCAGGTTTAACAAAAAATTATTCACCTCATGGAGGCTCTTCACACAATGGATACCATTGCTTCCTAAGGGGAGAGGACTAATATAGGCGGATATTGGTACCCACCTGCCTATTCTACCTAGACCTCTAGTCAGTTTCATCTGTTTCCTTGATTATAGCAACATTTACTATTTTTAGCAGCTTTTCGGGTCTTGAACTTTGGAGTTGTTTTGACCCCCTAAACAACATGTTTTTGAGGTTCGCAGCAGAACTGTGGCCGTAGGAAAGGACTTGTATCAAATCATGTAGTACTCAGAGAGATATTTCCAACGAGGTATCATACATGCCAAACAGAGATCATATGACCAAGTTACGACCCTTGGAAGCTGGCTACCCAACTAACCCCAACGAGCCCCACAAACTCTTGGTGTACCATCTCCTTGGGTTAGGGTTTTGATTTTTTAGGTTTTTTCCTTGTTTTTCGATAATAAAAAGACCCTTGAGCCTCATTGTAACACAGTTTAGAGGCATGTAGCCATCACATCTCTTCTCAGAGATAAGCTACCATCGCTCGAGCTACTTTATTTCCATTATGTATGTAAACATATTTCAGTTCTTTGATATTAATGAAATGGAGTTTTATTTCTGCTACATCTCTATGTTTATGTGTGTATCAATATTTTTTTGTGTTCCTGTATAAGTCTGGATCACACCTATGAGGAAAATTGTTGTCTGCGTCAAGTAGTAATAGGGGATGTGTTCAATGAATAGATAACAAAATAATGAATCACTGCAACGTTTATTTGCACCACAAACTTATGGAAGTAATCGTAGAGTTAATCTGCCATTGATTATAATTGAAAAAAAAAAACATACCAAGGACTCTCGATTGTTGTATCCAAAAATTCATTCTGTAACGAAAACGCATTTTCACTACTATAAAATAATGGTAAATAATCATATCAATTAATCTTCCATAAATTATAATTGAAAAAGAGGAAGTAAACATAGCAGGGACTCCGCACTATTATATCATAATGAATTTTCTACTACGACAAAACACATTTTTTGTTCTACAACCTCTAAATGATTGTAAAATTAACCTGCCATGGATTACAATTGAGAACAGATGTAACATACCAAGGACTCTGCTTTGTTGTGTCGTCGTCAACATTCCAAGAAATTGTCCATTATTATTGCAAGCTTATGATGACTAGAAACCCCACTTTCTACCAATTTTCTCCCATCTAGCTTTGATACGATCTCATCTTCATTAAATCTGACATGACAAGATGCTATGATATTCGAATTTGGTTTTCTAGGTTCATTATCACATTATTTTTCATGATCTTTGTATCAATATTAAGCTCACCAACATTATGACCCCAAAAACAATGAATGCAACAATCAAAACCCACATCTAAACAAAATGAAGGTTGTGGCTATGCCAGGAGTAGCCCAAAAACCCGTCAGAAAATCCCAACTCAGTTCATTGTTCTATATAGGTTGTGGCATTTTCCATAGGTGTTCGGAATTGGGCCTGAGAAATGATTATTATTGAGGCTTAGGTTCTGAAGGCTGCCCCCATGGCAGATATTAGCAGGAATCGAACCGTGGATCTCATTGGATCAAATTTCGAAGGACGTTAAGCCGACGTTGAGGCTAAGATCGTAAGGAAGATTCTTGCTAAGGGAATTTTCAAACATTGAAAAGTAGAAAAGATTTTTCAGTTTGATAACACCTGGTGGCACTAGACTTATCAATTTATTCATATAGAGCGAAAGAAATTTGTTAGGCCCCTATACTACTAGTGTAACCCCTTATTGTTATTAATATAACCCACTTATTATATTGATGTACCCATGTAGTGCCCATATTGTTACTATTGTGCCCCATAGAAGCCCACTATTGTTATTATTGTGCCCTTACATTACTATTGTTATGTCGGCTCTGATTATGTTATGACCCCTTAGACTCCTATATATAGAAAGGAGGTCTTTTCATTTGTATCATCCAAGAATTGCTCATTTATGTAATGTAAAGGAGGTTGCCCCCTTGAAGAGGCTGAATTGTAAGGCGTGGATCTCTCTTTTCTATCTTTTTGTGAGCTGGTTTCATAACATTTGGTATCAGAGCTTTGGATTCTAGGGTTTCGCTGCTCCAAATAGGTCATCGTGGCATTTTCGCTATAACTTTTTTCTGCGACGTTTCAGAAGCTAAAAAAAAAACCCATTTGAGAAGAATTCACTCTGAATCTCGGGTCCGAATTTCAGAGCTTTTCACGCCATATTTGCGGAGATATGATCTGAGGAACTTGGTCTTTTTGTAGACTCCTGAATTACATTCCAAACAGGTGACCTGGGGAAAATCGTCATAACTTTCTCTATGAGCATCAGATTGAAATTTCGTAAGAAGATACAGAAATCGTACGGACTGTAATTTCTTGTATATATTTTTAAGAGCCAAAGGTCGAAATAGTGACACGTGGCACTTCATACAAGTTCGCTCTTCTGGAAAGGTCTATAATTAGGTCATCTTGGGAGATTGTGCATAACTCTTTCTTGGAGAATCCAATTTGGATCAGACTGGTGGCATTGGAAAGAGAACACAGAGGGCTACTACAGGTCACAATTTCAGAACTTAAAGATCCAAAAGTATAGAGTTACAGTCGTTTCAAGATCGAGCTCCTAAAATCAAGAAAAAGCAAGATGAGGAAGTTTGATGGCAAGGATCCGGTAAATTGGATACTTCAGATGGAGCAATATTTTGATCTACATGGTGTACCACTGTTACAAAAGGTATGTATTGCATCTACATATTTACAACCAAATCAATTTTTATGGTATGAAGGGCTTTATTCTCGTAAACAACTTGTTGCGTGGTCAATTTTCACGGAGGAAATGATAGCACATTATGAGGATACAAAGAGCAACACCTTCTTTAGAGAAACACCACAACAATTGGAAAGAGTAAAAGGGCTTTGTGACATAGTGGAAAGAAAAATTATGGAAACCAGGAAGCATGCCCCTCACAACTATAAATATGGAAGTGTTTTTTCTCCTAGCCTTCCACAACCTACAAGGGTTACACCACAACAATTGGAAGAAAAAAGAGAAAAAGGGCTTTGTTACAATTGTGATAGCAAATGCACTAAAGGTCATAAGTGTGCTGAGAAGAAATTATTTTACATAGAATATGAAGAGGAGGAAGAAAAGGATCAAGAAACATCAAAAGAAGAAGATATACGCCAGGACCCCACCCCAGAGAAAGAAGAAATGAATTAGACGATATCTTGTAAATCGTTGGCAAGAATTACCACTCCTCAAACTCTCAAGATAGAAGGACATATCAAGAAGAAAAAGGTGCAAGAAGTGAAAGATCACATCGAGCATAAAGAAATAAATCCGACCATATCTTTTAAAGGATTGGAAGAAATTACCACTCCTCAAACTCTAGAGATAGAAAGACATATCATGAAGAAAAAGGTTCAAGCAATGAAAGATCACATCGAGCATCAACAACAAGTTCTCCAACTTTTAAATGATAATGCCACTTCGATGCAAAATCAAACGAAACAACAAGTAGATCAAAATTGTAGTGAAAAATGTTTTGATGTAGGTGATTCGGTATTTTTTTTGCTACATCTCAAGCAAGCTATTTATGAGAAGGAAATGTTGGAAATACTACATGCACTTAAAAAATGGCGACCTTACCGAATGGGAAGACTCTTCAAGGATGAGGATGTGGAAGCATTGTTTTGTGCTATTTCTATTATCCAACCAGATTGGATAAACGAAGCAAGGGATGAATGGAAGAAGGACGAAGAAGTATGGACACTTATTCAAAAGTTGCTAAAGATCCCAATTCAAACAATATTTCCAGAAATTTAAGAGGAGCAATCACAGAAACAAGAACCCGACAGCTACGAAATTGATTAATTTCAGAGCATCTCATCAAATGGAAGAACTTACCCGTTGAAGATTCCACATGGGAGGACAAGAAATTTATACAGAAGCATCAAGAACTACTCAAGCGTTGAGGACAACGCTTTTTGAAGGAGAGGGGCATGTTAGGCCCCTATACTACTAGTGTAACCCCTTATTGTTATTAGTACAACCCACTTATTATATTGATGTACCCATGTAGTGCCCATATTGTTACTATTGTGCCCCATAGAAGCCCACTATTGTTATTATTGTGCCCTTACATTATTATTGTTATGTCGGCTCTGATTATGTTATGACCCCTTAGACTCCTATATATAGAAAGGAGGTCTTTTCATTTGTATCATCCAAGAATTGCTCATTTATGTAATGTAAAGGAGGTTGCCCCCTCGAAGAGGCTGAATTCTAAGGCGTGGATCTCTCTTTTCTATCTTTTTGTGAGCTAGTTTCATAACAAAATTGCAGATTCAAGATCCCTAATATCATGTTTGGGATGAAGCCTTTGAACCCATTCATGCTCCAATACAGGTACTCTAACACCGTCATGTGAGCTTACAGATTCAAGAGCTTCGATATCCCATTGGGGATGAGTCTATGAGGCCATTCATGCTCCAATCCATCTACTCTAGCACCATCAGGTTCTAGACATTGGAAGGGATGTTTCCAAATAGTTTATTATCATAGATATGCAGGTAAACCAGTCAGTGGAGCCCGATGAGCTCATGTGGGATGGAATGAAACATGTCTAGAAGCACCAACGCTTATAGGTTGTTGATCGAGGCTAAGATTTGACCTGTGAAGTACGATGAGACATGTCCAGAAACACCAACACATGTAGGTTGCCATGCGAGCCTAGAATTCGACCCGTGAAGTACGACGAGGGATGTGAGCTCCAAAACGCGAAGGGAGCTTGGATGGAAAAGGGGAGACTCGAACCTAAGTTGAAATAGTCTGAAAATACCTTCCACGTGGTAAAAAATTATTTGAGGGAGGAAGAGAAAAATGGAGCATGGGGATTGGCTGGGCTAAACAGTGTTTTCCCAACCAACTCCATAGAGGAACACCTTCAGTGTAAATATCAGAAAATGGAAATCACATTAGAACTGTAGCATTCTATTTTACATCTCAGGTTTCAAAAAGTTAAAGTAGAGGGCTTGACTATAAAGACACCTTTGCAGCCTTAAAAACAAATATTGCAACATACTCTCAGCTAGGTGAAGTCCTTATAGTGGGAGATTTCAATGCTAAGACTGCAAGTGAGCAAGCTAGCATTCTTTGTTGTAAAGAAGATAGCAACCCTATATGGCTTACAAAAGAATAATCATCAGTGGGAAATAATTTCAGAGGACAAGGGTTGCAATATCTTTGGTGAACAATTGCTTACTCTATGTGGGGCTTTCGATTTAGTCATTTGTAATGATTTGACTAGATGGGAAAAGTCTGGTAGTTTCACTTGGACTACTTACAATGGAGCAAGTGTAGTAGATTATGTAATTTGCTCGCATGGTTTGTGTGAGAAAATGGAGGAAGTTTTGATTGGAGAGCAACTTTGGGATTTGAAATTGGATCACAAGCCAAATTATTTAAGTTTCTCTTGGACTGGAAAGAAGCAGTTACAGTAAAATCTCAACGTGTTCAACAAAATCTCCCAAAGGGAAGAATTATTTTGACTCCAGAAAATTGTAATACCTTCAAAATATCACTAGAGATGTTCTCCGAGATGGAAAAAATTCTAATCCATGGTCTTCATAGTCGTGAATTAACACATTTAATTCAAAGCGCACTTATAGAGTGAAAAAGAGAAAAAAAAAGTAAGAAGTCTGAAACAAATTGCTTTCTGGTTAATGCTTGGTTTGATGAGGAATGCAAAAAGGCAAGGAGCATGTTGAAAGAGTGAAACAAGTATAACATAAACCTCAAAGCTTACAAGAAAATATTAAGAAAAAAAAATTGATTTCATGGTTTCAAGGAAGGAAGAACTAATCTTCCTTGGGAGAAATAACCCCAAATTATTTCGAAAGGAACTCCGACCGAGAAATATATAAATTGAAAATAGTATTACAACTTCTAAATGGTTTTACTATGCAGGACAACTTTATGAGCAGGATCCCAAGGTTGAACCTCCTCCCTTGGTCAACACTACTACTGAGCTCTTCACGGTACAAGAGGTAGAGATGGGTATCAAGAAGTTTGTTGTTGGAAAAACAAAAGGCTTAGTTGGACTCCAAGTAGAGTAACTAAAGTGGGGCTTAAAAATTTTGGTACCTCACATTACAAAAAATTTCAACAACATCATACAACAAGGGTTCCCCACAGATTGGATAACTAGTCTAGAAATACCCTTTTTCAAGAGTGGTGATGTCAATATTACATTCAATTATAGGACCATAATAATAACCCCTTGTTTGCAAATTTATTTGCAAGCATGCTAGAAAATACAATAAGCACGGAAGAAGGAGACAAATGTGCTAAAGGGAAAACATGTTTTAGGCCTAAACATTCCACAGTTGATCATGGTATAAATTTAAGGCACATCATTGAAAAAAATTGGGAGAAAAAGGAAGAAGTTTTTTGTTGTTTTGTTGACTTCAAAAAAGCCTTTGAAACGGTCCCTAGGGATAAATTTTGGCACAAAATGGAGAAACTGGGGGTTCCTGGCATTTTAGAGCAATTGTGCATAGGTTGTATGAATAGGTGAAAGTCAAAATCATAACTTCAACATGCATCTCTAAAAGTTTCAGAAGTGATATTGGGGTCAAGCAAGGTTTCCCATTATCTCCTAGTCTTTTTGGATTATATATTGACAAACTTGAAGAGTTGATAAATTCGCAAGGGGGTGATGTTAGTTTTGTAGCATCAGATGTTTTCTAGCCTTGAAATTTTTTGGAGAGGCTAGAATACATGAGATATTCAAAACCCAGAAATCATTCTGGGAAATTCCGCCTAGAAATGACTTTATTAGATTATTAACCAATTTTTAAATATTTCCTAAGTCTAAACTTAGGGAATATGGTTAATTAATCAGAATTAATTAAGTCAAGGCATGAATGATCTAGAAAATCACACAAATCAAATTCAAGATGGTCCTAGCCATCGATTAAGATTTAATCTTGGCCATTAGAGTCCCAACAGAGGATTATAAGAAGAAGTCGATGGGCACTTGGAGAAGACACTTGAGCAGTTCGATTTCATGAGAAAATTGATTTCCAGAGTAGTAGCAGTCAGTTGCTAGAGAGCGAGCTAGTGAGATTGAAATAGTGAGAGAGGGGCAGAGACAGTGAAGCCGGAGTAATATTTCCATATCTGGTGAGTGCATTTGCAGATAGGCCGACGTTGCGGCAGCGCAATAGCCTCTAGAGGTTGTTTCAGATCTACTGGGGAAAGACGAGTTTCAGTGCCAGAAATTGGATAGAGGTTTCGGAGACCAGGAGAGACGTTTTCCCATACAGCAGTAGACCAGACAACTTGAGGAGAAGATGGTTCAAACCGAGTGCAGAAGGGACT
This sequence comes from Pinus tabuliformis, assembly GCA_031772625.1. Lineage (NCBI taxonomy): Eukaryota > Viridiplantae > Streptophyta > Pinopsida > Pinales > Pinaceae > Pinus > Pinus tabuliformis. The sequence goes on from CM062808.1 coordinate 739,042,189, forward strand.
GTGCTAGTGTGACACAGTGGTTGCGCAGAGCCAGTTTGGATGACTCACCTAAAGTTGAGGTGAGAGCCCGGATTTGCTTGTGGAGTAAGGAAATTTTCTCACTAGATTTTTCTTGCCAATATTTCTCTATAGGATTGCATATTTCAGCATCCAGTTGTACTCATATTATTTCACTGCTGCTTAATATTATAATCATCAGTTGTTGCACCGGTTTTCCCAAGTTGGGTTTTTCTGGGGACATTTGTCCAAAAATAATTGTGTTATTTTATGTGTGTGTGCTAGCATTTATTCTTCCGTATTTTTATTCATGTAGGTTACAGTGTGATTAATTTAGTATTTGTTGTGGAGAACAGTAAATAAATTGTTAAATTAACTTAACAATTAGGAGAATTATTTCCAATTGTTGCAGTAGGATTCCAGTTTGGAATTTTCACATGGTATTAGAGCACAATTGATCAGCTGGAGAGCTCAGAGGCAAAGAAAGAAGGAATTTTGTTGTTCAGTCTGAGCAGCAGATCGAAATTCCTAGGGGCAATGCATTCACTTTGCCAAGAGGTTGAGTTACTTGAGGGAATTCCCAGAGGCAGAGGGAGTAGCTCAGTATTTTTGCGAAGTCGATCTCTAGTTAGAAGAACTAGTGCCAGGTGGAAGGAAGAAGAGATCCATTGATGGCAGCAACAATAGATTAAATAAGGTGAAGGAGAGGACAATGTGGCCCTCACATCGAAGGGTCCTAGTCAGGGACAGGGGGAATAGAGAAATAAGAAGAAGCACATGTCTAAGGTCAAGTGCTTCAGATGTGGTGAGTTCAGTCACTACAGTACCCAGTTTCCTCTCAGGAAAAAGGACAAGGAGGAGAATCAGGACTATCAAAGCAGCATCAGCAGATAGGCTTTCCTCCAAACTGGAGGAAGACTTCACTATGTTTGCTAATATACCTCAAGGAATGAGGTGGAGCGACTTGGTTTTGTAGCCCCAGAGTGCTACAGATGGACAGGATCCTTGAGGAGTCCAACTCTTGGATCAATACCTCCTACACACAGTATTGAGTAGTAGGATGGATCAATGGCAATAGATGCAGTCAGAGGCCGAGTGACAGTTGAAGACTAATAGCAGTCAGATGCTGGGGAGCGCAATGTAGAGTTCGCAGTAGTGTCATTGGCACAATGTAGAGTCAGCAGTAGTGTAGAGTCTTCAGTAGACAGAACAGTAGCTAGTAGCAATCAGGACTCGAGAGACAGATGCATTATACTAATCACGATTGATTCAGTATTTAGGATGCTTCTCAGTTGCAACAATAACAAATGAGAGGTAGTTGTAGTGAATATGCAGTGTTGGAAACAGTATGGAAGTGTCAGTAGCAGCACAGATCCAACATATATCATATTTGCACAGTGGTTGGTGGGTAGTATGGCCATGCATCAACACCATAACAGGAGATGATGCAGAAACAGGGTGTGGAGTAGCACTAGAACACATTCCTTGCTAAGAGGGAGTGTTAGTTTTTATAGCATCGGATGTGTTCTAGCCTTGAAATTTTATGGAGAGGCTAGAATTCATGAGATCTCCAAAACCTAGAAATCGTTTCTGGAAATTCTGCCTAGAAATGACTTAATTAGATGATTAACCAGTTTTTCAATATTTCCTAAGTCTAAACTTAGGGAATATGGTTAATTAATCATACTTAATTAATTCAAGGCGTGAATGATCTAGAAACTCACAAAGATCGACTTCAAGATGATCCTAGCCATCGACTAAGATTTAATCTTGGTCATTGGAGTCCCAACAGAGAATTATAAGAAAAAGTCGATGGGCACTTGGAGAAGGCACTTAAGCAGTTTGATTTCATGAGAAGATCGATTTCCAGAGTAGCAGCAGTTAGTTGTCAGAGAGAGGGCTAGTGAGACCAAAGAAGTGAGAGAGGGGAAGAGACAGTGAAGCTGGAGGAATATTTCCAGATCCAATGAGTGCATTTGCAGAGAGGAAGAAGAGCCATAGAGAGGCTGACACTGGGGCAGCGCAGTAGCCTCTAGAGGAAGTTTCGAATCTGTTGGGGAAAGACAAGTTTCAGTGCCAAAAGTTGGACAGAGGTTCCAGAGGCAAGGAGAGACATTTTTCCAGACAACAGCGGACCAGACGGCTTGGGGAGAAGTTGGTTTGAACTAAGTGCAGAAGGGATTGCGCTAGTGTGATGTAGTAGTTGCGCAGAGCTAGTTTGGATGGCTCACCTAGAGCTGAGGTTAGCGCTCGAATTTGCCTATGCAGTGAGGAAATTTTCTCACTAGATTTTTCTTTCCAGATTATTTCATTATTGCTTAATATTAAAAGCATCAGTTATTGCACCGATTTTCCCAAGTTGGGTTTTCCCGGGGACAATTGTCCAAAAATAATTATGTTATTTTATGTGTGTGTGCTAGCATTTCTTCCAATGTTTATTCTTCTGCATTTTTATTTGTGTAGGTTGGAGTGTGATTAATTCAGTATTTTTTGTAGCAAACAGTAACTAAATTGTTAAATTAACTTAACAATTAGGAGAATTATTTCTATTTGTTGCAATAGGATTCCAGTTTGGATTTTTCATAGGTGACGGTGTCCATCTGGGAAAGTTTGTTATAAGGCTTCTTTTGTACACAAATGACATTATTATGATTGCTAAATCTTCTCTTGGTTTGCAAGAACACTTACTTTCCCTTGAACATTTTTGTAGAATGGTGGGGATGCAAGTCAATATTAGCAAAACAAAAGTAGTGGTTTTCTCTAACAAAAGAAAACATAAGTAGCATAACTTCTACTTTGAAGGAAACACTCTTGAAGAAGTTTCAGATTACAAGTACCTCGGAATTGACTTCAACAAAAATCTAATTTGGAATGTGTTATCACTCAGAAATCTCCCTCGCTGTGGAAGGAAATAACTGAGGTAACCTCTAACCAATCTCTTGAATTGAAAGCTAGCCCTTTCAATCCAAAGGGGGATCCCTTCGTAAAACTCATCTACTCTACAGTCACTGTAGTATAAGGTTTTCACAATTGAGTTTAGGTGTCCAAATTTGGGTTAAGATATAAGATGGTTGGACAATCCTCCAAACCTACCATTGGGCATGGAGACAAGTTATCAACCAAATGAAATCACAGATCTAATGAGAAAATTTCACAAAGCATGGGAGTAACACGTCCTTTGACTGTTTTGGATATTTCAAAGAAAGATGAACTGGGAGAAAACAAAGATTATAAGAGCTGAGAACAACAAGTATTTAATGACTGATAATTTAAGAGAGGAGCATAAAATGAAATCCAATCTCATTAAACTAACATTTCAGACATGAAAGAGACAATTAATAACAAAGAAATACTGACAGAGAAATGAAACAAATGATTTTTATACTATTTTCTCATCAAACACTGCAAAAACATTTAAGATTTCTCAAACATATCCAGACTACAAGTGATTTTTCAAATGATTTCCAACCCTTCTTCATTTTACAAAAAACTGTCTTTATAGACATTACAAATTGCTAACAATAAAAGAGATCAAGTGTATCTCTCAAATACATGCATATAAAACTTTCTAATCCTATCTGCATCTAAAGATAATTTTGTTTCTAGAGTCATTGTTGTAGATAAGGAACAACAAGTCAAATTTGATGAGGTGGCATCCAAGTCACTAACTGTCCATGAGCTTTTTCCTCACGAAATCCTGAAAAATAAGGTCCAATGATCCCTTTGAAACTCCAAATCTGTGACACCTATTAGAAAATTGAGAGAGGTTTTTCTAGATGGGTCCTTTTTGGAAAAACACCTCTTTCAGTTTCATAAAATTCATTCTCATTTGACCAAGATCTAGTTTTGAAAATAGTTACTAAAACATGATTGTAAAATCCTAAAAAACAACCTTTCAAATATACCTTCAAATATTCCAAACCATAATACCTATTAGAAAACTGAGAGAATTTTTTCTAGATGGGGCTATTGTAGACAAAAACCTTTTTCAATTTCGTAAAATTCATTTTCATTTGTCTGGAAATCATTCCCAAAATTACTATGTTGTACAGGAAAAACAAAGTTTTTTAACTGGCCATTTTTACAGAAAAATGTTGATAAGTCCGTTGTCATCTAGTCAACTGTTTAGCTGGAAAATAGAACAAGTCCCTCTATATATTATCATCATTGTTTCAACAAAACAGATCCCTCTGTAGATTATCAACACTGCTCCTGGATGTCTTCTGCTGCTCTGTGATTTTTCTGGAAAAATTGTTGATAGGCACACTGTCGACATTTTCCTGTAGGTTTCCTTTACTAACCAGTATGCATAACTTTGCTCAAAATAGCCTGGCATATTAGCTAAGGGTACTAGCAGCCTCAAGTAACACATCCAACTTGTCTAATCTCTACTTCTTGTTCTGTCTAGTCTCCATGGGATTTGCTTTGACAACATGTTTATTACAATTAAATGTTGACACTGTAGCTGTCAGCACTTTATAAAAAATTAAAAAACAAAGTTCATTGTGATAACATAATGGTTGTAGAAAAAAAGAACTTTTTGGGGTTGGAAAGTATTGTATGATTTTCAAAATAGGTGTAGGGAGGTAGAGTTATGGGACTGGAAGACCACTCAAACTCTTTTTGGGCTTTTAGTGATTCTGGTGATTTTCGATGGTTGTAAACTATGGGCAAATAGTATATCTAACATGCAGTGGAAATAAATTGAGAAAATCCAAAAGTGCTTGATTACAAACAAGTTCAAAATTAAAAGTGTAGTTACTTATGATATCTTGTTAAGTGAAATGGAGGTTGCTCCTATTGAAGTAATCACTATGGTGTCAGTAATAAGATATTTAATAAAAAATGAGGAAATGGAAGAGGGCATATGGCCTAAGGTTGTCTTTAATGACATATTGTGCAAAAGGAAGAAGAATTTGATGCAGAAAAATAAAAAATGGTTTAACAAATGGGGTATTTGCTTGAACATGTGTCCCACAAGCAGTAAAGTTTGATGCAACAAAATAAAAAATGGTTTAACAAATGGTGTATTTTCTTGAACATGTATCCCACAAGTAGTAAAGAGATAAAATCTTTTGTTATGGATAAGTTCCACAAGCTTACTTGGGATAGGGAGTCAAATAGTTTAATCCCACTCAGAATCATCAACAAAAACCATACATAAGGGCCAATATTTCTTGGAAAGCCAAAATTCTTATTGCTCAGTTAAGGACTAATTCTCGTCAACTCCATTGTGAAACAGGGTGCTAGAAAAGGCCAAAAGAAGTGTGGGGAGAAAGAGTATGCATTTTTTGCTCTTTTGGAAAAGTGTAAACTAAAACACATTTCATTTTAGAATGTGAGGCCTTCAAAGAGAGTAGGGAAAGTTATGTAGATATTCTGGTAGCTAGCTTTTGGGATAATTGATTTAGCGAGGGGTTTTTCGAGAAGTTGAGAGTGTTTATTGTATGGCTTCACAGGAAAAGGGTTGAATACAGGAATCAGATGGAAAAGAAATTTGTCCCATAGGCTATCTTTAGCCTCCTAGATTCTAAAGATTTCTTTCTTTCTTTTTTCTAAATGGAGACGCAAATGAAGATGGAGGACGCCTAGTTAACCATGTTGAAAAAGTTGAAAAATCTAAAATTAAAATAAGTTTGATGAAGTTAAGTCGTTGTTGTAGCAGCTACAACCACCCTCCAAAATTTTTCCTATGCTTCTATTTTCGAGCCTGCCTTCCTATCCATAGGAGTCTATCTTTCACTTTTCTAGGCATTCATGCTTCAAATGAGACTTATCTTTTCATTTGTGCTTGTGCTTGCTTGTTTTCACACTTACTTGATATTTCTGACTCACAAGCTAATCTCTTGATTTGGTCTCACAATAGTTTTGGGCTTGCTTCTAGAAACTACGCAATTCTTGAGGCCAAGCAGCCTTAATGATGGGAATTGTGCAGTTCAGACTGGAAGTCAACCTTGAGCTCAAAAACTGAGAAGTCATCGAAGGTAGCCCAACATTAAGCCCAGAAACTATGCAATCCTTCACTGAGCTTAGAAACTATGTAGTGCACTTAGCCGAAAAGTTTCCCAGTTCCCGAGAATCGCACAATCTTTCTCGACAACATGCATGGCAAGTTTCCCCAGAAAAGAAAAAAAATAAAAGGAAAAATCATCCATAGGAAGTAGGGATCTATTATTAGTTTCCCGAAGGTGTCACATTGCTATTTTTAGAATTTTCCGCCAAGTGTCGCTTTTCCTTGATTTTAGGCACGCACGTCATAAACCCTCATTTGCTCTAATATAGTTAATCGATGCCTCTATAATTCATTTTCACATTTGATCTTGCAACTCTAGCATTCTTTAGGAGATCAAGGAACCTTCGGTGTGGTCGTCTTCACTTTTCTGGGTGAGTTTTTCTTTTGTCATCTTTTGCCACTTTTTTTGTCACTTTAGGTCGTTTCAGTTGTGTGAGTGTTGTTTTACTTATTTCTCTTCATGGTTATCGGCGTTTCAACTTATTTTAACTTGTAGAAGTGTTGTTCTATGTTTTTTTTTCATTTCACAAGTGTCACATTGGTTTTCTTAATTTTGCATTGATGGTCGTCATTGTGGCGACTCTCTTCACATACTTGATTTTCCTTCTGTTTGGTCAGTTTCTACACTTGATCCACATTGATTCATTTACACTTAGTCATTTTTGCACACAATCTCACATAATCATTCACTTCTTCACATTTTTCACACTTCCACCGAGCATAGCTACACTCTCCTTGGTCAGAGCTTTCCTTTCCAAGTTGGGCACTATGCAATTCTAAGGCTCAACCCACAAGCTTAGCATATGGAATTGCAGAGTGAGCAGTGCAGGCTACCTCTAATTGTGCATTGCGCAATATCTCCCAGTCTCTTCTAAGGCTGGGACGCATTGCGTAGTACCAAACCTCAAGCTTCATCCTTGGATGTTGGGACTATGCATTACGTATTACCAAGCCTCAAGCTTCATCCTTGGATGTTGGGACTATGCAATGCGCAATTCCCACAGTCAGCCAGTCTCCCTTGTTGATAAAAATTGTGCAATCCTTCTCTCCAGTTTCCCGGTTTGCTGCTTGATCATGCTTTGAATTTAGATTTATTAAAGTTATTGTTTGGTTTCCATGAGTGTCCTTTTTGTCCCACAAGTACCACACTTTTGAAGAAATTTTCTCCAGAAGTCATTGTTAACATGGCACCAAAGAGCATTGCTTCAACAGAGACCACTGAAAGAAGTACTAGGGAGGCAGTTGAGCAAACACCAATATACTTTATAGTATATGCTGGCATTCAACTCTTTATAGAAGAGGAGTCAACACTAAAATGGCAACAAGTTATTGAAGCTCCTTCAATAAAGATCCTTAAGGTAGATCTAGAGGACAACTCCAGAAGCAACACCAACAGAAAGCAACAATCTTGTACAAGATAAGGGAAAGAGAAAGGTTACTGATATTCCAAGGGAAGAACAAAGCTGCAAGATGTAAGTGGATCCAATCCTTATGAGAGAAGCTTTATTAGCAAAAGTGAAGAGGAAGAAGAGGATACAAAGAGAAGAGCAGAGCAAGAGATAAATGCAGAGCTTGCAGGAAGCAGAATTGAGATTGAAGCAAGCAGAACAAGAAATGAAGGAAGAACGAGAGCTAAGGTGGAAAGAAGAAGAAAAAAAGTAGAATCAGGAAGAAGAAGAAAGGAAAGGCACCATAAAAAATAAACAATGCCAATACAAGTTGAAGAGCGAGAACAAAACCAACCATCAGCAGAGGAGGAGGGTGAACAGATGCAGGATCGGGAGCCTGCTCAACAGATTGAAGACTTAATTGAAGTTTCAGATATGGAGTTAGAATTGGAGCCGTAGGATGAGGATGTTGATATGATGTTGTGTGCACCATAGGTCACCATTTAGTCTCCATCACCTCTAGTAGCAAAGTTAGCTCTAAGCGAAAAATGGGATGTTGTTCCTCTTGATGATGATCTGATAATGGACTTGTACAATCTACTTTATGATGAATTCTAGAAGAGAATTATAAAAGCATGGAGGAAGCATTTTTTGGATGATCATGCATCACCCACATTCACTAGAGAGAGGGTGATAGTGGCAGACACCAGAAAGAATCTAAATGCCTTTTTCGAAGCCAACTTGGTCGTTGCAAGTGCAGCAAGATCAAACACTCATTATTTTACAGCCAAGAATAAGAAATTGGCACAAAACTTACAGGTTTCATGGCAAGAGATAGAACATCTCCACACAGCAGCACAAAATGCAGTCTCCGCACAGGTCTACTTGGAGGAAATGAGAGCAACGATACTTGGTAAAGTATCGGCACTTGGAAAGACCAAGCGAGACCTCTATGAGGAGTTCATAACCATACATAAGGCAGTTGTTCACTTGAATGGTTTGCAGCAACAGAGCAGAGACTTTGCCAAAAGGAATGTACAAGCTACCATTGTCGTCATGCAGGAATAGACAATGCAATACAAAGGGCACCGCTTAACTTGCCAAAGAAAATGAAGCCACAAGCAAAGCTAGAGAAAGCAAGAGTTTGAATATTGATTCAAGATAATAAGAAGCTCACCTCGATCATTGGAAGTATTTAGGCCTCATATGTACGGTTATACAACAATTTGGATTTCATGGTGAAAACACACAAGGTCCCATCGGTTGGCTCGCTCACCAAAGCCAAATGCAGACACCAGTTCAGGAAGGAGATTGAAGAGTACTTGGAGTAGTTGAGAGATAATTCCACCAAGGAGGATTTGGAGATGAGTAGACAGAACATGCAAAATTACATCGGTGGTCTTGTCCAGATTAGAAAATTGTTGATCTTGCTCGAGAGGGATGTTAAAACTGGCTCCAAGTCATTATACCTGGATGCTATGGAGGTTAGATTCTGCTTCCAGATAGACACCATCACAGTTTGGGGATGTCATCACACAGTACCGAGCTTGGCACCAATATGTGACCAAGAAGCATCAAGTGGAAGTTGTTGAGCTAGAGTTTCCCCAAACTCAAGCATCATAGTGTTTTTTCTTGTTAGGCTGTCAAGTTGTCTCTACCCTATTTTGTCAAGTTGTCTCAACACTAAATTGTAATATTATTTGTAGTTATGTTGTAAATGAAATTCCAAGTGTCAATATTGGAATATGAAGAGTCATGGTGTAATGTAATGAGTCATTTTGTAAAGAATTTGAAGAGTCATGAGGGTAGTCCAAAGGTCACTGAGGGCAGTTGAAGAGTCACCCCTTCTTGTTATAAATAGAACCTTGTAACTCATGTAAAGGGATTTTGGGAGCCAAGCTTTTGGCTAGGCTTAGGCTTAGAAGGAGATTGGGAGCATTGTGAAGAGCCCTGGCTTCTTCGTAGCGTAGAGAGAGTATACTTCTTTGGAGGATCAAGTGTTCTTGACTTTAATGTTCCAGTATTGAGGCTAGTGGTCCATCAATGGTGTATGTATGAATGGAACTTTCACTTATAATAAAATCAGAGCCAACATGCTTTCATGCATATGTTGTGAATATAATAGGACTATTCTTGTTGTATTTGTAATGTATGTTATTTCACTTACGCTTATGCTTATGAACTATTTCGTTTTCATTTGTATGAATCTTGTTGAATGCGTGTTGTTGTATTAATTCACCAGTTTAACTTATGGACTATTTCGCATCGTAGCTTGTGATGTCATTACGCTTGTGTGTTCCTTTCAAGATGTGTACTATTACAGGCTTCCAAGGGGTGCACTTTCTTTTCCCTTCATGTGTTGGAACCTTCCTACATTGCACTTGACTTTCCGCAGGGTCTCACTGTGGGGTGTGGAACCTGATTATCTTTTGTATTCAAAGGTATCGCTGCATTGGACCCCAGTTCGTAATGGGGCGGCAACGCCACCTGTAAAATATTCACTGCAGGGGGGGTCCAAGGGGGGCGGCTACGACCTTTGGGAGCCCCCCCGCCAAGGGGGGGATCGGTTGCAGCACCCCCGAAGCTAAAAATAGATGTAAAATTTCCTTATAAAATGTTGTAATTTTGTAGTCAATCTAGGTCATTCATTAGGTGAAATCTAACGATAGAAGTTATGTTTAATTTAAGGTTTTTTGCCCTAGAAGGCAACCCCTCGCTATATATGAGGGAATTGTATTGCATCTATGTAGATCTGTATTCTGAGTGAGGAAGAGAGAGGAGATTGAGAGCGAAGAGAGAATTACAACGAATCTACTGTAGGTTGTATCTCTTCAGTTTGTTGGATAATATAAAAGGAAGGACTGGTTGTTTCTTCGTGGACATAGCCCAAACTAGGTGAACCACGTATATATGTGTCTCTCTTGTTTTATGCATTTTCTGTGTTTATATTTCTGCAATATTTTATGTGTTCCATTGCTCTGTAATCTATAATTTTCTAACACTCACACTTTCTCTCACCCAAAGTTACCATACTTCACTCTTCGCGTTTTCGCAATCAAGGCATAATATTACCATGCACTATTGGGACTCCTACTCCAAATGGTGTGAGGTTTAGTTGGGACTTCATATCAGTGAGATCCCTTGAATGTTGGTGGGTCCAACACCGTCAACATTTCTGGCGCTAGAAGGAGGGCTAGATGATAAGCTGAGCCCTTGAAGTCTGTTTTGAATTTCCGCACTCATCTAATGAATTCTTCCACAATCATAACCCCGACATGTTTTTCCAGAAATGTAAGTCTGCAAGTGTCGACGAGTATCATATATGACTTGTCAACTCTAAAATTCGATGGCGAGGGTGAAACAACCTTATTTGAGCATACTACTTGTTTTCTTGAATTCTGCACAGAACACAACATCCACTGTGAGGATGTTGGTTGTAGGTTGTTCATTCTCACGTTTGAAGGGCGCGTAAGGGAATGGTGTCGCACATTGCCTGATGCCTCCATACACTCTTTCGAACATCTTGTCACATAATTGTTTTGTGCTTTTGATATGTATGATCGTAAACATTTGTGCAAGAAAATTCTGCAATTATGAAAATTATCTGATAAATCACTGCATCATTTTCACAATCGTTTTTTGCATTTTTGTCTTGAATTTCCTAAAGATGAAGTTGATTGTCTTTTCTTGTCAAGGAGATTTCAATATCTTGTTCACATTTTAGAAAATCCGCACGAGCTTGAATCCTTTGAACCTCTCCCAACATACCTCGGTGTTAGAGATTTTAAATTTGTGACGGACAAGGTTGTTATTCCAAGTGACCCTTCGTCCCCTTCTCATCAAACAACTATGGTTCTATAGGTTGAGGTGGGAGATATTGAGAATTCATTTCCTTATCTATCACCATCTTCTCCCACCCCACATACTCATAATCTCAACATGAGTTTGGATTGCGAATCTGATTGTTACGATGAAGTGTTATCTCCTCATCCTCCATCCTTTGGTCCCTCTGATCCTCCAGATTGTGAGTTTTTGTGTTCACTTGTTTCGAATCTCGCTTCTGATGTTCATGAGGATCAAGTGTTGGATGGAGTTGGTGTTGAGAATCCAACTTGTGATATCATTCACAATGATTATGTGTGGGAGACTATAACTAAACAAGAGTCTACAATGAAGGATGATTTTCTTCCTTCCGCACCTCTCCTTCATCATCCTGACATTTTCCACGGTTCTGCCATTCATGTTGAATCTCGTGAAATTTTAGTTTTTTATGATTTTACTACTTTCGATCATTCACAGAACACGTGGGATGTCAGTTTTTCATCTAGATGTGGAGAGGATGAATCTTCTACTCTTTATCTTTCCAATCTCTCATGTCATCTTTCTGAAAACTTATAGGGTGAAATTTATCGTTTTTCATCTTCCCCTCTTTGCAATTCATCAGATCATGAAGATTCCTTCGTCTGTGATCTTGAAATTTCTGATCGTGGTTGTTCTGACCTCTTCATTGATTCATTTGGTCATGATTATGATTTTTTAGCTACCAATCTTTCCCAGCCTTCGATCTGTGACGATCTACCTTCTGATGAGTTGGAACTTCCCCAAGCTATCGAGGTACTTAAACTCGAGCTAATGGTTATGTCAGGTTCTCGTAGTCTTAAGGTTAGTTCTGCTTCTGATCATAATAGTGTTCAATCTTTTGAGGCTCCTCATCACTCTATCACACCTATTGAAAATCAGTTTGTCTTACAACTTTAACATCCTCCATCTGTATTACATGATCCTATCGCTCAATCATTAGAGGAGTCGTACGTGGCGAACACTGTCACAAAACATAAATTTTCTTCGTTCTTTATTTTCACTCATCTTCGCAGTTTAAGAGTTTGTGCCTATATGTCTTTGACTCACAGTGTGTTTAAACAACATGGTACAATCGCAGAATGTCTTTCATGCACTTTTCGTTTTGACTTTTCTGCATGCTCATTCAAACTTCGAACATTTTGGTTTGTATTGTATTATATTTCTTGTTTACTATTTTTCTGGTATATATTTCTTGACATGCATTCCCTTGCCCACATAGGCCAGCCAATGCGCCAGTGGCTGCATTGGAAGTATCACTTCACATGAGTCTGGCCTATTCACTACTAGGTTAGGAGTAGTATTAGTTGTTTTCTTTTTTTGTTTGTTTCTTTGAATTGTTTTATTTTTCTTTCCATTTCACTTCTTTTCTTCTCGTTGTATTCTTTTCAGTCATAGGGTAGCTTCCGCATGACGCCGTGTTTGGATTCTCAAACAAGCAAGGTGAAGTCCAAGAGGAAGTTGTATTGTTATCAATGTTTGGTTATCTGTTTATTCCCTCTCTTTATGTGAATCTTGTGTTTCTTTTAGTCAATGATACTCTAATGGAAATTAAGTTCCTTTAGGAGAAAGTCACGGTGAAATCACGATGCTTGCACTTTTAACTAGTACCACCTACTGTAATCGGTCTTCTATTTCTTGGTTAATCCTTGTCAACTAAGTCGAGTAGAGTAAGGAGGGGAGGAAAACCTTAACAAGTATGACATAGGTGTATACAAATATCCTTCTTTGAAGGGACAACTTCTTCTGCTCTCAATAAGTCGAGATCCCTCTCCTACCCCCATGAAATAAATAAGTGCCTATGTACAGTTCTTTGAACAAATAAAAATAAAAAAATGAAAAATGAACTAAAGGGTGAAAGAAGAGAAAGGCTTCTTGCGCATAGAGGTGAAGCAAGCAACTTCGTCGGGGTATTGTCCAGGCTCATTGGCAACGGAGAAATGTTTGTGTTCCTGAAGTGACTCTGTCGAGGTACTGTCTAGGCCTGTTGGCAGCGGAGCAACACCAGAGATTAAAAGTAAGACTCTGACAATTTATTTTGCTTGTGCATTTATATACTCCTCAACCCCAATCGAAACAACTCAGTTTGACTTGGCTTGGTATGTTTGTTGTCGATAAAGAGAATGGTAGGGACTATATCTTTAACTCAAGCTAAGTGAAGAAGTTGTGATAATCGATGAACTAAATAATACTTCCAAAAGAGTTAAATCTATTTTGCATGAGACAAGATCCATACAGAGAGCTGGAGTTCTAACAATGTGTCACTAGTGTTGTAGCGACTACAACCACCCTCCAAATTTTTTATTATTCTTTGATTTTGGAGCCTTTCTTCCTATCCGCAGGATCCTATCTTGCACTGATCCAGGTATTCATGCTTCGACTAAGACTTATATTTTCATTTGTGCTTGTGATTGCTTGTTTTCACGCTTACTTGATCTTTTTGACTCACAAGTTGATCTCCCGACTTGGTCTCACATCATTTCTAGGCTTGCCTGCGGAAATTGTGAAATCCTTGAGGGCAAGCAACCTTGATGATGGGAATTGTGCAATTTAGACTGGCAGTCAAACTTGAGCTCAAAAATTGCGCATTCATGGAAGGCAGCCCAACGCTAAGCCCAGAAAATGCGGAATCCTTCACTGAGCTCAGAAATTGCGTAGTGCACTTAGCTGAAAAGTTGCCCAGTTCCCAGAATTATGCAATCTTCCCCAACAACGTGCATGGCAAGTTCCCCCCGAAAAATAAGAAAAATAAATGGAAAAAATCATCCCTAGGAAGTAGGGATATATTATTAGTTTCTCGAAGGTGGCACATTGCTATTTTAAGAAGTTTCTGCCCAGTGTCGCTTTTCCTTGATTTTAGGCATGCGCACCATAAACCCTCCTTTGCTCAAATCTAGTTAATTGATACCTCAAGAGATCATTTGCACATTTGATCTTGGAGCTCTAGCGTTCCTGAGGAGATCAAGGAACCTTCGGCGCGATCGTCTTTGCTTTTCTAGGTGAGTTTCACTTTTGTCGTCTTTTGCCGCTTTTTTGTTGCTTTTTGTTGTTTTTCTTGTGTAAGTGTTTTTTACTTATTTCTCTTCATGGTTTCTAGCGTTTTAACTTATTTTAACTTGTAGAAGTGTTGTTCTAGTTTTTGTTCGCCTTTCACAATTGTCGCATATGTTTTCTTATTTTTGCATCGATGGCCGTCATTGCGACAACTCTCCTCGCATACTTGATTTTCCTTCTGTTTGGTTACATTTTGCACTTGATCCACATTGATTCATTCACACTTAGTTTTCACTCAAGCCCACATCATCATTCACTTCTGCTCATTTTTCACACTTCCACTGGGAAAATATGCACTCTCCTTGGCTAGATCTTGCCTTGCCTAGCTGGGAACTACATAATCCTAAGGATCAAGCCACAAACTTAGCCTCTAGAATTGCATAGTACGCAGCACAGGCTAGCTCCAATTGTGCACTACGTAGTTCCAGGAGTCAGCTTGTCACCTTGGCCACTGAGACTACGCAATGCGCAGTCTCTCCCAGTATTTGCCCAAGCTGGGACTGCACATTACGCAGTCCCAAGCCTCAAGCTTCATCCTTGGCTGTTGGTACTACGCAATGTGTAGTTCCCATAGTCAGCCAATCTCCCTTGTTGGTGAAAATTGCACAATCCTTCTCCACAGTTTTCTGGTTTACTACTTGATCATGATTTAAAGTTAGATTTGCTAAAGCTAATGTTTGCTTGCCATGAGAGTCATTTTTATCCCACAGGTACCACACTTGTGAAGCACTTCTCTCTAGTAGTCATTGTCACCATGGAACCAAAGAGAGTTGTTTCAATAGAGACCACTAAAAGAAGTACTAGGAAGGTAGTTGAGCAAACACCAATAGAATTTCCAGTATATGCAGACACTCAATTGTTTATAGAAAAAGGAGTCAACACTAACATGGCAACAATTTAATGAAGCTCTTTCAGCAAAAAGCCTTGAGGCAGATCTAGAGGACAACTCCAGAAGCAGCACCATCAGAAAGCAACAATATCGTACGGGATAAGGGAAAGAGAAAGGTTGTTGATAGTATAGGGAGAGAACAAAGTTGCAAGATGTAAGCAGATTCAATCCTTATGGAAGCAACTTTAGCAGCAAAAGTGAAGAAGAAGCAGAGGATACAGAGAGCATAGTAGAGGAAGAAAGAAAAGAAGAGTTTGCAGGAGGCAGAACTAAGATTGAATCAAGCATAACAAGAACTGAAGGAAGAACGAGAGTTGAGGTGGAAAGAACAAGAAGAGAAGCACAAGCAGGAAGAAGAAGAAATGCAAGGTGCCATAGTAGAAGAAACAACACCAATACAAGTTTGAGAGTAATAACAAAACCAACCAGTAGTAGAGGAGGAGGATGAGCAGATGTAGGATCGAGAGCTCTCCCAGCAGATTGAATACTTAATTGAAGTTTCAAATATGGAGTTTGAATTGGAGTCGCGGGATGAGGATGTTAACTTGATGCTGAGTGCACCACAGTTCATCATTCAGCCTTCATCACCTCCAGCAACAAAGTTAGCTCCAAGCGATGAAGGGGATGTTGTTCCTCTTGATGATGATCTGATAATGGACTTGTACAATTTTCCTTATGATGAATTCTAGAAGAGAATTGTACAAGCATGAAGAAAGCATTTTCTGGATGATCATGCATTCACTAGAGAGAGGGCGATAATGGTGGACACCAACAAGAATCCAAATGACATTTTCGAAGCTAACTTGGTCGTTGCAGGTGCAGCAAGATCAAACACTCAATATTTGACGGTCAAGAATAAGAGATTGGCACAGAATTTACATGCTTCTCCGCAAGAGATAAAACAGCTCCGCACAGTAGCACTCATCATAGTCTCCGCACAGCCCTTCCACGTGAATATCTCCCTGACTGCCATATAAGTTTTACGGAACCCCTAGTGCCCAGATAATGTGTTGGGCCTTAAATATGCCCATGTTTTCATCATACAATACCACCATTCATAACCTATATTCATGTATTTTTAACCCATTCCGTATCATAATTCCATAACTTGCCGCTAAATACATATCTTACACTCTATGGTTGGTTATCGATAGTCTTCTTGAATCTTATATGATTAAATATGATTTTGATATGATTTTCTAATGACGTTTTTTCTAAGTTCCTTTGTCATGTGGTTCCATCGCTGAAATTCTTCATAAGGCACTTCAATTAGTTACTACAAGGTTGAGTATGGAATGAAATTGTTGTAGGTGAAAATATGAAGTCTGTGACCAAATGGTGAAGAATCTTGACATTTAGAGACTTGCATCATGCTCAAAATACCCTCTTTCATATAACCCAGAAACCGTTCAGCAAAATTCATCACCAAAAGGAAGTTAAGGTCAAAACAATTCTTAAGTACAAAATTGTTGAACGTGAACGGTTTCGGTTCTGAACGGTTTTGGTTTTGAACGGGTCAGCCATGTGGAGGACCACGAATTGAATAAATTGGTTCATGCTCAAACAAGGAACAATTTTGTTACAAGACAACGAAACTCGACCTAATTTAGTTTAGGATCCATCATGAAGATACATGCAGTTGATCCAAGATCGATTTCATGAGCCCGTGATATCCATCAGTGAATAAATTTTCTATGTTAAGATCTTGGTTAGTTTAGCTCTGTTCCATTGGCTGTCTTCTTAAAGACTCGATGAGCTGAGATTAGGGGGAGCCAAGTAATTGAGTAATGATATTGTTGTAATTGTTGTAATGCTCCAGAATTGTTGATTAAGAACTTATGTTATTCCAAACTTTGTATGCCATCATTTTGATTTAATACAAGTTCCAACACTCGTTCCACTGTGAGTTATTTATGATTGCATTTTAGATTTCATTTCACTGAGTTAGTTCACCTTGCTCCAGGTGTGGCAAGGGCCCACCACTTCTGGAACCAGGTTTATTTCTAGTTTAGATTCAGAGTTAGTTTGTTGAGTTGATTTCTGAGAGTATATTGTGTGGTTGATCAATTTAAATGGTTTGTTTTGATTTTGTATTTAAATGTTTCATTTCATTCCTGTAGATCAAATTGTTGAGCGAGTTGTTTGATTGGTTTATGTACATTATGTAATAGTTTTTAACGATTAATTGCATGTTCCAAAGGAGCCTCATCTTGTAAGAATTGATCCGGTATGAGTATTTTATGAGGATTTTGATCTTTACATCTTGCAATTCTTGAGTTCGACAGTGCACATGAATGATCTAGTAGTATGAGTTTTGATTGGTTAATGAATTCCAAGTTGTTTGAATTAGAGTCATGCACAGGATTGTGATATTTCTTAACTTCGGTGAGAGTCGTGTTTGATTTCTTAAGTCTTGTATCGTGGATTTAATTTGATGATATCTACATTGATAGTATCTTAGTTCTTTCGAATCTCATTGTTAAGTACATGACTTATAAATATTGCAAAATCTCATAGGAGTTATAGTTATAACCTAAGTCTTTGATCTCAGAGTGTGCATGCTTGTCTTTATTCCGTTTTAATTAGATTATTTGTAGAATGTTCTCATAGATAGGAATTCAATTTCCCTTTTTGAATAAGTAATTCAGGTTTCTGTAATAGAGGTTTTGATTCATTTAAATAATCATTCAGGATTCTTTCCAGTGTTGAAAAGGATGGTTAACTTAACAATAGATCTCAGATTATTAGAGCATCACTAATGTAGATTGTTTAAGAATTTTTTTTAGAATTTTATATGTTTAAGTAATTTGATTGAATGTCTTTCTTTGATTGGCTGTATTTCTCTGGTTGGATTGAATTAGAAACTTTGAAGCTTAGTTTAGATTCCATATTCATTAGTTTAAATTAGATTTCATATTCGTGATCTTAACATAGATTTAGTGTTCATGTTCTTTGAATAGAATTCTCTATTTTTATTAGATTTAGAGTAATTGAATGAATGCTTTCATTGAACATAGGTTGAATTTAGTAGATAGCTTATGAGTATTTTGTAGTTAACATGTTAGTGTGGTTTCATTGTAGTTAAATTTTACTTGCAATGAAATTAAGTTTGATTGATTTAGATTGAGATTAAAATTGTTTATTTGCATTCTGTACTTAATTCAGAAATAGGAATTTGATATTAATTTAGGTTAGATGCTCTGATCCTGCGTTACCTGTGCTTGTGCCTCGAAGCTTACGAGTCCTGGATTGATAATTTAATGTTGGAATTATTACACATATAATTTCCCCAACATTTTTGGCGTCGTTGCCAGGGAGGTGCTAAAGGGATCAGAGCATAGGTTCTTTCACAAGTTTTTGGTGTAATCTTAGTTGTAGGGCAATCAAAGGGCGGAGAGTGTATGGTAAGATGTGAGTGAAGAGCCATGCATCCACTATAGTGGGGTTGCTCCAAAGTTTGGTTGTCCAATTAAGAAAGTTTGGTGATTTTTCTTGCAATTAGCAGTTTTTATTCATTTAGATTAAAAATTTCAATCTCTTTATCTGTAAATCATTTTTGGGGTGCTGTAAGAACCCCCAGGTACTAATCCGTGTGTGGAGACATGGATTTCTAAACTAGAAAGCATGATTCAAGGATGATTAAGAATTTGAAGGAGCTATCTCAAATCCTAGCAGCAGTTGGGGTCTCTGCCTCTCAGGAAGAGCAGATCTTGATAGCAGTCAAGAACCTTTCTACCTCTCCAAAAGTGATCGAAGAACCTGATTTCCATGAGCCACAACCACATGAAGAGCTAGAATCCTCCAATAATCACATTTTCCAATCTTTAGAGGAAACTGAGGACTTATGGACAACATCTATTGGAGAGAAGCCCCTAAAACCAGAGATTGAAGAGGCCAAAGAAGAGGACATGCAACATTGTCCAAATGAAGAAATGGACCAAGACCACTATGATTACATCGAGCATTGGTTCCAAACCAGTACTCCAACAAGGCATCATTCTCTTCTTCACACTTTCTTAGCATCATATAATTTGCAGCTGCTAGTTTTACATGCTCATGTACACTGTAAAGTTTATATGTTAAATCTGAGCATGAATATATCCTTGTACCTGATCCGCACATGGCTTCACTGGAAGTTCTCTTTCACTTGAAGGAGGACATATTTTCTCCAGTATAGTAGGAAAGTTAGTAAATAAATAAATGAAAATAGTAAAGAGAAAAATAAGTCCTTTTGTGAAAACCAGATTGTCTAGCGCAACTGGACAGGGACTTTGCTTGAAAACTAGGTAACTGGCGGGCAAGGTTCCCAATAAAGTTTGTAAATTTGTATGAGTTCTTCAAATCATGTATCTTTCAAGTCATTATGTTTGTATTCGAGTTGGTTGATGTGGGATTCCTTAAGGCCCACCTACCGACAAGCCTTATCCCATCAACATCAACACATTATCTAGGATTAGGGTTAGGGTTAGATAAGGTACCTGTGAGCATGCATGCCTTAATGGAAGGTATCCTTGTCATCTACTAAGGAAATACATCAATGTTTCTTAGTGGATTAATTCTACGATCCATTCGACCTCGAAAAATCTATTCATGGCTAGTAGAATGTACCTAGTGCCTTGATTCACATTGACATCAAAGATGGGATATCTCGCATTGGTTAATGACTTCCTCAATGGTCGGTACCAATGATTCTTGCTTATGTTCAACATTGACACCATTTATTCACATATGCAATATTGCATATGGGTGTGTAGCGGTTGAAGACTATATGGTTTTATGATCTCAACACAAATTTGCAGTAGTTTGGATTTTTGTATCAGCATCTCCATTGTCAGTTGTAGCAGCAGTCACCTTCCCTCAGTTGTTTGGGGACATACAACTCCTCAGGCATGGGGAAGAGGGGGACCTTTAGTTCAACCTTCATTTTTTTTTTTTTATAGTTCATCCTTGAGCCTTCTTCAGCAGCTCAGATCAGCAGTCACATTAGCTCCAGCCATTCCATCATTCACTTCATCTTGTAGCACCGAGCACATCAACAACAAAGGTAAAAATTGAGGTAAAGTTGGCTTAAGATTCTTTAATTCATTAGAGAATTAAGAAATCTTTGATGATTAACCACCACATATTCCGTATATTTTGTTTTCCATATACCCTCCATTTGCAAATTCCTCATTCATAATAGAATGCATGCTACTCTAATAAGGTCATAATCATGAAAAGAAAAGTATATTGGTTCATGTAAACAAAAGTAGTAACTATAGTGCCTTCCCCTCCTACATTCACACATATTGTCAGTTGAATGTATCCAATAGAGGATGAAGTCATTGCTGCCTTTCATAAAGGAACCATCCATAAGCATTGGCCTCACAAAAACAGAGTATGCAAGCACCTATTTTTCCATCTCCATCACCACTTCATCTCCTCCACCATTTCCATTGCCACCTATCATCTCATTCATCATTTCCTCCTACCATATCTATTTTTTTTCCTCAATTTGTATCACTCTCAAAATCAAAATCTATGGCAGTCAAATAAGAATGGTGTTGCTCCACAAGAACCAACACCCTCAAATCTTCACGCAGTGTTACTCCACAAAAACCAACCCTGCCCAAAGCCATGATGCCATAAAATCTATAAATGAGCAAAGTACTTGTTTGCATGAGGACATGCAAATCCTTAGGCATGGGGGGATGTTGGGCCTTAAATATGCCCATGTTTTCATCATACAATACCACCATTCATAACCTATATTCATGTATTTTTAACCCATTTCGTATCATAATTCCATAACTTGCCGCCAAATACATATCTTACACTCTATGGTTGGTTATCATTAGTTTTCTTGACTCTTCTATGATTAAAGATGATTTTACTATGATTTTTAGTGATGTTTTGCTAAGTTCCTTTCGCATGTGGTTCCATCACCGAAATTTTTCACAAGTCATTTAAACTAGTTACTACAAGGTTGAGTACGAAATGAAATTGTTGTAGGTGAAAATATGAAGTTTGTGATCAAATGGTGAAGAATATCGACATTCTGAGACTTGCATCGTGCTCAAAATACCCTCTTTCATATAACCCAGAAATCGTTCGGAAAAATTCATCACCAAAAGGAAGTTAAGGTCAAAACAATTCTTAAGTACATAATTGCTGAATGTGAATAGTTTTGGTTCTGAACGGGTTAGCCATGTGGAGGACCACGATTTGAATAAATCACTTCATGCTCAAACAAGAACAATTTTTTTACAAGACAACGCAACTCAGCCTAATTTAGTTTAGGATCCTTCATGAAGATACATGCAGCTGATCCAGGATCGATTTCATGAGCCCGTGATAGCCATCAGTTAATAAATTTGCTATGTTAAGATCTTGGTTAGTTTAGCTCTGTTCCATCGGTTGTCTTCTTAAAGACCCAATGAGCTGAGATTAGGGGGAGTTGAGTAATTGAGTAATGATATGGTGGTAATTGTTGTAATGCTCCAGAATTTTTTATTAACGACTTATGTTATTCCAAACTTTGTATGCCATCATTTTGATTTAATACAAGTGCCAGCACTCGTTCCACTATGAGTTATTTATGATTGCGTTTTAGATTTCATTTCACTGAGTTAGTTCACCTTGCTCCAGGTGTGACAAGGGCCCACCACTTCTGGAACTAGGTTCATTGCTAGTTTAGATTTAGAGTTAGTTTATTGAGTTGATTTCTCAGAGTATATCGTGTGGTTGATCAATTTAAATGGTTTGTTTTGATTTTGTATTTAAATGCTTCATTTTGATCTTGTAGATCAAATTGTTGAGCGAGTTGTTTGATTGGTTTATGTACACTGTGTAATAGTTTTTAACGATTAATTACATGTTCCAAAGGAGCCTCATCTCGTAAGAATTGATCCGGTATGAGTATTTTGATCTTTACATCTTTCAATTCTTGAGTTCGACAGTGCACATGAATGATCTAGTAGTATGAGTTTCGATTGGTTAATGAATTCAAAGTTGTTTGAATTAGAGTCATGCATAAGATTGTGATATTTCTTAACTTTGGTGAGAGTCACACTTGATTTCTTAAGTCTTGTATCGTGGATCTAATTTGATGAGAATTTGATGAGATCTGCATTGATAGCTTCTTAGTTCTTTTGAATATCACTGTTAAGTACAAGACTTATAAAATATTGCAAAATTTCATAGGAGTTATAGTTATCATCTAAGTCTTTGATCTCAGAGTGTGCATGCTTGTCTTTATTATGTTTTAATTAGATTGTCTGTAGAATGTTCTCATAGATAGGAATTCAATTTCCCTTTTTGAATAAGTAGTTTAGGTTTATGTAATAGAGGTTTTGATTCATTTAAATCATCATTCAAGATTCTTTCCAGTGTTGAATAGGATGGTTAATTTAACAATAGATCTTGGATTCTTTGAGCATCACTAACGTAGATTGTTTAAGAATTATTTTTAGAAGTTTATATGTTTAAGTAATTTGATTGAATGTCTTTCTCTGGTTGGATTGAATTAGAAACTTCAGAGCTTAGTTTAGATTTCGTATTCATTAGTTTAAATTAGATTTCATATTCATGAGCTTAGCATAGATTTAGTGTTCATGTTCTTTGAATAGAATCCTCATTTTGATTAGATTTAGAGTAATTGAATGAATGCTTTCATTGAACATAGGTTGAATTTAGTAGATAACTTATGATTATTTTGTAGTTAAAATGTTAGTGTGGTTTCATTGTAATTAAATTTTACTTGCATTGAAATAAATTTTGATTGATTTAGATTGAGATTAAATTGTTTATTTTCATTCTGTACTTAATTTAGAAATAGGAATTTGATATTAATTTAGGTTAGATGCTCTGATCCTATCTTACCTGCGCTTGTGCTTCAAATCTTACAAGTCCCAGATTGATAATTTAATGTTGGAATTATTACACATATAATTTCCCCAACATGATGGTGAATCATGTGCTACCTGGAGCACCCTCTCCCTCAACTGCGAGTTGGGTACTAAGAAAATGCGCCCCTTGTAATAGATGACCTCATCCATCACTCGGTAATGCTCATCTACATGGGTGCCCTCCAATACCTCACATGCCCTCCTGTCCTTGGAGTACTCCACCAATAGTTGAGCCTTCCAATCATGGGAGATGCTCATGAGGGATAACCTAGTTGGTCTTTGAGATAGAGCATCGACCACCATGTTGTGCTTCCCCCCCACATACTCTATATCGAAGTCATATGCCTACACCTTGTTGACCCATCTCTGTTGCCTGTCATTGAGGCCCTGCTACCCCATGAAGTGTCGAAGACTATTGTGATCAATCTTCACTCGAAACCTGTTGCCCACCAAGTACTGACGAAATTTGGCCAATGCATGCACGATGGCCAACATCTCTTTTTCATATATGGAATATGGCGGCTCATGTGGTAGGAGCTTCCAACTATCGAAAGCAATGGGATTCCCCTCCTATGACAATACTGCTCCAACTCCTACCCCCAGATGCATCACACTCCAAGGTGAATGGCTGGGAAAAATTTGGAAGTGCCAAGACCAAGCAACTGCTCATCACCTCCTTGAGGTGGTCAAAGGCAACCTGTGCTCCATTAGTCCATGTGAAATCCCCTCTCTTGGTCAATTCGGTCAAGGGTGCTGCCAACTATGAGAACCCCTTGACAAACTTCATGCAACAGGTGCAAATGCCCAAGAAGCCCCTCAACGCAGTCACATCTCGAGGTATTGGCAAATACCGGATATCCTGAATCTTCTCCTCATGGACCTTCACCCCATCAACACTAATAATTTTCCATAGGTAGAACATCTATGTCAAACCAAACTCGCACTTGGAGAGGTTGGCATAAAACTATTGCTCCTCTAGAATGTGTAGTACCTCCTCCAAGTGTTGGAGGTGCTCCTCCCATGTCCGGTTGTAAATCAGAATGTCATCGAAGAAAACTAGCATGAACCTCCTCAATTGTCCCCGAAATACATGGTTCATGCATGACTGGAAGGTGGCCGGAGTGTTGGATATCCCAAATGGCATGACCAGGAACTCAAAGTACCCATAATGGCACCGAAAAGTTGTCTTAGGGATATCCTGATCCCTCACCCTAATCTGGTGGTACCTTGAACGTAAATCGATCTTAGAGAAGTACTTGGCTCATCTAAACTTGTCCATCGCCTCATCTATGCGGGGAATGGGGTACAAGTTCTTCAGTGTCTTTCGGTTGAGGGCCTGATAGTCAATGCACATCCGAAGGGTTCCATCCTTCTTCTTCACCAGTACCACTGAAGAAGTGAAGGGCCTGGAACTTGGCCTGATATGGCCCAATGCTAGCAGCTCTTGGATGGCCTTCTTTATCTCGTCCTTATAGGCCTTGGGATGCCTATAAGGGGTGGTGATCACTGCCTGCACGCATGGCTCCAACTTAATAGTGTGCTCAAATCCCCTGTCTGGTGGTTGCCCTGGTGGAATGTCCCCAAACACCACTGCGTATCTGTCCAGAAAAGCTTGTATGTCTGGTGGTGGTGGCTGAGATTGTCCCCCAGCCTCTGATATCCTCAACTCAACTACCCATGTAATGTCCCCATGTCGCAGGTCTGCCTCCATCCTGTGGGCCGAAACTGTCTGAGGTGGATAAGATTGCATGCCTCTCAAAACTACCAGTTTGCCATCGAGCACAATGAACTTCATCTCTGGTTTTCTCCAATCTGCCATGACTCGCCAAGGGAATATAGCCACTGGACACCCATTGTTAGAGTCAATATTTGCATACTGCCATCAGTGATCAAAATTCCTCTTTTATATCATATTAGTGTCCCATGTTGAAATTTTTGTCATTCCACTAGGTCGTCATGCAAAAATTTGGTCACTGAAGGTTGAATTAGGGTTTCCTTTACTCCTTTTAGAAATTTACCCCTTGCTGGCTCATTTCAACCTTGCTGAGTATCCATTGTCCATAAAGTTAATGACATCATGTCATCACATCAGTCATGTCATCTTGAAATTCAGTCCTTCAAGGTCTCATTAGGTCTTTTAGGGTTTTCCAAGGTTTCATTAGGTCATTAGGGTTTCCAAGGTTCCAATAAAACTCCATTCCATTACATAAGACCGGCAAGTAAAGGGTGATCAAATAACATCTCTTCACCATGTGAAGATGATTTGTAAAGAGAAATGCTTATTTCATCATGTAATTTTATGTTCACTATATGTAATAAGTATTGTTCCTAAGTTGCCAACTCAATCTCTATATGCCAACTTCATTAAAGAAAATTCAAATTCAAAGAGTTCTCAAAGACCATCAAAAGATCAATTTGTCAAAGGAAATAGTCAAGTGAAAGGGTAATGTTTCAAAAAGTTAAGTGAATGCCAAAGGGAGTTGTCTTTTCCCAAGGGTGTCCAAATCATCATTTTCCACAAGCACTAAACCCTAATTTCCTCTCCCACTGCGCTAGGTTGGCTATATAAATAGAGACATCTACGCAGAGGAGGCCTAAGGGAGGTCATTTTAGCAAGTATGAGGCCATTCCAACTCATAAACATCATGTCTCCATCATTTTTCAAGAAGTCATTCTGAGGGACAAATCATTTGCCACACATAGGGCCAATTTTTCTTCCAAGTATGTTTCCAACCAAACAGAGATGAATTTTACAAAAGTGAGAGAGTTTTTTGTCCATCCTAGGCAAAGCATGAAAAGCCTCCTTCAGTTTTTACACAGGCACCATGGTTTTGGAGAAATGGAAAAAAATACAATTGCTACAAGAGAGTTGCTGCACTTCTGGAGTGACTTTGGGAAGATCAATTTTTCTCCTAGATGGAGTGTCCAAATGACTTTCTTGATGAGTCAAATGATAACTAGGCAGAACGCTCTTTCCAATGAGCTATCATAAGCTCAATTTGGAGGTGAGAAAGACCTCCAAAAGTTTCTTGCAAGATCACACTTCATTTTTGCACGCTCATTCAGCACTTTTTGACCAGTCTTGGGACAATGAACTTTTGGAGGGCCAAATAAAGTCCATTTTGAAAAATAAAGACAAATTTGGAAACTCGACAGGACAAGCTTTCCAATGAGCTATCCTGGGCTCAATTTGGACACTGGGAAGGCAGTCAAAATCAACCTGCAAGTTGGAGGGCGTGTTTGACACAGAGAGGGCGCGTTTGACAAAGAGATGACGCGTTTGCCTTAAAACTTTGTGCATTTCCTAAGGGCGCTGCGCGCCTGTTAAGAGAGGGCACATTTGACCGGATTGCTGCGCGTTTGCCCAAAAATGTCCAGAGATCGCCCAAAGAGAACTACATCATCTCCAAGCTTCAAAATGTGCCACCATCATGCTCCAGCAAACAAGTAGGCTGAAATCATATCACTCCTCTCTTCCACAGTTGAATTATATGGTGGTTCATTGTGTTTTGGTGTCCTACTAAATTCAAAACCCTAGTAATATAATCCCATTCCTAAATTTCATTTTCTAGCATCCCACTACCATTCCTACATTTCAAAACTACCCCTTGTTACCTCCCTCATATCACACATGCCCATTTTCATCTCCTCAATTTCCTCACACCATTCCATCCTCTCTACACCTACATTCCATTTCATCATCTCCCTAGGGTTTGACTCCAATAACTCATGGCAGAAGAAGAGAACATAAACCATGGTGAGGAAGAAAGATAGGAGAGGAGGCTATCTAAGAGAGGAGGGAGAATAATTAGACATGAGCCAACCAATACCAGAGAACTCATGGCATCTCCCATCACTGTGACATGCTTTAACCAGGGAAAAAATCAAAGCTGCAAAAGAGAAGATTGAAGCCTAACCAAGAAAAAGGAGAAAAGAAGGCTAGAAATTCTTGCCGAGGCATCACTCCATGCCTCAAATACATGATCAGCGATCATCCCACCAATTTGGACAAGCTTTGAGCAATTTTTTGCAAGTTGTGAATTTCTGTGTTTTTTGAGGCATTTTTAGCACAGTAAAAGGTCAAACGCGCAACACCTAGGGTGTTGCGCTCTTTTTTGGGGCATCTAATGAGAAAAAGGTCAACATATTTGGATTCAGAGTGATGAGGACATGCACCCTGTGCATTTTCTAAGCATTTGGAGACAAACAGGTCAGTCAAAAAGGTCAAAAACCACCAAAAAACCATGTTTCTGCCTCATTTCTGGCTTGGGCGTTGTGCGTTTGACTAGTCTTGGGAGAATCCATTTTTGGAGGGTTAAATCAAGTCCATTTTGCAAACTAAAGGTAGATCTGGAAACTAGATAGGATAAGCTTTCCAATGAGCTATCCTGGGCTCAATTTGGACACCAGGAAGGTAGTCAAAATCAACCTGCAAGATGGAGGGCATGTTTGACACAGAGAGGGCGCGTTTGACCAGTTGCTTGATTTTCCACTGTTTTTCTCCAGATTTGATTTTCATCTTGGGAAATCAACTTTTTATTGATGTAATTCATGATGTAAATGTAATTATGGTCTTTTTACTATTACCTAGGGTAAATACATTAGGTAAATAGACTCCATGAAGTGTAATGAATCAGTTTCATTGTAATTAGGATTGAGTCGCTTGGACCATCCTACAAGTTAGCTATCAGTTCAGATTTTTGTGTAATATCTTCCTCACCTCATGGATTTGACCCCTAAGGATGAGGGGAAGTGGTTTTCATGTCTATTTAGTCCCTTTCTTCACCATAGAGAAGGGTTGGAATCAATTGGATGTTTGGTTATTGATCAGAGACACTGGTGTAATCAGTATTTAGCAGAATTTAATGAATGAGTTGCAATGATTTTGATGGAATACCTGTGGTATGGAATTTTGACTTACTTTCCTCTTATGTTTCATATGTTTGAATGTTTTGTACTCCCATCTTTCACTTCACTTCTATGATATGTTGATTTTCAAGTTGATGAACAGAATACATCTTATATGCTCTATTTTGGGGAAATCTTCATAGTTTGTCCATTTTCTTTAGTTTAGAAAGAATACATGCTTGTCTTGCTCTTTCTAGCACCTCATCAGTTTTATCCATCTCACTTCAGAACCTTAAAGTGTTTGAGTGCCTACCTACCTTTCTCCATCAGATGTCTGCAATCATACCCTTATTTGCCCCGACCTAGTCTCTTTGACCTAATTCTCTTCCAACAACCCCATCAAATCAAATCAAACAACCCCTACACTTTATACCTAGCCTAAAACCATAATCTATCCAACCCTCTTGGCTGTGATCCTTTGGAGAGAGCCCTCTCCGGCTTGGTAGGGCTAACTACCAAGTCAAAAGATTGGTCTGTGGTTACCTAAGCTAGAATCTTCCTCAGCCTTGGAGATCCAGAGGAGTGATAACACCCATCACCACATTGGTGTCTGGCACATCGACCACAAAGAAATGGTTCGTCATCGAGTAGTTCCCCATAAATACTATCAAGGAAGGCACATATCTAGTGCACAGTATGGTATGATCCCCTGGTACTAGGACTGAAAATCCCTTGAACTCAGTTGTGGTGAGGCCCCTCCTCTAAACCAACTGGGCATCTATGAAATAGTGGGTTGCCCCACTGTCAACTATCACTGACACCCTCTTCCCTTGTGCAGTCCCTCTGATCCTCAGTGTAAAAAATTTGGGAATCCTGCATAAGGAAGCAAGGACTCCCCCGGTTGGGGCAAGGGATGCCCCACCCTGTGGAGGTGGTGGTGGTGGCCCTCTTTCTATCGGATTCTCACCATCTGCTACACCACAATCCTACTCCACCTTGTCCTCCTAGTCACTATCAGAAAAAGCCTCAATATAGTGTGCTCTAACGACAATGCACCAATGGCCTGGTGCCCAGGGCTCCCTGCATGTGAAGCATAGTTTTTTCCTCCTAAGGTCATTTTGTGTCTCATCATCTACCTTCCCCCTCCCCTGTGTGGTCCTCTAAGGTGGAGGTCTAGTCTCATGCCCCTTTTGTGGAAAAGGGGACCGTGCAGGAAAAGGCGCTCTAGTCTTGGGGATGGCCCCCTATAGATCTCTGGTGCACAAGACTTCTTCTGGCAATGTGGAGGGTCTGGGTGACTTCACACATCCACGCAGGGGCTCAAGTAAACCCTCAATGAAGGTGTACACCCTCCTAGCCTCTGATAGATCCAGAACCATCACGATACCCATAGAAACTCAAAGATGTACTGCTCTGGGTTGCCTATTTGGCGCAGTTGGGTCAGCTCTCTGAAATGGGCCTTTGGATCTCTCTAGTCAAAACGCTCCACCACCCTCCTAGTGAAGTCTTCATAAGAAGCCATGTGGGCATGCCCTAGGGTGGTCAAGCCATGAAACCACCAATCATGGGCTTCCCCCTCCATGTGTAGCGTGGCCATCTTGATGGCTTCCTGCTTAGTCATCCGGTTGAGTTGGAAGTAGGTGTCCATCTTCTCAACCCAAGCCCTAGTTGTACACTTGGTAGTGCCATCGAAAGTAGAGAAATACATCCTCCCTACGGTCCTTTGTAGCTCGTAGTTATGGGTCCCCTGTCCTCCATAACCCTTGTTCTTCACACTCTGCTTGAGCTTGTAGTCATCTCTGAAGGAGAGGGATTCCTTAAAGTCTTCATCCATAGACTAGCACTCTCTGAAATAGTCTCCCATCTGAGGGGGGTCTTCCCCCCTTGCAAGTTCGATTTGTGCCACTGGCACGAAAGAAGGCAGTGTAGCATGAGTTGGCACACTGGCTAATGGGTGTTGCGATGTTGGTGAGGGATGATCGAATTGCTGAGAGGATCCAAAAGTTTCCCCAAACAGAAACCCTCTATGAGTGGTCCTCTCTCTGTTCTGCGACTTGATCTCTTCCAGCATGTCTTTTTGACCCTTAGCTAAGTCATTCAGAGCCCTCAAGAGGTTGTCGAAAGCCATCTCTTCCCTGCTCTTGGTTCCACCATGTCTTCCTCTTCTACCACTGCTTTCCCTCTATCCTCCGTGTCTGGAGTAATCTCTAGCTCTCTTTCTTTGCTCCGATACCTCTGCCTTCGGTAGTTGATGTTCTGCTAGTCCCCTTCTCTCATAGGAGACAAGCCCCACAACTAAGCCAAGAACTAGGCTCTCATACCATTGTAATGATCCTAAATAGGAATACAAGTGATATAAAGCAAATAATGTGTAACAAACTATAAAAACGAAATTCACATTAAACATCCATAGAAAAGCTGCAAATATGGAACTGTTGAGCCATTTAATTACTTTTTTGAAGGCTAAATACAATGGATAACAAGATGGTGCATTTGGGCTTGTCTCAATGGACAAGCATGACCAAACCTAGGTGAGAAAATGGATGAACTGAAGGTTGTCCAACTGCTGCACCAATCTGGACTACGTTGCCCCAGAAAACTACCTTTCTATTGAAGTTCGAATGGCTAGAAGGTGCACTTCTACTACCCAGAAAATTATGTGCTTTTAACCCCAGACTCCTTGGCCTAAACCCAAAAAAACCCATGAAGGATTTGGCTGGTTTAGACTTCTGAAATTTGATCCCCTTGGAGCCCAACTTTAGCTGCAACTACAAAACTCGACCTGTTGGAAATTTCCTGTAAATCCTCCCGGAAATGGTCCCAAAGTACTGGGCTGACCCCTTCTATCAAATCCCTGATTTCTCGGATGGGGTTTTGGCCTATGGCACCTGCTCCCAAGCTCCACGAAAACTGTTGGAATGGCCTTTGTGCTGTCCCCTAGCCCAGTAATTCGAACTGCTGGAATGTTGGCTCCGCTGGCTGTAAAACTCAGTAAGAATGCTGACCTATTGTTGCTCTCTCAGCCCTCTAACTCTCTCGGAAAACACCTGATCTCCGATGGCTCCTACATCCCTCTGCGTAATCTCCAGTTGCCCAGCAATACACACTCCCTGCTCTGCGCTGAATGATGGTGCTATCTCACAACCCCAGAACTCCTGAAAAACTTGTGGAACTGCCTCTCTAGGGCGGGTACAGATGGTCCCCTGAAGTATAGGTTGAATCTCCAGCTTGAGAGATTCATGGCTAAATAGCCAGTTACTCATTTAAACAACGAAGCAAATGGTCAAGTAATTTTTTTTGCAAGATGTAAGAATGAAACCCAAAATGAGAGTTGATCCCTCCTTATAACTCCTTGGCCTCCCTTGCCTCATGTGGTCCCCTCCATCCACCTATTCGACTTTCCCTCCAAGCTATTCGAATGGGCCAATTCGATTTCGTGGGTGGCCCCCACATTCCATTAGCAACCAAATAAAGTCAAATTGCCTCCTAAGTCCCCAAGTCGAAAATGATGGGTTCTCTTCCTTAGACAAAATTGTGCAAAATTGTGTAGGAGCACCCTGTTACAAATGTGTTTGAGAAGGGACATGACAGTGTTCCCCTCCCAAAAGTTGCTTTCCCTCAAGCAAACTCAAAGTTGGGTGCTCCAATATGTGCTCACCCTCCCAGGTGGCATCCTCATCTAGCAAGTTCTTCCAACGCACCAAGAACTCCTTGATGGTCCTCTTCCTCAATTTCCTTTCCCCGCTCTCCAAAATGGCCTCAAGTTCCAAAACCAAGTGGCCCTCATCATCTAGTGGGGGTAGATCAGTTGCTGTTGTCACCTATTGTCCCAACACCTTTTTAAGGCATGAGACATGGAAAACGTTGTGGATCCTACTCCCTTGAGGCAACTCTAACTCATAGGCCACCTCTCCAACTCGTCTAATCACCCAGTAGGGCCCATAGAAGCGTGGTTGTAGCTTCTTGACCCCCTTCTACATCAGTGTGGACTATCTTTAAGGCTGTAGCCAGAGGTACACCAAGTCCCCCTCCTCGAATTACCTCTTTGTCTTGTGCCGATCTGCGTATACCTTCTGCTAATTTTGGGTTGTCACTAAGTTATCCTTGAGATCCTTGAGGATGTCTTAGCTCTCTTGGACCCAATCTTTGGCCTTTGGGGCCCGACTGTCTCCAAAAACAATGTGAGAAAAAGATAATGCATCATATCCATATAAAGAACGGAAAGGAGTCATACCAATGGGCATGTGGTGGGTGGTGTTGTAGCAGTTCCCGCCTAGATGCAACTACCGAATCCAAGCCCTCTGCTGACTGGTCACGTAGTTCCTCAAGCACCCCTCCAACCACTGATAAACCCTCTCGGTCTAGCCATTCGTCTAAGGGTGATATCTGGTGCTAGGAGTGAGCTTGGTCCTGACCAATCTGGAAAGCTCCTGCCATAAGCCTCCCATGAACTTGTTGTCCCTGTCGCTCACAATGTTCTTGGGGAGCCCATGCAATCTGAAAATCTCTCGAAAGAACAACTCTACAACGTGTGCAGTTGTGTATCTGGTGGGGATGGCGAAAAAGTGGGCATATTTGGTCAATCTTTCGACCACTACGTAGATGCAGTCCTTCCCTTGCACTGTGGGGAGCCCGGTGATGAAATCCATAGAGATACTTTCCCATTTCCCCTCGGGGATGGAAAGTGGTTGTAGCAACCAAGCAAGGTAGATTAGTTCCCCCTTGTTCCTCTAACACGCCACACACTCACGTACCTGCTGCAGCACGTCCCCCTTGAGGCTCTTCCGCATGAATCTCTCCCTGACTTCGATATAAGTTTTCCGGAACCCCTAGTGCCCGGATAATGGTTAATCATGTGCTACCTGGAGCACCCTCTCCCTCAATTGCGAGTTGGGTACTAAGAAAATGTGCCCCTTGTAATAGATGACCTCATCCATCACTCGGTAACGTTCATTTGCATGGGTACCCTCCAATACCTCGCATGCCCTCCTATCCTTGGAGTACTCCACCAATAGCTAAGCCTTCTAGTCATGGCAGATGCTCATGAGGGATAACCCAGTTGGTCTTCGAGATAGAGCATCAGCCACCACGTTGTGCTTCCCCCGCACATACTCTATATCGAAGTCATAGGCTTGCACCTTGCTGACCCATTTCTGCTGCCTGTCATTAAGGCCCTGCTGCCCCGTGAAGTGCCGAAGACTGTTGTGATCAGTCTTCACTCGAAACCTTTTGCCCACCAAGTACTAAAGAAATTTGGCCAATGCATGTATGATGGCCAACATCTCTTTGTCATATATGGAATATGACGGTTAATGTGCTAGGAGCTCCCAACTCTCGAAAGCAATGGGATGCCCCTCATGTGACAATATTGCTCCAACTCCTACCCCGGATGCATCACACTCCGCGGTGAATGGTTGGGAAAAATCTGGAAGTGCTAAGACCGGGCAACTGCTTATCACCTCCTTGAGGCAGTCGAAGGCAACTGTGCTCCATCAGTCCATGTGAAAGCCCCTCTCTTGGTCAAGTCGATCAAGGGTGCTGCCAGTTGTGAGAACCCCTTGACAAACTTCATGTAGTAGGTGCAAATGCCCAAGAAGCCCCTTAGCCCAGTCACATCTCGAGGTACTGGCCAATCCCAGATGGCTTGAATCTTCTCCTCATGGACCTTCACCCCATCAGCACTAATAATATGTTGTAGATAGAGCATCTCTGTCAAACCAAACTCGCACTTGGAGAGCTTGGCATAAAACTAATGCTCCTCCAGAATGTGTAGTAACTCCTCTAAGTGTTGGAGGTGCTCCTCCCATGTCTAATTGTAAATCAAAATGTCATCGAAGAAAACTAGCACTAACCTCCTCAACTGTCCCCGGAAGACATGGTTCATGCATGACTGGAAGGTGCCCAGAGCGCTGGTCAGCCCAAATGGCATGACCAGGAACTTGAAGTTCCCATAGTGGCACCGAAAAGTTGTCTTAGGGATATCCTAATCCCTCACCCTGATTTGGTGGTACCCTAAACGCAGATCGATCTTAGAGAAGTACTTGGCTCCTCTAAGCTCGTCCATCAACTCATCTATGCGGGGAATGGGGTACTAGTTCTTCAGTGTCTTCTGGTTGAGGGGCCGGTATTCAATGCACATCCAAAGGGTTCCATCCTTCTTCTTCACCAGTACCACTGAAGAAGCGAAGGGACTGGAACATGGCCTGATATGGCCCAATGCTAGCATCTCCTGGATGGCCTTCTCTATATCGTCCTTATAGGCCTTGGGATGCCTATAAAGGGTGGTGATCACTGCCTGCACACCCGGCTCCAATTCAATAGTGTGCTCAAATCCCCTGTCTGGTGGCTTCCCTGGTGGAATGTCCCCAAACACCACTACATATCTATCCAGCAAAGCCTATATGTCTGGTGGTGGTGGCTGAGCCTATCCCCCAGCCTCTGAGATCCTCCTCTCAACTGCCCATACAATGTCCCCATGTCACAGGTCTGCTTCCATCCTGTGGGCCGAAACTGTCTGAGGTGGATAAGACTGCATGCCTCTCAAAACTACCAGTTTTCCATTGGGCCCAATGAACTCCATCTCTGGCTTCCTCCAATCTGTCGTGACCCACCCAAGGGAATACAACCACTAGACACCCATCACCATGTTGGTGTCTGACACATCGACCACAAAGAAATGGTCCGTCATCGAGTAGTTCCCCATAATTACTGTCAAGGAAGGCACATATCTAATGCACTGTATGGTACGGTCACCCAGTACTAGGATTGAAAAGATCTCGAACTCAGCCGTGGTGAGGCCCCTCCTTTGAACCAAGTGGGCATCTATGAAATTGTGGGTAGCCCCACTGTCAATGAGGACAGACACCCTTTGCCCTTGTACAGTGCCTCTGATCCTCTGTGTTAAAAATTTGGGAATCTTGCATAAGGAAGAAAGGACTCCCCCAGTTGGGGCAAGGGATGCCCTGCCCTATGGAGTTGGTGGTGGTGAACCTCTCTCTGTTGGAATCTGACCATCTACTACACCACAATCCTGCTCCACCTCGTGCTCCTAGTCAATGTAAAAAAAAACCTCAATATAGTGTGCTCTACGGTCGATGCATCAATGGCTTGGTGCCCAGGGATCCCTACATGTGAAGCACAACTTCCTCCTCCTGAGGTCCTTTCGTGTCTCATCATCTAGCTACCCCCTCCCTTGTGTGGTCCTCTGAGGTGGAAGTCTAGTCTCATGCCCCTTTTGTGGAAAAGGAGTACGTGCAGGAAAAGGCGCTCTAGTCTTGGGGATGGCCCCCTATAGATCTCTGGTGCACAAGACTACTTCCTGGAGTGTGGAGGGTCTGCGTGACTTCACCAGTCCACGTAGGGGCTCAAGTAAACCCTCAATGAAGGTGTACACCCTCCTAACCTCTGATAGTTCCGGAACCATCACTAATACCCACAGAAACTCTGAGATGTACTGCTTCGGGTTGCCTATTTGGCATAGTTGGGTCAGCTCTCTGAAATGGGCCTTTGGATCTCTCTGCTTAAAATGCTCCACCATCCTCCTGGTGAAGTCCTCATAACAAGCCACGTGGGCATGCCCTAGGGTGGTCAAGCCATGAAACCACCAATCATGGGCTTCCCCCTTCATGTGCAGTGTGGCCATCTTGATGGCTTCCTACTCAGTCATCATGTTGAGTTGGAAGTAGGTGTCCATCTTCTCAACCCAAGCCCTAGTTGTGCACTTGGCAATGCCATCGAAAGTAGGGAAATACATCCTCTCTATGGTCCTCTGCAGCTCGTAGCTCTGGGTCCCTTGTCCTCCATAACCCTTGTTCTTCTCACTGTGCTTGAGCTTGCAGTAATCTCTAAAGGAGAGGGCTTCCTTAAAGTCTTCATCCATAGACTGCCACTCTCTGAAATAGTCTCCCTTCTAGGGGGGTCTTCCCCCCTTGCAGGTTCGATTTGTGCCACTGGCACAAAAGAAGGCAGTGTAGCACGAGTTGGCACACTGGCTGATGGGTGTTGCGTTGCTGGTGAGGGATGATCGAATGGCTAAGAGGCCCCAGAAGTTTCCCCAAACAGAAACCCTCTAGGAGTGGTCCTCTCTCTGTTCTGCGACTTGATCTTTTCCAGCATGTCTTTTTTACCCTTGGCTAAGTCATTCAGTGCTCTCAAGAGGTTGTCGAAAGCCATCTCTTCCCTGCTCTTGGGTTCCACCATGTCTTCCTCTTCTGCCACTGCTTCCCTTTGTCCTCCATGTCTGGAGTAATCTCCAACTCTCTTCCTCTACTCCGGTAACTCTGCCTTCGGTATGTGATGTTATGTTGGTCCCCTTATTTCATAGGAGACAATCCCCACAGGTGAGCCAAAAACTAGGCTCTGATATCACTGTAATGATCCTAAATAGGAATACAAGTGATATAAAGCAAATAATTTATGCAACAAATTATAAAAACGAAATTCACATTAAACATCCATAGAAAAGCTGCAAATAAGGCACTGTTGAGCCATTTAATTACTTTTCTGAAGGCTAAATACAATGGATAACAATATGGTGCAGTTAAGCTTGTCTCAATGGACAAGCATGACCAAACCCAAGTGAGAAAATGGTTGAACTGAAGGTTGTCCAACTGTTGCACCAATCTACATTGCACTGCCCCAAAAAACTACCTTTCTACTGAAGTTTCGATGGCTAGAAGGTGCACTTCTACTGCCCAGAAAATTATGTGCTTTTAACCCTAAACTCCTTGGCCTAAACCCAGAAAAACCCACGAAGGATTTTTGTTGGTTTAGACTTCTGAAATTTGATCCCCTTGGAGCCCAACTTTAGCTGTAACTGCAAACTCAGCCTGCTGGAAATGGCATGTAAATCCTCCCGGAAATGGTCCCAAAGTGATGGGTTAACCCCTGCTATCAAATCCCTGACTTCACGGATGGGCTTCTGGCCTATGGAACTTACTCCCAAACTCCACAAAAACTGTTGTAATGGCCTCTGCGTTGTCCCCTAGCCCAACAATTCAAACTGCTGGAATGTTGGCTCTGCTGGCTGTAAAACTCAGCAAGAATGCTGACCTATTATTGCTCTCTCAGCCCTCTAACTCTCCTGGTAAACAATTGATCTCTGATGGCTCCTAGTTCCCTCTGCATATTCTCTAGTTGCCCAGCAATACACACTCCTTGCTCTACGTTGAATGATAATGTTGTCTCACAACCCAGGAACTCCTGAAAAACTTGTGGAGCTGCCTCTCTAGGGCGGGCACAGATGGTCCCCCAAAGTAGAGGCTGAATCTCCCACTTGAGAGATTCGTGGCTAAACAACTAGTTGACTTAGCTAAATAGCAGAGCGAACAATCAAGTAGTTTTGTTTGCAAGATGTAAGAATGAAACCCAAAATGAGAGTTTCTCCCTCCTTATAACTCCTTGGGCCTCCCTTGCCTCATGTGGGTCCCTCCATCCACCTATTCGACTTTCCCTCCAAGCTATTCGAATGGGCCAATTCGATTTCTCATGTGGATGACCCCCACATTCCACTAGCAACTAAATAAAGTCGAATTGCCTCCTAAGTCCCTAAGTCGAAAATGATGGGTTCTCTTCCTTAGCAAAAAATATGAAAAATTGTGTAGCAACACCTTGTTACAAATGTGTTTGAGAAGGGACATGACAGGTCTACTTGGAGGAAATGAGAGCAACGATACTTGGTAAAGTATCAACACTTGGAGAGATTGTGCGGGACCTCTATGAGGAGCTCACTACCATACATAAGGCAGTGGTGCACTTGCATGGTTTGCAGCAGCAGAGCATAGACTTTGTCAAAAAGTATGTACAAGCTGCCATTGTTGCTGTGTAGGAATGGACAATGCGATACTAAGGGGCATCGCTTAACTTGCCAAAGATAATGAAGCCACAGGCAGAGCTAGAGAAAGAAAGAGTTCGAATATTGATTCAGAATAATAAGTATCTCACCTCATTCATTGGAAGTATTTAGGCCTCATATGTATAGTTATACAACAGTTTGGATTTCATGGTGAAACCACACAAGATCCCATCAGTTAGCTCGTTCACCGAAGCCAAACGCAAACACCAATTCAGGAAGGAGATTGAAGAGTACTTGGAGCAGTTGAGACAAATTTCCACCAAGGAGGATTTGGAGATGAACAGATAGAACATGCAGAATTATATCGGTGGTCCTGTCCAGTATAAAACAATGTTGCTCTTGCTTGAAAGGGATGTTAAAACAGGCTCCAAGTCATTGTACCCGGATGTTATGGAGGCTAGAGTCTACTTCCAGCTAGACACCATCAAGCAGTTTTGTCAAGCATCATAGTGCTTTGTCTTGTTAAGCTGTCAAGTTGTCTCTACCTTATTTTTTCTTATATGGGTACAAGTGTAAATTGTAATATTATTTGTAATTATGTTGTAAGTGAAATTCCAAGTGTCAATATTGGAATATGAAGAGTCATGATGTAATGTAATAAGTCATTGTGTAAAGAAGTTGAAGAGTCATGAGGGTAGTCCAAAGGTCACAAAGGGGAGTTGAAGAGTCACCTCCTCTTGTTATAAATAGAACCTTATAACTCATGTAAAAGGATTTTGGGAGCCAAGCTTTTGGCTAGGCGTAGGCTTAGAAGGAGCTTGAGAGTATTGTGAAGAGCCTTGGCTTCTTTGTAATGTATAGTGAATATACTTCTTTAGAGGAGCATGTGTTCTTGACTTTAATGTTCCACTATTGGGGCCAATGGTGTATGTATGAATGGAACTTTCACTTACAATAAAATCAGTGTTAGAACGCTTTCATGCATATGTTGTCAATATAGTAGGACTATTCTTGTTGTATTTGCAATGTATGTTATTTAACTTACGCTTATGATTATGAACTATTTCGTTTGCATGTTGTTGTATTAATTCATCAATTTAACTTATGGACTATTTTGCATCTTAGCTTGTGATGCCATTACGCTCGTGTGTTCCTTTCAAGATGCGTACTAGTGCAGGCTTCCAAAGGGTGCACTTACTTTTCCGTTTGTATGTTGGAACCTTCATGTCTTGCACTTGACTTTCGCAAGGTCACACACTTGCTCTCACACAAAGTTACCATACTTCACTCTACGCGTTTTCGCAGTGAAAGAATAACATTACCACCCACTGTTGGCACTCCTACTCCAAACGGTGTGAAGTCTAGATGGGACTTCATATCGGGGATATTCCCCGAATGTTGGTGGGTCCAACACCGTGAACAAAACTGTACGCCATGTACTTCAAATGGTGGGTATTGCATGTTGTCTTTTTGTCCAGAAGGGTTTAAATCTCATGCTATGGTAGGTCTTTTTTGCCAATTTCGATAGTGAAGAACCCAAAAATAGTTACCAAATTAGTATAGTTTGTCAGAAGAAAAAAATGGTTGTCTATTGAGGCATCAAATTTTCTTGGACGACAAAATATCGTTAGAATCCAACCATAAAAAATATGACTGTGGGAGTGCTTGAATCCTGCTTTTGATAGTGGAAATAGATTCAACACCATCAAAAACCCTTGAGGCACCCAAAATCTTGAAATTTGACAATTGTAACCTAGATTTTCAAAAAAAATTGTTGGATTTTATCAAAATCCTATCGGCGTTTTCATGGTTTTCCTAGTGAAATTTACATCTAGTTAGAATGTAAAAAAAGCCATAGTAAAAAACCCATAGCTAAACCTTGAACCCATAACTAAACCTTAATTCCTTTAAATAACAAATAAATGTTGTTGGACTTAGCTAATACCAAATTAATAATACAATGTACCACATGAAAAAATAAAGGTCTCTTTTGCCCATTTCGATGGTGAAGAACCCAAAGAAAGATAATTTACCTCATAGTTTGGGCATCGACAAGAGTTCCATTGAGTAGAGATTCAAAACTAGAAGGGTGGTCAACAATAAACGCTAACCTGTTGGGGAAGGGAAACACTATTGATGAGTCAAACCATGGAAGGCAACGAATATAAAGAGAGTATCACTAGTGTTGTAGGCTCAGCGTTTGATTACACATATCATCGTCTAACTTGGTTCTAAGATGTAATTTATTTCACGATGACGATTTTCATTGGTTTCATAGATGAAATTAGATTGGTTATAAAAAATGGCGAGACATCCATTCTCATGGTATAAACACGTTGCGATGCAATAATTGTCAAGCTCTCACAATTACTCGCAAAAGAAGTTGGGAATTTGTTTGGCAAACACAATTAACCATTGTCGTGCCATTCAAGTTGTAAATGGCATGTAATGTGCAAATATTACGCCAAAATCACGTCTCTTTACTATATATATATATATATATCAAGTCGTGTTTATGGAGGCGGAAGAATTGTCTGGACAGTCAAAAGTGGTTGGAATCTGGGTAAAAAAAATTCAAAAAATCTTCCAGTAGTAGTGTTTGAATATGGTGGAAACAGGTTCAGCACCATCAAAAACCTCTAAGTCACCTAAAATATTGAAAGTTTGAAAACTATAACTTAGATTTAGAAAAATTCCTGCTAAATTTTATCAAAATATGACCAAAATTTCCATAATTTTCAAGATAAAAAAACAGTTTGATCAAACTACCGTTATATATATATAACAATATTACATTACATTGCAGTGAGAACTATTTTTTAAATAATTATAAAAACAAAATTTAAAAATAATATATAAAAGCTGTAATCAAATATTTATAATTTGTTTTTCCAGGGTTTAAAAATGAAGTTCACTTTAGAAAATTTGCGTATTATTAAAATTATTTTGATCAATTAAAAAATGAAATCAATAAAACTTAACATTTTGAACTTTATTCTAAGTTTTTAAAAATAGTAATTTAATAATTTTTCGTTTAAATAAAATTTTTATAACATGGAATTAAATTATTATAAATAAATAAAAATATATTAGAATAAAATTTAAAAAAATGCTCACTATCTTACGTCTCTGATCGAAATTGGTTTTATATATAGGTGGACCTTTTTTTTCAATATATATTAAGAAATTTAATATAATTAAATAAATTTTAAATTTTAAATTTTAAAATTAAAATATAAAATAAATAATTAATAAAAAAATTGAATTTTATTTTTTCAAAATAATAATAATAAATAAAAAATATTATTAAACTAGAAGGTTAATATCTTTAAATACTAATTAAATATTACCTTTTTAAATTCTAATTAAATATAACCTTTTACATGGTGAACGCTCATGTTGGAAATTTTGTCATGTATAACTTATAATTTTCACTACTTGTTTTTTATATCTTTACACAATCTAGTGACTTAATATCATGTCTTTACACAATCTAGTGGCTTAATATCTTTTACATTAAAGAATAAAATCAATTAACTCTTTTTCTACTTTTAATTCCTTTTAACAAATATATTTATGCATTGCATGCACATGAGTGCATGGTTCAGCGGTGGGCTGACGGCTTACTCCCTCCCCGCCCAGTTTTGATCCGCTATTGTGATGCTGTTGTGCAGCGTTTATGTAATATTGTTGTTCTTCAGGGAACTAGCCACCCCCTTTTAAAAAATATTTATGCGTTGCATTCATGGAGAACTTTTACTTAATAGTTAAAAAGTGATTTGGAAAAAAAATTCCTAAATCAGAGAAATTATTAAAGTAATGTAGCGTAAAACTAAAACTAATATACTTAAAACTAATAAATTATTAAAATAATGTAAATTTCTCAAACTATCATA
The DNA here is from genome assembly GCA_031772625.1 of Pinus tabuliformis. NCBI lineage: Eukaryota > Viridiplantae > Streptophyta > Pinopsida > Pinales > Pinaceae > Pinus > Pinus tabuliformis. The sequence continues at coordinate 739,083,811 of CM062808.1, forward strand.
AAACTAATATACTTAAAACTAATAAATTATTAAAATAATGTAAATTTCTCAAACCATGGTAAAACTAATATACTTAATAAAAAAAGGGTGGTTATTTCAACCCTGCATATCATCAACTAAATATAAGCAAAGTGAATCTGATCTTCATGATTACCTAAAGTATTATTTAAAGTTATATTGTTTGACCGTTAGAAAATAAATATTGTATCTAAATATAAAAGGTAGAAATGGGTGGGATAAATATTGTATTTAAATATAAAAGGTAGAAATAGGTGGGTCATCCTTATTTGGATGGTAAATATTTTAAAGTCTTCCAAAATATTCCCAGATAAGTAATAGCGGGTGGAGCTGCTGTATAACATAAACATTAACTGTGAGTGAAACTGCTGTATAACATAAACATTAACTGTGGGTGGAGCTACTGTATAGCATAAACATTAGCCAGGCACAACTTGGTGTGGGTGTGGCTATTCTATATATATAAACATTAGCCTGGCCCGCTGCAAGGTTGTCCAAAACATTCCCATATAATACAAGCATTGGCTGAGCACTGCAAGGATGTTAAAAAAGCCGTAGTCTAAATAGATTTTTTTAGCATTGAAAATTATGGAAATTACGTCTCTGAAAATTATGGAAATTTTGGCAAGATTTTGATAAAATTCAATAGAAATTTTTATAAATTTAGGTGTTGAATCTATTTCCATGACAAAAAACATGATTTAAACACTACTACAAGAATTTTTTTACTATGATTCCGACCACTTTTGACCATCCCGACAATTCCTCCACCTAAATATCCTTCTTTCTTAAAAAAATCATCTCCATATTATCCAAATACTGGCCAAGCCAGCTGTAACGCTGTCTAAAACAGCGACCAAGACAGTGACCAAGATACGATGAGTACTATTGGGCTTGACAAATGGGATTTCCAAATTTTGCTCGAGTAGCATTGAAATCAAATAACTTGCAGTGGACACTCCAAATTTTGCTCGAGTAGCATTGAAATCAAATTACTTGCAGTCTTTAGGAGAGGCTCTTAACAACGCAATTTTTTCGGTTATGGTCTCAAACAAATAGCCTTTTAATTTAAATGCTTGTATTAACGATATGTTTTATATAAGATGCTTTAATCAGACAACATTCGTCAGTTAATTCTTGCATCTCAGTAACCAGGTCCAGATTTCCAATTAATACGAAAGCACCACAGACAGTCATAATCTATGAAAACGCTCACAAACATTGTTCAGAGGCAGAGCAATGCACAATAACATATAATAAACAGCAAATAAAATGACCACAGAATTCTAGGGTGTAGTGAATGGGGTATTGGAAAGCTTGAATCTCTTCTAAACTTAAAAATAATGGGTGATTGATATGTACCGCGCAGTAATGCATTCAATATTGTCATGACATAGATGTATACATTAAATTTGAAATTATTAAAATGGCGATCAATATATACCTCTCAGTAGTAATATATTTAATGGATCGGTCTGTACCTCACAGTATAAGTTTATTTAATGCTGCTACCACTGAGAGAGAGAAAATTTTAAATATTTTATTATTATTTTAAGCCAGTGGAAAAATTATAGTAATTTAATTGTCAAATCAATAGTCATGGGTTATTATTAGCAAATGTTATTGGAATGATCATTGTTATTCAAAGAAAATCACCTGAAATTATCTATTGTGGTCAGTAATGGGTAGACTTTCACTCCTCCCAGATGCTCTGAGTACTGGACAATTAACCTATTTCTATTTCTTAATATTTAAAAAACTCTTATAACTAAAAAACAGTTTAAGACATACTCCTAACCCAAAATATTCTACCAATGTTACCAGAAAAACTTCATAGGAATAAATGTGCTATTTTTCCCAGATATTTTTTCTACAATTTCGAATACACTTTAAAATATATTTCATGCAATGATCTATATTCGAGTAATACCAACATTAAATACTATGCTGGATCAGACTAAACTAGCATTGTTCTCTTCCAATATGAGCTCAAATTTTCTTTCCCTGTGTTTAATTGAATGTACAGTGATCTTGTTCATTATCCAATGGAGGTAGGGACCCTAACCACCCAATTCGCCTCCGTGAACTTACATGGGCTACCACTGCCTACAACAGCAAAGCGCTAAACGACAATATTTCCTAACCACCCAATTCGCCTCCGTGAACTTACATGGGCTACCACTGCCTACAACAGCAAAGCGCTAAACGACAATATTTTCACAAACGCAAGAATCTGAGTTGCTTTCTGTAGTTGTGGTTGAAAAGTTACAAAGAAATTTTCAAATCTTATTCTCTCCAGTGGAAGCAAATGGCGATTGATGAGCTAAGCAAAGGAATAGCGAGCTGTATGTGCAAACTAATAGCTTGGATATCCGAGCAGGGACATAATCACTGGTTCAACATGGATTTTCACAATTTACTTCAAACTGTGCCTGGAACATTCACTGTAGTGGCCATTGGATTTTTGACTCTCACATTTGTCTTCTTCTGGATATCGCACAAGAGAAAGTGGAACAGCTGCATATTGCCTCCAGGACCCTATCCATTGCCAATCATCGGCAATCTCCATCAATTGAAACTTCCTGCTCACCGTACTCTTGGAGACCTTGCTCAGAAATATGGTCCCATTATGTTCTTGCGCTTGGGCTCTGTCCCTACCGTTGTTGTCTCTTCATCTGAAATGGCCAAACAGTTTCTCAAAACCCACGATTCGATATTCACAGGCCGGCCTCTAATGGCGGCGGGAAAATACCTCGGTTACAATTACAAAGGCATTGCCATGGCTCCCTGTGGGGATCACTGGAGCCAAATGAGAAAAATATGCGCTCTGGAATTGCTGAGTGCGAAAAGAATCAAGTCCTTCAAGGACGTGCGAGAGGAAGAGGTTTCTGCGATGATCAGTTCTATTTGGGAGGAGAGTGAGAGAGGGACAAGAGCCGTGAATATGAGCAATGCGAGCTCTGCCCTCGCCAACAATATAGTTTGGCGAATACTGGCGGGAAGAAAATTTTCTGAGAACGATTTGGGGGACAATAGCGAAGGGTTTAAGGATCTGGTATCAGAGATCTCAACTACGTTAGGAGGTTTTAACATTGGGGACTTCATTCCTTACTTGGATTGGCTTGATCTGCAAGGTATCAAAGGGCGCATGAAGAAGGCCGGCGAAAGATTCGATGCATTCGCTGAGAAATTAATAGACGGCCACATTGAGCGTCGCAGGGCGATCTTGAATGATCAGGCGGATGCAGAGGCAAAACCTGTTAAAGACTTGGTCGATGTGCTCCTCAATATGGCAGAGGCCGATAAAAGCGAGATTAAAATCACACGGGAAAAAATCAAGGCACTTGTTCTGGTATGTCTCTATAGTATACTATATTATTAATTGAGAGCACTGAGGGACAAGATGCACTTTCCCGATTACAGCTTATCAGAGTTTGGAAACAAATTTGATGGTTCGGATTACAGTTCAGGTTTTTCTGTGATTTTGGGTTGGTTTGGAAATCCCAAATTTCTATGGGGGCATGGTGAGAATGTGAACTGAACCATGATTAAGGTGGAACTATGATCTGTCTCTGATCCGTGTCAATCTAGATAATCGTGCTTTGGAGATTGTTCTATGTTTGTTTCAATTGCTCTTCGTGTGATGCTGAAGAAATATATCATCTTTGTATATAGTTTATATTGTATAAGGCATATAGTTTGCGTGGTTTTAATGGTTAAGATCATGTGTTTCTCTCTAAGAGGTCACATGTTCAAAACCAGAGAGGTAGAGTATGTATGCCTGGAGAGGTAGAGTATGTATGCCTGCGTAGACTTAGTAGTCAAATCACTGTGTAGAGGTGGCTCTCTTGTCCCACAAATAAGGGGTATCATACACCAATTTGGTCTCTGGCTTGGCCCCCTTGTCCCACAAATAAGAGGGTCTCATACACCAATTTGGTGTCTGGCTCTCTTGTCCCACAAATAAGGGGGTATCATACACCAATTTGGTCACTGGCTTGGCCCCCTTCTCCCACAAATAAGAGGGTCTCATACACCAATTTGGTGTCTGGCTTGGCCGTGACCTTAAAAATTGGATAATACAAATTATTTTTCAATTATAATTAGTTTTCCACAATACCCAATACCCTCTTCAAAAGCCTGCGTTTTTTTGTTTTTAATTGCCCAATAGTAAGTTACATACTTATATGCGCATCTTGGAATTGTTTTTCCTCACATCCTTTATGGGTCTCTTGTCCCACAAATAAGGGGGTATCATACACCAATTTGGTGTATGGCTTGGCCCCCTTGTCCCACAAATAAGAGGGACTCATATACCAATTTGGTGTCTGGCTTGGCCGTGACCTTAAAAATTGGTATTTTTTCAATTATAATTAGTTTTCCACAATACCCAATAGCCTCTTCAGAAGCCTGCCTTTTTTTGTTTTTATTGCCCAATAGTAAGTTACATACTTATATGTGCATCTTGGAATTGTTTTTCCCTCACATACTTCCTTTAAAAAAACCGATATTAATTTCAATAGACCAAATATATGTTTGCGTTAAAATTGTTTCCATAACATAAATATTTCAGTGTAGGAATCAGAAATAGTGTTATCTTTTTCACCTGGTTTCAAATCCCAGAGACACATTTTTAGCTCATTGTGACAAGGTTCAAGGAGTAGGCTCCCCCATCTTCATGGAGTCTCAACTCTTGCTAAGTCATAAATTCATGGTATATCTGACTTATGGGCTGTTGGATATACTCTTGATGTTATAATGGCAGCAGACAAGTTTGATCTTGGACCTCACCCAGAGTATTCCAATAAGTTATGGATTCACTATGATAAAAGAAAAAAAAGAAAAAGATAAATGTTGTAAGCACCTAGTGAATCTTTGGACATGTGAATATGAAAATTCATAAATAGATACATAACCACCATCGATTAACAATACGTCAAAAAGTTAAACTTACACTAATTTATTGCTGCACCAGAAAGCAGCAAAACAGTGTACAGCTATTTTTTAATTCATAATCTTAACATGATTTGTAACCATAATTTCAAGTGCTTTTCTTAAAAAAAAAAAACCAATATTAGTTAGATAGGCCAAACATATGTGCATCTTGAAATTGTTTCAACTATGTAAATACCTCTATGTTACAAATTTCGATTTCGAGACAAGGAAAAAGCCCATTATTAATTAGATAGGCCAAACATATGTGCATCTTGAAATTGTTTCAACCATGTAAATACCTCTATGTAAGATTTCGAGACAACATTAACCCATTGAATATGTTACTCTTAGGACTTCTAAGTGCCATGTTACTCTTAGGACTTCTAACTGCCATAACCCTGTGGACATGTAAGTCTGACTCCCAAATAGATTCCATAAGCACCATCTGTTAGGAATAGAATTTGGGTCAAAGAATGTAAACTTACACTGATTTAACGTTGTACTAGGGCTTAGCAAACAGTGTACAACTATCTTTTAATCCATAATCTTGACAGGGTTTGAAGCCAAAGTTAACCCTCAGACATGTCACTCCTATGATTTTTAAGTAGATGTCGTAAACCTATCTTAAGAACCATCTGTTAGGAATATGATTTGGGCCAAAAAAGGTAAACTTACACCGATCTACCACTGCACCAGAGCTCAGCAAACAGCATAGGTCTATCTTTAAATCCATGATCCCCGGAAATAAGATTTGGGCAAAAAGAAAAAAAGTAAACTGACACCGATCTACCGTTGCACCAGAGCTCAGCAAACAGCATACGTCTATCTTTAAATCCATGATCCCGGGAAAGACACCCAAGTAGATGCAGTAAACACCCCAATTAGATGTCATAAGCACCATCTATTAGGAATAGAATTTGAGCCAAAGAAAGTAAACATACACTGGTTTACCACTGCAACACAGCTCAAGAAACAGTGTGCATCTATCTTTTAATCCATTATCTTGGCAGGAACCCCTAAGCAAATGCCACAAGCACCATCTATCATGAATAGAATTTGAGCCAAAGAAGGTTAACTTACACTGATTTACGACTGCACACAGCTCAGTAAACAACGTATATCTATCTTTTAATCCATAATTTTGGTAGAGATCACTAAATAGCTGCCATATCTATTAGGAATAGTATTTGGGCCAAAGAAGGTAAACTTAAATTGATTTGTCATTGTACCACAGCTCAGCAAACAGCGTAAATCTCTCTTTTAATTCATAATCTTGGCAGTGTTTGGACACAGAGCTAACCCTACCAACATGTCATTCTTAGGACTCCAGATTAGATGCCATAAACACCCTCTAAGTAGATGCCATAAGCACCAACTGTTAGGAGTAGAGTTTGGGTCAAAGAAGGTAAACTTACACTCACCGCTGCACCACAGTTCATCAAACAACACACATCTATCTTTTAATCCATAATCTTGGCAGGGTTTGAAGCCGAAGTTAAATCCGTCCAACATGTCATTCTGAGGACTCCTAAATAGATGTCACTTAAGCACCATCTGTAGGAATAGAAATTGGGGCAAAGAAGGTACACTTACTGGTTTACCGCTGCACAACAGCTCAGTAAGCAGAATACCTCTATATTAGAATCCATAATTTTTGGAAGGGCTTGGAGCCACAGTTAACCCCTACTTGTCACTCCTAGGAGTCCTAAGTAGATACAATAATCGCTCCTAAGCAAATTCCGCAAGCACCAGAAACTTACACTGATTTACCACTCCACCACAGCTCAGCAAACAGAAGACGATATATTTTTTCATCCATAATCTTGGCAGGGTTTGGAGGCAGAGTTAAATTAATAAGACATGTCACTCTTTGGACTCCTAAGTAGATGCCATCAGCACCATCTGTTATGATAGAATTTGGCCAAGGAAGATAATCTTACACTGATGTATCGCTGCAACACCGCTCACCGCTCACCATACATCTATCTTTTAATCCATTAACTTGGGAGGGCTTGGACCTAGAGTTAACCCCTCAGACATGTCATTCGTAGGACTTCTAGTCCTAATTGGATGTCATATGCACCATCTATTAGGAATAGAATTTGGGCCAATTTGCCAAAGAAGGTAAACTTAATATTGATTTACTGCTGCACCACAGCTGAGCAAACAACATACATCTATCATAATCTATAATCTTGACAGTGTTCAGAATCAGAGTTACCCCTCCAACATGTCACTCTTAGGACTACTAAGTGATGGCATAAGCTCCCTTAAGGAGATGCCATAAACACCCTCTATTAGGAAAGAATTTGGACCAAAAAAGATAAGATCACACTAATATACCACTCCACCACACCACAGCTCAACAAACAGCATACATCCATCTTACTGCATATTCATTTTAAACAGAGAGGGTTGCATATCTCTCTTTTTTTTGGTTAATGTTAAAAACCAGGTTAAGAGGTTTCTGTACTAGTTCTTGAACTTCAGCCCATCTTACATTTTGTCACACTTTCATAAGAAAAGAACAATTCTTATATTGTATTCTGACAGGACATATTCGGCGGTGGAGCAGCAGGGACATTTACCACAATAGAATGGGCAATGAGTGAGCTGCTCAGACATCCCCATGCAATGAAGAGATTGCAGGAAGAAATCGAATCGGTAGTTGGCAAACATCGCAAAGTAAATGAGTCAGATCTGGCAAGCATGAAATACCTCCAATGTGTAGTGAAAGAGACGCTACGATTATACCCAGCGGGGCCACTGACGCTTCCCCGCGAATCTGTAGGAGCTGTCACTGTAGCCGGATACTATATACCTAAAAAGACACTACTAATGGTGAATTTGTGGGCTATAGGAAGGGATCCCAATGTGTGGGGGGCAGATGCTTCAGAATTCAAGCCTGAGAGGTTCATGGAGGAAGAATATATAGATTTTACAGGCCAATCAGATTTCAAGATGCTTCCCTTCGGGGCTGGAAGGAGAGGATGCCCAGGCTATGCGATGGCTATTCCTATTGTTGAGCTTACATTGGCTCAGCTGTTGCACATTTTTGACTGGAGAGTTGAAGGTGATCCGTCCCAGCTGGATATGAAGGAAGCATGTGGAGCTTCCATGCCAAGACAGGTACCGCTCTTTTGTTTTCCAAGTTTGAGGCTCCCTAATTTTTATTGTGCCTAGTCTGTTTTCGATAATATAGATATTTGTAGGGTTTGAGTTTGCATAGCATGGGTGGATGTACCAATTTAAGACTAAGAATGAGTCTATGTATGTGAAAAAGATATTTTCCAATTATTAAATTGCACTATGTTTCATTAAAGATACTGATATAAATAAAATTGTACTAATGGTAAATATTTTACTTTTACACAATGAGAGTTAAAAAATAACTAGACACAGGAATTGCTCGGAAAGTTATGGAAATTCCGGTCATATTTAGAGAAAATCCGCCAAGGATTTTTGTAAATCCGAGTTATAGTTGTTAAACTTCAAAATTTTAGGTGTCCTTGACGTTTTTGATGGTGTTGAATCCATTTCCACCATCAAAAACACGATTCAAACACTGTTTCTACAAGATTTTTTGAAATTTTTTTGCTCGGATTTGGGCCACTTTTAACTGTCTGGGCAATTCCTGGCCTCCTTAGACTACTCCTTAAGAAACCATGTGGTGGATGTAACAATTCAAGAATAAGAATGAATGTATGTATATTTCTATTTGTATATAAATAAGATAATTTCCAATTATTAAATTGGACCAGTTTCTCATTGAAGATACTAATAAAAATCAAATTGCAGTAATGGTAAATATTTATATAATGTTAATGAAGCAATTATTGTTGACATGGTGAAATACTACCATATATGCAAGAATGGATTTATTGATGGCAATTCTAAGGATAAAAGGAATTTTTGGTAAAATTACATGTTAATATTGATATGGAGTGTTATATTTGTATTTTGCATAATATATTAAACTATCTTTTGTTTAAAAGATTTCAATTTTTTAGAATCTTGAGAGTCTTTAATTTCTTTAGAGAAGAGAGTTTTCATGAAGATATATTGAGTGAATATTTCAAGTATAATTGTTGTTTATTGTTCTAAATCTTTCAAAGAAATATCTTTTTGCTTCCCATCATGTAAATGAGTCATATGGGACTAGTTGATGGTGTACTAATGTTTGTAGTTTGTGTATGATGAGGTGGCTGGTTCTCTAAGCTATGTTTTAAAGTTATTTGAATGATGGCAAAATGTTGACATAGATTGCTTATTAATTAGTCAAGGTTAAATTTGTGTTGGAAGATCATTTTGGGGCTGGACTTGTGGGACAAGTGAGCCCTTATTTGACTTGTTTTAGGTACTATTTTTTATATCGAAGGAGAGACAAGCCAGCATTAAAGATGGGTTCTCAAGTTCTATTGATGTTTACATCCTTGTTAGGGCACTATTATGAGATTAGTGTTTCCTTTGTCACTATTTGCATTGGAAAAGGGTGTGCTTATTTGGGATTTGTGCATGTTGATAGGGCATTTTTATTAACATATTTCTTACCATGTCTTTTACACTATTTTAGGTCCTTTTCTCAAGGAGAAATAACTAGTAGAATGGTGCACTTACCATATGACTTTATGGAGGGCATTGATTAGAGAAATTTTAGACTTGTTTCTACATTATTTTTCACACTTTGTTATGTAATCAACATATGGAAGGTTTCTTCTGGTCAATAAATTGTTCTTGGTTTTCTCCCAAAACAATATGTCCATGGATGTTGTTAACCCTAGATACAACCCAAGCAAAGTTAGGGTTATTCTGAGCATAATATGAAGTGTAAGCTATGTCAAGAGTTTTGTAGGCTATGAAGATAGAGATAAACCCTAGTGTCAAGGCTATTAAGAAGACACTCTATAGTTTGATCCCTCGAGTAAAGAGAAAATATAAAGAAGAAACCAACAAAACACTCAAAGAAACATTGATATTCATTGTGGACAAATTAAATTGGATTAAACCTATTATTATCTAGTACAAAAAAAATATATTAAGGGATTAGGGTATGTGTATATTCAAATCCTTCTTAGTATAACCCTAAAAAAAACAATGTAAAATGTCATTTATCAATTCTTTTGAGGAGATAGTTGAGTCCACATACTAGTGGATACTACCACACCAAACAAGTATAGGTGTAATTGGGACCTTGATAAGGTGATATTCCATTACTCAAAATTCCTTCTTTCTGACAATGAGGAATATCATACAATCAAGGTCCCAATTAAACCTATGTTCATTTGGTGTGGCAATATTCATCGGTATGTAGGCGCAACTGCCTTCTAAGAGGTTTTGGATGAGACTATATATATACATACATATGAAAGGAAAATATATGACCTAAAATTAAAATAAGTTAATTATTATAAATATATATCTTAACTACTATGTTATTATATATTTATCCAAGATAGCTAGGAGAAAATTATATGTTTTAGATACAAGTAGAAGATTAATTACTGAACCAAAGAAATAATTCATATAATTCAACAACTAGTGAAGCACAAATACACTATATTAATGTATTTAGAATAAATAGTTACTATGAATTAATACATGTATTCCTATATCAAAATAGCCTTTGCTATAAAATTTATTGAAATAAGAAAGGAATTTCATGCATTCAAAGTGAAAACTTAAATTAAACAATTACGAGAATGTAATCTAGACAATCATAAGTTCACATAAGCAACCTCTGCAACAAAATTTTGGCCTTCAAATGCTATAAAAGTAATCATATCTGAGGTTGACAAAATTTTTAATTACCAAATGGGAGTAGAAAATGTGGACAATGATGAAAATTCAACTTCTAGGCCTTAAACTAAAAAAATTAATCAAACAATATTTAATAGTGAAGTGGAAGTCAATGTCTTATGTTCACTTTTCATGGATTCTTTTAGAAGTGTTAACATCAAGAAAGTTTTCAAGGCATACCCACAGATCACAATAAGAATAAACAACTTTAATCACCAAATGGATTCTCATTAAGGGATTTTGATGTCTAAATGTGCCTCCTAGGGAAAATAATAAAATAAGGGCTATGAATTTTAAAGGAAAATGAAAACTACATTTTTTTAATTGCATTTTTGGCTTATCTCCTTATAGGTTTGCTCAAATTTCAATTGTGGGAACTCGTCAGATGAAGAATCTAATTTTGCAGCCAATGAGTACTCAAACTTAAAAATTATTAATAAATTTGTTTTCTTTTTCTCACTACAAAAATATTTACCCCTAGAGATGAATCATCATCTTAAATCCTATTGGTTCTTTTAAAATTGATTTTGTTAGTACATTTTTCATTTTGAGGCCCAATTTTTACTTCAAAAGTCCCCTAACGATAAATATTTTAGAAGACGCTTGGGTTTCAATTTGATCATAGTGGACAATTGTGGACAAATCATTGCTAGCAGGATTTCTAGATAAAATTTGTCAAATGTTAATTTGCTAAAGCATCACAAGTAGGGTGTTCATTTCGTGAGGCAAGGCATGCATTTCCTAAGGTATGATGTGCATTTGTTGAGGCAGGGTAAGCATTGTCTAAGGTAGCACATGCATTTCCTAAGATAAGGTGTGCATTTGTTAAGGCAACGTCTCTTGAGATAGGATGTGCATTTTCTAAGCCAAAACAAATAAAAGAGTGGTTTGGTCAAACCACATCACATTTGTGAGTATCTTGTCTTCATGTAGGCCTATTGATCAAGTTTACTTGGTCAATGTTATAAATGTTACAATATCCCACCTCTCCCTTAGTTATTTACTCGAAATTATGGGCTCCCTAAATTTTAGATCTTTGTCAACTGATATAAACTCAAACTATTTAGAGCTTATAATGACAAGACATATTGACAAGTGTTGAGCGCAAGAGACAAAAAGGTACTAGTTTATTATCTTTGGCTACGACTCATGTGTAATAAGAACCAAGCTCTATTATTACGTACACTTTTAGAGACTAAGAATTTATCATTGATCTAGATTGCAGGGTGCACAAGGCCAGAACACATTTTTCTCTTGCAAACTCTTTAGATAAGTTATTAACTTAGAATTTCTATTTCCGATAAAGACGAACAACTTTCATCACCAACTAGATTCTTTGAAGGTTTCAGAAGAGGATTGGGGTCCAATTCTATCATAGTGGACAATTGTGGATAAAATCATTGTTAGTAAGATATCTAAATAAAACTTGTCAAAAATTATTTGTTGAAGCATCACAAGTAGGGTGTTCATTTCCTAAGGGAAGGCATGCATTTCCTAGGGTAGAGTGTGCATTTGTTGAGGTTGGGCATGCATTTCTTGAGGAATGGCATGCATTTGCTGAGGCAAGGCATGTATTTGTGGAGGAAACATTTCTTGAGATGAGTGTGTATTTCCTAAGCCAAAACAAACTAACAAATGGTGTGGAAAAACCACATCATGTTTGTGAGTATCTTGTCTACATGTAAACATGTTGATCAAGTTTACTTGATTAATGTCCTAAGCATTATAGTCTCAGAACTCTCCCTTGGTGTTTCTTTTTTTACACTATAAATTTGGATCTTTGTCAACTAATATATAATCAAACTATTTAGAGTTTATAATGACCAGAAAATACCAACAAGTGTTGAGATCAAGAGATAGAAAGGCTTTAGTTTATCATCTTAATCTACCACTCATGGTTTTATCATTGTAAGTAACATTATGGCAATTCAGATGCTTGTCCTAAAATAGATTTTGAAAATGTTCTAGGCAAGTCGAACTTCTAAGGAAACTATAGAGGAGTGCTCAAATTTTATTCTAATACTAGAAATGGTTTGTGATATATATATATATATATATATATATATATATATATATATATATATATATAGTATTCAAAACCAATTAGTTCGAATCATAAACTGGTCAAATTGGTCAGTTCATTAGCCCATGCCATCAAATCGGTTGAAAAACTTGGTTATCTAAGTAATCTTACTGTTCTTTTTGGTCTAACCAACCATAAACCGGCTGATTTATGATGGAATCGGTCGGTTTTCCCATAAATTGGTCGGTTTATTGGCAAGTTAGCTACAGACCCCACAGAACACAGTTTTGTGAGTTTTGAAGTTGTTTTGAGGGAAATTTGGGGAAACAACCCCTTTAAGAAAAGCATACCTCCCCTCTCATTTGTCTCACACATCTCAACCCTAGCAACAATGGCAATTAATGGTAATGTTAAATTCTTAAAATAAAAGTGACATTTCCTTTGTTTTCATTTTCATCCTTTTACTTAAATTTTTAACATTACCATGAAACGACCCAGGATGTTTGAGAGTGGTTTCGGCCTCATTGGATTTCATATGGAGAAACTAGAATTTTAAATTTCAGTCTAAATTCAACTGACTTAATGGTTTTTAGGATTTCATGGTTTGGGGTTTGCAATGTTTCCATTTGATTCTATCATGCCTGAGGGTATGAGATTGGAATTTGATCAAGAGCATGAATCCCTTTAAGAACCTTGATTTTAGTGGCATTGATTGTTGAACTTTGTTGATGTTGGTGGTATTGATTGTTGAACTCCTCTACCTTGGCCTTAACAAGAATATACCCTTCACTCAAAGGAAAACAACTGGTTGGGCATGCTAAGTTTTTTCTACCACATTACAAGGTTGAGGAGGTGAACCCTTCACTCGAACCAAAATCATTGGTTAGGCATGTTAAACTTTTTCAATTTCTATTATATTATAAGGTTGAGCAATCCAAGTCTGAAGAATTTGAGCTAGATAATGTTTATGTATCTCTTGTTGATGATCACATTTCTAGTAGCATTAAATAAATGATGAGTTTCATGAGTGATCATGTTGATTAATGATTTGTAGGTTTGATGTCTATTTTTGTTGTTACTACTACCACCACTACTAAAGTTGCAGAGGAGTTTTAGGTGTCCTCAAGCTCTGAGCCAAATTATTTATGTAGCTCATGTTGATGATCCCTTGTCTAGTAGTTGTGATGAGGAGTGATCATGTTGTTGATCACTGATATATAGACTTATAGTAGGCTAGTGGCCCCATAGCTTCTAGCATTGTTTTTGGATTCTAAAGGTCATTTAGAGCCTCATTGATCATGTATTTTGTTGCACTTGGTGCTAATTTGACATATTCACCTTTACATGGTATATAGATGAGCAAACCTTGCATATTTTGTCTCTATTGGTTTGGAATCATGGTTTTAAATCTTAAAAATAGTTTTTTTCATTAAAAATGAAGTATTTCATGTTTTTTTTAAAACACCGATTCATTGGGATCTAACTAGTCCCGATTTGATAGGTGGGTCGATCCGGTCACTGGTTCCAGTTCTTAATACTATGATATATATATAATCCATTGGAATATTATTTGAAAGGAAAATTAGCCTATATATTCAGAGGAAAATAACATCATGGTTTGGAGAAAACATTTTGTCTTCTTTATTTCTCCTTGAAATGACTAATATTAGTTCTATTCCATAGATTTACTCCTTTAACTGCATATTCCCATGAATCCATTGATAGGCTAAGGAATTGACCCTTCCTTCTCCATCACTTTATACCTTTTGTTAATCACTCAACCAATTTTGCTAGGGCTCCACTCTCCTAGGAGATCCTGTAGTTATGATGTTTGGGGACATTACATGTAAACTCCAACCTTGATTTCTCTAAGAAACCTAACAATTCCAACTTGCACTTAAATTGTAATTGATTTGACCATTTGATTGGTGAAGTGTGAAGTAAAGGCTTTGGAGAGATTTTGACGTGTTGTTAGGTCATTAGATCTCTATGATCTATAGGGAAAACCCCACTCGAGTCAGAGGAGTGTTGGAAAAAAGCGAGAAGAGGGTTGGTGAGGTGACAATGGCCCCCTCTAAGGGGTAGTGGGTCTCGCACTTGAGCTTTTGGACATTATCTCTATAAGTGAAATATTATGTTGTAACATAGCTATAAGTGGAAACACTTCTGAGGCATGTTCAAACCATCATGTTAACCAAAGTTAGGTAGGGATCCAAACATTAATTTTGGATGGCTTGGTGAATGATGGTTCTCCTATCATTTGATATAAGTCAAATCAATTAACGTCTACTGGTGTTGTTGCCATATATAAGGCACATCATCTTAGTTTAGAAATATTTTGTTGTAGTAATACAATACAGGAACGTATTATAGGTCAAAGCCCTAATTAGAGCAAGAGTAGTTTTGAAACATTAAACTTCCTATGAACTATGATTCTAGTTAACATGGAGCTATTGTGAAGCATAATGATCTAGGTGGATATTGGTGGCCACCCACCTATTCCACTAGGACCTCCAGTTTTCATCAGTTTCCTTTATTATAGCACAATTTACTATTTTTAGTAGTTTTTTTAGGTCTTGAACTTCCATAGTTTTTTTTACCCCCTAAACGAAATGTTTTTGAGGTCCATAGCAAGTCTGTTGGTTGGTACATGCATGCCACAAATATTGTAGTACTCAGAGAGACCTTTCTAACAAGGTATTGTACACACCAAACATAGATCATATGACCAAGTTACAACCCTGGGAAGTTGGATGTCCAACTAACCCCAATGGGGCCCACAAACTCTTGGAGTTCCATCTCCGCGGGTTAGGATTTTGGTTGTTTAGGGTTTCCCCTTTGTTCAATAATGAAAAGGCCCTTGAGCCTCATTGTAACATAGTTCAGTGGCATGTAGCTGCCACATCTCTTCTTAGAGATAAGCTACCATCGCTTGAGCTAGTTTATTTCTGTTCTGTATGTAAGCATCTTTCATTTCTTTGATATTAATGAAATGAAGATTTATTCCTGTTGCATCTCCATGTTTATGTTTATACTTGTATTATTTTTCGTTGCTGCATAAGTATGAATAATTATGTACTAGATAAGTCAAAGATGTGGCAAAATAATTACTTTTACTAGGAAATTCACTACAACAAATATTTTAGTAACTAGATATCTATTCTAGACATCATCAACAACTCCAACAACTCATGCAAAGCAGAAAATAATGTTTAAGCAATCAATTTCCCCATTGGTTGTATCAATCTTCGTCGCATGGATTTTATAACCTTTTTCATACAAGTATCCCACCATAGTAGATGGAAGTGATGAGTTATAACTCACCTCTTTCACTAAGTATTGAGAAACATTACATTGCCAACATTTTGAATTGGGTCACTAGTGGTTTACTTACTAGATGTTTGATGGTCCCAAATCTAAGTCTGATGTTTGATGGTGAATATATTAGGTCTCCAGGAATTTGGAATATCTCTTTAGTTATCTCCCTAGAATATTCACAATTGTCAAACCATGTATCTAAGGATATATGGGAATTAAATTGATCCTCACATGATGTCATTTGAATGCTTTTAGGTACATTCCTATTCTTGACTTCCCATATCTTTGTTTTGTCAAAAGAAGCTTGACCTTCTTTCTAATCTTTTAGTTGAGATTGAATTTCATTAGAAAATTCAAGCAACTTATCACATCATTGCTTTATCTCATTTGGTTTATTTTAAAATATTTGTTGTAATCCCAGAATTTAGAGTTGATTGTTATAACAACTTTAAGGAATTAAGAACTACCTTGTTTTGCTTTTAGCTCTTCTATGCAGCCTAAAAGTGGCCTCATAAGGAAAAATAATAAAATAATAGTTAAAATAATAAAACAAGAGTTATGAATTTTGGGTGGAAAAGAAGAAATCTTTTTTTTTTTTCTTTTTTAATTGTATTTTTGGCTTATCTCCTTATGGGTTTACTCAAATATCAAGTGTAGATGCTCATTGGATGTGGAACTAAATTCCACATCCAACGAATACTCATTGTGCATACTTTTGAGAAGACCACATTGATAAAAATTGAATATACATTAAAAAAACGTGTTCAAAAAGTACACTTAAAAAGTATTTTTTCTTCTTTTCCCTCCAAAATATTTACATGTAGCTCTTTTAAATTTAAAGGATTTTGATTGATTTACTTATTATGACATGGAAATTTCATGGGCACTTTTAGGCTGAAATTTCCTCTAATGAGAATATTAATTTGCTTCTAATACTTACCAATAAGTTCTTTCAACTATAATTTTTGTTTCCTTTAAAAAACAACCACATGTTTTCAGTGTTATTCCTTAATAGATTATGTCTCCTTTTTATGAATATTTTCTTCCATTGCCACGTTGGTATTATGCTTTTCAATAAGTAGATTCACTTGCTCTTGGTGTTTCTTAGTTCATACAATTTCTTTATTTTTCATCGAACTCGACAGTTTTGAGACTTGTTCTTTCTCTGTCCTTAGTTTGGTGGTGAGTTTAGTTATTAGTCATTTGCTTGCATCAATGAAAGCTCCTAATGAATCAACAAAATCCTCAACAAAATCCTCATTATTCATATGTATATCATTCTACAATATTACTGACTCCTTGGAAGTTTCCTCAAGTTGTCCTACTTTTCTCTTTTTAACTCTTATTTTAACAATAGTTTCCTTTTGACCTCTAAAATATAATTACTCAAAGATATCATAATATCCTAAATAGGTTCCAAAGTGTCTAGGTTCATTATTGTAGCTAATGATTGAATAGGGAGAGCACTTATTAGGTTGGTATCATTTGTAGAAGACATAGTTAAAGAAGATGAAAATATAGGTCCCATGCATTGAGTGGGAATACTTGTAGTGATTGTTTCAGTAATTTTCGAAGAAGTTTGCAAAATTGGATCCTTCTAAACATTAGTAGATAAATTCTCTTTCTCCTAATCCTATCTATCTTGATTAACATTCTTTGTACTTTCATTGGGTCTCTTTTCTCCTTGTTCTTTCTGCTTTTGTTCTCTCTTTCTTTATTCCTCCACTTCTTTATCTTATTCTTCAATATATTTATCTGTTCTCTTGGTATATTCTCCTTTATTTTTCTCATCATTTTCTTTGGTTTTCTCATCATTTACTGGTTGGTCACTTTATATGGTTTGAGAAGAAGTATCTTTTGATATCTCTGATTTTTCTTTGTTAGTAATATAATTCAGAGTAACAGTATCTCCTTGTATTTCATTTCTCTCTTTTAGAATGCCAATTCTTATATTAATTCGACAAGTTTGAAATTCATAATCCTCTGAGTGTTATTTGATTCCTTAAAACATTTTATTAGTGTCTTCATAACTTTGTGCCTTCCGGAAATCCTTATCAAAAGGAGAATGCTCATGAAGATGAGTTTTAAATTTGATTGGAGAGTAATGATTTTTAACATACTCCTTTTGGGTCATGTCTTTTGAGTCTTTTCCTATGCTAACCAAATTGATTCAAGTTTCTTTTCCTCTTTTGATGCATGTTGGGCATTTAATAAAGAAAAAATTCCCACTGGAAGAGGAAAAATTAGCCAAATTCTTTTTTGATTTTTTTTCCAAAGTGGCAATAATGCCATTAATTATAGTTTGATAAGCAAATTCCTTAAGGACTAACCTTCCACGAACATACCTAGGAAGAAGATGAGGGGTTGCCTCACGTCCATATACTATGATATAGGAAAATTCTTCATTTATAAACCAATCCCATACTTCCCTTCCTAGGTATATTTCAAGGGGGTGGGGGGTGATTGGTTTCTCAATATGATATGTAAAGGGACAATAAAGTGATTACAAATTTCATAAAATAAATCTCAAACCCCATATATATATATATATATATTTTGAGGAGACCATGAAAAGGGATTCTTATAACAAATTGCATCTATGAGTTGACATGAAAAATATTGGACATTGCCCTAGTGGTGTTTCCTTTAACCTTCTAATTTCTTGCCGTAAATTGGCTAAGAGAATATGGGCACAACTAAACCTGGTTCCATTCTGAATGACTTGATGAATGACAAGGACTCATTTTAATTTAAAGTGATGATCTCTATTCTGTCCATACAATTTGCATATCATTATGGCCAAAAACATTTTTGGACTTTTAAGATGTTGAATTAGATACAATTCGTCCACTCTAGTTTTAAAAGAGTTGAAATCATACCACCAATCCCTAATATATTTAACCATTGAGGTTTATTTTTCTACCACTTAGCTACATATTTTTCTATAAATTGTTTATTTTGAATTTCCTTAGGGGGGTCTAAATTACACATATTATGGACATCTTTAGCTCTGAATGACCCAACAACTTGACGAAAATAATTGTGTAACACCCCACCCCACATTTACCCACTTTTACAAGCTCTCCATGGTAAACATGAGCTGAGAGTTACTGTGACATGACCCAACATCCAAGTTCTAGTTATGGAAGTGGGATCTACCATCCTGAAACTTGTTGGAAATACTGAGAGGGGGGGTGAATAAGTATTTCTTAGAAATTAGCATTTTTTAATTTTTTTCAAAGCATTCGTTAATCTTCAGCTATTATTATTGTTCTTCTTTAGACGATCATAAACAATAATCAAAAGTAGACAACACCATACAACCAGTGCAGAAAGTAAAACAGAGGACACATATATTTTTAGGTGGAAAACCCCCTCTGGGTCAAAAATCACCAAACGCTTCTTTAGTAATTGTCTTCTCCCTGTTAAAATAAAATTGATTACATCAAGATTTCAGCTACAACTGAGGGAGGCGTCAACCCCCTAATTCACAGGTACAACCTGTAAGACGCTACTAGACGCTAATGTCTTGTTGCAACTAGAAGGATGCCCCAACACCTTGTAGATCAGGCTACAACTTAATGAGTGCCCCAACACTCTGTTTACCCGTTGTTGTCGGAGAGAATGCTTCGATGCCCTATTAGTTTATTAGCCACAACTGAATAGACACCACAACACCCTGTGCAAGCCATAAGTTTCCCTAGCACCACCCTTCCACCCTGAAGTGTTCTCAGGCCACAACCTGAAGGTGACTCCAATCACTTGCCTTGACGAGCCAAAAGACTACATTTCACAATTTTCAGACTGGATCCCTGTACTTTGAATCAATGTATAATAGTTGGAAGGAAAATGTAGAATATATATCGAATCTTGGTTGTCGTTGATCACTATGCCCACAAATGGGTTGTTGCACGATGCTACACAACAAGCTATCAATGTACAACTGCACATCATTGTCACTACATACTGCATATTGCTGCCACTACACAATTGTCATTATTGTTGATGCAAATCACTGTCATTGCAAATCACTGCATAACTACTGGCTACCACTGAATGTCACTTCATGAATGAATAGTCATCAATGCACAACCACTTTCATCATCAAGTTGCACACGATGCTGCAACCATTTGGCACTACTATCAACTGATGGCATAACCCAAGGTGTCTTAGGTCATCCCGATGCCCTGCAATCAATGTTCTCAAGTTCTGTCCCCAGAGAGCTACCAACATGCTTGTAAACACTTCTACTTAGCTGGTCAAGCCCTGCTATCCATTCTTACTTCAATATGTTGTACAAATGGATGAAAAATGCCTTCAACGCTTGCTTCCCTGCAAGATTACAATTGTGTCACTGCACACAAATCCCTAGGTCATACTATGAGACAAACCTTAGATCAATATTGTCATATGTCTATGTGCTTCAATCTATAGGTCAAGTCAATCAGTCATACCAAAGTTAAGGTGTGAACTCTATTTCAATGTCATCAACAATACTACAACATTGTTATATAGTATCTTGGTCAAGTATAGTCAAAGACTTGTCAACTAGATGTAAACTCATTGTCCCAAACCATATGTCAAAGTTAAGTCTTATTCAAGGAATTATGTCAAGGTTAAGATGTCAACTTAAGGTTATGTCAAGGTATTACTATCATGTCACAAATAGTGAAGGTTAAACATCATAGAATGCTCACTAAGTCAATCATTGTTAGTCAATTTCACTTGTTGTCCATTATAGGTTAAAGTCATAGTCAAAGCAAGCAATTGTTGTCAAGGTCTTACTGTAGCTTATCTCCTCTCTGTATAAGAAATCACAGTCACATCAAAAGGATAAAAAATACAACTTGTTCACTACTACCTTGTTGTCCATGTCTCACTGCCTAGTTATGGCAAGTCAAGTCAAGGTCTATGTCACTTGCTAACCAATCATGTTACATGTCAAATGCTAACATGTCATAGCTCAAACAATTTACAACTTGTCAAGTCAGTACTGTTGTTGCCATATATATTACAGTTGAACCAATTACTTAACATAGTTCACAACAGGTGTCCTGCCATTATTCATCTATGCCATATACAATCAACCTTATTCAACTACCCTTGCCATATTAAGTCAAGTTGGAGTCAAGGCATCATATCACACCAGAGTTATGTCACTGGTTTTGGTTCAGAATTGTAATGAGAGATTTGTCAATAAGATGCTCAAAGTAAAATTCAAAGTCAATGATTGGTTTACTACCTTTGGTTCTTGATTTTATTCAACTTATATACAATGATATTACAATCACTGTCTTAAGGTGAAATTCCATGTCATATATTGACAACTGTAGGATGATAAGAGGATACAATGTTTCATTGTTTTGCAACTGCACAAAATTCAAGTCAAAAGTGTCATCAACTTAAGAGTCATGTTATTGTCATAAATCAAGGGAATGTTGTAGTTAGGATATAAGGATTAAAGTTGTGAATAAGTGATGTAGGTATCACCATAATGGTCAAGTCAAAATGTCATGACACGCTGCCTCAATTCAAGTCATAACAAACCTAACATAATTCATTGTCCTAGTCATACAAACCACCCAAGAAATGCATTGTCATGACAAGAACCTACGTCCTAAAAGTTGTTTCCTTAATAGGAACCTAACACATATGACATATTGCCTCAATTCAAGTCATAACAGACTTAATATAATTTGTTGTCCTAGAAATGAAGTTTATAACAATTTTTCAAGCCTTAAACCAACGAAAGAAAGCAATAAGGCCAAATGAGTCTACACCCAAAAGAAACCAAAAACCAAGAAGTAAATATAATAGAAATACCCTTCTACATGGGTCTGAATGCCTTTAGGTCTCCCAGTAAATGCAATGATCCTTGAAAGCCAAGAAAAAGGAAACCCTGATTTAGAGAAGGTCTGAAGCTTACCTCAGATCTGAAGTGTATAGGTCTTGTTTTCATACAGACTTTCGCTCTTCATCAAGGAGAGTGACCAGCACTTAAAAGGAACCTCCAACCCAAACAAAAATCATAACCAAAAAACCAAACTAATTCACTGTTTTGTTCCTCCTTTTGAACTTCTTCGCTGGTTTCCTCAGGAATCCAAATTTCAGAGCTCATTTGCTAATGTTCGTTTATAAAAAAAATGAATGTCTTGAGGAGGATGTGTGAGGTTTCTTTTATAGAGTGTGTAGGGGCTTCATAAAGGATTCGTTGAAGTAGATTTAGGGACTTAGTGAACCCGACCTCTTTTTAATACTTTTTGTTTATATTAATAATGTTTTCTATGGCTTTTATATTTAATAATATTTTCTTCTTTTTAACACTTTTTGTTTATCTTAATAATGTTTCCTTTCTAGACTATGACATTTATATTTAATAATATTTTTAATTTTAATTTTAACTTTAATTTTAATTTCAATTTTCACTGTGGGCAATAAATTGTAGAAATTTATTTTATGAAATTTGTGATAACTTTATTGTCCCTTTGCATATCATATTGAGAAATATATATATGAAAGGAGACCATGAAAATGAAGTCTTATAACAAACTGCATCTATGAGTTGACATGAAAAATATTGGACATTGCCCTAGTGGTGTTTCCTTTAACCTTCTAATTTCTTGTCGTAAATTCGCTGAGAGAATATGGGCACAACTAAACCTGGTTCCGTTCTGAATGACTTGATGAATGAGAGGGACCCAATTTAAAGTGATGAACTTTATTTTGTCCATACAATTTTCATATCATTGTGGCCAAAAACATTTTTGAACTTTTAAGATGTTGAATTGGATACAATTCATCCACTCTAGTTTTAAAAGAGTTGGAATCATACCACCAATCCCTAATAAATTTAACCATTTAGGTTTATGTTTCTACCACTTAGCTACATATTTTTCTATAAATTTTTTGTTTTGACTTTCCTTAGGGGTTTCTAAATTACACATATTATGGACATATTTAGCTCTGAATGACCCAACAACTTGACCATAATAATTGTGTAACACCCCACCCCACATTTACCCACTTTCACAAGCTCTCTAGGGTAAACATGAGCTAAGAGTTACTATGAAATGACCCAACATCCAAGTTCTGGTTATGGAAGTGGGGTCTACCATCTTGAAACTTACTGCAATTTCCTAGGGACACCTCTTCACTCAGAGGTTAGACAACATTCACTGATGATCTTACTCTGAGATGGAACTATCTTTTTACTTGACCTTACATCCCAACCACATGAATTCCCAGTTGTGCATGTGGCTAGGGGGATCCAATTTCACACACAAGCCTTCCTCCATGCGGTTACAATCAAAATTTCTCAGTTCAGAGGGTGCGAATGGAAACCCTATTCCAGATTTTTAGGGCTAGTTACAAAATAGCTACCTAGAACAACCTAAAACTTTCCAAAATTCAGTCTAAGATGATGATAAGTTTGAATAATCAATACAAAGGCTAAAATCTTGCCCAAACTTTCCAAACACATGATAAAAATTTCATCAAACACATGGTAAACATAGTAACTACAGGTAATGAATGCACACATGTTCACTTTTTCATAACTTCATCGGAAAATCATCAAGAAGGCTCAATGCCCTCTCAAACTAGCCGTATCAAGCACTAGTTATCCCATGCATTCACATAACCATTCAATAACTTATCAATCCATACACAAGATCCATAACAAGAGCTCAATATACAACAAGAATGTACCATGTATATATCCAACATTTAAATAGAATGAATCTATGACAAACCAATCATAAAATCAACACAATAACCAATACATGTGCTTATTGATCTCAATAAGAAATAACACATAATAACATATGCATAAAGCCAACCAAGTCAAGGACTTCCATGTACCACCCGACCATAGATTGGGTTGAACCAATCTTTCTTTCATCCAATCACCCTTGTGCCATATTCCAAGCATGAATGTGGGATCACATGGGATAAACCAAAACAAAATCAACCAAGGAATCCAAAGGCTAAACCACCTCTACCCTCAACCACAGTGATTTCACCTCAACTGGTCCATAAATCACTAATACCAAAACAAGCTTAGATGCCTCCGACTTTCTTCACCATACCCAAAGGAATTTTCCTGTCTCCACCCATTTGTTAAGAGTTCTAGGAGAAACACCATCTCCAACCTTGACCCATGGGAATTTTCTTGAGACCACCTCAACCAGGATCCAAATTCTAATGGCCATCCAAAACTTAATCAAAATAGGGAACCTACTACCCAATTTCTATCCAAGAAATGGCAAGGCAAGCTTGAAATCATTGTCAGTATTGTTGGAATTTCTAAGTCTATCTATTAGAAACCCTTCATGTACTTTCTAATTTATTTCTTCCTACTTGTTCTGTTAATTAACAAGTTATTTACCATGTAAATACTGAAAATAAATACAAGTACATGCTCAACACATACAGATCATCAACTGAAGGAAAAACAAGAACAAAAGTGACACCATTAGTTTTGAACTAATGTCCCCGGAAAAACCCAATGCGGGAAAACCGTTGCAGCTATCTGAGGGTTTTATTATTAAGCAGTTTCAGAATACAATATGGGTGCCAGAAATGGCTCACCCAACAGAGAATTCTCTCGGCTGTAGTACCTCTTAATTAGAGATAGATATTCTGACTAAAAACCCTGGATGACAATCCCACAACTCTCAGCTCCAATCTGCCCCATGAAATATCCTAGTGTCTGCCTCTAGGGATTGCGTCAGCCTCTTTGGCCCAACTTCAGCCCAAGTAGCCCTGCATCACCCTCTGGAGGCTCTGTGTCAGCCTCTGGAGGCTCTGGGTCACCCATGTTGGCTCTCCTCAGGCACTGCGCAGCTCCTGGATACCTTTGCATGGCTTTTGGATGCCTCTGCATGCCCTCTAGCTCGCTCTGCGTCCCTCTCTCTTCGACTTTTGTGCTGATGTTCCTAGTACCCTCTCTGCCTCTCTGCTTCTGTAGTCACTGCCTCTCAGCTACAACTCTGATCACTCCTTCGATTTCCTCAGCAAGCCCTGCCCCAAAAAATCAAATTCTTGATCAACTCGGTGTGTTCTCCAAGTGATCCTCAAGCCTTCTCTTATACATTTCTCGTTGACAATTCAACGACCGAGATTAAGTCCCTAATCAATGACTAAGATTAGGTCTGGCTTGATCCATGACTTTTGGACCATTTTAACTCAGTTTTATATCAATTCACATTAATATTTTATATTTCCTAAGTTTAGACTTAGGGACTCCATTAAAAATATTAATCATTTTAATATCTCCCAAACTATTTAGATTCTGCCTAAACCATTTCTGGGTATTGGATATCTCATGTGCTTTAGCCTCTCCACCAATTTTCGTGGCTAGATCACATCCCATGCTACCCCAAATCAACACTCCATATTAGCGAGGATTGTGCTCTAGTAATACTCCTCACTGAGCATCACCCTGATCATCCGGCATCGATCCTTGTGCTGATGCTAGGCCTACTGCCCAACATCCTCTGTATTGCTGCATCATGTACTACTACCCATGGCCCTACCACTGCCACAACTCCATCTATACAACAGCTCCCTTTGCATCTGTGCTGCTGCCCATGGTCCTGCCACTACCACTGCCCATGGTCCTGCCACTACCACTGTTGCATCTACACTGTAATCCCTCTCATCATGCTGCCCATAGCACTGCCACTGCAACTCAGTTAGTAAGAAGTAAGTAACTAATCTCCCAACTTTGACATCTCTGTCAGTTCTGCTACTCCTCTTCAGGGCTCCCGTAGCAAGGTATAATCTAAGAGGATGGGTACCTTGAAGATCCTTCCCCTCATCGCCTGTAGTCCATCTGACTACAACTCGATGTCTCCCCACTTCCTCTCACAAGGTGCATGAGCACTCATGGCACAATCATCATTTGTCTCCACTTCTTTCTTCGCCCTTGCTGGCACAGCCTTGGTCTAAGAAGCCTCTCCCTTGCTCTTCTTCCTCAGACACTGGCTCGCATAATGACCCAGTTCCCCACAGTGGAAGCATTTGACATTGGAGAGGTCCTTCTTCTTTCATTTCTCCTGCTTTCCCTCAGATGCTAGGGCAACATCCTCCTCTTCCTCCTTCTTGATTCTGACCCCCTTGTCGCTGCTCCCTGCCTTGGTTAGCCTTCCAATCTCTTCCTGACGAGGAGCCGCCCAAAGTTCCTCCCAATCTGGAAGGGTCGATCTGCCCAATATGCTTTGGACAAATACCTCTTAGTCCTCTGAGACCACATTCAATGCGGTCCTCACCATGGAAAATTTTAGGGGCGAATGTTCGCCCTTTTGTGAAATTAAGGGGTTTTAAATTTTTAGTGGACGAATATTTTGTATCATAGTATCTTTTTACAAATCACCTCAAATAGCCCACCTTGTTTTAAGGGAGAGGGTATAAAAGGTAAATTTAGCCCTCGAAATTAGGAGTTACAACCTTCCATTCGCCCTAATTTTCAAGAATAAGTTTTATTTAAGTGAATCCTATGGGCCAAATACCATATTTATAAAAGAGGTATGGTAAATTAATAAAAATATAAATAAATGAGAGGTATGGTAAATAAATAAAACGTTTTTATATTTACTCCATAAGTCACCTTATATACATGCAAGGGTGTAAACAAATAAAAATATAAATAAACTAGACGTATGGTAAATAAATAAAACCTCTTTTTATACTTACTCAAAAGGTATGGTAAATAAATAAAAATATAAATAAACTAGACGTATGGTAAATAAATAAAACCTCTTTTTATATTTAGTCCATAACCCTCTTTCTATTTATGAAGGCTCAAAAAAGAGGTTTTATTTAAGTGAATCCTATGGGCCAAATACCATATTTGTAAAAGAGGTATGGTAAATTAATAAAAATATAAATAAACAAGAGGTATGGTAAACAAATAAAACATTTTTTTATATTTACTCCATAAGTCACCTTATATTTACGAACACTCAAAAAATGCGTTATATTTAGGTGAAACCTATGGGCCAAATACCATGGGCTAGATTATTATTAATACCATGCAAAAAAACATTATTAACCCTAATATTAGTATTAATAAAAATAAAAATGGCCTATGGTATTGACCCATGGTATTCACGTGGAATGTAGCCTATTTAAATGGGGGAATTAAACCATCATAGATCCATCTTTACTCTGGATCTACTAAGCCTCGAGAGGTATCAAATATCGTGATATGCAAACTAGCATAGAGTGAAAAAATATTTGATCCCTCTGGGGGCTTGGTGGATCAAGAGTAAAAATGGATGTTGTAATTTAATGTATGTTAAACATTTTAACTCGGTTAAAATTAAAAATAAAATAAAAATCAATTATTAATTTTTATAAATTACTAATAGTAATTTTTAAGCTCCAGGTTTATGATAACCCATGGTATTGACCCATGGTAATGCCATGGTATTCATGTGAGCATAGACTATTTAAAGGGGAAATTTTATCATCTTAGTTCCATCTTAATTCTGGGTCTACCAAGTGCTCAGAGGGATAAATAGATTTCATCCCCCTAAGAGTGGTAGGTGTGGAGTTAAGATGGATATAGGTTGGATTTTATGATAATGAAGATATTAAATAGACTTAGGAAATTATATTGTAAAAACATCTTAAGGTGAATGGTTAAAGCTACATTTAGTCACTTCACAAAATTTAGTAAAAAATACCAATATCTCCATTAATATTGGTTTTTAACTTTTTCTGATTTAACAAAAAAAATTCAAAACAATGAAACCTTATCACTCTTTCCGCATCACCCTCGTAGAAGATTTCTCACCATTTTTCAAACATTCTCAATATGATATCTTCATGAAAAAGTTTAGGTACTGATGTTGGATTAGTTGTTTGAAAAATAAGTTGGTTTGTACAACCTTTCATCTTTTGTGCTATTCTTAGTTTGTCCTAATGATCTATAGGGGTTGGAGCCACTGCACCATATTTTCCTAAAAGGTGGAGATTGTTCACCAAAAAGGAAATTAATCTACATGTTACAATGCTGTTAAAAAATGCGAGACCTATGAGGGTAGTGAATTATGCTAATAAGAAATTTAGATTGGGAGAGACGTAATTAAATTTTATTATTTAATTGAAGATTTCCAATTAAAATAATAATAAATCTACATTTATATATTCATATATTGATTGGAAGGATTCTCACAATGGTCACTTCTTTCAATTAGATCCCCTTCAAGCCCTTGGGATACCTAATACTTTCTTATATAATATAGTTGGGGCTTGCTACTTGTTGGCGTGTTGGGGTAAACAAACTTGATGTGTTTTTTTTATCTCGCAGTTGGAGTCTATGGAATAAGAAAGAAATTTGATAACTTGAAAAAA
Source organism: Pinus tabuliformis (assembly GCA_031772625.1). NCBI lineage: Eukaryota > Viridiplantae > Streptophyta > Pinopsida > Pinales > Pinaceae > Pinus > Pinus tabuliformis. Next base: position 739,112,262 of record CM062808.1, read on the forward strand.
GTGGTAGCTTGACAAAAGTTGTAGAGAAAAGATTAATCTCTCCTACCTTGACAGAACTCGTTGTCAATATCAACACCTACAAGAACTTTGTTGTGGAATATTATCAAAACTAATAGAAGGATATGAAAGAGTGTATTGTAAGAACCTTGACAAACACGACCACTGAAACTTGGAACATTGTTTGTAGGAAGAGAAAATTATGTTTCTTTTTCCAAACATGTATGTTAGTATATTATAGTTTAATGAATATGTTTTCTTATTATCATATATGGTTTCATACTTTAACAAAACATTCGCCAAGACTTCACAATGTTTTATTATTCCGTAAAAGATTTGCCAAGATCTTACAAGATTTTATAATTCAGTGAAAGATTCTCCATCACTGTACAAGATAATATAATCTAGTGAGAGATTTGCCAAAAAAGTTATATATACATATTATATTATTGATAAAATCGCCTCCCATTTTTCCTATGTATCATGGGGATTAGCCCATTTATTATACATATAAATTTAGGGTGGTTCTTAAAATTTTCCCTGGTCCTTGCCATTAATTCCTGATCCGGCGTGGCTCCTATGGAAGTCAGCTAATCTCGGATCTCCTTCAATCGACCGAGGAAGATGTTGATCTATTATCCTTTTTTCATATGATAAGACCACAACTGATTTTCTAGTAGCATCTTCCTCTGCACAGAAGTATGCTGATACAATTTCATCAGGGCCTCCCACATCGCATTTTTTGTATCCTTTTTGGCAATATGTGGTACTACATGGTACTTAACCCCATCAAGGATGATGCTCTTGGCCCTTGCCATTGCCTCCTCATACTTATCGTCTCAATCGGGTCAAGTGGGATTGCTATCGTTTTCAAGGCAAAGTCCTTCAGACGATTCCTGTCTAAAACGGACAAGATCCTAGCCTTCCAAACTACGAAGTTTGAGAATCCATCTAGTCTGTCCTCATCTCTTACTCCATTCACTGCCATCTCTCTGCTCCTCTTTTGACTATTTTGAGTCTCTCTACTTCCCTCCTGGAAGTTCTCGGTGTGACTCCCATTGAGCCTCGATTTCCCTCCTGGAAACCCCTCTGCCAATGTCGAGATGTCACCACTCTGATCGTTAGTGCAACTGCACCACTGATCCAAATTTCTTGGCTAGAAATCCTCGGTAGCAACTGCTTGCTCCTTGGTCTTGCCCTATTAGGTACTGCTTTGACCACAGTACCCCACCAGCTTCACTCCACAACTTCTCCATAGCCTCCTATGCCCCAACAAACTAAAGGTTAGAGCCTCTAGACTCTGCAAAATCCCAGCACTAGCAAAATCCGCACCTCCTGGTCATGGGCGTCAATCCTTCCTGATTGAGAAAGATGACCAGGCACTGCGTAAGTCAGGTTTGCTCCTTTCTGTCACTGCGTTAATCCTTCTCCTGACTCAAACTTGATGACGCAGGCACTGCGCCACCCCTTCCTTGCTGCTTTTTCGCTATGAACAGCTTTTGTCACCCGGGACAGCTGTTTCTGCTACTACTACTATGCTCGGCTGATGCCCTTAGTTATCTTGTGATCTACAACCTCGCTTTGATACCATGTTGGAATTTCTAAGTCTATTTGTTAGAAACCCTTCATGTACTTTCTGATTTATTTCTTCCTACTTGTTTTGTTAATTAACAAGTTATTTACCATGTAAATACTGAAAATAAATACAAGTACATGCTCAACACATACAGATCATCAACTAAAGGAAAAACAAGAACACAAGTGACACCGTTATTTTTGGACTAATGTCCCCAGAAAAATCCAATGCGGGAAAACTGATGCAGCTATTTGAGGGTTTTATTATTAAGCAGTTTCAGAATACAATTTGGGTGCCAGAAATGGCTCACCCAATATAGAATGCTCTCGGCAGTAGTACCTCTCAATTGGAGATAGATATTCTGACTAAAAACCTCGGCTGAACAATCCCACAGCTCTCAGCTCTAATCAGGCCCACGAAATCTCCCAGTGTCTGCCTCTAGGGACTGCATGAGCTTCTCTAGCCCAGTGTCAACCCAACATCAGTCTAAGTAGCCCTGTGTCAACCTCTGGAGGCTCTGCGTCAGCCTTTAGAGCCTCTGCGTCACCCACGCTGGCTCTCATCAGCCACTGCACATCTCCTGGCTGCCTCTGCATGGCTTCTGGCTGCCTCTGCATGGCCTCTAGCTGGCTCTGAGACCCTCTCTCTCCGGCTTCTACGCTGATGCTCTCAGTACCCTCTCTGCATCTCTGCTTCTATATTCACTGCCCCTCAGCTGCAACTCTGATCACTCCTTCGATTTCCTCAGCAAGCCTTGCCCCAGAAAATCGAATTCTTGATCAACTCAGTGTGTTCTCTAAGTGACCCTCAAGCCTCCTCTTGTACTTTTCTCGTTGAGAATTCAACGGTTGAGATTAAGTCCCTAATTAATGTTTAAGATTAGATTTGGCTTGATCCATGACTTTTGGACCATTCTAACTCACTTTTATATTAATTCACATTAATATTTTATTTTCCCTAAGTTTAGACTTAGGGACTCCATTAAAAATATTAATTATTTTAATATCTCCCAAACTGGTTAGATTTTTCCCAAACCATTTCTGGTTATTGGAGATCTCATGTGCTTTATCCTCTCCACCAATTTTCGTGGCTAGAGCACATCCGATGCTACCCCAAATCAACACTCCCTCTTAGCGAGGATTGTGCTCTAGTAACACTCCTCACTAAGCATCACCTTGATCATCTAGCATCGGTCCTTGTGCTGATGCTAGGCCTACTTCCCAACATCCTCTGTATTGCTACATCATGTACTTCTACCCATGGCCCTGCCACTACCATAGATCCATCTGTACAACAGTTCCCTCTGCATCTATGTTGTTGCCCGTGGCCCTGCCACTACCACTGCTGCATTTGCACTATAATCCCTCTCATCATGCTGCATCGTGTTACCCATAGCACTGCCATTGCTAATTGTTGCACTGCAACTCAGTTACTGAGAAGTAAGTAACTGATCTCCCAACTATGACATCTCTATCATTTCTACTACTCCTCTTCGGGGCTCCCGTAGCAAGGTATAATCCAAGAGGTTGGGTACCTCGAGGATCCTGCCCCTCATTTCCTGTAGTTCGTCTGACTACAACTCGATGTCTCCCCACTTCCTCTCATGAGGTGCATGAGCACTCAAGGCACAGTCATCATTTGTCTCCACTTCTTTCTCCACCCTTGCTGGTACAACCTTGGTCTAAGAAGCCTCTCCCTTGCTCTTTTTCCTCGGACTTTGGCTCGCATAATGACCTAGTTCCCCACAGTGGAAGCATTTGACCTTGGAGAGGTCCTTCTTTTTCTGTTTCTCCTTCTTTCCCTCATATGCTAGGGCAGCATCCTCCTCTTCCTCCTTCTTGATTCTGACCCTAGCGTCGTTGCTTCCTGCCTTGGTTAGCCTTCTGATCTCTTCCTGACGAAGAGCCTGTTAGCCTTGTTGGCATTTGGCCCAAAAATGAATCCAAATATGCTCTTTAAGTCTTCAAAAGACAGCAAAATCCTACCAAAGAGCAAAACAAGCGTAGGAGAAGAGCCCTTAGAATGGCAAAAAAGCACTATCGGGAGGCAGAAAACCAAAGAAAACAGTGAAAAACCAAGTATAGGAGGCATACACAGAGAAATGCACAACAACCGTCAGATCTGGCCGATTAATGGTCCAGATCTGATCGGCAGGTCGCAATCGGCAGAGGCAATCAGCGGCTATCAACGCGGACCGTACGGAACTTGCAACGGTGATCAGTGATGCAACATGGACCGTCGATCAAGCACGCAGATCGACGACCCACATCACATTGCAGGATCGCTATTGGAGATTGCAAAGAGCACTAGAAATGGCCTGGGGCATGAGTGATATGCAATTGCAATCAGATCGCATCGTTATATCGCATCGGAGCAACACAATGGAGCGGGGCCTATGCACATGTATATGTGCGATCCAATGAACCAGACTCGATGGTATTCTAAATATTATTTCATAATATTTGAGGTCTGCAGAAAGGCCATTTTCAATACATTTTCGCAGTTTTTCGTTACTCAACAAAATACAAAGGGAACCTTGGAGCAGTGCCGGAGGTAGGGGTGATTTTAGGGGCGAATGTTCGCCCTTTGGCGAAATTAAGGGGTTTTAAATTTTTAGTGGGCGAAAATTTTGTATCATAGTACATTTTTACAAATCACCTCAAATAGCCCACCTTATTTTAAGGGAGAGGGTAAAAAAGGTAAATTTAGCCCTTGAAATTAGGAGTTACAACCTTCCATTCGCCCATTTTCAAGAATAGGTTTTATTTAAGTGAATCCATTCGCCCATTTTCAAGCATAGGTTTTATTTAAGTGAATCCTATGGGCCAAAGGCCCAAATACCATATTTATAAAAGATGTATGGTAAATTAATAAAAATATAAATAAATAAGAGGTATGGTAAATAAATAAAGCATTTTTTATATTTACTCCATAAGTCACCTTATATACATGCAAGGGTGTAAACAAATAAAAATATAAGTAAAGTGGAGGTATGGTAAATAAATAAAACGTCTTTTTATACTTACTCAAAAGGTATGGTAAATAAATAAAAATATAAATAAACTAGACGCATGGTAAATAAATAAAATCTCTTTTTATATTTAGTTCATAACCCTCGTTCTATTTATGAAGGCTCAAGAAAGAGGTTTTATTTAAGTGAATCCTATGGGCCAAATACCATATTTGTAAAAGAGGTATGGTAAATTAATAAAAATATAAATAAGCGAGAGGTATGGTAAACAAATAAAACATTTTTTTATATTTACTCCATAAGTCACCTTGTATTTATGAATGGTATGGTAAATTAATAAAAATATAAATAAACGAGAGGTATGGTAAACAAATAAAACATTTTTTTATATTTACTCCATAAGTCACCTTATATTTATACTATGGGACAAATACCATGGACTAGATTGTTATTAATACCATGCAAAAAAACATTATTAACCCTAATATTAGTATTAATAAAAATAAAAATGGCACATGGTATTGACCCATGGTATTCACTTGGAATGTAGCCTATTTAAATGGGGGAATTAAACCAGCATAGATCCATCTTTACTCTGGATCTACTAACCCCTGAGAGGTATCAAATATCGTGATATGCAAACTAGCATAGAGTGAAAAAATATTTGATCCCATCAAGAGTAAAAATGGATGTTGTAATTTAATGTATGTTAAACATTTTAGCTTGGTTAAAATAAAAATAAAATAAAAATCAACTATTAATTTTATTAATTTTTATACATTACTAATAGTAATTTTTAAGCTCCAGGTTTATGATAACCCATGGTATTGACCCATGGTATTCATGTGAGCATAGACTATTTAAAGGGGAAATTCTATCTTAGATCCATCTTAATTCTGGGTCTACCAAGTGCTCAGAGGGATAAATAGATTTCATCCCCCTAAGAGTGGTAGACGTGGAGTTAAGATGGATATAGGTTGGTTTTTATGATAATGAAGACATTAAATAGACTTAGGAAATTATATTGTAAAAACATCTTAAGGTGAATGGTTAAAGCATAGACATTGGACAAGTATATTTGTATACTTCTGTTTTAAACTGAAACAAATCCAGGGCTAAAAGGAATGGATTGATTGCACTAGTCATCCTTCTATAACTTTCCAACATATGCTGGAGTAAACAGATTGTAATTTGGGTAATTTTTCTAATTGCAAACAAGAACATACTTGTGTATTGGCAGTGTGGTTACAAGGTCCCTAGAAGTGGAGTAAACAGATTGTAATTTGGGTAATTTTTCTAATTGCAAACAGGAACATACTTGTGTATTGGCAGGGTGGTTACGAGGTCCCTGGAAGTGATGAATTTGAATTTTTCTTGGTTTTATATATAGTATTAGGTTTTTTCTTATGCTTTGTGTGAATGGCACAGGTGAATTTTATCCTACACCCACTAGGTTATCGATATGTAATTTCGGTAATTTTGATTTCAAAGATATTTTAAAGAAATGCAATGATTTCATTTGTGTATTCAATAAACACAGGATTTTATAATTGATTAAAATATTGGCCATGTCTGGTGAGAGATTAGCCAAAAAATTATATATACATATCATATTATTGATAAAATCCTTCCATTTTTCCTATATACCATTCGCCCATTTATTATACATGTAAATTTAGGGGGGATTCTTAAAATTTTCCCTAGCCGGAGGGAGCCATTTTCATGTTATTTTCACGATTTTTTTATTTCTAGAATACAAAGAAAATACATAGGGAAAAGCTGTGTGTGACATGCGATAGCAACCCAGAGGACGGACCCGATAGAGGAATAGATAGGGTTTGAGGACTTTTGAAGTTCGAAATAAACAGAGATGGGCGGGATTTTACAGTGTCGTAGCGTTTTCTGTGTAAAACAAAAAACAATCATTATAAACATTTAAAAGGATTACAAAGGCTCGAAGACCCATTCCATCACAAAACAGAGGTCGGGAAACAGCTTCCGGGAGACAGAGTCCAGAAAGGGAAAAAAGGGGCCACAGCACGATGCAGCCTGAAACAGAAGCGATCATGGAGCATCAACAGTGCAACTCATCCAAACCAACAAACGATCATGGAGCATCGCTTGCACGAGCGAGCTCCTAGACAACGTAGCGAACTACTAGAATGCAGTTATCCTGCTGTTAGAGAAAGAGGCCTCTGAGCTCCTGCATGTCCGATCGTGGCATCAAGTCATTAAACAAAGGACAGAGAGGATAGATTAAGACCTCTCGAGCCTCAGAAGGCTCGAGAGCATTATAAAGGGCCTATAAATATTTGTAAGTTCAGAGTAACAAGGGTTCAACTTCTGGAGACTGTGGATACTCTGTTCCTTGCAGCGTCTCATCTTCATTCCAGTAATACAAGCTTCTTTTGTTGTTACATGTTCAATTCCCATTTTCTCCTCTGTCTTAAGCTTGCACTTGGATAGTCTATTCATGATTTCTTCTGTGTCTAATGCCAGATAACTGTCATCTTATCTCTGTGTTGATAAATTAGATTTGCAAGCTTCATTTACTTCTTGTAGCTAGCCATTCATATATGTTTATGTATGCATCTACCGGTACAGTCAGTATTCTCCATCTATCCATTGAATCTATAAACTATTGAGCATTAGTGGTCTAAAGCCTTGTCAAGATGAGGGTGTTCATGCATGTCTGGAGTGAAAACAGAACGGTTATCTGGCTTGATCCAAACCTTCATCCATTCCAATAGTTCCGAGAACAATATTGAAGATTATATGTTACCAAGCATCTTCGAGCTACAACCAAGGAGAGTTTCCTGGAGTGATAACATAATTGGCGCCGTTGCCGGGGAGAGGAGACTGAAGCTCAGCTTCCCTGGGAGACGACAGAGATCTAGCTTTGATGATAGACAAAGTTTGGACACTTTTTCGGTTGTAGCCATCTATCTAGAGACTCTACTGAAGGACGAACCTCTTGGCGACTCCACTTCATAGTTATGGCTCAATTTGTGAGGCATACTCGAAGAAATCCTCAGAAGCCACAAGCTGACCCAGTATCTGATCCTGAAAAAATCATCAAAGAAAGGTATTGCAGAAAGGAGCATCAGGTTCAGGTAAATCTAAACAATATTCTATATCTCTTCAAGAAAATCCTGTAATAGAACAAATACATGTTGAGAGTATAGCTTCTAATACTAGCAGCAAAGAAAAAATCTCAGAGATTCATAAAGCTCCTTATTCTTTAGGTTCTCCTTTTGTTGTAAGCCCAAAGGAAACCTCACCTCCTATCCATCATACTCCTTTAGTCCTATCAATCACTCCTTAACCCTCTATCATTCAGACTTCCAGTACCCTTATAGCCACCACAGCTATGGCAGGCCCACAAGCACCTACCAAAATGGAAAGAATCATAGCTGCTAGGTATGGACCTCTAGTACTTCCCACTCCTTTGAATGCCATGCCTACTGGAGAATATCAGAAGTATATGCCTAAGTTCACTGGGACTGAAGGTGTTATAGCTGAAGAACATCTTGAATCATTCTATGGCTATGTTGATAACCTGGACATTAGTGAAGATGATGTTTGGATGAGAGTTTTTGTCCAAAGCCTAGATGGAGAGGCTAGAAAATGGTTCAGAGAACTGACCCCAAGATCTATAGTAGATATTGAGGCTTTATATGATGCATTCCTAAATCATTGGGGGGATAAGAAGGATCTACTCTACTACCACACCAAGTTTGGCAACTTAAAGAGGGAAAATGGTGAGTTGTTGTCTAATTTTAATAAGAGGTTTAACCGCATGTACAACAAGATACCAGCTGAAGTAAAACCCACCACTACCTCTGCTAGACTCATCTATGCCAGTGCCTTTGATTTTGACTTCTGTTTACTGTTGAGGGAGAGGTGATGTGCTACTTTGGCTGATATGCAGGATGCAACCTTGGAAGTAGAATCAAACATCATGGCTGCAGAGAAGCTCAAGGGGAATGTTGATAGAAGGAGACAGAGGAGCGAGTCTTCATCATCCTCAAATCCCAAGATAGATAAAATGACCAAGATGATAGAGTCATTAGCCTCTGAGATCTCCAAATTAAAGGTTGAGTAGCACCCTGGGAAAGGAAGAGTTCCTAACATCTTTGCTCCTAGAGATCCAAATCCATATAGAAGAACCAATGAGCAGTTGCAGATTCTGCAAAAAAGCAAAGATGCCAATGAAGACCAAAGGGTGAAGACCCCTTCCCAAAATGTAGTCATGGAAGAAGAGCAGTTTGAAGAAGATGATGAGATCCATTGTATGGAAGACAAAGGTAGTGCCTCCTTTTTTACCTTAGCTGCCTATGAAAAGTCATTATTCAATGACCAGATCAACCAAGAGTGGGACGATGAAGCTATTCTACAAACTGAATATCAGCACAGATATAATCTGAGGTTGAAGATGAATAATGCCAAGGAAACTCCTGTTCAAAGAGTTGTTGTCCCTACAGTACAACAAGATAATAAGCAGAAGCGACCAGCAGTTGATCCTATCATCCTCAAAGCTCCAGCCCACGAGGTAAGAGGCCCTGACAAGTCTCCTTCTCCTTTTAGTTTTGAATCAGAAATCCAGAAGCTAAGAATACCTATACCTCTGATTGAACTAGTGAAGAATGAGTCCTTCAAGAAATCTATCCTCGAGGCCCTTGAGCCTAAAGCCATCCAAGCCTCCACCGACTATGTAAATCTGCAAGATGACAAACCAACTGTTATTCTCAGCCCAATGATTGAAAATTGTGAAGATAGCTCCCCATCATTCTATGTCTCTCTGACTATTCATGACAAAATCCTTCATAATTGCCTTATGGACACCGGAGCCAACCATAATATAATGCCCAAGGCTGTCATGGATAAATTGGGTCTTGACATTACCAAGCCTTATCGTAACCTGTTTTCTTTTGACTCTAGAAAAGTGAAATGTCTGGGATTAATCAAGGGCCTAGCCATCACTTTGTCTCATCTGCGCATGAAGAGCATGATGATGGATATTGTGGTAGCAGATGTACCCCCCAAGTTTGGCATGTTGCTTTCCAGAGGTTGGATCAAGAGATTAGGTGGAACATTGCAAAATGATCTATCCTACGCTACTGTCCCAGTTTTTGGAGGTGAGAGTAGGAGATTATACAGAGAAGCTCAGTTGGCTTATATTATCAGCGATGAAAGGAATCCCACTAATCATCCCATCTATGCTATCGACACTGATTTTGGAGCTTGTTTTCTTCAGATTGAAGAATCTTAGTTGGCCTCCACGCAGCTTAAGAAACCAATTTGCCAGATCACAAAGGAAGAAGGCCCACAAATTTGGGACATGTTCTTTGATGGAGCTTGCTCTAAGGAAGTTGCAGGGGCAGGTGTAGTCCTTGTGTCCCCCACACAAGAATGCATTCATTTATCTTTCAAATCAACTTTTCAAGTCACAAATAACATAGCAGAGTACGAAGCCTTGATGTTGGATCAAGAGATTAGGTGGAACATTGCAAAATGATCTATCCTATGCTACTGTCCCAGTTTTTGGAGGTGAGAGTAGGAGATTATACAGAGAAGCTCAGTTGGCTTATATTATCAGCGATGAAAGGAATCCCACTAATCATCCCATCTATGCCGTCGACACTGATTTTGGAGCTTGTTTTCTTCAGATTGAAAAATCTCAGTTGGCCTCCACGCAACTTAAGAAACCAGTTTTCCAGATCATAGAGGAAGAAGGCCTACAAATTTGGGACATGTTCTTTGATGGAGCTTGCTTTAAGGAAGCTGTAGGGGCAGGTGTAGTCCTTGTGTCCCCCACACAAGAATGCATTCATTTATCTTTCAAATCAACTTTTCAGGTCACAAATAACATAGCAGAGTACGAAGCCTTGATGTTGGGCTTAAACCCTACTAAAGAAATGGGCATCAAAGGCTTGAAAGTGTTTGGAGACGCAGACCTCATCATTCAGCAGGTCAACAAAACTTTCCAAGCAAAGCATCCAAGGCTAAAAGCATACAGAGATGAGGTGAAATACAGACCATCTCTGCCTGACAATGTCAAATACTGGAAATTTTTTGAAGAGGATGATGAAATTAATAGGCTTTTACAAGTCTTTGATGAATTTGTTGAAATGCACATTGACCAAGAAAAAGAAACCTTTGATAGAAAGGTAAAATGGGACAATTTTCAGTTTGGTGACTGGGTTCTCAAATGGGATGCGTTGAAGGAAAAGAAGGGCAACCATGGTAAATTTGATGCCTTATGGACAGGTCCGTTTGTCATCGCTCAAGTTCAGATGAGCAACATTTTCATTCTGCACAATTTAGAGGGGGAAGGTGTTTTTGATGGCCCAGTCAATGGGCGGTTTTTGAAACTTTATTTCATTTAAGGCTTTAAAGCCTTGGTATTGTAAATATGTTTTTTCAGTTTTTATTTTGTTGCAAAATAGACTCCATGCCCAATGGAACACTAGGAGGAAGATTTGATTTTGGTTTTACAGGAAAGGCATTGTTCTGTAGTTCTTGAAACCTCATAGGGAGGCTTTCATCCCTAGAAGGAGCCAGTGTTAGCCTTGTTGGCATTTGGCCCAAAAATGAATCCAAATATGCTCTTTAAGTCTTCAAAAGACAACAAAATCCTGCCAAAGATAAAAACTAGCGCAGGAGAAGAGCCCTTAGAATGGTGGAAAAGCACTATCGGGAGGCAGAAAACTAGAGAAAACAGTGAAAAACCAAGTACCAGAGGCATACACAAAGAAATGCACAACAGCCGTTAGATCTAGCCAATCAACGGTCCAAATCTGATCGGTGGGTCGCAATTGGTGGATATCAGTGTGGGTTGTATGGAACTTGCGACGACGATCAACGATGCAATGTGGACTGTCGATCAAGTGCGCAGATCGACGGCCCACATCGCATCGCAGGATCGCTATTGGAGATTGCAAAGAGTGCTAGCAATGGCCCGGGGCATGAGCGATATGTGATTTCGATCAGATCGCATCGCTATATAGCATCGGAGCAACACCATGGAGTGGGGCCTATGCACATGTATATGTGCGACTCGATGAACCGGACCTGACGGTATTCTAAATATTATTTCATAATATTTGAGGTCCGTAGAAAGGCCATTTTCAATACATTTTCACAGTTTTTCGTTACTTAACGAAATACAAAGGGAACCTTGGAGCAGCGTCGATGCAATAAGACTCGGACCTGAAAGTGTTCGGGAATGAAAATAGATAATATTTGAAGTCCGGAGGGAGCCATTTTGATGTTATTTTCATGATTTTTGTATTTCTAGAATACAAAGAAATTACACAGGGACAGGTTGTGTGTGACATGCGATAGCGACCCAGAGGGCGGACCCGATAGAGGAATAGACAGGGTTTGAGGACTTTTGAAGTCCGAAATAAATAGAGATGGGCGGGATTTTACAGTGTTGCAGCGTTTTCTGTGTAAAACAAAAAACAATCATTATAAACATTTAAAAGGATTACAAAGGCCCGAAGACCCATTCCATCACAAAACAGAGGCCGAGAAACAGTTGCCAGGAGACAGAGGCTGGAAAGGGAAAAAGGGGGCCACAACACGATGTAGCCCGAAACAGAAGCGATCATGGAGCATCGACAGCGCAGCTCATCCAAACCAACAAAGGATCATGGAGCATCGCTTGCATGAGCGAGCTCCCAGACAGTGCAGCGAACTACCAGAATGCAGTTATCCTGCTGTTAGAGAAAGAGGCCTTCGAGCTCCTGCGTGTCCGATCGTGGCATCAAGTCGTTAAACAAAGGACATAGAGGATAGATTAAGACCTCTTAAGCCTCAAAAGGCTCGAGAGCATTGTAAAGGGCCTATAAATATTTGTAAGTTCAGAGTAACAAGGGTTCAACTTCTAGAGATTGTGGATACTTTGTTCCTTGCAACGTCTCATCTTCATTCCAGTAATACAAGCTTCTTTTGCTATTACATGTTCAATTCCCATTTTCTCCTCTGTCCTAAGCTTGCACTTGGATAGTCTATTCATGATTTCTTCTATGTCTAATGCCAGATAACTGTCATCTTATCTCTGCATTGATAAATTAGATTTGCAAGCTTCATTTACGTCTTGTATCTATCCATTCATATATGTTTATGTATGCATCTGCTGGTACAATCAGTATTCTCCATCTATCCATTGAATCTATAAACTATTGAGCATTAGTGGTCTAAAGCCTTGTCAAGCTGAGGGTGTTCATGCATGTTTAGAGTGAAAACAGAGTTGAAACGGTTATCTGGCTTGATCCAAACCTTCATCCATTCCAATAGTTCCAAGAACAATATTGAAGATTATATGTTACTAGGCATCTCCGAGCTACAACCTAAGAGAGTTTCCTAGAGTGATAACAGAGCCACCCATAGTTCCTTCTAATCTGGAAGGGTCGATCTGCCAAGTATGCTTTGGACAAATACCTCCCATTCCTCTAACACTGCGTTCAATGTGGTCCTCACCATTTATTCCTGATCCGACGTGGCCCCTATGGAAGTTAGCTGATCCCGGATCTCCTTCAATCAACCGAGGAAGATGTCGATCTATTCTCCTTTCTGCATCTGATATGACCGTAGCTGATTTTCTAGTAGCATTTTCATCTGCATGGAAGTATGCTAATACAATTTCATCATGGCCTCCCACATCGCATTTGTCGTGTCATTTTCGGCAATATGTGGTACTACATGGTACTTGACCCTGTGAAGGATGATACTCTTGGCCCTTGCCATTGCCTCCTCGTACTTATCGTTCTCATCAGCTTCATCGGGCGCAAATTGCTTCCATTGCACTTTAACTTGCTCTATTGTTCGGTTTCAGAGCTTGAGTTGTTTCCACTGCAATATGCATTGTGGCTCTAGCTAGAACTATCCCTCTAGTTCCACATGCAATACAGACTAATCAGTCACACGATCAACATCTTGTACATATTTCTTAAGCAATGAAATGTGGAAAACATCATGGACTTTCATTTATGGTGGTAGTGAAAGTTTGTATGCCACTAGTCTAATCCTCTCAAGGATATCAAAAGGCCCACGATACCGAGGTGCAAACTTGGCACATGACCAAATCCTTCAGGAGCTCCTCTTGGGATTGATGCGCAAGTACACATGCTCCCCAACATGAAACTCCTTGAATGCTTTCTGTTGATCCACATAACTCTTCTACTTGACCTATGCTTCACTTAAATTCATTTTAATAACTTGAATCTCTTGCTTCATCTCTGCCAACATATCTGGTCCAATCAACACCCTGTTCACTAGATCACTCCAGCTGATATGAGTATTACAACTCCACCTGTAGAGAGCCTCAAATGGACTCATCTTCAATGATTCCTGATACCCATTATTATAATCAAACTCCACCAGTGGAATATACTCCTCCCACTTCCTCTATTGATGCATGACGTACATCCTCAACATATCCTCAAGAATCCTCTTAACTCTTTTTGTCTGCCCCTTTGTCTGCAAATGATAAGTTGTATCGAAAGTTAACTTTGTCCCCAAGCTTGCAAACAACACCTTCCAAAACTTGGAAGTGAACTTAGCATCTCTATCTAATATAATCTTCTTGGGAACTCTGTGCAACGTTGCTATCTCCCTTATGAAGATCTGAGCCACTTCACTAGCTAAATTAGTGGACTTCACCACAATGAAGTGAGCTACCTTTCTTAGCCTATCAATCACAACCATAATAGAATCATGTTGTCTCGGCATCCTCGACAACCCTATAATGAATTCCATGGAAATGACCTCCCATTTCCATTCTGGAATCAAAAAAGGTTGCAATAGACTAGCGAGATGCTTACATTCAACTTTCACCTGTTGACAATCCAAGCACCTTGAAACAAACTTAGCCACCTCTTTCTTCAAGTTCGGTCAATTGTAAAACCTCTTGATAGCTGTCACGGTCTTTTGGTATCCTCGGTGGCTTGGATACGTCTTGATGTGAAACTCTCTCAAGATAAGCTTCTTCAACTCATTGCTATCTAGCACATAAATCCTTCTCTTAAATATGACCAACCCCTCTATTGTGAGGTGATACTCCTCCTCTCTATCACCTTCATTCTACTGCTATAATCTCTGCTTTAGTTTTTGGTACTTATCATCATGTTTCCTTGCATGCAAGATCCACTCCTGTAAATCTATCCCATAAGAGCTCACAACTGAAATATGATTCACTTGCATTCTCCTACTGAGAACATCTGTAATCCTGTTCTCATTTCCCTTGATGTACCTGATCTCAAAATAAAACTCACCTAGAGTAGACAACCATCGTACTTTCCTTGCATTCAGATTGGGTTGGTCGAACAAGTACCTTAGTCCACTATGATCACTCATCAGAACAAACCTCTTTCCGAGGAGATAATGTCTCCACATCTTTAATGCATGAATGATAGCTTTCAAATCAAGATCATGAGTCACATAGTTCTACTCATGCTCATTCAACTTCCTTGATTCATAGCAAACCACCTTCCCATCTTGCATCAGGACTCCACCAAGTCCTTCCTTACATGCATCTATACAAACCACAAACTCCTTATCAGGGTCTGAAATCTTCAAAATTGGATCATTAGTAAGCAATTGTTTCAACTGGTCAAATCTAGATGCACACTCAGCAGTCCATTCAAACTTCTTCCCTTTCCTTTGCAAAGATGTGATAGGATAACCAATCTTAGAGAAGTTCCTAATGAACCTCCTGTAATAACTTGATAATACTATGAATGACCTGACCTCATCCACATTCCTTGGAATAGGCCACTCAATGATCGCTTTAATATTTACTGAATCCATTGCTATCCCTTCCTTGGAAACAACATGTCCCAAGTAATGAATCTGAGACTGAAAGATGTTGCACTTGCTGAGCTTGGCATACAACTTATGCTCATTCAACAATCTCAACATTGATTCCAAGTGCTCTGCATGCTCCTCCTCATTCTTTGAATATACTAGTATATCATCCATAAAGACTATCACAAACTTATCCAAATAAGGGTGCAACACATAGTTCATCAAACACATGAAGGTGGCTGGAGCATTGGTAAGACCAAAAGGAACCAACACAAACTCATAGTGTCCATACCTTGTACGGAATGTAGTCTTGTAGATGTCTCCTTATTTGATGCACACCTGGTGGTATCCTGATCTCAAGTCAATTTTCGAAAATATTGTTGCTCCCTGCAGCTGATCAAACAAATCATCAATCTGCGGTAATGGATACCTATTATTTATTTCCACCTTATTTCCTATAATCAATGCCAAATATGAGAGTATTGTCCTTCTTCATTTCAAACAACACTAGTGCACTCCAAGGAGATATACTTGGCCTTATGTATCCCTTATCAAACATTTCTTTACGCTGCAACTTCTTTTATACCAACTTCAGAGTACTCATCCTATAAGGTGCCTTAGACGCTGGTGCTACTCCTAGCATCAACTCAATAGAGAAATCCACCTCTCTATGAGGAGGTATCTCTAAAATATTTGTAGGAAACGCATCTTGAAACTGTTGTAAGACACGATACTTCCTCAAGACTTCATCATCCTCATCTTCCTTCCCTTCGTCACTGGAAACATGTACTACAAACAATAAACATCATTACCTATAATTGCGCTTAGTTTGCATAGATGTAACCATTTTCACTGATGTAGACTTATTTTTTCCCTACAAGGCTCTCTTTTCTCCTTCATCATCCAAACACTCAATGGCCTTCTCATAGAAATATACCTTGTTCGTGTGAATGAACAACCACTCCATGCCCAAAAGCATGCTATATGAACCCAAAGGAAGCACATTTAGATGTGTTGATGTAGGCATACTGTTAAGCTCAAATGCACAAGATCTCACCCAGTGATGAACTCTTCTCTTAGTCCCTGTAGTCAATTGCACCAACCAATATTATGCATGCATTTCCTTATTCAATCGACACTGATCCACTAGGTTTGGACTAATATAACTATAATTAGATCTAGGATAAATTAAAATAGAAACAACTTGATCACAAAGCTTACCTTCCATCTCAATAATGGATGCCTGATGATTTTCCTGCTTGTTATCCACTGCTGCATAGATCCGGGGAATAATCTGACCTGCATCCCCAATTGTCTACGCCTCTTGAGCACTGTAAATCTAAGGCCTGCCAACCTGGTGTGATGGAAAATTCCTCCTTTGATGGTCTCCACCGTAGGTCCAACACCTCAAAGGTTTTCTACCATCACCTTTATTCTGCTGCTCCTCAAGTTGAGACCCATGTCCTCTCTTAGCTGCATTGAACTTCTTATGAGGTGCCACATTTTCCTTGTCACTTGCATCTTGAGATCTTCCTGGCTTCTTGAGCCATTTTCATTTATCCTTCTCATTACCTTTCCGGTCACGTTTGAACTCAGGCTTGCGCTTCAACTTCTCATAACAATGCTTCAGCTTCCTGATGGCTTCTTCCAATGACTAAGGCTCATCAAACTCAATTTTTTCTTTAAATGTTAATGGAAATCCGCTAATGAACCTTTGGATCTTTGCTTTCTCATCCTTGAGATCGGGCACATATCTCAGCAAATCTAAAAATTTGGTTGTGTGTTCTTCATTTGTCATGGAACCGATCCTAAGCTCATAAAATTCCTTGGCCTTTCTGTCATAATATTTCTTAGACATTGACTTCTTCCTAAAGTGTCTTTCAAACTCATCCCAAATTAGCTCCTCTTCTCTGATGCCTCTAACATGCTTAACATATTCCCACCAGATATCTACTTTTCCCTTGAGGCTAAAGGTAGGTATCTTGGCTTTCATATTAGAGTAATTATACAATCTGAAGAATTTCTTCATCCCAAGCAACCATGCTTCTACATCTTCTAATTTCTTCATTTCTCCATCAAAATTAGGAGGCTTGGCTTTCTTTAATTCTTCTAGCAAGTATCCCTCTTCACTCCTCCTATAAGGATGATGACGATGATGGTGATTATGTCTCTCGGAACTAGAGCTAGAATAAAATCCATGAGTGTTAGCCCTCCTCTCAAGCGTATCCAAGGATCTTCCACCTTTTATTATATCATATAGTCCATATTATACCTTTTCTGAGAATTGCTTCCATCCGTACCATTAGTCTTTTCTTCTTGTTTGTATCATGACTAATCCCCAACTGTCCCTACTTCTACAAATCTGAAAGGCTCTCGAGAATTACTACATTAACCACGACTTGATTTTCTTGAGCTTTGGCAAGCCTTTCTTGTGCCTCAATCAACGACTCATTATTTTCCTTTCAACTCACAATTTATGCCTTGAAACTTCTCAATGTATTTTCCAAACCAAGAGATTATCCCTCTCCCTGTTGCTCAACTGATCTCTCCCATCCTACCAATATCTCTTCGGCTTGTATGGAGAGTCATATGAATTTTATTCAACTATTATGCTCTTCATCTCTTGGCCTTCTATTTTCTGCAATATGCCATTGTTAGCTAAGTAAAAACATAATCAAAATCATACCTCAAGGTATCTCAAGGGAGGCTATTGCATCTACACAGGCCAATCCAGATTAGCATGATACAACATCACAAGCATACCAACTCATACATGGATATCATAACCATAACAATAATTAGTTAACATGCATGCATGATAAACATATAAACATCTGACATGCATGCATAACAATCTACATTTACCCCGAGGTCCAATGTTGTAACTGTTGAAGAAAGTGTAACTAGGTTCGATCTTCATAAATGTAATTTTGATCTTTATACTTGTAAAAGAAAATAATTATTTATTTTTTCATTATCAAGAATAGGTTTCTTGCCCATTTGATAGGTCAAGCACATGTTTAGGTGCTTCTAAGAAAGTCAAAGAGTCAATGTAATTGTTGAAGACCCATGTGGGCATGTTACTCTATGTATTAGAGTCAAAGAAATGTTTCAAAAGAGATCCTCCAAAGAAAAGACAAGTCTCATCTTCATGTCGGCTCAAAGAATGAATTTTTGGTGCACTTAAAGTCAAGTCAGCCTCACTAGCTCAAGTCAACCCAATAGGAGGGACAAACTCCTATATATAGGGCCATTCGACCTCACAATTAGACCATCAAGTGATCTCTGAAATCAACGAAGAAGAGAGTCAAGAAAGAGGTGCGAAAAAGGAGCATAAAGGTGATTCTAGGGCAACGAATGAGAAGGAAGAGAAACCAAGTTTGGCAGAGCTTTTTTGGGGCTAATTTCTGCCACACATGTGAAGGAAAAAGGTTTCGTCAGCTGTCATATCAGAACCCTAAGTGAAACAATGTAAGAAGAAGTGTTTTGGGTGAAAAAGAGACTCCAAATAGGTTTCCATCTCAAGCGAAGTAGGTCTCACCTAAAGCGAAGGAAGGAAGCAAGTAAAAGGGTTTACTTCAGGCCCTAGATCAGCCACATGTGTGAAGAAATCAGATTTGCAGTAGGGTTAAGAGGGCCAGCCTCTAACTCTGAAATATACCAGAAGAAGAGCTTCTCTCTCCAGTCTAAGTAACAAGAAGGAAGATTTCCAAGAAAGGTATAGAAGGAAAGAAAGGCATCAAAGAAGAAGTCTTTAAGGAGACCTAGGGTTTCTATAGTTGTTGGAAAGAGAGCAAAGGAAATTTCCATCAGTTGTCGGAAGAAGTGTGAAGGAAGAGATCAAGGTGCAATGTAGAAGAAGGCTTTGATTGAAGAACATAAGGGAAGGTACAAAAGAGAGACCATGTCTTGTGCTTGGAGGATCTACTAGTCAAGGGTCTAGGGTTTGGCATTTGTCAATTGAAGCTTCAATAAGAGAAATTTGCAGAAGGGTTTTCCTCTCTAGGAGAGAGAGGTTTTTCCCTGGCTGAGAGCCAACATCTTGTGTTCTTGTCTCTTTTGTTTTGGTAATTTTTTGATGAAGTAAGAGAACACACTCTAATAATAATAAGAGAAGATTGTGCAAATAAGAAAAAGTAAAAAGTACATCACAAATAGTTATCATCGTCAGAAGAATCTCATCATACCCAGATTATTGTGCAAATAAGAAAAAGTAAAAAGTACATCACAAATAGTTATCATCGTCAGAAGAATCTCATCATACCCAGATGCCCTAGATTCTTCAATAGTAACCTTGCTCTGATACCATCCTGTAACACCCCACCGCACATTTACCCACTTTTACAAGCTCTTTGGGAAAATCATGAGATAAGAGTTATTATGACATCAACCAACATTTGAGTTCCAGTTATGGAAGTGGGATCTACCATCTTGAAACTTACTGCAGGGACACCTCATCACCCATATGTCAGACAACATTCACTGATGATCTTACTCTGAACTAGAACTATATTTTTACCTGACCTTACATCCTAGTTGCATGCATGCCAGTTGTGCATGCAATTAGAAGGCTCTAGTCGTACACACAAGCCTTCCTCCATGCGGTTACAACCGAAATTTCTCAATCCAGAGGGTGCAACTAGAAACCTTGTTCCAAATTTTCAAGGTTAGCTACAAACTAGCTAGCCAGAACAACCCAAAACTTTCTAGAATTCAATATAAGATGATGATAAGTCTGAATAATCAATACTAAGGCTAAGATCTTGCCCAAACTTGCCAAACACATGATAAACATTTCGTCAAACACATGGTAAACATAGTAACTATAGGTCACGAATGCATATTTGTTCATTGTTCCTTAGCTTCATTAGGAATTCATCAAGAAGGCACAATGCACTCTCAAAATAGTTGCATCAAACACTATCTATCCCATGAATTCACATAACCATTCAATAACTTATCAAGCCATAAGAAATCTCCATAACAAGAGCTCATTATACAACAAGAACGTACCATGCCTATAACCAACATTTAACCAGAATGAATCCATGACAAACCAATCATATAATCAACACAATAACAAATACATATACTCATTGATCTCATTTAGAAATAACACAGAATAACATATGCATAAAGCCAACCAAGTCAGGGACTTCCACGTACCACTCGGCTATAGATTGGGCTGAACCAAATATTTCTTTCAGCTAATGACCTTCGTGCCATATTCCAAGCATGAATGTGGGATCACATGGGATAAACCAAAACAAAAACAACTAGGGAATCCAGAGGCTAAATCACCTCTACCTTCAACCACAGTGATTACACCTCAACGGTCCAGAAATCTCTAATACCAAAACAAGCTTGGATGCCTCCGACTTTCTTCACCATACCTAGAGGAATTTTCCTATCTCCACCCATCCGTAAAGAGTTCCAGGAGAAATACCATCTCCACCCTCGACCCTTGGGAATTTTCCTAAGACCACCTCAACCAAGATCCAAAGTCTATCGGTCATCCAAAGCTTAATCAAAAGAGGGAACCCACTACACCATGATTATCTAGGAAATGGCAAGGCAAGGCTGAAACCACTGTCAATCTAGGAAAATCCCATGCCAATGAAAAAAAGTGACCAAATAGCCAAATGCATGTACCATGCATTCAAATCTCAGCAAGGAAACCACACATGCAACCTGTTACCTGCATTGTTCTCATGTTGTAGCTACTTTTCCAACCTTCTTCTTCACTACCCACAAATTCCTTTCCTTGCTTGCTTGCCTTTTTCTAAGTGCTGCCTCTCTCCAACTCCGAGTGAGAATTCTTCAATGTCCAAGTGAATGTTATAATGCTCCAAGAGTAACCAAAAAGTGATCAAGAGTGACTAAGAGTAGCCAAGAGAGCTAAGAGTGCTAAGAGAGGCATATAATATTCTTTCTCTCCTTTTGTTTCCTTTTCCTTCAATTTCCTTCACTTTCCCTTACATGCATATCTTTGTCTCTTCATCTTCCTTTTCTCATATTTTCCTTTATTTATTTGATTAATTTCCATTTATTGTCGTTTTCCTATTACCAATGTTAATGCAGGGGCATCTCCTAGTTCGGGCAACCTTTAAAAAAAGAAAAAAGAAAAAAAATGAATTTTTGCAATCATAGTTAGAATCCAATAAGGAGGGTTGAAACTCCATTTTCCATGTCACATGTAATTCTTCTTGTAGTAGGCTGAAACACTTGTTGTGATGCATGATGGAATGCCACTTCAACACTATCATTGCACACAATGACATCTTCCAGCTGTTATGTGATTAGGTTGTGTCACAATCGCGCGCAGGTGAAATAAAGAATGCTCGTTGCTAAAGCCAAAATGTCAAGGCCGTTAGGAGGAGGTGAAGCGGCTGTGATAATTTGAGGATGGTTTTGGCCACCAAGTCTTGGAAGAGTGTGTAACTAAACAAGAGTAACTGGATTGATTCAATGGATCGAAGGAAGGGAAAAAGAGGGCAACTTGCAATAGAAAAGGGGGAGAGTTTTTCGACTGCTGGGATAGTGCGCAGAAGCCTCCGTGCGTTCATGACTATAATCACTTTTGATGTTTAATTGTTCCTTGCTACCACAGTAAGAGTGGTACTCTATTGAATGCTAATAAAAAAAGGTTAAATTCCCTCTTCGGGTTCTAGGTTTGCATTGAGTGATTCTTATTTCAATTAGGATTTTCATTGCATACTTAGTGTGTAGAGCACAAGGTTGTAACCATTGGAGTGTTAAGCCTGTGTGCATTGCATCAGGTGGTATTAGAGCTATTTTTATCTCTGGTGTTGTGTGTGTTCTTGTAGTGGATTGGGAATGTCTTGAAGCTTTGGTGGTGTATCAACATTTGAAGTGTTGTAGTGCAAGTGTGTATCAGCTTCTAGATTGAGATGTGGGTGGTAGTTAGAATTAAAATTACCTAGGTACTTGTGATGATTCCCCCAAGGAGGAGAGGAGCAGTGTGTGGAGGTGCCAAAAAATTAGATATGGAAGATCTACGGAGAAGAATAAAGGAGTTGGAACGCCAAGGAGGTGGGGATGTTGAAGAAGCTTCTGAAGTGGAAGATGAATTCGAAGTTGGACCAAATGATGAGAATGTAGACCCAACTGTATGGTTAATATCATACTTGAGTAACCAAGGTAGCACGAAGGTCAAAGTGGAGTACTATGATGGAAGGTTGAAACTCTCATAGACTAGATTGGAGAGCTTGAGAGGTATTTTGAATATGAAAATGTTCGGGACCCTAACAGAGTCTGATTTACCATCACAAAGATGAAAGGGCATGTAGCCCTTTGGTGGGACATGTTGTAGAGATATATGAGTGATCATGGGCTGGAAAGAATCAGACCTTAGAAAAAAATGGTGAGCAAGGTAAAGGATAAATTTTTGCTTGCAGTTCCCAGCAAAAATTATGTAAACAAGTGCAAAATTTGAGGTAGAAGGAAGTGTCTGTGTGTGAGTATACTGAGGACTTCTTCAGATTGTCACTTAGGTCTGGTATTAAAGAACCAGAGTATCAACGTGTAGCTAGATATGTTAATGGGTTGAAGTTTTCAATCCAATATGAAATGAGTACACAGTATTTTCAAACTGTGGATGAGGCTTACCAAATCACCTTAAAAGTTGAGGAGAAAGTTGAAAGAAAAACTCAATAGAAGCTTAGAGGAAAAGGCATGTGAGGAAGAGGCAGAGAAAACCCTACCAAAGCCAATGAGAAGGAAGAGGAGACTTCAAGGAACCAAAGCACCAAAGGGAGTGGAACTGGTAGAGGTAGAGGTTTTGGTAGAGATAGAAGAAAGTTTTTAATCACATGTTATAGTTGTGGTGTTGAAGGTCACAAAGCATCATAATGACTGGACAGAAAAGGCAGTAAAAGAAATGAGGCTAGGACACAAATGACAGTAACAGATGAGGCATCAGTGGTTGGGGAAAATGTGGTTGTGCTTCCATAGGAGGAAGGTGAAAATCTGATGTTTCAAATAATTTTGTTGAGGCTGGAACAAAAGCTTGCAGGAGATCTTGAACAACGAAAGAAGGTTTTCAAAGCCAAGTGTAAAGTGCAAGGTAAGTGTTGTAACTTGATCATTGATGGAGGAAGTACCAAGAATTTGGTTTCCACCGAGGTTAAAAAGAAACTAAATTTAAAATTTAAATCACATCCCAACCGATACAAAGCGTTGTGGTTACAAAAGGGTCAAAAAGTGACTGTGATAGAGCAATGTCTCTTGAGTTTTCAGATTGGAGAGTTTAAAGAACAAGTGATGTGTGACATTGTTGACATGGATGCATGTCACATTCTGCTGGGGAGACCTTGGTTGTTTGATCAGAAGGTGGCTCATGATGGCAAAGCAAACACTTATCTATTTTTGCAAAATGGAAAACGATACATGTTAACGCCCATGCATGAAGAGAATGGGTTTTGCAGCAAGGGGGTAAAGGGTTGTAACAACAACGTGTTATTTTTCTCAGTCAAAGTGTTTTTAAAGGTGCATAAGCATAATGGGCACTGTTTGGATCTCCTGCCTAGGGAAGCCCGAAGGGATGAAACAAGGAGTGTTGTTCCAGTAGAGATTCAAGACATTTTGGAAGAATTTAAGGCAATTGTGGCAGAAGAATTCCCAACGAATTGCCTCCCTTGTGCAACATTTCACACCAAATCAATCTTATCCGAGGATCGAGTTTTCCAAACAAAGCGCCACATAGAATGACTCCAATAGAGAATGAAGAGTTGAATCGACAAGTGCATGAATTGCTCGATCGTGGATTGATTCGTGAAAGTTTAAGCCCTTGTGTAGTACCAACAGTACTGACACCAAAGAAGACAAGGGAGTGGTGAATGTGTACTGGTTCACGAGAAATAAACAAGATCACCATTAAGTATCGATTTCCGTTTCCAAGAATGGATGACCTTATCTTCTTAAGTGGTGCGAAGTATTTTACAAAGATTGATTTGAAAAGCGGCTATTACCAAATTCGGATTAGAGAAGGTGATGAATGGAAGACAACGTTCAAGATGAAGGATGGCTTGTTTGAATGGCTTGTGATGCCATTTGGGTTGACAAATGCGCCCAACACATTCATGCAGTTGATGAATGAAGTGTTGAAGCCATTCATGGGTAAGTTTGTAGTAGTATATCTTGACGACATATTGATTTACAACAGAAGCAAAACAGAGCATGTGGAACATGTGAGAGTTGTGTTGCAACGGTTGAAGGAAGAAAAGTTGCTCATAAAATTGAAAAAGTGTACCTTTATGCAGCAAGAGTTGGTATACTTGGGATTTGTAGTTTCAAAAGAAGGCCTGAAAATGGACTCCGAGAAAGTGAAGGTAATTCTTGAATGGCCAACACCCAAATGTACATTTGATGTGAGGAGTTTCCATGGGTTGGCAGGATTCTATCGGAAATTCATCTGCAACTTCAGTCATATATGTGCACCGCTTACAAAGTGCATGAAGAAAGGTGCATTCAAATGGATTGGTGCAACAACAAAATCATTTGAAGAGTTGAAGAAGAAGGTAACAATGCAACGTGTATTGGATTTACCTGACTTTAGCAAAGTGTTTCAAGTGGATTACGATGTGAGTGGAGTAACAATTGGAGTGGTTCTCAGTCAAGAAGGCAGACCCATTGCATTTTTCAACGAGAAGTTGAATGAATCTCAGAAGAAGTACTCGGTTTATGACCAAGAGTTCTATGCTATTGTGAAAGCATTGAAGAAATGGCGACATTATCTACTGCCGAAGGAGTTTGTCTTGTACACGGATCACAAAGCCCTACAGTATATAAACTACCAAGGTAAGTTAAATCAGAAGCATACAAAATGGGTTGAATTCTTGCAAAGTTATTCTTTTGTGTTGAAGCATAGATTAGGGAAGTCCAATAGGGTAGCTGACGCATTGAGTCGGCAGACAACATTGTTGAATACTATGTTTGTTGAAGTAGTGGGTTTGAATTGCATGAAATATTTGTATGAAAGAGATGCATATTTCTCAGAGGCATGGAAGGCATGTAAAGAGCCCTGGAGTGTAGATAGAACACCATATTTGGATTACCATATCCAAGAAGAGTTTTTGTTTAAAAATCAACAGTTGTGTATTCCACAGAGTTCCATTAGGCTGAACCTTATTAAAGAGCTGCATAGTGGTGGTCTAGGAGGTCATTTTGGTTTTGATAAGACCATGGCATTGGTGAAGGAAAGATACTTTTGGCCCAACATTGGTAAGGATGTGAGGAAGTTTGTTGAAAATTGCAGAATTTGTCAACTAGCCAAAGGTAAGAGTCAAAACATCAGACTTTATACTCCATTAAAAGTCTCGGAAAGACCATGGGAAGACATAAGCATGGATTTTGTTTTAGGACTACCTATGACACAACGAAAACATGATTCAATGATGGTAGTTGTGGACATATTTTCGAAGATAGCACACTTCATAGCGTGCAAGAAGACTAGTGATGCTAGTGAGGTGGCTTCATTATTCTTCAAGGAGGTGGTTAGATTGCATGGTTTTCCATGGAGTATTACCTCAGATCGAGACACGATATTTCTGGGGCATTTTTGGAGGACACTTTGGAGAAAGTTAGGCTCAAATTTTCTTTATAGTTTGGCATATCATCCGCAGACAAATGGACAACCGAAGTGGTGAACATGAGCTTAGGGAATTTGTTGAGGAGTTTGAGTGGAGAGAATCCTAGTCAATGGGATTTAGCATTGGCTCAAGCTGAATTTGCTTATAACGATTCAGTGAACCAGTCCACAGGGAAGAGTCCATTCCAAGTCATATATGGAAGATCGTCGAAGGGGGTGGTGGATTTGGTGCCATTGCTAGAATTGGACAATCAAAAGAGTGCAGATGCAATTGAATTTGTGGACAACATACATGAGTTGCAGGAGAAAGTCAAGAAGAAGTTGCAGCTCAACAATGAAAACTATAAACAGAGAGCAGATCAACGAAGGAGGAGGAAAGTATTCCAAGAGGGTGAGATGGTTATGGCTCACTTGAGGAAGGAAAGGTTTCCTAGAGGTTCATATAACAAGTTGAAGTATAAGAAGATTAGTCCCTGCCACATCCTAAAGAAGATTTCAGACAATGCTTATCACTTGGAGCTTCCAGAGAAGTTTGATATCTCACTTACATTCAATGTAGTAGACCTTTATGAGTTTCATGAGGGAGAATGAGGAACAAATGAAGGTACAATTAGTGAATGGGAGCAACACTTACCAATTAGGGCAGAAGAACAGATTGAAGAAATTCTTGCTACAAGAATTGGCAAGAAGACTCGTCGGAAAGAGTACCTTGAGTATTTAATTAAATGGAGGAATCAAGGAGAAGAAAATGCATTGTGGGTTACTACAGATCAGTTAAATCGCTTGTAGAACCCTTTGCCTTCAATAGAGGTCAACATATGAGCCAAGGTTGCTGTTTCGCTTACCATGGATGTCTGACACAAGGGCATCTCCTAGTTCCGGAAACCTTAAAAAAAAATTTGAATTTCCATAATCGTAGTTAGAATCCAATAAGGAGGGTTGGAACTCCATTTTCCATGTCACGTGCAGTTCTTCTTGTAGCAGGCTAAAACACTTGTTGTGATGCATGATGGAACAACCCTTCAGCATTTCCATTGCACATAATGACATCTTCCAACTATTATGTGATTAGGTCGTGTTACAATCGCGCGCAGGTGAGAGAATGAATGTCAGTTGTTGAAGTCGATATGCCAAGGCCACGAGGAGGAGGTGAAGTGGTTGCGATAATTTGAGACTGTTTTGGCCACCAAGTCTTGGAAGAGTGCGTAACTGACCAAGACTAGCTGGATCGATTCAATGGATCGAAGGAAGGGAAAAGTAGGGAAACTTGCAATAGAAAAGGGGGAGAGTTTTTCGACTGCTGGGACGGTGCCCAAAAACCTCCATGCATTCATGATTGTAATCACCATCGATGTTTAATTGTTCCTTGTTGTCACAGTAAGAGTGGTAATCTGTTGAATGTTAATAAATAGAGGTTAAATTCCCTGTTCGGGGATGGAATTCTGGGTTTGCGTTGAGCGATTCTTGTTTCAATTAGGATTTTCCTTGCGTACTTAGTGAGGAGAGCACGGGGTTGTAACTGATAGAGAGTTCAACTTGTGTGCATTGCATCAAATGCCAATTTCCGTAACCATTATTAAATCACAAGTGATGCCCACTATAATTTTTTCCCCTCATTTAGCTTGGAATACATGTCCCATGACCTTGGTTTAATTTATTTATATGAAAAATCAACTCGAGTTGTCACAAATTGACTATTATGCATGTCTTAACATCAAAATGAGATATAGACCATCATATTGTATTGTAATACAACACAATGGTAGGCCAAGCAATGATTTTGCATAAGCCTGACATTTTGACATCCACGAAATTGTCTTCATCATCCTCATACTCATTTTCAAAATTTCCCTCCAAATAAATGTAGATGTCAATCCATTCCATGCAATGTTTCACTCCGATATTATGTGAAGTATCTGAGAAGAAACTTGAGTTGGGGTTTGAATCCTCATCGTAATCTTTGAATTTGAGTTTCTTTCCTTTGCCCTTTTTCGTCATACTATTTTCTATGAACCTATATTCCAGAAAAATAAAATAAAACCTAAATTACAATGATGTACAAACAAATAAATATAAAAGTAATTGCTTAAAGAAGGACTTAACTAACCATAACTGCACAAACATTGGACTATTTTGTTATCCTTTTGTAATGACAACTACTAGATTAACCACTTTTTTATAAATTTTGAACAAAATGTGAAGAGGATATGAGGTTGATATATGCCCAAACTTGATAAATGCATGTTTAAAGTCCAAGTTGAGTGTTGTATAAACAATTCAATTCATAATTTGTGAACTAATCATTAGGTTTTAGTAGTTTTAATTTGGGACAAGACAATTTAGGAATTCAAAACAAATCAAAATGCTTATTTTCTTGTTAATCAACTTATTAGACCATTGGGCCTTGGGTGTTTCAATTTAAAAA
Organism: Pinus tabuliformis; assembly: GCA_031772625.1. Taxonomy (NCBI): domain Eukaryota; kingdom Viridiplantae; phylum Streptophyta; class Pinopsida; order Pinales; family Pinaceae; genus Pinus; species Pinus tabuliformis. The sequence goes on from CM062808.1 coordinate 739,140,652, forward strand.
ACCATTATATGGTGTCTCAATACTAACAAAAACTGGTAACTTCCATCAATTGATGGAAAATTATTGTTAAATATATATTGATCTATCAGTGTAATAGTTTATCACAATATTTGGATGTTAGGATGTCGCAGTATCAGGATGTTAGACTATCAAATCTATGACTATCAAGCCATCCATATTGTTAAAGCCTTGCATTATTTCCTGATAACTAGTTTATCGTGCTATCAAGTATCAAGAATTAGGATATTGGGTTGTTGAGTGTCTAGATATCGGGATACCATGGTATCAAGCTATCTAGATGTGCATGGCACTAGATAATCTCTTGATACTAACAAAATTCGCTAGACATCCATGAATTAACAAACTTTTTCTCATTAATTATTGTAAACTATTAGGCTATTGGCTCTTCGGGTACCAAGGTATCAATTTATTCATGTGGTTGTAATATTTATTGGTATTGACTATAATCAATAGATCTCCGCTAATTGATAAACATTTTCTTGTTAATCAATTGTAGAAATTATCTATCACTCTTGAGCTTCGCTCGAAACTTAGATTAAGGGGCCAAGTACTCTCGTGAAGACGAGCACCCTCCCAAAAATTGAAGACAGAGTAGGTCCGTATGTGTTGGGTACCAGGGCAACCCGCCCCAATCACCTTGTGTAAGTCCCTAAAAGCTTGGCCACTAAGGATACCTCAAATCACAGACACTACCGGGGGGGACATAGTCATAGACAGTATGCTGTGTGGGCAGGATACCTGAGTCCCCGACTCAGCTCCGAAATCCCAGAAGGGATCCCCAATGCACGGAATACCCAAAGGAGTTGCAAGCAAAGGCGGTCTACCTTCACTTACAGTCCAATTGTGTCTCGTATTTAGCTCCGCTTTGACTGGAGTGGTCCCGATAATATGAGTACAACAGGAATTTTCTCTCTTTTAGTGACATTAGTTTTGGTTTCTGATCTTGGGCAGTTTACTCACACTGCCTATCCCAAGATCCTAGCCTGAACTAATGTTTGTTTGCTCAATAAAGAGTTACTGATTGATTTTAGGTAAATTTTATGTGTACTTTTTTAGTGTCTTCGATAGGGGAGTTGACGTATGAAATGTGATGGGACTCTGACTCAAAAATCATGCATAAGACAATGCTTTTAAAAAATATTCAATTCGATGAAAACAAGTTGTATTCTACAGGTGAGAGTCTTTCACATATTCATATTTGTTCCATGCATCCTAGTCATTATAACACATGCATAACCAACATAAATCTTTCCAATGCTTTCCTAACAACTACTTGAAACCAAAATAAAGCAACTTTTAACCAGCTAAACAGAAGAATGAATAAAAAATGTGGATCTTTCTTTCATAAAAAATGTTTTAAGAAAGAAAAAAAACTTATTTCCTAAAAAAAAATTCTTTCAGGACACCGATCTTGCTAACAAAATGCAGTTGCAAACCCTCTTTCAGTCCATGAGCAGGCTTCCTATCCCCTTGAGTTTGCAGACACAGCTATATATCAAGATTTTAAGGGACTAATGCTCTGTAGCAGTGGCCACAGAGAGTTACTGGGTCCACTAACGCTCTGTGTATGCAGACACAGAGCTTTATAAAGCACTATGTAGTCTACTAACCTGCATTAGTGTGGGAAAACAGCTCAAAACAGGGCCTTTTGGATCAGATTCAAGGCTGAATATGTGAAGGCAGAATGCAGCAAGGTTTTGGTGGGTCAAAAAGGGAATGCAGAAGTATAGGGAGGTCTTAGAAGGAGGAGGAAACTGAGAACTGTCTGGGTAAACCGAGAACTAGATGTATAGTCCCCAGTGGAGTCACCAATTCTGCTATAGGATAAAATGCACGGTGTATGGAGAATGGAGATACCCTCAAGGGTCTTCCTGGGACCCTTGGCAGACTGTAAGATTATCTGCAACCGTCACAAAGTTACATGCATGTCCATAAACATTAACTAACTATCAAAGCAAAACAGATGGATTACCTCAAGCCTCCATGTAGATTTGCTGGAGAGCACAATGCAACTAGGTGGAAGTCCCCCGAGCCGGCTCCAGATCAAGTCCTACACATAGAAGAGACAAGCATAATCACAACATACAACCTTGATAACTAATACATGAATACATAAAAGACATCTAGTTACACATAACTAAGCTACTCATGCTAAAAGGTATTGGACAAACAAACAAATGAATGATAGTACCAACACCATGGAGTAGACAGTACAACTGCAGTTCTATATTAATGTCGGAAGAGTGATTACAACCATCTATTGCATCAGCCTTCCCTTACCCCTCCAGCTTCTCTCTCTCTCTCCCTTCTTACCAACTTCTTCTGATTTGAGACAATGCTCAACAATCAAGTATGCTATCCTTTCAAATGATCTGACCCTTATCACCATAGCCCTAGCTTTGCTTATGTAGCAATTGAGTTAGGGTTGCCAAGTTCCTCCATGAGTTCCTTAGGGTAAAAGCAATGAAGTTTCCATGCTTTTCAGCTCTTTCCCATTTGCCTCCTTCATTAGGATTAGAAATCCCCAAATAGGTCAAACTTGAGATGTTTCCTTGCTTTTCTTGAGTAGATTTAGGAGCAAATATCTAGATATTTATGAGTCAATTCGCTCCTTTGACCCTTAGAACTTCATTAGGATCCACTAACGTTGTTCCCGAACTAGCAACTAGAGTTATTAGGGTCACTAACGCACCCTTAGGCTTACATAGAAGCTTTATAAAGCAGGTTGTCAATGCATAGCCAATGTTAGTGTGGAAAAAAGGCATGTGATCTTGGTCTTTGCTTCAGCTATCATGTCTTTCCCCTCTGAGTTGATGAGGGGTTCAATTTTCTGTATAACACTAGCTACATAAAGGCCATCTTTATGTTATATTGAATTTGATAGGTACATAATGATTTTCTAAAACATTGAATGGAGGGCTTGAACAACACCAATAATGTAGAATGCATTCCTTTGAAATTTTGACTTATTCCATCACTTTTAAAGCCAAGCCAAAAAAAATGATAATTGTATCAAGAGTTAGGAGAAATTCCAATCTAGTAAAATTCATTTATTAGTTATAGTTATTACAATATTATTATGAATAACCATGTTGCAATGAAATAATATGACCAAATATTTTATTTCAATATTGAAATTCTTTTTTACAATCACAAAAAAGACAGGTTGCTAAATAGAGATCCAAAGTTATAATTAATCATACCATGGATTACCATGTTGTGCTTATATAACATTGCTACTATTACCAAATACTTGCCTTACCCTCCTTGAAATACCTTATATGTAACAAAAAAGAAAAAACACTTGAAAAATGGAAAATATAGGTAAATAATCAATTTAATTATATTTAATTAGCTTTAGTTGATTGTTTTCATATTTTAGGTAGAAACATTGACGAGCAATTTAATTGCTTAAATTGCAAGTTCATTAAATTATCAACCAGGGCTCGTAAGTAGATGAGTCACCTCCACAATATATGCAAGATTAGATTTGATTGATAAATTCTATCACAAATTGCAATGTTCAATCAATAATTACTTTCTATAAGACATAATTTACATTTCGCTTGATAAATAGATATTCAATATTCACCAATCCTTAAAAACAATTTTCATTCACCAATCTATCACAAAGTCCAGTAGCAATAACAGCTAACAATCAATTCACACTCATGCTGAAAAGAATAAAAAAAACCATTAAATTAAGAGAACTACAGGTATGAGTCCTAGGGGTATCTCTCAACCCTCCAATAGATCCCTAGGTTAGTAGTCTCTTAGTGTACACGCAATCAGGGCCCTTAACACACAATAACAATCAAATTCATTCAAATTGAAATGTGATGCTAAAAAAGGAATCGATAATATTAACCAACTGTAACGAGAGAAATATGAAATGGAAATTTACAACATCAACATTGCAATTCTACAGAAAGAAGCGTGCATGGTCCTATCATCATGCCCAATGCATGTCTCACAATACTTAAGGCAATCATAACTCCCAAGATAAGGCTTATAGATCCCAAGGCAAATACGTGAACCTTGATGTAGTGTACAAATTCTAATGCAACATAAATGATGAGTCACATCAAATTGCAAGTGCCATTAGGTGGATAAACAATCAAATATCATCTTCTAACTTCACAATAACTTGGAACTTATACCATTTACCAAGCTTAACAATGGTGGGGATAGCATCAACCTCTATTACATGCGACAACTCCTAAGACAAGAAGTAGTTCTGAGGACACTAAGTAAGGAGTAGGTGTTATGATGTATCATATGACAAAAATTGGTAACTTCATGAGTTGATTTGCATAGCTACATAAGGTTTGTTAAAGATATTCACCCACATGACTACTTTTAATGATAAGGTATTTGTTTTAGCATTGAGTCGTCATTCCTTGAAACTATTTTGATTATCCATTTTCTTTCATTTTTCTCTATTGATTTGATTAGCGGACATTCTCTTTATGTATGCATTGTTAAGCATAATACCTAGGGCATTGACCTCATAGTAATGTGGCATATCTTAAACCTTATGTTTGGATTTTATGTTTGATATGCATTATCCTCAAGCTTATAGCTCTTAAGATGAGACTTTCTTCATGAGACTATGAAGCGTGAACCTTCTTATGACATATGACAAACCAACCATGAATAGGGTAATGGAATGTGTATGGAATAATGGAGAATATGAAAAGTGCTAAGTATGATTTGGGATATGGACATGCTACACTTTCCTAGGCCTCTAGTTGTAAAACTCACCTCAAGAGTGACAACGCTCATCTAAATGATGACTATGATCCAACATGGTACAACAAGTCAAATAATGATAATATAAAGCATTATGATCCATTATTAGACTTAACCAATCTTCAACATGGTCATGACAAATACATAAAACACTATCACCATATGTGAGCAAGAGAAAATATGACAATATCCAATACCTCAACCTTTATTAATCATAATAATTAATAGAGAATCATGTGTACAATATCATCATCACTATGCTAAATCAATTGAACCATGGTATCATCATCAATAAATCCAATGTGAAAAGAACATCATCATGTAGCAATATTTTTGAGATATGAGCTCCGCAAAACCAATATAAAGTGATCACAATCAAATGTGAACTAGCACATCATGTTATCCACTAAGTGGTGCTCACGCAACAATCTATAGTATGTGATAAGAATCACATGGTTACCTCTCATAACATGTGAGTTCCTACAATATCTAAAATAGAGACGTGTTTGGTGAGGCAAAATTCAAGAAATAAATGCCTAGGTGATATTGTCGGAACAAGTCAAAGAAGAGAAGGCAAATAGTAAATATATTATTCATTATGTATTGTAATTCACAAGAAGAACACCTTTAGGGAGGGTGAAGATGATTGTGCTTCCTCGGAAAAACAAATACAAAATCTTGATATGTTGGACCACTAAGATGTGGAAGAGGTGAGTTTAATGAGCAAGACAAGTTTTTATGTCAATGGACGAAATGTAGAATATTCATCAAACATTGGCCCTCATCTGACTGTGGAGTCAATGGTTAGACAAAAGGATGTTGATATGGATATCATTTTATCAACCCTGTCAAATACAATTTACTTCTAGTCACTATTTTGAAGATCTTATCTTGTGGATTGCAAACATCTTGTTTGTCCAAACTTATTGTCTTTTGAATTTGAAGAAGCATGTAAAATTAATATTACAAGGGGTTGTTGGAGATAATGGTCATATTTAAAACTTAGGACTTTGATGGAGAATAAATACTCACTAATAAGGTGATGTAATAATTGGGAGTTAATGTAATCATTAATGTAGTTGTTAATAGTAAGGTATTTCTGACTCATGCAATGTATAATATGTCTCCTACTATGTATTGAGACATTGTGTCATCTAATTAATGTATCAATCTTCTCTTTTCATTCACATGTATTCATGTCCACATTTGTGTGTGTGAATCTCACAATGTATGTTGATGCAGTCTTCATTTTATTTTCCAATTTATATGATGCTTATATAGTTGTTTCATTATAATTAACAATGTAAAAAGCATATTGTCATCTATAGAGTCAATAGGTTAATGTTCATATTTACCTTGTAGTTTGTTTTCATTAACATAAATTTCTAACATTAATAGTTAAAAGTGGGATATTAATTTCAAGATGTTTGGTAATTGGCTTATATCCCATAAATTCTCTCTAAGAAAGTAGAAATTGAGGCATTTTTCTAATTTTTAATCAACGTCAATAGTTTTTCAACATTTTGTGAAACAAGATAGTGCAAACATTTTTCTTCTACACCTCTAAGTTGAGCAATGCAGAATTGTGATAATGAAACTTATGCTTTGAACTTTTCTAAAGAATAATGAAGAAAATGCCTATGGAATTAATGTGCTAGTGATGATCTTAACTACCTTATTGCTATGTAGGGGTTTAGCTTAATGGATACATTGTCTTCGTTGGCTACATAATGGTGGAACTTTAATGCCCCATATGAAGCAATATGCTTGGGAAACAAATTGAACCAGGGGGTTGAAACTTGATGAATGATAGAAGTTAAAGTATCATTTGAAAGAAAAAAATTTAATAAAATTTATACATAAGTAGGATGTCCACAACTATGTAGGGGGCATGGAGTTTGTGGTGGTTCTTGTCCTAGGGTATAACTAAGATACACCTAGTATTGTATTGTGGTAGATTGTAGAGTAGAAGTTGTTCATGGGAAAAAGACAACCAAGTAGACAACCAACCTAATCTAAATAATGAATTGTTTCTTTTTTTTTCCATTTCATAACTATGTTAGACATATTGAGTTAACCTACCTTAGTGTTTTGAGTGTCTATTATATGTTTTATGAATTGGGAATGTAGCCTCTTTTGTAAACATTATCTTATGGTTAATTGTATATTATCCATCTTTGTTTATGATTTTAGATGGCCCACATCATTTTATGGATGATGTTATCCACTAGATGTTGATAACAAATATCAATGATATGTTGAAACTTGATGTTATGACTAATAAGTGCTAAATTGTTGATTGATTTTATTTGTGCACTAAATGGTTGATGTTATATTGATTCTTCTATATGGATTATACTTAATATTGTAGTATTCATAACAAGTAGCACAAAATTTATGTTTCCATATTTTATGTGACTGGTAGAGTATTTTTGTGATTAATTTGGCATTAAATTACATAAAAACAATCTTATGCAAAAATCCCTCTCGATCTTGGTTTTTTTAGGGGAATCAATAGTTCATGCTTGGAACCATTGTTATTAGTTTTGGCTCGCATAGTATGTAGTATAATTGATGGGATTTGTGAGTGTTTTTTTTCATAATAGAAACAAAGTCATAAGAAATCATAATGAATATAAAATTTGTATTTCACATTCTCATAGGGTTACTTCACTTCCTAACATATGATTGGAGGAAAACTACGTATTTTTAGCTGTTAGATTAGGTATTATAGGAGTTGTTTTCTTAAAGATATCATAAAATTGTGTTGTTTGTCACCCCTAAAATAATGGACCTCTGCATTATAAAGATATTTTTTTTGCTATGGATATGTGGAAGTAGTTTGTGAAGGGAAAGGCACAAACCTCAAATGTTTTAGTTTTTAGCATACATTATGACTAAATACTAGTATGTTATCAAGTCATTTTGGTTCATATGAATTTGTAAAAACAAAGTTAATCACACATAGGGAACCTCATGTGCATTACCATGTGAGGGAATTTATAGCAATTCCATAATTTTAGCTCCTAAAGAGTTAATTTTTGTTGTTGTAAATTTTGGTGATGTAATGACAATATTAGTTGATGACATGGATCTATATGTGGTTAAATGGTGTTATATCTAAGACAAATCATCAAATCATGCATTCTCCATGCATGGATTATACAATTTTGTATTATGTTATTGAAGTTTGTATATTGTAATTTTCACTTTGTTCTCGTGTACTCTTTTGAAATCCAAGAAACAATAATCATGCACCTTATTTTGAAAGAATTATAGTTCGTTGTAATATAATAATAACTTTTTTTTAGTTTGTGGTTTAGTGATTGATACCTAACATCACCCTGTTGACATGGATTGAAACTTTGGTGTGCATAAAGCCCTATGTTATGAGTTTGTCGAATGTTATAGAATTTATAAACAAAGTTCATTTATGATGACGATCAAAAGAAAACATGTGTTATTATTGTTAATGGTGGCCTGCTAGTTGGTAAAAGTAGGATGTTTTTATTACCCCGACCAAGATTTGATTCCCCGATGTGACATGCTTACTCCTCATGGGAGTCTTATTTATAGAAGTAGGTAGTGTTAAGAAGTTGGGAAATGGTGCAAGCCTTATGGAAATTTGGAAAAATAGTATTACAGAAATCAAGCACATAAAGAAATGAAGAAAACTCAAAAGAGTTCTTTGCATTGAGTGAATAATGAGAAAGCGAAAGCTTTCTTATATTGGTTACAATGGAGGCAAGTCAATCTACTTTATGAAGGTGAGATATACCAAAATACACACTAAAGTGAAATAAGACATGTAGATCATAAAATAAAGTAAAGTCCATTTTGACTTTATTAATCCTAAGTGTAGTACCTAATTGACCATTATTAAGCTAATATTTACGTTAATACCCTCCCTTAATGGTCAATCTAATAACTACGCCAAGGCTATCTCAAAATTTAACATATTTTTTAGGACCCAAATCCTTTGTAGAATAACACTCTAGCTCAGTAGATCCATCTTCTACAAGTTATTTGATGAAGTGGCAATGTACTTCAACATGTTTTGGTATGCTCATGGAAGATTGGATTCTTGAAAATTTTCATCACCCCTTGTTTGTCACATTACAAGGATGTTGGATCTATTTGTTGCATTTGCACATCTAAAATCATCCTCCTAAGTCAAACCACCTCACACACTTCTTTTACTACTTCTCAATATTATGCTTCTCTTGATGAACTAGCTATTACATGTTGCTTCTTGTTGTTCCATATGACTACACCCATGTCAATGATAAAAACATATCTAGAAGTGTGAAGCATAAAAACTATGGCTGAAGCAAGAAAACTGATAGCTTGGAAACTTGAATGTAAAAATACACAAGAGGTATTTAATAATAATAATTTATTATATACATAAAATGTATAAGTGATTAATGTTTACAATGAGGACCCGTATTTATATACCTAAGCAGGTGTGCTTTCGTGAATGGGCATGTCTTTTAGACATGCCTTTTCACTTAACTTAATCACTATTTAACCTAATTAATATTTAATTATTTAATATATATATATATATATTTTTTTTTTAATTACTTGTTATGGATTATATTCATAACATAGCCCCTTCCTTTAGAAGCTTTGTCCTCAAAGCTATATTGTTGGCAATTGTCTTTGCACTTGTCATCTCGGCATATGGAAAGCGGAAGGTCTCCATTACTGGTGGCTTAGCATCTATAATTCACTAATAACCCTATTTTGAGTCTAAGGTTATCTCTACTCTTGAACCCAGGGTTATGTCTATTTTTTTTTTTTAAAGAGATTTTTTTTTTTTATAATATAATTTTTTTTTTTTTTTTTTAACACAGTTTTTTTTTAATATAATTTTTTTAACAAAGTTTTTTTTATTAATAGTAATAATAGAATTATTATGATTATGATTTTTTAATGAATGAATTAATTAAACTATTATACTATACCATATCATTTTTAAGGTTAATATAAATTCGATTTTAAAAAACGGCATTTAATTGGCCACGGACCCGCTTGGAGAAAGTCACATCCGTTGACCGTGACCCTACCCGTGCCTTCCTCGCATTAATATTGTGCTCTCCGTGGCTCCAGCTACGTCCCAAACGAGGCCTGTCACCCATGCAATGCATGCCTACCTGCAAACAGCAAGTGGACCGTGGCTCTGCGATGCTTGCCTGCCTAAAACAGTGAGGCTGCTCCACGGTGGCCCTGCAGACATCAACTTCGTTGTAGATGTTACACGCACAACTAGAGCTTGCTCCTCCTATCCGCTGGAAACCGCACGAGCAACAACGAATCCGTCGGGAAAATGGAAGGCAGATTGATGTAGTGAAGGTTATTGTCAAGCCTATGTCTAGTCGACAACCCATCTCCTGCTTATATCTCCCATCGAGTTTGTTGAATGCTTGAAACGCCTCCTCGCTCTTGCTATACTGAACCAAAAATTGAAGTACTCCATGATTCTTATCGATGGGCTTCGGTCCTGTTACGACGATCACCTCAACTTTATCCAAAGTCTCAAATATTCGTTGAATTGAACGTGCTGTAACACGCAGCTTCATGTCTGAGACATGAACTTTCAGAACTCTTCCTTTGGGCTTGAACTGGCCAGATTGCTGGGAGGTATCAGTACTCAATAGGTGAAACAGTAAATTCTGCAGCTCCTTACTCTGGATTTGTGCCTCTGTAATTAACATTGTCATGATCCTTTCAGGCTGCAAAATGTTTTGGTTTTGATTGCTTTGAATGAAATTATCTACACCCTTGCGTTCCATCTCAACAAGAGCCTCGCACTTAATGGGTAACCATATGTATCTTGTCACAGGACCATAACAATTTAAAAACCCCTCCTTGTAAAAATTTAATTTTTTCAGACCACTTTCACTGTCACAAGAGAACCCTTGCTTCTTCATTATCTGATTCACAATGACATTATTGTTGGGGTTCTCCAAAGATAGAATATGGACATTCCCTTGCCCGTTTTTCACCAAATTCACAGCATCATCTTTGTTGGGTTTTTCCATGGACAGAATGTCACCTAACCTTTTATTCGATTCGATACCAAATTTATTCGTTTCCTTTTTATTCTTATTTTTACAACCTTTCTATGATGCCTTCTCATGGGGAATACCAAGTTGAACTACCTTTGTAGACTTGTAATCCTTTTTCTCTCTTTTGATGTGCTCTCTCTTTTCTTCTACCTTTTCCTTTGGTCTCTTAGCACGAAGATTGACCACCTATACACTATACTGAGCTGGCTTGAAACGTGAGTGATGATAGCTAGGATCGATTGTTTCAACTTTTTTGTCATTAATTGGATCTTTATGATATTGTTCATTTTTCTCACTTTCATCATAATCCATCTTTACATGAAATTCATCATTAACTTCGATTTCCATATCATTTATATTCACAGATTCGTTGTCTCCCTCAAATTCAACAATTTTGATAACTTCCCCTTCACCATCAATGACGTCTTGGTCGTTATCTTGATCTACATAATCTTCATCGACATTATTTTCATCTGGATCGTCATCATGATTTATATCATTCTCATCCACATCAAGATCAACTTCATCTGGATTTTCAACATTATAATCTTCTTGATCTATATCAGCTTCATCGAAATCATTATCTAGATCATTTTGCTTATTATCGATTTCCTTTTGACATTCTTTAACTTCTACAAATGATTTTTCTAAACTCTGGAATGCTTCTTGAATTCTACTAAACTGCTCAACGCATTCAGGACGTGAACGTAATGGCACATTGTGCGGCGAACAACGTTCAAAGACCCAAATGATTATATTGTGCGATGAACAATGTTCAAAGCCCCACATGATTATATTGTGCGCCATGGCTCTGATACCACTAAAGCATAAAAACTATGGCTGAAGCAAGAAAATTGATAGCTTGGAAACTTGAATTTAAAAATACACAAGAGGTATTTAATAATAACAATTTATTATATATATAAAATGTATAAGTGATTAATGTTTACAATGAGGACCCGCATTTATATACCTAAGCAGGTGTCCTTTCGTGAATGGGCATGTCTTTTAGACATGTCTTTTCACTTAACTTAATAACTATTTAACCTAATTAATATTAATATTTATTTTATTTAATTACTTGTTATGAATTATATTCATAACAAAGTGCGTCCTTTTTCATAAATAGAACCCACCCAATCTAAATTTGTATACCCATACATCCTAGGATATTTGATTCTATTGTACAAATGCTAAAGTAAAATGTCCCTTTCACATATCTTAGCATTCACTTCCGATTTTTGTCCAATGCTCTACCTTTGGCACTATCACAAACCTAAAAAATAAGCTCACAAAAAACTCAAATCAGGTCTAGTGGTTGTAAGATATGTCAAGCTACCTACTAGTTTCTTGTATATTGACTCATTAATTTCCTTAGAGTTAGTTTTGTCTACAATTTTCAACCCTTTGTCCATAGGTGTAGATGATATTTTTCAATATGTCATTCTAGAATTATCTAGCAAACTCTTGCAATATTTTGTTTGTGAGACCAAATGTTGCTTCATCTTTACCAAACTTCTACACCTAGATAGTAGTGTAGGAGGCTTAGATAATTCATGTCAAAAGATTTACTCATACTAGATTTTATTTGGTCTATTTCCTTTTAATAACTACTTGTAAAAATGATATCATCTACATATACAACTAGAAGGATGATATCATTGCCAACTCTTTTGACATACATGTTGGAATTTGAAGGACTTCAATGGAACTCAAGTTCAACCAAATACCTACCAATTTTAATGTACCATGCCCTAGGTGCCTAATTTAATCCATATATATCCTTATTCAATTTGTAGACTATATGATCCTTCCCGAAACCTAAAAACCCTATGGTTGATACATGTAGACTGCATCCTTCAAATCTCCATTGAGGAAGGCACTTTTCCTGTCCATTTGATGGAAATTCTAGCCAAATTGTGTTGCCATGGCTGGAATAAGTTGAAAGGTGCTCATATTTGTTGTAGGAGCAAAGGTCTCCCCATAGTCAATGCAATTTTTCAAAGAGAACCTTTTTGCAACCAATCATGCTTTGTAGTTGTCAAGTGTACCATATGCATTGTACTTGACCTTGTACACCCATTTGCAACCAATGGGTTTCTTCATATTGGAAGAGATGTAAGACCCCAAGTTTGATTTTTCATCAAATTCTCATGTTCAAATTCCTTAGCCTTTTCTCATTTAGGTCTTCCTTTCACATCCTCAAAGAGTTGTGGCTCATATATTTCTTGTATATTAGCCATAAAAGTAGATTTCACCATGCTTGCTTTATGTTTTTTCTTTCCTCTTGATGATTGTTCCTTGATCATTTCTCCTATATGAACATCTCCAACGATGTTGTGTCACCATTTGGATCTCTTCTTGGGATCTTTCTTATCCATGTCAATATTGTCATAATGAGTTGGGCCACCTATATCTAGATAAAAAGTTCCTAGTCTAGGATACTCTTCATGCTCAGAATATTCCTCCCCTTTAGGTGGATCTACTTGAAACTTGACTCTTGAATGTTTCACCACTTACGATAGCTCGATAAGTTTGAATCTATAAGAATTTTAGAAAGGTACACATTTCTCATCAACAACATCTTGATTGATGCTCACCTTAACAATGTTAGTATCAACCAACTTGTAAGCCTTATGAGTGTTGTTGTACCTCATAATTATTAGCCTCTTGTTGTTTGGATCTAACTTGGTTCTCTTCTTAATTGGAATCCAAGTGTAAGAAGTAGAACCACATACTTTAAGGTGAGTTGCTTTGGGATTTCTTCCAGAACATACTTCCTCTGCAGTCTTCTGCTTCACTTCCATTTTTGGATATCTATTCAGAAGGTATACTATTGTGAACACTAACTCGACCCAAAATTTATTTGGAATAGACCTATTTTGCAACATACACCTAGCCGTCTCTATGACTGTATAGTTTTTCTTCTTTAACCTCTCCATTTTGTTGTGGAGTGTAGGGTATAGTATACTATCTTTGGATCCCATGTTTACTACAAAAGTTATTGAATTTTTTAGAACAATATTATCCACCATTATTAGACCTGAGAGAGGTAACTTGGGAACCTGACTCTTTTTTTGCTAATGCTTTGAACTTTTAAAATTTATTAAACACTTCATATTTTAGTTTCAAAAAGTACACTCACATTTTCCTACTATAATCACAAACAAACATAGGAAATACCTAGTAGTAATGAGTGATGCCATGTTCACTGGCACACAAGCATATGAAAAACCAATTAAAGGACTCTCTATGCTCTCCAATCTTTTCCTTCATCAAATGACATGTGAGGTTTCTTCCTTACGTGGTAAGCTCCACAAACTCCCTGATATAGTGTTAGTTTTCTACAAGTCCATCAACCATTTTCTCTCGTGTCAACTGAGAGAGGTAGGTTAAGTTGAGGTGCCAATACCTCTTATTTATAGAGTATTGATGTTAGATGCACTCCTAGTGGCTAGTGTATTCTATATGGCTTGTCTAATATCCACTAGTCTGAACAAATCATGGTCCTCCACACTAAGAACAATAGTTTTCTTAGTCTCCCTTTCACCCATGTACTATTTGTGATTGCTAAAGTTGACATCTTGATGGAGTTCATTCCTCATAACTTGACTAATTGAAATCATATTAGCCTCCATACTTGGCACATAGTAAACATTAAGTAACATTAGTGTAGTCCCTCTAAATAAAATATGGGCATTTCCTTTACCAACTACTATATACTCTTTCCCCATCACAAAATATCATTCAGTCCTTATATGAACAAGGCTTTGATTTGCTTGTGTCATGGCCATGAATACATAGAAGTTTGGCCCCTCCTTTATCTTCTTCGTGACATGAGCCTATTGTTAAAGTCTTCTTTGATTGTTCTTATAGTTAGCCAACGTCCTTCTACAGTGCTTCTTCATATGGCCTACACTGCCATAATAATGACAAGTAATGGTCTTCTAACCTTTGGTATCATCGTCACTGCTATATTGGTCTTTCATCTTAGCCTCTTTTCCTTTATCTTTGAAGTTGGTAGAAAAGGTCTACTTGAAACCCTCTATCTCACTACCACTATTGAATTGTTTCTTCCATTATTTAAACTTTAGGTCAACATTCGTAGTGGTGATGTTCAGGGTCTCAATGAAGTTATCGTAAGAACTTGGTAATATTTTCAATATGATCACCACCATTTCCTTTTATTTCATATTCTAGACAATGGCCTCCAACTATTCTCAATTGTCCTTGATCTTGATTAAGTGCTCCTATAAGGATGCACCCTCCCTCATCATGAAAAAAAACATGTTCTTTAAAAAGAAGGCTTTGCCTTTGTCTAAAGTCTCATGCAATTTTTTCCCTTCCAAATTGCTACTAAAATATTCCATGCCTTAACCTTAGGAAGCATTTCATCTTTCACAAACAATTTGATCAGCATTACAACTTCCTTGTCTTGGCCATTTAACTTGTCTTGGTATTTAACTACACTAGTGGGTCAGGTATCCTTGCTAAAAACGATGTCAGGCAAACATTTGTTTTCAAAAATGGAAAACAAGCATTGCTTCCACACATTAGACTTCTTCCAAAAGAACTTTTGGCTTCCTTGTAGCATCGTGTTGGACAAAAAAGCCATAGATACAAGTTAAGAGTTTAAAAAATAAATGGCTCTAAATAGTTGTAGTAGCTACGTACCATTGAGAAACACAGATTTTGAGAAATATAGCCCAAATCATCCCAAAAATATTTATATCTACATACCAATAGCTGAAACTTCATAGATATCGATAAATCTACCCTCAAGTAGCTAAAAAATGGTCAGATATGCTACCAACAAGCATCAAAATAGCTAATTTCCCCTTAGATCTACTGAGAAATAAAAAATCAATAGCTAAAAATTCCATATTTGCAAAGTTGGGCACCAAAAAAAAAATAGCATGTGTCTACTTCGAAGTTGTTTATATTGTGAAATAAATTGAGAAATAAGATATTATGAGCCATAAATCAATTTCTCAACATTTTTTAGCAATTATGTATGGATTCTGTATGATTCTATACAATTGTATAGATTTTGTAAGATTGCATTCTTGTATCATGTAATTATTATGTATGACCCCTAGAAATGATGGTTGAAAAATGTTGTTTGGTGGTTAATTTTTTTTTTAAAAGGACATTGTTTCAAAAAAAAGGACCAATATTTGGCTTGAATGCCACTATTTTTCTCTTCAATTGCTATATTAGTGATCCCTTAGTTACTATACTACTGATTCCTCAACCCTCTCTATTGGCAACAGTCCCACGCTCCAACGCACTCGTCAAATCATGTTTGCTCCCACACACTCATCCGCTCCAACATACTCTTCAAATCATGTTTGTTCCCACACGCTCATCAATCTAATTGTGTTTTCTGATACCATATTATGGAAACTAAGCACATAAAGAAACCAAGAAAACTAGAAATAGTTCTCTGTATTGAGTGAATAGAGAGAAAATGGAAGCTTTCTTATATAGGTTACAATATAGTTGAACCAATCCATTTTATGAATGTGGGATAGACCAAAATACACATTAAAATGACATAAGACATAAAAAAACATTATTTACCAAAGTCCAATTGACTTTATTAATGCCTAAGTCTAGTAGCTAACTGACCATTATTAAGCTAATATTTACTTTAATAATAGATTACCTCCACTTACAAACACTTATCCAAATGATACACAACTTGTGGTGAGACATGTTTGCATGCAATAAATTCCCATTTTAAGGAAAGTTCCCTCACATCTTTAACCAAAGCATCTACCAAAGAAGGGTTATGTTATTTTATTTAGATGAAATGTGTTAAAGTGTGATTTATTTCAATTATCGGCATAGGAAATGTCTTTTGTGTGCTTGTTGCCACTATAGATATGCATTTAATATTCCCTTGATTCACTTCTATTTAGGACATTTCAATTCCTAGGGTGTTCTTTGTTGTTGGAAAATACATTGGGGATAAATTAACTTGGGGAAGACATTTCCTTTTGTAGAAACGCCCCTAAATTATTAAGAGGCATTTCATAGCAAGAAAATGCCTCTATTTTAGGGTGTGACCCTAGAAAAAACAACAACAACAAATTGAAATCAGAGACATGGAGGGCCCACAACCCCTCCCCATAATCAATCGTTGATTTATTGGAACCTATGGTTCTTGTTATAAACATACTTTGTCAAAATATGTAGTCTACCATGAAGAGGGAGTTGAATATTAAGGGATTTAGTCAAGGAGTGGATGCGACTAGGCACTAGAATTGAGATCCTCCACCGTGATCACATAGATCCACATTATATGGATGGTTATTAGGTGTGGTACAATGCATTGAATATTTGAATGATCCACCTAAACATATTATAAGTGATCTTATAAACCAGTCTTGCTACAACAAAATTGCACACTTCTTGAGATAAAGTCCAAAATCTAAAGTGTGAACCCATTACACCTAAGAGGGGGCCACTATCACCTCACCAACCCTCTTCTCACTTCTAGCTAGCTCTCCTTTAACTCAAGGGAGGTTTTCCTTGGCATATGATTGTTAGGGATTGGTAGTTCCAAGATTTTTGTTCAAAGGTTTTGATGGCTCAATATAAGGGTTTAGATCAACCAATAGATACTTAAATAAGTTTCCAAACACATAATCAAGTGATTACCAAATGATCATAGAGAGGAAACCCCATAAAGTGGTTTAAAGGATTATAACAAAAATAGGCGATGGAGGATAGAATATTAGTGCCTTAGTTTTCTAATATATATTTTTGTCCCTTTTTTTGGTTGGGGAGGGGGAGCGATGGGGTGGTGTGGGATGACAAGGGTAGCAAACTATTTTTTTAGGGTGAAATATAGCCAAAAGGTGAATTTCTATGATAATATTTTATATTACTTAGATATCTCATATTTCACTTTATTTCAGAACCCTATTACTATTTTTTGGTATTATTTGTCTATTTTCGATCGGACAAAAGAAGTAAGGAACCATATTCACTTGTTATTAAACATGAAAGATAAATTTGGAATCCTATTTTCAAGCAAAGAGGACAACTTTTCTTTATAAATAGTTTTCAAGTCCATAGTGTTTGGGTGGTCAATGGTATTCATCCTTGCTATTTTGTTTGATTAAACCTACTTAAAAGTTTGGTATACTCCATTATAAGATACCTCAAGTCCCACGATTGACCATTGAGAATGAAGTTATCTTGTATGTTTCACCATCACATTTCTTGTTAAAATCCATGATATAAAAATTATGCACATAATTGTTTTCCTTAAAATCTTAATGCAATAACATTATATATTTTGTTTTGATTTAACCATTTAAATAGAAATTTAGGAAATATCATAACTTTATTGTAGAGGTTATGGAAACTTATTAAGATATATTTTCTAAAAACATTAATAGTGGGATAAATGATTTATATGAACTTTATGTATTTTATTTTAACTTTGAGTTTTGTATTTTTATTATAATGTTGCATTGAGAAATTATTACTTGAATAAGCAATGCTATTTTAAGTTAGGTTTTTAATTGAACAAATTTGTTTCTAAATAGGTAATATAGGTAAATTTATATTTTTAAGTTTTTAAAATAAATATTGTGAAAATTAAATTTATATGAATTTTTATAATTTTAGTGTGGAGAAATAATGGATTTATGTTAATTGTTTAATATATCATTGATTTTACTTGAATAAGTAATGATTTTAGCATGTGACTCTGTTGATAACTTATATAGTGATACTTATATAGTGATACCTCAGATACTTACAAGGAGGTTGGTGATGACTTTTTGTTTTATAGGAAGGTTAGTGGTAACTTTTTTTTATAAAACGAATTGAAGGATATACGTTGTAGCTTCAAGAATGAATGTGTTGAATGTGTTGTGTTTGTCATCTATAATATTCCATATGCAAATACATGTGTGTTTGAATTTTATAGTTGTTGTAGGGATCGAGATAATAAGAAAATAGCCATATACATATATCTTTTAAACAATCTTTCCTTATTGCTTACAATAATATATTATATGACCTATCACTACAAGTGTTTTCTCATATTATGAGTTCCTATACAAAGTGCGGTTCTATATATCTTTTCAATTTTAAAACTTTTAATTTTATTTACTTTTAGAAGGAATATGCTTATGTTTTGGAGACAATTTGAATGGCCAAATATGTAGTTAGAAATGCATTTAAATTTTTCTATTATTATTTTTCTTATAACATTGTACTTTCTATTGTCAACTTATAAACTATGTATTGTCATTGTTATGTATCTTGACATTTTTGGGTATATCCATTCTAGCTTATAAATTATGTGTTGCCTTTGTTATGTATTTCTAAGAATATCCATTGCAACTAATAAATTGTGTGTGATCTTTGTTATGCATATTTTCATTTTAGAGTATTAAGCCATAAGCAAAGACATGTATATTTGTATTAAGAAAATATCAACATATATCTTTTAAGTAATTTTTTCTTATTTCTTACAATAACATATTATATGATTTATAGTTACATGCATTTTCTTAAATTATGAGTTTTTATATAACTTGTGGTTACATGTTTTTTTTTTCAATTCTAATTTATGATTTTTATTTTTATTTTTATTTTCTGCACTTTAATCCAAGTTTGATAGTTTTGTTTAGTATTGCAATGTTTTGATTTTACTTGAATAAACATCAATGAATTTATTTGAATAAACAATACTAATTTTAATTAAGCTTTTACTTACAAATCTTGTTATTATTGATTATGTAATTACATTTCCACCAATTCAAATACGCTTCATAGAATTTAAAAGATTAGTAATTTAGTCATAGACTTTTATCATTTTGAATGAAATATATAATCCCTTCCCATTTATCCATTTTGATCTCCTTCATAAGATTCATATTATGATCATGGATCACAAAGCTAGAAAAGTGAGTTTCCATTTAACCTATCTCAAATATATTTCTTGTATATGGTTCCTTAAAGAGCTTATTTCAATGGTTAGTACCAACCTTTGCCATATCATTGAAATACATTTGATAAGAGATCCATGTTTATAAAGAGTAATGATTAAATTATCAATAACTTAACAAGCACATTTCCTATATGAGGGGTTCCAATTTGTCTTAAAATGTATGTTGTAAGGTTACGAAAGCCATAATCTCTTAAATTTTAGATTTTTTGAAGATTTGGTAATCCTTTCATTTTTCCTTCTCATCCATACCAACTATATTATGAAGAAGGAAATCATGCCTACCCATGTTTCAACAAAGATCAAAGATCTAAAGAGAGAATCACGTTCTAACGTAAAGTTTAATTGATGGAAAGAGAAACAAAAAATGAGTTAGAAAGCTATGAATTGAACAAAACGAAATTATGATCTGTTAAAGTCTTTAAATATGAATGAATACATATTATTATCACTATTATGAATATATTACATCTAACTAGTTTGACCCTCTATTTCAACATCATTATAAATTAGTCAATGTTAATTCCATCTAGAATCTAATATTGAAAGTGACAACCTTTCTTTATGTGAGTGGAACAAAATATTTAAGGCATGACAAGTTATAATATTTAAGGATTATTTATAATGACTCAACTAAATAACACTCTTGTCTTATTTTTATGTAATTTCTTATCTAAATTTTAAGATTTTATAAATGAATAGGAAGATATTTTTCCTACCAAAAAATGGATTTAGTAAAATTCCCATAATTTTATGCTATGACAGAATTATTGGAATGATGGTGCAAAATAGTGTACTATAAAGTATATTGGACAACATAATTTATGGGGAAATTCATCATTACAGTATGCTTCCATTATCCCTTTAATTAGGAGTTGTATTGGGGTATCTTTTGAAATTTGTTTATTCCATAATATTATTCATAGCAATATCCATGGGTGCCCAAACCTATATTGATATTTTCCATTGAAATGTCCACATGTAAGACTACAATGATAAACACTCATATAACAAGTAAATTGCAATAAAATATACATATTATATATAACAACAAGAAAAAGAATAGTAACAATATTTTCCCAACATGAGAATATCGATCATAATATTTGTCCAATGTAAATAAATTTAATTAGAGAATTTCACCAAACAAAATTTTTCAACAAGGAATTATTCTCAAAGTTGGTATAGTATTCCATGAAAAAATGACATTGTCTATCTTAAAATGGGCATTGAATACAATATTTTCCTATGTTTATAAATTCTATGATAAATATTGGATGTTTAAAAGTTTATGGGGAGGGCATATGGAGTCAAGGAATCAAATAATTCTAGGGTTTCCTTGGAGTGATAACTAGATTCAAATGAACTAGGGAAAATGAACTACCTTACCCTTAGGCTTGAGATATAGGTTCTCAAATTTTCCAAATGACTAAGGGAAATAAAAAAATTGTCTCTATTCCTCAAATACTTGGAAGAAGGATGTATATTAACAAAGGACTATGAAACAAGTACCAAATAAACTATGATAGCACATGGACATTCTTCCCTAGAAACATAATACTAAGACAAAGCAAATAAAATTACTTGACCATACATCATCCAAGATCCACCATAAGAATTCGTGAAAAGTGATCACATCATATTTCAATTTCACCCATGAAAAGTTTCTCAACTCATCCATCCATAGCCAAATTATAAAAGAGAAAAACGTAGAAATTTCAAACCTCCTAAAGGGTTTCTCCCCAAAATCCAACCATGACCAAAATGAAAGATAGTGCACCTCTATTTATCAAGGAAGTGCTCAACTTCCCTCATAATAAAATATTAATTTTCTAGACTAAAGACCCCTAATCTAGTTAAAGAGGGGTAAAATCCCACAAAGGTGACCCATCTCCATAAAGAAAGGGGTCCGAGAGGCTTTTGGCACAACATCCAGCCTTCAAAGTCCCTTCTCTTCCATTAACTCAGCAAATAAACTCTTCAATCATGGGTATGTTGGCCTTCAAAGTATAAAAATTACCAAAATGATTACAAATGTGGGTTTCTTGAACCCATGCAACCTCCAAATCAGCACCCAATAAATCACTACCAATCCTATAAAGACCAGTATGTGATTTGTTTCTTCATCCAGCAATGTTCCATGTTGTTCCAAGTGGGTATACAAGCCCCATATCTCCACCAAAAACTTCTTCAATGGGTATTTTTTCTTCATGTAATGTGGCCATATAAACTTTTAGAGTTGCATTTTCCACAAGGTAACCCAAAATCACCTCCATGTGAGCCCCTAAAGTGGGCATTCTTGTCACATATGGGTTAATGGATTACACAAACTAAATGACCATATTTATTTCATGTTGTGGCTTGTACAAAACCAACTTATTATTGTATCTACACATATGGGGTCCCTATAGAATTTTTTTTTGCATGTTCCCTAATTTGTCTATGGATAGATATTTTAAGTTTTAAGCACTTTTTTTGTGTAAAGTCTTAAGTACTAATTTATTATAATTTATATTAATTTGTACTAAGTTTGATTAAAATTAAGTCTATCTTAAGTCCTCAACCAAAACAAGACCTAAAAACCCAACATTCCAAAGTCTCGATGATAGATAATTTCTACAATTGTCTAAAAACCCAAAATTCCAAAGTCTTAAGGCCGTAACTGTACATTTGGCCAGCCCTCTCTGTTATTCATTGTGATACTGGGTTTCATCTCCAGTGATCGGTGCTTATCAGACAGGGTTGTTTCCCTCTATTTGCTGATTGATCGACTTACTGTATTTTTTATATTTTTTAGGCACCCGAGTGTTATCATTTGAGACTTTAACAAATATCATGATAAAATTTATTGATAAAATTAATGGTCACCGTGGCTACATCCGACCCTCGTTGTCAATCTAGACGATTGCTAGGACTTCCTCCACTCATTGTGGAAGATCTGCCGAGCTCTAGTGAACCGGATTCCCCATCTTCGAGGAATCAGTCTCCTAGATCTCACACGAAATCTGTTTGGACAACCGATGATTCAAGTTTGCCGGAGGATTTCTTTACTGAAGGATTTCTTCCTCCCTTTAACCCTCCGCTTATGAATCCGTTGGACCCACTCTTGGTTCCCGTGGCACCTGTACTCCCTGTTTCTTTAGGTGGAACATTTCCATCCATCCCGTCGACGACTAACAGGTCGTGGAACTTTGTGGACACTTTTGGTCCTCCACCACTTCCCCAGTCAACAGTCACCACCACACCGTTGATGGCGAACCCCGCTATCCCATTTGTCCCAGGTACAACCACTCACATGACACCCTCCACGAGTGGAACCCAGTCGATGCCAGGTTCCACCCCTTTAGTGTCAAACTGTATACCTTCGACAAGTGCTACATACAACGCTCCTTATAACACTCAATATAGCACTATTAGCGCGGTTCCCGTCCACCAACAATATGGTCGGCAACCATTGTACAGTTCAAACCCCCAAATTCAAGTATCTAGGGGCATTCCCAATATGCACATACCAGTCAGGAATGTAACAATTCCCTCAGTCATTGATTGACATGAGCGTTCCTTATGTCAATCAAGGAAATATGGTTAGTTCTGTGGCGGGCGGGAATCCTCAAGGAGGTCCCAACCAATCCATGGGGGCACCCTACTCACAAATTCAAATGAGTCAAGGGGGCACTGCTTATCTTGGGGGCAATTCTATACCCTAACATCACATTCCCCATGGAAATCCACACTACAATGCCATACCCCAAGGCAACTACTATACCATGCAGCCTATGTATAATATTGGGACTCAAACGATGGGAGGACTGCAAGGTTCCTCAAGTCATATGTCATCGCCTTGGTCCGAGTCGGGGGCACCACACACTCTGCCTTTCTTGGCAACGTTGGATATCCCCGACTTGTACAAACTTAGAAATCACCCCATCTATCATAACTTACTTTGGCCACCGATCCGCATAAAATACCAACAGACATCCCCAAGTTCGAAGGGAAACAAGGGGAGGATCCGGGCACCCATATCACCACCTATCATCTTTGGTGTGTTTCCAACTCCATGGTGGATGATAGTGTTCGGTTACATCTTTTTCCCTGCACCCTCACTGGCAACGCAACTAAGTGGTACATTGAGTTACCACACGCATCAGTAAATACCTTCAACACTCTAGTGATGGAATTCTTAAAGCACTTCCAGCTACCCATCCGCTATGAGACAGGGACAGAGCTCCTCACTTCATTATGTCAGGATACTGCCACCCACATCTCTGATCATATACATGAATGGAGACGTAGGTGGAGGTTAGTCAAAGCTCCCCTCCCAAACTATCTCTTAGCGGACTGGTTCTGCAAGTCCCTACTCCCGCAAATCGCTAAAGATGTCACTTTAGGTGGTGCAGTCACAGAAGACCAATCCATACGTCGTTCCCAACACTTAGATCTGATATATTCACAGTCTGGCACTCTTTACGACGTAATCCCCAATGCCTCATGTAACTCCAATGTTTCCGCTACTCAGCACCCCGAAGCACACGCTAATGGGATTATCGGTGCAACCTCTGGGGCTGCACCGATGTCAGTGGACCCCTCTACCAATTCGACTGTTCTTACTACCACCGTGATAAACTCTGTGCAGTCTACGCAAAAACTCGGTGGTAAGAACAAGAAGAATAAGAAAAATACCGCTCTACCAGATGTCAGTGGACCCCTCTACCAATTCGACTGTTCTTCCTACCACCGTGATAAACTCTGTGCAGTCTACGCAAAAACCCGGTGGTAAGAACAAGAAGAATAAGAAAAAGACCGCTCCTTCTTAGGAGCAGTCAACAAAGCAACAAAACCCAAAACAGAAGGTTGTTGCACCTCCTCATGATGGAAAGGATAAACCCGCTCAATTCCCTTGCAAAATCTGTGCGCAAGACCACATGACATATCTATGTCCGCATCTTTAGGAATGCATAGATTTCATTGCTAAAAAGGATACTGGTAGGACCCCCACTGTCCTGAATAATCCTTTCCCCATTCAGCAGCAGCAACACCTTATTGCAAACCAACCCCAACCCCACAAGGGGGTAACGGTGGTTCACAACATCCTTCAGCTGGTGAAGGACCCTTTACCATTTACACCTTTGAAATGGTAGATCTACAAACAAGAGCCAAATTCTATGGAGCTCCTGTCGCTCATGCAGAGGAACCTTCCTCATGTCAAAACCCACCGTCGCCCAATGATTTTCATATTGAACGGTCGGTTGCTAACCTTGTAATTCGCCCCCCCAAAGGGGCACTTCAACGCACAACACACAATACATCTGCACGTGCCGCCCAAAACTACAACATTGTAGAAGAATTGGCGCAAGCGCTGTCGGCTATGTCGGTGCTCAAAGTATTACAAACATGCCCAGCACAAAGGAAAACTTTGCTTTCGGACACTGGTGGTATCCACCCACAGGATTCCATGCCAATTTTCAACATCGAAAAGTGTAAACCTCTCCTTTCCCACTAGCTTGCATTTCAAGTGCAAATTTTTTCGAAAGGTAAAGGTATACATAGAACTGTTGTCGGCGAAGGTGCTTCTACCTGCGTCATGTCGGCTTCATGTTGGCTCACTTTGGGTTCTCCAACCCTATGCCCACCGTCGAATTCCCTTAAAGCTTTCGATGGCCACACTTTCATCCCAAAAGGTTACCTAGCTAGCTACCCCATCACTTTGAGTGGGAAAATAGTAACGGTGGATATTGAAGTCGTGGATCATAAACTCAACTATAATCTGCTTCTAGGCCGCAATTGGACTTATGCCTTGAATGCCATTATATCTTCTGTCTTCCGTATCATCCTCTTTCCCTTGGATGGAAAGATAGTCACAGTGGACTAGCTATCCTTTTGCACCTTAGATTACTCTTCGTTACCTAGCAGCTCTTTACCCTTAGTGGGTAGTGTACCTAACTCTTACGTTAGTATCAGTACCAGTCTACTGAAGGGCTCTTCCTTGATGGGTTGTTTCCCTCTTCCACCGCTCGCGGTTCCACAGACAGTCTCTATGGTTTCATCCATTCCTCACGAATCGACCGATCCTTGGATCCTCCTGGCCCCTTCAGACATTGACACTTACGGAGAACAAATGTCGTTGTCACCAGCTGAATTGGCCTACCAAGCCATTCAATCTACATCTGAATCTCCGGTCACTTTGGTTACGGCCAACGGTCCCATAGCCCCTCCCATAATCGCTCCTTTCGATCCACTCGATCAAGTCCTACCTATGGATGAAGCTATTAGAGAAATCATGGGTTTAGAGGAGCGACCTTGGGAGGAATCGCACCATCGTGTTTCGATATCTGATTCGGACATGATGCCTCTTCAAATCCTGTCACCTGACGCACATGAAATCATTTCCTCACCATATACGACTATCCAAACTTTGGACTTGGAAGGAAACATAGGCAATATTTCAAAGACATTGCTCATCGATATTTCTATCACGACAGGCATCGTGGAAAACATACAGATTGGAGCCAATCGCAATCCTGAGGAAATTGTGAGCTTCACCTACCCTTTTAAGGACTTTCGCGATGTTTTCCCTTGGTCTTATGAGGAAATGCATGGCATAGACCCTTCTATTGTCAAGCATGAGATCAAGGAAGATCGAGCATTCTTTTTATGGTATTTTTCTTGCTTGTTAATCCAAAAAATCCTCGAGTCTCCTTCTTTGGGCTCATTAAACTACCACGGAGAAGGGCGAGCGTTCTTTTTCTTGCTCGTTAATCCGAAAAACCTCGAGTCTCCTTCTTTGGGCTCGTTAAACTACTACAAAGAAGATATGAGCGCTTTTCTTTTATGGGATATTTTCTCGCTCTCAAAAAACTGAAAAAATCCCCGAGTTTGTCATCGTTGGACTCATTAAACACATATGGCGATGGTCTGAGCAACTCTTTTTCGCTCTTTTTCTATCTCATTAAACTGAAAAAGACCATTAGAGAATTCTTTTTAGGCACTTTTTTCTTGCTCATAAAATTGAAAAAATCTCAAGTTTTTTTCTTTAGGCTCGTTAAACATTTATAAAGATGCCTCAAGCATTCTTTTAGGTACTTTTCTCACTCGTTAAACTGAAAAAATCCCTAGTTTTTGTCGCTGGGCTCGTTAAAAATCTACGACAGCAACAAAAGCACTTGCTTTTTTGGGACCATTTCTCGCTCTTAAATCGAAAAATCCTCGAGTTTTTCCCCTTCTTCGAGCTAGTAAATTTAATATAACAAAAATATGGTCTTAATATAACTAGTAAATGCAATATACCATAACCATTTAAGAATTAAGTAAATGGTGAATCATTAATGGTATATATTAATTTCATAACACTAAGTTACATAGAAATCTTGACATAATGAGCTTGCTCAATTACACTGCAAGTTAATTAATTGCAACAAAATTAAAATTTCACACGCAAAACTTGGGAGGAGCATTTAGGACATTTGGATGAGAATTTGGGTATTATGGAGCAGTCACTTTATGCTAAGGCATCAAAGTGTGATTTGGTGATGGCCAATATTCTTTATTTGATCTACGTGATCATTGCGCAGGGCAAACATATACATTAGGGGAAGATACAAAACATACTAGATTGGACCACACCCAGAAACCTCACCGAGTTGCGAGGTTTGTTTGGTATTTGTAGCTATTACAAGTGATTCATTAAGGGATTCCCTTAATTATGCACACAGTTGACTGACTTGATGAAGGAAGGGGCTTTCAAGTGGATAGAGGAGTCAAAGAGGGAATTTAGTAAGCTCAAAGATGCGATGAGCTTGTGCTCGATGCTGATACTTCCTGACTTAGGCCTTTGTATTGGAATGTGATGCTTCAAGTGAGGGGATAAGCTTTGTGTTGATGCAAAATAAACACAAGATAAACTTCAAAAGTTGGAAACATAAAGATAAAGAAAAGTTATATTCCATCTACGACAAAGAGATGTTTTCCATCATGCATTCTTTGACGAAGTTCATAAAGTACATTGCAGGGGGGAAGTTTGTGGCCAAGACAAATCACAACAACTTAAGACACTACTTCGAAAAAAAGGACCTAAATGAAAAACAATAGAAACGGGTAAGTAATATTCAAGCCAATGATTTTGATATCGAGCATGTGAAGGGCAAGAAGAACTTTGTGGATCTCCAAGAAACTGGGCACGTGTTCACTCATGGAGATAGTAGAAGATTAGAAAGCCCACCTCATCGTAGAATATTTCAAAAACAATTTTTCTTGTGAGTTAATGGACAGTCTCATCTAAGATGACAAGTACAAAATAATAGATGCAGTAATTTTCTATAAAGGTAGGTTATAATTGGTCCATGAGTTCACACTCAAGGAGAAGATCTTGAAGGTTGCACATGACACACCACTAGTAGGGCAGCAAGATTTCTTCAAAACTTGTAAGCATATTAGAGATAGAATCTATTAGAAATGCCTCAAGGATGATGTGTTGAGGTACCTAAGGGAGCGCATGACTTGTTAGCAAAACATGCCCGAGCATATTATTGATTTTTCCTTAGCACTTCAGAATCAAATCTATGTCTAAAAACATGATCATAAACACTCTGAAATACCCTCAACCTACAATACTTTGCACAACAAAAATGTAACAACAGTGAATTAACTTAGTACACAGGGAATTTTTCGACCCAAAACTTATTATATTACAACTTTAATACAACAAACATAGGGCTCCCGTACCAAGGATCATGGCCCTTACATTTAGCCTTGATACAAGAACAACTAGGGATTGAGATAAAAAATGTATGATATTCAATTTTCCCTTCAACAAGACATACTTGACTTACTTTCTCAACGAAATATCGACTCATTGCTTTTAGTCCATGTACCTTAAACACCTGGCAGGTCCTTTTGCACCTTTTCTACTGCTCACAAGTACTCTACAACTTTAGAATTTTTTCATCTCTATCCACTCAAACTACCTCTATCAATCCCTTAACTACTCAAAAGGTGACTGATCTTAGGCTCACACATCTGCCCTGTAGCAACCCTCTTGCTCCTCCAAGATGCCTGCTCCTAAGGACTTCAACATCTTCCCTCTAACAATGACTTAACTCCACATAAGTTAGTGTACTTAGGGTCTTCAATACAAAACTCATTACAATCTCCTAGCTACTCCAAGGATCTATGTTCATGAGCTACACAATCTTCCTTCTTGCAATGACTTGCCACACTAATGTCATTACTAGCAGCCCTCTCACTATGATTTTTTCACATCAATTCACTGAACACAGGGCACAAAAAACAACCCTCACACAATCCCTTTGAATACTTCAAGTTGACTGATCTAGAGCACACTTGGAAGCCCACACACCTGTGAATTTGAAACACCAAATATCAGAGAAATTAGGGCTAATAAACATGTTGTCCAAACATATTTTGGACAAACCTTTACTACACACCAATGTTGCATTTACCTCCAATGATTTCGCTCCTTAGATGACCCTTCTTCCTTCACTATATGAGCCCTTAATTTCTTCCCATAAGCTCACATTATTGTACATATTATGCGGCTGAATGCAACCCACTTTAAGATCATATTAACCTCAGAAACAATGCACAGGTCATAATATTATGTGACACTTATCATAGAGATAGGGCATATTTAACCTCAATTATCTTAGGGTCTCGACCCCTCCCTTTATGCATAGACCTTGAGTGTACAAAACATAAACTTTAGGACAAATCTATCAAGGGAAACACATCATAGAAGGAGCCCCAAAATAGGGCACAAACTTACACAAAATACATCCTCAAATTTTGCCAGAACAAAACTTCACAAGGGGTTAAACAACAAACATAAACTTGTCCTCATACCTGGGCTTACTCGGCTTTCCTCCAGGCATAGAATATACCCTCAAAGCTCCACTTTGCCCCTCCTTAAGGCCTATAGTTGTCCTGAGGCACTCACACTTCTCCTAGTCATAAATCTCTTGAGAAAAAAATTCTCAGATGGATCTAACCCTCACACCATGACAACCATTCACCTTACATTATCCCTCAACAACCCTTACCACAGACCCTCAAACACCTCTTCCTTCTTGTCAACACTTTCACACCTATAGATAGACCTACGACCAATTTCATTAGGCATGTAACACCTCATATCTTGGCCTTAGAGGTCTCTTCATCACTGTGGTAGGACCTGAGGAAAATTGGCCCTCTAGTCTGAAATAACACAAGCCTTAAGGCCTTCTTTTACAACAAATATGGGCCTCGACCCTCCTCCCATAGTAATGAAAAACTCAGACCTCTTTCACACCTTCTTTCCATAGAGAAACTCGATTGCCAAGACAGAGAAGGATTCCTCCTTGAGCTTGGGAAAACTCGGAATTGATCCCTTCTTTGCTTGGGTTCCTTGAGGGTAAATGATTCATCCTTGGACAAATCTATCTTGGAGAATGACTTTCCATATTGTGTGTAAACCTCCTCTTAAGTCTCTCTTATTATACTTTTGATTTTATGGTTTCCTTGACCAAAAACCTAGGGTTTAAGTCTCTTGACTCAATTAGTTAATTTTTTTCATAAACCCCTTACTTGGGTCCAAAACCCCATTTTGGGTGAGCTTACCAACAAAAGAATTATTGATGGGTTTTCCTCTCTTAGAAATACCTTATAAGCCACCCAAAATCTAACACTCCCTCTTAGTGAGGAAGGTATTTTCTTCATCTCGTTAGAACCCGAAGATTCAAACTTCCATAGGGTAAACTCCCTTTGAGTTTACACAATCTTCATTGACCCATCTACCTCCTGCAACACTCTGATCCACTTTCCCTTCAAAGTATATATGATACCACATTGATTTTTCCTTGGCACTTGAAAATCAGGTCTATGTTTAAAAACATGATCATAAACACACAGAAATACCCTCAACCTATAGTACTTTACACAATGAAAATGTAACAACATTGAATAACCTTAGTACATAGGGATTTTTTCAACCCAAAACTTGTTATATTACAGTGTTAATACAACAAGCATAGGGCTCCCGTACCATGGATCATGGCCCTCACAATTAGCCCTGATTCAAGAACAACTAGGGCTTGATATCAACAAAATATGATCCTCAATCCGCCCTTGAACAAGACACACTTGACTTACTTTATGAAGGAGATCTTGACTCAGCCCTTCCAGTCCACATACCTTGAACACATGGGAGGTCCTTTTCCACCTCTTCTATTGCTCACAAGTACTTCTGCAACTTTAGAATGCTTGCATCTTTAGCGGCTCAAACCACCTCTATCAATCCTTTTGTGACTCCAAAGGTGATTGATCTTAGGCCCATAGATCTTCCCTCTAGCAACCCTCTTTCTCCTCCAAGATGCTTGCTCTTAGGGACTTCAACATTTTCCCTCTAATAATGTCTCAAATCTAACTAAGTCAGAGTACTTATGGTCTTCAATACATAGTTCCTAACAATCTCCTAGTTGCTCCAAGGATCTTTATTCATGAGCTAGACAATCAACCCTCTTGCAATGACTTGCTACATTAATGTCACTGCACATAAGGTGTTTTATTAGCAACGCTCTCACTATGAATTTGTCACATCAATTCACTAAAACACAAGGCATACAAAACAACCCTCACACAGACCCTTTGAATACTTCAAGTTGACTAATCTAGGGTATACTTCGCAACCCACACACTTGTGAATTTGACACACCAAATTGTGAAAAATCCTATACTCAAGGAACCCCTACTGCAACAAAACTGAATTTACTTCTACTTGATTTTAATATACATTATCAAGTTATTTTATGAAAAATACTAAAGTAAATTATTTCTGCAGCCTACACCAATTTAATTTTACTATATGAACCAAGAAAATGAGCAAAGAACAAGATACACAGGACACCGTTATTTTTGGACAAAATAGTCCCCGGAAAAACCCAATGCGGGAAAACCGGTGCAACAACTCTGAGGGTTTTATATTATTAAGCTGTAGTTCTGAATACAAAGATGGATGCCCTCTCGACAATCTAGTTACAAAGAATAATATAATGGCAGAAAACTGAGTGAGATTACCTCACTTCACCCGACAGTTTCCGGCTGATCCGACAACAGAATTGGCAAACCCCCGACTA
Source organism: Pinus tabuliformis (assembly GCA_031772625.1). Lineage (NCBI taxonomy): Eukaryota > Viridiplantae > Streptophyta > Pinopsida > Pinales > Pinaceae > Pinus > Pinus tabuliformis. The sequence goes on from CM062808.1 coordinate 739,172,595, forward strand.
TCTCTGCGATGGCCCTGCATCAGCCCTGCACTGTCTCTTCTACCTCTTGGAGCTTATGCGTCAACCTCTCCCAGCTATTCTGGCAGCTCCCCGATAGTTCTGGATTTCTGTGTGAAGGCAACATCCCTTTTGTGCTAGCCCTTCTAGCTCTGCGTCAAGCCTGTGTGGGCCCATACTGGCCCAACGTCAGTCCTTCTAGGTGCTGCAGTGCCTCCACTGATGGCTCTCAGCATTTTTGCCCAATATTCCTGAACTATCCCTGCCTCTCTGTTGCAAAATGATCACTTAGTTCAAATTTCTTAGCTTCCAAGCCCTAGAAATTTTGAACTCTAGATCAATTCGTTCTCTTGGTGTGTTTCTGAATGAACCCTGAGCCTCCTTCTTATGCTTTTCTTGTTGAGACTTCAACGACCGAGATTAAGTCTCTAATCAATGGCTAAGATTAAAAACTTGACTTGATCTGCTTTCTAGAACATTCTCACCCATATTTTGATTAATACCATTTAATATTTTAATTTTCCTAAGTTTAGACTTAGGAACCCCATTAAAAATATTAATTATTTCAATAAAATACAATCCGAGTGGAATTTCACCAAACATTTTCTGGGTTCTTTAGAACTCATTTTCCTTAGCCTCTCCACCAATTTTCATGGTTAGAGCACATCTGTTATGAAACCATATCAAGAAAAGATAGCAAAGATAGACCAACGCCTTAGAATTCAGCCTCTTCGAGGGGGCAACCTCCTTTACATTACATAAATGAACAATTATTGGATGATTCAAATGACAAAACCTCCTTTCTATATATAGGAGTCTAAGGAGTCACAATATAATCCAGCCGACCTAACAATAATAATATAAAGCCACAAAATAACAATAGAGGGATTCTATGGGGCACAGTGATAACAATATGGGGGCAATAGGGGCACAACAATATTAATAAGGGGTATAACTAAAATAGTAATGGGGTAATCACTAGTATTATAGGGACCCAACATGCCCCTCTCCTTCAAAAAAGTGTTGTCCTCAACGCTTGAGTAGTTCTGGATACTTCTGCATAAAATTCTCATCCTCCCATGTGGAATCTTCAGTGGATAAGTTCTTCCACTTGATAAGATACTCTGAAATTGATCGATTTCGTAGCTGTCGAGTTCTTGTTTCTGTGACTGCTTCCGATTCCAATATAATTTTTCCTTCCTTGTCAAGTTCTGGCAATATTGTTTGAACTGGGAGCTTGTCGCCTATAACCTTCTTTAAACATGAAACATGGAAAACTGGGTGCAATCGAGAAGCTGCAGGAAGCTCCAATTTGTATGCCATAGTACCAATCTTTTGCAACACCTTGTACGGACCATAATACTTTGGTGATAATTTATTATCCTTCTTAGCTTGCTTGAGGGACATTTGCTTATATGGTTGTAGCCGTAGGAATACCCAATCACCTACATCAAAACTTCTTTCACTGCGATGTTGATCTGCCTGTTGTTTCATTCTATTCTGTGCCAACACGAGGTTATCCTTTAAGAGTTGGAGGACTTGTTGATGTTCGATGTGATGTTCCACTGCCTGAACCTTAGAATTTTCTCTTAAATATGATGTGATGGATGGTGGTTGATACCTATAAAGTGCCATAAATGGGGTCATTTTTGTTGCTGTATGGAAGGAAGTGTTATACCACCATTCAGCCAGAGGCAACCATTTGACCCATTGTGTCTGTTTATCAGATACAAAGCAACGAAGATATCCTTCCAAACATTTGTTTACTATCTCAGTTTTCCCATCAGATTGAGGATGATAAGATGAGCTATGAGCTAACTGAGTACCAAGACAAGAAAATAATTCTGTCCAAAAATTTCCAGTGAAAATGGGATCTCTGTCACTTACAATAATCTTTGGGTTTCCATGTAGCTTTTGAATTGTTTCCATAAATGCAGTAGAAACTGTACTGGCTTTAAATGGATGTGATAATGCACAAAAGTGTGCATACTTGGTAAGTCTGTCAACTACCACCATGATGACACTCTTTCCCTCAGACTTGGGTAAACCTGTGATAAAATCCATTGAAACCTCCTCCCAACGTTGGCTTGGAATGGATAAAGGTTGTAATAGACCCGATGTCTTAATTGTTTCAACTTTATTTTGTTGGCAAACCAAACATTCCGCCACAAACTTTTGAATATCTGATTTAAGGCCATCCCAAAAAAATTCCTTCTTAACCCTGTGGTAAGTTTTTAAAAATCCTGAGTGCCCTCCTAAGGGAGAAGTGTGCAATTCCATAAGAATATTTTGTTTTAGCTGGGAATTCTTACAGAGGTATAAGCGATCTTTGTACCATAACGAATCATTTTGCCAGCTAAATGTATCAGACGTACTGGAATCTTGTTGTAACTTTCGAATAAGTGCCCACACTTCTTCGTCATTCTTCCATTCCTCCCTTGCTTCATTTATCCAATCTGGTTGGATAATAGAAATGGCGCACAACAATGCTTCCACATCCTCATCCTTTCTTGAGAGTGCATCTGCCACCACATTTTGCTTCCCTTTTTTGTAGATGATTTCAAAGTCATAACCCAACATCTTTTGACCCACTTTTGTTGCTCTTCAGAGGATAATCTTTGTTCTAAAAAGTATTTAAGGCTATCATGATCCGTTTTTACCTTGAAGTGTCTTCCCATTAGGTAGGGTCGCCATTTCTTAAGTGCATGGAGTATTGCCAACATTTCCTTCTCATAAATAGCTTTGCTTAAAAACTTTCCCTTGATTGGACGACTTTCAAAAGCAATGGGTCTTTCATCTTGCATTAGAACAGCACCAATTCCATTTCCTGAAGCATCACATTCCACAATAAAGGTTTTTGTGAAGTCCGGTGTAGCTAAGACCGGTGCTTGGCACATTGCCTCTTTAAGATGTTCAAAGGCCTTTGTTGCTTCCGGAGTCCATGAAAATGCATCTTTCTTCAATAATGTTGTTAGAGGTGCTGCTATTCTCCCATAATTCTTAACAAACTTGCGATAATACCCTGTCAACCCGAGAAATCCTCGCAGATGCTTTATGGATGTGGGGATTTTCCATTCCTTAATGGCTTTAATTTTGCTAGGGTCTACCTTAACTCCTTCATGAGATACAATATGACCCAGATATTCCACCTCCTGGACTCCAAAGAAACATTTGGATCTTTTTGCATATAATTGTTTCTCTTCCAATAGTTGTAGCACCTTGTCAACATGTTCAACATGATCCTTCCAAGACTTGCTGTAGATTAGTATATCATCAAAAAATACTAACACAAATTTTCTAAGGAATGGTTTGAAAATTGAATTCATCAAACCTTGAAATGTTGAAGGTGCATTGGTAAGGCCAAAAGGCATGACAAAAAATTCATAATGACCCTCATGAGTTCTAAATGCTATTTTCGGAATGTCTTCAGTCTTCATTCTGATTTGATGATATCCTGAACGAAGATCCAACTTGGTGAAGTAAATTGATCCATGCAATTCATCCAGTAATTCATCAATGACAGGAATGGGGAACTTATCTTTAATAGTGAGCTTGTTGAGCTCCCTATAATTTGGACACATGCGCCATGATCCATCCTTCTTGTGCACCAATACTACTGGAGTAGAGAAAGAACTTTGACTCGGTTGAATTATACCAGCCTCTAGCATTTCTGCAACCATACGTTCAATTTCACTCTTTTGGACATAGGGATATCTGTACGGCTTGATGTTTGGAGGAACACTTCTTGGAATCAGATGAATAGCATGATCATGATCACGAATAGGTGGGAGACCTTTGGGAGTCTCAAATACCTTGGAATGATTGTCCAAGACTTTTTGGAGATCTGGAGAAATAGATGATTCCAATGTGGAAACATCTAGCGAACATAATTGTGCAATTACACCTCTTTGTTCCTTTTTTAGAAGCTTTGTCATACCGTTAGAGCTGATTATCTTTCCCGGTTTCCCTGCAATACCCCTTAATTCAACTTCCTTTCCTTCCACAGAAAATTTCATGAAAAGTTCTTGAAAATTAAAAGCTATTGTACCCAAGGATTGTAGCCATTGAACTCCTAGTACAACATCAGCACCTCCCATTGGAATGGAAAGCATTGGGCTAGTCAATACATATTCTCCCATGGATAGCTTGATATTATGGCACTTTCCCGAGCAATTTATTGTTCCTTCATTTGCAGCCATCACTTGACACTCTGGTGCTGGATATAAGAAGCAATTCAATTCTTTTGCTACCTTACAATGAATAAAATTGTGGGTACTTCCTGAATCAATCAACACTATTACCTTTTTCTTCTTGATTTGTCCTTCTATCTTGATGGTTTGAGGAGTGGTAATTCCCGCCAATGCATTACAAGATATGGTCGGATTCATTTCTTATTTATCTAGGCTTTGTTCCTGGAGTATATCCTCTTCTTTTGACCTTTCTTGCTCCTTTTCTTCTTCCTCTTCACAATCTATGTAGAATAATTTCTTCTCAGCACACTTATGACCTTTAGTGTATTTGCTATCACAACTGTAACAAAGCCCTTTTGCTCTTTTTTCTTCCAATTGTTGTGGTGTCAACCTTATAGGTTGTCGAAGACTAGCGACAACAAAACTTCCGTCTTTATAGTTGTGAGTGGTATGCTTCCTGGTTGCCATAATTTTGCTTTCCATTTTTCTTGCTAACCTAAATGCCTTCTCTAATGAATCAGGTTCCCAAAGGCGAACATCATGTTGGATATTATCCTTTAAAGACCCTATGAACACATCAATCCTATGCTCCTCTGGAATATCTTTTACCCTTATGTTCAATTTTTGGAACTCCTCAATGTGCTCCATTATTGAACCCTTTTGTTTGAGACTTATCAATTGGCTAAAAAAGGTGTTTCTTTTTGTATCCTCATAATGTGCTATCAATTCTTCCGTAAAAATTGCCCAAGTGATAAATTGTTTACGAGAGCAAAGCCATTGATACCATACAAACTGATTTGGTTCCAAATATAAAGTTGCAATACGTACCTTTTGTGTGTTTTGCACATTATTGAGATCGAAAAATTGCTCCATCTGTAATATCCATGTTGCGGGATCCTTGCCATCAAACTTCCTCATATCGATTTTTGGAATATGGTGGGTCTTTGATCCAACATTAGAGTATATGGAATCATGATTAACATTTCTTTTGTTCTCATCATGAGTTTCCTTTACTACCCTTTCACCATTAGTGACCCTTTCTTGTAGCAACTTATTCATATTTATCTTCAATTCTTCCATGTCTGTCTTCAACTCTATCTTCAAATCATCCATTTTAGCTTCCACATCATTCATCTTAGATTCCATGCCATTTATCTTATATTCCACGCCATTTATCTTAGCTTCTGTTAGCTTTTGTGAGCATGACATTTGTTGCACTTGTTCTTGTAATTTTGATATATCATGTAGCATTTCTTCCTCTTCTTCATGAGTCATGCTAGAGCTTTCAGGTTCCTTACTAGGTGTTTGCATTTTCTTTCCTCGGGGCATTAGTTACTGATAATAATGCTTTACTATGCCCTTTGAATTCCTTCAAACCAAGCTTACGCAAAAATTTAAAAAAAAACTACACACCTTTTTTCACTTTGTAGAAGCCTGATATTGAATCTGATGTATCTCTGTAAATTCAGATCCTCCAGTTCTGAAATTGCAACCTGTAGTAGCCTTCTGCGTCCTCTTTCCAATGCCACAAGTCTAACCCAAATTGGATTCTCCAAGGAAGAGTTATGCGAAATCTCCCACAGTGACTTGATTATAGACTAGTTCAGTAGAGCGAACTTGTACGACGTGCCACGAGTCACTGTTTCGACCTTTGGATCTGAAAAATGCATACAAGAAACTAAAGTCCGTCCTCTTTCTGTACCTTCTTACGAAATTTCAATCCGATCCCCAGAGAGAAAGTTATGACGATTTTCCCCAGGTCACCTGTTTGGAATGCAATTCAGGAGTCTGCAAAAATACCAACTTCCTCAGATCATATCTCTGCAAATGTAGTGCGAAAAACTATGAAATTTGGACCCAAGGTTCAGCGCGATTTCTTCTCAAATGGGTTTTTTTTTGCAACTTCTGAAACATCACAGAAAAAAAGCTATAGCAAAAATTCCACGATGACCTGTTTGGAGCAGCGAAACCCTAGAATCCAAAGCTCTGATACCAAATGTTATGAAACCAGATCAAGAAAAGATAGCAAAGATAGATCAACGCCTTAGAATTCAGCCTCTTCGAGGGGGCAACCTCCTTTACATTACATAAATGAACAATTCTTGGATGATTCAAATGACAATACCTCCTTTCTATATATAGGAGTCTAAGGAGTCACAATATAATCCACCCGACCTAACAATAATAATATAAAGCCACAAAATAACGATAGAGGGATTCTATGGGGCACAATGATAACAATATGGGGGCAATAGGGGCGCAACAATATTAATAAGGGGTATAACTACAATAGTAATGGGGTAATCACTAGTATTATAGGGACCCAACAACATCTGATGCTACCAAAAACTAACACAAATATCATAGAACTTAGGGCTAATTAACACAATGTCCAAACATCTTTTGGACAAACCTTTACTACATACCAATGTTTCACTTATCTCCAACGATCCTACTCGACCTTAGGTGAACCTTCTTCTATCACTCTCTGAGCCCTTATTTTTTACCCATCAACTCGCATTAATGTACATATTCAGAGGTTTAATGTGGCTCACTTTATGATCACACTAACCTCAGAAACAATGCACGGGTCCTGAGATTATGTGGCCCTTATCAAATAGATAGGGTAGATTTATCCTCACTTCTCTTAGGGTCTTAGCCCCTCCCTTTCATGCATGGATCTTGAGTGTAAAAAACATAGAATTTATGATAGATCTATCAAGGGCAACGTATCATAGAAGGACCCCTAAACTAGGGAATAAACTTACACATAAGACGTCCTCAAAAGTTCTGTTGGAACAAACCTTCACAAGGGCTTAAGCAACATACATAAACTTGTCCTCACACCTAGGATTACTTGGCCTTTATCCAAGCATAGAATAGACCCTTAAAGCTCCAACTTGTCCCTCCTTAAGGCTTCCAATTGTCCCAAGGCACTCACACTTCTCTTGGGTAGCAATATCTTGAGAAAAAATTCTCATATGGGTCTAACCCTCACACCACCGCAACCATTCTTCTGACATTAGCCCTTTGCAACCCTTGCCACATACCCAAACCACCTCAGACTTCTTGTTAACACTTCTGCACCTACAAACAAACATGTGATCAATATCATTAGCCCTATAACACCTTAGATCTCGGCCTTAGAGGCATCTTCTTCACTACGATAGGACCCGAGGAAACTCAACCCTATGATCTACAATAATATAGGCTTTAAGGCATTATTTTACAACATATCTGGGCCTCGACCCTCTTCCCATAGTACTAAAAAACTTAGACCTCTTTCATGCCTTCTTTCCATGGAGAAATTCAGATACTGAGACATAGAACGATTTCCTCCTTAAGGTTGGGCAAACTCGGACTTGACCCCCCCTTTGTTGCGGCTCCTTGTGGGGAAATGATTCCTCCTTGGCCATATATATCCTGGAGAATGACTTGCCATCTTGTGTGTATACCTCCTCTTAGGCCTCTCTTATTATACTTAACCTTTTAGGGTTTCATTGGCCAAAACCTTAGGGTTTTAGTCTCTTGACCCAATTAGTTACTTTTTGTCATAAACCCCTTACTTGGGTCCAAAACCCCATTTTGGGTAAATAGCCCAACAAATGACTTATTGATCGGTTTTCCCCTCTTAGAAATACCTTCCGAGCTACCCAAAATCTAACACATGCTCCTCCTATGAGATTGCTACAACCCTTGTCAATTGTAAAGCAGAAGTGGGAGAGAATATTGATGGACTTTATCATAAGTATACCTAAGACACAAGGAAAATATTTCATCTATGTGATCGTTGACATGTTCATCAAGTTCACACATTTCTTTGTGATCTCAACAGATTATAAAGTAACACAAGTGGTGAAATTGTTCTTCAAGGAGGTGTTTAGATTCCATGGGTTACCTAAAAATATAGTTATAGTGTTCGAGATAGTAGGTTTATCAATGCATTTTGGTGGGAGTTGCTCATATTGGTGGGCATGGAGTTGACCCCTAGTACCATTTATCACCCTCAAACAGAAGGCTAGGAAGAGATTGTAAATAATTGGATTGAGGGATATCTCTGCAACTTTGTCAAGACAACGTAAGGCATGGATTAAATGCTTATATCTCAAGGAGTATTGCTACAACACCACTTACCATCTATCCATTGGGATGACCCATTCAAGGCAATGTATGGATGCGATGCTCCATCATTTGTTGATTTGGAATTTGGGGATAATAAGGATCCAAAAGCAAAAGATTCGATATAGGAGATTCAGGACATCCTTAAGGTCCTTAAGGAAAATCTGCAAGCCACCCAAAACCAACAAATAATGTATGTAGACAGGCATAGAGTAAAGTGTAGCCTTGAGGTAGGAGATTTAGTTTTACTAATATTGTAGCTATATGGACATTCTTCACTTAAGAAAAGTGGTGCAAAGAAGCTAAAACCAAGATTTTATGGACCTTACAAAATAATAAGACAAATTGGTGTAGCAACTTATGAGTTTGAGTTGCTAGAGGGGAGAAAAATCCACAATGTCTTCCATGTATCTCGCCTCAAAAGTAGGTCAACAATTTACTACTTCAGTTGAGCTACCCCCTAAAAACCATCATGGTTATTTGAGATAGGACATTGAGGGGTAGGATGACCTCATAATACCTTATCAAGTGGAAGTATTTGCCCGAGGATAATGCCACATGGGAAGGGGAACAAAGCTTACAAAACCCGAATTTGCAATTGCTTGAGGATAAGCAATGTTGGGAAGGGGGGGCTATCATGTTCTCTTCAAATTAATTTCCCACGGAAGGAGGTAGTCGTCTATCTACCTTGTAGGCTATATTCATTTCAAAAGGGAGAATTATTATTTAATGTTACTTAGGTAACATCACATAATAAAAATTAAATTGGGGCAAATGGAGGGAAACTTGCAAGTCACCCAGATTTGAATTTAGGAAGTAAAAGCGCCAAAAAGAAACTATAAAAGGAATGGAAGTGTTTTCGTTGTGACAAACACCCTCCAAAATTTTGCCTACACTTAAATTTTGGAGCCTACTTATGACCTCATGATCTGTCACCTCAAGTTGTTCATGGTCACTTTGTGATTGGTTAATACTTTCCTTCTGAGAATCTAAGTGTCGAAGTCACTTGCTTACACATGATTATATTTTGATGCATTCTCTTCAGAAAATATCAGTGGTTAGTGTTTACCCTTGAAGACAAACATTGCAGAATCCTTGAGAGTAGTGACTACGTAGTCCCTAGGTATAGTAACTGTGCAGTCCTTAGTGATAATGACTTGCAACCCTTGCACACAGTCATTGCACAATTCATAAAGACAATGTTTTTGCAATTCTTGTTGACACTCAGCACACAATCTTGGTTGACAATGAGCATGTAATATTGTGATTCCGTCATCCTCCATTTCTTGGTTGCAATTGTATCATCATTCTAGTGAGTTTTTTCAACTGTCACTTTTTCGCACTTTTCCTTTAATAAGTGTCGTTTTGGATTTCACAATTGTCAATTTGGCTTGTTTTCACTTTAATAGGTTTCACTTTTTTTTTCTTTGCTTTGTTATGTGTTGCTTCCACTTTCTATAGCTTTTGCAAGTGTCGTTTTCACTTTTTCTTACTGTCGCAAGTGTCAATTTTTACTGATTTCACTCGTGCATGTGTCGCACTTTAGCGCATCATTAGAGGCAATTATAGTGCACTCATCTGCATTAGATGATCATATATATCATAAGGATATGTGTTATACACTCTCCCACATCTCAACACACTTTCTAGTTACAATCGACACTCTTGTCGTAACTTGTATTCTAAGTGTCGTAAAGTGATGTTTCAATTGTCACACTTAGAAATAAGTGTTGCGTTGTTATTGCTTCAAGGTATGCATGTGGATTTTGAGTTTTGTGGCATGTGTTGATGTTATCTAGGTGTGAGATCATCATTTCAGGGCTTGTTTGTTCTCTCTTGTCTCACTAATCCCACACTTAGCCATTTTTGGAGCTTTCACTGTCTTTGCAACTTGCTCAATCTTCGACCAATCTTTCTGCCCCTTGGAACTGTGCATTGTGTAGTCTTATCTCACAATGAAGCACCCTTTCCTCCTAGAACTGCACACTGCGTAATCATTGCCTCCAAGGATTGTGCATTGTGTAATCAAAGTGCACAGTCTCTGCCTCCTGTCCCTCAAATCTACACAATTCTCTCTCCTAGTGAATCTTCCACTGCACACTGTGCAATTTTAGTCAATAGTCAGGCCTCATTATCTCCATGAGTTGTGAAACTGCACAATCACCTAGCTCAGTCTTCCCTGAACTGCACATTGCGCAATCACGGTGAGCAAGCCTGTCTCATTGCATCACTGTCTCCCTCAACTACACAATTTTGTCTTCCAATCCCTCAGTCACTGTGCATTGCAAAATCACAATGAGAAATCCTTTCTCACTGTCTCACTAAGTTGCTCAACTGCACAATCCTTTGTCCTAGCTCTCTCCCTACTACGCATTGTGCAGTTCCAGTGGACAGTGAGGCCTTCCCTTAATCCCTATAATGCCTAAATGTGCAATCTTTGTCTCTTCCTTCTCGAGCACTCCTAATTGTAGATCATAGGTGAGAAAGCTCAGTACCTTTCCTCCTAGACCCCCTCATCGCAATAAGACTTGTCATGCCTCTCTTTACTACACATTGTACAAATCTAGTCAGTAGTGAGGCATCCCTGATTTCTTGTAGCCCTCAAATGCACAATTCCCAACCTCTTGCTCTCAAAACTCTTGCATGTTGCCTCATCTCAATCAACATCTTCCGTGAGTAAGAAGAGGGCTGAGGTAGAATAGGTGGTTTTTGGACTGATGTTGGCTTGTCATCAGTGGTCTCCATCTGTAGGTATCATCATTACAACATGCCAGAGCAATGCTTAGGAGAGGCAATCAAGGATGGGCTACATGAGAACACTTATGAAGAAGGAGCAAAGGAAGAACCATCATTAAGAACACAAAGTGATCTTGAGTCAAGACAAAGATGCCTCCTTAGAAGGTTCCAATACTCATCTATATTCTTTGGAGGATGAAGATGAAGAACAAGGAAAGATCCATCATGAAGTCAAATTCATAGCAAGAAAGATAAGAGCTTGGTGTTGCCACATCATCGTGAACTTCCATGTCTTTATTTCCAAGTCATGGTCTATACAAGTGTCAGCTGAATGTCATATGTGCCAATGTGTCTTGCCACATCATTTATGGAATGTAATTATTGTATCTTTTATAATGAGGAAATGTAAAATGTGTGGAAGACCAAGGGCCCCACATGGAATATGAAGAGTCACTAGAAAATTCTAAAGTCATGTAGAAGCCTAAATGTCACATAAGAATTTGAAAAATCATAATAGAAGCTTAAGAGTCATGAGAAAAGTCAAGATTCACATGGGAGGTGGAGAGTCACCTCATTAGTTATAAATACACCCTCATAGCTCAAGCAAAAGGGACTTTTGGGACTTGAACTTTCCACCTTGGCTTCTCTAGCTTGGCATAGGAGAGAAGTTCTTTCTTTGGAGGAGCAAGTGGTGACTTAATGTTCCACTATTAGGGTTACTGTGGCAACATTGTAATTGTATATCTTGGTACTTTCATTTAATATATGAAGCTCTCAAAGCTGACGCATGTTCATGTATATGTCGTGAATGATTGTGACACTATTCTTTCATTGTTTACAGTGTAGGTTTATGTTAACACATACAAATGAAAATGAACTATTTCGTTGGATTTAGTATGCATTTTGTTGAATGTGAGTTGTTACTCGCTTTTATGATCGTTGTTATCTTGTGAACTACTTTGCAGGTTAACTAATTATTCTTTCCATGCTCTTTTGTCTCTTTTATGATAGTACTATTACTTTCCTTCTAGAGGATCACTCTCTTTTCCCTTCTGTGAAAGCACCTTATACATTGCAATTGTATGCCGCACAGTGTCAACTTTCTTGATTCAAAGATTGTTTACAAAATATTTTATGTCGATAATTGTAGCCAAGGAAAATTCCTAAGAATAATGACAACTGACCATAATTCTGGTTGGGGCTCCTACTCCAAATGGTGTGAGGTCTAATTGGGACTTCATACTGGGGAGAGCCCCTTGGTTGACGAATTTCCAACACCGTCAATAGTTGGCACTAGAAGAAGGGTCAAATGACACACTGAGCTCGTTGAGTCTATTTTGAATCTCTTATCTTGAATGATACATTCGCAAATCATACTCCCAGGATGTTTTTCTCATAGATCCAATCTTAAAATTTCAATCCTAGTGGAATTTTTTAACAACTTGTCTCAATTAAGTTTTGATGGCGAGGGTGGTGTTGGAAATACTAAGAGGGTTTTCAATTGTTATTATCACCAGTTTAGATTCTTTACAATTTTAATCAAAGAAATGATTTTATTAAATATAGAAAAAGATTGAATACAATATCTAATGAGTTTTGCCAAGCACCAACTTGGACTTTGATGAGGCTTCAACCTCTAGGGCTCTGACCCTATCTTACCAAGGTACCAACCTTGAATTTAGGAGCACCAACTCCAAGGACACCAATCCTTCCAATTTTGAGGCACCAACCCCAAGGGCTCTAACCCTATAGATTTACTCTGTCAAGAAATGTTTGATTGTATTATACTGCTTCCAAGAACTTCTTTACCAAATCCTGTCCTTGTAGTCTTTGCAACAGGTCACTGTCTACACTATGGCTTCACTTCGAGTCTGAACCTTCCAAGATGAATCAGGTCAAAAGATTGTCCTCCCGCTCTGTCTTCTGCTTCCTTCTTTGCTCGACTTTCGGCTTCTATTGCACCTTCGTCTTCTACTAGACCTTCGGCTTCCTCTGTCTTTTCAAGTTCACGAGTTGTGAACTTTTTAATTCTTCTTTGTGCCTGATGCCTGATCGATGCCTTTAGTGAAACGTTTTAACTTGTACTTATATGAGTTTCACCAATGACTTGAGAGACACGTTTATTGGAGGGAGGCCGACTTGTTTATTTACGGAGAGACCAGAGAGGCTATAACCATATTATAATAGAAGTCTAGTGGTCCCCACATGCCACGTCACCGCTAATCACAATCACAACTTTCGGAGGTCTCTTGCTACACAATATATCGGAGAGGCCCTTTTTAATATTCATCCAAGGCCCACATGGAGGTCCCACATCCACATCATCAATTGCAACTTTTGGAGGTCCCGCAATCGCAACCTTTAACGTTACCAATGTAACATAGCCGATACTCATATTGTCGATGAGGCGGACGCGATATAACATTAAACAATTGTCAATAGATCTGTTGGATCCACAACTTCTATCGCAATCGGCGGTTCGGGGGTTTATCGCAATCGGCGGTCTGGGGTGACAACCCTTTATGATTTGTGTAACTTCCGATACCTGGACACGATACTACATAAAGGTGTATTTTAATGGAGTTGTCAGGTCCACATATTATATCGCAATCAACGTTTTAACGTTTCATCCCTTTAAGCCTTGTGATATGAAAATTCCGATACGTGGATGCGATATTACATTAGGGTGTTTTATAATGGAGCAATCGGGTCCACACCTTATATCACAATCATAGTTTTTATTGTGACATCCCTTTATGACTTGCGATATGAAAGTTTATACGGTGGATGCGATATTGTATTATGGCGTATTGTAGTGGAACCATCGGGTCCACAGTACATATCACAATTGGCAGATTTGGGGCGGTGATACATAATAAACCTTATGGTTTGCGATTATGCGACAGATGTGATATTCTATTGAGTTGTATTACAATGGTGCAGCGGGTCTGCAATGGTATCACAATCGCAGGTTTTTGGGCAGTGACATTTATGACTTGCGATACGTAACTTCCGATAGTGGCAGACACAATATTATATTAGAGCTTGTTCTATTGGAAAGTCGGGTCCGCAACTCAAATCGCAATTGGGGGTTTTGTGCGGTGGCATGTAATAGAGCCCACCGATATTATATATGCTGATATGTTAACTCCTCTGGTTTGTTTTATGTGTTGTGAACTTTTTAAGAGGTTTCCACGGTTTATTCCTTCCTCTGATAGATCTGCTTTGTCTTGGCTCATTGCTCCTGTGGTTTCTCTTCACTCCTATGACTTCTGATACACTGCTTCGATAACTCTTCTTTGATGGCTTTCGATGAGCTCTTCCTGCTCCCATTGCTTCACAGATCTTCTCTGCTTGGCTTCAAATCATTATTTACTATCCAGAATATTCCCATATTGACATCAATGACAATCTAGATCAACAGGTGGAATATCCATAGCCGAGCATATACCACAGTTTCTTAAGTTTTGTGACTCTCATGAAATCAATTGTGAAGATGTTGCTTGTATACTATTCACCCTCACTCTTCAAAATTGAGTTAAACTATGGTGTCATACCTTACCATCTGCTTCTATTCATTCATTTGAACAACTCTTCAAGGAGCTTCATCAAGCCTTTGATAGGCATAATTACCGAGATGTTTATGAAAAAAATAAACAACTTAGAATGAATTTTGATGAATTAATAGAGGATTTTTCTAATAGATTTCTTCACCTATGCTATGAGTTTTCCAAAGAAGATGTGGATTGGGATTTCTTGAAGGAAAAGTTTCAGTGCTTGGTTCAAATTTCCTTGAAGCAATCTAAATTTGAATCCTTGGTTAATAGTGCTCTCCCAACTTTTATTAATCAAGAGACACCTCTAATCTCATAGGAGTTTGGGGGGAGGGGAGAAGGGTGGGGGGGGGGGGGGTGGTGTTGGAGGGGGGGAGGGTGGTTGAGGGTGGGAGGCGGAGAAGGGGGGGTGGGGGGAGGGTGAGGGTGCTCCCCCGCAGCACTGATACTAATTGCATCTTTAGAAGGCCAAGTTAAGGATAGCAAAGGGGCCACACTCATGGTTTAAAGGGGTGTATTAGGGTCTAAGAAACATGTGAAAGGACTGTAGCAAATCAAAAAACTTGTTTGCCTTCAATTAACCTAAGGTAGAATAATTGGTGTGCCCAACCGTGGAATAACAGTGGGCAATTTCAGTTTGTAAACTGTTGGGGAACTGTGGATCTTGTGCTGTACAATAACATTGCTTGTGGCTGGTCAATTCAGGCCTAATTTACAGTGGATGATTGAGGAATTAATTGTGGCTGGTCAATTCAGCCCTAATTTACAATGGATGCTTAGGAATCGACTGTTGTTTGAGTACTTTATTTACTATTTGTGCATTTAGTAAAGATATCGTTGTTTAACATTGTTATAAGATACAATTCTTCCATGTGTTTTTATAAAACCCTAACTCAGAATTGCACCCTAAGGGTAATCTCTCTAAGAGAGATATTACACTAGCGGTTCTGATTTCTAATGACTCGGAGAAATCCTTTCTAGCGACTCACTCAATCCTTGACTGCTACTAGTTGAAGCCTCAAATTGGGTCTCTATTGTCACCAACATAGAAACTCTCATTTAATAAAGAAAAAAATTCCTGACAGATGTAACTCTCTAAGTCGTCACCTCTTCGAAGACTCTTTTCCTCTTATTACAATGGCAAGTTGGCAGTTGTAATTCTCTGAGTTGTCACCTCTTCGACAACTCTTTTCCTCTTATTACAGTGGCACACCGACTTCATTCGTATGTTTGTTAGTCTTTGACCACTAATTCTCTGACACGCATCTTACACCACTCGATGGTGATCCTCTTTTCGAATGAAGGCTACTTTTCCTGTGATTTGTCAAATCCCCTGGATGCATGAATGAATGAATGAAGTTTTAACATCCACGAGACTATAGATATTCTATGGGACCATTAGCTTCCCTGCCTTTTTCCTTTTGCAATTCAATCCTCTTATTATTCAAATTAATGATGAGTTGACCCAACCTTTTAACAGTGCCCTCACTGAAAAGACAATGCCAAGGAACCAATGTTAACATACTGTTGTAATTGTCTCTGATGTCTCTGAAAGCATCACATTCCAAAATGAAATGTTTTTCCGATTCCACTACCCCAGAAGTGCAAAAAGTACACACCCGCTCTTCCCAAGCTTCTTTAGGTCTTTTCCACCGACCTGTTTCACACCATAATTGATGCAAGTTAGTTCTTAATTGAGCAATAAGAATCTTTGCTCTCCATGGAATGCTAGCCCCGATGTACTCTTTTTGTTGATCACACACGGGGTTGAATTCTTCAACAGAATACTTCTTCTTTCTACCCAACTCTTTTCCTCATATATGCTTACGGAAACTCTCCATAACATAACTCTTTAAATCCTTGCTATTTGTGGGACGTGCATTGAGGTAAATATTCCATTTTTGCATCCATTTGTTGTTTTGTCTCATCCATGATTTTTTTTTTTTCACTCATTCCTTCATTGAAGATAACTTTAGGCCATCTACCTTCTCCCATTTTCTCAATTCTCTGAAGATACCTTTTGAGTCACACCATGGCAATTGCTTCAATGGAAGTTGCTCCCGTTTCATTGAGCATTATCTCATAAGAAACCATTTTTTTTTTTTTTAAACTTGCTCATGATCAAGCATTTTTGGATTTTCTCAATTTACTTCCATTTTGAGACAGGGATGCTGCTAACCCACAATTCACACCCATATAATATCACTGGAAAAAATAGTAGCCCAAAAAGCACTTTAATTGTTTTCCAATTCCACAACTCTGCCTCTCTACATCTGTTTTGAAGAGAATATAATGCTTTCCACCCTCCTAAAATTCTCTTCTTTCTGCAGTGCTCCCAATTAAGCTTGTTGTTGAAGTCCATCTTGAGGTACTTGTATTGATTTACTTCTTCAAGAATGTTGCCTTAAAGAAGAACGTATGTTGGCTCTGCTTCTTTTTATTTGAAAAAATCATTATTTTGGTCTTGCTGATATTGGCTTGCATCCCCACTACTTTACAAAATTGCTCAAGGGCATATAGGTGTATCTGTAATCCCTAGGTTGATTTAGCAATCAATACGAGGTCACCAGCATATAAAAGAAGCTTTATCACAAACTCCCCCAACCAAACACCATCCTCACCTTGCAGATTTAGCCACTCTTCCAATTTATCAATATATAAACCAAAAAGAGTAGGGGATAAAGGGAAACCTTGCTTGACTTCAATGTTAATTCTAAAGCTTTCTGAAATGCCTGCTGAAGCTCTAATTTTGACTTTCACCTCATCCTAAAGCCTATGGATAACAACTCTATAATGCAAAGGAATTTCAACTTCTTCCATTCTACTCCACAACTTATCTCTAGGGATTGTGTCAAATGCCTTTTTGAAGTCAACAAAACAGTAAAATACTTCTTCTTTTCCTTCCCAATCCTTTTCAATAATGTGTCTCAACGTGATACCATGATCTACTATAGAATGCTTCGGCCTAAAACCTGCTTACCCTTTTGCCCTCTTTTCTTTGACTTTTGCCCACTCACTGATTCTATTTTCCACCACGCTGCTGAAGAGATTTGCAAACAAAGGATTGATCATAATGGTTTTGTAGTTGGAAGGATTATAAATGTCTCCACTTTTGAAAAGGGGTATTTATAGACTAGTTGTCCAATATCTTAAGAATCCTTGCCGAATGACGTTGAATATTTCCATGATGTGCGGTTCAAGAATGTGCATTCCCCATTTTAGATATTCTGCTTGAAGTTGAACCAAGTCCTTTGCCTTTCTTATTTTCAACTTCTTAATTCATGTCTCTACTTCCTGTAATGTGAAAAGTTTTGTAGTTGTGTTGTTCCTGGGAGGAGGCTCCTCTGATTCTTTCTCATAGAGTTGTCTCACATAGTCAAACCATTGATTCGCTGTAATATAATTTTCAATTTGCTTCTTCCTTGGTTGATGTTCTTGCCAAAAACGCTTTGGGTGAGTCTTGCCTAGATATATTAATTCTTCCCGCCTTGTTTGCATGAACTCATCTTTTTTCTTTTTCTTTTTTAGATCTACTTATATAACTTTACATTCATCTTCTCCTTGCCTTCCTTTTTCAAGGTTTTCCTTGCCATTTTGCATTCCTCATCAAACCAAGCATTAAAAAGAAAACAATTTGATTCATATTTCCTATTTTTTGCTCTTTTGCACTTCTCAAGTGCACTCTGAATTATATTTGTTAACTCATGACTATTGAGGCTTTGGGAACCACTCTTCCCCTTTTGAATTGATCTCTCCAATATTGTTTTGAAGATAGTGCAATTTTCTTATGTTAGAAGAATTTTTTTATGTTGATAGTGGTTATGCAGCAGTGTTGCACTAATCGCGATTTAATCCGAAAATTGCGATTTTTTCAAATCGACGATATTATCGGCCAATTAAATGACAATTTTTTTTTCGGTGATTTTTTGAAAAAATCGCGATTTTTCATAAGCGGGGAAAAAAATAATATATATATTTTTTTATGAGGAGGAGGAGGTGACCCAAGCTACCCCTGTGACCAGTAGAGGACGTGGTCTACCTCCTGTAGCTCTTAGTTCTTCAGCTTCTAGAGCACAACAGAGTCTACTGCCAACTCCACCGACATCTACATCTAGAGGGGCAAAAGAAATAAGTTGTATTAGACTTTAGTTATTTGGTTCATTTCATTGTATATGACATTATGACTCATGATATGAGATACATTATTATATTTTTTGTTGATATTTTGAGGCTGAGTTGGGAGTCATGACTCAGGACTTACTATTCAGGACATGATTCACTGTTATGTGTGATGTGGCACTAGAAATGATATTAAACATCTTATATATTAGTTCTTTTATCATATTTATGTGTCAATGTATTTATTTTATGTTGTAGATGCTTTAGATATTAAAAAAATTGAAAAAAATGAATATTTTTGTATGTTACGATTTTTTCCCAACTTTACCGATTTTTTCCTGATTTTTACAGTCTTTTCTGATTTTTTCCCCTGCCAAATTAATCCCGATAACAATTAGTGCAACATTGCTATACAACTCAGACAAGCGACTTATTTCTGGCATCAACACCCTTGGCTCGCTCTTCTATCTCTTCGCTTCAATTGTCTTCTATCTCACTTCTATGTGAAAACAATACCTGTAGGCATGCGTGCATGCTCTGATCACAATAGCCCCTTGTTGCTTCATCCATTTTCTCAGTGTCTTCTAATCGTGTCTTTAATGGCATGTGAGTATTAAACACAAAAATATGGATAAGACAAGAAAACACATCAATGAGGGAGTGGATTGGATTGATACATTATTATGAATAGTATGAGATAATATATTACATACTATGAATTTCAAACCATGAGGGAGTGAGCAAGAAGTAAGAGAATGAGGAGCACATTACATATAGTATGAATTTCATACTATGAGGAAGTGAGATAGAAGTAGAAGTAAAAGGAGTAAAATGAGTTTATTAGTTATTAAATTTTTTATTATTAACAATAATGCAATTTGACTTATATACAAAAGAATTTTTTTGTCAAAATCTGGTAACACAATTTTTAGCGAGATTGTGATTTTTTTATTGTTTAAAAGACAATTTTGATTACATAAATGGATTCAACACCTTGAAAAATCTTTAAAGCATTCAACTTTTACAAATTAAACAACTTAAACTCGTGATTTTTAAAACTCTGTATTGGATTTTGGATAAAATTATTGAAAATAACCATTTCATCTATTAGTTAGACTGCGTGATTGGCAACTACATTAAATTTCTCAATATTTATTATTCGTTGTATGTTGTGAGACTGAAAATCAGAATACATGAAGTATGTTATAGTAACTCCTAAGGAGTGAGAAGCGAGTTGGAATTTCAAAACAGACCCATTCGTCAAATTTGACAGTTTTCACACCTCTCCATGCCATCTTCACAATTTCAAAGAAAGATCTTGACAATATTGTAAATTTTTAAACAGTATTTGACAGACAAATCACCCCGTAACAAGCAATTTGCCTATCATATTTCACCCTTGATGAGAAGTAAAAAAAATTCATTAACTCCCAAATTATTGACTAAATATTTATTATTCGATGTATGACCATTATTTCCTAACAGTTGTAAAACCGGTAGATGAATTGGAGTACAATACGTTAAAGTAACTCCCAAATACCTTACAACTACATCAATTGCTCCATTCTAGTACATCTTTGTTAATGAGCAATTATTATTCATCTTAAATTCTAAATACGACGTTTTTTGCCTCAACAGTTGTGTGAAAGCAGGGAATTGGAAACTATTTTATGTACTAATCTCGGAATTACTCTTGAACTCTAGAGTAGCACTTTCCTTTCCATTCAGTTAACAAGTATGTCTTAATTCTCAATCATGATATAAGAGTCTCATAACTTCTCAATCTTGGGACATGCACTTTTTTTCAAAAATCTGTAATTTCACTAATTTCTTTCTTTGGCAAATTTCGTTGGCAAGATTTCACCTTAGCAGAAGTTACATATGCATTGAATAATAAATTTTTTTTGGTCATAATGGATATGCATTATAACTTAATTATTATTCAACATTCCAGTATCATTGTAACATAACATTAGCATAATTATATAAATTAAATGCTTGGTAAAGATAAACATCAAAACATTTACATTTACCTGGTGAGACATTTCACATTGTAAAGATTTACAAAAATAAAAAATAAAAAATAAAATTATAATTTTATTATTATTATTATTATTAATTGCAAAAAGAATTAATATATGAATTAAACATATACACATTTAAAAAACCATGTAACGAAATTCTTAAACATAAATATTCACCCTCACTTTACCATGAAGTTTTTAACCTATAAATTGGCTTTGTTACAATATCATGGGCCAATACCACTTATCAATACTACATATCCAGAAAACCATAACTCATTCCATGTGACTTTTCATATGGCATTTTTTTAAAATAATAATTTAATCAATTTAATTAAAATGGTAGAAAAGGCATAACTACTTTTGAGACTACTATTAACAATATTCTAAAATATTGAATGGAAGTTAAATTCCTACCATCCACCTAATAATTATATTAAAATTTTAGAAACCCTATTTCAAAATAGACACACCTATCCATGTAATAGAAATATCATATAACCAACTCAAATGGTGAATGAAGCTCAAGGCACAATCTCAAATATGGCCAACTTAAAATTTTCAAGCAGAAGGTAACCGACATGGATCTGGAAATTTATTAAAACTAAACATATCTTGAATAATTCAGAATCGATGTTATCAGCATGAAACGAATAGATCATGAATGACCCAGTCTATCAATTATGAATTTTCAGAGTTCATAGGACCAGTTTTAATAAATTATTTTGTAAATTGAATAAACCTGCTAGTAATTAAATACAAAATAAAACGCAGGGCATTCTGTTTTAATGGCTACATCAGCCTCAAGAAAGATATCAGTAACTGTTCTCTCTCTTCCCAGATCAGAACTCTACAAATACAATTACTTACATACTGTAGCTTGTATAAGATAAGTCCTCGTTTTCATGTTTTTCCATGTATTGTCACAAATACAATGAGGTATCAAGCAGGTGCAAAGCTCGAATCCCGATATCGCAACAATATGGGCACTAAAATCTTCAAGTAGGTTCACTGGAATCTAGTAGAAGCATAAGAAGAGTTTTGCCGGTATAAAAAACACATCAGCCATAGAATACCCCATCCCAGTCAACCACATGATTATTTACAAGTCAGTAGAGAATTAATAACATGCAATATAAGCCTTATCTTGTTTATTAATGTACTTCCAGGGCTCATTTGTAGAAGTTGCATTTCTAAGCAGGTATAGACTTGCTTCAATACTGGCCTGATGTAATAAGATATTGCAGGATCATTTGGGTCAATGGCCGTAACAGCCTCCTGAATCCACAACAATTTCTTTGGCATCTCCTCCCCCAGATTGCAGGCTAATTGATGCATAATAAATAGCAACACACGTTGACTTATAGGAATAGGGTTGCTTGCAAAAATCTTTAGGGGATCCACCTGATGTGAAAAAATCATAGGGATACATTGTCATCAGATTGCAATGCCACAAAATAAATGAATTACTATGTAGGCTGTAGCTATTAATTTGTCTGTATGCATATATCTGTACCTCCATCAGTATGCATGCTACAAAGAAAGAAAAAGAAGAAAAAGGAATTATTGGCAATAAGTATGTGAAAAATCCCATTCTACTAATCGATGCAATGAGTATGGTTGGAACAATTGGCTTTTGCTTTCAATACGTACATGAACATTTAAACCAGCGAGTTAAATAAGTGCAGTCTTATAGAAGACAGAATTTGTAATCTAAAAGTTCTCATAGATTTTTCTCATTGATGCCATACAAACCACTGCCAAGTTTGTTAAAGCAGCAATTGATAGCACTTCACCATGTAAGATGATCTTCAAATATATAATGCACGTATGTGTGTACACCTTCTCTTCTGTCACTTCTCCTTTCAATCCCCAATAATCACCATTTCCTTTTTATGACGTGATCAAGCATTTGATGACTTATTGTAGAAATCATATTTGGAAAGTTTGCTATATGACTTCTCCCTCTTAAGGATATCTAAACCCTGCTTCAAGTGTAATTTGTAATTCCAATTTTTGCTGAAAATCATAATACAATGTAAAAATACAACCATAAATTTTTCAAGGTAATATTGAATATCATTAATCAATCCCATTAAAGTAGCAAGCGCATGTCAATGGCGTTGGTTCACTGGTGCAGTCAACAAAGTGTTAAGCAGTTCAACAAGGTTACATGCCCATGGTGGTCTGCCCCATTCACATGGCACGTGCTTAACAGGGACAAGGCAGGGTGTGAGTGTCCACTGGTTTGGCAGAATAAATACCCTTTACACCAGGAACCTAAGCTAAAGGAAGTCTGCTATATGCAAAGCAGCCTCTTGGGCTATGCATCTTGAATTACTTCCAAAGAGATGTGACAAGGGCATCAGGTAAAGCAGAGGGCATGATGCTATATGCATAATGGCTATCTCTAGCGATAAAAGTTGCTTCTGCAACATCATCTTCATGAATTCTAACTTCTCTCAAGTCCACCCTGGAAAATACTTTTGCTCACTTCAGATAGAGTCAACTTCAAAACATCAACAAAAAGGAGAGCCTGGTAATCTTTGGCAAGCACAATAGTTCATTGTAATATTTCAAATTGGAAAATAACAGTGAATATAGAGCTATGAACTAGGAACAACAAGCAAAATATAAAATCAAGCACCCAAATTAGAACAGTAAATATGAGCAGAATATATGAGCCATTTTATTAATATGGGGAAATCTGAGTATAATATGAGAGAACAATGGACCCTGGGCTTGCCAAGCAAGCTATGCAAACCCTGGGTGAAATTTCGCTAACCCAACTGTTGAAATGGCTTCAAACTGATCATACACACAACCCATAAAATCTCCTACAAACTGCCAAATGGAATTGGACGTTCTGCTCAAAATAATGCCCGGAATTCTCTGAAATTGTAGCCGTGAGCTCCTCTCCTCAAACCCGAAAATACCCAGCAAAAGTTTGGCCTATCTCCAAGCCAAAATCAAATCCACAAAGTGGTGCAATTTCTCCACCTAACTAGCAATTCGCCCTGCTATGAGAATGAGGATTTCAGGCCTGAATATCACCCAGAAAATTCTATAAAATTAGTCCTAGACTCCCCTCAATAAACCCACAAAAACCCAAAAAGGAGTTGGGCTGAATCCACCGACCCCTGGTGACCCCCAACAAGTGCAAATTGCCCAATTTGGCCAGAAAACGTTCCACAGTATTGATACTCCTGAATTAAGCCCAAATCCACCACTGGAAATCTGTCACAACTCTGGCTAAATTCTCCCGAGGAATACCTCCAATCTTCGGCCCTTATCTCTCCTCAACATCTTGTTGACCTCTACTGGTCAACTTCCCATGCAGTACACCCTCTTTTCTTGGCAGAAAGGGGTAGCACCTGAACGACGTGTCCGTGCCAGCCTACAGTGATTAGCAGCGTGATCATTTCAATTGTAAACCCAGTCTGCATGTATGAATTGTAAATAATCTAAGCAGATCAGAGTCATATATGTAAAATTGCCTAGGTGACTTTCTATGATAATCTATGTCCCGGAAGGTTTTTCGTCTCACCGATCCATGGATCGGCAGAGTTTTCCTTCAAACCTGACCCCAAAGCCGGGATGGATTTTGTCATTAGAACTTTAGGAGAATCCTAGTGTGTTAATATGCTAGATTATAGTTGTGTCGCAGAACTGGGTGATTTATGAGGGTCTGTGTTAAGTGGGCTTGTCCCCTTGAGATGTAAGTTGTAAAAGTCATGATGTAATGTGTCTTGAGGGTCGAAAAATGTTTTAAATCCCCTCGTGAGTCCTAAGTCCTAGGTCCTGGGTGATGTTTCCAAAGGTTTAGTTCGATGATCCATTTAAAAAATGAAATAAAATAATAAAATAAATAAAAAATTTAAAAATTTAAAAATTTAAAAAAATGAAATAAATAAAAAATAATAAAAAAAATTTAAAAATTTAAAAATTTAAAAAATAATAATAAAATAATAAATAATAAAAAAATTAAAAAATTTAAAAAAATGAAATAAATAAAAAATAATAAAAAAAATTTAAAAATTTAAAAAATAATAATAAAATAATAAATAATAAAAAATTTAAAAATTTAAAAAAATGAAATAAATAAAAAATAAAAATAAAAATAAAAAATTTAAAAATTTAAAAATTTAAAAAATAATAATAAAATAATAAATAATAAAAAATTTAAAAATTTTAAAAATAATAATAAAAAATTAATTGAATAAATCGACGGATGAGATCAAGAGATGTCTTGATCTTCATCAACGGTCGAGATCATTTCTACATGGATCATTCGAACTAGCCGTTGGGATCATTTCCTTTATATAGGGTCTTAGGTGGTCATTTCAGATTCATTCGATCTGTGAGTCTAAGACTGAAGAAGCTCTCTTGTAAATCTGTTTCTGGTTAATAAAGGAAGACTTTGGGGTCCATATCTTGCTGGTGTTACTCTCTTGGAATGCTGTGAGATCATTTCATTTTTTGCATATGTTATTTTCAGCCATTAATATTAGCTTCTTATAGAGTATTGTGAGCACAGGTATCTTGTTCACTTGCTGGGGTTTGGGTGCTGTTAGGGTTTCTGAAGTAATGGCAGGTATCTCCATTACTGTTTGAGATCTAGCAGCATTTTTGCCCTCTTTGTTGACGGTTGTTTTGAGCTGTGCAGAAAACATTTTCTGAAGGAATTTTGTGGGCGTTCGGGGAAGTTCTCGGCTGAACCAGCCAACTCCCGCAAGCATTTTTTGCTGAGCCCAGTTGGATTTGATCCTGGGTCTATCATTCGGTTTATTTATTTGATTTGCATGAGAAATTTTCTGAAGTTCTTCACAGTGACAAATCTGAAATTTTCGTTTCGTTAAAATATTTCCGTTCTTATTGCTGAATCTGGCTGTTAAGGGGCCAAATCTGTAAATTAATCAGTTGTCTTAGGGTTTCAATTTTCTCTGATTTAGGGTTTCAAATTTTTTGCTTTATGCAGTTTTTATCAGGGTTTAGGGTTTTTAAGTTTCATTTTATCACATAAAAAATTTGGAAAATCATTTTTGCCAGTTTCAGTTGTTTTTCATGTTATATCTTAAGATCTGAATTTTTCAAGTCGAGATGCGAATATGATATCTAGTTAATGGTCTAGGATTCTCGTGGTGGTTTAAAGCATTTATCTTTTTTCTAAATTCTCAGTCGCTGGATATCGTTTGGTTATGTGATTTCGCTGATACCTTTTGATGACAAATGATTGTTGTTCACGGTTTAT
This sequence comes from Pinus tabuliformis, assembly GCA_031772625.1. Taxonomy (NCBI): domain Eukaryota; kingdom Viridiplantae; phylum Streptophyta; class Pinopsida; order Pinales; family Pinaceae; genus Pinus; species Pinus tabuliformis. The sequence continues at coordinate 739,198,585 of CM062808.1, forward strand.
TTTTCTATATCTAACAAGTAATCATAATCTCTTAAGGCACTGGTCTGCTCAATTAATCAAATCTTTTAGGTGCTTATCTTAATCGTATCTCGTGTCTCCCAACCAACTGGTCGATAGTTGGCCTCGTCATCTCACAGGGTCTACCCCCCTTAGCCGCGGGAGACAGGCTTAAACGGAGGGATCGGGGATCAGAGTGATAGCCCTCGGTCTGAGCGTTGTCGTGTCAATCCCCGCGACAACATTTTTTGGCGCCGTTGCCGGGGACATTGTGTTCTCGGCGTTTCAACGACTTTTCATGCATCTTCTCATCTTCTCATCTCTCATTTGAGCTGGCAGATTCAATATTTTGCATCTTTTCATCACGTATCAGCAGTACCTCTTGGGTTTGTTTCCTGTTTGGGTGGCGACTCCATTTTCTTATTTTTCCCAGACAAGAAGCCTACCGCATATCTGTTTGTTGATTGCTTCTCGGATCTTAGAATCAGATTTGTTGTTCAAGTGGTGACTCCACTTCTTTCATCTTTTGATTTTCTTGAGCAGGTATCTAGTTCTATCATCCTTTTAATCCCTTATCATTCATCATGGATTATTCATTTAAGCCATGTCGTTTTACTCACCGTCTCCATGATCTTCCGGAGGAGGCCATTCCTGAATTACCTATTTTTTCAGATGGTGATCCAATCGCTGCTAAAAGGCATCTAGACTTGTTTATTCGCATCATGATCATATATTGCAGACCCCCTCAGTTTAGTCATGGTGATATCAAAATGCGTCTATTTGTCCTTTCTTTAAAAGATGATGCTTTGAATTGGTTTAACAATTTTCCTAAGGATTCTTTTACTTCTTTAAATGACATTGTAAATGCTTTTGAAGATAGATATGGTTATCCAAACAGCTTGCCTTCTGCCTCTAAAATTGTGCAACAGAATGAAAGTAATTTGATAAGAGGTCCAGCTGAAAGATCCCAAGACGATTCATCATGTCAGAATGTGTCATCCACCGGAAATATTGCAGATCAAGTTCATGATAGTGAAAAATCAGGGACAAATGACAATGAAAAAGAAGAGCAAAAGCAAATTATACGAGATCTAATGATGCTAAGAAATATGGAAATCAATCAAACTAATTATGTCAATGATGTGAAAAGTTTATGCACCCACCTGGAAAAACGTAATAGGAAGATTGAGGTCACGCAAAGTCACCATGCTAAAGAAATTGAGGCCATGAAGACTAATCATGAAACAGAAATTAGAATCATGCAAAGCAAGATGTCAGTCTTAGAGGAAAATATGGTGACCATGAAAGCTGATCATGATAGGGAAATTGACTCTATGCAAAACAAGTTATTAACTATGGATGAGGAAATGACTATCATGACGTTCAATCATAACAATCAGTTGGCTGACATGCAAGCGAATCACAAGGAAGAAATAAATTCCATACAGCATTACTTGATGGACATAAAGGAAAAGAACAATAAAGTGATAAAAGACATGGAAGAACACCATGTCAGACAAATCAATGCTATAAAGGTTGAACACTCTAGACAGATGGATGCCATTAGAATACAGGCTCAAAGGTTTCAGCAACTGGAAGATGAAAGAAACCGGGTGACATCAATAGATCAGGAGCTTTCTCATGTGCTGCAACAAGCTCCATCTTATTATGAGGAGGTTATTGATTCGATTGAAAGATGGTTAATTGAAGGTGATCCGGATAGACTTAAGAATGATAAAGATCAGATGCGGGCTAAAGAAAGACATATCACGCATACTTCATCTGATAGTTTTGAAACAGAAAGTTCCAGGTCCTCAGTAATTCAACCTGCCAGAAAGAAAAAGCGTAAGAGAAAGAAAAAGAGAAGAAGATTTGACGCATCAGACGGCCGTGAGCAGCTTGATTTTCGGATAGGAAAAAGTCCTACCTTATGCAGAATTGGACATGGTACATCCGACAAGCAGCCGACAGATTTGCCTGAAAGCAGGCAAATGCTCAGTATGCACTATATTGAACACATCTGATGCCATGGGGCATCCTTTGTATCGTATTTCTAACCCTACTCCTTGTTTTTTCCGCATTTTCGTTTCTGCTTTAGATAGTTAATAAATGAAGAGCTTTTATCTTTATTGTGCTTAATGTATATGATGATTTTGGAATGGACGCTACTTATTTTTATCTGTGTGTTGTATGGATGCAGATTCTGGATTCTCACATTCCTGCAAGCAGCAACGTGTCCCCAAGTAGAGCCAGATGTTGACCTCTACTGGTCAACTTCCCATGCAGTACACCCTCTTTTCTTGGCAGAAAGGGGTAGCACCTGAACGACGTGTCCGTGCCAGCCTACAGTGATCAGCAGCATGATCATTTCAATTGTAAACCCAGTCTGCATGTATGAATTGTAAATAATCTAAGCAGATCAGAGTCATGTATGTAAAATTGCCTAGGTGGACCTAACTTTCTATGATAATCTATGTCCCGGAAGGTTTTTCATCTCACCGATCCATGGATCGGCAGAGTTTTCCTTCAAACCTGACCCCAAAGCCGGGATGGATTTTGTCATTAGAACTTTAGGAGAATCCTAGTGTGTTAATATGCTAGATTATAGTTGTGTCGCAGAACTGGGTGATTTATGAGGGTCTGTGTTAAGTGGGCTTGTCCCCTTGAGATGTAAGTTGTAAAAGTCATGATGTAATGTGTCTTGAGGGTCGAAAAATGTTTTAAATCCCCTCGTGAGTCCTAAGTCCTAGGTCCTGGGTGATGTTTCCAAAGGTTTAGTTCGATGATCCATTTAAAAAATGAAATAAAATAATAAAATAAATAAAAAATTTAAAAATTTAAAAAAATGAAATAAATAAAAAATAATAAAAAAAATTTTAAAATTTAAAAAATAATAATAAAATAATAAATAATAAAAAAATTTAAAAATTTAAAAAAATGAAATAAATAAAAAATAATAAAAAGAATTTAAAAATTTAAAAAATAATAATAAAATAATAAATAATAAAAAATTTAAAAATTAAAAAAAATGAAAAAAAAAAAAAAAAAAAAAAAAAAAAAAAAAAAAAAAAAAAAATTTAAAAATTTAAAAAATAATAATAAAATAATAAATAATAAAAAATTTAAAAATTTTAAAAATAATAATAAAAAATTAATTGAATAAATCGACGGATGAGATCAAGAGATGTCTTGATCTTCATCAACGGTCGAGATCATTTCTACATGGATCATTCGAACTAGCCGTTGGGATCATTTCCTTTATATAGGGTCTTAGGTGGTCATTTCAGATTCATTCGATCTGTGAGTCTAAGACTGAAGAAACTCTCTTGTAAATCTGTTTCTGGTTAATAAAGGAAGACTTTGGGGTCCATATCTTGCTGGTGTTACTCTCTTGGAATGCTGTGAGATCATTTCATTTTTTGCATATGTTATTTTCAGCCATTAATATTAGCTTCTTATAGAGTATTGTGAGCACATGTATCTTGTTCACTTGCTGGGGTTTGGGCGCTGTTAGGGTTTCTGAAGTAATGGCAGGTATCTCCATCACTGTTTGAGATCTAGCAGCATTTTTGCCCTCTTTGTTGACGGTTGTTTTGAGCTGTGCAGAAAACATTTTCTGAAGGAATTTTGTGGGCGTTCGGGGAAGTTCTCGGCTGAACCAGCCAACTCCCGCAAGCAATTTTTGCTGAGCCCAGTTGGATTTGATCCTGGGTCTATCATTCGGTTTATTTATTTGATTTGCATGAGAAATTTTCTGAAGTTCTTCACAGTGACAAATCTGAAATTTTCGTTTCGTTAAAATATTTCCGTTCTTATTGCTGAATCTGGCTGTTAAGGGGCCAAATCTCTAAATTAATCAGTTGTCTTAGGGTTTCAATTTTCTCTGATCTAGGGTTTCAAATTTTTTGCTTTATGCAGTTTTTATCAGGGTTTAGGGTTTTTAGGTTTCATTTTATCACATAAAAAATTTGGAAAATCATTTTTGCCAGTTTCAGTTGTTTTTCATGTTATATCTTAAGATCTGAATTTTTCAAGTCGAGATGCGAATATGATATCTAGTTAATGGTCTAGGATTCTCGTGGTGGTTTAAAGCATTTATCTTTTTTCTAAATTCTCAGTCGCTGGATATCGTTTGGTTATGTGATTTTGCTGATACCTTTTGATGACAAATGATTGTTGTTCACGGTTTATTTTTCTATATCTAACAAGTAATCATAATCTCTTAAGGCACTGGTCTGCTCAATTAATCAAATCTTTTAGGTGCTTATCTTAATCGTATCTCGTGTCTCCCAACCAACTGGTCGATAGTTGGCCTCGTCATCTCACAGGGTCTACCCCCCTTAGCCGCGGGAGACAGGCTTAAACGGAGGGATCGGGGATCAGAGTGACAGCCCCCGGTCTGAGCGTTGTCGTGTCAATCCGCGCGACAACACATCTATTCCTCCAGCCCTTGTGCAAGCCTGCCTGGAGACCCTTGTACACTTCCAGAAATGTAGAATTTCAGCCCCAAGAATTCTCTCAAACTCAGCTCTGCTAAACACCACAAAATCTCCGGCTAAATTAGGGGAAAACCCCTGCAAATCCTCCGATTTTCTTCTCCATAACTGATCTTCCCACAAACAATTCGAACCACTTGTGCGGCCTAGAAGAAACACGTACCAGCTAAAATAACCTGCAAATACACCCAATGGAAACTCTGAATTGAGCTCCCCAAATTGCCTCTCTAGGAAGACACTCGAAGTTCTCCGAAATGAGGGTGGAATTACAGCTTGAAAATTCCTTGCACTAAACAGCACGGTTGTCTTGGCTAAGCAGCTCAAGAGAACTAATGTTAAATTGTCAAATGATCAAAGATAGCAAATGGAGGCTTCCAAGCTCTATTTAGAATTTTTGACCCTCTCTCCTTTGGTGGTCCCCATCTTCCACTAATTCACCCCTTCCTTTCTCTCTCTCTTCTCACTAGTGCGAATTGCCACTTGTGTCAAATTTTATCTCCTTGTGGTCCCCACTCTCCATTAAAGTTGTAATTTTCCTTTTTATTCCTAAGCCCTAATGTCAGAAATTTCTCCCCTTCTCCAAAATTCTCTAATGCAGAAAATCAAAATTGGGGATATTACAATCGTCCCCACCAAATATTGCTTGTCCTTAAGAAATGCTTGAACAAACACCCTCTCGATCAGCTGACCCAAACAGTTACTGCAAACAATACCAGGGTCCCAAATGTGCCATTGAGTCATCTCTGATCTTTACACTGTCCTGCCATGGGGAAATCCCTCGATACTAGGATCCCAAGCCATCCTGATCAGCATGAAGCATCCCTGGCTCCAATCATTGTTCGACTTGACACATGCACTAGACGCCCTCTGCTCACTGCCACTAAGTAGAGCCTCATGATAATGTAGGACTCTGTCCAACTCCCCATGGAGCTACCTTACCGAGTAGTCCGCCTCATACACTCCAGGAATAACTCGTAAAGATACAACCCAATCCATCTCAGGATGAAGTCTCTCCCGCATGAGCTTCACTTGATATCCTCCTATTGACCAACCTGCCATGCTGATGAAGGTCTCCATGCCATCAGTGAGTCACTAAAGCCTAATGGAAGATCTGAATGATCTTCCCTTGTAGTAGCCAGCTCATTGAGCTATCAACTACTGTGATGCCTGGGTCCTATGCTAGTCTCAGAAGGGTGCCACCATGTTGTCGTTGCGCCACTCTAATTCTAACAAGCTGTCCATCGGGCACACACTGTATCCTCCTCCCCTGAAACCTATTGGCAAAATATCAATGAACACCAAGCTCATCTTTCCCAGGTATCTGTATGATGTCAATATCTACCCTTCTATTGATAATCCCAAACCTGAACTACAACTGGAAAAACTTGCCTCGCCATATAATGGAGGCCTCAACGATCCTCCACGTGTCAACCCCAAATTGAGCCAGATCACCCTATGCTCGGGTCCTGATCCCCACAAAATGGAGTGGCTTGTTAGCCAATTGAATCCCTGGATCCCATAACCAGATCTGTTGCGGCGTAGTCCTGACGACTATTGAAATCCACCTGCCCCACATCTCTGCTCCCTGCATGCAATCGATATATAGGCTCCACACAACATGAATCAATCTAGCACATGCAAAATTGCCTTGCGCCTGCCATACCACATCGTGGGATCTGCTATCCTATCTCCTGAAAGTGCACCCTGATACTGCCTGGAGACTAAACATCCGCCCATAAGAAAGGTCAACCACCTGTTGTATATGCTCCTGTGACACCTCAGAGTGCCTCACCCAAAATGTGTCATGCATCCCCTTAAGTGTGAATTCAAGAGCGAAACATACGCTATCTCTGCAACAATCCACGCACTCCCCAAAATTGTACCTATCAGCGCGTGCCCTGACCCAATGCCACTACTGAGAAGTCTCTTCCGTACTGCACTGAGTCCCATCCAAATATCTCAGGTGATTTCCTTGCACCTTGCTGCTTGTGCCTAGAGTGTCAAAGGGCAACAACGAAATCATCTATCCCTGTAGGCAATGTAGAAGAGGCACAAGCATGTGAGTCCCTATAGATACCCTCAAATGTCAGTCATCTGCATCCCCATCGATCTTGGGTGAACTACACCCAAAGGTATGCTTGGCGTCCCTGTCCCTAAGTCGCCTTGGAGGCAACACTCCAAGACCCCACTATGCAACACCATATGACCCTGCATACCACCGAGTATCCCTATACTCCTCAACATGCCACTGTACATTGTGTCCTATCCCTATACACCATTGGAAACCCCCTGCCATTGCTATACCATCCTGTACCGTCTCGTACCCTGCCTGTGTCACTATATCAGGCACTCCCCACATGTACTCAATTCGAAGTGAGTTGCTCCTCCTACTCCATAGCGCAAACCACCACACTACGACACACCACCATGCATCTCCATGCCCACCTGCAAACCACTACTCGACATTGTACTCTCCTACACTCGAAGAGGCAGAGGCAGAGGAAGAGGTCATGGTAGAGAGGACGAGCCTGAGAATTTTTCTGATAGAGTTTAAGAGAGCCAGAGACTACATGGGGGACAATGGTAAAGAGTAGCCTAGGCAGGGTGGGCGTGACCCAATACTGAAGGAGTTGGCAAGATCGAACCAACAATTGTTGGAGATGATGAGGCAAATAATGGCTCTGCAATCACAGAATATGCAGGGAGGACCTCAAGGTGGTGGAGGAGGAAACAATGAAGGAGAAGGAAGTTCCGGGATAAGAGAAAGGAGCCATATACATCCACGTACAAATGACACGTATGGTCAGACTCCTAGGCCTACTATGCCTTGCTTCACAGAGGAACCAGAGCGAGATAGAGGGGTTGATGCATTCACTGAGTTGATAAGATCATTTATAGACGACATTGATGGGTATGAAGTGTTGGATCCTAGATTCATAAGGATACTTACTTTTGCAAACTATTTCCATCTGAAGGAGAAGTATCGGCCCGGAGTAGGGAGTTCTACTAGAGGATGGCAGTAGAATTAGAAGCTGACAGGGAAGGTGACATTGCCTAGTTTTGATGGGTTAGCTAGGAGTTTTGCGAGGTCATGGGTTCAGAAACTAGACACTTACCTTAATTTGAATCCCATGCGAGAGGCATATGCCATCTGATTAGCTACATTGCATTTGGAGGGTGATGCACAAGAGCGGTTGTATCACGAATTAGTTACACTTGGGCATGCATCCATCACATCCTATAGTGAGTTCACTTGTAGGCTGGTGGAGAGATTTAATAGGAAGGATCCAGAGTGGCACTTCAGGGAGCTGGCTAACCTGAAGCGCAAAGGCTTACAGACCAGAGTTTCAGAGACTAGCAGTGATGGTCTCATATATTTCCGAGGCAAGATTGATCATGTTGTTTATTGAGGGTTTGGCCGAGTTGTTGTGAGGTAGGGTGTGAGCTTATAGGTTAGTATCATTGCAGGATGTCATTAGCCGAGTGCGGGACATCTTGGACATTGTTCCAAAGACAACCACTCCAACACCTACTAGACCTTCTTTCCCTTAGATGGGAAAAGACACCAGACCTCCTTAGAAGGAGTAGACAAGGAAATGATAGTTGGATGATGAGACCAGGAGGGACCTCTAGAGGAGGAAATTATGCTTTACTTGTTAGGAGCCATGGGCACCAGGGCATCGGTGTACCAAGGGCAAGGCCCACTACATAGAGGTATTTTCAGACAATGAGCCAGAGGAGGAGGATGTAGATCAGGAGGTAGATGCAGGTGAGGGTGGACCTCAGAGCTTGGGAGGAGGTGGCCCATTGCGTCCACCTAGTGGAGAAGCTTTCTTGCCTACCGGGGGAGTTATTGCTTCACGTTGGGGAGTTCCGAAGTATTTGACACTACGGATTCGGGGCACCGTATAGGGACAACAAGTATCAGTATTGGTGGACAGTGGGGCAACCCACAATTTTATTGATGCACAACTGATAGAGAGGAGAGGCATACAGATAGAGACCTTTGAGGAATTTTCAGTTTCGGTGCCCGGTGATAGGATTATGCAGTGTACAAGATATTTTTCTAGCATGACGGTGACCATGGGAAACTACTCGATGACATATCACTTGTTCGTGGTGGACATTTCAGACACCAATGTAGGGTTGGGAGTATAATGGATGCATTTTTTGGGATGTGTCACTACAGATTGGAAGAAGTTGGAGATGGAGTTCATTGGCCCAGACGGGAAGTTGGTGATGTTGAGAGGCATGCATTCATACCCACCTCAAATAGTATTAGTACATAGGATGGAGGTTGACTTGAGGCATGGTGACAGATCTTGTGTTGTAGAGTTGAGGATTTTAGAGACAGGGGACAGAAGTAGTAGACACATCTAGACATATTGGCTCTCTTGGAGAAGCATTAGGCGATATTTGGAGAGATTCCACTAGGCAAGCTACTAGACAGAGGGTTCGAGCAGACCCTTGAGCTAGAGGAGGGGGTACAAGCAATCATCACCACTCCCTACAGACATCCCAAGGAATATCGGGATGAGATTGATAGAGCTATACAGGAGTTGTTGAGGTTGGGGCAAATCAGGCCTAGCTCGAGTCCTTTTGCTTCTTTTGTAGTGTTGGTGAAGAAGAAGGATGGGACACTTTGTTGATTTATGGTAGCATCGGATGTGCTCTAAGCCTCAAAATTTGCAGGGAGGCTTGGACACATGTATTCCAGAATACCCAGAAATCGTTTTGGGAAATTCCACCCGGAAATAGTTTTATTAAAATAATTAATTATTTTTAGTGGAGGCCTAAGTCTAAACAAGGAATTAAAATAATTAAAGGGTATTAATCAAACTGGGGGTGAAACTTCTAGAAGAAGGCAAGGATCAAGCGAAAATGATCTAAGCCATTGATTAGAATCTAATCTGAGTCATTCGTTCTCAACGAGAAGATTATAAGATGAGGCTTGATGGGCATTTGGAAAACATATTGGAGAGAGATCAAGAGATTGAACTTCTCAGAGAGGGCAACGCAACAGTTATTAGAGAGAAGATCGAAGTGATTTCTTGCAGTGAGGGGCAGGGATAGTTTCGGTTGGAGAGTTACCTAATCCAGGAATACATTGCAGAAAAGGCAGAGAGAGATCCAGAAGAGGCAGCAAAGAGGCCACGCTGGATAGCGTAGAGCCAGGTAGAGGCAACGCAAAGCTTTTGAGGGAGTCTGAAATTCAGTTGGGAAGTCGAGTTCCAGAGCCAGAAGCCAGGGTGTGAGACCGGAGAGCTAGAGGAACGAAGCTCCAGGTAGGAGGAGATCCAGGAAGAGGTGACACAGATCCCCAGAGAGGTTGATGCAGAACTGTGTAGGCTGACGCAATAGCTGCACAGAGCTAGCGTGGGGCCAACCATTCAGGGCTTGGATCAGTGTTGAATCACCAACGATAGTGTGAGGTATTTCTCACTAATCTTCTGTCAGTCAGATTCTCTATATTGGATAGCTAGCAAGGCACCCAAAGATTGTATTCAAAAAGCTATTGCTTGATAATACAAACCCTCAGCTATTGTATCGATTTTCCCACATTGGGTTTTTCCGAGGACATTTGTCCAAAAATAATGGTGTCATGAGTTGTGTATTTCTTTCTTGCTCAATTTCTTTGTTTCCACATTTAATTTAATTGGTGAAGGTTGCAATGTATTAGTTTCGGTATTTGTTGTAGGATGTAGTAAATAATTTGTTCAGTAATTTAACAAATAGAAGAAACTTAATCAGTTGCTGCAGTAGAAATTTGGACCTTCCAAATTTTCACCTGGTATCAGAGCTGCAGGTGAAGCAAGAGAGCAGAGCCGAAAGAGCCCAACACTGAAGAGGGAAGTCGAAGTGTTTTGTAGGCAGCAAATCAAATCCCCAGAGGGATTGCACAGTGTAGGCTAGGAGGGAGATTTTTTCATTGGAAAACCTCTCTATGAGTGAGTCAACAAAGAGAAAGATGTCCAGATCGAAGTTTGCCAGTGACAGAAGGAGCAGCGCAGAAATTTCAGCGCAGAGCAATATTTAGGTGAGACACAGTTTTTCTGTAGCAGTTGTTGCGGCAGAAAAACATCAAAAGAAGGAAGGAGACACTTGAGGGAATTTCTTCCTCAGAGAATTCCTAGCCAGGGAATTTGATTTCTCAAGTGCTAAGCATAAGCAAAGAGGAGCTGATCTACTAACTCCAATAGGGAGTGCGTAGGCTGGCCTGGTGTTGCGTAGAGGAGAGAGGAGGTAGTTCGACTTTTTCATTGGTAGAGATGGCAGCTACTGGGTTGCGAGATCAGGATCGATTGGATGGTGCATCCAACTATGTGATTTGGAAGGCAAGGATGTCATGCCTTCTGGATGAACACTTTCTCGAAACCTATGACGACAGTGTGGTAGCTGTACCCGCAGATCCAAATCTGCTCAAGAAGTACAAGGGTGAGATGGTGTGAAATTTCCATAAACCCGAATACCTACTGCAACAACTGATTAAACTTCTCCTATTTGTTAATTATTGAAACAAATTATTTACTACTTCCTATAGCAAATATCGAAGCTAACACACTGCAGAATACACTAATTAAATAATATGCCCAAAACAAGAACAAAACAATAGAGAAAGATACAACACAAGTGACACAGTTATGTTTGGACAAATGTCCCCAGAAAAACCCAATGCGAAAAATCGGTGCAACAGATCTGAGGGTTTTATTATTATGCAGTAGTAAAATCTGAATACATCTATGGAATCCTTCCCGACAATCCAGTTACAGAGATTAATACTGACAGAGAGATTTGTGAGATTACCTCACACTATCACTTGGAATCCTGGCTGATCCAACCCCAGAAAGATTGTGAGATTACCTCACACTATCACTTGGAATCCTGGCTGATCCAACCCCAGAAAGATTGCCCCCGGCTCTTCTAGCTACCTCTGCATTAGCCCGTGTCAAGCTCAGTGGGACGAAGTCAATCCTCTGGTTGGTTGACTTGTTGCCCAAGTGATTCGATTTTTGCCTCCCGGTCTCACATCCCAACTCTCGGCTTCTGAAACTCGAATTCCCTCTGTAAATTTCGGACACCCTCTTGGCTTCTACGCTGCCTCTACGTGGCTCTGCGCCAGCCCCTCTGGCATAGCTCTACCACTGCCGGATCTCCCTCTGCCTTCTCTGCTAAGTATTCTTCGACTGGGAAAGATTTCCCTTCGGATACTATCCCTGCTCCTCACTTCAAAAGATCACTTTGAATTTCTTTTCCGACATCTGCTCTACTTCAGAAATTCGATCTTCTAGACTCTCTGTGTGTCTTTCCAAGTGACCCTCAAGCCTCCTTAAATAATCTCCTCGTTGACATTCAATGACCCAGATTAGAAGCTAATCAATGGCTAAGATCATTTCTGCTTGATCCTCGTCTTCTTCTAGAAGTTACACCCACAGTTTATATTAATACCCTTTAATTGTTTTATTTTCCCAAGTTTAGACTTAGGGTCTCATTAAAAATAATTAATTCTTTTAATAAAACTGTCTCTGGGTGTAATTTCCCAAAACGCTTTCTGGGTTCTTTGGAATACATGTGCCTAAGCCTCCCTACAAAATTTGAGACTTAGAGCACATTCGATGCTACCAGAAATCAACACTCCCTCTTAGCGAGGAATGTGCTCTAGCAATGCAACCTGCTGAAGCATCACTCTATTCTATAACATCTCCCTCTGCGCTGCTGATGTATGACATGTCCACCAACCACTGCACAAATGTTGCATCTGTATTGATGCTGACCCTGCCACTATCAACACTACATCCGTACCACAACTCCCTCTGAATTTCTGCATTCGTGCTGCTGCTAGCACTACCACTGCCAATTGCCTCTGCACTGCAAACTGCTACTGCTACTGCATCAACAACGGAAAAACATCCCAAATTATTGAACTAACTGTGTTCAATATGATACCATGTGAATGCTAGAACTTGACTATTGCTAGTCTTTGCGCTGACCCTTTGAACCTTCTGCGTTGTTGCTGACCTCTGCTCTGTTGCCAACTTTGCTCTACACTGCTCAATCTCTGGCATTCCTAGCCACTGCAACTGTCTCTCCAACACTCCTTGGCACCATCCGATACTAGCCCATCCTGCTACCACAAAATTGGGTTCCCGTAGCAAGGTAATGATCCAAGAGGTGGGCTCCTCAAGGATCCTACTCATCTGTAGCTCCGGACTATCTTTCCATCCACATCATCCCTCCCAGCAACATTAAGGAAATCCCCTATTGTTCTTCTACCTCTAGAGCTTGCAGAAGTACCATGAGGAGATGAGCTACCAAATTTGGAGGTTGCACTTGATTTAGAATGAGTTTTTTGTTTTTTGTTTTTTTGTTGTGCAACCTCCTCTATTTGGATGTATTTTCTTCTTTGTTCAGATGAAATATTTGGGCAAATTTGTATCCCCACAGGACCTTTTTTATCATCATTGTCCAGCACCCCACAAAGATGCCTCCTCATGGGTATATGAACCACTATATGGTTTTCCTCCATGACAACCATGAGGGCACACAAATTTTTAGCTTCCACCACCCTTTCCCCCATCAAGTTTGGTCACATAGTTCCACAAGGGTGTTAATGCACCTTTCCCCTCTAGTGTTTCAGTTTCCCCTTCAAGTTGAACATCATCCCCTTCCTTTTCAAACCCTTCCTCCTCATCATACATTGGGTCACTCATATTGGGACCATTGTCCTCTTGTGTTTCTTCCCTTCCATTCCTACTCCCCCTTGCCATCATTAAAACCAAGAGTGGAATGATACATAGAAGCCAAAAGAACACCATCTTGGAATATGGATATAGGTGGTGGACAACCTGCAAGTAAAGGAGCAAGTAGAAACAATGGGAAAGAGTAAGAGAGGGAGGAGAAAAATACAAAAAAATAAGGGAGTTTGGGGTTTGAACTTACCTCTTTAGCTCTTGTAGATGAAGTCCTCCAAGCTCTTGCTCCAAGCTCTTCCTCCTTCACTCCTCCAAGTTCTCCTCTCCTCTCCTCTCTTCTCTTCTCCTCTCCTCTCTTTTCTTCTCCAACTCATAAACTCAAAGTGAGCAAAGAAAGGGGGGGACGTTTCCTGCAACAATGGCGCCAACGCTATGCAGTGTCTGTGTCACCTCTTCTGGAGACTGCATTGTTGTTCCTCTGGATCCTCTGCTGCCCAGAGACTTTGATTTTCAACTTCCCAGTGTCACACCCCGACTCCGGGCTTCTGAAATTCGATCTCCCTCTAGGCTCTACGCTACCACGACATCAGCTCTGCGTGGGCTAGCGTCAGCCTCTCTATGGACGTCGTTCTGCCGTCTCTACCTTGTACTCTCCGGCCCAGGAAAACTTCCCTCTTCTGGATACTATCTCTACCCCTCATTGCAAAAGCTCACTACGAATTTTTCACCGACAACTGCTCTGTTTCAAAAATTCGATCTTCTGAACTCTCTCTGTGTTCTCAAGTGCCCATCAAGCCTTCTCTTATAATCCTCTCGCTGATCAATCAACGACCCATATTAGATTCTAATAAATGGCTAGGATCATATTGACTTGATCTCCGCCTTCTTCTAGAAGTTACACGCATAGGTTAGATTAATGCCCAATAATTATTTTAATTTCCTTAGTTTAGACTTACGGTTCCATTAAAAATAATTAATTATTTTAATAAAACTGTCCCCAGGTGGAATTTCCCAAAATGATTTCTGAGTATTGGAGAATGCATGTGTCTAAGCCTCCCTGCAAATTTTGAGACTTAGAGCACATCCGATGCTACTAGAAATCAACATTTTGGCCCTACTAGATTTCTCACATCCGTTTGTCTTACTGTGTGATGCATCAGGGGAAGGCATTGGAGCAATTTTGTCGCAGGGAGGTCACCCCATAACATTTGAGAGCCGAAAACTTCAACCACATAAGAGGTTGTATTCCATTTATGATAATGAGATGCTAGCAGTCATGCATGCATTGGCTAAGTTTCGACAATACTTAGTGGGGAACAGGTTCAAGGTAAACACTGATCGCAATAGTCTTCGATTTTTCTTGGAGCAGCAGAACCTACAAGAGAGGCAACATAAATGGGTCAGTAAGATCCAAGCATATGATTTTGAGATTGAGTATGTCAAGGGCAAGAAGAACATAGTACTTGATGCATTATCATGGAGGCTTGTGACACTCTCTTTGATGGATATCATGCAAGATTGGAAGGCACAACTTTTGGTGGAGTCTTCCAAGGATTGATAGGCATGTGGATGACAGGTAACGGGTGATAGATGATGTTATCTACTACAAAGACATGATTTATTTGGTGCTAGGTTCACAGCCGAGGGAGAAGATCCTACATCCAGCTCATGACTCACCTTTGGCAGGGCACCAAGGGTTCTACAAGACATACAAGGCCATTAGGGAACATTTCACTTGGCGGGGTCTTAAGGAGGATGTTCTGAAGCATGTCAGGGAGTGTGATGCATGCCAGAGGAATAAGGGAGAGCACACGCATCCGACTGGATTACTACAACCTCTTCCTAATCTTGAGAGGAAGTGGGAGACCATATCGATGGACTTTATTAAATGGTTGCCGATAGTACAGGGGGGAGATTGCATCTATGTGGTTATTGAAAGGGTGATGAAATTTGCACACTTTTTTGCCATTCCAGCTCGATACTCAGCTTCACAGGTGGCCGAGATGTTTTTTTTTTCTTTTTTTTTCTTTTTCCTCAGACGATTGTCAGTGACAGGGATGCCATATTTATGGGAGGATTTTGATAGGAGTTATTTTGCCTTGTGGGCACAAAGCTTACACACAATACTAGATACCACGGGGGAAGTGGTTGCACCTTGGGGAGTATTGCTACAACACCACATATCATATGTCCATAAGTATGACACCCTTTCGTGCTTTATATGGTTATGATGCACTGACCTTTGCTGATATGGTTTTTGGAGATAGCAGGGCCTTGGGGGCCAAAGATTGGATACAAGAGAGCCAATATATCTTTAGAGCACTCAAGGATAACTTACAGGTGGCACAAAACCATCAAAAGTTGTATGCAGATGGGGCAGAGTAGAGTGACATTTTGAGGTGGGAGATTTAGTTTTCCTAACTATGTCCTATGTGTTGCATTGTTCTTTCTTGCTCAGTATTTTGTTTCCGCAAATATATTAATTAAGTGAAGGCTGCAGATGTATTTACTTTGAAATTTACCGTAGAAGACAGTAAATAACTTGTATGATTTAATCAAGTAGGAGAAGTAACATCAGTTTGTTGCAGTAGGGATTCCAGTGTAGGAATTTTCACAAGGTTGACCAAATATGCCCTCTTCTTCGCTATCTGTCAAGGTACTCAGCGTCACAGGTGGCCGAGTTGTTCTTCAGGGAGGTCTTTCGCTTGAATGGACTTCCTAAGATCATAGCCAATGAGAAAGACAATCGGTTCATGGGAGCATTTTGGCAAGAGCTTTTCAGTTTAGTGGGTACTGAGCTAACCCCCACCACTAGTTACCATACATAGATTGACGGTCAAGCAAAGAGGGTCAACAAATGGTTGGAGGGCTACCTACAGAAATATGTGACCGGTTAGCATAAAGCATGGATTCAGTGGTTACATCTGGGCGAGCACTACTACAACACCAACCATCACATGTCCATTGGTATGTCATCTTTCTGTGCCTTGTATGGTTATGATGCATCATGCTTTGTCTTTTACTGACATTGTTTTTGGAGACAACCGGGCCCCAAAGGCCAAAGATTGGATCCAAGAGAGCCAGGATATCCTCAAGGCTCTCAAGGATAACTTATTGACAACCCAAAATCAGCAGAAGATGTATGTAGATAGGCACAGGATTGAGAGGTAGTTTGAGGAGGGGAACTTGGTTTTTCTGTGGCTATAACCATATCGCTAGTCGACATTGAAGCAGAAGGGGGTTGAGAAGCTACAACCACGTTTTTATGGGTCATAGAGGGTGACTAGGAGAGTTGGGGAGGTGGCCTATGAGCTGGAGCTCCCACTAGGCAACAAGATTCACAATGTCTTTCATGTCTCATGCCTCAAGAAGGTGTTGGGGCACTAGGTGACCGCAGCTACAGAGTTGCCTCCACATGATGATGAGGGACATCTAGTCCTGGAACTGGAAGCCATTTTGGAAACCAGGGAGAGGAAGCTGAGGAGCAGAACTATCAGGGAGTATTTAGTAAGCTCGAGGAGCTTGCCAGATGAGGATGCCACTTGGGAAGGTGAACACATACTTGAGCATCCAGCGCTGAAGTTGCTTGGGGACGAGCAATATTTGGGAGGGGAGGGTTGTAATGTCCCTTCCTAAATTAATTTGTCCCAATTTGTTTCCACAATTTTGACATTTTTGGTGACCATGGGACCCACAAAATTTTGAAGGACTTTGGGGAAAACAGGGAGGCCAAAATTATGGTTAGTGGAGTGTAGGAGCCACATGCACAAGGAAAAACGCACTTGCCAAGGGAGAAGTTCGAATAGCCAAGGGAGGTCGAAGAGCTAGGTGGGGGGGCCCATGGGGGAAAAGGAAGCTCACTAAATATAAATAGGAGAAGCTCAACCTCATTTGGGGTCTTTTGTCAATTGAATTCACTCTTGTTGCTCGAGCTTCTTAGCCAGGTCACTTGTTGTTTAGCACCGAGTTTTTCAAGTGAAGAACTCACCCTTTCTTCGAGGGGCTTCGAGTGCCACGCTAGGGAGGTCAAATCGTACCAATTTGGAGAAGAGATGGAGATGATTCAGAGCTTATCACTCAACCATTTTTTTAGCTAGTGTGTGTTCCAGGAGGACGCAGGAAGGGAATACGTTGGTGTCATTTCAAGGGTCTTCCAGGTAGCAATTGCCAAAATTTTGGTATAGAAGTTTCAGTAGGCTATCAACCTTTTGGAGGAGTTTTGGAGCAGGAGATTGCTGCTTGAAGGCAACACGAATTGCAGTATCTAGGGCCAACGCAGAGGCCCCCCACTGGGCACACGTGGGAGCTTCTGTGATGAGTTGTGGAGCTAGAGTTTACCGGGGGAAATAAGGAGAACCTTGGGGGAGTGTAACTCATCCTTTTTGGAGTGATTTGGAGGGATTTCTCTGGGAGTTGCAGGTAGGTCGTATTTCCCAGCAGCTGGAGGAGGACGTGGTTTTGGAGGCCGAATTTTGGGGGTCAAAACCAAACCAAATCCTTTCTGGGTTTTGGTGGGTTATTTGTGAGGAGATTGGGGTTAATTTTGTAGAATTTTCTGAGCATTGGAGGTGGGATTTTCAGCAACAGCTTTCCAGCAAACAATGCAATTTTCTAGGGCGGCGCAGGCCATCATTGGAGCAATTGATTTTATCATCTGGGCTTGTTATTTTATCACCTGAATTTTATCACACTTTCCATTGAGGCAAGCCCAGGTGAACTCCTTCCACACTATTGTAATATTGCTCCAATTGCTTAATAAAATGACTTCGCTGGTTATCATTTCTGGAGTTTACATGGGTGTTCACTGAGTGTTTAAAATTTCTAGTGTTGTATTTATTGTTTGCTTTACGTATCACTGTTTTTTCCTAATTAGGAACATTACAAAGGTTAGGCAGTTCATCACTCACCAAGGGTTGGGACAATCATGGGTTTGTAAATGATGTAGGAGGGCACTAAAGGGTCCCTAGGAACTAGGGTGATGACCATAGTGATAGGGGGTAGAGCTCATGTTTGGCTTTTGCCCATGTGCTAAATTCTTATATCCTGGCCATCTTTTGCATTTTGTGGTACATTTCCTGTTGTAAGTGGCCAAATTATGCTTTTAACTTTCTTTTTAGCTGCATCAACCTCCTGGGCAGTTTTTTAGGCCTGACCCAAAGTGTGGACAAGGGGAGGTGGAGGCTAACACCTTGTGGACCCAATGGGCAAATGTGGATCCAGATGCGAAAAGTGTTAAGAGGGGTTATAATGAGTGGAGGGAAGTGAGATATATGGTGTCGAGAAGCGGGACCACAAAACCAAAATCAGGGTTTTCCATGTAGTGCCACTCCTAAAGCTGGTAGCCCATAAAGGATGTCCCATGGGACTAGGATACAAAACTAACCACCAAGTTGAAGTGAGGGAACAAGAGTACAGTCCAAGACCATTCTTTCTACTAAATCCCCCCATTAATCCATGTCCAAATGTGCCTAAGAAAAGCAAGCATAAACACTTAATTACATAATGAAAAGTCATACCTTCAGGGTTGGAAGGCCCACTTTCAAACATACAATCATAACAGATGGGTGAGGGCACACAATGGTTGGCTTAGGTGGTGGAAAATGGTGGCACATCGAGCCATCTAGTGGCTACAAGGGGTCGCTGGCTGAAGACAAATCTAGGAGAAAATCTCTCCTATAGGGGTCACTCACCAGTGGTGGGCAACGATATCACCAGACAAACTACTAGGGGAAATATATAGATCATATTTTGGAGCTTATAGGAGAGAATCTATGTTGTCTTTTATAAGCTACTCTCTCCAAATTCTAATGAAGCTTAGAATTCAAATTCCGAGGAAGATGCCTCAATTCCTCTATAACAATGGTGTCATAAATGTTGCCTCAAAATTTAGCAGGCCTTGTAAGAGGCCTCACAAGGCAAATTCCAGACCTTGCAACAATGAGGGAGATTGCCATTATCACCTCAACAATCTTCCTCTTGCTTTTAATGGGATTGCACCACAATGGAGGCTTCCTAGTGATCACCTAAAGATATTCTATGTTATGTTGCTCAAGGTAATATAGATACAAGCTAGGTGAAGACACTCTTTAATGGATAAAGGCACAATTATTCTTGTAAAGGAGATGTGTATCCTACACCAAGTCTGCGGATGACATGTATGACCTAGGGTTTCAATGTTTGTAGCAGAAAAGGTATTTCTATCCATACATGCATCAAAGAAAGGGTTTACAAAAGATGCAATCAACAAAGGAGAAAGGAAAACCCTCAAATTAAGCTATAAGTTTAATACATAGCTAGGGTTAGGGTTTTCGAGGGCACAAATTACTTAGAGAATGATGACATTAGCCCTTCTAGGGTAGATTTAACCATGTAATAGGCTAAAATCTCAGGTAACTGGATCAACAAGGTTAAGATCAAGGGCTATTACCTCCAATACTCATCTAGATATGCTCTATTTGAATTTGGCCTTATGGATTTGCCCTAGCAGACCGCCTTAAAATGAAGGAATATTGATATATGAAGCTTCAAAGGGAAAGGAGGCATTTCAAAAATACTATCCTCACTTTCAATGCTTTGAGGGAAAAGTGCTTTTAAGGGGAAGAGGCTTGTAATAGACCTTAATTTGTGATTATCTAAACAAAAATATCACCACTTCTACATGGATTACCCATAAATAACTCTTTATAGGTAGGCTTCACCCTTAAAATCCCAAAGCCAAAAAAAATAAGCAGAGGTGATATTCAAGAAATATCATGGATAGGTATCTATGGGTCCCAAGGGCACATCAAAACACGTAGTATGTTTCTGAGCTACCCTCTTGAACACCAAAACTAAATGGGTCAACCATCAAACCCAAACCTAATACTACCCTCAACATTCAACATACCTCAATAACCCATACAATAAAATGAACCATCTAATAAAAACAACAGCTTGATATTGTTTGAGTATTCTAGAATAAACTGTGTAGAATGTTTAGAAACATCCAACATTTCATGTGGAAACTCCATTCATCATCAGGGACCATTACTAAGCTAGCATGTTTCCATATGCTAAGCTAGCATGTAATGAATCTCCAATATTTAATTTAGAAAACAAGCTACTAACTCCCCTAACAAGCTATACATGTTGAAAAGAATTCCATCAAAATTATGTCAATAGAAGTTGAAGCAGAAGACAAAAGTAAAGTTTTCTCTACCTGGAAAGAGAACACGAATTAGAATAAGACTAATAAAACACAATAACATTAATAAAACATAATGGACCCTTTTCATAAGGAGGCTCCCAAGAGACTTGAAACCTTTCTTCACAAATCTTGCCAAAGAGTAGGTGACAACTTCTGGATCTTCAATAAAAGTGCCAACTAAGATGTGATCTTCAATCTCCTTCTTGCACCTTAGCTCTGGTACCATGTTGGAAAATCAAGGTTCTTGTAGATTATAATTGACTTTCCTTACTTGATAATTACTTGTGATTATTAGTTGGCCTTTTATTCCTTTTATTTTCTTTTCATCAAGCAATTACCAAAAAAATGAAGATCACAAAGAGACAAAGTACACAAGATATAGGCTCCAAGCCAAGGAAAAACCCCTCCAAGGGGAAAACCTAGAAAGAATACTTCTCTTCTTATAGAATCAAATCAAGATGAGACTTCCAAGACCCGAAGACCAAAGTCAAAGTTCCTCCCAAGCACCAAATCAACCCTTCAACAAGATCACCTTCAAGCAAGATGAAATCTTTCAAGGTCAATAAAGATCGAACCTCATCAAATCTGCTTCAAATAGGTCTCAACCTTTATCTCAGAAATGCAACTTTGGCCTCCAATTCTCAGCCCTGCAATTAGCCCAGAAACCCTAGATTTTCGCACGTGGACAAAATTAGGTCTAATTTTGGCCTTCCTTCCTTCGCTAGGTCTTTCTCCTTGCATTTTGTTAGCACTTCGTAAATCCCTTAAGGCTGAGGAAAGGGATCCAAGAGGTAACCACAAACCACTTGTAGGTTAAGGTCCAGTCCCCTTAACCTTGGAGAGGGCTCTCTCGTTGGATCAACTATCAATCAAAGACTGATAGGATATGGATTTTAGACTGGTTATTAAGCTTTGCGGTAGATGACATAAAGTTGTGTTGATTTGGGGTAGCATCGGATGTGCTCTACACACGAAAATTGGTGGAGGCTAAGGCACATGAGATCTCCAATACCCAGAAAGGATTTGGGCAGATTCTAAACAGTTTGGGAGATATTAAAATAATTAATATTTTTAATGGAATCCCTAAGTTTATTAATGTGAATTAATATAAAACTGTGTTAGAATGGTCCAAAAGGCATGGATCAAGCCAGATCTAATCTTAGCTGTTGCTTAGGGACTTAATCTCGGCCGTTAATTTGTCAACGAGAAAAGTATAAGAGGAGGCTTGAGGGTCACTTGGAGAACACATCAATAGATCAAGATTTCGACTTTCTAGGGCTGGGTTTGCTGAGAAAGTTGAGAGAGTGATCAGAGTTGCAGCTGAGAGGCAGTGAATACAGAAGCAGAGAGGTAGAGAGACAATACCGAGAGGATCAACGCAGAAGCTAGGAGAGAGGGACTCAAAGCCAGCTAGAGGCCACGCAGAGCTAGCTAGGGCCCACGCAGAGGCAGCGAGAAGCTGCGCAATGCCTCAAAGAGCCAGCGTGGGTAACATAGAGGGCTAGAGGGTTGACGCAGTGCCTCTAGAGGCTGACACAGTCCCTAGAGGTTGACACTGGGGTTTCGTGGGGCAGATTGGAGCTGCCAGAGTTATTATTTGGGGTTTCAGCCACAATATCTGCTTCTGGGTAGAGAGGGACTACTGCCGAGAGTTTTCTCTGTTGGGTATGCCGGATTTGGCACCCAGATTGTATTCTGAAACTACTTAATAAATCAAACCCTCAGATAGTTGCACCGGTTTTCTCGCATTGGGTTTTTCCGGGGACATTAGTCCAAAAATAACGGTGTCACTTGTGTGCTTGTTTCTATTTCCTTTAGTTAATGATATGTAATGTGTTGAGCATGTACTTGTATTTATTTCTAGTATTTACATGGTAAATAACTTGTTAATTAACAAAACAAGTAGGTAGGAATAAATCAATAAAGTGCATGAAGGGTTTCTAACGTGTCAGACTTAGAAATTCCAACATGGTATCAGAGCATGGTTACAGACCACGGGAGAATTGAGGACATCAGCCGAGCAGAGCAGCAGTAGCAGAAAACAGTTGTCCCAAGTGACAGAAGTTGTTCCTAGCAGAGAAGTAGCAAGGAAGGGGTGACGCAGTGCCTGCATCATCAAGTTTGAGCTGGGAAGAAGATCAGTGCAGTGGCAGAGGGGAGCAGACTCGACCTACACAGTGCCCGATCATCTTTCTCAATCAGGAAGGATTGACGCCCGTGGCTAGGAGGTGCAAATTTTGCTGGTGCCGGGATTGTGCAGAGCCTAGAAGCTCTAACCTTCAGTTTGCAGGGGTTTAGGAGGTTGTGGGTAAGTTGCAGAGTGGAGCTGGTGGGGTATTGTAGTCAGAATAGTACCTAACAGGGCAAGGGCAAGGTAGAGGGAGTTGTTGCCGAGGCAGATTTCTAGCCAAGGAATCCAAATCAGTGTTGCAGTTGCACAAACGATTGGAGAGGGGCATCTTGACATTGGCAGAAGGATTTCTAGGAGGGAAATCAAGGCTCAGAGGGAGTCACACCAAGAACTTCCAAGAGGGAAGTAGAGGAGCAACGAAATGGCACTACACGGAGTAAGAGACTAGGACAGACTGGATGGAGCCTCAAACTTCGTAGTCTGGAAGGCCATAATCTTATTCGTATTAGACAAGAATCGTGTCAAGCACTTCGCCTTGAGGACGATAGCTATCCCAATTGATCCGACTGATAACGACAGGTACGAGGATGCAATGGCGAGGGCTAAGAGTATCATCCTTGACGGGGTCAAGGATCATATAATACCACATATTGCCGAGAAGAACATGACACAGGAGATGTGGGAGGCCCTGACCAAGTTGTATCAGCATACTTCCGTGCAGAGGAAGATGCTACTAGAAAATCAGTTGCGATCATACCAGATGAAGAAGGGAGAACAGATCGATCCATTCCTCGGTCAATTGAAGGAGATCTGAGATTAGCTGACTTCCATAGGGGCAACGTCGGATCCAGAATTGATGGTGAGAACAGCCCTGAACGCAGTCTCAGAAGACTGGGAGGTGTTTGTCCAGAGCATACTGGGCAGGGCGACCCTTCCAGATTGGGAGGAAATGTGGGCTACTCTTTGCCAAGAAGAGATCAAAAGGCTGAGCAAGGCAGGAAGTAGCGGTAAGGGGATTAGAATCAAGAAGGAGGAGGAAGATGTTGCCCTAGCATCTGAGGGAAAGCAAGAGAAACAGAAGAAGAAGGACCTCTCCAAGGTCAAATGCTTCCATTGTGGGGAGATGGGTCATTATGTGACCCAGTGTCCAAGGAAGAAGAGTAAAGGAAAGGCCTCCGAGACCAAGGCAGCGCCAACGAGGGAAGAGAAGGAAGTGGAGACAAACGACGATTGTGCCATGAATGCTCATGTTCCACTTCAGAAGAAGTGGGGAGACATCGAGCTGTAGTCAGGAGGACTACAGGCAACAAGGGGAATGATCCTCGAGGTACCCAGCGTCTTGGATTAGACCTTGCTACGAGAGCCCTGAAGAGGAGTGGCAGGACTGGCGGATGTCGGTAGAGACGGATGCAGATGGAGCGACAAAGGGAGCTATAGTGCAGGATTCCCAGGACAGCACGAGGCTAGCAAGCTGCAACAATGCGAGAGGCACGGGAGTGTTGCACCAATGCAGGATGGCACAGAGAGGTTTGCAACGGTGCGAGATGCACAGAGTTGTTGCAACAGTGCAGAGGTCAGAGAGGGAGCACTTTTCAGTGACAGAGGGAGCTTCAGCATCAGGAGTGTTTCTAGCCTGACATAGATGTCAGAGTTGGGAGATCATTTACTTACTTCTCAGTAACTGAGTTGCAGTGTAGCAGTTAGCAGTGGTAGTGCTATGGGCAGCATAATGAGAGGGGTTGCAGTGCAGATGCAGCAGTAGCAGTGATAGGGCCATGGGCAGTAGCACGGATGCAGAGGGAGTTGCAGTACGGATGCAGCAGTGGCAGTGGCAGGGCCATGGGTAGCAGTACAGGATGCAGCAGTGTAGAGGATGTTGGGCAGCAGGCCTAGCATCAGCACAGGGACCGATGCCGGATGATCAGAGTGATGCTCAGTGAGGAGTATTACTAGAGCACAATCCTCGCTAAGAGGGAGTGTTGATTTGGGGTAGCATTAGATGTTCTCTAGCCACGAAAATTGGTGGAGAGGCTAAGGCACATGAGATCTCCAATACCCAGAAAGGGTTTGGGCAGATTCTAAACAGTTTGGGAGATATTAAAATTGTTGACACCTAATCTTCATGATTGGGGAATTTGTAAAATAAATAAATCAGGAATGTGAACAGTCATCGGAAGATGAACTGAACAATCACTCCTAATGTATAAAACAATAACATACCTATGGAATAAACACACCAATCGGTTTTTTCTGCCTTTGGAGAGTTACTGCCTGGCCTGACATGGTATCAGAGCCAGTTCTAAAAATAATTGTAACTCCCTTATCTCTGCCACTGCCTCTGTCCTGAAATGCTCTGCCTCCATTGCATTGCATTCATCTGATTACTCTGTCCTGAGTGCTGCCTCTGTCCTGCGTCTCAACAATGTTGATTCTCTGCGCATGAATACCTTGACTGGATTGCATCGGTTATAGCCCTTTTTTCGCTGCCTCTCTGCGCATGAATACCTTGACTAGATTCCATCGCAACCCAAATTCGCTGCCTCTCCACACAAGATGCTCGGCTCAGCTATGCAAGATAGAGCCCACAATCCCTGGCTCATGATACCTGCGTGCCCGCACACTGAATCACCGCTTCTGTGAGGAGAAGAGAGGATCTTTATTTTTCATAGCTCAATAAGGGGTTTTGTTTGAATGTGTTCGGTTTGGCTGACTCTGCTACCGACCGCAAGCAACACACAAAGCCTGACATTGCCTTTTAGTTAGCGTTTCTGGTTCTCTCCTCTGTGTATATAAATATACTTTCTTCACAGGAGTTCAGAGTTCGAATCCAATAAGGCTCTGCAACGAAAGCCGCTTTCCATGTTTTGGTATGAAATTTTTTTTGTAAGGTTTTATAACGTTCATCACTGCGTCTTTGTTGCTCCTTCATTATGGTGATTCCTTGGTGTTGGAGGAGGCGTCTTTGAACGCTGTTATTTTCTTCTTTCGCTTCCGGATGGTAGCAGCAGCCGCTACAACAATTTTATGAATTGACTGACGGTGGAGCAGAGTACACTGTCTCTGTGCATGGGAGACTCAATCTGCTGTGGTATCGAGTTCTCTCCTTGAGTGAGAATATGTTTCCACGTGGTTGGATACAAGTATAGAGACGTAGATCCTCGAATGACCGCGTTGGGAGGATGATAATTGAGGACAAAGGTGATATTTGCGTTTGCGTTACAGAGATCAGTTCTACGACCTTCCAGAATCGAGGAACAAATGGGATCAGTTTTATGCACTAGTTTCAAACATAATATTAATATCCTAATAGCCGTACTCAATGTAAAATGAGACGAAGAAAGATTTTATAATTCTAAACACGTTCACACAGTTTGAGTATTGCATGATATATTGATATATTGAAGTGATATATTGATACATTGAAGTGATATAGTGATATATTGCGCTGCTTTCAAAGTAGTATTGCATGATATATTGATATATTGAAGTGATCCCTTGCGCGTTTTTTCAAAACATAGTAGTATTGCATGATATATTGATATATTGAAGTGATATGTACAATGAAATGTTGATGCTTCTATCAAACATTAGAGGAAAATAAAGTGCATAAGGCTGTAACGTAAGGATTTTTTTTCCAGCAGAAGTATTTTTTACAGAATGCATTCAATCATCTCTATGGTAGGGATAGTTCTCACTGGCAAGGAGAACTATCCTGAATGGTCCCGGATGATAAAACACACCCTCATCTTCAATGAGTTGTGGAAGGGAGTGTGTGTCGAAGAAGGAGACAATGACCCAGTACAGCCTACATCAGACAAAGAGCTCGTCATTTGGGATAACAAGAACAGCAAAGCATATGCATTAATCGCATCATCTGTAAATGAAGAAGTAAGTCGCCATATTTCATCATATTCAACTGCCTTTGAAGCTTTACAAAAGCTCAAAGAACTCTATGACTCACATTCTGCACTTGAAGTTGTTCAGCTCATGATTAAACTCTTCACTCTTGAACTAAAAAATAATGATCCTCTTGCTCTTGCATCTGAAGTAAAATCCATAATGCATGATATCAAATCCGCTAAGGTTGAGCTAGACATCCCTCTTATTGCTTTTCTCAAGGCACTCTATCCTACTTACTCCAATTATCTTGAGTCTTTACAAGCAAATGGAAATCTTAAAGATATAACCTTTGACTCTCTTGTGAAAAAGTTTGCTGAAAGAGAGAAAGCCTTTGGAAAGAAGACAGTCCCTGAATCTTCTGAAGAGACTGTTTGCCTTGCTCATAAAGAAAAGCATCCTGCTCAAAATTCTACAAGAGGAAGAGGTGGACGAAGAGGAAGAGGAAGATACTTCAAAGGCAGGGGGGGCAGACATTCTCAAGGAGAAAAAGCAGATCTACATTGCATTCACTGCAAACGAAATGGATCACATGATGCTTCTACATGCAAGCTACCATAGGACAAAATTGAGCAGAAAAGAAACCAGCAGAAAGGTAAAACTAATGATACAGACAAAGGTAAAGCACCTGAATCCGCTCACTATATTGAGGCACAATGTAACATTGGAGTAAATGAAGATTTGTTTAATGCTTCACTTGCTTCTTCGGAAAATGATTGGTTGCTTGATTCAGGAGCAACCTGTCATATGACTCATAGTAAAGATTTTTTTGAAGATTTCACTGACAATGTTGATGGAGCAGTATACTTTGCAGATCAGTCAAAAATCAAGCCATCAGGGCTTGGCACAATCAGGCTTAAACTTCCTGGTCTTCCAGACTTTCTTCTGGATCATGTTCTATATCTCCCACAGCTCAAGAGAAACTTGTTGTCCTTAGTCCACATCCGCCAGCAAGGTCACTCCATTCATATGTTTGATGGCAAGCTTGAGGTAAGAAAAGCATCTGACCACTCACTTGTCATGAGGGGAATAGAAGAAGAAAGACTTCTCAAACTGCAAGGAACCTCTGCTCATGCACAACATTTCTCATATATTTCTCATCATGAAGAAGGTACACTTCCATCAAGTTTATTATGGCATGCTAGATTTGGACATTTAAACTATGACAGTCTCCGCTTATTGAAGAAAAATGGTGTTGCTGGTTTGCCTACAATTCCTAGGAAACATAAGCAATGTGATGCTTGCATTCTAGGAAAGCATAGCAAACAGTGTTTTCATGATTCACATTCAAGAGCACATAGGAAGCTTGAACTCATTCATTCTGATTTATGTGGTCCAATGCCTGTTCCTTCTGCAAATGGAAATAAATATATCATGACATTTATTGATGATTACACCAGAATGTGTTGGGTTTATTTATTGAAGAACAAATCTGATGCTTTTCAAACATTCAAGAATTTTCATAAATGGATTGAAAATGATGCACAATCTCATATTGGGTCTATTCGCACTGATAATGAAAAAGAATATACATCAAATGAATTTGAAAACTATCTTCGCCAACATGGGATCAAACATCAAACAACTGTACCTTATAATCCCCAACAGAATGGTGTAGCAGAAAGAATGAATAGAACAATTTTGAATATGGTACGATCCATGCTTTTCTTCAAAAATGTAAAGATAATGTTTTGGGCTGATGCTGTTCTATGTGCTGCATATATAAAGAATAGATGTCCATCTAATGCTATAAGAAACAAGACTCCTTATGAATTGTGGTATGGACATGTTCCTTCGGTAAAACATCTCAGGATCTTTGGTTCCACCTGTTATGATTTGATACCAAAGGTACATAGAAACAAACTTGGTGCTAGAAGTAGTAAGTGTATCTTCTTGGGGTATTCAAACACCTCTAAAGCATACCGCCTCTATGATGAAGTAAATAAAAAGTTTGTTGTATCTAGAGATGTCATTTTTCTTGAATCATCCAAATCTGACAATGTTGTTGAGCGGCAACTTGATCGCTTGGATAGATTCGCAAAAACGAAATCATTTCAAGAATTTGATAATAAGATTCCACATCTTGAAGTGGGGATTCCTATACTAGAACAACATGTGGAATCTTCTTCTGAAGAACAATCTCCCCTGCATGAAACTCCAACAATGGATGATGCTTTAAGTGATGTAATTGATAGAATTGGAAGACTCAATCTTGATTCAGTCCCAACTCAATCAACAGAGCAGCCTGGACCATCTCAGAAAGGTCCCCCAAAGTGGCTGACAAAGACACTTGAAAGTGTTCATCCTGATGAAATTGGAAAAACAGGAACCAGAAATTCAAACCGACAAAATGGAGGTGATGTAGATGACTCTAATTCACCTGTTGATATGGATGTTACTTATGATTGTGAATTGAACTTGTCTACAGATTTTGAACCAACTTCCTTCAAAGAAGCTGCTTCTCATGATGAATGGAAAGAAGCGATGAAAAAGGAGTATGATGCCCTCATAAAGAATGGCACTTGGAAGCCGGTTGATCCTCCATTTGGAACCAAACCAATTGGCTGCAAGTGGGTCTACAACAACAAATACAAAGTTGATGGCTCACTTGACAAGCACAAAGCTAGGCTTGTGGCAAAAGGCTTTGCACAGAAGGAAGGGGTCGATTATGAGGAAACTTTTGCCCCCACAGCAAAATGGGCCACCATCTGGACACTCTTTGCACTAGAGAGATTCCATACAGGCTGGAAGAGTATTTAATTAATGGAAAGACCTGTGAGCAATTTTGAAACCAACGTTTCGGACTAGCTAGGTGAGTCCATCATCAGGGTAATGAGATCTGCATTTTGAGAAAGAGAGAGTCAAGAAAATGAGAGCCTATTAATAGAAGGATGGATAGATAACCTAGGTTTGGAGAGGTCGGCTTGAATTTCATCAAATTATTAATAAATGGTTTAAATAAAATTTTTAATTCTCAAAATGCAGATCTCATTACCCTGATGATGGACTCACCTAGCTAGTCTGAAACGTTGGTTTCAAAATTGCTCACAGGTCTTTCCATTAATTAAATACTCTTTGCACTAGCTGCTCAGAACGGTTGGAAAGTTCATCAAATGGATGTAAAAACTGCATTCTTGAATGGAGATCTAAAAGAGAATGTTTTTATGTCCCAGCCTGAAGGATTTGCTGTGAAAGGACATGAACATAAAGTATGCAAACTTGTGAAGTCCTTGTATGGCCTCAAACAAGCACCGCGAGCTTGGTATGAAAAACTAACTGAGCATCTTCTGAAACTCAACTTCAATCATTTTGATCATGATGATGCAACTTTATTTGTCAAGAAAGTTGGCAAAACAGTTGTGTATCTTGTGGTATATGTAGATGATCTTTTAATGACAGGGAACAATGAAAGCTACATTGCATCCATAAAGAAGGAATTTGGGAAAAGTTTTGAAATGACTGATTTGGGCTATGTTCATTACTATCTTGGCATTGAAGTAACCCAACATCCAAAATCAATATTTCTTTCTCAAAATAAATACATTGGAGATTTGCTAAACAGATTTGGCATGACAGAGTGCAATCCTTTTTCTACTCCAATGGAACAAAACTTGAAGCTCACATCTATTGAAGGAAAGGAATTTGAGGATGCAACAAAGTATAGACAGCTTGTAGGAAGTCTCATCTACCTCACTACTACCAGACCAGACATTTCATTTACTGTTGGAATCCTCTCCAGGTTCATGCAAAAGCCTTGTGAGGGACATTAGTCTGCTGCAAAAAGAGTTCTAAGGTACTTGAAGGGAACTCAAGACCTTGGAATCAAGTATACACAGGTGGACAACTTCAGCTTGATTGGATACTCTGATTCAGACTTCGATGGAGACAAAGAAACTGGGGTATCTACTTCAGGATATGCTATGAGTCTTGGATCAGGAGCTGTCTCCTGGAGATCACGCAAACAATCAGTTCCAGCAGATTCCACAACTGAAGCAGAATACGTGGCGGCAGCTGAAGCAACGAAAGAAATTGTGTGGCTCAGGAAAATTCTTGAAGATTTGCAGGTAAAACAAGTACAATCAACTCCACTCATGATTGATAACACCTCTGCAATAAAGTTGGCCAAGAATCCAAAGTTCCATGATCGAACAAAGCATATCAATACTAAATATCATCTGATTCGACATCATGTTGAGGCCAAAACAATCCATCTCCGTCATTGTTCCACAAATGAGCAAATTGCAGACATCTTCACCAAAGCACTTGGAAAGGAAAAGCTTGAACGATTCAGAATGATGCTTGGACTCACCAACATCCCTTCAGATTAAGGGGGGGAATGTTGACACCCTAATCTTCATGATTGGGGAATTTGTAAAATAAATAAATCAGGAATGTGAACAGTCATCGGAAGATGAACTGAACAATCACTCCTAATGTATAAAACAATAACATACCTATGGAAACTGATAAAAAGTGCTTTGAGCTTTTTTATTAAAATGTTTACAATACAATGCCTCCTGCTCTCAACAATTCCCCCCATCCTTTATTACGTTGTATACTTAGCCTTTAAATACCATTTCAGCCCAAAGACCAGATACATTGCATTTTTCCACTAGGTAGAACAAAAGGTGCATTTTCTCAGAATAGAAAGATTTGGGTTAGACTCAGAAACAACATCAGAGTCAGAAAATCAATTTTATCCTGATCTGCCTGGTCTGAACAACATCAATACAAAATTTGTTTTATACAACTATCCATATTCTTCTGAAAATCTTGAACTACCTGCCATGGTGCCTAAAATCCTGTTGATGCCTTGGTATATTTCCCTTTTTCCTTTGAAACTAGCGCAACGGCTACCGACTCATATGCTTATTGCTTCACGGATACTCTCCAA
This sequence comes from Pinus tabuliformis, assembly GCA_031772625.1. Taxonomy (NCBI): domain Eukaryota; kingdom Viridiplantae; phylum Streptophyta; class Pinopsida; order Pinales; family Pinaceae; genus Pinus; species Pinus tabuliformis. The sequence goes on from CM062808.1 coordinate 739,229,876, forward strand.
CTTCTTGCGCTCTGTTTCTTTAGCATTTCTTATTTTGGTGAACAGAGGTGAAACTACAAGCCAATATATCGAAGCTTTAACTAAATCAGAGTTTTCTGTGTATTGCCACTTTCAATTGTGCAGGGGTGTAAAATCTCTGATACACCTAAGCCCCGTGGCTTAGGTGGAATCTGTATGACTCGGGCTTGGAGACTCAGGGCCAAAGCCCTTTTAGGAAATAAACCCTTTAGCTTGGACGAGGGGCCGATTCTTTGTAATATTACATTATAAATGGTCCAAACGTGAAATACATGGGATCACAACATATATGCGCTTGGGTCCTTTAAATATCGGAAGTTGGAGATCAGTGATTTCATAATGTTGCACTTGGTTACACCCCTCAAGACTTGTGATCTCCGATGAGTGACGTGGCCCGATCCACGTGGGGAAAGGATAAGGGAAGGCCCAGGCCTTTGTTAAACCTTTCTCTGCTTTACAAACCTTTGTTAACCTTTTTTTCACCCAACTTTAATTTAACATAAAATGTATATCCATGCCACTGCCGTTGTACCAATAGCCCTCGGTCCTTTGAGTTGTTCCTGACCATAGTGCTAGCCCCCTCATCGAAGCTCCTCAATCAGAGTCTTTTGATCAAAGGTTTTAATTTCAAGCAACGACATATCTCATCCTTTGATCGCCGATTGCGATCTGACGTCATCCTTTGCCACGTGTCACATGGTGAGTGGTGACACATGTCACCCTGTTTTCCCCCTTAGGACCCTTGAAAGTGTCGTATCTGTACTGCCAAGTCATGGTTGCGGGGGAGCGCCGCCCCCTCATGTCCCGGCTCCCAATTTGCGCTCCGGGCGGGAGCTAGTTGACAGCGTGCTCCTAACAAGAAAAAAAGCTCCCTATTTTTTTGGGAGCGTTCGCTCCTTGACCACTCTCGTACACTTCGGGACCATTTTTTTAGAGGAGGGAACGACCAAAGAGTGATTGCTCCCGATCGCTCCCCCCTCTAAAAAAATGCTCCCGTCCAAAAAAGCCGCATGACCGATAGGGAGGGCAACGACATGCGACAGAGGAGGAGAGAGGAAAGGGAGGGAAAGGGGAGGGGGAAAAGCATAAATAGACCCTCCCCCCTCCCCATTATTCACTTCATCCATTGAGAGCAAGAGGAGCAAGAGAGAGTTTGGAGCTTGGAGAGAGGAGCTTGAGGAGCTTGCAAGGGGAGATTGGAGCTTGGGATTGAAGGCCAAAGAGGTAGGATCTACACTCTAATCTAGCATTTTTTTTATGTTCATTGCTAAATAAATAAATAAATAATTTCTCTATTTCCCATTCCCATTCCTCCATTTTTTTGCAGACTCAAAACTTCAAAGTTCAGACATCATGGTTATATGGCTTGGCATTTTCTTCTTCTTGGTTCCTTTTTTGGTTATTATGGTGTTGGAGAGTAGAAGAAGGAGGGTTGATCAAGAAGAGGATGAAGAAGTGGGTTATAGTGGATTTGATGAAAACCCCGGAGAGGAGTACCTTGGTGAGGAGGAAGAGAGTGAACATGATTCAGCCCAAAAAACTAAACAAGACCAAACCCCATTGTGGAAATATGTTTCTAGGCTTGAAGGAGGGAAAGGGGGTGGAACCACTAAATTTGATTGCCCCCATTGCAACAAAACTTACACAGGTTCATACACCTGTGCCAGAAGGCACCTCTATGGGAAAAGGTCATGGGATGAAGATAAACCAATAGGAATCAAAACTTGTGCAAGTGTGTCAGCAACATATAGAGCCAAATAAATAAGGGAAGTGGAGGAAGCCCAAAACAAATCTAAAAAATCAAAGAGTTTCTTTGAACATAGTTCACAATCACATCAACATGCACAAAGAACTCCTTCCACATCCTCCCATGGCAGAGGATATGGAGGCTCAGGACCAAACATTTCTTTAAGGCGTAGAACCATATCAGATTTCCTTGATGAAGGGTGTAGGAATGATGTGGATTCAAAAATTTACCGGTTTCTCTATGCATGTGGGATACCATTCAATGTTCTTCGCTCACCTTATTGGCATGAAATGGTTTCTGCCATAAATGATGCCCTTAAAGGATACAAGAGCCTTGGGATGACAAGGCTAGAACCATTGGACTTGATCATGAAAAAGAAAAAATATCACATTCTTTGAGTAGAATGACAAATTCTTGGACTGAGCATGGGGTGTCCATTGTATCTGATGGATGGACAAAATTAAAGGGCAAGCCATTGATAAGTGTTCTTGCTGTGTTTGTTAGTAGTGCCATCTTTCTTTCAGCAATGATTACTCAGAGAATTTCAAGACCGACATCAACATTTTAGAACCATTACTTGAAACAATTGAATGTATTGGGCCATACAATGTCATCCAAGTCACCACTGATAATTCTGTTAATTGTAAGGTAGCGGGAGCAATTATTGAGGATAAATACCCCAACATATTTTGGTTTGGGTGTTTGGTTCACACAATGAGCCTTTTGATGCATGATATTATTAAGAACAAAAACCAACAATACAAATGGATTGGTGATTTGTACAAGAGGGGCAAAGAAATGATAAAATTTATTACAAATCATAGCAATACCCATGGGCTTTTCCGCCGTCACTCAAGATTGGAGTTGTTGAAGATTGCGAAGACTAGATTTGTTAGCTATTAACTCACCTTCAGGCACCTTTTGAAGGTAAGAGAGTCATTGGCTAGCATGGTATCAAGTCCACATTGGCAGGTGTTAAAGGAAAGGGCTAGAAATGCAGTTGACAAGCAAGGTTTTGAACAGGTGGAGGAGACCACTCTTGATGGTCTATTTTGGGCACGTGTGAGGCAAGTATTGGAATTCACCAAGCCCATTTATAACATGATTTGTTTTATAGATACAGATAAACTAGTGATTGGGGAGGTGTATGAGCAGATGGATACCATGTTGGGGAGATAAAAGATATTGTTCAGAAAGATGATCCCAACTTGTATACACTGATTCAAAATTGTGTGTGTACACGATGGAATAAACTCAATGTTCCACTACATGCCTTGGCATATATCCTTATGCCAAAATACTACTCTCCATCTTGGTTGGGCCAACCTGCACTTGGGGGTTGGGGTTAGGGTCAAACCCCATACAAATCCAGAAGTATCTACAGGATATATGCAAGCATTAGACAAGTTGGTACCTGACAGGGAGGTGTGTGCTAATCTACATCTTGAATTAGGCAGATATTTCAATTGCACTGGTTTGTTTGGTTCTTTGCATGCAATGGAAGATGGAGACAGATTTGATGCTCTCACATGGTGGGAAGCATATGGTGGCATGGGACTTTTGCCCAAATTGGCAAAAAAAGTTCTCTCATTGGTTGTAAATACTTCTTCTGCAGAGAGGTGTTGGAGCACCTACAACGTCATACATAATGTGAGAAGAAACAGACTAAATGAAAACAGGGCAGAAAGCTTGGTTTATGTGCACTACAACTTGAGGTTGTTGAGTCATTATTGTGATCGGGCTTATGAGTGTTGATTTGGGGTAGCAGCCACGAAAATTGGTGGAGAGACTAAAGCACATGAGATCTCCAAGACCCAGAAATGGTTTGGGCAGAATCTAACTAGTTTGGAAGATATTCCCTAAGTCTAAACTTAGGGAAAATAAAATATTAATGTGAATTAATATAAAATTGAGTTAGAATGGTCCAAAAGTCATGGATCAAGCCAGATCTAATCTTAGTCGTTGATTAGGGACTTAATCTTGACCGTTGAATTGTCAACGAGAAAAGTATAAAAGGAGGCTTGAGGATCACTTGGAGAACACACCAAGTTGATCAGGAATTCGATTTTCTGGGGCAGGGCTTGCTGAGGAAATCGAAGGAATGATTAGAGTTGTAGCTAAGGGGCAGTGAATGCAGTAGCAGAGAGGCAGAGATAGTACCAGGAGCATCAGCGCAGAAGCCGGGAGAGGTTTGACGTAGAGCCAGCTAGAGGCCACACAAAGGCAGTCGGGAGTTGCGCAGAGCCTAAGGAGGGCCAACGTGGGAGACGTACAGCCTCCAGAGGTTGACGCTGGGCCAGAGAGGCTAATGCAAATCCTAGAGGCTGATGCTGGGATATTTCGTGGGGCAGATTGGGGCTGATATCTATCTCCGACTGAGAGGTACTACTGTCGAGGGCATTCTCTGTTGGGTGAGCCATTTCTCGCACCCAGATTGTATTCTGAAAATGCTTAATAATAAAACCCTCAGATAGCTGCACCGGTTTTCCCGCATTGGGTTTTTCCGGAGACATTGGTCCAAAAATAACAGTGTCACTTGTGTGCTTGTTTTCCTTCAGTTCATGATCTGTATGTGTTGAGATTGTACTTGTATTTATTTTCAGTATTTAGATGGTAAATAACTTGTTAACTAACAGAACAAGTAGGAAGAAATAAATCAGAAAGTACAGGAAGAATTTCTAACAGTTAGACTTAGAAATTCCAACAATGAGGATCCAACATATAAAATTTGGTACAACCACCCAGAGGATGATAATTTGGAGGATGACACTATACATCTTGAAGAATTGGAAGTAGCACCTATGAGAGATGAAGATGAAGCAACAACAACCATACCACCCCCACCATCCAGTAGCAGTGCCAGTGCTCGAGTTCCAAGTCTTGTTCCTTTGTTGTCGCCGCCTCCATGTACATCCTCACGTGGAGGGCATGTGCCTTTTGGTTTTGGTCGTGGGACTGTGCAGGAGGAGACTCCTAGAAGACCACCATGACCTGCTCAGAAATTAGACATTTCTCGTGGCGGCAAGAGGAAGCTGTAGATGATAGATTTACTTGTCTTTTCTAGTTTCTAGTAGTTTTAATAATTGTTGACTCTTTCATATTTATTATGATAATTTTTGTAAACAATATATGACAATTTAAGTTTGAGGTTTGAAGTTGGCAATTATAACTCATTGGTAATGAATTATGAATATGATGCTTCGTGAAAGTTGAAAGTTGTTTCATTTCATGTTAGATATTCTTTGTTGTAATGGTTACACTTCGCTTACAAATACAACTTTGGTGATCAATTATGATAAATGTTATATATTTAATTTTGAAAGTGTTGTCGCACAGAATGTCTAGGCACCGCGACAACAGCTCAGATCGAGGGTTGTCACCCTGATCCCCAATCTCTCCCTTTAAGCTGTCTCCCTACAGCAGGCTAAGGGGGATAGACCCTATGGAAAAATGAAGAAGAACTAGTTGGGAACCAACCAGTTTGGGAGACACAGTAAAACGATCAAGTACTTGATTAAGATTTAGCAAGACTTATAGGATTTGATTAGATTTTAAACGATTGATACCAGTGCCTTATGGAGTCAACGATCTTGCTAGGGAAATTAAGACCAAGTAATCGATTAGCAACTGTTGCTTAGATGAATGACTATTTTATATGAAATGAAGATCCTAAAACTAATGTGAGATGTAAGAATCTTGGTTAATTTTAGTTTAAATTCCTATTGAAATGTGAACCCTTCAATCCTTTCTATGTTGAGCCTGATTTCATAGTAATTGGCAGAGAGAAGATCAGGAGAAGCACACTAAAGTGTGATTAACGATACCTCCCCTGAAATTTTAACATAGTAGGTGCCTCCGGCGCTGCAGAGAGCTGTGGCTCTGACGACTGTAAGGTCATCGTTTTAAGTACTATTAAAACAAGCTTCTCAAGCAAAGATTGATAGATACCTATCTCTCTCTCAACCAAGCTTATGCTTGGAAGTAAATTTTATTTATGCAAAACTAACTTATATGCAAATGCACCGGATGATGAGAAGATGAGATGAAGTTAGATTCAAGGATGAAAAGATGCTTATGTCGCAAAAACTTCCAATACCCAAATGAAATGTTCACTTTATTAAATGAAGACTCAAAATTAAACCCCTGAAGATATTACAATTAGAACACAAGTTTATTTCAAATCTTTCTGATACAGTTATAGCTCAAAGAGAACAAAAACTTCTTTGCAATTAATATCAACAAAAGCTAAAAAAATAATCAGTTTTATGAAACAAAGGATATGCATTTTATCACAATTTCATGATAGAGTACTTAATTTTCAGAAATTAATTTTTAGGATAGCAGTAAGAAAAACTTTATGACAGCAACAATATGACAATGAAAACAATAAGCTATCAATGATATCTTTATGCCAAAAATTTACCGAAATTTTTCCAAACTTGCCCACATGAATTATCAAAATTTTTAGCCTGTTGTGATGTAATTTCCTAAATTATATCAGGATCTGATATACTTATTACAACGAACAATTAAAACATAAAATAATCCTAATGATGAATGCCCAACTCAAGAAATTAATTCCTTAATGTATTAGACAACTTAGGAATTGATTTTAGGCTAACCCACATGAAATTTTTCCACTGTTATATTTCAGACTTTAAAAATAGAATTATTCAGAGACAACAGTGACCCAAAATGTAGATCTAGACCAAATTTTTGATACACATGAAACATAAATGACTTATTAATGTATTTAGCAATTTTTTAGTTAATTTCAAACCACTTAGATGTGTTTTTCACCACTATTAGAAAGGTATATGACTGTTGTAGCAAACAGTGAGGAAAAAGATAGTTTAGAGATCAAACCCTTAGGCCTTAGGCCTTGAAGATCACTTGCCCAAGTTGCCAAAAAAAAATTCAATATCTGAAACACAAATTTTTACCAAATTTTCTACAAAAAACCCACCAATGATTAGCTTTAGAAAATCAAATATTCAAATCATAAATGGAGCAAGGGAATCTAGGGCCAATGAGAGCTAGCACTAGGCCCAATAGAACTAGCGCTGGGCTAGGAGAAGGTAGATCTGGGCTTAGGAGCCCCAAAACTTGAAACCCTTGTTCTGAAAAAAATCATTTTTCTTTAGATCTTCAGATTTATTGCAAAATCTTTAATGGCTGGCCTTGCAAAAATATTTGGGACAAGATATTTCCCTCCAAGGCTTAGATCTGTTTCAAAACCCCCAGATCTGCTTGAAAGATCTCAGATCTGAAGATTTACTTGGTTGATTTCTCAGATCTATTCTTGCAAACAATATTTGAGCCCAGATCTTACCCTCCAAGGTCTAAATCTAGCTCAGATCTGAAGATTTTCTTGGCTGATTTCTCAGATCTATTCCTGCAAACAATATTTGAGCCCAGATTTTGCCCTCTAGGGTCTAGATCTAGCTCAGATCTGAAGATTTTCTTGGCTGATTTCTCAGATCTATTCCTGCAAACAATCTTTGAGCCCAGATCTTGCCCTCTAGGGTCTAGATCTAGCTCAGATCTGAAGATTTTCTTGGCTGATTTCTCAGATCTATTCCTGCACAAGTGAAAAGAGAAAAACTCAATACCCAATATGTACAAAAATAGAAAAGACTCCAAAAGCCAAGTGTTAAAATTTATAATTATGTTACAAAATTTCAGATCTACACAAGTAAATAACAGATCTATACAAATAATTTACAGATCTATACAAATAATTCATAGATTTATCATATCTGAGGAGTATGAGTCCAACTCCGCTTCCAGATCTGATAATCTAAGGCTCTTAATAGCCAGATCTATCAAAATTTTCACAAAATATTTAAAAGATTTTGAAATTTTAGAGAGGTACTAGCCCAAAAACACCCTCCAGAAAAATGATTATCGTTAGATAAATCCTGAGGCTTATATGAAGTAGGCTCTTTAGAAAATATGTGTTGAGAGTTGGCTGGTCCAACTGAGAACTATCCTCAAACACTCAATGAGAACCTGAGAGATCTTCTGCAAACACTAGATCAACTATCAAATCAAGTAGAGAAATAAAACAACAATAAAATTATGAAGAAATAGAGATACCTGCTACTTCAATCAAAATTAAAAATGTTACCCTAGATCCAACAAACTGAATAAGATATCTGTATTCAGATTATTCTAAGAGAGCTATTGATTGATAGTTTTCACATAATATTAAGCAAAAATTAAAACAATGTTACCATAAATTCATGAAAAGGAACACTACAGCATGTTGAAACCCCAAAGACTTTTGCATTAATTCAAAAAAGTATACAAGAGAGCTTGAGAGCCTAGTACACAATCCAAAGATTGGATCAACTGACTAACAAATGACCTCCTATTTAAAGATAAATCCTCCAATGGCGAGTTCGAGTGATCCTCGTCAAAGAAATCTCAATCGTTGATGAAGATTAAAATTTCTTTTAATCTCATCTGTCAATATTTTAAATTCTTGAGGAAATTCGAATTTTTCAATTAAATGCATTTTAATTAACTCAAAAATAAAAATTTCAAGTTAATTTCCTCAAAAATTTGACTTTGACTTAAACCCCATGGGCCAGAGACTTAAAATTTAGCAAAATAATTAATTTACCTTAGTCCTGAAACCTTTTAAAATTTGAATTTTAAGGACCCACAAATTTTACCTTTGAAAATTTTAAATTTGCCTAGGACCTATAATTGATTAAATTTATGGCTTAGGATTTTAATTAATTTTTCCCAGAAAATTTAATTAATTAACCTATGACGGGATAAATTATTTTTTTAACTCTCAAGACACTTTACATCATGATTTTTACATTTTTTACATCTCAAGGGGAAAAACCCATTTGCAAAAGACCCTCACAGATTACCCAGTTCTGCGACACCAATATATCTAGCAGATCAAGCAATTTGCAATAAAATAACCTAACCAAATAGTTAGGATTATTCCCAAATCACTTTTACATAGACTCGATCTAGAACACTAGGATTCTCCTAAGATTCCAGTGATAAAAATCCACTCCGGCTTTGGGGTAAGGCTAAAGGAAAACTCTGTCGACCATCAGAGAATGGACCGGTGAGACAAAAAACCTTCCGAAATGTAGATCGTCACCAGAAAAATAGGTTTACCTAGGCAATTACATACACAACACGAATCTGCTGATATTATTTACAATTTACACATGCAGAAAGGGTTTACAATATAACATGATGATCAGGTTGATGATGATAGTTGAACGGCACAGAGACGTCGATCATGCGCTATTCCTTTTGCGAAAAAAGGGGGTGTACTCCTATGGGTCGTTGACACGTAGTGGTCAACAAAAAGCTTGAAACTTTAAGATTGATGAATCATGAGACTCAATATTTTGTATGTTACTAACTTGTGGACGTGGTTGATGAAGATTATAACTTCTAGATGATTGTTGTTATATGGTTCAATCTATGTTTTTTATGCTTTTTATATTTAATTCATCATTCTACATGCTTTTGTTGACATATATGCATCAAAATATTAAATATATATATATATATATATATAAACACTCCCAAAATCGCTCCCAAACCGGGAGCTTTTGAAAATGTCACTCCCGCTTATGCTCCCGCTCCCGTTTTCGCTCTTGTTCCCAATTAAGCTTGTGCCACATGTCATATCGGAACCAACCGCACACTGCCACATGTCGCTCTGGAGGAGAGAGAAAAGACCCAGAAAACTACTTTGATTTTCAATAAAATCCTTTGTAAATCTGTCTTCGACCCTCCCGACGCTTTAACGCTGAAGGAATATATGTGTCGCAATTTGCATATCACAAGATTTAAAAGTTGTCACTCTGCTCCACTTCGGCAATTCATTGATTTTCGATTTGCGATATGGCATAGTCGTCGACTGCCGATTCACTGATTGGACCCCACCGATATGCCTGATCGGTGATTGGAGATCATCGATATGTCTTTGTTGTGGCATTGTCCTTGAACCTCCGATCGCCGATATGCGATACCGACAATCATTGACCACAGATTTGCCTTGACCCCCACTGCTCCTCCTTTCCAACCCTGCGATATGCGGGATCCCTTTTTTCCCTTTGTTTTCTGGATTTGAAGAAGGATTTTCATTTAGCTATAACTTTTGATCCAGAAGTCAATTTGAAGCACTAGATATACCATTGGAAAGTTGCTTCTGAGTACTTTAACATGAAAACCCCTGCAACATGATCTGAACCAGACTTCTTATGCGAAAAACCTCCCAAAATTTCAGATTTGTTTTGACCACAGGGCTTTAGGGACTAAATGGCTCCTTGGACATATAAACCTTTAGGCTATGACACCTAGTGATTCATAGGCTAAACTGACCAAAATGAATAGTAAGAGGCCAACACCACTGATTCCTATTATAGGACCCTAACACATTCTTGTCCTTCACACTTGCTTTTCTTATTCTTTAATTGCAGATTGAACTTCTTGTACTTGATGTGCCAAATGAGTCAAAGTTCCTTCTTATTTATAGTCTTCTTGAGGGGTCAAATAGGCTTCCTTTGGGTCGACTTCTCCTTTGTAGGGCTGACTTGGTCTTGGAGGATAAATTGACTTATTAGACTCACAAATAATATTTTTCTTTTGTTACAACAAGTCCAAATGGGACTATAATACATGACATAATATCTTCTTTGACTCAACAAGCCCTAGAAGCATGAAGAACATGCTTTGACCTAGACTTTAAGCATGAAACCCATGTTTGAATAAATAAAAATTCTTTTATCTTTTTATATAAAATATACAATGTCATGATTACAAAGGTCATTATGAAGACCGAATCTAGTTACATTCTCCAACAGCATGTTCTCATATTACTAAGCTAGCATGTAATGAATCTTCAATGTTTAATTTAGAAAACAAGCTAGTAACTCCCCTCCCAAGCTATACATGTGCAAAAGAATTCCATCGAAATTATGTCAACAAAACATGAAGCAGAAGGCAAAAGTAAAGTTTTCTCTACCTAGAAAGAGAACACAAATTAGAATATAAGACTAACAAAACCAAATGACATCAAAGAAACAGAATGGAGCCTTTTCACTCATTTTCTACAACCTTGCATTTTGAAAGGCATACGACTTCCATACGATGATCTGAATTTGCCAGAACATAAGAAACAAAGTAAATTAACCAACCTGATTCAATAACCATAGAAGGGCACTGATATCTCCTAAATAGAGTACTCTTGTGAAGGCCTCTTCCAACTTTCCTTCAGATACCAACCTTAAGAAATCATCACTATGAGATGTCCAGTCATCATAATCATTTACCTACAAAAAGAATTAATAGCTATATCATGATCTACTTGGTTTTAGGAAATAAAATATTATTGGTGATTCCAAAGGAAGCTGGAATATAGATATAAAATAAAAAGATATAAGGAAGGTACTGATTGATAAAATAAAATAAATGAGATTATCAAAATGAAAACAGTAAAAAGGAAGAATCAAGCAGGTCTAAGAAAATGTGACTTATCACCCTTCTATCAATGCTATCACCAGCCAATATTCTGCAAGAGTATTTTGCATTGTGATGCATGATATCCATCAATCTATTTTTGCACTCTCTAAACTCTTCCTCCACATAATTTAAGTTCGCTGTTGCCACGGTAAGTGTATCCTGCGAAATTGAACAAGAATGCAGCCACCATTAAGAGAAAAGTATCTATTGAAAGACCACAAGCTATACCTCCTTGTTAGAATTAGATATTCATTATTTCAAGATTATGAGTAAAATTTTATGTAAATTTACATCAAATAAAAAAATTTACTTGCAACAAACTCTGGACAGGTTTAGAGAATAATATTAAATACACTGAGATAGCCCCAGTAAATGAAGTCCTGCATCGGCATGCTCCTAGCCTAACTAACTTTCCTGGACCATACTATGTAATAACTAGTATGGAAACATTACGACAGTTAAAACTGCAATATTTTCATCAGCTATACAACTGCACCTTTAAGAGAGAGTACACAATTAAGAAAACTGCTATACTATGATCTAAGTTGCACAAAACATGGAAACATTTACAAGTTTCCAGAACGGGAACACCTGGAAACATGACCCCCCCCCACAAAAAAAAAAAAAATTGAATACATTGGGAGAAGCATGGTATATAAAAAATACAACATATATAGATAGATATAGATATTAGATATAGCATTCTTTTTTGTTTCAATAACACATTATCTTGCAAATACACATAAATGACAGTTTAGAAGTAAACCCATTTCTATATTAACCCCCATAGATAGATTACATGGTGCAAAATCCAAAAGTACCCATTATAGATGAGGCCATGCATCCAAAATAAACTTTATATATGAGGCTATATGTGCTAAAATAAAACATGAGCTAAATACATACAATTACATAACCATTTCCTCTGACATCATCAACAACAATTACATGAGTTACCCCGACTTTTGTTTTTCCACCCTTCTTCATTTGTCATTTGCCTTTTATTGATTTTTCTTTATTTTATTGCTTGGGGCTCCTAGGGATGAGAGCATGATGTGCATGATATAGCTGTGATTACCCCCTTAAGGTAGGGCAGTTCATCGCCGACCAAGGTGTTGAAAAATAGATTAGGGAAGCAATTTTTAACTTGATATTTTCCTCACATGACATTTACATGTGATATTAGGATCTTCTTATCATTATTATGTTTATGTTATTTACCATCAAATAAATGGAAAAACAATAGAGATCACATGGACACAAGATATAGGCTCCACGCCAGGGCAAAACCCCTCCAAAGGGGGAAAACCCACAAGAACTTCTCTTCTTATCAACTTCAAAGGAGACTTCCAAGACCAAACTTTCTACAAGGACTAAGTAGACGAACCTGCAACTTAAGACCCTTATTCTGTAACTTCGCTCTTCTGGTTAATAGTCATACTTCAGCAATTTCAGACATTTCATCTACAAGCTAGACTTCAGACTTTTCTTCTGTAACTTCAAATCCCTTCTGCAATTTCCCTCTTGTTCTTATGACCGCAAATCAGATATGATACCATGCTCCAAGGATGTCGAAGTACCTCTCTATATATAGACTCTTCAAGAGGCTATTTAAGCCCTTCTTAAGGCTAACATGAGCAAGGTTGACCGACTTATCTTGGGAGCCCTCTAGACATTTAAATACATAGAAAAACATAAAAAATAAAATAAAATAAAAAACTTTCTATGATCCAAGAGCCCAAAAGGGTCTTTCACATGAAGACAATGACGCTTGACTCAAGCCAATCCTGCAGGCATGCAATGGATGTTGATTTTGGGTAGCATCAGATGTGCTCTAGCCATGAAATTTGGTGGAGAGGCTAAGGCACATGAGATCTCCAAGAGCTAGAAATCGTTTGGAGAAATTCCACCCAAATAAAGAGTTATTAAAATAATTAATATTTTTAATGAGTTCCTAAGTCTAAACTTAGGAAAATAAAAATATTAATGTGTATTAATAAAATATGGGTGAGAAATTTCTAAGTGACGAGGATCAATCCAATTCTAATCTTAGTCGTTGATTAGGGACTTAATCTCAACCGTTGATTCGTCAACAGGAAAAGTATAAGAGGAGGCTTGAGGGTCAGTTGGAGATACAGCAAGTGATCAAAGAATTCAATTTTCTGGGGCGAGTTTTGCTGAGGAAATCGAGTTAGTGATCAGAGTTGCAGCGAGGGGTAGTTCAGCAAGGCATTTTCATCTAATGCTGAAGAATACATAGAAGAGAGGCAGCACAGTGCCAGGAGAGACAGCGCAGGCCGTAGAAGCGCTGATGCAGAGGACGCAGAGGCTGACACTAGGCCTCAAAGGCAGCGCTGGGGAGATTCTGTGGGGCAGACTGAGAGCAGATAAGCAGATTCTGAGCCACGAGATGGTGACGCAGCTCTCGGAGGAGTGACGCGGTTCCTGAGCAGTGCTTGGAGCAGTTTTCGTTGTCCAGCATAGGGAACAACCGGAGTCACTGTGGGGTTTGATCATCCAGTTACTGATATGCCGGAATATTTGTCTCTGGATAGAGGTACTACTGCCAAGGATATTCTCTTTTGGGTGAGCCATTTCTGGGACACTAGTTGTATTCACGAAATCTGCTTAATAATAAAAACCCTTTATATGTGACATCGATATTCCTGAATTGGGTTTTTCTAGGGACAATTGTCCAAAAATAATGATGTCCCTTGTGTTATTGTCTCAGTTTATTTTAGTGCGTGATCTGTATATTTGTGAAGGTTGCAATAGTGTTTACTTCGATGTTATGCAGTTAAATAACTTTTTAATGTAAAGAACAAGTAGGAGATTGTAAACCATTAATTGTAGTAGGGGTTTCTAATGTATTAGATTCAGGAATTTCCACAATGGATGCCTCGACCTATTGACCAATGACTAAAGCATGGAACCCATGCTTCATAAATATTTTATTTTTCATTTTTCTTTTTTCTAATCAATACATAAGAATTACATCATGACATGAGACAAATGGCAATTATGAAGATCGAAACTAGTTACATTTCCCAACACTCCCTCTTAACTAGGGAGGAATTCATAATTGTCCAATCGGAATAAGGACAATACTCCATTTGAAAAGTTCTTATAGGAAGAGATCCAGATTGATAAGCATCACTTATCACAATTAGCATTGTCACATTACCCAAGGCCTCAACAAGTACACTCCATCTCTCACAAGATTAGAGCACAATGTTGGAAGGCATTCGATAGGACATCATACTGCCTCATCATGGTACATACTCCACCTAGGATACCTGGAGTAATCCTACCACCGGACCATTCTTATCCAAGTCCATGTGACTTAGGATCTTCATCCTAATCCATCACATTACATGACTCAAGAATGTTTGTCCAAGATGTTTATCCAATCCAACATTCTCCTTATCCATGTCCATGTACTTGACTTAGGACATCAATCCTAATCCATCATAGTACCCAACACAAGGAGAACCAAACATGTCATCATTCTCCCTATCCATGATGCATGCACTAGACTTACGACTATTAGTCCTGGTCTAGTACATGACATAAGGAGAACCAGTGTCCAACCATACTCCCTCTAAATCAGGGAGGATATCCCTATTTTCCTTTTAATCAAAGAATAGATCCTGCTCCTATTCAAGGAGACTTCTTTTACTCTCTCACAAACCTAGAGGAGATTCACAACTTCGAAGTCACAACCAGAAGTCCTCTTGTCTTTCATAAAAGCACCAACTATCAATTCAATTCATTATAGCTTGCATAGCTCTCTCTCTCCTCCGCATCTCACTATACAGAGCATGCTTCCTTTCATGGTATCACGGATCAAGGAGCTATCTTCTCACGATAGATTTTAGGTCATCTATCTTGCACATCACTTACATCTCAACTTTATCAATGAAGGCTTTCTATTGAACCTTCCCAAACTTCAAGTTGATCATGGCTTCCTCACGAAAGTGATCTTCCTTCTTGAACTTCAAGTTATCTTCTCACACTGATACCTTCCAATCCCAAGATGAGCACATCTTGATCTTCATAGATGTCAAGTACCAAATGTTGAGCTTTTCCCTCAATATTCACATATCATGTACCCCTGCAATATCTTTCTAGGGAGCAAAATAATATGTTAGTCAAATAACTAATAATAGATACCAACATCAGACTTAACTTACCATGATGATCTTCTCAATAAATCATCAACATCTTCATAGACCATCGCCACACGAGTCTTCCTTTTATGTATCAGAGTGCCCAAGGATCCAACTTGATTACCAAGTTACCATTTTCATTCGAAGATCATGTTATATGTTTAACATATATATTCTAACGAGAAAGTCTCAATATTTTTTTCTTTCTAAAGTAAGTCAACTTCATTTTCCTAGGTATCATAAACTTTTCTTGTAGGATTTATATAATTCCTACCCAAAAGTTATGCTTTCATTCAATTGTCTAGCTATTAGGCCTTAACATCTCATATTTAAAGACAAACGAATCTCTTTCCTTATGAGACTGCAACCAGATCAATCATATTTTATCATCCTTCAGGGGTATATTTCATAATGCTTCTTCCAAGAACCTCCAAAGTGATGGTTCTTATAGGATCTTGAGGATCCACCTTAGCAAAATGATTGCCTCTAACATAATGCAAGTTGATCTCATACTTTAAAAGACTAGATGATTCCTATAAAGCAATCCAACCTAAATATGCAATCGCAATGTTCCTTTTTCTAGTGTTCCTTATGACATGGTTAGGATGGACTTTAGAGTTGGGGGCAGACAAGTCACAGGTGCAGGTTAGTGTCATCAATAGGCCCAGGGGCTTTTGGAGGGGTTTTGTGGAGTTTCTATAAGGTCCGATGGCATTCGCTTGGTATATTCCTTCATCCACACAGTTTGCCTTCCGTTCTGGCACATTCCGACAACTTTTAGAAAACAAAGTTATTATTGGGTTTGACTCAATTAATTATGTTTAAGGTGGCATTCCGGGAGGAATACTTGATAGAACACCTTAGTGTAATAGGCCGTTGGAACCAGAACGAGAAGATCTAGATGATGGGATGATTAGATGTGAGTTTCACAGACCTGAGGAGATATGGTGGACAATTTACCCTTTTTCCCCATTAAAAAAGTATATTTTAATTAAAATAAAAGAGGGAAAAGTGCTCCATGATTAAGATAATAATAAAATAAGAGGGTCTGGAGAGGTCCATCAGATCTATAAAAGAGGAGGAGGCCATTGAAGGACATCTTGGATTTGATATTTCTTCTTGCATGAGAGGTTGGGAACCCAGTTCTCTACTTCATTGGTAGCCCCAGGATAGAAATCCTTGGGTGATTTAGTGAGATTAAGTGAGTACCCATCTCCCCTTGGTGAGTTCATCCAGAATTCACAGGGGAGCTTAGCAGTGGCAGTTCAGTTAAGTTTTGGTGGAGGGTCTGTGTAACATTGGAGCAGATCCTTCAGGCCAGTTCTATCTCAGCTATCTCAGCTATTTTTGTTATTCCAACATGTAAAACCCCAGTTTATACATTATAATAAAAGCTGAGAATTATTTCTGCTCATTGTATGATTGAATTACATTCATTCTCTTGTTCTATTTTACATGGAAATCTTTTGTTTATGAATGGAAAATTTATCCAAAGTATTTCTGAGTTAAAATTTCAAGAAAACCCCAAATTGTTCCATTTGGGACATTATAGTGGTATAAGAGTTGTGCTTCCTGCCAGCCTGAAGGTTTTAATTGCAGATTGTCGAAAGTCTATTTTGAAGGTGCCAATGCCATCATTTTTCTGCAGAAAATTTGTCTTGAGCGTTAGATATTCTACAAAATCTTTGTTGCAAAATGCTAGACAAATCTTCCTGGGTTTTGTCGCCCACTTAATAATCACCCGACAATTATTGGCCAAGTTGAAGGTGCGTGTAATCTCAGGGCTGAGCTAATTTTCTTTTAAAGAAGGCCGACCCTTATATAGTTTTTTTTAAAAGAGCCAAAATTTTGTTGAATGTTGAATTCCATCCTATATATAGGGCCGAAATATTGTTATGTGGGGCCGTAAATTTCTTTAAGTGAGCCGACTCTTGTGTGAAGACCAAAAATCAAATTTAAAAAAAGAAAAAGGAAGAAGGGGCCGTGTGTGCTATGGAGCCCATTTTTCCTTGAAGGCCAAAATTCATTTGGGCCAAATTTCATTGTTACATTATGAAAACCAAGCCAGTCAACATAAGGTTTTTCTGAGGACCGAATATGTACCAGAGAGCTGCAATCCTTATTCTGATTCCGAGCCCCATTCTCCCATTTGAAGCATTGGTTGACAAGGGATCGAGCTCAGTTAAGGGAAAACAATCAAACCGTGACTTGTTCCCATTAGCAGCGTCCGTTTCCCCAATATGACAGTGCAAACTGTGCTTATAAGATTGGCATCGTAAATTTGAAGATCAAATTCTCTTAAATAAGAGGTTGAATTTTTATTTATTTTAAGCCTTGAGATAGGGCCGAGTTGTCAAAATTTCACGCTCAGAAGAAGGATGTATTGCGCATTTTCTTCCGGAAGAGTCCCCTTGTTCTGGGCAGAGATCCAATTCTTGAGACCGAATTAGAGCATTTTTTCATGGAAGTCGAGTAACTGTAAGAGTGCTGAAGTCTCCAGCATCTAGACCAAAATTTTTGAAATTGGATTCCACCTACAGGTGGCTCGATTTCTTAAAAGGACAAATTTCTTGTGAGTGCAGAGCGAGAATATTCTTTGGTCCAGCATTTCGATATCAATTTGTTTGGGTTGTGGTTTATTATCTTCATTCTCCAGGGGTTCGTTTAAGTTGATTGTGGCGTGGATTGCATTTCAAATTGGGGACTGAGTGCCATTTCTTAGTGTAACTATCACCCATACACAGTGTCTCAGAAGTTAGAACTCCATTGGGCTGCATAGTTGTGGTAGCTTAAAGAGGCCATATATGAGCTGGAAATAACCAAGTCCAATCAAGAAATCTAAACGAGACCAGGCCAAGGTCATGCAATGTTGGAAATCGACTTTCACTGGTCTGGAGGTGCGACATTTTGTGACCATGCCATTCACTTTTGAAGGGAAGAATTTCCGTTACAGAATTTTCTGCTTAAATTCTTCTTGAGGTGGAAGCCAACAACTTTTCTGAGGCCAAACATATGCCTGTAGCAGCTTATCCTGGAGTGGTCAGGATTGAACATTGTTGTTAGCAGGTCTGACTACAATTCAACTCCAGCTGCTCTCTTAATCGTGTTTTTTTTGGGTGCTCCACGAAGGATGAATAATCGACAACATGTATAGAGCCGAGTTTCCTTCCCATCAGTTGGTCGTGTGGAGATATTTCAGATCAGAGGTATTATGTGAAAATATATTTTGTATCTATATACCTGTAGCAGCAGATTTGGGGAAGGACCGAGAGAATCTCCAAGTCATTTCTAGTTGGCAGATTTCCATTCCAGGGCAGAAACATACATCTCTGCATGCAGATCAGTCCACTATCTCTCAAGTTTCTGGGATGGCGTGTTACCTGTGTGACAACTATTGTGTGGGTTTGCTGAAAATACAAGGGTTGTTTTAAGTGTGAATATCTCCAGGGCAGCGTACTTCATAAACAAGTGTTGGGGTATCGTCCTGGTGGACTGATAATCTGCACATGTACTTATTATTGCTGGCTGTCACCCATTTTACCAATTTCTATTGTCCAATCTGCATCCATCAACAGAATTAGAATCGCTGGTGAATTAATCAAAAGGACACTGTCTGCCCAATAGAATTCAGTTGAAGGAATGTGTCAAGTTCTTTGATTCTATTATCATAAACTCTATCATTGATTGTATAATTTCTAGAAAGTAATGTGTTGGTCAGAGTTGTTGATGCTGTTAGAATTGGGCAGAAAAAGAACTATGTGATATTCCATGTACACAGTTGATGACTTGTATGTTGAATGCTGCCAAAATTTGTCACTGCTTAGCTAACCCTGTATAAATGTAAGGTTTGAGATGGAGCATGAAGGAAGATCCCTTATTGAGTAAGCCTTGTATTGTCTCTGTGTTACTGGACAAATTATTGTGTCATGAGTGAATGTTAGAGCACACTGCTGATACATATTCCATTTATGCTACTAGTAAGATATGAGAGATCCATGTATTGAGTCAGCTGGTCATATTACTATTGTGTAATTCTTTTTTGCTGCCAGTCAAGTCTTGTATAAGTTGGTTTGATATACTTATCATCATTAAACTAAAACATGGATCAAACCTTCATTAATTCCCTTAATAAACTAGCAGCAACAGTCAACAAAACCCCTTCCAAGGGAATACTTTCTTTGCTACAGCAAGAGCAGCCACAAGAAGAGCATGAGTTGGGACACAAAATAATTAAACTTGGGACAAATTTGAAACACATGAGGGTCAAGGTGAAAGCTCTTTTCAAACTTGAAGAATTAGATGCGCTCCTTTCCAAAGTACACCAGTTAGAGGGGAAGAAACTAATTTGGGCCCTAAAACCAGCTATGCTTGCCCTAACACAAAACAAGTTTTTGGAGTACCCTTGTGAAGGGGTCACACTTCCAGTCACCTCCCGTCTCAGCAGTATCATAATGTTGACTGAACCTATACCTCCTTATAGTAATGACATAATGAGGAGAGTCTTCAGACTGATAGTAGAGACCTTTCAAGATTTGGATAATAGTGAGGGTCCTACTTTTGGGAAGAAGCTTGAGAATCTAGAAGCCATGGCCCTGGTTAGATCTTATGACATCATGCTTGATTTGGAGTTTGATGACCTGATCCTGCAGATGTTCCAATGCTTCTTCAGCATTAGGAAACATCATCCTGACACAGTCATAGCACACATGCAGTCCATTTTGTCCTCATGTATGGGAGGCCATGATGCCATTTGCAGAAGATTGCAGACTAGATTGTTGGCCATTTGGAGGAGAGAACAACTGGTCTCACCTGTTGCTTATGAACTAGTCGAAAGGTTGGTTGAGAAAAACATTGGGTTGTTCAGAAGACAGTTGACTAGGGAGGAGTTGCTCAGGTTTGGTGGATCATGTAGCAAGAATGAGCTGAGGAGGAAGGGTCTCTGCTTCATTTGCAAGGGACCTTGGGGACCTAATCACTCATGCTTGAGTGACACTGAGGAGATGACAGAGGTAGAATAGGAGGAGATTTCTTTTGATTTTCAGGGTGATGATTCTTCTTTGAATCAGTCCATGGTATTTTACAAGGATGCCTCTAAGAAGCATTAGTCATGTGGACTTGTTGATAGTGGACCCTATGGGAGACATTCAGGATGGTGTGTCACCAATGATGAGTCAGCATGAGCAGCATATGATGGAGCATGAGTCAGCTGAGGAGGAGGATGCACACAATATGCATGATGAGCCTTTTGGGGAGAGCCAGTTGGAGGTTCATATTGAGCCTGTGATGGAGGAGGATGGGCAGCCACCCTTGGGGTCAACCATTAATGAGTAGAGAGATGTACAAACATCTAGCAGGGTGGTAGTATTTGGCAATTTGCAAACACTTGTCCTCAGGAGGTGTTGGAGGTCGACAAGGTAGTCTTGCAGAAAGCTAGTAGATGACAACAGCATGGAATTTCCGATCAGAGGAGGGAGGAGATGTTGTAGATGGTGGTGCATACATCTTTGAGCCACCCAATGATGAGGTGCAAGTAGATGCACAAGCAGCTAGTAGAGCTGCTATACTTTCAGGGAGCAACCCTCTCCAGGAGTACATAGATAGGGCTTGCAACACAATTTGGCCACTTGTACCCATTATAGGGAGAGAAGCATGGTTTCCTCGATGGATATTGTTGACTGACCAGGCAGGGTTACATGAGTGGGGCACGATGCAGCATAGGGGACTTATCACATAAACAAATGCCTATGCATCTGATCCTTCCCACAGGATGGATTGGCAAGAGATCATGAGTTGGTATCCTTTTGATGGAATATCAACCTTAGTCTAGGGCATAGTGCAACAGGGGTGCTTAGATGAGAGGGTTACTACATGTTTCAGTGGGTAGTGGGATGTGGACCGACAATTCATCAATATTTCAGTAGCACTAGCCCAGCATCAATAGAGTGGGGTTGACCTCGGCCTATGCCAGAGGTGGGATTGGAGAGAGTTGATGAGTTGGTATTCGCTTTATGGAGCAGCAGCTATAGTCGGAGACAAAGCATAGTCTGAGCCATGGGACTTGGGCGATGATTGGCCATGGTGGCATTGGGATCCAGGAGGATTGGTTGATGACAGGTACAGTCAGAGATCAGTTTGGGATCTAGGCATTGAGGGGTCCATTCATGATGGGTTGACACAGAGGTAGAGCATCACCCAGTGGTTTGTATGGGATCCGAGCATTGGGTCTCAGTTGCGTTGGGCCACCAGAATGGTCCACAGGTTTGGATTGCTTGAGGGCAAGCAATCTTGGGGCAGGAGGATTTGTAATGTTCCTTTTTCTGGTGTTCCTTATGACATGGTTAGGATGGACTTTCAAAGTTGGGGGCAGATAGGTCACAGGTGCAGGTTGGTGTCATCAGTGGGCCCAGGGGCTTTTGGAGGGGTTTTGTGGAGTTTCTATGAGGTTTGATGGCATTTGCTTGGTATATTCCCTCATTCGCATAGTTTGCCTTTCGTTCCGGCACATTTCGACAACTTTTAGAAAACAAAGTTATTATTGGGCCTGACTCAATTAATTACGCTTAAGGTGGCATTCTGGGAGGAATACTTGACAGAACACCTTAGTGTAATAGCTCGTTGGAACCAGAACGAGAAGATCTACATGATGGGATGGTTAGATGTGAGTTTCAGTGACCTGAGGAGACATGGTGGCCAATTTACCCTTTTCCCGCATTAAAAAGAATATTTTAATTAAAATAAAAGAG
The DNA here is from genome assembly GCA_031772625.1 of Pinus tabuliformis. NCBI lineage: Eukaryota > Viridiplantae > Streptophyta > Pinopsida > Pinales > Pinaceae > Pinus > Pinus tabuliformis. Next base: position 739,252,060 of record CM062808.1, read on the forward strand.
GGAAAAGTGCTCCATGATTAAAATAATAATAAAATAAGAGGGTCTAGATGGGTCCATCAAATCTATAAGAGGAGGAGGCCACTGGAGGACATCTTGGATTTGATATTTCTTCTTGCATGAGAGGTTGGGAACCCAATTCTCTACTTCATTGGTAGCCCCAGGACAGAAACCCTCGGGTGATTTAGTGAGATTGGGTGAGTACCCATCTCCCCTTGGTGAGTTCATCCAGAATTCACAAGAGAGCTTAGCAGTGACAGTTTAGTTCATTTTTGGTGGAGGGCCTGTGTAGCATTGGAGCAGATCCTTGAGGTCAGTTCTATCTCATCTATCTCAACTATTTTTGTTATTCCAACATGTAAAAACCTAGTTTATACATTATAATAAAAGCTGAGAATTATTTCTGTTCATTGTATGATTGAATTGCATGCATTCTCTTGTTCTATTTTACATGGAAATCTTCTGTTTATGAATGGAAAATTTATCCGAAGTATTTCTGAGTTAAAATTTCGAGAAAACCCCAAATTGTTCCATTTGGGACATTACAGCAATTGTCACATGATGTCATGCTAATTCAAAATACAATGATGCATGCTTACTCCTTTAAATACTTTCAGGGTCCTTGCAGTTCCCTCCTTCCATCATGCTCACCAAAGCACAAGGGTTGCTTTGATTCTCATTTTGCTCCATTCATTACCTGCATTAGTCACTAACAAGTACCACCAAGCAAAATATACAAGTACAAGAGCATGATTATAATTTTGACAATCTAGGGATTCCATGGTATCTTAGAGGGAGAATTCCTAGGGTTTTCAGATCCAAACCCTAAGTTCCTTGATATTTCCCTTTGAAACATCATCCCTAGGGTTTGAACCCAAATTTTCATCCAATTCCACCCTCACAAGGGTTTTCCATACACCCTAGACTACCTACAAACCCTAGAAACCAAAAGTTAGGGTTTCTATGAGGGAACAAATAGATTAGGGTTAGGGTTTCTCTCTTGACTAGGGTTTCCTATTCCAAGCACCATCTAGGGTTTACAATCCCTAGATACCAAAGACGTTAAACAAGATCAAGACTACAAAACATGTCACAAAGCCCTAATACACTTCATATTAGGCCCTATATGCATAAAAACAATTATACGTACCTCAATGACTACAAATCTTAGTCCTCCCTGATTACTGGAAGTCTACTACAAAGGTTTCTTCAAGATGCCGTGATCTTCTTATTGTTTTCAAGAGTGAAAGCTCCAAAGATGCCAAGGCCAAATACTACCTTTAAAGGTACTTATAATTCCATGTAAAGAATTGTTCTCTAGATGACTTTATTTGCTTCCCAAGGATAATTTCTTGTTCTCATGGTTTCCTATCTTCAAAAGGTGTCAAGGTAAGAAGTTTCTCAAGATGGTTAACTGCTGCTCTTTTTGAATTCTTGTTAGTGTATGTTGTAGATGCTTCAACAGGTCCTGGAACTGTGATCCTTCTCTTTCTTTAGGGACACTTCTTTGTTGGCTTACTACTCCTGATCTGAATGAGTTCAAAGGCCTTTTAGTTCCTCATAACAATCCATCATAGGACCCACGAACCTTCTTCAAGATGTGACTTAGTCTCTGAACTATAACTGTAATTTTCGGATCTCTAAACTATCACTGTGCCTCTCATTGCAATTTTGGACTTTTGAACTTCTCTCACTGCAATTTTTGAGTCTCTGAAATATCACTATACCTTCGGCCTGTGATTGGTTGAGTAGGCTTAGGATTAGACTTTACTATTGTTTCAGTTCTCCTTCACAATGTGACTATTGGCTTAGGGCTTCTTGTAATAATGCCCAGAATCCTTGGCCTAGTATGGCCCTCTCTGCAATGCTAAGAAGACTACTTGATGTGTGCTTCTCAAACTTCTTTCAATATCTTAGAACCTTGGTCCTCTTGTATGGTATTAATGCCTTATTTTCCTATTGATTTAGCTTTGGACCAAGCCCTTAAACAATTCTCGGATTTTCGTATTCTTTGTTTGATGGCTCCCGAGACTTCTATTCTTCAAACCCCTCAAAAACTCTTAAATTTATGTACAAGTCTTTGATCTCATGTACAGGGCTTCAGTCTCATGATTAGGTGACTTTCTTCATTGTAATTTGCACAACAGTGATTTAGAGTAGATCTTTTTCTAGCTCGGCTTTCCTAGAAACTTCGTTTCAGCCTTCAAGGAGATGGTAATCTTCAGATGCCTTGTCACTGACCTTAGCTCTAATACCTTGTTGGAAACTAGATTAGGGAAACATTTTTTAACTTGATATTTTCCTCACATGACATTTACTTGTGATATTAGGATCTTATCATTATTATGTTTATGTTCTTTATCATAAAAAATGCCAAAACAATAGAGATCACATGAACACAAGATATAGGCTCCACGCCAAGGCAAAGCCCCTCCAAAAGGGAAACCCCACAAGAACTTATCTTCTTATCTGTTGATGAATGTAACTAGGTTCGGTCTTCATAAATTGTATTTGAGTCACAATGAAATGTATTTATCAAAAGAACGAAAAATAAATATCTATTATTATTATTATGACTTATTAAAGCATGGGTTTCATGCTTGGGTCATAATGTTGTAGGTCAAAGTCCCGGTTCAGGACTTCTAGGATTTATTCTGAGTCATTAAAGTCATTGTCCATTTAAAGAGACCCTTCTTGAGCTTTTGAATCGTGTAAAGAGAATTAATATTGAGTCAAATAAGTTATTTGTCACCTCCACACCAAGTCGGCCTCAAGGAGATCAAGTCGGCCTTGATCTAGGTAATTCAACCCCACCAAAAGCCTATATATACAAGCAGTTTGAATTCATTTGGTGTACACTCTCTCACTCAAGTTCGATATCCAAGAAGAAGGCCAGAAAAAGTGTGAAGTTGCAGAAGGAGGAGGAGGTTCGCTGGAAGAAGGAAGATCAAAGTTTTTGGGTTTGTCTCTTTCTCACTCGTGTGGATTCATTGGGCTATTTGCTGGAAGGACAAATTGTTGTTGCTGGGTCGAAGTATTTGCTGGGTTAACTGTTAGGTCGAAGTATTTGCTGGGCTAACTGTTGGGTCGAAGTATTTGCTGGGCTAACTGTTGGGTCAAAGTATTTGTTGGGCTAACTGCTGGGTGAAAGTTGTTGCTGCTAGGTCGAAGTTGTTGCTGCAAAGTCGAAGTTGTTATCATCTACAAAAGGAAGAAAGGGTTGACTTCGTGTGGAGGAAGTCTGTGTCTAAGTCAAGAGTCTTGGATTATCTCGTGAAGTTATTAAGGAAGAGTTGTTGATTGGGTTTTCCCCTAGATAGGGTTTTTTCCCTAGTTGTCCGCCTACATCTGGTGTCTGTGATCTTTGTGCTATTGTCTTGGTAATTTCTTGATGAACTAAAAGATAAAAGAGGAACATAAGAAAATCATAAGAATATCACAAGTAATTATCTATATAAAGAAAATCTTTCTGCCTTTCTGATTTTCTAACATGGAATCAGAGCTAAGGTGAAGAAAGGAAAAAGGCAACTCAAAGATCTATTGGAGAATAAGGAGTTTTAAGAAATTTGAATAAGGATCATCAAAAGGATCATATAAGAAGTCAAGTCTACCATCTTCAAGGACAATGTCTAACTCAATGAAGGGAGATAAAATTAGGAGCATGCAACTATAGGGCATGAAAGAAGAGGATAGACCTCATCCTCGAAAAGAATAAAGTATTGGATTTAGTCAAAGGAAAAGTAAAGAAGCCTACTAATGAGTCAAGTGATGCAGAAAAGGAAAAAATTCAGGCAAACAGAAATATTGGCTATGACACTGATGCTGGATGGAATAAAAGATAACCTCATCCCCTATATATCTAATATAAACTCTGCTCAAGAGATGTATGAGGCTTTATCAAAATTATTCACTATCAAGAATCTTGGTCAAATAGCAAGCCTTAAAAATGAACTAAGATCTATAAAAATGACAAAGGAAGACACTGTGGCATCTTTCTTTGTGAGAATAGCCAGATTAAGAGATGAACTTCAAGCGATTGATGAGATAGTACCAGAGAAGGAACTTGTAATCATTGCACTTCTAGGTTTACCAACATCATGGAGTGCCTTCTCATTAGGTCTCAACAGCTAGAAGGAGACTCCTACATTTGAACAACTATGGAATGCTTGCAGTCAGGAAGAAGTCAAGATTTCTCTAGTAAGCAACAAAGAGAATGAAGAAGAAAAAGTTTCAAATGCCTACTCCGCTCATCACAAGAACAAAGGATCATTCAAGAAGACTAAAGGGCCTAGAAGGAAGATTGACATATCCAAAATTGAATGCTACAACTGTCACAAGATGGGTCACTACAAAAGTGATTGTCCTGAAAATCTGAGAAATAGAAAGAGAAATAGAGATCATGCAAATGTTGCCAAAGAAGGATCTCCAAAGAAGCACAAGACTGAAGAATCAGAAATAAAGGACTTATACTACTAAGCCCTTCTACTTTGAATTTTTTATTTGTTTTGTATTTTGATTTCTAGAACTTATAGGTTTAACATTCTTTGGAAAAACATTGTTGAATTGTTTTGTTAAAGTTTTAGGTATCCCTCGAGATTGGATTAAGAGGGAGCCCTCACCATTTTCCAAAGATAAGTATCTTACTCCTTGTATTATCTTTTATATTTGATTTTCCTTTTCTTATCTACATGTGTTTATTTAGATGCTAATGACATTTCTTTTTATATTTTCCTTGTTTAGGAAAAACTTACTGATATGCTCAAGGGTTATGAAGAAGACTTCACAAGACAAAGCATAGAAGTCCTATTGGAATTGATGTCCTATAAGGTTTGTCTAAACTCAAAGGTATGTCTTAGACTATAAGTTTTGTTTCTCTTCGTGATATAGGTATGTTCATTTATTCAAAGAAATCTGCTTTACATTACTAACAAGTGTTATGTCTAGGACTGTTGAATCATAGAGATTCTTGTTTGGGAGATTAATCATTAGATTGAATCTACCCTCATTAATCATTATGTTTGTGGAACCCTAATAAGTTCCCTATAAAACACTAACCTAAGGGTATGCCAATGTTAATGTGATAAACCCTAGTCTACTTAGGGTTTCTAATGAAATCTAGAAAATACTATTCTTTTGATGTTTGGGGTTTGGATGATGATGTCATGTTTGGTATCTTAGTATTGTTATGGAAACCCTAGTCCTTTAGGGTTGGATGATAATGTCTATGTTGAAATCCTAGACCTTTAAAGTTTTTGGAAAATTAGGGTTTGTTGTGTTATGTATTGAAACCCTACATCTTTAGGGGTTTGGTAGGGTTTATAAGCAATACCCTTATTAAGATGATGTCCTAGGAATGAAACCCTAGGCATATGTTTGTTCATCTAATCAAAACCCTAGTCTAATCAAGATCATTACTTTAAATGTATTGATATTTGTGTCTTGGGTTTGTCCTATATATGTTATGGTATGCTTGTGCATGATTATCCTAGATATGTTTATGTGCTAACCAAATTGTTGATGTTGATAGTGTGTAAATTTAGGGTTTGTAACTAAGCCCTAGTAGAAGTTCGATGTTCTAGGATATGATGTGATGATATGATAAGATCTAAGATTCACAAAAGGATTGGTCATATTGATTGTGTTGTGATTTGTTGACATCTAAGGATTAATATCTCATGAATTGAATCCAGGGTTTGCATTAAATCCTAGTAGAAGTCTAACATATGAATTCTAAAGTTGTTGGATGCATTGTTGAATTGCTTCTAGGGTTTGCAATATATTATAGTAGAGTATGAGACCCTAGATATAATGAAGATTGTTATCTTGATTGAGTTGCTAAAAGTCTTGATGAGGAAGTCGAGGGTTTATGACAAAAACCCTAGCAAGTAGTTGAAGTATAAAAGTATGTATCTCTTGTTTATGAACCTAACTAAGTTTAGGTATTTGTTGTCTAAAGTCTAATGCTTCCATTATTGTATGATTCTGATATAGTTAAGTTCATGCTTTTGTGTATGTATTTGGTTGTACTTGTTGTCTAAGTTGTGCAAGTACATAATCTTCAAGATGATGAAGTTGTTTGATAAGCATGATGAAAGAAGTTATATGAATGATGATGATCAAGAAGGATGGCAACCATGAAGGAATCTCCGGTGTCATAGAAAAAAAGTTGATCTCCCTAAGTTAAGAGGGAGCTTGGATAAAGTAAAGAGTATATATCACAAATTGAGATAGAGGGCATATTATAGTCATGATGGATACCTTGAAGTAGAAATTGGAGAATATATATTGAGGTGCTGCTGAAAGAAGGAAAGTTGGAGTTGAAGTAAGAAAGGAAGTTGAATGATTGAGGAAACATTTGTCAAGATTTGTTTGGGAAGCCTCAAAGTCCTACTATGATGAATTGTGAGGCAGCATCAAGAAGTCAGAAGACCCCGAAGGTTTGTGTTTACTCATGAGTATTTGAAAGATTGTTACTAATTGGGGTTGCGACTGTTCAGGTAAATCTCTCAAAGTTTTTTAAATAGCATGCTTGAGGTTAGAGAGATTTGTTGAGGCATCGAGGGTGTAAAATGCCTAGGAGGACATCTGGTCGACATATGCGTTGATGTCTAAATCCCAAAGTTGTAGGGAGGGTGGCGTTGGTCATGGAGCTCTGACCTTGGATACACACCTAGATCCTTGGGTTGATGGTTAGCAAGTAAGCTTGATGGTACCTAGACTGGCTGAAAGCTTTAGTCCATCTTAGTACCCCCGAATAGATTGCCCTGGTTAGGAATCTAGTCTGTGGCACCATAAGTGCCTAGACTTTTCATGTGTTTTGAGATCTTCCATGTAGTTGTATATGTAAGTATGAATACCTCCCTAGTTAAGAGGGAGTGTTGAAGAATGTAACTAGGTTCGGTCTTCATAAATTGTATTTGAGTCACAATGAAATGTATTTATCAAAATAATGAAAAATAAAATTTTATTATTATTATTATGACTTATTAAAGCATGGGTTTCATGCTTGGGTCATCATGTTTTAGGTCAAAGTCCCCATTGAGGACTTCTAGGATTTATTTTGAGTCATTAGAGTCATTGTCCATTTAAAGAGACCCTTCTTGGGCTTTTGAATCATGTAAAAAGAATTAATATTGAGTCAAATAAGTTATTTGTCACCTCCACACCAAGTCGGCCTCAAGGAGATCAAGTCGGCCTCAATCTAGGTAATTTGACCTCACCAAAAGCCTATATATACAAGCAGGTAGAATTCATTTGGTGTACACTCTCTCATTCAAGTTCGATGTCCAAGAAGAAGACCAGAAAAAGTGTGAAGTTGCAGAAGGAGGAGGAGGTTTGCTGGAAGAAGGAAGATCAAAGTTTTTGGGTTTGTCTCTCTCTCACTTGTGTGGATTTACTAGGTTATTTGCTGGAAGGACGAAGTGTTGTTGCTGGGTTGAAGTATTTGCTGGACTAACCACTAGGTTGAAGTATTTGTTGGGCTAATTTCTAGGTCAAAGTATTTGCTGGGCTAACTGTTAGGTCAAAATTCTGTTGGGTCAAAGTTGTTGTTGCTAGGTCGAAGGTGTTGCTCTCAGTTGTTGTTGCAAAGCCGAAGTTGTTATCATCTACATAAGGAAGAAAGGGTTGAATTGATGTGGAGTAAGTCTGTGTCTAGAACACGAGTCTTGGATTATCTCATGAAGTTATCAAGAAAGAGTTGATGACTGGGTTTTCCCCTAGATAAGGGTTTTGCCTTGGTTGTCCGCCTTCATCTTGTGTCTGTGATCTTTGTGCTATTGTTTTGGTAATTTCTTGATGAACTAAAAGATAAAAGAGGAACATATGAAAATCATAAGAATATCACAAGTAATTATCTATATAAAGAAAATCTTTCAGCCTTTTTGATTTTCTAACATTATCAACTTCAAAGAAGACTTCCAAGACCAAACTTTAGACCAGGGCTCCACAAAGACTAAGTATACTAGCGTGCAACTTAAGACCCTTCTTCTGCAACTTCGCTCTTTTGGTCAATAGTCATACTTTTGCAATTTCGATCCTTTCATCTACAAGCTATACTTTAGACTTTTCTTTTGTAACTTTAGATCCTTTTGCAATTTTGCTCTTGTTCTTATGACCACAAATCAAATGTGATACCATGCTCCAAGGACGTCAAAGTACCTCTTTATATATAGCCTCTTCAAGAGGCTCTTTAAGCCCTTATTAAGGCTGAGATGAGCAGGGTTTTCTGACTTATCTTTGGAGACCTCTAGACATATTTAAATACATAAAATAGAAAGAAAAAAAAATCTATGATCCAAGAGCCGAAAAGGGTCTTTTACATTAAGACGATGACACTTGACTCAAAACAATCCTATAGGCATGCAATGGATGCCTTGAGTTGTTGACTAATGACTCAAGCATGAAACCCATGCTTCACAAATATTTTCATTTTCATTTTTCTTTCTTCTGATCAATACATAAGAATTACATCATGACATGAGACAAATGACAATTATGAAGACCAAAACTAGTTACATTTCCCAACACAGAGGTTGGGATATACATGGATTCCTTAATGATGTAGGGGGCACTCATAGGGGCGTTAGGAACTAGGTTGATGGCCATAATGATAAGGGGTAGAGATCATGTTTGGCTTTTTCCCATGTGCTAAATTTTATTTTCCCAACCATCTTTTGCATTTTGTGGTAATATTTCCTTTTGTATGTGGCCATATTATGCTTTTATCTCTTTTTTAGCTGCATCAACCTACGGGGCATCATTCCAGGCCCAAACCAGACATGTGGAAAAGTGGAGGGGTAGTACCAGTGTTGAAGTTTCTAAGTCTAACTGTTAGAAACCCTTCATGTACTTTACTGATTTATTCCTACCTACTTGTTCTGTTAATTAACAAGTTATTTACCAGGTAAATACTGGAAATAAATACAAGTACATGCTCAACACATTATAGATCATCAACTGAAGGAAACAGAAACAAGCACACAAGTAACACCGTTGTTTTTGAACTAATGTCCTCGGAAAAATCCAATGCGGGGAAACCGCTGCAACTATCTGAGGGTTTGATTTATTAAGCAGTTTCAGAATACAATTTGGGTGCCAAATCTGGCTCACCCAATAGGAAAAAATCTTGGCAGTAGTACCTCTCTACTCGAAAGCAGATATTCCGGCTGAAACCCCAAATAAACACTCCGGCAGCTCCAATCTACCCCACGAAACCCTAGCGTCAGCCTCTAGGGACTGCGTCAACCCAGTGTCAGCCCAATAACCCCTGCAATAGCCTCTGGAGGCACTGCGTCAACCCTCTGGCCCTCTGCGTCACCCACGCTAGCTCTCTGAGGCACTGCGCAACTCTTGGCTGCCTCTACGTGGGCCCTAGCTGGCTCTGCATGGCCTCTAGCTGGCTCTGCGTCCCTCTCTCCGACTTCTGCGCTGATCCTCCCGGTACTGTCTCTCTGCCTCTTTGCTTTTGTATTCACTGCCCCTCGCTGTTGATCACTGATTCTATCTCTCTTAGCAAACCCCGCTCTAGAGAATATAATGACTGATCACTCTGGTGTGTTCTCCAAGTGACCCTCAAGCTTCCTCTTATACTTTTCTCGTTGACAATTCAACGACCAAGATTAAGTCCCTAATCAATGCCTAAGATTAGATCTGGCTTGATCCATGTCTTTTGGACCATTCTAACACAGTTTTATATTAATTCACATTAATATTTTATTTTCCCTATGTTTAGACTTAGGGACTCCATTAAAAATATTAATTATTTTAATATCTCCCAAACTCTTTAGAATCCGCCCAAACCCTTTCTGGGTATTCGAGATCTCATGTGACTTAGCCTCTCCACCAATTTTCGTCGCTAGAGCACATCCGATGCTACCCCAAATCAACAACCAGAGCCTTGTGGACATAGAGAGGGAAGAATGATGAAATAGAGCATGTAATGTGCGGAGGGGAGTGAAAAATGTGGAACGGTAAAATGGAACCGTGCTACCTGTTACCCACCACCTGTCGGTGACACCCATAGGAGAAATTTTTCTCCTATATTGTCTTCAGTCGGTAGCCAACAACCCCAGATAGCTCATTGTACCACCATCTCCATCACTTGAGCCAACCATTATGCACCCTTTCCCATATGTCACGATTGTATGTTTGAAGGTGGGTCTTCCAACCTTGAAGATATGGCTTTCATTATGTAGTTGGGTATTTTTGCTTACTCATCATAGACACTTATGGGCATGGATTAGTGGGGGGGATTCGATGGAAAGAATGGGCTTGGTATGTACTCTTGTATCCTAGTCTTGTGGGGTCTCCTTTATTGGCTACTAGCTTTAAGAGTGGAACTACATGGGAAATCCTGATTTTGGTTGTGTGGTTCTGCTTCTCGACTCCACATACATCACTTCCCTCCACTCATTATATCCACTTTTCGCATATTTGCCATCCAGGTCCACATTTGTCCATTGGGTCCATAAGTAGTTAGCCTCCCTCTCCCCTTGTCCACACTTTGGGTCAGGCCTAGAATGATGCCCCGGAGGTTGATGCAAATAAAAAGAAAGTAAAAAGCATAATTTGGCCACTCTAATAAGAAATGTACCATAAAATGCAAAAGATGGTTGGGGCATACAAATTTACCACATGGGCAAAAGCCATCATGAGCTCTACCCTTACCATTATGGCCATCACCCTGGTTCCTAAAGCCCCCTATATTGGCTCCATGTATAATTAAGGAACCTAAGATTGTCCCAACCCCTGGTGAGTGATCAATTGCCCAACCTTAAGGGGGCAATAACTGTTATATCTTACACATCATACACTTATTACCTAAAGCCTTGAGTAATTATAAAAGAAAAATCAATAAAAGGCAAAAGGTATATGAAGAAGGGTGGAAAAACAAAGGTCGGGGTAACTCACATGCCACAATTTCTCCCTCCTACATTTATACACCCAATTGTGGGCCTCCCTCATCATAGCTATCCTTGTAGCATGGCATGTGTCTTAGAGCCTTTCCCTGATGCCCCACTTTATTCCATCATTATATCACATGCCACCAGCTATAGGACGGATGTACCATGGACTTGTCACTCCCTTAGAGGTTGAAACCACCCAATAGGGTCCTTGATTAACCTCCCTCTTGAACTTGGAGACACCTGTACACTCTAAAGCCCATTATGGAAGGGCATGCCACTATGAAATGCCCACTTGGTTCCATGATTTGTAAGCTCATTTTCTCAATTACACTAATGATTTGTTATATCGAAAGGTGAGGAGACGCATTACATCTTATGCAGGATGACAGGTTGGTCTTCATCTTGGTGTTTGATCTCCCTATACGAGGTCCAAGCCCTCCAAAGGGTCTTATTGGCATTTGTAGGGTATGCGTTGAGAGGCACAGGCCTCCACTATAGCAGAGAGCAGATAGCCATGCCATGGGATCCTCCATCACCACTCATTGTTCACTCGTGCTCCACTTGTTTGATGATGATGATGTACTTGGACCACCTCACCCAGTCGGCTACACACTTGCACCATACACTTGGCAGTTGATCCAGGGCCTAAATGGGGTTGTGTCTCACCATTGGAGACAAAGGGAGGGCTTGCATCATTGTTCCAGCCCTTGCAGATGGGATACATTCTTGTTCAATCTAGTTGGAGACTCACGAGGATGATTTTGTGCCCCCACAGCCACTTGGGAGCACCACAAGTCATTTGCTTGGAGATCAAGGGGCCATCCCCTTCATCGCTATTTTTGGAGCCCTTCCACTCATTTTGGCACATGAAGGACTTCACTAGGCCTTTCAATGGCCCTCCTAGCTATTGTATCACTATTTCGGCCCTCTTGAGAGGCTTATTTTTCATGTTATGGAGCTATCTTGGTGGGCTTGTCACCAAGGGATGTTATTTTACACATTATTTTATTATTAGGGGCATCATTAGGCCTAATTAGGAAAATCGAATCCCTTAGAGGATCATATATATTGATGAGAGGATCATTTCATTCCTCATCATCACTTGGATTTGTATCTATCTCTTCTTGAGAATTTCGCACTACCTATTGATGGACGAATTAGAGAATCATTAATGCATTTTGATGTTTGGATAATCTTTTCTTGATCTTGGAGCTTCACTTTTGTCTCTATTTGATGATTGGATATATTCGCTATACTTGTAAGTGCTCTTTCATGCTTGTTTTTCTCTCTTGTACACATGACTAATGTATGGAATTTTCACTCATGAAATCTGAAATGTGCCCTAATTGAATGCGAAATTGTGAAAATTTGGATTCGTGAGGTATTGCATATGTTACATGTTTTGGGTATGGTGAATGAATGTTCCTAGGGGTAAATTATATCTATAATTACCTTGAAAAGTCAATAAATTTGGCAAATAGAAGTGTAAATTCCAGTGTTGATAATATCGCCGAGATATCGGCGATATTCGGAAATATGGCGATATTTTAGGCGAGCCGATATATCGCTGACAAAATATCGCGATATTTTCGGCTTTTGAAAATATCGCGAGATTTCCGAAATATCGTCGATATTTCGGAAAATATCGCGCGACAATCGAAAATATCGCGAGATTTCCGAAATATCGCCGATATTTCGGAAAATATCGCGCGACAATCGAAAATATCGCCCGGTGACTTTAAAAAATTTCTGCACAGCCTATAAAAATCCGATTTTGGTTCTTTTTCATATCATTTTCATTTTTGATTGCTGGAGAAGGAAGGGGAGAGCTATGTGGTTGCTGCCAAGGAGGGTTTGAGGGTTCTAGGCCCTAGAATTGATATGCTATTCATGGTAATGTTAAATTCTTAAAGTAAAAGGATGAAAATGAAGATTAAGGAGAATGTAAAATGAAGATTAAGGAGAATGTCACTTTTACTTAAATTTTTAACATTACCATGAAATGACTCAGGATGTTTGAGAGTGGTTCCGGCCTCATTGGATTTCATATGGAGAAAGTAGAATTTTAGATTTCATTCAAAATGCAGCAGACTTATCAGTTTTTTAGGATTTCAGGATTGGGAGATTGTAATGTTTCCAGGTGAAACCACCTGCCCGGGCTACCCCTGCCACCAGTAGAGGACGTGGTCTACCTCCTATAGCTCCTACTTCTAGTTCTTCAGCTTCTAGAGGATAGCAAACTCCACTGCCAACTCCACCAGCACCAACATCTACATCTAGAGGGAAAGGGAAAGCTGTGGCATTTTCTCGCAAGAGGGGCAGAGGAAATCAATAGGATTAGACTTTAGTTATTTTCTTATGTGCTTGTAAGTTGTACATGAACAATGAACATTGAATATTCAAGAATCAAGACCAAGCATATCACATTCTAATTTCTAAATAGTAAATTTTGATTCTATTTATCTTTTTAAAGTGAACTATGAACTTTGAGAAGTAATTATATTTTAATTTGATTAGATAAGCTGCAACCTGCAATTTAATATGGATAAAAAACTATATTTTGGTATATATATAAAACGTGTCCCCCGTGTCTTGTTTCCAGGTCATTGTGTTTCATATTTACGTATCCTCCGTGTCTCGTGTCCTCGTGTCATGTGACTTAGCTTAGACAATATTGATGTATTGTCTCAGTGGAGGGTGGAGTCTGAGGAGCCCCTCTTGGAGGAGTCACCTTCATGGTTAGAGCCAGTGGCAGATGATCCATTAGAGCAGGGGCAGCAAGAGGAGGACTTGGAGTCAGAGGAGTAGCAGCACTCAGAGGAGGAGCAGGAGGAGGAGGAGGAGGACACTGCGGGAGCATCAACATCAACACCATCTGCTATAGATATAGGAGAGCATAGCCCCATACCTAGCACTCATTATTTGACATTAGGTGCAGAGGCAGGGTTAGGGCCTCCTACTACTAGGGGCAGGCCTGGCAAACAGCCCATCATGTTTTCCTGTAAAAGGGGGAGAGGGCAGTGATTTCAGATAGATAGCTGCTAGTTTTATTTGTTGTGCTATATATAACTCATGATGATGAGATACTTTTATATATGTGATGTTATTTTGTATTGGTTCTCCACATTTGAGTCCTTGAATGGACAATTATCAGGGATCAGCAGGATTTGGTATCGCCTTTGATGTATCATTTCTATTTGACATCATATAAATCAGTGTTTTCTTCATATTTATGTGCCAATGTGTTTATTTGATGTTGTTATTGCTTTATATGTTTAAAAATCTGAAAAAAATGAATATATTATGCATTTTTTATGCTTGCCGATATTTTGCCGATATTGCCGATAAGATATTTTCTGGACCCTCGCCGATATTTTCCCGATACCGATATTATCAACACTGGTAAATTCCATGGTGACCTAGTAGCTGCCTCTTAGGGCAACGTGAAGTTGTCATTAGGACTCCTTGGTTGGGTAAACGAACTCCAAAGTTGAAAGCACATTGACGCCATCTCTCCCAATAGGCAAGGCACTGATCTAATCCTTGGTGATCACCTTAAAGATTATTGCTTTTCACCTCTTTCTCCTTTCTCCAAGCCCTAACCCTAGAGGTCTTGTTAATTTTGAGTTAACATGTTCTTTGCTTAGGTTAGTTACTTCATTATCCCATTATCAATTCCATTAGACCATAAGCAATCACTTTAATCATCACCATATGACAGTAACTAATGAAAGAACATTAAATGTAAATGCAAAAGACAGGCCAAGACAAGAGAACAAAAAGATATGGCTCAAGCCAGGGAAAAACCCCAAGATGGGGAAAATCCTTGATCAATTCTTCTTCTTATTATTATTATTATTATTAAATGTTTAGTAGAAGATGAGAGAGTACAATCAAAGTCAACATTGACTTGTCAATGTGATAACCAGAACCATTGTTCAAAAGCCAAATAAGCACCCCAATCAAGTATGCATTCTTGCAGTCACAATCTATCGTGATTAGTGGTCAACGGTAGACAAAGCATAGACTGAAGCTAGGTTAGGGCTTATGGGTTCATGACTATAATACCTCTAGACTTCCCTCCAATGCTGCAACGTTTCTTCACGATCTCTGTTCACATTCAATCAACAAATTTGAGCTAATTTCAGCGCCTACATAAGATTTTCAGTCCATCTAATCCATGGAGACAAGGTCTGAAACCTAGATGAGATACCAACCTGCATTTCTACCTTCTGTGTCATAAGTATTGCGGCCTACCTGAACCATTATGTTAGGAGTGCGTCTTACAATTGAAGAGAAGACCCATACATAAGTATGCCAAAAACACCATCCAATAGCCCTTGATAAGTGCGGCTCCCTTTCTGCTCAAACTCGGTCCTGAAATGAATATAAATGAGCCCAAAATAATGTACAGATAAGCCCAGACTTTCTCCAAACTGACTTCGGCCTCTTGCCTGTGGAACGCAGCCCATGAAGGAGACCCAACCTTGCCCTCATTACCTTTGTTGGAGATCTTCTTTCATTTGCGGCTATTTCAGAGAGAAGAATGAGATATGTGTGTGTATAAATGAGGTTGAACACACCTCTATATATACAACTTGATGGGGGTCAAGTGACGTGACCATTGGGCTTGATGAGCCTACATAGAGGTGAGGTCGACCTTGATAATTTACATGTGAGAGAACATAAATTCAAAAACCCATTTCTCCTTATCCAAATTTGACGATCTTTAGGTCGATTTTGGTCCTCTCGAAAAGAGGAATTCAATGCCATAATTATCTTCTTCAAAAGACCTATCCAGAGTGGAATTTGGCCCTAGTTGCCAATTTTAACACTCCCTCTCAACTAGGGAGAATTCCACCTGCCAATCCATTTATTATCATGCCATCCTGTCATCATGCGTCATCTCTGCATCTTGTCTCAACTCTGTTGAACACTGATATAGATAATGAAGAAGAATTGATCGAGAGTGAGTCACAAGACCTTGCCACTCTCCACTGACAAAAGTTAGTCCACATAATCAATACTTGATCCCATGTGATCAAGTTGAATAAACATCATTCATCCTAGACATAGGAAGTACGGGAGTACACAATGCGTCCATCGGTAGTGTTATGGTTCCTATCCACTTTTCCCAACTCATTGGCCAAATGAGAGGTACTTCCCATGTATCCCGGACTACAAGGGTAGGATGATGCAGGAACACTAACAGGGAAAGAATATATCACATCCGGCTCGCAACTACACGTAGGGAAAGGAGGAACCACATCCTACAAACACATGTCATAACCAAATGTAGGGAAATGATGAACCACATCCTACAGTCACATGTCACAACCATCATAGGGAAAGGGTAAACCACATCCTACAGTCAAATATACCAAATCATCGTAGGGAAAGGATAAACCACATCCTACGCACATGCAAATCACTGAGAGTAGGGAAAGGATCAACCACTTCCTACATGCATGCCAACCAATCAATCGTAGGAAGGATCCTACTCGTGGGGAAAGGATGAACCACGTCCCACCGACATGTCAACCATTGATCGTAGGGAATGAGCATCCTACATGTGGGGAAAGGATGAACCACATCCCACCGACATGTCCACAAGTAGATGTCTGCATGCAACTCTTACTGGGGTATCCACAGGAGAAGGTGAACCACTCATCCCGCTCATATGCCATAGGAGAAGGTGAACTACTCATCCTATGCATATGTGTTATCAATCGTAGGGGAGGGTGGACCACTCACCCTACACACATGTCATCTGTCATAGGGGAAGGTGAACCACTCACCTTGTACACCACACACCTATAGGGGAAGGTGAACCACTCACCCTATGGTCGCTCATAGCTCAATAAGTACCTCGAGCCCTTAGGTGATCCCAGAGATTCACTGTTCCATCTTAACCAAAGTTCCCTTCATATAGGGGATAGAGTCAGGCTTCTTTCTAAAAATCAAGACTAGATCTAGGTGATGATATTGTTGACCAAATCGTCAATGGAAGCCTCATAGCTCCAGCCAACAACATATAGATGTATACACAACTTTCTACAGACCTACTGATTTACAATAGAGATCTTAGCAGTACTTAGCAATCCTCTGCTTCTTGCATATCTTGATGAAGAAAATATTTAACTATTCTTACTCCCTCTTACTCAGGGAGACCACAAACCTAAGCTTGTCGTAAAATGTCCATCTGGTAGTCCACTCATCATAAGATCCATCCACTTTGTAGATAATTTATTAATGTAATCAAACATGCCATAATTCTGGTAGTGCTCTTCCATAAACAAGAATGTCCTTTGTTGTACCATATAAAGAGGTCTCTGATGTTAATATGTAAAACATGGGATTCTACGAATCCTACTCTGTAATATACAACAATGTGCGCATAAATCGCTGTTGTGGAGTTTACTTAAATGGCCATGTTGGCTGCTTTTATGCATTCTCTTTCAAAGTAACTGACTTCAGTCCTTGAAGGAGGATCTCAAGAGATAGGACACTCAGATGTGTTCTCTACTATTCACCATACAGCTCGACCATCAACTCTTAGTAGTGCACTTTGGATCATACTATCTGAACAAGCAGTTATTCATAAATTGCGTTCATCATCTTGTTGGACAGACAATATCAACTTCATAGCTCCCTCTGAATATCAAGAAGGGTAACTTTGTCCAAAACATAATTATCGAACTATCTTCAATCTGCTATTAATCCAGGGATTTTATAGTTTCCTCTGAAGCTTTGCTTCAATCATGGGCTTCCCATATGATTAGGAAGCTTCATGTCAAATAAGATCATTCTGAAGTTCTTCTTCAACCAGGGAGAAGAAATTCTCCCATGAGATTATCTTATCACAGCTGAATGATCCTTCATAGCTAGATAACAGTTACTAGCGTATCAATTTACTCAATCCATGATAAGGAAGAGTCTTTCTCATTCAGGCATCCGTGTCTATTAAACTATCCTTCGTAAGATTCCGGCATAATGAACCCAAGGTGCCAAATCCAAAATCTTCTGCTCCTAGTGTTCAGGAAATCATAGAATCTATTTCTTTCTTCAAAGTATTTATGCTAATAGAGGTTGATATAAAGATTTGTTCTATAGTGCCATGCACGTCTTCTTCTTCTTGGTTAACTGGTGATAATAAGGTCAATCACATATCTCTCACGAGAGTATTCATCATCATTCCGATCCTCACACCATCCAAGATAGTACTCAAGTTGCCTTCTAAATACCATAGATAACCTGCAAAGTTCCTTATGATGAATCGGAGTGCTGTATGTGCAGTCTTCCCAGGCCTAAAAACAAAAACAAGCCTCATGTATCAGTTGCATAATCGTAAGCAATACTATATGGACAAACTTGTCTTGAAAGAGAGGAGGCTAGGAACTTGATATTAATATTTTCAGTTTCCTGTAAGTTTGTTCATGGGAGACTTGATATAATGATCATAGGAACTTTGGGTCCAACACAAATGCAGCAATGAGCCAGAATTGTCAGCACAAACTTTTTGATAAGCCAATATCTATAATTCAAATCCTTTGAGATAACCATTCAAACTGGTTATTACCATAACCATTCAAACTAGTTATTACCTTCTGGGGTCATCGGAAGCTAATGATCCACAATCTTAACACCATCTTCTTTAGCCAACCCTGGAAGAAGGAGAAGGGGGGTGATTATCCTACATCAGTCAAACTTGTATTTGGCTGCAAAATAGGCTTGACGAACCATTAAGTAGTCTCCATGACAGGCTTCTGTGAGGATGAGTAGAATGGTAAAATATTTGCATAGATGGTCAAATGGCCCTGCATAGTTCAGTGGGATAAACAGTATGAGAGGACTTATTATTATTATTAGCCTTTGTCTGCAGGAATCTTGATTTTGACTAGGGAATACTTAGAGAACTTAATCTAAACCATGCGAGTCTCAAGCAGAGAACCAATCCACCGAGTTTGAGCAGACTATTATATCAAGCCGATGTGAAAACATAATGAGCCACTGTCACACCACCGAAGTGATGATGATGAGCAACAAATCAGAGTAGAAGTGATATAGAGATGTCATTGTAAAAATATAGCCATGCCTGTAGCTTTGCCTATGCCAATATTGTTCCTGCCATTAGTCATAGGTACATCGAGAGAACATAGTGGTTGAACTGAGATTCTGAACCAAAAATATCACTGAGCCTTTCATCGAACTGCTGCAATACGATGCCATATCAGTGAGTGAATATCTTGACAGAGACTTCTCAGAATTGGCACAATAGATGAATCCTAGATCCGGTTGCAAATTTGATGTCACAAAATAGGGCTTATACTGCCATAACTTTACCCCATAAATTCTTTTATCCATGCTACGAAGTCAAACTTCCATCCTCTGAATTGTGACACCCATGACTGAGACTTAAGTGATGACTTTACACTGATATAGAAGATCATAAGCATAATAGATTTGATATAATTGTCCATGCAGACAGTCCTCGAAGGTGAACAAAAGTTGCCTCAGATTTCACTCAAAAACATCCAACAAGACTTTAACAAATGCCTTAATAAGTCAAAGAAGGATTTCCTCGGATTGGGCTCAAATTTGAGGATAAGATTATCACAATTGATGCTTCAAACAGAGATGACACAGATTTGTAGAGGGCCGAAAAATATTACATAGATGAGCCTCTGCCGAATATGCTACAGGCCTTAGGAGTTCAATGGAGGAAGGCTTAAAACAAACTTGGATGTGAATTACTTTAAAAAAAATACAAATCTTAACAATTTCGCACTATACCTCAAGAGTCGCAGAGGACTCAAAGAGATGAAATTTCATGCCCTAGAAAACCTCCAAAATTCATAGTCCTGGTGCAAAAATAAGCTTAGGACAAGGAGCTGAGATCGGATCCAACTGTCAACCATATTAGAGATCAAAAGGTGCTTGGGAACCCCTGCGAAGAACCCTCCATAAACAGAGAGAACAAACCAGTCCCAAAAACCCTTTTAACTTTTGATGAGATGAGACCTTGATAGAACCTTCAGATTTGCAGAACAAACTTCTCTTGGTGACTGCTTTCTCTTACACTTTTGCTTGGGCCTGTCCTCACCTAAGCTCTGATACCATGTTAATTTTGAGTTAACATGTTCTTTGCTTAGGTTAGTTACTTCATTAGCCCATTATCAATTCCATTAGACCATAAGCAATCACTTTAACCATCACCATATGACAGTAACTAATGAAAGAACATTAAATGTAAATGCAGAAGACAAGCCAAGACAAGAGAACACAAAGATATGGCTCAAGCCAGGGAAAAACCCCAAGATGGGGAAAACCCTTGATCAATTCTTCTTATTATTATTATCAAATGTTCAGCAGAGGATGAGAGAGTACAATCAAAGTCAACATTGACTTGTCAATGTGATAACTAGAACCATTGTTCAAAAGCCAAATAAGCACCCCAATCAAGTATGCATTCTTGCAGTCACAATCTGTCCTGTTCAGTGGTCAACGGTAGACAAAGCATAGACTGAATCTAGGTTAGGGCTTATGGGTTCATGACTATAATACCTCCAGACTTCCTTCCAATGCTGCAACCTTTCTTCAGGATCTTTGTTCACATTCAATCAACAAATTTGAGCTAATGTCAGCCCCTACATAAGCCTTTCAGTCCATCTAATCCATGGAGACTAGGCCTGCGACCTAGATCAGATACCAACCTGCCTTTCTGCCTTCTGTGTCATAAGTATTGTGCCTACCTGAACCATTCTGTTAGGAGTGCGACTTACAGTTGAAGAGAAGACCCATACATAAGTATGCCAAAAACACCATACAATAGCCCTTAATAAGTGCGGCTCCCTTTCTGCTCAAACTCAGTCCTGAAATGAATATAAATGAGCCCAGAATAATATACAGATAAGCCCAGACATTCTCCAAACTGACTTCAGCTTCCTGCCTGTGGAACACAGCACATGAATGAGACCCAACCTTGCCCTCATTACCTTTGTTGGAGATCTTCTTTCATCTGCAGCTATTTCAGAGAGAAGAATGAGATATGTGTGTGTATAAATGAGGTTGAACGCACCTCTATATATACAATTGGATGGGGGTCAAGTGACGTAACTATTAGGCTTGATGAGCCTACATAGAGGTGAGGCCCACCTTGATAATTTACATGTGAGAGAACATAAATTCAAAAACTCATTTCTCATCCAAATTTGATGATCTTTAGGTCGGTTTTGGTCCTCTCGAAGAGAGGAATTCAATGCCATAATTATCTTCTTCAAAAGACCTGTCCAAAGTGGAATTTGGCCCTTGGGGATTCGGGACACGTAGGATTCGAGATTCGTGGTGTTGGATTCGGACACCTGACCCCCCGGAACAGGACACGTTAGGACACGTTATATATTATTTTATTAAAATATATATATATATATATATATATATATTAAAAATTAGATATTATCAATATTTCTTACACAAATTTTAATTAATGATACAAATTTATTGATTTCAAACATAGATCTTCATCTATAGCTATTAGCATGCATAGTACATACAAAATCCAAATAAATGTCAGTGGTACTGGTCACAAAAATGATAAATCTATTAAAAATTTAAATCATGATTCATAATTCATAATTGAAAGACAACTTACAACTACAAGATAGTAAGATAAACACACTAACAATTGTAGTTTTCTCATTAAGTCATCAAATCAAAATGTGTTACATAGGTAGTGTTGGTGCAATGCCAATGGCAAATACAAATAGAAAATATAAAACAACTACAGGTATACAAGCCTCAAGGCATCAATCAGCATCACTGTCCCCGTCATCATGGTCCCCACTGCTCTCCTCTACATCCTCCTCCTCCCCTGTATCCATAGTCGCCTCTGCATCTGCTGGTATGGAGGTTGACCCCTCTAAGTCATCAAATCTAACAGGCTCTAGCACTGGATCATTGAGATCCATGTTGGCCAATGCCAACTCAACAGTGGTGTCCAGACCCATATCATCAGGAACAATGTTACTTGGGAGTGGGAGCGAAAGCGGGGAGCGAGAGCGAAAACGGGAGCGGGAGCGACATATTCAGAAGCTCTTGGTTTGGTGCTCTTGATTAAATACGAGTTCCATACCCTAATACATGACAAAATTCAATGGAAACATTGCAATCCCCCAATCCTAAAATCCTGAAAAACTGATAAGTCTGCTGGATTTTGAATGAAATCTAAAATTCTACTTTCTCCATATGAAATCCAATGAGGCCAGAACCACTCTCAAACATCCTGAGTCATTTCATGGTAATGTTAAAAATTTAAGTAAAAGGATGAAAATGAAGATTAAGGAGAATGTCACTTTTACTTTAAGAATTTAACATTACCATGAATAGCATATCAATACTAGGGCCTAGACTTGATCATGAAGCTGCCAAAATGCTCTACTCCTTGCTACAATAGCACAAATCACTTGCCAACAGCACAAATCACTTGCCAAATGAAAATATTAATGAGCAAACACGCCCTTTTCTTTCCCGCACTGAGCTTAGCGAGTCCTGGAAACAGGACACGTGTCCCAAAATCGCGACACGCTTTTGAAAATCGTGACACGACCTCGAACACGACGTGTCATATGATTTGGACACGAATCCGGACCGAATCGTGTCGGATTCGCTGGATTCGGGATTCGTAGGGGGTTTAGGATGAATCCGGTGACTTAGGCGGTAACACTACCAAAATCGGGGTTTCCCAAGTAGTGCCCATCCTAAAGTTGTAAGCCAGTAGAGGAGATCCCACTGACTAGGGTTGAGGATTAACCCCCCAGTTAAGGAAAGGGAACAAGACTATAGTCAAAACCCTTGCTCCTTAAGTTAACCAATAATCCAAACCCTAAGTCACATGACACGAGGACACAAGACATGGAGGACACGTAAATACGAGTATTCGACACGAAACGTAGCAACCCTGGAAACAGGACACGTGGGACACGTTATATATATATATATATATATATATATATATATATATATATATATATATTAAAAAATACTGAAATATAGTGCTTGATCCATATAGATATGAATCATGATGATATCTATTTAGTATTTAGTATACACTATTTACTATTTAGTAATTTACTAGTTAGTTTATTAATTTACTACATCAATGTTCTTCACAGTTCAATGTTCATTGTTCATGTTATAATTTTTGTTATTAACTTCAAACACATTTGATCATGTTCAAACTTCACATAAGGTAGTTTATGAGCTATAAATTTATATGTGTTCAAACTTCATTGTTGACCAGAGCACTAATCGAGCTTTCCCTCCCTTTAGACCTCGAAGGTGTAATGAGCAATGAGCACATGACGGGGAGCTGGGATTTTTATTTCAACACACAATCTATATGTGGTCACTCATGTATAATTAAGTTAAGTTCTGTAGGCTATAACACAACTTACAAGAAATTTAAGTGCTCCAAACTCTCAGCAAAGCATGTGAACGCTCGTCTCCTACATCTCCAGGTCCAGGTCGATGTGAAGTTGTGAGCATTGCGCTCAAATCTGATGGAATTCCTCACACTGCACAACAAATTGGATTCCAACGACGAGAAAACTCAACTTCGGTGGTGAACAATGACAAAAACCCAAAAATAAACCATGTTGCAGGGTTTAAATGTCACTTTTCATGGGACACGTGTCCTAAGAACCAAAAACATTAGGGCACATTTTCGACACATCCAAAACATGTGTCTCAATTGGAGGACACGAAGAAAAACGTTTTCGACACATTTTAGGGCGGTTTTCGTGTTCGACACGTGAAATATGAGACACGAGACCCTAAGGGACGTGTCCTGTGACTTAGTCCATACCCAAGTGTGCCCAAGAAACACAAGCATAAGCACCCAACTGCAAAATGAAAAATCATACCTTTAGGATTGGATGGCCCACCTTCAAACATACGATCTCGATAGATGGGCGAGGGGACATATGACTAGCTCAGGGAGCAGAGACATCTGGCACAACATTGGCTACACTAGTGGTTGTCAAGGGGCTGTTGGCTGCCGACTGAAGACAAAACTAGGAGAAAAACTCTCTTATGGGGTTACCTATTAGTTTTTGTAGCATCAAACAAATGTTATAGTCTTGATTTGTGTCAGAGATGCTAGGAACACAATATCTTCAAAACATCGAAAAGGTTTCGCGAGTTAAGTTAGTGAAACGCCTTAATTAAATTAATTAACCATCATTTAATTTTTTCCTAACTTAGGAAAATTGGTTAATTATTAGTATTTAATTAAGGAAAGGTGAGAATGCTCTAGAAACTCACACGGATTGAGTTTTAGATGATCTTAGTAGTTGATGAGGATCTAATCATGGTCGTTGGTGAGCCAATGAGAGATTATAAGAGCAAGACGATGGGGATAGAGACAGACACATCTAGTAAGAGGGAGATCAAAGCAAATCAAATTTCCCAGAGAGAAAAGATTCAACTAGGGAAGAATTTGAGCCAAAGATCGAGTAGTAGAGATTGAGGAGGAGAAGCAAAGTGATTCTGGAGGATTTTCCAGTGCCGGAAGAGGCAGCAGTAGAGAGGCCGAGTTATTCCATTGGACGTTGTGCAGGGGTTGTGTAGAAGCCTTAAGGAGGTAGTTCGATTCAACTGAGTAGCAGGGTGATTCAGGTGCTACAGGTCGGAAAAATTTCCAGAAGGCCAAGCGAGTCACGTCCAAAGGCAAAGTCAGCTAGGACGTCAAATTCAGAGAGTTTCGGAGGCAGAGCACGTAGGGTCTGCACAAGCAATGCGCAAAGGTAGTTTGAATAGCCAGTTGTGCCAAATTTAAGAGATGGGATCAGTTGTGGAGTTGAGGCATTTGCCTCACAAATATTTTGGCCATATATTTCATGTTGGTTTGCCAGTTTGGGCATCCAAATATTGTACTCAGAATTTTGCTGCATAATAATAATAAAACCTTCATCAGTTACACCGGGTTTTCCCACATTGGGTTTTTCCAGGGACATTTATCCAAAAACCACGGTGTCAATTTTATTGTGTGCATGTATTATTTTCTCAATTCGAGTTTTACATCCCCTATGCATTTTATTTTTGGTGAAAATAGTAGTAGTGATTTTATTCTTTGTTTGTCATAATAGCAAATAAATTGCACATAATAATATTCAGTTAGAAGAATAATTTACAGTTGCTGCAATAGTGAAAATTTCACATCACCCACTAGTGGTGGGTAACAGGGACCTTGTCTTCCTAAGACTTCAACCATATAGGCAATCCTCCTTGAAAAAGAGTGGCTCTAAGAAGTTAAAACCCCAACTTTATGGACCTTACAGGGTGATGCGGAAAATTGGGGAAGTAACTTATGAATTGAAAGCCACCAAAAGAAAGAAAGATTCACAATGTCTTCCTTAAATCTTGCATCAAAAAAGTACTTGCATAATAGGTTAAGGCGACAATGCAATTCCACCATTTGATGAGGCAGGGCAATTGGTCCTCATTCCAAAAGAAGTCATGGATACAAGAGAAAGGAAGTTGAAAAGTTGAATTATCAAAAAGTACTTAATCTTTTGGAAGGGCCTATCGATAGAAGATGCCACATGGGAAGGTGAACATGTATTACAACATCCCATCTTACAATTGCTTAAGGACAAGCAAATCTAAGAAGAAAGGACTATAATGTCCCTTTCCCATAGCAATGGAGAACAAGTGAAGTCATACCCTACCATGATCCCTGTAGGTTATCGGCGAGAAGGGGGTCAACAAATTAATTAGCAGATATTATCTTGATAATTAAATAAAGATGGTAAAGTCATTTTAGAAAAATAATTTACCCATGGTATTATTTTTCCACCCATTGTATTTTGGAGAGGGAAAAATTATAAAGAAGAGAGACTTGAGGAAAAGGGATAGGTGAGATTTGATCAGTGAATTAACAAAAAGATCGAGTAGCTTTGTGAGAGGGTAGACCCTCAAGTATTCCCAGTTTCAGTGTTGAAATATGCATCCTAGCTAGTGGCGATTAGTTTGATGGCTACCAAGCCATCCTAGTTAATCAATTAAATTATCATCCGCAAAAGAGGTCGAGTTGGTGTTTCAAGGAGGTTGAGTTTGTAGTCAAGGGGGAGATCAATTTGTCTATCTATAGAGGTCGAATTTCCAATTGCATTGGGGCTGATCTATAGAGGTCAAATTTCTAGTGCTACAAGGTCGAGTTTCTCTTCAAGATCAGAGGTCGAATTTTTGTGTTGCAGAGCCCAAGTTTTTACTCCAAGCTAAGGGTTGAAATATCACCCTGAGGAGGATGGAATTATTTTGTTGTAGGACTAAATTGCATTTCTTGTGGGAGATTGATTTTTTTTAGGGCCAAGTTGCAATTTCTCAAGAGGTCGAATTGTCAAGCCCATGAAACCAAAATTGACTTCACCAGAAGATTCGAAAATCATTGTCATCAAGAGAGTCGAATTGCATTATTCAAGTGGGTTGAATTGCTAGGGTTCAAGGGTGGTGATTGCACACTTCAATAGGGCCAAGTCCACCATTCAATGTGGAGGACGAGTTGCCAAGATAAAGGAGTCCAGGCCAATGGTTTTTGGGAACATCCCCATCAGGTTTCCTTCCAAAACAAATTGATGTAATTTCCTTACAATTTATAAATAATATAGATGGAGTTTGCAGTGTTTTTTTCTACAAAGGTGTTGTAATTTATTGTTGAATTTTTCTGACAAAACTTTATAGTCAATTTCCTGAATTTAATTCCTAGAAATTAAGCCAAAAATATAAAGGGATATTACAATACCTATTGTCCAAGTATGGTGAGGGAAGGTCCATCTTTGGTTACTTGGGATTTTTGAGCTACGCCTAACGATGACGGAGGCTTTCGATTGTTAGATGTTGCAACTCATCGTAGTATTCTAATGGCCAAGTGGGTAGTGATATGCCTAGAGGGTTCAGCTCCAAGGCAAGCTTTGTTTCACCACCAAGTAATTTTAGCACAATATGTTGGCAATGTTCAAGGGGCTTTTGGTTTATGTTGCTAGTGAAGCTCAAGGAGCTTTTGGTTTATGCTATTACCAATGTTAGAGGGAATTTTGGTTTATGCTGTTGGCAGAGTTTGAGGGGATTGTGGTTTATGTTGTTGGTAGAATTCAAGGGGTTCTTGCTTTATGTGACAACATATATTCCTTTTATCTTTCTTAAAATATAAAAGGAATATTTCAAATATTTCATCAACTTGGAGAGTTATGCCACCATTACGTAGTGCAAGGGTGTAGCCAAATAGGCTACGATCTAGCTTATTGGTCTATTTTGAGTTGGTGTATGCAAGGGGTGTGTGTAATAAAGATGCCACACATTTAGGTGTATAGGTTGATTTGGAAGGGCATCTTCTACTAGCATGATATGTGGGATCTTGGTACTCAATCTTGGAAAGAGCAACACCCTCTTGCCCAAGAGTATGGCCTCCTTGCCTCTAAACGTCTTTTAATCGTGGAACAACATGCCCTCGTTCCAAAGACTAAGTTGTTTAAGGTGAAAATTAGTATGCTTGGGCCATTTTGGAGAGATTGGATCTCGAGTTTCATTTTCCACTACTTCAATTTGATTCTCATCGCCTATATTCAACACTTCATCAATGCCACCCTCTCTCGCTAGTTCTTAACAATAAGCAGGCTTCGACAGATCCAAAGGACTGTTGGATTCATAGTCTTAACAGTGTATGGACAATGTGGTTTTTTATAACTTACAGTGTTTTGCTTTGCTATTCATCTATCAAGTGATTCCATCTAAAGCCAAATTTGCTAAGAGAGGCCTTTTAGATGGCCTCTACCTTATGTGCCAGCTATCATTAACAATCAAGCATATTTTTTGGTAGTGTCGATTCACCAACTACTGCTGGAGGTTATTTGGGGATCAGCATTATTTGTTGTTTGAAAGAAAGATTCTTCAGTGCACTGCTTTGTTTGGGATAGTCATTTTCTGATGCCTAAATCCTTCGATGTCTTGAGCATTTTCTATGGGTCATAGTTCCTTTTGTGATATGGAAGCTCTTGAGAGTAAGTTTATGTTTTGTCAAAATATCAGTTCTTTGTTTGTCTTCAATTCTTTGTGAAAAGATGAGGTACAACACCAGCTTTTGGAAAAAAGGGGGAATTATTGATCAAAGATGCTCATTATTTTGATCCCACTAGTTCTTTTGATTTTATTTCTGCTTTAGTTATTCTTAGGAAGAGGTAATGAAGCTCATTATATATAGCCTTCTTTATTTTGCATCTCTACTTGTAAATATAAAATGTATTTATCAGAAAATAAAAGCTCATTTTTTAAGCTAAAGTTAAACCAATATATGCATAAGAAATTGTCCACAAGTTTATATTATCAACAGTAGTAGGAACAATGGAAGTATCAGAAGCATCACCACAAGAAAACAATCTACTCATCGCTCAAGCAAGGACTCTCAACTTTCAAGTACAAAGGAGGAGGCAAATGTTGGCCCCAATATCAAGTAACTATGATATTTTGTCTTATAGTGTACTGTATTCTAGTGACTTGCACATATTGTTGACAGAATTATTATTACAATTATACATTGATGTACATTATTAATTTACACTGAGTCATGAATCAAGTCATGAGGTCATCATTATGAAGACATCCTTTGTTATTTAGTTGGTTGAACGATTATGTTTCCTAACCATCGTGTATGTAGGACCTCTATCTGTATAAAAGACCCTTCATTTTTATTTTAGTTATCACAGTACTTGGAAGAAATGACATTACATATCATGCATCATAACTCCATCTTTGTTGATCACATGTACATACATCTACATAATACCATGAATTGGAATGAGAGATTCAAATGACAACTCATGTGCTTCTATAAATGATTTGTGATTGTATTTTACTTTTCTTAACTTTTATGTTGTGTAGAAAAATAACATTTCTTAATTAAACTCATTTCAATCTTGCAACTCATTCTCAACACTTTTGACTAGAAAGAAGATCAAAGGGGAGTATCTTAATTACCTTGAGAGAAGATGCAATCATTATCAAATGGTGTGCAAGGTCTTCTTGTATTTGGGTAGTATATTTACGCATCTTTTCTTGAATTAAATTTTCCCAACATTCGGTTGTCATCTTGCATAAGCTCTCAAATAAAGGTACCACTTTTTCTTGAAACAAGGATCCAATACTTTCCTGTAAATATAAAGAAAGGAAAGAATAAAGACCGAGCAAACCAAACAATAACACTAAAATTAAACAAAATATTTATCATAACCATAGTTATTATCACTCACAACAACATTATTGACTTGTTTAGCACAACTGGTAATCACAAATTTGCACAACACTCTATTTTTGAAAGCTACTGACTTAATTGAGAATATAATATTCATAAGAGAAAGTCAAGCATTCAATGACAGAAAGTTATTTTAATAAAACAAAATGGAATTTAATGAAAATGATATGTAAGCGAGCAAATGTTCCATGACTCATGATAAAGCCAAATAATTGCCACCCATTGTTGGTCTGTTATGATGATTACAATTGAACAACCAAATGAATGCATTGGCTTATCTCAAGCAAAGAGGATCTTAGGGTCATTTAATAAATGTTGCACAAGAGATTCCTTTCACTTCACCAATGTTCAAGGTCATGTTGAATGTCATTGTCCAGTAGCTTCCAATGTATTCATTACTTAAATGTATTCACTATTCAATGCTTCAAATGAATTGACAACTTCATTTACCAATATAATTCGTTTTATTTGCTCCACGAGAGCAATTCTATCTTTAGGAGCAGTCAGAAAAATACAACTAATTTTCAAAGTACTTTTCACCTAAATTTTGGAGTCCACTAGGTTCAATCAAAAAATAAAGACCATGAAACAATATTAAATTTTAAAATTAACAACTTAGTTATTAAATATAGTCAGCTCTAATGTTTTGAAATAAATATATATTATTATTTTATGTCACTGTACTTTTATCACAGTTTTATGCATATGTTCTGAGGTTATACTTATGTAACTTTCTTTCTTAATATTATTTTCAACATTTCTAGGAGTTGTGTTTGCACTCTCACATTGTATCCTATTATGAATATAATTCATAACAAGTAAATAAATAAAATAAATGTAGATATTAAATAATTGGATATTGGTTATGTTAAATAGTCATTAAGTTAAGTAAAAAGGCATGTCTAAAAGACATGCCCAGTCATGAAAGGACACCTGCTTAAGTATATATGCGGGTCTTCATTGTAACAATTGATCATCACTTATACAATTTTATATATAATAAATTATTATTACAAAATACCTCTTGTGTATTTTTATATTCAAGCCTCCAAGCTATCAGTTTTCATGCTTCAATAACAATTTTACGCTTCAGCGATAATAGAGCCATGGCGCACAATATAATCATGCAGGTCTTTGAACGTTGTTCGCCGCACAATGTGCCATTACATTCACGTCCTGAATGCGTTGAGAAGTTTAGTGAAATTCAAGAAGCATTTCAGCGATTAGAAAAATCATGTGCAGAAGTTACAGCATGTCTAAAGAAAAGTTATGCAGAGGAAGACGATAGCGATGGTAATAAAACCAAACAAGGTGAAACATTAGATGATTATAATGTTGAAAATGAAGAGGTTGCAGAAAATGATCAAGATGACATTCCAAGCTTAGGAGAAACTGTTAAAGAATATGTTGCAGACACTTCGATGGAGGTTGATATGCCCGACAAAATCCAAGACATGCCAGATCCAATGGAGGTTGATGTGCCCGACAAAATCCAAGACATGCCAGATCCATTGCAGAGTACACAAAACAAGAAGCATGCTGAAAATGTTTCTTGCAAGAACATTGTGTTAGAAGAAAAGCAAGGACTTCCAGATTCCTCATTCGAGGAAGGTAATGAACAACAAAAAGGAGGATCATGAACTAGAAACACAAAGAAACCAGGTGAATTGGTTCCATCCTCTAGAGAAACTAATTTAAAGGAAAACGCTAGATCAGCTTTCACCATGGAGGCAACAGGGAGGGGCCACAACAATCGGCCAACAAATTCACTGAACTTAGACGCAAAACATGTTTCAGTGCATCCTCAATTGATCAACACCAATGCCACTTGCCATAAATGGGCGTTCGGAGCCATCGCCGAATTGGTCGACAACGCAGTCTCCGAGAAGGCCAAAGCGCCACCTTCATCCGCATCAACCGAATCAAGGATTGTCGCAACAAGGGCCCCGCATTGCAGGTTGCATACAATGGCAAAGGAATGAGTCCCAATGACCTCAACCTGTCCATCACCTTCCCTACAATCGCCGCCACGAGCTTCGACGAATCAATGCTCGAGCAATAACAGAGTGGTTTGAAGGCGACCACCATGCGGTTATGAGCAGACGCCGTGGTCTTCACCGTTTGCCCTTCATGCTCAACCGTCAGTGTCGGGCAACTCTCCTATACATTTGCAGCGCACACCGACCAGAAAGACACCATTGTCCCCATTCTCAATTACAGAGCCACGAAAGAGACATCTGGCAAGCTGACTCTGCAATGGATGCTGAACGAGAGCAATAAAGATCACTGGAATAATCTTTTAAAGATCATTCTTTAATGGTCACCGTATTCAACAGAACAAGAATTGTTGGGCGTGCTCGATAAAATCGGAGACTATGGCACTAGGATCATTGTTTACAACTTATGGCAAAATAAAGATGGCGAAACGGAGCTCGATTTCGAATCTCGGGACGACGACATTCAGATCAGAAGTTCTCCTGATGAAAACCCTAAACCCAAAATTTTTTTCCATTTTCTCCACCAACAACACGTTGCAGATCGCTTTCGGTACTCACTCTGGTGCCTTCCTCCTCCCGACTGCATACATTGCTCCACGTCCACACCAGCACAACGTTCCATTTGGCATTCTTCTGTCGTAAATCCTCTGCCGGCGGGTGTGACGAGGGGTGTGTCTTCAATCAAATCCTTTGCCGGCGGGTGTGTCTTCGGTCAAATCCTCTGCCGGCGGGTTTTGCATCGGTTGACGTGGCTCGATATATATATATAGGGACGCTCGACATATATATATGGATGTAGTGGAATTTTTTTTTATATAAAGTTGTATTTATACTATTATATAGAGGCCGCATATAACCTCCGGTAGGACAGCATTAACGCCGTGGCCAATATAAATTATAAGTTATATAATTATTATTTATAAACTTTTAATTAAAAAAAAAAATCAGTGTTCAATAAAAATAAAAATAAAAAGTGTTAAAAAACAATGTTTAAAAATAAAAATAAAAATAAAAAAATTAGAGTTAAAAAATAAAAATTAGACTTATAAAAAAAAAAGGAATAAAAAAAATCCATTGGAATATTACGGATGAATTCTATGACAAGAGGATGGCCAGATTATATACAAATAACAAATGCATGGGGTATTTGCTTGAATGCGTGTTTCATAAACAGCAAAGAGATAAAAGCTTTTGTTATGGAAAAGTCCCACAAACGTACTTGGGATATGGAGCTAGAAAGAAAGAAAAATTACTATATTGAAGTGTTTAATCCCACTCATAATCATCAACCAAAAGCATACATAGAGGCCAATATCTCTTGGAGAGCCAAAATTCTTATTGCTCAGTTAAGGACTAATTCTCATCAACTCTGTTGTGAAACAGCCAAAGGAAGTGTGGGAAGAAAGGGTATGCATTTTTTGTTCTTCCGGAAAAGTGGAAACAGAAAAACATTTCATTTTAGAATGTGAGGCCTTCAAAGACAATAGGGAAAGGTATGCAGATACGCTGGCAGCTAGTTCTTGGGATAATCTATTTAACGAGGGCTTCGTCGAGAAGATGGGAGCATTTATTGTGAAGCTTCACAAAAAAAGGGCCGAATACATCAAGTAGATGAAGAAGCAATCTGTCCCATAGGCTATCTTTAGCCTCGTGGACGTTAAAATAATTTCTTTCTTTCTTTCTTTCTTACATCGAGACGACAGACACTAAGTGAAGAAAATCCACAACATTAAAGCTTTGAGGACAAAGCTTCCGAAGGAAGGGGCTATGTTATGAATATAATTCATAACAAGTAAATAAATAAAATAAATGTGAATATTATATAATCAGATATTGGTTATGTTAAATATTCATTAAGTTAAATGAAAAGGCATGTTGAAAAGACATGCCCAATCACGAAAGGACATCTGCTTAGGTATATATGTGGGTCCTCATTGTAACATTTGATCATCACTTATACAATTTTATATATAATAAACTATTATTACAAAATACCTTGTGTATTTTTACATTCAAGCCTCCAAGCTATCAGTTTTCATGCTTCAGTAACAGTTTTTATGTTTCATATCCATACTAATTGTACTCTTAAATTCCATTGAGCTATTTTGTGGTCATTCATTAGACATTAGTATAATTATCTTATCTTCCACATGAACATCTCCCACATTTCCTTGTATGGGGTACTTATAAGTTTGATGTTAAACATACTCATAGCAAGGTAGCCCTTAAGCTGGACAAGAAAACAAATAACAGGTAAGAAAAGAACAAGCAATTGGGAGAGGACCAGGTAATGAGCAAGCCTATAATATCTAGATTCTATACATTATTGTTAGGTTAGGACAAAACAATACTAATGTGGGTACAAACAACCAAAAGTAACCCAATAATTGATATATATTAATTTTATGAAAAGAGAATGGCAAGGAGGGGAGGGAAGCAAGGGATTTAAAAGGATGAAGGCAATTTTAAGACTTTCACAAAATTGTTTTTGATTTTTCAAAAATTATTTATTTTTTGTTTCTTCATACTTCTTGGAAATGATGTATTCTTGTTGTACTTTTGGATTGGCCCAAAAATCATATGTTATGTGCTTTCAACAATATGCTTACAATATATGTGTCTGTGTCGTCAGAACCACAGTCTCTGCAACGCCGGAAGCATCAAGTGATTAGAACCTAAGGGGGGGTATTGTTAACCAAGCCTTTGCTTGCTTCCCCTTGGCTTCTTTGTCAGAACCACAGTCTCTGCAACGCCAGAAGCATCAAGTGATTAGAACCTAAGGGGGGGGTATTGTTAACCAAGCCTTTGCTTGCTTCCCCTTGGCTTCTTTGTCACAACCTACTCTAAAGACTAGCTTCAAAATAGTTAAGAGGAAATATACATTTAGTTAGGCATATAATTAAAATAAACCAAGATTCCTGCATTTCACCTAGGTCATAGGATTTGCATAGCATATAGGATAGATAAGCATTCCTTAAGCAGCGATTGTTCATCCGATCATTTGGTCCTTAATTGATATAAAGCAAGTGTTTGACTCCATAAGGCACCGGTCTCACATAATAATAATCGAATCTAATCTTTAAAACTTGCTCAAATCAACCAAGTGACCAGCCTCATTCCTCTAGCC
The DNA here is from genome assembly GCA_031772625.1 of Pinus tabuliformis. Lineage (NCBI taxonomy): Eukaryota > Viridiplantae > Streptophyta > Pinopsida > Pinales > Pinaceae > Pinus > Pinus tabuliformis. The sequence continues at coordinate 739,286,389 of CM062808.1, forward strand.
AGAACAACTTGTTCTCGACGCTTCAACGACATTTTTCTCATTTCTCATCCTTTTCATTAGTCCAGAAATGCCACAACATTTTTGGGTGCCAGTGTGATACTTTCCTTGTCTCTTCATATTTTCATCACCTTGTCCTTTTTCCTCTCACTAATCTTTTCATCTTCTCTATCTGTACCTTTAGCACCGATGTTTTGGTTGGTTTCATGTTCGGGTGGTGACTCCACTTATTCATCCATTCACAAAAGCTTACACTAGAAAAAATCCTAGTAGGTTAGTCAACCTCACTCTCAAAACTTGGTTGAACAAATTACATTCTAGTAAGCATTCATTTTCTCAGACATGAATCCCTCCCCAACATCTGCTTGTTTCTTTCTCCCTGATTCTTGACTAACTTTTCGGTTTTTGCTTTTTGAATTTTGGAGTTAGATTCATGTTCAAGTGGTGACTCCACTTCTTTCATTTCTTGCAAGAATTTCTGCTAGATGCTTGCGTCTTGTGAATCTCTTGTTTTTCTTGAACAATGATCTCCCTTTGACATCCATTGGCCCTTGTTTTTCTTGAACAAGGATCTCTCTCTGACGTCCATTGGCCCTGTTGTCACTCAAATTGTACAGGCACTATGACAACGACTCAAATCGGGAGTTGTCACCCTGATCCCCAACCTCTCCATTCTAGTTGTCTCACAACAACAGGCTATGGGGGGTAGTCCCTATGGAAATGAGAATATGAAGGACAAGTTGGCAACCAACAAGTCCGGGAGACACGATTGAATGGCCTAGCTACTTGGTTAAATTTAGCAAGACTTAAAGATTAAATTAGATTTAAATGTGAGACCAATGTCTTACGAAGTCAACTTCTTGCTTATTATCAATTTGATGCCAAATAATTGGATGAACAACCTTTGCATGGATGCTTGACTATCCTAGATGAAGTGCAAATCCTACAAGCTAGGTGAAATGAAAAATCTTGGTTTATTTTAAGTTAGATGCCTACTCAACCTTCCTCTTAACTATTTTGGAACTATCTCTAGAGTAGGTTGTGGGATAGAAGCCAACGAGAAACAAGTAGAGGCTTGATTAACAATACCTCCCCTTGTTTTATAACCACTCGATGCCCCCGGTGCCACAGAGACTGTAGCTCTGGCCACTGCAAAGTCACCGTGTTAACCACTAAAGATGTGCTAAGCCCCTCAAGCTAAATTGAAAAAGGTGGTCCTATTCTCTATCAACCAAGCTTTTGCTTGGAGGTAAATTATTAATGCAAGAAGTTTTCCCTAGTATGCAAGTGCAAGAGATAAATGTTCTTAAGGTGAGATTACTTAATTTGTTAAGTACTTAATGACAATGATTTTCAATTAAGAAAATAAGGTACTTAAAAAATAAATGAATAAAATCTCAACCACAAGAGAAAGTGTTCAAGCTAAACAATGCTAGAGAAATGTGGTAGTAATATAAATAGACAATTGCTCAAAGACATGATTAATGCTACTTAAAACAACTAACAATCTCCAAGATTATAATCAATAAATCACCAATATGCCACTTAGATACAAGAGAGAAATTTAAATCTGTTATCACAATTATGATCAAAATATCATCCACAAGAGAGATCCAATTTAACAATAAGCAATGAATCCACTCAATGACAGTAATGGAAATGAGAAATTAAGAGCATTAATCCACAATGTCACTTAGAGCAATTAGCCAATTAAACACTTATCAACTTGATTTGAGCACTTGTGTGAATGCAAGAGTGTAAAAGATGCCAATGACTAAAATTAAGCACCAATCACTTCAACTATGAATGATTATGAATTGTAAAATTTCTTTACCTAATTTTAGAAACTTATATGTGATTTATTATTGCTGCCACCTTGTATTCACAGGTCTGCAATTTTATATCAGCAATCAAGAAGTGATGCAAGATGCTAAAGATAAGCTGTAAAATCAATGTATTTAACTTCCAATGATATTCACTTGATTACACGACTGCTTAGACACTATAGATCAAGTTTATTATGCTCAGATCAGCCCTCAAAATGATGTATATCAGATTTGTAATAACTCAGAAAATCAATGATTCAGTCTTTAATAAACCGACAAGGTGCCTAAATATTAATGCCAAATAAGATCCAATGATTAGCTAATCAATTTAAGTGATTTTTAGATGATCTTCAGTGATTTTTGATGATCCTTATTTAGTTTATATGACTACATAAATGGCTATAGCAAATATATCAGATCTGGAAATTGCCCAACAGTCCTCAAAAATAACTTATCTGCAATATTTGTAACCACATGATTAATGTTCAATGTCTTAAGTGACTTGTTAATGAATTTAGTATTAATTTATGTATGTTTATGCCCTGGATATACCGTTGTAACAATTATATCAGATCTTGAAAATTATATGACAACCAACATAAAACAATAAAATTGATAGATCAAATCCTTGTAATTTATTCTCGATGTCTTGTATGAGTTATCTTAATGTGTGGGTTCTTTAGGCTTGTATTATGATTATTATGCCATTGTTATATCAATATACTGGATTTGATATAGGTTATGCAGTCAATTAAAATGAGAGATGAAGGCAATAGAAACAAAACCCAAGGCCTAATGGCCTATGCCATGTTTGGAGATGTGAAAAAAATCACCTGCACTCACAAAATGTTAGCTCAAAACCCAAAGATCAGACCTTTTTGACTATTGCAAGTGTTTCTAGGTGGCTGTATCAAACATAACAGATTTGAAAATTACCCAACAATCCACAAAAAATCACTTCTATGCACTCAAATTCAACTTTAAGTTAATTATAAATGCTTTAGGTGATTTATTGATGAACTTAGACTTATAAAAAGTGCTTTTAAGCTTTAATTACACTGCTATCATAAATTACTTCAAAATTCAATTTTAGGACAGAGGTGATATAAGAAGATTAGAGAGCAAACCAAGAAGCCTTGGGGCCTTGTAGATGGCTAGGAAGACTTCCAATGAAGGTGACCACTTAAAAACACAGTGTTAATCCCAAAATCACCACAAAACAAATTGGTAGAGATAAAATGTCAATCCCTTGAAGAAACCCTTGTTTGCAATGAGGTCTAACCCTTTAAGGCTTATGGCATTCTTAATGTTTGCAAAATAGGTCCCAAACACTAGCCTTTTAGGTAAGGTAAGGGCCAGGACCTTCAGAAAATGAGTTTCTTCTTTGATTTGAAAATAAAAAACCAGCAAAAATAGCCTAAAAACCTTAGACGTCTAGGGTTTCTGAAAGGTTAGCCGATGTGAGAGGCAACCTGTTGTACTCAGATTCTGCTAACTTAATAATACAAACCCTCTATATGTTGCACCAATTTTCCCGCATTGGGTTTTTCCAGAGACGTGTTGTCCAAAAATAACGGTGTCCCTTGTGTGTTTGTCTCATATATTTTCAATTTATGATCTGTGTGTCAGTGTAGTCTGCAGTATTTTTCATCACTGTTTAAATAATTAAATAACTTGTTGAATGTAAAAACAAGTAGGATATGATAAACCAATGATCGCAGTAGGATTTCTGATGTAAAGATTCAGAAATTTTCACACAAATAACTTACCTAATTATGCGACACAATATGATCTAGTAGACTAAGTGACTTGTAATAAAATAATTTAGCCAATTAACTTAAATTATTCCCAAATCTCTTTTACAGAAAACTCGACAAAAATACTAGGACTCACCTAAGACTTTGATGATAAATTCCACCCTATCTTTGGGGTAAGGCTATAGGGGAGAAATTTGCCTTGCCGATCATCTGTGTTTAGAAACACAGATAATCAGTGAGACGAAAAACCCCCTATGATGAAATTCATCACGATAATAATAGGCTTGACTAGGTTGTTACATAAATACATGGTCTTACTTACATTACAAATTTGCAAAATGGATTTATAATGACCCAAAAAGTTGTTGGCTAATGATCCCGATCTTTGAAAAAATTGGCACAACTGCTTCCTTGGAACTTTGACAAAATGTGTGCAACATCTGGCTCCATATGGGGACACATTTCTTCCATGAAGTAACATGAAAATCCCAAAATACTATATTCAAGAAAATGTAAGTCCATCGAATAGATATCCATTCATAATCAAAATCATCATGCGTATATAGAATATTTGCTGGAATAGAACAAATATACTCTAACAAATTAAAATATAAAACATAAATGCATAAAATAAAACTAACTAATGACATAAATGAAGAGGAGTAGGGTTAGATATACAATACAAAGATGCCTTATGGAATCAAAGATCTTCAACATAGTGCATACTGAGCATCTACCGACTTTCCGACAGAGAAGGAAAAAGCGAAAGAGAAGGAAAATGTTTGATGCATATGCAGGATTGCACCTAGCCATCAGATGCATCAAACATTTTCCTTCTCTTTCGCTTTTTACGTTTGCTCTCGGCAGGATGCGATGTTGATGTTGACACGATTGATGTGCAACTTTATATCTGATTTGAACAACGCTCATACGGAAAATTTGGAACATCCAAGACTTTTGTGACCTGCTCTTCTTTATTTTCATGAACCTAATCTGTTATGACTGGTGGATCAACCTTGCAAGCATCAACCTGATTCTTATCAATTTCCTTCATGCCTAGATCATCTTCATTTAACCATTTCTCAATGGAATCAATGACTTTTTCATAATAAGATGAAGGTTGCTTCTGTGAGGTGGGAGGCTTGTGTTTTGCATCCTTTGGTCTTGGCTGGAGTTCCTGAACCTGTGATTTTTCCATTATCTGCAGCTTATTTTGAAGAATGATTTGTTTGCTTCTTATGGCATTCATTTGATTAGAATGTTCATCATTCATAACATCGATTTATTTGGCATGATTCTCCTCCATGGTATCCACCATATTCTAAAAGTTGATTGTCTGATTATACTGTGTAACTTCCATAACTTGTAACCTATTCTGAAGAGCCATCTGACTAGCTTGCATGTCTTTTATCACTTTATCATGATTTATTTGAATAGAACTCATTTCTTCCTTATGATTTGCTTCCATAGTGATCAAATAATTTTGCATGGTGGTCATTTGATTGGAGTGATTAACTTTCATGATTTCTAGCTCCTCATCACATTTTCCTTCTATGGCCAATAATTTGGTATACATGGTTCTCATATCCTTGACGTGATCTGCTATTAATCTTTCTTGATTAAGTTCCATGGTTTTCATCAACTATGCTTGACTGAATTGCATGTCTTTAATCATTTGCTTTAGTTCCTTGATAAGATGCTTATCATTTTCCTTTTCATCATCAATATTAATTTGATCCTTTGTCCCTGCCCTTCCACTATCAAGGATTCTTCTTGCAATAGCACAAGTGGATTCATCATGAAAATGGTCACAATGTATGCAATATGGCACATTTTGATATGGTGTATTTTCTTGAAATCTTTCTTCGATAATTGGGTCCTTCATAGGATCACTTTCATATTTATTCATAGCACTAGCGGCAAAACGTGAATCCTTTCGATTCCTATATCTATTTTTGAAAGCATTGACAATGGCTTGAAAGGATTCAAAAGCACTGTCAGGAAAATCACAAAACCAATTTCTAGCATCACCTTTCAAGGAAAGGACAAAAGGTTGCATCTTGACGTCTTCATGATTTTATGTAGTCGCATGAGCATACCTTTGCTGGAAATTTGTGAACCTTTTGATCTGATCTTTAGGAATGGTTGCATCATTACCCATGAAAGAAGGTAATCTGTCAATAGACATTTCTGAAATATCATGAGGAATGTTAGTAAAATGCAAAGGGGCGAACAAGTCATCCATGATTAATTTCTTAAGGGGAAAAGGAGCTAATGGATGTCAAAGAGAGATCCTTGTTCAAGAAAAACAAGAGATCCATAAGAAGCGAGCTTCCAACAGAAATTCTTGTAGGAAACGAATGAAATGGAGTCGCCACTTGAACATGAATCCAACTCTAAAACCACAAGGCAAAAACCAAAAATTTAGTCAAGGAGAAGTACATGAATATCAAGGAGAGCTTCCTACTTGAGAAAAAATGGATGCTTACTAGAATGTAGTTTGTTCAACCAAGTTCTAAGAGCGAGTTTCAACAAGCTACTAGGATTTCTTCTAGAGTAAGCTCTCGTATATGGATGAATAAGTGGAGTCGCCACCCAAACAGGAAACCAACCTAAATTTCCAGGTGCTAAAGGTGCAGATAGAAGAGATGAAAATATTAGTGAGAGGAAGAAAGAGAAGGTGATGAAAAGAGGAAGAGATATAATAGCGCCAAAAAATGTGGCGTTGGTGGGATAAATGAAAAGATGAGAAATGAGAAGATGAAGATGATTAAGACGAATGTCACAAAGCAATGGTGCAATAAATTGGTCCCCGACAACAACGCCAAAAAATGTTGTCGCTCAGATTGTACAAGCACTGCGACAACGACTCAAGTCGGGGGCTATCATTCTGATACCCGACCTCTCCGTTCTAACTGTCTCCCAACAACAGGTTATGGGGGGTAGTCCCTATGGAAAAGTGAAGATGATGGGCAAGTTGGCAACCAACAAGTCTGGGAGACACAATTGAATGCCCTAGCTACTTGGTTAAATTTAGCAAGACTTAAAGATTAGATTAGATTTAAATGTGAGACCAATGCCTTATGGAGTCAACTTCTTGCTTATTATCAATTTGATGCCAAGTAACCAAATGAACAATCATTGCTTGGATGTTTGACTATCCTAGATGAAGTGAAAATCCTACAAGCTAGGTGAAATGCAAAATCTTGGTTGATTTTAAGTTAGATGCCTATTCTAAGTGTAACCTTCCTATTAACTATTTTGGAACTAATCTCTAGAGTAGGTTGTGGGATATAAGCCAACGGAAAGCAAGCAAAAGATTGATTAACAATACCTTCCCCTGTTTTCTAACCACCCAATGCCTTCGACGCTGTAGAGACTGTGGCTCTGACGATTGCAAGGTCACCGTGTTAACCACTAAAGAGGTGCTAAGCCCCTCAAGCTAAATTGAGAAAGGTGGTCCTATTCTCTATCAACCAAGCTTTTGCTTGGAGGTAAATTATTAATGCAAGAGACCATCCCTAGTATGCAAGTGCAAGAGATAAATGCTCTTAAGGTGAGATTACTTAATTTGTTAAGTACTTAACGACAATGAATTTCAATTAAGAACAATAAGGTACTTAAACAATAAATGAATAAAATCTCAACCACAAGAGAAAGTGTTCAAGATTAACAGTGCTAGAGAAATGTCGCAGTAATATAAATAGACAATTCCTCAAAAATAAGATTAATGCTACTTAAGACAATTAACAATTTCCAAGATTACAATCAATAAATCACCAATATGCCACTTAGATATAAGAGAAATTTAAATCTCTTATCACAATTATGATTAAAATAGCATCCACAAGATATATATAATTTAACAATGAGCAAGGAATCCACTCAATGATAGTAATGGCCAGTGTTGCAAAAATCACGATATTATTGTGATAACAATAAAAAATCGCAAGTTTTTAAAAATGCCAATATTATCGCTCGATTACTACGCGTTTTTTTTCCAAAAAATAGGTGAAAAAATCGCGATAACTTCAAACAATCGCAATAATTTCGAAGTTATCGCGATTCAATCAGAAGTTATCGTGGGGGTTGTGGACAACGCATTTTTAAAAGGGAAAACATGATTTTATTTTGTCGTTTTGAACAGACAGCGGCGTGGGTTAAGAGCTGAGGAGGAGAGGAATTGTTAAAATTGTCAACTAGGGCCAAACTCCATGTGGGTCATCTTATTCATGGCTGATAATATTTTTATTAGATTCTTCTCGTCGAGAGGTGTCGGATTGATCTAAAGATCATCCGATTTCGATAAGTATTTATGAAGATAAGAATTTATTATGATTATGGAATAATTATCAAGCCGACCAGCAACTCATGTAGGCTCAGAAGCCCAACAGACGCATCTATTCATCATCAATATTTTGTATATAAATACAGGTCTTTTCCTCATTTGGACACACTATCTCATCACATCTCTCTCTCTCTCCTGCACAGAAAAGAGGCTCTTCTCCTACTATGCAGAAAGGGACTCTTCTCTCACACGTGTGGAAGGAAGGATGTTGAATTTAGGGTTGTAACTGCAGATCAGAAGTTTGACCAGCATTGACCATTAGACTCTCTCTCAGAACTACGCTGTAGGTGGAACTGACTCTCCTCAGAAGGCCGCATTTTTTGGTGAAGGAATCAAGCCGATCTGATTGTCGATTTGCAAGATATTTCCTGCCCTAGTTGAGGGTTGATCTAGGGTTTGTTGCTACTGATGTAAATTAGATTTATGTACTAATTCTCTCTACTGAATTTTTGAAGATAAAAGAAGATTTGATCAAAGGGTTTCCCCATATTGGGGTTTGTCCCTGGCTAGCCGCCACATCTTGTGTCTCTTGTCTTGGCTTGTTTTTCTGTCGACCGTTTAATGTTCTATCTGCACTTTACTTAATGTACATCTGATTGCTAATCTGTGGATAATAATAAGAAAAAGAAGTAAACTGCTCTAAGCATAAAACATACCATAACTTAACATGGTATCAAAGTTGAGGTGAAGACAAAGCCCGAGCAAGAGCAAGAGCAATCACCGAAGAGAAGATTGGCAAGGCTATCCAAAAAGAACTATGGGGACCTCAACACTCTTCCCTGCCGAAGACAAGCTCCATGAGAAGTCTGACTATCATGGATGGAAGATGTCTCTCGATCTAACCTTAGAAGAACAAGGAATGTTGGACCATGTGAGAGGCAATATTGTTGAGCCTCCATCAAATGCACCCGCTGCTGCCAAGAACAAATGGAAAACCAGTGAAGTCAAAACAAAGAAGATCATCCAGGACTCTATCGACAAGCGCTTGGTGGCCTACATCTCCGACCTGAACACCTCCAAGGAAATCTACGATACACCAGTGAGTTTATTTAAAGTTAATGATGCAAATCAAGTTTTGTTTCTTAGAAATAAGCTGAAGGAAATTAAGAAGGGCAAAGATGAGAGTATGCAAGCATACTTCTTAAGAATCACCGAGATCAAGAACAATCTCCTATCTATTGGGGAGATTATTACTGATAGGGAAATGGCACTCACAACTCTTGGAGGATTACCATCCGAATGGTACGTGTTCAGAACTACTCTTCTCAACAATAATGTAATTCCTGGTTTTGAGGAATTAATGGCAAGATGCATTTAAGAAAAAATAAGGATAGAAGAGCAAGAAATGCCCATGCCTAAAGGTCCTCCTGCTGCCTTTTCTTCTCATGCTAAGAAAAGAAATAATTCCAGGACTAAATCAAAAAGAAAGGTTGGACCCAAGGGTGGAAGAAAAGGACGATGTTACATTTGCGATAAAGCAAGTCACTATGCAAGAGAATGCCCTGATAGAAGGGACTCACACCGAGATGATGATCAAAATCCCTCTCATGGTAATCAAAGGAATGGCATATCTAATAGCAGAGGTGAAAGGAGTGTTGGAAATCAAGGAAGAGGACAATCATTCAAGAAGGCTAGAAATTCCAGGTATGAATCTAACATTGTTGACATACGCAAGATGAATATTATCTACCAACTGCTCTATCTACCTCTGCTCCTTCGGACTCGCTGGGAAATTGGCTTATTTATAGTGGTGTCTCAAGGCACTTCATTGGTTACAAAGAAGTTCTCCATAATCTGATAGAGAAAGAAACTAACCTAGAAATTGTCCTTGGAGATAATATGAAATATCTCATGAAAGGTGTAGGCAATGTCTCTCTTAAATTGAATCAAGGTAATACGTAATCAATGAATGAATTGAATTGATTTACAATGAGCAATGAAGCTCAATAAATAATACAACTATATTTACAGAAACAACAAGTTTCTACTAAGAATATAGAAACAGCGAGCTTCTAACAAGAAACTGCTAATTACAATCACAGATGAGCATTAAACACTAAAATAGCATTATCTAATACCCTCCCTTAATGCTCAATCTATTTACAACACCTATAGACCCTCTAAATTTTACAAACTTATCAGGGCCAAGAGGCTTGGTGAAGATGTCTGTCGGCTGCTCCATTGTGGAAACATACAGCCACTGAATGGATCCGTCTTCAACAAGTTGTCGAATGTAGTGACAATGGGTTTCCACATGCTTGGTTCATTCATGGAAGACTGGATTCTTGGCGAGTTTGAGCACTCCCTGATTATCACAGAACAAGGGAGTAGGACCTGCCTGGGAAACACGTATATCCGCAAGCATGCGTCGAAGCCAAACTGCCTCACAAGATGCCTTAACTACTCCTTGATACTCTGCTTCTGTCGAGGAAAGAGCCACTGCCTGTTGCTTCTTACTAGTCCATGTGACAGCGTCGGATCCCAAACTAAACACATACCCAGCTATAGATTTACGGTCATCAACCGAACCAGCCCAATGTGAATCTGTGTAACCACCAAGTGTAGGATCTGAACTTCGAGTGTACAGAAGTCCATAATCAGGAGTGCCTCTTACATAATGCAGCGCATGCTTTGCTGCTATCCAATGATCAGCCTTAGGCGCTGACATGAAGCCTGAAATGTAGCTCACTGCAAAATTGATATCAGGTCTAGTGGCAGTAAGGTAGATGAGGTTGCCCACTAATTGCTTGAATAAAGTTTCATCCACAAGTGGTGAGGGTGACTGAGTTGAAAGTTTGAGCCCTGGTTCCATAGGAGTTGTGGCAGGTTTGCAATCATGCATTCTGAACCTGTCCACAAGAGTTCTGGCATACTTGGACTGAGAGAGAAAGATGTTGTTCTCAGTCTGCCAGACTTCAACCCCCAAACAGGAATGAGGAAGTCCCAAATCTGTCATATCAAAAGTGCTACACAAATCCTGTTTGATCCCATGGATCAAATGTGCTGAACTGCCAGTAATGATAAGATCATCTACATAGACAACCACAAACAGAATATCATCACCAGTATGTTTGATATACGGGTTTACATCAGATGAACTCCGCTGAAAGCCATGATCTGTTAGGTACTTGTCAATTTTCATGTACCAAGCCCGAGGGGCTTGTTTCAGAGCATAGAATGCTTTGACTAATCTACAGAGTTTCTATTCTTGACCGACAACTTTGAATCCTGGAGGTTGCGTCATGTAGACTTCTTCTTGTAAGTCACCATTCAAAAAAGCACTCTTTGCATCCATCTGATGGACTTTCCAATTGAACTGAGCTGCTAAGGCAAGGACAAGTCGTATGGTACTCATCTTAGCTATAGGAGCAAAGGTCTCCTCATAGTCTATGCCTTGCTTCTGTGAGAACCCTCGAGCAACAAGGCGAGCCTTATACTTGTCTAGGGTTTCGTCAGCTTTGTATTTCACTTTATGCACCCATTTGCAGCTAATGGGCTTCTTCCCTGTAGGAAGATCAAAAAGAGTCCAAGTGTGATTCTTCTGAAGACTCTGGAATTCAGTGTCCATAGCCTGTTCCCACTCAGGTATAACCTTAGCCTCTGAATAGGTTTGAGGCTCAAAAACACTGTGTAAGTTAGTCATAAGAGCAAAATTTACGATAGGGTGTTGTTTGCTCTTATTTCTGGAAGTTCCACCTTCAAAGAGCTCATTATCCTGGAGATCACCAATAGTTTTAGCCCACCATTTAGGCCAGAGAGTAGAAGAACCAATATCAGGAGTAGATGGAGGAGGCTCAGGAACAACAGGAACAACAAGAGGAGGATTATTTTCCGAAGGAAGGTTAGGTAGGGCATCATCAAATACTGATGTTGCATTATCCCTCCCATCAGGTGGACCTAACAGAAGAAGAACACTGTGAGACGGATCCTCGGAACACTGCTTAGAAGAAGGAGACTGAAAGAACCTATTGTCTTCATCAAATACTACATCCCAACTGAAGCTAAGATGACTAGTGTCTACATCTATCAGCCTATAGGCCTTGTGGTGATCATTGTACCCTGTCAACATGAGTTTCTGACTTTTGGAATCCAACTTAGAGCGCTTAGCAGCTAGAATCCAAACATATGCAACCGAGCCAAACACTTTGAGGTGACTGATCTTAGGCTTACGGCCAGACCAAACCTCTTCTGGAGTCTTCCCCTTAATAGCCTGAGTAGGTGATCGATTAAGAAGATAGACAACAGTAAACACTGCTTCAGCGCAAAATTTGTTCGAAACACTCCTGTGTTGTAACATGGAACGAGCCATTTCAACAACCGTATGGTTGCGACATTCGACAACACTGTTCTGCTAAGGAGTGTAGGGTGTAGTTAACTGGCGTTTGATGCCATGGGTATCACAGAAGTTGGAGAAAGCAGAAGAACAAAATTCCCCCCCGTTATCTGTCCTAAGAGTTATGATATTACAGCCAGACTCTTTTTCAACTAAGGACTTAAACTTCTGAAAGATACTAAATACATCAGATTTATGTTTTAGAAAGTACACCCACATCTTTCTACTGAAATCATCTACAATAAGCAAAAAATATTTGCAACCAGTAACTGAAGATGTATTCATAGGACCACAAATATCAGCATGAATTAACTGGAGTACCTTAGATGCGCGCCAAGATTCTCCATCCTTGAATGAAGACCGATGTTGCTTGCCAGCTTGACAGGCACCACACACTCCCAACTGCTGAGTCTGAATATCAGGTAACCCTGACACAAGTCAGAGAGATACTGAATGTTTAGATGCCCATATCTCTGATGCCACAGAGTGCTGATGGGAGAAACATGAGCTGCTAGAGCCACTTCTGGAGAATCACCAGTGTCAAGAAGCCTGTATAGGCCATGATCTTCTAGGCCAACAGCAACCGTAAGACGAGTTTCCCTGTCAATAATGGAGCACTTGTGTGCACTGAACACCACATCGAGCTGAGGAGAGTTCCTCATAATCTGGCTGACAGACAGCAGATTAATTTCCATACCAGGAACATAGTACACATTCAGGAAGATGAGTGTGCGCCCACCAGACTGGATCTGAACTATACCTCTACCAACCACTGTGTACTCCTCACCTCCACCAAATACCACGGAATCACTGAAAGATGAGAAGTCAATAAACCAGTCACGCCTGTGAGAGAAATGACTTGATGCACTAGAGTCAATGTACCAGGCAAAAGATGGGACATGCTCTGAGGACCTCCTAGCCATAAAGGCGTAAAAGGCAGATTCCTTCTGCTTGGAATGTTCTGCAACATTCGCTGTCTGATGAGACCCTCCCTGTTTCTTCTGTTCAGAAGCAATCCACTGTCGGCAATCTTTGATCATGCGGCCGAACTTGTGACAGTAATTACACTGCACATTTTTCTTTTTAGCGAGATCAAAAGGCTGAGAAGAACCTTTCTGCTTAAAGGACTGAGAGGACTGATATTTGGCAGCAAAAGCATTTCTGATGAGGTTGATGAAGCACCACTACCAAATTGTTGTTTCCAACGATCCTGCTGCAGGATTTTGGTGCATAAATCTGAAAACTTCAGATCAACATTAGTGGTGGTAATGTTGAGTGTTTCTATGAAGTGTTCATAAGGTTTTGGTAGACTTTTAAGAGTGATGACTACCATATCTTCTAACTCCATGGTCCGACCAATGGCTTCGAGCTGATCTCGAATGTCTTTAATCTTGTTAAGATGTTACTGTAAAGACATATGTTCGTCCATCATGATGGAGAACAACTAAATCTTTAGAAAGAAAGCTCTGCTCTTGTCGAATGTCTCATGCAGTTCCTTCAAATGTTGCCAAATTTCGACAGCTATCTTGTCGAAAGGAATTTGTGGTAACTGATTATCAGTCACAGAGAGTTTTAGAAGCATAACAACCCCTCGATTTCAATCATCAAATTTATCTTGATCGATACCAGCTGTACCAGGACGGAGCTCTTTGCCCAAAACGAGCTGGTCAAGACGCCTATATTCAAAAATGGTCAACATTCTCTGTTTCCAGATGTTATAATTGGTGCCATTAAAATGTTGATTGCCTTCCAACATCAGATTGGTTAGCGAGGCCATCTGCACGTTTCCCAAGACACGGAAAACAACAAAGGAGTCTGGCACAAATTTCAATGCACATGCCCGCTGATCCGGACAAAATCTAACAGGTGCTGATATAATAGAAATAAAACCAAAAATCGTAATATTTATGGACATATGATACCTGTATCACGCCAAACAAAAACAACAGGAAAATCTACGGCCCCTCCTTGGTTTGCTCAACGATTGCTAGCAAATCTTGTGCTGTGCGGACTTAAAAAAATGTTTTGTGCTTCCTCAAATAATTCGCGGAAATCTTCTTCGAACATTATCTGCAATAAGCCCTGAGCTACAACTAGTGCAAAATCAAAATGTGCTCAAACTGCATCTACCTATAATGATTGATAATAATGGCGATGACCCTCGTGCTGATAACGTCACACGCAAAAGCCGTGTGTTCCTAGCCGTCACTCTGTCAATCAAATGCAGCCGCCGCTTGATCCTAGTCGTCACTCTGTCCTGTCGCCGCCGTTGCTTCTGCAGGCCACGAAGAGAGATTTCACAAGCGGCAAAAAAATGCCTCTAGCTCGGGCAGAGACAGAGGGGATCGCTGGGACGAGAATCGCTTCGCTGAACACTAGGCTGTACCCTAACCCTAGCTACGAGCTCCCGAACAGAGCCACGAACTGGTAGACAACGCGATTGCCAAGCCCCGTTTTGATGAAGCCATGGGCAAAGAAGTCGTCTTCTTGGTCACCTCACCAGACTCAGCTTGCAGCCGCCAGATCTGCGCCCTCTGCTAAAAATTAAGACAGGGAAGCCTCAGCATCGCAGTTACGATCGACTCAGAACAAGAAACAGTGTGGTTTGAACGGCGATAGGGACCAACTAGAAGATGAGTTGGCGTTGTGGGAAAGTCCACCTTCGGGATCAGATGATTGGCTCACCCAAAATTTGGAGATATTGTCGTCAATTAATGAAGTGTCGACCTTTGATAGTCCCAGTTGGGAGGAGCAGCACCATGAACAGCAAGATGAGGAAGAACAACTCCGTTCGCTTCACAGATTTGTTTAACCTTGTGCAATGACAGCGAATACCGTGAAATGCAAACGCTGCAGCGTGGGTCGTCACTGGCCAGTAACCACTATTTATTGAGAATGTCGTTGCGTAGGTGCTTCGCGTACCTTGAGCGGACACTCCCCTTAGCTTTAACCTTTGAGAATACACCAAGCTCCCATGTCTTCATCTTCACTGAGGGGTTTCCATATGATCTGAGAATTGAGAATTCGCGAAAATCTCATATCAAAACCCTTATATAACCAAATCCAAAAATCACAGAGATCATCGTTGGAGAAAAAACCAAAAAATTGCGGCTCATAAATTGTGACGCCCAGTAAAAAAAAAAAAAATCAGACTCCTAGAGAACAATTTTGAAATGAAGCACGAAATTTTTCAAACAATGAAAAATTATTTCGAAAGAAATACCAAAGCTCTGATACCATAATCAATGAATGAATTGAATTGATTTACAATGAGCAATGAAGCTCAATAAATAATACAACTGTATTTACAAAAACAACGAGTTTCTACTAAGAAAGTAGAAACATCAAGTTTCTACTAAGAAAGTAGAAACAGCGAGTTTCTACTAAGAATATAGAAACAAGAAGTTTCTAACAAGAAACTACTAATTACAATCACAGATGAGCATTAAACACTAAAATAGCATTATTCTAATAATATGATCCACTTACAGGATGTATTATATGTACCTAACCTCAAAAAGAACCTGGTGTCCAGCTCGGCAATGGAAGACAAAGGCTACAAGGTGACCTTCAGCGATGGCAAGGTACGTGTATGGAAAAACAATGTTAAAGATGCCTTTACTCTAGGGTTTCGAGTTGATTCATTATATCAGGTCGGTGGAAGTTCGCTAGGTGTCATGTCGTGTGACACATCTCAAGCCTTGATCGAGAATCAAACCAAAAAGAAGATCAAGATCTTAAGGACTGATAATGGGATTGAATATGAATCTAACGAGTTTCGTGACTTTTGTAAAGAGGCTGGCATTAAGAGGGAGACTACTACACCATATACTCCTGAACAGAATGGTGTGGCAGAAAGGAAGAACCATACGATTGTGGAAGCTGTCCATGCCATGCTCCATGATCAAAGACTTCCGAAGTTTCTATGGGCCGAAGCCGCAAACACCGCCATATATGTACAAAACCAATGCCCTCATCAAGTATTGGGTTCCAAGACTCCTGAAGAAATGTTCACCAGTAAGAAACCTGACGTATCTCATTTTAGAATTTTTGGAAGCCCTGTATACTTTCATGTGCCGAAAGAGAAGAAATAAATTGGGTGCATCTGAAAAGAAATGAATCTTCGTGGGCTATGGTGAAAATACTAAGGGCTATAGAATCTATATAGCCGATCAAAGGGAAGTCATGATTAGTCATGATGTCACCTTTGATGAAGATATGGCTCTCAGCAAGGTGGACAATCTTCCGACTTTGAGGTGCTCTCAAGAAGCCGACACCAGGGAACCAAAAAAAAGGATGATGAAACAATGCCTAATGTGGAAGAACCCATGGTTCCTATTGATCCACCTGAGCCTTCCTCTTCCAGGAAGAGGCCCTCTTGGCTTAGGGGGCTACTCAATGATGATGAAGAACACACTGCACCCCGAGGAACCTTCCCTGAAAGTAAGAAACCTAACAGGTATCAGGGATACCTGACCTTCATGAGCACGATTATACAAAATAAGCCTTCATCATTCTCAGATGCCATCAAGCATCAAGTATGGAAGGATGCTATGACCGAAGAATATGAGTCTATTATGAAGAATGATGTCTGGGAAGTAGTTCCCAGACCCCAGGACAAGACAGTTGTCACTTCTAAATGGCTTTACAAGATAAAGCATGCAGCAGATGGAAGTACGGAAAAGTATAAGGCTTGTTTTGTCGCTCGTGGCTTCTCCTAGAAGGAAGGTATAGACTATGACGAGATATTTGCACCTGTTGCCAGATATACCACCATCCACTCGATCATAGCCCTTGCGGCTTCACAAGGATGGAACCTACATCAGATGGATGTCAAGACCACGTTCTTGCATGGTTCGATCAAAGAAGAGGTCTATGTGGAGCAACCCGAAGGATTTGAGATGTATGATCGAAAATCTCATGTATGCAAGTTGAAGAAGGCTCTCTATGGGCTGAAGCAAGCACCCCGAGCATGGTATGAGAGGATCGATAGCTACTTGATGAAGTTGGGATTCACTAGGAGTGAAGCCGATCCTAACCTTTACTTTAAGGTTGAAGATGACAAACCTCTCATATTGGTGCTGTATGTGGATGACCTCTTTCTAATAGGTGCAGACCCTCTCATTCACAAATGTAAGAGGGAGTTGGCTTCTGAATTTGAAATGAAGGACCTAGGACTGATGCACTATTTCCTAGGACTTGAAGTCTGGCAGAAGCTAAGGGAAATTTTCCTATCTCAAGGAAAATATGTGGTGAAGATATTGGAAAGATTCAGTATGGTAGACTGCAAGCCTGTAACTACCCCGATGGAGCTTGACTTCAAGAAGTTAAGCGGTAGTGCTACTGGACCTGTTTTACGAAATGCTACTGAGTATCGGCAACTCATCAAAGCATTAATGTTCTTAGTGAACTCCCGTCCAGATATATGCTTTGCAGTCAACATATGGTTGAACCTCACCACATACATTGGATTGGTGCCAAGAATCTGTTAAGATATCTTCGTGGCACAATTACATATGGGTTAAGATACACTGCCGGAGATGTGAGACTACTTGGATACACTGATGCTGATTGGGCAGGCAGTGTGGTTTATCGTAAGAGCACTTCTGGGTGTTGTTTCTTCTTGGGATCTGCTTCAATATCCTGGATGAGCAGGAAGCAGAAGTCGGTGGCTTTGAGCATTGCCGAGGCAGAATATATTGCTGCTAGCATGGCCTCCTGTGAGGCAGTCTGGTTGCGAAAGCTCTTCAATGAGCTGTTTGGATTTACATTGGATACCACCGTGATCCTATGTGACAACCAAAGTGGGATTCGTTTGTCAGAGAATCCTGTATTTCATGATCGCTCCAAGCATATCAATATCAGACACCACTATATTCAAGATATGGTGTAGCGGGGAGCTATAAGGTTCCAACATATCGATACAGATGAACAGGTCGCCGCCATTCTGACAAAGCCCCTAGGAAAGGTCAAATTTTTCACTTTCCAAGAACAACTTGGCGTCGTTCAGAGACCCTCTGATGAGGGTCCTGTATGATGTATTGAGCTCTAGGGGGGCGCAAGGTACTTCTTGGAGCAACATATGACCACAGGGTGATTCACCATCCCCTGGTGGTGCACCTTGTATAGGGTAAAACGATCAAACTTTCCTTGTGACACCCCGTGGCGACTATGTAGCAGGATGATTAGTTCTCCTGTGAGGTCTGGATGATGTGTTCTCCATGACGACTATGTAGTAGGATGATTAGTTCTCCTGTGAGGTCTGGATGATGTGTTCTCCATGACGATTGTGTAGTAGGATGATTAGTTCTCCTGTGAGGCCTGGATGATGTGTTCTCCATGGCGATTGTGGACAGGATGATTCGCTCTCCTGTGGACAAGATGATTCGCTCTCTTGTGGGACAAGATGATTCACTCTCTTGTGGGACAGGATGATTTGCTCTCCTATGGACAGGATTGATTAGTTCTCCTGTCGAGGCATCCTACCCATGCAGTCTGAGACTCATGGAAAGTACCTCTCATCTGATCAATGAGCAGGGAAATGAGGATAGGGACCATAGTAGTACCGATGGACGCATTGTTGTATCTACCGTACTCCCTATGATAGGATGACCTTCATTGATCTGGGATCAATGATACTGGTCTGGGACCAGTGGTAGGAGTTGTACCCACTATGACACTGACTTCGGGTCGGTTGAGGACTGGTCTGGGACCAGTGGTACACACTCTAAGACTGACTTTGAGTCAGTGGAGGATGGTATGATACATCCTCGATCATTTCTTCTTCTTCATAATTCGGACAAAGTAGAGCAGAGCAAAGCAGAGCAGAGCAGAGCAGATCAGAACAGGGCAGAACAGAACAAAGAAGAGCAAGCAAAGCAGAGCAAGGGTCAAGCTGTACAGGGCAGTGCATTTGATGGATGAATAGTAGCGACTGACAGACGAATTGTAGAAGGAGTTATCCCTAGTTGAGAGGGAGTGTTAAAATTGGCAACTAGGGCCAAACTCCATGTGGGTCATCTTATTCATGGTTGATAATATTTTTATTAGATTCCTCTCATTGAGAGGTGTAGGATTGATCTAACGATCATCTGATTCCGATAAGCATTTATGAAAATATGAATTTATTTTGATTATGGAATAATTATCAAACCGACCAACAACTCATGAAGGCTCAGAAGCCCAACAGACGCATCTATTCATCATCAACATTTTGTATATAAATACAAGTCTTTTCCTCATTTGGACACACTATCTCATCACATCTCTCTCTCTCTGTCCTGCGCAGAAAAGAGGCTCTTCTCCTACTGCGCAGAAAGGGACTCTTCTCTCACATGTGTGGAAGGACGGACACAGAATTTAGGGCTGCAACTGCAGATCGGAAGTTTGACCAGCATTGACCATCAGACTCTCTCTCAAAACTGCGTTGTAGGTGGAACTGACTCTCCTCAGAAGGCCGCATTTTTTGGTGAAGGAATCAAGTTGATCTGAAGGTCGGTTTGCAAGATATTGTCTGCCCTAGTTGAGGGCTGAACTAGGGTTTGCTACCGCTGATATAAATCTGATTTATGTACTATTTCTCTCTGTTGAATTACTGAAGATAAAAGAAAATTTGATCAAAGGGTTTCCCCATATTGGGGTTTGTCCCTGGCTAGCCACCACATCTTGTGTCTCTTGTCTTGGCCTGTTTTTCTGTCGATTGTTTAATGTTCTATCTGCACTTTACTTAATGTATATGTGATTGCTAATCTATGAATAATAATAAGAAAAAGAAGTAAACTGCTCTAAGCATAGAACATACCATAACTTAATAGGAACCCTGGAAGGCGTCTACTAGGGCAGAGGAGGAGGAAGCTTGGAGATTTAGCAAGAGAACTTCGTCTTTGGAGAAAATTTCTCCGGCAAACCGTGGTTTCCAAGTATGGGCACCAAATTTGGCCATTTTGTTTTGGTTTTTTTCTTGTTTTTGCTTGAGTTTCTATAACCCATTATTTATCAAAGATTTTTGAGTGGATTTGATGGTGTTTTTTTTTTTTTTGCATAGAGTGGAGAGACTTCATTTTGGATTGAGTTGAGGTTTTTTTGTTTGTTAAATTGTCAAAAATTCAATGTGTTGTGTCATCATGTCATGTATGTAATTTTTTTTTTAATTTTTGTAACTTGCAATTCTTATTGTGCCATAGGTTCAACTTCAAAGTTCAAACTTCATCTTATATTAAAACTCAAGAGTTCAACCGAGTTACAAACACGCCAAAGAAATTGGACCCTCTGTGGGAATTTGGTGAACCTGGTGG
This sequence comes from Pinus tabuliformis, assembly GCA_031772625.1. NCBI lineage: Eukaryota > Viridiplantae > Streptophyta > Pinopsida > Pinales > Pinaceae > Pinus > Pinus tabuliformis. The sequence goes on from CM062808.1 coordinate 739,306,944, forward strand.
AACGTTTGATAGATTGAACTTGTCTTGCAAGTTGTGTGAGCAGCATATGTCAGGGGAGGTTTATAGATTGAAGTATCACCTTGCAAAAATCCCTGTACATGATGTAAGGCCTTGCGAAAATACAAATGCGGAAATCATTCGAAGAGCCATGAGATCATTGGAAGAATTAGAGCAAGAGAGAGTGGCCAAAGCAGAAGTGAAGAAGCAACTAGCAAGGAGGGTGTTAGGCTCAGGTGAATATGGAAGTGGCACTGGTTTTACTTTAGCATCAATGTCTACAACCAACCCTGTAGCTGTCTCATCATTTTTTGTTCCTAGAACCACACCTGGTTCACAACCATCTATCACTTCAATGCTTAAAAAACTGAGAAAGAACAAGCTGACAAGTTGTTGGGCAAGTTTCTCCTTTGGAGTAATATTCCTTTCAACGTTGCAAGGAATAATCCATTTTTCCAGCCTGTTGTTGATGCTATTGCAACTGTTGGCCTAGGGTACAAAATCCCTTCTTATGATAACTTTAGAAGCCGCATTCTTCAAGATGAAAAGGTTGACTGCACCAAAAGATTGGAGGAATTTAGGGCATCATGGGCACAAACAAGATGCACTATGATGTCAAATGGTTGGACCGACCAAAAGGGGAGAACCCTTATAAACTTCTTGGTCAGTTGTCACAAGGGGACAATGTTTATGAAATCTGTTGATGCATCTTCAGATATCAAAGATGCAAAAACTTTATGTGATTTGCTCGATGTGTTTATTTTGGAGGTGGGTGCAGAACATGTTGTCCAAGTCATAACAGACAATGCTGCAAATTATGTTGTTGCTGCCAGAATGCTTATGGAGAGGCATCCTACTTTATTTTGGACACCTTGTGCTGCACATTGTATTGATTGATGTTGGAGGACATAGGAAAAATTTCCTTTGTCAAAGATATTGTTGACTCATCAAAAAGCATTACAAAATTTATATATAATCATACATCTGTGCTTAGCTTGATGAGAAATTCACCAACAACAAAGAGTTGGTGCGCCCCACAATTACACGGTTTGCCACCAGTTTCATATCTCTTCAATCCCTCTTGAATTCTATGTGGGATGTGAAGAGAATGTTTCTTTTAGAGGAGTGGCGTGCTTTGACAATGAGCCGCAAACCGAAGGGAGAGGCCATATGCAGATTAGTTTCATACCAGGAAGACTTCTGGGTGGGAGTGCAAGAGATGTGCACCATTACTGAATCTTTGGTAAAAGTTCTTCGATTAGTTGATGGTGAGAAGCCCGCAATGGGCTATTTGTATGAGGCCATGGACAGGGCAAAAGAATCCATTCGGGCCTACTATGATGATAAGAGAGATGAGGGGTTTTAGAAACAACTCCTCCTATGGGAAGTGATTGATGAATGATGGAACAACACACTCCATCGTCCCATTCATGTTGCAGGGATCTACCTGAACCTCGCATTTTCTTACCCATGTGGGTTCGTATTTGATGCTGAGATCATGGATGGATTCTTAACTTGTGTTCAAAGGATGGTGCAATCTCTAGCAAAACATGCAGAAATCTCCAAAGAAATGGAGATATACAGGATGGCAAGTGGCACATTTGGCTTTGAGATGGTTGTCACTGATAGGACAACTAAAATGTCAGGTATTTTTTAGTTTGTTTCAAATTTCATTGTCTCTTCAAGTTCATAACTTCATACTTTGTTTCGACTTTCAAATTTTATTTTTTTTCTTATGTTTATTTAAAATTTTATTTGTAATTTTGTTGTAGATGCATAGTGGAGAATCTATGGTGCCATGATACCCCATCTGCAAAAGCTTGTCATTCGAATCCTCAACCAAACATGTAGTTCCTCAAGATGCGAGCGCAACCAGAGTGTATTTGAAAAAATACACAAACAGAAGCGCAACAGGTTAAACTTAAAACTTAAAATATTGCAAATTTTCAGTTAATTTTTTGAATTCATTAAACAATATTTTTTTTATAATTATTATTTTATGATCTTTGTACAGGTTGGAGTCCCAGCGACTTAATGACATAGTCTACGTCTACTACAATCTTCGATCGTGGGTGAGGCAACTTGAGAGGATACCTGATATGATGGCTATCTCATTGGATGGGATTGACACCAATGCTGCATGGAGGGTTGAGGCCGAGCATGGAATCTGTCGATGATTGGTTAGAGCAGGAGGTAGTGGAAGGCATAGAGGGGGAGCGTGAGGGGGAGGAGGAGGAGGGGCAACAAGAGGAGGAGGTGACACCACCTACCCGAGCTACCCCTACCACCAGTAGAGGACGTGGTCTAGCTCCTCTAGCTCCTACTTCTTCAGGTTCTAGAGCACATCAGAATCCACTTCCAACTCCATCAGCGCATCTAGAGGGAAAGGGAAAGCTATTGCATTTTCTCGCAAGAGGGGCAGAGGAAATCAGTGGTATTAGACTTTAGTTATTTGGTTCATTTCATTGTATATGACATTATAACTCATGATATGAGATACATTATTATATTTTTGTTGATATTTTGGGGCTGAGTTGGGACTCAGGAGTCAGGACTTACTATTCAGGACATGATTCACTGTTACGTGTGATGTAGCACTAGGAATGATATTACACATCTTATATATTCTTTATCATATTTATGTGACAATGTATTTATTTTATGTTGTAGATGCTTTAGATATTAAAAATTTTGAAAAAAAAATGAATATTTTTGCATTTTACGATTTTTTCCCGATTATTTCCCGATTTTTACGATTTTTCCCAATTTTTTCCCAATTATTTTCCTCGCCAATATTAACCTGATAATGATTTTCGCAACATTGGTAATGGCAATGAGAAATTAAGAGCATTAATCCACAATGTCACTTAAGAGTAATTAGCCAATTTAGCACTTATCAACTTGATTAGAGCACTTATGTAAATGCAAGAGTGTAAAAGACGTCAATGACTAAAATTAAGCTCAAATCACTTCAACCAGGAATGATTATGAATTGTAAAATTTCCTTACCCAATTTTAGAGACTTATATGTGATTTATTATTGCTGCAACCTTATATTTAGAAGTCTGTAATTTTATATCAGCAGTCAAAAAGTGATGCGAGATGCCAAAGATAAGCTAGAAAATCAATGCATTTAACTTCCAATAATATTCACTTGATTATAGGACTGCTTAGACACTATAGATCAGACTTATTATGTTCCGATCAGACCTCAAAATGATGTATATCAGATTTGTAATGACTTAGAAAATCAGTGATTCAGTGTTTAATAAACCAACAAGGTGACTCAATATTAATGCCAAATAAGATCCAATGATTTGCTAATAAGACTGATTTTTAGATAATCTTCAGTCAATTTTGATGATTCTTATTTAGTTTATATGACTGCATAAATGGGTGTAGCAAATATATCAGATCTGGAAATTGCCCAATAGTCCTAAAAAATAACTTTATGCAATTAATTTAACCACAAGATTAATGTTCAAGGCCTTAAGTGACTTGTTAATGAATTTAGGCTTATTTTATGTTTGTTTATGCTCTGAATACACTGTTATAACAATTATATCAAACCTAAAACTTTCAGATCAAAACCTCTGCAATTTCAAATCAGACCTTCAAAATTACATGACAGCCAACATAAAACAATAAAAATGATAGATCAAACTCTTGTAATTTATTCTTGGTAGCATCGAATGTGCTCTAGCCATGAAAATTGGTCGAGAGGCTAAGGAACATGAGATCTCCAAGACCTAGAAAGCATTTGGAGAAATTCCACCCAGATGAAGAGATATTAAAATAATTAATATTTTTAATGAGACCCTAATTCTAAACTTAGAAAAATTAAAATATTAATGTGTATTAATATAATATGGGTGAGAAAGTTCTAAATAATGAGAATCAAACCAGATCTAATCTTAGTCGTTGATTAGGGACTTAATCTCGGTCGTTGAATCGTCAACAGGAAAAGTATAAGAGTAGGCTTGAGGGTCAGTTGGAGACACACCAAGTTGATCAGTCAATTAGATTTTCTAGGGCAGAGTTTGCTGAGAAATCGAGTTAGTGATCTGTTGCAACGAGGGGTAGTTCAGCAAAACGCCGAGAATACATAGCAGAGAGGCAGAGATAGTGCCAGAGAGACAACACAGAGGCAGCCTAAGCTGACGAAAAGGCAGCCAAAGCTGACGCAGAGGTTTGGAGGGCCAGCGCTGGTGACGCAGGAGGCCGAGGAACTGACGCAGCGCTGACGCAAAGGCTAGCAGAGCTGCCGCTAGGCAGAAAGAGCTGCACTGGGGTGTCTTCGTGGGGTAGACTAAGAGTTGAGAGGCAGGCACGGAGCCATAGAGGGTGACGCAGTTCCAGAGAGAAGCTTGGAGCAACTTTCGTTGTCCAGCTAAGGAACAATCAAAGTCACAGTGGGAATCATCATCTGGTCGTTAATTAGCCGGAGTATCTGTCTCCGGAGCAAGGTACTTCTGCCAAGGAGAATCTCTGAAAGGTGAGCCACTTCTGGCACCCTAGTTGTATTCAGAAAACTGCATAATAATAAAACCCTCATATTTGCTGCACCGGTTTTCCCAAATTGGGTTTTTTGGGGATAATTGTCCAAAAGTAACAATGTCCCTTGTGTTGTCTCAGTTATTTCAGTTGTTGATTTGTATGTGTGTGAAGGTTGCATTTTTGTTTATTTTGGTATTTATATTAATAAATAACTTGTTAATGGAAAGAACTAGGAGATAATAAACCAGATAATGCAGTAGGGATTTCTGATGTGTCAGACTTAGAAATTTCCACATGGTATCAGAGCGAGGTTGCAAATCATAGTTGGACTGAAGACACTAGCAGAAATCTGAAAATTTGCAGCATAAGCAGTGGTCCCGAGAGACAACGTTGTTCCAGAGCAGAAGCAACAAGAGAAGTGACGCAGAGCCTGCATCATCATTTCGAGCCAAGGAAAAGGCCAGCGTAGAGGCAGAGTGAGGCAGAAGAGGCTCACGAAGAGCCACGTCATTCTGCTCAGCCAGGTAGGATTGACGCAGTTGGCCGAAGGAGCAGATTCAGCCCTTGTCAGGATTGCGCAGAGCCTGAAAGGCTCAATTTCTTCAATTGTCGGGCTTGGGGAGCTGTGCGCAGATTGTGATTTGAAGAGCTAGTGGGACGTTGTTTCTGTTGATATAGAACAATGTCTAAGGAGACGGAACCAAAGTAGAGGGAATCACTACCTCGACGGATTTCTGGCCAAGGAATCTAGATCCGAGTTGCAGCTGCAAGGAGGATTGGAGAGGAGTGGTTCGACAGCTAGCCAGAGAATTTCTAGAAGGGAAATCAGTACTCAAAAGGAGATTTGCAGGAGGGGAGTCGAGACTCAAAGGGAGTCCAGAAGAGGAGTTGAAATGGCAGTGAACGGACTGAGGGATCAGGACAGGTTGGACAAAGCTTCCAACTTTGTCATCTGGAAGGCTAGCATCCTGGTAGTCCTGGATCGGATATCACATCAAGGACTTTGCCTTCAAAGTAGTGGCTATCCTAATTGACCCAGCTGAGAATGAGAAGTATGAGGAGGCGATGGCATGGGTGAAGTGCATGATCCTAGACGGGGTACATATTGCTGAGAAGAAAACAGCAAAAGAGATGTGGGACACCGTGACCACCTTATACCAAGGCTCTTCCGTGCAACAGAAGATATTATTGGAGAATTAGCTGAGGTCATATCAGATGCATAAGGGAGAGCAGATAGATCCATTCCTTCTCAGGTTGTAGGAGATTCGCGACCAGCTTACTTCCATGGGGTCTACACCGAATCCAGAGTTTATGGTCAGGACTGCCCTGAATGCAGTCTCTAAGGAGTGGGAGACATTTGTCCAAAGTATTTTGGGCAGGGCTACTTTTCCTGGTTGGGAAGAGATGTGGAAAGCTCTTCAACAGGAAGAGATCAGGAGGATGACCAAGGCGGGGAGTAGTGATAAGGGAGTTCGAGTCAAGAAAGAGGAGGATGAGGATGCAACTCTAGCATCTGTGGGACAACAAGGAGAGAGGAAGAAGAAGGATATCTCCAAGGTCAAGTGCTTCAATTGTAGGGAGTTGGGTCATTATATGTCCCAGTGTCCCAGGAAGAAAGGCAAGGGAGAATCTTTCGATTCAAAGGCAGCTCCAACTAAGGCGGAGAAAGAGGTCAAGACTAATGACGATTGTGCCATGAGTACTCATGCACCTCTAGAGAAGAGGTGGGGTGACATCGAGTTGTAGTCAGGAGGACTACATGCAAGGGGCAAGATCCTTGAGGTGCCCAAACTCTTGGATCACATCCGGCTACGGGAGCCCTTAATGACAGTAGCATGATGACAAGTGTCAGGTGGAACAAAGTATGGTGGAGCGGCAAGGCAGTGCTAGAGTGCAGAAGTCTGTAGTAGCGCAGTGGAGGTTGCAGCAGTGCAAGAAGCACATAGGTGTTTGCAGCAGTGCAGTGGCAGCAGAGGGAGCACAAGATAGCAGCAGAGGTAGCTTCAGCATCACGAGGCTTCCAGACTGACCGGGATGTCAGTATTTGGGTGAAGTCAGTTACTTACTTCTCAATAACTCAGTTGCAGTGCAGCAATTAGCAGTGGCAATGCTATGGGCAACATGATGCAGCATGTTGAGAGGGAGCTACAGTACAGATGTGGTAGTGGCAGTGGCAATGTCATGGGTAGCAGTACAAGAAGCAGCAGCGTAGGGGATGTGAGGTAGCAGGCCAAGCATCAACACAAGTACCGATGCGGAAGATCAGTGTGATTCTATCATGAGGCATTACTAGAGCACATTCCTCGCTAAGAGCACATTCCTCGCTAAGAGGGAGTGTTGATGTGGAGAGGCTAAGGCACATGAGATCTCCAAGACCCAGAAATCGTTTGGAGAAATTCCACCTAGATGAAGAGATATTAAAATAATTAATATTTTTAATGAGACCCTAAGTCTAAACTTAGGAAAATTAAAATATTAATGTGTATTAATATTATATGGGTGAGAAAGTTCTAAATAACGAGGATCAAGCCAGATCTAATCTTAGTCGTTGATTAGGGACTTAATCTCGGTCGTTGAATCGTCAACAGGAAAAGTATAAGAGGAGACTGGAGGATCAGTTGGAGACATACCAAATTGATCAGTCAATTCGATCTTCTGGGGTAGGGTTTGCTGAGAAATCGAGTTAGTGATATGTTGCAGCAAGGGGCAATTCGGCAAAAGGCTGAGAATAAAAGTAGAGGGGCAAAGATAGTGTCAGAGTGAGCGCAAAGGCAACCAGAGCTGACGCAGAGGTTTGGAGGGCCAATGTTGGTGACGTAGGAGGCCAAGAAACTGACGCAAGCAGACGCAGAGGCTAGCAGAGCTGACTTTGGGTAGAAAGAGTTGCGTTGGGGTGTCTTCGTGGGGCAGACTGAGAGATGAAACACAAACGCAGGGCCATAGAGGGTAATGCAGTCCCTGGAGGGTGACGCAGTTCCAAGGAGAAGCTTGGAGCAACTTTCGCTATCCAGCTGAAGAACAATTGTAGTCACTGTGGGAATCATCATCTGATTACTGATCAGCCTAAATATCTGTCTCCAGAGCAAGGTACTTCTGCCAAGGAAAATCTCTGAAGGGTGAGCCATTTCTTGCACCCTATTTGGGTTTAGAAAACTGCATAATAATAAAACCCTCATATCTACTGCATTGGTTTTCCCGCATTGGGCTTTTCCGGGGACGATTGTCCAAAAATAACGGTGTCCCTTGTGTTGTCTCAGTTATTTCAGTTGTTGATCTGTATATGTGTGAAGGTTTCATTTCTGTTTATTTTGGGATTTATATTAATAAATAACTTGTTAATGGAAAGAACAAGTAGGAGATAATATACCAGATAATGCAGTAGAGGTTTCTGATGTATCAGACTTAGAACTTTCCACACTTTAGGCTTGTATTACAATGCTTATGCCACTGCCATATAAATATACCAGATCTTGTATAAATTATGCAGTCAATTAAAATGAGAGATGAAAGCAATAGAAACAAACCCCAAGGCCTAATGGCCTATGCCAAGTTTGGAGATGTGAAAGAAATCACCTGCACTCACAAAATGTTAGCTCAAAACCCAAAGACCATACCTTTATGACTGCTGCAAGTGTTTTTAGGTGGTTGTAGCAAACATATCAAATCTGAAAATTACCCAACAATGTACAAAAAATAACTTCTATGCACTCAAATTCAACTTTAGGTTAATTATAAATGCCTTAGGTGATTTATTGATGAACATAAGCTTATAAAAAGTGTGCTTAGCTAGAAACCCAAAGATCAGAACTTTATGACTGCTGCAAGTGTTTTTAGGTGGCTATAGCAAACTTCTCAAATCTGAAAATTACCGAACAGTCCACAAAAACTCAATGTTATGCACTCAAATTCAACTTTAGGTATATTATAAATGCCTTGGGTGATTTATTGATGGACTTAGGCTTATAAAAAGTGTGTTTAGGCCTTAATTGTCATAAATTACTTCAGAATTCACATTTAGGAAAGAGGTGATATAAGAAGGTTAGAGAGCAAACCAAGAGGCCTTGGGGCCTTGTAGATAGCTAGGAATACTTTCAATGAAGGCGACCACCTGAAAACACAATGTTAACCCCAAAATCACTGCAAAACAAATTGTTAGAGATAAAATGTCAATCCCTTCAAGAAACCCTTGTTTGTAATGAGATCTAGCCCTTGTAGGGCTTATGGCCTTCTTAATGCTTGAAAAATAGGTCTCAAACACTAGTCTTTTAGGTTGGGTAAGGACTAGGGCCTTCAGAAAATTGGTTTATTCCCCGATTTGAAAATAAGCAACCTGCAAAAATAGCCTGAAAACCCTAGACGTCTAGGGTTTCTGAGGTCTCCAATGTCAATTTCTTCCTCAATCCTAAAACAAATTTAGAATAGAAACCCAAATACCCAAAAAAATACAATTCAAAACCCCAAATACTATACAAAAATTAAAATGGCTTAGGACTTAAAATACAAGGGTTAGAAAAACAATTTACAAAAAAATATTCTACAAAAATATATTTACAACATAGTTACACGAGTACCGCTCACAGGCATTGGAAAGCAAGTACCTCACGCTCCCCCTCTCTTGGGAGCTTGGGAGCTGGTAGGAAACGCTCTAAAATCGTTGGGAGCTTCAACAGGTACTTTGGAGCTTTTCGGGAGCGCTTCACTGCAACATATTTTGACGTTTCAGGTTCTTATTATGAGCAGATTTCGCTGTTTCAGGTACCTATTTTTAGCAGGGAAGGTACCATTTGTTTATTTTCTAAGTGATAAATGCCAAGTTAGGGGACTGGACTGCATGAACTCTGTAAAGCGACTGATACATGGAGATGTAGCATAGGTTTCAACAAAATATAGACAGTTTCCAATCATTCCTTGGCAGCTTCTGTTGCAAATCTTGAATTTCAACAATTGCAAATAAGTCTACTATCTTGAAACTTTAATGATAAGATTCAACAAATTACAGTGATGGTAAAAAAGAGAAAGAGTGGCATGTTTGTTAGTTTCATTTTATAAATTTCCTGGAATATTCCTAACCCAGAATATTCCTCAAACCCCAGCAAAATCTCCAACCAAATATGTGCAAATGATATAATAACCCAGAAGTGATAAAATAACAGTGGAACAACACATAATAATGTAAACCGGAAATATAAGCAGATACACAAGAAATGCTAAGCCATTTTATTATATTGAGCAATAAAATGAATACAAGAGGTGATTAGATAGATGGTACCTTGACTTGCACAAGGCAAGTGAAGAAATACTCTCAGAATGACAAGAATGGCCTCTCTGTGTGGATGCTGCTGCTGCTGCTAGAAAACAAATGATGATTTGGGGCTACCCCCCTCGGAAAAAACTGAAACTCTGGATTCGGGCTCTACTCAAGAAACCCAGAAAAACCTAGAAAGCTTTCCTGGAATGGAATACCCCTGAAAATCACCCGCTTGGGATTCTGCGTAGTTCTTCAATGCCCTGCGTTGCCACTAAAGAAAACCCCTCTAAACTCTGCCTGGAACCCTGCCAAAAATCCTCCAATGAGACAAGAGCTGGACCCCTGCTCAATCTCCCAGCATAACTCCACATGCAAAACCCCAATCCAGCACTACAACCAAAAAGAACTGCATCCCTCTCCAAGTGCTGGGCAGTCCTCCAAAATGCTAATGAAACTGCTACTGAAATGCTGATAAAACCACTGCTGAAATACCGATGGAAATACCTTGCCCGAGCAGGCACTCGAAGTCCCCCGAGGCTAAGGGTGAGATCTCCAAACGGAGACACTCAATGCACTAAACAGTGTTGCAGACCAGCTAAACAGCCAGTGTGCTCAGAAGTCTAAACGACTAGCTCAGAATGCACATAATTGAATGATCAAAACGAGGGGGCTCCTCTCTCATTTATAGCCTTTGCCTCTCTCAATCCCAAGGCTCATCTCCTCTTGCGTGATTCCCCTCTTGCCACGTGTGTCTTCCCTCCTGCGCAGTCCCTCCATGTGTCTGCGTGGGCTCCATTTCTGCGTCCCCCTTTGGCCCCCCTTAGCTCCCCTTTAAGTCACAACATTGTGCTACTAGGAAGTGAATTTTTTCTTCTTTTTTTTAAAAGTGAGTTTTGTCCCCCTTCCTCACTTTTTTATTTACAAATAACTATAGAAGGTAAACGTTTGAAACATTTGCGCTGGCCTGACATGGCCTAATATCCTTTCAAATAGTTGAAAGCATACATTTGAACGATGACAACAAATTTGTAGCAGAATATTTGGTGTAGGCAGAACGTCCATGATGCGTTGAGCCCTTTTAAAAGAGGCTGTATGGTATGAAGAATTGGCTTTGTATACTGCGTATGCATTGAATGTTTTTTATTGGTAGACGTGTACGTTTTGAAAGTCATTTTCTCTCTGTGTATTGAAGTTGTGATGGCAGTGATTCAATGGGTACATGAAAACCTTATGTTAGAAGTTTTAATGGACGATAATACCCTTTGAAAATGCCCTTTTGAGTACATTCTTACTGTATATTGGCAGAAGTATTCTTTTCTATCAGCAAAAGTTTTTTTTTTACAGAATGCATTCAATCATATCCATGGTAGGAATAGTTCTCACTGGCAAGGAGAAGTATCCTGAATGGTCCCGGATGATAAAACACACCCTCATCTTCAATGAATTGTGGAAAGGAGTGTGTGTCAGAGAAGGAGACAATGACCCAGTACAACCTACCTCAGACAAAAAGCTCGTCATTTGGGAAAACAAGAACAGCAAAACTTATGCATTAATCACAGCATCTGTAAATGAAGAGGTGAGTCACCATATTTCGTCATATTCAACTGCCTTTGAAGCTTTACAAAAGCTGAAAGAACTCTATGACTCACATTCTACACTTGAAGTCGTTCAACTCATGATTAAACTCTTCACTCTTGAACTGCAAAATAATGATCTTCTTGCTCTTGCATCTGAAGTAAAGTCTATAATGCATGATATAAAATCCACTAAGGTTGAATTGGATATTCCTCTTATTGCTTTTCTCAAGGCACTTTATCCTACTTACTCCAATTATCTCGAGTCATTGCAAGCAAATGGAAATCTCAAAGATATAACCTTTGACTCTCTTATGAAAAAGTTTGCTGAAAGAGAGAAAGCTTTTGGAAAAAAGATAGCCCCTGAATCTTCTGAAGAGACTGTGTGCCTTGCTCATAAAGAAAAGCATCCTGCTCAAGATTCTACAAGAGGAAGAGGTGGACGAAGAGGAAGAGGAAGATATTTCAGAGCCAGAGGGGGCAGACATTCTTAAGGAGAAAAGGCAGATTTGCACTGCATTCGCTGCAAAAGAAATGGATCACATGATGCCTCTACATGCAAACTACCATGGGACAAAATTGAGCAGAAAAGAAACCAACAAAAAGGTAAAACTGATGATACAGACAAAGGTAAAGCACCTGAATCCGCTCACTATGTTGAGGCACAATGTAACATTGGAGTAAATGAAGATTTGTTTAATGCTTCACTTGCTTCGTGGAAAAATGATTGGTTGCTTGATTCAGAAGCAACCTGCCACATGACTCATAGAAAAGATTTTTTTGAAGATTTCACTAACAATGTTGATGGAGCAGTATACTTTGCAGATCAATCAAAAATCAAGCCATCAGGACTTGGCACAATCAAGCTTAAACTACCTGGTCTTCCAGACTTTCTTCTGGATCATGTTCTATATCTCCCACAGCTCAAGTAAAACTTGTTGTCCTTGGTCCACATCCGCCAGCAAGGTCACTCCATTCATATGTTTGATGGCAAGCTTGAGGTAAGAAAAGCATCTGACCACTCACTTGTCATGAGGGGAATAGAAGAAGAAAGGCTTCTAAAACTGCAAGGAACATCTACTCATGCACAACATTTCTCATACAATTCTCATCATGAGGAAGGTACACTTCCATCAAGTTTATTATGGCATGCTAGATTTCGACATTTGAACTATGACAGTCTTCGCTTATTGAAGAAAAATGTTGCTGGTTTGCCTACAATTCCTAGAAAACTTAAGCAATGTGATGCTTGCATTCTAGGAAAGCATAGCAAACAGTCTTTTCATGATTCACATTCAAGAGCACATAGGAAACTTGAACTCATTCATTCAGATGTATGTGGTCCAATGCCTGTTCCTTCCGCAAATGGAAATAAATATATCATGATGTTTATTGATGACTACACCAGAATGTGCTGGGTTTATTTATTGAAGAACAAATCTGATGCTTTTCAAACATTCAAGAATTTTCATAAATGGATTGAAAATGATGCACAATCTCATATTGGGTCTATTCGCACTGATAATGGAAAAGAATACACATCAAATGAATTTGAAAACTATCTTCGCCAACATGGAATCAAACATCAAACAACTGTTCCTTATAATCCCCAACAGAATGGTGTAGCTGAAAGAATGAATAGAACAATCTTGAATATGGTACGATCCATGCTTTTCTTCAAAAATGTAAAGATAATGTTTTGGGCTGATGCTGTTCTATGTGCTGCATATATAAAGAATAGATGTCCATCTAATGCTATAAGAAAGATGTCCATCTAATGCTATATGAATTGTGGTATGGACATGTTCCTTCGGTAAAACATCTCAGGGTCTTTGGTTCCACCTGTTATGCTTTGATACCAAAGGTACATAGAAACAAATTTGGTGCTAGAAGTCATAAGTGTATCTTCCTAGGGTATTCAAACACCTCCAAAGCATACTGCCTCTATGATGAAGTAAATAAAAAGTTCGTTGTATCTAGAGATGTAATTTTTCTTGAATCATCCAGAACTGACAATGTTGTTGAGCGACAACTTGATCGCTTGGATAGATTCGCAAAAGCAAAAAATCATTCCAAGAATTTGATAATCAGATTCCACATCTTGAAGGGGGGATTCCTATACTAGATCAACATGTGGAATCTTCTTCTGAAGAACACTCTCCCCCGCATGAAACTCCAACAACGGATGATGCTTTAAGTGATGTAATTGATAGAATTGGGAGACTCAATCTTGATTCAGTCCCAACTCAATCAACAGAACAGCCTGGACCATCTCAGAAAGGTCCCCCAAAGTGGCTGACGAAGACACTTGAAAGTGTTCATCCTGATGAAATTGGAAAAACAGGAACCAGAAATTCAAACCGGCAAAATGGAGGTGATGTAGATGACTCTAATTCACCTGTTGATATGGATGTTTCTTATGATTGTGAATTGAACTTGTCTACAGATTTTGAACCAACTTCCTTCAAAGAAGCTGCTTCTCATGATGAATGGAAAGAAGCGATGCAAAAGGAGAATGATGCCCTCATAAAGAACGACACTTGGAAGCTGGTTGATCCTCCATTTGGAACCAAACCAATTGGCTGCAAGTGGGTCTACAAGAACAAGTATAAAGCTGATGGCTCACTTGACAAGCACAAAGCTAGGCTTGTGGCAAAAGGTTTTGCACAGAAGGAAGGGGTCGATTATGAGGAGACTTTTGCCCCCACAGCAAAATGGGCCACCATCCGGACACTCTTTGCACTAGCAGCTCAGAACAGTTGGAAAGTCCATCAAATGGATGTAAAAACTGCTTTCTTGAATGGAGATTTTAAAAAGAATGTTTTTATGTCCCAGCCTGAAGGATTTGTTGTGAGAGGACATGAACATAAAGTATGCAAACTTGTGAAGTCCTTGTATGGCTTCAAACAAGCACCGCGAGCCTGGTATGAAAAACTAACTGAGCATCTTCTGAAACTCAATTTCAATCATTTTGATCTTGATGATGCAACTTTATTTGTCAAGAAAGTTGGAAAACACTGAAACAGTTGTATATCTTGTGGTATATGTAGATGATCTTTTAATGACAAGGAACAATGAAAGCTACATTGCATCCATAAAGAAGGAATTGGGAAGAAGTTTTGAAATGACTGATTTGGGCTATGTTCATTACTATCTTGGCATTGAAGTAACCCAACATCCAAAGTCCATATTTCTTTCTCAAAAGAAATACATTGGAGATTTGTTGAATAGGTTTGGCATGACAGAGTGCAATCCTCTTACTACTCCAATGGAACAAAACTTGAAGCTCACATCTATTGAAGGAAAGGAATTTGAGGATGCAACAAAGTATAGACAGCTTGTAGGAAGTCTCAACTACCTAATTACCACCAGACCAAACATTTCATTTGCTGTTGGAATCCTCTCCAGGTTTATGCAAAAGCCTTGTGAGGGACATTGGTCTGCTGCAAAAAGAGTTCTAAAGTACTTGAAGGGAACTCAAGACTTTGGAATCAAGTACACACAGGTGGATGACTTCATCTTGATCGGATACTCTGATTCAGACTTCGATGGAGACAAAGAAACTGGGGTATCTACTTCAGGATATGCTATGAGTCTTGGATCAAGAGCTATCTCCTGGAGATCACGCAAACAATCAGTTCCATCGGATTCCACAACAAAAGCAGAATACGTGGCAGCAGTTGAAGCAACAAAAGAAATTGTGTGGCTCAGGAAAATTCTTGAAGATTTGCAGGTAAAACAAGTACAATCAACTCCACTCATGATTGACAACACCTCTGCAATAAAGTTGGCCAAGAACCCAAAGTTCCATGATCGAACAAAGCACATCAATACTAGATATCATCTGATTCGACATCATGTTGAGGCCAAAACAATCCATCTCCGTCATTGTTCCACAAATGAGCAAATTGCAGACATCTTCACCAAAGCACTTGGAAGAGAAAAGCTTGAACGATTCAAAACGATGATTGGACTCACCAACATCCCTTCAGATTAGGGGACGAATGTTGACACCTAATCCTTGTGATTGGGTAAATATATGTAAATAAATAAAAGAGAAATGTGAACAGTCATCGGGAGATGAACTGAACAGTCTCTCCCTCATGTATATAACAGACCTACCTGATTGAATGAATAATACGAATCAATTTTCTGCCTAATGGAGTTACTGCCTGGCCTGACACCAATTAGCCATGGCTAATTAGGAATATTACAGTCTCCCCCGGCAAAATGTTGCTTGTCCTCAAGCAACTGAAGTGAGGGACGCTGTAAGATCTTCTCACCCTCCCAAGTGGCATCCTCATCCGGCAAATTCTTCCATCTCACCAAGAATTCCCGGACCGTCCTGCTCCGCAGTTACCTTTCCCTGGTATCAATGATAGCCTCCGATTGCAAGACCAAATGCCCCTCATCGTCCATGGGTGGTAGCTCATCAGTCACCATCACCTGCTGTCCCAATGCCTTCTTCAGGCATGATACATGAAAAATGTTATGAATCTTGCTGCCCTGAGGCAGCTCCAACTCATATGCAACCTGTCCAATCCTGCGTATCACCCTGTATGGCCCATAAAAGCGGGGCTTGAGCTTCTCAGCCCCTTTCTACTTCAGTGATGACTGTCGATATGGCTATAATCGTAGGTAGACCATGTCCCCTACCTCGAACTGTCTCTGCACCCGACCCCTGTCGACATACAACTTCTGCTAATTCTGTGTTATAGCCATGTTATCCTTGAGAGCTCGGAGGATATGCTGACTCTCTTGGATCCAAATCTTGGCTCTAAGAGCCCTGCTATCACCAAACATCACGTCAACAAAAGATAGAGGATGATACCCATACAAGGCATAGAATGGTGACATACCAATGGACATGTGATGTGAAATATTGTAGTAGTACTCCCCCATATGCAGCTACCTCAGCCATACTCGCTGCTGCCCGCTGACATAGTTACGCAAGTAGCCCTCCAGCCACTTGTTAACTATCTCTGTCTGCCCATCCATCTTTGGGTGATAACTGGTATGTCAACTCCGTCCCCACCAATCGGAAAAGCTCCTGCCAAAACCCGCCCATAAAACGGCTGTCCCTATCACTGACGATGGTCTTAGGAAGACCATGTAGCCTGAAGATCTCCCTGAAGAACAGTTCGGCCATCTATGCTGCTGTATAATGTGCAGATATGGGAAAGAAATGTGCGTACTTCGTCAACCAATCAACGACGACAAAGATACAATCCTTTCCCTGTACCATGGGCAACCCTGTGATGAAGTCCATCGAAATACTCTCCCATTTCCCCTCCGGAAAGGGAAGAGGCTGCAATAGTCTCGCGGGATGGCTCATCTCCCCCTTGTTCCTCTGGCAAACATTGCACTCCCTGACATGCTGAAGTATGTCCTCCTTGAGGCCCTTCCATGAGAACCTCTCTCTAATGGCCTTGTAGGTTTTGGAAAACCCCTAATGACCTGCCAATGTTGAGTCCTGTGATGCCTGGAGTATCTTCATCTTGAGCTGAGACCCCTTAGTCAAGAAGATCCGATCCCTGTAATAGATGATCTCATTGATCACCCTGTACCTGTCATCTGCCACTTGCCCATCCAGAATCTCACATGCAAACCTGTCCTTGGAGTACTCTACTAAGAGTCGAGCCCTCCACTATGTATCCAAGCTCATAAGAGACAACGTGGCTGATCTACGTGAAAGGGCGTCTGCTACCACGTTGTTCTTACCCTTGACATACTCAATGTCAAAGTTATATGCTTGGATCTTACTGATCCACTTCTGCTGCCTCTCCTGTAACTGCTTCTGCTCCAAAAAGAACTTGAGGTTGTTGTAATCGGTCCTCACCCTGAACCTGTTGCCCACCAAATACTGCTGGTACTTAGCCAATGCATGCATGATGGCTAGCATCTCCTTGTCGTATATAGAATACAACCTCTAGTGCGGAAGGAGCTTCCGGCTCTCAAAGGCTATAGGGTGACCTCCCTGCATCAATACTGCGCCAATCCCCTCTCCTAACGCATCACACTCCAACACAAATGGCTGCGTAAAATCTGGCAATGCAAGCACTGAGCAGCTGCTCATAACCTCCTTGAGCCTGTCAAAAGCTCATTGTGCTGTATCCGACCAACTGAATGCCCCCTTCCTCGTCAAGTCTGTCAGGGGTGCAGCAAGCTATGAGAAACCTTTGACGAACTTCCAGTAGTACGTACAAATACCAATGAATCCTCGAAGTTCCGTCACGTTTCTCGGCTCTGACCATTCTCTGATGGCCCCGATCTTCTCCTCGTGGACTCTCACTCCGTCCACCCCTATGATGTGTCCCAGATATAACATCTCCGTCAACCCAAACTCACACTTGGAGAGTTTGGCATAGAACTACTGCTCCTGTAAGATACGCAATGCTGCCTCAATGTGTTGGAGATGCTCCTCCCAAGTCCTGCTGTAAATGAGAATATCATTGAAGAATACCAACACAAACTTCCTCAAGTGACTATAGAAGATGTGATTCATGCAGGACTGAAATGTAGCTGGGGCGTTGGTTAGCCCAAAAGGCATAACCAAGAACTCAAAGTGCCCATAGTGACACCTGAAGGCGGTCTTGGGAATGTCCTACTCCCTCACGCAAATCTAATGATACCCCGATCTCAAATCAATCTTTGAGAAGAAACATGCCCCTCTCAATTCGTCCATCAACTCATCGATCCTGGGTATGGGGTACATGTTCTTCAGGGTCTTCTTGTTCAGGGCCCTGTAGTTAATGCACATCCTCAGCGTACTGTCCTTCTTCACAAACACCACAGAAGAAGCAAAAGGACTCGTGCTCGGTCGAATGTGCCCAAGAGCCAGCAACTCCTAGATAGCCCTCTCAATCTCATCCCGATAGGCCTTAGGGTGCCTATAGAGGGTGGTGATCACTGCCTGTATGCCCTGCTCTAGCTCGATGGTGTGCTCAAACCCCTGATCCGATGGTTGTCCTGGTGGAATCTCCCCAAACACTATCGCATACCAATCAAGGATGGACTGTATCTCTGGATGTACCAACTGCCCTGTAGTCCCTGCCTCTGATGCACGCAGCTCGACTACCCACTCTATGTCTCCCTTCCAGAAGACTGCCTCCATCCAATGAGCCGAAACAGTCTGAGGTGGATATGTGTGCTGTCCCCATATCTTCTCATGCCTCCCTGTCTTCTCATCATCCCACTCCATCTCTAAGGTCTTCCAATCCGTCATGACCTTCCCTAAAGTGATAAGCCACTGAACACCCAATATCATGTTGGTGTCTGGAATATCGACTACGAAAAAGTGGTCAGTCAATGTGTAGGTGCCCATCGTCACTGAAAGCTCTAGAACATAACGAGCACACGTCATGGTCTGATCTCCTGGGACCAAGACTGAAAACCCATCGAAGCTCTTTGTCTGTATACCTCTCCTCTCAACCATCTATGCATCGATGAATTTGTGGGTCGCCCCACTGTCAACCAGAACTGATACCCGCTGGCCATGTACTGTCCCTCGTACGCGTAGTGTCAGATACTTGGGAACTCCTCGCAATGCTGCAAGGGCCCCTCCGGTGGGTGCAAAAGATGCACCTCCTGCTGCTGGGGGTGGAGGTGGTAAAGGTCCCTGCATGGCATGGCTATCTCCTGCCTCCCCATCATCCTCGTCATCCTCTTCTCCACTGCTCTCAGAGAAGACCTCAATAAAATGTGCTTTACTAGCAGCACATCTATGTCCCGGTGCCCATGACTCCTGACATGTGAAGCACAACCGCTTCTTCTTCAGCTCCCTCCTGGCATCATCATCAAGTTGTACTCGTCCTGGATTCCCCTTTGGAGGTAGAATCCTCACGTCCTTCCCCTTAGACTGGAAAGTCTGTTTTTTAGCATAAGGTGTCCGGGTCCGGGGTAAAACATCCTGTAAATCCCGAGTCCTACTGATAGCGTCCTGGAGTGTGGCTGGTCTAGTGGATCGGACTAGACCGCGAAGTGGCTCTGCTAACCCCTCAACATACATATAAACCCTTCGCGCCGTGGATAGGTTTGGCACCATCACGGAGACCCTCAAGAAATCTGCAATGTAGGTCTCTGGGCTCCCTGTCTGTTTGAGCCTTGTCAGCTCAACAAAATGCTGCTCTGGATTCCTCCGGTCAAATCGCTCCATCAATCTCATGGTAAACTCAGCATATGTCGTCACTGTAGAGTGCCCGAGTGTAACCATCCCCATGAAACCACCAATCCTGGGTTCACCATCCAAATGCAATGTTGCCACCTTGATGGCCTCTGTCTCCGACATCTAATTAAGCTGGAAGTAAATGTCCAGCTTCTCCACCCAAGACTTTACCGAACTGTTTCATGAACCATCAAACATAGGCAAGTGGAATCTACTCGCTACACGGTGGGTGTCACCATCATGGTAATGCTGGTACCCTCTATGATGGTCGCGGGGTCTACTATCCCGCTAGAGCTTAACAAAATCTCTGAATGAGAGGGCGTCCCTGAACTCCTGCCCATAGGCCTGGTACTCTGCAAAATAATCGCCCATATGATCGGGCTCTGCCTCCTGCTAGGCTACGGCCCCCATGTCTGCTCCCAAGAAAGTGGGCATGGTAGAGCATGTAGGGGCATGTGAGGCCACCTACTGCGTCGTATCACGCTGCTCTGGCAAATGGTGGGATGCGCCCGATCCCTCACCAACCTGGAAAACCTGTGGGCTCTCACGCTATCTGGCCTCTACTGCCGTGAATCTCTGCCCCATCACCTCAATCTGTCTCGACAGGTCCTACACTAATTTGAGAAGCATATCCGCAAATCTCTTCCCGTCATCATCTGCCATTGGAGCCTCCTGCTCTGCATCCACCACAGGCTCCCTCTGCTTTGTGTCAACTACCGAAACACAGTCTCCCTCTCCGTAAGTGTTCTCCAACCTATGCCCAGAGTCTCTGTATCTCTGACCTTTGTAACAAATATAGAGTTTTTCCCCTGGTGTCATAGATTGCTAGCTCCACAGGCTGAGCCAGATCTATGCTCTGATACCACTGTAATATTCCTAACCCAGAATATTCCTCAAACCCTAGCAAAAACTCCAACCAAATATATGCAAATGATATAATAACCCAGAAGTGATAAAATAACAGTGGAACAACATATAATAATGTAAATCGGAAATATAAGCAGATACACAAGAAATGCAGCGAGAAATGCTAAGCCATTTTATTATATTCAGCAATAAAATGAGTACAAGAGGTGATTAGACAGATGGCACCTCGACTTGCACAAGGCAAGTGAAGAAATACTCTAAGAATGACAAGAATGGCCTCTCTACATGAACGTTACCACTGTTTTGTTGCTGCTGCTAGAAAACAAATGATGATTTATGGCTGCTCCCCTTCTCAGAAAAAGCCAAAACTCTGGATTCTGGCTCTACTCAAGAAACCCAGAAAAACCCAGAAAGCTTTCCTAGAATGGTCGACCCCCGAAAATCACCCTCTTGGGGTTCTGCGCAGTTCTTCAATGCCCTGCACTGCCACTGAAGAAAACCCATCTAAACTCTGCCTGAAACACTGCCTGAAACCCTGCCAAAAATCCTCCAATGAGACAAGAGCTGGACCCCTGCTCAATCTCCTAGCATAACTCCACCCGCAAAACCCCAATCCAACACTACAACCAAAAAGAACTGTGTCCCTCTCCAAGTTCTGTGCAGTCCTCCAAAATGCTAATGAAACTGCTACTGAAATGTTGATAAAGCTACTACTGAAATACCGATGGAAATACCTTGCCCGAGCAGGCACTCGAAGTCCCCCAGGGCTAAGGGTGAGATCTCCGAACGGAGAAACTCAATGCACTAAACAGCGCTGCAGACCAGCTAAACAGCCAGTGTGCTTAGAAGTCGAAACGACTAGCTCACAATGCACATAACTGAATGATCAAAATGAGGGGGCCCCTCTCTCATTTATAGCCTTTGCCTCTCTCAATCTCAAAGCTCATCTCCTCCTGCGTGATTCCCCTCTTGCCACGTGTGTCTTCCCTCCTGCGCAATCTCTCCATGTGTCTACGTGGGCTCCATTTCTGCATCCCCCTTTGGCCCCCCTTGGCTCCCCTTTAAGTCATAACGTTGTGCTACTAGGAAGTGACTTCTTTTTTTTTTAAGTGAGTTATGTCCCCCTTCCTCACTTTTTTATTTACAAATAACTATAGAAGGCAAAATTTAGACAGAATCGAATATTTCAATTAGCCATGGCTAATTAGGAATATTACATTTCCAAACTTGAATTTCAAAGTTGAATATAAGATAGCATTGCATGAAATCACATAATAATCGACTAATAACAACATTTTTCCCAGTTTGGGAGTTTCGCATGTTTCTTTGCTAGGAAGGAATTTGATTAGAAAATTGTCGTATGATGCAATTTCTTTTTCTGACATGGTTTTTGGAGATAGCAGGGCCCCTAGGGCAAAGGACTGGGTCCAAGAGAACCAAGAGATTCTCAAAGCTCCCAAGAACAACTTACAAGTGGCACAAAACCAGCAAAAATTATACACTGATAGACTAAGGGTGGAGAGGTAGTTTGAAGCAGGGGATATGGTCTACCTTCGTCTTCAACCCTACTGGCAGTCATCACTAAAGCAGAAGGGGGCCGAGAAGCCCAAGCCCCGCTTCTATGAGCCTTATAGGATTGCCAGGAGAGTTGGGGAGGTAGCCTATGAGCTAGAGTTGCTACCTGAGAGTCGAATTCATAATCTGTTTCATGTCTCTTGCCTAAAAAAGGCCTTGGGATAGCAGGTTACGACAACCATTGAATTACCTCCCTTGGATGATAAGGGACACTTGGTGCTGACGCCAGAAGCCATTTTGGAGACACGGGAAAGGAAGCTAAGGAGCAAGGTCATCTAGGAACACTTTGTTCAATGGAAGGATTTGCCAGTGGAGGATGCCACTTGGGAGAGTGAACAAATTTTACAGCACCCAGCTTTGCAGTTGCTTGAGGACAAGCAACATTTGAGAGGGGAGGATTGTAATATCCCTTCTCAATAAATTTTTCCTAAGGAGGAAATTACCCATTTTTGCAATTTTGGAGGCTAATATATTTTTGGACACCAACTACAAAAAATGGGGTCGAATCAGGGTTGCAGGAATCGCCCCCCCCCCCCCCCCCCCCCCGCCGGATCCAAACCCAGAACCGCGGATCGGAGCGAAGCGTCCCGGAATCCACCCTGGAAGCACGGATCGGATTTGGAGGTGGCGCGATTCCGGCAGAAAATAACGATTCCTGCCATTTGCTGTTGCGGCCGCCCGGAACCGCGGATCGGAGGACGCTTCGGGCACGGGGTGGCGCCACGCAACCTGCCCGGAAGCGCACGCCACCCGCACGCCACCCAGGCGCAACCCCGCGGGCCAGCGATTTTTACTTCTTTTTTTTTTAATTTGTTTTAAAATGTAACTTAACTAGCATGAGGGGGTGGGTTAGGTGAGTTTAGGGTGAGTCTAGGGTGACTTTAGAAAAGAATAAAGCCCCCATTCTCTTCTCATTTTCTCACTTTGAGTTTATGAGAGTTGGAGAAGAGAAGAGAGGAGAGGAGAAGAGAAGAGAGGAAAGGAGAGGAGAAGAGAGGAGAGCTTGGAGGAGTGAAGAAGGAGGAGCTAGGAGAAGGAGGAGGAGCTTGGAGCAAGAGCTTGGAGGACTTCATCTACAAGAGCTAAAGAGGTAAGTTCAAACCCCAAACTCCCTTGTTTTTTTGAAAAAAAAATTGTATTTTTCTCCTCCCTCTCCTACTCTTTCCCATTGTTTCTACTTGCTCCTTTATTTACAGGTTGTCCACCACCTATATCCATATTCCAAGATGGTGTTCTTTTGGCTTCTATGTATCATTCCACTCTTGGTTTTAATGATGGCAAGGGTGAGGAATAGAGGGGAAGAGGAAGGGGATGAACTTGGTCCTAATAGTAGTGACCCAATGTATGATGAGGAGGAAGGGTTTGAAGAGGAAGGGGATGAACTTGAAGAGGACACTGAAGCACAAGATGGGAAAGGTACATCAAATCCCTTGTGGACCTATGTGACCAAACTTGAAGGGGGAAAGGGTGGTGGATCTTACAAATGGATGTGCCCTCATGGTTGTCATGGAGGAAAACCATATACGGGTTCATATACCCGTCTGAGGAGGCATCTTTGTGGGGTGCTAGACAGTGATGAAAAAAAGGGTTCCGTGGGGGTAACCATTTGCCCAAACATTTCAAGTGAACAAAGACAAAAATACATCAAAATAGAGATGGCTGCACAACGAAAAAACAAGAAACAAAAAACTCATTCTGAATCAAGTGCAACCTCTAAATTTGGTAGTTGCCCATCTCCTCATGGTACTTTTGCAACCTCTGGAGGTAGAAAAACAATAGGGGATTTCCTTAATGTTGCTGGGAGGGATGATGTGGATGGAAAGATAGTCCGTTTTCTTTGTGCTTGCGGTGTACCATTCAATGTGCTTCGCTCTCCCTATTGGCATGACATGGTAAAGGCCATCAATGAAGCCCCAAAAGGATACAAGGCCCCCAACTATGAGAAAGCTAGAACAGTGTTATTAGAAAGAGAAAAAGCTAAGGTTCAAAGAGCTTTGACACGTTTTACACATGAGTGGGTGGATTCTGGGGTATCCATTGTATCAGATGGGTGGACAAATATTAGAAACCAACATTTGATAAATGTTCTTGGTGTTTCTTCTAGTGGTGCAGTATTTATTGCATCTCATGACTCCTCCTCCATCAGTGCAACTGCACCAAACATTGCAGATCTCCTATTGAAATCAATCAAAGATGTTGGTCCGAATAATGTGGTTCAAGTGATCACAGATAATGCAGCAAATTGTAAGTTAGCAGGAAAAATTATTGAGCGTACTCATCCACACATCTTTTGGTCTGGGTGCCTGGTTCACACATTGAACCTTTTGATGCATGATATTGTGAAACACAAAGATTGTGGGTGGATTGCTGAGGTTTACAGGAAAGGGAAGCAGCTCATTAAATTCATCACAGGGCATACAAGGGTAAACTACTTCTATGGCACTTACTCCAAGTTGCAATTGCTTAAAATTGCAAAGACAAGATTTGCTAGTTATTACCTCACCTTTAGGCGGCTAGTGAGGGTGAGACAAGCTTTAACTAATCTGGTGTGTGCTGAAACATGGGATGAAATTAACAATGACACAGATGGTGCTAATGAAGTCAAGGACACTGTTCTTGACAGTTACTTTTGGTCACAGGTTAAATATGTTTTGCAATTCACCAAACCAATTTATTACATGATCAAGTTTGCAGATTCAGATCGACCAGTAATTGGGGAGGTGTATGAGCAAATGGATAGCATGTTGGGGCAGATTAAAGACATTGTTGAGCCTAGAGATACCACCTTGTACAATTATATTCGTGAAGAGGTGGTAAAACGATGGGATATGCTAAATGTTCCATTGCATGCATTAGCATATGTTTTGACACCTAAATACTATCATCCATCATGGCTTTCAAAACCAGCACCTGGGGGGGGAGTCAGGAGAAAACCACACCAAGATAAAGAGGTTCACGAAAAATATATGGCTGCATTGAGTAGATTAATCCCTGATGAGGAGGAGGTTGCATTGGTACGGAGACACGTGAGCAACTATACGAGCAGCACTGGTCCATTTTCGAGCATGCATGCAATTCAAGATCGAGAGAATTTTTCTGCTCTTGAGTGGTGGAACATGCATGGAGGGCCTACTCCACTTCTACAGAGTTTAGCATTGCGGGTGCTATCACAGGTGGTAAACACTTCTTCTGCAGAGAGGTGTTGGAGCTCTTATTCTTTCATCCACAGTGTTAAAAGGAACAGGTTGAATTTAGACCGGGCAGAGAGCTTGGTTTATGTTCATTACAACTTGCGATTGTTGTCCCATTACTGTGAAGATGCAAAGTCTAATAAAGACTTGTTGACTTGGGACAAGAATCCAGAGGAGCCCAATTTGGAGGATGGAGTGTTGCGACTAGAGCAATTAGAGGATTCTCTTATCCAGGTATGTCCATTGTGGTATGAATTTTCCAATTTTCCCTTATAAAGAATTCATGTTTTTAATTTTTTTGTTAACTAGTGTTTTTTTTTTGCATGAATTTTTTGAGCGATTCTAGGATGATGACACGGGTGTTGATATGCCACCACCCCCACCCCCATCTGGTCCCTTGGTTTCTAGATTCCATGGTTCAACACCAACGGCAGGGGGTTCTTCTTCATCAGTTCCAGTGCCACGACTTACACAGGGACCATCTTCTTCATTGCCACCACGTGGAGGCCCGCCATCACGTTCTATTCGTGGTGGAAGGAGGAGAGATTAGTAGATATATTCACAATCTACTTCTTTTTGTCATAGATTACTCATTAGACTTGTAGACTTGTGAATTTGAATTTTGAACCTTTTTGGCTTGGCGGTGACCAAGTGACATATTTTGTAAACATTATTATTTGAATTTTGGACATGACAAATGTTGACAGTTGCTCACTTGCTAGATAAATCATAATATGCTCTATGTTTTATGTTTTATAATATGCTTAAATGTTTTATGTTTTATAATATGCTTAAAAATTTGATGTATGTTTGTAATAGCTAGAATATAGATGATTGTTGTACATACTAGTAACTACAATGGAATCATGGATGCCATATCTATCTTGATTTATGCAAAAATATGCATGTTTTCATGTCTTCTACAATTAATTTGGTATTTGGGATGTTTGTTTTGAGTATAAATGCAAAAAAATATAAAAAAATATATATATATAGCAGACGCTTCCGCGGACGCTTCGCTCCCTAGATTTTTGGAAAATGACGCTTCCGCGCTCCGCGCTTCCGCTTCGCGCTTCCGCTTCGCTCCCGCTTCGTGCAACATTGGGTCGAATTATTTTGTTAGTGGAATGTGGGGGCCACACCCACATGGAATACGCACCCCATGAAGAGAAATTCAAATGGCTAAGGAAAATCGACTTGTTGGATGGAGGGACCTACACGGGACAAGGGACAACTAGCATAAGTATTAGGAATGGAACAGCTATTGAGACCTTTTGATATTTTTATCTCTTACCTTTGTTGCTCAAGTTGTTCAGCTGGGTCACAAGTGTTGTTGAGCACACGCGTTTTCCAAGGAGAAGAATCATCGTTCTCTTCAGTGGACCTAGAGTGCCACCCTAGGAAGGCAACATACATTTCAGTGGGAGGATTGTGGGGAGGTCGTGGTTCCTTTAGCTATCACTTCCAGCTAGTTCGTACTCTAAGAGGACGAAAAGCTCAAATCGTTCCCCTCTAATAGAGAGAATGTCAAAGTTTCTAAGTTTACTTAGCTAGAAACCCTTCATGCACTTTATCTGATATATTCCTACTTACTTGTTATTTTCCTTAACAAGTTATTTACAATGTAAACACTGAAAATAAACACTAGTGCATGCTCAACATATTACAGATCAACAACTAAAAGAAACAGAAACAAACACACCATATGACACCATTATTTTTGGACTAATGTCCCCGGAAAAACCCAATGTGGGAAAACCGATGTAGCTATCTGAGGGTTTTCTTATTAAGCAATATCAGAGTACAATCTGGGTGCCGAAACTGGCCTACCCAACAGAGAATTTCCTTGGCAGTAATACCTCTCAATTTCTGACAAATATCTTGGCTGAAACCTCGGATAATCCTTCTGGTAGCTACTCAGCACAAATCTACCCCAGAAACCCCAGCGTCAGCCTCTCTCTGGACTGCGCCAGCCCCTCTTTGTCCCACGTTGTCCCTGCAACACCCCGAATGGATCTACGTCAACCCTGGAATGCCATGCGTCAGCCATCTGGCTCTCTACGTCAGCAATGCAGGCCTCTCTAAGGCTCTACGCAGCTCCCAGCTGCCTCTGCGTGAGCCCTAGCTGGCTCTGCGTCACTCTCCTTGGCTACTGTGCTACTCTCCTGGCACTATCTCTGCCTCTTTGTCTCTCTGTACTCAAATGTCGCTCACCTGCATCTCCCAATCACTAATTCTATCTCTTAGCAAACCCCGCTCTAGAGAACAGAATGACTGATCACGCTGGTGTGTTCTCCAAGTAACCCTCAAGCCTCTTATACTTTTACTGTTGACATATCAACGGCCGGGATTAAGTCCCTAATCGACGGCTAACATTAGATTTGGCTTGATCCATGTCTTTTGGACCATTCTAAAACAGTTTCATATTAATACACATTAATATTTTATTTTCCCTAAGTTTAGACTTAGGGACTCCATTAAAAATATTAATTATTTTAATATCTCCTGAACTGTTTAGAATCTGCCCAAACCCTATCTGGGTATTGGAGATCTCATGTGCCCCAACCTCTCCACCAAATTTCGTGGCTAGAGCACATCCGATGCTGCCCCAAATCAACACTCCCTCTTAGCGAGGACTGTGCTCTAACAATACTCCTCATTGAGTATTACTCTGATCATTTGAAATCGGTACCTGTGCTGATGCTAGGCCTTCCTGCCCAACATCCTCTGCACTGTTGCATCCTGTACTGCTACCCATGGTTCTGCCACTGCCACTGCCACTGCTGCATCTATACGACAACTCCTTCTGCATCCGTGCTGTTGCTGGTCCTTTCTCCCAGCACTGCACCCGCACTACACCTCCTCTCATCATGCTGCATTATGCTACCCATTGCTGCACTGCAACTCAGTTACTGAAAAGTAAGTAATTGATCTCCCAATCTGACCTCCCTGTTGGGCTAGAGACACCCACTGATGTTGAAGCTCCCTCTGCTGCTAACAAGTACTCCCTCTCTGACCTCTACGTTGCTGCAACAACTCCCTGCATCTCGCACCATTGCACACCTCTCTATGCCATCCTGCACTGGTGCAACAATCCTGTGCCTCTTGCACTATTGCAGCCTGCTAGCCTCGTGCTATCTCAGGACTCCTGCACTCTAGCTCTCTCTGCCGCTCCATTCGCATGCATCTCTACTTGACTCAGCCAGTCCTGCTACTCCTCTTCAGGGCTCCCGTAGCAAGGTCTAATCCAAGAGGTTGGGTACCTCGAGGATCCTGCCCCTCATCGCCTGTAGTCACCTAACTACAGCTCGATGTCTCCCCACTTCCACTCAAGTGGTGCGTGTGCACTCATGGCACAATCATCATCTGTCAACACTTCCTTCTCTGCCCGTGTTGGCGTTTCCTTAGCCTCAGAAGACTCTCCCTTACTCTTCTTCCTCGGACACTGGGTCGCATAATGACCCAGCTCCCCACAATGGAAGCACTTGATCTTGGAGAGATCTTTTTTCTTCCGCTTCTCCTGCTTTCCCTCAGATGCTAAGGCCACATCTTCCTCCTCTTGCTTGAATTTGATCCCCTTGCTGCTGCTACTTGTCTTCAACTGCCATCTGATCTCTTCCTGGTGAAGAGCTACCCACATCTCGTCCCAAGGTGGGAGGGTCCCTCTGCCTAGTATACTCTAGACAAACACCTCCCAGTCTTCTGAGACAGCATTTAGGATTGTCCTCACCATCAGCGCATGATCCGGTGTCGCCTCTATAGCAGTCAACTGATCTCAGATCTCATTTAGTCCTTTGAGGAAGGTGTCAATTGGTTCTCCCTTCTTCATCTGATACGACCTCAACTGATTCTCAAGCAGCATTCTTCTCTGCACAGAAGTATGTTGGTACAGCTTCTTGAGAGCCTCCCACATCTCAAATGTCGTTTCCTTCTCAACTATGTGTGGTACTACATGATCCTTGACCCCGTCAAGGATAATGCCCTTGGCCCTCGCCATCGCCTCCTCGTACTTGTCATTATCATTGGGGTTGACTGGGATAGCTATTACCTTCAAGTCAAAGTTCTTGACACGATTCCTGTCAAGTACGGATAAGATTCTCGCCTTCCAGACTGCCAAGTTCGACACTTTGTCCAGTCTATCCTGGTCTCTTACTCCGTGTAGTGCCATGATGCTCTTCTGCTTCCCGTCTGGAAGTTCTCTATTCGACTCCTCCGAGTCTCTACTTCCTGTCTGGAAGTTCTCTTCTGAACTCCCTCTGAGTCCTTATTTTCGTCCTGGAAATCCTTCTGCCGCTGTCAAGATGCCCTCTACTCTGATCGTCTTGTGCACCCACACCACTGGTCCGGGTTCCTTAGCTAGAAACCCTTGGTAGCAACTCCTATGGCCTTGCTCTTTCAGGTACTGTTCTGACTATAGTACCTCACCAGTGCCACTCTGCAATATTCCCACAGCCTTCTAAATACCAGCAACCTAAAGGTGAGAGCTCCTAGGCTCTACGCAATCTCGGCACCAGCAACCCGGCCTCCTCAGCCAACTGCGTCAACCTTCCCAGCTACTGTGTGGCTCTACGTGAGGCTCCCTTTGCCTCCTTAGCTTCTGCGCTGCCTCTTCTTGGCTCACCCTTGATGACGCAGGCACTGCGTCACCCTTCCCTTGTTGCTACTCTGCTAGAAACAGCTTCTGTCACCTCGGGACAGTTGTTTTCTGCTACTATTGCTCTACTCAACTGATGTCTTTAGTCCTCCTGTGATCTGCAATCACGCTCTGATACCATGTTGAAGTTTCTAAGTTTACTTAGTTAGAAACTCTCCGTGCACTTTATCTAATTTATTCCTACCTACTTGTTATTTTCCTTAACAAGTTATTTACAATGTAAATACTGAAAATAAACACTAGTGCATGCTCAACATATTACAGAGCAGCAACTAAAAGAAACAGAAACAAACACACCATATGACACCATTATTTTTGGACTAATGTCCCCGGAAAAACCCAATGTGGGAAAACTGGTGCAGTTATCTGAGGTTTTTCTTATTAAGCAATATCAGAGTACAATCTGGGTGCCGAAACTGGCCTACCCAACAAAGAATTTCCTTGGCAGTAATACCTCTCAATTTCTGACAAATCTCCTGGCTAAAACCTCGGATAATCCTTCCGGTAGCTACTCAGCACAAAACTGCCCTAGAAACCCCAATGTCAGCCTCTCTCTAGACTGCATCAGCCCTTCTCTATCCCACGCTGGCCCTGCATCACCCCAGATGGGTCTGCGTCAACCCTAGGATGCCCTGTGTCAACCCTCTGGGCTGGCCTCTCTGAGGCTCTGCGCAGCTCCTGGCTGCCCCTGCATGAGCCCAGGCTAGCTCTCCGCAGCTCCCGGCTACCCCTACGTGAGCCCAGGCTAGCTCTGCGCAGCTCCCGGCTACCCCTACGTGAGCCCAGGCTAGCTCTGTATCACTCTCCTTGGCTACTGCACTGCTCTCTCGCCACTATCTCTGCCTCCCCATCTCTTTGTACTCAAATGCCCCTCAACTGCATCTCCCGATCACTAATTCTATCTCTCTTAGCAAACCCCGCTCTAGAGAATAGAATGACTGATCACTCTGGTGTGTTCTCCAAGTGACTCTCAAGCCTCCTCTTATACTTTTCCTATTGAGATATCAACGGTCGAGATTAAGTCTTTAATCAACGGCTAAGATTAGATCTGGCTTGATCCATGTCTTTTGGACCATTCTAAAACAGTTTCATATTAATACACATTAATATTTTATTTTCCCTAAGTTTAGACTTAGGGACTCCATTAAAAATATTAATTATTTTAATATCTCCTGAACTATTTAGAATCTACCCAAACCCTATCTGGGTATTGGAGATCTCATGTGCCCCAACCTCTCCACCAAATTTCATGGCTAGAGCACATCTGATGCTACCCCAAATCAACAGTGAATTCCCAAGGTTAATCAGGTTGGAGAAATTTGGGAAATTTCACAAAGGGAAAAACTAGCATTTGGGGTAATTTTTGGAGCTGGAAATCATTGCTTGGAGGGAGGCCGAATTATTGTTGTTGGGGTCTGCGCAAGGGATCACTGGGGCAATTTTTGTGGGGCTTGGTTCGGCCTACTTGGGTGGAATTTCGGTGTGGAAACTACTATCTTTTGGGCACAATTTTTGGGGCTTCCATGCAACAGATTGAGGAGTGATAAGGCACATTCAGTAGCAGACATTTAGGTGGGATACAGTTTCAAGGATTGCAGGGCATAGCACAAAAATTGGGTAATTTTGGGAGGTTAGAATTATTCCAATTCCTTTCTGGGTTTTGCTGGTGTGAAATTTTTATCTATTGCAACAACTGGAAATTATTCTTCTAACTGCAAATTTAATTATGCAGTTTATTTGCTACGACAAACAACGAAGAAAATCATAACTGCAATTTTCACCATAAAAAAACTGCGGAAAATAAAATACTGAAAACTGAGAAATTCTAGCACACACAAGAATTTTGACAAAGTTGTTTTTGGACGATTGTCCCCGGAAAAGCCCAATGTGGAAAAATTGGCGCAATAGATGAGGGTTTTATTATTATTTTTCAGCAATTCTGGGTACAATAATTTAGATGCACAACTGGCAATCTAATCTGAGGAAAATACTGGCAAAATTATCATGAGAATTTTCTCTCACCCCACAACTATTTCTGCGTCTGAAATTGCCTCCTTAGCCTCTATGTTGAGCTCCCTGTGTCACCCTCTGTGCTGAGCTTACATTGGCCCTCTGAGAATTTCGGCCTTCCTTCCTTTGCCCCTTGCAGGGACTGGAAACCTTCCTCCCGAAATGTTGCTGCCCTCCTCTTCCACCTGCTACTCACCCTCTGGCTCTATCTTCTCTGCTGAGCTGCTGCTACTGAGAAAATCGAACTGCCTAGGCAACTGAGTATCTGCTCTGGTGTATTCTCCATCACCACATCGATCTCCTCTTATAATCCACTGTTGGAGCACCAACGACCAAGATTAAAACTTAATCAATGGCTAGAATCATCTCTGAATCAATCCCACTGAGTTTCTAGAAGATTCTCACCTTATATTAATTGATACTGATTAATTAACCATATTCCCTAAGTTTAGACTTAGGAAATATTTAAAAATCGGTCAATAATCTAATTGAGACACTTTTAAGCGGAATTTCCAGAAACAATTTCTGGGTTTTGGAGATTTGATGTATTCTAGCCTCTCCACCAAATTTCGTGGCTAGAACACATCCGATGCTACAAAATCTAACACTACCTCTTAACGAGGAATGTGTTCTAATGCTACTGCACACCCTGTCTCTGCATCATCTCCTATCACATTGCTACTGTCTGGCTGTTGTTGACCACCAACCACTGCGCAACTCTGATATACGTTGCATCTGTGCTACTGCTGACAATACCATACTGCTGCCAACACTGCGTCTGCACTACAACTCCGTCTCATCTGTTGCTGCTGCAACCAATGTTTTTAAAACCGGAACCGGTGACTGGACCAGTCCACCTAATGAACCGGTTTACCGACCGGAACCGGTCTAACCGGCACTGGTTTGGTCTAAACGAACCGGTTTTAAAAAAATACATTAAATAATTAATTTTTAATGAAACAAAACTATTTTTAAGATGTAAAACCATGATTCCAAGCCAATAGAGACAAAATATGCAAAGTTTGCTCATTTATATACCATGTAAAGGTGAATACATCAAAATGGCACCGAGTGCAATACATATCATCAACAAAATAGCAAAATACATAACAAATGAGGCTCTAAATGGCCTATAAAGTCCAAAAACATTGCTGCAAGCTATGAGGCCATTGGCCTACTACAAGTCTACAGTATACACATGATCAATCATCAAGTTCATTACCACTACTAGACACAAGATCATCATCAGGAGCTACATAGACATCATCTGGTTCAGAGTCTGAGGATGCCTCAGCCTGATCTGCAACCTCAGTATCAATGCCACCAATGACAATAGAAGTGGACCTAATGGAAGCACGAGTTTGTCGACCTGCATGACTAGTGCCTTCCATTGGTTCTTTGCCTTTCCTTGATGCCGCTATTGATCCTGGTTCTGATGCCACCACATAATCTGCTTCATCCCCCGCCAAAGCCATGTCGATATCAAAATCAGCCTCAAACACAGGTTCTTCAGTCTCCTCCACCCATTCTGATGTTGGATCAATATCGTCCAACACAATGGGATCTAGATTAGGAGTTTTTCTCATCATTTGGAGCTCTAATTGCATTTATTGTTTACCCCCAAACCATGAAATCCTGAAAACCATTAAGTCTGCTGAATTTTGAGTGAAATCTAAAATTCTAGTTTCTCCATATGAAATCCAATGAGGTCGAAACCACTCTCAAATATCCTGAGTCATTTCATGGTAATGTTAAAAATTTAAGTAAAAGGATGAAAATGAAAATTAAAGGAAATGTCACTTTTACTTTAAGAATTTAACATTACCATTAATTGCCAACATTGTTAGGGTTGAAACACCCTTAGTCCCCCCCCAAAACCCCTCAAACACAGTCAAAAACATGTTTTTTTAACTTTATGGTGGTTGTGCCTAAAACCGGCCGGTTTAGGACAAAACCGAAACCGGCCGGTTTTCACCGGTTAGGGCACAAAAATGGAGAAGTCAACGTTCAAACCGGGTTTTTTGGCCGGTTTAGACCGGCAAGCTTGCTAACCGGCCGGTTAGACCAGTAACCGGTTTTTAAAACACTGGCTGCAAATGAGAATCATCCAAGGTAATTTGTCCCTGCCACTGAAACGACTTCTCTATCGTACCAATCTGTTCTCTAAAATAGACAAACTTAGCTCTTCCTAGAGCTGTCGTGAGTATATCTGCAACCTGCTTTTCTGTGGGAACATACTATAGCTGGACTGCTCCACGTTGTACACAATCTCTTATGAAATGACATCAAATATCGATGTGCTTCAACCTGTCATGAAACACTGGATTCTTAGAGAGATTTATGCAACTATCATTATCACAATAGACACTGGTCGCCTCCATCCTTTGCTTGAACAAGATTACAAGCCGCTTCCGAAGCCATATAGCTTCACATGTAGCTGTGTTGGCTGGCATATACTCTGCTTCTGCAGAGCTTAATGCCACTGATTTCTGCTTCCTGCTACACCAAAAAACCATCCATGATCCAATGCTGAAGCAGTACCCGAAGGTACTTATCTTGTCCACTGAACTGCCTGCCCAATCTGCATCTGTGTACCCACAAAGCCTAACATCATCCCCTCGAGTATATCTCAACCCATACTCTACTATGCCACGAACATACCTCAGAATATGCCTTGTTGATTCCTGTTGACCACTACGTGTCAACGACCCATAGCAGTACACCCCCTTTTTTCGCAAAAGGGATAGCGCCTGATCGAAGTGTTCGTGTGGTCCTGCTAGCATCATCAACCTGAGGATCATGTTGTTATGTAAACCCTTTCTGCATATGTATAATGTAAATAATCTCAACAAATCCATGTCGTGTATGTAATTGCCTAGGTAAACCTACTTTTCTAGTGACGATCTATATTCCGGAAGGTTTTTGTCTCACCGATCCATTCTCGGATGGTCGGCAGAGTTTTCCTTCAGTCTCACCTCAAAGCCGGAATGAATTTTGTCACTAGGATCTTAAGCGAGTCCTAGTGTTCTAGATCGACTCTATGTAAAAGTGATTTGGGAATAATCCTAACTATTTGGTTAGGTTATTTTATTACAAATTGCTTAGTCTGCTGGATTATATTTGTTTCGCAAAAATTAATCTGTGAGGGTCTTTTACAAATTGGTTTCCCCCCTTTAGATGTAAAAAATATGAAAATCATGATGTAAAGTGTCTTGAGGGTTGGAGAAATAATTTATCCCCTCATAGATTAATTAATTAAATTTTCTAGCCAAAAATTAATTTAAATCCTAAGCCAGAAATTTAATTAATTCTAGGTCCTAGGTAAATTTAAATTCTCCTAAAGCAAAATTCATCGGTCCTTAAAAATCAAAATTTAAGAGGTCCAGGGACTAAGGTAAATTAGTTATTTTGATAAATTTTAAGCCTTTGATCCCTAGTGTTAAGTCAAAGTCAAAATTTTGAAGAAATTAATTCAAAATTTTAATTTTTGAATTAATTAAAATGCATTTAATTGAAAAATTCGAATTTCCTCAAGAATTTAAAATTTTGATGGATGAGATCAAAAGAAATTTTGATCCTCATCAATGGTCAAGATTACTTTGACGAGGATCACTCGAACTAGCCGTTGGAGAATTTATCTTTAAATAGGAGGTCATTTGTCAGTCCATTCATCCGATCTTTGAGTCGTGTGCTAAGTGAAAAGATTTCATATAATATTTTTATGATAATAAAGAAAGACTTTTGATTTAATTTCACTAGTGTTACTCTTCATGGAAACACTGTACGATGTGTCACTTTCATGCGTAAATTTTTTTAGCCATTGATGATAGCTTCTGAAGAGTGATTTAAATTTTGAATGTAATCGCAGGTATTTCTATTTATCTGAATTTTATTATCATTTTCTCGCTCTATTTTAATCGTTGGATTTAGTTTTGCAGGAAAATCTTGATTTTTAGATCATCGGGTATTCGACGAAGTTTTCAGTTGGACCAACCAACTCCCGATTCGTGTTTTCTGAAGAGCCGAGTAAAATTAGTCCCGGGCTTATCATAAAAAATTTTGTTGGTGATGCATGAAAGGTTTCGAGCTAGCACTTCCTTTTAAAATTTAATTTTTTTTAATCATTGTGCTTATTTGATAGATCTGCTATTTAGAGCTATTAAACACTAGATCAAGGGAATGGAGTTGGACTCATATTCCTCTTGATCTATTCCATTGTGAATATTGTAGTTTGTTTGTATGTAGTTACTTTTCACTATCCTTTAGATTTATTTTGTAAATAACATTAGGATTTCAAAATTGTAAATATTTATTTAAGTTTAAATTTCTTTTAATTAACTTTTTTCTTTTTTTATCCCACATTCAAAACATAAAAATAGTTTCTCTAATTTGCATCTATATATACTAACCTTTATTCAAATAATTTCACTAACCCATTGCATTTTAAAATTCTTTCTTTTATATATATATGATTTATTGGGTTTCTTTTATTTTAAAACTTGTAAACATACTTTTGTTCTTTATGTAAATGACTCTTTGTATATATATGTATCCGTTAGAGAAGGCATAAGGTATTAGCAGGAAATCCGATTTCAAGGAAGCGTGGGGTTTAAAAACCAATTTTTTTTGCAGGTGGAATTGTTGAGAGAGCCGAGGGGAGAGGGCCGTAAACTTTTAAATGCTCCCAAACCCTTGATCTGTTGACATATTTCTTCCTTGAGGGTTTCAAATAAATCTTGAGCAGTCAAAAAAATTCCTCTTATCAAATTCTGAAGCAATTATCATCGAGAACCCAGACTTATTTACGGATTTCTGAGTTTGGTTGTAGGGATTTTTCTGATTTTTGTTTGTGTCTAGGCTGCAAACCTTCCTTTTTCCTAAGCCGCATTTATTTTTGAAGGAATATTTTCATTATTGCTTGGAGGAAATCGTATTATTGTAGCTCCTCGACTGGTATTCATCAGGTGTTTGAGGTTTTTTGGGGCCTGAAAGTGTCTTAATGGTTTCACACAGTTTCTGAAGGCTTCAAGCTTAGAAACTTAATAACATTTCCTTTAATATTTTAATTAAAACTCAAAATCCTATCAATTTAGAAGCTGGCTGTGAGCATATTTGGGTGGTTTCTCATCAGCCGTTAGCACAATTCTGTAAGCAAAAATATGCATAGGGTTTGAGCAAAATTATTTGAGCAATTTCCAGATTCGATTTTGAGACTTAGAAATTCAGGGTTAAAATTCCTTTCTGGGTTTCTATCTACCAGCTGCAGATTTTCCTCTTCATTCCGTAAGCATTTTCCTCCTTGAGCGTGGTTGTTGAAATCTTTTGAGGAGTATTTTGTTTTGAGAAAGTCGTTTTCCCTCATTGTTAATTTCAGGAAGGGGCATTTAAATTTTATTTATTTATTTTGTTATCCCCTTTAAAAGGTTTCATAACCCTCATCATCTTTTTGGGCGTAATTATTTTGGAGCGGATTTTAACTTTGGGAAAATCATTTCCCTTTTAATCATTATAAAAAATGCTTTCTCATTGACTAAATTACAAGTGTGATATATCTTTAATTTCTTGCTTGTTCAATTGTCTGAACAAGTGAGAACGTCTAAATAATCACATTATTAATCAAAGGCATTTGAGGGGTTCTACTGTAACAACCTTAAGTCACTTTATCTAAAGGCATTCTTGGGATATTGCTGTAACACTTAATTTTGAGGGATTCTACTGTAACAACCTTAAGTCACTTTATCTAAAGGCATTCTTGGGATATTGCTCTAACACTTAACTTTCATTGCTATTGCTTCATTGAATAATTATTATTACTTCTTTTGGTCATATTGCATAATGTTATTGGCAATTTAACTTCTTTGAAGTATATTTATTGTCTCTCGTGAAGCAATTGCATTGCATCTTGCATCTCACATTAGTTAAGATCTTGCATTCATTCCTTACCGATCATGGGTAATTGGAATCATGGGCTAAATCTATAGTTGCAAGTTTGTTGTATTTGGAATAACATCTTTTCTCTTCCTTGCAATTGTCTTAAAGTTTACTGCTCATATCTCTTATTGTCTTGATCCTTTCTAATATTTCCTTGCAGCATTACTTACCTTATAGCTTGAAATATTGTTGTGCAAGTTCTTAATTTATTTGAGCATTGGTTATCAAGGCACTGGTCTCTTATTTTCCATCAAAAGTGTCGTTTGGATCTAATTGAACATATTTATCTTAAATTGCTCAATTTAATAGCCTAACTTGCCATCAAATCTTAATTCAAGTTATTTAAGGAAGTGATTTCTTTGCCTCCTTATCTCCTAGGACTTGTTGTTCCAACAAGTTTTCCCCTCATTATCATCCTTAGGGACTACCCCCCTTGAATTAGCTAGGAGAGAGTCTAAACAGAGTGAGTATGTTTCAGAGTGACAGCCCCTACTCTGAGCGTTGTCGCGGTGCCTAGACACTTTGTGCGACAACACTGCCCAATGTACCCTCTTCGACCCTACCATGAAGAGACTTAGGGTATTGACTGCGAAGCAGATATCTAGCCTAGTGTTGACCAAATACATGTGAGACTCAATACGTTGTCTATAGAAGGTGGCATCAACATCCTTGTCATCTGATGCATCTATCTTCTTATAGTTGTCGATTATAGGCGTAGACATGGGTCTACAATCTTGCATTCTGAACCTCTTCAGCATATCGGTAGTGTATCTTCCTTGCCCAAGTAAGATCTCCCCATCCTTCTGCCATACTTTCAATCCTAGGAAATAGTGCATCAACCCCAAATCCTTCATGTCAAATTTTGTTGCCAGGTTCCTCTTGCAGCCCTTTATGAGACTTGATGATCTTGTCAAAAAAAGATCATCCACATATAAAACTAAAATGAGTGGCTCATCTTCTACCATCAAATAGTGAAGGTTGGGATCTGTGTCACTCTTGACGAATCCCATCTGCTGCAAGTAGTTGTTAATCCTACCATACCATGCCCACGAAGCCTACTTGAGTCCGTGAAGAGCTTTCTTCAATCTACACGCATGAGTGTGGCTCTTATGAGTCTCAAAGCCCTATGGTTGTTCTATGTAGACTTCTTCCTCTATCACCCCACTCAAGAAGGTTGTCTTGACGTGCATCTGGTGAATCCGCCATCCCATCTGAGCTACCAGGGATATAACTGAACGGATAGAAGTGTATCTGGCCACTGGGGCGAAGATCTCCTCATAATGTATCCCTTCTTTTTTTGCATACCCCTTTGCCACGAAACTAGCCTTGTACTTTTCCACATTGTCATATGTCGCATGTTTGATCTTATAGATCCATCTAAAACCTACAAATGATCTCTCTTCCAGCCTTGGCACTACCTCCCAAACAACATTCATCATGATAGAGCTATACTCTTCTACCATGGCATCTATCCACACTTGATGTTGTGCACCTACTGAAAATTGGAAGGTTCTGCAACCTGAGCCACCAATGCTTGGTACCTATTAGGTTGTCTGTGTTGTCTTTTGTTCGTCCTAGGAGTTCCAATAAACTTCTCTACATCTCTCAATGTCTGACAAACCTCTCTGTTGGCTCAACCACTAGTCGTGGGAGGTTCAGCCAGCTCCACGTCATCTTGCCTCTGTGGCTCCATCTACTAAAAACTCCCTGGATTTCCTGCACCTGAGGAAATGATGGTCCCAGTCACAATACTCTATCCTTGTGACTATCTTGCTGCCTGTCCCACTAGCTGCCCCTGCTACTGGACCAAAGGAGCTTCTGCTGACTAATTCTAATCACCTGCAGGCATCTCACGAGATCTCCTAAA
The DNA here is from genome assembly GCA_031772625.1 of Pinus tabuliformis. Taxonomy (NCBI): domain Eukaryota; kingdom Viridiplantae; phylum Streptophyta; class Pinopsida; order Pinales; family Pinaceae; genus Pinus; species Pinus tabuliformis. The sequence continues at coordinate 739,346,519 of CM062808.1, forward strand.
AGCTCAGTCCTCCATGAACTTCACGTCTCGCCTTACTACAATCTTCCTATTGCTAGGAATGTAGATTATGTATGCCTTTGAGGTTTCGTTGTACCCAACGAAGAACCCCTTCTCTGCAATCTGATCCAGTTTGGTACGTTTATCATTTGGCACGTGGCAATAAGCAACGCTACCAAAAATTCTGAAGTGACTAACTTTTGGCTTCTTCCCTGTGAAGACTCCTTCTGGTGTTTTCTTCCCCAATGCTCTATGAGGAGTCCTGTTCTAAATATATACTGTCATGTTACATGCTTCTGCCCATAGAAATCTAGGTAGATCCTGGTCATATAACATAGCCTTTGCAGCTCCAACAATGGCTCTGTTTTTCTGCTCCGCTACACCATTCTGCTGTGGATTATATGGAGTTGTCCATTCTCTCTTGATGCCTTCCTTCGCACATAAACCTGTGAAGTCTTTATCAATATATTCTCCACCATTATCTGAGTGAAGCACCTTGATCTTCTTCCCTGTCACATTCTCCACGAGATCTTTAAACTCTCTAAAATGATCACCTCATCTTTGGTCTTCAAGAAGTAGATCTAGGTTTTCCTGGAATGGTCATCAATAAAGGCAACGAAATATTCGGCACCACTAAGAGCTCTAGTGGACATCCAGTCGCAAATATCTGAATGTATGAGTTCTAACACTCCATCAACTCTACTATCACTTCTTAGAAATGTTTCCTTAACATACTTCCCAAGTACGCATTATCTACACACATCATCGTGTTCCATGCCAAGTTATGGAACTCCTGCTCCCATTTCTCTAAGCATCCTGAGTGCTCCATGGTGTAGATGTCCCATTCTCCTATGCCATAACTCATTCAACTCATTCCCACTGCTACTGTCACTGCCTATTAGTGCCATTAGAGAATCAATCTGTTACTTCGAACTCCAATATGTCTTACCTTTTTCCAGCTTGGATGTTTGACATAGATTTTTTTGCCCATGAAGTGAATATCATACCCCTTATCATGTAACTGGGATACTACATTCAGATTCATACCTAACCCTTGCACATGCAATACATCTGTAACATTGGCGATTACTCTTGACTCCCTCTAAAAATCTATGGTACCTCTCCCTACTAGAGTACATTTCGTTATGTTTCCCATAGTAATCTAGAAGTCCATCTGCTCCTCTTTGTAGCTAGAGAAATATTCTCTAACCCCTGTCATGTGAGATGATGCTCCATTGTCTATATACCAAACTCCCTGTGAAGCTGATCCTACTAAGCAAGCAAATTCGTCCTCAAAGACAAATATGAAGTCTCATGAACGTTACTTTTGTCCATGGTTATGCCAAATAATTTATAGTGTGTTATTCCACTTTTCCACCCCGACGTTGACTTTGTCTAGCAAACTACTGCAAAACCCTCAGTGTCCAACTAGACATCTACCAAACGAAGGTATTGAGCTGTTTCCTATTGCAATTTGATGACAAAAGTTTCCTTCAATCCCAACCCGTTTTTAATTTCACCTTATCACTCCCATTCAGTTAAATGCCCTTTCCCATAAACATACATTCAACATATAGAATTCTGGAAATGAAATTTTCATATTAAAACACATGGGACTGTCAACACATGCCGAAAATAAATATGGACATAAACAGAGCAGCAACATACATAAAAATACATATATTTTTGGTCAACTTAGACCCAGGAAAAACCCCTTCAATTTTTTCCAGGGAAACCCTGTTAGAGAGCTCTTCAAATTTATTTATCTTTCAAGTTTAGGAAAAATACATTTGCAGACAAAACAAAACAGCAAAATACAACTCATCTCTTCATCCCAAAACTCCTTTTCAACCATGCCCACTTTCCCTCAATTTTCGTGCCCACTTGAAGCTAAAACTATGTAATGTACAAATACAAACTTTACTGTACAATTTTTTTTTTCAAAAAAATCTCAAAAACTTCTCTTGAACGACGTGCAGCTCACAGCATTAAATGTTGTTTGTATTGTACCTTTTGTTGTCTTCTATGCCTTGATTTCTGTGCCCAGCTTTGCCCAGAAATCACTCCTTCAGCGTGCTGCAACAAATTTCTCCTTCAAAACTTTTCTCCAGCTCTCAACCTCCTTTCTCCAATTTGCTCATGAAGAATGAATGCAGTCTCTCTTTTCTTTTCCCCCTTTTGTTTCCCTAAATGACTTTTGGGCAACCCTAAGATCTAATGGCTCAGATTCATTTACATCAAGGGATGAGAATAAATGTGCATTTAATTCTCACTTTCTATTTTTTAACTCACCCATTAAATAAAGTACCCACATTGTACTTTATGTCTAAAGTCATTTTCACTTTATAATTTAACATTCACTTTACCACTTATAAGTCACTTTCACTTTATAAAGCCACACTTAGGAAAAGAATTATTTTGGACACTTTTCCCTAGGTAGAGACTAACCCATGGGAAACCACTTGTCCAAGGTACATTAAAAATCAACACTCCCTCTTACCGAGGAAAGTGTTTCTCACCACACCCATCTTGTCCCTGAAATGGACATGCTTTCCTCTTGGCAACGAGTTCATGCGAACATCGGCCACCTGCTCATCTGTTGATATATACTATCTCGATTTGGGGTAGCATCGGATGTGCTCTAGCCATGAAAATCGGTGGAGAGTCTAAAGCGCATGAGATCTCCAAGACCCAAAAATGGTTTGGGCAGATTCTAACCAGTTTGGGAGATATTAAAATAATTAATATTTTTAATGGAGTTCCTAAGTCTAAACTTAGGAAAAATAAAATATTAAAGGGTATTAATATAAAATTGTGTTAGAAGGGTCCAAAAGTCATGGATCAAGCCAAATCTAATCTTAGCCATTGATTAGAGATTTAATCTCGGCCATTGATGGACCAACGAGAAAAGTATAAGAGGAGGCTTGAGGGTCAATTGGAGAACACACCAAGAGAGATCAAGAATTCGATTTTCTAGGGCAGAGTTTGCTGAGGAAATCGAGCGAAGTGATCTAAGTTGCAACTGAGGGGTAGTGAATACATAGCAGAGAGGCAAATTTAGTACCAGGAGGATCAGCGCAGAGCCGGGAGAGGTTGACACAGAGCCAGCTAGAGGCCACACAGAGGGTAGCCAGGAGCTACGCAGAGCCAGAGAAGCCAACGTGTGTGATGCAGAGGGTCTAGGGGCTAACGCAAAGGCTCCAGAAGCTAATGCAGAGGCCAAAGAGGTTGGCGCAAGGCCTAGAGGCAGCACTGGAGGATTTTGTGGGATAGACTGGGAACTGGAGAGCCGGATAGGGTGACATAGTCCCTATCAAAGTGACGCAGAGCAACAGAAGCTGCATTGTTGTTGTGGGATCGTTCATCCGGTGATTTAGCCGAAATATCTGTCTCCGACTGAGAGGTACTACTGCCGAGGGCATTCTCTATTGGGTGAGCCATTTCTGGCACCCAGGTTGTATTCTGAAACTGCATAATAATAAAACCCTCTGAATAGTTGCATTGGTTTTCCCGCATTGGGTTTTTCCAGGGACATTAGTCCAAAAACAATGGTGTCACTTGTGTGCTTGTTTACTTTCAGTTGATGATCTGTATGTGTTGATATTGTACTTGTATTTATTTTCAATATTTACATGGTAAATAACTTGTTAAGTAATTGAACAAGTAGGAAGAAATAAATCATATAGTACAGGAAGAATTTCTAACGGGTTAAACTTAGAAATTCCAACATGGTATCAGAGCGTGGTTGCAGATCACAGGATAACTAAAGGCATCAGCCGAGCAGAGCAGTAGTAGCAAAAACAGTTGTCCCGAGTGACAAAATTTGTTCCTAGTAGAAAGCAGCAAGGAAGGAGTGACGTAGAAGGCTTGCGTCATCAGTTCAAGCCAGGAGGAGGATTAGCGCAGAGGCAGAGAGAAGCAAACCTGACCTACGCAGTGCCTAGTCATCTTTCTCAGTTAGGAAGGATCAACGTTGTGGCTAGGAGGTGCAGATTTTGTTGGTGTCGGGATTGCGCAGAGCCTACAGGCTCAGTCCTTCAAGTTGTTGGGGTTTAGGAGGCTGCGAATAATTTGCGGAGCAAAGCTAGTGGTGTACTGTGGTCAAAACAGTACCTAACAGGGCAAGACCAAGGAGGAGGGATTTCCAGAAGGGAAATTGAGACTCAGAGGGAGTCGAACCAAGGACTTCCAGGAGGGAAGTAGAGAGACTCAGAGGAGTCGAAAGAAGAGCAGCATAATGGCCGTGAATGGACTGAGAGATCAGGATAGGTTGGACGGAGCATCCAACTTCGTGGTCTGGAAGGCCAGGATCTTGTCCATTCTAGACAGGTATCACATCAAGGACTTCGCCTTGAAAACAATAGGGATCCCAGTTGACCCAACGGAAAATGAGAAGTACGAGGAGGCAATGGCCAGGGCGAAGTGCATTATCCTTGATGGGGTCAAGGATCATATGGTGCCGCATATTGCCAAGAAGGACACGACAAATGAGATGTGGGATGCCTTGAAGAAATTGTACCAGCATGCCTCTGTGCAGAGGAAGATGTTACTTGAAAATCATATGTGGTCATACCAGATGCAGAAGGGAGAGCAAATAGATGTCTTCCTCAATGAATTAAAGAAGATCCGTGACCAGCTAACTTCCATAGGGGCCACGCCGGATCAAGAACTGATGGTAAGGACCGCATTGAATGCAGTCTCAAAGGATTGGGAGGTATTTGTCCAGAGCATACTGGGCAGGTCGAGCCTTCCAGATTGGGAGGCACTGTAAGCGGCTCTTCGTCAAGAAGAGATCAGACGGGTGACCAAGGCAGGGAGTAGCAAAAAAGGGGTTAAAATCAAGAAGGAGGAAGAAGAAGATGCGACTCTCGCATTTGCGGGAAAGTAGGAGAAAAAAAAATAAGAAGGACCTCTCCAAGGTCAAGTGCTTCCATTGTGGGGAACTAGATCACTATGCGAACCAGTGTCCGAAGAAGAAGAGTAAGGGAGAGACTTCTGACTCGAAGGTAGCGCCACTTAAGAGGAAGTGAGGTGACATCGAGCTGTAGTCAGACAAACTACAGGCAATGAGGGGCGGGATCCTTGAGGTACCCAACCTCTTTGATTATACCTTGCTACGGAGCCCCGAAGAGGAGTAGCAGGACTGGCAAAGGTCGGTAGAGATGGATGTGGATAGAGCGACAAAGAGTGCTATACTGCAGGAATCCCGGGACAGTAGGCTACAACAGTGCGAGAAACACGGGAGTGTTGCACCAGTGCAGGATGGCACAAAGAGGTGTGCAACGGTGCGAGATGCATGGGGTTGTTGCAGCAACGCAGAGGTCAGTAGAGGGAGCACTTGTTAGCGGCAGAGGGAGCTTCAACATCGGGAGTGTCTCTAGCCTAACAGGGATGTCAGAGTTGGGTGGATTAGTTACTTCCTTCTCAGTAATTGGGTTATAGTGCAGCAGTTAGCAGTGGCAGTGCTATGGGCAGCACGATGCAGCATGAGGAGAAGGGGATGCAGTGCAGATGCAGTGTTGGGTATATGGACCAGCAGCAGCATAGATGCAGAAGGAGTTGTCGTACAGATGCAGCAGTGGCAGTGGCAGGGTCATGGGCAGCAGTACATGATGCAGCAGTGCAGAGGATGTTGGGTAGAGAGGCCTAGCATCAGCATAGGGACCGATGCTGAATGATTAAGGTAATACTCAGTAAGGAGTATTACTAGAGCACAATCCTCACTAAGAGGGAGTGTTGATTTGGGGTAGCATCAGATGTGCTCTAGCCATGAAAATTGATGGAGAGGCTAAAGCACATGAGATCTCCAAGACCCAAAAATGGTTTGGGCAGATACTAACCAGTTTGGGAGATATTAAAGTAATTAATATTTTTAATGGAGTTCTTAAGTCTAAACTTAGGAAAAATAAAATATTAAAGGGTATTAATATAAAACTGTGTTAGAAGGGTTCACAAGTCATGGATCAAGCCAAATCTAATCTTAGCCATTGATTAGAGATTTAATCTCGATCATTGATAGCCCAATGAGAAAAGTATAAAAGGAGGCTTGAGGGTTAGTTGGAGAACACACCAAGAGAGATCAAGAATTCGATTTTCTGGGGCAGGGTTTGCTGAGGAAATCGAGTGAGTGTTCTGAGTTGCAGTTGAGGGGCAATGAATACATAGCAGAGAGGCAGATTTAGTACCAGGAGGATCAGCACAGAGCCGGGAGAGGTTGACGTAGAGCCAACTAGAGGCCACGCAGAGGCAGCCAGGAGCTGCACAAAGCCAGAGAGGCCAACGTGTGAGACGCAGAGGGTCTAGGGGTTGACGCAGAGGCTCCAGAAGCTGACACAGAGGCCAGAGAGGCTGACGCAGGGCCTAGAGGCAGCACTGGAGGATTTCGTGGGACAGACTGGGAGCTGGAGAGTCGGATAGGGTGACGCAGTCCCTATCAGAGTGATGCAGAGCAGCAGAAGCTGCATTGTTGTTGTGGGATCGTTCATCCGGTGATTTAGCCGGAATATCTATCTTCGACTGAGAGGTACTACTACCGAGGGAATTCTCTGTTGGGTGAGCCATTTCTGGCACCCAGGTTGTATTTTGAAACTGCATAATAATAAAACCCTCTGAATAGCTGCACCGGTTTTCCCGCATTGGGTTTTTCTGGGGACATTAGTCCAAAAACAACGATGTCACATGTGTGCTTGTTTACTTTCAGTGGATGATCTGTATGTGTTGATATTTTACTTGTATTTATTTTCAGTATTTACATGGTAAATAACTTGTTAAGTAATTGAACAAGTAGGAAGAAATAAATCAGATAGTACAGGAAGAATTTCTAACGGGTTAAACTTAGAAATTCCAAGATACTCCAACTTCACTAGCCCCTTCTGAACATAGTCGCTGATGAAATGATATCTGATGTCAATCTGTTTATCTGTTTTGACCTGTCATGGAACACTGGATTCTCCGTGAGTTTAATGCAACTCCGATTATCACAATGAATAACCGTCGCTCTCAACTCCTAATCAAATAGGCCATACAACAACTTGCGAAGCCAAATGACCTCACAGCTAGCCTGGCTAGCAACCATATCCTCAGCCTCAGAAGAGCTCAAAGCAACTGACTTTTTCTTTCAACTGAACCACAACACAACTACCAAACCCAATCCGAAGCAACTTCCTGAAGTGATTTTCCAGTCAGAAGCACACCCTGCCCAATTTGAATTTGTGTAATCTGCCAACCTCACTCCATCTCCCCGCCTATAGTCCAAACCATAATCAACAGTCCCCTGCACATAGCGAAGAATGTGCTTTGCAACTACCCAATGCACCCTTCTAGGCTTAACCATGAACTGGCTAAGTGTGTTCACTACAAAGCATATATCTGGCCTAGCGTTGACCAGATACATCAAGGACCCAATAAGCTGCCTATACAATTTGGGATCCACCAAACTAGAATCTGAAGCATGAAGCTTCTTCCAGTTGGTGATCATAGGTGTAGACATGGGTCTACAGTTTGCCATGTGATATCCACTCAACACATCCACAACATATTGCCCCTGCCCCAGAAAGATATGCCCCTCCTCATGCCACACCTGAAGCCCCAAAAAGTAATGCATCATCCCAATGTCCTTCATCTCGAACTCCATAGCAAGATCCTCCTTGCAACCTGTTGTCGCGCGGAGTGACACGACAACGCTCAGACCGGGGGCTGTCACTCTGATCCCCGATCCCTCCATTTAAGCCTGTCTCCCGCGGCTAAGGGGGGTAGTCCCTGTGAGATGAATGAGACCAACTGTCGACCAGTTGGTTGGGAGACACGAGATACGATGTAAAAAGCACTTGATGGATTTGATTAATTTAGCAGACCAGTGCCTTAAGAGATTGTGGTAAAAACGATTACTTGTTAAATGAAAGGACCATGAACAGCAATCATCTATCATCAGCGAAAACACAATGCTCTTAAAATGACCAAAACGATATCCAGCAGCTGAAAATTTGAAAAGATGAATGCGTTAAATCACCACGAAAATCATAAACCATTAACCAGATATCAATTTCGCATCTCGGCTTGAAAATTTAGTTCTCAGCATTGAAAATATGACAATTCCCGAAAACAACTGAATCTAAAAAATTTCCACAATATTTATATATATATATATATATATATATATATATATATTTTAATTTTTTTTAAGACTTTACATAAAAATAAAAAATAAAAATCTAAAAATAAACTATATTAAAAATAAAATTAAGCCTAATTCTTTTATTTTTTTTTTAAAGAAAAACAAAATCAAAGATTAATCAAAATTTAAACTAAAATGAATTAAAATCTAAAACTAAGTTAAAAAAGAATCTAAAAAAATTAAAATGAAAACCTTTTTTTATTTATTTTTTATTTTTTATATTTAAAAAAAAAACCCAAATAGGATAAAACCTAAACTAAAGTAAAAATCAAATTAAAATCTAAATGGAAATCTACGCTAATATGTAAATCTAAAGACTAAATAACAATCTATAAACATAAAAACAAAACGAAAACTAATTAAAATTATATTAAAAATCCTAACTCTAAAGTCTAACCTACGTAACCAAGATCTGACTAACGTTAGAAAACCCTACGCAGCCGTATAACATTAAAACCTACAGCAAAAGGAAAATCATCGAATGAATGCGTATATAGACATGATTCCGTCGCGTGAGCAGGTGGTGATTTCAGAATCGATTTCTTGAAGACGCGGAAAGATCGAAAGAAAAGACTGGATCGAAAATATACCAGCTCAGGCGGCTACAAAAATCGACAATGGATTTATGATGAAGACCTCAGATCGATGCCTGAATGTGATGAGCTAAGCCGCAGAAAAAAAATTTCGATTTGGCAGCGGACAGAGATTTTGAAACGGATTGAAAAACTTACCTGGGCGATTTACCTGAGCGTGGATGATTGGAGCTTACCTGTAATACATTTACCTGACGTCCATGGAAGAAGACCGGTTTATGTGAGATTTCACTGCGCTCACGCTCTCACTGATGCCCATACGCAGGTTTTGCAGGTGTTTTCCAATGGACAGAAGACAGCAAATGCTGACAACGCAAGAGAAAGCCACCTGAAACCGTCACCCAGGTTGCAGCACGTTCGGATCAATTCTTAAATCGACGGATCACCGTTGGAAAGCTCTCAGCACATTTTCGTTGTCACCATACACAAGATCGAAACTTGATCCAAAATCTTGACGCCCGCGCGGAAAGGTTTCAAACCACAGAGACTTATTCACGCTGAGACTGAGCTACACTGTTTGAAATCGTTTTTTGAGCTCCAGTTATCTCCACGCACAGCGCTGAGCAGTCCAGCGTTTAAAAAAAAATAAAATCGATTTGGATTGAAATCGATTTATCCCTTACGATCTCAGAATTCTATGAATTTGTTCTCAGCATAATCGTGTAATGAAAACCTGAGCAAATGGCAATGAATGCGATTTGGAGCTGCACACTATTATCTTCTCACGATTTTGATACCCAGGCCCACGGTTTTGCCGATTTATTGATCCACAGGTTTCTTAGTCTCCTATCAGTACTTTGGCAGCCTTGTTTTCAAACATCCGGTGCTGAGATTTTGCATTTACGTTCCTCCAACAGCGATTTTATAAAACGCCATAAAAAATTTTCTTTCCTCATTGGCCAGATAATAATAGATCAGCGCAATATGAAATGCCCTAGGGCATCTGGAACCTTGAGCTTAGTGCGGAAGGACTGCTGGCGTAACAAGATCACCCAAGGAAAAATGCACCTGAAACCAAAAACTGGAAAACCCTAATTAAATTTGTACAAAACAGAAATTTAAAACCCTAGATCAAAATTTTGAAACCCTAGATCAGCTAATTAATTTACAGATTTGGACCCTTTGACAGCCAGATTTAACAATAAGCACGGAAAAACATTTTAAAGAACAGAAATTTCAGATCGTCACTGTGAAGAACTTCAGAAAATCTCTCATGCAAACTTAGAAAAATAAACCGAATGATAGACCCAGGATCAAATCCACTGGGCTCAGCAAAAAATGCTTGCGGGAGTTGGCTGGTTCAGCCGAGAACTTCCCCAACGCCCACAAAATTTCCTTCAATGATGTTTTCTGCACAGCTCAAAACAACTGTCAATTAAGAGGGCAAAAATGCTGCTAGATCTCAGGAAGTAATGGAGATACCTGCCATTACTTCAGAAACCCTAACAGCACCCAAACCCCAGCGAGTGAACAAGATACCTGTGATCACAATACTCTACGAAAAGCTATTATTAACGGCTGAAAATAACAAATGCAGAAAATGAAATGATCTCACAGCAATCCAAGAGAGTAACACCAGCAAGATATGGACCCCAAAGTCTTCCTTTATTAACCAGAAACAGATTTACAAGAGAGCTTCTTCAGTATCTGACTCACAGATCGAATGATCTGAAATGACCACCTAAGACCCTATATAAAGGAAATGATCCCAACGGCTAGTTCGAGTGATCCATGTAGAAATGATCTCGACCGTTGATGAGGATCAAAACATCTCTTGATCTCATCCGTCGATTTATTCAATTAATTTTTTATTATTATTTTTTTAAATTTTTAAAATTTTTAAATTTTTAAATTTTTTATTATTTATTTTTTATTATTATTTTTTAAATTTTAAAATTTTAAAATTTTTTATTATTTATTATTTTATTTCATTTTTTTTTAAATGGATCATCGAACTAAGCCTTTGGAAACATCACCTAGGACCTAGGACTTAGGACTCACGAGGGGATTTAAAACATTTTCAACCCTCAAGACACATTTCATGATGACTTTTTACAATTTACATCTCAAGGGGACAAACCCACTTAACACAGACCCTCATCAATCACCCAGTTCTGCGACACAACTATAATCTAGCAGATTAACACACTAGGATTCTCCTAAAGTTCTAATGACAAAATCCATCCCGGCTTTGGGGTCAGGTTTGAAGGAAAACTCTGCCGATCCATGGATCGGTGAGACGAAAAACCTTCCGGGACGTAGATTATCATAGAAAGTTAGGTCCACCTAGGCAATTTTACATACATGACTCTGATCTGCTTAGATTATTTACAATTCATACATGCAGACTCGGTTTACAACTGAAAAAGATTAAGCTGCTGATGATGGCAGGATGGCACGGACATGCTGATTAGGTGCTGCCCCTTTTTGCCAAGAAAAGGGTGGTGTACTGCATGGGTAGTTGACCAGTAGAGGTCAACATCTGGCTCTACTTGGGGACACGTTGCTGTTTGCAGGAATGTGAGAATCCAGAATCTGCATCCATACAACACAAAAATAAGTAGCGTCCATCCAAAAATCAGCATATACTTTAAGCACAGGAAAGAAAAAGCTCTTCATTTATTAACTATCTAAAGCAGAAATGAAAATGCGGAAAAACAAGGAGTAGGGTTAGAAATACGATACAAAGGATGCCCTACGGCATCAGATGTGTTCAATATAGTGCATACTAAGCATTTGCCTGCTTTCAGGCAAATCTGTCGGCTGCTTGTCGGATGTGCCATGTCCCATTTTGCATATGGTAGGACTCTTTCCTATCCGAAAATCAAGCTGCTCACGGCCGTCTGATGCATCAAATCTTCTTCTTATTTTCTTTCTCTTACGCTTTTTCTTTCTGGCAGGTTGAATTACTGATGACCTAGAACTTTCTGTTTCAAAACTATCAGATGAAGTATGCGTGATATGCGTGACATGTCTGTCTTGCATCTGATCTTTATCATTCTTAAGTCTGTCTGGATCACCCTCAATCAACCATCTTTCAATCGAATCAACAACCTCCCAATAATAAGATGAATCTTGTTGCAGCAAATGAGAAGACTCTTGATCTGTTGATGTTTGCTGGTTTCTCTTATCCTCTGCCAGTTGCTGAAACCTTTGAACTTGTATTTTAATGGCATCCATCTGACTAGAGTGTTCAACTTTTGTAGCACTGATTTGTCTGGCATGGTGTTCTTGCATGTCTTTTATTACTTTAACATTCTTTTCCTTTATGTCCATCAAGCAATGCTGCATAAAATTTATTTCTTCGTTATGATTCACTTGCATGTCAGCCACTTGATTATTATGATTGAACGTCATGATAGTCATTTCCTCATCCATAGTTAATAACTTGTTTTGCATAGAGTCAATTTCCTTATCATGATCAGCTTTCATGGTCACCATATTTTCCTCTAAGACTGACAACCTGCTTTGCATGATTCTAATTTCTGTTTCATAATTAGTTTTTATGGCCTCAATTTCTTTAGCATGGTGACTTTGCGTGACCTCAGTCTCCCTGTTACGTTTTTCCAGATGGGTGCATAAAGTTTTCACATCATTGACATAATTAGTTTGATTGATTTCCATATTTTTCACCAGCATCATTAGATCTCGTAAAATTTGCTTTTGCTCTTCCCTTTCATTGTCATTTGTCCCTGATTTTTCACTATCATGAACTTGATCTGCAATATTTCCGGTGGATGACACATTCTGACATGATGAATCGTCTTGGGATCTTTCAGCTGGACCGCTTATCAAATTACTTTCATTCTGTTGCACAATTTTAGAGGTAGAAGGCAAGCTGACCGGATAACAATATCTATCTTCAAAAGCATTGATAATATCAACCAAAGAAGTGAAAGAATCCTTAGGAAAATTGTTAAACCAATTCAAAGCATCATCTTCTAAAGAAAGGACAAATAGACGCATTTTGATATCGCCATGATTAAACTGAGGGGGTCTGCAATATATGGTCATGATGCGAATAAACAAGTCAATATGCCTTTTAGCAGCGATTGGATCACCATCTGAAAAAATAGGTAATTCAGGAAGGGCCTCCTCCGGAAAATCATGGAGACGGTGAGTAAAACGACATGGTTTACATGAATAATCCATGATGAATAATAAGGGATGAGATGGATGATAGAACTAGATCTATGCTCAAGAAAATCAAAAGATGAAAGGAGTGGAGTCGCCACTTGAACAATAAATCTGATTCTAAGATCCAAGAAGTAATCAACAAACAGATATGCGGCAGGCTTCTTGTCTGGGAAAAATAAGAAAATGGAGTCGCCACCCAAACAAGAAACAAACCCAAGAGATGCTGCTGATATGGGATGAAAAGATGCCAAAAATATTGAATCTGCCAGCTCAACTGAGAGATGAGAGATGAGAAGATGAATGTTGATGAAACCCCAGGAACAGAAAAAACTCTGTCCCCGGCAACGGCGCCAAAAAATGTTGTCGTTGCCGGGCCAGATGAAGAGATAAGAAATGAGAAAAATGATTTGTCGTTTGAAACACCGAGAACAAAGTGTCCCCGGCAACAGCACCAAAAAATGTTGTTGTTGCCGGCTCAAACGAATGATATACAGATGAACGATAAATGATGAAAAGATGTTGAAACACCAAGGACAGAAAAACTCTATCCCCGGCAATGGCGCCAAAAAATGTCGTCGCGCGGATTGACACGACAACGCTCAGACCGGGGGCTGTCACTCTGATCCCCGATCCCTCCGTTTAAGCCTGTCTCCCGCGGCTAAGGGGGGGTAGTCCCTGTGAGATGAATGAGACCAACTGTTGACCAGTTGGTTGGGAGACATGAGATACGATGTAAAAAGCACTTGATGGATTTGATTAATTTAGCAGACCAGTGCCTTAAGAGATTGTGGTAAAAACGATTACTTGTTAAATGAAAGGACCATGAACAGCAATCATCTATCATCAACGAAAACACAATGCTCTTAAAATGACCAAAACGATATCCAGCAGCTGAAAATTTGAAAAGATGAATGCGTTAAATCACCACGAAAATCATAAACCATTAACCAGATATCAATTTCGCATCTCGGCTTGAAAATTTAGTTCTCAGCATTGAAAATATGACAATTCCCGAAAACAACTGAATCTAAAAAATTTCCACAATATTTATATATATATATTTTTTGGACCCCAAAGTCTTTTTATTAACCAGAAAATCAGATTACAAGAGAGCTTTTTCAGTACAGACTCACAGATCAGATGCCTTGAAATGACCCCCTAAGACCCTATATAAAGGAAATGATCCTAACGGCTAGTTCGAGTGATCCATGTAGAAATGATCTCGACCGTTGATGAGGATCAAGACATCTCTTAATCTCATCCGTCGATTTATTAACTTAAAATATTATTATTTTATTAGTTAGGGTTTTTGCTTCATTTTTTAATTTTTTTTATTATTTTTTATTATTTTATCATTTTTATTCATTTTTTAATTTTTAATTCATTTAACATGGATCACTGAACTAAGCTTTCGGAAACATCACCTAGGACCTAGGACTTAGGACTCATGAGGGGATTTAAAACATTTCTCGACCCTCAGGACACATTACATCATGACTTTTACAATTTACATCTCAAGGGGACAAGCCCACTTAATACAGACCCTCCTAAAACACCCAGCTCTGCGACACCACGATAATCTAGCAGATCAACACACTAGGATTCTCCAAAAGTTCTAATGACAAAATCAATCCCGGCTTTGGGGTCAGGTTTGAAGGAAAACTCTGCCGATCCGTGGATTGGTGAGATGAAAAACCTTCCGGGACGAAGATTATCATCAGAAAGTTAGGTCCACCTAGGAAAATTACATACATGACTCATGTCTGCTAAGATTATCTACAATTAATACATGCAGACTGGGTTTACAATCAAAAAGATCAAGCTGCTGATGATGGCAGGATGGCACGGACATGTTGATCAGGTGCTGCTTCTTTCTGTCAAGAAAAACGGGGTGCACTACATGGGTAGTTGACCAGTAGAGGTCAACATCAAGGACCCAATAAGCTGCCTATACAATTTGGGATCCACCAAACTAGAATCTGAAGCATGAAGCTTCTTCCAGTTGGTGATCATAGGTGTAGACATGGGTCTACAGTTTGCCATGTGATATCCACTCAACACATCCACAACATATTGCCCCTGCCCCAGAAAGATATGCCCCTCCTCATGCCACACCTGAAGCCCCAAAAAGTAATGCATCATCCCAATGTCCTTCATCTCGAACTCCATAGCAAGATCCTCCTTGCAACCACTAATCAGTCTCTCTGCCCCAGTAATGAACAAGTCATCAACATACAGCACAAGGATGAGCGGATCATCCCCTTCAACAATGTAGTATAGGTTTGAATTTGCATCACTCTTCGTGAAACCCATCTGCTGCAAGTATCAATCCTCGAATACCAAGCTCTCGAAGCTTGCTTAAGTCCGTAAAGTGCTCACCTCAACTGGCATACACGGGTCTCCCACCCAAGTACCTCAAAGCCCTGTGGCTACTCAACATACACCTCCTCCTCTATAACTTCGTTCAGAAATGTGGTCTTCACATCCATCTGATGGATTTGCCAACCCATTTTCGCAGCAATAGAAATAAGGGACCCCTCTAGCCACAAACCTCACCTTGAACTTCTCAACGCTTCAATCCGCATCATGTTTGATCTTGTAGAGCCACCTGGAAGTCATAACTGACTTTTCCTCAGGCCTAGGCACCACTTCCCAAACATTGTTCTTAATGATAGAGGCATACTCCACCATAGCCTCTCTCCATACCTCCTGGCTGGTAACTTCCTCATAGATAGTAGGCTCAGAGTCAACATTGTTGGTAGCCTTGGCTACATAACTGCAAAAACCGCTCAAGTGGAACACTCTCCCTGTTCACCCTCTTTGGAGGACCAACAGACTCCGCTTCCTTCAAGATGTCTTGAAGCTACTTGGGCCTCCTCTTCCCTGAAGAAGCTTCCCCATAGGTAACCTCATCCTCTGCCCCCCAATCTAGTGAACTTGAAGGTCCGCCAACTGACCCTGGTGTGCCTGTACCAGCACTTGTCCTCGAAGAACCTGTATTGGCACCTATGCCTATGTTAGCTGAAGCGCCATCTGAACTTTGTACCAGTGGACTCCCTAAAGAAGTGCTCGGTGAACTCGCCACTGGTGCCCTAGATGTCATTGACACTGAAGTACCTCCTGTACCAGTCGATCCAGAACCCTGAGGTCCTTCACCCTGTACCTAACTTCCCTACTGAGGAGAAGTTTGTGACTCTCTCTCATCATACTCCCGTGATCTCCAATAGGCCCTCTTCTCCTCGAATGAAGATCCGATAGGCCTTCGAAGTCTCACTGTAACCCATAAAGATACCCTTCTCTGCCATGGGTTCCAGCTTCGTCCTCTCTTCCTTGGGGATATAATAATATGTGAGACATCCAAAGATACGAAGATGTCCGACATGAGGCTTCTCTCCAGTGAAAGCCTCCTCCGGAGTCATATTCCCCAATACTCTGTGAGAACTCCTGTCTGAAGATAAACAACAATATTATAGACCTCAGCCCACAAAAACAAAGTCAACCCTTGATCATGAATCATTTCTCTAACAGCCCCAACAATAGCTTTGTTCTTCCTTTCAGACACCCCATTCTGTTGGGGGTTGTAAGGAACCGTGAACACTCTCCTAATGCCCTCCTGTGCATAGAAGTCGGAAAACCCACTAACAGTGTCCTCACCACCATTGTCTGACCTCAAGACCCGAATCTTCCTACCTGTATGCTTTTCCACAAGAGCTTTGAACTCCTTAAAGTGACTAAAGACCTCACCCTTGGTCTTCAGGAAATATATCCAAGTCCTCCTAGAGTAAGTTGGAATTTCTAAGTTTAACCCATTAAAAATTCACCTGTACTATCTTATTTATTTCTTCCAACTTGTTCAATTACTTAACAAGTTATTTACCATGAAAATACTAAAAATAAATACAAGCACAGTATCAACACATACAGATCAACAACTGAAAGTAAACAAGCACACAAGTGACACCGTTGTTTTTGGACTAATGTCCCCGGAAAAACCCAATGCGGGAAAACCAATGCAGTTATTCAGAGGGTTTTATTATTATGCAGTTTCAAAATACAACCTGAGTGCCAGAAATGGCTCAGCCAATAGAGAATGCCCTCGACAGTAGTACCTCTCAGTCGAAGACAGATATTCTAGCTAAATCACCGAATGAACGATCCCACAGCAACAATGCAACTTCTGCTACTCTGCGTCACTCTGATAGGGACTGCGTCACCCTATCCGGCTCTCAAGCTCCCATTTTGTCCCACGAAAAACTCTCCCAGCACTGCCTCTAGGCCTGCGTCAGCCTCTCTGGCCAAGCATCAACCTCTCTGGCCCAGCGTCAGCCTCTCTGGCCAAGCATCAACCTCTCTGGCCCAGCGTCAGCCTCTCTGGCCCAACGTCAACCTCTCTGGCCCAGCGTCAGCCTCTCTGGGCTCTGCATAAACCTTTGTAGCCTCTGTGTCTCACACCCTGGCCCTCACTGGCTCTGCGCAGCTCCTGGATGCCTCTTCGTGGCCTCTGGCTGCTTCTGCGTGGCCTCTAGCTGGCTCTACGTCACCCTCTCCCGGCTTCTGCGTTGATCCTCCCAGTACTAACTCTGCCTCTCTGCTATGTATTCACTGCCCCTCAGCTGCAACTCAAATCACTTCACTCAATTTTCTCAGCAAACCCTACCCCAGAAAATCGAGTTCTTGATCTTTCTCGGTGTGTTCTCCAACTGACCCTCAAGCCTCCTCTTATACTTTTTTCGTTGGTCCAACAACGGCCGAGATTAAATCTCTAATCAATAGCTAAGATTAGATTTGGATTGATCCGTGACTTTTGGACCCTTCTAACCCAGTTTTATATTAATACCCATTAATATTTTATTTTTTCTAAGTTTAGACTTAGGAACTCCTTTAAAAATATTAATTATTTTAATATCTCCCAAACCGGTTAGAATCTACCCAAACCATTTCTGGGTCTTGGAGATCTCATGTGCTTTAGCCTCTCCACCAATTTTCATGGCTAGAGCACATCCGATGCTACCCCAAATCAACAAAGTAGTCATCAGTGAATATAACATAATACTCATAACCAGCCAAAGACACATGAGATATATGACCAGTAACATCAGTATGAATCAAGTCTAGTATACCTGTACATCTGTTGTCGCTCACTGGGAATGGTAACTTGGTATACTTGCCCAAAGCACACCCTCTGCAGACCTCATAATGCTCGACACTGAAATTAGGAACTCCAGTAGTGATCTCCCTCAGTACTCTCAAAGCTCCATGATGCATATGCGCCATCCTCCGATGCCCTAACTCACACAAGTCTCTACCACGGGTGGTACTAGTGTGAGTGCTACCAGATGTGCTACTCACCAATGCTCCTACCCACTAAAAATTGAACCTGTATAGTTTCCCAAAGCACACTCCAATCACTTTAGCCGAAGTGATGGAAGCTCCACTGGGATGCATCAATACCTGCCCTCCTGAGAAAGTGACGTCAAACCCCTTCTCCTCCATAGCAGACACTGAAATCAAGTTCTTCTTCATCCCCGGAACATACAAAACATCCATGACCTTCAAAGGAGGCAAAGACTCCCTCTCAAAGGTCACAGTCCCCACACCAACAGCTCTCACAATGCAGTCATCTCCTAGTACAATCTCAATATCAAGTGCCCTCTCTGCAAGCTCTGAAAAGAACTCTCATGCACCTGTCATATGGCAAGAAGCCCCGTTGTCTATGTACCACACATCAGATGATGTACTCCTACTAGATGTAGAAGTAATAAATGCAAAGTCCTGGTCAAACTGTGAAGCAAACTGCTCCACCTCTACTGAAGCTACAATACACTTCTTCCCCTTGTTCTTCCTCTCACGACACGTAGTAGCATAGTGTCCCATCTTTTGACATGCCCAACATTTGACTTTGGACATATTCGCATCTTTCTTCTTCTTCTTCTCCTTTCCCTTAGCCCCATCTGATGAGGCCTCTTTCTTGGCCTTCCCTTTGTTCTTCCCCCTGGCTGTCAAGGTTACATCCTCCTCATCTAGTATCTTCACCCCACCATTGCTAATCTTCCATATCTCATGTTGCACACAATCATCTCAAAATCTATCCCAATTGGGAAGATTCTCCCTATAGGTAACAACATCTCCAAAGATACCCCCAAGGCTTAGAAAGTCCTGCTACATCTATTCTGACTAACTTTGTGGGTGCAACTACCTCACCAATAGTAGTCAAATCATCACTTACCTATTTGACCCTGCCAAGATAATGAACTACACTTTCAACCTTTGTCATGCTAATGTTGTTAAATTGTTCTTTGAGTACCATCTTCCTACTCTCATTAGTACTCTGATAGAGAGTGGTTAGAGTTGTCCACATCTGATATGCATATGTGTTTCCTCTCACCTGAGGAACCACATGATCCTTCAAACTGTCCATCAAAATCCTTTTTGCCTTTGCATTATTTTTTGTGAATTCAGCAAGTTCATCTGCAGCAGTAGGAGGTACAACCACTTGCCGCACTATGTCCCAAATTGCTGCCTCCTCAAACATTGTTTGAATTTTGTCCTTCCAAACAGCATAGTTGGATATCCCATCCAATCTATCCTCTATCCTTAAGAACATGGCCATGATTGTTGTCCAAAATTTACAAAACCAAGAAAATGGAGAAATGAACTTTTCAGCACACCTTGCTGTCCCAAAAGTTCAATCTATGTGAAATTTCACCTTGCTGTCCCAAAATATCAGTTTGCTGTCCAAAAATCCAGTTTGTTGTCCAAACCACTGTTTGCTGTCCCAAACCACTGTTTGTTGTTCAAACTGCAATTTTCAACCTGTAGCTTTGATACCATGTTGAAATTTCATGACTAAAAAGTTCCCTGCAATCCCAACCCAATTTTAATTTCACATTATCACTCCCATTCAGTGAAATGTCATTTCCCATAAACATACATTCAACATATAGAATTCTGGAAATGAAATTTTCAGATTAAAACACATGGGAATGTCAACACATGCTGAAAATAAATATGGACAAAAACAAACCAACAACACACAAAAATACACAGATTTTTGGTCAACTTACACCCAAGCAAAACCCCTTCAATCTTCTCCGGGGAAAACCTATTAGAGAGCTATTCAAATTTATTTATCTTTCAAGTTCAGGGAAAATACATTTGCAGACAAAACAAAACAGAAAAATACAACTTATCTCTTTAGCCCATAACTCCTTGAAAACCGTGCCCACTTTGCCTCGATTTTCGTGCCCACTTGAAGTTGAAAATATGTATTGTAAGGATACGCATTGTATTGTATGAATTTCGTACACTGTACAGATTTCCATACCACTGTATGGATTTTTTCTCAAAAACTTCTATTGAATAGCGTGCAGTCCACAGCATTAAATGTTGTTCGTACTGTACCTTTTGTTGTCTTCTATGCTTTCATTTCCATGCCCAGCCTTGCCCAGAAATCACTCCTTCAGCTCGCTGCAACAAATTTCTCCTTCAAAACTTTTCTCCAGCTCTCAACCTCCTTTCTCCAATCTGCTCATGAAGAATGAATGCAGTCTCTCTTTTCTTTTCCCCCTTTTGTTTCCCTAAATGACTTTTGCGCAACCCTAAGATCTAATGGCTCAGATTCATTTAGATCAAGGGATGAGAATAAATGTACATTTAATTCTCACTTTCTATTTTTTAACTCAACCATTAAATAAAGTACCCACATTGTACTTTGTCTAAAATCACTTTTCACTTTATAATTTGACATTCACTTTACCACTTAAAAAGTCACTTTCACTTTATAAAGTCACACTTAGGAAAAGAATTATTTTGGACACTTCTCCCTAGGTAGATACTAACCCATGGGAAACCACTTGTCTAAGGTACATTAAAAATCAACATTTCCTCTGCCTCTGGCAACACTCGATTTGAAAGGATCAAATTTTTTTGCCCCTCTCAGAAAAATCGGTCTTTCCTCAACCAACTCAACCCCTTGGCAAAATATTGCGTTGCCTTTAGGAATTTCGGCCTGCTGCCCTTGCTGATCAGCGAAATTCCTTTTCCTTCGTTTTCCTGGGCTCTCCAGTCGATCAACTTTGGTCTGATACCATGTGAATTTTTAATCTATTGCAGCAACTGGAAATTATTCTTCTAACTGAAAATTTAAGTATGCAGTTTATTTGCTACAACAAACAGCGAATAAAATCACAACTACAATTTCACCACAAAAATACTGTGGAAAATAAAATACTGAAAACTAAGAAATTCTAGCACACACACAAGAATTTTCACAAGGTTATTTTTGGATAATTGTCCCCAGAAAAAACCAACGTGGGAATACCGGTTCAGCAGATGAGGGTTTTATTATTATTCTTCAGCAGCAATTATGAGTACAATAATTTAGATGCCCAACTGGCAATCTAATCTGAGGAAAATACTAGCACAATTATCATGAGAATTTTCTCTCACCCCACAACTATTTTCTGCCTCAAAAAATGCGACCCTAGCCTTTGCGTTGAGCTCCCTGCATCACTCTCTGTGCAGAGCTTGCGCTGGCCTCTGAGAATTTCGTCCTTCCTTCCTTCACCTCTTCTAGGGGCTGAAAACCTTCCTCCCTACTCACCCTTTGGAAACCTTCTCTGCTGAGTTGCTGCTACTGAGAAAATTGAACTGCCTGGGCAACTAAGTATCTGCTCTGGTGTATTCTCCATCACCACATCGATCTCCTCTTATAATCCAATGTTGGAGCACCAACGGCCAAGATTAAAATGTTAGGATATTCTGACACATAGGAAATAGTTAAGTATAACTTGGTCTAGTGTAGAGTTAGGTAAAGTGTGTTTCTTTACTATGTACCTTTGTAACTTACAATCTAACCGTCATGACATGTAGTGATCCGACGATTCATTCTCTCCTCGGTATTACCGACACTTGATCCGTGGCTTAACACCCGATTGGTCCATGATCTCTATTTAAAGAGCATGGAGGGTCATTTGTAGGGTAACCATTCATGAGAGAAGCTTATATAAATTTTCATTCTTTTATTAATAAATTGCCTGAAGTGACCGCGTTGGCTCAGGGCGTGGACTGTTTCCCTCTTTGAGGGTTTTAACCACATCAACAATAATGGTGTATTGATCTGTGATCTGTTTGTGAGCGGTGTCCTTTCGTGTTCTGTCTGAGGAACTTACCTTGTAAATTCCTACATGGTATCAAAGCCAAGTTGAGGGCCGCATCCGTTGGTGATCCAAATCTGAAGCCGATAGAACTGCATCCGACTGTCGTTTCCTAGATCTACTGTTTCTAACTGCTTTGGGCCGAAAGGACTACTCTATTGTGTTAGGAGCATTTGTTCCAGTGAGGAACCCCTTTCATTTCACGCGAAAGGTTTCTGGTAGCCCTAGCTACGTCATTTTTAAGATCTGGAGGTATACAATGTTTATTTGCAGTTTTTAATTATTTTCTCTCTGTTTATTTCGGTTTATTTAGCTCTTTATTTTTCTTATTAACGAATCTATACTTTTCATTTCTGCGTATGCCCTTTGCCCTGCGACTCTATGCGATCTGGGCAAATCAGAAACAGAAAGGAAGGATTTTTCTCATGCATATGCTCTTTTTTGCCGCGCCTTAGTGTGATCTCGGAAAATCAGAAACATAGAGGAAAATATTTAATTTCCGGATAAAGCTAACTTCAAGTCGTAAGGTTTGTTTTTTTTAAATGTCCATGTTGGGTTTTGTGTTTTTTGTTTTGCAGGCAAAAAAAACTTTCTCAAGTAAGCACGCACCCCAAAGCTTCAGTGACTAAAATATAGGAAAGACATTAAAAAAAAAAAAACCCTTCCTCTTTTCCAAAAATTACTAACCTTTTAATCTAGCTCACTTGGTCCAAGGCTACTTTATGAGAATAGAGGTCTTGAGTCCAAGTATTTCTTTTTGTTGAGCTAATTAGATTAAGTTTGGAAAGGGGGCGGATTTTTTTTAAATATAACATTATCATTCATTTCCGCACATTCCCGCACTTCATCGGCATATTCAACAACTTTTCTTCAAAAAGCCATAACATCTTCATCTGGAAGCCGTTCTCAGAGCAGGTTTTTTTGAATCAGCCTATTTTTTCGAGATCTTTCCATTGGAACACTTGTTTTTAGCATCTACAGCTTCAATTTCTGTTAAAATGGAAAGTCCATGCCAAGTTATTCTTGACAACACCAACTACTTCCAATGGTGGTCCTACATTGTGGATTTACTTAGAAGTAAAGGTCTTTACAGAATAGCCTCGGGCCAAGAAACCAAATCGAAAGATGAAGATAAGGCAGCCAAATGGGAAAATAGGGAAAATCAAGCATGTGGGTTGGTAGGGATATCTATTTCTCCAGACCTTAGATTCCATATTGCAGAACTTGAAACTCCTAATGAAGCAATGAAACAGATCACTAAAGTTTTTGGAATTAAAAATGGACTTAGAGCCCATCGACTCAAAAATGAGTTTCTTACATTGGACCCCAATAATTTTTCTTCCATTGAAGATTTTCTGTCCAAGTTCAAGACCCTTAGACTTCTCTTGGAAGGTGTTAAGGTTAAGAAAAAAGATGGTAACCTTATCTATTCCATTCTTACTAAGTTGGGACCAGCCTACTCTGTGTTTGTTTCCACCTTCCATTCTACAAGAGAAGCCTCCATTTCTCAAGGACAAGACTACAAGTCCCCTTCCTTTGATTCCTTTTGTGATTCTTTAATAAGAGAACAAGAAAAACTCTTACACCTTCGTCTTCTTAATCTTGGAAACTCTTATAAGAAACCCTTAGCCACCCAGCAGCAACCAAATTCAAAGAATCCTAAGAAGTCGTATCCTAAAAAGAATGGCCCTAAACCAAACAAGGGTCCTAAGCAATTTCAGCCTCAAAATGAAAAATCATTTCAACAAAATGATAAGGCAAATAAAAACAAAGGGAAGAAGAATGATCGACATTGCCACTTTTGTAATCGAGATGGCCACTTACAATCCAAATGCTTGTTGAAATTTGGTACTGGAGGACAGGTGGTTCCCTTAGGCTTCGATCTTTGGCCTAGGGAAAAGTGTCCAAAAGAATTTAATTTTTTCTCCTAAAGTAACTTTATAATTTTTATAAAGTTAAATCTAATTTAAAAGTGACTTTAAGTGATAAAGTTACTAAGTCTAATTTTAAAGTGACTTTTATAAAGTCAATGAAAAATTAGAAAGGAAAAGTGACTTTGGAAATAAATGACTAAGTGGGTCTTTATTAAAGTGGGGTGAATTAAAAAATAGAAAGTGAAATTTAAATGAGCATTTAATCTCAGCCATTGATCTAAATCTATTTCAACCATTGGATTTAGGGATCACCCAAAAGTCACTTAGGGTTGGGTTAATGGAGGAAAAGGAGGAAAAAGATCATTCATTCTTTCATGAGCAGATTGAGAGAAGGAGAGCAAGAGAGCAAGGGAGATTTCTGGACAACTGAAAGCAGAGTTTCAGCAAAGCGGAGTTTCAGCAGCTGAAAGCGGAGTTTCAGCAGCTGAAAGCGGAGTTTCAGCAGCTGAAAGCGGAGTTTCAGCAGAGTGGAGTTTCAGCAGCTGAGAGCGGAGTTTCAGCAGCTGAAAGCGGTGTAACAGCAACAGCCACGGTGTAACAGCAACAGCCGCGATGTAACAGCAACAGAAGCGGTGTAACAGCAACAGCTGCAGAATATCAGCAGTGGTGTATCAGCAAGGCTGAGATAAGTTGTAAAAGTCTGTTTGCTGATTTTTTTGTTTGCTGAACATTTCTCCTACTGTAAAAGGCATTTTCCAGAAATAAAGAAGAGCTCTCAAATTGGTTTTCCCCAAGAGTTGTAGGGGGTTTTTCCAGGGTCAAGTTGACCAAAAATCTCAGTGTTTAAATGTGTTTTAATGGCTGTTTATTACTGCTGATTTTTATTTCTGCAATTTCCATCATTCTGTAAAATTTCCAGAATTTGTGTTTTCAGCAATATTTATTTTTTTTCAGCTTGTTGAATGTATGGTTATGGGAAAGGGCATTTAAATATATGGGAGAAATAAGGAGAAACTGAAAACCGAGGTGGGAAATGAGAAATTTCTACATGGTATCAGAGCTTGAGTGCTGAAGGGCAGTTTGGGACAGCAAAAGAAAAAAATTACAGTTGCTGATTTTTCACTCAGAAAATTCCAGCAAGCTGATTTTTTATAAACAGCAGTTTTATCTTTACCACAGCAGTGCTATTTTTCAGTTTTAGGACAGCAAGATGTCATTGGGATTGAGGGTGGAGGATAGGTTGGATGGGCATACAAATTACAGCGTTTGGAAGGAGAGAATGCAGAGTATCTTTGAGGAGGCAGAAGTCTGGGATATCATGGTGCATACAGCACAGAACCTTATTGTTGTGCCTACTGATGCTACTCAGTTGGCTGCTTATAATAAAAAGAACAAGGCTAAGAGATTGATTCTAGACGGAATCAAAGACCATTACATTCCTCATGTGAGAGGAAAGAGCAATGCCCATGAGATGTGGACAGCATTGTCCAATCTCTACCAGAGTACCAATGAGAACCGGAAGATGGTCCTGAAGGAGAAGCTGAAAAACATTAAGATGGGTAATGATAGTGCAGCTGGATATCTCACAAAGATTACCAATGTGAGAGATGAGTTGGCAGCGATTGGAGAGGCCATTCCACCCACTGAGTTGGTGCGGATTGCAGTGAATGGCCTCCCCCGTTCATGGTTGAACTTTGCTGATGCGGTTTGTGCACGTGAGACCCTTCCCACATGGGAGAGGTTTTGGGATGATTGCATTCAGACAGAGATCAGGAAAGGACAGCTTGGGGCAGCCAAGCCAGTTGAGCAGGATGAGGACGTAGCATTGGTGGCAGGAGGCAAGAAAAGCAAAGGGAAGAAGCAGGCTTCCACAAGTAGTGGTGGGGGCAAAGGCAAAGGTAAAGGTAAACAGGGGAACACACAGAAGGACTATTCAAAGGTGAAGTGTTGGAATTGTCAGAAGATGGGACACTATGCAGTTGTGTGTCCGGAGAAGAAGAAGAAGAAGGGGAAGAACCAGGACGTGGCAGCTTCAGCAGAGATTGAAGACTTTGCAGGTCGTTTTGACCGGAGTTTGCGTTCACTACGTGTGAGTCCTCTAGTGCAGGATCACCTGCCACACAGGTTCAGAGGGAGCATGCTTCTCCCTCAATTAGCGGAGCATCTTCAGGTATCTGGTATGTGGACAGTGGGGCTTCACGTCACATGACAGGAGTCCGTCAGTACTTCTCAGAGCTTTCAGAGAATGGCACTGATATTGAGGTAGTACTCGGTGATGACAGAGTTGTTAGAGCAGTCAGGGTGGGGACAGTGACATTTCAGAGGGAGTCCAAACCTCCCTTGAAGGTATCAGAGGTTCTTTATGTGCCAGGGATGAGGAAGAACCTCATATCCGTCTCAGCTTTGGAGGACAGAGGATATGAGGTACTGTTCAGGGGAGGACAGGTGTTGATGTATCCCAGGGGCACTCCAGCTGATTCAGCTAGAGTGATAGGTGTACGCCATGCAAAGGTGTGCAAGTTTGCATTCCAGCCCCTTTTGGCATTGAGCAGTAGTACCGACAGCAGAGCTAGCAGTTTTGAGCTGTGTGAGATTTGGCACCGCAGGATGGGACATATGTATCATGGAGCCTTGAGGACATTGCGGGAGATCACTACAGGTGTGCCAGATTTCAGTACTGATCACTTTGATACTTGCAGAGGTTGTGCGATGGGCAAGTTTGCCAAATCCCCTTTTCCCAGCAGTGACAGCAGAGCGACTGGGATACTTGATTTGATTCATTCCGATGTGAGCGGTCGGATGTCTCATGTTTCCTTGAGTGGATATGAGTACTATGTTTTATTCATTGATGATCACTCCAGGAGGACCTGGATTTATTTTTTGAAGACCAAGAGTGAGGTCTTCAAGCGGTTTCAAGAGTTTAGAGCTCTTGTGGAGACACAGACAGGTCGCAAGATCAAGTCCCTGAGGTCGGACAATGGAGGAGAGTACACCCTTGGAGAGTTTGTTGACTATTGTGCGGAGGCAGGCATTAGGAGGGAGTTCACTGTTCCTTACAACCCCCAGCAGAACGGGGTTGCGGAGAGGAAGAACAGATCCATCATAGGGGCTGCCAAAGCCATGTTACATGATCAGGGGTTGCCATTGTTCTTGTGGGCAGAGGCCTGCAACACAGCTGTTTACTTGCAAAACAGAAGTCCGCATCGTGCCTTGGGGCACATGACTCCGGAGGAGGCTTTCTCTGGGAAGAAGCCTGATCTTGGTCATCTTCATATCTTTGGATGCATTACATACTCCTATATACCCAAGGAGAAGAGGACCAAACTAGAGCCCACCGCAGATAAGGGTATCTTTGTGGGCTACAGTGAGACCTCAAAGGCCTTTCGGATTTACATTCCCGCACAGAGGAGAGTTGTTGTCAGACGAGATGTGAAGTTCGAGGAGGACAGGGCCTTTAGGAGGTCACGGGAGTTAGAGTATCTGGATCAGCCAAACCCTCAGCAGCAGTTGAGTCAGTCACAGGGATCCAGTGGGCAGGGATCAGGAGGATCCAAAGGTACATCTATGAGGATGTCAGGTCCATCAGTGAGCAGTGGCTCGCCGAGCCAGAGGGGTGGTGCTCCGGGCAGCATGCAGAGCAGTTCACTAGGGAGTCCACTGATGGACAGTTCACACGGTACCTCAGCTTCTACAGGTTCAGGTGCAGGCAGGAGGACAGCAGACAGACAGTCAGGAGTTCAGGTTACTGATGGTGATGAAGAGGAGGAGTTTAATTCTCCTATGGGAGAAGCATGCTCAGGGAAGAGGAAGCCCAAGTGGCTTCAGGACACCTTGAGAGATGCACATCTGTTGCTGAGCCGAAGAGGCCGGTCAGAGAGAGTAGACCACCTGAGAGGTTTTGTAGTTATATGGCGATGGTTACCAGCATCCTTGACTCTGAGCCTTCTAGCTATGAGGAGACAGCTAGCCAGCAGGTCTGGAGAGAGGCCATGCAGGAGGAGTATTCTTCTATCATGAAGAATGATGTTTGGGAGGTGGTGCCGAGGCCTGAGGGCAAATCCGTGGTTACTTCCAGATGGCTTTACAAGGTAAAGCATGCTGCAGATGGCAGCATTGAGAAATTCAAAGCAAGGTTTGTGGCTAGAGGGTTCTCCCAAGTATAGGGAGTTGATTATGAGGATACCTTCGCTCCCGTGGCTCGATATACTTCGATACGCTCCATTATATCGATAGCAGCAGAGATGGGTTGGAAGATCCACCAGATGGATGTGAAGACCACATTTCTCAATGGCTTCATACAGGAGGAGGTGTACATTGAGCAGCCACAGGGCTTTGAGGTGCATGGGAAGGAGTCCCATGTGTGCAGACTGAAGAAGGCCCTTTATGGCCTGAAGCAAGCTCCCAGAGCTTGGTACTCCAGGATAGATACATACTTGCAGGGGATGGGTTTCACAAAGAGTGAGCCAGATCCAAACCTTTACTTTATTATGATTGGTGAGAAGCCTCTCATTCTAGTGCTGTATGTGGATGATTTGATCATTACAGGTGCAGAGAGACTCATAGAGCACTGCAAGAGAGATCTTGCGGCGGAGTTTGAGATGAAGGACATCGGCTTGATGCATTACTTTTTGGGTTTGGAGGTGTGGCAGGAGGAGGGGCATTTCTTCCTGGGGCAGGGGAAGTATATTGTGGACATCCTTAGCAGATTCTACATGGAGGATTGTAGACCCATGTCGACACTGATGATCAGCAACTGGAAGAAGCTTCATGCTTCGGATTCCGAGTTGGTGGATCCCACATTGTACAGGCAGCTGATTGGTTCCTTGATGTATTTGGTCAACACTAGACCAGATATCTGTTTTGCAGTCAACACGATGAGTCAGTTTATGTGTGAGCCTAGGAAGGTTCACTGGGTGGCTGCAAAACACATTTTGCGGTACTTGCAGGGGACAGTGGATTATGGTCTGGACTACAGGCAGGGAGATGGAGTGAGATTGGCAGGATACACTGATTCTGATTGGGCAGGTTGTGCTTCTAATAGGAAGAGCACTTCAGGGTGTGGTTTTGGGTTGGGTTCAGCAGTAGTGTCATGGTTCAGCCGGAAGTAGCAGTCAGTAGCACTAAGTTCAGCAGAAGCAGAGTATATGGCAGCCAGTCTAGCTAGTTGTGAGGCCATCTGGCTTCGCAAGATGTTGTTTGGCTTATTTGGTCAGCCGTTGAGACCTTCAGTGATTTACTGTGATAATCAGAGTTGCATTAAACTCACGGAGAATCCAGTATTTCATGACAGGTCAAAGCATATCGGGATCAGATATCATTTCATCAGAGACTATGTTCAGAAGGGAGCTGTGAAGCTTGAGTATATTTCCACTGATGAACAGGTTGCAGATATTCTTACCAAAGCCTTACCACGGAGCAAGCATGTCTATTTCAAAGACAAGATGGGTGTGGTGAGGAACACCTTCCTCGGTAAGAGGGAGTGTTGAAATTTGGTACCGGAGGACAGGTGGTTCCCTTAGGCTTTGATCTTTGGCCTAGGGAAAAGTGACCAAAAGAATTTAATTTTTTCTCCTAAAGTAACTTTATAATTTTTATAAAATTAAATCTAATTTAAAAGTGACTTTAAGTAATAAAGTAAATAAGTCTAATTTTAAAGTGACTTTTATAAAGTCAATGAAAAATTAGAAAGGAAAAGTGACTTTGGAAATAAATGACTAAGTGGGTCTTTATTAAAGTGGGGTGAATTAAAAAATAGAAAGTGAGATTTAAATGAGCATTTAATCTCAGCCATTGATCTAAATCTATTTCAGCCATTGGATTTAGGGATCACCCAAAAGTCACTTAGGGTTGGGTTAAGGGAGGAAAAGGAGGAAAAAGATCATTCATTCTTTCATGAGCAGATTGAGAGAAGGAGAGCAAGAGAGCAAGGGAGATTTCTGGACAGCTGAAAGCGGAGTTTCAGCAAAGCGGAGTTTCAGCAAAGCGGAGTTTCAGCAGAGTGGAGTTTCAGCAGCTGAGAGTGGAGTTTCAGCAGCTGAAAGCGGTGTAACAGCAACAGCCGCGGTGTAACAGCAACAGCCGCGGTGTAACAGCAACAGCTGCGGAGTATCAGCAGTGGTGTATCAGCAAGGCTGAGATAAGTTGTAAAAGTCTGTTTGCTGATTTTTTTGTTTGCTGAACATTTCTCCTACTGTAAAAAGGCATTTTCCAGAAATAAAGAAGAGCTCTCAAACTGGTTTTCCCCAAGAGTTGTAGGGGGTTTTTCCAGGGTCAAGTTGACCAAAAATCTCAGTGTTTAAATGTGTTTTAATGGCTGTTTATTACTGCTGATTTTTATTTCTGCAATTTCCAGCATTCTGTAAAATTTCCAGAATTTGTGTTTTCAGCAATATTTATTTTTTTCAGCTTGTTGAATGTATGGTTATGGGAAAGGGCATTTAACTATATGGGAGAAATAAGGAGAAACTGAAAACCGGGGTGGGAAATGAGAAATTTCTACAATGCTTTAAGAAGATGGAAGCCCTGGAAGCAGCAGTGAAAAAGCATAACATCCATTTGGATCACTCTTCAACTTCAACTTCATCTTTAGGAATAACACTTTATGCATGTGGTTGTCAAACATCTCGGTCTAGATATGCACTAAATGTATCTTCTCCTTCTAATTCTCACGAGCGGCTCATTGATTCTGGAGCTTCTTATCACATGGCAAAAAACAAAGTCATGTTTTCTTTTTTAAATGATTGTAACACCAAAAATATATATGTTGGTGATGATAGATCTCTTAGTGTTGTAGGGACTGGAACTATTCATATAGACAATGGTCAATTTAATGATGTATTATGTGTTCCAACCTTATCCTACAACCTTCTATCTGTATATCAGATAACTCATTCAAGTGAAGGTAAAATCGTTGAATTTTCACCTCACGATGTTGTAATTAAGGACCTAAGAGATCCTAGACAGAGTTTAGCTACTGGCATTGCTGATGATTCTACAAGGTTGTATAAGTTTAACAACTTTGGGTCATCAAATCTTCCCTCGGTATTTGTTGTTCATAATGATGAAGTGAGCAAACTTTAGCATGAGCAATTTGGTCACTTAAACTATCGCTCCCTTCAGAATCTATGTAAAGAAAATATGGTGACAAGTCTTCCAATGGTATCTTGCAGAGATGGTGTTTGTTCCAGATGTGTACTCGAAAAACATCATCGGGACAGTTTTGAAAAACGTGCCTCTTAGCACGCCTAAGCCCCTTTACAGCGTGTGCATAGTGATTTATGTGGTCCACTTCCAGTTGTTTCATTCTCTGGCTACAAGTATTTCTTAACTTTCATTGATGATTTCTCCAGATGCACTTGGGTATACTTCTTAAAACTCGAGTGAAGTATTTAACATGTTCTTGGCCTTTAAGGCCTTTGTTGAAAAACAATCTGGACATCAAATTCTTAAGCTAAGATCTGATAATAGCAGAGAATATGTTAACAACAAATTCATCAACTTTTGCACTGAGAATGGAATTCAAATGCAACATACTGTTCCAGATACTCCACAACAAAATGGTGTACCTGAAAGGAAGAATTGTACCTTAAAGGAAATGGCTAATTGTATGCTTCAATCTAAAGGACTTAGTCTTAATTTTTGGGTAGAAGCAATTAACTATGCAAATTACATAATAAATCGCACTCCTACAAAGAATATCACTCCAGAAGAACCATGGAGTTCAATTAAACCAGATGTAAGTCACTTTCATGTTTTTGGAAGTGAAGCATGGACCCATATTCCAGATGAGAAACATAAAGCTTTAGAACCAAAGGGTGAAAAATGTATTTTTGTTGGATATTCTGAAGATGTCAAAGGATATAGACTTATTCCACTTAAGTCCAAAAATGTTATCATTAGAAGAGATGTAAAATTTGCTGAAAATATATCGGCCTACGAGCCTAGTTCGGCGGATGTGCCACCACTCTCTATCTCTTCTACTTTTGAAAATATTTCTTCTTCAGATGATGAAAGCAAGGATGGCAATCCTCCCCCACCTTCTCAGCATCCTCCTTCAGCTCCTCAGCTTCCAAAATGGGTCCATGCTACTAGGGATGCAACAGGCGCTCTTACTGGTGATCCTACAGATCAGCAACGCACACGTTCTCAGTTCGATAGAGCCTCTTCTTTACTGGCTCAAGCTTCAGCGAATTATGATCCTGACACCTTTGCAGAAGCTTCAGGCCATCCAGATTGGGACGCAGCTATGAATGAAGAATATCGTTCATTATTGGCAAACGATACATGGGATCTTGTTCCTCTACCAAAGGGACGAAAACTTGTTAGATGAAAATGGGTTTACAAAACCAAGTATGGACCAAATGGAAAAGTTGATAAACATAAAGCTCGTCTTGTTGCTAAGGGTTTTTCACAAGTTGAAGGCATTGACTACACTGAAACCTTCTCCCTTGTTGCCGAAATGAACTCTATCCGCCTTGTTCTTTCCCTTGCTGCCTCTTTCAAATGGGAAGTCCATCAGATGGATGTTAAATCTGCCTTCTTGTATGGGGACTTGCATGAAGAAATCTATATGGAACAACCTACTGGCTTTATACAAACAAACTCCAACCTTGTATGTCGGCTTAAGAAATCCCTTTATGGTCTCAAGTAAGCTCTTCGGGCCTGGTATGCCAAAATGGATAGCTTTCTTTTAGACACTGCTTTTCTAGGTGTCATTCTGACAATACTGTCTACACCAAGAAAGTGGGCAAGTCTCTTATCATTCTTGTTCTTTATGTTGATGATCTTATCCTTACTGGTAGTGATCCCAACCTTATAAACCATGTGAAGTCCAACCTTAAAAAGAAGTTTGAAATGACAGACTTATGACACTTGCATTATTTTCTTGGTCTTCAAGTCTTGCAATCCAAGGAAGTTATTTCCCTTTCCTAGTCCAAGTATGCCTGTGATCTTCTACGCCATTTTCACATGGAAGATTGTAAGCCAACCCCTTCTCCCTTTCAGTCTAGAGCCAAACTTTTAGTCACTTGTACTTCCCCTGAAGTTGATGCTACCTTATACCGTCAACTTGTAGGAAAACTTTTGTATCTGACCCATACTCATCCTGACCTTTCCTTTGTTGTTGGCCTTATTGCTCGTTTTATGCAAAACCCACATGAAAGTCATTGGAAAGCAGCTAAAAGAATACTTTGTTATGTTCGAGGTACAGTTCAGTTTGGGATTCATTACAATGCAGAAGCATCTCCTCTATTGGTTGGTTTCACTGATTCTGATTGCGCTCGTGACCCTAATGATCGGAAGTCTACTGCAGGTTATGTGTTCATTATTGGTTCAGGACCTATTACATGGGCTTGCAAGAAACAAAGTGCCATTTCTCTTTCTTCAGCAGAAGCAAAGTATCGTGGTGCCATAGAAGCTAGTAAGGAAAACCTGTGGCTTCGTCAGATCCTGTTAGAGTTTAGCTTTTAGCAGCAGCATCCGACTACACTTTGGTGTGATAATCAAAGTTCCATTCAACTATGCAAAGATCCAATCCAACATCAGCGCAACAAACACATTGAACTGCACATGCACTTCATCAGAAAGCTCATTCATGATCATGTTCTTGAAGTGCAATATTGTTGAACAGAAAATCAAGTTGCAGACATATTTACAAAGGCTCTCATAGAGACGAAGTTTACTAAACTTCGATTTATGGTTGGAGTTCAGGAAGTTGTCACTAGGGGGGGACAGGCTCTGATGCCTCCTTCCTTCTCCTATTGTGTCATATTTGTACATCCTTCAATCATATCCCAAGTTGTTCTTAAGGGGGGGTGTTAGGATATTCCGACACATAGGAAATAGTTAAGTATAACTTGGTCTAGTGTAGATTTAGGTAAAGTGTGTTTCTTTACTATGTACCTTTGTAACTTACAATCCGATGGTCATGATATGTAGTGATCCGACGGTTCATTCTCTCCTCGGTATTACCGACACTTGATTCGTGCCTTAACACGCGATTTGTCCATTATCTCTATTTAAAGAGCATGGAGGGTCATTTGTAGGGTAACCGTTCATGAGAGAAGCTTATGTAATTTCATTCTTTTATTAATAAATTGCCTGAAGTGGCCGCATTGGCTCAGGGCGTGGACTGTTTCCCTCTTTGAGGGTTTTAACCACGTAAACAATACTGGTGTATTAATCTGTGATCTGTTTGTGGGCGGTGTCCTTCGGTGTTCTGTCTGAGGAACTTACCCTGTAAATTCCTACATAAAACTTAATCAATGGCTAGGATCATCTTTGGATCGATCTGAGTGAGTTTCTAGAAGATTCCCATGTTATATCAATTAACATTGATTAATTAACCATATTCCCTAAGTTTAGACTTAGGAAATATTTAAAAATCGATCAATAATCTAATTGAGACACTTCTAGGCAAAATTTCCAGAAACATTTCGGGGTTTTGGAGATCTTGTGTATTCTAGCCTCTCCACCAAATTTCGTAGCTAGAACACATCCAATGCTACAAAAACTAACAGTTGGGTTATACTTCAGGAGCACACCTCTAATTTTGCAGAATTTTTGGAGGTGATTTGGGCCCTCAAATTCCAGTTTCCAGTAGCACCAGTGCAACAATTTCTGGGTGCAACGTACAACAATTTCTAAGCAGATTTCGTGGGGGTTTTCCAACTACTCTCACCTGGGTATTTTGCTTGATTTTCAGCAAGCCTAGGTGCACACTTTCCACCACCTAATGTAACAAATTTCATACAGTTATTAATAAAAAGGCTCAGTGTTTGGTTGTTGCAACATGGTTTTGACTTGTGTCTATTTGTGAAATGTTTCCAAGAATTTATATTGGTTGAATGTGTTGTAGCTTGCACATGTTTTTGATATTTTTCACTTAATATTTCCATAAGGAGTATTACATTTTCCTTCTTACATAGCCTCGGTGACCAACTTATTATTTGCTTTTCAAATACCCCTTAAAGATGTAGTCGTTTATTGCTCATCGATGTCGGAGCATTATAAGTTCCTTTGATTTAGATAGAGCATGAGATGCTTAGAAATTGGGTGATGGCTAATGAGGGGGGTAGATTTCAAGCTAGGTTTTTAACCATGCACATATTATTGTTCCTGGCCATCTTCTGCATTTTTTGTTTTTTCGTTTAGTTGTGGCCATATACGATTTTACCTTCCTTTCTACTACATCAACCACTCAAGGCAAAGTTTTTGAGCCCTAAAACAAACATGTGGATATAAGGTGTCAATATTAATGATAAATGACAATCAACCCAAAGAATGGAAATGAATATCAAGGACGAAAAAAAGATGGCAAGTATGGATTACCATAGGCATGTTATATCAATCAAGTCCTCTTCGTACCTCTCTTGAACAATGGAAAGAAAAGGCCTTAGGGGAGGTCGAATCATACTAGATTAAGGGCAAAGGATAACTATTGATTTCTATAGCATATGATGTGCTCTAGCCTCGAGATTTTGCAGAGAGGCTAAGACACGCGCATTGTCCAATACCCAGAAATCGTTTGGGAAAATTCCACCTAGAGATGGTTTAATTAAAATAATTAATAATTTTTAATGTATTCCTAAACTTAGGAAATGTGATTAATTAAAGGGTATTAATTAAATCTAGTGTGAATCGTCTAGAAGAAGACAAGGATCAACTCCCTATAAATCTTAACCTTTGATTATGTTTTAATCTTGGTCGTTGGTGCTCCAACGAGAGATTATAAGGAGTTTGATGGGCACTTGGAGAAGACACCGAGATAGTGAGATCTAGATATCGAATTTCTCAAGAGTAGCAGCGTTGAGTTGCCGGAGAGAAATCGAGTGATCTTCTTGCAGTGAGGGGCAGGGATAGTAGACCAAAGGGAAGTTTTCCAATTCCGAAGACTGTAAGGCAGAGAAGGCAATGAGAGGTTTAGAGAGGCAGCGCAGAGCTTCAGAGGGAGTCCGAATTTTTGCTGGGAGCAATCAAGATCTAGTGTCGAAAGCCAAGGTGTGAGACCGGAGGGCCAGAGGGTCGAATAACCAGTCAGCAGAAGATCAGAGGAGGAGGAGACGCAACTCCTAAAGGCTGTGACGCAGATCTGCGTAGGCTGACGCAGAGGCTATGTGGGGCTAGCCTTCCAAAGCCTGATCAGTGTCAGATCGCTAGTGACAGTGTGAGAATATTTCTCACTACCTCTTTGCCAGTTTATTCTCTATATCAGATTGCCAGTTTGGGCATCTAATGATTTGTACTCAGATTACTACTGCATAATAATAAAACCCTCAATTGTTGCACCGATTTTCCCAAGTTGGGTTTTTTCGAGGACGTTTGTCCAAAAACAACGGTGTAATTGTGTGTGTTTATTTCTCTCATATGCAGTATTTAGTTTCCGCAGTAATTATTTTGTGTAGGCTACAATGTATGTATTTCAATATTTGTCGTAGAAAGTTGCAAGTAATTTGTTTAAAATAGCTTAAAAAATAGGAGAAATATCATCAGTTTGTTGCAATAGAAATCAGGTCACCGATTTTTCAATGGTATCAGAGCACAGATTGTAGGCCAGAGAGCTCAGAGCAAAAGAGGAGAAGGAGGTTCGAATTTCTGCGTAGGCAACAATTCGAAACCCTAGGGGCAACATATTTTCTTGGCCAGGAGGGTCAGTTTTTCGTGGAAATTTTACTTCTTTGAGTGAGTCGACAAAGAATAAAATTTTCCAAATCGAAGAGTACTAGATGCAAGGGGAGTAGCAATAGTTTCCTTGCAAAGCAGATCTTCAGCTGGGACACAAATTTTGCAGCAGTTTGCTAGTACAAATAGCATCAGGAGGAAGGAAGAGCACACTCTAAAGGAATTCTCTCCTCAGGGGACATCTAGCCAAGAAGTTCGAATTTTCCCAACAGAGTAGAAGTAGCTGTGTGAAATATTTCTCACTCCAGAAGGGAGTGCGAATAGCTAGGCAACAGTTGCGCAAAGGAGAAGAGGAGGAATTCGACTTTTTCAAAGAGATGACATCAGCAAGGTTGAGAGATCAAGATCGGATGGACGGAGCCTCCAACTATGTGATCTGGAAGGCTAGAATTCCCTGCCTTCTAGATGAGCATGATCTCAAAACTTATGTCGATAGTATGGTAGTTGTACCCGCAAATGCAGATCCGCTCAAGAAGTGCAAGAACGAGATGGCGAGAGCTAAGAGGCTTATTCTCAATGGGGTTCGAGATCATGTGTTATCTCACATAGCTGGCAAAGATACTGCCTGACAGATGTGGTAAACACTAGCTATGTTGTAGGAAGGATTTTCCGAGCAGCAGTAGATGTATCTTGAGGAGAAGCTAAGATGCATGAGGATACCAAAAGGGGAGCGTCTAGACCCCTTCCTTATTAGGCTTCAGGATGTTCGGGACTAGCTAGCTTTGGTAGGGTCAGTGCCCCAGCCTAAAGAGTTTGTACGATAAGCACTGAACAGTGTTTTTGAAGAATGGCAAGTTTTCGTCCAGAGTATCCTGGGCAGAGAAAAACTACCAGATTGGGAATGAGGTTGATCTGCAGCAGAAGGAGATGAGACGTGATCTGGTGAAGGCCACTATCAATGGCAGTAGCAGCAGTGGGACGAAGCAAGTGAAGGAAGAGGAGGACATGGCCCTTGCATCAAAGGGACAGCAGGAGCAGCATAGAAGAAAGAAGGGAATTTCAAAGATAAAGTGCTTCAGGTGTGGTGAGCTTGGCCACTACAGCACTCAATGTCCTCTTAGAAAAAAGGACAAGGAGGAGAAGCAGGATCAGTAGGCTGCATCCGCTGAGATCGACAGGCTGTCCTCCACACTAGAGGAAGAGTTTGCTATGATCGCCAAGTTATCTCCAGGGGTGAGCAGTGGTGCTTTGGAATTCTATCCCCAGAGAGCTACAGGATGGGCAGGATTCTCGAGGAGGTCCACCTCATAAAGCAATACCTTGCTACAGGAGCCCAAGACATGCAGTAGTAGGATGGATCAGTACCAGTTGGTGCAGTCAGGTATTAAAGTGACAGATGCAGTAGTTGGTATCAGGTCAGATACTGGGCAGTGTTGATTTGGGGTAGCATCAGATGTGCTCTAGCCATGAAAATTGGTGGAGAGGCTAAAGCACATGAGATCTCCAAGACCCATAAATGTTTTGGGCAGATTCTAACCGGCTTAGGAGATATTAATATAATTAATATTTTTAATGGAGTTCCTAAGTCTAAACTTAGAAAAAATAAAATATTAGTGGGTATTAATATAAAACTGGGTTAGAAGGTTCTAAATGACATGGATCTAGCCAAATCTAATCTTAGCCGTTGATTAGAGATGTAATCTCGATCATTGAAAACTCAACAGAAAAAGTATAAGAGGAGGCTTTAGGGTCAGTTGGAGAATACACCAGAGTGATCAGTCATTCAGTTTGCTAGAGCGGGTTTGCTAAGCAAAAGTGAATCAGTGATCAGCAGCAAGGGGCAATGAGTACTAGACAGAGAGGCAGAGACAGTACTAAGAGACCAGCGCAGAAGCAGGGAGAGTGAGAGCAGCAGCCAGTTCAGGCCACGCAGAGCCCAGCAGAGACAACATAGAGGCCAGAGGGACTGCGTCATCCACGCATATGCTGCTGGAGTGATGTAGAGGGTCCTAGAGGCTGCACAGTGCCTCAGAGAGCTGACACAAAGGGTCCTGGAGCTGACGTAGCTCAGCAGGAGGCTGACGCAGAGGCCAGAAGGGCCAGCGCTGAGCTTCGATTATGTCGGAGAGGGTTTCTTGGGAGAGGTTTTCTGAATACCTGTTTCCGAATATAGAGGTATTGTTGCCGTGTATTTTTCTCTGTTGGGTGAGCGGGTTAGGCACCCAGTTGTACTCAAGGAAATACTGCATAATAATAAACCCTCAAAATAGCTGCACTGGTTTTCTCGCATTGTGTTTTTCTGGGGATATTTGTCCAAAAGTAACGGTGTCACTTGTGTGCTTGTTTTCTTTCAGTTGATGGTCTGTAGATGTTGTGACTATATTGTGTTTATTTCGGTATTTAAATGTTTTAATTTTACTTGTTCAGAATTTACAAGTAGAAGAAATAAACTAGCAAAATACAGATTAATTTTCTAACAGATAGACTTAGAAAATTCAACATGGTATCAGAGCGTGGTTGCAGATCACAGGAGAGCTGAAGGCATCAGCTGAGTAGGGCATCGGCACCAGAATCAGTTGTCCCGAGTGACAGTAGCTGATCCTTGTAGAAGCGACAGAAGAAGGGTTGACGCAGAGGGACTGCATCATCAGTCTGGGCCAGAGAGAGGCCAGTGCAGAGGCTGAGGAGGTTAGAGAGAGGCTCACACAGAGGCCAAGAGGGCTGACGCAATTCGCTGAGGGAGCTGTTTTGCCGGTGTCGAGATGCACAGAGCCAAGAGGCTCAATCCTTCAGTTGTTGGGCAAAGGAAGCTGTGGGCAGTTTGTAGGAGCGAAGCTGGTGGGCCACTGTGGTTAGAACAGTACCTAACAGGGCAAGACCAAGGTAGAGGAAGTTGCTGCCGAGGTGGATTTCTAGCCAAGGAATCTGGATCAGTGTTGCAATTGCATAGACGATTGGAGAGGGGCAACTTGATGGTTGGCAGAAGGATTTCCAGGAGGGAAATCGAGACTCAGAGGGAGTCCAGAAGAGAACTTCCAAACGGGAAGTAGAGAGACTCAGCAGGAGTCGAACCGAGAACTTCCAGGCGGGAAGTAGAGAGACTCAGTAGGAGTCGAACTGAGAACTTCCAGGCGGGAAGTAGAGAAACTCAACAGGAGTGGAACCGAGAACTTCCAGGCGGGAAGTAGAGAGACTCGGACGGGTCGACAGAAGAGCAGCGAGATGGTCGTGAATGGGCTGAGAGATCAAGACAGGTTGGACGGAGGGTCCAACTTTGTGATCTGGAATGCTAGGATCTTGTCCATTCTAGACAGACATCGTATCAAGGGCTTCACCTTGAGAGTGATGGCTATCCTTGTTGACCCGGTAGCTAATGAAAGGTATGAGGCAATGGCTAAGGAAAAGTGTATCATCCTTGATGGGGTCAAGGATCATGTGGTCCCACATATTGCCAAGGAAATGGAAAAGGAGATGTGGGACACTTTGAAGACATTGTACCAGCATACTTTCGTGCAGAGAAAGATGCTCATGGAGAATCAGCTAAGGTTATACCAGATGCAGAAGGGAGACCAGATAGATGTCTTCCTCGGTCGGTTGAAGGAGATCCGTGACCAACTGATTTCCATAGGGGCCACGCCAGATCAAGAGTTGATGGTAAGGACCACACTTAACGCAGTCTCCAAGGATTGGGAGACATTTGTCCAGAGCATATTGGGAAAGGCGAGTTTTCCGGATTAGGAATAATTATGGGCAGCTCTTTGTCAAGAAGAGATCAGACGGCTGACCAAGACGAGTAGCAGCAAAGGCGTTAGGATCAAGAATGAAGAGGAAGAGGATGAGGCTCTAGCATCTGCGGGAAAGTAGGAGAAGAGGAAGAAGGACCTCTCCAAGGTCAAGTGTTTCCATTGTGAGGAACTAGGTCACTATGCGAACCAGTTCCGAGCAAGAAGAGTAAGGGAGAGGCTTCTGACTCGCAGGCAGCGCCAGCGAGGGCGGAGAAAGAAGTCGAGGAGGGGACAATTGTGCCATGAGTGCTCATGTGCCACTTGAGAAGAAGTGGGGAGACATCGAGCTGTAGTCAGGAGGACTATAGGCGATGAGGGGCAGGATCCTTGAGGTACCCAACCTCTTAGATTATACCTTGCTACGGGGGCCCCAAAGAGGAGTAGCAAGACTGGCAGATGTAGGTAGAGACGAATGCGGATGAAGCGGCAGAGAGAGCTACAGTGAAGGAGTCCTCGGGCAGCACGAGGCTAGCAGGCTGCAACAGTGCGAGAGGCACGGAGAGTGTTGCAACAGCGTAGAATGGCACAGAGAGGTTTGCAATGCTGCGAGATGCAAGGAGTTTTTGCAGCAACGCAGAGGTCAGTAGAGGGAGCACTTGTTAGCGGCAGAGGGAGATTCAACATCGTGAGTGTTTCTAGCCTGACAGGGATGTCAAAAGCTGGGTGGATCAGTTACTTACTTCTCAGTAACTGAGTTGCAGTGCAGTAGCACAATGCAGCATGATGAGAGGGGGTTTCAGTGGAGATGCAGTGTTGGGAGAAAGGACCAGCAGCAACACGGATGCAGGAACTGTTGTACGGATGCAACAGTGGCAGTGGCAGAGCCATGGGCAGCAATACAGGATGCAGCAGTGCAAAGGATGTTGGGCGGGGAGGCCTAGCATCAGCACAGGTACCGGTGTCGTATAATCAGAGTGATTCTCACTGTGGAGTATTACTAGAGCGCAATCCTTGCTAAGAGGGAGTGTTGATTTGGGGTAGCATCAGATGTGCTCTAGCCATGAATATTGGTGGAGAGGCTAAAGCACATGAAATCTCCAAGACCCGGAAATGGTTTGGGCAGATTCTAAGCAGTTTAGGAGATATTAAAAAAATTAATATTTTTAATGGAGTTCCCAAGTCTAAACTTGGGGAAAAAAATATTAATGGGTATTAATATAAAATTGGGTTAGAAGGTTCTAAATGACATGGACCAAGCCAAATCTAATCTTAGTCATTGATTAGAGATGTAATCTCGGCCGTTGAAGACTCAACAAAATAAGTATAAGAGGAGGCTTGAGGGTCAGTTGGAGAATACACCAGAGTGATCAGTCATTCATTTTGCTAGAGCGGGGTTGCTAAACAAAAGTGAATCAATGATCAGCAGTGAGGGGTAGTGAGTACTGGACAGAGAGGCAGAGACAATACTAAGAGACTAGCACAGACGTAGGGAGGGCGAGAGCAGTAGCCAGTGCAGGCCACACAGAGCCTAGCAGAGACAACGCATAGGCCAGAGGGACTGCGTCATCCACGCAGAGGCTGCTAGAGTGACACAGAGGGTCCCAAATGTTGCTTAGTGCCTCAGAGGGATGACGCAGAGGGTCTTGGGGCTAACACAAGTCAGCAGGAAGCTGACACAGAGGCCAAAAGGGCCAGCGCTGAGCTTTAGTTGTGCCGGAGAGCGTTTCGTGGGACAAGTTTTCTGAATACCTGTTTCCGAATATAGAGGTATTGATGCCCTGTATTTTTCTCTCGGGTGAGCCAGTTAGGCACCCAGTTGTACTCAAGGAAATACTGCATAATAATAAACCCTCAGAATAGTTGCACCAGTTTTCCCGCATTGGATTTTTCTAGGGACATTTGTCCAAAAATAACAGTGTCACTTGTGTGCTTGTTTTCTTTTAGTTGATGGTTTGTAGATGTTGTGACTATATTGTGTTTATTTCGGTATTTAAATGTTTTTAAATAACTTGTTCAGAATTTACAAGTAGAAGAAATAAACCAGCAGAATACAGATTAATTTTCTAATAGATAGACTTAGAAAATTCAACAGGTAGCGCAGAGCAGAGTTGGCAGCAGTGCAGTTGGCACAATGCAGAGTCAGCAGCAGGGCAGAGGCTTTAGTGAAAGCGTAGAGTTTAGCAGCAGTAAGGACTCGAGTGATAGATGCATCATATTGACCACAGTTGGTTCAGTATTTTGGATGCTTTTTGGTTGCAGTTGCAACAGCAACAGTTGCAGAGGATTGCAATGCAGATGCGGTGTTGCCAGCAGTTCAGCAAGGCTAGCAGTAGCAGGGATGCAACAATCAGAGTTGCGCAATAGTTGATGGGCAGCAGAGTTAGACATCAACAGCACAACAGGATATGGTCCAGAGAGAGAGTGATGCTTCAATGGGTTGCAGCACTAGAGCACATTCCTCGCTAAGAGGGAGTGTTGATTTCTGTAGCATCAGATGTGCTCTAGCCTCGAGATTTTGCAGAGAGGCCAAGACACATACATTCTCCAATACCCAGAAATCATTTAGGAAAATTCCACCTCGAGATGGTTTAATTAAAATAATTAATCATTTTTAATGTATTCCTAAGTCTAAATTTAGGAAATGTGATTAATTAAAGGGTATTAATTAAATCTGGTGTGAATCTTCTAGAAGAAGACGAGGATCAACTCCCAGTTAATCTTAGCCTTTGATTATGTTTTAATCTTCTTCGTTGGTGCTCCAATGAGAAATTATAAGAAGGAGCTTGATGGGCAATTGGAGAACACACAGAGACAGTGAAATCTAGAGATCAAATTTCTCAAGAGTAGTAGCATTGAGTTGTCGTAGAGAGATCGAGTGATCTTCTTGCAGTGAGGGACAGGGTTAGTAGACCGGAGGGAAGTTTTCTAGTTCCGGAGAGTGCAAGGCAGAGAAGGCAACGAGAGGTTCAGAGAGGCAGCGCAGTGCCACACAGACGCAGTGCAGAGCTTCAGAGGGAGTTAGAATTTTTTCTAGGAGTAGTCAAGATCTAGAGCTGAAAGTTGGGGTGTGAGACCGGAGAGCCAGAGGGTCGAAGTTCCAGTCAGCAGAAGATCAGACGAGGAGGAGACGCAGTTCCTAGAGGTTGTGACACAGATCTACGTAGGCTGGCGCAGATCTGCGTGGGATTAGCCTTCCAAAGCCTTATCAGTGTCTTATCTCCAATGACAGTGTGAGAATATTTCTCACTACCTCTTTGCTAGTTTATTCTCTGTATCAAATTGCCAGTTTGGGCATCTAATGATTTGTACTCAGATTACTACTGCATAATAATAAAACCCTCAGCTGCTGCACCGGTTTTCCCAAGTTGGGTTTTTCTGGGGACGTTTGTCCAAAAACAACGGTGTAATTGTGTGCATATTTATTTCTCTCCTGTGTAGTGTTTAGTGTCCGCAGTAATTATTTTGTGTAGGCTGCAGTGTATGTATTTCGATATTTTCCATAGAAAACTGCAAGTAATTTGTTTAAAGTAATTTAACAAATACGAGAAATATCATCAGTCTGTTGTAGTAGGGATCGGGTCACTGAAGCACATGATTACATAAACAGTTAGTCTACCTTCTAATAGATGACCCAACTTCCTTCAAGAAGTATGCCAGAAGGGAAAGAGAACTAACCAAAGCATAGGTGGACAGCTATGATGTAAAGTTATCTGTGGATTATCATAGGGCTGTGGGCTGGCTGGCTGATCAGAAAGGAGAAAAGAATTCTTCTAGCTGTTACCCACCACCCACCCTTGGTGGGTAACAGTCCCTCCACAAAAATCAGAACTCTGGCTCAAACATAATTATTATTAACTTTGTCTAGAATCCAGCTGCACACAAATCCAGGCCTGCCAAAATTCCCGTCCTGCAATATTATACAAACTTATGAGGTAGACCTACCCAAATCATGCTAACCTACATACCCAATTCTGCCCACATATTTATACAGGGTAGCTGTTAAATGTTTAATCTGAAACCATGAGATAAAGACTGCGCCCCCTGCTAAAACTTCCCAACAATTATCAAGTTATGTTGCCAAGCCGCCCAGCAACTAAAGAAATTGGCCCCAAAGTAATGCTCCCTATGAATGTTCTTCAGAGAAAATAAGCACTTTCTACACTGTGTGTGCTTGCTCAATTTCCGTGGCTCCTTTTATCATATTCCTCATGAATTTTAGGTGCCTTGCTTTTGCTAATAAAGTCTCCATGGTGCTTCCCAGTCTACACAGTTGTATGCAATGTGCATTAAGATCAAGACTATGCTCCATATCCTCCAGGATTAGCACCCTTGCCAAAAATACAATTTCTTACATTATTCATGCCAAATATGCAATATCGATGACTACCCAAGCAAAATGACTAACATACTAAGAAAATTACCATCTACGCTACTCTTTTATTGCTTATATTGCCAATATCAACGTATGTTATTCCTGAAATCTGTAAGCCATATAACTCCTTTGTCTATTAAACTTCTGACCTCAAATCCCATGTCTCCAAGTGAAGCTCCATCCCTGCCAATTCTGTGACTTTGTCCCCCATCCAAGATAATAGCATTTTTACAATCACAATACTGAAAGACACATCTCTTTGCCTGCAGAAGCATTAGCCTTAAGTTCCCATTTACATCACAATAAAACTTTCAAAATATTAAACAAGAAATGTGAAAGCAT
Source organism: Pinus tabuliformis (assembly GCA_031772625.1). Taxonomy (NCBI): domain Eukaryota; kingdom Viridiplantae; phylum Streptophyta; class Pinopsida; order Pinales; family Pinaceae; genus Pinus; species Pinus tabuliformis. The sequence goes on from CM062808.1 coordinate 739,391,505, forward strand.
ATATTTTCTAGGTGGCATTACAAATGCATCACAAATAGCCCAAGGGGTGCTGAACCAATTGTCACCAATGTTGCTGGTCATTTGGCTAGTTCCAAGCCAGCAGATGCCCAGTTTGACTAACCCTGGATTAGGCACACACTAGTATATACTGACAGGTTTAATAGGGATGCCATCCACGAACGTGGGGAAGCATCCCTTGGGTTTCCTCAATGTTTTTCCTTGGAAAAAGAAAAGGATGCATCACGAATGGAAACAAACATTATGGTCAGTGAAGTAAATATTTAAAACAGTAACCTTCTAAACCATGCCGCATAGAACCTTTAATAAATACAAATGCTAAAGGTTGATATGCATTGTAATGTCTACAAAAGTCGTTTTAAATATACATACTGTTAGGAAGAGACATCACTTACTAAACCTGTAATGTTTGAGAGCAAAATGTAGCCAGCGGTTCTCTTGAGATATGCATTCCTGTTGAAGAAGCAATGTATTTCTCTAGTAGATCACTAATAATTTCTTGCTTCTGCCATAATAGGAAAATGCAACGAACAAAAAAAAACTGTAAGAATTACTTTCTTCAATTGGCAGGCTTAAGAAATATATGAAATCATTTGGCTGAAAATGTAATTGAACACTGGAAAATCTGTAGGTAGGACAGAGCAACAAAAATGGGTAAAAGCTCTCAACAGGAAACATGACTTCATGTGTTCAGCTATCACTGTCTAACAATTAAACGTGTTTTCAAAATATGCTTTCTCTAATGGGTTGAACTTTGAAAGGAAGCAAAAGAAGGTACATTAGTTGTGTAAAAGGTAATTATAAAGGAAACAAGATTAACCTGTGACATGTTTCTTGCTATAGCCATTGCAATTCCATCAGAATTTGTTGAAATTGCTTTAGCAATTACAGGTCCCTGAGACGATATTTCTTTGCCAACATTTTGACAGAGTGCTGTAAAGAAGTCATTTTTAGATACTGGCATCGCCACATGCTGCATGACATTGGGTGCTCTGCTAACAGTATCCTTAAATCCTGTGTGCATTCTGTCAGTATATCTTTCAAGGTGTCTTTCAAGACGCTCCTCAATTGATGACTCTAGTCGATGGCTCTCTTCAATGATTGAGGTCTCCACTGAAACTGAAACGTGCTTCTGAAGTTCTTCAGTCATCTTGCCCAGCTGCAGTATACAGGTTCTCAGTGATCAGAAACCTATAAATCATCTAAAGAAATACAGCATTTCTTCAATCCCATGCAAAAAAGAAAGGAAAATCAAAACCAATCAGAAACCAACAGGTGCAAATGATGAAAGTAAAAAGATTAAAGTTGGATTAATTGAAATGGAAATTACAGTGTCTAATGATGCCTGCATTGAGGAAGTGCATAGAGCTAGTGTTTCAAGTGGGTTGAGAATAACTGGCTTGTTAGTTTGTCCTAAAAAGGACCTGTTCATCACTGCAGTATTAGTTTCCATTTCCACCCATTGGATTTGATCAGAATCTGTTTTCCCATCACTGAACCTGCAGTCGATGTACTTCCGATCAGAGGTTGCTGAAGTTTCAATTCTAATTGTGTCCACAATATCCCTTGAACATTTCATGTCTTCCCTGGCTTGCTGAGAGAAGGAACCAATACTCTCTGAATATAGCATGCCTGATGACATGCCCAAATTGTTAAACTCAGATGGCTGTCCCACTGTACTCTTTTTATCACTTAATTCAAACATCACTCCAGTGGTTACTTTGTCTGTGACTTTTGGATTTGTCGATAGTGCAGGAACTGAATCCCTCGCATATGGATATACATTGTCACTAATTGACAACACTTGACTAAAATTGTACGAATCTTCCTTATTATAATCTTTTGAATCTGTAGATCTGGAAACTTTAAGATAATATTTGCCATCAGAACCCAGCAACTCATGTGATTTCCATCCTGCAGATAGGCTTGGAACAGTGCACGTAGAGAATTCGGTCACAGCAATTGTTTCAGGCAGCTTTCCAAGAGAATTGACTGGACAGTACCTACTCCCCCTCCAAGAATCTTTGCAGCGACCTGAAACACTTTCATGCTGACAAACTGCAGCTGCTGTTGCACTGGAATCTATATTTGATGGACCTGAATATTTTTGCTCTTGTGAGACAGAATATGCAGTTTGGGAACCTCCAACATCCCTCAGTACATCAAGTAAACTGGGGACTTCAATCCAACTTCCAAAACCTGAGCTTGCAGGTGGGTCTACAATGCACTCACTAGCTCTGGTAAATGGCAATAACAGTTCTGCTTTCCCAACTAGTTCAGGTGAGCAGCAATTATCTCTTTCTACAGAATAAAAACCACAAGACTCTGACAAATCTGCCTCCTCTGTATGCTCATACGAACCTGTTGGTGATGAAACCCCTGAGGAACCATTATGCACTGGAGGAATGCACTGAGACCTGTATAAAGTATAAAGATGTATTGATTCATCGTGAACACAGAAAAGCTCCACAACCCCGTCCCCGTCACCTGATTTATCACTTCTTGCAGTAAGGTTAGATATGGGTAATTCCACACAAAATCTGGACAGATAATCCATGTAAGCAGAATGGGCCTCAAATTCCACATGCAATATGTATATTGAATTATCTTGTGTACATCCCACAATAAGTAAGCTTGCCTCTGGATCTCTTAATATCCTATCAAAAAATAACTGGCAGGGCCTTCTATCTATAGAGTTCCTCAACTCAACAGTTTCTATGCATTTCCATTTTCCAATAGCTTCTGCTGGAAGTAAACAAGCAGTATCAAAGGGAACCCAAAGCTTCAGTTCTCGATTTTCTGGACCCTGCAAGAGAAAAGAAAGAGGCACATTACCATACTGTATTTACCATTTAATATTTACGTACTTTATAATTATGGGGGTTTTTGCCAGAGAGACATATCCGCATAATATGTATATGCAACTAAGCATATACACTTAAGTCTACATGTACTAGCTATCAAATATAATTCCTGTTAAAATAGAGAAACTTATCGGCCAGAGAACAAATTGGAAAAAGTACAAGTCAGTTTGTTTGAACTTTGAACAGGCTCATATTAAAAGGGTGTCAAACCCTTGTCTAATCAAATAAAGGTAATTCTTACCAAATAGGAAAAATTCATGGAGATTCTATTTTTGCAGTCATTATTTTAAATTTAGACATGTGACTAGCTGGAGCTATATCAATTCATTTGAATCTGTTGGCAGGAGAAATCAATTATAAAATAATTTTTTTATCATGCAAGAACTTTGAACACCGTGTGCAGCAAAAATACCAAACTGAGGCAATACATATTACTGGACATTTTACTTTACTGTTAGGACTCATTAGAGTTGACATGCTCAGATATAAAAATGAGCTTACATGCTTTTTAAATTAGAAAGTGCTTTCCTTCACTGGATTTTCCTTTCCATTTTAGGAAGGAACTCCTTGTTTTATATTTAGCATGAGTTTTTCCAGTTTTGTTTAGGACTCAATTGCTTAGTTTTAGACAGAGCACATGAGCTAGAAGAAATTCCAGATTTAGCGAGGCATTGGTTCCTGCAGCCGCAAAATCTAGCAGTCCCAGTGCAAAGCCTCACCAGGTGAGGGGCCAAAACTTACGGAAACAATGAGGAAATGTTACCACTGTCACCTCAGCAATCTTCCTCCTGCTCTTTAATGGGATTTAAACCACAACAGAGCCTTTCTTAAATCACCTATAAGGATATTCTAATAATAGGACTCGAAGTGATGAGTTTTTGATGGTCTAAATATGGACAGAGTACTTGGCAGGGCCAAAGATGACCTAGATTTTCAATGCTACAGTTCAATTACTCAAAGGTTAGACCACTAGATGAGCTACTATAAGTTAGGCTTTGGATGATCTTCAATAATATGGCAGTCAACCTCATATAGAAGCCTTAGAAAAGGCCTTAAAATGATCTTCAACAAGAATGGGACAAGGCCTTCAAATAGAGGTTAGGGTTAGACTAGGGTAAATTGCTTTATTTCTGTTAGATATACATAAACAGAAAAATAAAAGGGTGACATCAGCCCTATTAAGGTATGTTAGGCTATCCCCTATACTAGATTTTGCTTGTAGATAGTTATAGAAGCTAATCCTAAATTATAAGCCACACACATGCAATAAAACAACACTTTTATGCATAGTTTAGACCTAAAACCCTTGTGGCTGCCCCAGCAATCTAGGAGAGAGAAAAGGGAAAAGGTTTTTATGGAGTTTTATGGTAACCAACACACTATTTGACCAGTGCCTTATTGTACAATGGTTAATGCAATCTTTATGGTACAAATTTCCAAGGAGGGATATTGGAGTAAGGAGGGGTGCCTTAGGGCATCCACTTTTAAAACCCTAGAATCAAGTATGGGGTCTGCACATATAGAGTTTCCCTATAGGCTCTAAAGAGGAAAATTTCACATGCAATTATAAAGCAAACTTTTAGCAATGATAAAGCATTTAGTCATGGAACAATTGAAACCCTACCATGAAAATTAAAGCATACAAAATATCAATAATAGACAATAAACTTACAACACTCTTCAACAAAAGTGTTTCTTTCAATCCTAAAACAATGTCTCCAAACAAAACTCACATCCTTTAACAAGTCGCATCCATAAATATCGCATTTTGTCCATGTAGCGAAAAAGACTAGCCCGCACACTCTTAGAGAGGAATAAAATATAATGTGTGATGATCAAGAAACAAAATGACGGGAGGCTCTATTTATATAAGACCTATCCCACTCATTTTACAATAAAACAACTAATGAAGCCCTATTGACAAGTTTACTTTAAGTGTTCCACAAGAAAGAGGTTACAAGCCAACCTCATAGCCCAAAAACATAACAAAAGTTCCATAAAAGCCCACACATGTGGGAGAATATGCTCATAAAGCATGACATCATCCTCCAAATGAGTTCTCCAAGCCAACAAAAAGGGTGTTATGGGCTAATGAGTGCTCCATACTCCAAGATGCATCTCAAGGATCATGTGCAAGCCTCCGAAGTGACTCTAGAGTCTATGTCAACATGTCATGTCCATAGTGCCCTATGACAGCCTCAAAGGAGCAAGAGGAGTGAATTGGCACTCTTTTAACTCAAGCATTGGGGCTCCAAGGTGATGTGCAATCCCTCCCTTGTCCTCTCAATGATGACCATCACCATCTAGGCTCCAGAACAAGTGATGCCCATAACACAGGGTCAAGGCTAGCCTGGGGGCATCCTGAGTCCACTAGGCACATCATCGACATCTCCAACACCATCCTCCATGGGCTCAACATTTCAGCATCTAGGGGTCCCTCAGGGTGTCAAGCATCATGTGAAGTCATCAAACAGTCCAACGCTCTACTCTAGATAGGGAACACTACATCATGAAGGTCAATCTCTCTCTCTCTCTCTCTCTCTCTCTCTCTCTCTACACTGGATAGTACAAACTTTATTCTGCCGAGAAAGTAGGGCAATCAAGAAGCCTATGTTGCTATGATGAGAACCACCTGAAAAAACCCTATCAAAATCAAGTGAAAATCAACCATGATTAGGTAGCTAAAACCATGGATGCATCATAGTCAACCATACTTAACATTAGGAGCAAAATAATACTTCACACAAAAATCACCTTCAAATATCTAACGAGACCAAGTCCCGTATAAGTGTTCCCTCCTTATGTTAAGGATGGCTAGATATATAACCCTATTAAGTGTTTCCAACCTCCAAGGGGAAGTGACAAGTCCCAAGTTAGCCCATCAATCCACAAGTGTATGTGTGGATGGCGGAAATGGAGTGGGCTCAACTTCAAGGCAAGGTGCCATAACCAACTAATGGTGGTCCAACATCTTGAGTGTATAGCTGTAAGGAGGGAGAAATCGTGGAAGCATGAATTACCCCTTTCCTCAGTCTGCTTTTTCCACCCCTCTACCATGCCTTTTACTTCTTTACGATAACGATTTGATTTGGTCGTGTTACCCACCAAAAGTGGGTATGGAAAAAAAATCTCCCACACCTCCCATCCAACAGACCAACTAGCAGCCCCTAGCAACCACCACTCGTTGATGACGTGGCACTATTCATTTCCACCACTTGCATCAGTCATTTGACTTCTCACCCACCTCGTAGGAGCACATGAATGAGGGTGGGCTTCCGATCAAAAGGCGCTTTATTCATTTTGCAATCGAGTGCTTATGCTTGTTTGTACTTTGGGATTTAGGCATGGATTATGGGGTGACTTCGAAAGAGGGGTTTTAACCATGATCTTGTCCTCTCACCTTAAATGGGGGATTAATCTTCGATCCTAGTCTAGTGGGACCTCCCTTAATGGCCCAATGGGTATTAGGAGGGCCACTACTTCGGAAGCCTTGATTGAGATAACGTGTCCCATCTATTCTGACTCCATACTTACCACTCTCCATCTTACATTACGAGCCATATATTCCACCTCCATTCTTCGGGTTCAACTGACCATTGGCTCTTTGGGATTTGGCACCAATACATCCCCATACCTAGGTAGGCCCCGAAACTTGGCCTTGGGAAGTTGATGCATCTAAAAGGAAAAGAAAAAACATATATTAGCCACAAGCAAAATAAAAGAAAGAATATCGAAATGCAAAAGGTGGTCAGGACATACACATTAGCACGTGGGAAAAAGCCTAACATGAGCTCTACCTCACCCCTTATGGCCATCACCCAATTCCTGAGCACCATATTTCTCCTATACATCATGGAATGAACCCTCGCATGTCCCAACCCCGATAGGAAATCCACTACCTCACCATTGAGGGGTAATACAATTGTTATACATCACAGAAAGAAAGCTTTAACCCTTTGAGCTACAAAAAGTAATACAAAGAAAAAATCAAGAAAAATAAAAGGCGCACAAGACAAGTGGGAAAACAAAGGTCGGGTTGGTAACTCATGCATCCACAATTGCTCCCTCCTCAAATATATACACTCGAGATTTGGATCCCCACCACGTTGGTCCCTTTGACCATGGCACTTGGCCATGAAGTTTTCTCCCCTCTGTTACCATCATCGTTCACATAGCACCTATTGATTAAAGTGTGGACAAAGGAAATGTCATTTCCCCTTGGGGGCTGGAAACATCTAATAGGGTTGTCCTTTAGCCACTCCTACCTAGGGTGGTAACACCATTGTGAGTTCAAAGCACAAATTTGGAAGGGAAGTCTTATTTGAAGTGTCAAAAAGTCCTTTACATTCAAGCTTGGTCCACTTAGATGCAAAAATGATTATTGTACCTAATGATTTGTTGCTTGCTAGGGTTTATTATGTGATCATTAGGTGGTTCCATAGCCATGACCCAGGGAACTTAACTGGGATCCAGACGTCAAAAAAAGCATATTGATACCCACAAGTGGCGCATTAAGAACCATGGGACTCTGAATAGCAGCAAAGCATGACACACATCCTTGGGAACCTCCAACACCCACAACGTTTTGTCAATTTGGCCTACACTTGATGACTTTATTTTGTAAGAGAGGGAAAGATTGGAAATTTTGTAACAAGAGATTACATTGTCTTTTATATCCTATTTGAAAATTTTGATTTATTGAGTTTCTAAAGGTCATAAGTTTTGAGATTAGAGTCATAATTGTGAAAGCCAAGGGAGGTTATGTATGTAAAAGGAATTTAATTGACTGCTCAAATGGTCAAAAGTCCTTACATAAGTTGAGTTAAAATTAACTCAAGTTGATGCTAAAGGTCTCTCAATATAAATTCAATTAAGGTATTTAGTGATGTATAGAGCTATGACAATGTTAGTTGAATCTAAAATGGAGTCATAACGACATTAGTTGTAAATGGGTGCATGATCGATGGAGCCTGACACCCAAAGTTTGGTTAATGCATTGTAAAGACAATTTCAAGGGATATTGTGGCAGTTTGCAGCAAAGAAAGCAAAAAGAATCTTATGCAAGGGAAGAAGGAGATAAAGATGACTATGGATAGTCATTTGCAGAACTCGTAGAAAAAGCCACAATGATGCCAAAGCAGTTGGCATAAGTGATGAAGAGTTCGAGAAAGAGATTGTTGAGTTGAAGGCACGTTCAATGTGCTGATGGAACTGCTAAAAAATCATAAACATGGATGGATAATGAAGAGGACAACTAGATGGCCAATCAAGCAGTTGATTGCAAGGAGACAGAAACACAAGTTGAAAGTTTTGTTAAGGGAAGCAGAAAAACTCCAGATAACCAAGATGAATGTATGCATTTGTGAACCAAAACAAGGATTGATGCTTGGTGAGGACGATGATGATGCTGAAATGAAATCTGTTGATATGAATGTGGGTTTGATTCCCACAGATGGCACCACAAACTGTTTAGAAGATCAGCATAAAGACTTGAGGACAGAATCATCTGTCGAGACTATAAAGCCTTATGTTTTTAAATCTGACAATTGGTGTGTGGATGCAGGATGTGTTGCAGATGATGGACAAGACACTAATTTTGTTTCATGCAGGGATGAAGACCAGTCTATTGAAATGATTTCTGAAAGTGACTGTAAAATGCTTATGAAATGTGAAGAAGAATTACAATTGCTAGAAAAGATGTTGATGGAACCTAAATCTAATCAAGTTGCAAATAAGGAAGAGAAATGTTCAAGCAGTGAAAATGTGGAACCTGAGATAAAATGTAATTTGCAATTTAATGTTAAAGATGATGAATTGATTTTCCAAACTAGTAACAGTAAAATTCAATCAGAAACTAAATTGGATGATGAGATTGAAGAATTAAGAAAATTGATGGAAAAAGTGCATAAACCAAGATATTGCAAGATAAGGCAGAAAGACAACAACATGATGCATTTGACTGCTCGAGTATACATCAACAAAGGAGGAGGAGAACTACAACATAAAGTTTGGAAGCCTGGAAGATGAGAGAAGACAACCATAAAACAACAACATGACAGAGCAACTGATTTACTACAAGTGAAAGTTTGGGATCCAGGAGGAGTTTTATCAACTTATAAAGACATATGGTCGAGAGACCATGATTTTCTTTTACCTAGGGAGTCTGATGCAGGAGCATCTAACCTAGGGTATCATGTTTACTAAAGGAGTTAGTTCCCTAAGTTAGGATTTAATTATTTATTGTGTTTTCCTATAGTTTTAGAAGAGAATGAGAATTATTGTAAATAGGAGAGAGTTCGAGAATATTTGGGAAGAGTAGAGAGATTTGAGGGTTAGTTAGATCTCATCTAGAGATAAGGGATTAGGTGAGAATTTTTATGGATCATGAGAGATATTGTGGGAGTTTGTTTAGGATCTAGAACCTACTTTGGGTTCAGATCCACTTGTATAAATCTAGGTGAGCCCATAAGGCATGTAAGTAGGTGAGAGTGAAGAGTGAGTGGACAATTATTCGGCCAATATTTCTCTTGTAAATATTTTATTTATTGATGAATTGTTTCTGAGATTTTATACGCATATGTATTGTGTGGATTTCAGTTTTATGTGGGGTGTTAATTTTTAATTTGCAGGCCCCTTAGCCTGTGACATCACCTGTGCATTTGTCCTTGCTTCCAGCCACACGTGTGAACTGCACATAGCCTATTGTTGAAGTTTCTAAGTTTACTTAGTTAGAAACCCTCCATGCACTTTATCTGATTTATTCCTACCTACTTGTTATTTTCCTTAACAAGTTATTTACAATGTAAATACTGAAAATAAACACTAGTGCATGCTCAATATATTACAGATCAGCAACTAAAAGAAACAAGAACAAACACACCATATGACACCATTATTTTTGAACTAATGTCCCCAGAAAAACCCAATGCGAGAAAACTAATGCAATTATCTGAGGGTTTTCTTATTAAGCAATATCATAGTATAATCTGGGTGCCGAAACTAGCCTACCCAACAAAGAATTTCCATAGCAGTGATACCTCTTCGTTTTAGACAAATCTACTGGCTAAAACCCCAGATAATCCTTCTGGCAGCTACTAAGCACCAATCCGCCCCTGAAACCCCAGCGTCTACCCAATCTGGACTGCGTCAGCCTCTCCTAGCCTAGCATTGGCCCTATGTCAGCCTATCTTGGCTTGCGTCAGCCCCAGGAGGCCCTGCATCAATTCTTTGAGCCTCTGCATCAGCTACGTTGGCCCCTCTGGTGCTCTGCACAGCACTTAGCTGCTTCTGCGTGGCCCTGCGTGAGCACTGGCTGCTCCTGCGTCTCTCTCTCTCTGGCTACTCTGTTGCTATCTCGACACTATCTCTACCTCTCTGTCTCTCTGTACTTAATGCCCCTCAGCTGCTCTCTCGATCACTGATTCTATCTCTCTTAGCAAACCCTGCTCTAGAGAATAGAATGACTAAACAATCTGGTGTATTCTCCAAGTGACCCTCAAGCCTTCTCTTATACTTTTCCTGTTGACATCTCAACGGCCGAGAATAAGTCCCTAATCAACAGCTAAAATTAGATATGGCTTGATCCATGTCTTTTGGGCCATTCTAACACAGATTTGTTAGGATATTCCGACACATAGGAAATAGTTAAGTACAACTTGGTCTAGTGTAGAGTTAGGTATAGAGTTAGGTAAAGTGTGTTTCTTTACCGTTGTACATTTTGTAACTTACAATCCGACGGTCACGATATGTAGTGATCCGACGGTTCATTCTCTCCTCGGTATTACGACACTTGATCCGTGGCTTGAGACCCGATTGGTCCATGAATTCTATTTAAAGCGCAAGGAGGGTCATTTGTAGGGTAATCCGTGCATGAGAGAAACATATGTAAATTTTCATTCTTTTATTAATAAATTGCCTGAAGTGGCCGCGTTGGCTCAGGCCGTGGACTGTTTCCCTCTTTGAGTTCTCTCCTCGGTATTACCGACACTTGATCCGTGGCTTGACACCCAATTGGTCCATGAATTCTATTTAAAGCGCATGGAGGGTCATTTGTAGGGTAATCCGTCCATGAGAGAAACATATGTAAATTTTCATTCTTTTATTATTAAATTGCCTGAAGTGGCCGCGTTGGCTCAGGCCGTGGACTGTTTCCCTCTTTGAGGGTTTTAACCACGTCAAAATACTGGTGTATTGATCTGCGATCTGGTTGTGAGCGGTGTCCTTTTGGTGTTCTGTCTGAGGAACTTACCCTGTAAATTCCTACATGGTATCAGAGCTATTTGAGGGCCGCGTCCGTTGGTGTTCTGTCTGAGGAACTTACCCTGTAAATTCCTACAAGATTCATATTAATACACACTAATATTTTATTTTCCCTAAGTTTAGACTTAGGGACTCCATTAAAAATATTAATTATTTTAATATCTCCTGATTTGTTTAGAATTTGCCCAAACCCTTTCTAGGTATCGGAGATCTTATGTTCCCCAACCTCTCCACCAAATTTTGTGGCTAGAGCACATCCGATGCTACCCCAAATCGGTACCTATATAGGATGTTAGACTATCGTACAGATATGTCTGCATTTGTGTGAGCCACCTAGTTATTGTATGTTGTTGTATGGGTTGATTTTCTTGCTACCCATTGCACGAGTAGCATCCTGCCACCTTCTGCAACCTGTTAGTTTTTGTATGGCTGTCAAGCGAGAGTACAAGTTTGCTCTGTAGGCCCTCAAGGGAGGACACTATGAAGACCACATCCCCTTGAAATAAGAATAAGAAATCAAAACATGATGTAGGGGGCAATCACCATCCACATGTGTGTCCTCCTGTTGTCGCTCAGATTGTACAAGCACCGCGACAACGGCTCAAGGCGGGGGTTGTCACTTTGATCCCCGCCAACTCTGTTCTAGTTGTCTCCCAACAGCAGGGCATAAAGGGTAGTCCCTATGGAAATGAGATAATGAAAGACAAGTTGGAAACCAACTTGTCCGGGAGACACAGTTGAGTGGCCTAGCTACTTGGTTAAATTTAGCAAGACTTAAGGATTTAATTAGATTTAGAAATGAGACCAGTGCCTTATGGAGTCAAAATTCTTGCTTATTACAAATTAAGATCACGTAATCGGATGGACAACCACTGCTTAAATGATTAGCTAACCTATAGGCTATGCAAATCCTAAGATATACGTGTAATGCAAGGATCTTGATTACTTTTAAATTATATGCCTAGTCTAAATGGAACCTTCTTTTTAACTGTTTTGAGAACAATAGAGTAGGTTGTGGGATGGAAGCCAATGTGAAGCAAGCAGAGGCTTGATTAACGATACCTCCCCCTGTGTTCCAAAAAACAAGTGCCTCTGGCACTACAGAGACTATGGCTCTGACGACTGCAAGGTCACTATGTTAGCCACTAGAATTGTGTTTAATCCCTCAAACTAGGTGAGAAAGGGTGGCCCTAGAGGTCTATCAACCAAGCTTATGCTTGGAGGTAAATTATTAGTGCAAGCTAAGCCTAGGATGCTTATGCAATGAAATGGGTAAGTGGGTATTGAATTAAGATTGTTTATGTTCTTTAAGTACTTGATGTTAATTTCCTTATAGCAACAGTACTTAATAATAAATTGAAAGACAATCTTAAAACAAGACAAGTGCTCAATGATACAAGTGTCAATGTTAAACAATAGATCAATCGACAAGATGCTTAGAATAAATATCTACTTCAACAATGATTACTTAAGATATACCAATGACCAATGTTAAGAGATGCTCACTTAGTATGATAACCAATGAAACTTAAAATGCCAATTGCTTACGATAAACAATAAAATTACCAAAACTTCTTAAGATTGTGAAAGAGCACAAGGTTATGAGCTTAACTTAGAGCAATCATCAAATAATTTCTCAATAATGCTTCAACCAAAATATCAATTAGATTTTAATGACCAAATTAACTTAGACCGTCAACAAGATTAAAAGATTTAGAGCTTAGATGTTTGAGTGATTTTAGTGTCAAGTTAACAATTTTTCAAGTCAACACAAAACAAGCGATAGATAGAACTTAACAACATAAACCACTATGAGCCAATTTAATCATGAAAGAGCCACTTATGATGAAGATAGGACAGCAGCAAGTAAACCACTTCCAACCAAGAAATATTAATCATATAAAACAAAAAATTACCAATAAATAGCCTAGTGACTTGCATATTGATAAAATAACCTTTACAACGTAAATTGATGAACTTTTAGCCCTCTTAAAATATCTTCAAAAAATATTAGATCTGATTATACTTTTTATGCAAAGACATCAACCACTAGAAATTAGAGATCTATGCTCAAAAATTGATGCCCAAGACACTTAGATGCTATGATAACATGCTAGAAGCCACACCAATTAATTTTACGCCCTTTAGAATGCTCTTTTCATATTTATATCAGATCTGATCTAGAGATTATGCAGAGATATTCTAGAAAATAAATGACTAGATCTAAGCTAGATATATCATGCCCAAGTAGCCAAAACACTAGCAAACTTTTACCATGAAAATATTATAGTGTTTAGACCACTTAGATGTGATTTTAGGGCATTTAATTCACTGTTATAAACTGAATATGACAGCTGAAGCAAAACAATGATAAAGTGAGGGTTTAGAGAGCAAACCCTAGGCCCAAGGCCTTGTAGCACACTTGCCCAAAATGCCAAAAAAAATTCCAATGGTTTTGCCCCCTGAAAATACAAATTTTGAGCCAATTTTCTCTGCAAAACACACCAAGTATTCGGTCCAAAAAATTCAGAGATGAACAAAGGTCAAACTAAGGCCAAGAAGGGCTAGCACTAGGCCCAATAGGGCTAGCGATGGGCTAGAGAAGGCCTAGGAGGCCTAGCGGCTAGTGATTGAGGCTAAGGAAGGGCTGAAAGGAGTCAAAAGGAGCGCCAAAAGGGAGAGCGAAGGCTTAGAAGGGAGGCTAAGAAGACGAAGGAGAAGATGGCTTGAAAGCCCACGACAAGCGCCTTAGGGCAGTCGTCTAGGGCAAAGGAGGGGGATCAAGGCCCTTTAGGGCTTGCGGCCTGCCTCTAGGGGGCTAAAATGATGACGTTGGGACCACAAAGCTTTACACAGAGGCTCAGGAGGAAGACATTGGCCTTGGAGGGAGAAGATCCAGGCCCAAGATCCATAAAACTTTGAAACCCTTGCTCCAAAAATTTAATTTGCTTTAGATCTGCAATTTGCTTCAAATTTTCTTCAGTAGCTGGCCTTGCAAAAATATTGGAGACTAGATCTTACCCTCAAAAAACTAGATCTAGCTCTAATCTAGCTCTTCCCAATTGATTTCACCTACACAAATGAATTTACAAATACCCAGAACCCCAATATATACAAAAACCTCAAAACCCCAATTAGAAAAAATAATATTATACAAATTTATTTACAAAAATAAAATTTTACAATGCTTTTAAAAGGAATTTTGAGAAATAATGTTTTTAGAGATTTTTTGATAAATGGCTAAGTATACTTTGGAAAATAAATGCAAGCTATAGCCTTAGCGAAGTTAGATAAACCATAAAAATATTTGAAGTCCAAACAAGCTCAGCCTATGTACACGGTTTGTGAACTTGGAGCCCAGGGACTAGGAAACCTGTAAACACTATATATTTTCTTCAAGAAAGCTTATTAGACATATGGCGAATCAGATCACCTAAGATAGACCCAAAATCTACCAATAGAATGTTTTTATCACCATCTAATGAATAAACAAACTTTTAAAATTTTAAACACAATATAGGAATTCCCGTACCCAACACGTACAACAAATAAGTAGACAATAAACACCATGAACGGCACTCCAAAGTCTTTATTATGATTCAAAAAACGTTCCCAGTGGAGCAGTAGTGTTACATCAGCATTTCTACAGAATTTTCTTAACCAAACATCAGATGATTTGAGAAACAAATGACTCTTAATTTATAGATAAATCCTCCAAACGGAAAAATAGCGGCTAGTTGGCTTGATCCTTGTCAAAATAATCTCAGTCGTTGAAACATATTTAATCATCTTTTAATCTCCACCGTTGAAAATATTTATTTTTGAAGAATTTTTGAAGTTCTCATTGAACCCATTTTTTATTAAAGCTCAAAAATAATTATTTTGAGTTAATTTCCTCAAAAAATTGACTTTGACTTAACCACCAAGGACTAAGAGTCCATTTTTTTCTTGAAATTTCCAATATTCCCGTGGTCGGGGACCTTCAAAAATTCCCACGATTTTTTCCACTCAAAGAATTTAATTTCTCTAGGACTTTAATTTTGGCTCTAATTAACTAATTTTCTGGCTTAAGATTAATTTAATTTTTGCCAGAAAAATTAATTAATTGACACTTGAAGGAATTAATTATTTTTTTCACCCTCTAATATTTTAGTCATGGTGTCTAAATATGAGGGGCCATGCAGTAAAATATTTTTTACATAAGATTTTACATTTACAACCCTCAAAGGGGGAATACCTGTTCATTATAGACCCTCGAATAATTATCCAATTCTACGACAAAATATGATCTAGTAAACCAAGCGATTTGTAATAAAATAATTTATCCAATTAGATTAAATTATTCCTAAATCACTTTTACATAAGACTTTACTAAAATACTAAAACTCACCTAAGACTTTGACGATAAATTTCACCCTAGCTTTGGGGTGAGGCTGGAGGGAAAAACTATGTCGATCATCCGTATTTAGAAATACAAATGAATTAGTGAAACAAAAAACCTCCTAGGATGAAATTCGTCGCCAAAATAATAGGCTTACCTAGGTTGTTACATATATACATGGTCTTACTAACATTATTTACATTAAAAATTTGCTAAATGGGTTTACAATGACAAAATAGCTGATGGCTGATAATCTCAATCTTTGAAGAAAAATATGGTACATTTGCTTCCTTGGAACTTTGACAAAATGTGTGCAACACCTCCCTAATGTATGCCTCAACCTCATCAAGGTAAATCACAAATAAAATCAAGAGGGGGGCATCCCTACTTAATCCCACTGAACTCTTGATATAGTTATAGAGACTCTGTGTTGTACAATGCTGACCCATAATAGAGAGATTTGAGGATTCCAATATATCCCAACCTTTGGAATAGAATGTCTCAAGATGGGATCAAAGGCCATGTAGAAGGCCACAAAACAACATAAGGCCTTAGAGGACTGCTACCTAGCCTTTTAGAGAAGAAAGGTCATATGTTCAAGGCCACTCCCAAAAATTATCTTTATCTTAAATGAGTATCATCCATTCCGGTGTACTGCTGATGAGCTAGGTCTCACATATAAATTTTATATCAGACATCACATTCAAACAGTGCTGCCATACCAGAGATATCCCGATAATGAGATGACCCACATTCCATGGAACAAACACATATCAAGTGTCAAATCTAGTGATGTGCATCATGTCTGGTGCCTCCTTCCTATCCAAATTGACCCAAGGGCACCATATAACATAAAGACTGTAACATAACTGACATTCACTTAGCACATATTAGGCATCATAACCATTGCTTCCATGCTTTCTGTCTCCTCCCTAATCCACATTGACCCCTGTTCACTGAAGAATGATGTCTGCCATCAAAGGATTCTTTTTCTTTTTTGGTTGTATAGTTGTTGGCGTAAGGTTTCAAAGGCTTGTTGAGTGTCTGATATCAAAACTAACAGGTATGGACACTAGGATTAATCAACTATATGATATAGCTTGAATCTTACTGGGATATTGGGGCATATCTGGAAATCAAGGGTGATTTCTTCAAGGCCACAGTTGAAGCGTTATGACTGACCTGAACGGGTAACCAAACAAAGTGAAGCAGTTGTTTCATATGCAGGATGTACTGCCTCCGAGGGAACAGAAATCTATTTCTGATGTTTAATGCATTCCTCCTAAAGAGAGACTTGATCCAAACTGTCATTAAAATTTTCTGAACGTTATCCAAAGTTTTAATACATGATGGATAATTGTGTTAAAATGACAAATAGTCGAATCAAGTGAATACACTTATAAAACCTGAATGTAAACATGTATGGAACTTGAACTCGGTACTTGTGACCTAAAGACAATTGAATGTAAATACCAACCAGCTATAGTCATATGTATGTGACAATTAACAAAGTAACACAACAATCTAAATGAGTACCTCTGACTTTGAAGACACTTCCAAGAAAGATTATTACCCCAGATGTGAGGATCACATGCAGATCATTTTCAAAAGGAGATAGACAGGAGACTGAGCCAACAGGCAACCCTTCATATGGAGCAAATCTGGTAACTGGAACTGGTTCTTCATCCCTCCAAATTCTCACCTGAGTTATCAATCAGTGCAGCAACCATCAATTTTACTGCAGATAATCCCACATCCCAAAACATCAAAAATAATACATTTTGCCTGCTGTCTTCTTGCCATAAAAGAAAATCATAGGGTAATAATACGAAACAGGACAAATACCAATTTATAAAAGCGTTTACATCAAAATAAACCTATGTTGGCAGGAAACGTGGATTCGGGGACAGGTGCGTCACTTTTTGAAACAGGGTACATGGGTTCGTCGGGGGTATATTATAATTATATATATTATATATTTTATAAATTATAATATATATGAATTTTGAAATCTTCCAACTTACAACAAGAAAAATAAATCATTTAAAGACTTAAACATGAACATTCACTTTGAAATTTCAAATTTGATATCAAGTGGAAATGGCAATTTACATATTGAAATGAAGACAATAACTCCCTTCAAGAAGAAAACCAAAGTAGATTATAAAATTAATATATCTGTTTAAAGAACTTTAAACCATAAAAACACATTCCTCACATATGGATACTACTGAATAAATAAAGAACTTAGTATCGAAGTGTTGTGTTGAGTGTGATGAAACATTTATATTATATGGGTATTGACATTGTGGAGAAATTTATCAAAGCGGAAGAAACACAAGGAAATTAGCGAACGCTTAAGATAGAAAAACATATTTTTTTAAGTGCATATATCCTTCAAGCTTCAAATAACTTGTACTTAATGGTATTTCTCCCTTTTTTTGAAGCATATATCCTCCTTATGATGACTTGTACTTAAATGGTATTTCTATAAAAGAATATTGTATTTCAATTAGAGGCATGCATTACTAATTAGTGGTTACATCATTAAGAAATAAAATCCAGGAACTAATTCATGGCAAAGAAATTTTAAAAACCTGTACTTTTGAAATGATGGGACTTTAAGACCTCAAAACTTTAGATTTGAAATGTTTTACTAAAATAGGAATTTTGATAAAAACTCATGGCAAAGAAATTAAAAAATATGTACTTCTTTTGAAATGATGGGACTTTAAGACCTCAGAACTTTAAATTTGAAATGTTTTACTTAGATAAGAAATTTTTTTCTTGCTCGACACCACATGAGAACCCATAACACACGCTTTTTTGGGGTTCACGCACCCATTTTCAGGGTTCGGCGAACCCATTTAGGCAAACGAACCCAGCCCACAAGTATTGAGTATCAGGTTCTTATGGGAATAACCCGGTTTGTATGGGTGCATTTGGGAAGTCCCCGGTCCAACACCTGGTTCATGGGGACGAGAACCTAGGACGGGTTCATGAACCCCACCCTCAGGTTCGCAAACCTGTTATATAAAATTAAATAAATTGTAGTTGGTAAGTATTTAAAGGGCATGATCTTTCATTCACCAAGAGGCACCCAAGAATGTATTTAAGCCAAGGCCTCCCACAATGTAATTCATCATTCAAGTTTATTAATAAAATATATAGATTTCTTGTCTAATGTTGAGTTTATCTGCTTTATTTGGTATCAAAGCCACCACCGCGTTGTTGTCGTTGTCCGTACAACGCGTCCACAACTTGTCCACCTCAATTCACTGTGCTCTGTCCCGTCTTCCTGTGCCCCTTTCCCCTATCACCCTCACACCCTCACCAGCATTGTTCCCTGTACGTTGTTCCCTTACCACTCGCTGACTCTGTCAAACTCCAGGTTTCGCCATTCTACTTGTGCCTTCCGCTATGTGTCCTCACTCAACCCTCCACCCCGACGTTGTTATATACATCCCTGCACCAGTGTGCTGCAAACCAGCTGTTCAATCACCCATCTATTCGGCCTTGTCCCTGTCTACCTTAACTCTCAACCATATATAACAGTGGACCCCTTCCCCAACATTGCAGTCGACCCATGCTCTATCAGCAAGGGTCTCTGTGGACAGAGATAGCATAAGATAACCTGCCGCCTTTTTGGGAACACAGCCAAGCAACGTGACTAGTCATAAGTTATATAATTAATATAACTATATATCAATTATATATAAATTATATAAATTAAATGACTATAAATTATATATCATAAGTTATATAATTAATATAAGTTAATCTAATTAATTTATGTAATTAATTTAATTATATAATTATATAAAAATTATTAAAAAAATAAATAAATAAATTTAAAGATTATTTAATTATTATTCGATAAAAATTTTAAAAATTAAAAATTTAGGCTCAAATTAAGAAAAAGAGTTAAGTTGGATAAATACACATCGCCACATACTCCAGCAATGACTCCATTGTGAAAATTCCTAAACCCGGAATACCTGTTGCAACAAACTGATGTTACTTCTCCTACTTGTTAATCCATACAAGTTATTCACTGTGTTCTACGGTAAATATCGAAGTAAATACAACTGCAGCATTCACTACTTTAAATAATATGCCGAAACAAAAAACTAAACAGGAAAAAGATACAACAGTAACAACCCAATGACAGTTATTTTTGGACAAATGTCCCTGGAAAAACCCAATGAGAGAAAACTAATGTAGCAGCTCTGAGGATTTTATTATTATGTAGTAGTAATTTATTAATACAACACAATGACACAGTTATTTTTGGGCAAATGTCCCCAGAAAAACCCAATGCGGGAAAACCGATGCAGCAACTCTAAGGGTTTTATTATTATGTAGTAGTAATTTCTGAATACAACTTCTGGATGCCTTCCCGACAATCTAGTTACAGAGAATATCACTGACAGAGAGATCTGTGAGATTACCTCACACTACCACTGGAAATCTTGGCTGATCCAGCCCCTAAATGACTACCTGTCACTGCTTCTGTGTTGCCTCTATGCAGTGTCTACGTCAGCCCAGCGTCAAACCCTCTAGGGATAGCGTCACTCCTCCAGCTAATCGATTTTCTACCTAGGAACTTCGATTTCTGCCTCTCGGTCTCACACCCCAGCACCCAGCTTCTAAAATCGAACCCTCCAGCAAATTTTCAGACATCCTCTCGGCTTCTACGTTGCCTCTGTGTGGGCTTTTGTAGCTCTGCATCAGCCCCTCTGGCTCTGCGTTGCCAATGTTGGATCTCCCTCTGTCTTCTTTGTTGAGTTTTCTCCAACCGGGAAAGATTTCCCTTCGGATACTATCTCTGCCCCTCACTGCAAAAGCTCACTTCAAATTTCTTACCGACAGCTACTATGCTTCAGAAATTCGATCTTTTGAACTCTCTTTGTGTGTTCCCCAAGTGCCCATCAAGCCTTCTCTTACAATCCTCTCGCTGATCAATCAACAGCCCAGATTAGATTCTAATCAATGGCTAGGATCATATTGACTTGATCTTCATTTTCTTCAAGAAGTTACACCCATAGTTTAGATTAATACCCATTAATTATTTTAATTTCCTAAGTTCAGACTTAGGATCCCATTAAAAATAATTAATTATTTTAATGAAACTGTCTCTGGGTGGAGTTTCCCAAAACGATTTCTGGGTATTAGAGAATGCATGTATCTAAGTCTCCCTGCAAATTTTGAGACTTAGAGCACATGCGATGCTACCAGAAATCAACACTCCCTCTTAGTGAGGAATGTGCTCTAGCAATGCAACCTACTGAAGCATCACTCTATTATGTAACATCTCCTTCTCTGTTGCTGATGTCGAACATCACTGCCCACCAACTACTGCACAAATGCTACATTTGTAATGTTGTTGACCCTGCCACTGTCAACACTGCATCCGTACTGCGACTCCCTCTGAATTCTGCATCCACGGTGTTGCTGGCACTGCCACTACCAACTGCATCTGCATTGCAACCTTCTCCAACTGTTGTTGCTACTGCATCAGCAACAGAAAAGCATCCTAAATTACTGAACTAGTGTTCAGTATAATGCATCTCGCTGCTGGAGTTTGACCGCTGCTAGTGTCTATGCTGACCATCTGAAGCCTCTTCGTTGCCACTGACCTCTGCTTTGTGCCATCTGCACTGTTGCCAACTTTTCTCTGCGCTGTTCAGTCTTTGGCACTCCCAGAGTGTTCAGTATGATGCATCTCACTATTGGAATCTGATTGTTGTTAGTCTCTACGCTGACCCTTTGAAGCCTCTGTGTTGTTGTTGACCTCTGCTTTGTGCCATTTGCGGTGCTGCCAACTCTGCTCAGTGTTGCTAAGTCTTTGGCACTCTTAGCCACTGCAACTATCACTCTAACACTCCTCTGCACCAACTAACACTGGTCCATCCTGCTACTACTGATCTGGGCTCCCGCAACAAGGAATTGATCCGAGAGGTGGACTCCTCAAGGATCCTGCCCATCTGTAGCTCTTTCAAACTATAGCCCTAAATCAGACCACCTCCCTCCTGAAGGTATCTCGGTTGTCATGGCAAACTCATCCTCCTCGATCTTCACGGGAGAATCCTTCGGATCATGCTTCTCATCTTTGACCTTCTTTCTGAGAGGACACTATGTTGCATAGTGACCCATTTCACCACACCTGAAGCATTTAATCTTCAAAACATCCTTCTTCCACCTTCGCTGCTCATGCTGCCCCTTGGATGCAAAGGTTGCATTCTCTTCCTCCTCCTTGGGCTTCAACCCATTGTTGTTGCTTCCATCAAGTTTACACTTGACCAATTCCCTCCTCGGCTCCTCTTGCTTAAGAGTTGCCCACATCTCATTCCAATGTGGCAAAGTCAGCCTGCCCAGGATGCTATGGACAAAGATTTGCCACTCCTCTGAGACTCAATTGAGGGCTAGTCTAACCATCTCACAACCTTGAGGTGTCGACCCCACAGCTGCCAACTCATCTCGGGTCCCCTGAAGCTTCGTGAGGAACGGATCAATGTGTTCCCCCTTCTGCATCTGCGTAGATCTCATCTTCTGCTCCAAGTACATCTTTCGTTGTTCGGAAGATCTTTGATACAGCGTCGAAAATGCATCCCACATCTCTTTGGCAGTATTTCTGTTAGCTATGTGACAGACTATATGATCCTTCACTCCGTTGAGGATCATTCTTTTTGTCTTCTCCATTTCTCCCTTGTACTTCTTGAGCTGATCTGGATCTGTGGGCTCGGCTACCATGCTGTCGACATAGAATTTAAGAAAATGCTCATCCAGAAGGCATGACATCCTTGCTTTCCAGATCACATAGTTGGATGCACCATCCAACCTGTCCTGATCTCTCAGCCCACTAGTTGCCATCTCTACCAAATAGAAATGTCGAATAGCCTCCTCTCTCCTCTACGTAGCACTGGACTGGCCTACGCACTCCCTTCTAGAGCTTGTGTTGAAGTTTCTAAGTTTACTTAGTTAGAAACCCTCCATGCACTTTATCTGATTTATTCCTACCTACTTGTTATTTTCTTAACAAGTTATTTACAATGTAAACACTGAAAATAAACACTAGTGCATGCTCAACATATTACAAATCAGCAACTAAAAGAAGCAAGAACAAACACACCATATGACACCATCATTTTCGGATTAATATCCCCTGAAAAACCCAATGCGGGAAAACCGGTGCGGCTATCTAAGGGTTTTCTTATTAAGCAATATCAGAGTACAATCTGGGTGCCGAAACTGGCCTACCCAACAGATAATTTCCATAGCAGTAATACCTCTCCGTTTCAGACAAATCTACTGGCCGAAACCCCAGATAATCCTTTCGGCAGCTACTCAGCACCAATCTGCCCCAAAAACCCCAGTGTCTGTCCAATCTGGACTGCGTCAGCCTCTCCTAGCCTAGCGCTAGCCCTGTGTCAACCTCTCCTAGCCTTGCGTCAACCTATCTTGGCCTGTGTCAGCCCCAGGAGGCCCTACGTCAGCTCTCTGAGCCTCTGCGTCAGCTACGCTGGCCCCTCTGGTGCTCTGTGCAGCACTTAGCTGCCTCTGCGTGGCCCTGCATGAGCACTGGTTGCTCCTACGTCTCTCTCTCTGGCTGCTCTGCTGCTATCCCGACACTATCTCTGCCTCTCTGTCTCTCTGTACTCAATGCCCCTCAGTTGCTCTCCTGATCACTGATTCTATCTCTCTTAGCAAACCCCGCTCTAGAGAATAAAATGACTGATCACTCTGGTGTTTTCTCCAAGTGACCCTCAAGCCTCCCCTTATACTTTTCCTGTTGACATCTCAATGGCCGAGATTAAGTCCCTAATCAACGGCTAAGATTAGATCTAGCTTGATCCTTGTCTTTTGGACCACTCTAACACAGATTCATATTAATACACATTAATATTTTATTTTCCCTAAGTTTAGACTTAGGGACTCCATTAAAAATATTAATTATTTTAATATCTCCTGATCTATATAGAATCTGCCCAAACCCTTTCTAGGTATTGGAGATCTCATGTGCCCCAACCTCTCCACCAAATTTCGTGGCTAGAGCGCATCCAATGCTACCCCAAATCAACACTCCCTCTTAGCGAGGACTATGCTCTAGCAATACTCCTTACTAAGTATTACTCTGATCATCTGGCATCGGTACCTGTGTTGATGCTAGACCTTCCTGCCCAACATCCTCTGCATAGCTGCATCCTGTACTGTTGCCCATGGTTCTACCACTACCACTGCTGCATCTATATGACAGCTCTCTCTGCATCCGTGTTGCTGCTCGTCCTTTCTCCCAGCACTGCATCCGCACTACACCTCCTCTCATCACGCTACATCGTGCTGCCCACTGCTGCACTGCAACTCAGTTACTTAGAAGTAAGTAACTGATCTCCCAACTGACCTCCCTATTGTGCTAGAAACACCCTCTGGTGCTGAAGCTCCCTCTGCCGCTGACAAGTGCTCCCTCTCTCTGACCTCTGTGCTGCTGCAACAACTCCCTACATCTCGCACCGTTGCACACCTCTCTGTGCCTTCCTGCACTGGTGCAACACTCCTGTACCTCTCACACTACTGCAGCCTGCTAGCTCTGCGTTGTCTCGGGACTCCTGCACTGTAGCTCTCTCTGTCGCTCCATCTGCATCCGTCTCTACCCACCCAGCCAGTCCTTCTACTCCTCATCGGGGTTCTCGTAACAAGGTCTAATCCAAGAGGTTGGGTACCTCAAGGATCCTGCCCCTCATCGCATGTAGACCATCTGACTACGACTTGATGTCTCCCCACTTTCGCTCAAGTGGCGCGTGTGCACTCATGGCACAATCATCGTCTGTCAAAACTTCCTTCTCTGCTCGTGCTAGCACTGCCTTAGTTTCAGAAGACTCTCCCTTGCTCTCCTTCCTTGGACACTGGGTCGCATAGTGACCCAGATCCCCACAGTGGAAGCACTTGATCTTGGAGAGATCTTTCTTCTTCCGCTTTTCCTACTTTCCCTCAGATGCTAGGGCCACATCCTCCTCCTCCTGCTTGACCTTGATCCCTTTGTTGCTGCCAATGTTGCAGTACTCGCGATAAAATCGCAATTTTATCATAAAATCAGGGTTTCTTAAATTCAACGATAAAATTGCCTGATAAATACACACTTTCTTTCGGCGATTTTTTCCAAAAAATTGTGATTCGATAGGAAAAAATCGCGTGCCATTACAACAGTGCATTTATAAAACAAAAATCATGATTTTTTGACATTCATTTGCACAAACAGCGGCACGCTGGCAGCAACGGGGTTTTGGAGTGACCTCTTGGTCGTTTGGGAGCTAAATCCGCTGATTAGAGGAGAAAAACGAAGTGAGAGCTAAGGAGGAGACGAATTTTCTCCATCAAACCAGTATGGGCACCAAAATTTTGTGTTTTGTAACTTTGTTTTGGTTTTTTTTTTTATGTTTTTGGTTGGGTTTGGAATCTGGATAACCCATTGTTTATCAAAAGAATTCAATGGGTTATCAAATATTTTTGAATTGATTTGAATCTTGATGGGGTTTTTGTCATTTGATTTTTCATTTTGTTTGTTAAAATTTCTTAAATTGTCAAAAATTCCATGTGTTTTGTTATGTTACTCATGTATGTAATTTTTTTTAGTTTTTGTAAATTGTAAGTTTGTAACTTGTAAATTGTAATCCTTATTTTGCCATAGGTTCACCGAATCACCATTCAACTTCAAAGTTCAAAGTTCAAAGTCAAACATGCCAAGGAAATTGGACCCTCTGTGGGAATTTGGTGAACCTGATGGAGGGATTGATAGAATAAACTTGTCTTGCAAGTTGTGTGGGCAGCATATGTCAGGGGGGTTTACAGATTGAAGTATCACCTTGCACAAATCCCTGGATTTGATGTAAGGCCTTGCACAAATACAAATCCTGAAATCATCCGAAAAGCCATGAGATCATTGGAAAATTTAGAGCACAATAGAGAGGCCAAAGCAGAAATGAAAAAGCAACTAAAAAAGTTTGTGTTAGGCTCAGGTGAACAAGGAAGTGGCACTGGTTCTACTTCAGCATCAATATCTACAACCAACCATGTAGTTGCCTCATCATTTTTTTGTTCCTAGAACCACGCCTAGTTCACAGCCATTTATCACTTCAATGCTTAAAAAAACTGAGAAAGAACAAGCTGACAAGTTGTTGGCCAAATTTCTCCTTTGGAGTGATATTCCTTTTAGCGTTGTAAGGAATAATCCATTTTTCCAGCCTGTTGTTGATGCTATTGCAACTGTTGGCCCAGGGTACAAAATCCCTTCTTATGGTGACATTGAAGGTCGGATTCTTCAAAATGAAAAGGTTGACTACACCAAAAGATTGGAGGAGTTTAGGGAATCATGGGCACAAACAGGATGCACTGTGATGTCAGATGGTTGGACTGACCAAAAGGGGAGAACCCTTATAAACTTCTTGGTTAGTTGTCCCAAGGGGACTATGTTTATGAAATCTGTTGATGCATCTGCACATATCAAAGATGCAAAAACTTTATGTGATTTGTTGGATGTGTTTATTTTGGAGGTGGGTGCAGAACATGTTGTCCAAGTCATAACAGACAATGCTGCAAATTATGTTGTTGCTGGTAGGATGCTTATGGAGAGGCATCCTACTTTATTTTGGGCACCTTGTGCTACACATTGAATTAATTTGATGTTAGAAGACATAGGGAAAATTTCCCTTGTCAAAGATATTGTTAAGTCATCAAAAAACATTACAAAATTTATATATAATCATACATCAGTGCTTAGCTTGATGAGAAAATTCACCAACAACAAAGAGTTGGTGTGCCCCGCCATTACACGGTTTGCCACCAGTTTCATATCTCTTCAATGCCTCTTGAATTCTATATGAGATGTGAAGAGAATGTTTCTTTCAGAGGAGTGGCGTGCTTTGACAATGAGCAGCAAACCAGAGGGAGAGGCCATATGCAGACTAGTTTCATACCACGAAGACTTCTGGGCGGGAGTGCAAGAGGTGTGCACCGTTACTGAACCTTTGGTAAAGGTTCTTTGATTAGTTGATGGTGAGAAGCCCACAATGGGCTATTTGTATGAGGCCATGGACAGGGCGAAAGAATCCATTCGGGCCTACTATGATGATAAGGGAGATGAAGGGTTTCAGAGACAACTCCTCCTATGGGAAGTGATTGATGAATGATGGAACAACACACTCCATCGTCCCATTCATGTTGCGGGGATCTACCTGAACCCCGTATTTTCTTATCCATGTGGGTTCGTATTTGATGTTGAGATCATGGATGGATTCTTAACCTGTGTTCAGAGGATGGTGCGATCTCCAGCAGAACGTACAGAAATCTCCAAAGAAATTGAGACATACAGGATGGCAGGTGGCACATTTGGCTTTGACATGGCTGTGACTGATAGGACGACTAAAATGCCAGGTATTTTTTAGTTTGTTTCAAATTTCATTCTCTTCAAGTTCATAACTTCATACTTTGATTCAACTTTCAAATTTCATTTTTTTCTTATGTTTATTTAAAATTTTATTTGTAATTTTGTTGTAGATGCATGGTGGAGAATCTATGGTGCCAGGGTACCCCTTCTGCAAAAGCTTGTCATTCGAATCCTCAGCCAAACATGTAACTCCTCAGGATGTGAGTGCAATTGGAGTGTATTTGAAAAAATACACGACAAGAAACACAACAGGTTAACACTTAAAATATTGCAAATTTCCAAATAATTTTTTGAATTCATTAAACAATATTTTTTTTATAATTATTATTTCATGATCTTTGTACAAGTTGGAGTCCCAACAACTTAATGACATGGTCTACGTCTACTACAATCTTCGATTGTGGGTGAGGCAACTTGAGAGGATACCTAATATGGAGGCCATCTCATTGGATGGGATTGACACCACTGCTGCATGGAGGGTTGAGGCCGAGAGGCCTCTCAAGGAGTCTGTTGATGATTGGTTAGTGCAGGAGGTAGAGGAGGGGGAGGAGGAGGAGGAGGAGGAGGTGACGGAGCAATAGGAGGAGGAGGTGACACCACCTACCCGGGCTATCCCTGCCTCCAATAGAGGACGTGGTCTACCTCCTATAGCTCCTAGTTCTTCAACTTCTAGAGCACAGCAGAGTCCACTACCAACTCCACCGACATCTACATCTAGATGGAAAGGGAAAGCTATTGCATTTACTCGAAAGAGGGGCAGAGGAAATCAATAGTATTAGACTTTAGTTATTTGGTTCATTTCATTGTATATGACATTATGACTCATGAGATACGTTATTATATTTTTTGTTGATATTTTGAGGTTGAGTTGGGAGTCATGAGTCAGGACTTACTATTCAGGACATGATTCACTGTTATGTGTGATGTAGCACTAGAAATGATATTAAACATCTTATATATTAGTTCTTTTATCAAATTTATGTGTCAATGTATTTATTTTATGTTGTAGATGCTTTAGATATTAAAAAATTGAAAAAAAATGAATATTTTTGTATGTTAAGATTTTTTCTCGATTTTTGCCGATTTTTTCCCGATTTTTACGATTTTTTCCTCGCGCCGATAATATCCCGATAACGATGACTGCAACATTGGCTACTACTACCTGTCTTCGACTGTCGTCTGATCTCTTCCTGGCGAAGAACTGCCCACATCTCATCCCAAGGTGGGAGAGTCCCTCTGCCCAGGATACTCTGGACAAACACTTCCCAATCTTCCAAGACAGCATTCAAGGTTGTCCTCACCATAAGCTCCTAATCCGGTGTCGCTCCTATAGCGATCAACTAGTCTCAGATCTCATTCAGTCCTTCGAAGAAGGTGTCAATCGATTGACCCTTCTTCATCTGATACAACCTCATCTGGTTCTCGAGCAGCATTCTTCTCTACACAGAAGTATGTTGGTACAGCTTCTTGAGAGCCTCCCACATCTCAATTGTCGTTTCATTCTCGGCTATATGTGGTACCACATGATCCTTGACCCCATCAAGGATAATGCACTTGGCCCTCACCATCGCCTCTTCGTACCTGTCATTAACATTGGGGTCAACTGGGGCAGCTATTACCTTCAAGGCAAAGTTCTTGACACAATTCCTGTCAAGCACTGATAAGATTCTAGCCTTCGAGACTGCGAAGTTCGATGCTCCATCTAGTCTGTCCTGGTCTCTTACCCCATGTAGTGCCATGATGCTCCTCTACTTCCCTCTTGGAAGTTCTCTGTTCGATTCCTCTGAGTCTCTACTTCCCATCTAGAATTTCTCTTCTTGACTCCCTCTGAGTCCTGATTTCCCTCCTGGAAATCCTTTTGCCGCTTGTCGAGATGCCCCCTACTCTGATCAACTTGTGCAGCTGCACTTCTAATCTAGGTTCCTCGGCTAGAAGCCCTTGGTAACAATTCCTTTGGCCTTGCTCTGTCAGGTACTGTTCTGACAACAGTACCTCACGAGCTCCACTCTGCAATATTCCTGCAGCCTTCTAGACCCCAGCAACTGCCTCTTTGTGAACTATGTCAGCGCCTCTCTGCCTCACGCTGGCCCTGCGTCACCCCGGATCTTCTGCGTCAACCCTGGGATTCCCTGCATCAGCCCTCTGGCCCTCTGTGTCAGCAACGCTGTCCTCTCTAAGGCTCTGCGCAGCTCACGGCTTCCTCTGCGTGGCTTTGGTTGGCTCTGCGTCACACTTCTTGGCTTCGACGCTACTAGAAGCAACTTCTATCACCTTGGGACAGTTGTTTTCTGCTACTATTGCTTTGCTCGGTTGATGTCTCTTAGTCCTCCTGTGATCTGCAATCACGCTCTAATACCATGTTGAAGTTTCTAAGTTTACTTATTTAGAAACCCTCCATGCACTTTATCTTATTTATTCCTACCTACTTGTTATTTTCTTAACAAGTTATTTATAATGTAAATACTAAAAATAAACACTAGTGCATGCTCAACATATTACAGATCAGCAACTAAAAGAAAGAAGAACAAACATACCACATGATACCATTATTTTTGGACTAATGTCCCCAGAAAAAAAAAAAAACCCAATGCGGGAAAATCGATGCAGCTATCTGAGGGTTTTCTTATTAAGCAATATCAGAGTAAAATTTGGGTGCCGAAACTGGCCTACCCAACAGAGAATTTCCTTAGCAGCAATACCTCTCTGTTTCTGACAAATCCGCTGGCTGAAACCCCAGATAATCCTTCCGGCAGCTACTCAGCACCAATCTGCCCCAGAAACCCTAGCGTCTATCCAATCTGGATTGCGTCAGCCTCTCCTAGCCCATCGTTGGCCCTGCGTCAGCGACGTTGGCCCCTCTGGTGCTCTGCGCAGCACTTCGCTACCTCTGCATGGCCCTCCGTGAGCACTGGCTGCTCCTGCATCTCTCTCTTTGGCTGCTCTGCTGCTATCCCGACACTATCTTTGCCTCTTTGTCTCTCTGTACTCAATGCCCCTCAGCGGCTCTCCCGATCACAGATTCTATCTCTCTTAGCAAACCCCGCTCTAGAGAATAGAATGACTGATCACTCTGGTGTTTTCTCCAAGTGACCCTCAATCCTCCTCTTATACTTTTCCTATTAACATCTCAACGGCCGAGATTAAGTCCCTAATCAACGGCTAAGATTAGATCTGGCTTGATCCTTGTCTTTTGGACCACTCTAACACAGATTCATATTAATACACATTAATATTTTATTTTCCCTAAGTTTAGACTTAGAGACTCCATTAAAAATATTAATTACTTTAATATCTCCCAAACTGTTTAGAATCTGCCCAAACCCTTTCTGGGTGTTGGAGATCTCATGTGCCTTAGCCTCTCCACCAAATTTCGTGGCTAGAACACATCCGATGCTACCCCAAATTAACAACTTGTACATTTGCCCCTCTCCACTGCTGCTCAGCTAGTAAGAATTTGGACTCCTTGGCTGAAAGTCCTCTCAAGAAGAATTCCCTCAACCGTGTCTCTCTCTTCCCTTTGACATCCTTCTGCCCAGCAACTGCTTGCAAAAAACTTCGTCCCACCAAAAAGCCCTCTTTGCGGAAGCTTCTGTTGCGTTGCTCCCTCTATCGTTTACAAATCTCGATCTGGAAATCCTACCTCTCTATCGACTCACTCAGAGAGAAATTTCCCATGAAAATCTTGCCCTCCTGGCCTGACTGCGCAAACCCTCAAGAAATTCAATTTGCTGCCTCTGCAGGGATTTCGAATTCCCTTCTTCCTTCAGCGCTAGATCTTCCAGCTCTACTCTTCATGCTTCACCTACAGCTCTGATACCGTGTGAAAATTCCTAAACTTGGAATCCCTATTGCAACAAATTGATGTTACTTCTCCTACTTGTTAATCCATACAAGTTATTTGCTATGTTCTATGGTAAATATCGAAGTAAATACAACTGCAACATTCACTACTTCAAATAATATGCTGAAACAAGAAACTGAACAGGAAAAAGATACAACACAATGACACAGTTATTTTTGGACAAATGTCTCCGAAAAAACCCAATGCGGAAAAACCGATGCAACAACTCTGAGGGTTTTATTATTATGCAGTAGTAATTTCTGAATACAACTTATGGATGCCTTCCCGGCAATCCAATTACAGAGAATATCACTAACAGACAGATCTGTGAGATTACCTCAAGCTATCAATGGAAATCCTGGCTGATCCAGCGCCTAAATGATTGCCCGTGGCTGCCTCTGCGTAGTGTCTGTGTCAGCCCAGCGTCAAACCCTCTGGGGAAAACATCACTCCTCCAGTTGATCGATTCGCTACCTAGGAATTTCGATTTATGCCACCCGATCTCACACCCCGAATCCCAGCTTTTGAAATCGAATCTTCCAGCAAATTTTTAGACTTCCTCTTGACTTCTACGCTACCTCTGTGTGGGCCTGCGTAGCTCTGCGTCGACCCCTCTGACTCTGCGTTGCCACTGCTGGATCTCCCTCAGCCTTCTCTGCTGAGTATTCTCAAAACGGAAAATATTTCCCTTCGGATATTATCTCTGCCCCTCACTGCAAAAGCTCACTTTGAATTTCTTACTGGCAGCTACTCTGTTTCAAAAATTCGATCTTTTGAACTCTCTCTTTGTGTTCTCCAAGTGCCCATCAAACCTTCTCTTATAATCATCTTGTTAATCAATCAACGACCTAAATTAGATTCTAATCAATGGCTAGGATCATATTGACTTGATCTCCTCCTTCTTCTAGAAGTTACACCCACAGTTTAGATTAATACCCATTAATTAATTTCCTAAGTTTAGACTTAGGGTCCCATTAAAAATAATTAATTATTTTATTAAAACTGTCTCCAAGTGGAATTTCCCAAAACAATTTCTGGGTATTGGAAAATGCATGTGTCTAAGCCTCCCTGCAAATTTTGAGACTTAGAGCACATCCGATGCTACCAGAAATCAACATTCATCAATGTCGATGGTCGATTTCAATAAAAGATTGTTAGACCTTGAGACTAAGGTGACTGGACAGGGCGAAAAAATTGAGGCACTCCAAGATACAACAAAGAGAATAGAGAGTCAACTCGAGCAGAACCAAAACGAATTTAAAAAGGATCAAGCAGTCCTTTCAGATAAGGTGGATCAAGCAATGATATTGTTGACCTGTATTTGTGACAAGATGAAGGTTACACCCAATCAAATACCCCAGAATAATGAAGCTACTCAACATCTCAATTCTCCAAATTCGTCAAACTCATTACTCACATGAGAAACCCGAGTCTCCAAAGACATCTTCCATGCCTAATCAAGAAAATAGTAACATGAATTTTCAAAATAGGCAGCTCTGAAATCCATACACAAATATGTCGTTTTCAAATCAATACCCCTTCTTCGCTCCGTCAATAGCTACATATCAACAAAGAGAAAAACTTGAGCTATCCAAATTTGACGGTAACGAAAAATGCAGTGTTGCTTGGTTCAATAAAGCAAAAGAATATTTCGAGATTTACGGTATTGACAATGATAACGAAAAGATCAGGCATGATTCCATGCAAATGGAAAGTGAAGCATATAATTGGTATATGTGGTGGAGAAAGACGACACTTGCTATCAGTTGGAGGAAATTCAAAAATGTGCTCTTTAAAAGGTTCCAAGCTGTCAAGGAAGAAGTGTGCTTCTCAGCACTCACCAGATTGCAACAAAAAGGAGATGTGGATGTATACACTCAAGAATGGGAAACGTTAGCTACATGAGTACCTAGATTATCAGAAACTTGTCTCATTCAATCGTAACACGAAAAGAAACACGAAAAATTGCAGTGGCCAAAGGTTGAAAGAGTATATTCGAGGCGAAGATTTTCCCAAGCCGCGCACATGGATAACACGAAATATGTTCCACCACATCTTCGTGAAGGAGACAAAACTAATTTGGAAATGCAAAGAATGAAAGAAGGTAAATGCAGACATTGTGGCGAAAAATGGGACCCAAGACACAGATGTGCTAAAGGGAAAGAAACCAAGAACCTGTATACATGTGAAGCAACCAATGATTTAGACAATGAATAATCAAACGTAGAAGAAAATGAAAATTCGCCACAATTTTCTCCAAAAGTAGATGACAAGAGTATTCTACAGGTATCATTATCTGCCATGACAAGTATATCACAACCATAGACATTAAAATTAAAACGACATATCAAGAAGAACAATGTAATGCTTTTTATCCATAAAGGTAGCACCCACAATTTTTTGGACTCAACCATAGCGAAAAGACTCAACATTTTCACATTTCCCAAGTCCAACATGAAGGTTATGGTAACTGACGATAAGAAAATTGAAAAGGTAGGGAAATGCCGTAAAGTCAAATTGCAAATTCAAGACCATAATATAGAATCTCCATTCTACACTATACCATTAGGAGGAGTGGATGTGATCTTAGGTATCCAATGGCTACAAACCCTAGGCACTTACTCTACCAACCATCAAAAACAATTTATAAAATTTAAATGGGAAGGGCAGAAATACAAGTTATATGGATTCCAGCCACCTAAGAATCAAATTGTATCATCATCCCAGATGATGAAAATGATTCGGAAGGGAGCACCAGCTTATGTAGTACAATGTCATCAATTAGAAATGTTAACTTCAAATTTGGTCAACGAAGAAGCACCAGAAGTCTAGGAGCTAATTCAAAAGCATGAAAAAGTATTCCAAGACCTCCCAATGAAGATGCCTCCTAAAAGAGAAATTGAGCATACAATAGAAGTCAAAGCAGGATCAAATCTCATCAACATCAAATCGTATCGATATCCACATCATCAAAAAACTAAAATTGAGAGATTAGTCCAAGATCTTTTAAAGTGTGGCATCATCACAAAAAGTAAAAGTCTATATGTTGCTCCAGTTGTATTAGTTCGGAAGAAAGATGGATCGTTCAGATTATGCATCAATTATCGAGGACTAAACAAAATAACAATTAAAAATAAGTTTCCAATTCCTTTTATCAATGAGATGTTGGATGAACTACATGGAGCTAAATACTTCTCAAAATTGGACTTAAGGTCAGGGTATTACCAAATCATAATAAGGTTGGAAGACATAGCAAAAACTGCATTCCGAACACATGAAGGTCATTATGAATTTAAAGTAATGTCTTTTGGGTTAACCAATGCACCGGCAACATTCTAAACCACTACGAACGAGTTATTCCTTCCATATCTAAGGAAGTTTGTGTTAGTGTTCTTTGATGACATTTTAATTTACAATAAAACTTGGAAAGAGCACCTACAACATTTGGAGAAAGTTCTTACTGTATTGGAAGAGCATCAGTTCTATGCCAAGAAGTCCAAATGCACTTTTGGGAAAGAAGAGGTAGAATATCTGTGAGGTTTCTAAGTACAGAAAATTATGAAATTTCTTCTAGTTTTGCAGACAATGAAATTTAGAAAAATACATGTTTGTTTTTCTTTGAATTTGATGTCGATCCCAAGCTGTCCTCATTCTCAATTTTGCTCTTGTTACTAAATGACTGAAACTTCCCAGCCAAACTAGGTACAATCCTTCGTACCCAGCTCCAAAATACTTCATAATCGATGTACTCTAACCCCCGTGCCCAAAAGTTTCAAGAACAATTGCTCAAATCTTCGTTTCTCAATTCCAATTTTCAGCTCAGCAACTTAGTCTTCAGTTCCCAATCTCCTTCATTGTTTCCCTCCCCCTTCTATGTTGTAACCCTTCTCCTTATATGTTCAAAATCACCGCCTTCTCCTTTCCACCGTCTCAGCATTTCTCAATATAATAGGGTTTCCAGTATTCTCTCCATCGATACCTGGCACCCAGAAGGGTCTTTTATGAATTCTCGAGGTGGTCACATTTAAGAGTCGATCGTCATAATTTTGATTTTTAGTTCAAGTGACAACTAACTTAAATAATTTACAATCCATGAGATATTTGATAATTTATAATTTACAATCCTTTTGTTTAAAGTTTATTAACCTAATTAAAAGCTTATAAATTTATATAACTTATTGAAGTTTTTATCCTTCGTCCTTTTATATATATATTCCCTTTTAGTTAATATAATATATATCATGTTTCTTTTTAGTTAATATATAACCTCTCCTAGTTAAAATAATAAATATATCATATTATTATTCTCTTTTATTTGCATAAGCCATTTCATTTATTATTTATTTTTTTAACAATAAACTAGTTATATATTATGATGGTGGCATATATAATAGGTACCTCACAATATATTCATTACCTTCTTATGGGTTAGGTATTCACTCAGTACTTTAATAGTTAATTCATTACCCTATACTTAGACTTTTCATACTTATTTAGTACATATACTAGTGCAGTGCATGTGATACATGCATATGTAGCTATCATATGCATGCTAATATTCATATGGAGCTCATGATTCAAGATGGGTTGTTACATACACCCCTCCTTTAGAAAACTTCGTCCCGAAGTTAGGGTTTATATAGTATATCAATAATTATTTAGCGATTAGTATAATCACATAAGATTTGTGTTTCGTAATTGAATTTTTGTATAACGTGAGGACACTTTAAAATTTGTGTTTTGAACATTTATAGTTTTTCAACCTTAATATTCATGCCCTGCCCCAGCCGAGCTCCCAAGCTATTCTAAAATCATCATATCCTTCCTAATCTCTTCCACTCCCATCCTATCTATCCTCTACTAGAATATGCCATGGAGGTAGCTATACTAACTTAACCATTCATAGGCCCCTAAGGGTGACAGCGTTGACTATATCGACTTGACTTCCTAGTAGGCATCCGGCAGTCATTATCACACGTCTAGGGGAGCGTGACTCGGACAGTGCTCCCATGACTCCAAGTTTCAGAGGATAAACGGTGGGAAACATCTCCACCCCTCCTAGTACAACCAAGGTTAACAACATATCATGTAATCTCATTGAGTCTCAATTGTTCTTGAAACTTTTTTCATCACGCGGTCATTTGGTAACGATGTTATCTATAATTTAAACACTTAT
This sequence comes from Pinus tabuliformis, assembly GCA_031772625.1. NCBI lineage: Eukaryota > Viridiplantae > Streptophyta > Pinopsida > Pinales > Pinaceae > Pinus > Pinus tabuliformis. The sequence goes on from CM062808.1 coordinate 739,427,484, forward strand.
CCATACATCATAACATATGCATGTTCAAAATAAACATTTTATGTATCATACATGTTTTTATCTACGGTATAACATACTTGGCCTTATCCAGCTCATGTTATTAGCTTTCATATTAAAATGCAATCATTCTTTTATTTCTATCTCGTCAATCATGTTGATATGCAGAAATGAAACAAAATTATCAATATCTTCATTCATAACATAATTCATAATTTAGATTTGTTAATCTAGGTTGTCATTGATGTCAATATGGCATTGACCGAGATGGAAAATATTCTTGAGAATCGAGATGCTAGAATGCCATTGATGAAGATGTCAAGTCACTAATGAAGAAGTGCCAAGTGCCATTCATGTACCTTGATGATCTAGGAGCTCTTGATGATCTTATGAAGCCATAAACTTAGATGTCCTTACCTCCGATCACCTTGATGATGGAAGACTATATGATGACATAGAAAGGTCAAAGCTGCATATAATTGATGACACATCACTACACTATCTTGGGGACATGATAACATTTATGAGCCAAGGAGCCTTGATGAATAAACCAAACAAAAGAAAGCTCAAACATGAAGAAGCCTAACTGACCTATGTTCTTTTTTGCACTAAATAACGACCACTCATACTAAAAAATATTTTTCACCTCCTTAGAGGCAGAATCTCATTATGAGACATTCACCATCTTAAAGAGCATAATTTTTCCTTTCCAACGAGCTATTACTCAGATATGAATTTTACAAGTTTAAGGTATAAATCTGTCCTAAAGCTGACCTTACCTTGTCTGTCATGTCAGCCTACCTATAGGGGATGTGTCCCTTCATTTGGAAGATGAAACCACTATAAATATAAGGTCGCTCCTCATTCTGCCCATGAAATTTCGGTAAAAAATCACAGAAATTCAGAGAGGTAAACAGGAGGCCGAGAAGGATATAGAAGCTTATAGTTTGGGCAAATACCTTAAGTTTTTTGATTGGGATACCTTGCAAAGACCTCTGGCCTGTGTAATACTTAACTTATAGAAGAATACATCTTGGTGAAGAATTCAGAAGTGGCATAAAAGCTCTGAACACTGGCATTTAAAGTACATAATACAAATTGATCCTGTAGCTAATCAACTGTGACAAATTCAATTCTGTGGCATCTGCAACCTTGACCTTGTGAACCTGACATCACTGTTCTGTGGTACTGAACTTTTAGACCTGTAAATCGCACCTATGAAGGCTTAGGCACTGCATTTCGAACCTGTGTTCATATCTGCAATTTCAGATCTGTATCATCTCAGTTTTGGACCTGTGACTTATGACTTATATTTATCTCAGACGTGGGATAAGGTGACTTCTATACTTGGTCTTTTTGTAGAGGACAAAACTCAGATTTGTGGAGCAGATTCTTGGCCTTGAACTAGGGCATCTTTGTGACACTTTAAAGCAAACGTAAGATCATTATTACAGTGAACTATGGGTGCTTTGTAGCATTATGTTGAGAGCTGAATTATGTCAAGTTGTGAGGTGAAGTTGGAAAATCACTTGAGACATATTTGGAGCATTCCTTGAAGCAGTGCTTGCAACAGTTTTGAGAATATCATTCAAAATCTTTAGAGCAGTCTTGAAGGATTAGAGGAGCAGATTTAAAGAAGCTGGGACACACTTGGACACTCTTTTTAGCAGATCTAGTAGAGCACTGTTGTAGCTTGGAACAACCTTCTTAGAACATCATTAATGCAATCTTGAAGCACCTTGAAGTAGTTGTGTTGATGACCATTGAAGACATCTTCTTGGAGGACCCTTGGAATAGATTTTAGATCAGACTTGAGGCATCCACTGAAGCAGTTCACTGAAGCATCATTTGAAGACCTCCTTAGGCAGTTTTGTAGCAGCACTTTGAGCAACTTTTGAAGCCCTCTTGAAGCTGATCCTGAACACTTATTGAAGTTGTTGAAGCTTTGTGAAGACATATCTTGGAGCTGAAATTTTGAAGGCACCCTTGGAGATCATGATGCATTGCTGAAGTCATCATGAGTTGACCTTGGAAATTGTTTGAGTACGATGAAGAGCAGTGGTGACACCTTCTAAGAGATCAAAGTTGTCATTGATGATGTAACGTGGAGACTATAGTGAAGGCATAGCTGAAGATTGACAAGGCTCGTTGAAGAAGACATTGGGAGCTGTGAAGTATAACCAAACACATCTTGACAAAGTAAAGCTGAGGGTTGGAGCCCAAGAGGTTGGAGCCTCGAAAAGACAAGGTTGGTGCCTTGGAGGATAGGGTTGGAGCCCTAGAGGATCGAAGTCCTCAAGAATCCAGGTCGATGCCTGCAGAAGAAGATATAGGATTGGAGTCCTTGCGGTCGGTGCCTTGGAAAGTCCAAGTAAGTGCTTGGCACATCCCAGGTTGGAGCCTGGGTGTCTTCATCTAGGGTTGGAGCCCTATCTATATTGTACTTGATTCATTTTAAAGATTATATTAATAAAAGCATTTATTCTTATTGTTCATTTTGTGTTCTAAATATAAGTGATCTAACTGGTAAAAGTAACAATTGAAAAGAAATACTGATTCACCCCCACTCTCGGTATTTCCAACAAGATTTCATAGCAAGGTTATTCAAATACTAAACTTCATATTGGTATTTATTCCTGCAATGTTAATTAAATAACATATTTCATGTTGGTATCTGTTGACCTCTACCGGTCAACTACCCATGCAGTACACCCCCTTTTTTTTTGCAAGAAAAGGGCAGCACCTGATCAGCGTGTCCATGCCATCCAGCAGTCATCAGCAGCTTGATCAATCTAATTGTAAACCCAGTCTGCATGTATTAATTGTAAATAATCTTAGCAGATATGAGTCGTGTATGTGAATTGCCTAGGTGGACCTAACTTTCTAGTGGTAATCTACGTCCCGGAAGGTTTTTTGTCTCACCGATCCATGGATCGGCAGAGTTTTCCTTCAAACCTGACCCCAAAGCCGGGATGGATTTTGTCAATAGAACTTTAGGAGAATCCTAGTGTGTTGATCTGCTAGATTATAGTTGTGTCGCAGAACTGGGTGTTTTGTGAGGGTCTGTGTTAAGTGGGCTTGTCCCCTTGAGATGTAAATTGTAAAAAGTCATCATGAAATGTGCCTTGAGGGTTGAAAATGTTTTAAATCCCCTCGTGAGTCCTAAGTCCTGGGTCCTAGGTGATGTTTCCGAAGGCTTAGTTCGATGATCCATTTTAAAAAAAAAAAACGAAATAAAATAATAAAATAAATAAAAAATTTAAAAAATTTAAAATTTAAAAATAATAATAAAAAATTAATTGAATAAATCGACGGATGAGATCAAGAGATGTCTTGATCCTCATCAACGGTCGAGATCATTTCTACATGGATCATTCGAACTAGCCGTTGGGATCATTTCCTTTATATAGGGTCTTAGGTGGTCATTTCGGATTCATTGGATCTGTGAGTCTGATACTGAAGAAGCTCTCTTGTAAATCTGTTTCTGGTTAATAAAAGAAGACTTTGGGGTCCATATCTTGCTGGTGTTACTCTCTTGGAATGCTGTGAGATCATTTCATTTTCTGCATATGTTATTTTCAGCCATTAATAATAGCTTTTTGTAGAGTATTGTGAGCACAGGTATCTTGTTCACTTGCTAGGGTTTGGGTGCTGTTAGGGTTTCTGAAGTAATGGCAGGTATCTCCATTACTTCCTGAGATCTAGCAGCATTTTTGCCCTCTTTACTGATGGTTGTTTTGAGCTGTGCAGAAAACATCATTGAAGGAAATTTTGTGGGCGTTCGGGGAAGTTCTCGGCTGAACCAGCCAACTCCCGCAAGCATTTTTTGTTGAGCCCAGTTGGATTTGATCCTGGGTCTATCATTCGGTTTATTTTTCTAATTTGCATGAGAGATTTTCTGAAGTTCTTCACAGTGACAGTCTGAAATTTCTGTTTTTTTTTTAAATATTTCCGTGCTTATCGCTGAATCTGGCTGTTAAGGGGCCAAATCTGTAAATTAATTAGCTGATCTAGGGTTTCAAATTTCAAAATTTTTGCTTTATGCAGATCTTTGATTAGGGTTTGTTTGCTTTTGTTTTTAGCAGGTATAGGGTTTTGTCCCCTTGAAATTGCAGGTTCCTCATCAAGACTGCCATCTTTATTTGTTGCATGAGACTGCGTAGCCAGGCTGTAGAATTCATCTGGGCAGATTGCACCCACCCATTTTCTCATACTTGCTGCAGAAAAACGCAGATGCCAAAGTGTGACAGTGCATCAATACGGCATCGTTCCATCTTTATCAACACACCATAGTCGGCGTTTCCGTTTGGTTCACCCTCAGATTTGCTGGTTACGCAGGCGGTTTTACTCGTTGAATCCATCATCGATCACTCATGCATACACGATGATCGATTTCTGAGAGCGTGGAGGTTTCTCTGTCCACCGTTGAAGATTTCAGGCCGTCGAACCAGCGGACAACGGTTTTCAGCCCCAGCATCTGTACCGAAGTTCTATCACGCACCTCAGGTTGTAACATAAACCGCCTTCGACTTCTGCTAAATCATATCGCGTGCCAGCAATAGCGTAAGAACCTGCATGAGACAGCGAGGACGCAGATACATTTCGTGTGCACGCGTTGGTAACAGGTATTCCATGTAAGGTTATCACAGCATTCACGCGGGCATTCAGGTAAGCTCTAAAACGATTTGCGCCATCAGCTGTGCCATGGTCGAGCTGCAGTCTTCGTTGCGTTTTTCCTGTCTTCGTATCCTCAGGTAACAGCGGCAATCCGTTCGCCGTCTTCAATCTCAGGTATTTTCTCAACGCATTCAGTCGAGTTTCCTTTTTTGGGTCACGATTTCATCATTCTGCTAACTCATATCTCGGCCTTTAGCCATATATTTGATCCATCGTCGATTTGATGTCACGATAATACATGTGCGTTGTATATAGTTTAGTTTATGTTTAGGGTCTTGTATAGTTACGTTTCACGCTTAGGTTAGGGTTTTATTTTTGATTAGATTTTAATCTATTTAGTTTTGAGATTTATTTGTAAATTAGATCTTAATTAGATTTTATTTTGGTTTTGTTGTGGTCACGTATTTCATTTTTTTGATTTTAATTCTTATTTTAAAAATTTCGAAGATATAAAAAATAAAAAAATATAATAAAAGATTTTATTTAAAAAATTTAGGCTTAGGTTTAGTGTTTTAGATTTTAGTTTTAAATAGATTTTAAATTTTAAATTTTTAGATTTTTTAATTTTCTTTTTTTTTATAATATTGAAAAATAAAAAAATTTAAAAAAAATATATAAAAAAATTTTGTCGAAAATTTTCTTCGTGAGATCCAGTCATTTTCGGGAATTGTCGTATCTTTCATGCTGAAGATCTAAACTTTCAAGTCGAGATGCGAAATTGATATCTGGTTAATGGTTATGATTCATGGTGGTTTAAAGCATTCATTTTTTTTGAAAATTCTAAATTGTTGGATATCGCTTTGGTCATTTTAAGAGCATTGTGATTTAGCTGATGATAGATGATTGATGTTCATGGTTCATGTTTCTATCTCTTAAGACACTGGTCTGCTAAATTAATCAAATCCATCTAGTGTTTATCTTATCGTGTCTCGTGTCTCCCAACCAACTGGTCGACAGTTGGTCTCATCATCTCTCAGGGACTACCCCCCTTAGCCGCGGGAGACAGGCTTAAACGGAGGGATCGGGGATCAGATTGACAGCCCCCGGTCTGAGCGTTGTCGTGTCGATCTGCGCGACAACAGTATCCACGTACTAGTAGAACTAAGCAATAACATATATCATGTTCAAGTAACATATATCATCTCAAAATAATTTTGAGTATCTTATTTAAAGTAGAGTAAATATATAAAAAAATATGGCTTTAAGTTCTTCAAAATTAACACAAGTTGGGGTATCTTTGACTTATGATCTCTATATCTTCCAAAGTAGCTGATCCAGGCCTATAATTGTCCCACTGGACATTAACTTGGTCTACCAGGTGGTTCCTGAGTTGTCGAACCCTACTTCCAGTATACGTAATGGTTCGACCGAAATGGTTCCCTCATCCGATACCTGCAGTTCCTTCCATTGAAGGTTATGAGATTTGCCAACTATGTAATGTCTTAATACAGATACATGAAATACATTGTGAACTTTATGCAAGCAGTGCAAGACAATAGGCGACAAGTCCAAATTTTTCCAAGACTTTGAATGGTCCAATAAATCGATGTGACAACTTTGTCCCTTTTCCATATCGAATGGTGCTTTTGTTTAGTCTGATGCGGATAAAACCCTGATCCCCAACTTCATAATTCCTATCTGTCATGTGAGCATCAGCATAACTCCTTTGTCTATCATGTGCTCCCTTCAACTATTGTCTAATTTGTTTTACCTGTTCTTCCATTTCTGGAATCAATTTTGGTCCCACTATCACTCGATCTTCTAACTTGTCCCAACTTAACGGTTTCCTGCAAGCTCTGTCGTACAATGCTTCAAATGGAGATATTCCGATTAAACTGTGGTAATTGTTATTGTATGCAAATTCAACTAAGGGTAAATACTTTTCCCAGTGTGATTTCTGATCCATAACATACATCTTCAGCGTATCTTCTAGTACTTGGTTTACCCTTTTTGTTTTCCAATCAGTGTCAGGATAATAAGTTGTACTTAAATTTAGTTGAGTTCCTAATGTTGATTGCATATAAGTCCAGAATCTTGAAGTAAATCTTGAATCTCTATCCGATATGATCTTCTTAGGTACTCCATGAAATCTAATAATTCCATTTATAAATACCCGAGCTATGTCAGCAACTTCTTAAGTATATCTTACAGGGATGAAATGGGTGCTTTTCGTTAATTTATCCACCACAACCAAAATGGCATAATGCCTTAGTGGAGTAAGAGGTAACCCGAAATTAAAATCCATAGAAATTATTCCCCATTTGGTCGTAGGAATGTCATGAAGTTGTAGGAGACCTGCTAGGTGACAATGATCAACTTTCACTTGCTGACATTCAAGACATTTTGCAACCAATTGAACGATATCACTTTTCATGCCTGCCCAAAAGAAGAATTTCTTTGTATCAGCATACATTTTCTTTACACCAAGATGTGCACAATACAATGCTCTATGGGCTTCCTTAAGGATGGTGTCTCAAAGATCTCCATTATCAGGAATGTACATCCTTCCATGGAATCGCAAAATTCCATCATCTTCTAGTTCATATCCCTCAAACTTAGGTTCATATCCCTCCAACTATCTCTCAAGAGATGTTCTAGGACTCGTTGTCTTAAGTCTACCTTGATAGGTACGAAGAAAAATATATAAGATCTTCTGCTTAAAGCATCTGCCACTACGTTCTCTTTTCCTTTAATGTATGAAATTCCAAAGTCAAACTCACTTAGGAATTCACTCCATCGTATTTGCCTAGCATTCAAGTCTCTTTGAGTAAACAAATATTGTAGATTTTAACGATCGCTTTTGAGCATAAAGCTTCTCCCTACTAGATAGTGTCTCCATATGTTTAAAGCTAACACTACAGCAGTTAACTCTAAATCATGCGTGGCATAGAGTTCTTCATGAGGCTTTAATTTCCTTGAGGCAAATGCTATTACTCCTCTATCCTCCATTATACTACACCTAATCCTTGCTTAGATGCATCAGTGCACACAATAAAATCTTTGTCCATATCAAATACTCGTAAGATTGGTGCATTGGTCAATAATGTTTTAAGTTCAGAGAATGCTCTATGACATTCCTCAGTCCATTCATACCTAACTCCTTTACACTTGAGGGTTGTGACAGGTTTTGCAATTTTGGAGAATCCTTCTACAAACCTTCGGTAGTAGCTAGCTAAACCCATAAAGCTTTGTACTTCTTGCGCATGTTTTGGTATCGACCATTCCATGATTGCTTTTACCTTTTCAAGATCTACTAAGATTCCTTCACCAAATATAATATGACCCAAGTAATGAATCTTTTTCTGAAAGAAAAAACACTTGGATAACTTTCCATATAATTCGTGCTCTCTGAGGCAAGATAATACTATCAGTTGGAAATACTGAGAGGGGGGTGAATTAGTATTTCTTAGCAATTAGCACTTTTAAATATTTTCAGAGCATTAGTTAATCTTCAATTATTATTAATGTTTATGCAGTAAAAACAGTAAATAAAATAACACAGTAGACGCAAAAATTTTAGGTGGAAAACCCCCTCCAGGTCAAAAACCACCGAACGCTTTTCTAATAAATCCTTTAATCTTCAGCCCCAACTGAAATGAAAGAAACAACTTCCTAGAATTCTAGAAAAGCATTCTTCTCTAGCTCTCACTGGAAGGACGCCCCAATGCCCTGGTTTCTTCAGTAATCAACTGAATGGATGCCCCAATGCCCTAGACCAACCTACCACCCTGAAGTGTTCACAAGCTCCAACCTATAGGCGACTTCATGGACCTGCCTAGCACCTCCCTACCACCCTATAATGACTGAAATGAGACAAGAGTGTGGATTCCCATACAAAGGACAACGATCCACGATACAATATGATTTACAATGATTTTGGGCGAACACCCAATCACACTATGACCTGCAACACAACCATGACATCATCCCAACAGAGACTCCTATACCTCCCAACAATGCCTTTTCGACTCTAGGCAGATTGACTCTTTTACAATAATGACTCTTCCAATGATGACACTTTTACAAATGACTCTTTTACAACTTTACAATGATGACTCTTGGTCTTGACACTTCTTCACAATATATGGATGGTTGTCATGTCTTCAAAGGATGTCCCGTTGCAATGCTTCCTTTGATTTGATACTTCTACTCTTGAATTCTTGCTTAAGTTGTACTTGAATCTTCTTCTACCTGCATACAAAAATTTTCCCAGTGAAACAAATCCCAAAACAAAACAAAATACCCTTCAACTTACCTATGCCTACAAAACACATGTAAGTGCATAATAATGAATAAATTAAAATTAAAATTACAATGTGTACCTAAAATGTTCTTGTCACTTTTGTTGTTGACTTGTTGTAGCAGTAGACAAAGACTCCCACTCTTGATATAGGCCTGGACTCTATGCAAGACTATATCCAAAATTGACCTAAAGATATATACAATAGAAACTGATGACAAACCCTAGACTTGTGATGAACCAAGTTCTAAGTAAAACAACAAAGACCATTCTATAAACTATGACAAGACAAGTAACATGAACTTACAACATCATATAGATTTAGCAGACTTGGTGTAGCATCAAATGTGTAGTATCAAGAATAGGACATTCAAAATGTGGTATCAAAACTCACTGTGACATATAGAGACATAGAGATATAACCGAGACCCTGTATATAATTACGTTGTCTTGCAAAAATATGTCAAAGATGATACTCAAAATTCAATTGTAAACACTTAATCATGCATACCTTGCTGTAGGAGACTTACCCTTAACTGTTGATGTGTGGTCCTTACTACAGTGATCCTTGAATGCATGTTTTTTCTTGCCTTCTAGGAGCTCGATATTGAATCTATTGTATCTATGTAATTTAGGATCTCCAGGGTCTGAAATTTTGTCCTGTGGTAGCCCTCTGAGTCCTCTTTGCAACCCCACAGGTCTGATCAAGATTGGATTCTTCAAGAAAGAGTTATGCCCAATCTCCCACGATGACCTGATTATAGACTAGTTTAGTAGAGCGAACTTGTACGAAGTGCCACGTGTCATTGTTGCGACCTTAGGTCCTGAAAATGCTACTCAACAAACTACAATCTGTCCTCTTTCTATGACTATTTACAAAATTTGAATCCAATGCTCAGAGAGAAAGTTATGACAATTTTCCCAACGTCACATGTTTGACATGGAATTCGGGAGCCTGCAAAAACCCTAACTTCCTCAGATCATATCTCCAAAATAATAGCGAACCAAGATCTGAAATTCAGTCACAAGTTTCATCAAGATTTCTGCTCAAATGAGGTTTTAATTTCAGCTTCTGAAGCTTCGCCGAAAAAAAAGTTATAGCGAAAATCCCACGATGACCTGTTTGAAGCCACAAAATCCCTATAAGAGGAGGATATGCGGGTGATTATTTATATGAATGTCTTGAGTTGAGAGGGTCCTCAACAAGTGAACGTTGGAGGGATTTTAGGAGAAAAAAAAATATTATTAATTATTGACTATTCAATGACCACAACCAATTATGAGTGCCATGCCATAACCCCATAGGGTTTTAGCCCACTAACTGGGGTTACTAACTTCAAATGCAAATAACTCTCAAACCGTGAAGAACTGTGAGGCATACCATATATAAACGAAAACATCTCGATGAGTAGAATCCATCAAGAAGATCTTTGACGCAAAATAATATGAGTTGTCAAGTCAAAATTCCCTTGCAAGATCGAGGTAGCCCCTGGTGCTGCTTGGGTTGACATCAATGACAACCACTGATCAACAATCTCCCCCTTTGGCATTGATGGCAACACAAGTACTCCCCCTGCGATCATGACACCTCTTCCTACTGCCTTCTCTCCCCCTTTGTCATCAATGGCAAAGGGTAACTCCCCCTGACAAACAGCCATCCTGCGGACCTGTACACACCTCCACTCCCCCTTTCTACTCGAGTAGATAAGAGAAAGAGTCTAATGAAAAATTGGGAGAATCCCAAGCTTTTGGCGAAGATACTCAAATGCTTCACGAGGTAATGGTTAAAACAGTTAGGAACACTCGTGTAAAAGAATATTGAATGAATTAATTAGCCTGGAGCAAACAGCTCAATAATAATACAAAGATATTTACAATAATAGAAACATCAGGTTTCTATGTAGAATATAGAACAAACAGTTTCATCTAAGAAACTGCTAAAAGAATAAAAATAGAAATAGCTAAAAGACTGAGCATTACTAAATAGAGATATATTCTAATACCCTCCCTTAATGCTCAATCTATTTACAACACCAATAGACCCGCGAAATTTTACAAATTTATCAGGTCCAAGAGGCTTGGTGAAAATATCGGCGGGCTGCTCTATTGTGGGAACATAGTGCAACTGAACTGAGCCGTCTTCAACCAGCTGTCGAATGTAGTGGCAGTGAGTTTCCACATGCTTTGTTCGTTCATGAAAGACTGGATTCTTGGCAAGTTTGAGCACTCCCTGATTATCACAAAACAAAGAAGTAGGCCCTGTCTGAAAAACATGCATATCTGCAAGCATACGACGAAGCCAAACTGCCTCACAGGCTGCCTTAACTGCTCCCCGATACTCTGCTTCTGTTGAGGAGAGAGCCACTGCCTGTTGCTTCTTACTAGTCCAAGTAACAACACCAGATCCTAGACTAAACACATACCCAGCTGTAGATTTACGGTCATCAACCGAACCGGCCCAGTCAGAGTCAGTGTAGCCACTGAGAATAAGATTGGAGCTGCGAGTATATAAGAGGCCATAATCAGAAGTACCACGCACGTATCGTAGCACCCGCTTTGCTGCTATCCAATGATCAGCTTTAGGAGCTGACATAAAGCGAGAAATGTAGCTTACTGCAAAACTGATGTCAGGTCTGGTAGCAATAAGATAGATGAGACTGCCCACTAATTGCCTGAATAAAGTTTCATCCACAAGAGGAGAGGATGACTGTGCTGAAAGTTTGAGCCCTGGTTCCATAGGAGTCGTGGCCGGTTTGCAATCCTGCATTCTGAACCTTTCCACAAGATTTTTGGCATACTTGGACTGAGAAAGAAAGATCTGATTTTCAGTCTGCCACACTTCAACCCCCAGACAGTAATGAAGAAGTCCCAAGTCTGTCATCTCAAAAGTTCTGCATAGATCTTGTTTGATCCCATGGATCAAATGTGCAGAGCTGCCAGTAATGATAAGATCACCCACATAGACAACTACAAACAAGATATCATCACCATTATGCTTGATATACAGGTTTGCATCAGATGGACTCCGCTGAAAACCCTGATCTGTCAGGTACTGATCAATTTTCATGTACCAAGCCCGAGGAGCTTGTTTCAATCCATAGATTGCTTTAACTAACCGACACACTTTCTGTTCTTGACCAGCAACCTTGAATCCTGGAGGCTGCGTCATGTAGACTTCTTCTTGGAGATCACCATTTAGGAAAGCACTCTTGACATCCATCTGATGAACTTTCCAATTGAACTGAGCTGCTAGGGCAAGAACAAGCCTTATGGTACTCATCTTAGCTGTAGGAGCAAAAGTCTCCTCATAATCGATGCCTTCCTTCTGTGAGAATCCTCGAGCCACAAGACGAGCTTTATACTTGTCTATGGTTCCATCAGCTTTGTATTTTACTTTATACACCCATTTGCAGCCTATGGGCTTTTTTTCGGCAGGAAGATCAGAAAGAGTCCAGGTGTGATTCTTCTGAAGACTCTGGAATTCGGCTTCCATAGCCTGTTCCCACTCAGATGTACCCTTAGCCTCTGAATAGGTTTGAGGCTCAAAGATACTGTGAAGATTAGCCATAAGAGCAAAATTGACTGTAGATTGTTGTCTGTTCTTATGTCTAGAAGTTCTACCTTCAAGGAGCTCATCATCCCGGAGATCACCTATGGTTTTAGCCCACCATTTAGGCCGAAGAGAAGAAGAACCAATATCAGGATTAGAGGAACCAATATCAGGAGGAAGTGAAGAAGGCTCAGGAGCAATAGGGACATCAAGAGAAGGATTAGCTTCTGGAGGAAGCTCAGATAGAGTAGTATCAAATCCTGATGCTACATCATCCCTCCCATCAGGTGGACTGACTGGGAGAAGAACACTGTGAGGCGGATCCTCAGAACGCTGCTCAGAAGAAGAAGACTGAAAGAATCCTCTGTCTTCATCAAATACTACATCTCGACTGAAGCTAAGACGACCAGTGGCTATATCTATCAGCCTATAGGCCTTGTGATGATCACTGTAACCTGTCATCATGAGTTTCTGACTTTTGGAATCCAACTTAGAGCGCTTAGCAGATGGAATCCAAACATATGCAACTGAGCCAAAAACTTTGAGATGACTGATCTTAGGCTTACGACCAGACCACACTTCTTCAGGAGTCTTCCCTTTAACAGCCTGAGTAGGTGATCGGTTAAGAAGGTAAACAGCAGTAAATACTGCTTCAGCCCAGAATTTGTTTGGAACACTCCTGTGTTGTAACATGGAACGAGCCATTTCCACAACCGTGCGGTTGCGACGCTCGACAACACTGTTCTGCTGGGGAGTGTAAGGGGTGGTTAATTGACGTTTGATGCCATGAATATCACAGAAGTTGGCAAAAGCTGAGGAACAAAATTCCCCCCCATTGTCGGTCCTAAGGGTCATGATATTACAACCAGATTCTTTTTCAACTAATGTTTTAAACTTCTGAAAGGTACTAAGAGCATCAGATTTATTTTTCAAAAAATACACCCACATCTTTCTACTGAAGTCATCTACAATAAGTAAAAAATATTTGCAAGCAGTGATAGAAGCTGTATTCATAGGACCACAAATATCAGCATGAATTAACTCAAGTACCTTGGAGGCGCGCCAAGATTCTCCATTGTTGAAGGGAGACCGATGTTGCTTTCCTGCTTGACAGGCGCTGCATATCCCCAACTGCTGAGTCTGAATATCAGGTAAGCCTGACACAAGTCCCTCCCGAGAGAGCTGAGAGAGATACTGCATATTGAGATGCCCATATCGCTGATGCCATAGAGTGCTGATGGGAGAAACACGTGCTGCTAGAGCCACTTCTGGAAAGTCACCGGTATCAAGTAGCCTGTATAGACCATGGTCCTCTAGGCCAACAGCAACTGTTAGACTGGTCTCCCTGTCAATGATGGAGCACTTGTGTGCACTGAACATAACATCAAGCTGAGGAGAATTCCTCATAATCTGGCTGACAGATAGCAGATTAATCTCCATACCAGGAACGTAGTATACATTTAGAAATATGAGCGTGCGTCCACCAGACTGAATTTGAACTGTACCCCTGCCAGCTACATTGTACTTTTCACCTCCACCAAATACTACTGAATCACTGAAAGGTGAGAAGTCAATGAACCAGTCACGCCTGTGAGAGAAGTGACGTGAGGCACCAGAATCAATGTACCATGCAGAGGACGGAACATGTTCTGAAGACCTTTTAGCCATAAAGGCGTAAAAGGCAGAATCTGTCTGCTCGGAATGTTCTGCAACATTCGCTGTCTGATTTGGCCCTCCCTGTTTCTTCTGTTCAGAAGCAATCCTCTGCCGGCAATCTTTCTTCATGTGACCGAACTTGTGACAGTAATTACACTGCACACTTTTCTTCCTAGCAGGATCAAAAGACTGAGGAGAACCTTTCTGCTGGAAAGACTGATAGGACTGATATTTTGCAGCAAATGCATTTTCCGAGGGCACTGATGAAGAACCACTACCAAACTGCTGTTTCCACCGATTCTGCTGCAGAAGTTTGGTACATAAATCTGAAAACTTCAGATCAACATTTGTGGTTGTAATGTTGAGTGTTTCAATGAAGTGTTCATAAGATTTTGGTAGACTCTTCAGAGTAATGACTACCATATCTTCTTCCTCCATGGTCCGACCAATGGCTTCGAGCTGATCTCGAATGTCTTTAATTTTGTTGAGATGTTCCTGTAAAGACATATGTTCATCCATCATGATGGAGAACAACTGATTTTTGAGAAAAAATGCTCTGCTTTTATCAGATGTCTCGTGCAGTTCTTTCAACTGTTGCCAAATTTCAGCAGCAGTCTTGCCAGAGGGAATCTGTGGTAACTGATCATCAGCGACAGAGAGCTTGAGAAGCATAACAGCCTCCCGATTTCGATCATCAAATTTATCTTGATCGGTACCAGCTGTACCAGGACGAAGCTCTTTGCCCAAAATGAGCTGATCAAGACGCCTGTATTCAAAAATGGTCAGCATTCTTTCTTTCCAAATGTTATAGTTGCTGCCATTAAAGCGTTGATTTCCTTCTAACATCAGATTGCTGAGCGTAGCCATTTTCCCAAAGATAATACAGAAGTTTGACACACAACCAAGTGTAGCTGCCTGCTTAAAAAACTTCTTTTAAGATGACTGCACCAAATTATTAATAAATGCTGTTGTGAAAGAAATAGACTTGCCCCAGAAAAATTTACTCAGATCTGATCACTCCACTTTAAAAAAAATGACTGTGATGCTGGATTGATCACGCTGTAATACTTACTTAAAAATGACTGTGATACTTTATTCTGGTCCCACCGCTTCAAATCATATCATAATAATTTTTATTTATTTTTTTTAATCCACTTTCTAAACACAAAACGTGGATCTGGAGAATACCTTTGACACTGCCGTCACGCGATTTGAAGAATTTCGCTGCCGTCACTCTGATCTGAATGTATATATACGACTGGACAGTGTTGACCACGGGTATAGTCTCGCTCTTTTTTTTTTTTTTTTTTTTTTTTTTTTAAATTCGTTTTATAAATCGGATCTCAGCAAACACGTGACGGATTCTGTTGACGGGCTATCTGATACCTATTCTTATCACGTCGGGTTCTGTTGACGGGCTATCTGTTGACGGATCGACTGCTGACGGGCTTGCTGACCGGGCGTGTCTCTGTTGACGGGCTGGAGAACACCGTAATTTTAATACCACGAAAAAAAAAAAAACTCAGACCACGAGATTTTAATGCAATGAGTTTGAAGCATTCGAAGCCGAGAACGCAGATACCAAAACGCTGGAAGCCGTGAGGGTTTTAAAATTCAATATACGAGAGCTTGATTGAATATCCGAAGTGTATCCACAGGTTCCACAGCTTCGAAGCAATGTAACCGGATTCGCCAGCCAAAACAAAATCCCGCTCCCACGAAGAAATTAACCGGATATGCGTGCTATTCCAGATATCGTGACAGAAAAAAATACTGAGATGCTACGTTCCCGTGGTTATCGATTCATCTTGAAAATGCTGGTACGAGACTAGGGTTGAATACTTCACTGACTGAAAACGCTGAGACTGAGAATTCACGGGCCACAAAAATAAACAAGACTTCAACACAGATAAACTGTTCAACCGACAAATCGACTGCTGCCCCCAGATTCAAAATGCCGGATTTAATTTCAAGAGAATTTCACGATCCCGAGTATCGCCACAAAGTTAATTCCTCATAATAAAGATAATGCAGGAGCAGAATCTCTTTCTGTATCGAGATTGACGACTGTAAGCTTTTATCACAATGAGCAAAGCCGAAGCTAAGACTCAGTGAAGGCTACCTGGCTTACAGAGGGCTCGACCTTAGAAAGAAATGAAGAGGATAGCTGATCAAGAAATCTACAAACCCTGAGAGCAGTTTCGAAATGAACTCCTGAATTTTTCAAACTATGAAAAATTATTTCGAAAAAAATCCCTGTGCTCTGATACCATAAAACAGTTAGGAACACTCGTGTAAAAGAATATTGAATGAATTGATTAGCCTGGAGCAAACAGCTCAATGATAATACAAAGATATTTACAATAATAGAAACATCAGGTTTCTATGTAGAATATAGAACAAACAGTTTCATCTAAGAAACTGCTAAAAGAATAAAAATAGAAACAGCTAAAAGACTGAGCATTACTAAATAGAGATATATTCTAATAATGGTTTGGTAAAGATGTCAGCAATTTGTTCCTTTGTGCCAACATATTCAAGCTTGATATTCCTTTTGACGACCTACTCTCTAACAAAATGATATTTAATCGGAATGTGCTTCGTTTTCGAATGCATCACAGGATTCTTAGAGATACTGATGGCTTTGTTGTTATCGCAAAAGATGGGAATAGGCTCATCAAACTTGACTTGAAGATCTTGCAAAGTTTACTTCATCCAGAGAACTTGTGTACAACAAGCTGCTGCCGTGATATATGCTGCTTCTACTATGGATAATGAGATTGAAGACTGCTTTTTACTTAACCACGAAACAAGACAACCAACTAGATAGAATGTTGCTCCACTGGTACTCTTACGATCATCAACACTTCCTGCCCAATATGCATCTGTATAATCTTGGATGACCAGATCATTTCATTTGGGATACCATAGACCATATTCTATTGTGCCCTTAAGATACCGAAGAATTCTTTAAGACGGCAATAATATGAGATTCTTTTGGTACTACTTGGAATCTTGCTACTTATCCAACTACCTACATCACATCAGGCCGGGAGGCTGTCACATATAAGAGACTACCAATCATGGATCTATACAACCTTTGGTCCACATCCTTTAATGAATTTTCTAAGCTTAACTTGCAACATGTTACCATGGGGGTAAGGACTGGCTTGCAATCTTCCATCTAGAATTTCTTGAGCATTTCTTTGATGTACTTGGTTTGATATATGAATATTCCTTTATCCTGCTGAGAAATCTAAAGCCCTAAAAAGTATGTCAACTCACCAAGCATAGACATTTCAAACTCACTTTGCATTTTTGTGGCAAAGTCTTTACTTAATCTGTCATCATTGCTTCCAAAGATTATATCATCCACATATACCTCGATAATCATTAGGTTATCTTGATCCATTTTCACATAGAGATTGTTGTCAACGCTTCCTTTCTTGAATCCTTTTTGATGTAGATACCTATCAAGACGATCATACCAAGCCCTAGGAGCTTGCTTGAGACCATATAGTGCCTTCTTTAATCTGCAAACGTAGTTTTCTTTGTCAGTGAGCAGAAAACCTTCGGGTTGTTCAATGTAAACTTCTTCTTCCAATTCACCATTTAAAAAGGTTGACTTAACATCCATTTGGTAGACCTTGATTTTTCTCAAGCAAGCATAAGCGAGGAACATCTTGATAGCTTTCATTCTGGCAACGGGAGCAAATGTTTCTTCAAAATCGATTTCTTCAACCTATGCATATTCTTTGCAAACTAATCTTGCCTTGTTCCTAGTAACCTGTAATCCTTCAAATGTTTTGCTCCCCCTGAACCTGTATTGAAACTGCCATCTTGTTCAAACTACCTTCCTATCAATCATAGTCTTGTGCCATATACTGCTGCATAGACTCCTCTACAAACATTAAGGAGTCAACAAGCTAGATTGTTCAAAATAGTGAGTCACCTAACAGGCCATCTTGACTTGAATCATTATCTGAAGCAACTGCTAATTCCTCGTGACCTTTTGCTTTTACAAATCCTGAGAGCATAACTCTTGAAACCTTGTTATCTTTTTTGTCTGCTTGTACCTGTTTCCTATTCCAAACCTTCTTATTCCTGCAATCTCGAACCATGTGCCCATAGTTATGACACTTGAAGCATTCAATGTTGTCCATAGGTGATTCCATCTGATATCTACAATCGCAAGTGCTATGGCCATAGTTATGGCATTTGAAACGTTCAATGTTTGGCCCATCTATCACGTATTCTCTTCTGACAAAATCATCATGGAATCTGTCTCGTGATCCTACACACTTGCATCTAGGGTTTTGCAGATAATGATTGTACCTGTCAAAAACTTCACAATCCCTAGCCATATGTCCATAGTTAGCACATAAAAAGAAATAACCATTAAATAAATGTGCGTACCTAAATGGTTCATTCAGATGCGATGGTCCTTGATAGTTGTACCTAGAAGATTTTTCATTCTTCTTTGGAGGCGGTGTTGTAGTTTGTTGTGGTCCTTTGTTCTTGATTGCTTTGGTCTTGTTCTTTGGAGTTGCAACATTCTTCTTTGGCTTTTCACTTTGATCAACTTCCTTCTTAGAATCATGTTGCGAAGATGTGGAGCTCGTACCTTCATCAACTGGAACTTTACCATCTTTAATTGCCTTCATTTTTGCTTCCTCATCTGTCTTATCTTGTACGTGTTCTTTTTGCGATCCCTTGAGATTGTTGATCTCATCATGAGTTGCATCAAGTTCTTCTTGCTTTTGAGCAAGATCTTCTTAAAACCATCTTTTCAAGATCTTCCTTCTTTTTTCTACCTCCTCAACCTGTAGCTTGAGAAGAGTGGTCTTCTCTACTTATCTATTGAGAGCCTGTATCTATTCCTTCTACTTCTCATTTTCAATCCTGAGCCTCCTTATTTCTACTGAAGATGTTTCTAATTCCTTTTGCTTTTGGTCAAAAACGGATATGTATCTTTGATCATATTCCTTCCTTTCAATTTATGCTTCGTGCATCTGTTGTGTGATCCTGCTAATCTTTGCAAATGTTGTGTCGAGTTCTTGTTGCTTTTGGTGGACTTCTCTCTTGAGGTCTCTTGTCGTTGTATTCTTGATTTCTTTCAATTGAGTTCTAAGACTACTAATCGTCTTCTCAGACTCTTCATTTTCTTTGATGAGTTCTTTTGTTGTCTTCAGTTCTGCTTCCAAAAGTCTTGTCTTTTCCTTTTGACTTTTGAGTTCCTTTATCACCTTGATCACTTGATTTTGAAACTCTGTTTTACTCATTTCTCCCATTTCTTCATCATAATCAAAAGGATCCAAATTTTAAATAACATCTTGACCTGATTGCTTTGTTGAATACAGATTATGAAGCCTTTCCCAAAGACCTTTAGCTGTTGAACATTGACCAACTTTTTTTTTCACAGAATTTGGCAAGACATTCAAAATTACATTCATGGCCTTTGAATTGTACCTTTTAGCTTCATCGGTAGATGTGTCTCCAAAAGCAATTGATTCCCATACTCCATGTGCCTGCAAATGTGCTTCCATCCTGGATTCCCATATCCAGTAATTATCTGCATCAAAATCAGGGTTTGGTACACAATATTCAATTTCTTCAGATTTTGTTGTACCTGTACCTTCCTTTGAAATCCTTGTAACCTGCTTCTTTGACTTTCCCATCTCTATGCTTTGAAAACTAACTTCCAGCGGTTAAGTTGTTACTAAAGGAACCAAACTCTGATACCAATTGTTGGAAACACTAAGAGGTGGGGTGAATCAGTATTTCATAGCAATTAGCACTTTTAAATCTTTTCAGAGCATTAGTTAATCTTCAATTATTATTAATGTTTATGCAATAAAAAAAGTAAATAAAGAACACAGTAGACACAAGAATTTTAGGTAGAAAACCCCCTCCGGGTCAAAAACCACCAAACGCTTTTCTAATAAATTCTTTAATCTTCAGCCCCAACTGAAATGAAAGCAACAACTTCCTAGAATTCTAGAAATGCATTCTTCTCTAGCTCCCACTAAAAGGACGCCCCAATGCCCTGGTTTCTTCAATAATCAACTGAATAGATGCCCCAACACCCTAGACCACCCTACCACCCTGAAGTGTTCACAGGCTCCAACCTATAAGCGACTTCATGCACCTGCCTAGCACCTCCCTGCCACCCTATAATGACTGAAATGAGACAAGAGTGTGGATTCCCATACCAGGAACAATGATCCACAATACAATATGATTTAAAATGATTTTGAGCGAACATCCAATTACTCTATGACCTGCAACCCAACCATGTCATCATCCCAACAGAGACTCCTATACCTCCCAATAATGCCTTTTTGACTCTAGGCAAATTGACTCTTTTACAACTTTATAATGATGACTCTTGGTCTTGACACTTCTTCACAATATACGGATGGTTGTCATGTCTTCAAAGGATGTCCCATTGCAATGCTTCCTTTGATTTGATACTTCTGCTCTTGAATTCTTGCTTGAAGCCGTACTTGAATCTTCTTCTACCTGCATGCAAAATTTTCCCAGCAAAACCAATCCTAAAACAAAACAAAATACCCTTCAACTTACCTATGCCTGCAAAACACATGTAAGTGCATAATAATGAATAAATTAAAATTAAAATTACAATGCATACCTAAAATGTTCTTTTCACTTTTGTTGTTGACTTGTTACAGTAGTAGACAAAGACTCCCACTCTTGATTAGGCCTTGACTCTATGCAAGACTATCCAAAACTGACCTAAAGATATATACAATAGAAACTGATGACGGACCCTACACTTGTGATGAACCAAGTTCTAAGTAAAACAACAGAGACCATTCTATCAACTATGACAAGACAAGTAACATGAACTTACAACATCATATATATTTAGCAGACTTGGTGTAGCACCAAATGTGTAGTATCAATAATAGGACATTCGAGATGTGGTATCAAAACTAATTGTGACATATAGAGACATAGAGATATAACCGAGACCCTTTATATGCTTACGTGGTCTTGAAAAAACATATGTCAAAGATGATACTCAAAATTCAAATGTAAACACTTAATCATACATACCTTGTTGTAGGAGGCTTACCCTTGACTGTTGATGTGTGGTCCTTACTGCAGTGATCCTTAAATGCATGCTTTTTTTTGCCTTCTAGGAACTCGATATTGAGTCTGTTGTATCTATGTAATTTCGGATCTCCAGGCTCTGAAATTTCATCCTGTAGTAGCCCTCTGAGTCCTCTTTGCAACCCCATAGGTCTGATCAAGATTGGATTCTTCAAGAAAGAGTTATGCCCAATCTTCCATGATGACCTGATTATAGACTAGTTCAGTGGAGTGAACTTGTACAAAGTGCCACGTGTCACTGTTGTGACCTTAGGTCTTAAAAACGCTACTCAACAAACTACAGTCCATCCTCTTTCTTTAACTATTTACGAAATTTGAATTCAATGTTCAAGGAGAAAGTTATGACGATTTTCCCAACGTCACATGTTTGACATGGAATTCAGGAGCCTGCAAAAACCCTAAATTCCTCAGATCATATCTCCGAAAATATAGCGAACCAAGATCTGAAATTTGGTCACGAGGTTCATCAAAATTTCGGCACAAATGGGTTTTAATTTCAGCTTTTGAAGCTTCGCAAAAAAAAAAAAAAGAAGAAGAAGAAGAAGTAAAAAGTTATAGCGAAAATGCCACAATGACCTGTTTGAAGCCATAAAATCCCTACAAGAGGAGGATATGAGGGTCATTATTTATATGAATGTCTTGAGTTGAGAGGGTCCTCAAAGAGTGAACATTGGAGGGATTTTAGGAGCAAAAAAATATTATTAATTATTGATTATTGAATGACCACAACCAATTATGAGTGCCATGCCATAACCCCATAGAATTTTAGCCCACTAACTGGGGTTACTAACTTCAAATGCAAATAACTCCCAAACCATGAAGAACTGGGAGGCGTACCATATATCAACGGAAACATCTCGACGAGTAGAATCCATCGAGAAGATATTTGACACAAAATAATATGAGTTGTCAAGTCAAAATGCCCTTGCAAGATCGAGGTAGCCCCTGGTGCTGCTTGGGTTGACATCAATGACAACCACTGATCAACATTATCCGCAAATGTTCTTCATACTCCTTCTCATTTTTAGAATAGATGAGAATATCGTCTAAGAAGATTTGTACAAATTGATCGAGATATTTGCGGAAAATGTTGTTCATAAGGTTCATTAATACTATTGGTGCATTGGTCAATCCAAATGGTACCATAGTGAATACATAATGCCCAAAGTGTCTTCGGAATGCAATCTTAGACATATCACTTTCCTTAATTCTTAATTGATCATAGCCTGATCGTAAATCGATTTTTGAAAAGACAGCAACTCCTTTCATTTGGTCAAAGAGGTCATCAATTCGAGGCATTAGATACTGATTCTTTATTGTAGCTCGATTCAAGTCTCGGTAGTCTATGCATAATCACAAGGAACCATCTTTCTTCTTGACAAATATTACAAAAGCACCCCATGGTGAAATATTGGGTCAAATATGTCCAATATCCAATAGTTCTTTCAACTGAATTTGTAATTCTTGAAGTTTTGGAGCTGTCATTCTGTAAGGTGTTTTAGAGATTGGTTTTGTACCAAGTTTCAATTCTATTGTGAGATCTAGCTCTCTTTCGGGAGGTAATCCTAGTAGTTCCTTTGGAAAAACATATGGAAAATCAGATAATACTGGATAAGGACAGTCCTTTCTCTTTTCTTACTTCTTAAACTGCATATACCTGACAACCTCTTCTTAAACAACGTTTCATTTGCATTGTTGAGATGAAGCATATACTTTTCTCTTAATACCTTGGATTTGGATCATCTCCCTTTCATCATTTATACAGAGAATTGTTTTCTCGTAACAGTCTACCCATGCTTGATGAGTTTCTAACCAATCCATACCTATGACGATGTCATAAGTTCCTAGGGCTGTGACATACATTTTTAACTTAGTCGAACATATCCTTAAATCAATTTTGCATTCCTCCACACTTAAATCTACAGATTGAAGTTCTCCTGAAGCCATTTCTACCTGTCTGAAATCGTTTTTCTTGCAGGCTACCAACCCACATTTATTTAATGCATATGACGAAATGAAACTATCAGTGGCACCAGTATCAAATAAGATTTTGAGTTTTATGTTGTTAATAATACCTGAGGATTCCACTACAGTGGACTGATGTGCTGCCTGGTTGTTGTTGACTACTGCATGGATTCTATGATTTCCTTGGGTATTTGATGATGGCTCTTTTCCTATTCTATGCATTATACTTGACAAAGCTTCCGGACAATCACGTTGAAAATGCGGTCCTCCACATCCCCAACAATTAACCTAGGGTGATCGCCTTGAGTCAAAATGCGAGTTTCTAGACAAGGAACTTCGTCCTCTTTTGCCACTTCCTCTCGTGTTTTTTCCTCTATTAGCAATTCCTCAAGAATTCCATCGACTTGTGTTTGATGATTCAACAGCTATAGTATTAACTGCCATGGGAGCTCTTGCTCCTACTCCTCTTGGGGTAAACCTATTACCATAAGGAGGTGGTCTCGAGCCACTTCCCCTAAAGAAGTTTCAAGGAGTCTTTCCTAGAAATCCTGGCTGTAGAGGTTTTGTTGGTCTGACATCC
This sequence comes from Pinus tabuliformis, assembly GCA_031772625.1. Lineage (NCBI taxonomy): Eukaryota > Viridiplantae > Streptophyta > Pinopsida > Pinales > Pinaceae > Pinus > Pinus tabuliformis. The sequence continues at coordinate 739,451,286 of CM062808.1, forward strand.
TTTTTATCCCTAGATGCTCCTCTGCATAACGGCCACATTCAACTGCCTTGGCTACTGATGATGGCTTCCACATCCTAACCATGGCCCTGATGCGAGGATTTAATCCATATACGAAGCGCTCAGTTTGACGTTCGTTAGTATCTAAATAATGAATATATTTCACAAGCTCCATAAACCTTATCTCATATTCCTCCACTGTTTTATTACCTTGGACTAGCGTATGAAAGGCCCAACTTGTTGCTCTTGAAAATATGGAGGTAAGTACTTGGCGCGAAATCTTTCCTCGAACAACTCCCAGGGAACATTATCCATTGTGAGGTGTAATTGTTTTTCCAGATTTCCCCACCAAATCAAGGCGCTTTCCTTTAACTGAAATATGGAAATTTTCGTTTTGGAAGTAGAAGAGTACTCTCTTAGCACAAAACATTTGTTCATTCCTTCTAACCATGCTTCAGCACATTCTCCAGCTCGTCCTCCTGAAAATTCTGGGAGTTTAATTTTCTGCAGCTCCCTAGAAATATCTTCCTTTGATTGTCTATACTCAGAACCTTTGGGTTCCGTTGGATTTCTTTCTTCAAGTTGAGGTTGCTCTTCTTTAGTATTAGCTATTGGCGGCCCTTTTAATGTTTCCAATATGGCTTCCAATGAGCGCATTATAACGGTTAACTCCGGTGCTGGAGTAGTTGGCGTTGATGATGGTCTCAATGGTGGTGGCAATGGTGATGAAGAAGGTTGTGGCGTCAGCGATGGTGACACTACCTGATCACGTCGTTGTAGTTGATATGTCCTTACCATTGTAGCTTTTCCTAGATACATAATAAAATTACAAAAATATGAGGTATGCTTTTAAATTTAATATATATATTTTGTAAATTCAAGCTCACAAATGAGTATGGTTTTTTTTTTTGCTATTTTACCTGCTAGGCAAGTCTTACTGGTACCGAGGTCAAGGAGGTTGGTATCGCTACCTCCTTGGCCTAATGGATGGTGTTCTATCCTAATGCATAGTAATATTTATCATAATGCATGGGTCTTCATAGACCATAGTATTATTTCGTAATATTTGCTTAACATTTTCTAACCTTATTATGTCCATGGAGGGTTTATTAACTTTAGGCATCTCTGTAAATGACATGATTACTTTTCTAGGTAGTCTAACAAATATGTATAGACCAAGAAGTATTACGAATAAAATAAAAAAGGATATAGATACTAATTACATAAACTCTAATTAACACTTTAACTAGTACTGCTTTCTTCATTTGTATTGTTAATTTATTTCATCCACATGATATATAGTTATTTGACTCTTTCTTGATTTTGTATACCTATTGCGTGAAGCTTTAATTATAAATTTCATATCTCTTTTATTGTAACTAAAAGAAAAGAATACCAACTCTAACACGATAAAAATGCCTCGTCCTATATGAATTTTGAATTCCCCATTTTACCCATTCTATTAAAATAAGCCATTTTAAATCAATAACGGCTTATCTACTCAAAATTAAATTTATGCATTTATTAACTTACCTCTTTCTTATATAAATACTAAACCAAAAAAATTAAATCAAAACATTTTATCAAAATACTAAATCACTTTATAACTATTAAATTATAAAATTTATCATTTTTTTAAAGATAGATAATAAATATTTTCTCTTAAAAGAATTTACATGTTCAAATCTATAAAGGTAACTTGAAATTTTTAATAATGCCTCGGTTGGTATTTACTCTCTATGCTATAGTTGTATCAAATTACTTTTCCATGTTACAATACCATTGTTATTGCCATTTTAAAAGGGGATAAGTGGAACTCCATCAAATATTTCCTTCAACATATGACGTTATTGGTTCTCCATAAGTCCTAGAATATATTTCATCGCTATACTGTTGATCTAATAGTACTCAAAACTAAGGGGATTTATATGTAGAAGAAAATGTATTCACGTTAGACAACATATCGTGGATAACGTTTTTAATTCTCTGGCATGTTTCATGGTGAACGTTAGATTTAATGTAATATTTATACGTTGAGCAAGGTATGGGCCCGTGTGGGAGGTATGGGCGCATGTGGGCTCCTCATCATGGTGCCTTGTATGAGTGTTAATCTTTGTGGACTTTGGTTGTTGATTGGTGAAATTCGGTCGTTGGCTTGCTTGGAAAAGTCAACAAGGAGATTCGCCTAAAACCCCGTAATTTTATACAGTGATATTTCCACTGAGTTTGAAGTCTCTAGAGACTCCCTAGCATCCATACGAGATAATTAATTGTTTCCAGCACATGTGTTGTATTCTTGGCTACCGATTAAACCAAGCCATACACCTGTACCCTAAAACATCTCACGGCTGCTAAGCGTAGGGTTGGATTTGACAACTGTATGAAAACAAATTAACATAGAATGAAATTAGCCAAAGTTTTGATTTTACTGTAATTAGTTTAAATGAGTTGTTACTGATCTCACGACCGCCTCAAAGAATATCTCATCGATGGATCCTCGTCGTGCCGACTAACTCCATCGTTGGACATTTCTAAAGCCACACTCAGATAAACGAATTCGCTGCTAAGTTGAGACAAATTTATCATTAATATTCAATTGAGAAATCGGTGTATGGTATGAAGGCAAAGGGAATTATTAAGGTCATCAAAATGAAAGTTCTTTACACTAGTGGCCTTAGATCTCTAGCTCGAGACTTTAATTCAAGAAGGTTAAACAATTCAAAAAGTAATGTAAACAATTCAGAAAGGTCGAATTTCCCTTTATGGCAATAACATCTTCCGGCACACCAACAAATCATCTCTGTCTCAAACTATCAGTCAATACGTTAGCTTATCTTTATGCCAGATAGACCCGAGCATGAACCTGCTATACCATAAAAACCACTTTGATCTCATTCGTCGATCAATCGCAGGAAGAATGGAGACAACATTAAGGGAGGGACCAGATTTATCGGGCGTTAGTACCTTTCCTTTCAAGTCGACTAATGATAAGCCATCTATTGTTGGCCGAGACACTGGCTTAACATAAAACTAATCATAACTTAGTGATCTTACTAGCGATCAGGCGCCTCATGACTGTAGCTCGTTCATTCAAGGGCTAACTCACATACCTAAACACTACTACTTTGTCAACTAGCTAAGTGTGAGACACTTAAAATACACCTTTTTCACATAAATTACCTAAGAAAAAATATAATATTTTTGTTGTTTCTATTTTGGTTTTCCAATGTCTATCTATCAAAATGACCTACTTTCGACAGTTTGAAGCCTTCTTTTAAAAATTTAAAGCAGTGTTATCCTCAAACTAAAACCATTTACAGGTTGATGACTAATGGCAAGGGACCGTGACTAATTTCTTTTTTTGTTTGAGGCTAACACTACTTTAGCACAAACTGATGTAATGGAAAAAACATTGGGATTTTCTAGGGACGACTGACCAAAAACAAGTGTGTCAATGTGATTGTTCATATGCTGATGTTTCTCTTGCCATTTAATTTTCAGTTCTAGTTTGTGAAGTCTACCACTGAATTTATTTTGGTATTTACTGAAGTATTGGTAAATAACTTATCATAAATAAGTAGGAGAAATAAATCAATTATTGCAACAAATTTTCACATGTTATCAGAGCAAGGTTCAGGCAAGATGGAAGCAAAGAAAAAGGGCATGGAGAACAGTAGGGATCAGAATATTTCCGAATTAGCTTCCAAGATGGAAGAGGAGTTTTCTTGCCTATCAAATTCTGCTTCAGCCGAGGACTGGTACAATGATAGCGGGGCTTCAGCTCATATGACTGGAAAACGAGAATATTTCTCGAGTTATCAGGAGGAACAGATGAACTTTCAAATCATAATGGGTAACAGGACATAGTGCACCCCAATAAGAAAAGGAACCGTTATATTCCAAACAGCAACAGAAGATAGTCTTTGGGCCATGAATGCACTGCATGTACCAGGTATGGGAATGAATTTGATTTATGTCTCTCAATTAGAAGATAAGGGATATGATGTATACTTCATTGGTAATAGAGTATATGTCAAGAATCCAAAGTGGAAAAAGAGGGCCCAGAATGGAACTCGAGGCAACAGATTATACAAGTTGCAACTCGAGTCTCCTATGGCACTGATAAGTAGTACTGTCGATGGAGAAAAAGAATTAAATGAGTTGTGGCATAGGTGGATGGGACACTTACATCATGGGGCATTATGGATGCTCGAGGAAATTGTTACAGCGGTTCCAGTGCTTACTACCAAGCATGATGATACATGCAGAGGCTGCGTGCTAGGTAAGTACGCCAAAGCAGCATATTCCAGAAGCAACAATAGAGCTAAGAGTGTATTGGGGTTAATACACTCAGACATTTGTGGTCCGATGTCTACAAGGGCCATCAGTGGCGCTGAGTATTTTGTTACCTTCATAGATGACCATTCCAGGAAAACTTGGATCTATTTTTTGAGAACCAAGGATGAGGTCTTTGATTGGTTTAAAGAGTTTAAGGCTCTAGTGGAAAACCTGACAGGAAGGAAGATCAAGATATTGCGCTCAGACAATGGCGGAGAATACACGGATAAGAACTTCACTGATTTTTGTGCAAGAGAAGGGATCCGAAGAGAATGGACAGCACCCTATAATCCAAAACAGAATGGAGTCACAGAAAGGAAGAACAGAACTATTGTTGGAGCAGCAAAGGCAATGTTATATGATCAGAATCTACCCAATTTTTTATGGGCAGAAGCATGTAGCACAACTGTACACGTTCAAAACAGGACTCCTCACAGGCCTTTAGGAAAGAAGACACTAGAGGGAGTTTCCACGGGAAAGAAGCCAGAAGCAAGTCACCTTAGGATATTCGGAAGTGTAGCTTATTGCCATATTCTAGAAGAGAAGCGGAGCAAGTTAGAGCAGACTGCCGAAGTTGGGTATCTAGTAGGTTATAGCAAAACTTCAAAGGCGTATCGGATCTACATTCCGAGCAGCAGAAATATTGTGGTAAGGCGGGATGCCAAGTTCATGGAAGATAGAGCCTTCAAGAAATCTCGTGAGATGCCATTTGAAGAACAGGATGGGGATGCTCCTCTAGTCCAGCAACAAGGATCAGATCTGGCAGGAAGACAAGCATCTGGTTCAAGCATGGTAACCAGTACTAGCATCTCCTCAAGAGAAGAGGAATCAGGAGTGTCACAGCAGGTACAGGAAGAGGAACAAACGGAACCTCCCACAAACAGTGGAAGAACTAGCCGAGAAGTACAACAGACTCTGAGGGACGCAAAGGAATTTGTTGGAGCTCCTAGAGTCGAGAAAAGGCAGCGTAGACAACCTGATAGGTACCAAGCATTGGTAGCTCAGGTCGAAGAACCCTCTAGTTTTCAAGAAGTCGTACAACACCAGGTATGGGTGGATGCCATGGTAGAAGAGTACAGTTCTATCATGACAAATGATGTCTGGGAAATTGTACCAAGACCAGAGAACAGATCAGTTGTAGGTTCGAGATGGATCTACAAGATCAAGTATGCTGCAGATGGCAGTGTAGATAAGTACAAGGCTAGGTTTGTCGCAAAAGGAGATGCGCAAAACGAAGGAATAAACGATGAGGAAACCTTTGCCCTAGTAGCTCGATATACCTCTATCAGATCCATTATATCTCTTGCAGCACAGATGGGATGGGAGAGTTACCCAATGGATGCCAAGACAGCATTCTTGAATGGGGTGATAGAAGAAGAGGTATATATCGAACAGCCAAAAGGTTTCGAAACAAATTAAAAGAGAACTCATGTGTGCGGGTTGAAAAAATCCTTGTACGGGCTAAAAGAAGCACCCAAAGATTGGTATGGTCGAATTGACAGCTACTTACAGCAGTAGGGATTCATCAAGAGCGATACTGATCCCAATCTTTATTATCTGTTGGTAGAAGGGGAGTCATTGATTCTAGTATTGTATGTGGATGATCTATTTTTTGACAGAATCATCCGGACTCAGAGGATTGTAAGAAAAACCTGGAAACTGAGTTTGATATGAAGGATTTGGGGCTAATGCACTACTTTCTGGGATTGGAAGTTTGGCAGCTGGATGGTGAGATCCTCCTTGGCCAAAAAAGATATGCATCAGAAATTCTGAAAAGATTCAAAATGCAGAATTGTCGACCTATGGCTACACCTATGATTACCGATTGGAAGAAAATAGATGTTTCAGGAGACAAGTGGACCCCACCATATACAGACAACTCATTGGGTCACTTATGTATCTAGTCAACACCAGGCCAAACTTGTGTTATGTTGTCAACACCCTTAGTCAGTTCATCGTGGAACCAAAAAGGGTGCACTGGGCAGCAGCAAAGCACATTCTCAAGTATGTGCGTGGATTAAATTTTGGATTAAGGTACACCAAGGGCAATGATATCGAATTGAGTGGATTCACTGATGCAGATTGGGCAGGAAGTTCAATAGACAGGAAAAGTACCACTGGGTATTGCTTCGGTATTGGATCTGGGATGACCTCTTAGTGCAGTGAGAAGCAAAAGTCTATAGCTCTGAGCTCTGTCGAACCTGAGTATATGGCAACTAGCAAAGAAACATGTGAAGCTATATGGCTCAGGAAACTGTTTGTAAATCTATTCAAGAGAAGGATGGAAGCGACAAGGATCTTCTATGATAATCAGAGTTGTATCAAGATCTCTGAAAATTCAGTATTACATGATCCCTCCAAACACATCGATATTCGGTGTCACTTTATTAGAGACTGTGTTTAGCGTGGAGCGGTACAATTGGAGTACACTCCCGTGGGAAATCAGGTGGCAGACATACTCACCAAGGCTTTAGGAACACCAAAGTTTGTTCAATTTTGGGAACAGATGGGTATGTTTGAAAATCACTTTCAATAGAATGATGCAGCGTTTGAGAGGGAGATGTAGTACAGATGCAGTAGTGGCAGTGGCAATGTCATGGCAGCAGTACAGTGGCAGCAATAGCACAGTGTTGGTGGTAGTAGCAGTGTAGAAAGGAGATGCTTCAGAAACAGAGCAGCATGAACGTAGACATTGTTGCTAGAGCACTTTGCTCGCTAAGAGGGAGTGTTAGTTTTTGGTAGCATCGGAAGTGCTCTAGCCATGAAAATTGGTGGAGAAACTAAGGCACATGAGTTCTAAAGAACTCAGAAACTAATTCGTGAAATTCCACCTGGATTGTATTTTATTAAAATAATTATTATTTTTAATGGAGTTCCTAAGTCTAAACTTACAGAAATTAAAATATTAATGGGCATTAATCAAAATATGGGTGAGAATGATCTAGAAGGCAGATCAAGTCATGTTTTAATCTTAGCCGTTGATTAGAGACTTAATCTCGACCGTTGAAGAGTCAACAGGAAAAGTATAAAATGGAGGCTTGGGATTCATTTGGAAACACACAAAGAGATTGAGGAAATCGATTTTCTGAGGTGAGAAGACAGAATCCGGCAAAATTGATTAAGAAAATTGATTAGGGAGATCTTGCACCTAAGGAGAAGACAGAATCCGGGAGAAGGACCTTCCAGAAAATATAGAACAGAGAGGCGAAGAGAGCTTGTAGAGAGGCAGCGTAGTAGCCAGGAGAGCTGATGTTGGCCCTGTCTAAGCCCACGCAGCCCCGACGCAGAGCTAGAAGGGCTAGCGCAAGCCAGAAAAGTTGTCTGTCACGCAAAATCCAAAACTGTCGGAACCGCTGGAACTGTCAGGAACTACTGGAACTGCCGTGAACTGTCAAAACTATCGGGAACTGCCGAAACTGTCAAAACTGTCAGGAATTGTCGGAACTGTCGAGAACTACCGGAACTGCCAGGAACTGCCGGAACTGCTGAGAACTGCTGGAACAGCCGGGAGAGCTGACACAGAGGGCAGAGAAGGTGACGCAGAGCCAACGCAGAAATAGCCAAGGTTAGCCAGTCTTGTGCCGGATCAGCCGGAATTCTGCTGGGTGAAGTGAGGTAAAACTCACTCAAATTTTCCGCCAATATTTTCTCTGTAAAGGATTGCTAAATGAGCATCCTAAATTGTATTCAGATATTTACTACCAATAGTAAGAATCCTCAAATTTGTTGCACCGATTTTCCGACATTGGGTCCTTATGTCTCCGCTGCTCCTGCTTTCCCTTCGATGCAAGGGCTACATCATCCTCCTCCTCCTTGGGCTTTGACCCACTACTATTGCTTTCATCTAGTTTAACCTTGACTAAGTCTCTCCTCAGCTCCTCTTGTTTTAGAGTTGCCCACATCTCATCCAAATTCAACAAGGCTGCTCTACCCAGGATACTCTAGACAAAGACTTGCCACTCATCTGAGACAGAATTGAGGGCCAATCTAACCAACTCTGAATCTTGAGGTGTATGCCTCGCAGAAAACAATTCATCACAGGTCTCCTTAAGCTTCATGAGGAATGGATCCACACGCTCCCCTCTTGCATCTAAGTAGATCTCAGCTTCTACTCCAAGTACATCTTTCGCTGCTCAAAAGATCCTTGAAATAGCGTTGCCAAGGCATCCCACATCTCCTTAGCAGTCCCTCTGCTAGCAACATGACACACTACGTGATCCTTTACTCCATCAAGGATCATCCTCTTGGCCTTCGCCATTTCTGATTAGTACTTCTTTAATGGATTTGCATCTGCAGGCATAGCCACCACATTGTCGACATATGTCCTGAAGGCATGCTCGTCTAGAAGGAATGACATTCTTGCCTTCCAGATGATATGATTGGATGCTCTGTCCAACTTGTCCTGATCCCTCAAGCCACTGGTTGCCATTTCCGCCACAAATAGAAAGTTGAATGACTGCCTCTCTCCTCTACAATGTTGTTGGGCTAGCCTACGCACTCCCCACTGGAGCTAGTAAAACTATTGCCCCTTGCTGCTACTCAAATCTAGAGAATTTGAATTCCTTGGCTAGGAATTCTCTGAGGAAGAAATCCCCTCAACCGTGCTTCTCCTCTCTCTTCTGACAATTTTCTACCTAGCTAACTACCTATAGAAAAATCCGCGTCCCACCAGCTTCTCCTAATGCTGAGGCTTCAGCGCTGCTCCCTTTGCCCCGGCAAAAAATTTGAACTTGGAGTTCTTCTCTCCGTCAACTCACTTGGAGAGAGACTGCCTCGAAATTTCAGCCCTCCGACTAAGAACTGCGCAAACCCTCTGGGGTTTCGAACTACTGCCTCCTGCAGATTTTTGACCTCTTCTGCTCAGCGCTAGGTTCTCTGGCACTACTCTTCTTGTTCCACCTGCAGCTCTAATACCATGTGAAAATTCCCTAAACTGGAATCCCTACTGTAGCAATTGATGATATTTCTCCTACTTTTTATATTTAAATGAACAAGTTACTTGCAATTTCCTACGGAAAATATTGAAATACATACACTGCAGCCTTCACTTAATTAATTTATATGTGGAAACAAGAGACTGAGCAAGAAAGAAAATACAACACAAATGACACTGTTATTTTTTACCAAATGTCCCCAGAAAAACCCAACGCAGGAAAACCGATGTAGCAATTTTGAGGGTTTTTATTATTACGCAGTAGTTTTTTGAATACAACTTTGGATGCCCTCCCAGCAATCCAATTACAGAGAAATAAACTGGCAGAAGAAATTTGTGAGTTTACCTCACTCTACCTGGCAAGTTTCAACTGACCTGGCAACTAAACTATGAGTTCCCCGGCTACTTCTGTGTTGCCCCTGCGTGGGCCCTTCGTCAGCTCAACTAGGGATCGATTTGCCTTCTGGAGCAGTTTCCAGCCTTCCCGGCTCAGAAATGTCATCTCCCTCAACAAATTTGGACTTTTGCTTGGAGACTATGATGCTTCTGCGTGAGCCCTCCTGGCTCAGCGTCAACCCCTCCTGGGTCCTGCGTTGCCTCCTTCTGGTGTCTCTCTGCCTCTCTGCTGCGTATCCTAGGCTCTGGAGAAGATACTCCAACCCAACTATCCCTATCCCTCACAGCACAAACTCACTATCGATACTCTCCCGGCAGTTGCTCTGCTTAATCAAACTTCTGAACTCACTCTGTGTGTCTTTCCAAGTGACCCTTAAACCTCCTTAACTAATCTCCTCGTTGACATTCAACGACCCAAATTAAAAGCTAATCAATGGCTAAGATCATTTTAGCTTGATCCTCGTATTCTTCTAGAAGTTACACCCACAATTAGATTAATACCCGTTAATATTTTTAATTTCCTAAATTTAGACTTAGGGGCCCATTAAAAAATATTAATTATTTTAATAAAATTGTTTCTGGGTGGAATTTCCCAAAACATTTTCTGGGTTCTTTGGAATACATGTGCCCAAGTCTCACTGCAAAATTTGAGACCTAGAGCACATTCGATGCTACCCCAAATCAACACAGTAGCCATCAAGTCCCTCCATCACCTTCCTCTTTCCTATATAAAAAACCCAAACTTTGTTTCACTAAGGCTATTTTGACATCACCTTGTACTCTTTTGTCCAAGCCCTAATGATCCTAATAGGGGAGCCCCCTTGGAGCCAAAGGAGAGCCGATCAAAATATAGGCAAAGTAAGTTGTTGAGGTGACAGTGGGTGACTTACTGAGGTTCTGCTTGGATTGTGCGGTGTGGTATGAAGCTTTTATCATTTGAACACACAATTTGAGCAGTAACAGCACCCCTTGCATCAAGTAATGCTCATAGGGGTGGAGAAGTGGGATCAAAACTAGCAAAGAGAATTGCATGGCATCAATCATCACCTCTAAGACTTGCACCTATTAACTAGGATTTCCAAAGAAGGTTACCCATCCCACTTTGACAATCACTCAAGTGCACTTAACCATGGAGTTTTCCCCCGTAGTTAAGCCTACTTAGCTTCCTATCCCATTTGGAAAACCTTAGCAAGTATTGGGCCTTATAAACCATTCGTTCAAAGTTCCCTTCTCTTTATTTAAGCATGTGGGGGGTCTTCCACAATCCAAGATCATAAGATTATATATATATATATATTGTAACCCAGAGGAACCTAGCAGCCCGCCTGACACGTAACTACCTGTAAACCTTTGGGGGGCTACAATCTGTCCTCCTCCCTGTAGCCCAGGTCGCAAGAGGGAAGATTTGAACCTGGGTCTCTCGAGCTTCAACAATTTCACATATCTCGGATTACCAATTGAGCTGCCCCCCTGGGACTCATAAGATATTATTGTTAGGATCAACTATGTGGAGTGTTTAATACTCTTTCACTGTAACCCATCTCCAATGAGCATCACTCATTAATGACCAATTTCTCATGAGCTTGAACACTCCACCTATACATTAGCAGAGGTAGGAAGCTACTAACAAGGCACACAATAATGTTCTTTTAATAACAAATGAAAGAGGACTTTCAGCATCAAAATACAAACAACCTGAAAATTAGCATATCTAGAACAGGCACATTACTCTCAATCGTCTCTTTATCAGAACTTTTAACAACATTGTGAATGGCTAAGTTTGACATCAAAATGTAATCCATTCATTATAGCAAGCAATCTCAGATAGCTTCACGAAAATCATGTTTGAGATAGAGTTGCCTGGATATTTCTATTAAGACTCCAGACTCCATATGAAACAGATAGTACCTTTGATAATAGATGAACCTGAGTAATGAAGAGCATAACAAGGTGTCATGTTGCAAATTCAAGTGCTGGAGAAAAAATTTCAATATAATGTTGGTATTTTGATAAATCTAAATATCCCCTTGCTCTATTGGGTTGGCACTTTGGCAACACACTGTATCCAAGCCACATCTTACATGTTTTTGAAAGTTACAGCACAAGTAATCCTTGTAGCTGAAAAGCTTACACACTCTGATTTCGAAAGAATCTTATGAGACCTAAGTTTTAAAAATAAGATCCTATATTAGTGGCAGTCCCATCTCATATCATAATCCAAATAGATTTTCTTAAAAGACACTAGAGGTGCCTTAAGTTTATGGACAGAATAAAACACAAGAACAAGGACCAGAGCAACCATTAGTCGTAATAGCTTATGAACAGGCTTAGAGAAGATCAAGAAGTCAAAAAATAACTCAAAACGTTACTGAAAGTGTTTTTAACGAATTATATGAGTCACCTGTGTAAGCAGCCCCTTAGTGTCTCTTAGCTAGCTACATAGGAGTTAAAAGGCTACAGTAAATTATTTTTTTACTATGACAAAGAAATAGGTTGCCAATGAGGCAGTAACTTACAAATTTCATTTAGTTTATTATGTGCTCAGATGCTAAAATTTACAATGGTAATGACATTTTAGTAGACAAACACATTTCATGGATACATACCGTGCCATCCCTAGAAGCAGAGGCAATCAAAGTGGGGCACCTTGAGATAACCGTTAAAGCTGTCACTTCAAGATCATGCAAACCAACAAACTTGATGCCCCTCATAAGATTTCTCACATGGCATCGGATGGGATTGTCAACAGTGAAACCGGAAGAAACAAATTTTTTCTTCAATTCGTCTGAAGTTAAGGTTAACACATATTTGTCAATGCCAACAACTAAGTCCTGCATAGGCACAGGTATAGCTGTTAGCCAAAGCTATGACAGATTTCAAATCAAATGTTCAAAATGGGCTTCATTAAACAAGTATTGGAATCTGAACCTGATTAAGCCAGCAAACAAGTGGATGGACCAACTCCCATTCGCCAAGTACTTGGATTGAAAAAGAGATTTGCCCTCTGATTATTTGGTCATCCTTTATTCCAGATATTTCTATGATGCTCCAAATGAAGAAATAGCCATCAGAGCTTGCACTGTCACAAAACTCAGAATGATTATGTGCTTAAAAGGACAACATGGGAGGTTAAAAAAGAAGAAAAACAAACTGTCAAATGCAATCTTCCACGCTTGAATGGGCAAGCTGGGTGTAGAAGAAGATAGTATCAATGCACTGGGAAATACATAAGCCCTCACTACAAACAATGCATAAGCACATAGAAAGAAGGAAAAAGCACATTCATTCCCACAGGTTAGAGATGCACCTTGCTAAAAGGCCAACTTGATCGCCACAAAATGCCATATCAGTTACTCTCTGAGAAAATAGATAAAGAACTCATTATTATAAATCAAGGATAAAGCATAAGCTCGATGCCACATTCCATATAGGGCTCTATGAACAGTCAAGACACAAACTCAAACACACAATAAATCCATACATTCTGTGATACGTAAGCCTCTATGGCTGAAATGGGCATTGAAGCACCATGTCTGTGACTTAAAAAGGTGGGATGCTCTATAGGTCCAAAGAGAAACTGTAAGATTGCAAAGTCAAATTTCTGTGGAAACCACATCCTTGCTGAGGCCATTGAGTGCCCTTTTATTACGAAATAAACTTTCCTAGCCCTTTCCCTATGCATTAGCTACAAAAGTGTTGGAGCATTAGGCAACATTTTAAAAGCATGAAATCCACAACCTCGTTGACACAGAAAGCTTATCCCATAAGCAACCTGTTGGTATCAAAAACATGTTCCCCGCCGAACCAATTTAGGTTATTTTAGAACAGAAATGGACTATACATTCCAAAAATGCACGAGGAAAAGAAGAAATCAATTGAATTTATTTTGACAACCTCAGATCAAATGATCTATCAGGTGACTTCTTTCAAGACTCTATGATAAGATTTTCTATAATGCTTACGTTTCCTGGATGGTACTTTTTTCTGCATTACATGACACGAGTGATAAGAACTTTGGTTTTTGGTCCACTACTATTGTATAAAGGACTCCTCATTGCGTATTTCTCATCCTTGACTTTTCTCAAGTTTAATATCGAGCACAATCTCTATTCTCATGGTGTCTTAGGAGTTTCCCACCTTACAGTCATGCTGATAACATTGTGGAAATTTGTTTGAAATATGAATCCTTGTGATGTTCAACTTCTGCTCGTAGCTGTTTTCATTTAAAAAGATGCTATGAATTCTATAGTTTGTTATTTGTGACTTCTTTGTAGTACATCACTTTTTCTTCTGGTTTCTGGTATATGTTTCCCAGTTTTTGTCTATTTCCTTGAGGACATACATGTTTATCTCAATCTGTTTTTGGGTAGTCTAATAATATCCCTCATCCCATTTTCCATAATGAACCATCTTCTTCCTTATTTTTCTCTAGGCATTAGTGACTCTGAAGTTTGGCTAACCTTAAGCACTAAAGCTCAGAATATTTTATTGTCTTTGTGCAACCAAATACCATAAGTTAGGTGTTTGGTGATTGACTTGTTGCACCAAGAGTAGCAAGGTTCTCTACAGCCCAGTATGAGGGAGATGTTGGTGCTTGATAGATCCAGATTTAAGATGGATCTACGCTGCTTAATCTTCATCAACAAAATGTCAAGATGCCTCTGCCAAACATCATATCATAAAGAATAGCTAGAGAGACTAGAATATCATGCAACCCTGTTTTTCGTTCCAAAAGTTTGCATCCCAGTGTTTAGTTTTAAGCCTGACAAAAGCCTTCCATCACCCACAAATTCTCATTTTGCTGCAGCAGTTCAAATTTTCGTCATACAGATATCCTAATACTGGGCAGTTATACGTCTTGACTCCATCAATTAATTCTTCGTTGCATGGAGCTTTAGATAAATTTTTCTTCTAGGTGACTATTATTTTTTCATTTTACCCACACTCACTAATAGCCTCAATTGTATACACAACTTTATAAGACTAATTGCTTCTGCACGAATGTGCTATCTTACATAAGTTACATAATCTTGTTGCTATAAATAAAGATGATGATAGCTGTGTTAGGTATTGTAATGTCAATTTTTATTAATGTATTAAGTGATAATGTAATAAAGTGGAAATAATTCATGTGTAATAAATAACATTTATGTTGAGCCCACTGGTGAGAACATTCGTGCGGCTCTTCTCGCTATGATTCGCCGTGCCAATGCCGGAGACTTGCTTTTCTTTCACTACAGCGGCCACGGCACACTCATTCCGAAGCATAACTCCCCTGGCAATGATGAATGCATAGTCCCATGCGATTTGAAGCTCATCACAGGCACGACCCCGGACAAGTCGATCCTCCAGAGAGCCCCAGCAAAGGACCTTGGGACCCAAGAAAACCCTCGGCAGAGTCTGATTGACTGTACGCAACCTGTCCAGGGCAAGGTTCTGTCATCTGATGGCTACGATGCCCGATCTGGCCATGGGCAAGGCGAGTTCATTACTGTTGGGCTCATCCGGATCAGCCCCAAAGCCGCGCACCCCATCGACCTTGGAAAAACCGTCTTTGCCTCCTGCATGCACAGGACTACAGACGTTAAGGAGATCGGCCAGAAGCATAGCCCAGATCGGAGTTTCCAGACCCCTGGGGCAGATGTGAGGCGGGAGGAAACATTGATCAAGGACGAAGCCGAAGCAAGTAGACCTCAAGGCAACGTATCTGCGGTAAGGGTAACTCCATTCTTTACTTATCCTCCCTTTATACCAGATCTAGTACAAGAGGCATCTGCAGGGCCGATTTATAGAGCTGGAGCGGGTATCTGGACCACGGAAGGTGGTCAGACACTCAGATCCGCCATGACGCTCAATAAGCAGAACAGTCCGCACCAAACCCTACTCTGGATGACAGATAACAAAAAGTCTCCTTCAGATCGGGCTCACATTAGACAGATTGGCCAAGTTCCTGCAGGTCGGACACCCCAGATGGAAAATCGCCATGGCAGATCTGCTCCCGGAAGCACAAGAAGCCCTGACACTGGGTCTAGGCTCTTCTTAGACTCCTTTCAGATCCAAATTTCTCAGCCTTCAGGCAGAACCATCCTGCATTGGGTCAGTTCTTCAGATCTGGTGCTGGATCTCAAACTGGAGCTAGAACGGCGGATTGGGATCCCTTCAGGCCTTCAGAGACTCCTCTTTCAAGGCAAGCAACTTGAAGACCTTCTTCCCCTCTCTTCTTACAGCATTTCCAAGAACAGCTCTTTGGTGGTAACCCTTCGTCTGAGAGGAGGTGCAGCGGGACAGTCATCCTCTGCTCCTCCTTTCTCATACAAAGATGCAGTACACTCTGAGAACCCCAAACCCCCGGAGGTCCATAAATCTAAGCCCTTTTTGGTTGATAAGATAGACGAAGTCCCCTCTGTTGAAATCACCCATGATGATCTTGCAACCCAACTTCAAGAATTTGCGGAAAGAGCCATCATTTGCAGATTTAACGGACTGTGGCCACGATCTCAGGATCTCTATGCATGGATCCATGCAAACTGGACTCATCATTGTAAGATCAGTTTCTGTTCAAAAGGTTACTTCATTGTTCTATTTGATAACAGTAAGCATTATAAAAAGGCTTTAGAAGAAGGCCCTTGGTTCATGGGAACTGCAAGGCTCTTCTTGACCCCTTGGTTCCCAGATTTTGATCCAGCAACTGCCGTCATTACCAGGACACCTGTATGGATCAGGCTCCCAAATTTACCTGCCCACTTATGGCGTACTATTGTATATAGAGCCATAGGCAACACCTTGGGCAGTTTCATCAGTGGAGTTTTCTGGCGGGAAACCAAAGGTCTCCACACATATGCCAGAATATGTGTGGAGTTGGATTTAAGCAAAGGACTTCCAGACCAAATCATTCTCAAGATCAATGACTTTGTTTGGACCCAGAATCTGGATTACGAAAACACTGCCTTCCGCTGCCGCCACTGTCACCTAACAGGGCACCTGCAGAATTCTTGCCCATCGCTGCCTGCAAAATCGAAAAAGGGCAACTTTGCAAAGACCAAACCCAAACGTTGGACCCCTTGTCCTCCGCCGCCAGCAGTGAGTTCTGATTCCTCAAGCTCGGAAGATGAGGAGAGCGATGCAGAACCGGACCAGGCGCCTCAGACGATGGATCCGTCCACTGATACTCCTGCGCACACCACTGTCACAGCAGTCGCCCAGAAACGCGTCCATGAGACCTCCTCTTCTGAATCAGATAAGGAGATCCCCCTGTTGGAGAACTCCAGTCTTCAAGTTGTTTTAGCTCATACTCCCCAAGATGGTTGGATAAAAGTCAATAAAAAAAAGGGGAAAAAACATCGTGTTGAGAATTTTGCCCCTGTGGGGTAATTGTCAGTTTTTGCTCTCAAGTTAATTGTTGTAGCTCCATGAATGGTTCACCCCTTCTCCGGGACCGAGGTTGATAGTTTCATCATTTCCGGTCGCCCAGTTTCTTGTCACTCTGGATTGTACTATATTTTACTCAATAGAAATAGTTTAATTTTACTGAGAAAAAATAAATAAATAACATTTATGTTAAATGTAAAATTAAATTAGCTGAGCAGTTCCTAACAAGATTAACTGAACTTGGTAGATATATATATACAACACCACCTTATGTAATATTACACACATCAATATAATACATCTCTCATTCACACTCTCTCATTTGTCTCTCATATATTCTCCATAGCATAGTTGAACATAATATCAAAGCCACGATGATTGTAGCCTCAAGCATTTTCGAAGACAGTGTCAAGGCAAAGTTTGTCACATGCTCTAGCCTGGAGAAAGAGAGAGGCTGAATTGCAGAGACAAGGAAGGATTTGCATGGCTAGAAGAAAGAATTGTATGAACTATCCGTACATCCAAGAAGAAGATTCATACAGCTCAATTAAACTTGTATGGTACCAAAGGAAAATCAATGATTACTTAATTTTTTGTACGTCGCAATAATAAAAACCTGTATGACAACGAAGGAAATTGTACGAACAGTATACAAACATCAACATATATTGTATGGATGTTCTATTAAGTCAACAGCTATGGCTTAAAAAGTGTAAGACATTTCCAATTTCTATACAATGGTCCAGAATTACACAGTTCAAATCTCTACATGGCAGTTATAAAGTGAACAGTACAACAGCTCCAATTATTGTATAGCTGAATTGCACAGCGGAACCTGGAATCAATAGTATGCAGTGGCTGTGGTTAATCAATAAAGTTTACATACAACAGAAGTTACATCGAAGATATATAAAAAAAAAAGTCATTTTTTATACTTCTCAGTTTTGGAGTCATAAATTTTTTAAAGGAAGCTTAAATTTTTTATAAATCTGAGTTTTGGAATCATGAGTTTATAAAGAGAATAAGGGTTTTTTATGTTAGAGATATTTTATTTTTCCAAAGGAATTATAGGAGCTTCCATTTTTTAGAGTTATAAGTAGATTTTTTTAAGCTATAAGGAAATATGACCAATATTAATAATTTGATGATGCCCGACTCATAATTAATTGGTAAAAGTTTCCCTACCTGAAAATAAAAATGGAGCAAACTTTGTACTATCATGATCTTTGGGAAATCATTATGGGGACTGTTGCTGTTGAAATTTCTAAGTATTACCCGTTAGAAATTTTATTTGTATTCTCTGATTTATTTCTCCTACTTGTTTAATTACTAACGAGTTATTTACTCATATAAACATTGATATAAACACAATACAGTCTCAACCATCTACAGATCAACAGCTGAAAGAAATAGACAAACACATAAGTGACACCGTTATTTTTGAACAAACGTCCCTGGAAAAACCCAACTTGGGAAAACCGGTGCAGCAGTTCTGAGGGTTTTATTACTATGTAGTTTTTCCTTGAGTACAACTGGGTGCCAAACTGGCTCACTCGACAGAGAAAAAATAACCCAGCAGTAGTACCTCTCTATTCAGAAGCAGATATTTAGAAAGTCTGCCCCACGAAACCCTCTCCATCACAATCTGAAGCTCAACATCAGCCCTCCTGGCCTCTACGTCAACCTGAAACCCTCTGCATTAGCCTTATGAGGCTCTGCATAGCCTCTTTGACCCTCTGCATCACTCCTACAACCTCTATGTGGATGACGCAGGCCCTTCTAGACTTTGCGCAATCCCAACTGTTGATTTGGGGTAGCATCGGATGTGCTCTAGCCACGAAAATTGGTGGAGAGGCTAAAGCACATGAAATCTCCAATACCCAAAAGTGGTTTGGGCAGAACCTAACCAATTTGGTTAATATTTTTAAAGGAGTCCCTAAGTCTAAACTTAGGGAAAATAAAATATTAATGTGAATTAATATAAAACTATGTTAAAATGGTCCAAAAGTCATGGATCAAGCCAGATCTAATCTTAGCCGTTGATTAGGGACTTAATCTCGGCCATTGAAATGTCAATGAGAAAAGTATAAGAAGAGGCTTGAGGGTCACTTGGAGAACACACCGAGTTGATCAAGATTTCGATTTTCTGGGGCAGGGTTTGCTGAGGAAGTCGAAAGAGTGATCAGAGTTGCAGCTGAGGGACAGTGAATACAGAAGCAGAGAGGCAGAGATAGTACCAGGAGGATCAGTGCAGAAGCCAGGAGAGAGGGATGCAGAGCTAGCCAAAGGTTCACGCAGAGCCAACTAGGGCTCACGCAGAGGTAGCCAGGAGCTTTGCAGTGCCTCAGAGAGCCAGCGTGGGTGACACAGAGGCTCTAAGGACTGACACAGTGCCTCCAGAGGCTGACGCAAGGCGAGTTAGGGTGACGTTGGGCAGACGCTGGGCCAGAAAGTGTTGACGCAAGGCGAGTTAGGGTGACGTTGGGCAGATGCTGGGCCAGAAAGGGCTGACGCAGTCCCTGACTCCCTAGAGGCTGGCACTGGGGTTTTCATGGGGCAGACTGGAGTTGGGAGCTGTCGGAGTGTTTATCCGGGGTTTTAGCCGGAACATCTATCTCCAACTGAGAGGTACTACTGCCGAGATTATTCTCTATTGGGTGAGTTGGTTTTGGCACCCAGATTGTATTCTAAAACTGCTTAATAATTAAAACCCTCAGATAGATGCATTGGTTTTCCCGCATTGGGTTTTTCCGAGGATATTGGTCCAAAAACAACGGTGTCACTTGTGTGCTTGTTTTGTTTCCTTCAGTTGATGATCTGTAATGTGTTGAGCATGTACTTGTATTTATTTTCAGTATTTACATGGTAAATAACTTGTTAATTAATCAAAACAAGAAGGCAAAAATAAAACAGAAAAGTACATGAAGGGTTTCTAACGGGTTACACTTAGAAATTCCAACATGTATCAGAGCGTGGTTGCAGATCATAGGAGGACTGAGGGCATCAGTCGAGCAGAGGAGCAGAAACAGAAACAATTGTCCCAAGTGACAGAAGTTGTTCCTAGCGGAGAAGCAGCAAGGGGTGACACAGTGCCTGCATCATCAAGTTTGAGTCGGGACTCGGGAGGAGGATTAGCGCAGTGGCAGAAGTTGTTCCTAGCAGAGAAGCAGCAAGGGGTGATGTAGAGACTGCGTCATCAAGTTTGAGCCGGGAGGAGGATCAGCACAGTGGCAGAAGGGAGCAGACCTGACTTACGCAGTGCCCAATCATCTTTCTCAGTCAGGAAGAATTGACACCATGGCCAGGAGGTGCGGATTTTGCTAGTGTCGGGATTGCGCAAAGCCTAGAAGCTCTAACCTTCAGTTTGTTGAGACATAGGAGGTTGTGGGTAAGTTGCGGAGTGAAGCTGGTGGGGTACTGTGGTCAAAACATTACCTAACAAGGCAAGACCAAGGAGGAGGGAGTTCCTACCGAGGATTTCTAGCCAAGAAATCCAGATTAATGGTGCAGCTACACTAACGATCGGAGTGGGGGCATCTCGACATTGGCAGAAAAGTTTCCAAACGGGAAATCAAGGCTCAGAGGGAGTCACACCAAGAACTTCCAGGAGGGAAGTAGAGGAGCAGCGAGATGGCAGTGAATGGGGTAAGAGACCAGGACAGACTGGACGGAGCCTCAAACTTCGTAGTCTGGAAGGCCAGAATCTTATCCGTTCTAGACAGGAATCGTGTCAAGCACTTCGCCTTGAAGACAATAGCGATCCCAGTTGACCCAGCTGAGAACGACAAGTACGAGGAGGCAATGGCAAGGGCCAAGAGCATCATCCTTGACGGGGTCAAGGACCATGTAGTACCACATATTGCTGAAAAGGACATGGCAAATGAGATGTGGGAGGCCCTAAAGAAATTGTACCAACACACTTCTATGCAGAGAAGGATGCTACTTGAAAATCAGCTGCAGCCATACAATATGCAAAAAGGGGAACAGATCAACACCTTCCTCAATCGATTGAAGGAGATCTGGGATCAGCTGACTTCCATAGGGGCCACACCGGATCAA
The DNA here is from genome assembly GCA_031772625.1 of Pinus tabuliformis. NCBI lineage: Eukaryota > Viridiplantae > Streptophyta > Pinopsida > Pinales > Pinaceae > Pinus > Pinus tabuliformis. The sequence goes on from CM062808.1 coordinate 739,472,377, forward strand.
GAATTGATGGTGAGAACAACCCTGAATGCAATCTTTGAAGACTGGGAGGTGTTTGTCCAGAGCATACTGGGCAGGGCGACCCTTCCAGATTGGGAGGAAATGTGGGCAGCTCTTCGCCAAGAAGAGATCAGAAGGCTGAGCAAGGCGGGAAGCAACGGCAAGGGGATCAGAATCAAGGAGGAGGAAGAGGAGGATGTTGCCCTAGAATCTAAGGGGAAGCAGGAGAAACGAAAGAAGGACTTCTCCAAGGTCAAATGCTTCAACTGTGGGGAACTGGGTCACTATGCGAGCCAGTGTCCGAGGAAGAAGAGCAAAGGAGAGGCTTCCGAGACCAAGGCTGCACCAGCAAGGGTGGAGAAGGAAGTGGAGACAGATGATGACTGTGCCATGAGTGCTCACACGCCACTTGAGAGGAAGTGGGGAGACATCAAGCTGTAGTCAGACGGACTACAGGCGATGAGGGGCAGGATCCTTGAGGTACCCAACCTCTTGGATTATACCTTGCTACGGGAGCCCCGAAGAGGAGTAGCAGGACTGGTGAATGTCGATAGAGACGGATGCAGATGGAGCGACAGAGAGAGCTTCAGCATCGGGAGTGTTTCTAGCCTGACAGAGATGTCAGAGTTGGGAGATCAATTACTTACTTCTCAGTAACTGAGTTGCAGTGCCGCAGTTAGCAGTGGCAGTGCTATGGAAAGCACAATGCAGCTTGATGAGAGGGGTTGCAATGCAGATGCAGCAGTGGCAGTGGCAGGGCCATGGGCAGCAGCACAGATGCAGAGGGAGTTGTCGTACAGATGCAACAGTGGCAGTGGCAGTGGCAGGGCCATGGGTAGCAGTACACGATGCAGCAGTGCAGAGGATGTTGGGCAGCAGGCCTAGCATCAACACAAAGACCGATGCCGGATGATCAGGGTGATGCTCAGTGAGGAGTATTACTAGAGCACAGTCCTCACTAAGAGGGAGTGTTGATTTGGGGTAGCATCGGATGTGATCTAGCCACGAAAATTGGTGGAGAGGCTAAAGCACATGAGATCTCCAATACCCAGAAATGGTTTGGGCAGAATCTAACCAGTTTGGGAGATATTAAAATAATTAATATTTTTAATGGAGTCCCTAAGTCTAAACTTAAGGAAAATAAAATATTAATGTGAATTAATATAAAACTGAGTTAGAATGGTCCAAAAGTCATGGATCAAGCCAGATCTAATCTTAGTCGTTGATTAGGGACTTAATCTCGGCCATTGAAATGTCAATGAGAAAAGTATAAGAGGAAGCTTGAGAGTCACTTGGAGAACACACCGAGTTGATCAAGATTTCGATTTTCTGGGGCAGGGTTTGCTGAGGAAGCCGAAAGAGTGATCAGAGTTGCAGTTGAAGGGCAGTGAATATAGAAGCAGAGAGGCAGAGATAGTACCAGGAGGATCAGCGCAAAAGCCAAGAGAGAGGAACACAAAGCCAACCAGGGGTTCACACAGAACCAACCAGAGGTTCACACAGAGCCAGCCAGGGCTCACGCAGAGGCAGCCAGGAGCTGCGTAGTGCCTCAGAGAGGCAACGTGGGTGACACAAAGGCTCTAAGGGCTGACGCAGTGCCTCAGAGAGCTAACGTGGGTGATGCAGAGGCTCTAAGGGCTGATGCAGTGCCTCCAAAGGCTGACGCAGGGCGAGCTAGGGTGACGCTGGGCAGATTCTGGGCCAGAAAGGGCTGACGCAGGGCTGACTTTGGGCCAGAAAGCGCTGACACAGTCCCTAGAGGTTGACATTGGAGTTTTCGTAGGGAAAATTGGAATTGGGAGTTGTCGGAGTGTTTAACCGGGGTTTCAGCCGGAACATCTGTCTACGACTGAGAGGTACTACTGCTAAGATTATTCTCTGTTGGATGAGATGGTTTTAGCACCCAAATTGTATTCTGAAACTGCTTAATAATTAAAACCCTCAGATAGCTGCACCAGTTTTCCCACATTGGGTTTTTCCGGGGACATTGTTCCAAAAACAACGATGTCACTTGTGTGCTTGTTTTGTTTCCTTCAGTTGATGATCTGTAATGTGTTGAGCATGTACTTGTATTTATTTTCAGTATTTACATGGTAAATAACCTGTTAATTAATCAGAACAAGTAGGCAGAAATCAATTAGAAAAGTACATGAAGGGTTTCTAACGGGTTAGACTTAGAAATTCCAACACCTGCTAGCCTCTATGTGGCTCCCTCTAGCTCTGCGTCTGCCTCTCTGCTTCTGCGTTGGTCTTCTGGCACTATCTCTGCCTCTCTGCTTCTGCACTGGTCTTCCGGCATTATCTCTGCCTCTCTGCCTCGTACTCAATGCCCCTCGCTGCAACTGATCACTGATTCGATTTCTTTTAGCAAACCCCGCTCTAGAAAATCGAATGACTGATCACTCTGGTGTGTTCTCCAACTGACCCTCAAGCCTCCTCTTATACTTTTCTTATTGGTCCTTCAACAGCCAAGATTACATCTCTAATCAACGGTTAAGATTAGATTTGGCTTGATCCATGTCATTTACAACCTTCTAACCCAGTTTTATATTAATACCCATTAATATTTTTATTTTCTTAAGTTTAGACTTAAGAACCCATTAAAAATATTAATTATTTTAGTATCTCCTTCACCGAGTATAATCTGCCCAAACCATTTCTGGGTCTTGGAGATCTCATGTGCTTTAGCCTCTCCAACAATTTTCATGGCTAGAGCACATCCGATGCTACCCCAAATCAACACTCCCTCTTAGTGAGGACTGTACTCTAGTAATACTCCACACTAAGCATCACCCTGATTATACAGCACCAGTACCTGTGCTGATGCTAGGCATCCCCGCCCAACATCCTCTATATTGTTGCCCATGGCTCTGCCACTGCCACTGCTACATATGTACGACAATTCCCTCTACATCCGTGCTGCAGCTAGTCCTTTCTCCCAACACTGCATCTACATTGCAACCCCTTCTCATGATGTTGCATCATGCTACTGTTAACTACTACTGCACTACAACTCAATTACTGAGAAGTAACTGATCCACCCAACTACTGACATCCCTGTCAGGTTAGAAAAACCTCCTGATGTTGAAGCTCTCTCTGTCGCTATCTCGTGCTCCCTCTACTGCCTTTGCACTGCTACAACAACCTTGTGCCTCTCACACCGTTGCAAACCTCTTTGTGCCTCTCGCACTGCTACAACCCTCTCTGTGCTGCTTGGGACTATTGCACTGTAGCACTCTCTGTCGCTTCATCTGCATCCGTTTCTACCAACATCTGCCATCCTGCGACTCTCACTTCTAGGTTCCCGTAGCCAGGTATAATCCAAGAGTTTGGGTACCTCAAGGATCCTGCCCCTCATCGCCTGTAGTCTTCCTGACTACAGCTCGATGTCTCCCCACCTCTTCTCTAGAGGTACATGAGCACTCATGGCACAATCATCACCATCCTCTACCTCCTTTTCCACCTTCGTCGGCGCTACCTTGGAGTCAGACGCCTCTCCCTTATTCTTCTTCCTTGGACATTGGTTCGCATAATGTCCCAGTTCCCCACAATTGAAGCACTTTATCTTGGAGAGGTCCTTTTTCTTCCTCTTCTCCTGCTTCCCTGCAGATGCCAAAGCTGCATCCTCTTCCTCCTCTGTCTTGACCCAAACTCCTTTGCTGCTACTTCCCGTCTTGGTCAGCCATCTGATCTCTTCTTGGCAAAGAGGCGCCCACAATTCTTCCCAATCTGGAAGATTCGCTCTACCCAGAATACTCTGGACGAATGTCTCCCACTCCTCGGAGACTACATTTAGAGCGGTCCTCACCATCAATTCCTGATCTGGCGTGGCCCCTATGGAAGTCAATTGGTCCCAGATCTCCTTCAACCTGTCGAGGAAGTGATCTATCTGCTCCCCCTTCTGCATCTGGTATGACCGCAATTGATTCTCAAGTAGCATCTTCCTCTGCACGGAAGTGTGCTAATACAATGTATTCAAGGTGTCCCACATTTCCTTTGTCGTCTCCTTCTCGGCAATATGTTGGACCAAATGATCCTTGACCCCATCAAGGATTATGCATTTCGCCTTGGCCATCACATCCTCATACCTTTCATTTTCAACTAAGTCAACTAGGATAGCCACGGTTCTCAAGGTAGAGGCCTTGATGCGATGTCTATCTAGAACGGACAAGATCCTGGCTGATCCAGGTGGATGTTGGTGGCCACCCACCTATCCCACTTGGACCCCCACAACTGTCTCTTTTAGTTTTTTAGTTTCCGTAATTGTAGCACAATTTACTATTTTTAGCAGTTTTTTGGGTCCTGAACTTCCGGAGCCATTTTGAGGCCCTAAACGACGTTTTTTGGGAAATTTGGGAGCAACATGGGTCCATGTATTGATGTTTCTCTTCCCAAAGTTGTAGTCCTCAGATAGATCTTTTTAACGAGATATTGTGCACGTCAAATGGAGATTGTATGCCAAAGTTCCGACCCCAAGAACTTGAAGTACCAATTTACCCAAACGAGGCCCACAGTTTGGCGTTTCATCTCCTAGGGTTAGGTTTTTGGATGTTTAGGGTTTTCCATTGTTTCTCAACAATAAATAGGCCTTCGAGCATCATTGTAACACATTTCAGAGGCATGTAGCCGCCACATCTCTTCTCAGAGATAAGCTACCATCGCCCTAGCTGGTTTATTTTCATTCATGTTTGTAAGCATATTTCAGTATTTTACATTAATGAAATCAAGTATTATTTCTGCTGCATCTCTATATGTATGGTTATATCTGTAATTTGTTGCATTCCTCTTCAAATCCGGATCACTGGCCTTTCAGATGACAAAGTTGGACGCCCCGTCCAGCCTGTCCTGATCCCTCAATCCGTTCATGGCCATCTCTCTGCTCTTCCTTTTGACTCCTCTAAGTCTCTACTTCCTGCCTGGAAGTTCTCTGCTAGACTCCCTCTAAGTCCCTATTTCCCTCCTGGAAACCTGCCTGCCAACCATCGAGTCGCACCTCTCCGATCTGCTATGCACCTGCAATAATGATCTGGATTTCTCGGCTAGAAATCCGCCTAGGTAGCGACTCCCTCTACCTTGGTTTTGCCCCGTTAGGTACTATTCTGTCTCGACAGCAACAACACCCCACCAGCTTCACTCCCTGCAATTTGCCCACGGCTTCCTACGCCCTAGCAACTGAAGAATTAAGCCTCTAGGCTCTGCGTAATCCCAGTAATGGCTGAATTTGCACCTCCTGGCCACAGTGTCGATCCTTCCTGGTTGAGAAAGATGACCAAGCACTACGTAGGTCTGATCTGCCTCTGCGTTGATCCTCCTCCTGGCTCGAACTGATGACACAAGCCCTCTTCGTCAACCCTTCTCTGCTGCTTTCTACAAGCAACAACTTCTATCACTCAGGACAGTTTTTTCTGCTGCAAATGCTCTGATTCAGTTGGTGCCTTCAGCTCTCCTGTGATCTGCAACACTTTGATACCATGTTGTAATTTCTAAGTATTACCCATTAGAAATTTTATTTGTATTCTCTGGTTTATTTCTCCTACTTGTTTAATTACTAACAAGTTATTTACTCATATAAACACTGAAATAAACACAATACAGTCTCAACCATCTACAGATCAACAGCTAAAAGAAATAGACAAACACACAAGTGACACCGTTATTTTTGGACAAACGTCCCCGGAAAAACCCAACTTGGGAAAACCGATGCAGCAGTTCTGAAGGTTTTATTATTATGCAGTTTTTTCTTGAGTACAACTGGGTTCCAAACCGACTCACCCGACAGAGAAAAAATAACCCGGCAGTAGTACCTCTATTTGGAAGCAGATATTCAGAAAATCTGCCCCACAAAACCCTCTCCAACATAACCTGAAGCTCAGTGTCAACCCTCCTGGCCTCTCTGTCAGCCTGAAACCCTCTACGTCAGCCTTCTAAGGCTTTGCGCAACCTCTCTGACCCTCTGCGTCACTCTTGCAGCCTCTGCATGGATGATGTAGGCCATTCTGGCCTCTGTGCCGTCCCTACTAGCCTCTGTGTGGCTTCCTCTAGCGTTGTGTCTGCCTCTCTGCTTCTGCATTGGTCTTCCGACACTATCTCTACCTCTTTGCCTCGTACTCACTGCCCCTCGCTACAACTGATCACTGATTCGATTTCTCTTAGCAAACCCCGCCCTAAAAAATCGAATGGCTGATCACTCTGGTGTGTTCTCCAACTTGACCCTCAAGCCTCCTCTTATACTTTTCTTGTTGGTCCTTCAATGACCGAGATTACATCTCTAATCAATGGCTAAGATTAGATTTGACTTTATCCATGTCATTTAGAACCTTCTAACCTAGTTTTATATTAATACCCATTAATATTTTTATTTTCCTAAGTTTAGACTTAGGAACCCATTAAAAATATTAATTATTTTAATATCTCCTTCACCGGGTAGAATCTACCCAAACCATTTATGGGTCTTGGAAATCTCATATGCTTTAGCCTCTCCACCAATTTTCATGGCTAGAGCACATTCGATGCTACCCCAAATCAACAGTTGTCATCTCACTTGCACACATAAGTTAATGTGGGAAAAATCTTCAACCCCACTAGGTGTGGCCTTGGTGGCAAAGCTCAGAGAAGCGGTTGTCACCTAATCCCAACTCTCTCCTAGCTAAAGCCAAGGGGGGTGGAGCCTAAGGAAGGTTTCTAAAAGAAAGACTTACTAAAAACAACAAGTTCTAGGAGACTAAGGGCAAGGCAATTACTTCTAAGTAACTTGAATGTAAGGATTATTTAGCCAGTATGATTATTTAAATGAGCAATGTAAATATTACCAAGATGGATTCCAATAAGATCAATATGACAATGACAATATAACCATGGAAAATTTTAGGGGCTAATACCCACAAGTGGGCTAATTTTCCATGCTTTTTCCAAAAAAAGATTCGTCAATTTCCATTTTTTTTCTAAAAATGATTCACCCAAATTTTGTAGTATAAAATTATTTTACCTTAAAGATCGCTTAAATTTTATACACACTATACATCAAATCAATAGAAATTTGAATATTTTTACAAAGATGTATCCAAATATTTTACGGTTTGCATATTAGGGACTAGTAATATTCGCCAAGGTCTCTAAACTTTAGGATAAATTTCCATCCTTAATATTTTCTCCGAATTATATGACAGTGATAGTCTTAAAACAATGTTCAATAAAAAATAACACTTGCAAAATGGAATGATACTTCAAGTCACAACGATAGGCAATCGCTACAAGACAAGTGTTAGTACAAGAAATAACTAAAAATTTGAGCAACAAGACTTGAGATATAACTTGCAAGAAAAGAAGGCTTGTACTTCAAATGGACAATGTTCAACAATGATATAGATAATAGACATGTACAAGAGCATAAAGTAAAGCTTGCAAGTAAATGAATTAGCCCACAATTCCAATTACCATAACCAATTGAAATACATGCTAGGTGAATGAATGCAGGATCTATCTATGTGTGATGCAAGGATCTTGGTTGATTTTAATTAAATTCCTAATTTATGGTGAGAAATCTCCCCTTAATTTCTCAAAACCTGGTGAAGATTGGGTTGAGTTCCAAGAAGGATAGGCTAGGGAGGTGCAAGTCCATTGTTAATGATACCTTAGCCTTCTTGCAATCCACACGTCTTCGCTCCTACAAGGGCTCAACTACAAGAGAAATGCGACGTTACATGTTTTAACCTTACTTCAAACTCAAGTTGAAAGAAAGTCAAGAATACTTATCATAAAGTTTCTATTCAACCAAGTTTATGCTTTGAGGTAGATTTTACAAGTGCAAGTCTAAATCTAATATGCAAATGAAATGTCAAAATGTTAATGTAATGTTTCAAAAAATATATAGTGATAACAAGATGTTTCAAACAAATGAAATAGCAATGCACTTATGATTAAAGTTACTTTTAGCACAATATGATATTGAGTTATAACAATAATCAATGAAGCATGTAATAATTTTTCAATGAAACAAGGCCAATGAAAGAAAATTAGATCACAAGCTAATATAGTAACTCAATTGCCTCAAAATTGAAAGCACTTTACAACATGAACCACAAAGCACAAATAAATATAGGCAAATGAGATTGTCAAAACTAGAGTGTAAATAAATGAAGTAACAAACTAGATGAAACTTGTAGATTTGTTCCAAGTGTAGAGATTTGCTCAAAGTAAACCTTCCAAATGAAACAAGTTGCAAATGAATTGAATCAATTTAAGCATGAAACTTGAGGTAGGTAAATGTTACAATGTAAATAAAAACTATACTAACATGAAATTGCAACTAGATTGTAGATGGCATTAAAATGTAATGCAACAAAATTGAATACATGTTAAGTGGACAATTAGCGTGAAATTAAAGCATGTAAATACTCATGACAATTAACTTGACAATGAAGTGAGATAAAAGAGAGCATTAACAAACTAAAACTAACTTTAAGAAAGAAATGGAGAGCTAATCAAACTCCAAGAAGGAGACCTTCCAAAAGAAAGAAGCAGATGCATGCCAAGGGGATTGTTCCCTGAGCTCCAAAGAAAAATGTTGTTTTATTATTATGGTGTTACAAAACGAAAAGCTTTTGACGGTGAGAAAGGCTCAAGTCTTCAAGGAAAGTTTTACAGATGATATTAAATCTTTGAAAAATAATGAACCTTCCCTTAAGAAAACACTGAAGAAATTTTACAAGGTTAGAGGCAATGAGGTACAAGAAGAGGATCCTCTACAAGTTTGAAATTTTAAAGGACTTTTGCTCAAGCCCCAACCACTTGAAATGAAGAAATCTTGCACAAGGGAAGGAGGATGAGCATCCTAAATGCCCACGGCCCTGACAGAGATGCACAGCATCTTCATATTTGCTCACAGCCAGGGAAGAGAAGGCCATCAAGGGCTCATGGCCAAGTGATTTTTCTCCTCCAATAATGTGTTGGCAGCTTGCGAAAATTTGTAAATAATTTTCAGCCTTAGGCTCTAAAATCCCTGCCAAAGTTGTATGAGAGAAACCCTTTGGACCGACTCTTATTTTTCTGCAAAATGAACTTCAAGGATTAGTGGATGACACCAAGAAAATAAATGCAAAAATAGATACAAATGATTTACAAGAGCTAAATCAAGGAGTGTGGTATAACTTTTCTATTTGATTAGCCAATAACATGCTCTATATTAGCGGATTTGTTCAATAGAAGCACAATATTTGAGGGAAATAAGTTGAAATAGATTTTATGACAAACCAAGGCCAAGGAAACCCTTGCACAACAAAAATCAAATGATAAGGCCTTGGGAATTCTAATGTAGGTTCTTCCACTTATTTGCTCAAGAGTGGGCTAGTTCAACCAAAAATGTCCTCTAGTGCTTGAGATCTGATTCAAAATATTCCTACACAACTTCAAGGTAAATTGTTAGATCCATAGGGTTTAGATGATACAATGAAGAGGAAGTTCTAGAAATCTAACCGAAATTTAATAAAACATCCCAATCTAGAACATTTCTCTAACCCAAATACCAGTGCAAGATAACTATACACTAGTAAATCTATGAAAACAAGTGGAAATAACAATAGATTTATCACCAATAGAATAATAAGCACATAATTAGAAAGATCATACCATATCCATGGAAGAAGAACACCACAATATAAATCCCAAAGTCTTTATTATAGCATGAAAATGCGAGTACACAAAGCAGTAGAGTCTCCCCAAGCACAAGAGCTCTTTCCAATATGAGACAAATAGGAGCCCAAGGCTCGTTTAAATAGGCAAATTGGAGAACATCCCAATGTAGAATGCAAGTGACAAGTGGAGAAGCAAACAATCCCAAGGCAAACACGAATTTGCAAGTGGCGCCAAAATTGTCCAATTGTAACTAACTGTTGTAGGTGACTGTTAACAAATGTGTTGGCATTATGATTCTGGTATGTCTCTATGTTACAGATGTTGTACTTGATGGCAACACCCTCAAGTGGCAAAACTCTGATCAGGCTCTCAAAATGATAAAAATTAAGAAGTACGCATGTGCTCAGTGAAAACGTGCGTACCCGCAAGTACGCCGTGCAGGAGCTGCGGCCATACACGCAGGTCACCCGTTCAAAAGGTGCGGACCCCCAGTTCACTTACTTCAAGGCAGAAAAGCGCGCTCACGTGGGGTTTCTTATGTTTGGCCCGTGGTATTTAGCCCGCCATTCTTAATTCTATGGTTTTGGCCCGTGGTATAGGATCTAATTTTGCCCCGGTTTGGATCCCTTGTATTGGTTATTGATGGTTTTGTTCCATGGTGTGAATAAGGGCTTGACTATAAATAGGGAAAGAGATCTCTTGGCTAATGTATCTTTTGCAAATTGAATATCTTAAGATCTGAAATATATTTGGTTATCGGTTTAAAAGCTTGATCTATATAAAAGTGAAGTTGTAAGTGAATCTATGAAGTGTGATCTCTCGAGCGCATGATCAGATCTGGGCATCTGACTCTCTGGGGGGACTGCCATTTCGGCCCTAATCAGAGGTACGCAGGTGATTAACAGTGCAAGTGCGTGGGTACGCAGAGCAGAAGAAGGCGCAGTGCGTGGGTACGCAGAGCAGAAGAAGGCGCAGTGCGTGGGTACGCAGCGCGATAGAAGGTTCAGGTGCGGAGGCACAGGAAAGATATGCGGCGTGACAGAAGCCGCAGGTGCGGAGCTACAGTGGAGGTACGCGGCGCGATAGAAGCCGCAGGTGCGTAGCTACAGTATATGTACGCGGCGCGACAGAAGGTGCAGGTGCGTAGATACGCAGTGCAGCAGAAGGCTCTCTGCGGGTATACGCAGGGGAGCAGAAGGTGAAGTGCGGAGCCACGCAGGCCAGATAAAGAAAAACTACGGATCTGTCTTAAAAACATTTGTTGATTATCTTTTATCTATTGTTGCAGAGTTCTGGGTTTATATTTCTGGTACTGCCTTTCTGTTTACAGCATTCTGAGAAGTTGTGTGACTCTTGGTTGATTGTATAAGGAGTTTGGGTAATTTGCATGTACTTGATGATTATTTGATATTCTTGGATCCAATTTGAAAATTTATGAAAAGTGGTCCTTGAAAGAAAAAGAAGTAGGGGGTTGTAAGCTCCCTTCCAGGAGAGACTGGAAAACGAGAGAGAGTTGTAGCTCTCTGCAGGTTGCAGCCTGTGTACTGGTAAAGGTCTGCACCAGTACAAAATCATTGTAAAAGGAGTTTCTAATTGAAAGAAGATAGAGACATATTGCAGCAGGTGGTTTTCACCCACATTGGGTTTCCACCTTACATCTGGTGTTCTTTGGTGTGACTATCTATTTTTCTTGTTCATGCTCATTGTTTTATGGTACTGACATACAAGAATAATTCAAAGAATAAATAAGGAAGATTTATTAAAAGAACTAGATAATACTGATTCACCCCCCCTCTCAGTATTATTTCCAACAATTGGTATCAGAGCAGGTCCTTCAGAGAGGCTTGATCGCTTGAAGGAAGATCATTCATCATGAACAATTATGAGAGGGAAGCATCAATCAGGCCACCAATTTTTGATGGGACAAACTTCAATTATTGGAAGGTAAGAGTTACTGCCTATCTTCAATCTCTTGGTACAGAAGTTTGGGATATCATAGATACAGGCTACACTTTTCCTTCAGCTACTCCTACAGATTCGGCCGAGAAGAAGAAATATGAAACAAGTTCTAAAGCAGTCAATACTCTGCTAGCATGCTTATCTCAAACAGAATTCGTAAAGGTTATGCAATATAAATCCGCAAAGGAAATATGGGACAAGATTGTCTTGAGCTACGAAGGAGATGAACAGGTAAAGCGTGCTAAACTTCAAACCCTCAGGATTCAGTATGAGAATCTCAGAATGTATAATGATGAAAGTGTGGCTAACTATTTTCTTCGGGTAGACGAGATTGTTAATTGCATGAAAAACTTGGGTGAAGAAATAAAAGAGGCTATTGTGGTTGAAAAAGTTTTAAGATCATTGTCCCCCAAGTTTGAATCTAAAGTGTCTGCTATAGAAGAAAAGGAAAATCTACGAATTCTTACTATGTCTCAGCTACACGGAATTCTAACTGCTTATGAAATGAGAAAGGGAGGTCCATCAGACAGGAGAGAAGCTGCTTTCAAGGCTTCAGGCAAAGGAGACTACTATGAAGCAAGTCACGTGCTAGAAGAAGAAGAAGAATCAAATTTTGTCAGAAATCTTCAACGGGGTACTGGAAGGTTCAGAGGTAAGTTACCTTTTAAATGCTTTGCTTGTGGAAGAGTAGGTCATTATGCTGCGAAATGTCCGCATAAGGATAAGATTGAGAAAGGAAAGGAACCTGCTAGATGGAACAAGAAACAAAATGCAAATAAGAAAAGCTACTACACTCATGAAGATAGTGATGGTCTATCAAATAGTGATGAAGATGAACGAGGTAATGACTATAAACTTTTAATGGCATTTGAAGATGATGATTACATGGATGCTATAGATGTGGATAGCTTTTATGAAGAAATTTCTAGACTCAAGACATGTATAGAAGAAAAGAATATGATCACTGATACCCTACAATCTCAAATTGATGAAAAAGAAAAATATCTTGAAAAGCTAGAAGGTGAAATTGTTGGTCTTAGAAAAGAGATTGAGAAAACAAAGGCTATTAATATTAAGTTTGTCAAAGGATCTGAAACTCTGGATGAGATCATCAATGTACAGCGTTCTCCTCTAAACAAGACAAGTCTAGGCTATAATGGAGAAACTTCTCAACCATCCACCTCAAAGAGTTACCTTGATGCAGCAAGAAGGAATGAGCAAAAGCACAATGAAGATCACCAGGTAAAGCAGGGACGAATTACATCAAACAAAGACTATCAGGTAAACCAAGGGCAATCCGTCCTGAGGATGAACAAAAGCTACAACCAGCCACAGGTAAAATCCTCTCAATTTGCTCCAAGAATGGATGACAATAGAAATTACAATCATTTGGCCAGAAGATTTAATAACCGCAGAAGTTTCTTCAATGGACAATGCTTCTCTTGCCATAACTTTGGTCACAAAGCAGCTCAATGTGTTGCATATAAAACAATCATGACTAGAGAAGCTCAAAAACAAAGAAGTATGACCGGGATTACAAAAAGGACCTATAACAACTTTTCGGCTCTTGAAAATGAATTTGAATGTTCTATTTGCAATAACTTTGGTCATGAAGATTCTGAATGCAGGAGCAGGTTTCAGCAGACAAAGGAACAAGCCTCAAGCACCAAAACATGGAGAATAAAGGAACCACAACCAGAAAGATGTGGGATAGCATTTTATGCAGAGGGACAGGAAAATCTATGGTACATTGACAGTGGATGTTCGAAGCATATGACAGGTGATAAAGAAAAACTTGAATCATATTCTGTTTTAGAAAAGGGAAAGAAAGTTTCTTTTGGAAATGATACTCCTGCAGCTATAAAAGGAAAAGGCATTGCTCAGTTAAAAGAAAAGGTTAAAGCTGGAAATGTTTTGTATGTTGATGGATTGAAGCATAATCTTCTGAGTGTCAGCCAGATGTGCGATCAAGGAACCGAGGTGATATTTAGATCAAATGGATGTCTTGTTCGTGATCTTGATACAAGTAAAACGGTGATCAAAGGTGAAAGAACTCCAAATAATCTATACATATTTGAAGAATGACAACAACAATGCTATCTAAGCAAGGATGATGAACACTAGTTATGGCACCGGAGGTTGGGGCATCTAAGCTTTTCACAAATAAGGAAAGCATGCAAATATCAGGCAGTTCGTGGAGATATCAAAATTCCAGACAACACCATATGCAAATCATGTCAGTTTGGAAAGCAAACCAGAACTAACTTTCCAGAGAAGGAAGGATCAGTTAGCATGCCTCTTGAGCTTGTACATACAGATGTATGTGGACCATTCAGGAAAAGGACACCTCGAGGAGAAGAATACTTGATATTATTCATTGACGATTACTCCAGGTTTGTCTGGTTAGGACTTATGAAGCACAAAGATGAAGCATTCGAAAAATTCAGATCCTTTAAAGCCTTGGTTGAAAATGAATCAGGATACAAAATTAAGTGCCTCAGATCCGACAGAGGTGGGGAGTTTACCTCAAATGAATTTTTCGATTTCTGTGAAGAACATGGGATAAGAAGAGAAATCTCTACAGCTAGAACTCCTCAGCAAAATGGAGTAGTGGAAAGAATGAACAGAACAGTCCAACAAATGGCTCGTGCTATGCTTGATGAGTCTGGAACTCCCGCAACTTTCTGGGGTGAAGCTGCATATGCTGCGGTTGTTATTCTCAACAAAACAAATGTCCGGGTGAACAGCACTCAAACTCTTCATAAGCTCTGGTATGGTGAGACTCCTTCGGTAAAGCACTTCAAAATCTTTGGGAGCAAATGCTATATTAAGAATACTGATGAGCAACTTGGTAAACTTGAACCTAGAGCAGATGAAGGCATTCTTCTTGGTTATTCTCCACACAGCAAAGCATACAAGTGCTACAATAAAAGACTTGGAAGAATTGTTGACAGCATTGATGTAGTGGTTGATGAGAAGGGATACATTCCTAGGCAAGTAAATCATGAAGATATCAAAGAAGATGAAGACTACCCTCAAAGACAGAATGATGAAGAAGAAGAACCTCAAGAAGAACCAGAGGAGCAGATAAGGATAGAAGAGAAGACTCCATCCAGATATGTTCAGAAAAATCATCCAGAATCTCAGATTTTGGGGCAGAAAGAAGCAGGTGTACAAACAAGAAGAACAATTGCAGAAGCTTCAAGCTATTTGGCATTACTCTCTTCCACTGAACCACAAAATGTGAAAGAGGCATGCAAAGATGAATGTTGGGTCAAAGCAATGGATGAAGAACTTGAGCAGATCGAAAAGAACAACACTTGGGAGTTGGTTCCTAGACCAAAGGATAAGAATGTTATAGGGACAAAATGGGTCTTCAAAAATAAATTGAATGAAAATGGAGAAGTAATTAGAAACAAGGCCAGACTTGTTTGTAAAGGGTATGCGCAGCAAGAAGGAATAGATTTTGAAGAAACTTTTGCTCCTGTTGCAAGACTTTAGGCCATCCGAATGTTCCTTGCTCTCTCAAGCTTTCAAAACTTCAAAGTATTTCAAATGGACGTGAAATCAGCCTTTCTGAATGGAGACTTGGAAGAAGAAGTATACATTGAGCAGCCAGATGGTTTCATTCTTGGAAATGATCCAAATCTTGTATGCAGATTGAAAAAGGCTCTCTATGGTCTCAAACAAGCTCCAAGCGCTTGGTACTATCGTTTGGACAAATATCTTCATCAACAAGGTTTTTCAAAAGGATCAGCAGATAGCAATCTTTATATAAAAGTTGAAAACGACAAATTGCTAATACTTGTTGTGTATGTAGATGACATTATCTTTGGCAGCAATGAAGAAGCTATGAGTCAAAGCTTTGCCTTGGTAATGCAGAAAGAATTCGAAATGTCCTTGCTGGGAGAACTGACATATTTTCTTGGTTTACAAATCCAGCAAAAAGAAGGAGGGATCTTTTTGTCTCAAACCAAGTATCTCAAGCAGATTTTGAAGAAATATGGCATGGAAGATGCAAAACCAGTATGTACACCCATGGTCACAGGATGTAGCCTCAATGCAAATGATGAATCAGCAGCAGTGCATCAACCAACCTACAGAGCTATGATTGGAAGTCTACTTTATTTGACAGGTACCCGACCAGACATAATGCATGCAGTAGGAATAGTTGGAAGATTTCAGGCAAATCCAAAGGAAACTCATCTTCAGGCAGTAAAGAGAATCTTCAAATATCTTCAAGGAACTCAAAACTATGGCTTATGGTATCCTAGAGATACAGATCTCACACTTCATGCTTATACAGATGCAGATTGGGCCGGAAGCGTGGATGATAGGAAGAGCACAAGTGGTGGTGCATTCTTTATGGGTTCCAGATTAGTATCTTGGTTCAGCAAGAAACAGAGTTCGATTGCCTTGTCTACAGCTGAAGCGGAATATGTTGTTGCTGCATCTTGCTGCACTCAACTCCTCTGGATGATGCAGACCTTGCAAGATTTTCAAATCACTTGTATTCCACCCATCTCCATCTTATGTGATAATACAAGTGCAATCAGCATTTCAAAGAACCCAGTCATGCATTCAAAGACCAAGCACATACCAATCAAGTATCATTTTCTCCGGGAACAAGTGCTTGAACAAAAGGTCAAGTTGGAATATGTTCCTTCTAAGGAACAAGTTGCTGATATACTCACCAAACCATTGCCCAGGGAGACTTTTGAATACCTCAGGCAAAAGTTGGGGGTTGTTGATGCATCATCATGTTGTTGAATCTCTTCTGATTGTTGGTTGTACACAAGGCTCATCTGGGGTATATGCGTACATGTGCTGGGTTGCGGATTGGTCAAAGATCGAATGGCCCAGGTTCAGGGGGAGCATATAATGCATTGTTGGCATTATGGAGGAAGTACAGAAGGAGATCATGGATGCTGGTCTGAATATTACTGCAATATGCCTCTATCTCTTTCATGGTCATTTATGGTGTTTAGTGGATTATGGTTCTTCTTTGCAGATCTGGTTTACAGTCAAGGGGAGCATAACCCTTTGCCCTTGATGTCAAAGGGGGGGAGAATGACGTTGAGGATCTTGAGGTTGCCATCAAGTCCAAAGGGGGAGATTGTTGGCATTATGATTTTGGTATGGCTCTATGTTACAGATGTTGTACTTGATGGCAACACCCTCAAGTGGCAAAACTCTGATCAGGCTCTCAAAATGATAAAAATTAAGAAGTACGCATGTGCTCAGTAAAAAACGTGCGTACCCGCAGGTACGCCGTGCAGGAGCTGCGGCCATACACGTAGGTCACCCGTTCAGAAGGTGCGGACCCCCAGTTCACTTACTTCAAGGCAGAAAAGCGCGCTCACGTGGGGTTTCTTATGTTTGGCCCGTGGTATTTAGCCCGCCATTCTTGATTCTATGGTTTTGGCCCGTGGTATAGGATCTAATTTTGCCCCGGTTTGGATCCCTTGTATTGGTTATTGATGGTTTTGTTCCATGGTGTGAATAAGGGCTTGACTATAAATAGGGAAGGAGATCTCTTGGCTAATGTATCTTTTGCAAATTGAATATCTTAAGATCTGAAATATATTTGGTTATCGGTTTAAAAGCTTGATCTATATAAAAGTGAAGTTGTAAGTGAATCTATGAAGTGTGATCTCTCGAGCGCATGACCAGATCTGGGCATCTGACTATCTGGGGGGACTGCCATTTCGGCCCTAATCAGAGGTACGCAGGTGATTAACAGTGCAAGTGCGTGGGTACGCAGAGCAAAAGAAGGCGCAGTGCGTGGGTACGCAGAGCAGAAGAAGGCGCAGTGCGTGGGTACGCAGAGCAGAAGAAGGCGCAGTGCGTGGGTACGCAGCGCGATAGAAGGTTAAGGTGCGGAGGCACAAGAAAGATACGCGGCGTGACAGAAGCCGCAGGTGCGGAGCTACAGTGGAGGTACGCGGCGCGATAGAAGCCGCAGGTGCGTAGCTACAATATATGTACGCGGCGTGACAGAAGGTGCAGGTGCGTAGATACGCAGTGCAGCAGAAGGCTCTCTGCGGGTATACGCAGGGGAGCAGAAGGTGAAGTGCGAAGCCACGCAGGCCAGATAAAGAAAAACTGCGGATCTGTCTTAAAAACATTTGTTGATTATCTTTTATCTATTGCTGCAGAGTTCTGGGTTTATATTTCTGGTACTGCCTTTCTGTTTACAGCATTCTGAGAAGTTGTGTGACTCTTGGTTGATTGTATAAGGAGTTTGGGTAATTTGCATGTACTTGATGATTATTTGATATTCTTGGATCCAGTTTGAAAATTTATGAAAAGTGGTCCTTGAAAGAAAAAGAAGTAGGGGGTTGTAAGCTCCCTTCCAGGATAGACTGGAAAACGAGAGAGAGTTGTAGCTCTCTGCAGGTTGCAGCCTGTGTACTGGTAAAGGTCTGCACCAGTACAAAATCATTGTAAAAGGAGTTTCTAATTGAAAGAAGATAGAGACATATTGCAGCAGGTGGTTTTCACCCACAATGGGTTTCCACCTTACATCTGGTGTTCTTTGGTGTGACTATCTATTTTTCTTATTCATGCTCATTGTTTTATGGTACTGACATACAAGAATAATTCAAAGAATAAATAAAGAAGATTTATTAAAAGAACTAGATAATACTGATTCACCCCCCCTCTCAGTATTATTTCCAACAAAATGTTCCTAACTGGTGTGAGTTTTTGTAGGTGTCATCTCCATAGATCAACGTAGATATCCCTGGCTACCAAGTGTGGATAAAGGTAGGTGATAGGGAGGCAAACTCCCATCGACTTAATCATCAAGAAACCAACCTATGTCACCTCTCCAATCAAACCAACAAACTACCCATGACTTGCCCTAAAACTATTGTGCATATATCTGTTTATGGACAGCATCTATCTTTTCCTCATGTGCATATTCGTTGAGTTGCCATGTGTGAAGACCTATGGGGATGAGTGGGAGCAACATCCTGTTAGTTTTGTAGCATCAGACAGGTGTTCTAGTCTCAACTTTGGTCAGAAAAGGCTAAGAAACACTAGATCTCCAAAAACCAGAAAAAGTTTCAAGAGAAAACACCTAGAGATGGCACAATTAAGCTAATTGATCAATAATTAAATATTTCTCAATTAAGTTAATTGATCAATAATTAAATATTTCCTAAGTCTAACTTAGGAAAAGTGATTAATTAACAACAATTAATTGAGAAAGGTGAGAATTCTCTAGAAACTCACACAGATCGAGTATGAAATGATCTTAGCCATTGATGGGGATCTAATCATGGTTGTTGGCTCGCCAACCAGAGATTATAAGAGAAACTCGATGGGTAGATGTAGAATAGACTGTCAGATCGAGCTATCCAACAGTAGCAGTTGTGCAAGGAAGAAGAGTTTGAACCAAAAGGGACACAAAGACACAGAGAGAGTAGCAAAAGTGAATTCTGGAGGAATTTCCAGTTCTAGAGAGGCAGCAACAGGAGCTCAAGTTATTCCACTCGAGGCTGCGCAAGGACTGCAAAGGCAGCTTCAGTGTGGCAGCTCAATCTAGCTGAGCAGGGGGTCGATTCAGTTGCCATAGGCAAGGAAACTTTTCTAGAGGGTTCGAGGATCACTTCCAGTCGTAGCACCAAGCAGAACGACTTGATCAAAGGCAGATTCAGGCTATGCATGTTAGGGTTTGCGCAAGCACTACGCAAGGGCTTGAGCAAGGGTTCTTCAGAGCCAGTTTTCTTAGGCAAGTTGTGCCAGGGTTGCTCGTGGAGACTTGAGAAAATTCTCTCTAATAATTTTGGTCAGATATTTGTTGTTGGATTGCTAGTTTGGACATCCAGAGATTGTACTCATATTATTCACTACTGTAGAATAATAAAACCCTCATTTGTAGCATTGATTTTCCCACATTGGGTTTTTTCGGAGACAATTGTCCAAACATAACTGTGTCAATTTTATGTGTGTGTGCTCTATATTTCTCAATTCCATCATTTTATTTTCCGCAACGTTTTTTTATGGTGAAAATTGCAGTTGTGATTTTATTTGTTATTTGTCATAGCAAATAAATTGCACTTAGTATTAATCAGTTAGAAGAATAATTTTTAGTTACTACAATAGAGTTGAAAATTTCACATGGTATCAAAGCAAGTATGACGGATCAGGAGCTCAGAGCGAAGAGAGAAAAATTTCACAGTTCAGAGGGAGTTTGAGTGAATTTCCTCCAGGTCTACGCAGAAGTCCTGCCAAGCAGAGCGAATTGTTGGGCAAGAGTTCGATTTCGAGTTGCAAGGGCAGGAAAAGTTCGAATAGCCCAGTAGTAGTTCCAACAGGTAGTGGTATTTCCGAGAAAGCAATTCTGGTGAGCAGAGTTAGAGATTTCGTTAAGCAGATCGGGGCATAGTTGGTTTGCAGCTAGACCAGCAGTAGCAGATTAGTGGCGGGTGGAAGAGAAAAGCACACGTAATTATAATCAAGGATTTATTTAGTAAATTTTCCAGAGTTCTCCAATATGGCCACGGACAGATTTGATATTCAGGGGGCTACAAAATTGTCTTCCAGATTGGAGGACGAATTTGCTTGCTTAACTAGCTCAGCTTCATAGGGAGTCTGGTATATAGACAGTGGAGCGTCAGCTCACATGACAAAAGTTAGAGAATATTTCTCCAGCTACAATGAGGAGGAGATGGACTTCCAAATAACAATGGGAAACAGGACTAAATGCACTCTAGTTGGGAGAGGTACCATTGACATTCAGAGGGAGTCAGGAGCAAGCACCAGTGTTACAGATGTATTGCATGTGCCAGGATCAAGTATGAACCTAATTTTAGTATCTTAGTTACAGGATAAGGGATATGATTTCCACTTTGTAGGGAAGAAGGTGTTCATCAAACACCAAGTACATTGGGATACGAAGCAACATATTGTACAAGTTGCAGTTCAACTCTAAAATGGCACTAGTGAGCAATGGCAATAACAGTGGTAGAGACCTGAATGAGTTATGGCATAGGAGGATGGGACATTTACATCGTGGAGCACTTATAATGATCGGGAAGACAATAACAGGTGTTCCAGAATTAGGCATGGAACATGATGATGTGTGCCAAGTGTGTGTGCTTGGGAAATATGTTGAGCCAACATTCCCAAGAAGTGACAGAGAATTACATGGTGTGTTACAGCTTATACACTCAGACATTTGTGGTCCTATGTCCACTAGATCTCTCAGAGGGTATGAGTATTTCGTCACCTTCATTGATGATCATTCCAGGAAAACATGGATCCATTTTCTGAAGACCAAGGATGAGGTCTTCGATCGCTTCAATGACTTTAGCTCTAGTAGAGAATGCGACAAGAGAAGAGATCAAGGTGCTTCGCTCAGATAATGTTGGTGAGTATACAGATAGTGACTTCACGGATTTCTATGCGAAGGCATCAGGAGGGAGTGGACAGCTCCATACAATCCACATCAGAAAAGGGTAGCGGAGCGGATGAACAGATCTATAGTTGGGGCTACAAAGGCAATGTTATATGACCAAGATTTACCCAGGTTCTTATGGGTAGAGGCATGTAACGCAGTTGTGTATATTCAAAACAGGGTTCCTCAAAGGGCATTGGGGAAGATAACAAAAGAAGAAGTCTTCTCAAGGAAGAAGCTAGGAGTCAGTCACTGCGGGATCTTTCGCAACATAGCTTATTTCCATGTGCCAGATGAGAAGCATACCAAGTTGGATCAGACTGCAGGGAGAGGTTTTTTCTTTGGGTATAGTGAAACCTCTAAGGCACACAGGATCTATGTTCCTAGCAGCAGGAAGATTATCGTGAGACAGGACGTGAAGTTTATGGAGGACAGAGCCTTCAAGAAATCTCATGAGATGCCAACATGTGATCAAAGTGAGCCAGCAGAAGCTCCATTTGTCTAGCAGCCAGGGCAGCCGACAAGACTGTCGCAAGGTCAGTCACAGGGATCCAATACAGTTACCAGTACCAGTACATCCTCAGGTGCAGAAGATCCAATGAGTTCGCAACAAACGAAGCAACAGAGGCAAGATAACGAGCTGGTTGATCCTCCCACTAGTGGTCGAACCAGCAAGGAAGTTTGTCAAACATTGAGAGATGCAGAGGAGTTCACTAGAACTCCTAGGACGAACAAGAGAGAACGTAGACATACAGACAGGTACCAAGCATTGGTGGCACAGGTTGTAGAACCTTCCATCTATCAAGAGGTTGCACAGCATCAGGTGTGTATAGATGCCATGGTAGAGGAGTATAGTTCTATCATGACGAACAATGTTTGCGAGGTGGTGCCAAAGCCTGGAGACAGGTCAGTTGTGGACTCTCGATGGATCTATAAGACCAAGTACGTTGCAAATGGAAGCATGGAGAAGTTTAGGGCTAGGTTCGTGGCAAACGGGTATGCACAAAAAGGAGGGATAGACAATGAGGAGACCTTCGCCCCAATAGCCAAATATACTTCTATCCGGTTGGTTATATCCCTAGCAGCGCAGATGGGATGGCAGATTCACCAGATGGACGTCAAGACAACTTTCTTCAATGGGGTGATAGAAGAAGAGGTATATATAGAACAACCAGAGGGCTTCAAGACACATGAGAAGGGCACACATATGTGCAAGAAGAAGAATGTTGATTTGGGGTAGCATCGGATGTGCTCTAGCCATGAAAATTGGTGGAGAGGCTAAAGCACATGAGATCTCCAAGACCCAAAAATGGTTTGGGGAAATTTCCCCCGTTAGAGAGATATTAAAATAATTAATATTTTTAATGGGTTCCTAACTCTAAACTTAGGAAAACTAAAAATATTAATGGGTATTAATATAAAACTAGGTGAGAAGGTTCTAAATGACATGGATCAAGCCAAATCTAATCTTAGTCGTTGATTAGAGATTTAATCTCGACCGTTGAATACTCAACAGAAAAAGTATAAGAGGAGGCTTGAGGGGCAGTTGGAGATACACCAAGATTGATCAGTCAGTTCGATTTTCTGGAGCAGGGTTTATTAAGAGAAATCGAACAAGTGATTAGAGTTGCAGCGAGGGGTAGTGAGTGCATAGCAGAGAGGTAGAGATAGTGTTGAAGGACCAGTGTAGAGGCAAAGAAGGCTACGTAGGGCCAGCATGAGCCACACAGAGGGCCAGAGGGATTGCGCAGAGGCTACCAGGGCCTGCGTGAGTGACGCAGAGGGCCAGAGAACCTATGCAGAGCATCAAAAGGCTGACGCAAAGGGTTCCAGGCAAACGCAGAGGCCAAGAGGGCTGACGCAGAGCCTCAGAGAGGTGTTGGAGAGATTTTTGTGGCGCAGACTTGCCGAATATCTGCTTCCGAAGAGAGGTATTACTGCCAGATTGATTTCTCTGTAGGGTGAACCAATTTGGCACGCAGTTGTACTCAAGAAAGTTGCTTAATAATAAGACCCTCATAACTACTGCACCGATTTTCCCAAGTTGGGTTTTTCCGAGGACAATTGTCCAAAAATAACAGTGTCCCTTGTGTGTTCGTCTATTTCTTTCAGTTGATGATCTGTAGATGGTTGAGACTGTACTTTTGTTTATTTTCAGTATTTATATGGTTAAATAACTTGTTAAGTAATTAAACAAGTAGGTGAAATAAACCAGATAGTGCACGAATAATTTCTAACGGGTTAGACTTAGATTTTTCAACATGGTATCCAAGCATTGCAGATCACAGGAGAGCTGAAGGCACCAGCTGAAATCAGGGAATTTGCAACAGAAACAGCTATCCCAAGTGACAAAAGTTGTTCCTAAGCAGAAAGCAGCAGAGAAGGAGTGACGCAGAGGACCTGCATCATCAAGTTTGAGCCAGAGAGAAGGCCAGCACAAAAGCAGTGAGAGGCAGAAGAGGCTCACGAAGAGCCACGTCATCCTGCTCAGCCAGGTAGGAGTGACACAGTTGGCCAGAGAAGCGATTTAGCCTTGTTGGGATTGCGCAGAGCTAAGTGGCTCAGTTTCTTCAGCTGCTAGGACCTAGGAGCTGTGAGCAGATTGTGGATTGTGAAGTTGGTGGGGTGTTGTTGCTGTCGAAGCAGAACAATACCTAACGAGACAGAACCAAGGTAGAGGGAGTCGCTACCTAGGCGGATTTCTAGCCAAGAAATCCAGATCAGTGTTGCAAGAGCAAAGGGGATCGGAGAGGAGCAATTCGACTGTTGGCAAAAGGATTTCCAGGAGGGAAATCGAGGCTCAGAGGGAGTCTAGAAGAAAAATTCAAGGAGGGAAGTAAAGACTCAGAGGGATTCGAAAAGAACAGCAGATATGGCAATGAACAGACTGAGGGATCAAGATAGGTTGGATGGGGCATCCAACTTTCTCATCTGGAAGGCTAGTATCCTGTCTGTTCTGGATAGACATCGCATCAAGGCCTTCGCCTTGAGAACCGTGGTTATCCCAATCGACCGAGCTGATAATGAAAGGTATGAGGATGCAATGGCCAAGGCAAAGTGGATAATCCTTGATGGGGTCAAGGATCATGTAGTTCAGCATATTGCCGAGAACAATACGGCAAAGGAGATGTGGGATACCTTGACAACATTGTATCAAGGCACTTCTGTGCAGAGGAGGATGCTACTGGAGAATCAGCTGCGGTCGTATCAGATGCAGAAGGGGGAGCAGATAGATATATTTCTCAGCTGGTTGCAGGAGATTCGGGACCAACTTACTTCCATAGAGGCCACGCCGGGTTAGGACTTCATGGTGAGGACCGCCCTAAACGCAATCTCCGAGGAGTGGGAGACATTCGTCCAAAGCATTTTGGGTAGAGCGAATCTTCCAAGTTGGGAAGAGATGTGGGCAGCTCTTCGCCAAGAAGAGATCAAATGACTGACCAAGACGAGAAGTAGCAGCAAAAGTGGTCAAATCAAGAAAGAGGAGGAGGATGCAACTCTGGCATCTACGGGACAACAAGGGAAGAGAAAGAAAAAGGACATCTCCAAGATAAAGTGCTTCCATCATGGGGAGTTGGGTCATTATGCAACCCAGTGTGCCAGGAAGAAGAATAAGGGAGAGGCTTTTGACTCCAAGGCAGCGTCAGCTAAGGCGGAGAAGGAAGTAGAGAATGATGACGACTGTGCCATGATTGCTCATACACCTCTAGAGAAGAGGTGGGGAGACATCGAGTTGTAGTCAGGAGGACTACAGAAGATGTGGGGCAAGATCCTTGACGTACCCAAACTCTTGGATCATATCCGGGTACAGGAGCCCCGAGAGACAGTAGCAGGATGACGGATGTCGTTAGAAGCAAGATGCAGATGGAGCGGCGGAACAATGCTAGAGTACAGAGATCTGTAGCAGCACAGTGAGGGTTGCAGCAATGCGAGAGGCACAAAGATGGTTGCAACAGTGCAGGAAGGCATAAAGGTGTTTGTAGCAGTGCGAGAGGCACAGAGTTGTTGCAGCAGCACAAAGGCAGCAGAGGGAGCACAGGATAGCAGCAGAGGGAGCTTCAGCATCAGGAGGGCTTCTAGCCTGACAAGGATGTCAGTAGTTGGGTAGATCAGTTACTTACTTCTTAGTAACTGAGTTGCAGTGCAGCAGTAGCAGTGGTAGTGCTATGGGCAACACGATGTAGCATGATGAGAGAGAGTTGCAGTGCAAATGCAGTGTTGGGAGGAAGGACCAGCAGCAGCATGGATGCAGAGGGAGCTACAGTACAGATGTAGCAGTGGCAGTGGCAGAGCCATGGGCAGCAGTACAGGAGGCAACAGTGCAAAGGATGTTGGGCAGCAGGCCAAGCATCAGCACAGGTACCAGTGCCGGATGATCAGGGTGATGTTCAGTGGTGGAGCATTACTAGAGCACATTCCTCGCTAAGAGGGAGTGTTGATTTGGGGTAGCATCGGATGTGCTCTAGCCATGAAAATTGGTGGAGAGGCTAAAGCACATGAGATCTCCAAGACCCATATATGATTTGGGGAAATTCTGCCTGGTTAGAGAGATACTAAAATAATTAATATTTTTAATGGGTTCCTAAGTCTAAACTTAGGAAAATAATGGGTGAGAAAATTCTAAATGACATGTATCAAGCCAATCTAATCTTAGCCATTGATTAGAGATTTAATCTCGGTCGTTGAAGACTCAACAGAAAAAGTATAAGAGGAGGCTTGAGGGTCAGTTGGAGATACACCAAGATTGATCAGTCAATTCGATTTGTTGGAGAGGGGTTTGCTGCGAGAAATCGAACAAGTGATCAGGGTTGCAACGAGGGGCAATGAGTGCATAGCAAAGAGGCAGAGATAGTGTCGAAGGACCAGCGCAGAGGCAGAGAAGGCTACGCAGAGCTAGCAAGAGCCACGCAGAGGGCCAGAGGGATTGCGCAGAGGCTACCAGGGCCTGCGTGAGTGATGCAGAGGGCCAGAGAGCCTGCACAAAGCATCAGAAGGCTGACGCAGAGGGTTCCAGGCTGACGCAGAGCCTCAGAGAGGCGTTGGAGAGATTTTCGTGGAGCAGACTTGCCGAATATCTGCTTCCGAAGAGAGGTATTACTGCCAGATTGATTTCTCTGTAGGGTGAGCTAGTTTGGCACCCAGTTGTACTCAAGAAAGCTGCTTAATAATAAAACCCGCAGAACTGTTGCACCAGTTTTCCCAATTTGGGTTTTTCCGAGGACAATTGTCCAAAAATAATGGTGTCCCTTGTGTTTTTGTCTATTTCTTTCAGTTGATGATCTATAGATGGTTGAGAGTCGAGACTGTACTTGTGTTTATTTTCAGTATTTATATGGTTAAATAACTTGTTAAGTAATTAAACAAGTAGGTGAAATAAACCAGATAGTGCAAGAAGAATTTCTAACGGGTTAGACTTAGAAATTTCAACAAAGAAAGCTCTATACGGGCTTAAGCAAGCTCCTAGGACATGGTATGGCCAAATCGACAGTTACTTGCAGCAGATGGGATTCGTCAAGAGTGATGCAGATCCCAACCTATATTATTTGATGGTAGACAATGGGTCACTCATGCTAGTGTTGTATGTGCATGACCTCTTTTTGACAGGGTCATCAAGGCTCATAGAGGACTGCAAGAGGAACCTGGCAACAGAGTTTGATATGAAGGACTTGGGGTTGATGCATTACTTCCTAGGGTTGGAAGTGTGGCAGAAGGACAATGAGATCTTCCTTGGTCAAGGGAGATATACTATAGAGATTCTAAAGAGATTCAAGATGCAGGACTGTAGACCTATGTCTATGCCTATGATTACAAACTGGAGGAAGATCGATGCATTAGAGGACAAGGATGTTGACCCCACCTTGTATAGACAGCTTATCGGTTCCCTCATGTATCTAGTCAACACTAGGCCAAATATTTTCTTCGCGGTCAACACTCTTAGTCAATTTATGATGTGACCAAAGAGAGTGCATTGGACAGCAGCGAGGCACATTCTCAGGTATTTGCGCACTCGAGTATGGATTGAGGTATACTTGTGGTGATGGTGTCAGACTATGTGGATTCACAGATGTAGATTGGGAAAGCAGTTCAATGGACAAGAAAAGCACCTCAGGTTGTTGCTTCAGCTTTGGATCGGGGATTGTTTCTTGGTGCAGCAGGAAGCAGAAGTCAATATCATTGAGATCTACAAAAGCATAGTATATGGTAACTAGCACAACCATGAGCAAAGCTATATGGCTTCGAAAGTTGTTGGTGAGCCTGTTTAGTCAAAGGATAAAGGCGACCAATATTTACTGTGATAATCAGAGTTGCATCAGGCTCTTTGAAAATCCACCATTTCTGATAGGTCGAAACACACAGATATCCAATATCATTTCATCAGATATTGTGTGCAGCATGGAACAGTTCAGCTATAGCATGTTCTCACATAAGAGTAGGTTGCAGATATACTCACAAAAGCTCTAGGGAGAGCTAACTTCGTCTATTTTAGGGAACAAATGGGTATAGTGGAGACCACTTTTTAGTAACAGGGACAAGAGTTTGGTTCTCAGTTGCAACAGTTTCCCAAGCAGCGGCATGAGATCAGTTGCAGCATGAGCAGCAGCAGCAGCATGAGATCAGTTGCAACATAGAGAAGAGTTGGGAGCAGTACTGGTGGTACAGTGCAGTGTTAGCAGCAGTGTAGATGCAGGGTGGTTCAACTCACAGTGGTAAATGAATCAGAGTTGCATAGTGGCTTGGTGGGCAGTGGTAGGTTGTCACAATGTCAGACATCAACAACATGTACGGGAGGATGTTATGAGACAAAGTGAGAGAACACATTCCTCGCTAAGGAGTGTTAGTTTTGTAGCATCAGATAGGTATTCTAGTCTCGACTTTGGTCAAAAAGGTAAGAAACGCTAAATCTCCAAAACCTGGAAAAGTTTCAAGAGAAAGAGATGGCTCAATTAAGTTAATTGATCAATAATTAAATATTTCCTAAGTCTAACAATTAATTAACAACAATTAATTGAGAACAGTGAGAATTCTCTAGAAACACACACGGATCGAGTATGAGATGATCTTAGTCGTTGACGGGGATCTAATCATGGTTGTTGGTTCACTAATGAGAGATTATAAGAGCAACTTGATGGGTAGATGGAGAACATATTGTGAGGTCAAGTTCCTTGGCAGATCAAGCTATCCAACAGTCAGCTGAGTAGGGAAGAAGATTTCGAGCTAGAAGGGACGCAGAGACAAAGAGGAAGCAACAAAAGTGAATTTTGGATGAATTTGCAGTTCCAGAGAGGCAGCAACAAGAGGTCGAGTTATTCCACTACAGGATGCGTAGGCAGCTTCAGTGTGGAAGTTAGATTTGGCTGAGAAGAGGGTCGATTCAATTGTCGGAGGCTGAGAAAAAATTCCAGAGGGATGGAGGATCGCTTCCAGTAGCAGCAACAGGCAGAACGACTTGATCAAAGGCAGATTCAGCCTATGCATGTGAGGGTTTGCGTGGGGACCTATGCAAGGGTTCTTGAGAGCTAGTTTTTTGAGGCAAGTTGTGTCGAGATTGCTCGTGGAGAGAGAGAATACTCTCTAATAATATTGGTCAAATATTTGTTGTTGGATTGCCAGTTTGGGCATCCAAAGATTGTACTCAAATTATTCACTGCTACATAATAATAAAACCCTCATCTGTTGCATTGATTTTCCCACATTGGGTTTTTCCGAGGACAATTGTCCAAAAATAACTGTCTCAATTTTATGTGTGTGCTCTATATTTCTCAGTTCCAACATTTTATTTTTCGCAACGTTTTTATGGTGAAAATTGTAGTTGTGATTTTATTCGTTATTTGTCGTAGAAAATAAATTGCACTTAATATTAATCAATTAGAAGAATATTTTCCAATTGTTGCAATAGAGTTGAAAATTTCACACATCCCACTAAATCAGTGACCAACTTAATGCAATGAATCCATGCCAAATTTGATAATACGTTGACCGTCCCTAGACCAGCGTGTGGATGCCAGTGTACAGGCTAATTTGTTGTGGATAAACGCTGAAAATAGGTGTTGCATACAAGTGGATGGTGTAGTGGAGACATACTCCACGATTTCCTCAAATCAAATCCCATCTAACAAATTAAAACCATGTGATATTCCCTGCTAGCAGCGTATCATCCTTTTAGCCATGCATTGATTTTTCTCTTGCTGCGTGGATCCCTATTTTTTGCATGTGTGTTTTATCCTCAAGTGTTGGTTGCATGTAGACTGTGTGGAGGTGAGGTGGGATCCATTCCCCACTCACCTTACCTTATACTTTAATTTCACCATAACATTTGATTAAATCAAAACTTGAACTTTGGCCACATGTATGTCTCATGAGCTCAACATGGAACAATTTGATTGCCTTTGACTTGCTCATTTGGAATTTGGGTTGTGGCTTGTTCATTAGGCCCCACATGGCTTGACACATCACCTTTGACCTCCCTATGTGTTAATGAATGTAACTAGTGTCGGTCTTCATAATTGTATTTGAGTCATTTGTCAAAAGAAAGAAAAAGAAATTTTATTATATAAGAAATTGATTTATTAAAGCATGGGTTTCATGCTTGGGTCAATGGTTGGTCAAACCATCCATTGTATGCTTCTAGGGTTTATGTCAAGTGTCTTTGTCCATGTCATAATGTAAAAGACCCTTCTTGGGCTTCATCTATCAAGAAAGAAATTTATTTTAATGTAAAATAGGTATTTTAGGTCTCCTCCACCAAGTTGGCCTCAAGAAGGACAAGTCGGCCTCATCAAGGGAATTCGACCTCACACAAACACTATATAAAGGACGAAATTCAACTCATTTGGAGCACACTCACTCAACAAGTTCAATCTGTAGTTGTTGGAGACAGAAAAAGATATTAAAGTTGTTGGAGAAGGATTAAAGAAGCTGGAAGACCAAATTTGAGTTCTTGGGAAATCTATCTCTCACACGTGCGAAGTTTCTGGATTATAGCTAGGCTGAAATTCTGAAGTCGCTGGGGTCGAAGTTCTGGATTGTAGCTGGGCCAAAATTTTGAAGTTGTTGGGGTCAAAGTTCTGGATTGTAGCTAGGTCAAAACTCTGAAGTTGTTGGGGATCGAAATTATGGGTTTTTGCTAGGCTGTAGTTGATGGACAAGAAGAGACTACTAAAGTTTGTTGAATCATATTGGAAGGTTAACTTGGTGGAGGAAGATGGTCTTTTAGGTCTAAGGTCTTGGTCTATCTCAATTTTATTTACTAGTGGAAGAGTTTGACTGGGTTTTCCCCTATAGAGGGGTATCCAATAGGTAAGAGTATTCGAAGAGGAAATTCCTTGAGTATGTGTAAATCCCAAACAAGAATGGTCCTAAAAGGACATACCTTGTGAACATCTTGATGAGGTGTTGAAATGTGTAACTAGGTTTAGTCTTCATAATGTCTATTGTAATCATGATTTTATGTATTTGATGAAAAGAGAAAAAGAAATTTATTATTTTCATTCTTGATGCATGGGTTTCATGCTCAAGGTAAATTTATTTGTAGGTCAAGCACCCATTGAGTGCTTCTAGGTTTGTCATAGAATCAAAAGAGTCATTGTCATACATGTAAGACCCCTTTGGGCATCTTGTATTATGTAAAAGAAATTTATTTGAGTCATAAAAGACCCTCCAAGACCTTGTCAACAAGTTGCAACAAGTCAACCTACATGAAAGATCAAGTCGGCCTCATGGAGGCAATTCATACCCCTAGAAAGCCTATATATAAGAGGCATTCGACCTCATTTGAAGCACACATACAACACATACGAAGAAGTAAGAAAAAGAGTTTGATCTTAAAAAGGAAGAAGTCCTAAGGCAAGCAAAGTTCAAGAAGGAAGCTAGAGTCAAAGTTTTTGGGTCTCTCTCTCTCTCTCAAGTGAAACGAAATTTTGAAGCTGCTAGGTAAGAGTTGTTGGAAAGTTGCTAGAGGATGAAGTTACTAGAACTCGAAGTTGCTAGAAAGTTGTTGGAGGACGAAGTCGTTGGAAAGTTGTTGGAAGTCGAAGTTGCTAGAAAGTTGTTAGGGTTCGAAGTTGTTGGAAAAGTTGTCGGAGAAGTTGTTGGGATCGAATTTGTTGTTGGAAAGCCAAAGTTTGTTGTTGTAAGTTGTGTATGGAAAGCACATCAAGAAGGAAGGTTGACTTGATCTTGGAGGGATCTTTGTCAAGGGTCTTAGGTCTTGGCATTTTTCATTTGAAGATTCTATAAGAAGAGAAGAATTCTTGTGGGTTTTCCTCTCAAGAGGAGAGGCTTTGGCCTTGGCTAGCAACCTACATTTTGTGTCCTCTTATCTCTTTGATATTCATTGTTTGGTAGTTGTTTGATGATAGAAAACACAATAATAATCAAGTTAAAGAAGAAGCTAATCAAGTTAAGTAAAAATAAATCACAAGTAGTTATTAAAGTAAGAAAAATCACCTAATCTAGCTGCCCCTAGATTTCTCAACATGGTATCAAAGCTAAGGTGACAAGTCAAGAAGAGGCAGCTTGAAGATCACATCATTGAAGAAGGATACATAAGGGTCGAGCACAAGGAAATCATTAAAGAGGACTAAGAAGCACCAAGGAGTACTCATCTCAAAATATCACATCATCACAAGGAGAAGAAGACCTCAAGGACCCTACCTCCACTCAAAGAAAGGACTACACATTTGAAGCATCTTGAAGTCTCCATATTCTACATTTCTACATCCCAAGGAAGCAAGAAGAAGCATTGCCATCATCATCAAAGAAATCAAGGTGATCTCCCTCTCTTTGAAGAAAGGATCACATCTCAAGCATATTTGAAGAAAGACATCTCTAGAAGAAGAAGTATTGTCATCTTCAAGGAAGCAAACATCATCAATCATCATCAAAATCAAGAAGGCATCAAGTTGAAGATATCATCATCAAAGGAGCATCTTCACTTGACAAGTAAGTATCTTTATATTTATGTCAAAATCCGCTATCAACGTGACTTCATTTTTCAAGGAGAGCAACAAACTGGTTGGGTCATCAAATTTCCTTGCATGGAAAAAGAGGATAGATTTGATTCTCATAGAGAATGAAGTTATTGAATATGTTAAGGGTTCAATCTCCAAACCATCTCAAGAGCAAGCTCAAACACTATCGAAGTACATGAAAGAAGAAATAAGGGCTCAAAGAATCCTCATAGAATCAATCAAGGATTCCCTCATCCCTTATGTAGCAAAGTTGGAGAAATTGAAAGATATCTATGAAAAGTTGGTAAAATTGTTTTCCGTAAGCACTACAAGAGAAGTTATATCATTGAGAACCGAATTATACAAAATGAAGGTATCAAAGGAAGAAGGAATAGCCTCATACCTTATGAAGGTGTCACAAATAAGAGATCAACAACAAGAATTAGGAAAAATAATGTCCGATAAAGAAACGACCACAATTGTGCTCAATGCTTGAATGCACTACCTGATGAACAGGGCAACTTTGTATCAAGTATCAATGGAAAGAAGGAAGTCACTCCATTCAGTGAACCTTGGTCATTACGAAAGATTGAATAAACTAGGTTGAAGGCGAAGAGTGATGTTGGATCAAATGAACAAGTTCAAGCATACGCTGCCATGGCCAGGAGAAAAGAAAAGTTTGGAAAGTTTGATCCTTGGAAAAAGAAGAAGATCAATATGTCAAAATTGCAATGCTATGAGTGTAATGAATATGGGCACTTTAAAAGGAATTGTCCCAAACTTAAGAAGAACAACAAGAAGAGAAAGGAAAGAAATTAAGTCTGTGTTAATGAAGAAATGAAAGAATCAGAAAAGAAGAAACCAAAGGAGGAAGTTAAAGATCTCTACTATGACTGAGATAATCTCCTTTACTTAATTCTTTTCAGTTATAGAAAGCATCACAAGTATGATAGGATGCATTATAGCAAGATAGAGATGACATCACAATAGAAGCATGGAAGGATAGCTGAATTAGAAAGTCTACATGATTGTAGCAGACATCTTGATAGAGAGGAAGTAGCTCCATTGGAAGCATATAAGGACAACCGAAGTAGCAATATATATGGTTGGAGGAAAGTCATCTAGCAAGAGAAGATAAATAAATCATACATCATCATCATTAGGAAGGAGCATTTGCAGAATGAAGATCACCAAGATCCTCCATTGGAATCTTCATTAAGAAGGTTCGCCTCTATTTAGAAGAAGCAAGTTTCTCGCAGATGGACATTCCATCTTGTGCGGGATCCACAGTTAGAAGGATGATGGTATGATGACAAAGATATGCGGCATGACAAGTTGGTTGAAGTACTTTCATCTTCAAGCAAGGAAATGAAGTTGCCCGAAGGAAGTCTAGAATCTAGATGGCCACATAAAGAAAGAGGTATGTATATATTTGATAAATAGATAAATTCATGTCATCATATGGTTGCAGATAGAATGGGTAGAATGCTCTATTTCATGAACATGATTGAATAAGGAATATATCTTCCATTAGAAATATGCATGAAGGCAAGTAAATAATGTGCCTTGAACTCTTCTACATATTAACAAGACGAAATCAACATAATATGACCTCATGAAGAACTTGAGGTGGTTGATAATTATGGTTCCTAAGTTGAAAGAACCATGTAAAGAAGATCCTGAGGAAAGCAATATGTGAGGAAAATGAAAGAAGAGTTTGTGGGAAGATGCATCTATAAGATAAGATAAGGAATCAACATCTAATATTGACTAGAAGGATTAGCTATGACATCTCCATGAAGAAGGTATGAAGACCTTGATATGTGTGCTAGAAAAAGAGAACCTTGGTAATGTATGTTTTGGAGATGGATTCATACATGTGCAGGATTTTGATGTTAGAAGCTAATGTCATGACGAAAGGCCATCATAAAAAGGTAACTTTGATATATTGTTCATTTGGTTGGGTTGACACAGGGCTACCAAAAGAGAGTTGTAGATGTCACCTACAACTAGTACTCATGAGAATGGATGAAAGATCCTGAAAGAAACATGACTTGGTAGAGGTAGTTGTATGAAGGTAGATGTGAACTATAAGATCACTTTCCGATGAAGAGAAGGATGACATGACTATTGGTTCAACACTATGATTCGTTGAAGAGAAAGTGATATAGAATATGGTCGATTCCCTATGAAGAAGTTCTAGAAGAAGAAGGTTCCATGATGAAGAAGTTGAAGTTCATGACATGATGCTGAAAGGAGGAGCCCTACAAGCAATTGATAGTACCATGATCTCCACCGAAGAGCAGATAGTTGTTGTTGGTAACAAGTCCCTAGGTAAGAGGGAGCTTGGGTATATTCCTTTTATAGGAATGATTAGATCCTCCCTAGTTAAGAGGGAGTGACAGATATGGCTCTCTACTTCATGTGTCATGCACTAGACCAGGACTAACAGTCGTAAGTCTTAGTGAAGGCCATGAGGGAGAAATGGACACATCATTCTTGTCTTCATGTTATGAAGAAAGAATGGAGGATTGGGTAAGCATTTGGTTTCCAATACTCTTTGAGGATGAGGTAGGGCATCCAATAGGAAAGAGTAGTCGAAGAGCAAATTCTGTAGGGTTGTGTTATTCCAAGACAGGAATAGTCCTAAAAGGATGTACCTTGTGAACATCCGAATGGGGTATGTGCCTTGAGAGAAAATGATGATGGTGTCAATCAATCATTGTCTCGCCAGCATTGTGCTCTGATCTTGTGGATAGATAGAGTTGTTATTCAAGGCCTTGCTATGTGACAATGTTGGTTGGTATGATGAGATACAATGAGATAAGATGAAATAATGGCTTATAAGATGGCTTACCAATCCAACTCTTCTTATGAGAATTCTTCAGTATGAGAATGCCCAAGTACCATGTATGGATTATGAATACCTCTCTAGTAAAGAGAGAGTGTTGAATTATGTAACTAGGTTCGTTCTTCATAATGTCTATTGTAATCATGATTTTATGTATTTGATGAAAAGAGAAAAAGAAATTTATTATTTTCATTCTTGATGCATGGGTTTCATGCTCAAGGTAAATTTATTTGTAGGTCAAGCACCCATTGAGTGCTTCTAGGTTTGTCATAGAATTATGAAGTCAAAAGAGTCATTGTCATACATGTAAGATCCCTTTGGGCATCTTGTATTATTTAAAAGAAATTTATTTGAGTCATAAAAGACCCTCCAACACCTTGTCAACAAGCTGCAACAAGTCGAACTACATGAAAGATCAAGTCGGCCTCATGGAGGCAATTCGTACCCCTGGAATGTTGGAAACACTGGGGGGGGTGAATCTATTTTCCTTAGCTTGTAAGACCCCTTTGGGCATCTTGTATTATGTAAAAGAAATTTATTTGAGTCATAAAAGACCCTCCAACACCTTGTCAACAAGCTGCAACAAGTCTAACTACATGAAAGATCAAGTCGGCCTCATGGAGGCAATTCGTACCCCTGGAATGTTGGTAATACTGAGAGGGGGGCTGAATCAGTTTTCCTTAGCAATTAGCACTTTTAAATCTTTTCAGAGCATTACTTAATCTTTAATTATTATTAATGTTTATGTAGTAATAACAGTAAATAAAAGATCACAGTAGGCACAAGACTTTTAGGTGGAAAACCCCCTTCGAGTCAAAAACCACCGAATGATTTTCTAATAAATTCTTTAATCTTCAACCCCAACTAAAATGAAAACAACAACTTCCTAGAATTCTAGAAAAGCATTCTTCTCCAGCTCCCACTGGAAGGACGCCCCAACGCCTTGGTTTCTTCAGTAATCAACTGAATGGATGCCCCAACACCCTAGCGAGCCACAACTCGCCCTAGCACCACCCTACCACCCTAAAGTGTTCACAGGCCCCAACCTGTAGGCGACTTCATACACCTACCTAGCACCTCCCTGCCACCCTATAATGACTGAAATAAGACAAGACTGTGGATTCCCAAACCAGGGACAACAATAAGATGTACAATGATTTTCATGTACTTGAACAAATACCCAATCACTCTATGACCTACAACCCAACCATGACATCATCCCAACAATGACTCCTATACCTCCCAACACTGCCTCTTCGACTCTAGGCAGAATGACTCTTTCACAAATGACTCTTTTACAATCTTTACAATGATGACTCTTTTACAACTTTACAATGATGACTCTTTTATAAATGACTCTTTTACAAATTTACAATAATGACTCTTGGTCTTAACAATACTTCACGATATCTTAATGGTTGTCATGTCTTCAAGGATGTCCCGCTGCAATGCTTCCTATAATTTGATACTTCTACTCTTGAATTCTTGCTTGATGTTGTACTTGAATCTTCCTCTACCTGCATGCAAAATTGCCTCGGTGAAACCAATCCCAAAACAAAACAAAATACCCTTCAACTTAGCTCTGCTTGAAAAACACATGTAAGTGCATAATAATGAATAAATACAAATTAAAAATTACAATGTGTACCGGAAGTGTGCTTGTCACTTTTGTTGTTGACTTGCTGCAGCAGTAGACAAAGACTCCCACTCTTGATATAGGCCTGGACTCTATGAAAGACTATATCCAAAACTGGCCTAAAGATATATACAATAAAAACTGATAGACCCTAGACTTGTGATGGACCAAGTTCTAAGTACAACAACGAAGACCATTCTATCAACTATGACAAGACAAGTAACATGAACTTACAACATCATATAGATTTAGTAAACTTGGTGTAGCATCAAGAATATGTAGCATAAAATGTGTAGTATCAAGAATAGGACAGCCAAAAAAATAATTGTGACATATAGAGACAGAGATATAACCAAGACACTGTGTATACTTACATTGTCCTGCAAAAACATATGCCAGAGATGATACTCAGAAATCAAATGTAAACACTAATCATACATACCTTGTTATAGGAGACTTAGCCTTGACTATTTATGTGTGATCCTTACTGCAGTGATCCTTGAATGCATGATTTTTCTTGCCTTCTAGGAGCTCGATATTGAATTTGTTGTATCTATGTAATTTTGGATCTCCAGGGTCTGAAATTTCGTCCTATGGTAGCCCTCTGAGTCCTCTTTCCAACCCCACAGGTCTGATCAAGATTGGATTCTTCAAGAAAGAGTTATGCCCAATCTCCCACGATGACCTGATTATAGCCTGGTTCAATAGAGCGAACTTGTACAAAGTGCCACGTGTCACTGTTGTGACCTTCAGCCCTGAAAACGATACCCAACAAACTACAGTCCATCATATTTCTATCACTATTTATGAAATTTGAATCCAATGCTCAGAGAGAAATTTATGACGATTTTCCCAACATCACCTGTTTGACATGGAATTCGGGAGCCTGCAAAAACCCTAACTTCCTCAGATCATATCTCCGAAAATATAGCGAACCAAGATCTGAAATTTGGTCACGAGGTTCATCAAGATTTCGGCTCAAATGGGTTTTAATTTCAGCTTCTGAAGCTTCACAAAAAAATAAAGTTATAGCGAAAATGCCATGATGACCTGTTTGAAGCCACAAAATCCCTACTAGAGGAGGATATGAGGGTCACTATTTATATGAATGTCTTGAGTTGAGAGGGTCCTCAACAAGTGAACGTTGGAGGGATTTTAGGAAAAAAAACATTATTAATTATTTACTATTCAATGACCAAAACCAATTATGAGTGCCATGCCACAACCCCATAGGGTTTTAGCCCACTAACTGGGGTTACCAACTTCAAACACGAATATCTCTCAAACTGTGAAGAGTTACATGGTGTGCCATATATCAATGGAAACATATCAACGAGTAGAATCCGTCTAGAAGATCCTTGACTCAGAATAAAGTAAGTTGTCAAGTCAAAATGCCCATGCAAGATCTAGGTAGCCCTTGGTGTTGCTTGGGTTGACATCAATGACAACCATTGATCAACATGGAAAACCTATATATAAGAGGCATTCGGCCTCATTTGAAGCACACATCTAGCACATACGAAGAAGCAAGAAAAAGAGTTTGATCTTAAAAAGGAAGAAGTCCTAAGGAAAGGAAAGTTCAAGAAGGAAGCTAGAGTCAAATTTTTTGGGTAACTCACTCTCTCTCTCTCTCTTAAGTTCAAGGAAAATCTCAAGTTGCTAGGTAAGAGTTGCTGGAAATTTGTTGGAGGATGAAGTTGCTGGAAAATTGTTGGAGGACAAAGTTGTTGGAAAGTTGCTAGAATTCGAAGTTGCTGGAAAGTTGTTGGGGTTCGAAGTTGTTGGAGAAGTTGTTGGGGTCGAAGTTGTTGCTAGAAATTCAAAGTTTGTTGTTGTAAGCTATGTAAGGAAAGCTCATCAAGAAGGAAGGTTGACTTGGTCTTAATGGGGTCTTCGTCAAGGGTCTTAGGTCTTGGAATTTGTCATTTGAAGATTCTATAAGAAGAGAAGAATTCTTGTGGAGAGGTTTTGGCCCTATCTAGCAACCTACATTTTGTGTCCTCTTGTCTCTTTGATCTTCATTGTTTGGTAATTGTCTGATGATAGAAAACACAATAATAATCAAGTTAAAGAATAAGCTAATCAAGTTAAGTAAAAAGACATCATAAGTAGTTAACAAATTAAGAGAAATCACCTAATCTAGTTGTCCCTAGATTTCTCAACATGGGGTATGGGCCTTGAGAGACAATGATGAAGGTGTCTATAAATCATTTGTATCCCCAACATTGTGCCCTAAACTAGTGGAGAGATAGAGTTGTTAGTTAAGGCCTTGCTATATGACAATGTTGGTTGATATGATAAGATGCATTGATATCAGCTAAAAAGATATCTTATGAGATGGCTTACCAATCCAACTCTTCTTATGAGAATTCTTCAATATGAGAATATCCATGTACCTTCTATGTATTATGAATACATCCCTAGTTAAGAGGGAGTGTTGAAATTTGTAACTAAGTTCAGTCTTCATAATATTCTATGTACTATTTATTTTATGTATTTGATGTAAAGAGAAGAAGCTTTTATTATTGTTATTTTATAGCATGGGTTTCAAGCTCAAGGTCAATTTATTTATAGGTCAAAGCACCTATTGTGTGCTTCTAGGGTTTGTCATAGAGTCAAGAAGTCAAGAGTCATTGTCATATGTAAAAGACCCTATTGAGCATCATGTATCAAGTCAAAAGAATTTATTTGAGTCAAAATTGTGTCAAAAGTCCCTCCAAGACCAAGTCAACCTACAAGAGAACAAGTTGACCTACAAAAGATGAAGTCAGCCTCATGAAGGAAATTCGTACCCCTTGGAAGCCTATATATAAGTGCATTTGACCTCTTTTGAAGAACACATCCAAGACATTCGATCAAGCAAGAAAAGAAGTTCGATCATAAGGAGAAGAAGTCTAAAGGGCAAGCGAAGTTCAAGAAAGAAGTTGGAATCAAAGTTTTTGGTCTCTCTCTCTCACGTGCATAGAAGATTTTGGGTTTCTAAAGATGCTAGGTCGAAGTGAAGTTACAAGTGACGCTGCTAGGTCATGTGAAGCTGCAAGTGAAGTTGCTAGGTCAAAGTGAAGTTGCTAGATCAAAGTTACAAGTAAAGCTCCTAGGTTGAAGTTGTAGGAGTAGTTGTTAGGTCCAAGTTGCAGAAATAGTTGGGGATCAAAGTTGCAAAAGTAGGTAGGGGTCAAATTTGCAGTAGTAGTTGGAGGACTAAAAATCTGTTGTTGGAAGTTATTTTGACTTTGAAGGAAAGCTCATCAAGAAGGAAGGTTAACTTGTTCTTGGAGGGGTCTCTGTCTTGTGTCTAAAGGTTTTGGAATTCGTCATTTGAAGATTCTATAAAAAGAGAATATTTTTTTCTAGGTTTTCCTCTCTAGGAGAGGTTTTGGCCCTGGTTAGTAGCCTATATCCTGTGTCCATTTGTGTTATTGATCTTCATAGTTTGGTAATTGTTTGATGACAAAAACACTATAATAATCAAGAGAAGAAGAAGCTAATTATAAATACTACAAGTTGAAGGAAAGAACATCACAAGCAATTATCAAAGGAAAGAGAAATCACCCTAATCTA
The DNA here is from genome assembly GCA_031772625.1 of Pinus tabuliformis. Classification (NCBI taxonomy): domain Eukaryota; kingdom Viridiplantae; phylum Streptophyta; class Pinopsida; order Pinales; family Pinaceae; genus Pinus; species Pinus tabuliformis. The sequence continues at coordinate 739,512,366 of CM062808.1, forward strand.
GCTGCCATAGTTTTCTCAACAAGGCCAATACCATGGCTTATCAATACCACATGCCCAAAAACCATAACTCATTTCAAAATCAAAATATTTTATAAATAGTTTATTTTAATTTTATTTTATACATTTATTGAATTAAATCTAAAAGCAAACAGGTGTTGGAGAGATGAAGTAATGTCCCGTAAACATTTTGAATTGGTAAAAAATTAAATTAAATTAAAAATCAAATCAAATCAAATTAAAAGATTAATAATTATAATTATTAATAAAACATTTTGACATAAATTACATAAAACTAAAAATAAAAATAAAATAAAAAACATAAAATTAATAATTATATTAATAATTATAATTAATAATAAAACCAGCCTAATCCCGGGGGGCAGCTCAATTGGTGATCCAAGTAACTTGAGTCCTGAGATAACTGAGAGATCCAAGGTTCAAATCCCCTTGATTGTGACCCGGTTTACGGAGAGGAGTACAGTCAATAAACCCCTTGAGGTTTACTGGTAACCATGTGTCACGCGAGATATTGGGCCCCTGTGGCATACAGAAATAATAATAATAAAACCAACTTAGATTCATCTTAACTCCAGATCTACCAAGTGCCAAGAGGGATCAAATCTCTAGAGATGCAAACCTCTTTTAAAGTGAAAAGAGACTTTTGGTAATAGGCTTTCAAGTTTAGAGTGACCCTAGAGGATCTATATAACATCTTCTAGCCTCTCCACCTCTAGATCTTTCATCTAAAATACCAAGGTAGTGTTTGGGTGGCCATTTTCAAGAAGATTTGTTCTTTTACTTGCATTTTTATGCAAATTTTAGTCTACAATCACAAGACAGCAAGCAAAATAACAAAGAAATCACTCTAACCACAGCTCTAATTACAGAAATAATCTTAGATTTGGTTAGTCATAGTAGCTATTTACATTGTTATTTTATTGGGTTTGAATGATTTATCTTCTTGGTTTAAAAGTATTTACTGCAGATTTCACACAGTAAATAAGCAGGACAGCAAACAATTAACTCCCCCACTTCATGCATAGACCCGATTTAAAACATCAATCCTCATTTGGCTAGGTGGAGTATTTAAAGGGAGTCCTCCCATAACCTTTTTGGAGGGAGTTGGGCTTAAAGAATGGGGATTTCCACCGAGATGACACTAGGCCCTCATCCTGTGTGTGTCATATCATAGCGGGTTGCCAGGACCTTAGCAACCCTGCCAAATTGATTGGTAACAGTTCCCTAAAATTTGGGTGGTCTTCTCACAAATCCACTAGACATGTTTTCTCACAGCTATTCCCCACATCCTACAAAACTCCGTAGAACATTGACTAGTCACCTATGAAAATGTACATTATCAAGTCACTCAAAGTACAGCTTGGAGTGCGAAGGACACATTAATCCCCGTGTCATTGGTGAGTCTCCTTTGCATTCCAAACAAAGGTTCGGAAAGGCAAAGGTTTGCAAGTAACATTGGTTCATTTCAGGTAACTGATGGAAGGACCTCCGAGCTACTACTAGACATATAAGGGTCTCTGATGTCAGTTTGCAGCACACAATGTTATAGCAACAGTCTTATATTTTGCAATATGGTCGAATATAGCACTAATAAAATGTCATATTTCCAGTCTCAAGATTTGACATAACTAAAAATTTCAGTAATCAATTCAAGTTTCTAAAACGTTGAAAAATGATAGTGCACATTTTTTAAGTTGCAGAACAACCTAGTTATTGTTGTAAATTAGGGAATGAACAGGCAGAAACCAGGACAGACATACTGCATTTGCCATCCTGAATTATTCTAACCCTATTAGCTCACAGCTGCACATCCTGTTTTCTCCTTATTTGTATATACTATACACAATATTATCAAACCAAAATTGACTCGGGGAATGTCTAACACCACTTAATGGTATCAAGTATGGCCTAGTAAAGATTGGAGCCTTTCACAACTTTCCTTGTCTAAAGTTAAGCGTGAAAATTCGGAATCCCGAATCCTATTGCAGCAACTGGAAATTATTCTCCTAATTGTTATTTTAATTTAACAATTTATTTATTGTTTCCTACAACAAATACTGAATAACTCACACTGCAACCTACACAAATAAAACTGCGGAAGAATAAACGCTGGAAGAAATGCTAGCACACACACATAAAATAACACAGTTATTTTTGGACCAATGTCCTCGGAAAAACCCAACTTGGGAAAACCGGTGCAGCAATGAGGATTTTATTTTATTATGCAGCAATGAAATCTGAGTACATCTATGGATCCTTAACTGGCAATCCAAACAGCAAGAAAATATGGGCAAAATACTGAAGGAAACTACCCTTCTCCCACAAGCAATTTTTGGCACGGCTCTGCCTATCAAAACTCGGCCTCCTGAAGCTCTGTGTCAACCTCTGCACTACTCTGCGTAGCTGGCTGGATGACTTGCCTCGAACTGGGCTCTGATGAAGTCGTTTTGCCTCTGGATGCTGAGGAAATCGTCTCTCCGACCCTCTGGGACTTCTTCCCGACCTCTAGAACTGAGAACGATTTTTCCTTCCTCCAAATCGAACTGCCTGGCTAAAGCAACTGCATTGTCCCTCAACACTGCCTCTCTGGGATAATTTGGCCCTCTTATTGCTGTCTCTCCGAATCTGGAAAATATTTCCACTCACTGTCTCTGCTCCTCACACTGCTTCGATCTCTCTAACTCTCTCTCTGGCAACTGACTGCTACTACTCTATAAATCGATCAGCCAATGAAATCGAACTCCTTAAGTGTCTTCTCCAAGTGCCCATCGGCTTCTTCTTATAATCCTCTGTTGGGACTCCAACAGCCAAGATTAAATCTTAATCGATGGCTAGAATTAACTTGAAGTTGATTCGTGTGAGTTTCTAGAACATTCACACCTTGACTTAATTACTTCTGATTAATTAACCATATTCCCTAAGTTTAGACTTAGGAAATATTTAAAAACTGGCTAATAATCTAATTAAGTCATTTCTAGGTGGAATTTCTAGAAACGATTTATGGGTTTTGGAGATATCCTGTATTCTAGCCTCTCCACAAAATTTCAAGGCTAGAACACATCTGATGCTACAAAAACTAACACTCCCTCTTAGCGAGGAATGCGTTCTAGTGCTCTACTACACATCCTGTAGTAGCACCCTGTCTCTGCATCATCTCCTGTCACGCTGCTAGTGTCTGGCTACTGCGGCCCACCAACCACTGCGCAACTCTGATATCTGTTGCATCTGTGTTGTTGCTAACCCTGTTGCCAACACTGCAGCTCCCTCTCATATGTTGTTGTTGCACCTGCAACAATTGCAACTGAGAAGCATCCTAAATACTGAATCAATTGTGATCAGTATGATGCATATGTTACCCGAGTCTCTAACTTTTACTAGTATTTGCATTGTCACTGAAGAATCTGCGCTGCTACTGACTCTGCATTGTGCCAACTGCACTGCTGCCAACTCTGCACTGCGCTCCCCAGCATCTGACTGCTACTAGTCTCTGCAACTCTCACTCTAGCATCTGACTGCATGCACTATCACTGATCCATCCTGCTACTAAATATTGTGGGCCCTCGCAGCAAGGTACTGATCCAAGAGTTGGACTCCTTAGGGATCCTACCCATCTATAACACTCTTGGGCTACAAAACCAAGTCACTCCACCTCACTCCTGCAGGTATGTCAGCAAACATAGCGAACTATTCCTCTAGCTTGAAGGACAGCCTATCGATATTTGTTGATGTTGCCTACCCGTCCTGCTTCCCCTCCTTTTCCTTCTTCCTGAGAGGACAATGGGTATTGTAGCGACCGAGATCACCACACCTGAAGCACTTGACCTTCGACAGTCCCTTTTTCTTTCTTAGCTCCTGTCCCTAACTGGGACCCCTCAATGCAGGGGCCACATTCTCCTCCTCCTTCACCTGCTTCGATCCACTATTGTTGCCACTGATGGAGTTCTTCAATAGAGCTCGTCTCAACTCCTGCTGCAAATCGGCCCACATCCTGTCCCAACTTGGCAAGGTATCTCTGCCCAAAATACTTTGGACAAATACCTACCACTCCTCGGAGACACTATTTAGTGCCAATCGCACTAACTCTGTGGGTTGAGGCGTTGCCCCAACAGCTGACAACTGGTCTCGGACCTCCTAAATCCTGGTGAGGAAGGGTCTATGCTTTCCCCCTTCTGCATCCTGATGCATCTCAACTTCTCCTCTAAGTACATCTTTCGCTGCTCAAAAGTGCCCTGGTATAGCGTGGAGAGTCTCCCACATCTCTCTAGCATTACCTTTGCCAGTTATGTGTGAAACAATGTGATCTCGGACTCCGTCTAGGAACAACTTCTTCGCCTGCGCCATCTCCTTTATGTACTCCTGCAACCTAAGTCACAAGACACGTCCTCCAAGGACCCGTGTCCCGTATTTAACGTGTCAGACACGAAAACGGCCCTAAAACGCGTCAAAAATGTTTTTCATCGTTTCCTGTAAAACATATTCTAGCGTTTTCGTCGTGTCCTTCATTTGGAAAACGAGTATTCAGTTGATCGAAAATGTTGCCCTAACGTTTTTCCTTCAGTTGAATACGTACCCCACGAAATGTGTAGTTTAAAGCCCATCTGGAACAACTTCCTCGAGTATAAGCCCAACATCTGAATTAGCTGCTACGCCTTCAGTTTCTGTTCAATTACCGGCTGCAACATCTTCAATTTCTATTCAACCACAGGCTGAAACGCCTTTAGTCTCTGTTCAACAAATGCCTACAATATCTGAATCAGCAACTACGCAATCAGTTTCTGTTCAACAACTGGCACCAATGCAATCAGTTTCTGTCCAATCACTGGATGCAACGCATTCAGTTTCTGTCCACCCACCTGCTGCAAATGTGATACCCTCCTCGGACCAAACAAGTAGACATTTCTCTTTTATTTATTATACAAGTAGAAGGTTAATAATTGATAAGCATAATATAGTCGACAGTGAATTTCATCCATATCGTGATATACTTGTGTGAATACCATAGTTTATTTGAATTTGGTAGCCTCTAGGGCTATATTCTAGAAATTGAGCGTGGAGAGAGGATCATAGTTTGCATATGGCATAGAATGATCCATGAAAGTCAAGAAAAAGTTTTGATATATAGCTAGGTCAATCACTATTATATTTATAAACAAGTGCATGGAGCCATTAATATGACTATTGATCTTTAATTCTTTCTTATATTTGTGATTTATTTTAATTTTACATTTGGCATAGGTATTTCTATAACCAACCAACTAGTATTTATGTGAATGCACGTGATCATATTTCTTACTCTCTCAAACTATTGTTCTCATCACTAATCAGACACTACATTTAATTTGCCACATCACTCTTGCATTTCTTTGATCCTTTACACAGTTCCTCCACATCACAAAGTGTAATAATATGGAAATATGTTGTGGTTGTGCCCTCTTTCAAACTGAAATTCCATGATACTATTAAATGTCATGCTAGTTAAACTCCAAATCCCTTCCTATACTAGTATTAATTCATTGACTAACCAATCCATTTAACTTGCAAGAGGAATCATTTCCAATGTATAATTATTTACTACCCCAAAGTGTGAGAGATACTTAGGATTTAAGGCAGATTTATACCAATTTCTTATCATTATTCTCCACATACTCATGCAAAGACACTTCTGAAAAGAGGATAGCTCTTGTATAAGCCCAACATCATCTGGAACAACTTCCTCGACTTAAGCCCACGAAATGTGAACTTTGAAGTAATTATATTTTAATTTGATTAGATAAGCTGCAGCCTGCAATTTAATATGGATAAAAAACTATATTTCGGTATATATATATATATATATTTTTATTTATTAAATATATATAAAACGTGTCCCTCGTGTCCTGTTTCCAAGTTGCTACATTTCGTATTGAATACTCGTATTTACGTGTCCTCCCTGTCTCGTGTCCTCGTGTCATGTGACTTAGCCTGCAGCTGATTTGCATCCTGAGGAACAGCTACCACTGCATCAATATATGTCTTCAAGCCATATTCATCTAGAAGGAAGGACATCCTTGCCTTCCAGATGTCACAGTTGGAAGCTCCATCCAACTTGTCCTAATCTCGAAGTTGAGTAGTGGCCATCTCAACGAATGTCAAAAATCTCCTCTTCCCTTCTGCTCAACCGCTGTTAGGCTATTCGCACTCCCTTCTGGAGTGAGAAACTCTATTCACAACGATTGTTGATCTGCAAGGGAAATCGAACTTCTTGAGACTAGAAGTGTGTGCTCTTCTTCCACCTGAAGATAGCTCTGCTCTAGCAAACTACTACAAAACTATTGCGTTTAGCTAGAGATATGTTATGCGAAAACACTAGGCTACTCCCTCTGCCTCTGGAATCCTTCGATCTGGAGAGATCAAATTTTTTTGTCCCACTCAGAAAAATCGAATCTCCTCAAGATACTTGGCGTCTTGGCAAAGTGATTGCGCTGCCTCTAGGGTTTCGATCTGCTGCCCACACTGAACAGCGAAACTCCTTTTTTCACTACTGAGCTCTCTAGTTGATCAATTGCACTCTAAACCATGTGAAAATTCGACATGCCAACTCCTATTGCAGCAGCTGGAAATTATTCTCCTAATTGTTATTTTAATTTAACAATTTATTTATTGTTTCCTACAGCAAATACTGAATAACTCACACTGCAACCTATACAAACAAAACTACGGAAAAATAAACGCTGGAAGAAATTCTAGCACACATAAAATAACGCAATTATTTTTGGACCAATGTCATCAGAAAAACCCAACTTGGGAAAACCGGTGCAGCAGTGAAATCTGAGTACATCTATGGATGCTCAATTGGCAATCCAAACAGCAAGAAAATATGGGCAAAATACTGAAGGAAATTACCCTTCTCCCACAAGCAATTTCTGGCACAGCTCTGCCTCTCAAAACTCGACCTCTTGAAGCTCTGTGTCAGCATTTGTGCTGCTCTGCGTAGCTGGCTGGACAACTTGCCTCGAACTGGGCTCTGATGAAGTCATTCTGCCTTTGGATGCTGAGGAAATCATCTCTCCGGCCCTCTGGGACTTCTGCCCGACCTCTAGAACTAAGAACGATTTTTCCTTCCTCCAAATCGAACTGCCTAGCTGAAGCAACTGTATTGTCCATCAGCGCCGCCTCTCTGGGATAATTCGGCCCTCTTACTGCTGCCTCTCTAGATCTGGAAAATACTTCCACCGGATCACTATCCCTGCTCCTCACACTGCTTTGATCTCTCTGACTCTTTCTCCGACAACTGACTGCTACTACTCTGGAAATCGATCTGCCAGTGAAATCGAACTCCTCAAGCGTCTTCTCCAAGTGCCCATCAACTTCTTATAATCCTCTACTGGGACTGCAACAGCGAAGATTAAATCTTAATCGATGGCTAGGATTAACTTGAAGTTGATCCGTGTGAGTTTCTAGAACATTCACACCATGACTTAATTAATTATGATTAATTAACCATATTCCCTAAGTTTAGACTTAGGGAATATTTAAAAACTGGCTAATAATCTAATTAATTCATTTCTAGGTGGAATTTCCAGAAAAGATTTCTCGGTTTTGGAGATCTCCTGTATTCTAGCCTCTCCACAAAACTTCAAGGCTAGAACACATCCAATGCTACAAAAACTAACATAAACGGCAGTTGGTTGGCGTCAATAATGAATCACAACCCTTAGTTACACTAAGACAGATGCCAAAACTCAACTTGCATATTGCTTTTGCAAATAACTGATCCAAGAGTTTGTTTATATTATTTCATAATTCCAACAAATCCCTAAAATTTTCAATTGAGTAATTCAAATATCAATGATTTTTAAGTGAAATTATGTCTTCCACTCCATAGAGATAGAAGGTTGCAAAACACCAAGCCTGTATTTTCAACTGAAACTTGGTGGTTTGATGCATATTATAAATATCATTTTTCATGACGGATGTGCATTGTATTAGGCACAAAGGACAATTGTCTGAGATAATTATATTTATAGTTGCAGGTTCAACTCATTTTTCAGAATTTAAATCGACCAATAATCTTTCCCAATATTTTCTTTTGACCTCAAAATGATCCGCACCATCACAATATTACCTTCGTTGATGTTGATACCTCGATAGACTGCCAAATAGTTTTGTGTAAGCATTCTCTTTGTTTTCTGGATTAGATTATCATCTTTCAATTTTCTTTGAAATTATTCAACTTCCCTTTTATTGTTATTCTCCCAGAACACTTCAAGAATCAATATCTTCCAACATCATGACAGTAATTAATTTGTTTTGCTTGCTACTTCAGGCCAAACTTTCACTATTCAGTTCCTCGATTAATGAAACTTCAGACTGAAGTAGCAATGGATCAGAGGATTTCTTGTTTTACTTGCTACTTCCAGTTCATAGGGATCAGAGGCAGCTCTCTTCCAAAGCTTGAGAAGATACATCATTCTAGCATCTTGTGGGAAATGGAGCTTTAAATATGACTTCACCATTTTCATTAACCTTGCTTATTTGCTGGGTAGTTGCTGCACAGGTGATAAGCACTCTATATTCTTTCCTTTCAATTATTGGCATCACATGTGCAGTACTTACAATGGTGAACTCAGAACAAAGCAATTTGCTGTCAATCTACTTCCCTTTTCTTTGACCGATCCTGACATTCAGTTAAGTTTGGCCTACTATTGATTCCATAGTTTCTTTTTTCTCAATATAAACCACTAAAATGGAGAATTAAATGTTTCACAGATTTTTAGTCCTTGGAAATAATTTGATAATGCTAAGAACATTTTCATAATTTCAGCATAGCTATGCACACATCGAAAATACTCAATTTAGGTGGAACATCAACCTAAGACTGAAATGAAAATTAACTAGGCTGTATGTGAATTGAGATGTGTGCCAATTTTAAATTCCAGTGGCATATGGGTGACTGACAATTTATTAACAGGCATGACTCCAAAACAACATCTGCAAGTAATTCTGTCCATTCTTCCTATATAAAAGACTAAAACCTTAAAAGCTTACGTTTTGAATCATAAAGATAGAAAATAGAGGAAAGACCTGCTGATGGCCTTGAAGAAGGCATTGTTGCCTTGTCTGCCTGTTATATACACAAATTGTCCCTGATTGAATGCAGTAACCAATATATTGCTTATTTGCCGAGATTTGACTTCCAACCTTTAAATATGTATCTTGATTTCCAAAGAATGTGCTTGGAAAGACTACCAATTCAGAATGGACTTCTATTGGAATCCAGTCATTCACATCATAAACCACATGCTCTCCTGAAAGATAACAACCTTTAGGACTCTTGCTGCCTGGCATCATTTCAGAGGTTTCACATTGCATTGGTGCCTTCAGATAACTGCCTGATGCTTGTAAAGAATGTGTGAAACTCAAGGAAAATCTATTTGACTGAGGCTGCAAACCTTAGTCATTAGTTTTCACTAACTAATTTAAAAAATAAACAGGATTTAAATCTCAAAATAAAAGGACCATATGTACAAGGAAGCCTCAAATAATGTTTTATGATGTTGGGTCTCCTAGCTAGATTTATCCCACTACCATACCTGCAGAAACATAGACGCCTAAATATCAGTGTATGAATATGAAAAGTATGTGAAACAAAACATTTCTATGCATTCAACTTCTTGCTACCCAATTTGATATGCGAGACAAAAGCATTTTAGTGTATTCAATTTTTTCTTGCTACCCAATTTGTTCATTTTTTAGTATGTTCCAAGCATTTGCTTCTCATGTTGAAACGCTCTATATAACACACAAACAATATTTTGAACAAATAAAATGATATAAACTGGTTATGTGGCATCTAGTTCAGCATGTGAAACAGCTATGACAACTATTTAAACCATTGATGTTATTCTTCTAATTGTCTTAATGTGAAACGTAATGTTTCATTGGGATTTTCATCTTTTATACATCAATTTTACCTTGTGATTTGTAATTCTTGAAATCTTTGTTCCTAATGCTATTTAAGGAGCACAATGCCAATCTGCCTGTTTCAATTCTAAATAAAAACTTGAAAGTCATTTAAGATATTTTTCTTTAATTAACAAGGGTTGGAAAGAATTGCACCATGATTATTATTTTCAATTTTGTTTATATCCCACTCATTTGAAAATTTACATCAATTTATAGCTTTTACATCATCTGACATCCATCAACGACCCATCTTCACATTCAGAAAGAGAAAATGCACATTGAACAAAGAGATAAAATAGATGTAATATCCCAAACGGGATATTTGACTTATTTTGCAAAAATTTAACTCAACCAAAAATTTCACCATAAAATTACTATTCGATTAACAGAAAATTGTCATGTAAAATAGAACAAGAGAATGCATGCAATTCAATCCTACAATGAGCAGATATATTCTCAGCTTTTGTTATAATATATAACTGGGGTTTTACATGCTCCAATAACAGAATAGCTGATATAGCTGAGATAGAACTGGCCTCATGGATCTGCTCCAATGCTGCATGGGCCCTCCACCAAAACTGAACTGAACTGCCACTTCTAAACTCTCCTATGAATTCTAGATGAATTCACCAAGGGGAGATGGGTACTCGCCCAATCTCATTAAATCACCCGAAGGTTTCCGTCCTTGGGCTACCAAGGAAGTAGAGAATCGAGTTCTCAACCCCTCATACAAGAAGAAATATCAAATCCAAGATGTCCTCTAATGGCCTCCTCCTCCTCTTTTTATAGATTTGATGAACCCCTCTAGAAGCTCCTATTTTATTATTATTTTAATAATTTAGCACATTTCCCTTAATTAAAATATTCTTTTTAATGTGGGAAAATGGTAAATTGGCCACTATTCCTCCTCAAGCCCCCGAAAATCATTTCTATCCATCCCATCCTATAGATCTTCTCGTTCCGGTTCCAACGAGATATTACACTAAGGTGTTATGACAAGTATTCCTCTTGAAATGCCACCTCAAGCGTAATTATTTGAGTCAGGCCCATTAGTAACTTTGTTTTTCGAAAGTTGTCGGAATGCAATAGAACGAAAGGAAAACTATGCGGATGATGGAATATACCAAGCGAATGCCATCTGACCTCGTAAAAACTCCTCAAAACCCCATGAAACACCTCCTGAAGCCCCTGGGTCCGTTGATGAAGTCAACTTGTACTTGTGACCTGTCTACCCCAGCCCTGAAAGTCCATCCTAACCTTGCAGTGAGGAACACCAGAAAAGGGAACATTACAATAGATGTGGGATAGGTTCAAGACAACTACTCCACAGTAGAGGAGAATGTGGAGAGATCCAGATGAATGCAGTGAAATTCAAAATCCCCAATACAATGCCTCCTAATGCCTTCCCTGGTTACAAGTTTGCATGCCTGCAATCTGTAGGAATTTACAGGGTAAGTTCCTCAGAAAGAATACCAAAAGGACACCGCTCACAACCAGATCTCAAATCAATACACCAGTATTTTTGACGTGGTTAAAACCCTCAGAGTGCAAGGAGGGAAACAGTCCACGGCCTGTCCCAACGTGGGTACAGACAATTTATTAATCAAAGAATGAAAATTTACATAAGCTTCTCTCATGCACGGATTACCCGAACAATGACCCTCCATGCGCTTTAAATAGAACTCATGGACCAATCGGGTGTCAAGCCACGGATCAAGTGTCGATAATACCGAGGTGAGAGTGAACCGTCGGATCACTACATATCGTGACCGTCGAATTGTAAGTTACAATATGTACAACGGTAAAGAAAGACACTTTACCTAACTCTATACCTAACTCTAAACTAGACCAAGTTGATCTTAACTATATCCTATGTGTCGGAATATCCTAACATCCCCCCTTAAGAACAACTTGGGATAGGATTGAAGGATTTACAAATATGACACAATAGGAGAAGGAAGGAGGCACTAGAGCCTATCCCCCCTTAGTGACAACTTCCTGAACTCCAAGCATATATCGAAGTTTAGTGAACTTCGCCTCTGTGAGAGCCTTTGTGAAGATGTCTGCAACCTGATCATCTGTTGGACAATATTGCACTTCAAGAACATGGTCATGAATGAGTTTTCTGATGAAGTGCATGTGTAGTTCAATGTGTTTGCTGCGCTGATGCTGGACTGGATCTTTGCATAGCTGAATGGCACTTTGATTATCACACCAAAGTGTGGTTGGATGCTGCTGCTCAAAGCCAAACTCTGATAGGATCTGACGAAGCCACAAGGCTTCCTTACTAGCTTCCACGGCACCACGATACTCTGCTTCTGCTGACGAAAGAGAAATGGCAGCCTGTTTCTTACAAGCCCATGTAATAGGTCCTGAACCAAGAGTGAAGACATAACCGGCAGTAGACTTCCGATCATCAGGGTCACCAGCCCAATCAGAATCAGTGAAACCAACTAACAGAGGAGCTGCTTTGGCACTGTAATGAATCCCAAACTGTACTGTACCTCGAACATAACGAAGTATTCTTTTGGCTGCTTTCCAATGACTTTCACGGGGGTTTTGCATAAAACGAGCAACAAGGCCAACAGCAAAGGAAAGATCAGGACGAGTATGGGTTAAATACAAGAGTTTTCCTACAAGTTGACGGTATAAGGTAGCATCAACTTCAGGAGAAGTACAAGAGACTGAAAGTTTGACTCCAGACTGAAAGGGAGAAGGGGCTGGCTTACAGTCTTCCATGTGAAAATGACGAAGAATATCACAAGCATACTTGGACTGGGAAAGGGAAATACCCTCCTTGGATTGCAAGACTTGAAGACCGAGAAAATAGTGTAAGTGTCCTAAGTCTGTCATTTCAAATTTCTTTTTAAGGCTAGACTTCACATGGTTTATAAGGTTGGGATCACTACCAGTAAGGATAAGATCATCAACATAAAGAACAAGGATGATAAGAGAGTCACCCACTTTCTTGGTGTAGACAGTATTGTCAGAATGACACCTAGAAAAGCCAGATTCTAAAAGAAAGCTATCCATTTTGGCATACCAAGCCCGAGGAGCTTGCTTGAGACCATAAAGGGATTTCTTAAGTCGACACACAAGGCTGGAGTCTGTTTGTATGAAGCCAATGGGTTGTTCCATATAGATTTCTTCCTGCAAGTCCCCATGCAAGAAGGCAGATTTAACATCCATTTGATGGACTTCCCATTTTAAAGAGGCAGCAAGGGAAAGAACAAGGCGGATAGAGTTCATTTTGGCAACAGGGGAGAAGGTTTCAGTGTAGTCAATGCCTTCAACCTGTGAAAAGCCCTTAGCAACAAGACGAGCTTTATGTTTATCAATTTTCCCATCTGGTCCATACTTGGTTCTGTAAACCCATTTACATCTAACAAGTTTTCGTCCCTTTGGTAGAGGAACAAGATCCCATGTATCATTTGTCATCAATGAATGATATTCTTCATTCATAGCTGCTTCCCAATGTGGATGGCCTGAAGCTTCTGCAAAAGTGTCAGGATCATGATTTACTGGAGCTTGAGCCAGTAAAGAAGAGGCTCTTTCAAACTGAGAACGTGTACGTCGCTGATCTGTAGGATCACCGGCAAGATCACCTGCTGCATCTCGAGTAGCACGGACCCATCTTGGAAGTTGAGGATCCTGAGAAGGTGGGGGAGGATTGTCATCCTCACTTTCATCATCTGAAGAAGAAATGTTTTCAAAAGTAGAAGAGATAGGAAGAGGTGGCACATCCGCCGGACTAGGCTCGCAGGCCGATTTATTTTCATCAAATTTTACATCTCTTCTAATGATAACATTTTTGGACTTAAATGGAATAAGTCTATAACCTTTTACATCTTCAGAATATCCAACAAAAGTACATTTCTCACTCTTAGGTTCTAAAGCTTTATGCTTTTCATCTGGAATATGGGCCCATGCTTCACTTCCAAACACACGAAAGTGACTTACATCTGGTTTAATGGAACTCCAAGCTTCTTCTGGAGTGATATTCTCTAGAACCTTAGTAGGAGTGCGATTGATTATATAATTTGCACAATTAATTGCTTCGGCCCAAAAACTAAGACTGAGTCCTTTAGATTGCAGCATACAATTAGCCATTTCCTTTAAGGTGCGATTTTTCCTTTCAGCTACACCATTTTGTTGTGGAGTGTATGGAACAGTATGTTGCATTTGAATTCCATTTTCGGTGCAAAAGTTGATGAATGTGTTTTTAACATATTCTCCACCATTATCAGTTCTTAGCTTAAGAATTTGATGTCCAGATTGTTTTTCAACAAAGGCTTTGAAGGCCAAAAAAGTGTTAAATACTTCGCTCTTGAGTTTTAAGAAGTATACCCAAGTGCGTCTGGAGAAATCATCAATGAAAGTTAAGAAGTACTTGCAGCCAGAGAATGAAGCAACAGGAAGAGGACCACATAAATCACTGTGCACAAGCTGTAAAGGGGCTGAGGCGTGCCAAGAGGCACGTTTGTCAAAACTGTCCCGATGATGTTTTCCGAGTACACATCCGGAACAAACACCATCTCTGCAAGATACCATAGGAAGACCTGTCACCATATTTTCTTTACATAGATGCTGAAGGGAGCGATAGTTTAAGTGACCAAATCGCTCATGCCAAAGTTTGCTCACTTCATCATTATGAGCAACAAATACTGAGGGAAGATTTGATGACCCAAAGTTGTGAAACTTATACAACCTTGTGGAATCATCAGCAAGACCAGTAGCTAGAATCTGTTTAGGATCTTTTAGATCCTTGATTACAACATCATGAGGTGAAAATTCAACAATTTTACCTTCACCTGAATGAGTTATCTGATAGACAGATAGAAGGTTGCAGGATAAGGTTGGAACACATAATACATCATTAAACTGACCATTGTCTAGATGAACAGTTCCAGTCCCTACAACATTAAGAGATCTATCATCACCAACATATATTTTTTTGGTGTTACAATCATTTAAAGAAGAAAACATGGCTTGGTTTTTGGCCATGTGATAAGAGGCTCCAGAATCAATGAGCCACTCATGAGAATGAGAAGAAGAAGAAGATACATTTAATGCATAACCAGACTGAGATGATTGACAACGACATGCAGAAAGTGCCATTCCGGAAGTTGAAGTTGAAGTAGGCTCCACATGGATGTTATGTTTCTTCATTGCGGCTTCCAAGGCTTCCATCTTCTTAAAGCATTTAGATTCTAAGTGGCCATCTCGATTACAAAAGTTACAATGTCTGTCAGTCTTCTTCCATTTGTTTTTATTGGTCTTGTCATTTTGCTGAAATGATCTTTCATCTTGAGGCTGAGTTGGTTTAGGACCATTCCTTTGAGGATAAGACTTCTTAGGATTCTTTGAATTTGGTTGCTGCTGGGCGGCTAACGCTTTCGAGGAAGAGTTTCCAAGATTAAGAAGACCAAGGTGTAAGAGTTTTTCTTGTTCTCTTATTAAGGAATCACAAAAGGAGTCAAAGGAAGGGGGTTTGTAGTCTTTGCCTTGACAAATGAAAGCTTCCCTTGTAGAATGGAAAGTGGAAACAAATACAGAGTAGGCTGGTCCCAACTTAGTAAGGATGGAATAAATAAGGTTACCATCTTCTTTCTTAACTTTAACACCTTCCAAGAGATATCTAAGGGTCTTGAATTTGGACAAGAAATCTTCAATGCAAGAAAAATTATTAGGATCCAAAGTAAGCAACTCATTCTCAAGTTGATGGGCTCTAATTTCATTTTTAATCCCAAAAACTTTAGCAAGTTTTTCTAATGCTTCATGAGGAGTTTCAATTTCTGCAATGTGGAATCTAAGATCAGGAGAAACAGACATTCCTATCAAACCACGTGCTTGATCTTGTCTATTTTCCCATTTTTCGGCCTTGTCTTCATCTTTGGGTTTCTTCTCTTGGTCTGTGGCTATTCTGAAGAGACCTTTACTTCTAAGTAAATCTCCCATGTAGGCTACCCATTGGAAGTAGTTAGTGCTGTCAAGAATGACTTGGCATGGACTTTCCATTTTTTGAAAAAAAACTGAAGCTGAAGATGCTGAAAGTAAGTGGTCCAATGGATAGATCTCGAAAAAATAGGCGGTTTTAAAAAAAACGGCTCTGAAAAAGGCTTCCGGATGAAGAAGTTATGGCTTTTTGAAAAAAAATTGTTGACGTTGCCGGCAAAGTGCGCGAATGTGCGGGAATGAAAAAATCCGCCCCCACAAAATGGAGACTTGAACCCAAGACCTCTACTCTCTTAAAAAGTCTTTGAACCAATTGATCTATACAAAATATTTGAGAGAGAGAGAGAGAGAGAGAGAGAGAGAGAGAGAGGGGGGGGGGCCTCGATTTGCGTGCTTGCCTTGGGAAGGCTCTTTTCCCCTACAAAACACAAAACACAAAACCCAACACGAATATGCAAAGAAAAACGAACCTTACGGCTCAAAGTTAGCTTTAGCCAAAAAACTAGAATTTTAAAAAAAATCTCAAAATTAGCTTTTAACCGAAAAACTAAATATTTTTCTCAATGTTTCTGATTTTCCAAGATCACACTAAGGTGCAGGGAAAAGAGCATACGCATGAGAAAAATCCTTTCTTTCTGTTTCTGATTTGCCCAGATCGCACAGAGTCGCAGGGCAAAGAGCATACGCAGAAATGAAAGGTATAGATCCGGGAAAAAAAAGGCTAAATAAACCGAAACCGAAATAAGCAGAGAGAAAATGACAGTAAACTGCAAAAAAAACACTGTATACCTCCCGATCTGAAAAATGACGCAGCTAGGGCTACCGGAAACCTTTTCGCGTGAAACGAAAGGGGTTCCTCACTGAAACAGATGCTCCGAACGCAACAGAGCAGTCCTCTCGGCCCGAAAGCAGTCAGAAACAGCAGATCTAGGAAACGACAGCCACATGCAGTTCTACCGGCTTCAGATTTGGATCACCAACGGACGCGGCCCTCAAATAGCTCCGATACCATGTAGGAATTTACAGGGTAAGTTCCTCAGAAAGAATACCAAAAGGACACCGCTCACAACCAGATCTCAAATCAATACACCAGTATTTTTGACGTGGTTAAAACCCTCAGAGTGCAAGGAGGGAAACAGTCCACGGCCTGTCCCAACGTGGGTACAGACAATTTATTAATCAAAGAATGAAAATTTACATAAGCTTCTCTCATGCACGGATTACCCGAACAATGACCCTCCATGCGCTTTAAATAGAACTCATGGACCAATCGGGTGTCAAGCCACGGATCAAGTGTCGATAATACCGAGGTGAGAGTGAACCGTCGGATCACTATATATCGTGACCGTCGGATTGTAAGTTACAATATGTACAACGGTAAAGAAAGACACTTTACCTAACTCTATACCTAACTCTAAACTAGACCAAGTTGATCTTAACTATATCCTATGTGTCGGAATATCCTAACACAATCATCCTTCTGCCATTGATTAGAACAAGACATATTTTATGTCTTACTAAACCTTAGCCCAAACTAGGGTAAACTCAACTCAAACTGGACTTTACTAGGTCTCCAGCTTGCCTATTTTGTTACAATACATTGCATTCCACAGTTGCACACAATACACCTAAACAACATACATATGTGCTAGTTTTGTTCAGGGATAGTTTCTCTCTCTCCTATAATGCTCGGTTTATGGGTTGTTTATCTAGACATAATTGCATTTATAGAAAACCTACTCAATCATCTTAGGGATTCTACATACCAAGTATGCATTATCTACACGTTAGACAATCTTGCATCTTAAGGGAAAGTCATATGGTCAACTGCCAAACCTACCCACGATACTTTATGTCCATCCAAAAATTAACACCATCTCTTTGTCACCACTATACCAACAAGATGTAACTCAACATGACTTCACCTCCCACCATATGACCATGAGCACAAGATGTCATCTTTAGTGCCTGAAGCCTTCAACTCTTCACCAAATTTAGCAAAGTGGAACATGAAGCCCTTTAGATTTTCATTATTTTTCAACGTAGCTACAGTTTCTATTACTCCCTACCTGGCAAGATGAGTAACCCAGAACCACTGGGACCATCTAGACATTGTGATATGTTCACAGATTGGAACAAAAAATGAAACCACTCTAATGAGTAAAAGATGCAAGCAAATCAAATGCTACAATTGTACACACTATAAAGTTAATATTGCATTAGGTATATATAAGAACTTACAAAATCGGTGAATCAGATTATTTTACGTAGTGGTAGGTGAGACATTGTCTTTGACTAAGTCGAGACATCGTCTTTGACTAAGTCTATCATGATATAGTTCACAATGTGGTAGCTAAGGTAGGTGAGATATACAAAATATAAAAAATATAGAAACACAATAATAAAAATACATCTTGGACTAAGTCAACTAGGACTAGGCCTCATCATTTCCTCTAGCTTTGAGGAAATTGTCCCTAGTTTTTGTTGTATATGAGGAAATTACTACTCAAAAACTGACTGGAACAGATACTTAGCTTAATTGGCTAAGGTGCCTTTGCAGCCAACCAAGTATTTTTTTTTGGATGTGGTTTACAGACTCTAGAGATCGGTGACCGCTACATCCATGGAAACAATATTCCGGGCAAAACCACCCAAAGGGATCACTTCCCGCCAACTCATTAACAAAGCCTAAACCCAAGAGCATCAAGGAGAATCGACCCCATGACCTATTGATAGCAAGGTGCTTTAACGACAAGAAACTCGACCAATTGAGCTAACCCTCGAGGCTGTAGCCAACCAAGTATTGAGTTGCCTCTATCTAATAGTTTTGGTTTAGACATCAAGCAGAGTATCTCCAAGGTCGATATCTAGAATGATGGTGTCTTGTGTGTTACTAAAACTTGCTCCTCCGATTGTGAAGGTCCATATAACTTGATTTGTCTTCCACTAACCACACATGAATCGGGGATAGCTCCACAAGATACATGATGGTAAGGGCTCACCCTTCAATCTTATGCCCAAATCTATCCCTCTAGAGGCCAAATAATACTTTGAGTGCCTACTCTTTAGCGCCATATCTCCTCACTAGGGCAAGGTTGTCTTTTCTTTCTTGTATGTTAAGAAATAGAATGGGAGACCAAACAAGACAAGAACTAGTAGAAAATGCCTCAAGCCATATTCTACTCTCATTGTATTCATTTCTATGTTGCAGGAAACGTTGCCCCCAGGTCCATTTCAGCCAGGAAACGAAACGGAAACGCATATCGTACAGCCTGGAAACGAGTTTCCGGCCTGGGGAAACGTGGCCAGTACGGCCGGAAACGAGTTTCCAGGCTGTACGACAGAGTTTCCACTTCATATTGCGATTTTTCTTTTGTTTTATTTTTTTTTCAGTTCTAATTTTTTATTGGGCAAATAAAATATCTTGTGGATGCTTCTAGATGCCTCTCTCAAGTTATAAAAAGACTCTCGCCTCATTCCCTCATCACACAATTGAGCAAGTCATTTCTCTTGGAGACGGACGATTTTAGCAAAGGAGAAAAGAGGAAGAGAGCAGTGGTCTTTTGTCTTTATAGTTCTTGCAGCCTCATAGTCTTTATTGTACTTGCAACCTCATATATATAATAAAGGCTGATTTTGAGATTTGGATATATAATAAAGGTTGATTTTGGATATTCTGATATTGCTATTTTCATTATGTGATCATTCATGAGTAAATGTGATGTAAATTTAATCATAATGTTTAAACTTTAAATGTAATAAATTATAATGTATCATGTATGCTTTATGATTGCACATAACATTTCTTAAATGTCCTAAATTCTTATATATATATATATATATATATATATATATATATATATATCGCGTTTCCCCGTTTCCAAAATTTGGGGGTCATGTTTCGTACCCGTGCCCGTTTCGGAAACTCATACTCGTTTCCCCGTTTCGTGCAACTTAGATTCATTTCAATGATACAAATATATAATAAATGAACAAAAACACCTCAATTTCTCTCACATCAACACCTCATCAAGAGATAAGACAATAAGGAGGCAAAGCAAGAATGCACATAGGATAAAACTATATCCCATAATGTGAATTATACAAAGGCAGTGTACTAGGACTTCATGATTGCATAGGAATCACAAGCTAACAGTGTATTTAGTATAAGACATGATTAGCTTTGCAATATGCAATAGGGTACTTCGTTTATGTATTTTCTCAAGCAGACGCTAAGTCTATCGCATTCGCTATGGCTATTGCCATGGCTCTTACCCTTCACAATCAACATATGTAGACAAGGGATATAATTTTGACATGATCTATTGACTCCAGCTAATTTTATAGTCTTACAACCTTCCCTGTCACAATATCCAAAACTTTGTTCTTTGCAAGAATAAGATCAATTCTAAGTTTCCAAGCTCTGAAGTTTGAGGCTCCTTTCAGCTTGTTCTCGGATTTCATAGAAGAAACCATAGATGCAAGTCAACAAGAAGGACTTCAACAATAGTGATCTCAATGTAGGGTTTCTTCAAAAGTGATCTCAATGTTCCTTCCTTCACCAAAGCTCTGATACCATGTTGATTTTCTAAGTGCAATAGAGACTAGCACAATATTTCTAAAAAACTGATAATTACTTTTGATGTTGATCTTCTTTTAATTATTCCAATATATCATTCAACAATTATACTTCATAAATTCAACCATACAAAAACAACAAAACAGTAAAGATCACAATGCACAAAGAGAAGACAAGATTTACCCTGGGAAAACCCACAAGGGGAAAAACCCAGCAAAATTTTCAATAGAGAAATTATTTTGTTCAACAAGAGACACACCTAGAACCATGGTCAAACCTAGTCAACCCCTCCAAGTCAAGCCTGTTGATTTATGGTAGCATTGGATGTGCTCTAAGCCTCAAAATTTGCAGGGAGGCTAGGACACATGTATTCCACAATACCCATAAATCGTTTTGGGAAATTCCACCCAAAGACAGTTTTATTAAAATAATTAATTATTTTTAATGGGTGCCTAAGTCTAAACTTAGGAAATTAAAATAATTAAAGGGTATTAATTAAACTGTGGGTGAAACTTTTAGAAGAAGACGAGGATCAAGTCAATATGATCTAAGCCATTGATTAGAATCTAATCTGGGTCGTTGATTACTCAACTGGAGGATTATAAGGACTTCGATGGGCATTTGGAAAACACACTAGGCAGATACTCAGTTACCCAAGTAAGATCAATTTTCTCACTAGTCGAAGTTCGGCAAGAGGAAATCGGATCAGAGGGAGAGTTGCAGGTGAGAAGGAGAGAGGGTATCAGCGTCAGTCAGGAGTGTTGGATCAAAAGGGAGACGTAGCGCAGAGGAGAGACAGCGCAGAGGCTGTGATGCTGGAGCCTGGAATTACCCTGTCCCTAAGCAGAAGCTGATGCAATGACGCAGAGGGCTGACGCAGTGAGATGCAGAGGGGGTAGAAGGTCCTCTCAAGAGTGAGAATCTCGTTGAGAAGCGTGAGAATATTGTCTGTAACATTTCCCACATAATTCCTCTTCTATTCTGCTAGGTTTATCTTGTACATGAGATTTTTGCTGAACATAAATAAAGAAACCCTCATCTGCTGCACCAGTTTTCCCAAGTTGGGTTTTTCCGAGGAAAATTGTCCAAAAATAACTGTGTCATTATGATTATACTTGTGCTAGTATTTTTCCTTGCATTTGCTTTCTGCAGTATTTCAACTGTGAAAGCTGCAGTAGAATTTATTTCGATATTTGTTGTATAAATGTTGTGAATAACTTATTTCTGAATTAATAAGTAGAAGAAATAATACCAGTTACTGCAGTTGGATTTCTATTACGAAATTTTCACATGGTATCAGAGTTGAGTTGGGCAAGAGTGCAGAACGGAAGAACCAACGTTGCAGAAAAGGAGGGAATTCGAAATTGCTACATAGGTAGAAAATTGAATCCCCAAAAGAATTGTGCAGTCCAGTCTAGGAAGGCCTAATTTTCGTGGGAAAATATCTCTTTGAGAGAGTCGACAGAGAGAATGATTCTCATATCAAAGTTTTCTAGTGACAGGGAGCAGCACAAAAGCTTCAGTGAAAAGGAGGGTTCTGGTGTGACGCAATTTTATTTTTTTTTACAGCAGTTGCTGGGGCAGAAAAGCATCATAAATCGATAGGAAAAATAGCACAAAGAAGGATGTAAAATCAAGATGTCTCTTATTTATCTTCCAGATTAGCGAAAGAATTCGCATGCTTTTCAAGTTCAGAGTCAGCCAATGTTTGGTATCTTGATAGTGGGGCTTCAGCCCATATGACTAGAGTACAAGAATATTTCTCGAGCTATCATGAAGAGCAAATGGACTTCCAGATTACTATGGGAAACAGAAGGAAGTGTACTCCAATAGGGAGAGGCACCATAGCATTTCAGACGGAAGCAGAAACCAGCATCCGGGCCACTAATGTTCTACATGTGCCCAGGTTAGGAATGAATCTAATTTCAGTTTCCCAGTTACGGGACAAGGGATATGATGTATACTTCATTGGAAGGAAAGTATACGTCAAACATCCAAGTTGGAAGAAGAAGAGACAAATTGGATCTCGAAGCAACAGACTATATAGATTGCAACTCGAGTCTCAAATGGCACTGATAGGCAGCAATCATAATGGTGAAAAGGAACTAAATGAATTGTGGCATAGGCGAATGGTACACTTACACCATGGAGCACTGAGGATGCTCAGAGAGACTGTTACAGGTCTTCCAATCCTTAGTACTAAGCATGATGATGTATGCAGACGATGCGTACTAGGGAAGTACGCTAAAGCAACTTTTCCCAGAAGTAAGAACAGAGCGGAAAGCGTATTGGGATTGATACATTCAGATATTTGTGGCCCAATGTCCACAAGAGCTCTTAGTGGTGTGCACAACTACTGCACTCCATTTGATCTCATGTTGTTGTTGTTGTTGTTGCAACTACTACAAATAAGAACTGATCTATTATTCCTGCAATTGTCCCTTGTGTCTCTGATTACAACTAGCTCTACTCTATCTACTGAGTATCTGATTGCGCCCCTCTAATATCTGACTACAACTAGCTCTGCACTATCTCTCAAGATCTGATTGCGCCTGCTGACATCTCGATCTCCCTGCTACTGAATACTGTGGGCCCCCGTAGCCAAGGTAATGATCTAAGAGGAAACACTTGTTCGATGTTGTCCTCCTTGAACCCTACCCAATCTTGCAACTCTAAAGCCTCACACTGCTCCTCCATCTAGAGGTATAGCTGCTATCAATGCAAACTCCTCCAAATTGGAGATCAACTCATCTATCTCTGTCGAAGTTGTTTCCTATTATTGCCCCTTCTTGTCCTTCTTCCTTTTCGAACACTGGGTGACATAGTGACCAAACTCACCACATCCGAAGCATTTGACCTTCAACAAGTCCTTCTTCTTCTTTTCGTCTCCCTTTGAGCTTTGTCCCTGAGTGGGACCTTTCTTCGTTTTCCCTTTACTCACAACAGCTACGTTTTCGTCTTCCTCTTTCTCAACTTTCAGCCCTTTGTTACTGTTATTAATATTAGCTTTGACTAGATTAAGCCTTAGCTTTTCTTGTGTGAAGTCACTCCAGAGTCAAAAGTTGTTCCCAATCTGGTAATTGATCTCATCCAGTGATCCCTTCAACAAAGGTCCTCCATTCTTTGGAAAATCCATTTATAGCAACCCGCACAAGTTCTTTGTCATCAGGCTTCTCACCTACAGCTACAAGTTCATCACAAACATTATGAATTTTGGTAAGATAGGGAGTCACACCTTCGCCCTTCAACATCTTTGTGGTCCTCAACTTCTCCTTGAGAATCATTTTATGATTCTCTAATGGATCCTGGTATAGCTTTACAACGGCATCCCACATGTCCTTTGTTGTTTCCTTCTCTGCAATATGTGGGACGATATGATCTTGGACTCCATCCAAGACCATCCTCTTTGTTTTGGCCATCTCTTCTTGAAGTTAGCCAATTGTTGCACATATGTTGGCTCTACCATAACATTTGTCACGAACTCCTTCAGACCATGCTCATCTAACAAAAATTGCATCCTGGCTTTCTAAACGCCAAAATTTGAGGCTCCGTCAAGCCTATCCTAATCTTTGAGATTTGTTGTGGCCATCTTTGCGAAAAATCAAAAAACTAGGAAATAAACTAAAATCTCCTCTCTTTCCTACCGCCTTGCTTCTGCTACTCGCACTTCCTCAGGAAATGCGCAGATCTACTACTAGTTACATCCGGATGTTCTTTTTTGGTACTCATTGTGAAAATTCCTAAACCAGAATCCCTACTGCAACAACTGATGATATTTCTCGTACTTGTTAGATTTACATGAGCAAGTTATTTGCAGTTTCCTACGACAAATATTGAATACACACACTGCAGCCTTCACTTAATTAATTTATATGCAGAAACAAGAGGCTGAACAAGAAAGAAAATACAACACAATAACAACATTATTTTTGGATAATTGTCCCCAGAAAAACCCAATGCAGGAAAACCAGTGCAGCAAATCTGAGGGTTTATTATTATTAAGCAGTAGCAAATTCTGAATACATCTCTGAATACCTCAAGGGTTATTCAGTTACAAAGAGAAAAATACTGGCAGAAAGATTTGTGAGATTACCTCACACAATCACTGAGAAAAATCTCGGCTGATCCAGTCACTGGATGAGGTGCCTCTAGCAAGCCCTGCGCTGCCTCTGCGTAGTCCTCACGCAGTCCCTACATCAACCCCTCTAGGCACTGCGTCACCTAGCCCGCTGATTGATTTGTTGGTCAGGGTCACTGCTCTCAGCCTCCCGGTCTCACACATTGGTTCCTGGCTTCTGAAACTGACTCTGCTGCAAAATTTTGGACCCTTTCTCACCCTCTGCGTTGCCTCTACCTGGCCCTGCGTCAGCCTCTACATGACAGCTGTTGGATCACTCTCTGCCTCTCTTTGCTGATGATTCTCCAGATGAGAAAATCTCTCTCTGTGGATGTTATCACTGCCTCTCAACTGCAAGAAATCTACTCGATCAGAATTTCCTCCTATGAACTTCTCACTTCAAAAATTCGATCTCTTGATCTCTCGATGTGTTTTCCAAATGACCCTCAAGCTTCCTTAAATAATCTTCTCGTTGACATTCAACGGCCCAGATTAAAAGCTAATCAATGGCTAAGATCATTTTAGCTTGATCCTCGTCTTCTTCTAGAAGTTACACCCACAATTAGATTAATACCCATTAATATTTTTAATTTCCTAAGTTTAGACTTAGAGGCCCATTAAAAAATATTAATTATTTTAATAAAATTATTTTTGGGTGGAATTTCCCAAAACGCTTTCTGGGTTCTTTGGAATACATGTGCCCAAGCCTCCCTGCAAAATTTGAGGCCTAAAGCACATCCGATGCTACCCCAAATCAACACTCCCTCTTAGCAAGGAATGTGCTCTAGCAATATACACTACTGCATACTGCTCTGACTCTGAAGCATTGTCCTCTGCGCTGCTAATGTCTGACATGTTGTCCACCAACTACTGCGCTACTGCTGCAACTGTATTGTTGCTGACACTGCCACTGTCAACAATGCATCGGTATTACAGCTTCCTCCCAAGTGTTGCATCTGTGTTGTTGCTAACATTGCCACTGGCAAATGCAACTGCACTACAAACTATTGTTGCTACTCCATCAGCAACGGAAAAACATCCGAAAGTATTAAACTAATTTTGTTCAGTATGATACCACATGAATGTTGGAGCTTTACTGTTGCTAGTCTCTGCGCTAACCCTCTGATTCTACTGCGCTGCTGCTAACCTCTGCTCTGTGACATCTGCATTGTTGCCAACTCTGCTCTATGTTGTTCAGTCTCTGGTGCTCCTAGCCATTGCAACTGTCTCCCCGACACTTCTCGGCACCATCCGACACTAATCCATCTGGCTACTTTCTGATCTGGGGTCCCGTAGCAAGGTATTGATCTAGAGGTGGACTCCTCAAGGATCCTGCCCATCTGTAGCTCTTTCGAACTACATCTCTAGATCACCCCACATCCCTCCTAGAGATGTGGCTGCCATCTCTACCAAAAATAGAAAGTCGAATGACCTCCTCTCTCCTTTGCGCCGCTGTTGGGCTAGCCTTCACACTCCCTGTTGAAGCTAGTAGAATCGTTGCCCCTTATTGTTGCTCAGCTCGTGAGAATTCAAATTCCTTGGCTAGGAATTCTCTAAGGAAGAAATACCCTCAATCGTGCCTCTCCTCTCTCTTCTGGTGATTTTATGCCCAACAAAATGCTTGCAGAAAAATCTATATCCCACCAGCTCTCCTCACACTGAGGCTTCTGCGCTGCTCCCTCCGCCCCGGTAAAAACTCAATCTGGAAGCCCTTCTCTCCGTCGACTCACTCAGAGAGACACTACCTCGAAATTTCAGCCCTCTGGCTAAAACCGTGCAAACCCTCTGGAGTTTCGAATTGCTGCCTCTGCAGGAATTTTGAAATCCCTTCTTCCTTCAGTGTTGGGTCTTTCGACTCTTTTCTTCTTGCTTCACCTGCAGTGTTGATACCAT
The DNA here is from genome assembly GCA_031772625.1 of Pinus tabuliformis. NCBI lineage: Eukaryota > Viridiplantae > Streptophyta > Pinopsida > Pinales > Pinaceae > Pinus > Pinus tabuliformis. The sequence goes on from CM062808.1 coordinate 739,538,873, forward strand.
GTGAAAATTCCTAAATCGGAATCCCTACTACAGCAGCTGATGATATTTCTCCTACTTGTTAGATTTACATGAGCAAGTTATTTGCAATTTCCTATAGAAAATATTGAAATACATACACTGCAACCTTCACTTAATTAATTTATATGTTGAAACAAGAGACTAAGCAAGAAGGAAAATACAACACAATAACACCGTTATTTTTGGACAATTGTCCCCAAAAAAACCCAATGCGGGAAAACCGGTGTAGTAGATTTGAGGGTTTATTATTATTAAGCATTAGCAAATTCTGAATACCTCAAGGGTTATTCAGTTATAGAGAGAGAAATATTGGTAGAAAGATTTGTGAGATTACCTCACACAATCACTAAGAAAAATCTTGGCGGATCCGGTCACTAAATGAGGTGCCTCTGGCAAGCCCTGTATTACCTCTACGCCGTCCTCACGCAATCCCTGTGTCAACCCCTCTAGGCACTGCGTCACCTAGCCAGCTGATCGATTCACTGCCCAGAGTCACTGCTCTCAGCCCCCTGGTCTCACACCCCGCTCCCGACTTCTGAAATTGACTCTGTTGCACAATTCAGACTCTCTCTCATCCTCTACGCTGCCTCTCTCTGGCCCTGTGTCAACCTCTGCGTGAGCGCTGCTAGATCACTCTCTGCCTCTCTCTACAGATGATTCTTCGGCTGAGAAAATCTCTCTCTCTCCTGATGCTATCCCATGCCCCTCAACTGCATGAAATCTACTCGATCAGAATTTTCTCCTAAGAACTTCTCACTTCATAATTTCGATCTCTTAAACTCTTGGTGTGTTTTTCAAATGACCCTCAAGCTTCCTTAAATAATCTTCTCGTTGACATTCAACGGCCCAGATTAAAAGCTAATCAATGGCTAAGATCATTTTAGCTTGATCCTCGTCTTCTTTTAGAAGTTACACACACAATTAGATTAATACCCATTAATATTTTTAATTTCATAAGTTTAGACTTACGGGCCCATTAAAAAATATTAATTATTTTAATAAAATTGTTTCTGGGTGGAATTTCCCAAAACTCTTTCTGGGTTCTTTGGAATACATGTGCCCAAGCCTCCCTGCAAAATTTGAGGCCTAGAGCACATCCGATGCTACCCCAAATCAATACTCGCACTGCCTACTACCTCAACTGGGCAACTTGCTCTACCTTCCAAAAGTTCTCCAAAAACTAGCACATGTATTGCTAATCTTGAAGCTCGCACTAGCTGACTAGAAAAACTGCTATGGCCTACTACAACTGGAAATCTGGGATCTCCTCCTGAAAATTGGATTTAGAAACCCTCTAAGAAAACCTAGAAATTCCTCTTGAATGTGCTTTTCTCTTCCTATCCCTACACAAATTTGCAATTGAAACCCTTGCTACAAAACTTCTGCACCCAAATTTACTCAACAAATTAACTGATCTACTCACCGAAACCCTCTATCTGGAAAATCCATTGCCTACTGGAATTCTACTCTGGGCAAATTGAATTTTTCCTCCACTCTGCCTCTCGAAATCAATTTTTGCCCAACAATTCGCGCTGCCTGAATGGCTTGTGCAGATCTAAAGAAATTGTGCTCAGATCTCCCTTTGAGACTGCACAATCCTACTCCTCCCACTTCTGAGCCTTTGATCTGATCTTCAATGCTCTGATACCATGTGAAAAATCCTTGATTGTAATTACTGGAAATTTATCTCCTAATTGTTTAGCAGTGTATTTGTTATTACAGCAAATATCGATAAACTCACAATTGCAATCATCACCAAAAATAAAATACGATGCGGAAAATAAACTAGAAGCTGAGAAAATACGCAGAGACATAAAAAAATCAACACCAATATTTTTGGACTAACACCTGAAAAAACCCCAAAGGGAAAACCGGTGCAGTAGATGCGGGTTTATTTATTATGCAGCAAGATAGAGAATTACCGTTGTTGGCCTCCTTGGCTCAGCTCCAAAAATTTTATCTCAACTGGGAAAATTATTTTTCCCTCTCCCCAACTCAATTTGGTCCTCACTAGGCAACTCGCACTCCCTGGAAAATTCGCTCAACTAGACTAGATGTACGCATTGTTTCTCCTGAGTAAATCGATCTACCCTAAAAACCCCTCCAATTGAGTCATCCTACTTGTTTTTGCCTCCGGAAACAATTCGCTAGGCCTCCAGGTACTAGATCCTAGCACTAGCAGCTAAATCAAACCTCTCTAGGCAACTCGCTCTACAGAACTCTGCCTCTTTGCTAGAAATTTTGACCTTCCTTCCCTGCTGCAGGACACTGGAAAACCAATAGAGAATTTCTATGGAAATTCTCCCCTGTTGCTCCCTCAATCACTGATGCTTCTCCCTTTGGCTCGAAATCTTCCCTCGTTGAATCTATATGCACTGGGTAGCTCGATCTGCCTTTCTCTTGCTCTCCAAAACTGTGTCTATCTCCACTTCATTGATTTTCTCTTATAATCTCTCGTTGGAGCTTCATCAGCCATGATTAGATCCTCATTAGCGACTAAGATCATATTTAGACTCAATCCGTGTGTGTCTCTAGAGCATTCTCATTCATCCTTAGTTAATTCCCATTAATTAATCAATTTCCCTAAATTAGACTTACGCATTTTTTAATTATTGTTCAATTAATTTAATTAAGGTGTTTCGCAAGCTTATCTCGCAAAACCTTTTCTGGGTTTTGGAGATCTCGTGTTCCTTAGTCTCTTAAACACAAATCGAGACTAGAGCACCTATCCAATGCTACCTGTTGCACACTTTTTGTCAAAATTCCAAGGAAGCAGATTTGCCAAAAAATTTCAAAAGATCAGATCATCAATCAGTTGTTTATTGAGTCATTGTGAACCCATTGTTCAAATTTATAATGTAAATGATGCTAGTAAAACCGTGTGTGTATGTCACAACCTATGTAAGCCTATTATTTTGGCGACAATTTCATCCTAAGAGAATTTTCGTCTCACTGACTCATTTGTGTTTCTAAACATGAATGGTCGGCAGAGTTTTTCCCTCCAACCTCACCTCAAAGCTAGGGTGGAATTTTTCATCAAAGTGTTAGGTAAGTCTTAGTGTGCTAGTCAAATCTTATGTAGAAGTGATTTGAGAAACTTTAAGCTAATTGGCTAAATTATTTTATTACAAATCACTTGGTCTACTAGATCATATTGTGTCACAAAATTGGGTGTGTAATTTGAGGGTCTATACCGAACGGGTGTTCCCCCTTTGAGGGTTGAATTGTAAAAAATCTTATGTAAAAAATATTTTAATGCATGGTCCCTCATACTTAGACACCATGGCTAAAATATTAGAGTGGAAAATTTTATTAATCCCCTCAAGTGTTAATTAATTAAATTTTCTGGCAAAAATAAATTAAAATCCTAAGTCAAAAATTTAATTAATTCGAGTCAAAATCAAATGTCTAGAGAAATTAAATTCTCCAAGTGGAAAAATTCGTGGGTCTTGTTACCCACCATTTTGTGGGTGATATCCCAAGGAGAAAAAATTTCTCCATGATGGATCTCAGCCGACAGCCCCTCGCAGCCACCAACTAGCTCGATCTGCCATTTCTCCGCCACCTGAGCCAGTCATGCGGTCTCTCGCCCATCTATCATGATCATATGTTTGAAAGTGGCCCTCTCAAACCTAAAGGTATGCCTTGTTATTTGGTAATTGAGTATTCTAGTTTTTTTATCATGGAGAATTTGGGCATGGATTAATGGGGAGATTTGGCGGAAAGAGTGGTCTAGGTCTATGCTCTTGTCCCCTAGGTCTCTTTTGCGATGTTAACCTTGCACCCTAGTCCCAAGGGATCTCTTTTATTGACCTATTGGTTTTAGGGATGGTACTACATGGAAAACCCTAATTTTACTTGAGTGGTTTCGCTCCCCGATTCACATATATTACTCCCCTTTTGCTCATTACACCCCCAATCATCTCTCCTCCCACCTGAGTCTGCATTCCTCCACTGGGTCCACATAGGGTCAGCCACCCCCTCCCCTTGCCCCACATCTTGGGTCGGGCTTGTAATGATGCCCGAAAATTGATGCGAAAATTTCTAAACTGAAATTCTACTGCAACCACTGATTTATTTCACTTACTTATTATTCACAATAAGTTATTTACGAAATCCCTTCAGTAAATATTAAAATAAATTCTACTGCAGTTATCACACAATTACCTAGAGAAAAATACATGCACAAGAACCAATCACATCAACACAGTTGTTTTTGGACAATTGTCCCCAGAAAAACCCAATGTGGGAAAACCGGTGCAGCAGATGAGGGCTTTATTAATCTTCAACAACAATTGCTTTTACAAGGAATCATTTTACAGAGAAACTGAAAGAAAACACCTGAGACTTTCTGACACTTTGGAGACCCTACTCCCACTCCTGCGTCACCTCTATGTCACTCTGCATGGCTTAGCGTGGCCCTGAGTGGCTCTGCGTCCCTTTGCATTAGCCTACGTGAGGGCCGCGTCTCTCCTCTAGACTACGTCTCTCTCTGCGTTGTCCCCATGTCACCTCCTCCTCAATCACTGCCTACTGCTGATGCCCTCCTCTTCCTCCACCCTGCAACTCTCCCTCTGAAATCGATCTCCTTTACTTGACAATCGATTTTCCTAGAGATACTGAGTATCTTCTTCTGTGTCTCCAAATGATCTTCAAGTCTTCTCTTATACTTTTCCTGTTGACGAATAAACGGTCGAGATTAAGTCTCCTCCAAATTTCAAGGCTACAGCACATTCGATGCTACCAAAAATCAACACTCCCTCTTAGCGAGGAATGTGCTCTAGCAATGCTTCACTATAGAAACATCACACTGATCTTCTGCATCGGTACCTGTGTTGATGCTTGGCCTACTGCCTCACATCCCCTGCATTGCTGCTTCCTGTACTACTGCCCATGACACTGCCACTGCCACTAATGTACTTGTACAGCAGCCTCCTCTCAACATGCTGCATCATGTTGCCTATAGCACTGCCACTGCTAACTGTTGCACTGCAACTCCTAACACTTATCCATTTCTGCTACTGAAATGGATTCTTTACCATTCCCATCTTCTCCCTTAAATAAACAAACTTTGTTCTTCCTAGAGTCTTCGTGAGGATGTTTGCCACCTGTTCTCCTATAGGAGTGTGCCTCAACTGTACTGCTCCTCGTTGGACACAGTGTCTAACAAAGTGACACTTGATATCAATGTGCTTCGATCGATCATGAAATACTAGATTCTAAGAGAGCTTGATGCAACTCTAATTATCACACATGATCCTGGTCGCTTCCATCCTTCTCTTGAATAGATTCACAAGCAATTTCCTAAGCCATATGGCTTCGCACGAAGTTGTGCTAGTTGCCATATATTTTGCTTCAGCTGAGCTCAAAGCCACGGATTTTTGTTTCCTACTACACCAGGAGGTCATTCCTGATCCAATGTTGAAACAGTACCCAGTTGTACTTTTCTGATCTAATGAACTTCCAACCCAATCTGCATCAGTGAACCCACTCAGCCTAATGTCATTGCCTCTGGTGTACAATAGTCCACACTCGACTGTTCCTTCTATATACTGTTGATTTGGGGTAGCATTGGATGTGCTCTAGCCACGAAAATTGGTGGAGGGGATAAAGCACATGAGATCTCCAATACCCAGAAATGGTTTGCGCAGAATCTAACCAGTTTGGGAGATATTAAAATAATTAATATTTTTAATGGAGTCCCTAAGTCTAAACGTAAGGAAAATAAAATATTAATGTGAATTAATATAAAACTGAGTTAGAATGGTCCAAAAGTCATGGATCAAGCCAGATCTAATCTTAGTCGTTGATTAGGGACTTAATCTCGACTATTGAAATGTCAACGAGAAAAGTATAAGAGGAGGCTTGAGGGTCACTTGGAGAACACACCGAGTTGATCAAGAATTCGATTTTCTGGGGCAGGGCTTGTTAAGGAAATCGAAGGAGTGACCAGAGTTGCAGCTGAGGGGCAGTGAATGCAGTAGCAGAGAGGCAGAGATAGTACCGGGAGCCTCAACGCAGAAGCCGGGAGAGGCTCAATGGAGTTTTTATGACTGAAACATGCATAAAACAACAATATATTGCTGATGTCAACCCTAAGAATAAAGTTTTAACATTAAATAAATGCTAGATTTTGCTTTTTGATGATTAATTAATGCAATTCCTACTTAGAGAGCAACAAAACATCAAAATAAATTACTTTGTAGCAATATTTCAAAGAAGCCCTAACCCTAGATATCTAGAATTTACAAGAAAGAAGAAAGAAAATTTAGTAGAAGTACAGGGTTTGATCATCACCATCTAGATTAGTGCATTGATCTAAATGGGCAATGGAGTCACCTAGGGAAAATTCAATGAAGACGACTTTGTTGAATAGGGTGAGTTGGCAAAGGCATCTACTTACAAACCCTAGAAATTTTCTTTTAGGGGGGATTTTAAATTTAAGAGATACACAACTCGAAGTTTTCATAAAGGATTCAAGGAAAGCAATTTTGCATACCATAAAGGAGTAATTTTTTGGATGAATCTAGCAATTTTAACCATGCACATGTAGAAACCCTACTTTACACAATATAACATGCAAAATATAGAAGATATACAACAAACTTACAAAATTTCCACAAGAATTTCTTCAGTCAATCCCAAGAAACCAACTTAAAGCAAAAGATCCACCTCCAAGAGCAATTTGCACCATAGAGATCTCACTATAGCCAAGTGGAAGAGACAAGGAGCTACTGTGCACTTCCAAAGAGAGGAAAGTGTGATGAAAGAATGATAATCCAAATGAAATGAGACCTCCCTCTATTTATATGAAGGAAACCAAGTCTCATTTTCATAATTTTACAAGCAAAACCCATACAAAGTACACTCGCGTGTTCAATAAGCTCAAAACGTCACAAGCCAACCTTAAAATAGCTCAAAAATATAACAAAATGCCAAAACTAGCCCATACGGGTGGGAAATAAATGTCTCCACCATGATGTCATCCTTTAGAAATGATTAAGATCCATCAATCAAGTGGTGGATAGGACCATGAGTGGTTCTCACTCCAAGAAATATTCAACAAGCATGGGTACATCTCCAAAAGGTGCCTCCTCAACCATGATATCATCCATAAAGAGGCCTACATCACCCTTCTAGGGCTTGTGGGAGTGACATGGCATCATGTAAGTCAAGCATTGGGGTCCAAGGAGAATGCGCAAGCCCTCCCAAGTCATCTCAAAGACAATCATCCTCATCTAGGCTTTAGAACAAGCAACGTCCTTAAAACAAGGTCAAAGCTAGCCTCAAGGCATCCTTGTTCCATCTAGGGACAAGCAGTGCAATTCCCAAGCCTTATGGCATGTTGTTTCAGCATGTGGAAGCACATGAGAGGATGTTGTACCATGTGGAATCATCTCAAAGGCTAGCGCTCATCTCTAGAGGGATACACTAAAGCATCAAGGTCATATCTACTCTCAAATGGGGAAAAACGTCCTCTGGAGTGGTGTTGAAGAGGGTCAACCCATCGCTCAAGGGAGCTTTGATGTTGTGATAACATCACCTTAAACAAACCTCTCAAGATCAAGTGAGATCAATATCATTAGGGACAAAAACCATTAAAGAATCATAGTAGACCATATCTAATGCTAAGGGTGTTGGTAAATGTAACTAGTTTCGGTCTTCATATGTGTCATTGTACTCATGTCATTATGTATATCTTATGTTACAAGAAAAAGAAGAAAGAAAAATATTATTTTTAAGCATGGGTTTCATGCTCCATTTTGTTAGTCAACTAGGTCAAGCATGCATTTCATGCTCCTAGGGTTTGTCAAGTCAAAAGAATATTTTTCTTGAGTCAAGAGTCTTTATCATTTGTATAAGACCCTATTGGGCAAGTTGTAACATGTAAAAGATATTATTTTTGAGTCTAGAAAGTCAAATTTGACCTCGAAGATCAAGTTGGCCCTACCACAGAAAGTCGGCCTAATTTGAGGTAATTTGACCTCATGAGAAGGCTATATAAAGGAAGCAAGTTCGATTCATTTGGACACACTTCTACAATTCAATCTCAAGCAAGAAAAGAAGAGCAAGAGGAGAAAAAGTCAAAGGAGGAAGTCAAAGTCAAAGAAGAAACAAGAGTTTGAGTTTTTGACCTATTTCTCTCTCACACATGAAATTAGGGGTTCTAAGAAACTACCACAAGGGCTGAGATTTTTGAAATCATCACAGGTTCGAAATTCTATGATTGGGGACCAAAAATCAGAGTTTGAGCATACTTGAAAGGTTGGACTTAAGTTGACTTTAACTCACTAAAGGAGATCTCTTGGAAGGTTGACACGTGCAAAGAAACTAGAGTTTTTGCAACTGATGCAAGGCCGAAGATTGCAAATTGAAATTGTAAGACCGAGAAGTTTGACTTTCGTTGACCTTGTTGACTTGAGCTTGTTTGAGGAAGCATTTCTTGGAGGGTTGACTTGGTGCTTGGAGGCGGTCTTGACTTTGGTCTTGGGGTCTTGAATTTCTCATTTGAATTGATTCTATAAGAAGAGGAGATTATTTCTGGGTTTTTTTGCCCTGGCTCGGAGCCTATATTTTGTCCACTTCCTTTTATGATCTTAATAGTTTATGTTGTTGATAATTGTTTGACGAAGAGAATCTAATAAAGAACAATAAGAAACTAACTAAAAGTTCACAAACAATTATCAAGGATAAGGAGAATTGTTTAAATAGCTTCCATACTTGATTCTCCAACATGGTATTAGAGCTGAGGTGAAGAGAAGGCAGCTTGAAGATTAGCTTGTGGGCATAAGGAAGAAGACCTATTGACTTAGGAGGAAGGTTACTACATCAAGCTCTCATTGATGACCTCATCATCTTAAGAAGGATCAAGCTCCCATTGAAGGAAGGAAGGTTACTATCTCGCTCTTGAAGGCTCTTTGCTATTAAAAGACATCATTGAAGTCTCTTGAAGATTCTTGAAGGTTTCAAAGGAGTTGAAGGCATCATCAAGAAGGACACGCGTGACAAGTAATACATTGTTCTCCATGTCTCAGCCTACAAATAAAAATGGCTTCATTTTGCAAGGAAAGCAACAAGCTCGTTGGATTAGCAAATTTCCTAGCATGGAAGAAGAAAATTGATTTGGTGCTCACAGAAAATGAAGTCATGGAATATGTTATTGGAGAAATTGCTCAACCAAACAAGGAGAAGACTTGAGAATTAGCAAGATATAAAAAGGGAGAGGTGAGCAAAGGATCATCTCATACCCTTTGTTGTTGATTTGAGTACATCTAAAGCTATCTATGATAATTTGATAAAATTGTACTCTATAAGTACATCTTGTCAGAAGATGTCCTTGAGAAATCAACTATATAGAACAAGAATGTCAAATGATGAAGATATGTCCTCATATATTATGAGGATCTCACAATTGAGGGACCAATTGCAAGGGCTTGGGGAATTCATTTCCGATTCAACGATGACTACTTGTGTACTAATTGCTTTGCCACTTGAATGGAGCAATTTTTCAACTAGTATCTATTCAAGAAAAGATACTACTCCATTTAATGAACTATGGGCTCAGTGTATCTTGGAAAAAAAAAGGATAAAGGCAAAGGATGACACTGAATCACATCGAAGTCTCAAGCTTTTGTTGTAAAGTCTACGAAGAAGATGAAAGAAAAGTTTGGAAAGACCAAAGGAAAACCAAATATGTCCAGGATACAATGTTATGGATGCAATGCATATGGACATTTTAAGAGGGATTTTCCTAATAAGAAAAACAACAAAAGGAGAGAAGTGAAGCTCACATAGCTGAAGAAAAGGAAGAACATGAGAAGAAGAAGCTGAAAGGTGAGGATCCCAAGGATCCATACTATCAAAGGGAGCTCCATCTCTATCAGCCTTATGTACAGTTTGTCTTTCTTTTATTAGAAAATAGCAGTTAGAGTAGCATGCACCGTCACATTCTCTAGAAGAGTTTTGATTTTTGTAGCCTCATGAAAGAAAGCATGGCATTATAGAAGAAATCATATGATAGTAGAGAAATTAGAGTCTACATGATCAAGTTGCTTTGGAAGAAGTCGTCTAGCTAACAAGAATGGACTATCTTGTACAGGGAGCTCCATCTCTATCAGCCTTATGTACAGTTTGTCTTTCTTTTATTAGAAAATAGCAGTTAGAGTAGCATGCACCGTCGCATTCTCTAGAAGAGTTTTGATTTTTGTAGCCTCATGAAAGAAAGCATGGCATTATAGAAGAAATCATATGATAGTAGAGAAATTAGAGTCTACATGATCAAGTTGCTTTGGAAGAAGTCGTCTAGCTAACAAGAATGGACTATCTTGTACATCATAGTTCATCCAAGTATTTTCTAACATAATGTTAGAGGTAGTCATCTTGCAAAAAGGATCATCAAGATCTTAGCATAAGAACCATCATTTAGGGAAGGTTCTTTAACTTAGAAGCATCATGACATGACTGGTATATATTCCATCTAGTATGGAAACAATAGTCTTGAAGGATGAAGGGATGATGATGGTCAAGTTGCAGTTTGAGAGGCAGAATTAAAGTCTTTCTCCTCTTAAGGGAAACTTATCTTTGATAAGGAAATAAGCAAGCTCATTCAAAGAAAGGATGGCTAGATGGTCAAAGGTATGCATGTCTTCAGTTACTCTTTTCGAAAAAGGTAGAATTCATGTCTACAAGAATCTTGCAGAAAGAATTGGTCATAAGAATGTGCTCAATAACATGAGCATGAGAAGGCTTCCATGTAATTACTCGACACTTGGAAGGAGGAGTTTGGCATGCTTTGGAATGGTTAAGGATCAAGACTCTTCCACAAGATGACATGACTTAGACATAATGATATTGATCAACATCGAATATGGTTTCCTAAAGAAAGAAAGAGAGTTGATAATGACAACTCCAAGGAAGAAGAAATTGCAACTTGCTAGTCAGTTTGTTCCATGGGCACTTTGATTACAAGTGATTAGCATGGAGAAGGATCTTTGGTAAAAGATGAAGATAGACCATGCGAAAGGATGTTGATCTCAGAAGTAAGCAAAATCCGAAGAGGCCATCATATTGAGGTAATTTTGATATTGATGTCTTGGTTTTGGTTATTTGGTCAATATATGTTTTTTCTACCTAGAAGGATATTGCAGAAATGCATAATGGCAGTTGAGGCAAGTATATCTACAACTGTTGGTTTTGAACTCAATTTAATGAATACATGGATTGAGTGGATGGTTTTGGTAATCCTTGAAGGATTGTGTGGTCAAGATGTTTACATCATCTTGGGATTAAGAGGTAGCAGTACAAAGAGATAACCCGATGTTCATGTTTTGATGATGATGAAGATCACTTTCATGTTTAAAGGGAGCTATGACTAAGTTCTACTTTGATTGGCTAAATATAATGCCTTTGTTGATGATGACTAGAGGAAAGTGATATGAAAGGTTGATGGCCTAAATCCTGTCATAGTTTGGCTCCATTACATTTAGGAAGATGAAAGCTCAATTTGATGAAGATATGAAGAAGAGGAGGAGCCATGTAGCTACTTGAAGATCTCCATAAAAGACTAGTAATTGATGCATTGATGAAGACACACTAGAAAGCTTCCCAATTGAAAGGAAGTAAAAAAATATCCTCTATGCTTTAGAGGGAGTAAGAAGTCTCCTTAAATGTTTGAGGAGCAAGGATCTATTCCCCAATCAAGAGGGAATGAGGATCTCCTCTCTAGGTTGAGAGGGAGTGATGTTAAAGACATCATATTCTCCATGTGTCATGCACTAGACCAAGACTAACAGTCATAAGTCTTAGTGAAGGCCTTAGGAAGGAGAATGGAGGATTGGATAAGCATCTAAGACTGATACTCCTTGAGGATAAATAAGCCAAGATAGGTAGTTGACCGACACTATTTGAGGATTGAACAGGTATCCAAGACAAGAGTGGCCGGAGAGGACCAACGTTCTTTGAATATAAGTAATCCAAGATAAGAATAAGTCCTAAAAGGACATACCTAGTGAACATCTAAATGGGGTATGTGCCTTAGAGGTAGTGTGGTGTCTCACGTAAAGCCTCCCAACATAATGCTCTTAAATAAGATGAGCTTGTCAGTTAAAGGCCTTACTATGATGACAAATGTTGGTTATGATGTTGATGCTTAAAAGATGGCTTATTAGTCTAACTCTTCTTATGAGAACTCTTCAGTTTGAGAATATCCTTGTACATGTTGTAGAATTATGAATATCTCCATAGTTAAGAGGGAGTGATGGAAAATGTAACTAGTTTTAGTTTTCATAATTGTCATTTCACTCATGTCATTATGTATATCTTGTGTTACAAGAAAAAAAAGAAAGAAAATGTAAAAATTTATCATTTCCCACCCCGGTTTTCCGTTTCACCTTATTTCTCCAACATAGTTAAATGCCCTTTTCCATATCCATACATTCAACAACTGGAAAATAAATTTCGCTGAAAACACAAATTCTGGAAAAATTACAGAATGCTGAAAAATGCAGAAATAAATATCAGCACATACAAACAGCCATTCAACACATTTAAACACAATGATTTTTGGTCAAGGTGACCCTGGAAAAACCCCCTACAACTCTTGGGGAAAACCAGTTCGAAAGCTCCTTCTTATTTCTGGAAAATGCTTTTTACAGTGAGAGAAAATATTCAGCAAAAATCAGCAAGCAAACTTTTACAACTTATCTCGTTTTCCGTGCCTCACAGCCAACTGGAAAAACTTGCAAATAGCAAAACTGAACAGCAATAAATGTTGTACGGCCTCCTCGATTTTTGTGCCAAATTTCAGCATTAAATGCTGTTGTACAGCTTGCCTAGAAAAGCATGCAAGCTGCCATAAATGTTGTTGTACAGTTTCCTCGATTTTTGTGCAAAAAAAACAGCAGTACAGTGTACGGATTTCTGCCTAGAAATGCATGCCAAGGTACAGCCACTTGCTGTACGGCCTCCCTTGAAAAACATGCCAGCAAATTTCAAACTTTCTGCTCCTCGATTTCTGTGCTAACTAGCTGTACGACCTCCTTGGAATCTGAGCCAAAATTGTTGTACGGCCTTTCTAGAAAAACATGCCCAAAACCTGCCTTTCACTGTGTGCTAACTCAGTTGTACGGACTTGCTGGAATGCTACCTTGGAATATATGCCAAGTTGTTGCCTCCTTCTCCTCACTGTCCAAAAATCTCCCTTACTCTCTTGCTCTCCCTCTCTCAATCTGCTCATGAAAGAATGAATGACCTTTTCCTCCTTTCCCTCCTTTAATCTAACCCTAAGTGACTTTTGGGGAATCCCTAAATCCAATGGCTGAGATAGATTGAGATCTAGGGCTGAGATTAAATGCTCATTTAAATCTCACTTTCTATTTTTTAATTCACCCCACTTTAATAAAGACCCACTTAGTCATTTATTTCCAAAGTCACTTTTCCTTTCTAATTTTACATTGACTTTATTAAAGTCACTTTAAAATTAGACTTTAGTAATTTTATCACTTAAAGTCACTTTTAAATTAGATTTGACTTTATAAAAATTATAAAGTCACTTTAGGAGAAAAATTAAATTCTTTTGGACACTTTTCCCTAGGCCAAAAATCAAAGCCTTAGGGAACCACCTGTCCTCCGGTACCAAATTTCAACGCTCCCTCTTACCGAGAAAGGTGTTCCTCACCACACCCATCTTGTCTCTGAAGTAGGCATGCTTTCCCCGTGGTAAGGCTTTGGTAAGAATATCCGCAACCTGCTCATAAGTGGGAATATACTCAAGCTTCACAGCTCCCTTCTAAACATAGTCTCTAATGAAATGATATTTGATCCCGATATGCTTTGACTTGTCATGAAATACTGGATTCTCCGTAAGTTTAATGCAACTCTGATTATCACAGTAAATCACTGAAGGTCTCAACGGCTGACCAAATAAGCCAAACAACATCTTGCGAAGCCAGATGGCCTCACAACTAGCTAGACTGGCTACCATATACTCTGCTTCCGATGAACTCAATGCTACTAACTGTTGCTTCCGGCTGAACCAAGACACTACTGCCGAACCCAACCCAAAACAGCACCCTGAAGTGCTCTTCCTATCAGAAGCACAACCTGCCCAATCAGAATCAATATAACCTACCAATCTCACTCCATCCCCCTGCCTGTAGTCTAGACCATAATCCACTATCCCCTACAAGTACCGCAAAATGTGTTTTGCAGCGACCTTGTGAACCTGCCTAGGCTCACACATAAACTGACTCATCATGTTGACTGCAAAACAAATATCTGATCTAGTGTTGACCAAATACATCAAGGAACCAATCAGCTGCCTGTACAATGTGGGATCCACCAACTCGGAATCCGAAGCATGAAGCTTCTTCCAGTTGGTGATCATCGATGTCGACATGGGTTTACAATCCTCCATGTGGAATCTGTCAAGGATGTCCACAATATACTTCCCCTGCCCTAGGAAGAAATGCCCCTCCTCCTGCCACACCTCCAAACCCAAAAAGTAATGCATCAAGCCGATGTCGTTCATCTCAAACTCCGCCGCAAGCTCTCTCTTGCAGTGCTCTATGAGTCTCTCTGTACCTGTAATGACCAAGTCATCCACATACAGCACTAGAATGAGAGGCTCCTCACCTATCACAATATAGTAAAGGTTCGGATCTGCCTCACTCTTTGTGAAACCCATCCCCTGCAAGTATGTATCTATCCTAGAGTACCAAGCTCTGGGAGCTTGCTTCAGGCCATAAAGGGCCTTTTTCAGTCTGCACACATGGGACTCCTTCCCATGCACCTCAAATCCCTGTGGCTGCTCAATGTACACCTCCTCCTGTATGAAGCCATTGAGAAATGCAGTCTTCACATCCATCTGGTGGATCTTCCAACCCATCTCTGCTGCTATCGATATAATGGAGCGGATCGAAGTATATCGAGCCACGGGAGCGAAGGTCTCCTCATAATCAACTCCCTCTACCTGGGAGAACCCTCTAGCCACAAACCTCGCTTTGAATTTCTCAATGCTGCCATTTGCAGCATGCTTTACCTTGTAAAGCCATCTAGAAGTAACCACGAATTTGCCCTCAGGCCTCGGCACCACCTCCCAAACATCATTCTTCATGATAGAAGAATACTCCTCCTGCATGGCCTCTCTCCAGACCTGCTGGCTAGCTACCTCCTCATAGCTAGAAGGCTCAGAGTCAAGGATGTTGGTAGCCATTGCCATATAGCTACAAAACCTCTCAGGTGGTCTACTCTCTCTGACCGGCCTCTTAGGCTCAGCAACAGATGTGGCATCTCTCAAGGTGTCCTGAAGCCACTTGGGCTTCCTCTTCCCTGAGCACACTTCTCCCATTGGAGAATGAAACTCCTCCTCCTCATCATCATCAGGAGCCTGAACTCTTGACTGTCTGTCTGTTGTCCTCCTGCCTGCACCTGAACCTGTAGAAGCTGAGGTACCGTGTGAACTGTCCATCAGTGGACTCCCTAGTGAACTGCTCTGTGGACTGCTCTGCATGCTGCCCGAAGCACCACCCCTCTGGCTCGGCGAGCCACTGCTCACTGACGGACCTAACATCCTCATATATGTACCTCCGGATCCTCCTGATCCCTGCCCATTGGATCCCTGCGACTGACTCAACTGTTGCTGCAAAGGCCCTATCCTCCTCGAACTTCACATCCCGCCTGACAACAACTTTCCTTTATGTAGGAATGTAAATCCGAAAGGCCTTTGAGGTCTCATTGTAGCCCACAAAGATACCCTTCTCTGCGGTGGGCTCTAGTTTGGTCCTCTTCTCCTTGGGTATGTAGGAGTATGTAATGCACCCAAAGATACGAAGATGACCAATATCAGGCTTCTTCCCAGAAAAAGCCTCCTCTGGAGTCATGTGCCCCAAGGCACGATGCGGACTCCTATTCTGCAAATAAACAGCTATGTTGCAGGCCTCTGCCCACAAGAACAATGCAACCCCTGATCATGTAAGATGGCTTTGGCAGCCCCTCCGATGGATCTGTTCTTCCTCTCCGCAACCCTGTTCTGCTGGGGGTTGTAAGGAACAGTGAACTCCCTCCTAATGCCTGCCTCCGCACAATAGTCAACAAACTCTCCAAGGGTGTACTCTCCCCCATTGTCCGACCTCAGAGACTTGATCTTCCGACCTGTCTGTGTCTCCACAAGAGCTCTAAACTCCTGAAACCGCTTGAAAACCTCACTCTTGGTCTTCAAAAAATAAATCCAGGTCCTCCTGGAGTGATCATCAATGAATAAAACATAGTACTCATATCCACTCAAGGAAACATGAGACATCCGACCACTCACATCGGAATGAATCAAATCAAGTATCCCAGTCGCTCTGTTGTCACTGCTAGGAAAAGGGGATTTGGCAAACTTGCCCATCGCACATCCTCTGCAAGTATCAAAGTGATCAGTACTGAAATCTGGCACACCTGTAGTGATCTCCCGCAAGGTCCTCAAGGCTCCATGATACATATGCTCCATCCTGCGGTGCCAAATCTCACACAGCTCAGAACTACTAGCTCTGCTATCGGTACTACTGCTCAATGCCAAAAGGGGCTGGAATGCAAACTTGTACACCTTTGCATAGCGTACACCTATCACTCTAGCTGAATCAGCTGGAGTGCCCCTGGGATACATCAACACCTGTCCTCCCCTGAACAGTACCTCATATCCTCTGTCCTCCAAAGCTGAGACGGATATGAGGTTCTTCCTCATCCCTGGCACATAAAGAACATCTGACACCTTCAAGGGAGGTTTGGACTCCCTCTGAAATGTCAGTGTCCCCACACCGACTGCTCTAACAACTCTGTCATCACCGAGTACTACCTCTATATCAGTGCCACTCTCTGAAAGCTCTGAGAAGTACTCACGGACTCCTGTCATGTGACGTGAAGCCCCACTGTCCACATACCAGATACCCGAAGATGCTCCGTTAATCGAGGGAAAAGCATGCTCCCTCTGAACCTGTGTGGCAGGTGATCCTGCACTAGAGGACTCACACGCAGTGAACCCAAACTCCCAGTCAAAACGATCTGCAAAGTCCTCAACCTCTGCTGAAGCTGCCATGCTCTGGTCCTTCCCCTTCTTCTTCTTCTTCTCCGGACACAACTGCATAGTGTCCCATCTTTTGACAATTCCAGCACTTCACCTTGGAATAGTCCTTCTGTGCGTTACCCTGTTTACCTTTACCTTTGCCTTTGCCCCCACCATTGCTTGTGGAAGCCTGCTTCTTCCCTTTGCCTTTCTTGCCTCCTGCCAACAGTGCTACATCCTCATCCTGCTCAACTGGCTTGGCTGCCCCAAGCTGACCTTTCTTGATCTCTGTCTGAATGCAATCATCCCAAAACCTCTCCCATGTGGGAAGGGTCTCACGTGCACAAACCCCATCAGCAAAGTTCATCCATGAACGGGGGAGGCCATTCACTGCAATCCGCACCAACTCAGTGGGTGGAATGACCTCTCCAACTGCTGCCAACTCATCTCTCACATTAGTAATCTTTGTGAGATATCCAGCTGCACTATCATTACCCATCTTAATGGTCTTCAGCTTCTCCTTTAGGACCATTTTCCGGTTCTCATTGGTACTCTGGTAGAGATTGGACAATGTTGTCCACATCTCATGGGCATTTCTCTTTCCTCTCACATGAGGAATGCAATGGTCTTTGACTCCGTCTAGAATTAGTCTCTTACCCTTGTTGTTATTTCTATTATAAGCAGCCAACTGAGTAGCATCAGTAGGCACAACAACAGGGTTCTGTGTGGTATCCAGACTTCTGCCTCCTCAAAGATACTCTGCATTCTCTCCTTCCAAACGCTGTAATTGGTATGCCCATCCAACCTATCCTCCACCCTCAATCCCAATGACATCCTGCTGTCCTAAAACTGAAAAATAGCACTGCTGTAGTAAAGATAAAACTGTTGTTTGTGAAAAATCAGCGTGCTAGAATTTTCTGAGTGAAAAATCAGCAGGCTGTAATTTTCCTCCTTGCTGTCCCAAATTGCACTTCAACACTCAAGCTCTGATACCATGTAAAAATTTCTCATTTCCCACTTCAGTTTTCAGTTTCACCTTATTTCTCCAACATAGTTAAATGCCCTTTCCCATATCCATACATTCAACAACTGGAAAATAAATTTTGCTGAAAACACAAATTCTGGAAAAATTATAGAATGCTGAAAAATGCAAAAATAAATATCAGCACATACAAACAGCCATTCAACACATTTAAACATAGTGATTTTTGGTCAAGGTGACTCGGGAAAAACCCCCTACAACTCTTGGGGAAAACCAGTTCGAAAGCTCCTCCTTATTTCTGGAAAATGCTTTTTACAATGAGAGAAAATATTCAGCAAAAATCAGCAAGCAAACTTTCACAACTTATCTCGTTTTCCGTGCCTCACAGCCAACTGGAAAAACTTGCAAACAGCAAAACTGAACAGCAATAAATGTTGTACGGCCTCCTCGATTTTTGTGCCAAATTTCAGCATTAAATGTTGTTGTATGGCCTGCCTAGAAAAGCATGCAAGCTTCCATAAATGTTGTTGTACGGTTTCCTCAATTTCTGTGCAGAAAAAGCAGTAGTACAATGTACGGATTTCTGCCAAGAAATGTGTGCCAAGGTACAACCACTTGTTGTACGGCCTCCCTTGAAAAACGTGCCAGCAAATTTCAAACTTTCTGCTCCTCGATTTCTGTGCTAACTTGTTGTACGGCCTCCTTGGAATCTGAGCCAAAACTGTTGTACGGCCTTTCTAGAAAAACGTGCCCAAAACCTACCTTTCACTGTGTGCTAACTCAGTTGTACAGACTTGCTGGAATGCTGCATTGGAATGTGTGCCAAGCTGTTGCCTCCTTCTCCTCACTGTCCAGAAATATCCCTTGCTCTCTTGCTCTCCCTCTCTCAATCTGCTCATGAAAGAATGAATGACCTTTTCCTCCTTTCCCTCCTTTAATCTAACCCTAAGTGACTTTTGGGGAATCCCTAAATCCAATGGCTGAAATAGATTGAGATCTAGGGCTGAGATTAAATGCTCATTTAAATCTCACTTTCTATTTTTTAATTCACCCCACTTTAATAAAGACCCACTTAGTCATTTATTTCCAAAGTCACTTTTCCTTTCTAATTTTACATTGACTTTATTAAAGTCACTTTAAAATTAGACTTTAGTAACTTTATCACTTAAAGTCACTTTTAAATTAGATTTGACTTTATAAAAATTATAAAGTCACTTTAAGAGAAAAATTAAATTCTTTTGGACACTTTTCCCTAGGCCAAAGATCAAAGCCTTAGGGAACCACCTGTCCTCCGGTAACAAATTTCAACAGAAAAATATTATTTTTAAACATGGGTTTCATGCTCCATTTCATTAGTCAACTAGGTCAAGCATGCATTTCATGCTCCTAGGGTTTGTCAAGTCAAAAGAATATTTTTCTTAAGTCAATAGAGTCTTTATCATTTGTATAAGATCCTATTGGGCAAATTCTAAAATGTAAAAGATATTATTTTTTAGTCTAGAAAGTCAAATTTGACCTCCAAGACCAAGTTGGCCCTGCCACAAGAAGTCAACCCAATTTGAGATAATTCAACCCCATGAGAAGGCTATATAAAGGAAGCAAGTTCGATTCATTTGGACACACTTCTATAGTTCGATCTCAAGTAAGAAAAGAAGAGCAAGAGGAGTGAAAGTCAAAGGAGGAAGTCGAAGTGAAAGGAGAAACAATAATTCGACTTTTTGACATATTTCTCTCTCACACGTGTGAAATTAGGGTTTCTAGGAAACTGCTGCGAGGGCCGAGATTTCTAAAATCATTGCAGGTCCGAAATTCTGTGACTGGGGACCAAAAATCAAAGTTTGAAGTAGATTTGAAACGCTGGAGTTAAGTTGACTTTGACTCACTAAAGGAGATCTCTTGGAAGGCAGACGCGTGCAAAGAAACTAGGGTTTCTACAACGATTGCAAGGCTAAAGATTGCAAGCTGAATTATAGATTGAAATTGCAGGACCGAAAAGTTTGATTGAAGCAGAATCTTTGAAGTTTGACTTTCATTGACCTTGTTGACTTGAGTTTGTTTAAGGAAGCATTTCTTGGAGGGCTGACATGGTGCTTGGAGGTCTTGAGGTCTTAGATTTCTCATTTGAATTGATTCTATAAGAAGTGATTCTATTTGAAGTGATTCTTTCTGCATTTTCCCCTTTGGAGGGGTTTTGCCCTGGCTTGGAGCCTATATTTGTGTCCACTATCTTTTATGATCTTAATGGTTTATGTTGTTGATAATTGTTTGATGAAAAGAATCTAATAAAGAACAATAAGAAGCTAACTAAAGTTCACAACCAATTATTAAAGATAAGGAGAATTGTTTAAATAGTTGCCATACTTGATTCTCCAACAAAGGGCACAAGAATACTTCACACAAAACTCACTTTCAAATGTCTAGCTAGATCATGACCTTTAAACAAACACTTATAGTAGGGATTATTAGGTCAACAACCCTATTTGGGTGTTTCTTGCCCACAAGGGGAGTGACATGCCCCAAGTTAGGCCATCAATCCATAGGTGTGTGTGATAATGAGGGCAATGGAATGGGAGAGACTTCAAGACAAGCACCACAGCCATGAGACCAGCTAATGGAGGTCCAACATCTTGAGTGTACTGATGTGAGGGAGCAATTGTGGTGGCATCAATTGCCCCTTTCCTCGACCTACTTTTCCCACCCCTTTGGTGCACATTTTACTTTAATGTTTTTCCTTTATTTGGTGCATAGCTTAGGAGCACAAGCTTGCTTTTATGATTTTCCAATATCCCTTTAAGACGTAGCAATGTTTCGCTCATCAGGGTTGGAACTTTTAAGAGTTCCTTTCTTCAGATGAAGCATTAAATGCTTGAAAAACTCGCTAATGGCTAAAGAGGGGGTAGAGCTCATGCTAGGCTCTTTCCCATGCATTAAATAATGTTTGAGCCATCTTTTGCTTTTTGCATTTTCTTTCAATATGGCTTTATATGATTTTAGCTTTCTTTTAGTTGCATCAATGTTTGAGGCCATGTTTCCAAGGCCTAACTCAAAGATGTGGATGAAGGGTGCCAATCCCAATGACCAATGACTACCATCCTAAATAATAGAGATGGATAACCAAGAGAGATGGAATGTGGTAAATATGGATTACCTCGGACACGCAGCACTAATCAGCGCCTCCCTAATAGTGCCCTTCCTAAATCCTAAGGCCTCAAAGGTGGTCCTACTAGACTAGAGTCAAAGACTAACCTCCCAAGTAAAATATGGGAACAAGAATACATTCAATATTTGTCAATCATCAAGTTTTCCCCATGATCCATATTAACATGTCCATAACATTAAATGAAAGCACAACACTGCAAGAATGGTTTGAGAACCTATCGATAGATGACCCACCTTCCTTCAAGAAGAAATGCCAAATGGGAAAGATCTGACCGAAGCAATAGGTGGAGAATTCTAGCATAGTGATATATGTTGACCATCATGGGGTTGTTGGCTGGTTGGTTGTCAAATATGGAGAAAAAAATTCTCCTAGGGGTTATCTACATTTGGCAAGTAACAGGTTCCACCTAGGCAAAAGTGAAGCTATGCTTGTACTAAAAAATTTACTTAAGTGAAAGTATGGAAATGTTATGGAACATGGATGGAACTAGGAAAGCACTGGGAAAATAAACCACCATGCTAAAAGGCACTCACAACTAAGACACAAACTAACCATGCAACACAAAATGAAAGTGACTATAACATGACTATGTGATCTCCATGATGCACAGCGAACGTAGCCACCACCATTGATCCAACCTTTTAAAAATAATCTAAATTGTGTGATCAAAATCAAGTCTAATCCTCACATGATATATATAGTAACACGCAATAGCTTTTTCTTCCACCTTTAGTACCAACTAATATGCTTTTGCAACTAAACCATTGATGCATAACTTTCTCATCTTAAACGATGAATTTTATACCATTGGCATACCTCAAAACTTAAGTCATCAATATTCATCCTTCATCTTCAGCCCTAAGAGAAATTATATAAAACTCCTTTGTGTATTCCTCTACACTTTGGTCCTTTTGTCTCAAATTCTACAATTGCTTGAACAAATACCTATTTACAATCTACACGTAATTTTTTCTTGGATCTTCACAACCATCTTACTCCAACTACAAATCTTCTCTTTACCCTTTTCGTATTTGCTCTTTCTATACAAAATTCTACTATATTGATGCATGTCCATTCAACTTGGTGTTGGTGAATTCCATCCTCTAAGGGTCATTTGTCCTCTTTGTTGATTTGGGGTAGCGTCAAATGTGCTCTAGCCATGAAAATTGGTGGATAGACAAAAGCACATGAGATCTCCAAGACCCAGAAATGGTTTGGGCATATTCTAACCGGTTTGGGAGATATTAAAATAATTAATATTTTTAATGGAGTTCCTAAGTTTAAACTTAGGAAAAATAAAATATTAATGGATATTAATATAAAACTGGGTTAGAAGGTTCCAAAAGTCATGGATCAAACCAAATCTAATCTTAGCCATTCATTAGAGATTTAATCTCGGTCGTTGAACGACCAACGAGAAAAGTATAAGAGGAGGCTTGAGGGTCAGTTGGAGAATACACCAGAGTGATCAATTATTCATTTTGCTATAGCGGGATTGCTAAGCAAAGTTGAATCAGTGATCAACGGTGAGGGGCAGTGGGTACGAGGCAAAGAGGCAGGGACAATACTGGGAGACCAGCACAGAAGCAGAAAGCGCGAGAGCAGCAGCCATTTCAGGCTACGAAGAACCCGGCAGAGGCAGCGCAGAGCCCAAAGAGACAGCGTCATCCACGCAGAAGGTGGAGGGAGTGATGCATAGACTCCCAGAGGCTGCGCAGTGCCTCAAAGGGCTGACGCAGAGGCCACAAGGGCCAGCGCTGAGCTTCAGTTATGTTGGAAAGGGTTTTGTGGGACAGGTTTTCTAAATACCTGTTTCTGGATATAGAGGTATTGTTGCCGTGTATTTTTCTCTGTCGAGTGAGCTGGATTACGCAACCTGTTGTACTCAGATAGACTGCATAATAATATAACCCTCTGAATAGCTGCATTGGTTTTCTCGCATTGGGTTTTTCTGGGGACATTTGTCCAAAAATAACGATGTCACTTGTGTGCTTGTTTTCTTTCAATTGATGATCTGTAGACGTTGTGACTGTATTGTGTTTATTTCGGTATTTAATGTATTAAATAACTTGTTCGATTTTTAAACAAGTAGAAAAAATAAACCAGCAGAATACAGATTAATTTTCTAACGGATAGACTTAGAAAATTCAACACTCTCAAATTCGAATCCTTCCATTTCATTTAGCAAATCAATTATTGTATCTGCCTTCTGGGTCCCATTATAACAAGAAAATTCATCTCCATCTTCAACCTTACTCCTTCCTCTTTTGGTTCTAAGTCACTCACCTTGGCTTCTCTATCTTGTTGTCCGCTCTCTAACATATCTACTTTTCTTCTCACTTCTTATAATTCTCTATTCACTTTCATTCTTCCTCCTCTTCTCAGGACCTCCCTATATTGGAATTTCTAAGTTTAACCCGCTGGAAGTTCTTCCTGTACTATCTGATTTATTTCTTCCTACTTGTTCAATTACTTAACAAGCTTTTTACCATGTAAATACTGAAAATAAATACAAGTACAGTATCAACACATACAGATCATCAACTGAAAGTAAACAAGCACACAAGTGACACCGTTGTTTTTGGACTAATGTCCCCGGAAAAACCCAATGCAAGAAAATCAGTGCAGCTATTTAGAGGGTTTTTATTATTATGCAATTTCAGAATACAACTTGGGTGCCAAAAATGGCTCACCCAACAGAGAATGCCCTCAGCAGTAGTACCTCTCAGTCGGAGACAGATATTCCAACTAAATCACCGGATGAATGATCCCACAGAAACAATGGAGCTTCTGCTGCTCTGCATCACCCTATCCAGCTCTCCAACTCCACTCTGTCCCACGAAAAATCTCCCAGCGCTGCCTCTAGGCCCTGGGTCAGCCTCTCTGGCCCGGCATCAGTCTCTCTGGCCCGGCATCTGTCTCTCTGGCCCCTGCGTCTCACACGCTGGCCCTCTTTAGCTCTACGTAGCTCCTGGATGCCTCTGCATGGCCTCTAGCTGGCTCTGCATGGCCTCTAGCTGGCTCTACATGCCCTTTAACTGGCTCTGCGTCAACCTCACCTGGCTTCTGCGTTGATCCTCCTCGTACTAAGTCTGCCACTCTGCTATGTATTCACTGCCCCTCAGCAGCAACTCTGATCACTCACTCAATTTCCTCAGTAAACCTTGCCCCAAAAAATCGAGTTATTGATCTCTCTCGGTGTGTTCTCCAACTGACCCTCAAGCTTCCTCTTATATTTTTCTCGTTGGTCCATCAACTGTCGAGATTAAATCTCTAATCAGCGATTAAGATTAGATTTGGCTTGATCCATAACTTTTGGACCCTTCTAACCCAGCTTTATATTAATACCCGTTAATATGTTATTTTTCTTAAGTTTTGACTTAGAAACTCCATTAAAAGTATTAATTATTTTAATATCTCCCAAACCAGTTAGATTTTTCCCAAACCATTTCTGGGTCTTGGATATCTCATATGCTTTAGCCTCTCCACCAATTTTTGTGGCTAAAGCACATCCGATGCTACCCCAAATCAACATTCCCTCTTAGTGAGACTGTGCTCTAGTAATACTCCTCACTGAGTATCAACCTGATCATCCAGCATCGGTCCCTGTGCTGATGCTAAGCCTCCCCGCCCAACATCCTTTGCACTATTGCATCATGTACTGCTGCCCATGACCCCGCCACTGCTGCATCTATACGGAAGCTTCCTCTTCGTCTGTGTTGTTGCCCATGGCCCTGTGACTACCACTGCTACATCTGCGTTGCATCCCCTTCTCCTCACGCTGCATCGTGCTGCCCATAGCACTACCACTGCTAACTGTTGCACTGCAACCCAGTTACTGAGAAGGAAGTAACTAATCCACCCAACTCTGACATCCCTGTCAGGCTAGAGACTCTCCCGATGCTGAAGCTCCCTCTGTCACTGACAAGTGCTCCCTCTACTGACCTCTGCGCTACTGCAACAACTCCATGCATCTCGCATTGTTGCCTCACATTGTCCGGGACTCCTGCACTGTAGCACCCTTTGTCACTCCATCCACATCCGTCTCTACTAACATCCGCCAGTCCTGCTACTTCTCTTCGAGGCTCCCGTAGCAAGGTATAATCCAAGAGGTTGGGTACCTCAAGGATCCTGCCCCTCATTGTCTGTAGTCCGTCTAACTACAGCTCGATGTCTCCCCACTTCCTCTCAAGTGGTGCATGAGCACTCATGGCACAGTCGTCATCTGTCTCCACTTCTTTTTCCGCCCTCGCTGGCGCTGCCTTGGTCTTAGAAGCCTCTCCATTGCTCTTCTTCCTTGTAAGAACTGTGAACTATTTTAATAACTTTTCCTTATGAACAGAATAAGAAAAGAATAGATGCAGAGACAGTAAAGTTTTCGAAATTACAGATCATGATCCTGTAATAAAATTTCCTAAATTTTACAAATTTAATTAACAGAACAGAATCAATGAAAGTACTTACCTGTAGCCTTACGGTCGATGAAGCCTCAGTTGCTCCTGCTTCAGTTACCAAAAGACCGAAACCACCCAACCAAACTGAGCAGAACCTTGCTACTCAGTCCAATAAACTTCTCAAGCGAAGCCCACTGTTTCCCCTGTGCCCAGAAACCTCAGAACAAGTTAGGTCTTCCTGATCATCCACAGACTCTGTGTATCAGTTTTTCTCCTCCTCCTTTTCCCCCCTTTGCCTCCAACCGTCGCTTCCTTCTTATAAATTTCCATTACCGACATCCTCCATCATCATGTCTCAATTATTATACGTGTCGATTTTTTTATAAATCAAATCTGATTTGATTTTATCTGCATATCTTAATTTTGAATTAAAGTTTATTTATTAATTTTAATTTATTTAATTTTTAATTTAATTAATTTTATTTAATTCCATAAATATTACTTTACTATAAGTGGGTCATTACATACATCCCTCCTTCCGAAAACTTCGTCCCGAAGTTAGGGTTTATAAAATATATTAATGATTATTATGAGTATATAGGTCTTTATAGTACAAGTTGAATTTGTTTTCTTTATTATTTTTAATATTTTACAACTATAATATCCATGTTCTGTCTCAGTTGATTTTCAGCTATTCTATAATCATCCTATCCTTCCTAATCTCTTCCGCTCCCATCCTATCCGTCCTCTACCGGAGTATGTCATGGCGTCAGTTATACTGACCTAACCATTCATAAACTCCAAGGATGACAGCGTCGGCTATACCGACCTGATCCTTAGTAGGCATCCGGCAGTCATCATCACACGTCTAGGGGAGCGTGACTCGCACAGTCCTCCCATGACTCCAGGATTCGGAGGATAAACGGTGGGCAACACCTCCACCCCTCCCAGTAGAATCAGGGTTAACACCCTATCATGGAATCTCTTTGAGCCTTAATTGTTCTGAGGTTTCTGTCATCACGTGGTCATTTTGGTAACAGATATTATCTGCAATCATAAACACTTGTCCATGCATTTATAAAATGTGCATTAACATATTCAAAAACAAATAGCTTATGTATAATTTACACATGTCAACTACAGTATAACATACTTTGCCATATTCTATTCAAGTCATTGACTTTCATATTCAAAAGTAATTATTCTTTGATTCCTATCTCATCAATCATATTGATACGCATAAATAAAATAGAATTATCATATCTTAATTCCCATCAGAAGCAAAATCACTTAAATATCTTAAACTTTACTATGACAACTATAATTTAGTAAAATCAATATCATATTCCGTCTTGGTATCCACGTACCAATGGAATTTAAACAGATATTATGTCATAAAAATTTACGTTTATATATGATCTGTAATTTCGAAAACTTTACTGTCTCTGCATCTATTCTTTTCTTATTCTGTTCATAAGGAAAAGTTATTAAAATAGTTCACAGTTCTTATATTAAAATAGTTCACAGTTCTTACATTAAAATAGTTCACAATTCTTACATTCCTAGGACACTGGTTCGCATAGTGACCCAGTTCCCCACAATGGAAGCATTTGACCTTGGTGAGGTCCTTCTTCTTTCCCTTCTCCTACTTTCCCGCAGATGCAAGAGACGCGGCTTCATCTTCCTCCTTGATTCTGACCCATTTTCCGCTACTCCCTGCCTTGGTCACCCTTCTGATCTCTTCTTAACGAAGAGCCGCCCACAGTTCCTCCCAATCTGGAAGGCTCGTCTTGCCCAATACGCTCTGGACAAATACCTCCCAATCCTCTGAGATTGCGTCCAATGCGGTCCTCACCATCAGATCCTGATCCGACGTGGCCCCTATGGAAGTTAGCTGATCACGAATCTCCCATGACTCCAGGATTCGGAGGATAAACGATGGGCAACACCTCCACCCCTCCCAGTAGAATCAGGGTTAACACCCTATCATGGAATCTCTTTGAGCCTTAATTGTTCTGAGGTTTCTGCCATCACGTGGTCATTTTGGTAACAGATATTATCTGCAATCATAAACACTTGTCCATGCATTTATAAAATGTGCATTAACATATTCAAAAACAAATAGCTTATGTATAATTTACACATGTCAACTACAGTATAACATACTTTGCCATTTTCTATTCAAGTCATTGACTTTCATATTCAAAAGTAATTATTTTTTGATTCCTATCTCATCAATCATATTGATACGCATAAATAAAATAGAATTATCATATCTTAATTCCCATCAGAAGCAAAATCACTTAAATATCTTAAACTTTACTATGACAACTATAATTTAGTAAAATCAATATCATATTCCGTCTTGGTATCCACGTACCAATGGAATTTAAACAGATATTATGTCATAAAAATTTACGTTTATATATGATCTGTAATTTCGAAAACTTTACTGTCTCTGCATCTATTCTTTTCTTATTCTGTTCATAAGGAAAAGTTATTAAAATAGTTCACAGTTCTTATATTAAAATAGTTCACAGTTCTTACATTAAAATAGTTCACAGTTCTTACATTCCTAGGACACTGGTTCGCATAGTGACCCAGTTCCCCACAATGGAAGCATTTGACCTTGGTGAGGTCCTTCTTCTTTCCTTTCTCCTACTTTCCCGCAGATGCAAGAGACGCGGCTTCATCTTCCTCCTTCTTGATTATGACCCATTTTCCGCTACTCCCTGCCTTGGTCACCCTTCTGATCTCTTCTTAACGAAGAGCCGCCCACAGTTCCTCCCAATCTGGAAGGCTCGTCTTGCCCAATATGCTCTGGACAAATACCTCCCAATCCTCTGAGACTGCGTTCAATGCGGTCCTCACCATCAGTTCCTGATCCGGCGTGGCCCCTATGGAAGTTAGCTGATCACGGATCTCCTTCAATCCACTGAGGAAGACATCTATCTGCTCTCCCTTCTACATCTAGTATGACTGCAACTGATTTTCAAGTAACATCTTCCTCTACACGAAAGTATGCTGATACAATTTCTTCAAGGCCTCCCACATCTCATTTGTCATCTCCTTCTCGGCAATATGTGGCACCACATGATCCTTGACCCCATCAAGGATGATGCACTTTGCCCTAGCCATTGCCTCCTCATACTTCTCATTTTCAGCTAGGTCAACTGGGATTGCTATCGTTTTCAAGGCGAAGTGCTTGATGTGATACCTGTCTAGAATGGACAAGATCCTGGCCTTCCAGACTATGAAGTTGGAAGCTCCGTCTAGTCTATCCTGATCTCTCAGCCCATTCACTGCCATCTTGTTGCTCTTCTTCCGACTCCTCTAAGTCTCTTTACTTCCCTCCTGGAAGTCCTTGGTTCGACTCCCTCTGAGTCTCGATTTCCTTTCTGGAAATCCCTCCTCCTTGGTCTTGCCTTGTTAGGTACTGTTCTGACCACAGTACCCCACCAGCTTCGCTCCGCAAATTATCTGCAGCCCCCTATACCTCAGCAACTTGAAGAACTGAGCCTCTAGGCTCTGCGCAATCCCGGCACCAGCAAAATCTGCACCTCCTGGCCACAGCGTCAATCCTTCCTGGCTGAGAAAGATGACCGGGCACTACGTAGGTCAGGTCTGCTCCTCTCTGCCACTGCGCTGATCCTCCTCCTGGCTCGAACTGATGACACAGGCACTCTGCGTCACCCCTTCCTTGCTGCTTTCTGCTAGGAACAGCTTCTATCACTTGGGACAGTTGTTTTCTGCTGCTACTGCTCTGCTCGGCTGATGCCTTCAGTTATCCTATGATCTGCAACCATGCTTTGATACCATGTTGGAATTTCTAAGTTTAACCCGTTAGAAATTATTCCTGTACTATCTGATTTATTTCTTCCTAGTTATTCAATTACTTAACAAGTTTTTTACCATGTAAATACTGAAAATAAATACAAGTACAGTATCAACACATACAAAACATCAACTGAAAGTAAACAAGCACACAAGTGACACCGTTGTTTTTGGACTAATGTCCCCGGAAAAACCCAATGCAAGAAAATCGATGCAGCTATTCAGAGGGCTTTTATTATTATGCAGTTTCAGAATACAATCGGT
This sequence comes from Pinus tabuliformis, assembly GCA_031772625.1. Lineage (NCBI taxonomy): Eukaryota > Viridiplantae > Streptophyta > Pinopsida > Pinales > Pinaceae > Pinus > Pinus tabuliformis. The sequence goes on from CM062808.1 coordinate 739,568,566, forward strand.
GCAGCTATGCAGTTTCATAATACAACCTGGGTGCTAGAAATGGCTCACCCAACAGAGAAAGCCCTCGGCAGTAGTACCTCTCAGTCTGAGACAGATATTATGGCTAAATCACCGGATGAATGATCCCACAGCAACAATGCAACTTTTGCTGCTCTACGTCACTCTAATAGGGACTGTGTCACCCTATCTAGCTCTCCAGCTCCAGTCTGTCCCACGAAAAATTTCCCAGCGCTGCCTCTAGGCCCTGCGTTAGCCTCTGGCCCAGCGTCAGTCTCTCTGGCCCAGCGTCAACCTCTTTGGGCTCTGCGTCAGCCTCTGGAGCCTTTGTGTCTCACACGCTGGCCCTCTCTGGCTCTGCACAACTCCTAGCTGCCTCTATGTGGCCTCTAGCTGGCTCTACGTGGCCTCTAACTGGCTCTGCGTCAACCTCACCCAGCTTCTGCGCTGATCCTCTTAGTACTAACTCTACCTCTCTGCTATGTATTCACTACCCCTCAGCTGCAACTTTGATCACTCACTCAATTTCTTCAGCAAACCCTGCCCCAGGAAATCGAGTTCTTGATCTCTCTCGGTGTGTTCTCCAACTATCCCTCAAGCTTCCTCTTATACTTTTCTCGTTGGTCCATCAACGGCCAAGATTAAATCTCCAATCAATAGCTAAGATTAGATTTGGCTTGATCCATGACTTTTGGACCCTTCTAGCCCAGTTTTATATTAATACCCATTAATATTTTATTTTTCCTAAGTTTAGACTTAGGAACTCCATTGAAAATATTAATTATTTTAATATCTCCCAAACCGGTTAGATTCTGCCCAAACCATTTCTGCGTCTTGGAGATCTCATGTGCTTTAGCCTCTCCACCAATTTTCGTGGCTAGAGCACATTCGATGCTACCCCAAATCAACACCCTATTGTCTTACTTTAGCCTCTCTTGATTCTCTTTCTCAAATAGGGGAGCATCTTAGATCCAAATAACTATAGGACCATCATGATTGGGCATATTTTTGCCAAGCTTTATGCCTTTGTCATGAATATGAGGTTTTCAGATTGCTTGGAGAGGAACAAACAATATGTCAATGGGCAAGCAAGGCTCAAGAGAGATTATCACACTATAGATCACAGTGTTACACTTTATTAACAATGACAAGACTAGGCAATGCTCTTCCAACATCTTATGTTGCTTTGTGCAATTCTAAAAGACTTTTGCATGGAGGGTCTCTTTGTTTCAAAGGATTCATGATATTGGAATCCCCAAATCACTCATCACAACCATCATGAGGTTATATGAAATTGTTATTAATAGGCTTTGTAGATCTCGAGGCCTTTCTAATTTCCAAGGAGTATTGTTGGGGTTAAGTAAGGATGGCCCCTTTCACCAACCTTACTAGGGGCTTACATTAATGAGTTGGAGGCCCACCTCAATAAACACATGCATGTAGATGATGGCCACCTCCTACATCAAGTTTTGTTTGCCATCCTCTTGTTTGCCTATTACTCTTGCAAACATTTGTGACCAGATGGAGTTGATGGTAAACCTCAACAAAACTAAGGTTGAGGCCTTCAATATGTCAAAATGCTCTATCGTATTTTCATTGCTTTTACAAAGGAAGTGGAATTTGGATCACCTCAAATGAAGCTTATGTGAGCAGTGGGTATCCAATTCATTAGTCCTAGATTCAATTTGAGACCTACAACCCAACCACAACATAGTAAATGGTAAGAGTCTCTTTCCATCTTCAAGCACCAATGCTTCCACATTCACTTTCAAGTCATCTTGACTAAGATTCACCTCTTTGACTCTATCAATTGTTCTCTATGGGGTGGTGGTTTGAGGTCCAAGGTTATGACCTATTCATTGGGCACACATAAAGTGAATACAACCCTCATGATAGAAGATGAACCAATGCAAGTGGACTATCCCTCAAGCTATTATGCTAGCTAAGTTTGGTTCCCATCTAATGCACCTTGAGAGCATTTTCAAACTTTTTTCTTTCCTTCATAGGGTTAGCACCATGGAAAATTCAATGATAGTACATGAGAGATACCCTAAATCAATAATTTGCTCTTTAGTGGAGATCACCTCTACACTCTTGGGACAAAGACATGTCTAGTTATCAAAGGCTTCCTCCCTATTTCAATCCATCAACATTTTTAGAAAACACCTCCCCCCTTTTAGTGATTCTCTAGATGCTCTAGGTCACTTGCTCCCCCTTAAGCAAGAGATCAACAAGGTAAACAAGGAGGGCATTTATCAACATTGCATGCAGGTTACCTAGTTTTCTCCTTCCTAGATTCTTGTCCCTAAGATGGCCTTTTAATTAGATCATTTTCTACACTTAAAAAATGGTCTCATCATTTTCCAAAAGTATACTCAATGCATCACTAGTCTCATGGTCTCAAGTCCCCACTTGAAAATTTCAATGTTTGTTCCCATCAACTTAAAATTGAGCATTATCCTTGCTTCCTACAAGAGGAGAGGATTTCAGTTATGCCAGCTACAAGAGGTGGAATATGAAAAGCATTTCAATTTTAGGTGCACCATCTACTACAAGATTTCCAATAGATATTGCTACTTGTTCCAAGATTCAAAAATATCTCTCTCCACTTTCATCCAATCCTTGGACCAAAGATGTTTGGTTCTACACATGCATGAGGTGGTGGCTCTCGATCTATTGACCTTACATGTTTCCTCTAGATCCTGCCATGTCAAGTCAATCACCTCCTTATTCTAACCCACTTTTGTTCTAAATTGCAGACATGCATATCATCCAAACACTTATACAACAAGCAGCCAATCGATGATACCTTATGCAATGGATAGCTATAGGGTCAATCAAGTTACTATGAGGTCAAATAGTCGTACACACCCTCAACATGGACCAATTCAAAGATATAACTAGAACCAGACCCCCACTACAAGATTTCTCCTTTGGATTCAATTCCTAAGAGAATCTTTGCTTGTCGCACCCAAGCTCCTCGTAGGGTCACCCAACCAAGGCCTTCCATCCCCAAACTTTCTATTAACAACATCATTAGAAAGTGTCTTAGTGCCTTTGCAATGGTTGATGTGTTGGCAAGTACCTTTGTAATGTCCTAGAGTAATTTTTACCCTTAGGGCTACACGGTCATAAGATGAATTATACTAAATTTCACAGTGTTTCTCCAATTCTATGCAAAGACAAGATATAGTGCGTAACAATGTAATTATGCAATAACTCTTTCACAAAAATCTCACAACAGTCTCAGCATATCTACTACTCCTAGTGTATTACACCAACAGTCTAGTTTCTACAACAACAATGACTGTCTCTCGCAACAAAATGATTCTTCAATAACCAGTAAGTTAGGGATGACTTCCCAAGAAACATTCAACCAGTAATTTGCCAATATAGAATTGTTGAAAGTAGTGTTATTAGGACCGGACTGAACTAGTTTGAATCGCCCGATCCGACTATTTTGAGGCAAAACCCAGTTTGATCCAGTGACTTGCACCGTTTTTTTCCGGTTCGATATCGAACTAGCCATTTTCACTGAACTGGTCGGTTCAGAACTAGTTCGATAAAGCTGCATAGAACACAGCAAGGCCTGTTTTACTTTTTTCTTTTAATTTTGGCTTAGTTGGGCACTAGCCCATAATAGGTGCCTAATATTCAAGCCTGTGGCCCTACTATTGCTATGCAATTCATGGTAATATTAAATTCTTAAAGTAAAAGTGACATTCTCCTTTATCTTTCATTTTCATCCATTTACTTAAATTTTTAACATTACCATGAAATGACTCAAGATGTTTGAGAGTGGTTCCAACTTATGGAGAAAGTAGAATTTTAGATCTCACTAGAAATCTAGCAAACCTAACAGTTTTTCAGGATTTCAAATTGGGGAGATTACAATGTTTCCATTGGATCTTGTCCTATATGACAGTATTGAACTAGCATTTTATCAAAAGCACCAATCCCTCTATGTACCTTGATATTAGTGGCATTGATTGTTGAACTCCTCTATCATGATATTACTAAAAATGTACCCATCACTCAAACAAAATCATGAATTGACATGCTAAGCATTTTTTTTATCTTATTTTAATGCTTAGAGGGTGATATTGATGACAAAGATTACAATATAGGCAAATATTTTGATGATATGTAGGTATTTGTCGTAGCATGACTTTTTTTGGATGTTAGAGGTCATCCAGGTCTTGTTTTTTTTATGTATTTTCGGTTCAAAGATGGATTGTGCTCGATTTAATTTTTGGTTATGTGCACCCTTACATGCTCTATAAATGAGAACTTCTACTTATTTGTGTATAAATGGTTTGGATTCATATGGATTCACATGAATATATGTGGTTTTCATTAAAATTTGAATTTTTAATGTGTTTTTGGTTGACCGGTTTTTTACTTCGGTTTTTTTACCAATTCCAGTCTGGTTCTAAGTTTCTAACCAATTCTCGGTCTGAGAGGTCTACTAGTTCAATGATCAATCTGGTTATGATAGCATTCTTTGAAAGCACAAGTAGTTCATATAAGAAAATAGTTTACGAAATCCAATATTTATTGTAACCTAAGACTCTAAATCTAATACTAATGTATCAACCCTTACTCCTTATTCTATCTTTCCAGATCTGGTGAATGAACAAAAACCCTTATAGTATTTCAAGAGTGTTCTCTTGGCCACACTTCTTGCAGAGGATAGAATTCCTAGGTGAATTATTATTGGGTTGCTACTACAACTCTTACCCTTTGAATTATTATTATATAACTAATTGAATCACAAGGAAGCCTTTGTTTCCCTAGACCATTGTTGACCAATCACAGGGAAGCATTCGTTGCTCTAAATATTCGCCGACATTCACGGACTTTAATAGAAATTCTGATCCTCCTGCTGCCGTCGTCCTTGTTGCCCTACCTGTGGCCCTGTAGCCCTGTCCTGCGATTCAATCACAGGGTTACCTCACGACTCAACCTCCTTGCTCCTTCAACACTTTGTTGCTCCTGAAACAAGGCTTATTAACCACAGAGAAGGACACTTCTTTACATACTAAACGAGGACAGAGTTGCTTCAATTGTTGTGTTGTGCCAAAACAAGAAAGTTTTAAGACAATTTATTGAAGAAAGATGTCTGACTAGAGTGGAATCTTTCACTAATGAATTTAGATAAGACTAGCTAGGGTGGAATCTTTCACCACCAAAACTAGATAAAGAAAAGGAGTCTTAAAACCGTCAAAGCCTCAAGCTCAAGAAAATCAGAGATATTCCAATCCAAATAGACCATTGCCAAAATGAGTCCAACTCTCCTCTCTTTATAGATTCCCTCATGGGGTTTCTAAAATGTGAGGGGTTGCAATGCAACCTCCAGTTTGGCCTTCTTTGCCCCAACCGACCCAAAATTCATCCAATGTTTCCCCAAACATTTGGAAAATGAGATTTCCTCCTTTATCAAGACTATAGCCTATGGGGTTGGATAGGCTATTTCGTCCTCCCATGGTCAATTAATCCATAGGGGGCATTACAACTTCCTATTTCTAACCTAAACACATTATGTAAAGCTCTCTTTCTTTCTTTCATTTTTTCTTTCTCTTAGCCCTTTCTTTAATATGGGACCTTTTTAGTAAATTTTATCTTTTTTCTATTTTATTTCGCTTTAATAGTATTCTAGTGCACTCCCACAAACTACCATCTTTAAGTGTACTTCATAGACCCATTAACCTAATTTTTGGTCATTTGTTGGACATTAATAATATTATTTGTTTCATCATTTATACTTTAGAGCTTCTAAATCCCCTCTATTACCAAATGGCATCGTTACAGGTATAACATGCCCAAATCAACCAAATTTTCAAACTCTACAAACCATGTCGATGAACAACAACGAATAATGTTAAAACAAAGATCTATTCTACAAGCTTCAATAATCAATAATCACATAAATAGTGTACAAAATTAGAATACACACCCATAAGGAGACTTGACTACTCATAATATTTAACAGAAATATGAATACATGTACATATTTATAATCACATGTTGTAATGCCCTACTCGAGCTTAATGGCCAACTCCTACACACTGTAGACACACAAATCTATGTCCATTTTCTACGATAAGATGGCCTAACCAACCCAATCCTCTTGGTCACCATCCTATTTATTCTTACACTATTTGACCTGACTATCCAATTCCTTGGGTGACTCGCCATCTTCCCTCATGGTTGCAACTATTATACTAGTCCTTGGGCCTTCATGTTGCTTCATTTCATTTTCCTCAACCACTTCACCAATATCACCACTTACATGTGCATATCACTTCATCTTCCATGTGAAGACAACTTATTACCTCTCAACATGCACTTGAAGATATTCAAGTTCCTGAACAAAGTACAAGCCTAGAGGCATTTAGGAGGGTTTCCCACTACACCTCAACAACTCTTCCTCAGACTTTAGACCAGCTCTCCTCGAACACAGTGGGGGAAATCCCTACTACCTAGAAAGAATGTGTACAGTATAACTTAGAAATAAATGGGATGATGGATTCCTAGGACCAATGCCTATCAAATGGGTGACGGAGTCAAGATCAGTATTCAAGAGAGTACAAACAACATGCAAGATGGGGTAGTTCGTCCGTTACAAACATTCTCAAACTGACCATATGGATTTAACAATGTGAAAAAAATTAAAGGAGGGCCCTTCCAAAGATGCTCCTGACAACAAGTATAAAATCAACAAAGTTATCATGTGTAACCATGGAGTATTAAAGCGCAGCCACATATGAAACCATAAACAAAGTGGACAGAAATAAGAAGCCTTCTTTATAAAATATCAGCCAATGATACATTAGTCTTCACGAATGATTTTGCCACAAGATCAAGTGAGCCTAGGCCCTAGACATGCCACACATTCACCTTGAAACCCTAGGTAGGACAGCCCTCAAATAAGAGTGGACAGTCCCAACAAAGAAACTACAAAAGCAAAAAAACCTTTAATTAACAAAATGATTACAAGAAGATCAAGGGAGGGTTTCACCTCAAAATTAACGTCTTCTTCTTGGGGCAAAACTACCCTTCTACAAAGATTATTTCAGCAGATTTGTACAAGTAATTTTCAGCAATCAAATCAACCCAAGAAAAAGAAAAGAAGGATGAAGAACCTCACATTAGAATTCCCCTTCACTTCTTCCTCCCAAAAGATCTTCAACTAAGTGTGGAGGGGAACTCCCATAATTCCAACCATGCCCAGCAAATGAGAGCTCTCTCTTCCTTTCATAAAGCTCCTCCTCAAGCATTTTACAATAAAATATTATTGAGAAAATACAAAAGGCTCAATAGCATAAGGAAAACTCTAAAAGCCTACAGGGAAAAGTGCCACTCTAGAAACTTCCCATAAAATATTATTAGAAACCCCAATGGATTCCTCCTCCGTGTTTTCTTCTAATAGTTTTTGTAAAAACCTCCTAAAAGCCTCCATTAAAATATTCTTAGAAGTATCTACCATCTAGAACTCTTTACAAAAAATGACTTAAAATTCATATGAGACTTCTCTTGGTGTAGCAACCTTAAAATCTGCCATGATTTCTTCCCTGAGTCATGAATAGATGCCATTTGTCACCTCCTAAGCTAGGGCACTCCTAAAATATTCTTTGTTACAATGCAAGCCATCCATCTAGAAGTTTCTCCCTTTTCTTGTAAGTTTACAAAAGGTCCATATGGGAATCATGCCTCCAAATATGCAATTTTGCCTTGTGGAATATGAAATGCCTCAAAAGCTTCTCCTTAATGGAAGAATATGCATCAAAATATGTAGAAATAGCAAGATCCATCACTAACTACATGATATCATGGTCTTCTAGCCTCCTTAGGCGATAATACGACCCTTCAACTTCCCTCAACACTATCACCATCATGCACCCTTAATGTGCTTCACCATGCCAAGTGCTTCTCATACTCATGCACCTTAATCTATCATGCGCTTTTCTCACATTCCTATGAATGACATACTACACCTTCACTTCTATGTGGTTGCAACCCGTCTCCTGTCAAGCTTTCACCTAGCCCACCAAACTTCATTGGTTTTCTTGTGCTTTCCTCCATGCATAGCTTTTTCATGGATGCCCTACATCAAATAAGCTTCCGACATAGATTTTTCATAGATGCCCTAAATCAAAATAAGCTTCCCACATATAGTTTTATATACAAACTCTCACGTGACATCATTTATAGGACCTTGTACAATTATGGTGGTTTAACAAGCTAGCCATCATATTAATTAAATGTACGTCATGTGTTACTAACATTTAACATTTAATGTACAGTAACCAACACATATACAAACCGGTGTATACATATACCCAACAATTCTACCATGAAATGTGTTCAAATTATCCCCATAGTGAGTACAGGAAACAAACAGCAAATTGATAGTTTCTTTACTTTATTTTCCAGACAGAGCTAGATCAGAAGATTAAATTAAAACAAGCAATAGATAAATCAATCTAATTCAAATGCTAATGGAATTTCACCTAAACCAAGTATTGTTGGCAATTTATTTAATTTCCATGAAAACACATTGCCATGTATTTTGAAAAGACAAGAAAACATGAGGGTTCAGTAAACAGTAATCCAACTTACAGTTGGTGAAATGCAGGAGGAAACTTAACAACATCCTAGACCCATCTTAGCTTTGGATCTATCAAGCACTAAGAGGATCAAATCCTCCTCAGCACTTGCTATATTCAGGAATAAGATGGACCCAGGCTGGTTTTTTTTATTTTTATTTTGAAATTATATTTGACCAAAATTTAGCTAGCATCAGCAGTACACATGGACGTTACACATGTACCACTCAGCACATTAATCCTGTGCAGGTTAGCACAATAAAGCAAACCGAAAATACTTCGATTGAAGGAGTTTTAAAGTGACCTATAATCTATGTTAGAGAGATGTCTAGCCATTTCTTTATTGAGTGTCACATGAAAAAACACAGAAAACCTAAAAATTAAGACCAAATTTCAATTTCCTTATTACTTATGATCGAAGGCAGCTGAACATAAACAAAATACAAAATAGCTGGTTTTGCCTTGATTCACTATAGTTCTCGGTCCAATATGAATATTATCAATATTAAATTAAAGCGATGGCTAGCAAAACTTACTTAAATTCCTTGGGCCCAAAATAAATACAAATTCAATCTAAAAAATATCCAAATTACTCTTTCACATAACGCAGCTTCAGCTGGACATAAAATTGCTCTTAAACAAAATGCAGAACGCCCCTAATTAAATATCCCGAGATTCATCGGCTCGAAATCGTCTTGCACATTAGAACTAGATAAATTGCTCGAATCAGAGTATAAAACTACAACTTCACAGGCAGATACTCAGAATTCAGCTCAAAACCGTATTGCATATTAGAATTAAGGAAATGGCTCGAACTCAGATAGAAAACCTACGAATTCATCGAAAGACAGTCTGAATTACTGTTAAACGGAATGCAGCACGACGCTGGATATGATCTAAAACAAAAATGCTTGAATTTCCCTCAATTCATCTGCCAAATAACTTTAATTGAATAAAAACAATGGCTCTTAACTTCCTTAAAATACTCTGCCAGATATTATAAATGACAGAAAACCAAAGAAATTACTGGATTATTCTTAAACAAAAAGCAGCACGCAAAGCTGAAGAGAAACAAAGACAAAATACTTGAATGGACCTCAATTCAACTGCGAACGAACTTAAGAGCAACGGCTACCTATCGCCTTCAAATACCGTTCTACGTGCTTTGGTAAATCACAGGAAACCAAAGAATTTAATCTAAGACGATCTAGGAACAAAATGCAGAGGTAAGTTGACATATTCGAGCTTACGCTTTAACATATACAGCCTCCTCAGCTGTCCTTAATTTTAGTGTTTTGGTTAAAGGAAAGAATTGGCTGTAAATGTCGTTAACTTCTACATTTTTTGTGCTTACGATCAGAGAAAGAAACCGCTACAGAGGAACAAATAAAGAAACAGAGGAACAAATAAAGAAGAAGAAACAGGCATCAATTTGCACCGTAAAATAACTCACTCGTTCTTGAAAATTCTCCGTCCTGAAGGTCCCTTGCAACACTGGAATACGAACGCAGAAGCCTTGTCTTTTTATTTCCGAGGGTTTTTGACGAAACATTTGAACGAACGCCGCAGAATAAACTTATACTTGAAGCTCGCGCATAAAATGTCCCGATCAAGGCACTGTTGAGGTAAAAGCTCAGACACAGCCAGCCAGCGACCATTTCTGACTAAATATATATTGCACAGGAGCGATTAATGTGACATTTTGATCGTATGAATGTATCAAAAGTCATGTTCACAGAAATCAATGTTGAGGTCACTTCCTGTCGTAGTGTGGCGGGATCCGCCATATTCGTGGCAAATTGTTCGCCGAAAATAGTGTGAAATTGATCGTGGTTTTTCAACATCACAGGATCGATTCCTTCCGTCTTCCAGCATAACTTCATTATATTATTATTATAAATCAACTAACAGGGAGGGTAATGATTGCGACACGACAATACCCCAAAGTCAAGAAAGAATTAAACTTACTCTTTAAATAATGAGTGAATGTGTTCCCCATTTGTTCTGGTAGAAATGTTCGCACTCTGTCCCCTCCGTCCTCGTCACGCGCCACGTCGTCGTCGCCATAAATTGAGGCTTTGTCTTTACCTTACCATTTTCAAAGACCCCTTTCACATGTCTATAATTTAAAGCAATAAAGGGTCCAAGCTGTTAGCACCCTCTTTATCCTGTGATCGACACGCATGCATGTTCTTCATCATTATCGCGTGTCGGCGAAGAATGCTTTTAGCTTCAGGTGCCTTTCACATTATATTTTCATATTTTATATAATAAAATAACATACTATTATGTTAAGTTGATCATCACATGTTTACTAATCACTGAAACATCGGCATTTTAGCTCATAAATTATTAAGGCAAATCTCGATAGTTAAGTTTGATAAAACGAGGGCGTTTTGGTCTTTTCCTGAATTAAGTAATACAGTTGTGGTTTGAGCACTCATAAAGATAACCTAATTTGGGATTTGACGATTATGTAACCACTTAAAAGACACATGTACTCGATTGGTTGTGTCGAATATTGAGTTTATTATTATATAATTCAATTATGAAAATTATTGGATGAGTATTATTTTTATAAAATTTATTAAATTTAATTGTTAATGGATAATAAATTAGTGTTATGAAATTATTTGGATGAGTATTATTTTTATAAAATTTATTAAATTTAATTGTTAATGGATAATAAATTAGTGTTATGAAAATTATTTGGATGAGTATTGTTTTTATAAAATTTATTAAATTTAATTATAAATAGATAATAAATTAGTGTTATGAAAATTATTTGGATGAGTATTGTTTTTTTTTTTATTATTATTAATGGATAATAAAATAGTCTTTATAAATATTTAGATGATTATTGTTTTTAGAAAATTTATTAAATTTAATTATTAATGGATAATAAGATAGTGATTATTAGATCTTATAAGTAAATGTAATTTTATTTCTTATTATTTAAAAATAATATTAGATTATTTAAAATAATTTATTGGTGGTTTGTAAGGAGTATATTTTTATTTTTACTATATATTTCTAGGTTTTGGATCATTAATATGTTTTCCTACATCCAAAAAAATGAGTTTTTAACTAATTAAAAACAATTTAATTCTTGCATTAGGATCAAAAAACAAATTTAGTCTAAATAGTATCAACAAAAATTTATCATCCTTTTGGTTATTGTTGAGGCTACCTTCAATGGGTCATGTGTTTTTTAGTAGCATCTAACCATGATCATTTACATGAAACCAAATACTACCCCTGGTTGTAATTTAACCTCTTACCCATGAAGAAGGACGCACAAATGCTTGTAATATTGTGTGTCTGATAGGCTATACAATCTCTTTGCGGAGAGCCATCTGGTTGACATTTGTCCCAACCCTCTCACTCCAACATGGAACAATAGAAGATCTGGAGAAGAACACATTCGGAAAAGACTTGACAAATTCTCGGTTCAAGAGGTTTTGATTGAAAAGTTGGGATACCTGAAGTCATCTATTCACATGACTTATATTTCAGATCACACTCCTATTTTACTCAACTAGAGGATGGAGAATGTTTGAAAGGGGATCCCATTTAAATTTAACAAAGTATGGTTGGATGACTCTGAATTCAACGATCTGGTTCGCACACTTTGGTCTGAAATGTCAAACATTTGTGAGGATTCGGCTATGAAATCCCTTGTATATAAGCTCAATATTATTAAATCTAGAACTAGAACTTGGGAGAGGACCAAAAAACAGCAGATGATTGCGGAACTGAAGCATATCTCTCGGAAAAATTTTGAACTTGGCATGTCATTGGAACAAAAAATCCCAACACAGTAGGATCTAGACCATTTGCGATCACTGGAAGAAAGAAAAAATGAGATATTGAACATTCAGGACATTACTTGGAGACTTAAGAGCAGAGCTACTTGGCTTTGGGAAGGAGATTGGAATAACAAGTTCTTTCACAAGTACGATACTCATCAAAAACACTATAATATGATTTGGCAGATTGAAACTCCGGAGGGGCATATCAAGAATACTACATGGGATATACAAATTGAAGCTGTAAAATTCTTTGAACATTTCTATCAGGCCAAGTAAGATGTTGAATTTGTTGATCAAGAATGGGCACTAAACCGATATCCCAATATGTTTAACAATGCCACAAATGAGGAACTATGCAGTCTTGTTACCTTGGAGGAAATTTCATAGACTTTGGGATCCTCTGCTAAGGATAAAAGTCGAGGTCCAAACGGATGGACCGTGCAATTCTTTATACACTTCTTTGAACTGTTGGGTAGCTGCCTTCTGGAGATTTTTGAAGAATCTAAAACAGGAGGGAAGATTATGGGAGCAATCAATTTGGCATTTCTCGCACTCATTCCAAAGAACTCATCCCCAAAAACTTTCTGGGAATATAGGCATATTTCCCTCTGCATCATTCTATACAAAATCATTTCAAATGTAATTGCTAGACATATCAAATTGGTCTTATCCACTCACATCTCCAGAGAACAGTTTGGTTTCCTTAACAATCGCTAGATGCACAATGCGATAACAGTGGCACAAGAGTCCATCCATACTATTCACACAAAGAAGAAGGAAGTTGTGGTAATGAAAATTGATTTACACGGAGCTTTTGATAGTGTTGATTGGTCATACATAAGGCTCATTTTATACAAGGTTGGCCTCTAAAAGCATAACATGGAGTGGATTATGGCCTGCATAACCTCGACCTGCTTTGTTGTGATCATCAACAGACTTCCCTCACACTTCTTCAAAGCGGGTTGCCTTCTTCAACAGGGATGCTCCCTTTCCCCTCTATTTTTTTTTACTTGTCATGGATGGTATCAGTGTTAAAATCAAAGAAGCTCAGTCCTATAGTATTTTTCATGGAATTCAAATTACATGCTTAGTCAATATCACTCACCTGTTCTTTGTAGACGATATTTTAACATTTGGCATTATCTCTAGAGCACAATGGATTGCATTGCACTATATTTTTTCCAAATATGGAGCAACCTCTGGGCTCCAAACAAATGGTAGCAAATCTATTTTATATTACTCTGTTGGGGATATGTCGGATTTTGATTACATTGCAGATATTTTTGGAGTAGCCAAAGCCCCAGTGAAGGACAATATATCCTACGTAGGATACAAAATCAAACCATGCAAGTACAGGAACTTAGATTGGCTTTGGTTGGTTGATAAATATAAATAGAAGTTATCAAACTAGACTCATAGATTCCTCTCTCTGGGAGGCATATCCATTATAGTACAGGCGGCACTACAACAAATTTTTGTATTTTGGGCACATTTCTTCAGGATTCCTAGAGCTATTGTCAAAAAATTTACTTCTATAATGACCATCTTTCTCTGGAACCGTTTAGGGACTCCTAAGATGAATCTATGCAAATGGTCAGACTTAACTATTCCAAAGGAATTTGGAGGATGGGCACTGTTAGATAATTATACCTTTGGAAATTCTCTACTTACAAAATCATTATGGAGAGTTGTTAATGGTAGTGGAATATGGCAAGATATCATTCATTTGAAATATTTGATACATCACACAATGGAAGAATTATTCAGAAATAATACCACACCCGGGAATTATGGATCCATAATCTGGAGGAGCCACTTGAAGATACTTCCATGGTGGCGAATGAGGATGGTGTGGGATTTTGGAGATGGGGGGGGAATTATTATAGGCACTCACAATATCAAAGGATTGAATGGAGAGCATAAATTACAGGAACACACTTTGGAAATCATCAACAGAAAAGGAATCTTTTTCCTGAGCCAAGCGATTAGCAGATTCCAATATGGTTGTCCTATTTGGAAATCAGCTTCAGAATTGGGACTGACTGGACAGTATGAAAACAATTGGAGAGAATTCACCACTTCTCTCAGCGAGGCGGGTCTTTTCCATAACCCCGGGGAGACAATATCACTTGGAGCGGGAAGATGCACAATCAGGCGCCAATGGTAGCTGAAACTTATAGATATTACATCACTCAGAGACTCAATCTCCAACAAATTTATTGGTTTTACAAGGTATGGAAATTGAAGATCCCTCTTAAAATCACTTTGTTTATCTGGCTAGTATGGAAGAATGAAATATTGACATGGGATAATCTACTCAAGCGGGGCTTTTAGGGTCCTAGCATGTGCATTTTTTGTAGAAATTCATTACAATTTGCAAATCGCATTTTCTTTCTTTGTCTAACCACTACTCGGATTTGGGGGAAAATTGCATATTTCTTGAACATCCCACAGTTCTCATCTACAAATTTGGAAGATTCTATTTCTCAATGGTACGCACGCGCTCCTAGGGAATCAGTGATGCCCATATATACAATTTGGGAGATCTAGATTGCAAGGAACAAACATATATTTGAGGGAAATCCAATTGATTTAAATAGAATCTACTACAAATTGATCACATGGGTAGGAGCCTTTCCTTTACACACACATACAATTCAAATCTATGCGAAGAAAATATCTTCTCTTACAATCAATTTTCCTGTAGGGTGGTTCGACTGAGCATCACAAAGGGGATTGTGTGGATGTAGAGCGGTTCTCAAGCCTGAAAATAACATCATATACAACTTACATTGGAATGGAGGTCTTGGTACCAACACTAGAGCTGAAATCATGGCTCTTTGGGGGCTTCTCTGGTTCGCCAAAGAAAAATAGTTGAATATTATCAACATCTATGGAGACTCAAAAACTCTTATTGAAGTTATTATGGGACACTATGCATTCGACCCACCTTTACTAGCTAGCTGGATCCACAAGATCAAATAGGTGTTGGCCTCTCTCACTTCCTATTTCATGACACATGTATTCAGAGAGGACAATAAGGAAGCAAACAAGATATCCAAAGCAGGTCTTCAGGGGCAATATGGGATCATGCATTACAAACTTATAGTAGATCATCACATTAGAGAAGAAGGTGAGATTAGCCTTCCATAAAAATGATTCCAGTAATACTAGTTTTTCTTATCTTGAGTAATATTCTGAGGGGCAATCAGACTTTCAGTTGATTTTCGATCTATATTTGCTACTAGGATTAGTATATATGGATATCTAGCAACATTTGCCTACTAGGCACTCTACATTTTTTTTTATTATATTTGCTATGATGCATGTATGTACTAGACTTTTAATATATATATAGAAGCCAAAAAAAACTAGATTTTAAATAAATCTAAACATCCTACAATGTGGATTTTTATAATGATCTCATTAGAATATAGCTATAAAAAAATTGCTAGAATTGTAATTTTCATTATTGAAGTTGCATTTTTTTTTTTTTAAATAAATTCAATGCCCTTAAAAATATTTATTACACCATGATTATGATTATTACGTCTAAATGACATGACCCATGGGGCGTTATAACCCCTTCGAAGGATTATATAGTGAGTGTCTATGTGGAAAGGTATAGCCCTTTCGCATTGTCCTCCTCAACACCACTCCCATGAAAAGGATGGGGAACATGAATTGAGAGCTCTTGTAAGGCATGGTCATATTCTCTTCTAATAATGGCTATAGATTATCTGTAAGTTGTTGTGCGATAGGGTAACTACAGAGAAACAACTATAGAGGAAGTGAACAGTACAACTGGAAAAAACTAGAGGACTTTGACGATGAAGTTAGATTGGACTCCTTGGTTCAGGTTAGATTTCATGTTAGAACTGTCCATGGCTCTAATCGCAGGGTGCATGCGCATCAATGTTAGTAGTTTTTGAGTCTGAAACATTTTAATAGACAGTCTAATAGTTTTCTGGTTTGGAAGCAAAAAGAATGAGGTATAATATACATGGGAGCAACTAGTTTGTTGTTTTGGAGGCAGAGATCATTCAAGCTTCTTTTCCACTAATAGTTGCTTGGAGTCACTTTGTTAGTTGAATTTACTTTGCTATCCTCTATTTGGACATTTTAGTTGTGAGATATGATTGTGTGAAGTACAAAATATAATTTATGTGGAGCAGTTGGGGCGCCAGTGTGGTCCAACAAAAATTGCAACTAAAACAAAAGATGGCAATTATATTTACACCAAAATTTCTAGAATTGTTGGGTCTGACTACAGTTGCCATCCTCCTACTCATTCTTCTTGTTAAAGACACCTTGAAAGCATCCAATAAGAGCAAGCATTGGCCTGCCAAATGAGGTAAGTAATTTTTCAATAAACCACCAATTGCATCAAAATGTTTTGTACTTGTGCGGGGCGAGGGAGGGGGGGACGGGGCGGGGGAGGAAACTACCAGAAAACCATTTGGAGTACTGTGAAGAATGTTTCGAGTGGAACTATTACTATTGTCAATGTTGTGAGAACATGATTAATATGGAAGCATATTAAACAACCTGCAAGATCCCACTATAACATAAACGGGGTCATCAATCTTCCGCTCCTGAAGGCACCCTTCCAATTTCAAATTTTGTGTCATCAATTGGGCAGTTGAGAGTGGGTGCAGGGTGTTAAAGACAACCAACAGCTTCAAGAGAATCAAATTAAGTTAGATATGGAATGAAAGAATCACACATGGAGCATAAACATTAGGATTTGGTTGTAAAAAAACATTCCTCAGTTGATTGCGGGAATCATTAATTAAACGATCAATTTTCCTCCATCTTCTAGATTATCTTATTGTGGAAGATTTTGGAGGCCAGATGGGTCATGCCAATTAGGTGGCACTTGTCATATTTCCAGAGAATAGGTCGTCTTGTTATGGAAGATCTAGGAGTCCATATGGGTTGTGACAATTAGGTGGCACTTGTCAGATCGGAGACCCAATGACTGCTTTCATATTAGAATAATTATTAGCGATTGGTTGGGATGTGGCTATGATTGGCTTCATTTGAAGTCAATCAATTCAATTATTGTTGAGGACTGCTGGCTAGGAGGACGCTGGACTGGTGGACGGTGTGATGAGGTCAGGTGGCCAGGTGGACAATGCATCCTCCACTGACATGGTGGGTCATTCCACACTTTTTTTTCAGAGATTGTAGATATTGATAAACTCATAGATGTAACTATAGCTGCTGAAACATAGCATCAAACTCATCGTAGATTTCCCTTAGTCCTCCCACAAAAGGTGCTTAAAACTTTGGGTCATTTGATCAATGCTCTTCATAAGGATCAGTCCATAAACGTCAACAAGGAAACTGGAGCATAGGGCTGCACATTTGACAGTCAAGAAAACAGGGATACTAAGAACTTAGGTGGAGCCCAAAAATCCGCCAAAAATAATAAGACAATCAAGCCATCGGAGCAAATACAGAACATAGTACTAGGAGTGGAGGGTTATTGGGATGAAGTTGAAAGGTTGAAACAAAAGGCTCTGGTGGGTAGATGGGTTTTCAGCCGGATGTATGGGGAGCAAATGAAGCTTTGGGTAGAGAAAAGATGGTCCCCGATCCTGAAATACAGACCTCAGATCAACATGCTCCAAAATGGGTGGTTTGCATATCATTTCACTCACTCTGAAGATGTAGACCTTATCTACAAATCCCCATGGGTCATGGGTAGAGGATTTCTATTCCTACAAAGATGGAAATTTGGTTTTGATCTTGCAAAATATAAACCACGCAGAAACATTTTATGGGCCAAGCACCCTGCTTTACCCTTGGAGCTCTAGACTAAAGAGGAAATTTCCATAATAGCAAGCAAAATTGGGACCTTATTCTATCTGGATGAGGGCATCCTTGGCAAGCTTGATAAGAAAACATCATGGTTTCTTATCGAAATAAACTTTTTATGGGGCCTCCTAGCAGAATTCACCTAACTTTTGGATCCTTGCTCATGGAGGCAGATCATTGACTACTTGGGAGTCCCTTTTCGCTACTTTTGCCGTCATAAAATAGGCCATCTCCTAGCTCAATGTCCAAATCGTCATAGATGGGGCAGACCGAGTAGCAGGATGTGGGAAGATGCCATAGATTTACACACAAAGCTCAACTCTATGATTAACATTCTCTCCTCAACTCCTTCCTCCTCCAAGGCCGATCTTGTACCTGTGAATAATTCCATGCCTTTAGTCCATGATTCCAGGCCAACAGGCAAGTCTCCCTTCAAGAACCCTCCCCTGGACTCTTCCTCGTGCCAAGACTTTCAACCTAACAAAACTCCCAACTACTACAATCCCTCAATGAAATCATTATCCAATGTTTCCTTTCCAATCTCATCAAGGATTGATTCCCACAAGAGTCCTACACATAATTTCAGAGTACCTACGTCACCTGAAGAGGAAGTTTCTCTTCAATACAATAACTCCCCTATTAAATTTGGAGTCCCCTCTAGTCAAACCTTTTCTCCATTCACTGAGGATTGTGAGTTGGAATATTTAGACCAAGACTCTTAGAGCGACCTAGAACCCCTAACAATTAAGCAATCCTTTTTGTTGATCCAAGATCTGCGAATTGGAAAAAATTTACTACTATAAAGAAAGAAAAAAATGAACCAAATATTAAAAAATAACGAACTGCACTATGGTTCCTTCAAACCTATTGGATCAATTTAAAGAGCCTCTGGTGGGGAAAACATCATCTTCTCTCGCTTCCTCATACATCAAGATTGGGCATCTTGATGTGTCCATATTAGCACCTTGGGACCCTAGGGAAATGTCTCCTTTGCAATCATCTCCAAAATGATCATAATTTCCCTTGACATCCGGGGCATGAATTCTATCCTAAAAAGAAAAGTCCTCAAAAGCATTCTACAGATTCACAATCTGGACATCATTCTCCTTCAGGAGACAATGCTCAACAAGTAAAATTCTTGGGAATTCCTCCTACAGCTTCATCCCAAATGGCATGTCTGCTCTATCAGTTCCTTTGGCTTGTCTGGAGGTTTGGCTACCCAATGGAATCCATAAACGTTTTTTTAAGGCTCATAAAACTTCAGCAAGCATTATTCTCTTAGGCTTCCGCATAGGGATTTCCTCCAGAACTCGGATAGTCAGTGTTTATGCTCCATATCAAAACGGGAAGGAACATTGGATTCAAGTTGAAAATAATGGCATATTGGACTTGGAATCCATGATTCTGGCAGGAGATTTCAATCTCACTCTAGAGAATTCAGAGGTTTGGGGCAAACAAAGCATTCCATATTCACTTGCAACACACTTCAAGGACCTATTTTTCTGGAACTCATTTACAGATATTAAGCCTGACACAATTGGCCTGACATGGAGGAATGATATATGGGGAGCTAATGGAATTTAAAAAATACTAGATCGTTTCTTTGTGAAGAATGGCCTAGCTAACCATCTCATCAATTTAAGCTCATGGATTCTTCCCTCGCAAATATTTTATCATTTTCCTATCTTTTTGGTATGGACAAACATTTCAAAAGAGAAGCTTGCTCCCTTTAAGTTTAACCACTTTTGGTTGAAAAACCCAAAATTCTCCTCAATGGTTTGGGATTTCTAGATAAAATTCAACCTAAGCATTGAGAATTCAGTTATGGACAAACTCTGTTATAAGCTGAAAAGGCTAAAACAGGCAGTTCGGGTTTGGGCTAGAAATAAAAAAGAAGAAGAAACAATTAGAGAAATTACACATATCGATGCCCAAATTAAATCTTTGGAAGATCCACAATCAATTGATTACTTTTTTGAGGCTTCCAAACAGAAATTAGTAGAATTGGACATAAAAAAGACAAATACTCTTGCGTCAAGCAAAGGAATGGAATCATAAGAGTCGTAAGATGTGGATTGATGAAGGGGACAAAAATACTAGATATTTCCATAGTCAGGCCTCTATGAATTGTCTGGAAAATTCCATTTGGAAAATAAAAAACGATGTTGGGGAAATTCTTTGTGGACAAAACAACATTCAGAAAGAAGCATTCAAATATTTTCAATCATCATTGAGAGCAAGAGAAGCTCATTTCTCTCAAAAATTCATGGACTTCGTTTCTCTATATCCACAAATGGTTGACTGGGAGAATTTCTCTCTGTTGGAATGTCTGGTTAACAAAGACGAACTTCTATTGACCCTTAAAGAGTTGGCCAGGGGCAAGAGCCCTGGTCCAGATAGCTAGACCATAGAATTATTTCTTCATTTTCAAGAAATAATGATTGATGAAGTCACAAATTTAGTGGAGGAGTCTAGGATACTTGGAAAGGTCTCTGGTGCTATGAATGCAACTTTTATAGCCCTATCCCAAAGTTCATGGATCCAACTACTTGTTAAAAATGTAGTAAGAAAGGCTCGATTTGACTTGAGCCTTAGTGTTGGGTCAATTTATTGAGTAAATTAACACAAGTATTTTAAATATCTTTCCAGGTTTGTAGAACTTAGAAGCATGTCCAAAATATATGCATATCAACTATAATCAGCTTTAGAAGATAAGTCATGGAAACTGAAGGAAATACAATTATAAACTATTTAGAAGCGCATATTACAAATATAAAATTAAACTAAGTAATTTCTAATTCAATATGTAATAAGCAGGAGAAGTGGCTCCTAACTTAGGAGAACCAGATTGACCTTCTTCTACAATACTACTTTATGAACAGAAATAAAAAACCATTAATGAACAATAGGTTAAGATGCATAAAAGAATAATTGAAGAGGCTCCTAACTAAGGAGTTCCTTGTTTTTCTTCACTACAAATTCATTCATCATTAATTCCATTGTTAGAAAACTAGAAATTCATAAAATCACTTGAAAGCAAGAAAGATGAATTTTAGTTTCTATTCATTGATCAGATAGAAGGAGAGTTTAACTTAAACATTAGTTTGTCCCTTCATATACAGATTAGAAGTAAACTAAGATTCATCAGCAAACATAATAAATCATCATACATCTAATTGAATAAACAAATCTGAAGCAAAACTAGTTTATGAAAATTAAGCTAAATTAACCATGAAGTGTACTTAGCTTGGTGTGGGGGCCCTCCACCCTTGCCTTGCACACTTGAAGAGATTATCAGCTACTGCAAACTCAGTCAATCATCCACAGCATTGAACAACAAAAAGAAGATAGAACAGGTTCCTCAAATTAACTCAAAATATTCAGAAGTCTCAATATGAAATTATACAAATTCTACATATTCATGCCTTCAATGTTTTGGCTTAAATAGAGAAAATATGAAACAAACTGATCTAAAATGTCTCTAACAACTATGTCTATCCTTATCCTATCTATCCAGGTCGAGCTCATCCATCCAATCACTCAAAATCTGGAAAATCCCATGAAATCCCAAAATTGGCCTATTTCCTAGGGATTTCCTGAATGACTGGTCTTGTTTGACCAGCTTTGACTGGGCATGTTTAAGCTCGGTTTGACCGAACCAATAGGAACACATTCAATCTTAGTTCCCAAGATTTCTATAAATGTGCTCAGCTCGTGCCCAGGTGTCCTGCAAGTATGACATCAATGAAGCCATTACAGGGATTTCTAGTCCTGTCCAAAAATGCACTTAAAATCCAATTTTTATAAAAACATCTAAAAATTGCAAAACTTAATTTATATACTTGAATATGTATAAATTGGTCAAAATGGGGTGTATATGATGGTAAATTGATGGATAACATGGAAATTAAGTGTATTTAATTAAGCAAGATTGGATAAAAAAACGAGGGGCAACATCTCCCCCTTGCTGATGTACAAGCATGTGCAAGCATGTCCTCATGCTTGCTTCTTTATCTTGGACCTTCTGAGGTCTGATGTAAACCTTGTACCTAATCCAGATGCCTCCTGTTGTGCTTCTTGTAGTAGATAATCAATTCCCTTGTACTGCTCTTCCTTCTAGATTGTAGCCTTGACTTTTTGTTTTTCATACTTATTCTTCCATAAGTTTTTGTCTTTGAGCCACCTGAAAGCTTACCTGCAAAGAAGATCATTCTTTGTTTTTAGTTTTCCAACTTCCTCATTTAGCTTTTCATTTTCCTTGATCAATTTTGCATTGTTTTTCTTGTATGTCTTGTTTTCTTTCTTCAAATGCCTCTCTAGAATTCTGCTTATCTCCAATTGATTTGTTAACTCTTTTATTTTGCTAAGGTGCAACTCTTTCTCCAATTCTTGTGTGTCTTTGGCAAATGAAGTGGCTTCAACATTATCAAAGTATGAATCTTTCTCCAATGTCTTTTCATAGGCTTCTTTTTCCAATCTCTCAATGATTTCATCAACTTGTTTTTCTGTGGAAGGTGTTTCAACAATATGTACCTCAGGGTCTTTCTCTTTACTACTTGTCTCTGCTAGACTTTTTCTCCTATGCCTCCTGGGAGTGGATATGAAAGATGCTTCTCTCTCAACCATGATAGTATTTTGTTGCTTTTTGGACCTTGTCCTTGGATAGAGAGGTGAGTTCATTATGCTTCTTGTTTCATGAACTGGTTTATACCTTTCCTCTATGGCATGTTCTTCAAAATGATGTTGAACTAAAAACTCTTTCCATACTACACCCTTGGTTTTCATTTGATATTCTACAAGAATTTTGATGAGTCCTTGGTGATAGATTTGTGCTTCCTTGGGTCTAGTTTCATTTTTCACATTCTCTATCATTTTAATCAGATTCTTAGAGAAGAAATATGGCAAATTGATTTTCACTTCTCCTTTGATATGTTGGAGCAATCTGACATGATAAAGATGCACCACACTGTGCCCTCTGTCACATGTGAAAAACTTTTGAATAATTAAAACCAATTTTGCCCATGGCTCATTAAACCATTCCCTAGGTATGCCCTTGGTTCTATCAAATGATCCCTTCCTATTTTTGTCTAAAAAGAAAGTCCATCCCTTTTCTTTAAAGTGTAAGCCCTTATGATACTGTTCCCCTGACAGTGGTAAATCTAAGGCCTGAGAAATGAATTCTGGAGTCAATGAGATAACTAGGTTTCCCACCATGGTTTAGTCTTGTGCATAATTGTTTATAAACTCCCTGGTGATGCTTTCATTGTGCCCATTAAACTTTTGGAGGAAGCCTATAAGACCAGCCTGATAAAGTTTTTCTATTGTCTCTTTTTCCCAATGCTCAATCTGGAATTCTTTTGGTTCTACCCTGGTAGCCATATGCTCTGAAAACCAATTTATATAACCTTGCACTGTCATCATTCTCATTTTGAAAATAAAAATTATGCATACATACAGATCTTTGTTGATTTATTCATACATTTTGGTGATAGGGCTTACCTCCTCTCTGATGCTGTTAAAAAAAAAAACAATGAAATCAACCTTGTTCAACCTTTGTTCTGCTGCTGCAAAAAAAATGGTTCACTGTTCTTCAAAACATTGTTCTCTGTATATAAAAATCATAAAAACATTTTGACCATGTTTTTATTGCTCCTTGATTCACAAATCAATCTCTGTTTTTGCCAAAACTCATCAAAAATCCTTGCTCTGTTTCAAAAATTCTCACTGTGCATGTGAATGAAACGAATTTTCCCATACAACCATACATGAATTATGTCCACTGTATATAAAAATAGGAAAAAATTATTTTGTTTATGTATCACAATCAAAATCAAAAACTCTGCATTTTCACATCCAACCATGCATGAAGAGATTGCGAGATTACCTGATCTGGAAGTGATTTTATGATATTTCTGAGGTAACTTGAGTTCTTGTGTTAGACAACACCAATTCAATAAAAAATCTTCTTCGATATTTCCCAGGATTTGTTCATTAAATCAATGGCAAATACATGTTTAATGGTGGCAATCGCTCAGGTTTCTAAACTGGACTTTTAACTCGTTTTTGACATGACACAATGCAATACTTAACACAAGTTTTGTTCCTTGAAATCTGTTAACAACTTATGACAATATGGAGGTGATCTCTTACCTTCTTTTATGGGATTTCTGGAGTCTGGTGGAGCACTCAGTCAACTTAAACGTTGAGAAAATCGTGGTCTCCTATCCTCTTGAAAATCGATGCCTTCTTCCTTCCACAACTGCCTATATATTTTGTGTTTCTTCCTCTGTTCAGGGTTCTTGCTTTACGCAACCCTCTCTTCTTCCTTGTTTTCGTTTTGCTTCTTATTTCTCCTTCCACAAGAGTGGTGTATGTGTGCGCATGAATGCACAGCATTCGGCACCTCTACTTGAGTGGAATTCAGCTATGATGGTGGGAAAAAAAATGTTTATGTTTAATTACAGAGCAGTGTCACACGGAATCTGTCAAGGGTGCGGACACGACTGACCTTCCTAGAAGTCTAAGACATTCTAATGACAAACAAGACAAAATGGAGTGATCTTTCTCTAAATACACCTTTTACAACATGAAAACTACAAGTGTTTAGGCTTACCTTATTCCAAAACGCTGTTGTTGAAGTCCGTTCTTGACGATCCGGATGAGCTCCTCCTTCAAGTCAATTCCTGCAACCACAAACAATCAAACAATTACCAAGCACTTGCATTTCATATAATAAAACATATATTCAACATGCAGACCAAGGAACACATGAAATAACTCATTAACACAAGCTATTGAGAAAAATAAACCAGTTTGTATTAATAACGAAACAAAGAAACTCTTACAACCTGGCCTTGGTGTTGTGCAAGTTCCTCCCAGGGTCCATCAAGGGTTTTCCTCTACTTTGACAAAGCTCACCCTCTCCCAAGTAGAATCAAGTGAAGACAATCTCTCCTCACAAAGGCCCTAATGGAAGACCTAAATCCTGCAGCATTTACCCAAAGAAAATGTATAGCTCCAACCTCCTCTCCTTCTGGCTCAATGCCTTTATTTATAGTGCTGTAAAGAGGTTATTCAGGTCCACTATCAATGGGATCATCCCCCTCTATGGGTGGGATAGCTCCCTTATTGATGGGATAAGTTCCCCCTTAATAGAGATACATGAACCAACTGGAGGCGCATCCATTTCATCAAACCGACCTCTAGAATGTTCTAGAAGTAACCACAAGTAACTTTTTCAAGATAAAACTCGCGCATTTTGCCTTTTACAGAGGGACGCACCTGTCCCTTAACATACAGAGCGTCCATGGACGCAGATTTTGTGAACATGGTCAGCGTCCCCGCAGGTGAGGCTAGAGAGAACCTGCGACCCCAGAGATAAACATAGTTTTTACAAGACTTTCTCTCTTCTTTGAGTTTGAGATGGATAACAGAGGCATGAGACTTGCCTAAGAGGGTAGCATGACTGTTGATTTGAGCCATACTAACTGTAAGTAGTCAAGGTGACATTTTTTAGTGTAACAGATTGCCCCCTAAAGTGCGAAGCCTGGAATAGAATAGGGTTTTGTAATTCTAGGAAGGGTGAAGCGCTTTATCATTTCAAGGATTGCCTTGTGGATGGCCTGGTTGGAACCTGCAATTTTCAACACAAAATACATGGATAAGATTATATCATCACTGAGGTAGGCATTCCCATACTCAGATTCAAAACTTTAACTAATGGACTAACTATTCTGATACAGGAATGATCTTGCAGTACATCATTTTTATAGACTTTTGTAGACACAATATGGACGCAGCCATCTGTTTATGATTAGTCTACATAGACAATGAATACAAAACTCCTCGCAGCCTGGATGGTAGAAACTAGATCCAGGGTCTTCACTTCTACTTCCCGAATTGGTACGATTCTAGCCATGTGATTAAATGATTCGATGTCGAACATGATAGAAACCACTTGATTACCAGTCAATGATGTAAACTGTTAACAAGCGTGAGAGAAACCACCAGTAATGTCAATGGTTCTCAAAGTACCAAGCACAACCCGTGAAATGTGAATAGATGTTTTGATGTCGAACACTTCACGGAATCCTCTGATCGAAAGTCAATGATGTAAACTGACGTCAAAGGCGAGAAACCTGCCATTGATGCATGCAGACTTCAAGGTACTGTCGATTCCTAAGTCATCTTTCTAGATAATGTGTCGATGTCGATAGAAAGCGACCCGTTGCAGGCAAGCCCGCAACACGAAATCATTGTTCAAGTTGAAGAAATGTTGCTGTAAGGACTGACTCAGGGATGGTCAAATGGATGACAAGTATTTTGCAGATGAAAGTTTTTCGCTTGCAGACCTCTTGAACACATAACGACACAACAGATGGCTTGGTGACGTATAACTCAAAGTTAACCCCTGGAACCCGGTTAAAGACTTTCAAAGTGATTTGGTCAACTGTGAGGTAAAAGATTTCCCAACCCAGGTGAATGAAAAGTGTCGTGTTCAAGAGCGGTAATAAAGTTTCTTCTGAGACAAAAGGTGACAAATAGGTTCATTCTTCTCTTTTTTCCCCCACCATTTCTGGCAAGTACCTCTTTATTTTTAACAAGCTTGAGGAGGATAACATATGCTTGATTATAAGCTCATCCTTCGGACGAGTCCAACCTAGTTTAAATTCGAACCCTAGGAAGGAGTGGTTCGTTCCTGTTTGTAATTGAACAGGTCCTCTACTGTAAAAGTTTAACGAGCCCAGTATAGGAGAAACTCGGCGTTTTTCAATTTTAGAGAGTCTGAAAAAACTAAAGGAGACTCCACGTTGAACTTTTTCGTATATTTGTGTCCCTCAAGCCCGAAAAAGTATAAAATAATACCTGGGGGAACCGCTTGATCTTGCGACCAAGGAGTACTTTCATAATAGTGTCGTTAACCTGAAAAGTAAAAAGCGATCAAGGGCACGTCGTTTTATTTCCTTATCGAGTTCGAAACGACAAAAACCCGGCAATCTTTTCCTGATTTTGCGGTCAGAAAAGAGCTAAAAGGGGACCGTCTTTTAATTCCGTTTTAACGAGTGAAAAAGAAACACTCGGCGATCTTTTCATGTTTTAGGAGTCAGAAAAGGGCTTAAAAATGACTCTGAAATTTTGTTTGTGAAAAAATTACAATTTCCCTCGAAATCCCTTTGTCCTGCACAAAAGCGACACATTACTCATACCTGTTTAAAATAGGCAAAAATACATTCAAAAACATCTTTTCATGGTAAAAAATGAACTAATTCATCCAAAAAACCTATAAAAAGACCTTTTACCATGTCATTTTTACCGTTTCACTGTTGAGGTTAAAAAAGGAGCTTTTGACAAGAAACTTCCCGTGGTCGCTGCGGAAAATCTGACCGTCGGAATCGAACGCCGTCTCATCCAGGTATTTTACACATCCTACTTTGCATTTCTATCCGTTTAGAATCAGTTTTTAGGTTTTAGTTTCATTTTTTGGGGGGTTTTGGTTTTGGAATGCGCCTCTCGGCGGACGCAGGTGCCCTTCGGGTGACCTGCGTCCCCCGACTTTTTCCATACGGGAAAACGGTCGGAAGACGCAGTCCGCCTTCAGGCCAGCTGCGTCCGGGCGCCCTGTGCTACAAAGCCGGGGTGCGTCCTCCGAGAAACGCGCATTTCAAAACCCCAACTCTCTCAAAAAACCACCAAAAATTCCCAAATTAATTTCTAATTGCTATTTTTGATATGCAGGGCATTAATCATGTTAGACTGGAGAGAAAGAGAGCATGTAGAGGAAGATGAAGCTGCAATAAATCATCAACCTTCCCTGGATGCCCTAAGAGCATGCGGATTATACAAATATTGGACCATACCGGGCATGAGGGGCCAGGTAAGATTCTTGGAATGGCTGGTTGAGCGATGGAACGTAAAAGAACAATGCTTTTACATAGGAGGGCACCAGCTCGAGATAGAGCCCTCGGATGTATACTTTCTCACTGGCTTGCCAAACAGAGGTGAGCAACTCAGTCTTGCGGGGACTAGGCCGGGTGGCCAATCCCTTGATAGTCTCCGCGAGAATTGGTGCACACCTGGGGCTCACCATTCAAAAGGCATAGAGATAAAACACATCACTCTACCGGAACTCAAAGTCATAGCGTTCACGGTTACCAGAATTTGCGGCGCGGCCGCTTTACACATTGCTTCCGGATCCCAAATGCGGATGGCAATTGACTGTTACCAAGGCACCATTTTCAACTGGTGTGAAGCTGTGTCGGCTCATATGAAGAGCCAACTGACCAAGGCAAAGAACGGACGACTAAAGACTTTTGGATATGGGCCTATAGTCGTGAGCTTTGCCTTGGAGAGAATTCCAATGCTGATCCCTCAGCAACTCACTGTTGATATCTTGGGTCCTCAGCAGCCAAAGCTGATACGATGGGTTGCGGTGATGGCCCGGCATCCTGACGAGGGCGCGACAGTAGTTCGATTCTCAGATAGTTATTTTGACTGGTTAGAGGGCCAGCTTTTTGTGATACAGGACTTTCCGTATGCCGGAATGGATTTCAGAGGTGATCCGGACATGGTTCTTCCACAGGGAGAACAATGGGACGACAGAGGTACTTTTTATTTTCACAAGTTTTCTAGTTATGTATTTTTTGTATTTTTTATATATATCGTCTCAAAACTAATAGTAAATCTTTCAAAATGCAGATGTTGGTCCACAGCGTCCAGCCAACCTCCGGCCTTATGATAGACTACATCCAGCTGCACCGGTACCGGCCCCACAGGATGCGACAGCAGAAGTACTAGCTGAGTTGGAGCATGATCTAGAGCGTCTCACGGCAGATATACCTGAGACTACTATGGACGACATTCCTATCAGGCTTCAGCGCTTCGTAGTCGCGGTCCCTGGACCGTTTAGGAGATTTTTGCGTAAGGTAGCCCGCGCAGTGGTGTCGTACAGAGAGCACCACCAGTGATTGACTAGTCACTTTTGTAGTCACATGTGACATTTTTGACTTTTTGTACTATCATTTTGCCGATCATAAGGTGTTTTAAACCTATGATCGAAGACGATGTATATATTTTTTGACACACTTCTATCTATATATATCACTATTACCGGCTTATCTTGTTTAACATATGTGATGAAATGTTTTTAAATTTACTTGCATGATTATCGTAAATGTCTGTCCAACATTCGAGAAGCAATTGCATCTGCTAATGTATTCAAAGACCTTGGAATATGTTGATATTCAATGTAATCAAATTCACGTTCCAAGAGACGCACTCTCAAAAACAACCTTAATAACACAGGATTTCTAATGGCATAAACTCTATTAAGCTGTAATACAACAAGTTCAGAATCTAACCTCACTATCAAACGTCGAATTCCAAATGAAATAGATTCGGATAATAATTCAACCACTGCACTGTATTCTGCAATGTTATTCGTTGTTTGACCGAGGCTTACCCCATGCATAGAAACTAACTCGTCAGAGGGCGAATAGATAACCCAAGCTGCGGAAGAGATATTCCGTGTACTACGACAAGCACCATCAGCAAATCCAATGTATGTTTGGAGAGGCGTCGACATCTACAATATCAAGAGTAAAACCAAGATAAGCCAGAATAATGACGAAAAACCACACTTGCTAAGCTAAGCACACTGACTAAACTAACACACTTGCTAGCTAGAAAGAAAATCTAACCTATCTAAAAATTTCTCCATACCCATCATTTTAAGCATAATACCTCTTTAGGTAAAGTCCATTTCTGGGTTTACCCAAAGAGTCCCCATCAAAATCAACTAACTCATAAGCCCCTTTTGCTAGCTTTCGCTTTACAATGTAGGGCCCATGCCACATGGGAACGAATTTTCCGGCACCTAGCTTATCGTTAGCTTGATCATATAATAGTACTAGGTCTCCTTCCGAAAAACTTCGAGGGGTTACATTTTTATCGTACTGAGCTTTCATTCGTTTCGCGTGAGTCTCGATAGCTAAAGTAGCGTCACGTCGAGTCTCATCTAATTTAGCCAAGTATAATAACCGTTTCTCCTCTTCGGAAGTAGCTGGAAGTAATTCGACAGCCATTTGAAGTGATGGGATTTCGCATTCAATAGGTAACACAGCTTCTAAGCCATAAACTAGCTGGAAAGGGGTGAAACCTGTTGAATTTTTCACTGAAGTTCGATATGCCCATAGCGCCGAAAATAACATGTTATGCCAATTCGTTCGATGGATACCAATGATCCGTCGAATCATGATGACTAGAACTTTGTTGATTGACTCAACCAAACCGTTGGCTTGCGGATAATAAGGAGTAGAGCTATCGTGGCGCAAACCAAGCTGGCTTGTAAGCTCAGTCATCATGACGTTTCGAAAATGGCTCCCATGGTCAGTAATGATTGCTTGTGGGACACCAAACCTAGTTATGATATGATTGAATACGAAAACTGCAGCTGTCTTGCCGCTTGCGTCGAATGTAGGCATCGCCTCGGCCCATTTTGTAAAATAATCAACCGCGAGGATGATATACGCATGCCCCCCGGCCGAGTGAGGGTTACAAGTAATAAAGTCAATGCCCCATTTGGCGAATGGACCAGCGGCAATTATAGGGTGGAGAGGAGCAGGTGGAGCGCGCATCTTTCGATCAAACACTTGACAGTTGTGGCATGTTCTGACAGCAAGGATACAATCTTTAAACATAGACGGCCAGAAATAGCCAGCGCGCAACACCTTCTGAGCTGTGGCATACCCAGACATATGACCGCCACATGCTCCAGAGTGACAATCATTCAAAACTCTCTCAGCCTCTTCGTGAGTTAAACAACGTCGAAAAACTAAGTCTGCCCCCCGGCGATAAAGTGTATCTCCAATAATTCTGTATTGCTGGGATCGAAACCGAATTTTTCGACGGTCTTCCTTGGAAGCTTCAGGCCGAAAGGTTTGGGTTTGGAGATAGATGATTATATCCCCATACCACGGATCTAAAGTGCTAATAAGAAACAAAGATTCGTCCACAATGGACTCCTCTGCCACAGTCTCTGTGTCAGCACTCGGGAAATCACACATCAATTCCGCAAAAACTAAAGATTTCTTAGACTTGGACTTCTCGAACTCCAAGTCGAACTCTTGCAGGATAACAATCCATTTAGAGTACTTGCCCCCTAGCAGTTGTTTTGTCAAAATATAAATCATAGGGTTGCAATCCGAAATAACTGTAGTCTTGCGGAGAAGAATGTAGTGACGAAAACGCTGGACAGCTTGAACGGCTGCCAGGGCCAATTTCTCCACATGCGAATATTTTAACTCAGTGGGATTTAAGGTTCTACTAAGATAATATATCACATGCTCTGCTTTGAATTCATCTTCTTGAACTAACACCATTCCAATGGTGGAATGCGAAGCTGCGAGGTATAAGAAGTAGTCCTGGTTGTAGTTGGGAGGATGCAATAACGGTGCATGGGTCAACGCGTGTTTTAGTGCATCAAAAGATTGTTGGGCAATCTCGTCCCAAAAGAATTGTGCGTTCTGTTTCAACAACCGTGTAAAACCTTTAGTGACCTCGGCGTAGTTTGGGATGAATCGGCGTAAAAAGTTCGCTTTCCCTTGCAAACTTTGGAGTTGGCGCAAACTCGAAGGAGGAGGCAATTTGATGATAGCCTCGACTTTCGAGGGATCGACGCGAATGCCGGCTTTTGAAACAACAAATCCCAGCAATCGACCTGTTTCTATACAGAAAACACACTTGTGGGGATTCAACCGAATTCGATAATGCCTACACCTCATAAAGATTGCTCGTAGGTGGACAAGGTGATCAGCTCGTTGTAAAGAATGAGCAGGCAAATCATCGAGATAGGGTTGCACAATGTGCTTGATGTCATGAAATGCATAAGACATCGCCCGTTGAAAAGTAGCGCCGGCATTCTTAAGCCCAAAAGGTAATTTGCAATAAGCAAATGTCCCCCATGGACAAATGAATGCCGTTTTTGGTTGATCGGCAGGTAGAATATTGATTTGATTATAGCCTGAGAAACCATCCATGAAGGAAAACATCTCACTTCCGGCACAATCATCAATAATTTGATCGATATAAGGCGTAGGATAGTTGTCTTTTGGACAAGCTCGATTGATATCCCTATAGTCGATACAGATTCTTATTGTTCCTTGTTTTTTATTGACGGGAACAATATTCGATACCCAATCCGTTAACGGGATCGGATAAATGAAACCTGCTTTCAACAGCTTTTCGACTTCTGCTTTAATCGCAGCCGCTTTTCGAGGGTGAATCTGACGCAACCGTTGCCGAATGGGTTTAGCATCCGGGTAGGTTTTGATTTCATGAACAACAATGGCAGGATCAATTCCCGGCATTTCCTCGTAAGACCAGGCAAACACGTCGCGGAATTCTTGGAATAGGGCCTTGTAAGTTTGGATTTCTTCTTCAGTACATGCGGCACCTATATGAATGTTCTCCTCGATTCCGGGCTTCACTGAAATATCAATGGGAATAGTACGAGAAATATTCCCTAAATTCAGCTCTGAATCAGAATGTTTCGTTGGATCCTGAGCGTCTTTGACATATTCAGCGGTAAAGATAGATGAAAAATCATTTTCAAATGCATCATCCTTAGGTAAAAACGAAGATCTGTGATGGAGATCTTCCCATGGTAGATCATCTACACTTAGGATTTCGCGAAGTTGTTCGTCAGATGACACTTCTTCGGGAAACGTTATCCGTTCTAAGGGTGAGGTGAAAAGTGACTCTTCACTGACCACATTCATTTGGTCGGTTGAATGAAAGTCGGTAAAAGACATAAGAGCTTCATAAGCAATCTCATACGGACTCAACGGCATAACATCACCGAGTGAGTCTAGCTCAGAGTCAGAGGGAACATACCAAGGATCATCATAAATAATGTTTTCTGACGTGATCATATGAATTGTTGCGAACGAAGGGTCTGCATTGAGTGGAGGGAGAGGAAAAGTTCCCAGTAAACCGGAATCCTTAACTAAACCTACACCAATGTCCCTATAAGGGATTGTCGTTTTACCAACATGCTGGATAGTTTCTAAAGAGGTTGGGTCGGATGAAAAGTATGTCAGCTGATCAATAGTCACGATCTTACCGTTATGTGGAAACTTAATGACTCTGAAGACCGATGAAACGACCGCTGTCATAGCATATGACCAACTTCGACCCAAAAGAAGGTTGTAGTCTAGAGGGGCATCAACCACTTCCACATCCAGACTAACGGTTTTACCTTCGACCCCTATAGGCAATTCTTGTAGAATACCAAACGGACGGAACCCACGGCCATCAAAGGCCTTAAGGATGGTGGGGGATTGGTTCAACGAAGGAGAACCAAGCGATCTCCAACATTGAATCGACATAATACACGTAGAAGCTCCCTCATCAATCACAGTCCGATGAATAGGCCTGTTTTTGACTATCACTGGAATTTGGAAAGCCATTTGATGGGGGAGACGCGGTGTACTACTTTCTAGATCAAAAATCATTAGGTTCGGGTCCTGAACATCGACAGCTCCAATAGCCGACAAAAGCAATTTTCGTTGTGCTGGACATGATTGCAGCACTTCGAGTGCCGACATTGCTGAAGGTGAAACAGCTAAGTCTTCAACAATGTTGTAATTCTGGGCTGCTCTCGCATGTGGATTGAAAGCAGACCTTCGAAGTACACCCTTGGCGGGCGGCTTAATCACTAAGTCTGGGTTAGGTTTTTCGATCTGTAGTGGATCGGAACCAGGAGCTGAGGTTGATGGGTTAGAGTGAGAAGATTCTGCTTCTTTACCATCAACAGGAGCCTTACTACCATAATCTTGCGATCGAGTCGCAATCCTGACATGAGACATCATCAAAATGGGTTCTTCACTGGCATTCGAAGAAGAACCTATCATCTTATTCTCCTGCTCTGGAAATGGATTTTTTAACACAGCAGGAGTGGGAGAACCTTTGACTATTTTCACTACCTCGGCCCGATGAGGGCAGTCTCTCGTAAAATGATCTTCTTCACAAATAAGACAAGGATAGCGAGGTTTGCGCTTTTCGTCATTGGTTTCCGACTTTTCCATTTTCTCCTTTGGAGCCTTGTCTGCTTTAGCCTTCTTCTTTCCTTTCTTCTTTCCACCGTTTTTGGATTTGGCCGTAGATGACTCTACAGCGTGAATGTCGGCGGTAAGTTCAGGAGGAGAAGACTCTCCTGTCGGAGAATCAGGCAAAGTGATAATTGGAGTATTGGAGGCCTTGGAAGACTTCTTCTTACTCTTTGTAGTCACGATACCGATCATACCATCAGCGGCATGAGATCCCGAAGGAGCAGCAGCGATTTGGTTTGACTTTGGAAGATCCGGAATTTTCTCATGTAACGTACCCGACTGAGTGTAAACTAAGTCAAGGTATTGTGCCTGAGCAATGACTTGCTCCTCAGTAACTACGCCGGCCTTAGCTACATCTTCAGTAATTCTTGGTAATAATGATTTGACAAACCATTCAGCTAAGATTTGGTCCAGGATAAAAACTTTCACTAATCTCCTTCGACGTCTCCACTCATGGATGTGATCAGAAATGTACGTGGATGTCGATTGTTTTAGCGAAGTTAATAATTCTGTACCATTATCGTATCTGACTGGTAACTGAAAATGAGTTAAGAACGAGGTAGCTAACTGGCTAAAGTTGTAAAAAGAGGCCCGTGGTAACTCAATGTACCACTTGGCTGCGAGACCAATGAGTGTACGCTGGAAAAGACATAAGCGGATGGAATCATCTGAGATAGAATTTGATGCACACCAGAGGTGGTAAGTCATCACGTGATTAGATGGATCCTCTCCAGACTTACCTTCGAACTTGGGTATATCGCTGGGCAACTTATTTGGCATTGGCGGCCAGAACGGAAGATATTGAATTGGATCGTTCGTTAGGCGCGTCAAGTCGGGTAAATCTAAAGTCGCAATAAACGGTAACTGCCGGTTAGGATCTCTAAAACTCTGAGTCACAACACCAGCCCCAGGAGGAGGATATCCAGGATAACTAGGAACAGGAGTCGCATTTGGGATATTATATCCTCCTGGAAAACCAGGATTAACCGGACCGTACTGGGGTTGCTGAGGTGGTTGATAAGTGTACCCAGGATACGGTTGATACTGGTAAACCGGTTGTTGGGCAGTTTGCCCAGGTTGATACTGTCCCTGGTACGGAGGTTGAACAAATTGAGGTTGAGTAGTAACAACCGTACTTGTACCAGGTTGGCCTGCAGGCATCTGGACTGTGGTTTGAACCGTGGGTCCAGACAACGGTACAGATGTCTGAGGAGTGGTTACAGGGACAGTAGAAACCGGAGCTGCCGATACTCCAGAAGTAAGCATGGTAGATGAAGCGGTAGTTGCTGCAGCCGTGTGAGGTGGAGTACTAGGTGCAATTGGCGGCTGAGTAACTACAGAAGTTACAGGGGTCTGAACACTTGGCTGGACAGGTTGCGGTTGCTGGGGTGGACCAGGAACTGCAGGTTGTCCTACTTGAGGTACCGACTGTATACTTGGTTGCGACATCTGTTGACCCTGTGACGGATCCCATGTTAACATTCCAGGGTATTGACTCGTAACAGGTTGAGGATACTGAGATCCATAGCCGTATTGAGGATAGGGTTGATAATTGTAAGGTGCAGTCCCATATGATTGCCCTTGAGGTGGTTGATAACCTTGACCAGGGTATTGACCCGTAGGTTGATAACCTTGAGGTAAATACGAATACTGGGGTTGACCTTGACCTTGAGGTTGGTATCCTTGAGGCTGATACCCTTGGGGTTGATACCCTTGGGGTTGCCATCCTTGAGGTTGCCATCCTTGAGGTTGATACTGATACTGAGGTTGACTTTGGGGTACATATTGAGGCTGGGGTTGATACCCTTGAGGTTGCCCCCCAGTCACGAATGAAGTACCTCAAAGTCAACCTCAGTATCAGTATCAACCTCAAGGATGGCAACCTCAAGGATGGCAACCCCAAGGGTATCAACCCCAAGGGTATCAACCTCAAGGATACCAACCTCAAGGTCAAGGTCAACCCCAGTATTCGTATTTACCTCAAGGTTATCAACCTACGGGTCAATACCCTGGTCAAGGTTATCAACCACCTCAAGGGCAATCATATGGGACTACACCTTACAGTTATCAACCCTATCCTCAATACGGCTATGGATCTCAGTATCCTCAACCTGTTACGAGTCAATACCCTGGAATGTTAACATGGGATCCGTCACAGGGTCAACAGATGTCGCAACCAAGTATACAGTCGGTACCTCAAGTAGGACAACCTGCAGTTCCTGGTCCACCCCAGCAACCGCAACCTGTCCAGCCAAGTGTTCAGACCCCTGTAACTTCTGT
Organism: Pinus tabuliformis; assembly: GCA_031772625.1. Lineage (NCBI taxonomy): Eukaryota > Viridiplantae > Streptophyta > Pinopsida > Pinales > Pinaceae > Pinus > Pinus tabuliformis. The sequence continues at coordinate 739,605,193 of CM062808.1, forward strand.
AGTTACTCAGCCGCCAATTGCACCTAGTACTCCACCTCACACGGTTGCAGCAACTACCGCTTCATCTACCATGCTTACTTCTGGAGTATCGGCAGCTCCGGTTTCTACTGTCCCTGTAACCACTCCTCAGACATCTGTACCGTTGTCTGGACCCACGGTTCAAACCACAGTCCAGATGCCTGCAGGCCAACCTGGTACAAGTACGGTTGTCACTGAAGTTCGATATGCCCATAGCGCTGAAAATAACATGTTATGCCAATTCGTTCGATGGATACCAATGATCCGTCGATTTAGGTCTTCCATTAGGGCCTTTGTGAGGAGAGATTGTCTTCACTTGATTCTACTTGGGAGAGGGTGAGCTTTGTCAAAGTAGAGGAAAACCCTTGATGGACCCTGGGAGGAACTTGCACAACACCAAGGCCAGGTTGTAAGAGTTTCTTTGTTTCGTTATTAATACAAACTGGTTTATTTTTCTCAATAGCTTGTGTTAATGAGTTATTTCATGTGTTCCTTGGTCTGCATGTTGAATATATGTTTTATTATATGAAATGCAAGTGCTTGGTAATTGTTTGATTGTTTGTGGTTGCAGGAATTGACTTGAAGGAGGAGCTCATCCGGATCGTCAAGAACGGACTTCAACAACAGCGTTTTGGAATAAGGTAAGCCTAAACACTTGTAGTTTTCATGTTGTAAAAGGTGTATTTAGAGAAAGATCACTCCATTTTGTCTTGTTTGTCATTAGAATGTCTTAGACTTCTAGGAAGGTCAGTCGTGTCCGCACCCTTGACAAATTCCGTGTGACAAATTGGCGACTCCAGAGATAAACATAGTTTTTACAAGACTTTCTCTCTTCTTTGAGTTTGAGATGGATAACAGAGGCATGAGACTTGCCTAAGAGGGTAGCATGACTGTTGATTTGAGCCATACTAACTGTAAGTAGTCAAGGTGACATTTTTTAGTGTAACAAGCAGTAGTTTACACAGTGAGCAAATATCATAGTTTGCAGCGTTTGTATGTTTATTTGAAGCTTTTGAACGTTTCTACCTTCCAACACATAGTCTGACTGCATACCTTTGGCTTCCATATGTCATGTTGACAACGTTTCCCCTTCGTCATTTCCTCCATGGTGTTTATGCTTGTCTCATCACTGTAAATCGTATTCTATGCTCTACTCATGTCTTTGTATGTCCATTCCTTTATATTTGTAAACCATGTAATCAACAATTTCGATACATCATAAATCAGTAATTCATCTGTATGCCCATCGAAATGCATCATAATACCACTGCATACCTTCGTTCCTTTGCATTTCGTTCCATCATTTCGACTTTGTATTTTGTTGCATCATTTTACATTATGCACTTGGTCGTTAATCATAACATAGGTATATTACATTTTGCATTTTTCATTTTTTTTCCATTTTTTTTTTAATGATATGGAATGATGGTATAAGGAATGTAGGATTAATGTGATGGTTTTTTTTATAATATGGAATGATGGTTAAATGTAGGAAAGGGTAATGAATAGGCGATGATAGTAGTGGAGATAATAATAAAGGTAGGAATAGAATACATCTCAAGCACTAAATTAGTCTTAACAACTTCTATAAAAAAATTTTAAAAATAGCAATTTTAAGAGCAATTTTTTTTTTTACTTATTGTACTTGTACTCCCATGAAATATTTGATGTTAATGATGTCTTATGGTCAAATGATAGTTGGCAATGTCTTTGATGACTCTTCCAAGATATATTGAAATGTAGAGGCTTATTTCTGCTTCATGTTTTCGTATATGACATTGATTCAGGATCTTTGAATGTGTATGTTGTTCAGGTCCCTTCTGCAGTTTGTAATTTATGTTTCAAGTCCCTTCTGACATGTACTTTTCAACAATTTTTGTATGTTGCATCTGTCATATAATACATGTTCCTTCTGCATAATGATATTTCAGGTCCCTTCTGCACAATATTTTCAATGATGTATCAGGTCCCTTTTGACATGTAATTCAGGTTCCTTTTGCAATTCAGCTGCTCAAACTATTTGCATAGTTTTATTACAACTTCCCCCTTGATTATGTTAAGACTTGTCCTCAAGTCTTGTATTTCTTGGAGGATTGTTTCTACAAAATGAAATAGAACAAGAGTAAAACAAAGTAAAGAATTCATACAAGCCAAACTAGTTGGTTTTCCTATATGAATTCGAGTTTTCTTTGTGCCAGTTTCTTGGATTTTCACAAGCAATTTTTATTTTTTTTTGGAATTATGGAAGGCATATTGCTATGTTGTTCCATTATTTCCAGATCAGTGTCTGTTGTAATTCTTTTCATAAAATCCTCTTTATTTATAGGCTTATTGTAGACTTTAAGCCTATGCCCATTAACTACAAATGAAATAGATGCTTCATCAATTATTTTTATTTTGACAACTCCATTATCAAAGATCTCTTCTATCTCATATGGCTCAACCAATGAGTTGTAAACTTTGCTTTGAAATCTTTAAACTTAGAGTCAAACAATAATGCCCAATCTCATTTATTGAATGTTTTGTTTTTGATAAATCGATCATGCCATTTAATTCTTTGTTGTTGCACAAGAGATGTGTGCTCTACTGCTTGTTGTCTTATTTCATCTAGTTGATTTAATTCCATGACTCGTTGTTGTTGTGCTTTAGATAATTCCATTCCCAACTTTGCTGCTAGTTTGAATGTATGTATTTGAAATTCTATGGGTAACAGGACTTCTTTTTCATACACCAACTGATATGGATTGAACCCAGATGTGTTCTTCCATGTTATCCTGTATGTCCATAGTGCATCTCTCTGACCAATCCTTCCTATTCATTTGTATAGCTTTTGTCATGATATTCTCCAGGACTTTGTTTGTTGACTCCACTTCTCTGTTTGCTTGAGGATGGTACGGAGTTGATTTTCTATGTTTGATCTTGTACTTCTCTGTAAAATCTTGAACAAGTTTGGAGGTGAACTGTGTGCCTTGGTCAGTTATAATATGTCTTGGTACTCCAAATATGACAAAGATTTACTGTCTTGGTCGTTGTAGTATAGTGGTGACTATTCTTGTCTGTCATGCGAGTGTCCAGGTTCGATCTCCGACAACGGTGCCAAAATGTTGGGTCAATTTATTGAGTAAATTAACACAAGTATTTTAAATATCAATCCAGGTTTGTAGAACTTAGAAGCATGTCCAAAATATATGGATATAAACTATAATCAACTTTAGAAGATAAGTTATGGAAACTGAAGGAAATGCAATTATAAACTATTTAGAAGTGCATATTACAAATATAAAATTCAATTAAGTAATTTCTAATTCAATATGTAATAAGTAGGAGAAGTGGCTCCTAACTTAGGAGAACCAGATTGACCTTCTTCTACAATACTACTTTATGAATAGAAATAAAAAAACACTAATGAACAATATCTTAAGATGCATAAAAGAATAATTGAAGAGGCTCCTAACTAAGGAGGTCCTTGCTGTTCTTCATTACAAATTCATTCATCATTAATGCCATTGTTAGAAAATTGGAAATTCAGAAAATCACTTGAAAGCAAGAAAGATGAATTTTAGTTTCTATTCATTGATTAGATAAAAGGAGAGTTTAACTTAAACACTGGTTTGTCCCTTCATATACAGATTAGAAGTAAACTAAGATTCATCAGCAAACATAATAAATCATCATACATCTAATGGAATAAACAATCTAAAGCAAAACTAGTTTATGAAAATTAAGCTAAATTAACCATGAATTGTACTTAGCTTAGTGTGGGGGCCCTCCACCCTTGCTTTGCACACTTAAAGAGATTATCAACTACTGCAAACTCAATCAATCATCCACAGCATTGAACAACAAAAATAAGATAGAATAGGATACTCAAATTAACTCAAAATATTCAGAAGTCTCAATATGAAATTATACAAATTCCACATATTCATGCCTTCAATGTTTTGGCTTAAATAGAGAAAATATGAAACAAACTGATCTAAAATGTCTCTAAAAGCTATGTTTATCCTTATCTTATCTATCCAGGTCGAGCTCATCTATCCAATCACTCAAAATCTGGAAAATCCCATGAAATCCCAAAATTGGCCTATTTCCTAGGGATTTCCTGAATGACTGGTCCTGTTTGACCAGCTTTGACCGGGCCTGTTTAAGCTCAGTTTGACCGAACCAATAGGAACACATTCAATCTTAGTTCCCAAGATTTCTAGAAATGTGCTCAGCTCGTGCCCAGGTGTCCTGCAAGTATGACATCAATGAAGCCATTACGGGAATTTCTGGTCCTGTCCAAAAATGCACTTAAAATCCAATTTTTATAAAAACATCTAAAAATTGCAAAACTTAATTTATATACCTGAATATGCATAAATTGGTCAAAATGGGGTGTATATGATGGTAAATAGATGTATAACATGGAAATTAATTGTATTTAATTTAGTAAAATTGGATAAAAAAACAAGGGCTAACACTTAGTCAAATTGAGTAAAATCGAATTTCCACATCAGCAGGACAACTTGGAGCCAGTTAACTAGTGTGACATGGCTCTTGTCACTTATTTAGCTCAGTAAATTTAGAGGGATTGGAGTTCAGTTATGCATGTGTGATTGCTAAATTTTATGATTCTAGTTTAGTTATTTTAAGTTGTATTCAGTTAACTAACCTATAACTATTGATAGAGTCAGTTGAATGTTAGTTGTGCAATGGGACAACAGTCTATCTCAAAGATTTGTCAGTTAACTGGTCAATCAACCCAAAACAGCTAATGCATGCAAGGAATTTGAATTTCTCAGCTAGAGTGGAGATGACAAGGCAATGTAACTTGAGTTGTATACTAGTTTGGGTGTACAGGTGTTGCATGAGTAAGAAGATCAATCCTTGGGAATTTCACAAGAAAATAGGATGAAATTCCTACATTTTAGGGTCTAATTTTCCTCAAGAATTGTGCAAGGAAATAGAACTATGGAGGAGTAAATAATTGGCTAAGTCTTGGCCAGAGTGTCTCATTCAGCAGAAAGAACATTTATTATTTTGCAGGTTGTGATTAGAGTTGGAGAAAGCAATTGTAATAGTTTCTCTATTCAACTGATTAATGCAAAGAGGCTTGAAGGTTTTTTCCCATTTGGGTTCCCCTAGAAATCACTATGTACTTGTGGTTTTGCTTGTTCCATGTCTATGCATGTTGTTCTAAATTGTGATTTCCATTCCGCATATCAATAGAGTAGAATTGTGTTTTTTCTTTTCTTTTCTTTTCTTTTTTTTTTCCGGTTTGAAATCTTGAGCGGTTGCAGTTTCTATCAAATTTATACATACTATCAGAGCCCTGAAATCACATTAGAACCAATATTTCAAACTTGTCTCTCAAGAATTTTGATTTTGCAGCTTCAGTGCAGTAGTTTTTCTTCAGGATCAGGATAATGTATTTCAATGGACTAAGATTGGAGTATGCCCTGGAGGGTAGCTCAAATTTTATAACCTGGAAGGATAGAATGGAAGTAGTGCATGATGGTAATGGTGTGTTATAATATGCTGAAACTAGTATTGCAAAACCTCCACAGTTGGATGCACAACAATTAGCCTAATGGAAGAAGGATGTTGCAAAGGCCAGGAGAATTCTTCTAGAAGGTGCAAAAGACCATGTGGTCTCAAATATCCATGGCAAAGAGACACCATTTTCTATGTGGAAGGCATTGACTGAGCTATTCGAAAATAACAGTGACCTTAGAAAATTGGCCCTGAAAAACAAATTTCGAAACATTAGAATGCAAAAGAATGATATTATTCCACAATATCTCTCTAAGTTTACATAAGTTCGAGATGATCTTGGAGCGGCTGGGGTGAATGTTGCAAAATATAACCTGGTGAGCCTAGCTCTTCTAGGCCTTCCAAAATCATGGCACAACAACTAGGACTCTGTGAATGGAAGGGAAAAATTACCAAATTGGGAAAGGTTGTGGTCTGATTTAATTCAAGAAGAGTTTAGGAGAAATAACAGAGATGGAACATCATCCAAAGCTAAGGATAAAGAGAATTTTGCATTGGTTGGAAAAGGGAAGAAGGGCAAAGGAAAGAAGACCCAGAGCAAAGTTGAATCCAACCAAAATAATGGAAAGAAGAAAGAGTTGAGCAAGATAAAATTCTTCCACTGCTACAAATACGGGCACTATGCAACTAAATGTTCACATAAGAAGTCTACCAAGAAGCCTTCATGAGGAGCAGCAAGTGAAGCACTGAGTTCACAATTCGAATTAGACTTCAGCTTGATAGCATGCATGGACAACATTGTTATGGGAGGTGTGTGGTACCTTGATTTTGGTGCCCTGTTCCATATGACAGGGTGCAAGGAGTTTTTCAACAGCCTAGAGGAGAAGGATCTCCATATGCATATAGAATAAGGGGATGATTGGAGGTATACTGCTACAGGAATTGGTATTGTCACCTTTGAGAGGGATTAAGCCTCCCCTCTTCGCCTCAAAGATGTTATGTTTGTACTTGGGTTGAAGAAGAACTTTATCTCTATAGCAGTATTGGAGGATAGATGCTATGATGTTATTTTTAGTAAAGGGAAAGCCTTTATGAGACACATAGTTACCAGGAAAGTGAAGCAAATCGGGGTTCGAGTGAAGAACCTATACAAACTTGACGTGGGACATTGTACTGCATTGAGCAGCAAGGCAGAAAAGGTGCAGAGTTGAGATGTTGGCGAACTTTGGAACATGAGATTGGGTCATCTACATCATGGTGCTTTAAAAATCATGCAACAAATTACCATTGGTCTCCCTAAAGTCTCCCTTGACCAGCAGAATGTCTGCAAAGGTTGCACATTAGGGAAAAATGTCAAATCCACTTTCAATGGCTAAGATAGTAGAGCAGATGCAATCTTAGAGCGAGTCCACTCTGATGTTTGTGGACCCTTTTATACAACCTCCACAATAAAACATAAGTATTATGTTATTGTTATTGATGATTTCTCTAGAACATGTTGGATCTTCTTCATGCAAAAGAATGATGAAGTTTTCTCAAATTTTATTGAATTAAAGGCATTGGTTGAGAAGGAGAATGGGAAGAAAGTGAAGGCTCTCATAAGCGACAATGGAGGTGAATTTGTTTTGCATGCCTTCAAGGATTTTTGTGCCAAAGAAGGTATTCGAAGAGAATTGATAGCACCCCATAACCCACAACAGAATGGGGTAGTTGAGAGGAAGAACAAGATCATAGTGGGATAAACAAGGTCCACGTTGAATGATCAGGGGTTTTCGTTACATCTATGGGTATAAGCTTGTAGCATAACAATCTACTTGCAGAACCAGAGTCCTCATAGAATACTTGGCATGATCGCACCGGAGGAAGTTGTCTCCGGGAGAAAGCTTGATGTGTCTCATTTCAAAAATTTTGGAGCTTCAATTTATTGTCATGTCTCCAAGGATTCGAGTAAGAAACTTGAGCCTAAAACAAAGTTAGAAGTTTTTGTAGGATACATTGAAACTCCACACAACTACCGAGTGTATTTACCTTCACTGAGGTTGACAATTGTGAGGATAGATGTCAAGTTCGATGAGGAGAAGGCTATGAGATGCTCTCTGGAATAAGAACTAAGTATCTCATCGAAGCGGGAGCTTATAAATCCAAAGGAGGAGCCTCAGGATGAGATTCAAGAGATTGTGGAGCATCCACATGTAGTGGAGAAGACAGGAGGCAGAGTGGAGGCACCCACCACTAGAATCTTCGAGAGAGGGGAGAAAGAAGACCATAGAAGTTGATAGATTGTCGCAGGATGTTAGGGTTAATGTGGGAGTCCCCACATCACAGTGAAGGCAGAGGAGGTCACCTGATAGGTACATTGGCTACATGGCTCTCATGACAGAGCTCAATGAGACAAAGGCTTCTTCATTTGAGGAAGCAGTTTCTCAACATGTTCAGGTTATTTCCATGGTGGAAGAATACAAATCCATCATGAAGAATAGTGTATGGGAGGTGGTGTTGAGACCAGAACGAAAACCCGTGGTTGGTTCCATATGGATCTACAAAGTGAAGCATGCAGCTGATGGGAGCATCAAGAAGTACAAGGCCAGATTTGTGGCCAAAGGATTCTCTTAGGTAGAGGGAGTGGACTATGAGGAAACTTTTGCACCAATTGCAATATATTCCTCAATTAGATCCATTCTAGCATTGGTTGCGCAGATGGGGTGGAAAATCCACCAGATGGATGTGAAGACCACCTTTCTCAACGATGTTGTTGAGGAGGAAATTTACATAGAGCAGCCAAAAGGATTTGAGACATATGATCGAGAGTCACATGTGTGTAGACTTAAGAGAGCATTGTATGGTCTCAAACAAGCACCCCAAGCATGGTACACTTAGATCAACAGTTATCTCAGTGGATTGGGCTTCACCAAAAGTGAAGCAGATGCAAACCTCTATCACATTGTGGTAGATGGTAAGTTGCTTATTATTGTTTTATATGTTGATGATTTAATATTGACAGGTGATGAGCAGTTGATCTTCTCTTGCAAAGAGGATATTTCAAGGGAATTTGAGATGAAATACATTGGCCTAATGCATTACTTCCTCGAGCTAGAAGTATGGCAAGGTGATAGTGAGTTGTTTTTGTCTCAGGGGAAGTATGCCTCTGAAATTCTTCAAATATTTCACATGGATAATTGTAAGCCCATGGACACACCTCTAGCTACAAAATGGAGGAAGGCGAATGCTACTTCAGGTGAAGAGATTGATGCTACCATTTATAGGCAGCTTGTGGGGTCTTTGATGTATCTTGTGAACACAAGACCCGAAATGTGCTACGTAGTAAACCAACTGGGTCAAGCTATGGTGAGGCCTACCAAGTTGTATTGGAAGGCAACAAAGCACATGTTATGGTACCTCAGAAGCTCTACTGGGTATCGATTATGGTACAAGAGGACAAAAGGAGTGAAGCTTCAAGGCTTCAACGATGTAGATTGGGCATGCAGTCCATCAGATAGGAAAAGAACTTTAAGTGCTATCCTTAGTGTTAGGTCTGTAGCTATTTCCTGGTATTGTAGGAAGCAAAGGTTTGTGGAACTCAGCTCAGCAGAGGATGAATACAAGGATGCAAGTCAAGCAACATGTGGGGCCATATGGATGAGGACAATACTGGTGGTTATTTTTAGTCAAGAGACGGATCCGACAACGATATATTGTGATAATAAGAGTTGCATTAAGCTCTCTGAGAATTTGGTATTTCATGACAAGTCCAAACACATTGATATCTGGTATCATCATTTGTGGCATTGTGTGCAGAGGAGAATTATGTTTCTACAGTACATTCCAACCAAGGAGGAAGATGCTGACATCTTAAAAAAGGCATTGTCAAGAGGTAAATTCAAATTCCATAGGTGTAGGATAGGGGTGGTGAAAATTCCCTTTCTTGCTAGAGGGAGTGTTAAAAATGTAGCAAGAAAGACTCAATTTGACTTTAGCCTTAGTCAAATTGAGTAAACTCGAATTTCCACATCAGCAGGACAACTTGGAGGCAGTTAACTAGTGTGACATGGCTTTTGTCACTAGTTAGCTCAGTAAATTTGAGTTAGAGGGCTTTGATTTCATTTATGCATGTGTAATTGATAAATTTTAGTAATATAGTTAAGTTATTTTCAGTTGTCTTTAGTTAATTGATCTCTAAATATTGATAGAGTCAGTTGAAGGTTAGTTGTGCAATGAGACAACAGTCTAACTCGGAGATTTGTCAATCAACTAATCAATTAGCCTAAAATAGCTAATACATGCAAGGAATTAGAATTCCTCAACTAAAGTGGAGATGGCAAGGCAATTTAACATGAGCTGTATACTAGTTTGAGTGTACAGGGGTTGCATGAGTCGAGAGATCAATCCTTGGGAATTGCACAAGCAAATAGGAGGAAATTCCTATCTTTTAGGGGCTATTTTTCCTCAGGAAATACACAAGGAAATAGGAGGCTAGAGGAGCAAATAATTGGCTAAGTGTTGAATAGAGGTTCTCATTCAGCAGAACGAACAATCATTCTTTTGTAGGTTGTGCTCAGAGCTGGAGCAAGCAATTGTAATAGTTTCTCTATTCAACTTATTAGTGGAAAGAGGCTTGAGGGGTTTTTCGCAGTTAGGTTCCCCTAGAAATCATTGTGTACTTGTGGTTTTGCTTGTTGCATCTCTATGCATGTTGTTCTAAATTGTGACCTCCATTCCACATATCAGAAGAGTAGAATTGTGTCTCTTGTTTTTTAGTTTGAAATGCAATTTCTATCATATTTTTACACTACCTTCTCGGACATTATCCTATTTCACTCTACGACACGATATATAAACTCATCTCCAAAACTATTTCCATATGGATTAAACCAATCCTGTCCAGATTCATCTCTCCAGAACAATTTGGCTTCCTTGGGAAGCGATAGATTCACGATGCAGTGGGCATTGCACAAAGTGAATTCATTCCATTAAACCTCGAGACATTAATGCATTCTTGGTGAAGATAGATTTCTCTAAATCCTTTGACTGTGTTGACTAAGAATTCCTATGGATGATTCTGTCAAATATTGGTATTGGTTCGGTTATGCTAGACTGGATAAAGACCTCTATATCTTTGACCAACTGTTCCATCTTGATTAATGGAAGTACCACATATTTATTTTCATCTTCGAGAGGCATTTAACAAGGTTGCACTCTCTCCCCCCTCCTATTTCTATTGGTCATTGATGGCTTGAGTAGAAGCATTCTTTCAACGAGGGCACAAGGTAGATTCTCTGGTTGCAAAAAAAAACATCTCCCTTTTCCACCTATTGTTTGTTGATGAATTCTTGGCCATTGGTAAGACAAATATCAGAGAGTGGATGGTGTTTCACAATATTTTCCTCTACTTTGGATAGGTAACTAGGCTGCTCATGAACAAAGAAAAATCAGTTTTGATTTATTTGGATCCCAATGGGGAAAGAATGAAAGAAATTGATATTATGTTTGGAGTTCAATCCATCCCTTTGGGGGGAGGGGTTCAACTATCTGGGTCTTGCCCTGAAATTGACTGGATATGGGAATGATGATTGGTCCTGGCTGACTAAAAAACTGGAGAAGTGGCTCTCTACATGGTCCCATAAATGGATTTCCTTAGGTGGAAGGCTTCTTCTAATTAACTCAATTTTGCAAAGCATAACAATCTATCAGATGTTGTTAATTTTTCTTAAGGCTACATTGTTCTTTGATAATTGCATTTCATTATTTACATATTAAATTCACCCCATAATATCATTACATTATTCAGATTTATACCATTATTTAACAACATATGCAACTATGTAGAAATAACAATATCATCATCTATGCAATTGAACATAAAGGAACAATAGAACAAAAACATTCACACATAGAGATACCAGGATTGGTGAGAGACCAAGGTAAAACCCACTATGGGGAAAACCCTTTCAAATTCTTCTTCTTATTAGATTGTCTTTAAATGTTTCAGCAAAAGAGAGTAAAATGATCCATATCTTCAACCATAAACCTATCTAGAAAAATAAACTAAACAACATCCATGAAAAGAACCCAACCATGCTGATACTCGAAATCCTGATTTAGAAGCCTGTGATGAACTTTCAATGTCTGCAGTCAACTGTTGAACATTGCGGTCAATGAGCGAAAACTTTGGTCAACTAAAAAACCAAATCCTAAACTCCAATTGCATGGAGAGAGTGCCATGCATCACATGCAGAGGCTTGTATGCTAGTGGCTGCAACTGAAACTTCCCTTTAACAAGACTACGGTTGTGACCCAAAACCCTAGAAACACGCGTGAGCTTCAGACCTTGAAATTTCTCCTTCGTGCGAACCAATTCTCTATGGACGAGCCTCAGACTTGTGCGAGCCAAAACCAAGAAAGATAATAGAAGAATGTCCCATGATTATGTCCAAATGAGGTTGAGGTCACTTGTATTTATAGCCTTCCAAGGGTGTCCAATTTTATTTGAGGCCGACCTGATCAAATATGCACACGAGGGATTTTAATTCAAAAATACACTTTCCCTTATCCAAATTGAGCGCTTCAATAGTCAAAACTGGTCCTCTCGAAAAGAGGAATCTCATCCCATGGTGGGAATTTATCACTGAGTCGCCAAATTAACACTCCCTCTCATCTAGGGAGAAATTCCAACTGCATCACGTAATCATCATAAATATCTTATCATCAAATCATATACAATCTCAAGTATAATCATCAAATGTCGTCACTTCTCATCTTTGCTCATCTCTTGCTTATTCCTACTTATCTCTTAATTGTCCTTGCTCATATGTTGAACATTCTCGAATCTAAAAGAAGAATTTTACATCGGAGGGGAGCCTAAGCTATGACACTCTATCCATCAGGGAGCCTCTGGTACCACCCAAAATCACTCCTAGCGGGGAGCCCAATGCTACCACCTGGGAAACATCAACAAGGAGCTAAATCTATGATCCGCATCAACATAGGAGAGCCTAGATCAATCCAAAACAACATCAGGGAGCATATCTCAACCTGAAACCACATCAGGGAGCTTTGTCTCAACCCAGAATCTCATGGGGGAGCTAAACATCTAAAACCCCATATCGAGAAATAGGTAATATAGGGGAGCACATCTCAACCCATCCTATTGCTTGCCGATCTTCCCAACAATTACCATCAAGAGTCATGTGGTAGAACACTTACATCATAATCTGAGCTTGGGCGAGATACCCGACTTACACACCCCCAAGCCTCCTCAACCCATTGGCAAGATGGGGAGGGACAATCCCAACAAGCCCAACTTGTGGGTATGATGCCAACTAGGGTATACTTTGCAAAGACCAAGATAGGGGAGATACACAACATGTGAAAACTGACAAGGATCACACACATAATATGGGTGACAGATAGGGCTGATACCCTATTATCCATAGATACCTCAACCCTAGGAGCCCTACATCTCAATTCCACACCTTGGGAGCTCAAACAAGGGGGTAAGAGTTGGCTCAGTGACTTTGATCAATGATGCTCTCTATAGATAAGAAATATATCATCATTCTCATATCTGGTAATCATCATGTCTCAATAACAGTAGTCTCCTATTCATACATGACATCAAGTCATATATTATATTAGAACAAAACACACACACACACACACATATCATAAAAATGATACCTTGTTCAACCTCCCTCTCATGGAGGCAACAACCACAAGCCTAGGCTTGTCTCATATCGCAACACTGTCTTGATATATGAAGGTATCTCAGTCCTAACAATATACAAGATTCTTTGCCAATCGGATCCCACTTAGTGTTATCACAATGCATTATTTTCATATCCAGAACCTGCTCAAACAGCTCTTAAAAGAGCTTCTTCATCTCGCCTCACAACTAGCCATGTTGGAAACATTGTACTAAACCTCGTTCGTGCTTAAAGCTACAGAATTCTCATCCAAAACATCATTACATATCTCATACTAGGGCAACACACATATGTGTGTATACCATCAATCACGATCCCGATAAGCACCAATACATCCATGTAGTCACATATCATAGTATGAATATCTCAGATCAAAAATTGATCGTCCCATGCAAATATCTCGAAGAGTGCTTAGCGGTAACACAATTCGTATGGAGTGGCCCAATCATGAATTGACTTAGATTATATGCAAAACATATATACAAATGGGTTTTCACATGGAACATTATTGCTTCAGTCAATTATCGGTTTCCAAATTAGGTTGAACAATATCTCTTCATAACTTCTTAAAATTCAATCGGAGTGTGAAAGGATTTTCATTTCCACTTTCCAAAAACTCTTCAATAGCTTCACGATATAGATTTTCTTTTTCAAACATCTGAAAGTGATTCATCATGCCATGATTCATTATTTTGAGCTTCAAAAGCCAACTCCCTCTTACTTTGATCATCAGAGGCTCATTGCCTGTCAAAAGTAGACCATTAGCATATAAAACTAAAATCAAAGTCATACCTTGGACCCCTTTTGAAGTAGAGGTTTGGATGGGCACATCTTCCTTGCTTCACCAAATGACTGTTAATGCAAACATATTAGGCTCAGGGAACTTGCTACATACAATGCTTTTTGCAAACATAGCACTTTACCAAACCAATATGATTAGCCTTACATATATCAATATTGTGCAATCAAATCAACTAAGTCAGCTTATCAAAGTTTAGATGTCAGATCAAAACTAATATCAAAATCGTCAATATCACTATAACAAATTCTTTGGACTAGGTGATAAGTACAACTCACATCAAGTTATGACTTCATCTATTGTCATGCCAATAAATTGTCATTTACCAAGCAATATCAAACCAAACTTCATGAAGTCATCCTCACGATCACAATATGAATCATTTTAATACTAGATGCAAATGCATACACTAAGGATAAGTCATGCAGATTCCATCCATTTATTGTGAGATTACTTCATATTAAATCATAATTGTTTATACTTCAACCATTGTGCTAAGGACAATGAGGCCAATACAAAATATATTAGTCAATGAATGTTATTATGCTCACATAACAGTGTCATTAAGGAAACTCATTAGATATCAAGTAAATACCTTAATTTGTTATCACAGTGAGTTCAATCAGTCAATAATCGAAAAACATATGAAGCATCATGTCAATGTTCTAAAGCATATTTATGAACTATCAAACATCATGGCATTTCTCATTTATATTAATCAACCCAATCTTGTCAAACCCTTGCAATCAAATGTCATATTATATCTTCAATGATCAAATCAAAATGGCATACTGATATGCATATTACAGTCCCTCGCAAACACAGATTTAGTCAACACATTCACAATCTCTATAGTATGTCAAACATTCAAACTTCCCTGCTCATGGAACTTTTTTATATTTGTTCCATATCCAAAAGAATTCCATACTAGTGGTGCATTCTTGATTTTATGCATAAGGATTTAGTCATAAGATTTCTTCCATGTGGTTGAGAGGCTACTATCACATCCTCAATCTTGCTTCAATGTGGTTAAGGCTTAGAGTAAGGAAAACTTTCTTTTCTCAGACCATAACTTTGTTGCAGACCAACACTATCAGATATTTGTCTATTCATTTCCATAAATCATACTTCAATAGTAAAGAATCTTCTATACATATAATGCAAATGATAATAGGTGTAGGGATCTTATGGAGAGTTTCTCCCTCTTAATGAGCATCCCCTTCAGACATAAGTCATCAACCTGTCTATAACATGTTCCAAAACATATATCAATCATGGTCATAACATGTTAGCATTAGCTACTTCATCATTACATCATTACATCATGACATCAATCTTTCATCAAGGGTTAGTGTCAAATATCTAATAGGAGCATACTTCAAAAATCATGGTCACAACATCACTTCTTTAATCCATTAAGTCAGTGCATTCAATTTTACCATATGTCATAATTACTAGGCTCATCAAAACTTAACCACAGTAAAAAAGATCATGAATATCAACCTCATTGTTACACTTATATCATCATGGTTATCATAAACATTATCAATAGTATCAAGCTACCATATATAAGAATCAATGTGCAAGCCTTCTGTATGGAATCAAGATATCCAAAAATAGTAGATGTTAGCCAAACATCAAGTATACCAATGTATTAAAAATCAATATTTCTAAGTAGCTTCATAGTATCAAGAAATTCATCATGTCTAAGAAGTAAGATTCTTATTCAATACCAAGTGTACCATATCATACTAAGTACCATGAATCAAACTATCATATGCATGAACCATTTGTGTAGCTTGGGAGTTACTCCAAACCCTAGGGTTCAGGGTTTGGATGGCAAAGCGCCACAATGGTCACTTGTGGGCTTGAAACCCAAGTATGGGGTTTTGCACCAAATCGTGTTTTGGGAATTTCCAGGAGCACATTTATAGATGTGATGGCATGAGATGACAGAGGGCGGAAAGGAGAATCCAACGCTTCAATAATTGTCAAATTACGAGTTGTAGAAGTGGAGAAATTAATTTTTGAAGTTGACAAATAATTATCTGGTATTCGATTCATGTAGGATTGAAGTAAAATTGTCCAAGAGACATGTCCCTTCATGAATTCCTGGAGCTCTCGTGTTGTGTATAAATATGAGGTGAAGTGGAGGACTATTCCTCATCCATATTTTGCAATACATACCTAAGAAAGAACCTCACATAGCTATGAATTAGGGACGCAACAAGAAGGCCTCGACAACATGGAGGAGGAGGATTGTTCATGAAATTAATAGGGGTTCAAAATATATAGAAGAGGCCGAGTTTACTGTGTGGGGAGCAGATTATTTTAAGGGTGAAACAAGGCCATCAAAAGGTTGTTTTGGAGGGTCGCAACCTTGTTTGTGGAGGCCGCAGCCTAGGGAGGAGCAGCGAGGCTATTTTTGGCTACTTTAGAGGGTGGACAGTCCTCCCAAGAGGTTGTCGCAACCCTAGTTTGGGCGCTAAAGGGTGCCGCAGTCCTCTTCGGGAGACAGTCCCGTGTCTTGGGTTGTAAACTGCCCTAGGAGAGAAGCATAAAGGGCAACAAGTACTTGGAGGACAACCACAACAAAAGGAGAAAATTTTGGGCTAGTTCGTTGGGTGGTTAAGGGACTATGGTTAGTGCCCTAACCAGTCCCAGAATTGCAGCGTTGTAGCAAGTCAAAACAACAATGTTTGGTATGTGTTGGGTCACATTTTGGTGACTGGATTTGGATCATTGTTGTAGCATGTGGGAGCCATGTATTGGGATTGTCTTGAGGGAGAATAAACCCCAATCAGGAGCGGATTCCAAAGTGTAGTATTGGGCATCTTTGGATTGTTGGAGGCAAACGTGTTGATAGCCCAAAGTATCCCTAGACTAGCAGTCTTGAAGTGACAAAGATAGTTGAAGATTGGGTGAAGTTTGCAACCTTATGAGTAGCTCTTTGATGGACGAAAGAGGCTACTAGAAGGCAAATTGGAGCTCGATAATTGACCAACCTAGAGAGTAGATTTATGAGCATGTGTACATGCAACATAAGTAACATGCAACAATCTTAGGCACCAGCCCGCCTGGAGTCTCAATGCGTTGTCCTTTGAAGGACTAAGGGGCAACTAGCTAGCAGTACGAAAGCGAAGGGCCGACAGGACAAGATACGACATCGAGTCTACGTAGCATGTTTGCCATTATATCTTATATACCATAGACTGTTGTAATATTCAAATTTGGTTTAATATAACAAAGATTGGGGTTGTACATTATTGTATAATTTGTTAAAAACTAATATTTGTGCATGTGTGATTTACTGCTTTATATTTCCGTTGTACAAAGTAGTTTATGGTTGAGATTCTTGGTTTGGTAGCGTTATTGATTTTAAGACTCTAACCTAGACCCAAGGTCATGGAAATTCAACATTGTGGAGGTGACATTCCCATCATACCTTAGGGTTTACCTTGCCATCCTATATTCCAGCTATAAAATTGGAATAAAGCACCATACATACCTTGAGTGTTCAAGTACTTGTGCACCTTCCTATTTTACGTAGGAAACTGTAGCATTTTGTCAAATTTTCATCAAGTGCCTCTTTCCCTTTTCAAACACTACTTTTTATCTTCTTTCACTAGCCATGATCCTCAAAAATGATCCACTTATCACAACTCATCAGGAGGTTAGAAGCATCCAAATACTTTATACATGCAAGTAGTATAAGCAATAATCAAAACAATAATAAGATCAATAATTCTAAGAAAAGTTAAAGACATAAAGGAGAACCATACATTGAAAAGTACTTATCTTTAACGAGAAGTGATCATGTCCCTCTTGAACCAGCCTTCAAGAACCATCATTGTCCATTGTCCATATGACAATGTTGCCTTCAATATTTCAACCAACTTTATCGACAACTAGGCCTAATAGAGAATATACCATCTAGGGCTTTCATCAAATCTGACACAAGTGCTTGAACATCTTCACATTAGTCATGTTAGGGTTTCTAAATTTCATATCTAAAATATTTGCCATAAACCAGGGTTTCTTCCAAACCCTAAACCCATAATATCCATCAAACCCTAATAACCAATTTGCCTAGGGTTTCCTTCAAACCATAGTATTATTTTAGGTCTCCTCCATCTCCTCTTGCTTCCATTAATGGTGTCATCATAGGGGTGATCTCCATAATTTTTCTTCGGCCCAACTCTAATACCATGTTAATTATTCTTAGGGCTATATTGTTCTTTGCTTTGATAATTGAATTTCATTATTTCCATATTAAATTCACCCCATAATATCATTACATTATTAAGATTTATACCATTATTCAACAACATATGCAACTATGTAGAAAGAACAATATCATCATCTATGCAGCTAAATATAAAGGAACAATAGAATAAAAGAATTCACACATAGAGACACCAAGATTGATTGGAGACCGGGGCAAAACCCACTATGGGGAAAACCCTTTCAAATTTTTTTCTTATTAGATTGTCATTAAATGATTCAAAAAAAGATAGTACAATGATCCATATCTTCAATCATAAACCTATATAGAAAAATAAGCTAAACAACATCTATAAAATGAACCCAACGATGCTCATACTCAAAATCCTGATTCAGAAGCTTGTGATGAATTGTCACTGTTTGCGGTCAACTGCCGAACATTGCAGTCAACGAGCGAAAACTTTGGTCAACTGGAAAATAAAATCCTAGACTCTAGTCACATGGAGAGAGTGTCATGCCTGTGATTGAAACCCTCCAGTCACATGCATATCTTTCATGCCGACTGCAACTGAAATTTCCCTTTGAAAAGCATGCGGTCATGACCCAAAACCCTAGAAACACACACGAGCTTCAAACCTTGCAATTTCTCCTTCGTGTGAACCAATTCTCTGTGAACGAGCCTCAGACCTGTGCGAGCCAAAACCAAGAAAGAGAATAGGAGAATGTCCCAAGATGATGTACAAATGAGGTTGAGGTCACTTGTATTTATAGGGTGTACAAATGAGGTTGAGGGTGTCCAATTTGCTTTGAGGACGACTTGATCAAATATGCACATGAAGGCTTTTAATTCAAAAATACACTTTCCCTTATCCAAATTGAGCGCTTAAATAGTCAAATTGGTCCTCTCAAAAAGAGGAATTTCATCCCATGGTGGGAATTTGTCACTGAGATGCCAAATTAACATATTAATATTTACAAAATCCCTAGGGGCATCATCCACAAGATTAATAACATTTTTTCCCGCTTCCTTTGGGCTGGATCTAAAGGTTATAATAAGAAAATCCATCTTATTAGGTTGGATATGTTGTCTCAGCCTGTCTCTTTCAAAGGTTGGGGTCTCAAAAACATGGAAAACTTCAACTTGACACTCCTCCTTGAGAATATTTGCAGGGTTGTCAATGGAGAAGGTCTCTAAGGCATAATCATTAAAGCTAAATACCTTAAAAACAAGGACCTTGAGAGGTGGATTTGAGATGGTGCTCTAATCACAACAAGGATTTCCCAATCTTGGAGAAGTCTACACCTATCCAAACGTTAGATCTAGGCCAATTTGTCTTGGAGCATTGGCAATGGATCCTCTGTGAAAATTGGTCTAGACATCATCTCAAGTATGGAAGGTCCTCACTCCCTTTCCTTTCCTTTGATTACTTTTTGTCCATGGTGTGAACATTCAAGTGCTCAAGGATATAGCAATCTTTCTTGAAGCAAGTATCTCTACAACACATTGGATGAATGCCCAAATGTTGAACATTCTGGCACACCTTTCTTCAGAATGGACAGAGTATATTCATAATTTGCAATTAGTTGGGATCTATCTATCTCTTTCAGAGGACAAATTAATTTGGAAGGGAAGCCTTCACAAAGGCCAAATCATTGTAAAAGAAGCCTATAACATCATTGATCAACAAGTGGATTTGGCTCTGTCTTTTTCTTGGCTGCCCAGGTCATGGAGCTAGCAAGTGCCCTTGAAGCTCAAATGTTTCCTTTGGTTGGTGGCCCATAATCAGATTTTGACCTGGGATAACCTATCCAAGTGGGGTTTTCTGGGTCTGGGACATTGTTGTCTTTGCAGGGAACATGGTGAAGAGATCACACACCTTTTTCTTCATTTCCCTTTTTCCAGATCGATTTGGATTGAAGTGCTTAGAATCCTTGATTCCAATGTTGTCCGATATGGTCACACATTTTTTATTGCCTTCATCATTGATTTTTTGTTCATAAAAACCTCATGACTCTTCCCTTTTTTCTTATGCGGGGCATTTGACGAGCCTGTAATGCTGTCATATTTGATTCCTTTCAGCCTGTAGTCTTCAAGATTAGTTCTTCGATTGTGGATTTCTATAAGGAATTCTCTATTGAGCCCTTTATTTCTCCTCTCTCCTCCCGCTATTCTATAGATCTATGGAATTATTTTCCTATTGGCTTTTTCGATGGAGCCAACTCATTCAAGTTATGTGGCTATGGGATGGCTACATATCTGGATCATGTACATCATTACAACTTCTTTTGGTTCAATGGTAAGGTCTCGAACACAGAAGTTGAACTTTTGGCATTATGGGGCACCCTCTTCTAGGCTTCTTGGATTGGATTGTTGGATATTGTCATCTTTGGGGACTCTAATTTTATTATTGATTGGGTCAATAAGCGCAACAACCTTCAGACTCCAACCCTCCTTAACTGGCAACAAAGAATAAGGTCTTTGACCCTGTCCTTTCATCATATCTCTTTCTCTCATATTTTTTGTGAACAAAATAGAGAAGTTGATTTTTTGCCTAAGCGTGGATGCTCTGCAACTCCGGGATCGATCCATTTTCAAGAATTTGCTTCAGATTGTCTTCTGTGCTCGGTCCAAATTGCCTTCTAGCTTATTTCTCCATGTTTTCTTTTGGATATTTACGATATGGGGTTTTTGTTTCTAGCCTACTTTGATCCAGTCAATTTTGGGTTTGTTGGGACAACCTTTATCAATATGCTACTCCCTAAGATCCAGCCTTTGCTCATATCGAGTGGCCCGCTGCTAATTCCAGATGTTGTTTTTGGCTTGCTCTGTATTTTGACTAGTGTTTCCCTTCTTCATCAGGGACCAGTGCTTCTTGCTCCTGTTGTTTTCATTTTTCTCTGCCTTTTGATCGGTGATATTTGTGTCATGTTGTTTTTGCTCCTTCATTAGTTAATCTGTTCACGAGGTTTATTCTTCAACAATTTGTAAAATGATCTATGATGTTTATTACTTTGGGTTACACTTTGCCTCAGATATTTTAGTGATGAACAATTTGCCCTTTCTGAGTTGTTTCCAAAATTTTGGGATTCAAGATCCACGCAATTGTAACTATCTTTTGTTTTTAATAAAAGATGGAGCGTTTTTTCTTCTTGAAAAAAAAACCATTAAGATCTATAATCTATAATTTTAACAATTTGTAACTAGATTTTAGACAAAAATAATTAGAAAAAAAAAATAACTTAAAAACTCCAAATTGTAAAATATTTAAATTATCTTTTTTACTTTAGTAATAAAAGGATCAATATGGAACCTACGTGGTTTTTCTCCTTCTATACTAAAACAAAATGAAAAATATCTCTTTCATATATTATTCTTTGAAATGTCCAAAAAATAACTTTAATATATTTATAATTGCATTTTAAAATTATTTTTACTATAAATATCAAAACATAACATATACTTTTAATATATCATTTTCCTTATATTAATAAAAATAATCACAATAAAATATAATATTTCTTATAAACATAATAATTAGTTGATAGATATCAAAATTAATTTTCTAAATATTCATCTTTCCCTTTCTCTTATTTTGTACTACATACTTTTTTAACTTTTCTAATTACCCTTAATATTCTTACCGGATTTGATGTCAATCTACTTTTTGCTTTTTAAATTATTCTTAATATTCCTTTTTATTTTGCATATTTTCTTTTCAGGTTATACATTAATCAATCTCCTAGAATACCTTCTAACTTCATTATTACCTCGAAACCGCAAGTTCTATCTCTACAAACTTTAACCGCATCACCTATAAATCTTAGTTGCTCTATGTTAAGCCGAAGGATGGTAGTGAAGTTTTTGAGCGTAGGATAACCACTTTGAAAGCAAAAGCATCATTTTGTCCAAAAATGATCTGCAGGACGTGATCAAAGTTTTGGTGTATGTATTAATTCTATTATGATATAAGTTTTGTATATGGTGAAATTAGTATAGATGTTTCAAGCATCTTTAAATCAACCCTAAGTACAGATATTTCATGGATCTCTAAATCAACTCTATGTTTCGGAGTTTTCTGAAATTCTAGGGATCAATAAAATGTTTATCCTTGGTGGTTTGCCAAATTTTATTTTTCACTTAATCTTTTGAGTGTGGAAGTGCTTTTTGAATGCTTTGATGTCAAAGTTGTGATTGGTAGATAATGTTTTGAAATTAATGTTGGATAAATCTTTTGAGTGTGGAAGTGCTTTTTGAATGCTTTGATGTCAAAGTTGTGATTGGTAGATAATGTTTTGAAATTAATGTTGGATAAAGTTGTGATGGTACATATAATGTTTTGAGATTAATGTTCGACATATATGTGGTAGAGAAAAAGAATCTAGGAAATTTTATAATTATAAAAATTATTTAAAATATTTGTTTTTTTAATAGGAATATCATTTTTTTTTTTATAGTTAATTTTTTATTAACATAAAAAGTATGATATAATGGGATTCATAAATTGTTATGAATTAATTTTTTTTTGTTGTTGTTTAAAATGGTTTTTATTAGATGTTCAAAATAGCATAGCGTACAAAAATGTTTCCAATAACTCTGTTCCCTTATTCTAACTAGAATTTTTGAGATTGGGGGTTGAAGAATATCAAGATAGACAATTTACATACATTATTTTGATGGCTCTAAGGCCTTAGCATACTGTGAGAGACACAAAAAGAAACCATAACTAATGGGAACGTATCAAGGAGGGGGATGGGGGGCATTACAGGGGGAGCTGCAAAGTAGCCAACACAGTCATGAATGTGGAAGTCAATATGTTCCAGCCGTGCCTCTAAGTTGCGGAGATGGTCGTTTGTGCCTCCAACTACTCCAGAATGGTATTCTAGCTATATTGAATGTCAGTGAGATAGGCACAATTTCATTGTAGTCTTCATACCTGTGGTCCTAGAGAATGTCAATGTCAATTTGTATGTGTCATAGCTGCTCAACGATCGATTCCATAGAGGCAAGAGCTACCAGGCGGCCTGGCGAATTAGTTGGGGAAAGAGCCTCAACATCCTCTGTTTCCTAACTAGAAGAGGTAGCGGAGGATGAATGATGGCTAGGTACAGGGCGCCCTGCTTAGGCCTACTGCCCCCGCCCGCGAGGAGGGCAGTCCTGCTGGCGTGACATTTTGCTGTGCACGGATGGTGGCAACTCACAACAGGGGGAGCCCACAGAGAAAGTTGTCGAATACCTGCAAAGGAAGCAATATACTCCAAACCCACAGACCCACAGACCTGAGCAGGGATGAGCCACTATCCCTATACTACTACCAGGAAGGCGAGAGGGGCTCCAGTTTACCCAACCCAGGTGCCAGAGTGAAATACTTCTGAGACACCACCCCAAGGCCGCACATGAACAAAACCCCCACCCCCAAATGCTGGCCGAGAGACTGTAAAGTCCTTCGGGCCAAAGGCGAGACCTGACCTCAGAGCATAAATTACCAAATGCCAAATAAAAACCCACACACCTGTAAAGACTTGCGGTGGTCCACTCGAGCGGGAGAGGAGCCAAGAGCTGGCAGAGTGATGAAAAGGGCTTGTTTCCACCAGAAGCGAGGGAGTAGAACCGAACCACGACTGTTTGCGTACCAAGGTCCCAAGGGCAGACTAGGAGACTGGTGTCAATCCACTTCAAGCTACTGCAAGTGTCGTCTGCCTTCCTCACCCAAGGCTAGAGCCTCAGTGAGGCGCCATAGACACATACCCAACCGCTATCAAACTCATTACCACCCAAACTCATTGCCCAAACTGTCGAATTAAGCCAAATCATGTACTAGGGTTCGCATTTATCTTCAGAGCGCTTGAGGAGGAGTGTCACGCCAGAGGAGTAAGTATAAGGTCTTGTCATTGCCACGACGTTAATATGCGCATGGAGGGGAGGCAGGCCCCAATGGCCGATCACATGCCATTTGTACCAACACATGCACACCCCCATCGGGGGGTCATGAATCAATCTTTATAAATAATGTTTAATAATACATAAAGTAAATTTTATAGTCTTAAAGTTATTTTATGACATCACAAGGGATGTGTGCTTTATTGTCATTTCATATATATATATATATATATATATATATATATAACTTGTCTCATAAAAAAGGAAGGCGCAATCAAGCATATTTCTCTAACTATCAATTAATAATTGTGTTAGTTAGATATACTACTCTCTTATGGCTACCCCTATTAGCATAAAGATCACGGTATATTGGAACTGATAAACTATCGTGGACCAACACTCACAGCCAATGTGGAATAACATACAATAGAAAATAAGATTTTACATCTACAAAATTTATTCCAAGATGACTCAACTATTATACACCAACACACACATAACTCATCCCAGAAAAGTTGAGGAGAAGGCCAAACATGCAAGGTTACTCATTAGTGTTAAAGTTGTATGTTCAATTTGACAATTTTTGGTCCATTTTGAGTGTTTTTCACTAACATACTTGAAGAGAAAATCATAAACAACATGCAACCAACCTGTCATTTTCTCCTTATAAAGGTGTCACATCTTTACTTTCTTATGGTAAACCAACTCTTTCACTTTTTAACCTAGGTCCTCAATATTTTAAGTTTCAACTTTTACTTCTTCATACAAATAAATTAAAATTGAATTATATTATAAGTATAATATAATTCAATTTTTATTTATTTATAAATAAATGAGTGGGAAGTATTGGTAACTAGGATGAGCCTAGGGCACGACCCTGTCTATTGGATGAAAAAAAGATCTACCCACAGTGGGATGTTATCACCAAAATTGCGAGAAGAGCGTTCAAGCTTGAATGCCCCTTGGGATAGTTTAATTCTCTTAAAAATTGTTTTTATTTTCAACTCCTCTCCATGATGTATGAACGTGAGAATTGGTGGGGACTAAACTCCACTTAAACCCATTGGTTTATACCTCTTGAATTAGATATAATATATATTAATATAAAAATAAATAACAATCAACTTATTGACAGAATGCCATAAAATTAAAATTAGACATCGTTATATATATATATATATATATGAATGAGATGATGGAGATTGTTATTACCAATTTTGATTTTTAAAATTTGAAGAAAAATGATAAAGAAATATTCAATATACTTAATAAATATAATATTAAATAAGATTTATTCTATTACAAGAAAGTTATAAAATTAAATATATTAATAATAAGAAAACATTAATTTTACATACATAAATCTTTCTTTATCATAAACATGTTTAATTCATTTTTTCATAAAATATTTTTTATTCAATATTAATTACTTATATATATATAATTAAATTTATATTTATTTATAAAATAATAAGAAAAATATATTAATATAATATTACATAAAAACCACAAGGGTTAACCCAATCGGTCAAGACGGGGCCTCGCCAAATGCGAGGTCACAGGATCAATTCCCGAAAGCTCTTGGGGTCAGGTATTGCAGTAGGCCGCAGGGCATCAGGCCTAGATTCCCAGTGGACATAGTGCCACCGGTTGACCGAAAGTGTCCATAAACCACGCATAAAATAAATAAATAATATTACATAAAAATCATTTTATTTAAAAAAATGCCATAAAACTACACATATTCACATATTCATAGCAAGCTAAGAAAACATCCACATATATATTATATATAAAAGAGATTGGGAAAGAGATTCTTATAATGTTAAGATCAACCTTGATTTAGGGGAGTCTATAAAAAAAATATATATTTATTTTATATTTTATAGAGTATAATATTAAATATGAATAATTTTTATTATTAGAAAAAATTAATAAAATTTAATATAATAATAATAATAAGAAAGCATTAACTATACATATATAATTTTCTTTTGTAAATATGTTTAATTCATAATTTTTTTAATAAAATAATTTTATTCAATAATATATTTATAAATGTAATTAAAAATAAAATGTGTAATATAATTATATTTTTATTTATTTATAAAATGATAAAAATATATATTAATATAATATTACATAGAGATTCATTTTATTAAGAAAATGCCATAAAAATATGCATGTTCATAGCAAGCTTAGACAACATTGACTCCATATATATATATATATTATATGAAAGAGATATGATAATGGAAACTCTTATCATCTTAAGATCAACCTTGATTTATGGAGTTTAAGAAAAATGATAAAAAATAATTTATTTACTTTATAGAATATAATATTAAATGATAATTATTCTATTATTAGAAGTACTAAAATTAGGTATAAAGATAATAAGACATATTAACTACACATATATAAATATTTCTTATTATAAGTAGATTTGGTTTATTTTTTTGGTTGATAAGATGATTTTAATTTAATATTATATTATAATTGAAAATTTTAATATAATTAATTTTTTATTTGTTCAGAAGGTAAGAAAAATATATTAAAATTTAAAATATTAGTGATTTTTATGAAAAAAGAATTATATCTTATTGATTTAAAATTTTACATGGAAATCCCGAATTAGGGTGTTGGAATTCGAGTCAATGGAGGGGAAGGGGTGATGATATGATCAACCCACCCCATCCATTCACACATGCAAAAATCTATTCATTCCTTTCACAATCATATGATATATTAATCTTCATCTGAGCATTCTCAGTTGGGAGATCTTGGCTCCCTGTCGTAGGTGGGACAATTCCACTATAGAGCAAGCTTTGTGGGGCTTGATCTCGACCATCACAACTCAGTGTCGTGTGAGAAGGTATGTGTTTTGACTCTGGTGTAGATGATAGTGTATTCCCATGACCATGACTCTATGTGCATGGTAATTCTAGGAATTTTTGTCTTCGGGGATGTTAACCTCCAATGCATCTGTCAGGAGAGAAGGCCAAAGACAACAATGGAGGTAACATCTAGGACACTAGTGGCAACTACAAGGATAACTTGAGCAGGGGAGGGTGGTGATAGGAAACAATTCATCCTCGTTGTGACACAAGTTCAAGCTCAGTGAGCCAGTCAATACTAGGCAATTCATCCTATGTTCAATCCCTCCTGCTTTGTCAAATATTTTAATGGTTTAGCTTATGTTTGGTGGTTGCTAGTATATAGTGTTCAGAGTGCAATGGTGGCGAGCATCGGTTTTGTTATCCCTGGTAATTTTTGGTTGTTGGACCTTGCGGGAATCCCTTTACTCTCTTTCCATCAGCAGCTCTACCTCATAAGAAGACGCTCTAGACTCCCCTGATAACTCAAGTTTTCCTAGGCTTTATTTTTACTTTGTTTTCTATTTTACAGTCCCCTTAGTTTCTCTATTTTCTAGGAGGTGTCCTTATTTTGGTTCATAGTAACTCGAGGCAACATGCCTCTACAGAGGATGCCCTGTCGTAAGGGGTTTTGGTGGTAGAGGCCCTCAAGGCCAATTACGAGCTTAATCCCAAGCACAAAATGTAGCAGTAATTTTTCACTCATCCACTCCTGCAAAAATCCAAGAGGAAATTCATCAACTTGAAGCCTTGACCACTAATGACCACCAAGCCTACTCAGACTCTAAAATTCAAGCTAAAGTAGCTAATTAGGTTCATGTTCCTAGACATACTAGGGGAAGACAAATTCAATACTTGAACTTTATTACCCTCACTTGGCAAATGAAGGCACTCTTGGGCAAGGTCTTGAAGGAAAGTCACAAAAATTGCAATGACATTGTATCATGCTTTTCAAACGAAACTCAACGTGTTCAATGCCATTAGCATTCTTGTCTTGCCAGTTTAGATACTCAACTTGCTCAAATCGAAGGTCATCTCCAATGCGATGTATCCGAAAGTGATATATTGTGATAATAAGAGTTGCATTAAGCGAGAATCTGGTATTTCATGACAAGTCCAAACACATTGATGTCTGGTATCATCATTTGTGGCATTGTGTGCAGAGCAGAATTATTTTTCTACAGTACATTCCAACCGAGGAGGAAGATGCTGACATCTTAAAAAAGGCATTGTAAAGAGGTAAATTCAAATTCCACAGGTGTAGGATAGGGGTGGTGAAAAATCCCTTTCTTGCTAAGAGGGAGTGTTAAAAATGTAGCAAGAAAGACTCAATTTGACTTTAGCCTTAGTCAAATTGAGTAAACTCGAATTTCCACATCAGCAGGAAAACTTGGAGGTAGTTAACTAGTGTGACATGGCTTTTGTCACTAGTTAGCTCAGTAAATTTGAGTTAGAGGGCTTGGATTTCAGTTATGCATGTGTAATTGCTAAATTTTAGTAATATAGTTCAGTTATTTTCAGTTGTCTTTAGTTAATTGATCTCTAAATATTGATAGAGACAGTTGAAGGTTAGTTGTGCAGTGAGACAACAGTGTAACTCGGAGATTTCTCAATCAACTAATCAATTAGCCTAAAATAGTTAATACATGCAAGGAATTAGAATTCCTCAACTAAAGTGGAGATGGCAAGGCAATGTAACATGAGTTGTATACTAGTTTGAGTGTACAGGGGTTGCACGAGTCAAGAGATCAATCCTTGGGAATTGCACAAGCAAATAGGAGGAAATTCCTATCTTTTAGGAGCTATTTTTCCTCGGGAAATACACAAGGAAATAGGGGCTAGAGGAGCAAATAATTGGCTAAGTGTTGAATAGAGGTTCTCATTCAGCAGAACAAACAATCATTCTTTTGTAGGTTGTGCTTATAGCTGGAGCAAGCAATTGTAATAGTTTCTCTATTCAACTTATTAGTGGAAAGAGGCTTGAGGGGTTTTTCCCAGTTAGGTTCCCCTACAAATCATTGTGTACTTGTGGTTTTGCTTGTTGCATCTCTATGCATGTTGTTCTGAATTGTGACTTCCATTCCACATATCAGAAGAGTAGAATTGTGTCTCTTGTTTTTTTAGTTTGAAATGCAATTTCTATCATATTTCTACACTACCTTCTCAGACATTATCCTATTTCACTCTACGACACGATATATAAACTCATCTCCAAAACTATTTCCATATGGATTAAACCAATCCTGTCCAGATTCATCTCGCTAGAACAATTTGGCTTCCTTGAGAAGCGATAGATTCATGATGCAGTGGGCATTGCACAAAGTGAATTCATTCCATTAAACCTCGAGACATTAATGCATGCTTGGTGAAGATAGATTTCTCTAAATCCTTTGACTGTGTTGACTCCTATGGATGATTCTGCCAGATATTGGTATTGGTTTGGTTATGCTAGACTGGATAAAGACCTCTATCTCTTTGACCAACTGTGCCATCTTGATTAATGGAAGTACCGCATATTTATTTTCATCTTCGAGAGGCCTTTAACAAGGTTTCACTTTCTCCCCCCACCTATTTCTATTGGTCATTGATGGCTTGAGCATAAGCATTCTTTCAACGAGGGCACAAGGTAGATTCTCTGGTAGCAAAAAAAAAAAAAAACATCTCCCTTTTCCACCTATTGTTTGTTGATGAATTCTTGGCCATTGGTAAGACAGATATCAGGGAGTGGATAGTGTTTCACAATATTCTCCTCTACTTTGGATAGGTAACTAGGCTGCTCATGAACAAAGAAAAATCAGTTTTGATTTATTTGGATCCCAATGGGGAAAGAATGAAAGAAATTGATATTATGTTTGGAGTTCAATCCATCCCTTTGGGGGAGGGGTTCAACTATCTGGGTCTTTCCCTGAAATTTACTGGATATGGGAACGATGATTGGTCCTGGCTGACTGAAAAACTGGAGAAGTGGCTCTCTACATGGTCCCATAAATGGATTTCCTTAGGTGGAAGGCTTCTTCTAATTAACTCAATTTTGCAAAGCATAACAATCTATCAGATGTTGTTAATTTTTCTTAAGGCTACATTGTTCTTTGATTATTGCATTTCATTATTTACATATTAAATTCACCCCATAATATCATTACATTATTCAATTTTATATCATTATTTAACAACATATGCAACTATGTAGAAATAACAATATCATCATCTATGCAATTGAACATAAAGGAACAATAAAAGAAAAACATTCACACATAGAGATACCAGGATTGGTCAGAGACCAAGGTAAAACCCACAATGGGGAAAACCCTTTCAAATTCTTCTTCTTATTAGATTGTCATTAAATGTTTCAGCAAAAGAGAGTAAAATGATCCATATCTTCAACCATAAACCTATCTAGAAAAATAAAATAAACAACATCCATGAAAAGAACCCAACCATGCTCATACTCAAAATCCTGATTCAGAAGCCTGTGATGAACTTTCAATGTATGCAGTCAACTGCTGAACATTGCGGTCAATGAGCGAAAACTTTGGTCAACTAAAAAACCAAATCCTAAACTCCAGTCGCATGGAGAGAGTGCCATGCATCACATGCATAGGCTTGTATGCTAGTGGCTGCAACTGAAACTTCCCTTTAACAAGACAACGGTTGCGACCCAAAACCGTAGAAACACACGCGAGCTTCAGACCCTGCAATTTCTCCTTCGTGCGAACCAATTCTCTATGGATGAGCTTCAGACCTGTGCAAGCCAAAACCAAGAAAGAGAATAGAAGAATGTCTCATGATTATGTCCAAATGAGGTTGAGGTCACTTGTATTTACAACCTTCCAAGGGTGTCCAATTTTATTTGAGGCCGACTTGATCAAATATGCACACGAGGGATTTTAATTCAAAAATACACTTTCCCTTATCCAAATTGAGCGATTCAATAGTCAAAACTGGTCCTCTCGAAAAGAGGAATCTCATCCCATGGTGGGAATTTATCACTGAGTTGCCAAATTAACACTCTCTCTCATCTAGGGAGAAATTCCAACTGCATCATGTAATGATGCAGGAGCATCGGAACTGACCAGCAATGTGGAAAATTGTCCACATGTTGTGGTCTGACAGGGTGAATTTTATTACTGTTTGTTCAATCTCAGTTTTACTGAGGAGGTCGATTCTTCATATAGTTGTTATTTTAGTGATAATGCAACTGTTTTATTGAGATTTTCTCTAATAATAGGAGATTATGTTAGCTGTTTGTTAGAGTAATTAGTGGAGGAAATACATAAAAAATGTAATAAGCAAAGAGATTGGGGGAAGGTAGAGTAGGTGTGGTGTGAATGTTTGTATGGGCGAAAAGCTCTGATTAATAAATAAGATTGTGTTTTGAAGAAAACTGGAGATCGTTCTTTGTGAAAGTCATCAAAGAAAATCTCTGTTTTTATTATTGCTGCTTATGAATAAAAAATAGTGTTTGAGCCCAATGTGTGATGGGTAATCGGTGTTATAAATGTAATAGATTTGGTTCGTGGTATGCAGATTAATACGTTGACAGTTCTCTGGATTAGTTCGAACTGTGGTTTCAATTTAATATCTGTGATATGTGTTAAATCTTGTGAGTGGAATCTTCCCACAGAGGATAATCAAAAACAGACTGCGCAGATTTTGGGACAACGCCGGATTTTGGAAATTGTGATTCCTACAATCTCGCCTCAAAATCCTGGATGTGGTCGATTGCCAGTTGTGATTCGAACTGCTGTTAGAACAAGAGAGATCTGTGGTAACGAAACAGATTGGATAAGCAATCCCAGCAGCTGCGTAATGAAGAACAGAAAACGCCAATTTATTTTGCCAGATCGAAAAACAAGTGGTTGATTTCGGTGGACAGGGGACCTGATTGAAGAAAAGCGTTTGCAGAGTTTCTTCGAAGTGAATTGAGCATAGAAGTTTTGATACATCGCGTTCAAGGCCAGCAAAATGAAAACGTATAGCTACAGAAATTCTACAGGTTGCATTAAATTCCATGTCACGATAACTTTTATGGGCATAGATATGTGGTATTAGAGCGTTTTAACGCAGATAAACAAAAAAAAGATTGGTATTATTTATGTTGTGGCAAATGCAAATAGATTGTATCGATTGATTCAATCGATACATGGTCGTTTTATTTGTTAATTGTAACTAATGCAACGCAGATAGTGAGCAAATGTTTGCCTGGTATTTGATATATGATATAAAAAATAATTATATGGCTGTGCCCTGTATGAAATAAGAAACAAATCCAGTTTCTATATTTAAATCTGAACAGAGTTTCTATTTTGGTGGTTCGGCATTTTAGAAGTCAATAAGATTGATTTGTATGTATACTGAAGTCTGTTGCTTGTAGAACAAGTGGAGTGAGCTCAGAGTTTCAGGTACATTATTTTGGTATCAGAGCCAAAGTTACAGGTGTTGCAGCAAAGATGCCGCCAAGGAGAGGAATTGGTCGAGGGAGACCAGAACCAAATGCAGTCCTGATAGAAGAAGTGCGAAGACTGCGTGAACGAATGGAGACAATGGAAACAGCCCAGAGAAGAGCGCCTGATGAGGGAGCTGAGAGTTCTTCAGAAGAAGCGGAAGCAGGAGAAGAAAATGAAACTGCCAAAGTCCTCAAGATGTTGGTGAAGGTTGGAAGTAAACCCAAAATGGAGATTCCTATGTATGAAGGGAGCCTAAATGCCAAAGAACTCATGGATTGGATCAGATCCATAGATCAGTACTTCGATTATGAAGAGATTGAAGAAAATAAAAGGGTAAGATTTGCAGTCACTAGATTGAAAGGCCACGCAGCCATCTGGTGGGACGAGTTACAGACATCAAGAACGAGAAAGGGAAAATCTAAGATCAAGCAGTGGGATAAAATGGTAAGCAAACTGAAAGCCAAGTTTTTACCTAAAGACTATCATTTGAATCTCTTTAAGCAGATGCAAAATCTGAAGCAGAAAGGAATGTCTGTTAAAGAGTATACAAAAGAATTTTACAGGTTAAGCATCAGAACAGGGCATGTAGAAGATGATCTGGAGAAAGTAGCCAGATATGTTAATGGGCTAAGGTATGAGATCCAAGATGAGATTAGCTTGTTAAGTTTGAAAACTGTTGAGGATGCCTATCAAGCAAGTTTGAAAGCAGAGGAGAAAATACTGCGGAAACAGAGTCAAAGAAATAGAGGAAAGAGCTCAGCAAGAGGTAGAGGATCAGCCAGATCCAGAGGAACACAGCATCAGTTTGAAGCAGGAGGTTCAAGCAGCAGATCACCACAGATGGGTGAATCTAGCAGAGGGAGATTCACGCCCAGAGGAAGAGGGCGAGGAAGAGATGTTAGGTGTTATATTTGTGGAGAATGGGGACATATGTCGTGGGACTGTCCTCATAACAAATCAGCAAGCCAGAGGGGTGCAAATGTGGCTGAGGCAGAGCCGTAACCACCTCGACTTGTAGAGAAGGAAGAACCACCAGAAGAAGGTGAATCATTGCTGCTCAAAAGAACTTTGCTGAGATCAGAAAAAGAGATTGGAGAACCTGCGCAAAGGAAGAACTTGTTTAGAACTACATGCAAATCAAAGGGTAAGTGTTGTAAGGTTATAATTGATAGCGGGAGTACTGACAATCTTGTGTCTACAGAAATGGTGGAAAAGCTTGGGTTAACAAGGAAAGCGCATCCTGCACCTTACAAAGTATCTTGGCTTCAGAAGGGTCATCAAGTCATCGTGACAGAACAGTGTAATGTGGAAATGCAGATTGGTACATACAGAGATGTGATTTTATGTGACATAATGCCCATGGATGTATGTCACGTGTTATTGGGGAGGCCATGGCAATTTGACCGAAAGGCGATTCATGATGGAAGAAGAAATACATACACCATAGAAAAGGATGGAGTTAAACATACGTTGCTGCCAGTAAAGAATGATGCTGACAAAGAGCTGCCTGAAAATAGTATTATGTTGATGAGTGGTAAGGAACTGCTACAGGAGGTTGATGAAAGCGAAGAGGTGCATTTCGCTATCGTGGGAAGGCCAAAGGTAATTTTAACCTCCACAAATTTAAATGATTTGCCTGAAGAAATTCAATCTGTGTTAAATAGTTACATGGATATCATTGTGGATGAATTGTCGAATGAATTACCACCGATTAGAAGTATAAGTCACCATATTGACTTAATACCAGGAGCAAGTCTACCTAATAAAGTTGCATATAGATTAACTCCTCAGGAAAATGCAGAAGTTGCAAGACAGGTTCAAGAGCTGATGGACAAGGGGCTGATTCGAGAAAGTCTGAGTCTGTGTGCTGTGCCAACGGTGCTTAGTCCGAAAAAGGGAGGAGAATGGCGCATGTGCACCGATTCCAGAGCTATCAACAAGATAACAATCAGGTATATATTTCCTTTGCCTAGGATGGATGATTTAATGGATTGTTTAAGTGGATCCAGGTACTTTACTAAGATAGATCTGAAAAGCGGGTATCATCAGATCAGAATTGGGGAAGGCGATGAGTGGAAAACAGCTTTCAAAACCAACAGTGGATTGTATGAGTGGTTAGTGATGCCTTTTGGGCTCACTAATGCGCCCAACACATTCATGAGACTAATGAACGAGGTTATGAAAGAATATACAGGTAAATTTGTTGTTGTTTACCTTGATGATATTCTAGTTTTCAGCAAAAGTAAAGTGGAGCATTTGGAACACTTGAAGTTAGTTTTGAAAACTCTGCAGAAAGAGAAACTACTAATCAATCTGAAGAAATGTAGTTTCATGAAAGAGGAGCTGGTATATTTGGGATTTGTGATTTCCAGAGACGGTTTGAAAATGGATCCGGAGAAGGTACAAGCAATCAGAAACTGGCCTACTCCCAGGAGTGTATTCGAGGTAAGAAGTTTCCATGGACTTGCTAGTTTCTACCGAAAATTTATAAAGGGATTTAGTCAAGTTTGTGCACCAATCCTTGAGACAATCAAGGAGGTCAATCAGCCATTTCGATGGACAGAAGCAGCTGATAGGAATTTTAATTTGTTGAAAAGAAAGATAACAGAAAAGCCTATTCTAGCCTTACCAAATTTCGAGAAAGTCTTTCAAGTGGAAACCGGTGCAAGTAGAGAAGCAGTTGGTGCGGTGCTAAGCCAAGAGCAAAGGCCGATAGCATATTTCAGCGAGAAGTTAAATGATGCAAAGAAAAATTATTCTTCTTATGATAAAGAATTTTATGCTATTGCGCAGGCATTGAAAAAGTGGAGGCATTACTTGCTACCGAAGGAGTTCATCTTATATTCTGACAACCACGCTTTGCAGTTTATTAATAATCAGCCAAAGCTAAATCAGAAGCACGCCAAGTTTCACTTTTGTAATAAAGCATAAAAGTGGTAAGTCTAACAAAGTGGCGGATGCATTGAGCATAGTAAGTTTTCTTTTGCAAGAATTTAAAGTGGGTGTTGTAGGTTTTGATGAAATGATAGAAATGTACAAGGATGATGAGGATTTTAAAGACATCTACACAACAGTGCAGAATCCAGTGAGCCATAACAAAAGTCAATGGATGGATTACCTTATTCAAGGAGGCCTGTTATTTAAAAGCAACAAATTATGCATTCCTAAATGTTCCATGAGAGAGAACATCATTAAAGAGAAGCACAGTGGAGGATTGTCTGGTCATTTTGGACAAGACAAAACTTTCGCTCAGGTGAATGCTTTTTATTATTGGCCTAAAATGCAAACTGATGTTAAAAAGTTTGTTGAGAAATGCAGGGTATGTCAGTATGCCAAAGGAAGGAGTCAAAATACCGGTCTATATCAGCCATTGCCCATACCAGATCGACCATGGGATGCAGTGAGTATGGACTTTGTTCTGGGTTTACCAAAAACTCAGAGAGGAAACGATTCTATTTATGTTGTTGTAGACAGATTTTCTAAAATGGCCCATTTTATTGCTTGTAAGAAGACTAATGATGCCACACACATAGCAAATTTATTCTTTTCAGAGATTGTAAGATTGCATGGTTTGCCTGTAAGTATTGTATCAGATCGAGACACTAAATTTGTAGGGCATTTCTGGAGGACACTTTGGAAGAAACTGGGAACTAAGCTCAGTTTTAGTTCAGCTTACCATCCTCAGACGGATGGACAAACTGAAGTTGTAAACAGAAGCTTGGGGAATATATTAAGAAGTTTGGTACATCAGAATCCCAAACAGTGGGATTTGGCATTAGCTCAAGCTGAATTTGCTTACAATGACACACCAAACCGAAGCACTGGAATGAGTCCATTTCAGATTGTCTTTGGAATGCATCCGAGAGGAGTATATGAGCTAAGAGACTTGGGGAAACAAGAAGCCAGAAGTGCAAGTGCTGAAGATTTTGTTGAACAAATGCAGAAGCTACAGGAAGAGGTTAAAGGCAAACTACAGGACAGCAGCAAGAGATACAAGCAGAGAGCAGATTTGAGAAGGAGAGAAAAAGAGTTTCAGGTAGGAGATTTGGTCATGGCATATTTGAGGAAAGAGAGATTTCCTACAAAAACTTACAATAAGCTAAAACTGAAGAAGATAGGACCCTGTAAAATCAAAAGGAAATTTTCAGCTAATGCATATGAGATTGAGTTGCCGGAAGGGATCGGAATATCTTCCATTTTTAATATTGCAGACTTGTATCCATTCAGAGAGGCAGAAACAGAGTTGCAGACTGAAGCTACAGATGATGAAGTTCAAACTGTGGATTGGGAAGAACAGGTACCAAAAACATCCAAGAAAGAAGTTGAAGCTATTTTAGATCAAAGGATATCCAAGAAAACTTGTGGACAAACATATTTTCAATATCTTGTCAAGTGGAAAGAGCATCCAATGGAAGATTCCAGTTGGTTGACAGCAACTGAATTGCGGAAATACGGCATAAATTCTGAAAATTTAAAGAACCAATCTTTTCTTCTCCTGGAGTCTGATGCAGGAGCATCGGAACTGACCAGCAATGTGGAAAATTGTCCACATGTTGTGGTCTGACAGGGTGAATTTTATTACTGTTTGTTCAATCTCAGTTTTACTGAGGAGGTCGATTCTTCATATAGTTGTTATTTTAGTGATAATGCAACTGTTTTATTAAGATTTTCTCTAATAATAGGAGATTATGTTAGCTGTTTGTTAGAGTAATTAGTGGAGGAAATACATAAAAAATGTAATAAGCAAAGAGATTGGGGGAAGGTAGAGTAGGTGTGGTGTGAATGTTTGTATGGGCGAAAAGCTCTAATTAATAAATAAGATTGTGTTTTGAAGAAAACTGGAGATCGTTCTTTGTGAAAGTCATCAAAGAAAATCTTTGTTTTTATTATTGCTGCTTATGAATAAAAAATAGTGTTTGAGCCCAATGTGTGATGGGTAATCGGTGTTATAAATGTAATAGATTTGGTTCGTGGTATGCAGATTAATACGTTGACAGTTCTATGGATTAGTTCGAACTGTGGTTTCAATTTAATATCTGTGATATGTGTTAAATCTTGTGAGTGGAATCTTCCCACAGAGGATAATCAAAAACAGACTGCGCAGATTTTGGGACAACGCCGGATTTTGGAAATTGTGATTCCTACAATCTCGCCTCAAAATCCTGGATGTGGTCGATTGCCAGTTGTGATTCGAACTGCTGTTAGAACAAGAGAGATCCGTGGTAACGAAACAGATTGGATAAGCAATCCCAGCAGCTGCGTAATGAAGAACAGAAAACGCCAATTTATTTTGCCAGATCGAAAAACAAGTGGTTGATTTCGGTGGACAGGGGATCTGATTGAAGAAAGCGTTTGCAGAGTTTCTTCGAAGTGAATTGAGCATAGAAGTTTTGATACATCGCGTTCAAGGCCAGCAAAATGAAAACGTATAGCTACAGAAATTCTACAGGTTGCATTAAATTCCATGTCACGATAACTTTTCTGGGCATAGATATGTGGTATTAGAGCGTTTTAACGCAGATAAACAAAAAAAAGATTGGTATTATTTATGTTGTGGCAAATGCAAATAGATTGTATCGATTGATTCAATCGATACATGGTCGTTTTATTTGTTAATTGTAACTAATGCAACGCAGATAGTGAGCAAATGTTTGCCTAGTATTTGATATATGATATAAAAAATAATTATATGGCTGCGCCCTGTATGAAATAAGAAACAAATCCAGTTTCTATGTTTAAATCTGAACAGAGTTTCTATTTTGGTGGTTCGACATTTTAGAAGTCAATAAGATTGATTTGTATGTATACTGAAGTCTGTTGCTTGTAGAACAAGTGGAGTGAGCTCAGAGTTTTAGGTACATTACGTAATCATCATAAATATCTTATCATCAAATCATATACAATCTCAAGTATAATCATCAAATGTCGTCACTTCTCATCTTTGCTCATCTCTTGCTTATTCCTATTTATCTCTTAATTGTCCTTGCTCATATGCTGAACATTCTCGAATCTAAAAGAAGAATTTGACATCGGAGGGGAGCCTAAGCTATGACACTCTATCCATTAGGGAGCCTCTGGTACAACCCAAAATCACTCCTAGCGGGGAGCCCAATGCTACCACCTGGGAAACATCAATAAGGAGCTAAATCTATGATCCGCATCAACATAGGAGAGCCTAGATCAATCCAAAACAACATTAGGGAGCATATCTCAACCTGAAACCACATCGGGGAGCTTTGTCTCAACCCAGAATCTCATGGGGGAGCTAAACATCTAAAACCCCATATCGAGCAATAGGTAATATAGGGGAGCACATCTCAACCCATCCTATTGCTTGCCGATCCTGCCAACAATTACCATCAAGAGTCATGTGGTAGAACACTTACATCATAATCTGAGCTTGGGCAAGATACCCGACTTACACACCCCCAAGCTTCCTCAACCCATTGGCAAGATGGGGAGGGACACCCAACAAGCCCAACTTGTGGGTATGATGCCAACTAGGGTATAC
The DNA here is from genome assembly GCA_031772625.1 of Pinus tabuliformis. NCBI lineage: Eukaryota > Viridiplantae > Streptophyta > Pinopsida > Pinales > Pinaceae > Pinus > Pinus tabuliformis. The sequence continues at coordinate 739,644,121 of CM062808.1, forward strand.
TTTGCAAAGACCAAGATAGGGGAGATACACATGTGAAAACTGACAAGGATCACACACATAATATGGGTGAAAGATAGGGGTGATACCCTATTATCCATAGATACCTCAACCCTAGGAGCCCTACATCTCAATTCCACACCTTGGGAGCTCAAACAAGGGGGTAAGAGTTGGCTCAGTGACTTTGATCAATGATGCTCTCTATAGATAAGAAATATATCATCATTCTCATATCTGGTAATCATCATGTCTCAATAACAACAGTCTCCTATTCATACATGACATCAAGTCATATATTATATTAGAACAAAACACACACACACACACACACATATATCATAAAAATGATACCTTGTTCAACCTCCCTCTCATGGAGGCAACAACCACAAGCCTAAGCTTGTCTCATATCACATCACTGTCTTAATATATGAAGGTATCTCAATCCCAACAATATACAAGATTCTTTGCCAATCGGATCCCACTTAAGTGTTATCACAATGCATTATTTTCATATCTAGAACCTGCTCAAATAGCTCTTAAAAGAGCTTCTTCATCTCGCCTCACAGCTAGCCATGCTGGAAACATTGTACTAAACCTCGTTCGTGCTTAAAGCTACGGAATTATCATCCAAACCATCATTACATATCTCATACATGGAACATTAATGCTTCAGTCAATTATCGGTTTCCAAATTAGGTTGAACAATATCTCTTCATAACTTCTTAAAATTAATTCGGAGTGTGCAAGGCTTTTCATTTCCACTTTCCAAAAACTCTTCAATAGCTTCACGATATAGATTTTCTTTTCCAAACATCAGAAAGTGATTCATCATGCCATGATTCATTATTTTGAGCTTCAAAAGCCAACTCCCTCTTACTTTGATCATCAGAGGCTCATTACCTGTCAAAAGTAGACCATTAGCATATAAAACTAAAATCAAAGTCATACCTTGGACCCCTTTTGAAGTAGAGGTTTGGATGGGCACATCTTCCTTGCTTCACCAAATGACTATTAATGCAAACATACTAGGCTCAGGGAACTTGCTACATACAATGATTTTTGCAAACATAGCACTTTACCAAACCAATATGATTAGCATTACATAGATCACTCAGCTTATCAAAGTTTAGATGTCAGATCAAAACTAATATCAAAATCGTCAATATCACTATAACAAATTCTTTGGACTAGGTGATAAGTACAACTCACATCAAGTTATGACTTCATCTATTGCCATGCCAATAAATTGTCCTTTACCAAGCAATATCAAACAAAACTTCATGAAGTCATCCTCACGATCACAATATAAATCATTTTAATACTAGATGCAAATGCATACACTAAGGATAAGTCATGCATATTCCATCCATTTATTGTGAGATTACTTCATATTGAATCATAATTGTTTATACTTCAACCATTGTGCTAAGGACAATGAGGCCAATACAAAATATATTAGTCAATGAAAGTTATTATGCTCACATAACAGTGTCATCAAGGAAACTCATCAGATATCAAGTAAATAGCTTAATTTGTTATCATAGTGAGTTCAATCAGTCAATAACCGAAAAACATATGAAGCATCATGTCAATGTTCTAAAGCATATTTATGAACTATCAAACATCATGTCATTTCTCATTTATATTAATAAACCCGATCTTGTCAAACCCTTGCAATCAAATGTCATATTATATCTTCAATGATCAAATCAAAATGGCATACTGATATGCATATTACAGTCCCTCGCAAACACAGATTTAGTCAACACATTCACAATCTCTATAGTATGTCAAACATTCAAACTTCCCTGCTCATGGAACTTTTTTATATTTGTTCCATATCCAAAAGAATTCCATACTGGTGGTGCATTCTTGATTTTATGCATAAGGCTTTAGTCATAGGATTTCTTCCATGTGGTTGAGAGGCTATTATCGCATCCTCAATCTTGCTTCAATGCGGTTAAGGCTTAGAGTAAGGAAAACTTTCTTTTCTCAGACCATAACTTTGTTGCAGACCAACAATATCAGATATTTGTCTATTCATTTCCATAAATCATACTTCAATAGTAAAGAATCTTCTATGCATATAATGCAAATGATAATAGGTGTAGGGATCTTATGGAGAGTTTCTCCCTCTTAATGAGCATCCCCTTCAGCCATAAGTCATCAACCTGTCTATAACACTTCCATGCATTAGCATAACTGTTACATCATAAAGTCAAGCTATATCATGTTCTAAAACATATATCCATCATGGTCATAACATGTTAGCATTAGCTACTTCATCATTACATCATTACATCATGACATCAATCTTTCATCAAGGGTTAGTGTCAAATATCTAATAGGAGCATACTTCAAAAATCATGATCACAACATCACTTCTTTAATCCATTAAGTCAGTGCATTCAATTTTACCATATGTCACAATTACTAGGCTCATCAAAACTTAACCACAGTAAAAAGGATCATGAATATCAACCTCATTGTTACACTTATATCATCATGGTTGTCATAAGCATTATCAATAGTATCAAGCTACCATATATAAGAATCAATGTGCAAGCCTTCTTTATGGAATCAAGATATCCAAAAATAGTAGATGTTAGCCAAACATCAAGTATACCAATGTATTAAAAATCAATATTTCTAAGTAGCTTCATAGTATCAAGAAATTCATCATGTCTAAGAAGTAAGATTCTTATTCAATACCAAGTGTACCATATCATACTAAGTACCATGAATCAAACTGTCATATGCATGAGCCATTTGTGTAGCTTAGGAGTTACTCCAAACCCTAGGGTTTAGGGTTTGGATGGAAAAGCACCACAAGGGTCACTTGTGGGCTTGAAACCCAAGTATGGGGTTTTGCACCAAATGGTGTTTTGGGAATTTCCAGGAGCACATTTCTAGATGTGATGGCATGAGATGACAGAGGGCGGAAAGGAGAATCCAACGCTTCAAGAATCGTCAAATTACGAGTTGTAGAAGTGGAGAAATTAATTTTTGAAGTTGACAAATAATTATTTAGTATTCGAGTCATGTAGGCTTGAAGTAAAATTGTCCAAGAGACATGTCCCTTCATGAATTCCTGGAGCCCTCATGTTGTGTATAAATATGAGGTGAAGTGGAGGATTATTCCTCTTCCATATTTTGCAATACATACCTAAGAAAGAACCTCACATAGCTATGGATTAGGGACACAACAAGAAATCCTAGACAACATGGAGGAGGAGGATTGTTCATGAAATCAACAGGGGTTCAAAATATATAAAAGAGGCCGAGTTTACTGTGTGGGGTGCAGATTATTTTAAGGGTGAAACAAGGCCATCAAAAGGTTGTTTTGGAGGGTCGCAACCCTGTTTGTGGAGGCCGCAACCCAGGGAGGAGCAGCGAGGTTATTTGTGGCTACTTTAGAGGGTGGACAGTCCTCCCAAGAGGTTGTCGCAACCCTAGTTTCGGCGTTAAAGGGTGCCGCAGTCCTCTTCGGGAGATAGTCCTGTGTCTTGTGTTGTAAACTACCCTAGGAGAGCAGGATAAAGGGCAACAAGTACTTGGAGGACAACCGCAACAAAAGGAGTAAAATTTGGGCTAGTTCGTTGGGTGGTTAAGGGACTATTGTTAGTTCCGTAACCCAGAATTGCAGCGTTGTAGCAAGTCAGAACAACAATGTTTGGTATGTGTTGGGTCACATTTTGGTGACTAGATTTGGATCATTGTTGTAGCATGTGGGAGCCGTGTATTAGGATTGTCTTGAGTGAGAAGAAACCCCAATCAGGAGCGGATTCCAAAGTGTAGTATTGGGCATCTTTGGATTGTTGGAGGGAAACGTTTTGATAGCCCAAAGTATCCCTATACTAGTAGTCTTGAAGTGACAAAGATAGTTGAAGATTGGGTGAAGTTTGCAACCTTATGAGTAGCTCTTTGATGGACGAAAGAGGCTACTAGAAGGCAAATTGGAGCTCGATAATTGACCAACCTAGAGAGTAGATTTATGAGCCTGTGTACATGCAACATAAGTGACATGCAACAATCTTAGGCAGCAGCCCTCCTGGAGTCTCAATGCGTTGTCCTTTGAAGGACTAAGGGGCAACTAGTGAGCAGTACGGAAGCAAAGGGCTGACAGGAAAAGATACGACATCGAGTCTACGTAGCATGTTTGTCATTGTATCTTGTATACCATAGACTGTTGTAATATTCAAATTTGGTTTAATATAACAAAGATTGGGGTTGTACATTATTGTATAATTTGTTAAAAACTAATATTTGTGCATGTGTGATTTACTGCTTTATATTTGCGTTGTACAAAGTAGTTTATGGTTGAGATTCTTGGTTTGGTAGCGTCAGTGATTTTAAGACTCTAACCTAGACCCAAGGTCGTGGAAATTCAACATTATGGAGGTGATGTTCCGATCATATCTTATGGCTTACCTTGCCATCCTATATTCCAGCTATAACATTGGAATAAAGCACCATACATACCTTGAGTGTTCAAGTATTTGTGCACCTTCCTATTTTACGTAGGAAACTGTAGCATTTTGTCAACTTTTCATCAGGTGCCTCTTTCCCTTTTTCAAACACTACTTTTTATCTTCTTGCACTAGCCATGATCCTCAAAAATGATCCACTTATCACAACTCATCAGGAGGTTAGAAGCATCCAAATACTTTATACATGCAGGTAGTATAAGCAATAATCAAAACAATAATAAGATCAATAATTCTAAGCAAAGTTAAAGACATAAAGGAGAACCATACATTGAAAAATACTTATCTTTAATGAGAGGTGATCATGTCCCTCTTGAACCAGCCTTCAAGAGCCATCATTGTCCATTGTCCATATGACAATGTTGCCTTCAATATTTCAACCAACTTTATCGACAACTAGGCCTAATAGAGAATATCCCATCTAGGGCTTTCATCAAATCTGACACAAGTGCTTGAACATCTTCACATTAGTCATGTTAGGGTTTCTAAATTTCATATCTAAAATATTTGCCACAAACCAGGGTTTCTTCCAAACCCTAAACCCATAATATCCATCAAACCCTAATAACCAAATTGCCTAGGGTTTCCTTCAAACCATAGTACTATTTTAGGTCTCCTCCATCTCCTCTTGCTTCCATTAATGGTGTCATCATAGGGGCGATCTCCATAATTTTTCTTTAGCCCAACTCTAATACCATGTTAATTATTCTTGGGGCTATATTGTTCTTTGCTTTGATAATTGAATTTCATTATTTCCATATTAAATTCACCCCATAATATCATTACATTATTAAGATTTATACCATTATTCAACAACATATGTAACTATGTAGAAAGAACAATATCATCATCTATGTAGCTAACTATAAAGGAATAATAGAATAAAAGAATTCACAAATAGAGACACTAAGATTGATTGGAGACCGGGGCAAAACCCACTATGGGGAAAACCCTTTCAAATTCTTCTTCTTATTAGATTGTCATTAAATGATTCGAAAAAAGATAGTACAATGATCCATATCTTCAATCATAAACCTATATAGAAAAATAAGCTAAACAACATCTATAAAATGAACCCAACGATGCTCATACTCAAAATCCTGATTCAGAACCTTGTGATGAATTGTCACTGTTTGCGGTCAACTGCCGAACATTGCAGTCAACGAGCGAAAACTTTGGTCAACTAGAAAATAAAATCCTAGACTCTAGTCACATGGAGAGAGTGTCATGCCTGTGATTGAAACCCTCCAGTCACATGCATATCTTTCATGCCGACTGCAACCGAAATTTCCCTTTGAAAAGCATGCGGTCATGACCCAAAACCCTAGAAACACACACGAGCTTCAAACCTTGCAATTTCTCCTTCGTGTGAACCAATTCTCTGTGAACGAGCCTCAGACCTGTGCGAGCCAAAACCAAGAAAGAGAATAGGAGAATGTCCCAAGATGATGTACAAATGAGGTTGAGGTCACTTGTATTTATAGCCTTACAAGGGTGTCCAATTTGCTTTGAGGACGACTTGATCAAATATGCACATGAAGGGTTTTAATTCAAAAATACACTTTCCCTTATCCAAATTGAGCGCTTAAATAGTCAAATTGGTCCTCTCAAAAAGAGGAATTTCATCCCATGGTGGGAATTTGTCACTGAGATGCCAAATTAACATATTAATATTTACAAAATCCCTAGGGGCATCATCCACAAGATTAATAACATTTTTTCCCGCTTCCTTTGGGCTGGATCTAAAGGTTATAATAAGAAAATCCATCTTATTAGGTTGGATATGTTGTCTCAACCCGTCTCTTTCAAAGGTTGGGGTCTCAAAAACATGGAAAACTTCAACTTGACACTCCTCCTTGAGAATATTTGCAGGGTTGTCAATGGAGAAGGTCTCTAAGGCATAATCATTAAAGCTAAATACCTTAAAAACAAGGACCTTGAGAGGTGGATTTGAGATGGTGCTCTAATCACAACAAGGATTTCCCAATCTTGGAGAAGTCTACACCTATCCAAACGTTAGATCTAGGCCAATTTGTCTTGGAGCATTGGCAATGGATCCTCTGTGAAAATTGGTCTAGACATCATCTCAAGTATGGAAGGTCCTCACTCCCTTTCCTTTCCTTATATTTCTTTTTGTCTATGGTGTGAACATTCAAGTGCTCAAGGATATAGCAATATTTTTTGAAGCAAGTATCTCTATAACACATTAGAAGAATGCCCAAATGTTGAACATTCTGGCACACCTTTCTTCAGAATGGATAGAGTATATTCATAATTTGCAATTATTCGGGATCTATCTATCCCTTTCAGAGGGCACATTAATCTGGAAGGGAAGCCTTCACAAAGGCCAAATCATTGTAAAATAAGCCTATAACATCATTGATCAACAAGTGGACTTGGCTCTGCCTTTTTCTTGGCTGCCCAGGTCATGGAGCTAGCAAGTGCCCTTGAAGCTGAAACATTTCCTTTAGTTGGTGGCCCATAATCAGATTTTGACATGGGATAACCTATCCAAGTGGGGTTTTCTAGGTCTGGGACATTGTTGTCTCTGTAGGGAACATGGTGAAAAGATCACACACTATTTTCTTCATTTCCCTTTTTCCAGATCGATTTGGATTGAAGTTCTTAGAATCCTTGATTCCAATGTTGTCCGATATGGTCACACATTTTTTATTGCCTTCATCATTGATTTTTTGTTCATAAAAACCTCATGACTCTTCCCTTTTTTCTTATGCGGGGCATTTGACGAGCCTGTAATGCTGTCATATTTGATTCCTTTCAGCCTGTAGTCTTCAAGATTAGTTCTTCGATTGTGGATTTCTATAAGGAATTCTCTATTGAGCCCTTTATTTCTCCTCTCTCCTCCCGCTATTCTATAGATCTATGGAATTATTTTCCTATTGGCTTTTTCGATGGAGCCAACTCATTCAAGTTATGTGGCTATGGGATGGCTACATATCTGGATCATGTACATCATTACAACTTCTTTTGGTTCAATGGTAAGGTCTCGAACACAGAAGTTGAACTTTTGGCATTATGGGGCACCCTCTTCTAGGCTTCTTGGATTGGATTGTTGGATATTGTCATCTTTGGGGACTCTAATTTTATTATTGATTGGGTCAATAAGCGCAACAACCTTCAGACTCCAACCCTCCTTAACTGGCAACAAAGAATAAGGTCTTTGACCCTATCCTTTCATCATATCTCTTTCTCTCATATTTTTTGTGAACAAAATAGAGAAGTTGATTTTTTGCCTAAGCGTGGATGCTCTGCAACTCCGGGATCGATCCATTTTCAAGAATTTGCTTCAGATTGTCTTCTGTGCTCGGTCCAAATTGCCTTCTAGCTTATTTCTCCATGTTTTCTTTTGGATACTTTCGATATGGGGTTTTTGTTTCTAGCCTACTTTGATCCAATCAATTTTGGGTTTGTTGGGACAACCTTTATCAATATGCTACTCCCTAAGATCCAGCCTTTGCTCATATCGAGTGGCCCGCTGCTAATTCCAGATGTTGTTTTTGGCTTGCTCTGTATTTTGACTAGTGTTTCCCTTCTTCATCAGGGACCAGTGCTTCTTGCTCCTGTTGTTTTCATTTTTCTTTGCCTTTTGATCGGTGATATTTGTGTCATGTTGTTTTTGCTCCTTCATTAGTTAATCTGTTCACGAGGTTTATTCTTCAACAATTTGTAAAATGATCTATGATGTTTATTACTTTGGGTTACACTTTGCCTCAGATATTTTAGTGATGAACAATTTGCCCTTTCTGAGTTGTTTCCAAAATTTTGGGATTCAAGATCCACGCAATTGTAACTATCTTTTGTTTTTAATAAAAGATGGAGCGTTTTTTCTTCTTGAAAAAAAAACCATTAAGATCTATAATCTATAATTTTAACAATTTGTAACTAGATTTTAGACAAAAATAATTAGAAAAAAAAAATAACTTAAAAACTCCAAATTGTAAAATATTTAAATTATCTTTTTTACTTTAGTAATAAAAGGATCAATATGGAACCTACGTGGTTTTTCTCCTTCTATACTAAAACAAAATGAAAAATATCTCTTTCATATATTATTCTTTGAAATGTCCAAAAAATAACTTTAATATATTTATAATTGCATTTTAAAATTATTTTTACTATAAATATCAAAACATAACATATACTTTTAATATATCATTTTCCTTATATTAATAAAAATAATCACAATAAAATATAATATTTCTTATAAACATAATAATTAGTTGATAGATATCAAAATTAATTTTCTAAATATTCATCTTTCCCTTTCTCTTATTTTGTACTACATATACATACTTTTTTAACTTTTCTAATTACCCTTAATATTCTTACCGGATTTGATGTCAATCTACTTTTTGCTTTTTAAATTATTCTTAATATTCCTTTTTATTTTGCATATTTTCTTTTCAGGTTATACATTAATCAATCTCCTAGAATACCTTCTAACTTCATTATTACCTCGAAACCGCAAGTTCTATCTCTACAAACTTTAACCGCATCACCTATAAATCTTAGTTGCTCTATGTTAAGCCGAAGGATGGTAGTGAAGTTTTTGAGCGTAGGATAACCACTTTGAAAGCAAAAGCATCATTTTGTCCAAAAATGATCGTGATCAAAGTTTTGGTGTATGTATTAATTCTATTATGATATAAGTTTTGTATATGGTGAAATTAGTATAGATGTTTCAAGCATCTTTAAATCAACCCTAAGTACAGATATTTCATGGATCTCTAAATCAACTCTATGTTTCGGAGTTTTCTGAAATTCTAGGGATCAATAAAATGTTTATCCTTGGTGGTTTGCCAAATTTTATTTTTCACTTAATCTTTTGAGTGTGGAAGTGCTTTTTGAATGCTTTGATGTCAAAGTTGTGATTGGTAGATAATGTTTTGAAATTAATGTTGGATAAATCTTTTGAATGTGGAAGTGCTTTTTGAATGCTTTGATGTCAAAGTTGTGATTGGTAGATAATGTTTTGAAATTAATGTTGGATAAAGTTGTGATGGTACATATAATGTTTTGAGATTAATGTTCGACATATATGTGGTAGAGAAAAAGAATCTAGGAAATTTTATAATTATAAAAATTATTTAAAATATTTGTTTTTTTAATAGGAATATCATTTTTTTTTTATAGTTAATTTTTTATTAACATAAAAAGTATGATATAATGGGATTCATAAATTGTTATGAATTAATTTTTTTTTGTTGTTGTTTAAAATGGTTTTTATTAGATGTTCAAAATAGCATAGCGTACAAAAATGTTTCCAATAACTCTGTTCCCTTATTCTAACTAGAATTTTTGAGATTGGGGGTTGAAGAATATCAAGATAGACAATTTACATACATTATTTTGATGGCTCTAAGGCCTTAGCATACTGTGAGAGACACAAAAAGAAACCATAACTAATGGGAACGTATCAAGGAGGGGGATGGGGGGCATTACAGGGGGAGCTGCAAAGTAGCCAACACAGTCATGAATGTGGAAGTCAATATGTTCCAGCCGTGCCTCTAAGTTGCGGAGATGGTCGTTTGTGCCTCCAACTACTCCAGAATGGTATTCTAGCTATATTGAATGTCAGTGAGATAGGCACAATTTCATTGTAGTCTTCATACCTGTGGTCCTAGAGAATGTCAATGTCAATTTGTATGTGTCATAGCTGCTCAACGATCGATTCCATAGAGGCAAGAGCTACCAGGCGGCCTGGCGAATTAGTTGGGGAAAGAGCCTCAACATCCTCTGTTTCCTAACTAGAAGAGGTACCGGAGGATGAATGATGGCTAGGTACAGGGCGCCCTGCTTAGGCCTACTGCCCCCGCCCGCGAGGAGGGCAGTCCTGCTGGCGTGACATTTTGTTGTGCACGGATGGAGGCAACTCACAACAGGGGGAGCCCACAGAGAAAGTTGTCGAATACTTTCAAAGGAAGCAATATACTCTAAACCCACATACCTACAGACCTGAGCAGGGATGAGCCATTATCCCTATACTACTACCAGGAAGGCGAGAGGGGCTCCAATTTACCCAACCCAGGTGCCAGAGTGAAATACTTTTGAGACACCACCCCAAGGCCGCACATGAACAAAACCCCCACCCCCAAATGATGGTTGAGAGACTGTAAATTCCTTCGGGCCAAAGGCGAGACTTGACCTCAGAGCATAAATTACCAAGTGCCAAATAAAAACCCACACACCTGTAAAGACTTGCGGTGGTCCACTCGAGCAGGAGAGGAGCCAAGAGCTAGCAGAGTGATGAAAAGGGCTTGTTTCCACCAGAAGCGAGGGAGTAGAACCGAACCACGACTGTTTGCGTACCAAGGTCCCAAGGGCAGACTAGGAGACTGGTGTCAATCCACTTCACGCTAGTGCAAGTGTCGTCTGCCTTCCTCACCCAAGGCTAGAGCCTCAGTGAGGCGCCACAGACACATACCCAACCGCTATCAAACTCATTACCACCCAAACTCATTGCCCAAACTGTCGAATTAAGCCAAATCATGTACTAGGGTTCGCATTTATCTTCAGAGCGCTTGAGGAGGAGTGTCACGCCAGAGGAGTATGTATCAGGTCTTTTCATTGCCACGACGTTAATATGCGCATGGAGGGGAGGCAGGCCCCGATGGCCGATCACATGCCATTTGTACCAACACATGCACACCCCCATCGGGGGGTCATGAATCAATCTTTATAAATAATGTTTAATAATACATAAAGGTAATTTTATAGTCATAAAGTTATTTTATGACATCACAAGGGATGTGTGCTTTATTGTCATTTCATATATATATATATATATATATATATATATATAAAACTTGTCTCATAAAAAAGGAAGGCACAATCAAGCATATTTCTCTAACTATCAATTAATAATTGTGTTAGTTAGATATACTACTCTCTTATGGCTACCCTTATTAGCATAAAGATCACGGTATATTGGAATTGATAAACTATCGTGGACCAACACTCACAACCAATGTGGAATAACATACAACAGAAAATAAGATTTTACATCTACAAAATTTATTCCAAGATGACTCAACTATTATACACCAGCGCACACATAACACATCCCACAAAAGTTGAGGAGAAGGCCAAACATGCAAGGTAAGGTTACTCATTAGTGTTAAAGTTGTATGTTCAATTTGATAATTTTTGGTCCATTTTGAGTGTTTTTCACTAACATACTTGAAGAGAAAATCATAAACAACATGCAACCAACTTGTCATTTTCTCCTTATAAAGGTGTCACATCTTTACTTTCTTATGGTAAACCAACTCTTTCACTTTTTAACCTAGGTCCCAATATTTTAAGTTTCAACTTTTACTTCTTCATACAAATAAATTAAAATTGAATTATATTATAAGTATAATATAATTAAATTTTTATTTATTTATAAATAAATGAGTGGGAAGTATTGGTAACTAGGATGAGCCTAGGGCACAACCTTGTCTATTGGATGAAAAAAAGATTTACCCACAGCGGGATGTTATCACCAAAATTGCGAGAAGATTGTTCAAGCTTGAATGCCCCTTGGAATAGTTTAATTCTCTTAAAAATTGTTTTTATTTTCAACCCCTCTCCATGATGTATGAACATGAGAATTGGTGGGACTAAACTCCACTTAAACCCATTGGTTTAAACCTCATGAATTAGATATAATATATATCTTAATATAAAAATAAATAACAATCAACTTATTAATAGAATGCCATAAAATTAGACATCGTTTTATATATATATATGTATGTATGAATGAGATGATGGAGATTGTTATTGTCAATTTTGATTTTTAAAATATTAAGAAAAATAGTAAAGAAATATTCAATATACTTAATAAATATAATATTAAATAAGATTTATCCTATTAGAAGAAAGTTATAAAATCAAATATATTAATAATAAGAAAACATTAATTTTACATACATCTTTATCATAAACATGTTTAATTTATTTTTTAATAAAATATTTTTTATTCAATATTATATTAATATATATATATATATATATATATATATATATAATTAAATTTATATTTATTTATAAAATAATAAGAAAAATATATTAATATAATATTACATAAAAGTCCCAAGGGTTAGCCTAATCAGTCAAGATGGGGCCTCGCCAGATGGGAGGTCACAGGATCAATTCTCGAAAGCTCTTGGGGTAAGGTCTTGCAGTAGGCCGCAGTGCGTCGAGCCTAGATTTTTCCGGTGGACATAGTGCCACTCGTTGACCGAAAGTGTCCGTGAACCACGCATAAAATAAATAAAATAATAATATTACATAAAAATCATTTTATTAAAGAAAACGCAATAAAACTACACATATTCATATATTCATAGCAAGCTAAGAAAACATCCACATATATATTATATATAAAAATGATTGAGAAAGAGATTCTTATAATGTTAAGATCAACCTTGATTTAAGGGAGTCTATAAAAAAATTTATTTATTTATTTTATATTTTATAGAGTATAATATTGAATATGAATAATTTTTATTCTTTGAAAAAATTAATAAAATTTGATATAATAATAATAAGAAAACATTAACTATACATATATAATTTTTTTTTTAAATATGTTTAATTCATAATTTTTTTTAATAATATATTTATAAATATAATTAAAAATAAAATTTGTAATATAATTATATTTTTATTTATTTATAAAATGATAAAAATATATATTAATATAATATTACATAAAGATTCATTTTATTAAGGAAATGCCATAAAAATATGCATGTTCATAGCAAGCTTAGACAACATTGACTCCATATATATATTCTATATGAAAGAGATTGAGAGAGATATGATAATGGAAACTCTTATCATCTTAAGATCAACCTTGATTTATGCGAGTTTAAGAAAAATGATAAAAAATAATTTATTTACTTTATAGAATATAATATTAAATGATAATTATTTTATTGTTAGAAGTACTAAATTAGGTATAATGATAATAAGACATATTAACTACACATAAATTAGGTATAATGATAATAAGACATATTAACTACATATATAAATATATATCTTATTATAAGTAGATTTGGTTTATTTTTTTGTTTGTTGGTTGATAAGATGATTTTAATTTAATATTATATTATAATTGAAAATTTTAATATAATTAATTTTTTATTTGTTCACAAGGTAAGAAAAATATATTAAAATTTAAAATATTAGTGATTTTTATGAAAAAGAATTATATCTTATTTATTTAAAATATTACATGGAAATCTCGAATTAGGGTGTTGGAATTCGAGTCAATGAAGGGGAAGGGGTGATGATATGACCAACCCACCCCATCCATTCACACATGCAAAAATCTATTCATTCCTTTCACAATCATATGATATATTAATCTTCATCTGAGCATTCTCAGTTGGGAGATCTTGGCTTCCTGTCATAGGTGGGACAATTCCACTATAGAGCAAGCTTTGTGGGGCTTGATCTCGACCATCACAACTCAGTGTTGTGTGAGAAGGTATGTGTTTTGACTCTGGTGTAGATGATAGTGTATTCCCATGACCATGACTCTGTGTGCATGGTAATTCTAGGAATTTTTGTCTTCGGGGATGTTAACCTCCAATGCATCTGTGAGGAGAGAAGGCCAAAGACAACAATGGAGGTAACATCTAGGACACTAGTGGCAACTACAACGACAACTTGAGCAGGGGAGGGTGGTGATAGGAAACAATTCATCCTCGTTGTGACACAAGTTCAAGCTCAGTGGGCCAGTCAATACTAGGCAATTCATCCTATGTTCAATCCCTCCTGCTTTGTCAAATATTTTAATGGTTTAGCTTATGTTTGGTGGTTGCTAGTATATAGTGTTCAGAGTGCAATGGTGGCGAGTGTCGGTTTTGTTATCCCTGGTAATTTTTGGTTGTTGGACCTTGCGGGAAGCCCTTTACTCTCTTTCCATCAGTGGCTCTACCTCATAAGAAGAAGCTCTAGACTCACCTGGTAACTCAAGTTTGCCTAGGCTTTATTTTTACTTTGTTTTCTATTTTACAGTCCCCTTAGTTTCTCTATTTTCTAGGAGGTGTCCTTATTTTGGTTCATAGTAACTCGAGGCAACATGCCTCTACAGAGGATGCCCTGTCGTAAGGGGTTTTGGTGGTAGAGGCCCTCAAGGCCAATTACGAGCTTAATCCTAAGCACAAAATGTAGCAGTAATTTTTCACTCATCCACTCCTGCGAAAATCCAAGAGGAAATTCCTCAACTTGAAGCCTTGACCACTAATGACCGCCAAGCCTACTCAGACTCTAAAATTCTAGCTAAAGTAGCTAATTGGGTTCCTGTTCCTAGACATACTAGGGGAAGACAAATTCAATACTTGAACTTTATTACCCTCAATTGGCAAATGAAGGCACTCTTGGGCAAGGTCTTGAAGGAAAGTCACAAAAATCGCATTGACATTGTATCATGCTTGTCGAACGAAACTCAACGTGTTCAATGCCATTAGCATTCTTGTCTTGCCAGTTTATATGCTCAACTTGCTCAAAGAGAAGGTCATCTCCAATGCGACCTGAAACCTCCAGCACCAGTAGGAATTAATGCTCAGTATCTGACCCTGATCACTTCCTCTAATACTTGATGTTATTTTTAGCCACTTGACGCATGTATTTTACTTTTAGTAGTTCAATTTATTTCAATTGTTATGGACTTAGTAGTGATAGTTGTTGACATTTTAATAGACCTAGACTATTTTCCACTGTCAACAATATTTGTTTCCCTTGAGGCATATTATGACTGGACTTAGCCTAAATAGTGTTATTCGGTTTTGTATGAATTTATTTTGAGGCAATATAATTTCAAATTAACAAAAAAAAGAATCCACATAGAAAATATAAACAATAAAGTGATTATAATAAATGGAAACTAAGGGTGATTCAGAGATGCGAAGGTTTTAGGCCAACAAGTTGTCGGCCATGTGATCCCATGGTTGTTGGGTAATCTGATGCACACCTGGTTAGATGTACCTATACACATCCCTCACACCAAATAGGGGATGACCTCATGGATTATTCAGACAACCATTTAGAAGGGGTCCAAATATGGCCGACCCCACAATGTTCATCTTCATGACAACAAACTCCTTCCCCCACTTACCTACAGTCCCTTTTATCACGTCTGGAGTGACTTGACACATTGATGGCAAGTTCATAATCCCCGATGTTGGAATTCCAAGGGGAGACTCACCCAACGATCAATTAACTATTATGTTAGTTAGAGATACCACTCTCTTGCGGCTACCCCATTTAGCATAAAGATCATGGTACGTTGGAACTTATAGACTATGTGGACCAACGCTCACAACCAATATGGGATAACACATAAAAGAAGAGAAGTTTTTATATTTATAGAATCTATTCAGTGGCATCGCAAAATAAGGTTACTCGACTATTATATTACACACATGCCCACAACACATCCCAAAAACAAAAAAACAAAACAAAACAAACGAACTTACTCATCAATTTTGAAGTTAGAATTTTTTTGGTCAATTTTAAATATTTTTCAATAAAAATATTAAAAAGAAAATCACAAACACTAACATGCAACCCCTGCTATTTTCTTCTTACAATAATTTCACATTCTTTATTTTCTTCGTGTAACCAACTCTTTCACTTTTTAACCCATCCACAATATTTTAAGTTTCAACCTTTTATTTCCTCCTACTCACTAATTTATAAATAAATTAAAATTGAATTATATTAAATTTCTCAATATAATATATATTTATATAAAAACAAGAAGGGCTGCGGGGCAACAAGTCCTTGTGAATTGACCTGCTAATTGACCTTGTGTGCACTAGATGATCGGAGTGAGTGGTATACTACACAACCAACATATTCATAGGCGCTAGGGGGAGCGCAACCACCACAGAATCTGGAAACATGAGTAAAAGTCGTTCAGTCTCATACCAGCTCACATAGACCTCGATATGACTAGCTGGTGTGCTATTCAATAGTCACCAATCTCCTCATGAACATGACAATGCTACCGCGTGTGATCGAACTGATGAGAAAGATCTATAGGGGCCCACAAAGACCCATGTATTTATAGAACTCAGTGGCGAAGAGGTTAAGTTTGCATGACGAGATAAGGTACGTATTTTTGTGCAGCGTGCTACCTGTAAGTTTGCCGGGCCACCGATGGCATAAGGGAATGATCAAAGGGAATGCTGCTTTTGCCATTTTATGTTTGACATTGACATTTAACAAAAGTGTAACCTGGTTTTTAAAGTATACTTACTAGCTCTTACTTTTATTCTTTTTGACCTAAGGAATAACACCAGAACCCGATCGAGACTTCCTGCTTTAGTTACAGCGAGACTTTCCGCTTTAATTACAGCCCATAGAGACTACCTGCTTTAGTTCCAGGAATGCTTCTCCTCTGGAAGACGCCCACCAGTCTCATTTATTTCAGGTAGAAGAGAGAATTCGTGCATGGTCTTAAGTACTCGGTTGAGCACTAGTACACTCAAATAGGAGTGAGTGATACGTAGCGAAGATAGGAGCACCGAAGCATCGATCCAGGACCTTCAACAACGCATTAGGGTTTTTCCCGGAGAGGCGAGTGCAATTATGGATGCAGAAATTTGGTCTTGCAGAGCCCTTCACGGGTTTCCTGCCACCAGCTAGAGTAACGCCCACAAAACCCTAGCCCTCGTTTGCTATGAAACCTTAATCGGGAACAAATTAACCTTAAAGGGCTTCACAATCCACCGAAAACATGAATGGCTCACTGCTTCTCCTGATGGCATAAGTGATAATGGACCTTATTTTAAAGGGAAAGGTGAGGGTTCCATACCCTGGTCTACACTACCAGCCTTCCATATGCCTCAAGCCCAGGGTCTCATGGAGATTCTGGATAGAAGTTGGATTGATTTCTATGTCTGGACCCCTAAGGCCAACATCCTGTTCAAGGTGTAGAGCGATGCACACTATTGGGAGCTTATAATGCTCGCATTGAGAGACATTTGGTTTCAACATGTACAGCCTGCTAGAAGACTTCGTGCTAGTGACGAACGTAAAGATGTATCGAAGCTGAAGCTGGCTGCGAGGCATAAACTATTTGATGTCATAAGGAGAAAGAGTGAAGCCCTCGTTCAAGATTCCAGATTGCTAGTCAGGGAATTATATGGGGACGAAGATAAGATCTTAAAGACTTTGTCTTAAATACAATTGTTTTATATATAATTATAAGCGATTTTGGGCCGCCTCATGTACTTAGTAAATTCCAAGTCCCCTGATTTGTGTTTATGTTAGATATTGGCAAAATGAAATTCTGAATAAATTAGCCAGTACAAAAGAATATGATAAAACTCGCCATTAAATTCGCAAAGCTTGGCAAAGTTCAGGATTTAAACAGAAGTCTGAAAGGTTCATACAAAGGGTTGAAATCATGGAATTTGTAAAGGCTTGAGAACATAAATTTGCACGCATACTCATAACAATGCAAAAATAGTTATTCATCTAGTGCATTAAGAGAATTTATCACATGATTTATCTATTGTTTAGAGCCCAGGTTCAAATGAAAATTTAAACAACTGCAACATCAAATCTGTTTCAAATCAAAACCAGTGCCAGAGTTTTCATGTAATACACCATTAATAGTTTCATGAAATATATTTACATAGTCATAATGTTCAAAGCATTTATGAATGTGAGAATTACCATTTTCATTTTGAAGACCCTGGTGTACACTTCATGACATAAGTCATAGCATAGTTACATCTATTTGCCCACCAGTTTCTTGATTATACCACGTGCCCAGGAATGAGGTGGTGACTTACAAGTGTCCGAGGCAATGTCTCTCTTGGAATTCATTATTGCCAACTAGTTTCCTGATGATACCACGTGCCCAAGAATGAGGTGGTGACTTACAAGTGTCTGAGCCAACGTCTCTCTTGGAATTCATTATTGCCATCCATTCCTGACAAAACAGTTGAACAGATTGAGCAAGATAGCCTCACCATACCTGTTACAAGGGCTTGAAGGTGCCGACATGCCGAGAACAACTTGAGCATGATAGCATTACCATACTTGTTACAAGGGCTTGAAGGTAGCGACGTGCTGAGAAGAGTAATACTTGTTACAAGGGCTTGAAGGTACCGACACGATGAGAAGAAATGAATGGCACGCTGAGAAGAAATGAATGAGCATGCCAAATACGTATCATTTGCTTTTTCTGATTGGTCTGGCTCATACGCTCCCACCAAGTGCACATAATGCATCGTTTACCCCCTGTGACAAATTTAGATCGAGCAACAGTTGTATTTTCTCCAATACCTATAACATGGCTTCTAGATTCATAGGCCGCTGCATACCGCCTATCATTATAAGAAGCGAGGCAGGGGCAGGTGCCAACACTGGGGAAGCAAAGGTAGCATCTGCGCTCATTGAAGTTTATTTGGAACCACCAGCAGCATTAGTGGCAAAGCCAAAAGCGAAAGCACCTCCACTCCTATTCAATCGAGGAACGGAAGTTGGGTCTAGCTTGCTGACTTAGAGATTAGGGGAGCCAACCCTCCATCTGGTTGGGATGTATTAAAGGTAGCATCTACGCTCATTGAAGTTTATCTGGAACCACTTGCAGCATTAGTGGCAAAGCCAGAAGCGAAAGCACCTCCACTCCTATTTAATTGAGGAAAGGAAGCTGGGTCTAGCTCGTTGACTTAGAGATCAGGGGAACCAGGGCTCCATCCGCTCGGGATGTATTTTCACGTATATAACAACCTCTTGATTCTTTCACGCCACATAAATTATGAGTTGCAAAGATCAGTTCATGCAGATAGCAACAACTCAGTTCATGCAGATAGCAACAAATAGCCGTTTGTCTTGACGAGTGGCCAAGCAATGTCAGTTCATGCATGTATATAGCCACAAATAGTCGTGTGGCTCGAGTGGCAAGTCAATATATGCATTTCCAAACCAAACATTCTCAAACCCAAACCAAATATTTACTGTTAAGAGACTAATGTCAACATTACTTTCCAATGGAAAAATACGAAAGACATAAATCCTTTGATATAAATAAATTCTATAAAGAATATAGACCACTGCCTGGGAAAAAGGCCAAATAAGATGACTAAAAATCTTATTCGCTGGGAAAATCAATATAACTTTCTGATAAATTAAACCACAATATTTTATCAAATATGAAATTGAAACTTTAGTTAATTGTGACTTAATACTACGAGACCATATCAATTACTATAGTCCCATGCCGTCAAACGGGAGGGACTAATAAATAACAATCACCGTATTAGGAAAATTCATTAAATCAAGCATCCTCGCAGCAAACTCCAAATATAGAGATATATTTTTATCAGACCAATTTTCATTCACGGAATCGTAAGATAAATAATAAAGAAATAAAATCATAAAATAAAGTATATAGATAACAAGAAAGCATTAACTACACGTATATAAATATTCCATATTGTAAACACGTTTAATTTAAATGATAAAGAAATAAAATCATAAAATAAAGTATATAGATAACAAGAAAGCGTTAATTACATGTATATAAATATTTCTTTTTTTTTTTTCCAAAGGAAAAAACGAAACTTTTTATTAAGATTATAAAAAGTTTACATTGCATATGCCGATGCATCACTTATCATCCTGAGAGACTATCATGTCTGATTTACAAAATTTGCTGCCTTATGCCTGTAAACAGTTCCCTTAAAGCTCTGAAACTGTCTCTGATATGCACTGAACTGAGTTCCTTTAAGATGTATATAAATATTTCTTATTGTAAACACGTTTAATTTATATATATTTTTAAATTATAAGATGATTTTTATTCACTCTTATATTAATATATTATAATTAAAAAATTTAATATAAATTTTATCTATTTATAAAATAATTGGAAAAATGTATAATATAATATTAAAAAAAATCATTTTAATGGAAAAATGTTATAAATTTAGGCATGTTTATAATAAGCAAGATAATATTAATTCTATATATAACTTGTGTGGGTTTAATGGTTAAGAGTATATGTTTCCTTCTAAGAGGTCACAAACCAGAGGGGATATATGCCTTCATAGACAGTCAAATTACCGTTGGGAAGTGAGTCCCTTGTCCCACAAATAAAGGGGTCTTATACACTAATGTGGTGTCTGACTTGACCTTAAACTTAAAATTAGATAATTATATATAAAAATATAAAGAGAAATATAATAATGAAAAATGTTATTATTCTAATATGTGAAATTAAAAAAAAAATCATATAAAAAGAAAAATATATTTACTCTATAAATATAAATATAATATTAAAAAAATAAATTTTATTGAAAAAATAAATTAAATATATTGATAATAAGAAAGTAGTAATTATATCTCCACATTATAATTACTACTTTCTTATTATCAATATATTTAATTTATTTTTTCAACAAGGAGCCACTGCTGTGGCGGTAGTCCCTGCCGGGGTCTGCAGGGAAGTGCAGAACTTGGAAAGAATAAATGGAGTGAACCAGAGATAAGTTATATAAGCATTCTAATAATAGATTCAATGAGATTCAAAACCGTAGGAGCCTAAAAAGACACGATTCATGAATTGGAATAGCTTCCAGAATTGGAAGCGCTTACTAAATGATATTACAATCTTGAATAAAAGAATAATTTTGTTTCAAAGGTTTAGCCCATGAGCCAATACACATCTGCCATTCTGAGATATGATCCACATAAATATATGAGAGCATCATCCATTGACATTGCATTGAAGCATGAATTGACGCTCTTGTTTTAAATACTTAGCGCAATATGGCCTGTATTTATTAATACCTATCTGTAACCACGGGTTCAAGTTGCCATTAAAATGCAAAACATGAGATTTTTCTATATCAAGCTGATCAATTCCAAAGTCATGCCCTAAACCAACTGAAAGCCAAGAGTCTTGCAGGCTTTGGGTCATATTGTAGAATGTAATCAGACTTGCAGGCAATGTCACAAATCTCCATGGAATATTATACCTATTTTGCTGTTGAACAGGGAAAGAGCAACATTAAGATCAATAATATTCAATGCAGACATCTATGCACAGACATTTTTATCAAAACCATTTGGGAAAAACTTTGAAGAGTTAAGGTACTTACTCAAGTGATGAAACCTTACTTCACAAATCACCATGGCATCATTTACTTTCCCATGCAAATTAATAGTCCAAAGAGGTGTCAGGTCCCTTTGCACGATCACATCATCATCTAGAAATAACAGTTTGTTCAGTCTTGGAAAAATTTCAGAAACCGAAAAGTGAGGATGATTGAAGGTAGACAAGTATTTACGTGTGTACCTCCTGAGAGTGGATGCTTGGTTAATAATATATCCAGATTTCCATGAGTCGTGCCAGAGAAGTTGTAACCAGTGTTGAAGTCAGTATCTTTGGCAATTATATATGGCTTTGTCTGGGAAATAATAACCTAAAACCATTCATTGGAATGATGTAAATATCCATGGGCAATCATTAAGGAAAGTACAAAGGATGGTACATTAATAGAAGTAAAGCAAGATAGTTTGTGTACATTCGTTGCAGAAAAATTTGAGGTCTTTGTTACAAGTTCATCTTTGGAAACCTTTGATAGTTCAGACCCCAATTTGTTTAGATCATCGAGATGCCTAGAAAGATTTCTCTGCAAAATGGAGACAACAAAAGGTGGCTTTAATCAGAAAATTGATTTTAAAATTTATAATTTAAAAGCGCAGTAATATCAAAATCCATTTCTTTCATAGGTAAAGGTCATATATAAAATTATAAAAATGTCATACAGGAGCATGAAAAGGAAAACATTAAGTTTAAAGAAGAATAAATTGTTATATTTATTCTCATATATATTTAAGAATGTATCATTGTACAAACAATTATAATGGTGTATAAATACATCCACACTTCCATTTATTCTAACTGTATGAAAAGCTAGAGTTGTAGAAACATGGTTATGTTTAGTATATACTACTAATATCATAATAAAATGGATGTATTTAGTTGTAACTTATTTAGCATTAACAAAAGAGAGTGTCATAGATTTGAAGAAAGAGAAAAGTAACATTATAGAGACAATAGAAGTAAAAAAATCAGAAGATAAGAAGAAAATGTATATATATATATATATATAATTAATTTCAATTATAGAAAGAGTTAACAAAACATTTTGTATAAAAAAATAGTATTTATAATAACTGACTCAAGACTCTTATTAGGCATCCTTCCCTAATAACGTAGGGGAAAACAAAATATCCCAAGGAACTGTAGCTCCACGGTATTTGCATAATGAAAAATCAAGACGAAACATGGTAAGACAATAGATGTTGTTTTCGCTGAAGTATAACTCTTATGCTTAGAGAACACAGAGAGAATACAAGTAGTTTTTCCAAGTTGGAAAAGAAAGTTCAACAATAAGTTAATAATTTTTGGACTTCCAAACGAACTTCAAATGTTGAGCGAAAGAAAAAGTACATAGAGAAATTAACAGGGAAATTTATGATAGTTAAATATTAGTTTAAGAGATAAGCCACCGATGAAAAAAAACTTCAAAAACCATAAAACTCTTCCAAAACAAGAATTAAGGAGTTTTACCTTACGTGGTTAGGAGTTTGTTCCAGAATCCCATATGATGGAGGGAAGCAAGACAATATCGAATCAGAGAAATGAATACGAATATGAATGCATTCTGGATATAAACGAGCATGAATATATATATAAATCCAATTATTAAGGAGTAACTGTGTTTATGAATATAAAGTACTTCAATTTCAACAAATATGTAAAAGAACGGAATGCCTTCTAGGGTAGTTTTTGTAAATAGATGTTTAATGGAAACGGAAACACTAACAACAAAGGAATTCTAGATTATTAGCCTGGCAAAAGGCACGAAAGAAAATTATATTTAATACATAGCCACTAGATCTTGGTGAAATCTTATGTAATAAACGTTACCTCTGTTTGTTGTGAAGCATCATCGTGTTTAGACACACTGACAGTCCTGGTAAAATCTGTTTGGTTTTGAACACACCAAATGTAGCAAGTAAAACGTTAGAAAACTTTGATGACATAATTACAGAATTTAGTACATATACGACTTGCAGAGAAGAAGAAGAAGGAAAATTGACTAAGTTATTGACTTTGGATGTCTTTCCTTCAAATTCTTAATGTGAAGTTAACAATATATTGATGTTACACAAGTTAACAGAATGTATACCAGTGTTGGAGGGACTTCATCATTGATATAGCCTGCAAGAGAAACATACAACAGGTTACAGAACAACCAAATGACTTCTTTGATGTTGAAGAGATAAAGAGGATTCAAAATTTCAAAATAAGATCAAGCTGCTCAAAGGTACTATATTATGTTGCCAAACAAATATCAAATTTCTAGCAACAAGTCATATTTATAAATAAGAAAGAAATTGGAAATGCAAACAATGGAAAGACATAATGAAAAAATGGAGCATAACTTTAAGAATATTTCTGCAAGTTAACAAAACGAAGCAATGGAAAGACAAAATGAAAAAATGCACCATAACTTTAAGAATATTTTTGAAAGTTAACATTATTGTCGATTGCATTTGTGAAATAAAATAACTCTGAGGCTATTTATGAGTTGTGTGACATTGATTTCTTTTGATCATTTAGTTGACGATATCCTTCTCTAGACTAAATGACGATGAAGTTAGCTTTCTTTCCCAGTTATTCCCATACCAACAGGTTGGCTTTCAGGAGAGGCTGAAATCCTTGGGCTTTTATCTCAAGCCTAAAGATTATGGTAAAAAGGATTGGCTATCGCTTATTGCCAAGGTTAAGAAGAAATTGAATGTTTGGTATAACCGATAGCTTTCACAATGAATGTAGCATTCCCAATAATCTGTCAATGACTTATCTGGAGGATAGGAAATGGGTAGAAACTAAGGATTGGTATTGGTGCTTGGGTTGGATGTGGAGAAGGTTTCAAACTATCTGAGGGCTTAATTGAGGTTCTACATAGGACTGGTTTTTTCTTTCTGCATCAGGTGGCACATTCATATTTAACCATTATTTGGAGGCAAGAATGGAAACAAGTTCAACTTTTAGGATTGGATGCGAGGGATGCTGAAGAATGGGGAAGATATATACACACCCTTAGACCTAGTCATGCTAGCATCATGGAACATTAAGATGAACTCATTTGGGGGAGAAAAGCCCTGCAAATGGGGTCTACACTCCTAAACTAGGTTCTCACACTACATATGCAGCTAAACAAAGAGGGATAGGGTCTGATGGTGGAAGGGTTTGTGTAAATTTAAAAGCCCCTTAAGGCTCAGATCTTTATGTGGTCAGAATTGAATAATAAATCCCTCTCTTGGGAAAAGCTACAAAACAGAGGCATGCAAAGTCCTGGCTGCTGTATACTTTGTAAAGAATGCAATGAATCTATTGATCATTTACTAATGAATTGTCCATATACAAAGAAGGTCTGGAGGGAATTGGAGACACTGACAGGATTAGGGGAGGTTTGGGGAGGCATCATAATTGAAGAGAGTTTTACATAAGTGGTGCAGCAATTCAGTTGTCAAAATATACAAAGTATTGCCTCCAATTGCTGCTAGGTCGCAACTCCAAAATATTTCAAGGAAAAAAGTTTCCTCCTATTCAGTATGAGAGTATGGCTATACTATATGGATCTACACAGAATTCAAGGATCAAGCAGCCCAAACAGGGCATTGAGAAGCAGATAGGAGTAGTGCATAAGCCTACTTCCATAAGACTTGTCAAGAAGATCCATCATTATGTGATGCTGGAGGTATGATTCATATAAATGATCAACATGTAATATGTTCAAAGGACAGCTTTGGCAAACACACCAACAACCTGCCTAAGCAAATTGCCCCAAGACTGCTGCCGATTCTGGCACCTGAAAAAAGATGCCCAAAAATTACAGATCTTTGATGATTCACAAATTGTGGTGAATTGGATGAATGGAACAAATTCATTGGATAATTATAAATTTCAGCCTATATTCGAGGAGATTCAACTTGCTTAAACAGAGTATTTAACACATTATCTTTCAACATGTGTACAGAGAGAGGAACATGGAAACTGATGGACTCTCAAAAGCTGGATTACACTTGGAAGCACGAGCTTGGATCATTCAGAAGAAAGTGGAAGGGCAGCTCATGGAATGTCTTCATACACCTTTCATATAATCATGGGACTGTTTAAATGTGAATATCTATATGTATATTTTTTTATGGGACTGTTTATGAACATATCTAGGAGCTAATTTTTTATGAGACAAAACTGGTTTCAAACCTGTGATATATGTTAGAATGACTGTGATAGGGCTGTCATATTGACATTTTTGAAAACTGTTTATGAAGCAAGATATCTTCTCAGCCATACTTTTATCACTTCCTATGCTTAAGGATATCTCTGAAATGCAGAAACACATATAGTAAATGTAATTTTGTTTTCATAATAAAATTATTTTTTCTCCCTGAGGAGAATAAGGTAGCCTAACATCATATCAGAACCAATCTGGTTATAACTACCTAACATGAGATTTTAATCTAAGGGTTAAATAGACAGAATCTCTTCATACATCATTATACGTAGCTAGTTGGATCCATTACCCAACTTCTACTTGTTGGGATCATCTCAAACAAGACTCCCATTCTAAACTAACATCTAACTTTAACGTGGTCAAGTGTTTCTCTAACATTGTAGCTTAAAGTTAAGATATACTTTACCAACATAAGATAGTACAAATCATTATGGTACAAGTGTTTCTCTTCCATTTGGAAGGAAACAATGATGGTACTTTTTGAGTGACCAATAATATACACTATGCAAATCTGCTACAGTCATTAAAGGTCAAAGTGCAAACTAGAACAGGTGATGAAACTTATTTCATTATACCACTTATCTGTCAACTGTTAGTTCCATTCTAAAAGATAAATAATATGTCATTGTAAAGAGCACTGGCACTTGGGAATCAAGTTTTTTAGAACTATAATGCTACCATGAAATATGATTTTCCAGAAGGAGGAGTGGACATCTCCAACTAGAAGCATAATATAAGTGAATTTGACATGAAAATGCCAGTACCTCAATAATCAAAAGTGCTGTAGGAAACTGGAAAAATAAAACTAGTACGTCCAAAAAGGAAAACATATTAAACAGAACTTCAGATAAAAATTGAGTTTAACTAAAAGTAAAGCGTTCAACTGCATCCTCGATAAATGATCTGTAAATACAATAACAAGTTCGGTGTATCTCACATGTGGCAGAGAAGTAATAATATACTGCTAAAATATATGAATAAAGGATCCTAGACTTAAATAACCCAGTAGCATGAGGTTCATATATATGCAACACAATCCTTGTATAAAAAATAAACCTAAGTTCCATACCCGGTTATAGGTGGCATTTGCAAACTGGTAACCGTTAGAACAGTCATTGTGGAATGAAGAACCTGAGTCCCAAAGGCACAAGTCAATTCGAACCAAAAGCATAAAATTAGGACAGAATACAGGTATATCTATTATTATTTTTCGGTTGTTTCCCCTCATCTGTAAAGCAAAGGTTTAGTAAAGCCGAATATAACCCAAAGTGTGACAACTCTGCCAGCACTGTTTCAAATATTCGTGATGCTGTGTTTGAGCAGAAAAAGGTATATGACTTGACCTATAATCACAAGCATTCTCTTAAGAAACTGGCAATACCAAAGACCAATCTACTCAAAGAAGCACACAGTGGAAGAAATATGACAGAGAAATTTACTCCCAATATAACTGGAGTGCCATTGGATTACCCCCAGAATAAACTTGACTCTCAGAAAACCTCAGCTAAGGACAATTGTGATAGGAAACCCAACAATGCTAGACAAAACGTGTCCAAACTGATGTAGCAATGAAATTTACCAATCAGAGCTTGCGAGTTTTAATGGGCATACAACCTCAGTGACAAATCCATTACATCCTTGAACTGTAATGAGCTCATGGCCATACCAGTAAGACCTGCACTCTCTTTAAGGAATACAGAGGAAAAGTATTAGGCTTTAACCTTCAATCTCCCCCTGGAGCTGCTTTGTTGGATTATTTTGGGAGTTTGATTTGCAAAGCACCCCAGATGACAAGGGTCCATGAGTGCTATGATCAAAGTCATAATTGAATAGACCATGATGACTGGAAATTCGTTGTGTACCTCCCAACCCACAGTGTGAACATGACTGCGTACTAAGAATGGAGCTACATTTGAGCCCTAAGCCTCTAGGTCCAAATCAAAATCAAAACTTACACTGCACAAAATATGAAACAGAACAACCTTTTAACATGGTGAAAACAAGACATTCAACCGTCCAAAAAACTTACTTCCAACGATGAGATTTCTTGGTTTAACTGATCTAATTCGACCTGTTTTCTATACTTTCCATTGATATCCAGATGACGAGGAGGTGTCCTGGACTCTGGCTGTAACCAAATTCTGAATACCGGAACAACTACAACACCGCAAACACCAATCTCAGAATTCTCAGATACACATTTCGCAAGATCCGAAAGCAACAATATTACAATACCCAGAATGAAGGAACACAATCTAGAACCGTCATGAAGTGCATAAGGGCCACACAGATAGAGAACAATCCATAAGGACCAACCTGTACTGCAGGAACCACTCGTCAAAACTGGAAACGAGGGGAAATTCTTTTATCAACTTCAAATTATTTTTCCTTTCCCCGTCTCTGCATACCTGCATACAAATTACCTCATGAGGTTACTCGATTGAAATATGCAACTTACAAATTACCTCATGAGGTTACTCGATTGAAATATGCAACTTAGGAATGGGATTTCAAAAACAAACAAACAAAAACCTTGCCGCAGGAAGGAAAGGGAAATAAAGGAAAATAAAGAAGGAATATTTACCTAGAAAGTGGCGGGACGAAGCAGTTTATCACTGCCATAGTAGATCGGAGAAGGTTAAGAGATAATTTAGGCACTGAAACCCTTGACTGTTGGAGTCTTAGGTTAACATGAAATTGTGTAGCAACGTAGCTAGTCCGGTTACCTAAGATAGCTCGCCAAGAAAAAAAATTGTGACCATAACCTCTTTCAACAACCCATGACTCGGGAAATCCTGGGTTTCATGACATGTAGCAAATAATTTGAGGAAAAAAGGAATTAACGTTGAAAGTTAGCTTTGGGAAAAAAAGTTTAGTAATAATTGTATTATAACAGTCAAAGAGGATCGACCAGTGAAGGCCTGATGAGGGAAAGATCACAAACGCCAAACCGTCGCTTAGGAATATGACCCCTCTCCACGACGGTTCCATAAAAACAAAGTTATAGCCATAAAATGAACCCCAGAGTGGGGAATTACTGTTATCAGGAAGAGATAGAATGCAAGAACAAGAGACTTGACATGGAAACAAAATTTCTCCTCATGATGTTAAATAAATAAGAAAACCTGCGAACAAAGTTCTCATACTTGGATAGCTAGTTTGTACACGGTCGAGGTGGTAGCACCAAACATTACAGGTGTGGAATGTAGGGTTTCATTTTCCGTGGTTACCAGGATAGGCTCTGCTTTAGACGGTGCCAGCTGAACCAAATTGAGCCAAGAGTATAGAATGCGACCCTTTAAGAGTGCTAAGCTAGCGTTCGAGTAACAAAAACGCAACTCTCTGAGCAAATTAGAATCGATCGCCAGCATTGATGGTGTGTATGAACGACAGGTGAGTATCACATGTCTAAGGACAAATGCCCAAACCCATGACAGACGCATTCAATGACAACCGTTTGCATTCGTGCCGATCACCCCTTACGACAACCCAACTTGCCGTCCTTTGCATCGATCAATGTGAAACCTGTAATAAGACTCCAATAATTTTCCACCCCAAAACTTTCGTTCGACTTAGGTTAAAATCCTAATATAATGAAAAAATACCACGGTCAACCTACGGTCAGCGATCGATCGATCGCATATAGTCCCAGGCAAGGACTAATAAGATGAATTTTATTTAATATTATATTAAAGTAAAACTTAAAATATAACGAACTTTTAAGGAAAACAAATCATATCTTATTGTTTTAAAATGCCATATGGAAAAATATAAAGAATAAAGTGTATATAGTTAATGGAAACTAATCGCTATTTGGAGATGCATAGTTTAAGGATGACGAATCATGGGCCTTGTGATCTGTGGTTGTCACGTAATCTCGTATACATCATAAACACCGACCTGCAATCAACTTGCCATTTTCTCCTAGGGTGTCACATTTTCTATTTTCTTCCTATAAAGCAACTCTTCCACCTTTTAACCTAATCCCCAATATTTTAACTTTAACTTATAATTCTTCTTACCCATGAGTTTATAAATAAATTTAAATTGAATTACATCAAACTTGTCATATATTAATTTAAAAATAAATAACAATTATTTTATATGGAGAATGTCATAAAATTAGGCATGCTCACACCAAACTCCAATCTTGACACATATACAAAAAAAATAGAAGAGATATGATAGAGATTGTTAGCAAAGTAACATTGATCAATGGAATTTTAAGAAAAATGATATAAAAATAGTTAATGGGATAAAGATTCATTTTATCATTAAAAAATAATTAAACTATCCTAATAACGAGAAAGATTAAATACTAAATACATATATAAATCTTTCTTGTTGTAAATATATTTAATTTATAGCTTTTTCTTGATAATATAAAAGTTATTCACTATTATATTAATTATAAATAGATAAATCCAATTAATACAATTAAAGAGTTCTTTCTTTTCTTTTTGGGTATAGCTTCTAATTCTTCTTTCTTTAGTCGAGCAACTATGTTTCTTGTTTCAAAGCAAAAAAAGTAAAGACAAGAATAAGAAAACAACATAGTTAAGACTTATAAATGATCTTGCATATCCACTAAAAGCGATTTAACCAGAAGCAAATCCATATGTAGATACATCCAAGCTAGCATCTTAGTCAAGTCGAGGTAAAGAGACACTACAATTAGGCATTTAATGATTTACGCCCTCCTTCGATAACACATTCTAACTTCTTGACTGACCAATTAAGTTTTTATTTTTTATATAATAATAAAAAAATATATTAATATAATATTAAATAAAAATCATTTTATTCTGAAAATGTTAGGCATGTTTATAGCAAGTAAGACAACACTGAATATATATATAAGAGATAGAGAGATGTGATTGATGCATATTCGATCATTATAATGTTTGTCATCCACCTCGATGCATTAAGAGTGGAAAAAGTGGAGGAATTAGCTCATGGGACCATTTTTATCGGCGAGACCCAGTTTGGCGAAACAAGGTCTAAAACCTTCTAGGAGCATTTTGAGGCATCAAATGATGTTTTTTTGGGGTAAAACTTTGCCATTTTAGCGCAACACCTTTTCATGTTATTCTACACACAAATATATTTCCAACGACGCAATAAGTGCGCCAATCAAAGTCTGTATGCAAAAGTTATGCCACTCAAAAGTTGGCATTCCTGTTTTCACACCTATAGTTTGGGAGGATGTCATGTCAACCCCCATTATTCATGGAAAATGGGCGAACCACATGTTTGTGATGTAAAATACTCTAGAAGAGTCTGTTTTGTAACTCTAGTTAAGAGTTGATGTAGTCAAACTTAACCACTAGTAGGCTACCGAGCTATGTTATAGCTGAGCCAATAGGAGGAAGATGCATTCCATTCTTTCGAGAGAATTTTATTCCATAGCTGAGTATATATAGTCAAGAGAGATAGGAGATAGAGCACACAGAGAGGATTTATGCAATGTAGTAGCCCACAGGCCACAAGCATTACTTCTTTGTACCTGCAACTTTATTTTCCATACAAAGAAAGAGAGCAAAGCGACCTCACCTTCCATTTGGGTTTTCTCCCAAAATGGTTTCCCAGAGAATATTTTGTGTCTTATGTGTGTGTATGAGCTTATTTTATCATTCTCTACTTTTTTGCATAATTTCCATCCACATTCATGTACTAATTATAGTAAAATCTACAGATCTAGAAATTAAATAAAACTATAATAGTGTAGAATTTTAGATTTTTAATATAATATTGTCAGATCTGTTGTGACGAACTGTCTAGTGAAATATCCATAAAAATTTACGGATCAATGATGATGGAAATTGTTATCATCTTAAGATTAACCTTTATTTATGGAATTAAAAATAAAGAAATTATTTACTTTATAAATATATTATAAATAAGAATAATTTCATCACGAGAAAGAAATAAAATTAGGTATATTGATAATAAGAAAGTATTAACTACACATATAAATCTTGCTTATTATATTTGGTTTATGGTTTTCTTCGGATAAGATGAATGTTATTCAATATTATATTAATAGGTGTAGTTTAATTTGTCGACAAAATGGTCTTTTTTCACAACATATTTTCTGGTTAATTTTAATTAAAATACGACAAAGAAATTCAAAAACTTGAGTTTAAGTTGTTTAATATGTAGGATTCGAGTGCCCCAAGGGTTTTTTTAAGGTGTTGAATCCATTATGCATTCAAAAATGTATTTTAAGCAACAAAAAATCACATTCTTGCTTGAAATTGTATTATCGGATTCCTGTGAAAAAAACTATTTCATCTATAAGTTAGACTAGGTCATATTAATATATTATAACTCAAAATTTTAAGATAACTATTTTTTCATTTATTTGAAAAACAATAAGGGAAAAAAGAATAAATTAAACTTAGAATATTAATGACCTTTATGGAAAAAACACTTATGTCTTACTATTTTATAATTCCACATGGAAACATATAAACAATAAAATGTACATAAGTAATGGAAAATAGTGGTGATTCAGAGATGCGAGGATTTGAGGGCGAGGTGTCATTGGACCTACAATCATGCAGGTATCAAGTAATCTCATGCACACCTGGTTAGATCTACCTATACACATTCCTCATGCCAAATTAGGAATGACCTCATGGATTATTCAATTGACCTTTTGGAGGGGGTCTAGATATGGTCTACCCTGCAACGCTCTTCTCCACATTAGCGGACTACAACCTCCACTGCCCTATAGTTCATACTGTCACATCTAGCATGACCTGACACATTGATGGAAAGTTCATCATTCTTGAGGGTTGTATTGCAAGGGGAGTCTAACATGCCTAACAATCTCATGATGGTGGGTACACATCTCAATTTAACACCCTATCCTCTCCGTAATCTAGCTCACTATCTTCCCTGTTATTAGTTTCCTCCCAATTTTGGTTCCTCAAACTCGCCCTAATCCTTGCTAGAGGTTGCCTCCACTACTCCCTCTCGTATTCACACCTCATTTTATTGTCTGGTTTTTCTACCACGACATTCATTCCTTTCCATAAACCAACTCTCAAATGCTATAAATGTTTAATATTAGTTGTAACCCTGCTCGAACTTACCTCCTCCTTAGTTCCACTTTTCAATACTCCTCTGAAAATAAACCAAAAATGCATCAAACACAAAGTAGAGGAACCGAGATTGGTTTTAGGAAACGACATTCAGTTGCACAACATCCACAAAATGGAGGATTCTGCCATCGTTGGAAGGTTTACTGACAAAATAATGCCCATAGTTGTTCTTAATAAATTGACAGAATCAGAATTCACACAGCTCCTTGGGTACATTCCTTGCTACATGATCCTCACAAGAGGATGGATAGGGTGGATATTTGTTTTGCAAAATATGCCCAAAAAAATCTTCAGGGTCACTAGCTATGGGGAATGCCGACCCTATATGTCAAAAATGGTCCATAGACTTTGATGCTCACTCAAGAAAAATCTTCATCATTCTTATCTAGGTTCGACTGCTTAGTTTGCCTATGATATTATGGTTTGAGGATGATTCCAAGGAAATTGGAAACACACTCAATTGTTTTATGAGGATGACCTCTCTTTTCAACTGAAAGGGTACATGGACATGGCCTATGTTTGGTGGGTTTAAACCTTTCGTCAAGTATTCCAAATTCAATTTTAATGAGCTTGAGGAAATTGGTGCATCGGAAAGTCATGGATTATGATAGTATTCCTTTCAAATGCAACCAATTTCATACACATGGCCACCTACATAAGGTTTTCCCCTTGGGAAAACAAAAAAGAAATAGTTTCGAAAGGATGCTCACTACATAGTCACTCCTCCTCTAACTTCTTAGCCGGTATCGACTTCAATATCTTTTTTGCGTGGCTTCCCTCCTAATGTGATTCATAATCATTCATATGCTCGTAATGATTTTATGCCAATCACTTCTTCTCCACTAATTGTCTTGGAAGCACTTAAGGAAGCTAAGCCTATAGTGCCTCCCGTATCATCAGAGGGTCATCCCTCATCAATTATATTGCATATTTCATCTTCACTTATGCCAAATTACTTTTCCTACTCTGTTTTTCCCTCCCCCATCTTTTGATTCCTTCTATCCCTTGTCCCTTGGGGATTATTTGGCCTCTCTCTCAAGTCTCTCCCTTCCCATCTCCTCTCCCCTTCTTTCCTTCATGCCTTCCATTCCTTCCTTTCCTTCTTCCTTCCCTATTGATAGTGTCACCCTTATCCTAAGCAGTGATATAGAGGTTTTGATTTCTCTTCCTCCCCTTCCCCTAATTACAACCTATATTCCCTTTTCAACTCCTCATTTCCCATGGTCTATGATCTTTCCAATGACCTTTTTTCACGAATCTATAAATGTGGTAGGATATATTAATGATGTATATCATAAGCCATCTGGAAGAGGGTGGGAATATTTTCTATCCGTAGCACAAAGAAATGTGAATTCTAAAATTCACTCAAGAAAACTAAAATTTATTCTCAGGGCCCTTAGAGCACTAGTCTAACTACAAGATCCAAGACAAAAATAAAGTCTCTTAATTGTAGGGGACTGGTCAACTCCTCTAAAAAACTGGAAATCAAGAGATTAATTGAAGTATATTTCCCTCAAATGATCTTCCTACAAGAGACAGTTATGGAAGGTGAAAAGGAAATCATCCTTCTTAGGAAATCCCTCTTGCATTGGGACTTTGTATCATCAAATGCATCTAGAAAACCGAGAGGAGTAATTACAACTTGGAATGCAAATAATGTGAGTTAAATACAAACTCGTTAATTCAATATGGGATTGCATCATCTCTACATTTTAATTATATAGACATGTCCTTTATTTACCATAATATCTGTGGGCCTTACTCGAGAAAAAAATAATCTTGAAAATGATCATCAAATTGCCTTTTATCAACTCAAAAAAATTATTGTGGCTGGGGACCTTAATTTTACTTCGAGGGAATCCAAAATTTGGGGCTCCTCGGCTCTTCCCAAGCCACACTCTGAATTTTTCATTGAACTCTTGGATGAGACTAGACTCATATACATTCTTCCCCCAAAAAATCTTTCCCACCTAGAAAAGCAACAAACAAGGTCAACGAAAATTGAAAATTGTTTGGATTGCTTCCTATTATCTGAGGCCTTACTTGATCTAAACCTCTACATGTACCAATGGGTCTTTGTAGGAGGAAATTCTTATCACAATCCCATCCTTCTCAAGTTTGAAACCCCTCCGCCACCCCAAAGGTCGTTGTCCCTTTGAAATGAACTCAAACTGGTTTAAAGAACCCTCTCTCCATGACGCTATTAAATAAGAATGGTGTCCCCTTGATTTTTCTGAATCCCCCTCTATTTAGTTTCAAAGAAATATAAAAATGTCCAAATCTCTTATCACTAAGTGGGCAAAACAAAAAAGGGAGCTCAACACAAAAACACTAGTTGACATTGAATCTAAGCTAAAGGATTCTTTTGACCATGGCATAAATGAGGAAGGCTTGGTAGACCAAAGAGTGTCTATTATAGACCTTGAAACAAAGAGAAGGAAAATTCTTACGGACAAAAAAAGAGTGGAGATTGAAGAGTAGAGCTCTCTAGCTACATGTTGGTGATGAAAACACCAAAATTTTCACACAATTGTTAAGCACAGGAAGAATATTAATACTATTTGGGAGATATAAAGACCTGGCGGATCTGTTGTTTCCTTTATTGAGGACATACCTTTAGAGGGTTCTTTCCTAGTTTTATGAATCAAGGAGGAAATGGAAATATAATATTTGAGGTAATAAAACCCAAGTTAGAAAATTTCCTCCACAATTTCCAAAAGGGGAAATCCTTGGTCTAGATGTCCTACCTATTTAATTTTATCGGGATTGTTATGACTTTCTTAGTGAGGACCAATTGAATGCCATTGAATGCTACAAAATGTCCTTGTCCCTTTCAAATTCACTTTTATTGCCTTGATCCAAAACGCTGACAACCTATACCCTTTTGATCTTTTGAGGCCCATGTCTTTGTGCAACACCATCTGCAAGATCATTTCCAAAGCAATCTCCCTCTGATTTAAATTTATTCTCTCTGAACATCTCTCTTTAGAGAAATTTATATTTTTGGAAGGATTCCAAATACATGATGTTATAAACCTTTCTATATTCATGCTAGCCACCAAAAATCAATATTATATAAAGTGGATCTCTTAAAAGCTCTTGATGGGCGAATTGGATATATATCTTACTCCTCTTAATACATATGGGTTTTTGCCATTATTTTGTCTCTTAGGTCTTAAATTTTATTATCTCTTCTACGTTAGCTCTCTTCATAAACAAAGCAACTTATCCATTCTTTAATGTGGAAAGGCGTATCCAATAAGGGTGTTATATGTTGAGAAATCTAGGGGCAACTAGGTTAGTTGATTTCTCTTACTTTGATAATTTCTTGTGATGCATTTTTACTTAACTTGATTAATTTATTCTTTCACTTGATTATAATTAGTGTTATTATCATCAAACAACTACCAAACAATAAAGAACAATTAAACAAGAGGACACAAGATATAGGCTATTAGCCAGGGCCAAAACCTCTCCTCTTGAGAGGAAAAACCACAAGAACTCTTCTCTTCTTATAGAACTTCAAGTGAAAAATTCTAAGACCTATGACCCTTGACCAAGACCCCTCCAATACCAATTAAAGCCTCTCCTTGATGAGCTTCTCTTCCACAAATTCAACTTTAGTCAAACTAGCTTTCCAACAGCTACAACTTCTCGTTCAACCTCTTTTTTGGATCCGAAATTTTTGACTTCAATATCGGCTACTGCAAAATCCCTAGTTTCTGTACATGTGGGAGAATATGGTGTGTTTACCCTTCTCTCTTCGCTTGAGATTGTTCCTTCTCATAGGAAATTCAACTTTAAAAGGGACTTATTTTGGAGACAATTCTCGGCTTCCTATTATGACTGTATTTTGTACTTGATGCAAAAAGATTGATGCCCTAACTTCGCACTTGTGAGGAAAGAAAGCCCAAAACAATCCTTGATGTACTTCACTTTTTCTCTCTTCTTGTCTCCTTATTCTTCACTTGATATAAGACTTCTTCTTAACTCTTGATTGAAATTCTTGTGAGCTAAATTGATTGTCTTCAAATGAGGTCAATACATCCTTATATATAGTCTTCCTTAGAGGCTAAATAACTGTCGATGGGGTTGACCTAATGTTGCTTGTAGGCCAGCTTGTTCTCTTCACGATGACAAGGTTATGGAGGGTTTTTCACTCTAATTTTGACTCAAACAATTTTTTCTTTACAATATGTAACATGCCCAAAAGGGTATTCCATACATGACAATGACTCAATTAATTTGTAGACTCAATGACAAGCCCTATAAGCACCCAATGGGTGCTTGAACTATAAATAAAATAACCTTGAGCATGAAACCCATGCCTCAAGAATGAAAATAATAAAATTTATTTTTCTCTTTACATAAAATACATAAAATCATGATTACATATGTCATTATGAAGACCGAACCTAGTTATGTATTTCAACACTCCCTCTTAAATAGGGAGGTATTCATAATCCATACATGGTATTTGGACATTCTCAAACTGAATAATTCTCATAGGAAGAGTCATATTGGTAAGCCATCTCATAAGCTATCTTATTAGCTTATACCAGAGTATCTCATCATACTAAACAACTTTGTCACATAGAAAGACCTTGAATAACATCTCTATCTCTCCACAAGATCAGAGCACATTACTGGTGAGACTAATGACCGATAGACACCATCATCATTGTCTCTCAAGGCACATACCCCACCCGGGTGTTCACAGGGTATGTCCTTTTAGGAAAATTCCTATCTTGGAATAACACATGCTTACCCAACCAGCCATTCTTTCTTCACAACATGAAGACAAGATTGATGTGTCTATCTCTCCCTCTCAACTAGGGAAGATATACTCATTCCTATAAAAGAAATATACCCAAGCTCCCTCTTACCCAGGGACTTGTACAAGATCCCTCTGATCTAAGGACTTGTTATTAACAACAACTATATGACTTGTGGTGGGGATCATGGTACTATTAGTTTCTTGTAGGGTTCCTCCTTTCGACGTCATGAACTTCATCTTCTTCATTATGGAGCCTTCATCTTCTAGATTTTTATTCATAGGGCATAGACCATCCATCACTTTCCTTCAACAAACCATAGGGTTGAACCAATGGTCATGTCATCCTTATTTTCATCAAAAAGTGATCTTTCAGTCCACATCTAATTTTTCTTCATATAGCTACCTCTTCCAAGTCATGTTTCTTTTAGGATCTTCCATCCATTCTCATGAGAACTAGTTGTAGGTGACATCTACAACTCTCTTTCAGTAGCCATGTTTCAACCCAATTAGAAGTTGTTAAAAAATCGAAATGAACATAAAATAAAAGGTACCTTTTATGATGGCCTTTCATCATGACATCTGCTGCTTGCAACATCAACATCCTGCACATTCATAAACACATCTTCAAGACTTTCAATGTCAAGGGTCTCCTTCCTTTATATACTTTATCAAGGTCTTCATATCTTCTCTATGGAGATGTCATAGTTAATTCTTCTAGATATCAGATGTTGATCACTTATCTTATCTTACATGACTATAGTTGCATCTTTAAAAAAACATTCTTTCTTTCTTCACATATTTCTCCCCAAGAACTTCTATACATAGTTCCTTCATCTTTTTCAACCACCTCATATTCCATATGAGGTCATATTTTGTTGATTTTATCTTATCAATATGTGAACTGGTTCAAGTTATATGCTTTCATGCATATTTCTAAAGGAAGAGATCCTTCTTCTTTGATCATGCTCATGAGATAGAGCATTCAACCATGCTATCTGCAACTATATGATGACATGACTTAATCTATCAAATATATACATACCTCTTTTCTTCTTTTGGTCATCTAGACTTCCTTCGACAACTTCCTTTCTTTCCATGAAAGTACTTTAACCATCTTGACATGCTACAATCCTTTGTCACCATACCATCATCCTTAAACAATGTATCCCACATAAGGTGGATTGTAGACTATCAGTGTAATAGTTAACTATGTCACAAACTATCATTTTTTTTTTAATGCAACATGGTTATCAATTAATTCAACGATTAATGCATTGCCTAGGCCATAAAAGAACTAGCTCTTTGATGTTATATATTTTAAATGCGCTACCCTTTCACACTCACTCCCCTGTCCTTATTGCTTAGCTCGAGACCCGTAGCCTTCAGGTCAACCAACTTGGTTGGACACGCGTTCACCCCTTGGAGGTTCAATCTTAGCGGTGGTTAGGATATTCGTATTAAGCGTGGTACCTCGGATCTCTGGAACCTTTCCCATGCACCTGTACAACGAACATATGGGAGCCTCTTCCACTGTCGATCGTAGGGTAAGTCATCCAACGGTTCTGGTGCGAAGGAATAACTTTTGGTGTCACTGCCTTGGCACCCAGGAATTCATTTCGGGATTTGGCTGTGGCATTGATGGGGTTGATCTGCAACCGCATCCATCAGAGAGCCCTCCTGCAGGTTAGCATTCACACAGTGTTGAATTCTGGTTTCTTATTTCCGTTTCCCTTTTCTGTGAACAATCACAGGTTCGCTATTGAGACTTTGCTGCCCTAATTGCTCATTAAGTTTAACTCTCAACTCCGCAGACCTTGCCATAGCTCAATCACCTCCCAAAGTTATGCTATGGTGTGGGGATTTCGATTAATGAATTTCATTAGTCCGACTTCAGAGGTGCGATGTCATTTACTCAGCCTGTTTGGTCATTAATTCTAGTTGAGATTTTCTTCCAGCACTGCTAATTTGTTTGTTTTGGTTGAAAAATATCACCCAAAGAAGGGAAACTCCAATTTTTGCCAAGGTGGGGTGCCATGAGGTTCGAGGGGGCTATGGCCATAGCTATGGTGTAAAAGGTATGGACAAACCCTAGCCGCCAGTTCTTTTATGCAGGGCTGGGTACTGTAGTAATTTCGAATTTCATTCTATATAGTAAGCAGGGTTATGCTGTTACTAGGTGCTGAGAGAGTTCGCAGTGCAGAAACGGTGCATAATGCTCCCTTCTGAGACCCTCTGTCTATGGCTCTTGCCGTTATCAAGAACCATTCTGTAGTATGGTCAATTCTTGTACTGTAGGGTTAAATTGCTAGAACTTTAAAAGGCACTTGATGCCGTCGAAATTCTGATTTTGTATGGGTTTTCTTGTCCATTTAGAGATGTATGCGGTTTTAACAAATTATGTTTTCGCACAATTTCGAACTGTGAATCTCCAAACCTGTTTTGGCTTAAAGATGTTAGCCTGTGTAATACAGGGGCTTCGATATGTTTTCAATAATTTATTTGTTCATATGATGAATGCCTTCTTGGCTACTCAATATTTGCATCATCTCTATAATGCTCTCGGTTAAACTGTAATTCACATCGGTTCTTATGAATGCTCTCTGTTAACAATTATTTTCATTAGTTTTAAGAATATTCTTTGTTAACTGTAATGTACATCAGTTCTTAGAAATGTAGTCTTCTAAGAGTTATTTACATTAGTTTTAAGAACGTTCTCTGTTAAAAGTAATGTACATAAGTTCATAGAGTGTTCCATGCTAACAATTATTTACATCAATCTTAAGATTGTTCTCTGTTAAAAATTATTTACATCATCATTGTTGCTTCAATTTTACTGAATGTAGTTTCTATGCATTTGCGAAACCTTCAACTTTTGTTTTGGCTAAAGATCTGCTGGGACGACCTTCCCCTACGGAACAATCTGACCCAACTATTAACTAATTCAAATATTAATAGGACACTCTTTCCACCTCAGAACCGCTCTCTTAACTGTCCCGGGAGGACCCGGTCAAGGAGTAAACCTGGGTAGAAACCATGTCTTTAGCCCTAGTTGATACCAATATGCACTTGTCATTTTCCTACTAGTAGGTTTTTCTAATATTTACGAAAATTTCACCGGCCTCAACATTATTTTACATATATATCTATATCTATGAACAGGAAATGGCATGAAAGTTCAGCCGATGGTTTGAACAACTATGCGCTCATGTGTATTTGTACTTGCTACCTAAACTTTTTGCCACCAAACTCCAACTTCCAACAATTACAAACTACTAAGCAAATTTACTTAGCTCCTCATTATTACGACATATTTATATTATACAAGTACACATATTGACATACTCATTAACTATTGCATTAAACCATCAAGTAAGTGGCCTGTAAATAAAGAGTCACAACAAGCGATATAATTTAATTTAGACAACGGTAAGAAATATATACTGTTTCATTACTCACCCATTACTCATTTATTGTGGGTCTATATCTTTAGGAACCAAGTACCATGACTTCCAGCTTTACCAACTGTTAAAACAATGACTTAAGCAACATAAACTGTACTTATCTGCAATTCTTGAAATAGGTTGAGTCAGTGTGTACAGAATGAGGTCGTTCCACCCTACCAATGGAACCGGTTATTACGTCCAGATTCCCCCCTCGAGCACTCGTTTGGTACAATCATTTATAACCAGTCTTGGTTATCCTTCCAGACCTCAAGACATTAGTTCAATCTGGAACCTCAGAAATCGATCTGATTGGAATAATTTCCACTGGTCCCCAACCAGCTCTGGAAAATTACTCTGCAGTTTTCATCTATCCTTCTTTAGGTGGTTCCCCTTTTGGTAGCCAATCCCCTCTTAGTCCCTCATGAGGCCTTTTATCTCCGGGACTTTTTAGAAGAAGGAAACTGAATAATAACCACCTCCAACTGTTTTCCAAACTTCTTTAGATTATCATGAAATAATGATATCATCATTCTATTCTGACTCTAACCATTTCTGAATTACATAAAAGAAGTTCATACTAATTAATATAACTATGTGTTTTTTTTATTCTTTTCAAAATTATAACAGAAAACAAAGTAAACATTAACCATAGTAACTTTAGTTTTTACTCTCCTATCCCGGGGTGTTACATCTCTCCCCACCCCCCCAGATGGAACATTGTCCATGGTGTTTAGTCTTCCAGCCGCTCCTAGAGCAGTCTGGGGTATGCCTTTTGCATAAAATATTTATCCTCCCAAGTGGCTTACTTTGCGCTAAAGTGCTTCCATTGCACTATATCTTGGATGATAGCTCACCTCCGCAACATTACTTCTCTCTGATCGAGTATGCGCAGGGGCTCTACCAAGAATTCTCCTTCCAGTTCGACCTGCCATCAGCCAATTGTCACATATTTGACACATTTGAATATATATACTGAAGATAAAGGAATTACTTTACATATATATACATATCTTAATATTCTTTTACCTGAATATCTTGTCAATCTATGATGTGTCGAGGATCATATATATATTTCTTCAAAAGCGAAACATGAAATACATTATGCACCCAAATATGACTGGGTAACGCGAGTTGATACATGACTGGTCCTATCCTATCTAAGATTTGGAAGGGACCACAGAATTGAGGGGCAATTTGGCGCACTTTCCCCATCTAAGAGTAATCCTCTTGGGTTTGATTCTCACATAGACATGGTCTCCTACCTGAAATTCCTGGTAGGTTCTTTTCTTATTGCCATAAGCCTTTTGTCGGTCTTGTGCAACCTTCAAGCTTTGCCGAACTTTCTTCGTGGTTCTTTCCATTTCTTCTAATATATCTGGTCCTGGTATTAGTTTGTTCTCAGGATTATTCCAATTGGCAGGGACAATACACCTCCTCCCATAAAGTACTTCAAAGGGACTCATCTTTAACGATTCGTGATATCCATTATTGTAGGAAAACTCCACTAGGTGAAGATATTCCTCCCATTTTCCAAGTTGTTGCATGACATACATACACAACATGTATTCTACCACTTGGTTGACTCATTCAGTCTGTCCATCCGTTTGAGGAAGACAGGCAGTACTGAATTGAATCTGAGTGCCCAAACTGGAGAACAACGCTTTCCAAAAAGAAGAGGTGAACTTAACATCACGGTCATAGATTATGACTCAAGGTATGCCATGCAACCTAAAGATTTCCCTCATGAATATGTCAGCAATTTGAGTGGTTTGATAGGTGGATATGATAGGAACAAAATGAGCTACCTTGCTTAGTTTTTCA
Source organism: Pinus tabuliformis (assembly GCA_031772625.1). Classification (NCBI taxonomy): domain Eukaryota; kingdom Viridiplantae; phylum Streptophyta; class Pinopsida; order Pinales; family Pinaceae; genus Pinus; species Pinus tabuliformis. The sequence goes on from CM062808.1 coordinate 739,687,114, forward strand.
ACCACCACCATAATTGAATCATTATGTCGTTTTGATCGAGGTAAGCCGGTTATGAAATCCAGAGTTATGGTGTCCCACTTCCCCTCCGGAACAGGCAACGGATTCAACAGCCCCGTAGGATGCTGATGCTCAGCTTTAACTTGTTGACACTCCAAACATTTGGCCAAGTATTTCGCAATGTCCTTCCTCGTGCCACGCCAGTAATAGCCCTTCTTGATTGCAGAAAATATCTTTTGATAACCAGGGTGAGCCGCATACAGACTCGTATGGAATTCATCCAATATCAGTTGTTTAACTGATAACTGGTTAGGAACATATATTCTACCTCTAAATATCAACAGATTTTCAGCATTAACACTGTACTCACCAGATTTTCCGGTTTGCTCCGCATCTCTAGCTTGCTGCAAAAGGTATTCATATTTTGGGTACTTTTGCCTTGTTTCCTTGATTTGATCAGCAAAGTTAATTTCCACCCGACTAGATAAAATTTCGTAAACGTGGTGCAATTTCCTGCTCAATGCATCTGCTACCTGGTTCTCCTTTCCCTTCAGGTGTTTAATTTCAAAGTTGAATTCGCTTAAGAACGTAGTCCATATAGCTTGGCGTGTGTTTAAGGTGGGTTGACTAAAGAAATTTGTTAGGTTGTTGTGATCTGTTCTGAGCAAGAATCTCTTTCCCAGCAAGTGGTGGCGCCACACTTTTAAAGCGTGCACAACAACAGTTAGTTCTAAGTCATAAGCGGAGTGCTTTTCTTCATGCTTTTTTTAATTACGGGATTCATAAGCAACCACTTTATCCCCTTGCATTAGAACTCTGCCCACACTTTCTTTAGAAGCATCAGTACAAACTATAAAATCCTCTTCTAGGTCTACAATTTTTAACATAGGTGCAGCGGTGAGAAATTATTTCAGCTTTTCAAAATTCTCTTGGCAATCCTTTGTCCATCTAAAGTTTGTCCCTTTTTTCTTCAAGGAGGTGATTGTATATGTTACCTTAGAGAATCCTTTTATATATCGTCTATAATATCCAACAAGACCCATGAAAGAATGTATATCCGCTACATTCATAGTGACATGCCAGTTCATGATAGTCTCGATTTTCTCTGGGTCTACCACTATGCCAGTGGAGGAAATTATATGCCCAAGCTACTGAATCTGGTCCTTGAAAAAGTCACATTTGCTGAACTTGGTGTATAGCTGATTTTTTCTCAAGGTCTGCAATACTATTCACAGATGTTCTTTATGCTCTTCTAAACTTCTGGAGTACACCAATATATCGTCGATGAAAATGAGGACAAATCTATCTAAAAAGGGGTGAAAGATCTCGTTCATCATACTCATAAAGGTGACTGGAGCATTAGTGAGTCCAAAGGGTAGGACTACAAACTCATAATGACCGTAATGCATCCGAAACACTATTTTATATATATCCTCATCTTTAATACGGATCTGGCGATAGCCAGATCGTAAATCAATTTTTGAAAATACCACCGCACCTTTTACTTGGTCAAATAGATCATCGATTCGGGGTAAGGGGTACTTGTTCTTAATGGTCAATTTGTTCAGTTGTCTGTAATCTATGCATAAATGCATAGTGCCATCGTTTTTCTTCACAAATAAAACTGGAGCTCCCCAAGGGGACACGCTGGGTCTAATGTAGCCCTTGTCCAATAATTCTTGAAGCTACATTTTTAACTCAGTCAAATATGGGACACTCATTCTATAAGGAGCCTTGGAAACGGGGGCTGCTCTAAGAACTAATTCAATAGTAAAATCCAGGTTCCTTTTGGGTGGCAGCCCCAAAATGTCTTCTGGGAAGACATCCTTAAATTCTTGAACAACCGGTACGCTGTCCAAAATAGATAGTTTACCTTTGGAGTTAGTGTATCCTACCTAGACTAGGTAAATTTGACATCCTTTTCACATACATTTCCCTAATTGATGGGCTGTAATGGGTCTTAATTTGACTTCTCTTTGAATACCCTGAACTTCTATTCTGTTGCCACTATCATATATGAAGTTAATGGTCTTGCTCTTGCAGTGCACTAGAGTCCAGTGTTTTTCTAGCCAGTCCATACCTATCAACACATCATAGGATCCTAAGGGCAACACATTTAATCTGGCATTAATTTGCTGTCCTGCCAAATCAACTACACGGTCATCTATTTTTGCGTTGACTCTTATCTTAGATGTTATAGCTCTGATACCACTTGTTATAGCTCTGATCTAAAAATATAAGATAATGCACATATACCCAGAAATAATAAGATAGAAATAGATAGAAATGATTCACTTTATTGATATCAAACGCTTTAGATAGGGCAACACCATATATTCACTCCTTAAGGAAGGAGAACACTCCACAAGCCATATGCCTGTTCATACAATATTCCTTGACACTATTCCTTCATGTGGAGTCTCTAGCCTCTATATAGGCCTCATACATACAATACCATGGATCATTACCATGGTTCCCTCATACCATCGAACTAATACCATGGGTCCATTACATTATTACTAACTACTTGTGGTCCCTTACATGATATGGGTTAACCACCTTATTTATTACTATGGCCCATCCCATTATTACATTATTACCTTGGGTACCTTCCTTTGTACCCCATATTATCCCCCTTAGGTATATAACATTCCACCCCCCTTAGCATGTTTCGTCCCCGAAACATGGGAAGAACACAAGTAATAAGATCTACTCAAAAGAGTAGTCCACTGGTACCATGCACGTGCATCTAGCCATCCAAGAGAAAGGTGAACCCTCAATCTCGCCGGTGCCTTGCTCGCTTGAGATGGAAGTTGACCGTGGTAGCTCTTCTACGTTGATGTGTAGTAGGTGGATCTTCTCTCCTCTCTATCTGTCCTGCGGGGGTTGTTGTCCTTGTGGCTAATTGGTTGCCATCTTGTTGGTTGTTGTCTTGCGGGGTGATGTGGGTGACGATATGTTGAAGTTTTAACCCACGGTGTCTTTTTCTTTAATTCACCCTTTACTGGAACCTGACTATTATTTGGTGCATGTTGTGGTGCTTGCTGTGGTGTCTTATCTTCCAATATTACTTCAACCACTAAGCCCTCATCTGATGTATCAACACCTATAACCTTTTCCGCTTCAGCCTCTGTTTGTGTTTGATTGTCGATCATCACTGGTTCATCATCTGAGATGTCAGTCCCTGGAACATCTTTTGCTTTAGCCTCCATGTACTCTACCTGTTTATTGATGGAAATATCCTGTAATGTAATTTTCTTCTTTTTATACCAGAGCTTCAGGAATTTCTTCTGCACATTAATATTGATAGTACCCATAGATTCCATCCAAGAATATCCCAAAACAACATTCATATTATCCATCTGTAAAGTATAAAAATCACCATGCAACACACACTTATGCATAGAAATATTCAAATCCTTATACATTTGAACATCCTCATCATCCACCTATGTGTTTTCAATGTGTTTTTTTGGAACTTATAATTTTTTTTGCCAAATTAACATTGATAAAATTATGCTTGCAGCTAGGATTTATAAACACAACGATCTTCTCCTTTTGAATCAATCCATGAACCTGCAATAAGGAGATACTAGCAGAAAATAACCCTTTAGGTTTCTTGGTTTCCTTCTTTCCTATAAAAATAAAATCTTTGCTATGCTGTGTGTCTGTCTGGGTGAGCTTATCCACAAGATTAGATTTACGGTCAAAGTGGTCCATAAGAGCTTTTTTGAATGTGTCCCAAGTCAAGGGCCTTCCATAGCAACGTTGATGCCCTTGCCACCATTGCCATCTTTCATTGTCCAAGTACATTGTTCCCACACTCAGTTGAGTCGCATCATCATAGACGTAATCCAATTTGAAATATTTTTCCATTTGTGCTAGCCATTTGGCTGGATGAAAGCCATCAAATTTATGCAAGTCCCTCAAACTCTGATCTAGGCCCGCCATCACAAAAAAAACTTGGCGAAAATTTAAAATGTCACAGTTTAATCAATATTGCTAAGAATCCATATTATGACCTGTTTTTGGAAATGGAACAACCATTCTGCATCTGCCCATGTGATAGAAATCCTGATCCATGCATTGGAATTTCAGATCTGCGCTGCAACTCTCCCACCGTCACCAAAAATTCTGAAAAAGAGCTGATTTTAAATCAGCGATATCTCCCTCATCCGGACTCCGATCCGACTGATTTGTTTTTTGAAAACCGGTATTTTTTCACAAAGAATTTAGATCTACAATTAATTTTTTCATATCTTGCGCCAAGACGTCCAGATATGTGCTGCAAACTCGCTGCCCCGAAAAATTGTCTGCAACACCATTGATTTTTAGATCAGCGATATCTCCTTCATTCGGACTTTGATTCGGCCGAATTTTTTTTTTTGAAATCGGGTACTTTTTCACGACGCATCCAGATCTGCAATTAGATTTTTCAGATTTTGCCCCAAAACGTACAGATCTGATTTGTAAACTTGCCGCCCCAGAAAGTTCCTACAAAAAAAAAAAAAATTCTCCACTTTTTTGCCCAAGAAAGTGCTCTGATACCACTTGTTATAGCTCTGATACCACTTGTTATAGCTATGATCTAAAAATATAAGATAATGCACATATACACAGAAATAATAAGATAGAAATAGATAGAAATGATTCACTTTATTGATATCAAACCCTTAAGGTAGGGCAACACCATACATTCACTCCTTAAGGAAGGAGAACACTCCACAAGCCATATGCCTGTTCATACAATATTCCTTGACACAATTCCTTCATGTGGAGTCTCTAGCCTCTATATAGGCGTCATACATACAATACCATGGATCATTACCATGGTTCCCTCATACCATCGAACTAATACCATGGGCCCATTACATTATTACTAACTACTTGTGGTCCCTTACATGATATAGGTTAACCACCTTATTTATTACTATGGCCCATCCCATTATTACATTATTACCTTGGGTACCTCCCTTTGTACCCCATATTATCCCCCTAGGTATATAACATTAGATCTGGTCGCTAACTGGACTAGCCAAGGATTTTTAAACTTTCCACAGGTTAAATGACATAAATCAACGATTCTCGGGCTAACATAACTTAGGCTTGCAACCGAATCTATCAAAATGGAAACGGGGTGGTTGGATATTTTACCTTCCAGCTCCACCATCGATGGTTGATATTTTTCTTGCCGATCCTCCAATGCCGCGTTAATCCTTGGTATGATCCTTGCCAAATCGCCAACCATAGAGGCTTCCTGAACATTTGTAATTGGTTCCGATCTCCCTCAATGGGGACAATTCTTGTAGTAATGGGGTTCTCTGCAACCCCAACACTACAAAGGAGGTTTGGGAATTTGATGAGTTTCCAACTTACTGGATGCTTCACTTTGTTTTACCTCACTGTGGGGTCTATACTTCTGTTAATTTTTTTTAGAGATCCACCGGGTCCTTTCCGACCTGGGTACTTGGCACTGGTGTTCTTCATGCCTTTGCTAGTTGGGAAATTTCTTTTCCCTTTCTTACCAGTCCAGTTTTTGGTACCCTCACCTTTCTGCTTCATCTACTGATAGCAGATTTGAGCCTTTCTAATCGCGTCATCCACTGTTTTGGGATTGTCAAATTCCAACTTCTCCTTCATATAGCTTGGTAAACTGACGATGAAGCCCTGGACTTTCGCCTTCTCTTCTTGAATATATGGAACATATCTCAACAGGGAGGTAAACTTAGCTATAAATTCGTCCATAGATTGTTTTCCTAGTTTCCGGCCATGAAACCGTTTTGCCTTGTCATCATAGAATTGCTCAGTTAGGTACTTATCCTTGAAATGCTTCTGGAAGTGCTCCCATGTAACTTCTTGCTCATCAATCTCCCTGACTGTTTTAATTTCTTCCCACCACAAGGTGGCCTTCCCTTGCAACTGATATATGTCTAATCTCGCCTTCAAGTTATCATCGTATTCATATATTTGAAAGTATTTTTTCATGTTGATTAACCATGCCTCTGCTGCTTCCTCAGCCTCTCCATTATATATCGGTGGTTTAATCTTCTTAAATTCCCCTTGAAGCTCAGTTTTCTGTCTCTTAAACTCCTTTTTATCAGATACTTTATCAGACTCTCCTTTGTAGCCAGTTCGCCCTCCCTTTGACTCTTGACATTCCTCTTGCTGTCTATGCATCTTAGACTTGTTTTCCTCATCTGGGCTGGGATTAGGATTTCTTTGATTTTGCCTATCAGACATACTTTTTATAATATTCTCCTGCTCCAATCGAAATCTTTCGTTGTCGTCTCATAAATTTAGCATCTCAGCTCGTAATTACTGGACTGTCTCCAATAATGCAGCGTTGGTGTCTTGATGTGTTTTTGCTAGCTGTACCCACACCTTTGGGTTATGCTCGGTCATCCCTCCGGAGGGGGCAGACCCTACTCCTCATCCCATGATGGGTCAGTGTTCTTCCTCTGTGCAACAAAATCACTTTTTGTTATACTACGATTACCATTCAAGCCTCAGTGTGTAAACCTGAAGCTCTAATACCACTTGTAACAACTAACTATGTAACAAACTATCTTTTTTTATATAATTAAAATACAATGAAACATGGTTATCAATTAATTCGACAATTAATGCATTACTTATGCCGTAACAACACTAGCTCTTTGATGTTATATATTTTAAATGTGCTACCCTTTCACACTCAGTGCCCTATCCTTGTTGCTTAGCTCAAGACTCGTAGCCTTCAGGTTAGCTAGCTTGGTTTGAAATGCGTTCACCCCTTGGAGTTTCGGTCTTAGTGGTGGTTGGAATATTTGTACTAAGCGTGGTACCTCAGATATCTAGAACCTTTCCCATGCGCTTGTACAACGAACATATGGGAGCCTCTTCACTGTCGATCGTAGAGTAAGTCATCCAATGCTTTTGGTGTGAAGGAATAAATTTCGGTGTCAACGCCTTGGAAACCGGGAATTCATTTTGGAATTTTGCTGTGGCATTGATGGGGAGGCTCTGCAACCCCACCCGGTTAGAGAGCCCGCCTGCAAGTTAGGGTTCACATAGTGGTTAATTCTAGTTTCGTATTTATGTTTCCCTTTTCTATGAATGATCACAGGTTCACTATTGAGACTTTGCTACCCCAATTGCTCATTCAAGTTTAACTCTCAACTCCACAGACCTTATCACAACTCGATCGCCTCCCAAATTTCTATTGCAGTGTGGGGATTTTGGTTAACGAATTTCATTAGTCCGGCTCCAGAGGTGCAATGTCATTTACTCAACTTGTTTGGTCATTAATTATAGTTGAGATTGTATTCCAGTGCCTGCTAATTTGTTTGTTTTGGTTAACAGATAGTGCCCAAAGAAGGGAAAATCCAGTCCCTGCTAAGGTGGGGTGCCATGAGGTTCGAGGGGGCTATGGCCGTAGCTCTGGTGTAAAAGGTATGGACAAACCCTACTCGCTAGTTCTTTTATGCAACGCTGGGTATTGTAGTATTTTCGTCGTTCATTTTATATAGTAAGCAAGGTTATGCTATTATTAGGTGCTGAGAGAGTTTGTAGCACGACAATGGTGCGTACCGCTCCCTTCTGAGACCCTCTGTCTCTGGCTCTTGCCGTTATCAAGCACCATTCTGTAGTATGGTCAATTCTTGTACTCTAGGGTTAAATTTCTAGAACTTTAAAAGGCACTTGATGCCGTCGAAATCTCGATTTTGTAAGGGTTTTCTTGTCCATTTAAAGATGTACACGATTTTAACAAATTTGAGGACTACTTGTTTATGTTTTCGCACAGTTTCGAACTGTGAATCTCCTATGAATATTAAACTTGTTTTGACTTAAAGATGTTAGCCTGTGTAATACAGGGGCTTTGCTCCATTTTCAACAATTTATTTGTTCATATGATGAATGCATAAGCTCTATAATGCCCTCAGTTAAACTGTAATTCACATCAATTCTTATGAATGCTCTCTGTTAACAATTATTTACATCAGCTTTAAGAATATTCTCTGTTAACTGTAATGTACATCAGTTCTTAGAAATGTTCTCTGCTAAGAGTTATTTACATCAGTTTTAAGAACGTTCTCTGTTAACAATAATGTACATCCGTTCATAGGGTGTTCTCCGCTAACAATTATTTACATCAACCTTAATATTGTTCTTTGTTAATAGTTATTTACATCATCATTGTTGCTTCAATTTTACTAAATGTAGTTTCTATGCATTTGCGGAACCTTTGATTTTTGTTTTGGCTAAAGCTCTGCTGGGATGACCTTCCCTTATGGAACAATCTGACCCAGCTATTAACTAATTCAAATCTTAATAGGACATTGTTTCCACCTCAGAATTGCTCCCTTAATTGACTTGCGAGGCCCCAGTCGATACCAATATGCACTTGTCATTTTCCTACTTGTAGGATTTTCTAATCTTTACGACAATTTCACTGGCCTCAACATTATTTTGCATATATATCTATATCTATGAATGGGAAATGACATGAAAGTTCATCCGACGGTTTGAATAGCTATGCGCTCATGTGTATATGCACTTGCTACCGAAACTTTTTGCCACCCAACTCCAACTTCCAACAATTACAAATTACTAAGAAGCTCTACTTAGCTCCTCATTATTACGACAAATTTAGATTATACATGTAAACATATTGACATACTCATTAATTATTGCATTAAACCATCAAGTCAGTGGCCTGTAAATAAAGAGTCACAACAAGCGATATAATTGAATTTAGACAATAGTAAGAAATCTATTTTGTTTCATTACTCGACCATTACTCATTTCTTGTGGGCCTATATCTTTAGGAACCAAGTACCATGACTTCCAACTTTACCAATTGTGAAAACAATGGCTTAAACAACATAAAATGCACTTATCTACAATTCTTGAAACAGATTGAGTTAGTGTGTACAGAATGAGGTCGTTCCACCCTACCAATGTAACTGGTTATTATGTCCAGATCCCCCCCAAGCACTTGTTTGGTACAGTCATTTATAACCAGTGTAGGTTATCCTTCTAGACCTTAAGACATTAGTCCAGTCTAGAATGTCAGAAATCCATCTGATTGGAATAATTTTCACTAGCCCCCAACCAACTATGGAAAATTACTCTGCAATTTTCATTTATCCTTCTTCTTCAGGTGGTTCCCCTTTCGGTAGCCAACCCCCTCTTAGTCCCTCAGGAGGCCTTTTATCTCCAAGACTTTTTAGAAGAAGGAAAATGAATAATCCCCGCCTCCAACTGTTTTCCAAATTTCTTTAGCTTATCATGAAATCATCATATCATCATTATGTTCTAACTCTAACCATTTCAGAATTACATAAAAGAAGTTCATACTAATTAATATAACTATCTGTTTTTTTATTCTTTTAAAAATTATAACAGAAAACAAAGTAAACATTAACCACAATAATTTAGTTTTTACTCTCCTATCTGGGGGTGTTACAATCAGTGAGACACTTGCTTCTTTCAAGTAGAGGTGAATATTCTTACAAAGATTCTAGTGATCTTGATGATATTCAATCTGCAAATGCTCCTTAACAATGATGATGACCTTTATATCTTCTATCATGCTGTATGAATTTATTCCAACCATATATACTACTATTTTGGTTTTTTTTTTTCATGCTTTCAATGAGGATACCATGAGCTACTTCCTTTAAATCATGATGACAGCTACAACCATGTAGGCTTCTACTTCAGCTACCCTTTCAAGCTTCCATAACGATGTCATGAGCTATTGTTTCAATTGTATTCTTCTAATATGATGTCATCTTCGAATATGATGCATCCTATCATACTTACAATGATTCCTACCATGATAACTATCTTTTACAGAACTCAAAAGAAATAAGTGAAGTATATTATCTTAGTCATAGCAGAGATCTTTCACTTCCTCCTTCTTTGATTTCTTCTTTTCGGGATCTTCCAATTATTCAGTACATGGGCTTCATTCATTTTTTTCCTTTTCTTGTTGTCCTTCTTGAGATTAGGAAAACATCTATTGAAATTCCCATATTCCTGAAATCCATAGCATTGGATCTTTGACATATCAATTTTCTTCATTTTTTGAGGACCAAACTTTCCTTTTCTCCTAGCTATGGCAACAAATGCTTGAACTTTTTCATTTGATCTGACATCACTTTTTACTTTTAATATAGTTTCTTCAATCTTACATTATTACCAACGTTCACTTAAAGGGGTGTCTTCCTTCTTTTGATAGATGCTTGATACAAAGTTGCCCCATTCATCAGGTAGTGCATTGAGCACAACGATGGTCATTTCTTTGTCAAACATTATTTCCCGTAAATCTTGTAGTTGATATCTTATTTGTGATACCCTCATAAGGTATGAGGCTATACCTTCTTCCTTTGATACCTTCATGTTGAATAAATCGATTCTTAAAGATATAACTTCTCATGTAGAACTTACGAAGAACAATTCTACCAACTTATCATAGATTTCTTTTGAATTCTCCAAATTTGCTACATAAGTGGTGAGGGAATCATTGAAAGATTCTATAAGGATTATTTGAGCCCTTATTTCTCCTTTCATATATTTTGACATAGCTTTATCTTCTGCTTGTGGTGTTTTGATGATCGAACCCTTAACATGTCCAATGACTTCATTTTCTATCAAGATAAAATCTGTCCTCTTCTTCCATGCAAGCAAATTTGATGACCCAACCAATTTATTGCTTTCCTTGTAGAATGAAGTCCTTTTGATATAAGATTCATTCATAGATCTAAGTATACTTACTTGTGAAGTGAATATGCTCCTTTTATGGCGATATATTCAACTTGACACCTTCTTGATTTTGATGAAGTTTTCTTCCTTGACGATGACAATACTTATTTTTCTAGAGATGTCTTTCTTCAACTATGCTTGAGATGTGATCTTTACTTCAACGTGAGGGAGATCACCTTGATGTCTTTGATGATGATGAAAACACTTCTTTGGATGATTACTTAGAAAGTGGAGGCTTCCAAAGGAGTTTCAAATGTAGAGAACTTCTTTGATTGAGTGGATGAAGGGTCCTTGAAAGAAGAGTGTTTGAGGGCTTCTTCTTGATGTAGCTTCTAGATTATACGATCCTTGTGATTCTCATTAGATCCTTTCTTCAAGATGATGTGTAGCCTAGCCATTTTTTATGGTTTGATGTCCTCTTTAATGTCTTGACTTCTTTAATACTTATTTTGAAGATCCTTTCTTCAAGCTGCCTTTTCTTGTCTAGTCACCTTAGCTCTGATACCATGTTGAGAAATCTAGGGGAAGCTAGATTAGGTGATTTCTCTCACTTTGATAACTGCTTGTGATGTATTTTTACTTAACTTGATTAACTTATTCTTTTTCTTGATTATAATTAGTTTTCTTGTCATAAAATAACTACCAAGCAATAAAGAACAATGAGACAAGAGGACACGAGATATCATTTATCAACCAGGGCCAAAACCTTTCCTCTTGAGAGGAAAACCCACAAGAAATATTCTCTTCTTATAGAACTTCAAATGACAAATTCCAAGACCTATGACCCTTGACCGAGACCCCTCCAAGACCAAGTCAAGCCTCTCCTTGATGAGCTTCTCTTCGACAAAGTCAACTTTAGTCAAACTAGATTTCCAACAACTACGACTTCTCCTTCAACCTCTTTTCCAGACCTGCAATTTCTGACTGCAATTTTAGCTACTGCAAAAACTTTAGTTTCTGCATGTGTGGGAGAATATGGTGTTTTTACCCTTCTCTTTCCTTCACTTTAGATTGTTCCTTCTCCTAGGAAATTCGACTTGTAAAGGGAGTTATTTTGGAGACAATTCTCGACTTCTTATTATGACTGCAATTCGGTACTTGATGCTGCAAGATTGATACCCTAACATTGCACATGTCACGAAAGAAATCCAAAAACAATCCTTGATATGCTTCATTGTTTATCTCTTCTTGTCTCCTTATTATTCGATTAATATAAGACTTCTTCTTGCTTCTTGATCAAACTTCTAGCTGAATTGATGTCTTCAAATGAAGTCGACACATCCTTATATATAGTCTTCCTTGGAGGTCGAATAACTATCCATGAGGTTGACTTGATGTTGTTTGGAGGGCCACTTGTTATCTTCATGATGACAAGGTCTTGGAGGGTTTTTGATTGTGATTTTGACTCAAATAATTTTTTCTTTACAATATGTAACTTTACCAAAAGGGTCTTCTATACACAATGATGACTCAATTGACTTGTAGACTCAATGACATGCCCTAGAAGCACTCAATGTGTGCTTTACCTGTAAATCAACTAACCTTGAGCATGAAACCCATGCATCAAGAATGACAATAATAAATTTTATTTTTATCTTTACATAAAATGGATAAAATCATGATTACATATCTCATTATGAAGACCGAACCTAGTTACATATTTCAACGTTATCCCCACTCATCTTTCTTATTGTAACAAAGATTTTAGTAAAAAAAAAGGTTCATTATAGATGCAAAGAACATAGGTAACTTCAAAAGAATCTCTATAACTCACCACTATAATTTGTCACACTTACTCGTTGTGGATGATATTTTCATATCTTCAAATGGAAATATGGGCCATTTACAATCCATGAAGGCCCTCTTGAACACTTTCTTTCAGGCCATAGGTATGATTATAAAAATTTCCAAATCCTCCTTATTCTAGTGAGGTTTGTATTTAGAGGAAAAAAATAGTTGGATAATCTCTTCTCTACTCAGGCCTAAGAGATCAATCAAAGGATCAATTACTTGGGCTTGTGAATAAATCCTAACCACTACACAAAACTTGACTAGCATTAGTTACTAGAAAAAGTGGAAAAAGTAATTTGTGTCTAGTACAATAGATGATGATCCAAGTCTAGCAGATTAGTTCTTTGCAAGTCTATGATTGAAGTTATTTTGATATATTGGGCTTCCCTTGTTTGGATTCCCATAGGAATCTTATATAAAATCAAACAATGATCCCTTTATTTTTTGTGGGTTTGGAAAGAAAGGAAAAAAACCTTTGCTCTTATAGCTTGAAACACTATTGCAACCCTAAAATCACAAGCAAGATGGGAATTAAAAAATATAATTTGGCTCTCAAAAGAACTTGTTGCAAAATGGGTATGGAAGCTCATCCGAATATCTGGTCTATGGGCACATGTTACATACACAAATACATAAGTCCTCTCGCAATGTTGGACTGGATCAAATCTCCTCAAAAGTTGATAAAAAAATGGATCTATCATCTGGAAAACTATTATAAAATATTTTCCTCTCATCAATCAAATCCTCAGATGGAAAGTGGGAAATGGAAATCAATTACTATAAGGGAAGGAGCCTTGGAATGGGCGTCAACAAAGCCACCTTATCCCTAGGCCTTTGGTTCGACATGTAAATGATGGAGGCTTCTTGAATCTCAACCAAATATTAAACAATAATTTTGTGAGAGGACAATAAAATTGGCTTACATTTATTGACCTCAATCTTGAAGGAGAATTTGCTGACTAGGATCACTACATCAGATCCCTAATATTATCATATGTCTCCCTATATAATAATGAAGATCTTCTTTTTAAAGGACAATAGTTCAAGTGGTAGCTAGCAGGTTTAATTCCTCCTTCACATAGGTTCTATTCTTCAGAAACATGTTACCATGTGTCGCAAAAATTTGAACATGTTGAAAATCGTGATGAATGATTCCTATAAGCCCAATAGATAGAAAATTTAGATATATTTTAATTGCACTAGAAATATAAAACAATGAAATCCCATGGTGGGGGAAGAAAATATGGAAATTAAAATGTCCTCAAAAGCAAAAATCTTTATGTGGTTTTTACTTCGGAATAATGCACCTATGTGAGATAATCTTCAAAAATGATCTTTTTATGGACCAAGTATTTGCACCCTTTATGTAATTTCGCCTTACTAATATCACTAGTTTAACTTGCATAAATTTTTAAAATTTTATTTCATCAACACTTTGCGAGCAAATATTTAAGAAAATGCTTTATATGCAGGGAATGGGAGACATCACACAATAAAATGAAGAAACTAGAGCTAATTAAATTTTGCCTAGTAATGTAAATAGAATAAAATTCAAATGTTCTAGCCAAATTTTATTATCCAAAATTGAGGGTTTTACATGCATAATTATTATTTTGGGAAACTTGGAAATTACTTCGGCACTGATGCAATTTTGCTTCTAGAATGAAGAGAATGGCCTCCAAGATACAACAAGATTAACTCAGACCCTTCAAATGATTTCATCCTCCATAAAATACTCAACTATACACAATTGATGTGGCATCCATAAATGAGTATGATCCGCTTAGAAAAATCTTGGAGTTGTTGTATTGGATAAATCATCTCTATCTCCAAGCTCCACGACCTCTGGAAAATTAGCAGACTTATTCACGTTGAATCCTAATTAAGAATCTGGGTGGTTCTTCCTTTGGTTCAACTAGGGTAAATGGTTTCACTACCGAAACCAATCTGGACAGATCATCTAGGGTTGATCTCTCACCATTGAAACTAACCCTCCTCATATGCATTCTCACCTATACTCTCAAACTACAAGAGCTCTACAAATAATTATCAAAATCATTAATCAATGCCTAAGTCCAAAATAGAGCTCTAATTCTCTTTTATAACTTTGTCATAGAATACCACGGGTTTTCTCTTTTATATCCCTTTTTAAATTTAATTATTCAATGTCACTTTTCTTTTTCACCCAAATGACATTTAAAAAGTTAAATAAATGATCCCCTTTTTCTGACTATAGCCTATGGGAATAAATTAGGCTACTAAGATGACCTCCTATAGTGATTATTTGGAGGGGGATATTATAGTCCTCCCTTCCTGAGATTTCTTACCATCAAGTAATCTAAAACTTGTATATCAATACCATGATCCAAAATATGGTTGTAGAATGCTCCAACATACATTTGTTGTACTATCCTAACACAACTAAACCCAAATTGCATTAATTTCAATAGGCTATCATTTTTCTTCTTCGTTTCCTTTATCAAAGCCTTCTTAACAACCTTGTGGTGAAACAATGGCATATTAAGATCCTGAATAATTGAGATGCTTCTCTAATACCTCCTCCTGTCTCAAATTCCTCTAACAACTTGTTGATTTTGTCATTATAAAAAACTATGTCAAGTGACAGATCATCTATAGTGTTAGCAAGCCTGCCAAACTCTTTTGACATCTGATTAGATGTTATGAGACCCTTTGTAACAAGTTACTTAAATAGAGCCAAAATAAGTGGCTCTGCATTTCTTTGTTCCATTACGTATGTCAAAATGACTTGTGGGACTGTGTTAACGTCCTCTACTATGTTTCCTCTAACCATCACAAACCAGAATAACTTTAAGTGCCTTATTACATCAATGAGCCAAGAGAGACGACTAGTTGCATGAATATCCATAAGAATGATAAAGTTCCCATCTAAGAGATTACATAGCAAACTCAATGCTTATAACTTTCAAACAAATCTCTAATTTTCGTCACAGAACCAATGGCTTGCAAAAACAATTCCAATGGAATTGCTTTAATGGTAGTGTCCTAGGAAAATAATTTACATGTGCTATTAGGATTATTTATTTCATAACGATGTTTTCCTCAGGGAAATGCAACACTCAAATCTACTAAGTTGATCACATAATCCCATAGGAATTTATGCTACAGTTTCACACAAACCATCTATACTAGAATAAAACCATTAGCACTCATTTATTCTACTCTAATTGTTTGACAATCTAAAGGTTATATATTGGGCATTCTCTTTATACCAATAATAATAGGCACAAATTCATCACTGTTTGAACTAGCTAAATTGTGTCCATGACTTTGCATATCAAAAGTCCTTAACTTCTTGTGATTTTCCCATAAAGCCCTAACCCTTCTTCAACAAATGGGTGAAATACTACTTCTTATTTATGAAATTGGGTCCAATTCGTAATTTATCTTCTACTAAACCATACAATACATCATTCAAGCTATAAATTGATCCATGAAAATCAAACTGCAGTTGAATTGTTTCCTGGATCTTTCTTACAATTTTTCTAACAATTGTTTGTTTTTCTCAAGCAAGAACAATAGCACTCAACACGTGCAATGTAAGTTTCCAATTGTTAAGTGTTTCAGATATATTACAATCATTTGTTGTATAGTTTTTGGTTGCTTGCTTCCATAGTTCTTTTGCTACCTTTATGCAGTCTCTCAACTTCGCACAATCAAGTATAACAATTGCCCAATCATGTAAAGTAGGACATATCCTCATAGCCTAATCATAAATTTTAGAGACTTTTTCTAGAAGAGTAGATTTTTAAGGAGAGTTGGAATCTGATACAACATTGTTTGTGCTTTCTTGCAAAACCAAATCCCAATTGTAAAGAGCATCATAGCCTTGTGGGTTCTTTTCAATTTTATTTGCATACCATTTCGTAGCAAAAGAAAGGATCCATTGGTCAGATCAACTTACCTCATCCTTGAAAATGACATTGATAAGAATATCTGCTACCATATTTTTATGATTTATGGAGTATTCATTGATATTTTCTCGGGGGTGAGATGACCTCTGATCTCATCTTTCCTTGTCATGAATAGTTGGTCCCCATAACAGTTCATCATTTTATTTTTCACTCTCTTTCGTGATTCCAAAATCATAGTAAATATGGGATCCATCCACATCAATTGCTAGATTTCTTGGATGTGGATCAACATGGAAAAAATTGGTCTTAAAAATCTAGATGAAATATGATTCAATAGCTTGTTTAGCAGTCTAAGAGCGGTCATAGTCACCAACATCAAGGAGATCCAAATTGTTTATCTTGATATATGGGACATATTCCAACATAAATATATTTTTTGTTGTGTAATTGCCATATATTTCAACCACCTGAACCCACTTGATGTTACAGAATTCTCGCCTGAACCTATCAACATTCCATCTTTTTTGATTTATTAATTTCTTGATAAAGAATCATGTGCATTTTTTTCACGCTAGATCTCTGTTGTGGAAAAATTTGTTTTTTCAACCTTTCTTGCACTTGAAGAAGTGTTTCTCCTTTCGTAGCTCCTTTTAAAGGAATCCATTTGTAAAATATTTCATTTGGAAGTAGGCTTTCATACTCTTCCAAACAATCACCGAGGTTGTTTATTGGTACTACAACATTATGATCCGTTACATGAAGCACTCAATGGCTACCAATTTCATGGAAATCCAATGTTTGATTCCATTGAGGATTCAATGTCTTAAAGACAACCTTTGCTCTTTTTTTAAAGTTTCCATATTGTACCCTAAGCTATGGTTCACTAGTTCCTCATAAATCTATTACAATCAGGCTCCTTAGCATCAACATGCCATACATATTGTGATAATGGGGTTGCTTCTGGAATCCACCCAGTTCTTCATTCCCTCTATGAATATTACCTTCAAGTATGGTTTTCATCACAGTCTTTAAAATAGTTAGTTCATTCATATCATTTAAGTATTGAGGGGTTTTCACAGTGCATTATATTAGATATCACTTTTGGGATTCAACTGCGTTAAGTAAGTCATTCATTTATTTAAGTATTGAGGAGTTTTCGCAATGCATTATATTAGATATCATTTTTGGGATTCAACTGCGTTAAGTAAGTCATTCATCTATGACCATTTCCATGAGAGGTAGTCATAACTGACTAATTTCTCATGATTATTTAATGGTCCACTTAGCACTCATTGCATCGGGTGATGCTTACAGGGGTGAAGAAGTGGGATTGAAACTAGTGAAATGAATCACATAGAGTCAATCATCACTTCCGGGGCTTGCACCTGTAGCTATGACTTCCCAAGAGGTCACGCATCCGAGATCGCCTATAGCTCAAGCGTGCTTAACTATGGAGTTTTCCACACAATCAAGCCCACTTAGCTTGCTACCCCATTTGAAAAACCTTAACAAGTGTTGTGCCTCATGAACCATTCAAGTAGAGTTCCCTTCACTCTTTTGAATTTAAGTGTTGAGGGTTTTTCGCAGTGCATTATATTAGATATCATTTTTGGGATTCAACTGCATTAAGTAAGTTATTAATCTATGACCATTTCCATGAGAGGTAGTCGTAACTGACTAATTTATCATGATGATTGAACAGTCCACTTAGCACTCATTGCATCGAGTGATGCTCACAGGGGTGAAGAAGTGGGATTGAAACTAATGAAATGAATCACATAGCGTCAATCATCACTTCCGGGGCTTGCACCCGTAAGCAGAACTTCTTGGGAGGTCACCCATTCGAGATCGCCTATGGCTCAAGCGCACTTAACTGTGGAGTTTTCCCCACAATCAAGCCCACTTAGCTTGCTACCCCATTTGCAAAACCTTAGCAAGTATTGTGCCTCATTCATATCATTCTATATACCATCAACACCATTTGAAGCAAAAATAGAAATCAATTTCAACCACCATGCTTGATTTTTTCCTTGGGTAAAATTGGGGAAAAACAAATTCCCTTAGCCAAATCACTTACACATAAGGTTTTACTTCTGTCTACCAGATCCATACATCATTTGAGCACCCACTATAATACACAATATATCCCTCTTCTTTTTCAGTGCTAGGATCAATCATAACTTTAAATCTTTTACTATGAAGATGATTCGCCAACAATTGAGGATTCAAATATTGCTTTTGATCAAATGTGAAACAAATAAAGCTATACATGTAATTTATGTCCATCCATATGACATCACAAGGCAATTGTTTTTCTCTAAAAAAATTTACCACCTCAAGAACCCTAGAACCTGTATCATAGCGCCAATTACATTAATGATAGCCAAGGGACCACACAACTCCATAACATGAGACAAAGATTTTAGAACCAACGTCAGGGATGGAAACGAGCCATCATATAATTAATTTGTGGTGGCTTCTAGGGAAAGAAACCCATTACGTATCTCAAATTTTATATAACTCTTAACAAATTCCAACACAATTCATTCTTCATCATTTCGTGGTGATAAAAATAAAATGAGTTGAGTATGGGTTGAACGAGAGGGATCATGATTTCTTAATTGGGTGACAAAAATGAGTTTATGCTAGGTCATCCTAATTGATCCTTTAGACGTGGAATCATCATCCGACACAGAGGTCCTCCTCTTCAGTGCCTATCATCCACCAGTGATAGGGAATTCTATTATGTCCATTGAGATATTGGAGTGTTGTTTGGAAATCCATTGCCCATACGTTTAAAATGAGCTAGTTGATGACCATTTCTAGCATAAGGGGTACAACTTAGATACTAGATCCTAATTTGCATCCTAGTAGTTTGGGGTGTCTTAAATTTATATTTTGCCTCCCCGTTCTCAACCAACCAACCAACCTTCTATTCCTAGTACAAGTGAGAGACCATTCAGTTTACTTGGTATAATTTAATCTCAAAATGACATACTCTGCAAAGCTAAACTAGATAGTCTATAAACCGTGTACCCATAAAATATTTTTGCAATATCTATTGGCAATGAGGCCACCTCATCAAGAAGATTTCAAATCACTGCAGGAGTTGGAGTGTTGGAATATAAATTATTATGCCACACAGAGTCCTCTTTTTGTTCCTCTGTCATTTTCCTCTCATCATTAACTACAATTCTTGGCTCAATTCCACCATGCAGTGCTTTTCTACTATGTTATTCACAAACTTTCAAGTCATAAGATCTATCCAAAAAACATGATTGTGGTAGTTCTTTCAAGCGATTGAACTCCTCCGTAGAAATGGTTTTGTTCTCTAAAAGTTGTTAAAACCTCCGTGAATCCAAGTTCACTTCTTTCTCTCATACTACGTTGGACTATAGCACCAATAATATTGCTAGCGATGATGCATCAATAGTGTTGACAAATATTGTTTGCAGAAGAATGTAAAGGAAATGCTTTGGGAAGTTATTGGAATATGAGATATTTAGCAGTAACTTTACAACTAGTGCAGATATTTTAGGGTTCTTGGTGATACTTCCACTAGAACAAATTATGTTGCAATGCAAAAATATGGCAACCTTGTACAAGCACCAATAAATTGAACCACTTTCTTATGACGAACTTTCCTCATACTGAACATTTCTTGGGAAAATCCACGCTGCAAATCTGCATCTAAATGTTTATACTTAAAGAACTTTAATTGCAACATCTTGTTTCTCTTTGTTGCTTAGTGTAGTATTATGGTTCACAATTTTGGAATTCCTTTGTTGTGAAAGTTTGACTGAAAGTGGACATTGCATGCACTGCACTTGCTTTGCCCATAATAACTTCTTTACTGCTAGGATTATGTTCGACAATTGCATTTATTTCTTGATCTTCGACTGATCCTCTATCATCTTCAGATCTGCAACCTTATTTTCCATTCATTGTTTCCTAACCTTCATGATTTCTTGCACTACCATCACTCTTTATTTTTGTTGGAATCAATTGGTAATCAAAGTTCCAATGCTCTAATATGATCTATTACTTTTGTGAGATTTCAATTATAGTCTTCAAAACTTTGCAAGAATCTTGTGTTCACCTTTTCCACGATGAGAGCTAATTCCATCACCAACTAATCAGAACCCCTCCGGATGGAAAGATACATAGATCTGATAACACTAAAATGTCAACTTAACTCGTAAGTTTTTTTTTTCCAACAACAATGTCAACAAATATTTAATAAAATTCTTTATATCTGAGGAATGAGAGACATCTCAAAATAAAATGAAGAAACTAGTGCTAAATAAATTTGCTCAATAAATTGAACAAAATAAACACCAAACATTCCATCGAAATTTTAGTAACCAAAACTGTTGGTTTTACATGAATAATTAGTATTTTGGGGAAACTAAAAATTATTTCGGCACCGATGCAATTTGGCTTCTAGAATGAAGAGAATGGCCTCCAAAATAACAAGATTAACTCGATTCCTTCAGATGATTTCGCCCTCCACAAGATATTCAACTGTGCACAACTGATTTGGCCTCCATATACGAATGCGATCTACTAAAGAAAACCTGAAACTATTGAACTAGATAAATCATCTCTATCTTCATGCTCCACGACCTTTGACAAATCAGCTGAATTCTTTACATTGAATCCTGAAGAACCTGGGTGGTTCTTCCTTTGGATCAACAAAGGTATATAATTTCACTACCAAAACCAATCTAATCAGATCAACTAAGGTGGATCTCTCACTATTGAAACTAATCCTTCTCACATGGGGTTCTCACCCATACTGTCAAGCTACAATAGCTCTAGAAACAATTATCAAAATCAATAACCAATGCATAAATCCAAAAATGAGCTCCAATTCTCTTTTATAACTTTATCTTAGAATAACATGGTCCATAATAATACCATGGGTTTTCTCTTTTACACCCCTTTTAAATTTAATTATTCAATGTCACTTTGCTTTTTCACCCAAATGACATTTAAACAATTAAATTAAGTGATCCCATTTTTCCGACTATAGCCTATGGGAATCAATTAGGCTATTAAGTTGACCTCATGTAGTGATTACTCAGAGGGGGACATTACACTTTACTCAATAAATTTTGAATTAGTGGACCATCCTTTCTTAAGATTTCCTTTTGTGCAAGTAGTTTGGAAGGAAATTAGACAACATGAAGGACAATCCTATGTCTCGGAAGGATCCTCCATAGAGGAAAGTCTTGCACAATGGCTATCAACAAACCATAAAGTTCAACACAAAGATCTTCCTCTAATAATGTCTTGGGGCATCTGGTTGGAGAAAAATCAAGCCATTTTTTAAGACAAAGGGCCATCCAACATCAAGTTAACTCTCTACAACGTGGCAATTAAAAACAATATGATTACAAAAAGCTTCCCCTCCCCCACCTCTCCACAACTAGACACAACAATTCAAATAGATTCCCTATGATATTTTTCCTATGGAGCTGCTTAAGGGCCCCTTAATGGGTGGTGTAGGTGGAATTATTTACATTACAAACACAATTTATATTTCGTTCTTTACAATCCTCAAGACAACTACACATAATTTTGCAAAAATATTTTTCTTAAGTTATTATTACAATTGACCATAAATAAAAGAATAAACTTCTTACATATATATGGGGATTCATAAGTGGTAGTAAATTGGATCAAGGGAACAACAAGAATTAAGAACTACACTTTTCTGTGTATTTATCAAAAAATTAGCCAATGACTCATCTATTTTTCACATATTTCATTTGATCATGTATATAGGCATATGAACTCCAAAGCAGGCTCCCTCTTGAAGACTAGATTAGAATTGGACCAAGACACATTTAAAATCGTTGAGACGAGAGAAGGCTAATAACAAGAATATTTTCTTGACCATTGGGACTAAATGATAATTAGTCTTGTTCATTGATTAATATGATATTTTGCGAGCTTTATCATGAATTTTGTATATAATGATGTATGTGGGAATTATATAAATGACATAATCATTGTTTTGGAAAATTAAATATATGAAGGAAAGACATCACTACTTCAAGCCTTGGAGACAATCTGCTTTTTTTTTTTCATGAGATATGTAGCTACTAGAATGTCATCACACATTTGCAAAACATAATATTTTCTTATAGATAAATAAAATTACATATTTTGTTTTTCTTTGAAATAAAATTGATAAAATTTTAAGCAAAAATCCTTATGCAATGTTTAAATAAAACAAAAAAAAATAAAAATTTGTGTCATTTTCTACTCAATAATTTTGCATTTTTTTTAGAATCCTAAACTTTTAAAATGCCTAATAAATTTAAAGTTGAGATAAACATAAATATTCTAATTGCGCTGAGAGGCACTCTCCATCCCAGTATGGAAGAGATATTGTAATGTCCTGCAAGTATTTTGACTTGGTCAAATTACATAAAAATAAAATAAAATAAAAACATTAATAAAATTAATAACTAAAATAAAATGGAGGTAAAATAGTCAATTATTGTCGGTGTTTTTGGGCTTCAGGTTTTGACAACCTATGATTTTGCAAATGATATTATTATGTCAAAAGAAATTATATATATATATATATATATATATATATATATATATATATATATATATATATATATATATTCTACCATCCTAGATCCATCTTAACTCCATATCTACCAATCTTTGAGAAGGATCAAATCTCTTTACGTGCAACCCTCTTTTAGAGTGAAAAGAGATTTGATCCCTCTCAACACTTGATAGATCTAGAGCTAAGATGGATCTAGGATGATTTAAAAATTAGTTTTAAAATAATTATCCTTGATATAATTTATAATTGATTCTTATTTAATATATTGAAAAAACAACATATAATCATGTCCTTTTTAATATAGTTTTGCTCTTGTATTTATTATACCCGTTGACAGACAGGTTATATTGTTTTCGTTTTATGGTAAAAAAACTTTGACCTTTTGTTTTGTAATTTTTTTTATAAAGTTCTTTAAAAATTATTATATTAAACTGGATTGTCTAAAAATTAAAATTGTTTTTAAAATTTTTGAAATTCGAAAACTCTATTTTTTGAATGGTTGAAACTATTGAGTAGATTATTTTTATGGGGTTTAATTCTAATTATAGGTATAAAAACAATGGCAGAAGTGTCCTCAGACACATAATTTTATTAATAAGAAAAACAATTACATCTGAAATTTTGCAAGAGTTTATACCCGAACAACAAAACACTCTTGCAATGAGCTATTTATAAGTTCAATGTCCTAATTACCTCTAATTATGGATCACTTATAAAATTACAAGTGTCCACTTACAATAAAAGCTATTCAAACAACTTACTAACAATTCTCCTACATTAGAGCCTAAGATACGACACATTTGTAGAGTCATATCTTGTTACAACAATATACTATACTAATTCTAAATGTCTCCATTAAATAATTAAATATTCTAGATTAATAATTATTAATTTAATATCTTAAATTAATAATTATTTTATTCTAACTTTATAACCTATGATAATATTTATTTTGGATCATCTAACATTCCCCACTATGATCCAAAGATACATTACAACAGATACCAAGTTCAACCCTGAACTTAGTAAATTTTATTCTGCCAAGAGGTTTCATGAAAATGTCAGAGATCTGATCTTCTAAAGGAGAATAAATTGGCTTGAGGACATCTTTGGCAATGAGATATCTGATATGATGATACTTGGTGTCCACATGCTTTGTCTTTGAATGAAAAACTAGGTTGTTGGCAAGCTTGATGGCTGACTAACTGTCAATGAATAATGACGTAGCTTCTGCCTGAGAAATGGCAAAATTCTGCGCAACCAAACAATTTCACATGCTGCTTCCCATGCTAAAATGTACTCTGCTTTTGCTGAAGAAGTGGCCACTGTAGCTTGTTTCTTACAACTCCAAGGCACTACTGCTGACCACATGTTCATTAAATAACCTGATGTTGATGCTCGATCATCAATACTTCCAGCAAAGTTGGCATTTGAAAATCCACCAAGTACAAAGTTTTCAGTCTTTGTGTAAAGAAGACCAAAATCTTTTGTTCCCTGGATATATCGAAGAACTCTTTTGGTGGCATTCTAGTGATTGTCTCATGGTTCCTACATAAAACAGGAAAGAATACTAACTGCTTAAGATAGATCAGGGCGAGTATTTGTCAAATAAATCAAGCTGCCAATCAAATGTCTATAAGTAATGCTGTCCACCATGTCCCCCCCTTCAAATTTTGAAAGTTTCAAGTTTTGATCCATGGGGGTAAGAACAGGCTTGCAATCCTGCATTCCAAATCACTGAAGAACCTCTGCTGCATACTTGCTCTGAGAAATGAAAATATGATGTGGACATTGGAAGACTTCAACTCCAATTTAGTAGTGAATTAATCCCAAATCTGTCATCATAAAACCTACATGTAACTCCGTTTTCACCTGTGCAATGTGATCATCATTGTTGCCAGTAATGATCAAATCATCTACATAGATAACAATAATCGCCAGATATTTACCCTGTTGTCGCGCATATAAAGTATCATTAGATTCACTTCATTGAAAACCAACTTTCCTAAGGTATTCATCCATTTTTGCATACCAAGCTCGAGGAGCTTGTTTTAATCCATATAAAGCCTTGATCAATTTGCAGACTTTATGTTCCTGCCCTTTAATTTCAAAACCTGGTGGTTGTGTCATATATACTTCTTCCTGTAAATCCCCGTTGAGAAAAGCACTTTTTACATCCATTTGATGAACTTTCCATCCTTTTTGAGTGGCCAATGCAAGTGTTAATCGGATGGTGTTCCATTTAGCTGTAGGAGCAAAAGTTTCCTCATAATCAATGCCTTCCTGCTGTGCAAAACCTTTAGCGACAAGTCTTGCTTTATAATTTTCAAGTTATCCCTTTTGGTTGTACTTAATTCTGTAAACCCATTTGCATGCTATGGTTTAACATTTTGAGGACAATCAACAAGTTTCCAAGTGTTGTTATTAATTACTGCTTGATATTCTTTAATCATAGCCTATTGCCATTCTTTATGTTTTACTGCTTCGTTGTATGTGGAAGGTTCAGTAAAATCATTCGCTATCAATGCAAAATTTCCTTCACTTCTATGTGACTCCTTGTTCCTTTTATTCTGCTCATCAGGCATTACATCTTTCAAAAGTTGAACTGCCCATTTTGGTAGTTGATGCTCACTTGTTTGAGATTCTGAAAAGTCACCATCATTGTACAGAGGATTAATGTAAACTGATGTTCGTCGATCAGTTGAAGATTTTGGAGGTGGAGAATCATTGTCTGAAGAACTGCTGCTGCTTGGAGATGCAGATGAACTGCTAGAAGATCCTAATGGTGTTGTTGAAGTAGATGGGCTGGATGAATCATCTTCAGATGAAGGAAAATCAAGTTCATACCAATTTGGTGAATTTGGTTGACTTTGCATATTTCCTTTTCTTTGACTACCTTTAGTTTCTAACTTTTGAAGAAGACTTTCGATTTCTTCAACACTCTTACTCTCTATTTCATCAAAAATTACATCCCTTCTCACAATTAATTTTCCATTGGTCAAAATACGGTACCCTTTCTTCTCATTAGAATAACCAATCATTGTGCATTTCAAACTTCTTGAGTCAAGCTTAGTTCGTTTTTATTTTGGAACTAGGGCATAACATACTGATCCAAAAACTCTAAGATGTTTAACTTGAGGTTTGAAACCAAACCAAACTTCATAAGGTGTGATTCTGTCTAAAGAAGTAGTTGGAGATCTGTTTCTTAAGTAGACAACTGTATGAATTGCTTCTGTCCAATATGTTGAACTTAACTTTTTGAAAGTTAACATAGATCTCGCCATTCCTAACAAGGTGCATTTCATTCTTTCTACTACTCCATTTTGCTGTGGAGTGTAAACATTTGTAAGATGTCTTTTTATGCCATTATCACTGCAATAAGTTTTGAATTCATTTGAAGTGAATTCTCCCCCATTATCTGTCCTAAGAGTGCCTGTCTTTTCTTTTACTTCATTTTCAACAAGTTGGCGAAAAATTTTAAACTTTTCAAATGCTTCTGACTTTTGCTTCAAGAAATAAACCGAAGTCATTCTATTGAAATCATTAATGAATAGTAAGAAATATTTGCAACCACCGAAAGAAGTTTGTAGTGGTCCACAAACATCACTGTGAACTAGTTGCAGCAGCCTGTTTGCGCGCCATGAACTTGTTGGAAAACTTTCTCGACTTTGTTTTCCATAAATGCAAGCTTCACATTTTGCATTTTCCCTTTTGAAAGTTGGAAGTCCCTTAACCATCCCTTGTTTTTGCAATTGAGAATGGCTATCAAAATTTAAATGTCCATATCTTACATGCCACAATCTTATAGGTGAAATGCCTGTAGTCACTGCCCCTGCAAAGTTAGAATGCCTTGGAATAACTGTCCCTTTCATCCTTAACAATTTTTGATCCGGATTTAAGCAGAAACGCAATAGATTACAGAGATAACCATAAATACAGAGATGCAATAACCATAAACACATAGATGCAGCGGAAATAATGCTTCATTTCAATAATGGAAAATACTGAAATATGCTTACAACCAGAAATGGAAATAAACCAGCTAGGGCGATGGTAGCTATCTCTGAGAAGAGATGTGCGGCTACATGCCTCTGAACTGTTCCAAACTGTGTTACAATGAGGCTCGAAGGCCTATTTATTGTTGAGAAACAATGGAAAACCCTTCACATCCTGAAACCTAGCCGTAGAAGATGAAACGCCAAATTGTGGGCCCCGTTTGGGTAAATTGGTACATCAATTTCCCGGGGTCGTCACTTTGGCATACGATCTCCATTTGACGCGTACGATAGCTCGTTAGAAAGATCTATCCGAGTACTACCACTTTGGACCCATGTTGCCCCAGATTCCCCAAAAAACGTCGTTTAGGGCCTCAAAACGGCTCCGGAAGTTCAGGACCCGAAAAACTGCTAAAAATAGTAAACTGTGCTACAATTTAGGAAATTGAAAAGACTGAAAGAGACAATTGTGGGGGTCCAAATGGATAGGTGGTTGGCCACCAACATCCACCTGGATCATTCCTCCCCCCTTAGGAAGCAATGGTCCCCATTGCGTTGAGTTCCTCCCTGAGACGAGGAAGCTTCTGCTGAGCTGGTTCTCTGGTGAGCTGTTCTGCAATCTCTGATGTGTCCAGAAATGGTGGGAAGCATGGTCGACGACGGTCCACATTGAACACTCGGTGCAAGCGAAGGAATGGAGGAATGTTGTGCTTCAAAGCATTGTTCCTCATAGCCTTGGTACTGCTGTAAGGACCATGTTGGAGTGGTTTGAGCTTCTGATGGGTTCTGGTAAGGCGTTCTTTCTGTCGATGCAACCAGACTTTGTTGCCCACTTGAAGCTTGTGTGGTACCCCTCTGGGTGAGGAGAAGTTGTTCCTGTGTTCTGTCATGACCGTATTCCTTTGCTGTTGCTGCTGTGTAGAGGAACCCTTTGCAGGGGTCATGGATGTAGCAACGATCTTCCCCTTACTTTGGGAGTGAACCAGATAGATGAATTTCCTGGTCTGTGATATGAGCTTGCTGCCTTTCTTGGTAGTGATCAAAGATGTGGCGGTAGGTGGGGCTACCTCCGGTATCCTGTATAATGAATTATTCAAAGAGATAATGACAGCGCGAGGCCTTGACTCATACACAGCATGTCGCCTCCACAAGTATGGTTGGCCTAATAATACATCACAAACATCCAGAGGTGTAACATCACACAATACCTCGTCTGTGAAGGGTTTGATGCTGTAGGGAAGGCGGCACTGCTGGCGAACTTTTAGATCTCGTCCTTCGTGAAGCCACCCGATACTGTACGGCTGCGGGTGTGGTGTAGTCGGTAGGCCCAACCGTTTCACGACCTCTGCTGAAACGAGGTTCTTTTGGGTGCCACTGTCGACAATGAATTGTAGCGGCGAACCCTTCACCCACATCTGTGAGTGGAAAAGACGCTCCCCTTCCTCTGGATTTTCGGGCTCATCTTTCTGGATCTTGGCGGTGGCAACAGTGGCGCTGGGATCCGCATCAATGATCTGCTTCCCTTTGCCATTCCCCTTATCGGGTTCTGGCTCAGGGTCGGAACATGCATCTGATTCGGAAGCCTTCAACTCAGCCACCAGTGACTGCTTGGTCCGACACTCACTTGTGTTATGAGTGGGACTCTTGTGGAACTTACACCACTTCCCTGTGTCCTTCTTCGGCTTCATGGTGTTGTTCTTTTCTTGCGGCTTCGACGGGTTGTCTTGGGTCACCCCGCCTTGGCTTTGTCCTTTGGGCTTTGGATTTGCAAATCCAAAGTCTCGCTTCTTCTGTTTGAACTTTTGCTCGATTTTGACAGCATATCGGTATGCTGTGCCAAGTGAGGAGATGTTCAAGAACACCATCTCTTCCTGGATGTATTTATGCAGGCAGCGACGGTATTTGAGTACCAGATGCAGCTCAGAATCATTGATACCCAACTGTGTGTGAAGGGTATGAAAAATGTTTGTGAACTCCGGCACATCTTGGTCTCGTCCCTGCCGCAGTGTGTTCCATTTGATGTATTTGTCCTCATAGCTTCCGACAGGGTAGTACTGCTCCTTGATGGCATCCCGGAAGTCATTCCAAGTGGGTGCGGCTGAAAATAGTGAGCCTGTACTTTCATCCTTCTGCTCGTAGTAGGTTTCCCACCAGTCCTTGACGTGGGGGGCTGCTTTGAGAAGAGCAAAAACAATCTTTTCCCGACTTGAAAATTCATGAACAGAAAAATACCCATCTAGCAGATTTAACCATTTATCTACGGCATCTGCGTCTATTTGACCCTCGAAGATGGGGATTTCAAAATTAACTTGTACCTTAAATGGTGTGGCGTTTCCAGAGTCGTTGTTGGAAGTCGATGCGTCGCCTCTGGGTAGCCGCTGAAGGATCTGCGCAAAGCTATCCATCATCGCATTCCTTTGCCGCTCGAGCGCTTCTTCGAGCAAGATTTTGATAGGATCTCCTGACCCCTCGTCTTTCTTCTCATCCGCCATGGGAGGCCGTCGGGATTTTCGAGGCTGGTCTTGCAAAGGTTCGACCAGTTCAAGCCCTAACTCCTTATATCCCGACCTCGTTGGAGACATGCAAAGAAAAACTGAGAAAAAGCAGACCGCTTTGATACCACTGATCCAGATTTAAGCAGGAACGCAATAGATTACAGAGATAACCATAAATACAGAGATGCAATAACCATAAACACATAGATGCAGCGGAAATAATGCTTCATTTCATTAATGGAAAATACTGAAATATGCTTACAACCATAAATGGAAATAAACCAGCTAGGGCGATGGTAGCTATCTCTGAGAAGAGATGTGCGGCTACATGCCTCTGAACTGTTCCAAACTGTGTTACAATGAGGCTCGAAGGCCTATTTATTGTTGAGAAACAATGGAAAACCCTTCACATCCCGAAACCTAGCCGTAGAAGATGAAACGCCAAATTGTGGGCCCCGTTTGGGTAAATTGGTACATCAATTTCCCGGGGTCGTAACTTTGGCATACGATCTCCGTTTGACGCGTACGATAGCTCGTTAGAAAGATCTATCAGAGTACTACCACTTTGGGAGGCAACATGGGTCCATGGACCCATGTTGCCCCAGATTCCCCAAAAAACGTCGTTTAGGGCCTCAAAACGGCTTCGGAAGTTCAGGACCCGAAAAACTGCTAAAAATACTAAACTGTGCTACAATTTAGGAAATTGAAAATACTGAAAGAGACAATTGTGGGGGTCCAAATGGATAGGTGGTTGGCCACCAACATCCACCTGGATCATTCCTCCCCCCTTAGGAAGCAATGGTCCCCATTGCGTTGAGTTCCTCCCTGAGATGAGGAAGCTTCTGCTGAGCTGGTTCTCTGGTGAGCTGTTCTGCAATCTCTGATGTGTCCAGAAATGGTGGGAAGCACGGTCGACGACGGTCCACATTGAACACTCGGTGCAAGCGAAGGAATGGAGGAATGTTGTGCTTCAAAGCATTGTTCCTCATAGCCTTGGTACTGCTGTAAGGACCATGTTGGAGTGGTCTGAGCTTCTGATGGGTTCTGGTAAGGCGTTCTTTCTGTCGATGCAACCAGACTTTGTTGCCCACTTGAAGCTTGTGTGGTACCCCTCTGGGTGAGGAGAAGTTGTTCCTGTGTTCTGTCATGACCGTATTCCTTTGCTGTTGCTGCTGTGTAGAGGAACCCTTTGCAGGGGTCATGGATGTAGCAACGATCTTCCCCTTACTTTGGGAGTGAACCAGATAGATGAATTTCCTGGTCTGTGATATGAGCTTGCTGCCTTTCTTGGTAGTGATCAAAGATGTGGCGGTAGGTGGGGCTACCTCCGGTATCCTGTATAATGAATTATTCAAAGAGATAATGACAGCGCGAGGCCTTGACTCATACACAGCATGTCGCCTCCACAAGTATGGTTGGCCTAATAATACATCACAAACATCCAGAGGTGTAACATCACACAATACCTCGTATGTGAAGGGTTTGATGCTGTAGGGAAGGCGGCACTGCTGGCGAACTTTTAGATCTCGTCCTTCGTGAAGCCACCCGATACTGTACGGCTGCGGGTGTGGTGTAGTTGGTAGGACCAACCGTTTCACGACCTCTGCTGAAACGAGGTTCTTTTGGCTGCCACTGTCGACAATGAATTGTAGCGGCGAACCCTTCACCCACATCTGTGAGTGGAAAAGACGCTCCCCTTCCTCTGGATTTTCGGGCTCATCTTTCTGGATCTTGGCGGTGGCAACAGTGGCGCTGGGATCCGCATCAATGATCTGCTTCCCTTTGCCATTCCCCTTATCGGGTTCTGGCTCAGGGTCGGAACATGCATCTGATTCGGAAGCCTTCAACTCAGCCACCAGTGACTGCTTGGTCCGACACTCACTTGTGTTATGAGTGGGACTCTTGTGGAACTCACACCACTTCCCTGTGTCCTTCTTCGGCTTCATGGTGTTGTTCTTTTCTTGCGGCTTCGACGGGTTGTCTTGGGTCACCCTGCCTTGGCTTTGTCCTTTGGGCTTCGGATTTGTAGATCCAAAGTCTCGCTTCTTCTGTTTGAACTTTTGCTCGATTTTGACAACATATCGGTATGCTGTGCCAAGTGAGGAGATGTTCAAGAACACCATCTCTTCCTGGATGTATTTATGCAGGCAGCCACGGTATTTGAGTACCAGATGCAGCTCAGAATCTTTGATACCCAACTGTGTGTGAAGGGTATGAAAAATGTTTGTGAACTCCGGCACATCTTGGTCTCGTCCCTGCCGCAGTGTGTTCCATTTGATGTATTTGTCCTCATAGCTTCCGACAGGGTAGTACTGCTCCTTGATGGCATCCCGGAAGTCATTCCAAGTGGGTGCGGCTGAAAATAGTGAGCCTGTACTTTCATCCTTCTGCTCGCAGTAGGTTTCCCACCAGTCCTTGACGTGGGGGGCTGCTTTGAGAAGAGCAAAAACAATCTTTTCCCGACTTGAAAATTCATGAACAGAAAAATACCCATCTAGCAGATTTAACCATTTATCTACGACATCTGCGTCTATTTGACCCTCGAAGATGGGGATTTCAAAATTAACTTGTACCTTAAATGGTGTGGCGTTTCCAGAGTCGTTGTTGGAAGTCGATGCGTCGCCTCTGGGTAGCCGCTGAAGGATCTGCGCAAAGCTATCCATCATCGCGTTCCTTTGCCGCTCGAGCGCTTCTTCGAGCAAGATTTTGATAGGATCTCCTGCCCCCTCGTCTTTCTTCTCATCCGCCATGGGAGGCCGTCGGGATTTTCGAGGCTGGTCTTGCAAAGGTTCGACCAGTTCAAGCCCTAACTCCTTATATCCCGACCTCGTTGGGGACATGCAAAGAAAAACAGAGAAAAAACAGACCTCTCTGATACCACTGATCCAGATTTAAGCAGGAACGCAATAGATTACAGAGATAACCATAAATACAGAGATGCAATAACCATAAACACATAGATGCAGCGGAAATAATGCTTCATTTCATTAATGGAAAATACTGAAATATGCTTACAACCAGAAATGGAAATAAACCAGCTAGGGCGATGGTAGCTATCTCTGAGAAGAGATGTGCGGCTACATGCCTCTGAACTGTTCCAAACTGTGTTACAATGAGGCTCGAAGGCCTATTTATTGTTGAGAAACAATGGAAAACCCTTCACATCCCGAAACCTAGCCGTAGAAGATGAAACGCCAAATTGTGGGCCCCGTTTGGGTAAATTGGTACATCAATTTCCCGGGGTCGTAACTTTGGCATACGATCTCCGTTTGACGCGTACGATAGCTCGTTAGAAAGATCTATCAGAGTACTACCACTTTGGGAGGCAACATGGGTCCATGGACCCATGTTGCCCCAGATTCCCCAAAAAACGTCGTTTAGGGCCTCAAAACGGCTCCGGAAGTTCAGGACCCGAAAAACTGCTAAAAATAGTAAACTGTGCTACAATTTAGGAAATTGAAAAGACTGAAAGAGACAATTGCGGGGGTCCAAATGGATAGGTGATTGGCCACCAACATCCACCTGGATCATTCCTCCCCCCTTAGGAAGCAATGGTCCCCATTGCGTTGAGTTCCTCCCTGAGATGAGGAAGCTTCTGCTGAGCTGGTTCTCTGGTGAGCTGTTCTGCAATCTCTGATGTGTCCAGAAATGGTGGGAAGCATGGTCGACGACGGTCCACATTGAACACTCGGTGCAAGCGAAGGAATGGAGGAATGTTGTGCTTCAAAGCATTGTTCCTCATAGCCTTGGTACTGCTGTAAGGACCATGTTGGAGTGGTCTGAGCTTCTGATGGGTTCTGGTAAGGCGTTCTTTCTGTCGATGCAACCAGACTTTGTTGCCCACTTGAAGCTTGTGTGGTACCCCTCTGGGTGAGGAGAAGTTGTTCCTGTGTTCTGTCATGACCGTATTCCTTTGCTGTTGCTGCTGTGTAGAGGAACCCTTTGCAGGGGTCATGGATGTAGCAACGATCTTCCCCTTACTTTGGGAGTGAACCAGATAGATGAATTTCCTGGTCTGTGATATGAGCTTGCTGCCTTTCTTGGTAGTGATCAAAGATGTGGCGGTAGGTGGGGCTACCTCCGGTATCCTGTATAATGAATTATTCAAAGAGATAATGACAGCGCGAGGCCTTGACTCATACACAGCATGTCGCCTCCACAAGTATGGTTGGCCTAATAATACATCACAAACATCCAGAGGTGTAACATCACACAATACCTCGTCTGTGAAGGGTTTGATGCTGTAGGGAAGGCGGCACTGCTGGCGAACTTTTAGATCTCGTCCTTCGTGAAGCCACCCGATACTGTACGGCTGCGGGTGTGGTGTAGTCGGTAGGCCCAACCGTTTCACGACCTCTGCTGAAACGAGGTTCTTTTGGGTGCCACTGTCGACAATGAATTGTAGCGGCGAACCCTTCACCCACATCTGTGAGTGGAAAAGACGCTCCCCTTCCTCTGGATTTTCGGGCTCATCTTTCTGGATCTTGGCGGTGGCAACAGTGGCGCTGGGATCCGCATCAATGATCTGCTTCCCTTTGCCATTCCCCTTATCGGGTTCTGGCTCAGGGTCGGAACATGCATCTGATTCGGAAGCCTTCAACTCAACCACCAGTGACTGCTTGGTCCGACACTCACTTGTGTTATGAGTGGGACTCTTGTGGAACTCACACCACTTCCCTGTTTCCTTCTTCGGCTTCATGGTGTTGTTCTTTTCTTGCGGCTTCGACGGGTTGTCTTGGGTCACCCCGCCTTGGCTTTGTCCTTTGGGCTTCGGATTTGCAGATCCAAAGTCTCGCTTCTTCTGTTTGAACTTTTGCTCGATTTTGATAGCATATCGGTATGCTGTGCCAAGTGAGGAGATGTTCAAGAACACCATCTCTTCCTGGATGTATTTATGCAGGCAGCCACGGTATTTGAGTCCCAGATGCAGCTCAGAATCTTTGATACCCAACTGTGTGTGAAGGATATGAAAAATGTTTGTGAACTCCGGCACATCTTGGTCTCGTCCCTGCCGCAGTGTGTTCCATTTGATGTATTTGTCCTCATAGCTTCCGACAGGGTAGTACTGCTCCTTGATGGCATCCCGGAAGTCATTCCAAGTGGGTGCGGCTGAAAATAGTGAGCCTGTACTTTCATCCTTCTGCTCGCAGTAGGTTTCCCACCAGTCCTTGACGTGGGGGGCTGCTTTGAGAAGAGCAAAAACAATCTTTTCCCGACTTGAAAATTCATGAACAGAAAAATACCCATCTAGCAGATTTAACCATTTATCTACGGCATCTGCGTCTATTTGACCCTCGAAGATGGGGATTTCAAAATTAACTTGTACCTTAAATGGTGTGGCGTTTCCAGAGTCGTTGTTGGAAGTCGATGCGTCGCCTCTGGGTAGCCGCTGAAGGATCTGCGCAAAGCTATCCATCATCGCGTTCCTTTGCCGCTCGAGCGCTTCTTCGAGCAAGATTTTGATAGGATCTCCTGCCCCCTCGTCTTTCTTCTCATCCGCCATGGGAGGCCGTCGGGATTTTCGAGGCTGGTCTTGCAAAGGTTCGACCAGTTCAAGCCCTAACTCCTTATATCCCGACCTCGTTGGGGACATGCAAAGAAAAACAGAGAAAAAGCAGACCTCTCTGATACCACTGATCCAGATTTAAGCAGGAACGCAATAGATTACAGAGATAACCATAAATACAGAGATGCAATAACCATAAACACATAGATGCAGCGGAAATAATGCTTCATTTCATTAATGGAAAATACTGAAATATGCTTACAACTAGAAATGGAAATAAACCAGCTAGGGCGATGGTAGCTATCTCTGAGAAGAGATGTGCGGCTACATGCCTCTGAACTGTTCCAAACTGTGTTACAATGAGGCTCGAAGGCCTATTTATTGTTGAGAAACAATGGAAAACCCTTCACATCCCGAAACCTAGCCGTAGAAGATGAAACGCCAAATTGTGGGCCCCGTTTGGGTAAATTGGTACATCAATTTCCCGGGGTCGTAACTTTGGCATACGATCTCCGTTTGACGCGTACGATAGCTCGTTAGAAAGATCTATCAGAGTACTACCACTTTGGGAGGCAACATGGGTGCAACATGGGTCCATGGACCCATGTTGCCCCAGATTCCCCAAAAAACGTCGTTTAGGGCCTCAAAACGGCTCCGGAAGTTCAGGACCCGAAAAACTGCTAAAAATACTAAACTGTGTTACAATTTAGGAAATTGAAAAGACTGAAAGAGACAATTGTGGGGGTCCAAATGGATAGGTGGTTGGCCACCAACATCCACCTGGATCATTCCTCCCCCCTTAGGAAGCAATGGTCCCCATTGCGTTGAGTTCCTCCCTGAGATGAGGAAGCTTCTGCTGAGCTGGTTCTCTGGTGAGCTGTTCTGCAATCTCTGATGTGTCCAGAAATGGTGGGAAGCATGGTCGACGACGGTCCACATTGAACACTCGGTGCAAGCGAAGGAATGGAGGAATGTTGTGCTTCAAAGCATTGTTCCTCATAGCCTTGGTACTGCTGTAAGGACCATGTTGGAGTGGTCTGAGCTTCTGATGGGTTCTGGTAAGGCGTTCTTTCTGTCGATGCAACCAGACTTTGTTGCCCACTTGAAGCTTGTGTGGTACCCCTCTGGGTGAGGAGAAGTTGTTCCTGTGTTCTGTCATGACCGTATTCCTTTGCTGTTGCTGCTGTGTAGAGGAACCCTTTGCAGGGGTCATGGATGTAGCAACGATCTTCCCCTTACTTTGGGAGTGAACCAGATAGATGAATTTCCTGGTCTGTGATATGAGCTTGCTGCCTTTCTTGGTAGTGATCAAAGATGTGGCGGTAGGTGGGGCTACCTCCGGTATCCTGTATAATGAATTATTCAAAGAGATAATGACAGCGCGAGGCCTTGACTCATACACAGCATGTCGCCTCCACAAGTATGGTTGGCCTAAT
Source organism: Pinus tabuliformis (assembly GCA_031772625.1). Lineage (NCBI taxonomy): Eukaryota > Viridiplantae > Streptophyta > Pinopsida > Pinales > Pinaceae > Pinus > Pinus tabuliformis. The sequence goes on from CM062808.1 coordinate 739,723,568, forward strand.
AATACATCACAAACATCCAGAGGTGTAACATCACACAATACCTCGTCTGTGAAGGGTTTGATGCTGTAGGGAAGGCGGCACTGCTGGCGAACTTTTAGATCTCGTCCTTCGTAAGCCACCCGATACTGTACGGCTGCGGGTGTGGTGTAGTCGGTAGGCCCAACCGTTTCACGACCTCTGCTGAAACGAGGTTCTTTTGGCTGCCACTGTCGACAATGAATTGTAGCGGCGAACCCTTCACCCACATCTGTGAGTGGAAAAGACGCTCCCCTTCCTCTGGATTTTCGGGCTCATCTTTCTGGATCTTGGCGGTGGCAACAGTGGCGCTGGGATCCGCATCAATGATCTGCTTCCCTTTGCCATTCCCCTTATCGGGTTCTGGCTCAGGGTCGTAACATGCATCTGATTCGGAAGCCTTCAACTCAGCCACCAGTGACTGCTTGGTCCGACACTCACTTGTGTTATGAGTGGGACTCTTGTGGAACTCACACCACTTCCCTGTGTCCTTCTTCGGCTTCATGGTGTTGTTCTTTTCTTGCGGCTTCGACGGGTTGTCTTGGGTCACCCCGCCTTGGCTTTGTCCTTTGGGCTTCGGATTTGCAGATCCAAAGTCTCGCTTCTTCTGTTTGAACTTTTGCTCGATTTTGACAGCATATCGGTATGCTGTGCCAAGTGAGGAGATGTTCAAGAACACCATCTCTTCCTGGATGTATTTATGCAGGCAGCCACGGTATTTGAGTACCAGATGCAGCTCAGAATCTTTGATACCCAACTGTGTGTGAAGGGTATGAAAAATGTTTGTGAACTCCGGCACATCTTGGTCTCGTCCCTGCCGCAGTGTGTTCCATTTGATGTATTTGTCCTCATAGCTTCCGACAGGGTAGTACTGCTCCTTGATGGCATCCCAGAAGTCATTCCAAGTGGGTGCGGCTGAAAATAGTGAGCCTGTACTTTCATCCTTCTGCTCGCAGTAGGTTTCCCACCAGTCCTTGACGTGGGGGGCTGCTTTGAGAAGAGCAAAAACAATCTTTTCCCGACTTGAAAATTCATGAACAGAAAAATACCCATCTAGCAGATTTAACCATTTATCTACGGCATCTGCGTCTATTTGACCCTCGAAGATGGGGATTTCAAAATTAACTTGTACCTTAAATGGTGTGGCGTTTCCAGAGTCGTTGTTGGAAGTCGATGCGTCGCCTCTGGGTAGCCGCTGAAGGATCTGCGCAAAGCTATCCATCATCGCGTTCCTTTGCCGCTCGAGCGCTTCTTCGAGCAAGATTTTGATAGGATCTCCTGCCCCCTCGTCTTTCTTCTCATCCGCCATGGGAGGCCGTCGGGATTTTCGAGGCTGGTCTTGCAAAGGTTCGACCAGTTCAAGCCCTAACTCCTTATATCCCGACCTCGTTGGGGACATGCAAAGAAAAACAGAGAAAAAGCAGACCGCTCTGATACCACTGATCCAGATTTAAGAAGGAACGCAATAGATTACAGAGATAACCATAAATACAGAGATGCAATAACCATAAACACATAGATGCAGCGGAAATAATGCTTCATTTCATTAATGGAAAATACTGAAATATGCTTACAACCAGAAATGGAAATAAACCAGCTAGGGCGATGGTAGCTATCTCTGAGAAGAGATGTGCGGCTACATGCCTCTGAACTGTTCCAAACTGTGTTACAATGAGGCTCGAAGGCCTATTTATTGTTGAGAAACAATGGAAAACCCTTCACATCCTGAAACCTAGCCGTAGAAGATGAAAAGCCAAATTGTGGGCCCCGTTTGGGTAAATTGGTACATCAATTTCCCGGGGTCGTAACTTTGGCATACGATCTCCGTTTGACGCGTACGATAGCTCGTTAGAAAGATCTATCAGAGTACTACCACTTTGGGAGGCAACATGGGTCCATGGACCCATGTTGCCCCAGATTCCCCAAAAAACGTCGTTTAGGGCCTCAAAACGGCTCCGGAAGTTCAGGACCCGAAAAACTGCTAAAAATAGTAAACTGTGCTACAATTTAGGAAATTGAAAAGACTGAAAGAGACAATTGTGGGGGTCCAAATGGATAGGTGGTTGGCCACCAACATCCACCTGGATCATTCCTCCCCCCTTAGGAAGCAATGGTCCCCATTGCGTTGAGTTCCTCCCTGAGATGAGGAAGCTTCTGCTGAGCTGGTTCTCTGGTGAGCTGTTCTGCAATCTCTGATGTGTCCAGAAATGGTGGGAAGCATGGTCGACGACGGTCCACATTGAACACTCGGTGCAAGCGAAGGAATGGAGGAATGTTGTGCTTCAAAGCATTGTTCCTCATAGCCTTGGTACTGCTGTAAGGACCATGTTGGAGTGGTCTGAGCTTCTGATGGGTTCTGGTAAGGCGTTCTTTCTGTCGATGCAACCAGACTTTGTTGCCCACTTGAAGCTTGTGTGGTACCCCTCTGGGTGAGGAGAAGTTGTTCCTGTGTTCTGTCATGACCGTATTCCTTTGCTGTTGCTGCTGTGTAGAGGAACCCTTTGCAGGGGTCATGGATGTAGCAACGATCTTCCCCTTACTTTGGGAGTGAACCAGATAGATGAATTTCCTGGTCTGTGATATGAGCTTGCTGCCTTTCTTGGTAGTGATCAAAGATGTGGCGGTAGGTGGGGCTACCTCCGGTATCCTGTATAATGAATTATTCAAAGAGATAATGACAGCGCGAGGCCTTGACTCATACACAGCATGTCGCCTCCACAAGTATGGTTGGCCTAATAATACATCACAAACATCCAGAGGTGTAACATCACACAATACCTCGTCTGTGAAGGGTTTTATGCTGTAGGGAAGGCGGCATTGCTGGCGAACTTTTAGATCTCGTCCTTCGTGAAGCCACCCAATACTGTACGGCTGCGGGTGTGGTGTAGTCGGTAGGCCCAACCGTTTCACGACCTCTGCTGAAACGAGGTTCTTTTGGGTGCCACTGTCGACAATGAATTGTAGCGGCGAACCCTTCACCCACATCTGTGAGTGGAAAAGACGCTCCCCTTCCTCTGGATTTTCGGGCTCATCTTTCTGGATCTTGGCGGTGGCAACAGTGGCGCTGGGATCCGCATCAATGATCTGCTTCCCTTTGCCATTCCCCTTATCGGGTTCTGGCTCAGGGTCGTAACATGCATCTGATTCGGAAGCCTTCAACTCAGCCACCAGTGACTGCTTGGTCCGACACTCACTTGTGTTATGAGTGGGACTCTTGTGGAACTCACACCACTTCCCTGTGTCCTTCTTCGGCTTCATGGTGTTGTTCTTTTCTTGCGGCTTCGACGGGTTGTCTTGGGTCACCCCGCCTTGGCTTTGTCCTTTGGGCTTCGGATTTGCAGATCCAAAGTCTCGCTTCTTCTGTTTGAACTTTTGCTCGATTTTGACAGCATATCGGTATGCTGTGCCAAGTGAGGAGATGTTCAAGAACACCATCTCTTCCTGGATGTATTTATGCAGGCAGCCACGGTATTTGAGTACCAGATGCAGCTCAGAATCTTTGATACCCAACTGTGTGTGAAGGGTATGAAAAATGTTTGTGAACTCCGGCACATCTTGGTCTCGTCCCTGCCGCAGTGTGTTCCATTTGATGTATTTGTCCTCATAGCTTCCGACAGGGTAGTACTGCTCCTTGATGGCATCCTGGAAGTCATTCCAAGTGGGTGCGGCTGAAAATAGTGAGCCTGTACTTTCATCCTTCTGCTCGCAGTAGGTTTCCCACCAGTCCTTGACGTGGGGGGCTGCTTTGAGAAGAGCAAAAACAATCTTTTCCCGACTTGAAAATTCATGAACAGAAAAATACCCATCTAGCAGATTTAACCATTTATCTACGGCATCTGCGTCTATTTGACCCTCGAAGATGGGGATTTCAAAATTAACTTGTAACTTAAATGGTGTGGCGTTTCCAGAGTCGTTGTTGGAAGTCGATGCGTCGCCTCTGGGTAGCCGCTGAAGGATCTGCACAAAGCTATCCATCATCGCGTTCCTTTGCCGCTCGAGCGCTTCTTCGAGCAAGATTTTGATAGGATCTCCTGCCCCCTCGTCTTTCTTCTCATCCGCCATGGGAGGCCGTCGGGATTTTCGAGGCTGGTCTTGCAAAGGTTCGACCAGTTCAAGCCCTAACTCCTTATATCCCGACCTCGTTGGGGACATGCAAAGAAAAACAGAGAAAAAGCAGACTGCTCTGATACCACTGATCCAGATTTAAGCAGGAACGCAGTAGATTACAGAGATAACCATAAATACAGAGATGCAATAACCATAAACACATAGATGCAGTGGAAATAATGCTTCATTTCATTAATGGAAAATACTGAAATATGCTTACAACCAGAAATGGAAATAAACCAGCTAGGGCGATGGTAGCTATCTCTGAGAAGAGATGTGCGGCTACATGCCTCTGAACTGTTCCAAACTGCGTTACAATGAGGCTCGAAGGCCTATTTATTGTTGAGAAACAATGGAAAACCCTTCACATCCCGAAACCTAGCCGTAGAAGATGAAACGCCAAATTGTGGGCCCCGTTTGGGTAAATTGGTACATCAATTTCCCGGGGTCGTAACTTTGGCATACGATCTCCGTTTGACGCGTACGATAGCTCGTTAGAAAGATCTATCAGAGTACTACCACTTTGGGAGGCAACATGGGTCCATGGACCCATGTTGCCCCAGATTCCCCAAAAAACGTCGTTTAGGGCCTCAAAACGGCTCCAGAAGTTCAGGACCCTAAAAACTGCTAAAAATAGTAAACTGTGCTACAATTTAGGAAATTGAAAAAACTGAAAGAGACAATTGTGGGGGTCCAAATGGATAGGTGGTTGGCCACCAACATCCACCTGGATCATTCCTCCCCCCTTAGGAAGCAATGGTCCCCATTGCGTTGAGTTCCTCCCTGAGATGAGGAAGCTTCTGCTGAGCTGGTTCTCTGGTGAGCTGTTCTGCAATCTCTGATGTGTCCAGAAATGGTGGGAAGCATGGTCGACGACGGTCCACATTGAACACTCGGTGCAAGCGAAGGAATGGAGGAATGTTGTGCTTCAAAGCATTGTTCCTCATAGCCTTGGTACTGCTGTAAGGACCATGTTGGAGTGGTCTGAGCTTCTGATGGGTTCTGGTAAGGCGTTCTTTCTGTCGATGCAACCAGACTTTGTTGCCCACTTGAAGCTTGTGTGGTACCCCTCTGGGTGAGGAGAAGTTGTTCCCGTGTTCTGTCATGACCGTATTCCTTTGCTGTTGCTGCTTTGTAGAGGCACCCTTTGCAGGGGTCATGGATGTAGCAACGATCTTCCCCTTACTTTGGGAGTGAACCAGATAGATGAATTTCCTGGTCTGTGATATGAGCTTGCTGCCTTTCTTGGTAGTGATCAAAGATGTGGCGGTAGGTGGGGCTACCTCCGGTATCCTGTATAATGAATTATTCAAAGAGATAATGACAGCGCGAGGCCTTGACTCATACACAGCATGTCGCCTCCACAAGTATGGTTGGCCTAATAATACATCACAAACATCCAGAGGTGTAACATCACACAATACCTCGTCTGTGAAGGGTTTGATGCTGTAGGGAAGGCGGCACTGCTGGCGAACTTTTAGATCTCGTCCTTCGTGAAGCCACCCGATACTGTACGGCTGCGGGTGTGGTGTAGTCGGTAGGCCCAACCGTTTCACGACCTCTGCTGAAACGAGGTTCTTTTGGCTGCCACTGTCGACAATGAATTGTAGCGGCGAACCCTTCACCCACATCTGTGAGTGGAAAAGACGCTCCCCTTCCTCTGGATTTTCGGGCTCATCTTTCTGGATCTTGGCGGTGGCAACAGTGGCGCTGGGATCCGCATCAATGATCTGCTTCCCTTTGCCATTCCCCTTATCGGGTTCTGGCTCAGGGTCGGAACATGCATCTGATTCGGAAGCCTTCAACTCAGCCACCAGTGACTGCTTGGTCCGACACTCACTTGTGTTATGAGTGGGACTCTTGTGGAACTCACACCACTTCCCTGTGTCCTTCTTCGGCTTCATGGTGTTGTTCTTTTCTTGCGGCTTCGACGGGTTGTCTTGGGTCACCCCGCCTTGGCTTTGTCCTTTGGGCTTCGGATTTGCAGATCCAAAGTCTCGCTTCTTCTGTTTGAACTTTTGCTCGATTTTGACAGCATATCGGTATGCTGTGCCAAGTGAGGAGATGTTCAAGAACACCATCTCTTCCTGGATGTATTTATGCAGGCAGCCACGGTATTTGAGTACCAGATGCAGCTCAGAATCTTTGATACCCAACTGTGTGTGAAGGGTATGAAAAATGTTTGTGAACTCCGGCACATCTTGGTCTCGTCCCTGCCGCAGTGTGTTCCATTTGATGTATTTGTCCTCATAGCTTCCGACAGGGTAGTACTGCTCCTTGATGGCATCCCGGAAGTCATTCCAAGTGGGTGCGGCTGAAAATAGTGAGCCTGTACTTTCATCCTTCTGCTCGCAGTAGGTTTCCCACCAGTCCTTGACGTGGGGGGCTGCTTTGAGAAGAGCAAAAACAATCTTTTCCCGACTTGAAAATTCATGAACAGAAAAATACCCATCTAGCAGATTTAACCATTTATCTACGGCATCTGCGTCTATTTGACCCTCGAAGATGGGGATTTCAAAATTAACTTGTACCTTAAATGGTGTGGCGTTTCCAGAGTCGTTGTTGGAAGTCGATGCGTCGCCTCTGGGTAGCCGCTGAAGGATCTGCGCAAAGCTATCCATCATCGCGTTCCTTTGCCGCTCGAGCGCTTCTTCGAGCAAGATTTTGATAGGATCTCCTGCCCCCTCGTCTTTCTTCTCATCCGCCATGGGAGGCCGTCGGGATTTTCGAGGCTGGTCTTGCAAAGGTTCGACCAGTTCAAGCCCTAACTCCTTATATCCCGACCTCGTTGGGGACATGCAAAGAAAAACAGAGAAAAAGCAGACCGCTCTGATACCACTGATCCAGATTTAAGCAGGAACGCAATAGATTACAGAGATAACCATAAATACAGAGATGCAATAACCATATACACATAGATGCAGCGGAAATAATGCTTCATTTCATTAATGGAAAATACTGAAATATGCTTACAACCAGAAATGGAAATAAACCAGCTAGGGCGATGGTAGCTATCTCTGAGAAGAGATGTGCGGCTACATGCCTCTGAACTATTCCAAACTGTGTTACAATGAGGCTCGAAGGCCTATTTATTGTTGAGAAACAATGGAAAACCCTTCACATCCTGAAACCTAGCCGTAGAAGATGAAACGCCAAATTGTGGGCCCCGTTTGGGTAAATTGGTACATCAATTTCCCGGGGTCGTAACTTTGGCATACGATCTCCGTTTGACGCGTACGATAGCTCGTTAGAAAGATCTATCAGAGTACTACCACTTTGGGAGGCAACATTGGTCAATGGACCCATGTTGCCCCAGATTCCCCAAAAAACGTCGTTTAGGGCCTCAAAACGGCTCCGGAAGTTCAGGACCCGAAAAACTGCTAAAAATAGTAAACTGTGCTACAATTTAGGAAATTGAAAAGACTGAAAGAGACAATTGTGGGGGTCCAAATGGATAGGTGGTTGGCCACCAACATCCACCTGGATCAATTTTCCATCTTCATAACCTGTCATCACTATTTGCAAGCTCTGTTTGACTGAATTAATCTTAACGAAGCCATCTTCCATAATTATCTGATGTCCTGCTTGTCGAATTGTGACTAAAGATAACAATTTTTTCTTAAAGGTTGGTACATACCATACATTTGAAATCATTTTTTCTCCAATGCCAGGAGAAAAACTTTAACTGCACCTTTTCCATAAGGAGTATGTTTTGTATCATCTGCAAGAAATATGGAATTAAGATGACAATCTTGAAAATTCCAAAAGAAGTCTCGTTGACAAGTCATGTGCTGAGTTGCTCCTGAATCCAAGATCCAAGCATCTTCATAATCACTTTTAAGATAGGAGGAAAGTTGTAATGCCGGTGAAGAAGTAAAGACATATTTTGAACCATCATCATCTTGATCATTTGCAAATTGTGCTGAGTGCTGATGAAACTTGGGGATTTTATCAATAGAAGTTCGACAATCTTCAACATAATGTCCAACTTTGTTACATCTTCGACACACAATTTGACTTAAGTCTCTTCCTCTTCCTGGAGACTGTCCTCTACCTCTGCTTTGACTTCTGTTTTGAGGTTGTCCTCTACCTTGATTATTATTTCCTCTTCCTTGAAAATAGCCTCTTCCTTGACTGTTTCCTCTACCTTGAAAATTACTCCTGCCTGAACTGTTGCCACTATTAAAGTTGTTTCCTCTGCTTTGGCTTCGACCTCGACTTTGTACATTATGTGCTGCTTGATTCTGATTGAAATTCCCTCTGCCTCTGTTTCTAGAACTGTCAGTTGATGATTTACTAGTGCTGGCCTCTGTGAAAAAGACATCTTCACCAACTTTCTTTTTCTTCCCAAAGGTTTTATCATGTTGGGTCAACATTTCGCAGAGCTCATCAAACTTTAGCTTCTCTAACTTTCCAGTTAATTGTAGAGTTTCCAAAAAATGTGTGTAGGAAGAAGGAAGTCCAACAATTAAAATTGTGACCATAAAACTATCATCTACTGCTTGAAAACCAACATTAATGATTTCTTGCTTAATATTCTTAAGTCTGGAGATATATTCAAGAACATCACCTCCTTCAGTCAATTTTTGTTGCAACAATTTTAATTGTAGATCAACTTTCTTTGATTTAGGCTGAGTATCAAAGAAGTCTTTAAAAATTCTCAAAGCAGACCATGCATTTGTAGCATTTGCTATATGGACATACATTTCATCATTAATACAAGATTTAATGAGAGCTAATGCTTTGGCATTCTTAACTTCCCATTTTGCTAGTGCAGCTATATCTGTGGGTTTATTTGGCTTAATATGACCATCACATATATCATGCCACAGTTCATTATAAATGAGAGTGCTTTCGATGAGGCGTTGCCATGTTTTGTAAGATTTTGTGCCTTCAAGTTTGTCGAAATCAGAAAACAAATTAATCATCTTTCACATTGTAGTGTTGAAGCTTCACACCAAGAATCAAGCTCAAAAACAAAAAAAATAATCAAGATGGGCAACACAACATGCAATACACTACGCAAAAAAATGATCTATCGGGGCTTGGCCTTGACTCTCGTATAGTCATTGAAACAGGAGAAAAATGATTGAGCTTTTCACTTGGCTCTAGTCAATTTCTCAAAATTTTACAAGGTAACTTTCGAAATTTGACTTTTATAATGCTCTTGCAAATCCTGGTAAAAAAAGGTTACCCCCCTCAAAGTAAAATTACGTTGAGTTACAATGCCACACTTATCTCTCCAAAAAAAAATTACAAATAAAATCTCCTTATTACTCCAAAATTTACAAAATTTTCTATCCCTAACATTTACAAATAACCCTTACACCTTCTCACACCTTATTTCTCGAAAAATATTACAAATAATAGTAAATTCCTTATATCTCCATATTACAAAAAATATAAATTCCTTATTTCTCCATTTTACAAATAATAGAAAGCCTCATAGTTTCGCAGCGTGCATACAAGCTCATGTTGGGTTTCTCTCATCCTCGATGTTTGCCGTAGCAGATCACCAATTCTGAGTGTTAATGCGTGAGAATCCACAACTCTCTACACGCCCTTCAATGGTTTCTTGTCAACACATCAACAAAAAGAAACCTCATATACAAAACCAGTGAAAGAGGAAGAAATGGGGTCAGTCAAATTGCCATTGGAGCTCTTCGATGCCCATTGCCACCTGCAAGACGGAAGAATATGTCCGGTGGCCTCTCAATTGATCCAAACTGCCGACAATGTTGGGGTTCACCAGTTGAACAGAAGCATCGAGGCTTTTGAATACCTTGTGTGTTTGAATTATTTACTTCCTGCATCACTTTTTATTCATTCATATCTTTTCTGGCCTTCTCTTGGCTCCGAGAGAATTGAGCGGATTTGATGTCCACGCGGATTGTGAAATGCCTTTAGGCTTTTGTTGCGATCGGTTTGATGTGATTGAAACTTGAATGTTAGCTATCCATTTAATAATTTTAAATGATTTGATGGAGCCCCTTTGCAGCGTGCATTGCATTATTGGCTCTTGGGGGATCTCAGTCGGAAGATCTGACTAATATTAAGGAAAAAAATGGATGCTCTGAGAAAGCAGGCAAACAAGTCGAGAGAGCAGGTTGCGAAACAGCAGCAGGCTGTTCTTAAACAATTTAGTGCGAGCGGATATGGAAATTCTGATACAATAGTTATAGATGAGGCAGAGTTTCGGCAACACCAACTACTTGAGAAACTTTATATATCTACTTGAATAGAAAAGCATTTGGCTGGAATTTTACAGACCCTTTGCCCGAGAGATACTCTGACTGGTTGGGTCTTCCTAATGGTGTTGGCTAATAATAGCACCAAGACTCCGGAACTAGAGACGAGGTTTTGTTACTAATTTCATTTATGCTGAAGCAATTTTTATTTTTATTTTTAAATCTGCTAAATATAAAAATAAAAACTAGATACCAAATATTAACTGACCAAATTAATGGAGTTTTCCATGTGCTTGTAGAGCTGGAATCTCCTCCTCACATCAGCTGCAACATTGCTCGAGCTCTGACACCACAATAATGGCAGAAGTGTCCTCAAACACGTAATTTTATTAATAAGAAAAATAATTACATTTGAAATTTTGCAAGGATTTACATCTGAACAACAAAACACTCTTGCAATGAGCTATTTATAAGCTCAATGTCCTAACTACCTCTAATTATGGATCACTTATAAGATAACAAGTGTCCACTTACAATAAAAGCTATTTAAACAACTTACTAACAATTCTCCTAGATTAAAGCCTAAGATACGACACATTTGTAGAGTCATATCTTGTTACAACAATATACTAATTCTAAATGTCTCCGTTAAATAATTAAATATTATAGATTAATAATTATTAATTTAATATCTTAAATTAATAATTATTTTATTCTAACTTTATAACCTATGATAATATTTATTTTGGATCATCTAACAAAAAAATAAGATATAAATATAATTTTGAAAAAAAAATTATATTAACACATATTCATCAACCATAAATAACAATAAAATTGTAAAATTAAAATAATATTTAATTCGCAATGTAAATATTTAATTTAAAAATTGAAAAAATTAAAAATATTTTGAAATGTGACATGGTCGTACATTGTACCCTGATGTAATGCAATTAGGTGGAGGTAGGATTAACTGATTGATTTAACACATGCACAAGGTAATGTAACATTTAATCATTTGATATCAGGCCTGGAATTTGACGTCCCATAGGACGTATTTTTGATTTCAGAACGTATTTGACGGCAGGGAAAAAATCTTCCACGTCAGGTTAGACGTGTGGTATACCTTTCCAACTCGTCGTTTTGACGTCTAATTTCATAGAGAAAACGTAAAAATCTATAATATCTGTAATGGGAGTATGGGAGTCTGGGACCACCGGACCAGCAGTGCTGCAGTAGTACGCAGTTTAAAATAAAAGCCTTTAACTGCATCACCATCCCACTGCGTACTACAGGGTACTTACCATTGATTATCCAGCGACAATCCACCACTCATAGCCGCTCAAATTTAATACGAGACTTGCAATTTGCAAATTGCAATCTACTGCAATCTGCTAGTCACTAGTGCCGCGGCCCGCAGTGCGTATTCCTCCAGGCTCTGGTGAAGCTCAGGTTCCAGTCTCGGAGGGTTCCTTGTTAAGGATTGCCAGCAATCTTGGATACCAATTACAGTGAGGAGTTCAGACGTGGATGTCAAGCTATAAACAAAAAACCAGCAAACAGGGTAAGTACATTCTATTTTGTACAAAGAATGCATGCCTCGACAGTTAATGTGATAAATTTAACAGGTAGAATTGTTCCATCTAAACATAAGGCAGGCATATCATCTGTCTAGAAACAAATATTATAAAACCATTTTCTGGTAAATTCCCTTACGTTGTAAAATATAAATTGTATTTGAGTACCCAAATACGAGTGCTCTGTTTCCTGAACTTCATCAATCTTATCCCAGTGCCAACCATTTCCAATCTCCAAGTAGGCTGCCATTGCGCATTTAACTGACTACATTTCTTCAAACTCTGCTCGGATCTGAATGAATCAGAGCAAATTACTGGTATATATAGATACCAATATATTCTAATTGGTAATATTCATTTTGTTTTGATATAGACCAGGCTTTTGGGCATGCTGGGACTGTGTTCTCGCATAGACAACAGTAGGCAGGGCTTTCATGGCCGATTTATCTAAACCATTACAGTGAGGCACTTCCTCTGCAACATCCCCTGAAGACCTTGATGCAATCATCTGACTGCAGCGAAGTGCCCATTTAACAATGAAATTTATACATAGTGCGGCCCGTGGATATTTGTCCATTCAGTTTTCTATTCCACAGAAAAGATAAAGCTAATGCGTCCCCTCGGTATATAAAAAAATATACAAGCAGCCAAACATGTTAGGTGTTGGATAAGTGAAAGCCATGATGACTCACATTAAAAAATTATGCTCTTTGGTGTTGGATGATTGCAAGCCATGATGACTCACACTTAAAAAATATGCTCTTTTTGGGGTCACTACCTAAAGTTGATGTTTAATCAATTTTTAAATACAAATCAGGAGTTAAAGAAATAAGCTTTGCTTCTCACTGAAGGGACTTTGAAATTTGGAACCAGATTTGGTTGAAGCTTTTTGGACATCTGTGCCTGCCACATGGGGAGGCAAATTACCAGAGACAAAATTCTGTTATGGGTAGCCGCGTATTATAATTTATGACCTTTAAAGTTCCCAACTTCCCACACTCCCGTTCGCTTTAATGTAAAGCGTGGAGCCTGTGACGACACCAAGATTTTGTTATTTTTATGTGTTTTTAGTGGAGCTTGCAATCTACAATGTGCTCCATGAGGTTCTTGTACACATACTTGCAGGGTTTCATACATGGTTTAATTATATAAGAGCCGTTTTCAAGAGTATTGATTATATATTTTATGTGGAATTCTAAGCTGCATGAGTCTTGCTCAATTAATTTTAAACTAGTACAATTTCTGGGAAATTCAATCCTTGGAAGTTAGGATATTGTTAATGTTTTTGGTCCACTGATGTGTTATACAATGCCATTAATGATCTTAAACATAAATAAATTGCTTTGCTGGTAATTGACAGAGGTGGATTTATTGCTATCGCTGCTAGTTTAGGATGCTTTATGTTTAGTTCACTTTGAATTTTAATTTTGCATGTCATTCGTGGTTGCTGTTACCAACAGATTCTTTCTCCAGCAATTAAAACTGGAACAGTTCATTAACATGGCAAACAGAAACACCCATACCCTAACCCTTGCATGGATTCATGTGAAGCAATTCACAATTTTTTTTTTCTCTGTAATAAATTGCTGGAGTTATATAGAAAATTGGAATTCGGAGAATTGATGTATAGAAGGATATGTATCGGTGGTGTGATATGACATAATTTACTCCCTCTTTTTCTTTGTCATAGCCAATCTAGTATAACTTGATAAGCTGTAATAAAAAGCAAAGCCAAACCCTCAATAAAACCCTGACTGCAATTTATGGGGGGCAGATAAGGGCAAGTTGTAACTCTCACACACGCAAAGAATTACAGCCTAGGCTAGAAATCGATTTAATGGGTTAACTGAAAGCAGTTAGCATTTTATTGGGCACTGATAATAGACCCTAGGTAGCCCACGCCACGAAGAAATAAGCATTAAAGGGCAACCAAATTAAATGCTGTATAAATGGAATTGAAAAGTGTTGAAGGTAGGCATTGATTAAGGGCCTTTATGAAGGGTGCGTAAATGCAGGGAAGCAGAGGAGGAGTAAAGAAAAGAGGGGCTTAGTAGTCAGTGTTTACCTACGATATCTCTTAGGATCCTGCCACGTTCATTCCTCTTACATGCTCTCAAATTGGAGGATTGTTGTACCCCAGATTTATACGGTTTAATATATAAATTGACTCAATGCCCTAAGATCTTTCTGAATCTTTTTAAATTACTGTTTATACGGTTTAATATATAAATTTTATTCTATTTAATATATAAATTTTATGCTGTTTAATATATAAATTGATAGTGCTGGAGTCTCTGTTTGGTGTGTTGCATATTTGGGATGCAAATTTTAGCAGGCTGAAGTTCATTTTCAGATATATTTATGTTCTGCTTATTTATTCTACAATGTTGTCCATTGTTATATTCATTTTTTATTTAATGAATTTTAGTTTATATATATATTTTATACAGGTGGTCACAAACCTACAAATGTCTCAAAAGAGAAAGATACAAGTTACAATTGGGGAAATGTATGGATGGACAAAAGGGAAAACTTCTAAGACTCAACAGAATTCAGAAACACTTGAAGAAACCCATAATGCTCATGTGGAACAACAATTACATGAAGTTTTCGGAAGTTCTTCTGAACATGATGTAGATGAAGAAACAAATGAAGTTGAAGAAGAGGTTGGTGATAATTTAGAAATGAAAGTGCAAACAAAAAGACAATTTCGCATGGAATGGTTAAATAAGTTTGTTTGGTTGAATTATGTGAGGTTTGATGATAAAATAACTATGAAGTGTAACTATTGTGAGAAGTATAGGATAAATGGACCATGGGGTTTAGGGAATGGTTGCACCACATTACAACATGATGCTCTTGTTACTCATGAAAAATCACGGACCATAAAGATGCTAAGGAAAGATGGATTAATGCATTAGAGGGAAAGATGAAACCAATTCCAGATCATATTAGACAAATGAGAGATGCCAATAAGGAAAGAGTGATTTCTACAATGAAAATATCATATTTCACTTGTCAAGAAGATTTATCTCTATCAAAGTATGAGAAGCTTTGCAAATTTCTAATGGATGCAAAAACTCCAATTATGCCAAAGTCTCAAGAGTACTCTTCATACACTAATCGTAAGTCTGCAAATGATTTTATATATTGCATATCAAAACATCTTGAACAGATTCAGATAAAAAATATGTTGGAAAGTCCTTTCTTCTCATTGATGGTTGATGAAAGCACTGATCGAACCTTAGAGCAACACCTTGTTATTTATGCAACATATTTAGACTCAAAGGGTCTCGGGCCACCTATCTCGCAGTTTATGAAGCTCAAAGATGTAGTAGATGGAAAAGGAAAAACAATATATGATAGTGTCAATCAATTAATAGATGTTAGAGGCCTTCAATATAAAGATTTGATAGTTGTTTCTACAGATGGAGCTTCAGCAATGATTGGACATGAAAATGGCTTTGTTTCATTTTTGAAAAAGAACAATTCAAACCTTATTACAGTTCATTGTGTGGCTCATTGTGAGCCTTTAGCAGTAGCAAATGCTTCTAAGAAATTCCCTGAGTTATTATTTGTTGAAAAAATTGCAAACAAAGTGTATTCATGGGTTCAAAACTCTCCAAAGAGAAATAGCGAACTTAATGATTTGCTTAGAGTCATGCAAATTGGTATTCTTGATGTTCTACAAATGCATTCAGTGAGATGGTTATCTAGGGGGAAGTTATTATAAGGTTTGTGAAGCTTATGCCAACAATTTTAACTTTGTGGAAAAATGAAAAAAAAAACTTCATCTTGGTATGATAAGACGAGAATATATTCTATCCAGTTTTGTTTACATATGCTTGCTGATGTGCTAGGGGAATTGAACAAGTTGAATGTGACTTTTCAAGAAGAAAATGTAGACATTACAACTATTGGGTTGGCTCTTGAAGTAACTATAAGCACATTATCTAGATGGTTTTTGAGAAAAGAGACATTTGCAAAAGGCACAACTTATCTTTCAAAGTTTTTAAATGATTCTCAAAATGGATACATTGATATTAAAGATGAAGGGAAAGTTGTAGATAGACATGATTTATAATACATCTCTATCTCAGCCATGGATATTGAATCCAATGAAGCAAGGAAACAATCTATGAAACCTTGTATTGAAGGTACACAAGAGAGTTGTCAGCAACTCACTGAAGGTTATATAGAGACTCTCATAAACTCTTTGAATGAAAGATTTCCAGACCTTCATCTTTTTAATGCAGCGAAATTTTTCAGCCCTTGTTATTATTCAGAAGAGCGTCGTAGTCATGAGAAAAATTCAGAGCGTTGGTTTTTAAAGCTTTTTCAACATTTGCAACATACCGTATCAAGTGATGTTGGATTTGTAGCTTTATTTGATGTTAAAGCTTGTAAAAGAGAGTTGCACCCTTTTGTTGATTCATTAAATCTGGCTTGTGAGGGGTTTTCTATGAAAGAAGCATGGAAGTCTTTCGTAGCACAAAATAGTGGCACGAAACCTATCCTAATATGATGAAATTATGGCAAGCTGTCCTCACTATTCCTGCAAGTACAGTGGATTGTGAAAGGGGATTTTCTAAGCAAAACATCATCAAGGACATTAGAAAATCGAGGCTTGGGTTGGATACACTAGATGATCTAATGAGAGTATCTTTGAATGGACCTGAATCATCTAATGTTGATTGGCATGTAGTATATGAGATATGGATAGATACAAAGTCAAGAAGGATTCTTGAGCTTTGAAAATTCTTCTAGTTTATGTTTAATGGAGGATCTATGTATTGAGATATTCCTATTGATAAATTTTTTTGTAGTTTCTCCAGAAAGTTTGACTTTTAATGAAGTATAATCACTGTTTATTATTGCATAACTTTTCTGTATTTTCTCTAGATGATTTATTTATAGTCCACGATTTATTTATAATCTCACTAGATAATTTATTTATAGTCCATGGATTGTAAGTTTTTTGCAAAGATTTTATTGTTTAAATGGTCCCACCATAAATCTGATAGACTACAAATATGCAATTTCAATCTAACAAGAATCATTATAAAAAACAGTCATTATCAGCCTCCATTTGATGACTTATTGTGTGTTGTGGAATAAATTACAAAAATTGTTAAAATAGAGTTTTCCGTGACACTCACATATTTAGTTAAAACGTAAAACGAAGGGTAAAAAAAATACAAAAACGTCGTCAAATTTTAATTTGACAGGCAAAAAGAACTTGAAATTCCAGGCCTGTTTGATATCCATGTTAGCGCGTGAGTATGCAATAGAGGTGTATCGCGTATAACTTTTGTTATTATACTTTTACACCTCCAATGGTAATGGACATGGCTTATTATTTGTAATACATTATCTTGTGGCTTTTGGGAGATCAGAATTGTAGCATAAATATCCACTTTGTCTATGTAGTATATTCAAGACACACTTGCTATGTGGAAGGATCATTTGTAATGATGTGTTATCACTCAGGTTGTCCTTAAACTCCGGAAAGGATACGACCGAGGTAACCACAAACCAATCTTTGGACTGCAGGTTCTAGCCCACCTGCAATCAGAGAGGGCTCTCTCTTTCTGATTTAGCTTTGTCGAAGATGATTTTTAGGCTAGTTATTGAGTTCGAGGGGTTTTGTTTTGATTTTGGTGGGAAGATTGATGCTTTCAAGTAGAGAGGCAGAGATAGCATGAAGGTTTTAGAACCATTGGGCGTGGAGTCATGGAGTAATACTGCTGGTGCGTTTTCTTGGTCACAAGAGAGGAAAATGGAGCAAGACAGCTGCATATGAAACAATCATTCAAGGTAAAGAGATGGATTGAAAGGCTAAGGAATGAGAGGCAATTAAGAATCTCTCATTCAGGTTAGCAAGGGGAAGATAAATGAGCCCTATCTAGGAGCAGCTAAGAATTCCTAGATAACAGTCATTCATATGTGAAATAGATCAAACATGAGCCATAAAAGAATTCATATTTATGCCTAAATCAAGAGGAAAAACATTAAGAAGCCACAGAAACTGAGCATAGAGTGCAGCTAAGCAAATTCTAAACCAATCCTTCGTTCTGTAACTTGAGCATATATGAAATTGAAATAACAAAGGTGAGGAACACTTATTGATTCATATTGCAGCACAAGAATTCCAAATTCATCCTTCATAAACCATTAACAACACATCAAACAGTCGATTCTCCAAACTTTCAACAATCTTTGATTAAGAAAAACATATCAGATCTCCAATGCGAGTCTCTCATGAGGATTATCAACCAACCAACCCTTTAAACAGTGAATTAGGGTTGTTTATATAAGCAAAATATCTACACTAATAAGATCTTAGACAGATCTGCTGTAATAAATGTCCTAAACCTAACACATGTTTGAAATAAATGTGGGAAAATATCCTCAAGCTGCGCTGGGTGCAGCTGTAACAAAAAGGAATTAATGTATTGCCTTTATGGCTCTGTGCTGATCACTTAGCCATAACAGTGCTTTGGGTTTTGATCCATGCTCTTTGAGTGGTTCTGAGGTGCATTAACTGTGATGGGAGAGCCTTGATTAGAGCTCCACCGTTTTCTTTGACTTTGTTGGAGGTCATTTAATGTTCACCTGCATTGGGAATAAAAGTTTTCATTAAAAACATTCGACTGATACTCTTTGCCGCTTCCTCTGGTACATTTTGGCGCTGAACCTGGCCTCTTTAACGTCTTCGAGTGCTTTAGACTGTCTCATCGACCTTTCATGGCAGCTGTTCGGCCCTCTGTTGCTTTAAAAACTGCGTTTGCCCCTTTCTGTATGCTTCGCGAAGAAATTCTGGTCATTTTGTGCCTTTCGGGCTTGCTGGAAGCCGAATCACGAAGGGGCTTTCCACTTTGGCCTATTTCCCATAGCCATGCGTGATTAAAACTGCCTCAGATTCTGATTCCGGGCTTCCTAGGCTACGATTTGCGCCTTTAGCACTTTTTGACGGTGACATCAGCATGCGGGTCCCAGTACGACGGTGACGTGGCAGGGTGACGTCAGCGGGGTGATGTTAGCAGTACGGCCGGGTGATGTGGCGGTACGGCGGAGGAGGTGACGTGGTAGTACGGTGGCAGCTACGTGGCAGGTTCACAGTGGCAGGAGGCCGACGCGGGATGGTGACGTCAGCATGATGTGCTGCTGACGCAGGAGGGGGAAAAGACGGTATCCGGTTTCGGGCGCACCACCTTTGAGCAGAAGTGGTTTTGGCAGAGGAGGCTCCGCCACAGTCGAGAGGGCGACGCGTGGCGGGAGTACGACAGTAAAACCGCCCATCTCCAGGGCGCTAACCCTTGACAGGTTCGGAGGGGAAAGGACCCGCCCACCGTAGATCTCGGGCGCAAGCGATCGGACGACTGGCGGAACAGATGAGGCGGCGGAGGGATAATGGACGGGGCCCGCGCGAATATTCGAATTTGTATAATGCCGCGGGGGGGGGGGGGGGTTAGACTTTGGTTTAGTGGGTTTTTGTGGGTTTTTCATGGTTTGAGCGCCGGGGTCATAATTTAATCAAATATTTTTTAAACTAAGCCCGAACCTGTGAGCGCGAGGGGTTAAAAGGGATGAAATGTTATGGGTAAAGGGGTGAGAAAAAGGCTATTAACTTAACCAGATGTTAAGTTAATCCCAGGGTTAGGACACGGAAGGCTAATGCTGAGTCCCAGATGAACTCGGCATTTCCCAAACTGATATTTATAGGGTTAAAATGCCAGGGGATGGGAATATGTACATAGGGAGATTTATTAACATATTTTTAGTAGGGGAAAGGGGAACAGATAGGGAGCTACATAGTAAGAATTAGTAGTTAATATGACAAGTGATAAGAAAGCGCTAAGTGTGTGAATCTTAGGCTATTTTGGGGAAAATGATTCATAGAGGAAGTATGAACACTCCTTGAGTAAAGCAGATCTTTACCAAGGAAATTGATATGAAAAATAAATGATGAAACTAAGAGGTATCAAGCAGATCTTGACCTCTTCAGGAAATTAGTTAGTGATTTGGGGAATGAGAAGAAAGGGGAGTTAGCCATGCCTCGCTGGAGCTCCTCCAAATGAAAACTGCCTTGTACCTATGATCTGAAGTACAATATCACTTTGAAACACAAAATTGATCATAGATCCACATTCTGCAACTTCAAAACTACCTACCCAGCCTACTTACCTAGCATTTTTTCTTCTTTTTGGTTTGGGTGCACTTAGACTTGCAGACCCTGCTTATCCTTTTTTTCTTTTGACTGCCCTCCTATCTAAATCTTCACTTATTTCTTCCAAGGGCCCAGATTAAGCAGTTGGGCTCCTTTGTTTCTCTACCTATCTACAAATCTGCCAAGATTAAGCTGTTTGGACATATATTCATTCTCTATATTCTAAAACAAGAAATTGAAACCTAGGGAAACCAAGATTAGGCTGTTTGGAGTTCCCTTAACAGAAAATTCTTCAAAAATGGTTAACTCATCAAAATTTGGAATACAATAGTGGCATTTAGACTGGCACACTTTCATGGTCTCTTTTTTGACCTCTTTATGGAAATATGGAGCATTGCAGTATGCAAAGTATGACATATTTGGCCTGTAAAACTGTAAATCATGAAAGATGAACACCTGTTGCAACAGGAGGCTAACAGTGGCTCCACTTGGGGATGGTTTTTCCTTTTGAAAAGCCAAGAACAGCAGGTCAGACTGCCTTGATTTTCTATTGTTGCTGTGGATTGAAAAAACTTCTTTATGTTGGCTGCTAAAAGTGTGAAACTTGGAAATATAAACAGCCCTCTACTCAACTGCATTGTAATAAAAAGTGAAGCGGTGCCTGCTTTCTTCTGCGTGCTTGATATTATATACAATGTTGCTTGAGCATTGCCTTTAAAATAGATCCAAAACATGGATCAAAACTGATGCATTTCCTTAGCCTCTGATCTGGAAACAGTTGCTGATGTGAAACTAAAAAAATGCTCCTCTCTTATTGATACTGTTTGACTGAAGACTGCAAGCTGCAAACAGTTTCTTTTTACCATGAATTTCTGTGATATGACAGTGCTACTCTTGCTGTTTTGCTGAGATTAATGCCGAGACAGAGCTTTAAAAAATGGAATACTTGCATTGGTTGTGTCTTCACAAACTTTGCTGTTGCTCCTCTAACACTCAGACTGCCTATACATAAAATAAAAACAAAGTGCTGATATACACAAATATCGATGTACAAAGAGATATATACAGAGCTGCATTGTATCCCTTAAAAGGGATCATGGTAATGTTTTAACATTCGGCCATTTACAGGGCCTTCTTCAGCCGTGCTGCCCTCTACAGATTTGAGAAAATATGTGTTATTTCCCTGAACAACAGAAATAACGAATGGCCCTTTCCATAAAAAATCAAATTTTGCATGTTTTCCCTTGTCTTCTCTTCGTGAATCCCACCTTAGAACTTTGTTGCCAACACAGAAATCTTCCGCCTTAGCTCTTTTATCAAACATCTTTTTGAGCTTCTCTTGCAAAATCTGAGCTCTATCATAAACTTGCTCTCTGGTTTGCTGAAGATGAATGGTCTGATTGATTCTTCGTTGAATGTCATTTGGTTCAGCCTGAATCTCCTGTAACAGTTTGATAGTAGGGATGCCCAAGGATGAAGGAAATCTGGCCTCCATGCCATATACTAGCTCATAAGGGCTCATCCCAATGGATTTCTTTGTTGAAAGTCTGTCTGCCCATAGGGCATTTGTGAGCTTTCTATGCTAGTTCTTCTTGTTTTCTTCTAGCACTTTCTTTATGATATTAACCAGGCTCTTATTAGATGACTCAGCCAAGCCATTACCTTGGGGGTAATAGGCTGTGGAATGCCCCAAGGTGATGTGAAATTTATGGCAAAAATTGATCATTTTTTTGGATTTAAAAGCAGCGGCGTTGTCAGTAATGATGTTCTCAGGGTAGCCAAATCTAGAAAGGATATTGCACTCAAGGAACTGGATAATGATGTAGTCATTGGCCTGTCTGCATGGGATGGCTTCAACCCACTTGGTGAAATAGTCAGTGGCTATTAGAATCCACTTGTGCTGGCCTGAGGAGGGGGGATGGATTTCTCCAATGAAGTCAAGACCCCATTGTTGAAAAGGCTTTTCAGTTGAGATGGGTTTAAGGGTCAAGGGCAACAACTTTCTTTTGCCCTCAAAGATTTGGCATTTATGACATGAAATGGCAAATTTCCTTACATCTGCAAAAAGAGAGGGCCAATAGAAACCAACCCTTAAAATTTTATCAACAGTGGACTTCCAATATAGATGTCCTCCACAGTCACCTGCATGGAATTCTTTCATGACATTGTTAGTTTCATTCATGGTTAAACAATTAAGCAATCTACCTTCATGATTTTTCCAAAATAATGCATCATCTATGACACAAAACTTTGAAGCCTTCATTTTTAAAAATCTCTTCTTGGTCCTGGACAATCCTGGGGGAGCAAACAAGTTTAACAATACAAAGCATATATCACCATACCATGGGAATTGCAAAAAGGTTTCACTGATCTGTGGAGTCGCCAGCTCCTGTTCATTATCCAATTGGTTAATGTCTAAGGCTTGAAAGTTCGTTTCGGACATCAGTTTGGCTAAACCTTGTCCCTTTATCAGTTTGGTTGGTTTTACTTCTATGTCATACTCAAGGATGTTAGCAATCCACTTGCCTCTTTTGCCCTCTAATCCCTCTTGGGTTAATATGTCTTTTACAACAGCGTTTGGTACATAAGCAATCACATGTGAATATAAAATGTAGACTCGGAAATCTTTGATTGCTTTGACCAGGGCATAGGCCTGCTTCTCCATGATTGGGTACTTCAGAGGGGCATCTCTTAAGGCTCGGCTAAAAAATGCAATTGGCTTTTCAGCTCCCTGGTCATCCTTTTGCAAAAGGACAGCAGCTATGGTGTGATCAGATGCAAAAGAAAATATGATAAAGTCCCTATCAAATTGCGGACTTGTGAGGACAGGGGCTTGGGTTAAGGCAGTTTTGATACTCTCAAAGGCTTGCTTGGTCTCAAGAGACCATTTTACCTTAGCATCCTTTTTTAACATGTCACTTAACAGTCTTATTAGCTCGGCTAGATTTGGAATGAATCTCCTCAAGAAGTTGATTTTTCCAAGGAATGCTTGCAACTCTTTTATGTTTCTTGGATATGAGACTTGGAGGATGGCTTGGATTCTTTCAGGATCAATTCTAATCCCGTCCTTTGATATGATATGGCCAAGGAGTTTGCCTTCTTCAAGGCCGAAGAGGGATTTCTTGGGGTTCAAGGAAATGCCATATTTCCTACATGTCATGAATATTTGCCTCAAATGTTTTAGGTGCTCTTGATCAAATTTAGAGAAAGGGGTTAAGTCATCAAGGTAGACAACTAGGAAATCATGTATTTCCTTGGCGAATGCAATATCCATTTCCCTTTGAAAGGTAGCACCAGCGTTTTTAAGTCCGAAAGGCATCTTCACATACTTAAATGTTCCCCACGGTGTGCTAAAGGCTGTCTTGTCTTGGTCATCCGGGTGAACCAGTATTTGATTAAAACCTGAAAAGCCATCTAGCAAAGAGATTCTAGATGATCCCACTACTTTTTGTAGGATGTGGTCCATTTTTGGCAATGGGTAGTGGTCTTTTACGGAGACTTGGTTTAAATTTCTTAGGTCTACACATAGCCTAATCTCACCTGTCTTTTTTCTTGTGGGAACAAGATTGGATACCCATTCAGAAAATCTGATGGGTGCTATGATACCTGCTTCAAACATTCTTTTCACTTCCTTCTCAATCAAAGGGAGAAGTATAGGATTGATTCTCCTCAGTTTCTGTTTGAAGGGCTTTTGGTTTGGTTTTAAGGGAATGGTATGTTGGATTACTGAGGTGTCATAGGACTTCAAGTCCTCATAACTCCAAGCAAATACATCTTGGAATTCTTTGAACAAATCAACATATTTGGGCTTCTGATCGGGTGGCAATTTTTTGGATAATTTGATCATTTTGGGTTTCTCTGCTGTCCCGATGTTATGTTCTTCTATAGCAGTGTTTAAGGGTTGCATTTTTGGCTTCTTGGGAACATCATTTGCATCAAACATATCTTCTAACGGAGTGAGGCTAGCAGGGAGAAAGTTATCCTTTAGATCAACGATCTCGGCCTCTGTTTCAGCTATTTCCTCCAAATGCATTTGTCTAAGCTCTTCTATATTGGTTTTGTAAAAAACAGTTGGGTTTAACATTTGTTTGGCTGTTACAGTAGTTACAGCCTACTGATTTTCGTTCGTTTGCTGTTGCTCATCTGTCATGGCATCCATGTCAATGTTAATATTTGAAAACTCATGCTCAAGAGTGAGGAAGTTGTTAATCTGGGCATCATTTTCGAACACTTGCCAATCTTTAACATTATTTGGGATAGTAGGCCTATGTTTTATCTCAGCAGTAAAATGGTGATTTGGCTCAAAAGGAAGCTTGCATGTACTAGCAAAAGTAGCTAGGTTGTGTGCATGATTGTTATGCTCTCTTGAAATCTTGGCAAGCTTGGATTCAGTGAATGCATTGAGTATATTAGTGGCAGTAGTCCTATAGGCCCTCATTCTATTATTATTGGTAACAAAGTTACCTTTCATTTGTTGTATGATTAAATCGGAGTCACCTAGGATGGACACCTTTGCAGCTCCTAGAGCTTTGAGCAGTTTAAGGCCTAAAAGGAGAGCCTCATACTCTGCCATGTTATTGGTGCATTTGAAATTTAGTCTGTAGGCATGGCCTTCTGCATGATTGTTATGTGTATTGTGAATCCAAACACCTGCCCCTGCTCCTAACTTGTTAACAGAGCCATCAAACTCTAGATACCATGTGATTTCTTGCTTGTGGTTAGTGTCAAGAGTTTTAGTCATTCTTGCAGTGGATAGATTTGAATTTTCTGTTTGGGGAGGTTCTTCCTGTAAGCTGGTTGCCTTTATTGCGTTGACAGTTTTATCAGTATGGGCAACCGATTCTTCATTGACGTGTGTGTTCAGTTCTAAAGCCAACGGCTTGTCATCAATGGGAGGACATATTTCATCATTAAATAAAATAAAAGAATCCATATCAGAATGGATTGAGTATATGGGAAAATTTTCAGGCTTGCTCTCACTAGTTACCACATATTTCATCAGTGTTTATCTATATAGTCTCTTTGGTTGCCCAAAGACAGATATAGTGGCGTAAGAGAGATCTAATTGGAGGGATCCTTGGAGTTTTCCTCCCCAAGATCTCGACAATAACATGCCATACTTTGGTGGAATGTCAGCAACCACCACATCCATGAGGATTGTCTTGTTAGGAAATTGGACTAAGGAAACACACAGGTCTTTGATGAGGCCTAAGCACTTGACTTGACTTGAGTCAAAGGAGAATAGATCTTTGTAGGGTCTTGTAACATCAAGGTTTAGCTTTTCCATTACAGCTTTGTGCATAAGGTTGTGTGAGGCACCTGAGTCAAACATGGCATTGTGTAAGACTTTGTTATGTATGTGCAAACTGACATAAAAAGGTAGAACAGATCCATATGTTGAATTTCCATTAACTTCTGGACCGAACAGCAGCTCAGGCTGATCATCAAGAACATTGACATCATCCTTGACCTCTGGCATTTGAAGTGACCTTTGAATTTGTTGCCTATACACATCATGTTTGGCAAGTTCAGATAAGGGGATGGATATCTTCAGTTTACCTATTTCTGCCTCTAAGTCAAATGATTTTTCAGGTTGGGTCTTAGTATTTTGAGAGGCAGGTTTCCCTTTTTCCATTGGAGTATCAGCAATTTGGACTTGTTTATCAGCGTTAAGGGAAGTTATTGCTTGCGGTTTTTCTGTTTTAGGAGGGCCTCTTGGAATGTTGTTCAAATTCTCTTTCGAGGAAGAAGGTGGCAGCGGCTGATCTATAGAAGGCTGCATTTCTGTTATGTCCTCTACAGTCACTTGATGTGGGTTTGGGACAGGTATATCAGCTGGTTCTATTATGACAGCCTTGCTTTTAATCTTGTTGGGCTGTTTGCCATCCTTTGGTTTACTAGGTTCAGGAATGTCAATGGTCCTAGTTCTCAGCTTATATTGTTTGTGGACCTCATACACAGCAGTATCATAGCCTTGTTTAAAATCAAAAGACTCACCAGACTTAGTCTGAAATTGATTAAAGTCATGCTCATCTTGGTCTTGTTGAGTTAGGAAAATTTGTTGCTCAGCCCTCGAATCCACCAGGTTCATGTGAGTGTCCTCTGGGGGCTCACTAGATGTAGATGCTTTCGCATAATTTTCATGAAAAGGGGGTCTTATATCATGGTCTGGGCTAGACCTACCAGCATTTGTGTTCTGTGTTTTCCTAAAATTTGGGTTCCTTATGGTATTGGACTGTTGTCCTTCCCATGATGATTTCCTCTCAACACTTTCTACTTTGTCTCCCAGCCTTTGCATGCCATTGATAATAGCATCAAGTTTCTGATCTAAGGCTGAGGGTTCTTCTCTCCATTCTAGCTCTGTTTCTTTTGGCAATTAGGTTGGCCTCTACACTAACAACAACATTTTGCATGTCTGCAAGGGTTTGAGGGGCTCTTTCTTTTAACCGGTAGGCCATATTTGGGTCGAATCCATCAGGGAATTTATACAAGGCAAGGTCAGGTGGAGGTCTTAGGTTCTGTGGTATTGCATTATAGACATTGTTGAATCTTGCACAGTGATCTAGGACAAACTCTTGAGGGCCTCTTTTTATTGTATCGTATTCAGCTAGTATGTGCAAAGGGTCTTTCTTTTTCTCCCATCTGTTGGTAAAGGATTGGTAAAGCTCATCTGGATTGGTTATGGAGTTTGCAGCAAGTGCTCTGAACCAAGTTCTTACATCACCTGTTAAACTTTGGACAAAAATTTTCATTCTTACGCTATCATCATCTATTTCGTAGTTCTCAAAATAGTCTTGCATTTTCTTTGTATGTTGAAGGGCTTTGCAAGAACCAGTTCCATCAAAATATGTGATTTTAGTTTGATAATCCTGAGGCATAGCCCCAGGATTTGCAGGTAATTGCAGGGGTGCATATCTATTAGCCATGTTTACAGGGATAAGTGGAACAACTGGGAGAACAGGGACAACGGGAACAACTGTAACAACAATGGTGGTAGTGGTAGTATGTGCAGTGAATGGAGGTGTGGAAGGAGTGCTTTGAGATGTGGATGATGAACAAGGGGAAATAGGGGTTGAATGAAATAAAACTTTGACAGGGGTTGGAACACTGCTTGGGTGAACTGCTTCAGGACTATTATCAGCAAAATCTTCTCTTTGTTCTTGCTTCCTAAGGATCTTTGGGATTAAGTTCAGATTTTCAAAAGCAGCTGGGGGATTTGGGTTTGGATTTGTCCTTGTATAACGAGAATTCTTTTTGGGAGCCAGATTCTGAATTTGTTTTGGTATTTTCTGTGAATGTTTTTTTTTTTTTTTTTAATTTTTAGAATTAGCAAGGAACTAATCAAATTTTGGGACAACTATCTGCAGCTTAAAACTAGCATGAAGATTGACTGAAGCAACATTTATTTACTCCTGTAAATGCAAAGCAAGAACAGTTTCAAAGGCTTCCTGGCTGACATTCAGACTTCATCTGTAGTTTTAATGAATAGACAACACTTGAACAACTGATTTTTGTTCCCATGGAGTTTCCCAACTTGATTTGTGAAATTAACTGAGGATGTTCCCCAGTGGAGTCGCCATTATGTTATCACTCAGGTTGTCCTTAAACTCCGGAAAGGATACGGCCGAGGTAACCACAAACCAATCTTTGGACTGCAGGTTCTAGCCCACCTGCAATCAGAGAGGGCTCTCTCTTTCTGATTTAGCTTTGTTGAAGATGATTTTTAGGCTAGTTATTGAGTTCGAGGGGTTTTGTTTTGATTTTGGTGGGAAGATTGATGCTTTCAAGTAGAGAGGCAGAGATAGCATGAAGGTTTTAGAACCATTGGGCGTGGAGTCATGGAGTAATACTGCTGGAGCGTTTTCTTGGTCACAAGAGAGGAAAATGGAGCAAGACAGCTGCATATGAAACAATCATTCAAGGTAAAGAGATGGATTGAAAGGCTAAGGAATGAGAGGCAATTAAGAATCTCTCATTCAGGTTAGCAAGGGGAAGATAAATGAGCTCTATCTAGGAGCAGCTAAGAATTCCTAGATAACAATCATTCATATGTGAAATAGATCAAACATGAGCCATAAAAGAATTCATATTTATGCCTAAATCAAGAGGAAA
Organism: Pinus tabuliformis; assembly: GCA_031772625.1. NCBI lineage: Eukaryota > Viridiplantae > Streptophyta > Pinopsida > Pinales > Pinaceae > Pinus > Pinus tabuliformis. The sequence goes on from CM062808.1 coordinate 739,751,737, forward strand.
AACATTAAGAAGCCACAGAAACTGAGCATAGAGTGCAGCTAAGCAAATTCTAAACCAATCATTCGTTCAGTAACTTGAGCATATATGAAATTGAAATAACAGAGGCGAGGAACACTTATTGATTCATATTGCAGCACAAGAATTCCAAATTAATCCTTCAAAAACCATTAACAACACATCAAACAATCGATTCTCCAAACTTTCAGCAATCTTTGATTAAGAAAAACATATCAGATCTCCAGTGCGAGTCTCTCATGAGGATTATCAACCAACCAACCCTTTAAACAATGAATTAGGGTTGTTTATATAAGCAAAATATCTACACTAATAAGATCTCAGACAGATCTGCTGTAATAAATGTCCTAAACCTAACACATGTCTGAAATAAATGCGAGAAAATATCCTCAAGCTGCGCTGGGTGCAGCTGTAACAAAAAGGAATTAATGTATTGCCTTTATGGCTCTGTGCTGATCACTTAGCCATAACAGTGCTTTGGGTTTTGATCCATGCTCTTTAAGTGGTTCTGAGGTGCATTAACTGTGATGGGAGAGCCTTGATTAGAGCTCCACCGTTTTCTTTGACTTTGTTGGAGGTCATTTAATGTTCACCTGCATCGGGAATAAAAGTTTTCATTAAAATCATTCGACTGCTACTCTTTGCCGCTTCCTCTGGTACATTTTGGCGCTGAACCTGGCCTCTTTAACGTCTTCGAGTGCTTTAGACTGTCTCATCGACCTTTCATTGCAGCTGTTCGGCCCTCTGTTGCTTTAAAAACTGTGTTTGCCCTTTTCTGTATGCTTCGCGAAGAAATTCTGGTCATTTTGCGCCTTTCGGGCTTGCTGGAGGCCGAGTCACGAAGGGGCTTTCCACTTTGGCCTATTTCCCGTAGCCTAGCGCGCATGAAAAACTGCCTCAGATTCTGATTCCGGGCTTCCTAGGCTGCGATTTGCGCCTTTAGCACTTTTTGACGGTGACATTAGCATGACGTCAGCATGTGGGTCCCAGTACGGCAGTGACGTGGCAGGGTGACATCAGCAGTACAGCCGGGTGACGTGGCGGTATGGCGGAGGAGGTGACGTGGTAGTACGGTGGCAGCTACGTGGCAGGTTCACGTTGGCAGGAGGCCGACACGGGATGGTGACGTCAGCATGACGTGGTGCTGACGCAGGAGGGGGGAAAAACGGTATCCAGTTTCGGGCGCACCGCCTTCGAGCAGAAGTGGTTTCGGCAGAGGGGGCTCCACCACAGTCGAGAGGGCGACGCGTGGCGGGAGTACGACGGTAAAACCGCCCATCTCCCGGGCGCTAACCCTCGACAGGTTCGGAGGGGAAAGGACCCGCCCACCGTAGATCTCGGGCGCAAGCGATCGGACGGCTGGCGGAACAGATGAGGCGGCGGAGGGATAATGGACGGGGCCCGCGCGAATATTCGAATTTGTATAATGCCGCGGGGGGGGGGGGGGGTTAGACTTTGGTTTAGTGGGTTTTTTGTGGGTTTTTCATGGTTTGAGCACCGGGGTCATAATTTAATCAAATATTTTTTAAACTAAGCCCGAACCTGTGAGCGCGAGGGGTTAAAAGGGATGAAATGTTATGGGTAAAGGGGTGAGAAAAAGGTTATTAACTTAACCAGATGTCAAGTTAATCCCAGGGTTAGGACGCGGAAGGCTAATGCTGAGTCCCAGATGAACTCGACATTTCCCAAACTGATATTTATAGGGCTAAAATGCCAGGGGATGGGAATATGTACATAGGGAGATTTATTAACATATTTTTAGTAGGGGAAGGGGGAACAGATAGGGAGCTACATGGTAAGAATTAGTAGTTAATATGACAAGTGATAAGAAAGCGCTAAGTGTGTGAATCTTAGGCTATTTTGGGGAAAATGATTCATAGAGGAAGTATGAACACTCCTTGAGTAAAGCAGATCTTTACCAAGGAAATTGATATGAAAAATAAATGATGAAACTAAGAGGTATCAAGCAGATCTTGACCTCTTCAGGAAATTAGTTAGTGATTTGGGGAATGAGAAGAAAGAGGAGTTAGCCATGCCTCGCTTGAGCTCCTCCAAATGAAAACTGCCTTGTACCTATGATCTGAAGTACAATATCACTTTGAAACACAAAATTGATCATAGATCCACATTCTGCAACTTCAAAACTACCTACCCAGCCTACTTACCTAGCATTTTTTCTTCTTTTTGGTTTGGGTGCACTTAGACTTGCAGACCCTACTTATCATTTTTTTTTTTTCACTGCCCTCCTATCTAAATCTTCACTTATTTCTTCCAAGGGCCCATATTAAGCAGTTGGGCTCCTTTGTTTCTCTACCTATCTACAAATCTGCCAAGATTAAGCTGTTTGGACAGATATTCATTCTCTATATTCTAAAACAAGAAATTGAAACCTAGGGAAACCAAGATTAGGCTATTTGGAGTTCCCTTAACAGAAAATTCTTCAAAAATGGTTAACTCATCAAAATTTGGAATACAGTAGTGGCATTTAGACTGGCACACTTTCATGGTCTCTTTTTTGACCTCTTTATGGAAATATGGAGCATTGCAGTATGCAAAGTATGACATATTTGGCCTGTAAAACTGTCAATCATGAAAGATGAACACCTGTTGCAGCAGGAGGCTAACATGATGGAAACAAGCGTTGGAGTAAATATAATGTTAAAGTGTCTAGATACGTATAATATTTTGCAGAGGAAAATATTTCTTTTATGAATAATTACTATTAAAAATAAATTATTTTTATAATTAAATAAAATAAAGTCAATTAATTATAATATAAATAATAATGAAAATAAATGTTATTTTTCCCTTCAAATTTAATTAAAAACATAATTTTAAATTTTATAAATTAATATAATTTAAAGATTTTTTAATATTAAATAAATGTATTATTAAATTTAAATATATTTATATATAAAATAATATTATTAATAATTTAATTTAAATATTAAATTATATATATTTATTAATTTTTTTTGGATATAAATACAAATATATATGTTTTTCATTTATAGATAATAATATTCATTTCTAATTTTTCAACCTTTAATGTACAAAGAAAATAAACTTTTACAATTTACACTTTAAAATTAAATATGAAATTAGACAAAAGTGGTGCCTTCCAGCACAATGTAATTATCTCACACATTTCGATTAACATTTCGATTAACATTTACAAAAGTGTTATTAATTAGGCACTTGAACTCTACTATAAAATACTATTTTTAAATATGAAATTAGATAAAAGTGATGTCATTTAACACAATGTGATTATCTCACACGGTTCGATTAACATTTACAGAACTGTTTTTAATCCGAGACTTGAACTCTGGTACAAAATACTATTTAACAAGTAATATTGATGGGCAGTTTAATTTTAATTTTCAAATTTTAATAGATATTATTATTATTCTGGTTTTAATTTTCTATACTAAGTAGCAATGTCTCCGTTTTGTGCTTAATTTAATTTAACTGGACTTGAAACGTCTAATAGAGAGTATTTCTGGGACCGACTTTTCTCAGACAGATTCGAGACATAATTGAGAGAAGGGCTTTAAGATTTGTGGCCTTTTATATATTTCTTTTGGATGAGATGCAAAAGCTAACAAGTGATGCAGGAGGTTCTTTCCGGTTGACACTCGTAGAAAAACCATTGACGCGATTCTAAAGGATGTTGAAAAGATTGAATTCTATGAACACTTCTTTAAGCTCATAGAATGTCGAAATGGACTCATGCCCTAAATGAACTCTTGCTTCCATCATCTCTTCCAAATCAATGTTCCAATATCTTCTGCTCATTCTCGTTCGCTATCCTCCGCACGTATTCTGTGTTTATCTCACAGGTGGATTCAAAAAACCCCGTGAATTAATTTAGGTCACAGGTGTAATTTTGGCTGTGTTGACCGTATCCTTCGGTGGCACCCAAATTGGAATATGAAATTGGAGTACCAATTCTAGTGGAAAGAGCAAATGGACTGGATTATGCTTTGGATTGTGTGGAAGCAGGGGGTCCACCCGCAGGAGCCGGGTGTGGAGGATATGTGGTGGGAGAAACTGTAAAGTTGTTAAAAGAATTAAATGCATTTTACGAATATGATATTATATTATTCGATGTATTAGGTGACGTGGTCTGTGGAGGTCTGCGATACTATCCAATCAACTAATTGGAAGAGAATCAATAGATTCTTTTTCAGCAGCGATTCATCCTTCCCGAACGCAGCGTACAACTTCCTCTCCAAGATAGTGTTTATAAAAGATTCCCGGGGATTTCTAGATATACGACTGGGAAAAATCGACGCAATACACCTATTCGATTGGAATCAAATAAATTTTGTCCCAGAAGGTTTCAACAACTTTCCACGTTTGAAGGTTGTTCCCAAGAAAAGAATTGTTGAAATATTCTAATATATCTTTGATTAGGTGAGTTTTCAAATTAATGTTTATGAGGTAAGACATCTTTCTCTCTAGATTAATTGGGTGTTATGATCCATATTATATGAGTCTAGTAACATTTTAAATATAATCATATATATATATATATATATATATTTTGTTGTTATAAAGTTTATTTTATTTTCCATAATTGAAATGTAAATGCTTTATTCTACATTTATCTATTTTTACAATCTCTCCAAGGTAAACATGAGCTGAGTGCTACTACGATAAAGACTAGAATTACAAGCTCTAGTTATAGAAGTGAGGCCTACAAACTGACAATAAATTGATCTCTCAGGAACTATAGACCACTCAGGTGCTTGCAAACCAACCCGAGTGATCAATCCTTGAGCTGGAACTCTTTTTTTCAGATAATTTACCCTCCAACCACACCCATAAAACTGCATGCATGCGGTTGAGAGGCTATAAGCACACTCAAAGGCCTGCCTACCAGCTGTAATGACCCAAATTTCTTAGCTAGGTGCATGCGATTGCGAGATCTATGCCACTTTTTCAAGCAAGCCTCTAGACCACTGCCCAAAACTACCTATAACTTTCTAGAATCATGATTAAGATGATGACAATACTTGACAAGCAAATCTTGAGCAAGATCTTGGCTAGGACATGCCTAGTACACAATAGACATTTCGTCAAACATATGATAAACATGAAAACTATAGGTCATGAATGCATATCTGACCATAATATTCTAAAATTCGTTTGAGAAACGTCGAGAAGACTCCAAACCTTCTCTAGCTAGCTGCAATAACACTTGTTAGCCCATGCATTCATCAACCATCTAGTACATACAAATCAAGACAAAGGCCATAAATAGATCTCATCATATAACCAAATATGTAACAAACATATAACCAGAATAGAAACCATAAAAAATCAACCATAACATCAACATGATAACCAGTACAAGTGCTCATAGATCAGAATGGAAAAGTAGCCCATATTAACATATAAAATGTCAACCAAGTCAAGGACTTCCATGTATCACCCAACCATAGATTGGGTTGAACCAAGTCTCTCTTTCAGCCAATCACTTGTGCTCCATATTCCAAGCATGAACATGGGATCATATGGGTTAAACCAAAACAAAACCAAATAGGGCTTCCAGAGGCCAAGCCACCTCAACTCTCAACCACAGTGATCTCACCTATACGGTCCATAAGTCACTAACATCAACCAGATCAGTCTCTACCCAATTTGTCTAGGGCTCCAAGAACTAGAAACTCAACCCATAACTAATTCAGGGCTCCAAAGCATTTGTTCCAACCCGCTGCTCTAGGGACTAGTAACTCAACCCACAAGGCTCCAAAGCGTTTGTCCCAACTTGCAGGCTCCAGGAACTAATAACTTAACCCAACTATTCTAGGGATCCAAAGCGTTTGTTCCAACCCATAGCCATAGGAAACCTGAGAACCAATAAAAAGGCAAGTGGGAAATCGACAACACCATGGCTATCTAGGAAATGACAAGGCAAGGCTGAAACCAATGCCAATCCAAGAAATTCTCCATGCCAATAACAACACATAACCAAGGAACCACATGCATATACCATGCATCTAAAAATCAGCAAGGAAATCTCAAATGCAACCTGTTACCTACTAAGTAAGCCTACTGTAGCTGCTGATCCAAATGTTCCCTTGCACTTCCTTGCTTTTCTTTTATTTCTTTCTCTAAATGCAAGTGAATACTAGAGTGCTTTAAGAATGATCCAAGAATTCTCTAAGTGTGCAAGAGTGTATGAAAGAGAGAATGAAAGGAGAGAGCTAAAACTGAACTGACAAAAGTTGTGAACTAATTCTCTCTTGCCTTTTTAACATTGATGTGTCATTTTCATTCATTTTCCCTTTAATTTCCATTGCATGCAAATTTGTGTCTCTTCAGCTTCTTTTCTCCTATTTTCCTTTATTTCTCATAGTTAAATATTAATTATTGCCTCTTTTCCTTTGCCAATTTCCATAAAATTAATTAATCCACAAGTGATGCCCATTATAATGTTTTTCCAACATTCAACTTGGAATACATGTCCCATGACCTTGTTCTTATTTTATTTACATGGAAAATCAACCAGGGGGTTTTACAAACCTCTCCACCTTGGGGGAACATTGTCCTTGATGTTCAATGATACTTATAACCAACAAACACATGCTACCTATGGAGATTTATAGAAAAACTTTGATGCAACGTTTACAACATACCAACTGTTGAAAATATGAACACCATACTGCTTATTAGAGCTTTATAACACAACTCGATGCAATATTTACAACACACTGTTTATTGAAGCTTTATAACATAACTCATTGCAGTATTTACAGTACACATGCATATATAAACATAAATCAAAACACATAAAACAAACACATTTGCTCAACCAACAAAAAAGGAAGGATATAAAGCTCACATCTGATTAGCCATCTCCCATGTAGCTTCATCGGGCCCAAAGTGCTTCCACTTTACTTTAATATGCTCTATTGCTTTGTTCCAGAGCATTAATTTTTTTTCTGTTGTAATATACACTGATGTTCTGGATGGAATTCTCCCTCTGGTTCCACCTACAATATAGACCAATCAATAACATGATCAAAATCTTGTACATATCTCTTAAGAAACGAAACATGGAAAACATCATGGAATTTCACTGTTGATGGCAATGCAAGTATGTAGGCCATTGGTCCAATCCTCTCACGGATATCAAAATGCCCACAATACTGAGGTGCCAACTTGGCACATGACCCAATCCTCAAGGAGCTCCTCTTGGGCTTGATGCACAAGTATGCATTTTCTCTGACCTGAAACTCCTTGAATGCTCTATGTTGATCCCTTCTGCTTGTCCTGTGCTACCTTTATATTCCTCTTGATAACTTGCATCTCCTATTCCACCTCAACCAACATATCCGGTCCAATCATCACCCTATTCACTGAATCACTCCAGCTGCTAGGAGTATTACAACTCCGCCCATAAATGACCTCAAATGAACTCATCTTCAAGGATTCTCGATACCCATTATTATATGTGAACTATACCAATGAAATGTACTCTTCCCACTTCCTCCGCTAATGCATGATATACATCCTCAACATGTCCTCAAGGATCATGTTAACCCTCTTTATATGTCCATCTATATGTGGATGATAAATTGTACTGAAATATAACTCTATCACTAAGCCTGCAAATAACTCCTTCCAAAACCCATAAGTTAACTTGACATCTATCTTTGATATGATCTTATGGGGAACACCATGCAACCTCACTATCTCCTTGATAAATATATGAGCTACCTCACTAGCTGAATTCATATACTTCATTGCAATGAAGTGAGATACCTTACTCAACTTGTCAACCACAACCATGATGGAATCATGCTACTTCGATGTCCTCGAAAAACCTGTAATGAATTCCATGGAATTGACCTCCCATTTCCATTCTGGAATCAGAATAGGCTGCAACAAACCACCTGGATGCTTACACTTTGCTTTCACCTACTGGCAATTTAAACATCTAGAAACAAACTCAACCACCTCTTTCTTCAAATTCGACCAATGATAGAACTTATTGACTGTTGTCAAAGTCTTTTGATATCTCGGGTGACCTGAATATGGATTGATATGAAACTCACTCAAGATAAGCTTCTTGAGCTCACTGCTATCTGGCAGGTAAATCATGTTCCTAAATATAACCAATCCATCTGTCGTGAGGTGATACTCCTCATCCCTATCACCTTCACCTTGCTGCTGTAATCTCTGTTCAATTGTTGGTACATGTCACCATACTACCCTGCATGCAAGATCCACTCCTGTAAATATGAATTGCAAACAATATACATCCCTTTTTGCAATTGTGTTATGCTCGCATAGCTGTAACCATTCTTACATGTGTAGGCTTCTTCTTACGCTACGAAATTCTCCTTTCTCCGTCATCATCTAGGCACTCAGTATCCTTTTCATAGCAGTCCACTTTAGTCCTAAGAATGTACAACCAATCCATGCCCAACAGGATACTATATGAATCCAAAGGAAGCACTTTTAAATGTGCTAATGTAGGCATGCCATTCAACTCAAATGCATAAGATCTCACCCAATGATGAAATATTTTCTTGGTCCCTATAGCCAACTTCACTAGCCAAGATTCTGCATGCACTTATTTATTCAAGCCACACTTATCCACCGGTAAGGACTGATATAACTATAATTTGATCCAGGATCAATTAAAATGGAAACAAATTGATCACACAGCTTACCTTCCATTTTAATAATGGATGCCTGATGATCAACTTGCTTATTATCCACCACTGCATAGATTCGAGGAATACTCTGCCCAACATCTTCAACTCTCTGTGCCTCTTGAGCACTATAAATTTAAGATCATCCACCCTAGTGTGATGAACAATCTCTTTTGCGATACTCTCCACCACAAGTCCAACACTGCAAAGGCTTGCTGTCATCGCCTTTGTTATGCTTCTCAGGCTGAAACCCATGTCCTTTGTCAATTGCATTAAACTTCTTGTAAGGCGCTACATTCCCCTTGTCACCTATTTCCTTAGGTATTCCTCACTTCTTAGCCTACTTTCCTTTAGTCTTGTCATTACCTTTCCAATCTCGCTTAGGCTCAATCTTACATTTAGATTGCTTATAACATTGCTTCAACTTCCCAATGACTTCTTCCAGTGACCGAGGCTTATCATACTCAATTCGATCCTTGAATGCTAAAGGCAATCCACTGATGAAACATTGGACCTTTATCTTCTCATCCTTAAGGTAAGGCAATTACCTCAACAATTCCAAAAACTTGGTCGTGTACTCTTCATCTATCATGGAACCCATCTTCAACTCATAGAATTCCCTGGCCTTTCCATTATAATATCTCTCAAACAAGTACTTATTCTTGAAGAGTCTTTTAAACTCATGCCAACTCAACTCCTCTATCCTGATGCCTCTAACACGCTTCACATCTTCCCACCATATATCTTCTCTTCCGTTGAGGCTGAAGATCGCCATCTTGGCTTTCATATTCTTTGATCAATCATGCAATCCAAATAATTCCTCATCCCAAGTAACCATGCTTCTACATATTCTGGTTTATTCACATCCCCATCAAAAGTAGGATGCTTGGCTTTCTTGAACTCCTCTAGAAAGACATGCTTCTCACTCCTCTTATAAGGAGGTTGGCAGTAATGATGATGATGCCTCTCAAAACTAAAACTAGAATAGAATCTGTTAGCACTTGAGATTTCACCCTAGGCTGAGGAAGGTAAACCTTCAAGGCAACATCAAACCATTTCACATCGTAGCTAGCCCTATGGGGTATGAGAAGGCTCTCTCCGGTCAAACTCGGTAGATCTTTCAATAGGATGAGCTGACCCAATTAGGAACACTGATATTAGGCTAGTAAACTGATAAGGGGGGTTGATGTCAAGTTTTTGGTGTTTTTGGTGGCAATTGGAGGGAGTGCGATTCAGGGTGCGGGGATTGAGCTCAGTTTTTGCAGGTGGGTCTTTGGGGCAAGGTAGGAGTTTGTACTGATGCCTTTAGCTGAGATGGATGATCAAAGAAGAAAAAAGAGAAGCTAAAGAGGGCAAACAATGACTTTGAATCCTCTCTAGACAGTGGAAAACATAAACATTAAACAAATTTGAAAGCTGAGCATGGCAAGCATGAATTCAAACTTTATCACTTCATTTGTTTAATAAGATGCAGTAAAGAAAGAGATGGAACACATAAACACACTTACAATTACAATAAGAGAACACACCATCAACACAAGATTCCAGAAGAATCCCAATGATGTCTGCAAAACCCTGGTCTTCCCTTTCCTCAAATTGCAGAGATACAAGTAAAATATACAATAGGAGCTTTTCCCTCGAGAGTCCAACCTCTCCAACCCTGAAAATGATTAAGAAAATACATAATATAGGCAATCCAACCTCTTCCCTTGCCTCTAGGGGTCGAGCTCATCCTTCTAGGAGCTGTTTCAACCAATTCTAAACTGAGCCCTAAAACCTAGGCAGTCAAAACAACTTGCCTCTAAAACTTAGGAAGCCTATCCATGCATTAAATTTTTACCATTTACATTCAAGAATCTTCTAGAAGTGATCAAGGAGAGTAAAAGCATCATAGAGCCATGAAAATTACACAAAAATCCATCATTTACATGCCAAAAACATTAAACCAAGTGAAAACAGTGTTTTTCTGGCCGAACTGGTCAAAACAGGCAAAATTCCTTGACATGTAGCGCACATGTGCCTGACGGGTAGCGCACATTGAGAGGCCTGTTTGAGGGCCTTCCCGATGTCCAAATTAGGTGCAAGCTAGCTCATTGGAAAGGTCTGTGAGTCTATTTTCCAACCCCACCGGAATTTTTGAATTTGGAGTTCATTTGACCCCTCAAAACTCAATTCTCCCAAGACAGCTTTCTGCAACTCAAAATAGGGGCAGAAAGTCAAAATTTGCATGTGTTTTGACCTTTTGGAGGCCCAAATCTCCATAAAAACTGAAGTCCATCCATAGGTAGGTGTAACTTTGCATGAAAATTCCAAAAATGCTGAGTTTTTCCCGTTCTGAGTTGCCCCCATGTAGGGTAGCGCACGGGGCGCTACCCGTTAAAAGGCCAAAACCTGTCAATTTCACAAAAAATTCACAAATGACAAAATTTTCTCCAAATTTCTTGAAATTTGGGCTGGGAGACCCCAATCAAGTACCATGCTCAGTCAAAGAGGCTTTGGCCAAAATTTGGAGTGTATCGGGTGTTTTCCTTCGTTTTTGTGCTTTGGCCAACCGTCCTTGGAGCACCTTCGTTCTCGCCGGTATTTTTGACATTTCTCTCAAACCATGACACCTGTGCAAAAAGTGAAGGAGGTTTTTCTTCTTTGGCATGTTATGGACAAAAACCTCTCTCAGTTTTCCAAAATTCATCTTTTATTGCTCTGGAACATCATTTGAGTGCCACTTGTCCCGATGTGTGAAACAAGGAATTTTGTCGAAATGGAGCGAAATGAAGGGGATAGGGGGCTTCTAAATTCTTGGGGAAATTTGTGGGAGTGGGGAGGGATGTTAGGAAGCAGGGGAAAGTGGAATCTCAGTGATTGAGTGAGGGGAAGGGGTCCAAAAGGGCAAAACACAGGCCCAACCTAGAAAATTGCCAGGTTGTAGCTAGAAACTAGGGTTTGTGGAAAAATGAGGAATTTGGCAGATCTAAGGGATGGGAAGTGTTTGGTAAGGTACTTTAAGGATAGGGGAAGGTGTATGAACATCAGGAAACAAGTTTTGCCGGTGATTTGACCATCCAAGAGAAATTGGCTTTCAAAACCCTAGGAGAGGGAAATGACCTTGCCAAGGCACAACTGAAGCATGAACAAGGTGTGAAATGACTCATTCGACACTGACATGATAATGAAAAACCTCTGAATGATGATAGACTCAGCTGAATAGTGACATAGACCGCCATTTGGGAAAACCCTAGACCTAATGCCTAGTGACCAAATTTTGCTTGAAGACTCACTGAAATGACAAAATTTGACCTTGACACTTCAAAATCACTTTGTAAGAGCACATTTGATCACTGGAGGAAGGCTGGAAAGGCTGACACTAACAGAATCCATGAGTGCTAGCCTGTCTGTTAGGTGTATCTAAAGATCTGCAACCTCTAAATGTGTTATCTCTCTCCAACCTGTGTCCACCATGAGTCTTGTTGCCATATACCCCATTAGTCCTTTCTACCTTTCCATGAATGAACCTTAGTTGTCCCTGCCTCTACAAATATGAAAGGATCTGAAGCACGACTGCATTAACCTCTACTTGCTTTTCTTGATCTCTGACAAGTCTTTCCCATGTATCAACCAAACTGCCATTATCTGCCTTACAACTTCTTATTTTTTCCTTCAAACTTCTTATTGTATCTGCTAAATTAGGATAATACTCTTCTCCTTGTTGCCTAACTGAATTGTAAGGAGAGTCACGTGAAATGTAGTCCACCATCCCACTTGTCATCTTTGACCTTCTATCTCATGCGAACATGTCATGTTAGATAAATCAATATAGATATAATCAAAAAATACCTTAGTGTATTTCAAGGGAGGCTATCTCATCTGCATAATCAATCCATATTAACAAGATAAAAATACATAATCATATCAACATCTCAACATCAACATCATAACATACCAACATCATCTCAATCATCATGCATGATGACACAAAAATGCAATTATAACCCTCACAGCGCATGCACAATAACACATTGATAACTAGCATGCATGCATAACAATCACATTTAGCCCATCCAATCCAAGTGTTTGAACCTGGAAGCCCTAATACCGCCCTGTAAACGCCTCACCCCACATTTACCCACTTTTACAAGCTTTCTAGGGTAAACATGAGTTGAGTGTCACTATGATATGACCCAACCTCCAAGTTCCAATTATGGAAGTGGAGCCTACAAACTGAAAACAATCTAACATCCATCAGGAACTATAGACCACTCAGGAGCTTGCAAACCACCTCGGGTGATCAATGGCTGAGTTGGAACTTTTTTTCCAGATAGTTTACCCTACAACTGCTCCCATGACACTGCATGCATGTTGTTGGAAGGCTATAATCACACTCATAAGCCTGCTCACCAACAATTATGATCCAAATTTCTTAGTTAGGTGCATGAGTTCGTGAGATCTATGCCACTTTTTCAGGAAAGTCTCCAGACCACTGCCCATAACTGCCTGTAACTTTCCAAAATAATGATTAATATGATGACAATACTAGACAAACAAAACTTGAGAAAGATCTTGACTAGGACATGCCTAGTACACAATAAACATTTTGTCAAACATATGGTAAACATGAAAGCTACAGGTCATGAATGTATATATGATAAAAAAATGTCTGAAATTCATTTGAGAATCATCAAGAAGGGTCCAAGCCCTCTCTAGCTAGCTGCAATAACACTTGTCATCCCATGTATTCACCAATCATCAAGTACTTAAGTAATCAAGAAAAGAGCCATAGCTAAAGCTCATGATATAACCAAATATATAACCAAAATAGAGACCATAACAAATCAACCATGAAATCAACATGATAACTAGTGCAAGTGCTCATAGATCACAATAGAAAAGTAGCTCATATTAATATATGAAAATGCCAACCAAGTTAGAGAATTCCATGTACCACCCGACCATAGATTGGGTTGAACTAAGTCTCTCTTTCAACCAATCACCCCCGCACCATATTACAAGCATGAATGTAGGATCATATTGGTTAAACCAAAACAAAACCAACCAGGGCTTCTAGAGGCCAAACCACCTCAACCCTCAACCACAATGATATCAACTATACAGTCAAAAATTCACTAACATCAACAAAATGAATCTCTACCCGAGCTGTCAAGGGCTCTAGGAACTAGTAACTCAATCCACAACTAATTCAAGGCTCCAAAGCGTTTGTTCCAACCCACGGCTCCAAAGCATTTGTCCCAACCTGTAGGCTCTAGAAACTGGTAACTCAACCTAGTTGTTCAGGGCTCCAGAGTGTTTGTTCCAACCCACAACCATAGGAAACCTGGGAACCGATCAGAAAAACAAGTGGGAAAACAACAACACCATGACTATCCAAGAAATGGCAAGGCAAGCCTAAAACCACTGTCAATCCAGAGAAATTTCTATGCTAATGACAACATATAACCAAGCAACCTCATGCATATACGATGCATCCAAAAATCAACAAGGAAATCTCACATGCAACCTTACTTGCAAACTAAACCTGTTGTAGCCGCTGATCCAATTGTTCCCTTGTGCTTCCTTGCTTTCCTTTGCTTGATTTCTCCAAATCCAAGTGAATACTAGAGTGCTCCAAGAATGCTCTAAGTGTGCAAGAGTGTATGCGAGAGAGAATAAAAAGAGAGAACCAAAACTGAACTAATAAAAGCTACGAATTGATTCACTGATGCCTTTTTATCATTGATGTATCATTTTCTCAATTTTCCTTCATTTTCCCTCTAATTTCCCTTGCATGAAAATTTGTGTCTCTTCACCTTCATTTTCTCCTATTTTCCTTTTTTTCATAGTTAAATGTCAATTATTACCTCTTTTCCTTAGCCAATTTCCATATCCATTAATTAATCCACAAGTGATGCCCACTATAATGTTTTCCCAACATTTAGCTTGGAATATGTGTCCCATGACCTTTGGTATTATTTTACTTACATGAAAAATCAACTAGGGGATATTACACCAAACCTCTAGGATGTATTTAAAAAAATTATATAGATATTTATATATATCTATAATGATTTTTTTTTGGGTACTATTAACCCAAGTTCTTTGGATTTATAGTCATTGAACATTTCTTTTTTAATACGTAAGTCAAGTTTCTTATGTTTATTTAAATTTTTTACTTCATTCTAGATTGACTAGATCAATGACCATTGTACATTTTTGAATTGGATGTACTTCCATATGGATCATAGTATTTTTTTGGATTTACTTTCATCTACATTCACTAAATGAATGAACATTTAGACTTTTTGTATATGTCAATATATTTTGAATTGTCGTGTTTTTCCCAATTATATTTAAGATAAAAATTAAATAGAAATTTCACACATGATTAAAATTTCAAATATTTTGGGAAGGGAGGAGAGGGAGGGGTTCCATATAGCTATGATGGAAAAATAATGACGCAATATGCCTAGTCTTGGTACAATGACCAACAATTTTCCGGTATATATCTTGCATTATGGAAAGCTCTGGAATTCGCCACTAAAAATAAAATTTCAAATCTATTAGTTTTTGGAGATTCAATTCTCATCATTCGATGAATGATGAAAGCCATGGAAGTAATATGTTAGAAGTCCCCTCCCATTAATCAAATGGTTCTTATTTATGCTTCTCAGTTTGAAAAACTGGAATTCTATGATATATTAAGGCATTTGAATTTGACATCTGACATTTTAGCCCCAACAAAAAAAACTCCACTACGAAGCAAGGTAGTTTGGAAGTGGACATTTTTTTTAGCATCTCCCCAATTCCTTAATGATAATCAAAGGTTTAATTTTCAGTCAGATAAGAGGGGGTGTTTTTCGTCCTTAATATATTGTCTCAACGAGCATTCTAAGTAATAATAATTGGTTATATGATTCACATAATCATGAGAAACTTGATGAATTTGAAACGTGGCCAACTCTCTTAATATACTCTTGCAAAGTGGTTTGTTTCTAGTAGAGGATGGGTGTCGGGTTTCGACGACTTATTCATTTTCGACCATGAATCTTTCCACTCCCTCCTCGGTTATTTATATGGGCCAGCAAGTGGTATGCCTTTTCACTTAAATTAAGGGCAGAGTGTCATATCTGTTTATTCTCCCTCTGGTCGGATATGGGGTGGATCATCTCAACAAGAAGAAGAATGGAGTTAAGTAAGTCATCCGACGCCATTCCTCAATTGTCAATTCTTTGTCTGGATGATACTTTGGAAATGGCTCTGGATTTATTTTTGTAGTTTGCCTTGTGGAATGGTCAAGACTCCGCCTATATATCGAATCCCTTGGTCCTTTAGAGAATTCATGTGTTTCTATCTCATCCTAGTTTCGAAGTTGGTAATTTCCTCGCCAGTGGGTTATATAGTTTGGTGTTTCCTCGCCAGTGGGTTATATAGTTTGGTGTTTGGTATTTGGTTTGTAATGCAAAATTCTCCTGCCTTCTCGGATAATGTTGACACCAACCTTGTTCTTGACATGCTTTTGAATGCTTCTCAAGCTCTTTTACTCTCCATTAATAAGCTTGAAGACATGGTAGAAAGGTAATGGAAGGTGTTCCAACTTTTCCTGGAAGAAAAACTGCTTAGACATCAGGAAAAATTGAACAAGCAATGGACAGTCTCGGCGAGGAAGTGCACTCTCTTTATGTTCGTTCGTTTGCTATGGAAGTCTCAAGGTCTCAAAGCGCACAACTGATTTCGGGAGGTGAAGCTCCCATTGCCCTGATGGAAGGAAAATAACTCGTTGTCTCAGAGGGAATGATGCTGATAACTATAATCATTGCTGAGTTTTGGGGTTCGAGATTCTAAGTAGCGTCTTGTGCAAATATGTTTCCCTATGTTGTTATATAAATTTTGCTTATGTTTCCCTATGTTGTTATATAAATTTTGCTTGATACTTGGAATTTTCTGTAGAGTTTACATTGCTAATGTTTTTAGTATAAGTTGGGATAACAACATTAGGGGTCACAATCTTTTATTAACATATTTCTTTTATCAGAAAAGCTATATAAGGGTTTTGGCCCCTAATCTAGGTTTATTAATACTAAAACCTTTACCCATTCTCCTTTAAAATAATAAATTCAAATATTTTAAATTTAATAAAAATGAAGACCCAATTTTAAATCAATTTATATTAATAAAATTTAATTAAATTATAAATTAATCAAAATTTGATATATGATTTAAATTTTAAATATTCTATGATTACTTTTGAATTTAATAAAAATGAAAAATCAATTTTAAATCAATTTATATTAATAAAATGCGATTAAAATTATAAATTAATGATTTTTTTTTTTTTTAATTTTTATTTTATAACTAAACATGAGAAATTTACTATAAAATTATATTATACTTCTCTTTATATCTTCTAAATATTAATTAAATTATACTTTACATAAGTTTCATAATAAAGTAATTCATAAGTTTGAATAATCAACTTTCCCTTTACGTTTTTTTTTAAAGTATTTAATTTATATTTAAAATATTTAAAAAATGACAATTATGATATACTTATAAGTTTCATAATTGCGCCGAGAGGGGCTCTCTACAACCAGTACATGAGGGAGATGTTGTCACGTAAAGTGAATAACGTTACTTTAAAAATAAATGTTTGCCATAAATAAAATACTTCAATTTTCACCTTTATTTTACATCAAACTTTATATAGTGAGATAAAGTAATTGCAATTAAAAAAAAAATTACTTTTTAGTATGAGGATAGATGTAATTCCTTTATTGAGCTTAAATCTAATGTCTATAGTATGCTAGAAATGTGTAACGTAACGTAATGTAAACATTTTAATTCGGTGAAAATAAAACACAAATAACAAAATAAAAATAGCCTTATAAAAATTAAGTAATTAAAAAAGAAAAGACCCGTGGTTCAAAAATGGGGGAAATATTAGGAAAAATGTAATTATTATATTTTATCTAATATTTTTTGCCTACCTCCATCCACTTTTTACTATGATATATTGAGTAAAATATAATATTATAATATTACATTTTACTCAATATTTCCCTTCAAATGGTCTACTTCTTATTACAATTTTTCTTTATTTTTGAAGTTTGAAAGTAAACAAACTCAACTATTAAATTAGGGGGTGAGGGGAAATATTGAGTAAAATGTAATATTTAGGGATGTGAAGGGAAATATTAAATAAAATGTAATAATATTACATTTTAATTAGTGTTTCCCCCCACCCTTCCACCTTTTTATTGAGTGAGGGTGATAATAAATATTATAGTATTATACTTTATCTAAGATTTCCCCTCATCCAATTCATTTTTTTTTTTTTTTTAATATTTGAGGTTCATAAGTAAACTTAAATTCTTTAACATTTTGACTTGGTAAAAATCAAATAAAAAACATAAAAGTAATAGTTATATTTATCATTATAATTATAATTAATAATTAAACCAACTTAGATCCATCTTCACTCAATATTTACCAAGCACCTAGAGGGATCAAATCTCTTTTCACTTTAAAAGAGCTTGGAATCTCAAGAAATTCGATCCCTCTCGGCATTTGGTGGATCCGGAGTTAAGACAGATCTAGGCTGGTAATATTCATAGTTACAAAATTGGCTTAAAAATATTTTATTATTTTAATTTAGTTTATTTATAATCTATAGATTTTAAAATTTTATTGACAAAACAATATCCCCGATGGGGGTGACGAACATCGAGGATACCCAGACGCGTGGGTTATGACAATAAACATCTGGCATATGGTGTGAAGGCCGATCACCTCGTCCTCCCATTGCGTTAGTATGGGGGAATTAACGACGCAACGTGCGAGTTTTCAATCGGTCTCTTCAGGATTGAGAGCGGGTGAGGGCTGTTGGTATATGACAACTGTCGATCTCCAAGTTTGGTATTATGCTCTGACAATTTCGTGGTTAGCTGTTCGAGGATTGAGCTCTGGTGTTCTCTGGTCGGTGGCTTGTTTGGGAATGGTGGCAATTTCATAGCTGTCGTCTCCTCCTCAGCCTTCGAGTTATAAAAACGATAAGTTCCCTTCCCTGTGTGTGGTTTCCTTATTTTTTCATAGGTTTAAGTGAATTGTGTTTGGTTATCAGGTCAACCCTCGATCCCTTCCGTGTGTTGTTAGTTAATTCTCTTCCTGAATCCTTTTTGTGTTCACGAGGACATCTATTTATCTTGTCAACCAGTCTTCTTCTCGGGTCTCTTATTTTCGTGGCGTTTCTGTGGACTCCCGCAACCCACTATTGAGTGAATAGTTATTGGAGTTGGCGGGTGGGGGAATTGTCCTAATGTGTCTATGCCAACTAGTTATTAGGTGGGGTTCGTGCCTAGTGGGTTGGTGGTTGCGTCTTTGCTTCATGTCACCTCCTCTGACATAGGCGTCAAAAAGACTCTGCTCTGCTTGGTGTGTTTCCTAGATGTGGTCTCATTTGTAATTCCTCGAGCTGGAGATAGTGGGTCGGAAGTTCCTCATCGTTGAAGTCTTTTGGATACTTCAACATTGTATATTACTTTGCTACATGTTTTGGTGCGTTGGGCGGTAACGTTGTTTGCTAGTGTTCTTGTCTCTGAAGAGTTTTCCTGGGCTTTCATAATGCACCCCACGCCACATAAATCCCGCTCCAAACCGTAGAAGAGGGGAATTTCAGCCAGCCAAGGAGGGTACCGTAAGAATTTGAAGGTGGCAGTGGCAGACCATGTGCCTAAGCGTTCTGCGCGGGGAGGTAGAACCACTGGTAGCATGGGTCAGGCGGTCTCGGGGACTTGTGGTGGCAGGGTCAGCTCGAGAGCAGCTCAAGGTGGGCGAGCAACGGGGATTGGGAAGAATGGAAGTGTGACGCAGGGTGGCAGAGTTGGTGGTTGAGGCAAAACGCATTGGTTGGGGTGTGCAAGGGTTGCTGGTCAGCAACGTTGCTCTGAGGATTGACGGGACTTGGTCTAGTCTGTTATGGATCGATTGGAAATTCATGATAAGGCTAGGAAGGAAGAACATGAAGCTGTCATTGTTACACTCAACCAATTGCATTACTTCCAATGCCATGTTCGGGAGAGGATCGTGGTGGTATGGCACGGTCAGAATTTGCTATTTGAAAAGGTGGAAAAATTGGAAACATGGATGGCTCATTTCGAGCAGCACGTCCAGTGCACATACTGCCCCCCTCCTCCTCTAGGGACTGGACCGAATAATCCTACCTCTATTACTTCTGATGATTGAGCATGGTTACAAGTGTTCTACTCGTTTTATTTGTCTTTTGGTGCTTTTGGCATACTAAGTTGTGGACTATGTCTCTAGTTGTACTTTTGTTTATTACCCATATGCTGTTAATAGTAGTCAACGAACCTAGTCAAAGTAAGACTACCTATATTTTGATATCGATATACTTCTTTTTTGATGAATAAATAAAATCTTAATTTACAAAAAAATAATAATTTATAACAATAATTTTAACATATAATCAATATAAAAATTGATTTGCTTCTCATTCCATTTAACTTAAAAATAATTTTACTACTCAACATAATAATATATATAAAAAATATGTTAAAAAATTACTATAAATATAAACATTATTTTACACAATAATATTCTTTGCATTTTAATTATAATAAAAATTTTACTCTTAATTACTTTTACATAATTAAAAAAAAACCAAAAACCAATACTAAACAACAATGTGGGTACTCCACTTATTTATTTTAAACTTTATTTTTAAATAACTTGAAAATTTGAAAACCCTTTTTTAGGCCATGTAAATTTATAATGGTCCATAATCTATTGCATCCTGACATAGATGTAGTGCAACGTATTAACCAACTTTCAACCCACCAATATGATTTTTTTTCTCCAAAATAATGAATTTTAATATAAAAAAATCAAAGACAACGACCGTAAAAATTAAAATATGACAATGTTGTATTGAGAATTACAATTTCAAATAATTTTTTATGTTTTATTGATAATCATAACATTTTTTTCAATCAAACAAAAAAAATTCTTATATTAGATAATATAAAGATAACATTACAACACTGAATATAATATCCTAGTACCAGCTAATCACCCATTGATCATCTTTAATTTCTAAATCTAAAAAAAAATTACTAAGCCCTTACAAAAAACAAAATTTTTCACTATTTCTGACAAGGAATTTATCAGATCATAACACCAACTTCCCAAATTAAATTAAATTATAGACAAACATTCAAAGTGCTCAACTGAATCACCCTCCCTTTTTCCAAAGTATATTTTTCCTTCCTGTAAATCCAACCCCTGTTTGGAAAGCAGATCAACTCCCCTGTTGTATTCCTTGTAGATGTGTTAAATTTTCAACTCCTGAAACTTTGCACTTAACTAACGAATACGATCCATCCATAGTTGTAAAGAGACCAATTTCATATTATTCTTAAAAGAGAACCAATCCACTATAACTTTCGAGTCTCCCACCAATTGTAAACTAGAGATCTACTTGAAATGAGCAAAGAACAAAATACACCATAAAGCCAAAAGCTCACCTCGAGTATTGGTCCCCTGCCCACAGTTCAATTTTAAGCTGTAAATTCCCAACACTAGACATTTTAGAACAACACCAACACCACATCTAAACCCCCCTTCCTGAGCTGCACCATAAGAAAAAAACATTGCAATATGACTCTCTAATAACAGAGGACGAGTTCTTCTCGGAACCAGATTACTCTTTTCTTTATCAATCTCCCCATATCCTGCAATACCTCCTAGAAAACCTTATCAATAGACAACTAGTGACCTTCAAAGATAATTAAATTCTGAAACCTCTAAACTTCCCCACCGATGAAGCATGTAATTGCTTTCCAATCACTCATCACCTTAATCCAGTTTTTAAAACATACAGGAAATTGATCAATCCCCCATACCTCTTGAATCTAAAAAAAATTAAAACAAATCTCCATACTTCTTTAGTAAAGGGACAATCAACCATTAAATGGTTAACAATTTCTTCCTCAACTCCACATAGAACGCATCTATTTGGACCAACAACCCCTCGCTTTGATAAATTGTCCCAAGTTAACACTCTATTCTCAACCAAAAGCCAACAAAACAATTGAATTCTCAAAGGAACCTGCTACTTCGAGATCTCAACAAGCCAGTATTTAAAACTGTCGACAAAGTCCTCATTGAATTGGACTTCATACGCTAGCTTTGCCGATACCTTCCCTCCTTTAACATCCCATGACCAAACTAAAGGATCATCAGAATATGACATCATGAAACCAGAGTGATTAAGACCCAATACAAAGGAATCCCATTCACATTTTAAATCCTTTGAAAGGTCGAGTTGATCCGCATATTTCCATTTGAAATACCAAGATAGCTTAAAGTACAATTGTGCCCCCACTAAAGGATCTATGCCAAGACAAATCTCCCAACCATTACCTGGATGCCACACAATCCAATTAGAAACAATATGAAGAGAAGAATAAAGAGACTTCCAACAGTTATAAACCCCTTTGAAATGCTTTCTCCCATCTCTAAACCAATCCACCACCGATTTTTGTTTCAAATATTTTCTATGAATAACATCATGCCAAAGACCAGGAATCATCAAACACCTCTACAAGCCTTAGCTGGTAAATCTCTACCAAAAGGAAATAATTTTTTAAATCCCCATCCTGCCTTATTTTTTGGCTTAGCAAGCCTACTCCATTTAACCAGGTGAATACCTTCTTTCACTTTACTACCAGTCCATAAAAAACTAAACATCCTCCTATGAATCTTTTCCAAAATAGCTTTAGGAATATTTGCCATAGATAACCAATACACATAAATGTTTTCCAAAACATATTTAATCAAAATGAATCAACCTCTTAACGTTAGCCATCTATGACACCAATTTGCAATTCATTTTCCCACTTTCTGAAGTAGCCATATCCAATCATTAAAGGAATAACAATTGGGCTTAAGGAAGAAGCCCAAATACTTAAAACCTTCTTCTATAGACTTGACTTCAAAATGAAAAATCTGATTTAACTAAAAAATCTCTTCATCAGACCAACCAACTTCCATAAATTGAGACTTATGATTACGAAAAACCATATTCATGGCATTGCAGAACAAATCCAATGCTTCTTTAAACACTTTCCATTCAAGTAGAGATCCTTTCCCAAACAAAATGATATCATCTACAAAGAGAAGATAAGTAATTCTCAGCGCATTTGCTATCAATACACTTTCCAGTCTCCCTTCATCAACCAATTTCTTAATAAGTCTACTCAACCCTTCAACAATTAGCAAGAACAACAAAGGAAATAGAGAACAACCTTTCCTCAGTCCTCTTTCTCCTTTGAAAAAACTAGAAAAATTGACATCAGCCAAAACAAAGAAATTGATGGATTTAATACCACCTATTATCCAATTAATAACTTCCGAACCAAGCCCATCTTAGAGAAAAACCAATCCCATGATAACCATAACATTGTAAGCCCTTTAAGTTCTAGTTATAATATATTATTCAACTTCCTTTCCATATCATAAATAATAATTATCTTCGTTTATAAATAAAGTTTTATTTATATTTAACTAAAATAATATTCGTTTAGGTAATTAATTTATTAAATGCCATATCTATATATATCTTGATTTATTGAAAACATATACTTTGTGTTAATATTACAAAAGGAAAAAAATATTTATGATAAATTTGTTTCATATTTTAAAATTGAAATTAAAAACATATTGGTAAATAAATAATTATAAAAAAAAATCACGACGAATGAATATCACGATTATTCTACACGAAGATGCCTCCCGTGTAGTCACCATCTCTGATGACCGTGAGACAAGGATAGATGGTTCAAAAAGAATATCTACGTGTTAGTGGAACGACAAAGGAAATTATGTGTAGTCACTTCAAATACTACTTGCATCCTTTGATGATCATTCATGCACATGACCATTATTGCGACCTGGCCTAGGGGCACTCAAGAACCAAGATAGAAATCACTTCAAAATTATGATTTGATGCTCTTAAAAGCTCAACTATTTTGGAGAGATACCTTGCTTCACACCTCATTCAGGTAAATTACTTTGTATTTTCATAGTTTTTTTCCAATATCCACCAATCTAGTAGATGTCTCCCGTTGAACCCATCCTTTAGATAGACCGTAGGCTTTGTCATCTTGAATTTACCCCTTCTCCATATATTTCTTAATCTTTTAGAATCTTGTCTCGTGATTAGTGATAGGGCATGTATTCACTCTCCTTATTTTCAGTGTGTTCTTGTTAAGAGGTTGTATGTAGGCTAGGATTGTTAGGTTACTATGAGGAGTTCTCTGTTTGTTGGCATTCTTTATATTCTTTTTGTCTTTGTCTCAAATTTCACCGTGCCTCATAATGGCTCCTCTCGCACTCATCGTGGAAGCTGAGGAAGGAGGGTGCTTCCCAACTCATGGAGCCAAGTCAATGCAAAAGCTTCAATCACCCGCTATTGGGAACATACCTCCTATGCAACTAGAGAGGGATGGATATGGCCGAGCAAGAAGCTAAAGTTGAATGATGGTTCCTTTTTTTATATTGAGGTCAAAGAGAACATAGGGAAATGGATTCCAAACATAAGGAACACCCACTCCCGAGAAACTCAATACATGCAGACAATGGACATTTACTAGCAAATAAAAACCATAGTGTGGCAAAGTTTTGGTAGACTGTAATGAGGCTCAACAAGACATATTGCTCAACATGGATGCCTTGCAAATGCAACTCACTAAAGTAGAAAACAAAGTCTTTATGCTTGCCAAGAAATTTTCATATTTGATCCTACACTCACCCAGGTGCACTTCCCTATTGTTTAAATGATGATATTAGTTCTGAGTATTTTGCATTTAAGCAGGCATGTTGGCCTTGAGGTCAGTTTAAGTTGTTGGCCTTGAGGCTAGTTTAAGTTTTATTTTAATTACTAGTTTTTTGATAGGCTTAGAATTTGTTGTTGTTGTTGTTGTTTTTTTTATAGTAACGTGGTTCACAGACCTCGAATATCAGTGACCACTACATCCACAGAGTATTTGTACAGGAAGATCCACCCAAAGGGTTCACTTTCTTGTAGCTCAAACCCAAAGCCTGATCTTAAGGATGTCAAAAGAATTGAACCCGTGACCTCTCAATAACAAAGGTACTTCAACTACGGGGACTTGACCAATTGAGCTAACCCTTGAGGCAGACCCAATCTTAGTTACTTATATAAACACCATATGACAATTAAAATGATAATTTTAACAAAAGTCTTATGCTTATGCTACTAATCCGATTTTGAAAGTAGTAGGCCAATAGCTACAAGATTGTTATAAGTTGCTTGAAGTAATACAAATTCTTACTTTGTTAAAAAAAAAGTTATCAACAAAAAGATATAACCACTTTCATTAATCATAATATTATTATTTATATTTATGAAACACTATTAATATTTCTATTATACGATGAAATATCATAATTTCAATATTCATTTTATAAATATTGTAAAATTCACTAAATTAATTTTTTTAAACCATATGCAATGGGACTACCCATGAGGTTTTGAACCAATCACCATCATGGGAGAAGTGCCTTAAGAATGTTCGCATTCCCCAACTACTCTACACCCATGGGCTAATTATCTTTGAAGGTATATGTAATATAAAATTTATTTACTTTTAAAAATTAATTATTATTATTATTTTTTTTTTTGGGTGGGGGAGGGAGTTAGAGTATCATATATTATTGATCAAAAGATAATTACAAAATCATATTTCTAGTTTTCTAATGGGGAAACCAACCTAGAGACATAATATCATGTCTAGGTTTTGAAAGAGGTCCTAAAATATAATAATTCTTATCAAAATAACCAATCTTAGAATTGACAAAAACTTCAATATCAAGAGACCTATAACAACTATGTACAAACATATGAGTCTCTAGGGAAATCATCGTGATATGAAGTGTTATGTACTATGACATTCAAGGTTCAAACCCCCCCAATTAACATCTATTTGCTGAAGGGGCATACGTAGGCACCTACATGTATAATGGTAGTGGTCTTAATTGAACTTGTGTCATGTGAGTGTGAAATCAACCTAGTTTCCAACTCCTCTAGTTAAATAAAAAAGAAGTACATGCATATTTATGAACACTGCACTCATAATCTAAGAACAAAAATATCAACACTGTAATTATTTTTTTTACTGTTAGGGATTTTGGGCTTGATCATCTTCTTCATTGCTTTGAAGGTCAATATTTTGTAATTTCTTGGAAAACCTTCAACATATGAGCCATCTTATTTGTAAAAACCCTGGTGAAAATTCCATGTAATAAAATTTAATAAAGGTAAAATAAGACAAGGGTTAAGGGACACGTATTCCAAGCTGAATGTTGGGCAAAGATATCCTAGTGGGCATCACTGGATGTGTTTTTGGCTAAAGGAAAAGGCAAAGGGCATTTTGGCACATTTATTTATGAAAATAAAGGAAAATAGGAGAAAAGGGAAGGTGAAAGGTCACAAGTTGCATGTGAGGAGGAAAATGAAGGAAAATAATGGATATTGAAGAAAATAGAGGCCTCATTGATAAAAAGGCTTTGAGGATTAGTTGGAAAGCTTGGTCAGTTCATTTTTGGAGCTCTCTCATTATTCTCTCTCTCTCTCACACTCTTGGACACTTAGAGTTTTCTTGGAGCACTCTAGCTTTGGAGCAAGAAAGGAAAATCAAGCAAAGGGAAGGAAGGAAAGAAAGGAGAAAGCAAGGAAGAGCAGAATCAAACAACTTCAACAAGAATACTTGCAGGTAACATATTTCATGTGTGATTTCCTAGCTGGTTTTGACATGCATGGCTTTGGATGTTGGTGTATGGTTCTCTTGTTGTCGGTGGCATGGTTTTGCCGGGTTATGAAAACGGTTTTCAGCCTAGCCTTGCCTTTTTCTAGATGCCATGGTGTGTTGGGATGTTGATCTTAGTTTTGAGCTTTGGAATTGCAGGATGGATTTTAGAACCCAGAGCGGAGGTGTCTCAAGGTTCATTCCCAAAGGCCTAGGAATCCCTTGACCGGTTTTGATGGGATACATGGTAAAGCCTTAGGGAGGTGTCTCGGTTTAGGGCCTAGTGATCTAAGATTGGATTGTGGTAAAGCCTGAGAGACAAGGAGACGAAAAATTCCTCAAGGATAGTGATGGATTCCTGATGGCATTCCAAGTTTGGTTCGGTTTTGTGATCGGAGCAACGGTTTTGGTGTGATCACGGATTAGTGAGAGTGGATGTGGTTTAACCTTTGCATTCCCTTGGTTGTTTTTGGATTGGTATTTCCATGAGATCCCACATTCATGCTTGGAATATGGCACGGGGTTGATTGGTTGAAAGAAAGATTTGGTTCAACCATGTCTACGGTCAGGTGGTACGTGGAAGTCTCGAACTTGGTCAGATTTTCATCTGTTTAATAAAAGCTAAGTTCTCTTGCTTTTGTACTTATTTATATGTGGATTTAATGACTGCTATCTCACTATTATTTTCATGGTTTTATGTTGGTTATAAGCATGGTTAAGTGACTGGTTCATGTCATGGTTATTTCATATATTTACTTGTAATTATTAAAATTTTGGATGCAAGACCTAATTGATGTCATAACAGTTCAAAGGAGAAGGTGGTGATCCTTCTTGTCATGTCTCATAAGAGTTTTTAGTCATTCATGCTCTGTCTTGTATCCTAGACCTGTACATTGCATTGATGCCAAGTGTTTGACAGAATGTCAGTCCCGGTTGGGGATGGCCAGGCCTAGTCCTGGAGTTAGTTTTTGATTTATTAGTCTTGTCATTATGTGTTTAATGGATTCTGGAAGTTACAACAAATTCTGGGAAGTGGTCGAAATTCTGGGCTTGAAAAGTGCCTTAAATCCCGCGAACTCTAGCATAGGTCTACTGGAAATAGTCCCTAAACACAGGCATGTAGCCTTGTGGGAGTGTCCAAATATCTCTCGACGTTGGCATGTGCATAACATGGGAGCGTTCAAAGGTTTAATAGCTTAAAAAATCAGTGGGACCCAGGGGCATGATACTTGAGTGGTTGGGATGGCTTTTGAGAGTGTTGTTGCTAATGTGGAAGGCATGGTTGATGTGTTTCCACTGATTCCACTTCCTTAAGGTCACCTAGGAGGTTGAATCATATTGTAGTAGCCTCTCGTCACATGTTTACCCCGGTAGGCTGGTTACTTGGGTAGATATCGGAGGACAATGTTTCAAAGTGGTATCAGAGTGGGTTGCGCTCTCCTTGGGTCATAAATGATACCAAAGAGTGGTATTAGAGCATGGTTCACCCCTCAGACTAGATGGGTGGTGTGTTGGTCATGCATTCATGTCGGTTTCATATGTGTTCCTTATGCTTGTAGTCCATGTGCTTGTTTCATTTGAATGGTGTTGATCATGGTTGTAGTGATGTCGCCATGTGAAGGTTGATGGTGTCATTGTGGGATGTGTCGTCATGAGTGTATGGGTGTATATGCATTTGTTATGCATGTTGATGTCTCTATGCATGCATTGCCATGGTTATGGTTATGCATGTATGGTAGGTTAGACATGCATTGTGAGGTCATTGTATGCAATTAGGTCATCATGATGTTGTTGGTTGTTATGATGCTGATGTCTTGGTTGAGATAGAGTAGGAAATGAAAATTGTTAAAGTGAAGTTGCAGCATTGGGCCTCGAGGCAAGAGCATGCTGTCATACAGGTTTGGATGTTGGGCATGCAGGTATGTTAGTTAAGGGATTGTTATATGCATTAGGGTTATATACATTAGGTTTATGTACATGTCTATTGATGTTATGGTTACATACATGATAGATGCTAGTTGATTAGTGTAGTCATATGTACATGTGTCATATAGTCATGAGTGGTAGTATCCCGTGGTTGTATGCATTTCTCTTGTTGTTTTATGTTAGATAACTCGATGATTATGCTATATGTTTTTGATGAGTATGTTATAGGTTAAACTGCTGTTGTTATATGATAATTAGAGTGATGATTAGGTTATATGTTGATGAGCATGATATATAACATATTGTTTTTATATGCTAGTAACTTGATGATTAGGGTAATTACATTAAGATCTTGATGTTATATGTATCATGGTAAGTTGGATTGGTCTATGCAAATAGTCAGGGTTATGACATTTGGGTATGAGTTAATATGATGCGATACTATGTCATACTAATCTAGATTGAATGTGCAGATGTGATTATTATGTATGAATGGTAACTATTTATGAGTTTATGACGTGGACATGTTATCTAGTGACTATTATGGATATCGTGACCTTATTTATGTTTGAGTTGATATGTTGTGAAGTTATATCGTGCTAATCTAGATTGATTATGTAGATAAGATAGCCTACCTTGAGATAGATTAAGGTATGAGTTTGCTTATGTCGTATATTTGGTGCTTGATTGTTTGACTATGCCATTTATTTGGTGTTTGAGTGTTTGGTGTCCATTATGTTGTCTATCTGTTGTCTGAATCTTTGATTACTTGAATGATATGAGTACAAGATTTCTTGTCGAAATGATATTGTTTTAAGATGGTTGTACTAACACATATGCGTTGAGATAGTTGACATGTACTTGAGTATAATAGGTGACAGTTGTAGTATTATGTCTAATGACTATGAGTTGACTATGAATTATGACATGATTGTTAGTCCTAGTAAAGGTTGATTTCAAATTGATAGATATGATTGTCTTGATATTTGGAACATGTGTTTGACATGTATAAATAGTGCAGGAAACATGCTTGGTATTAGAATTACAAGGTAATAGTTGATGTGCTTATATAATTAATAGTTTGGTGATGTGACAGTGCATAGTAACACTCAATTGCAACAAGGAAAAGGTCAAAGAAAGGAATTGGGCAAGATTGTTTTGGCTATGTTTGGAAACCCTAATTCCAAACGAATGAGTGCTTTGCATACAAGAAGTCTTCTTAACCTTAATCTTGTTTGACATTATGTGGATATGTACTAGATTCATGAACTTGTATTTGACAGGTATATTAGCTAGTCTCTAGTTACAGGCGGATCTGTCAAGGGAATTGGAGTCCCTTGAGAGATGGCGTGGATGTGTTCATTTGAAAGCAACGTGATTGGCATAGGAGGGTAAGGTAACCAATGTATTTTTATGTTTATTTGAGTAGTGAAAATTGTGTGTTGATGGCAGTATGATGCAAAGGATTGTGTGGAAAAGAAATTACCATGGAATCTTGAAGAAGGCTCAAGTTGAGATTTCCCTTGGAAGCATTAGGAACCATGGGGATTGAGTCATGGTGTATGTTGTTAGTCTTGTGATTTTGGTATTTTAGTGATTTGTTGTGCTTGATTGTAATTTTGTTTATGTCTTGTGCATGGCCATGCCACTTTGTTTGCGGTGTCATATTGTTATTGATTTTCATGATTTTCTTCTTGTTTGTTTCTCGTCTTGCTTTTCATGTTTTGAGTCGTGGGAATTGGTTTGGAAAGAGGAAAGTTAGTGGAGCTCGGGTAGAGCTGAATGAAACCCAACGGGTGAGGTAAGGCCTGGATGAAGCTCAGTACATGTATACGGGCAACTAAAGGCAAGCGTATAACAACTAGTTGGATTGGTTGGGTCCATTGGTGTAAATGGATGATGGCGGGACAATCATGAGAAAAGTAACCAGGAAAGGTAAAGTAAATAGATTTAAGGCGTCAGATTCCTTAGCTACATTGGGAATTGTTGTTCTTGATGTTGTACATGTGTTGCATGGATAAATGAAGTTCTTTTAACATTGACCTTATGATATTTGGTAATTATGTTGTGATCATGATTGTGTCGATGTATATATACCTATACATGTATGTATGTAGGTATGTCATTTTTGACGAGATCATGACTGTTTGGTTCTAATGTTATATATATGTAAGTATCTATGTATCTATGTCACTGTTTCACAGGGTCATCGGGAATCATTCTTGTGGAGGAATGATTTCTTATGCATGTGAATGACATGAAGATATTCCTGGTTCATGAGGAATCAAGTGGGAATAGTAGCTTGACAGATCTTTAAGGTTAATATCATGTGGATATGGATTGATATTATGTGATTATATGATGTCTATGTTTATGTTATGGACATGCTAATGTTGAGAGATACATCAACGAAATGAAAACAACGTGATGTGTGACATGCTAGGATAAGCATGGATGGCAAAGAGACATTGGAAGCAAGGTTGCCTGGTAGAGATAATGTGGTTTTGGATGTGTTGTACTACTATTGTGCATATATTGTATATGTTGTACATGTTTCATCTGTGATGTTATGCGCATGTAGTGTTGTGTGAATATTTCATATTCAGTGTTGGGCATAGATGGTGCTATGTACATGTTGGATATGCGGTGTTGGTGCATATGGTGCTACTTGCATGTTGGATATGCATCGCTGTGTACATATGATGCTATGTACATGTTGGATATGCAATTTTATGTACATGTGGTGTTGTGTGCATGTTGTACATGTGGTGCTATGTATATATGGTTTTGTGTGCATGATTGTACAAGTGGTGCTGTGTACATGTTGTACATATGGTGTTGTGTGCAAGTGGTGCTGTGTACATGTCATGCATATGGTATTGTGTACATGTGGTGTCGTGTACATGTTGTGCACGTGGTTCTGTGTACGTCTAGCGTTGTTACATGTTGTAGAAGTGGTACAATGTACATGTGGCATTGTGTACACGTTGTACATGTGGTGCCGTGTACATATGATGTTGTGTACACATTATGTAGGTGGTGCTGCATAGAGGTGGTACAGTGTACATGTTGTACATGCAGTATTATGTGCATCTCATACATATTGTTTTGTGTACATGTGGTATTATGTATGTGCATGGTGTAGTCATGGTATCATGACATGTGTATTCATTGTGTTGTACTCTGTGTACATATATGTATTGTGTTGTACATTTGGTGTAGGTGCATGTATTGTGTTGTGGTGTACACCGCAAGTAGGTGTATGTATTGTGACATGATATACATTGGGTGTAGGTGTATGTGTTGTATGTTAGGTGTAGGTGCATGTATTTCATAGTGTTGTATGCCGTGTGTGTTGTATGTGTGTGATGCACACTATGTGTATGTGTGGATGGTTGAGGAGAAGGAACCGAGTGTTTGTTGGGTGTGGCAAATGATCTGGTGTGTGTACAGAATAAGGACAAAGGTAGAAACTAAGGATTGATTAAAGAATATGTATCAGTATTTTATTTCAGTTTTATTATGTATGTGATTTATGATTATGGTCTATGATGATTACATGTGATCTATGATTTTAGTTTACGAGGATTGCATGTGATTTATGATTTTGATCTATGATGGTTGAGTTTGAGCTAACCGGATGTGATATGTTTATTCACGATGATTTGATCAAACAATTAGTTTGAATTATTGTGACAGGAAGTAATCATGATTGCAAGTGTACCTTATTGACGAGTTACCAATGAAGTATGATGTGAATTTATTTCAACTTATTTTAATCTAATGGAAGTTATGTGCTTGGTACTGGAAGAATGAAAATGCCTGGTTGGGTGGTTGAAATTGACTGCAAGCATTAGTAGCAATGACAAAAGGAATTGGAACATGCAACAATATGCTGGTAAAGCACTTCAGGAGTAGGGCCATTGTGGGACACTTGTATCAAATAGTGTCCATTGATTGCCATGAGCATGATATGCTAGGTATAATGGTTTGAGGCAGGTATATGCCTTGGTTGTTTGAATTTCCGATGCGAGGAATCCTTGCCAAGGGATGGATAGCCCGGGATAGGGGATGCTGGGGAACTTGGAAGATGAGTGACTGCACAGAAGGGGTGACCAGATTGCCCGAGGGACTATGTAGCAGAGAAGGGAAGGTCGAGGATATATTTGTTTTGGTCATTAGCATTGCCAGATGGAATCAAATGCACATTGGGAGTGCACCTTGGAACAATGAGTCGGTAACTGTTTGCTGAGAGGACAAATGGCGCAGGATTATAGCACTGGACATTTGATGCAGTTTGACTATGGTAGTGGATTCTGGACTTCCTGGGAAGGGGGTGAATCTTGGTACTACTTTGAGGGTGTAGGTGTGAGCCTCTGGATTCCCTTTTTGCGGATGCATGCATCGTATCCTTTTATTTGTTTTTTTGTAAAATGTGCATATGTGTATATGTGGTTATTGTAAATACCTAATGAGCTATGCTATAAATCTCCAATAAGTAGTATGGTTGTTATCTGGTCATGTTGTCATGATGTTTTTCTTCTGACCAGGTCTTTCACTGTAAATACTGCAACGAGCTAAGTTATAAAGCTCCATGGGCAATATGTTTTCTTTTCAACGGTTTTACTCAGGTCTTGGTTTGGTTTAACATCGAGGACAGTGTTCCCCAAGGGGGATGGTTCTGTAATAGCCCTGGTGAAAATTCCATGTAATAAAATTTAATGAAGGAAAAATAAGACCATGGTTAAGGGACACATATTCCAAGTTGAATGTTGGGAAAATATATCCTAGTGGGCATCACTGGATGTGTTTTTGGCTAAAGGAAAAGGAAAAGGCAAAGGCATTAAAAATGTAAAAGGAATTTTTGACACATTTATTTATGAAAATAAAGGAAAATAAGAGAAAATGGAGGTGAAAGGTCACAAGTTGCATGTGAGGAGGCAAATGAAGGAAAACAATGGATATTGAAGAAAATAGAGGCCTCATTGAAAAAAAGGCTTTTGAAGATCAGTTAGCAAGTTTGGTCAGTTTAGTTTTGGAGCTCTCTCATTATTCTCTCTTTCTCTCTCCCACTCTTGGACACTTAGAGTTTTCCTGGAGCACTCTAGCTTTGGAGAAAGAAAGGAAAAGCAAGCAAAGGGAAGGAAGGAAAGCAAGGAGCAAGCAAGGAGGAGAAGGATCAAACAACTTCAGTAGGAATAATTGAAGGTAACATATTGCATGTGTGATTTCCTAGCTGGTTTTGACATGCATGGCTTTGCATGTTGGTGTATGGTTCTCTTATTGTGGGTGGCATGGTTTTGTCGGGTTAAGACAGTGGTTTTTATCCTAGCATTGCCTTTTTCTGGATGCCATAGTGTGTTGGGATGTTGATCTCGGTTTTGAGCTTTGGAATTGCCAGATGGATTTTGGAATCCAAGGCAGAGGTGGTCTCAAGGTTCATTCCCAAAGGCCTGGGAATACCTTGACCAATTTTGGCAGGATACACAGTAAATCCCAAGGGATGTGTCTCGGTTTAAGGCCTAGTGATCTGGGATTGGATTGTGGTAAACCTTGAGAGACAAGGAGATAGAAAATTCCTGAAGGATAGTGATGGATTCTGGATGACATTCCAAGTTCGGTTCAGTTTTGTGATCAGAGCACTGGTTTTGGTGTGATCACAAATTGGTGAGGGTGGAGGTGGTTTAACCTATGGATTACATTGGTTGTTTTTGGATTAGTTTTTCCATGAGATCCCACATTCATTCTTGGAATATGGCACAAGGGTGACTGGCTGAAAGAAATATTTGGTTCAGCCATGTCTACGGTCAGGTGGTACGTGGAAGTCCTGAACCTGGTCAAATTTTCTTATGTTTAATAAAAGCTAAGTTCTCTTGGTTTTGTACTTATTTATATGTGGATTTAATGGATGTTATATCACTATTATTTTCATGGTTTTATGCTGGTTATAAGCATGGTTAAGTGACTGGTTCATGTCATGGTTATTTCATGTATTTATTTCTAATTATTAAAATGATGGATGCAAGACCTAATTGATGTCATAACAGTTCAAAGGAGAATGTGGTGATCCTTATTGTCATGTCTCATAAGAGTTTTTATTCATTCATGCTTTGTCTTGTATCCTATACTTATAGATTGCATTGATTCCAAGTGTTTGATAGAATGTCAGTCCCGGTTGGGGATGGACAGGCCTAGTCTTGGAGTTAGTTTTTGTTTATTAGTCTTTTCATCACGTGTTTAATGGATTCCAGAAGTTACAACAAGTTCTGGGCAGTGACTGAAATTATGGGCTTGAAAAATGCTTATTGGCTCGGTTGGCTTGACCCAGGTTTGGCTTGTACTTCGCCCCAACAAAACCCTTAGACACTGGCCCTTTTGACAACGACCCGCAAGCAGGTCGAAATCTCACCCGAGATGGCTATGGGTGAGTAGAACTAGGTTTCCGCAACCTTGAGGGACTACACGGAGTGGCTCTTAACTTCATGTTTCTGTAATTCAGTTATCCTTCTAACATTAATAACATTGCTGCACAATGTATTCTAATTACAGACTTTGTCACATTCATTTTAATATAAACACATTACAAAAAAATAACAATTGTGCTTAACATACCAATTACTTGCAATTACTTCACATAAATAGATAGAACACAAATAACAGATACAAATAAAAAAGACTTTGCCAAAACTTCTTCTTCTTTATTAAGATAGATCCTTCAGTACATACAACTTCTCGACTTGCTCACCCAACTAGAAGTGGTCTACGAACTGAGCTGAAGACACTTCTAAGGCCTCCATGCACTCAGCTGCAAAATCTTTCCTTAGACCCAAAAAATAGAACAAAAGACTCGATCACTTGTGCTCTCTCTATTATGTGATCTAATAATTTATCTTCAAAAAAGAATTACATGTCCTTAAATACATTACTTTGCTACAAAAACCATGGTCCACATACATGGACTCAACAAAAAAATGAACTAAAAACCCGATGCCTGTTACAAAATTAGGGGCTTCAAACCGCCTCGAAGCCCTTAGACACTTGCACGGTAAATAGAACTTCACGCACTCTTCTCCTCAAAATGCAGAGTCTTTGACCAAAACTGGAACAATTTGGGCTACACCTAATAGGCCCTGAACACTCACATGTGACTCATCCCAAGTCACTCTGTTGCGGTACCCTTGATATTTGTTGCGATGCTATTGTAGACGACATTGTACCGCTGAGTTATATTTGCTACCTGCTTTTCCTCTCAACGCACTTCTTATAGCAATGCCTTTGTGGTTGGTCGGATAGTCTTCTGCAACACTTCTTTCTCCCTTTGTCGTAGCTCCATGAGCCTTTCATCTACTGCTTGTGAAAACTCTATGTCTCATCCTGCCAGAGTTGAGTCCTTCCTATCAAAATCTGCTCTTTCCTCCGAAGATCTTCAATCTGTTTCTTGAGATTCTTCCCTTCATTGATGCTGGCGAGCGTTTGCGAGACTGGTAGGGTCTTCACAGTTGCCATGATCTCTTCCCACTGCTTCTGCTTCGCTTGTGGCTCCTCTTCAACCCTCTGAATGTTTGGGTCCTCCTGCAGTGAGGTCCAAATCTACATGGTCTCATTTAGTAACTTTCCACAATCCGCCACTTTGTCAGAGATGCCTTTCACTGCAACTTTTAGATCCCTCTCCCTTTTCTCACGTACTTCTCATGGCATGACTGTATGCAGCCTTATATGCATCTAAGAAATATTCACTTCATATTCAAACTTATTTTTGCGAGCTTATTCTTTGACTCCTTTATTGCGAGGCCGAGCTTCGCGACGTTCTTTGTTAGCGGTTCTTCCTCATGGAACTTGCTTTCGAAACTTCACTACAATTTTTTGCAATGGCCTCCTCTAGCTGTTGGTGTTGCTGGCGTGTTTTGTCCCTTTCTTTGATCAATTAATCGAGCTCCTTCTTCAACGAAGCTCTGTCCTTTTCCACTTGAATGATTAACAACAAAGTGCGTTGTTCTCTCTCCTTCAGTTCATATGTAGTACTTTGATGGAACTCATGTAATACCTGAGTTGGTAGTGCGACGATGCTCATGTTAACATTATCCCACCCTCTTGCTTTCTATCTATCCTTAGAAGATTCAAACTATAATGCTCCACCTGGTATCTGCAAAATCCGCAATCCCATTGTCGGCTCTATCTGTCGCTCTGGCGGAAGTAGCTGACCAATCTGTGCTAGCTGTTTGGCTGTCTTTGCCAATACCTTTAACTTTGCGATGCCTTGTTGCACATATATCAAGATCATTTTGTAGCAATCATCGACCTTATTCTAGGTCTCTGCTGTTACTTCCTCGACCTTTTCTCCAATCTTCTTGATGCCCCCCTCAGTGGGGACAAGCGGTATCACACCTTTAGATTTTCTCGCCTTCTGTTTCTTTCGTACACCCGATGTAGTTATTATAGGCACACTCTTTTTGATGATGAATGGTGATTCCTTTATTGGATCTACATCACTGAGAAGGTCCTAGATATCCTGTTCTGTCTCTGGCTCTATCTTTGTCTCTGGTTCCTCTGCTTCTTTTCCTTTATCTTTCCCACTTGGACCCGCATGCTGCGTAGTGCCCCTCACTGCTTCAGTGTCGTCTATGGTTGGGGTCATCTGTTTGGTTGACTATTGTTGTATTATTGCAAGCAGGTTGTCTTCGGTGACAAAATATGGCAAAGGGTGCCATGTCTCCATTGGATCCTTCCGAGCCTTGATGTATACTTTGTGAAAATATGCCTTGAATGTTGTGATGTTGTGATACTGCTCATACAAGCTAGGTGATAACCTGGGATACTGGTTCACCACCATGTGCAAATCCATGTCCAATAGCACAAAGAAAATTATATTCTCCCTTGCACGCAATGACTCCTTGGTATGCCACAATGAGGCATACTGCGCGACTTCACATACATCGGTTTCAACTCGCAGAAATTGTGAGTCCTTCATCTCCTTCCATGCTAACAATGTGATGATCAAAATCAACCATGCATAATGAAATGTTTTGCCTTCCTCCTGTGCCTCGCGACAATCCTCCAAAAATTCCTTGCATAAGTAACTAACCCAGTTGAACTGAACCCCAACACTGCACTCCGCAACCAAAGAAACCACGATCACGGCGACTTCGTTTGCTCTGCATTTCCTCATTATTTTTCCCACCAAAATGTGTGCGTCGAAGTGCATCCCTTGGTCCCTGATAGGGTTGATATCGTAACTGCGTGACTTCTTGATAATCCTGAACTTATCCTTCATGGTTTGTGCCATGGCCTTGTCTTGGTTTTTCTGACAAACTCTTCAGTGGGGTCCTTCCCTTGGTAGGGTAGTTGAGTAATTATTATTATCAACATCTCATCAATTGGGATCCTCTTCCCCAACCAGAGGCGTCCGTCCTTCACTAATACTAGTAACTATCGAACACAGGCTATGTTGGATGTGCTTCTACCAAAGTGTGGCACATATAGCATGTTTAGCAAGCCTGATCTCTGCAATCCTACAACCCATTGGTGCGGCTCCAACCTTGTAACTCCGCTCTCTAGATAATAGACCTAGTGTAGGTACTTGCTTGGCTCAAACTGCAGATATTTACTTATGTCATTAAAGTCCCAATCCTCCATTTTTAATTGCGGGATTTTCCCTAGCACTTCACCTTCAAATGGCACTTTTTCTGGTAGTAGCGGTGTGAAAGTGCCAAACTTTTTGTCTTTCGGGTCCTTAACTAGCTTGGCACCCGGTTTCCTTGGTGGAAAATATGGTGGCAGCACAGAGGGAATTTCTGCGCCCTCTGTTTCCATCTGGGGAATCTCGGCTTCCTCCTCGTTGTCATGGATTTCCTTTGGTTCTTCCTGCTGTATTGGCTTCTTCACCTTCTCCTTAGGTTTCTTATATTGCTTGGTCTTCGTTTACTACTCTTTTGTTGTCTTCTTCCTTGGGGACGTTCTTAGCTCTACTCCAAAGGCTTCAGTTGATCTCTTTTCAAGTATTTTCTTAGGCTGTTCTTCTATAACTAAATGTTTTTGTGGCAACCTCGCGCACCTTGGGGACAAGGGAACATTCGGTGCTCCAGCTTAGGCTCCCATGACTCTTGCTAGCCCTTTCTCTGCAAATGCTTGAACAATTTATTCAAAGCTACTCTTAGGCATACACTTGACTCACTCTTGATTGCAAATTCTCAAACTAAATTCTCCAAATTGAAAAGTGTAAAATGTGGAATGAGACATAGCTTTTATAGCGAATTTGAATTTTGAACCTCATGATTAGCTTATATCTTGTTCATTTAATGCAGGTATGGTGCTAGATCCAATAAATGTGCTTCATAAATGCGTTCTCCCACGCCTTTTAACGACAACTTCCTTTTAACGACAACTTTTTCCTTCCAACAATAATATTTTTTTCGATTATCTTCGAAAATCGTGCAATAATCTACCCTCCGTTGCGGTTCTTTCGGACTTCGACTTACTTTTGAATATTGCGTAGTAACCTTCTTTGGCATAGTTCTTTCTGAATTCGACTTACCCCTGAATATCGCATAGTAGCCTTCTTTGGCATGGTTCTTTCTATCTTCGACATATCCCAAAATATCGTGCAATAGCCTTCTTTGGAAAAACTCTTTCTAACTTCGAAATATCCCAAAATATCGCACAATATCCTTCTTTGGCGAAGTCCCCTTCTGCAGAGTAGTTTATAGTCCAATGCGCACTTTCAATTGTAGGTGGCACTAAGACTCTTCTCCTTTTGTATTTAAATGTGAAGCTCTAGGGACATATTCGTCCCTATATACCTTTAGTCTGCTACCATTCACTCATCCTGGAATTAGCTGACCGTTTAACTTTGCGAGTTGAACTGCACCACTATCAGAGAAATGTTTGATGATATACGAACCTAACCAATGTGTCTTAAATTTTCCTAGGAAATTTGCGAATTTGTTATCATATAAGAGTACAAGATGTCCTTCCTAGAATGTCTTTTGCTTGATGTGTCTATCATGCTAGGATTTCTCCCTTTGCTTTTGTACTTACTGATGAAAACCCGCTATAAACCCATCCTCTTCCAAAGCAAGCAATTGCGCCATCCTCTCCTCCATTATATCGGAATCTACCATGTCTGTGAAGGTTGCAATTCTTAAACTAGGCATAATGTACTCTATAGGCATGACTGCTTCTTATCCATACACCAACCTAAAAGGTGTCTGGCGTGTCAATTTCTTGCATATTTTCCTATATGCCCACAACGCCGCTGGAATCCTTAGATCCCAGTCATTTCTGTTCACATTGCACACTTTTGTGAGTGCATTCTCTAGAATTTTATTGAAAGATTCGACTGTCCCATTCGCTTGAGGGTGATATGGGGTACTTTTATGATGGTGTACTTGAAACTCTTCAGTTAGTGCCTCAATAGTCTGATTCAAGAAATGTGAGCCTCGGTCACTCATTAATATCTTCAAACACCCAAATCTGGACAAAATGTATTCAAAAATGAACTTCGCGGCAGTATTTGCACTGAAATCCTTCACTGGCTGTGCTTCGGCCCACCTCATCAAATAATTAGTTGCAGTGATTATGTATCTTGTGTCAGTCTCCTTTCTTGGTGGGTTAATAGGTCCAACAAAGTCAATATCCCATTTGTCAAATGCTTGCAACATCACTTGTGGATTTAATGGCATTTTGTCTCTTCTAGATGGCCTTCCTATTCTTTGACATATATCACATGCTCAACAAAACTATTTTGCATCCTTATGTACTATGGGCCACCATAACCCAACTCTCAAGATTTTTTGCGCAGTGGCCTTTCTTACATAATGTCCACCTGCGAATTCTCCATGAGCTTCTACTAGAATCCTCTGCCTTTCATGTTCCGGGACGTATTTTCACAATATTTCATCCGGTAAAATTTTGTACAAGTGTCCTGCAATCAATGTGAAATTAGCTACTTTTACCATCCACTCCTTCTTTTGCTGTGTAGTGTACTCTGCAGGCGCCATTCTTGTGGCCAGAAACTGAATAATATATGTGAAGTGATCATCCGTGACCCTGATTGTGAATAATTGCGGTTTGGGCAGGTTATCTTTGATATTGGTGGTTCTTCTTCTGTCTCTAATCTTGACAACTGATCGAGTCCGACATTCAATCTTCCCGGCTTAACTACAACCTCAAAATCGTACTCTTGGAACAACAACAACCATTGACAAATTTTTCCTCCTAAAATAGGCTTATTCACCAAATATTTCAGCGTGGAGTGATCAGTGAACATCTTGAAATGTTCTCCCAACAAGTAGTGCCTAAACTTCTGTAATGCATAAACCATAGCTAACCCTTCTCTTTCTATTGTAGTATAGTTCTTTTCCGCCTTGGACAATTTTCTTCTTGCAAAAGCTATGGGGTGATCAACTTCGCCTGCTCCTGGCTGTGCTAGCACTATACCCAGCGTTATGCAAGATGCATCGACATGTACATGAAATTCATTATTCTAGTCCAGAAAAACTAAGATCGAAACAATTACCATCTTTTCCTTTAGTATATGCAGACCCTTATGACATTATTCGTCCCATTTAAAAGTGACATCTTTCTTCATTAACTTCTCCATTGTCGCAGTTATTTGCACATACCCCTTTATAAAATTTCTTTAATAGCCAGCGTGTCCAAGTGTCGTGGGCAGTTGTCTCACTATTTTTGGTGTTGACAAGTTCACAATGACTGCTATCTTCGCGAGATCCACCAGAAGAGACTATTTTCACACAGTATTCTCTAATATTATGCCACAAGCCACACCATATATAATCTTCTTTAAGTTTAGTGAAATTTGATGCTACCTACATGTATCCATCATAAGCCTTAAGCTCGCAAAAGACTTCTTTAATAGCCCAAAGACTGTCCAATCATCGAAGTAAACTTCCAAGAATTTGTGTATGTACTCCTTAAATGCTATGACTACAACTCTAGAAAATATGGCAGATGCATTCTTCAAGCCAAAAGGCATCACCGTGTACTGAGACGAGCCCCACTCTATTGCAAAAGTTGTCTTATGTCTATCTTCTGGCGCAATTATGATATGATGGCAACCCAAAAAGCCATCTGTGAAGGAATAGGCTTCATGACCTCCTACATTGTTTGATACTTCTTTTGTAAATGGTGTAGAGAAGGGGTCATGTATACATGCATCATTTAGTTTCCTTAAGTCAACACAAATTTTGATCTCTCCTTTAGTTTTCTTTTCCTGAACTATCATGGACTTACCCATTCAGACTCTTCAGCAAGCTCGATGATCCTTGTTGCTAGCATTTTGTCTAATTATTCCTTCACCTTTTCCTTGTATTTTGGATTCAACCTATAGGGTCTTTGCTTCACAGGCTTTGTGTCAAGTTTTAGAGGGATCCTCATAACTCCTAGGTCCCCTAATATGCCCTTCATTTATGAAAAATTCATAGGGAATAGCTCCTGGTATTCATGTAGCAGCTCTGTGATTTTATTAACTGTATCTGTGTCCCAATAGTCTCCAATCGTTGTGAACTTCGGGTCTTCCTCTGTCCCAATATTCACTTTCTGTGTTTTTACTGGCTGCATTACATCCAATATTTCTTGTTCTGGTCTAGCAACTTCACGATGTTCTTCTGATTCTGGTATATCGATATTGCATGAATCTTCATCTTCTTCAACAGTTATATTATAACATTCCAATGCATTTTGTAGTTGTGCAACCCAATCATGCTGCCAAGTTAATGGAGCTTTATTCTAAAAATATTTGCTCTGATTTCCTGAAGAGATGAGTCTATACACAAACAATCATCGTCAAAACTGAATGTTAGTATGAACCCTTCAACCAAACCTGTCCAGTTCACAATTCCATGCCATAGTTCTGTTTCAAGATACCAATTGATAGGAATCGTTTCTAGTGTGTGGATAAACCCATGTACCCACTCTTGTTCTAGAATTTCTTTCTAAACCGAAGTGCAACAATGAATATGCTCCTGAGGATCAACCTTACCATCATACTTTACTTCTATTTCTGTGTTGATTGATCCAAACCCGATCCACATTAATCTTTGACACTGCTGCCAATCTACTATATTTCTTTTATGAGTACCCCACCATCTAGTGGGTGTAGCCTTTAGGGCTACCTCGAAAGCTTTCAACCTCTGTTCTTTTGGTATTTATCTTTCATATTCATCAAGAAATAGGATTACTTCTTCGATCCCATCATAATAAGGAAAATCACATACCTCATAAGTTATGCAGCAAAGTGATTTTGTGGTAGAGACTTCATATAACCCGTTCTCCCAATTTTCCAGTCCTTCCTCGGAATCTGAAATACAAGAATTGTCCTGTTCCCAACACAATTTTCCATCTGCAGTGGGATTAATCCAATCTTCCTCCTTAGTTGTTATCTGATAAATTTTGTCAACCTCTGTGTCGCAATACTCATCCCGCGCAGGCTCTGTATAACACATTCCTTTAAAGGGGCCTAGAGGGACAATGACCCTCATATCGTCTCTTTTGAAAACCATTTCTCTTCTTCAAATTGATTGTTGCCAAATTATCGAAAGGCCAATCCAATCCAAGGAGTGCCAGATAGGGGTTGCTATCATCTACAATTTCAATCACTTCGAATTTTGCAACGGTTCAAACTCCTTTGATGTCTGTTATGACACCAGGTAACCTTCCCACAGGGACGATCTTCTGTTGGTTGGTCATCCTCAACTGTATTGGCGACCATTGCAATTTCGGTCTTCCCATTAACTCCCAAGTTTTCTTAGGTAACACATTGGAATCAGATCCGAAATCTAGGATTACCTGATCCATATCATATTCCTTGATTTGCGTAGTTAATCTCATTTCCTTCCGCATTCTCTTCTTGTGTCGATGTAAATTGTTCACTACACGCATATCGCTTCACGATACCTCTTTATCAGCATATGAGTCTATCAACTCCTGGAGTGCTTTGACATCCCTCTTATTCCTCAAGAACTTCATGCAACTCTGTAAAAACGACTTGGATTGCAGACCTTGTTTCTACAACCTTGAGGGACTACACAGAGTGGCTCTTAACTTTGCTTTTATGTACTTCAATTATCCTTCTAACATTCATAACGTTACTGCATAGTTTATTCTAACTACAAACTTAGTCGCATTCATTTCAATATAAACACATTACAAAAAAATAACAATTGTGCTTAACATACCAATTACTTGCAATTATTTCGCATAAATAGATAGAACACAAATAACAGATACATATACAAAAGACTTCGCCAAAATTTATTCTTCTTTATTAAGATAGATCATTCAGTACATACAACTTCTTGACCTACGCACCGAGCTGCATGCGGTCTATGCCTCAGCTGTAGACTCTTCCAAAGCCTCCGTGCACTGAGCTGTGGAGCCTTTCCTTAGACCCAAATAACCCAACAAAAGACTCAATAACTTGTGCTCTCTCTATTATGTGATCTAATCATTTATCTTCGAAAAAGAATTACATGTCCTTAAATACATTACATTGAAACAAAAGCCATTGTCCACATACCATGGACTCAACAAAACAATGAACTAAAACCTTGATATCCGTTACAAATTGA
Source organism: Pinus tabuliformis (assembly GCA_031772625.1). Lineage (NCBI taxonomy): Eukaryota > Viridiplantae > Streptophyta > Pinopsida > Pinales > Pinaceae > Pinus > Pinus tabuliformis. The sequence goes on from CM062808.1 coordinate 739,795,762, forward strand.
GGGGCTTCGACCTGCCTCAACGCCCCTAGAAACTTGCGTGGTAAATAGAAATTCACGGACTCTGCGCACTCCACTCCTCAAAATGCAGAGTCTTTGACCAAAATTGGACCAAGTTAGGCCGTGCCCAACAATGCCTTAAGTCCTGCAGACTTTGGCATAGGTATATTGGAAATAGTCCCTGGATGCAGGCATGCACGCTTGTGGGAGCATCCAAAGCTCTTTGGACACTGGCATTCCCATAGGGGCATGATACTAGAGTGGTTGGGATGGCTCCTGGGTGCGTTGTTGTTGATGTGGAAGGTATGGTTGATGTGTTTCCATCGATTCCACTTCCTTAAGGTCACCTAGGAGGTTGAATCATATCATAGTAGCCTCTCGTCACATGTTTACCCGATTGGCAAGTTACTTGGTTAGACATGGGAGGAGAGTGTTACATTATTTACTTGTTACTATGGGGCATCAATGCAAAGGAGGTTTTCTTTAGGGGCATCGTTCCTCTCAACAAGCACCTTTCCCAGGATTGTTTTCAGTTGCTACTATATGTCTACTATTTAAATATTCTAGGTTTTCCTAGTACAACTATTACCTATGTTGGGTACCCATTGTCCCACATCTTCCTCCACCTAAATATAAAAAAGGAACCTTCTTTCAATGCAAGCTTCATGCTTTGTTACTTTTAGTTTTCCGATATTGAATGAGGCACGAGTTATTTAAATCTACAAGTTGTTGCCTCAACACTCATTTGGTTGTATATACATGAGAGAGGGTCCTAGTTACCAAAGCTTGATTTGAAAAAAGTTGAATTATTATTAGGTATGAATGCCTTGAAGGCAAGGGACAGGAAAAATGAGTAGGAGTGATAAGGAAGTTAGAAAGATAGAGTCAAGAGCCATGGAAGGGGAAGGGGAGAACAAGGGGAAAAAGTCAAGGGCGGTGGATAGGTTGAAGGACAAGCAAAGATAAGAAAAATAGAACAGAAAGGAGAGGCCAAAGGAAATCAAATGACTTGAGATAGACAACCCTACATTTCCCAATTGTTGGGAAAAGAGTCAGAAGTGCACGAAAAAAGCTAAAGGAGAAGCAAGCTCTAATGGGTTGAAATAGAGAAACAACGAAGGATAAATAAAAAACCAAGAGGAGCCAAGCAAGATATAGGGGTGCAGATTAAGGAAATAACCAACCAAAAACCAAATTAGGATATCATTGGGAGCATAGCTTACCGAATTATTCTTTGTTGAAAGAAGGCCAAAATTAAAGGCATCATAACACATTCACATGCTGAAGACTATGGTACATGAGGAGGATTAATGCCGTATGACCCATTATTGTTTTGCATTGAATGATTATTGTAGGTTCGATCATGGCAGAGCATTGGAGTGAAGTGAGTTGACAAGAAAAACCCATACTAATTAAATCAGTGATGGATGTGCCTCCCTTCACATGTTAAATATTTGACAATTTCTAGAGAGGTGGCATGACGTGTGGCTGGTGATTGTCATGGCTTGCCTCAATGATCACCCTATTGAAGGATATATTATATTTAAATCAAAAATATTTTTGTAATTATTTGATTTTGGTGTTTGTATTTTAAATAATCAATAATATATTATTTTAAAAAATGGATAATTTTTTAAAATTCACATGTTATAATTTTTTAATTGTATATTTTTTTCTTTTGTTTGTTAGTTTGTCCGCAAATCAGTGGGATTAACCCATGACTTGATAAATTGTGTTTTAGGGGCATCTAAGCCATCAAAATCACCTAAAGATCACATTTTACCTAAGCCACACCAACCCATACTCATGGCTGGATTTGCGTTGATGGGTTTCAAATCAGTTTACCTTTCACCATAAAGTATCTTAACAAAGCACCTTGTCACTAATTGTGATACACCTTATAGACTATAATTATATTTATATTGAAAATATATGTTAAATTACTTTATCTTATTTCTTTAAATAATAAAAACTAACTGTTTTATCTTATTTTAAAAAATCTATATTTATATATTTTTTATTACTTTATAATTTTCCTTAATTTATAATTTATTAAATTATTTTTTATTCGATACATCATTATTTTGTGTGAATATAAAGTTATTAATTCCTTTCCTCCCTGGTGAGAAGTGAAATTGTAATTAGAGGTAGTATTTAGTTTCATATATGATTTTAAGACGATATGCTATTAGAAAATGCACGACACTTTGGAAGTAGTTTAAATGATGGTCATAAGGAATACAAACTTTTTTGTGGATACTATGTCTTGGTTGAAATTGTTTTTTGGTTTTGGATTAAGATTTAAAATTATTCGATTTTGTATAAGTTTGTTTTTTCGATCATAAGGAAATAGATTAATAATCCAAGACCTAAAAGTATCCAACAAGAGTGGAAGTTTGTGCTTTTGTGGATTATCAATAGATTGTTTTAGATGGCATAGTTTTTCTTCAATAATGGTGATATGTAAGCTGACATTTACAAATACTAGCCAATGATAAATGTTATCATTACCAATTAACAACTAAGTTATGATAAGTTTTACCACTTTTAAAAAAAAAAAGTTACAACTTTCTAATAAATCAATATTTAAACATGTAACCAGACACTCTACCCTTTTTAAAATTCATAAAAATTAGTAGATATTTCTTATAGTTCAAAGCCTATTCCTCATAACCCCGGGGTAGCTCACTTGGAAAAGGATGTAAACGTGCTATACAAAATATTATGAAAACCTTGGTTAAATTCGTCTATTAACCCGTGTCTATTCACTTGGAAAAGGATGTAAATGTGCTATACAAAATATTATGAAATATTTGGTTAAATTCGTCTATTAACCCGTGTCTACCTGGGTAGTGCACCTAGTAATTATAATGATATCAAATACAAAATATTATGAAATATTTGGTTAAATTCATCTATTAACCCGTGTCTACGTGGGTAGTGCACCTAGTAATTATAATGACATTAAATAGAATAAACCACGTGTTACACGAGTATGAAACCACTCCAATTATTTTTCCATTAGTTGAAAAAAAAACCAAAAAACAAAAAACAAATATATTCCACAACTCATACTCTTATTAACAATTACTTAATTAAAATTATAAATTTTAATAAAATAAGGAATAATTTTTCTACCTAATTATTATGTCACTACTTACCAAGTAACATCTATTATGGGTTTGAACTTATTAGTTTGTTGTATAATAAACATTATGCTTTTATTTGAAATTTTTGGGTGACATCACCTGCGCATCAATGGCTCCGGGTTTCGAGGGTGGACATCATCCGCAATGCACAATTAATTGGGCTGATTAGATAATACATGGGAGGTACTGCAAGGATGATTCTGCGTACATATGGGAGCGTCATCCTGCAATGCACAATTAATTGGGCTAATCAGATAATACATGGGAGGTACTGTAAAGATGATTCTGCTTACATATGGGAGTGTCATCCTGCAATGCACAATTAATTGGGTTGATCAGATAAAACATGGGAGGTACTGCAAAGATGATTCAGAAGGCCAGTGAACAACTAAACTGGACAAACACAGCGATTACAGGTCTGGAGATGAATGTGATGAAATCTGCAGTGGTTAAAAATCAATTTGATGCCATGCAAGTTTCTTTGAATGATGTAAATAAAAATTTCAATGATGTACAGTTTACATTTTCAGTTGTTAGAGGATATACTAGAGAATCTTTGAACAAGATAGAAGAAGTAGGAGAAAAAATGGTAGAACAATTCGATTCCACTAAAGGAATAATAAGTGAATTGGCGGGGAAAGTAGAAAAGATATCATTATCAAAGATAGACAAACCAGTTCCAGATTCCTTTTTACGCAAAAGAAGCATAAAGATACAGGACCCAGTCAGACTAGTGTGTTGGAAATAATACTGAGAGGGGGGGTGAATCAGTATTATTAAATTCTTTTCAATATATCTTCCAGATTTATACTTTAATTTATTCTTCAGATATTGATCATTAATTTTTATGTCAGTACCATATAATAATGAGCAAGAACAAGAAAAACAGATAGTCACACCAAAGAACACCAGATATAAGGTGGAAACCCAATGTGGGTGAAAACCACCTGCTGCAATATGTCTCTATCTTCTTTCAATTAGAAACTTCTTTTACAATGATTTTGTACTGGTGCAGTCCTTTACCAGTATGCAGGCTACAACCTGCTGAGAGCTACAACCCTCTCTCATTTTCCAGTCTCTCCTGGAAGGGAGCTACAACCCCCTTAGCTCTTGTACTAGCTGATCTACTAGTATGTAGGTGCTGAACTACTTCTTTTCTTCAAAGGACCTCGTTTCATTAATTTTCAGACTGGATCCATGAACATCAAATAATCATCAAGTACATGTGAATCAACCAATCTCCTTTTTTAATCAACCAATGAATCAACCAATAACTTCTCAGAATGCAGTAACCAGAACAGCAATACCAGTAATCTAAACCCAGAACTCTTCAGCAATAGATAAAAGGCAGCCAACAAATATTTCAAGAAAAGTCCGCAACTTCACCAATGGAAACCTGCGAATATCCGTAGCTCTTTTGTGTCTAGACTACGCAGATCCGCACCTGATCCTTCTTCTGCTCTGCGTACCTCCGCACCTACTCCTTCTGCTGCATTGCGTACCTCTGTGCAGATACGCACCTGCACTGTCTGCCTGACAGCGTACCTCCGCACCTGGTCCTTCTGTTCCTCTGCGTACCTCCGCATTGTGCCTTCTGCTGCGCTGCGTACCTCTGCACCAGCGTCTTCTGCTGCGCTGCATACCTCCGCACCTTCACCTTCTGCTGAGCTGCATACCTCCGCACCTGCGTTGTGGATCACCTGCGGACCTCCGAATAGAGCCAATTTATCAGTCCTCCAATGTGCCACAGACTGTCAGATCCATAGATCTGATCATGCACCAATGAGATCACGATAGATCCGCCTTATAATTTACAGTATTCACCTTGATTTAGATCTGGTGTTATCAAACCGATCACCCAAAATTTTAGATCTTAAGATATTCAATGTTCAAAGTGTCTAGCCAAATGATCTCCTTTCATTCTTATAGGCAAGCCCATACTCAAACCAAGGATCAAAACCATAGAGAACCGATACAAGGGACCCAAAACCGGGGTTCAATAATTTAGATGCTATACCACGGACCAAAACCATAGGATCATATACGTTGGACTAAATACCATGGACCATTCATAAGAATTCCCACGTGCGCATGCTTCTCTGCATTGAAGTGAGTGAAATTGAGGTCCGCACCTTTTGAACAGAGTACCTGCGGGTATGTCCGCACTTCTTGGTCGGGGTACCTGCGGGTCCGCAACTTTTCTTAGGCTCACCTGCGGGTATCTCATTTTCTATGATTTTGAGAGCCTGAACAGAGATCTGCCTCTTGAGTGAGTTGCCATCAAGTACAACACCTGTGCCATAGCGCCAAACCTGAATCATAATGCCAACAATCTCCCCCTTTGGACTTGATGGCAACCCCAAGATCCTCAAGGTCATTCTCCCCCTTTGACATCAAGGGCAAAGGGTTATGCTCCCCCTGAGAACATGCTGAAGTCTCTGCTCTGCTGATCATGCTCCCCCTGACTATAGAACATATATGCAAAAGAAAAATTCTTCAAGAAGAACCGTAATCCACCATACACCATAAATGACCTTGAAAAAATAGATAGAGACATAGTAGCAACAATATTTAGATCAGCATCCATGTTCTCCTTCTGTACTTTCTCCTCCAAGATATTATACCATAATGCCAACAATGCATTATTAGAAGAATATATGCTCCCCCTGAACCTGTGCCATTCGATCTTCGACCAATCCATAAACCAGCAAATGTACGCGTATACCCCATATGAAACTCGCATACAACCAACAATCTCTGAAACAGATGAGATTCAACAACAAGATGATGCATCAACTACCCCCAGCTTTTGCCTGAGGTATTCAAAGGTCTCCCTGGGCAGTGGTTTGGTGAGTATATCAGCAACTTGTTCCTTAGAAGGAACATACTCCAACTTGACCTTTTGTTCAAGCACTTGTTCCCGAAGAAAATGATATTTGATAGGTATATGCTTGGTCTTTGAATGCATGACTGGGTTCTTTGAAATGCTGATAGCACTTGTATTATCACATAGGATGGAGATAGGTGGTGTACAAGTGATTTGAAAATCCTGCAAGGTCTGCATCATCCAAAGGAGTTGAGTGCAGCAAGAAGCAACAACCACATATTCCGCTTCAGCTGTAGATAAAGCAATCGAAATCTGTTTCTTGCTGAACCAAGATACTAATCTGGAACCCATAAAGAATGCACCACTACTTGTGCTCTTCCTATCATCCATGCTTCCGGCCCAATCTGCATATGTATAAGCATGAAGTGTGAGATCTGTATCTCTATGATACCATAAGCCATAGTTTTGAGTTCCTTGAAGGTACTTGAAGATTCTCTTAACTGCCTGAAGATGAGTTTCCTTGGGATTTGCTTGAAATCTTCCAATTATTCCCACTGCATGCATGATGTCTGGTCGGGTACCTGTCAAATAAAGTAGACTTCCAATCATGGATCTATAGGTTGGTTGATGCACTGCTGCTGATTCATCATTTGCACTGAGACTGCATCCTGTAACCATAGGGGTACATACTGGTTTTGAATCTTCCATGCCATACTTCTTCAAAATCTGCTTGAGGTACTTGGTTTGAGACAAAAAGATACCGCCTTCATTTTGTTGGATTTGTAGACCAAGAAAATATGTCAGCTCTCCAAGTAATGACATTTCGAATTCTTTCTGCATCACCAAGGCAAAGTTTTGACTCATAGTTTCTTCATTGTTGCCAAAGATAATATCATCTACATACACAACAAGTATTAGCAATTTGTCATTTTCAATTTTTATGTAAAGATTGCTATCTGCTGATCCCTTTGAAAAGCCTTGTTGATTAAGATATTTGTCCAAACGATAGTACCAAGCCCTTGGAACCTGTTTAAGACCATAAAGAGCCTTTTTTAGTCTGCATACAAGATTTGGATCATTCCCAAGAATGAAACCATCTGGTTTCTCAATGTACACCTCTTCTTCTAAGTCTCCATTCAGAAAGGCTGATTTCACATCCATTTGAAATACTTTGAACTTCTGAAAGCTTGAGAGAGCAAGGAACATTTGGATGGCCTCAAGTCTAGCAACGGGAGAAAAAGTTTCTTCAAAGTTGAGCATACCCTTTACAAACAAGTCTGGCCTTGTTTCTAATTACTTCCCCATTTTCATTCAACTTTTTTTTGAAGATCCATTTTGTACCTATGACATTCTTATCTTTTGGTCTAGGAACCAACTCCCAAGTGTTGTTCTTTTCGATTTGCTCAAGTTCTTCATCCATTGCCTTGACCCAACATTCATCTTTGCATGCCTCTCTTACATTTTGTGGTTTAGTGGAGGAGAGTAATTCCAAATAGCTTGAAGCTTCTGCAATTGTTCTTCTTGTTTGTATGCCTGCCTCCTTTTGCCCCAAGATTTGAGATTCTGGGTGATTCTTTTGAACATACCTGGATGGAGTCTTCTCTTCTATCCTTATCTGTTCCTCTGGTGCCTCTTGAGGTTCTTCTTCATCATCAGTCTGATTTGAAGGATGATCTTCATCCTCTTCGATATTTTCATAATTTACTTGCCTATGAATGTTTCCTTCTTCATCAACCACTACATCAATGCTATCAACTATTCTTCCAAGTCTTTTGTTGTAACACTTCTATGCTTTGCTGTGAGGAGAATAACCAAGGAGAATCCCTTCATCTGCTCTAGGTTCAAACTTGCCAAGATGTTCATCATTATTATTAATATAACATTTGCTTCCAAAGATTTTGAAATGTTTTACTGAAGGAGTCTCACCATACCAGAGCTCATGAGGAGTTTGAGTGCTGTTCACCCGGACATTTGTTTTGTTGAGAATAACGACCGCAGCAAATGCAGCTTCACCCCAGAAGGTTGCGGGAGTTCTAGATTCATCAAGCATAGCACGAGCCATTTGTTGAACCGTTCTGTTCATCCTTTCCACTACTCCATTTTGCTGAGGAGTCCTAGCTGTAGAGAATTCCCTTCTTATTCCATGTTCTTCACAAAAATCGAAAAATTCATTTGAGGTAAACTCCCCACCTCTATCAGACCTGAGGCACTTAATTTTGTGATCTGATTCGTTTTCAACCAAGGCTTTGAAAGATTTGAATTTTTCGAAGGCTTCGTCTTTGTGCTTCATAAGTCCTATCCAAACCATCCTGGAGAAGTCGTCAATGAATAATGTAAAGTATTCTTCTCCTCGAGGTGACCTTTTCCTAGATGGACCACATACATCTGTATGGACTAGTTCAAGAGGCCTGCTAGCTGATCCTTCTTTCTCAGGGAAGTTAGTTCTGGTTTGCTTACCAAACTGACATGATTTGCATATTGTATTGTCTCGAATTCTGATGTTTGGAAGACCACGAACTGCCTGGTATTTGCATGCTTTCCTTATCTGTGAAAAGCTTAGATGTCCCAACCTCTGGTGCCATAACCAGTGTTCATCATTCTTGCTCAAATAGCATTGTTGTCCTTCTTCAAATATGTATAAATTATTTGGAGTTCTTATGCCTTTGATCACTGTTTTTCCTGTATCAAGATCACGAACACTACATCCATTTGATCGAAATATTACCTCAGTTCCTTGATCGCACATCTGACTGACACTCAGTAGATTATGCTTCAAGCCATCAACATACAAAACATTTCTACCCTTGACTTTTTCTTTCAACTGAACAGTGCCTTTTACTTTTATGACTATAGGGGTATCATTTCCAAAAGAAACTTTCTTTCCTTTTTCTAAAGCACTATATGATTGAAATTTTTCTTTATCACCTGTCATATGCTTCGAACATCCACTATCGATGTACCATTGATTTTCCTGTCCTTCTGCATATAAAGCTATCCCACATCTTTTTGGTTGCGGTTCCTTCATTCTCCATGTTTTGGCATTTGAGGTTTGTTCCTTCTGAGTTGTCTTCCGAAACCTGCTCCTGCATTCAGACTCTTCATGACCGAAGTTATTACAAATAGAACATTCAATTTCAATTTCAAGGGCGGAAAAGTTGTTATAGGTCCTTTTCGTGATTCCAGTCATACTTCTTTGTTTTTGAGCTTCTCTAGTCATGATTGTCTTATAGGCAACACATTGAGCTGCTTTGTGACCAAAGTTATGGCAAGAGAAACATTGGCCATTGAAGAAACTCCTGCGATTATCAAATCTATCAACCAACCGATTGTAGTTTCTACTGACATCCATTCTTGAGGCAAATTGGGAAGATTTTACCTGTGGCTGGTTGTAGCTTCTGTTTGTCCTTAAGGTAGATTGCCCCCAATTTTCTTGATAGTCTTTGTTTGTTCTTGAGGTAAACTGTCCCTGATTTACCTGATGATTTCTATTAGGCCTTTGCTCGCTCCTCCTTGCTGCATCAAGATAACTTTTGGAGGTGGATGCTTGAGATGCTTCTCCATTATATCCCAAACCTGTCTTGATTAGTGGAGAACGCTGCACATTGATAATCTCATCCAGAGTTTCAGATCCTTTAACAAATTTAAGACTAAGAGCTTTTGTTTTCTCAATCTCTTTTCTAAGACTAACAATTTCACATTCCAATTTTTTGTGATGTTTTTCCCTTTCAGCCAGTTGACATTGCAGAGAATCAATAATCACATTTTTCTCTTCTAAACAAATTTTGAGATTAGAAATCTCTTCATAAAGACCTTCTTCATCTACAACATCCATGTAATCATCATCTTCAAAAGCCATTAAAAGTTTATAATTATTACCTCGTTCATCTTCGTCACTATTTGAAAGTCCATCACTATCTTCATGAGTGTAATAGCTTTTCTTATTTGCATTCTATTTCTTGTTCCATCTAATAGGTTCCTTCCCCTTGTCAATCTTATCCTTATGAGGACATTTTGCAGCATAGTGACCGAATCTTCCACAAGCAAAACATTTGAAAGGTAACTTACCTCGGAATCGTCCAACACCTCGTTGAAGGTTTTTGACAAATTTGATTCTTCTTCTTCTTCTGACACGTGTCTTGACTCATAGTAATCTCCTTTGCCTGAAGCCTTGAAGGCAGCTTCTCTCCTGTCTGATGGTCCTCCTTTCCTCATTTCATAAGCAGTCAGAATTCCGTGCAGCTGTGACATGGTAAGGTTTCATAGATTCTCCTTTTCTTCTATTGCAGAAACTTTAGATTCAAACCTAGGGGACAAAGATCTTAGAACCTTTTCAACCACAACAGCCTCTTTTATTTCTTCACCCAAATTTTTCATACAATTAACAATCTCATCTACACAAAGGAAATAGTTAGCCACACTTTCGTCATTGTGCATTCTGAGATTTTCATACTGAATTCTGAGGGTTTGAAGTTTTTCTCGTTTTACCTGATCATCTCCTTCATAGCTCAGAACAATCTTGTCCCATATTTCTTTTGCGGATTTATACTGCATAACCTTCACAAATTCTGATTGAGATAGACATCCTAATAGAGTATTGACAGCCTTTGCATTTGTTTCATATTTCTTCTTCTCAGCCAGATCTGTAGGAGTTGCTGATGGAAAAGTGTACCCTGTATCTATGGTATCCCAAACTTCTATACCAAGAGATTGAAGATAGGCAGTAACTCTTACCTTCCAATATACGAAGTTTGTCCCGTCAAAAATTGGTGGCCTGATAGATGCTTCTCTCTCGTAGTTTCTCATGATGATGGATCTTCCTTCAAGCGATCAAGCTTCTTCTGAAGGACCTTCTCTGATACCAATTGTTGGAAATAATACTGAGAGGGGGGGTGAATCAGTATTATTAAGTTCTTTTCAATATATCTTCCAGATTTATACTTTAATTTATTCTTCAAATATTGATTATTAATTTGTATGTCAGTACCATATAATAATGAGCAAGAACAAGAAAAACAGATAGTCACACCAAAGAACACCAGATATAAGGTGGAAACCCAATGTGGGTGAAAACCACCTGCTGCAATATGTCTCTATCTTCTTTCAATTAGAAACTTCTTTTACAATGATTTTGTACTGGTGCAGTCCTTTACCAGTACGCAGGCTGCAACCTGCTGAGAGCTACAACCCTCTCTCGTTTTCCAGTCTCTCCTGGAAGGGAGCTACAACCCCCTTAGCTCTTGTACTAGCTGATCTACTAGTACGTAGGTGCTGACCTACTTCTTTTCTTCCAAGGACCTCGTTTCATTAATTTTCAGACTGGATCCATGAACATCAAATAATCATCAAGTACATGTGAATCAACCAATCTCCTTTTTTAATCAACCAATGAATCAACCAATAACTTCTCAGAATGCAGTAACCAGAACAACAATACCAGTAATCTAAACCCAGAACTCTTCAGCAATAGATAAAAGGCAGCCAAAAAATATTTCAAGAAAAGTCCGCAACTTCACCAATAGAAACCTGCGAATATCCGCAGCTCTTCTATGTCTAGACTGCGCAGATCCGCACCTGATCCTTCTTCTACTCTGCGTGCCTCTGCACCTACTCCTTCTGCTGCACTGCGTACCTCTGCGCAAATACGCACCTGCATTGTTTGCTTGACAGTGTACCTCCGCACCTGGTCCTTCTGTTCCTCTGCGTACCTCCGCACTGTGCCTTTTGCTGCGCTGCGTACCTCCGCACCAGCGCCTTCTGCTGCGCTGCGTACCTCCGCACCTTCACCTTCTGCTGAGCTGCGTACCTCCGCACCTGCGCTGTGGATTGCCTGTGGACCTCCGAATAGAGCCAATTTATCAGTCCTCCAATGTGCCACAGACTGTCAGATCCACAGATCTGATCATGCACCAATGAGATCATGATAGATCCGCCTTACAATTTACAGTATTCACCTTGATTTAGATCTAGCGTTATCAAACCGATCACCCAAAATTTCAGATCTTAAGATATTCAATGTTCAAAGTGTCTAGCCAAATGATCTCCTTTCCTTTTTATAGGCAAGCCCATACTCAAACCAAGGATCAAAACCATAGAGAACCGATACAAGGGACCCAAAACCGGGGTTCAATAATTTAGATGCTATACCACGGACCAAAACCATAGGATCATATACGTTGGACTAAATACCATGGACCATTCATAAGAATTACCATGTGCGTGCGCTTCTCTGCATTGAAGTGAGTGAAATTGAGGTCCGCACCTTTTGAACAGAGTACCTGCGGGTATGTCCGCACTTCTTGGTCGGGGTACTTGCGGGTCCGCAACTTTTCTTAGGCTCACCTGCGGGTATCTCATTTTCTATGATTTTGAGAGCCTGAACAGAGATCTGCCTCTTGAGTGAGTTGCTATCAAGTACAACACCTGTGCCATAGCGCCAAACCTGAATCATAATGCCAACACAGTGGACATATTTCCATCCCTATTTCCTAAAGAAACGGTAGTATCACAAAAGGAAGAATCTTCAGAACACGTTTCTCTGGCATCATTATTTCAGGAAGAAGAAGAGAAACCGGCTAAGGTTTTTCCCATCTATGAGCCTTTAGAAAATCGGTTCAATAAATATTTGGCTCCTGATCTAGCTGGAAAAGGAAAACTTCCAGAGACACATACATTCTTCCCAGAATCCCACAAGGAATGGAATATTGATAATCTTAGCATTGGCCAAATCAGACAACTAATTGATGTAATGTTTTTTGAATATAAGCTAATGTGTCTTAGGGGTAAGAGCGAGATTGAAGCATGAAAAACCATCATACAGTGTTTCACTGGAACACTTCTCAGATGGTGGGAAACAGAATCATCCCCGGCCTTAATAACTAAGATGGAAGAAGAATGCCTTAAAGATACAGATGGAAATATCATCCATACTGTAGATGGGTCAGTTCAAAGTAATATCATCGGAGCTTTGACTTCGATGATCTTAGAGCACTAGTGTGGCTCTAAAGAAGAATTGATTAATACACATGAGGTTATATTGATGAACCTCAAATATAACAAAATGTCACAATTTTAAGACTTTCACAGAGATTGGGTGCAAAGAATATATGAAGTGAAAGATTCCAAAAATTTATTATGGAAATAGGTATATCTTGCAGCTCTACCATCCAGATTTGTTGATTATATCAAACTGCAAGAAGTGTTTCAATTACCATTCGAATCATATACCTGGGGAGAGATTTATTCTCTCATTACAAAAACATTGGTCAGTTTGTGCACCAGTTCTAAAATAAATAGATCTTTAGAAGAGTTGTCAAGGCTTCCAGATAGTAAATCTATCTGCAGCAAATATGGTCTAACCATTGATGATCCTTTGGTTAGAAAAAGGAAAGCCAAAAAGTGAGCCAAAAAAGAATATAAGCAGATTGCCAAATTCTATAAAGGCAAATCATCAGGAAGAAAAGTCACACCAAGGACCAGAAAAGGACACTACAGGTATGTGCCTAAGACACATTACTATAAGCCTTCAGATATACACCTTCATACTTCCAAACAAGAAAAATGGAATAAGCTTCCCTGTTGGTTTTTTTGTAAGTCGGGACGTACATCTAATCGATGTCCAGTAGGCGAAGAATCAAAGAGGAATAGAGGCAAGAAAAATCAGCCTCTAAGCAGACAGGGCAAAGCTGTCAAAATAGAGACCCAAACACAATGTAAAAAGTGTGGGTCTAAAAATCATGACACAAATCGCTGCCCAAATATTTCAATCACAGAACATCTACAACAACAACAACTAGAAGAGTCATCTGGTGACTCTTTCAGCTCTTCATCAGACTCATCTAGTGAAGATTTACATGCACATATGCAAGCTTATGCATGCTCAGACTCAAAAAACTGTGCATGTCCTTATGATTTTGATTCTGATTTTTAAAGTGAATCCTCTATTGAGGAAACACACATAGCACCACCAAAGGAGAAGGTGTTGATGGCTGCAACTGAAGAATAAGAATTCAATATTCTTTCTCAAATCTGAGCAATGGAAGAAGGTGACATGAAGGAAAGACTTACTGCAGCTTTCATGGACCAGCTACGTTTATCCAGTTCTTCCAAAAATATTGCCAAAAAGCCATTATTTGTTGATGCCTTGTTTGAGCGAAATACCAAATCCTTCCAAAAACATCAACCGCATGACAAGGTTTGCTCACTCACCTTGGGGGAGGTAAGTAGAGAAATACACCATCTTAAATCTGAAATTTCTAGTTTAATATCTAGAATTGCAGAATTAGAAAAGGTTAAACAACTTGAAAGTGTTCCAGATTGGAGCACTACAACCTCCTACCAAAACCTGAATGTAGAAATCATTGAAGGGCAGAAAGATCCTATTCTAGGATTCAGAGAGATGAGGATCATGGCTATTGAATATCAGCAACACCATGTAAAAATAAATCTTTGTATACAAGGAGAAATGTTTTCACTAACTGCACTATTAGATTCTGGTGTAGATGTAAATATCTTAAATTCAAAAGTTATTCCAGCGAAATACTGGATTGGTGCAGAAAGGAAAGTTGTTGGTCTGGGGAATAAAACACTCAGATATGAAGTACCAAAAGCTTCTATATGTTTTGACCAACATTGTATAAAGCTTAAGTTTGCAGTCTCAGATATACCCGTTGATTGCATTTTGGGTAATATCTTTCTAGCCGCAGTTGAACCCCATGGTTCAATACGATTAAAGAATAATAAAGCTGGCTACTTCATTACAGTCCCAACTTCAGATGGAAAGTCAAAAAGGATTGAAATGCCTTACATCACAAGCCCAAGGATTTCAACCATGGTCCAGACAATCAGGGACTTAGACAGAGCCGAAGCAAAGTTAACAGATCTAAAAGATCTGAAGTCTTCAATACAAATTGAAGAACAATTGAAAAGTCCTCTAAACAAAAAGAAAATTGCTGAGCTCAAAAAGACAATAGAGGATGAATGCTGTTCAGAAGAACCAAATGCCTTTTGGCATCGGAAACAACACACAGTTGAATTACCATACAAAACAGAGTATGCTGGGAAGCCATGCAAAAGCAGAGCAATCCCAATGAACAAAGAGTATAGGGAGCTGTGTGAAAAAGAGATAAAGCAACTCCTGAACAGAAGACTCATCAGGGAATCTGACAGTCCTTGGAACTGTTACAGATTCTATGTAAATAAAATATTAGAACAGGTTAGAGGCATCCCAAGGCTTGTAATCAATTACAAAAATCTAAACTCTATTCTTGCAGATAATACATATCCTATCCCCCACAAAGGTGATTTGATAGGGAGGATAGCAGGAGCAAAAATATTTTCAAAATTTGATTTAAAGTCAGGCTTTTGGCAGGTCGCCATTTCTGAAAAAGATAAGTTCAAAACAACCTTTAGCGTGCCTGCAGGACATTACGAATGGAATGTAATGCCTTTTGGATTGAAGCATGCTCCCTCTAAGTTCTAGAAGGTGATGGATTCCATCTTTAAACCTTACTTTGATTGGCTCCTGGTCTATATTGATGACATCTTAATTTTTTCGAAAAATATTCAAGATCATTTCAAGCATGTGCAGACATTTGTACAGTTGGTAAAAAGAAATGGTTTGGTTTTAAGAAAAAAGAAAATAGAGGTATTCCAAACCTCTGTAAAGTTTCTTGGCCATACCATATTCAATGGCCAAATATCCTTGCAGAAACATGCATTAGAATTCTCTGAAAAGTTCCCTGACATTATTATTGATAAAACCCAGCTTCAGAGATTTCTAGGATGTCTAAATTATGTGAGTAACTTCTATCAAGATTGTGCAAAGGATAGAAGTTTGTTAAATCAAAGGCTCAAGAAAAATCCACCTCCATGGACTGAGGCCCATACCAAAGTTGTTCAATGAATCAAAGGTAAAGTCAAGACACTGCCTATCCTTTATGTAGTTGATGACAATGCTTTCAAGATCGTAGAATCAAATGCAAGCAATATTGGTTGGGGAGGCATTCTCAAATAGAAAAAGGAACTCGGAACAAAATTATTCTACTATAGAGAAGGAAGTTAAAGCCGCCTGGAATTGTATAAATAAATTTGAGGTAAACACTAATAAAAAAGTCTTAACCAAAGATATTAAAAAGTTGGGAGAAGCGAAGTTTGCTCAGTGGTAGGCTTTGTTCGCCAATTTTGATTTCGAAGTGGAGCATATTAAAGGGAAAGAAAATTATCTGCCAGATTTTCTCAGTAGAGAATTTATTTCGCCAGCGGAACATGTGATGATAATAGTAACAGAATGGGATTAAGGCCAACAAAAAGAAGTACTTAGAACAATTCTAGATAATCTCAGTTGGTCAGAATACAAAGAAAGTTTGAAGCCCATGTTGGTACTATTTTATTGCCATCCTTTTCCTCTAAAAATCCATCATTCGTCTATCATTTTCTCCCATAAACCCCTCATAGTCCATTGAAATTGATCAATTAAACATTATAATTGTTATTTTACATTAAGTTTAATTTGTGGATTTTTATGTTAAAAATTAGAAATTTTCAACAAAATTACGGGATGTCATGACTTCCTGTAATTGGTTTATGTTGTGACACGTGGCATGGCAGGAAAATCAAAACCGAGGATAGGGACGTGATCACATATGTACATACATGGTTAAAGATCTATTCAGCATCGCATCTGGAGCTCCTGGATACATGGTCAATGCTGGTCAAACCCAGCCTTTTTGATCATAAAAGCAGCAAAAAGCCAGAGTTACGTAAACTGATTTCGTTTTGTTTTGGAAATCAGTTAAGATTAGAAAAAAACAAAAATTGCCTTTTGACTGTAAAAGCATAAACATCTGCGTGATAATGTATGTACATTCGATTGCAAATAGGACTGCGTGATAAGAGACATAGAGCAGACTTAAGACTGCGTATCATATTGTATTGTATTATTACCAGAACTCTGTTCTTGCATGTAATTGATTTCAGACTTTAATCACAGGCAGCATTTCATCATTCTAGTGTTTTTATGTGTTAACAGTTTCAACATCTGAAGTTTTCTAGGTGTACCATCAACGCGTGGACAGGCCCTACGTGGGGACTTGTATACTTTTATTTCATTTTCATAGCATTTAGACTTGAGATATGAATAGTGTTTGATGCCATTTCTTTGCTTGTGAATTAATTAATTCGATTAGAAGTTCCTGCGAAGTGTTATTGTATGATTCATGGTGATAGCTTGAAACTTCAATTGCTAAATTATTGAACAAGATATTGTAAAAGATTTAATTGAGCACTGAATTTCGAAGTATCTATGTGGACTTCGTTTTCATGCATTTGAGTCTTAGTATGCTTAGAAGAGTTTTTGGTTTTCATGAATTCTTAGTGTGTTAGCTGGAAAGAGTTTTTGTGAATGATCTCCTTGTAAGAGGATTGAAAATTCGGACTAGTAACACGCTGTGTTTTTAGAACAGTTAATTAAATTAGATGATCTGAGTGTTTAAAGTGTGAAAGGAAACATATTCCAATCTCTTGTAAAAGAGTGCTGTACCCTGTCACAGTAGACACTTACCTAGGTAGATGAGATCCTTTTAGGTCTATAGATTGTAGACACGTGCCTCTAAGTTTACCTACCTTGGTTGACATTAAATTTAGTCTAATCTAGACCCTTGGATTGGTCACCACAGCCCACTTGGCAATTAAGAAATACAAAAGTATTAGATGCTAATCTCCAAGCACACACTAATATATTACATCTAGTACCTGAAAGAAGAGTGTACCCAAAAGGGAGCAGATGGATCCACGATATGGTCTATTCCAACAGCATGAATGCTGCAAGCCAGGCACAAGATGCTCTTCTACATGACTTTCATGATTTGACTATGATATGGTCACATGGGGGAAGCAGAAGTGGGGTCTATGAAAGATATTTTTCAATAAATCGAATGAGGAACACTTCTTGGCCTTTTCCAACACATAATGCAGCACTATGGCCTGGAAAGGACCCCAGCCTCATCTTTCCAGACACAGTCTATGATTTCGGCATCTATAAAAGATTGTGGTGGGACATATTAAATAAAGACAGCAAAGAAGAAACCCACTACACCAAGATAAAGTTTGGGACCACAGGAATCATGCAACGGAACCAACAAAGTGATTGGATGTGGGATTGGTGGACTGATTATGGTATGAACAGAACAGGCATAGATCCTATTTACCATGAATCATATGTTAGAATGGGTTGTGATATATGTTTTGAACACAATATTCCTGATTGCTTCCATTCTCCTTATGAGACCGTTAAAGACATGTTTTCTCTCCCAGATCGATATCCTCTCCGAGATAACGAGGTGTTAAAAGAATATATGAACAGACATCACCAATGGCTTAGAAGGAATTCCACATTCCTTCTAATACTAAATGATGACAAAATTGTAGGGGAAGGTTATGTAACCGAACCCATACTAGAATTTTGGATACCACTATGGTATTTGCATCAAATCTTGAGAACCAAGGTATCAATAATAGACCCGCATTGCCCCAAAATCAGGGTACCTCGTTTAATACATATTCTATATCTGTTGTTGTGTCAAAATTTACAATAAGAAAACCTTTAGAACATAGGTGAATTTCACATTTGTTTGTCCAAGTAGAGAAAATCCACTGATGTAAGTTCTCTGATTTGGGCTAGAATCCATTAAATCTGCATATAACTACTCTTGCATGGAAATCAGAATAGAGTTCATTTACCTCTCGAAAGTTGATTGTTAATTCTGACAGTTGATTCATCTGCTCCATAATGTAGGGACCAGGGAGATTGGGGCATTGTTCTACAATTATTTTTGGATATGTCTTCCCTTAACTGCATCCTTGAAGGAACTCAGCCTTTTGAACTAGATCTAGGAAAACATTCGAGAAGTCGCATGTCTAGGTTGATGGTTGAATTAGAAACAATGCCATAGTCCTGCAACTTGAAGCCCTCTTGCAATGATTTCTCCACATAAATCAAAATTTGGAGTCTTACTAGAATACCCAACTGTTCTTGAATATTTTGCTTAAGAGCTTGTACCCGATCCTAGATCCAAACCCTCATACACACTGATTTCCCTCTCAATGTTTTAATAAAAATTTGGATCAAAGCCCCTTCAAGCACATCTGGGGATTGACATCCCAGATCCATCCTCATATTGGTCTCATCGCGTAGATTCGAGGGTAGATTTATTGCATCGAGCTGCTTGGCGAGGCGAGAATCCATGACTGCTTCCCTGTAGATCATGTATTTGTTTGTTGTAGAGATCATTTTTTTCTCAGGCCTGAGCAATCGCTTGAGTGTGAACGCGGAAGCCATGGTCGATCTGTAGCAGGGAAATGATAGATCCGTAGCAGATCCACAAACGTTAATGTCCTCATCAGTGACCTCGAATGTCAAGCATTTTTCCATAGAAAAGTATTTGTTGCACAAAACCCAATCTCTCTGCGACCAGACCAAATCCACCATCTTAATGAGCCCCTCAAGCCTAGCTTTGTGCTTGATATTTATCCCGAGGAACTCGATGCATCCAGACTAGGGGTGTGCAAGCTTCAAGAGACGCTGGATCTTGTCGCTGTAAACATCAATGGTGAACATTGTGTGATCCGTCTCGTGTGTCAGCTTCTCGCACTGATGCAAACCAATGAAGCCTCCTGCCTCGATCATGTAGATCGTCATTGTAAAGATTTCACCTCCATCAAGATTAGTGCTCTACATCGCCATCTCTCCCATCTTTAGATCCCTCTGACATACAAAGTGCAATTCCATCATTATCACAGTTTATATATATTTCCATCACACACACACACACACACACACACATATAGCTAACAAGAGAGGTAAGAGTAAAATTATAATTTTAAATTGCAAAGTAAAATTTTAGAATAGCCAGCAAGAGAGGTAAGAGTAAAATTATAATTTTAAATTGCAAAGTAAAATTTTAAATTATTTTTAGCAATTAGAAATTTAAAATTTTTAAGTAAAATTCAAAATTGTTTTTAATGGCACGCTTTATTATGACTAATAAATAAAATAACGTTTTTCACTAGTTATATAATTTCAAGTAAGACTTTGTTTTCTCGTTATTTAAAATAGATTTTTTTAATGCATAAATGAATTCAACACCTTAGACCTACCATATTATAATTTTCTAGATTAAACATCTTAAACTCTAATCTTTTAAAAATATCTGTTAGATATTTTATTAAAATTAATAGAAACTATTTAGAGAAAATTTATTTCATCCATTAGTTAATTAGACTATGTTATTTTTAAGTGGTTAAAAGTTATTTTTTTAAACACAATAGTCTTTAAATTTTTTTACTAATAATCTAAAAAATTTACTACAAAATTATTTTAAATAGTTTATTGTTTTTATAAATAACAACAATTATTTAATATACATTAAATAATATTAATTAATAATAATATTTTTTTTGTAAGTTTGGCAAGACCACATTTTCAACATGTCCAATATATCACCCTGATAGGGTGGGGATTTAACTAGTTACTTCACATCAATGAGTGCCTTCACAGAGCACCTGATCACCATTTGTCCAAAGCCCATTGAACACTAATTATAATAATTATACTTATTAATAACTATAATTAAATTTAAATTTATAATAAATTTTATTGTTTAAAAAGAAATAACAAAAACATTATATAGACATGTACAAGTAAAAAAATAAAATTTAATTTTGAAATAATATCAAAAGTAATTTGTTTACATAATGAAAATTGAAAACAATGACTATTTGGAGCGGAGTATTGATTTCATCACTGAGATAATATTAGAGTCCATGAAATTGTGTAGTGTGTTGTTTTCTCAATATATTGATGATACAAAGTAGCTCACCTCTTATTAGGTTTTCTTGCAAATGTAATAAAAATTATTTATATAGCCAAGTAAAAATTACATATACATAAATAATGCCTCTTAGTAGCATATACATAAATAATGCCTCTTAGTAGCTTCCATACAGTTGGGTTCCTCACTTATTGTTAGTCCAAGCACCCAATTCGTAGGGTTCCTCACTTATTATCAGTGCAAGCACCCACTTCCTAGCCTCCAACTAACACCTAGGCCCTTAGAGTTTAATTAAGTAGTTTTATTCAGGGTGTACAAATGGCATAGAAGGGATAGAGTTCCATTAGATACATTTATGACACTTGTTTTTTTTTAAGTCTCAAGTGTTTGATATATCCCACTTACGAGTTATTGGATACACTTATTGACACCTAATAAATTTGATCTCAAATATAGTTTCCATTTCCGTGATTCAAAAATAAAGGAAAACAAATATTTTCACTATCACAACGTATATATAGTTTTAATTTATATAAGAAAAGTAAGAGTAAAATTACAATTTTAAGTTGCAAAATAAACTTTTTGTTTTTAACAATTAGAAATTTTAAAATTTTAAATAAAATTCAGAATTGTTTTTAATGACATGGTATGTTATGACTAATATATATATATATATATATTTTTTTTTTTAATTTTTTCATTAGTTATATAATTTCAAATAAGACTCTTATTTCTTGTTATCTAAAATACATTTTAAATAAGACTCTTATTTCTTGTTATTTAAAATACATTTTTTAATGCATAAATGAATTCAACACTTTAGATTTAGGGCATTAGAATTGTCTAGATTAAACCTCTTAAACCCTAAGTTTTTAAAAATACTAGGAAAGAGTTATTTCATCCATTAGTTAGTTAAACTATATTATTTTTAATTGGTATTTTTTTTAAACACAATAATGTTTATTTTATTTTTACTAATAATCTAAAATTTTTACTACAAAATCATCTTAAATAGTTTATTTTTTTTATTATAAATAATAGTAATTATTTAATATACATTAAATAATATTAATTAGTTTTTTGTAAATTTGGCAAGACTACATTTTCAACCTGTCCAATAAATCACACCAATCAAATGGGAAATTGAACTAGTAACTTCACATCAAAGAGTGCTTTCATACACAATGAACATTAATTAACAATAATTATACTCATTAATAATTATAATTAAATTTAAAATTATAATAAATTTTATTATTTAAAAATAAATAACAAATACATTATATAAACATGTACAAATAAGAAAATAAAATTTAATTTTGAAATAATATCAAAAATAATTTATTGCTAATTTCAATTATTTTATTATGTAATATGAAAGTTGAAAACAATGGCCAGACGTATTGATTTCATAACTAAGAAAATGCGGCAGTAAATGAAATTTTATTTGCCTCGTGTTAGTATTTATTGCAAATGTAATAAAAATTCTTTATATAGCCCAATCAAACTCATGTCTCTTTGTAGCTTCTATAGCGCTAGGTTTGGTCGGGTTCCTCACTTATAGCCAATCCAACCACCCACATCCTCGCCTCAGAGAAAGTCCTAGGCCGTCAACATGAGGTTGGGAGGTCGACCCAGCTAAAAATGTAGGGGTTATTTTCCTTACAACTCTTTCTACCCACCCGTCCTCTCCTCAAGCTCCCGGGTCTCAAACTTTTGAATATTAAATTTTTCAATATATTATTCTCTAAATTCTTAAAAAATAACATATTCCTTTTATTAATGAGATGTCTATGTTCAAATTTTGTTAGTATTGAATTTTTGATAAACAATTTTTCTCTTTGCATAATTCACAATAGAATTTGAGTTTATCCTATGATTTATTGTAGTCAAACAAGGAAGAGTTTAATTAAGTTGTTTTATTCAGGGTGTACAAATCTCATAGTCAGGATAGAGTTCCATTAAGTAAGTTTCTGACACCTGTTTTTTCTGAGTTACTAGTGTTTAATATATCCCACTTACTAGTTATTGGATGCACTATTAAGTTATTGACACTCAGTAAATTTGATCTCAAATATAGTGTAAATCATTTAGATGAATTTCCCATTTCCATAATTCAAAAATAAAGACAAAACAAATATTTTCGCTATCACAGTTTATATATATATATAAACGTTTTCATAGCTTCATAGCGAATGAAAAAGGTAAGAGTAAAATTATAATTTTAAATTGCAAAAATAAAATTTTAAATTGTTTTTAACAAGTAGAAATTTAAAATTTTTAAATAAAATTCAAAATTATTTTTAATAACATGGTCTGTTATGACTAATAAATAAAATGATTTTTTTTCACTAGTTATATAGTTTCAAGTAAGGTTTTCTCGTTATTTAAAATACATTTTTTAATGCATAAATGAATTCAACACCTTAGTTCGGGGTATTAGAATTTTCTAGATTAAACCTCTTAAACTCTAAGCTTTTAAAAATTTCTGCGAAATATTTTATTAAAATTGATAGAAAACATATTTAGGAAAAAGTTATTTCATCTTAGTTAGGCTATGCTATTTTGAATTGGTTAAAAGTTCTTTTCTTAAGCACAAGAATCTTAAATTTTTTTACTAATAATCTAAAAAATTTACTAGAAAATTATCTTAAATAGTTTATTTTTATAAATAATAGTAATTATTTAATATTCATTAAATAATATTAATTAATAATATTTTATTTTTGTAAGTTTGACAAGACTACATTTTCAACATGTCCAATATATCACCGCGATCAGGTCGATTATTGAACTAGTAACTTCACATCAATAGAGCTCTGGATCATCATCTGTCTAAAACCGTGAACGTTAATTAATAATAACTATAATTATAATTAAATTTAAATTTATAATAAATTTTATTATTTAAAAATAAATAACAAAAAAATTATATAAATAAAATAAAAAAATTTAATTTAATTTTGATATAATATCAAAAGTAATTTGTTGCTAATTGAAGGACTATTTCATTATGTAGTATGAAAGTTGAAAATAATGGCCACATGAAGTTCATTTCATGATTGAGAAAATGTGGTAGTCAATTAAATTTTACAGTGTGTTGTTTTTAGAGTATATATTGAAGATACTAAGTGGGTTACCTCTTATTAGCTTTTCTTGCAAATGTAAACAAAATTCTTTATATAGCTAGTTAAGTATCCATAACTCTATCGCTTTGTAGCTTCTATACAGTTGGGTTGGGTTGGGTTGGGTTCCTCACTTTCTTGTCTTTGTAGCTTCTATACAGTTGGGTTGGGTTGGGTTGGGTTCCTCACTTCCTTGCCTCTGACAAAAACTCATTGTTACATTTGTTTTTAACAACTAGAAACTTTAAATTTGTAAATAAAATTCAAAAACGTTTTTAATTGCACAGTGTGTTATGACTAATAAATAAAATGTTTTTTTTTCACTAGTGATATAGTAGATATCGTTTTTTGGGATTCAAATGACTAATTTCTCATGATTTTTGAATAGTCCACTTAGCACTCATTGCATCAGGTGATGCTCACAAGGGTAAAGAAGTGGGATTGAAACTAGTGAAATAAATCACATAGCGTCAATCATCACTTCTGGGGCTTGCACCCGGTAACCAGGACTTCCCGGGAGATCACCCATCCTAGATCGCCTCTGGCTCAAGCATGCTTAACTGTGGAGTTTTCTCCACAATCAAACCCACTTAGCTTGCTACCCCATTGTGGGGAAAACTCCATAGTTAAGCGCACTTGAGCCAGAGGTGATCTGGGATGGGTGACCTCCTGGGAAGTCCCGGTTACCGGGTGCAAGCCCCGAAAGTGATGATTGATGCTATGTGATTTATTTCACTAGTTTCAATCCCACTTCTTCACCCCTGTGAGCATCACCTGATGCAATGAGTGCTAAGTGGACTATTCAAAAATCATGAGAAATTAGTCAGTTACGACTACCTCTCATGGAAATGGTCATAGATGAATGACTTACTTAACGCAATTGAATCCCAAAAAATGATATCTAATATAATGCACTGCGAAAACCCCCAATACTTAATTCAAAAGAGTGAAGGGAACTCTACTTGAATGGTTCATGAGGCACAATACTTGCTAAGGTTTTGCAAATGGGGTAGCAAGCTAAGTGGGTTTGATTGTGGGGAAAACTCCACAGTTAAGCGTGCTTGAGCCAGAGGCGATCTGGGATGGGTGACCTCTCGAGAAGTCCTGGTTACCGGGTGCAAGCCCCGGAAGTGATGATTGACGCTATGTGATTTATTTCACTAGTTTCAATCCCACTTCTTCACCCCTGTGAGCATCACCTGATGCAATGAGTACTAAGTGGACTATTCAAAAATCATGAGCAAGTAGTCAGTTACAACTACCTCTCATGGAAATGGTCATAGATGAATGACTTACTTAACGCAGTTGAATCCCCAAAAATGATATCTAATGTAATGCACTACGAAAACCCCCAATACTTCATTCAAAAGAGTGAAGGGAACTCTACTTGAATGGTTCATGAGGCACAATACTTGCTAGGGTTTTGAAATTGGGGTAGCAAGCTAAGTGGGCTTGATTGTGGGGAAAACTCCACAGTTAAGCGCACTTGAGCCAGAGGCGATTTGGGATGGGTGACCTCCTGGGAAGTCATAGTTACCGGGTGCAAATCCCGGAAGTGATGATTGACGCTATGTGATTTATTTCACTAGTTTCAATCCCACTTCTTCATCCCTGTGAGCATCACCTAATGCAATAACTGCTAAGTGGACTATTACAAAATCATGAGAAATTAGTCAGTTACGACTACCTCTCATGGAAATGCCTCATGCAATGAGTGCTAAGTGGACTATTAAAAAATCATGAGAAATTAGTTAGTTACGATTACCTCTCATGGAAATGCCTCATGCGATGAGTGCTAAGTGGACTATTAAAAAATCATGAGAAATTAGTCAGTTACGACTACCTCTCATGGAAATGGCCATAGATGAATGACTTAATGCAGTTGAATCCCAAAAAATGATATCACTTAGTTATATAGTTTCAAGTAAGACTTTTATTTCTAGTTATTTAAAACACATTTTTTAATGCATAAATGAATTCACGTTAGATGAATGGCTTACTTAATGCAGTTGAATCCCAAAAAATGATATCTAATATAATGCACTGCGAAAACCCCCAATACTTAGTTATATAGTTTCAAGTAAGACTTTGATTTCTTGTTATTTAAAATAAATTTTTTATTGCATTGGAATTTTCTAGATTAAACATCTTCAACTCTAAGATTTTAAAAATCTTTGCCAAATATTTTATTAAAATTGATAGAAAAAATATTTAGGAAAAAATTATTTCATCCATTAGTTAGACTATGCTATTTTTAATCGGTTAAAAGTTCTGTTTTTAAACACAATAATCTTTAAAAAAAAGTTACTAATAATCTAAAAAATTTACTACAAAATTATCTTAAATAGTTTATTTTTTATTATTATAAATAATGGTAATTAATATACATTAAATAATGTCTGTTTGGGGTAGCTCAATTGGCAATAGCCTTGAAATGAAGTCTCACATAACTGGAAGTCTTGGGTTCAAATCTTGTACTATCCCCCAATTGGGGTAAGGAGCTGGACATGATAAAGATGTTGTCCTACCAAGCTTTATATATACTTGTAAGTTTGAAAAGACTACATTTTCAACATATCTAATATATCAGCCCCATTAGGTGGGGAATTATATATACTTGTAAGTTTGAAAAGACTACATTTTCAACATATCTAATATATCAGCCCCATTAGGTGGGGAATTTATATATACTTGTAAGTTTGAAAAGACTACATTTTCAACATATCTAATATATCAGCCCCATTAGGTGGGGAATTGCTTAGCATCAAGAAGTGCTTTCATAGCGCACCTGATCACCATTAATTGATAATAATAATAATAATATAAATAAGAAAATAAAATTGCTTAGCATCAAGAAGTGCTTTCATAGCGCACCTGATCACCATTAATTGATAATAATAATAATAATATAAATAAGAAAACAAAATTTAATAAGTTTTGTGTGTGTGTGTTAATCAAAACATGCAAATAAGAAACCTCTCGAATAATGTTTATTTTAATGTAAAAATATGGAAATAGAAATTAATATATTTAGCAACATTACTCGCAAATAATAAGTTGTGTGTGTGTGTGTGTTAATCAAAACATGCAAATAAGAAACCTCTCGAATAATGTTTATTTTAATGTAAAAATATGGAAATAGAAATTAATATATTTAGCAACATTACTCGCAAATGAAAAAATAAAATTTGATGAATATTTTTCATTGTATTGTTTAATATGGAAATGAAAAGTTCTATGAATAAAGTTTATATCAATATGTTATATAAAAATTGAAATTAATGTTTCAAAAAGATCTAGTGAAAAATGGAAGAAGACTTTGTTGGAGAAATCAAATTTAATTAAATATATTAAATTTACAATTTGAATTTTGAAAAGTAAGAAAACTTTAGGTAAAAATCATATCATCATAGTTCCAGTGTGGGTTTTTGTCAGGACAAGACAAAGAACCAAATCTTGGCATCAAGTTAAATAGATGAAGATAATTTTTTTTAGCCGTTAGATTTAACTAAATAAATAATATTTTAATATAAGGAAATAATTGTTAGAATATATATTTTTTGTTACATTTTATTTTTTAATGTGTAAATAATTTGATCATTTAGGATTTTCTTAAAATATTATACATTACTCAACAAAAATATATAAATTTCACAAATCTGTATTAAATTTTTCAAAATCAACCAGCAAAAATAGTTGTTGTAAAAACAAAAACCCTAAAATATAAAAAATAAAACTAATTAAGAATTTTATACACCAATCCCTTTTAAATTTGGTCAATAATAATAATAATAATAATAATAATAATAATAATAATAATAATAATAATAATAATAATAATAATAATAATAATAATAATACTACTTGTTGGCCAAAAAACAAGACGACCAAAACATAAAAAAGTAAAACTAATTGCAAATTTAATTAAATTCACATCTTAACATTTCTGTTATTTGCTCATGGCATACAAAATTTAAATTAATCTGTATTCTTTCAATTTTTAACATTAAATTATAAATTTAAATGGCCAAATTTACATTTTATTTGGTATATATATATATATATATATATATATATATATATATATAAAATTTAAATTATCTTTCTATCATACTATTAAATAATTTATTAATACATTTATTTATATATATTAAATTTAAATTATCCTTATATCTATCATACTATTAAATAATATATATATATATCATACTATTAAAAAGCCTTTGTTAAAAGACGTGAAGAAAATATTATTTATTTAGTTAAATCTAATCGACTAATTTTTTTTCTTTCATCTATTTTATTTGATACCAAGATCTTGTTCTTCATCTTGTTATCCTACCATGAACCACACTAGATATAGATGCAACACAAGTAAAATACTTTAATAACATGCAAATTATATATATACTTTAATGCAATCCAAATTATATAGAGGTAACCTAACCACCATACATATATTTAGTTCAACTTGTTGTTCTAGGATGAACCATACTGAATATAGATGCAACATAAGCAAGATACTTTAATGACATCCAAATTATATAGAGGTAACCTAACCACCATACATATATTTAGTTCAGCACACGTATTTTTAGTTCAACGCATAAAAGTTTCTCCGATTAGCATAGTTTAGTCATTATTATCACCCATCCAAATTTATTATAAGAATAACAACACATTATATTGCAACGTATATTTAGTTCAACACATAAAAGTTTCTCCGATTAGTATAGTTTAGTCATTATTATCACCAATCCAAAATTATTATAAGAATGGAGTTGTCTATAATGCGACTTTTTGGAGATTCCGGTGACGGAATCCGGCGGAAGAAATTGAGGTTAAATCTTGATTTGTTGCAGTTAAAATGGTTTTTTAACTGCATATTTGGATTCAGCACCCTCGAAAACCCCTGGGACGCTTTCATTGTGCAGAAACTAGCTATCAAACTTGCGATTCCAATAAATTCCTGCCGGATTTCGACCAGAAAAACCCGCCGGAAAGGCTTTCAAAAAGTCGCGTTATAGACTATTTCTTATAAGAATAACAACACATTATATTGCAAGTTCTGTTTCTGCAATGTAACACTAGGAAGCATTAAGTCCCCGAGAAGAATTCAATACCATGCATTAAGTCTTGGAGAAGAATTTAATACCATCAATTGTCATACAATTCATGGCCACACTGAGATGGTTCCAAAAGTGAATTTGATGATGTGATTTTTACCAAAAGTTTTCTTACTTTTCATAATATAGATCATAGAAACTTAAATTCAATTATAAATAACTTTTATTAAAAACTTTAAAATAATATTATTTTTTTAATAAGTATATTGTTAATAAATTTTATTAATAATATATATATATATATATATTTATTTATTTTCAAATAATTTCATTTTCAGATAGATTATTTCAATCAAATAAACTAAATTCACACCATTTATTTTTAACTAAATAAATTAAATTCACACAATTCATATATACAAATAAACAATAATACGTCACCATATAACTCTTGTTTAAATTCAAATTAAATAACTAAAATTAAAATATAATTCAATTTCAATCTTTAAAAATTAAAAAACTAAACATTATTAAAAAAATTAAAATATACCATATAACATGAAATATCCACTCTATTTTATACGTTGGCTTTATGCCACACAATCCATTGATAGGATTTCATGCTCATTATAAATTCCTTAGGATCCTTTTGAATTTAAAAAATCAAATTATCATTCTTACTGATTAAATTTAATAAAATCGCCTTCTCATTCTGTAAGCTCATTTTGTATTTGGAAATTCAATGATTATTGATTAAATGTAATCAACGGACTGTAAAAATGGATTCTTTACGTGACCTTTGATTTTGCGATGAGTAATCTATATCTTAAGTGATTGTTTTCCTTCTTAAAATGATTTTTATCGTTGTAGCTCAAGTTCCGTCAACCGTTTGCGGCTATTTGCATACACAAAATAAACCAAAATTTCAAAAGATCATGCGATATTGTTTAAATAATTTAACCATCATGTCTCATTAACAAATATTTTGATTAATTATGATAAACGTAAAAACGAAAAAAATGCTTAAAAAAAGGTTGAGCACAATAATGAGGGAGAGGCTTTGACTGAACCCTTGAGTTGGATAATATGCCATCTTTCTAATTCAATCTTCTTGTCGTATTTATATTATGTTGAATTGAACCTATGATTGTATTACTTATTAGTTAATTATGTACATGTAAGTGAGAAATTGGCTTGGTGAGTCTTAGGAGGATATTCACCAAATCCAAAATCAAGAAACAAGTTAACCTGTGATTACATAAAAAGTAATGGATTTGTAAATGAAGCCAACCAAAATGAAATCCCGAAGACTAGAACCTTAAAGATTAACATAATTTATACATTTACTTCTATCATGGGCACTGAACTCGAGAATGATCACAAGTCTTTTTGAAGATCTTTTTTCCTTTTTTCTTGCGGACATCTATCCACCCCAGGGAGTTGTCAGGAACAAATAAAGAGGGTACGATGATTGTGTTTCCTTGAGTAAATACCAATTCTTGGGAGTTTGCAATTATAACTGCTTCCTTACCACTATCTAAGTGATATGATTCATGGAAACACTTGTGCCTGTTCATTAATGAAGCTAAGACCATAGTTGTGTCTCTTGTGGCTTCATTTGAGGGGTGGACCCCATAGTTTGAAGGATAATATGGCACTAGATGTGGCTAAGCTAAGGCTAAAGGACTTGATTTATTTGGAGAGTGGTTTTCTTATATTTCTTAGATTCCATTAAAACCTTTGGGTCTTTCCATCCTCAGATCTTATTCTTGGCATCCAGAGGAAGAGGGCATCCTTGAGAAGAGGGGCAAACATTCTGAAGATGATCAGGTTGTTGAAAAATCCTGCAACAAAAAGTTGTATTTTCATAGTCCACCGACTGCGAA
Organism: Pinus tabuliformis; assembly: GCA_031772625.1. Taxonomy (NCBI): domain Eukaryota; kingdom Viridiplantae; phylum Streptophyta; class Pinopsida; order Pinales; family Pinaceae; genus Pinus; species Pinus tabuliformis. Next base: position 739,826,634 of record CM062808.1, read on the forward strand.
AAAATCATATTCTTCTAGTGGATGAGGATTTTTTCCAGCAACACTCTAGTGAGATTTATTTCAACACATATGTGGGAAAATGTAACAATAGCCTTCTTTAAACTATCCGTGTCTACCTCAATGAAATAATCAAGTGAGTTACCCATATTAGATAGGATATATGGGTGTAGCAGATGAAGGGGCATATTCAGGAATCTAAACCAAATTGGTGTGGGAAGAGATGACATATAAAGAGGGTTAAAACCATTAAACCGTGGCTTCATGCATAGCCCAACTTGACCACAAAACTAGGATACCTTTTCAAAAACCTTATCATTATCTTGCAGATCTTTAAATTTCACCACAGAGAAACCTTTGGAACAAAAAAATGGATCTACATTCGATGTCTAGGTCTAATGCACCCATTCCTGAAATGTTGATGTCAATGGTCAAAACCCATTACAATGGAAAATTATGACATGTTGCCAAAAATACATGTTAGATTCATAAGAGTGAAGGTGATCCAATATCATAGTTAGGATATCCCCTGCTTGATCCACAATGAAGGCAATCCCTTAAAGCTATTTATGTGTCAAATGAATGGGCCCTAGCTTAAGGGCATCCTTAAAGGACTTAGACTTAGAAGCAGAAGGTGCACCCCTACCTATGACACCACTATTTAGACTTGAAACTAAAGAGATTGAAGCATCCTTGGCAATGTCATAGTCACTGAGTGAATGTCCCTCCTAAAGTTGCCTACCTCCATGAGGGAGCCACATAAAGATGGAAGGAATTCATGTTTGATCTTGAATTTGGGTAGTGAATGTAGATACTAGATCAATTGCTTTCACATGAATGCAGGAAGTTCCACGAAAGAATGACCCAACAAAGACTAGAAATTATAGGAGATTTGGTGTAATGACCTCAACTTGGGTGTAGGAAGAACCTTGCAACAAAATAAATATTCCCTTATTTACCATATCTGAAGTAGGAGTAGAAAATTGAGGAGGATTCCAGCAAATGGCATAGTATTGAAGCGAAGAATATCGCAAGAACAGGGCGATGAATGAAGACACTAAGGTTTCCTTCAAAATAAAGGACTTATTTGATTATTATAGATTAAATGAGTAATTAAAGGATTTTTCAAGTAATTATGTTAATATTAAAAGTATAGAAGAAGTTCATTTTGAAAGTTATTATGTGTCATCTTTGGATTTATGGAAACTTTAGTTAACATTTATGTGTTTGAGTATAATAGAGTTCACAATTTTTTCAAGAGGATTTATTTTTGCCCCAAAATGGGGTGTTAAGGAGTACTAAAGGCCCCTTTGTAATACTGAACGTTACCCATGATCATCACCATTTGGTGGAAATTGGTGGCACAAGGCATGGAGGCCATGCACATAGGGGATGACATACAACACTTCAATTAGCCATTTCACTCATGTGGTAGGCAAGTGGAAAATAGGGCGAGGAGAAGTTTAAAACTTCTAGAACTAGTGAGGAGATTGATATTCCCATACACTATAATGAAGAATCTTGTGTGTAGGAGGAAATGGTTATTTACCTTGAGAGTGATGACATGTTGCATAATTTTAACATAATTCCTTCTCATGATAGCTCATCCAAGCCATATAATGACCTCTTTGATGGTGTTTAGGCTATATAGTAAGTAGAGAGGGTTAAAGGAAGTAAAATATAAAATATAGAGTATAAATTTCTAGTTATGATCTACGAGGTGGAGCAAATCCAACTATAGGGAGGAGGTCAAATCTCTAGCAAGGATGAAGAAGATGATGCAACAAAGAAAAGACAAAGGGTTTTTCCTAGTTGTTGAGGTTTTCCTATAATATTATAGTCTTGGAGAAAGCCGCATGGTTTCTCACCCACACTAGAAAAGAAGCAAGCCGAGGTGCAAATAATAACAAGATGCTTTAATGGTAGACACAAATCTATCAGATCAAGCAACTAAAAAAATTGAAAGATAAAGTGAGGGGAAAAAGAGGAGCTAATGAAAGCTCTAAAATTGGTAACGAGTTAGGCATCATTTTCCTTGATACATGTTTCTATTGAAGTCACGAAAATACTAAGTAGTCACTACAACAAATCCCTATGATTAGCTTCCTCTTTAGCTCCCTTTTTTGCTTCCTCTGACTGTTTTAGTGTATTTTTCTCCACCCTTTTGAAAAATCGGTGCTATTTATCGAGATGACGCTATTTTTGGCATTTTTTACGCTGATCACAGACAGTGGCCTCATCTTTAGCTCCTGATGTAGCTCCATGTATAATTTCCTGTCTAACGTCTTATTTTTCTCTTGGTTATGGCATTATTTTTAATGGCCATTTTAGCTTCCTTTGTAGCTTCCTTTGTAACATCGTATTTTGCTCCTCATTATGGCATTGGATATGACCTTTTCTGTTACACATGTCAAGGATGAATTTTGTAATTAAGCTAGGAAGAGGAGTGTACGGTAAGCCAAATTCGATAATTACCATCTCGCGAATGCACAATACACGTATCCTAAATTAGTAATTACCCACTACTGCCCTTACTACTGCTGTCATTTATGAAAATCAATGTGACTACCTGGAAATCATTCCTGGTAGTTTCCGTTTATCATTGAAAGGATGAATTCATTGAAAGGGTAACCTTAATTATTCCCTACCCATTGCCAAATTTCGTTCAACTGATATTCTCTCCTCAAGTATTTGTATTGACCAAGTACCACCATGTAACAATCTTTTCCCAATTTTGAGTAGTAATAGTCTCTGAAACAACCATGGGAGGAGTGGTAGTTCGTCATGAACCAGACTCCATTGATGCACTGCTACACCATCCAGAAGCCCTAAAAATATTTAGGAATGCAGGGTGGTTAGTCTACTTTGAGAAGCTACAGGGTTTCAGCGAAAATATTGCTATGGAATTCACACATGCTCTGCAGGAGAAGCATTAAGAGGTTAGAGGTTTCAAAATTGATGTTACGAAGGAGATTATTGATAGGGTGAGAGGTTTACCTTAGACAGGGGCTCACTGGTTTTTTAGGAAAATAATAGTTCCAATAGCTAGGGAAACATTTTTACAACGAGGAGCGGAAGTAGGGAATAAGAGGAGAGGTTTTGATAGAACATCCATTCCTCACCCTTGGGATGATGTGGCTTTATTTATTTAGAAGTTCATTACTTGTGAGGGATGTTTTGGGATAATATTCAATTATCATTTTTAGTTATTGGCACATCTTCATAATGGACAACTGATAAAATTTCCCTATTATTTGCTAAAGTCTTTACAACATATGGCAAAGGTGGTGCATATAGAAAAACAACCAAAGAGCCACTTAACCAACCATGCACTCATCAAGTTAATAATAATTCATTCACTGCAACAATAGGGAAGCACATGGATTGGTTTATTGGAAAAGTCACATGCACCAACCACTGAAATAGAGGAAAGTGAAAGTGAAGAACAAGAGGTAAGTGCTGAAACAACACCAGAAGATAGAGAAATTACACCTCCCAGACAAAGTAGAGCAACTACACTTCCTAGACAAAGAAGAGTGGTTACACCTCCTAGACCTCGTCACAGAAATAATAAGAGACGAAGTTCCATAGGAACGTCTGTTGGTACATCTGTTGAAGGAAAAAGAACATGCACTAAAGAACCCGTGGATATATCCAATGGAAAATTTGATGATAGTTATCATGGATTCCCTATTGAGGAAGAAGGGCCTCAGGAAGATATTACCGAAACAAGGGCACCTAGAATAGTGTTAGCTGAAGCAGGGGTTCCTAAAACATAAATGCTTGGGGACTCTAAGGAAGTATCTGAAAACTCTGCTCCTGTACAAACTACAATGAAAAAGAGGAAAATGAAGAAGCCATAAAGTGAAGAACAAGAGGTAAGTGTTGAAGCAACACCAGAAGATAGAGAAGTTACATCTCCTAGACAAAGTAGAGCATCTACACTTCCTAGACAAATAAGAGAGGTTACACCTCCTAGAACCCATCGTAGAAACAATAAGATACAAAGTTCCATAAGAATGTCTGTTGGTACATCCGCTGAAGGAAAAAGAGCAGGCACTAAATACACTGTGGATATATCCAATGGACAATATGAGGATAGTTATCGTGTATTCCCTATTGAGGAAGAAGGGCCTGAGGTAGAGATTGATGAAACAGGGGAACCTGGAACAATGCCAGCTGAAGTAGAGGTTCCTGAAACATAAATGCCCAAGGAATCTAAGGAAGTATTTGAAAAATCTACTCCTGTACAAACTGCGATGAAAAATAGGAAATTGAAGAAGCTAGAAAGTGAAGAACATGAGGTAAGTGTTGAGAAAAAACCAGAAGATAAAGCAATTACACCTTCCATAGAAAGTAGAGCAGCTACAATTCCTATGCAAAGAAGAGTAGTTACACCTCCTAGACCCCTTCACAGAAACCGTAAGAGATGGAGTTCCATAAGAATGTTTTCTGGTACATTCGTTGAAGGAAAAAGAGAATGCACTAAAGAACCTGTGGATATATCCAGTGGACAATCGAAATATAGTTATCACAGATTCCCTATTAAGGAAGAAGGGATTGAGGCAGAGATTACTGAAACAAGGGCACCTAGAGCAACATCAGCTGAAGCAAGGGTTCCTAAAACAGAAATGCCCGAGGAATCTAAGAAAGCTTTTGAAAAATCTACATGTGTACACATTGTAGTGAAAAAGAGGAAAATAAAGAATCCCAAGAAGAGAGTGCAGGTAATTATTACACCATCCACTTCCACAATATTTGAGGAATGTACTAGTACAACAAAAACAAAGGAGTCTGAGGGACAACATAATGAAGAGAAAGAAGAAAAAATTATAAAATAACATACCCCGACACCTAAAGTTCATGCTATTCTACCAGAATCAAAGGAATATGAGGAACAATAGAAAGAGAAGGAGCTCAAAAAGGAACAAGAAGATGTCTCTTTACTAGGTAAGTCTAAAACTGACCTCTTTATTCAATAAATTAATAAATTGAAGGAGGAAAATGAGAATTTAAGGAAACAACTTACCATGGTTGAAGGGCAACTTTGGTCTAGAAAAAAAATGGATTAGAAAACCTAGTTGAAGTGGTAGAAGTAATGTCAGTTAGATTTTGTGATGGATGTAACAAAGTATTGGAGGAAGCAAGTTATGAAAACCACTATTTCGGTTGGAATTCAAGGTGGAGAGTAAGATGAAGAATTCCAAACCACTATTCCACAACAACGTGCTGAAGATGTTGTTGTTACACAAGAACCAACAGTTGAAGTGGAGAGGGATGGAGATATTGCGACGTGAAATCATGCAGATATAGACTTGCAGATACTTAAGTTGGGGGGATGGGGGGGATATTGGGATGTGAAATTGGCATCTTTTTGCACTCGTTTTCCTAAATTTTCTTTACCTTTTTCTTATTCTTGAGACCATACTCTGCCACTGTAACAACCATTATCAACTTCGATATGTCTCTTTTTATATGTCATCCTTATGATCCAATTATACTTGTAATTTGGCATGAGAACTATTGTTTTAGGATATTTTTCTCGTAAAATTGACAACTGGGCTATTACATTGTTTGTGGTATGTTGAGATGCTATTGCAGGATTACACTTTCCAGTTTTTCCTTGCCAAGGACAGGACAAGGACTCGCTGAGCATTGTTGTTACACATGAAGATCTATTTTGTACGCGCTGACCTCCTTCAATTAGTTATGAACATCAATTTGGAAAGCATCTGGTGAAAAGACAGTTCGACTGTCAAAGGAGAAGTTTATGGACAAAACAATTGAAATAATTAGTATTTTCTATTGATAATTATTGTAATTTGGAAAAGTTGTTACAACTTCGTCCTAACCTTGGAGATTCTCATGATGATCTTGTCACTACAATCTGTAATTATAAAAAGGTGTACTCTCTTCCCACGCAAAATAGACATATAGAAATAGATAGACAGTAATAGAGGGGGAGAGCACCAACATTGTAATCCTGTATGTTTCATTAATGCAATATCAATCATTGGTGGCACCATACCTTTATGTTGACTAGCTTATGTGATGTGTAGTATTACTATCATTGTTAGTCTTGTTCATGCTTTAATGATTGAAAATTCTAACCACTATATTGTGTAACAATGTAGGTCCTGGGCTAGTATCTTTGTTACTGTGAAAGTTATTCAATTTCTGTTACAGTTTATGGTGTGTTCATTTCTTTTGAATGCATGTTTCAACATTTGTTGAGAGAATGGTTTCCAAGAATGCTCTTCTTTTCTAAATAAGAGTGACAATGTGAGAGAGAGGTTTTATTATGCATTGAGTGTTTATTTCTTGAGAGAGTGAACAAGGTTTGAGAGTGTAAAAACAAGAGTGTTGAGTTGCTGAGAGTGTGATTACAATGATTGAGTTTGAGATTCATTAGCATTAGTCATCATTTTCCCTTGCATATATTTTGCATAATAGCCTTGCAATAACAAAACCTACCCGGATTGACAATTAATGTGAAGAGTTGGAACTATTGCTTTGAATTAAAAGGACAATTGTTCTTCCTAAGAGCAAGCTAAAGAAAAACCTATACATAACTTTCACATAATGTAAGTTGAAGAAAAACTTGGAATGTTGTATGAAATATGAAGCATAATTATTTAAGGGTCACAGTAAACATATAATAATTCAAACGTGTAAGATAATTAAATAAATAGTGTACAATTTGAATCAATTACATTGGCCAAAAATGAAGTCTAAGTGTGCATTTTAGTGAAGCAAGGCGATTTTTCCCTGTTTCAATAAAATGCATGCCCAACCTTCATTTCAAGACCAAATCGAATGATTCAACTTTGAGAGTATCTTTTTACTCATAATTAAAATTCAATTTTGATTATGCAAGAATATGCCAAATTGGATTGATTTTGTGGGGTTAAAGTCAACGTTTGTGTGCCTCAAATAGATGCACATTAAGACTTATACTTAATTGACTGTGCGATAATTCCAACCTAAATATAAAACCGTTTTATGCAACATAGTATAGTCATTTTCATAAAGGAAATGTTATACAATAAAATCCAAGTTTTCCAGTATAACAATTGATCATATATGGCAATGATCATAGTTAGAACAAATATGCACTCCTAGGCCAAACCAATTACACTCTTGGTAATGAAATTTGAAATGGGACATAATTGGACAATTCCTAACCTTATAATATATCCTTGTATCATGTTTGACAAATATCCTACATAACTATGTTTCCCACTTATACACAACTTTCACATAAGGCAAGTCGAAGCAAAACTTAGAATGTTGTAACAATTCAAAAGTGTTTAAAATCATTAAATAAACAATATACAATTTGAATCAATCAGATTTCCCAATAAATGAAGTCTAGGCATGCATTTTAGTGAAGCAAGACAATTTTGGTCCTCTTCACAAAAATGCATGCCCAACCTTCATTTCAAGGCCAAATTGAATGATTCAACTTGGAGAGTATTTTTTTACTCATAAGTAACATTAATACAATTAAATATTTTTAATTTTTCACATATATATTTTTATTGTTCAAGAATACTCCAAATGGCATGGATTTCAAAGGGTAAAAGGTAGGGCTTCTGTGCCTCAAATAAATGCACACCAGGAATGTTTGGGAACAAGGTGATGGACTAAGAAAAATCAAACTTGTATTTTAATAGTTGAAACTTGTAGTTTCTTGGTTGAAACACTATAAGTAAGGCTGGATGACCTTATTTTAGGAGTAATTAGGTTTAAATGTTGCCAAGGGATAGATAAAGAGATAGCACCTAGGGTTTGCAGGGTCTATTTTAGGGTTTTTCTATATTGTACATATTTTTTAGGGTTTAAGTTTAAGATTAGGTCAAGTGGCCTAGTTAGGGTTTGAAGATAAATAGGTAAGGAGAATGGAGACAAATAGGACTAGTTCTTATTTCTTGTTTAAAAATGAAGTCTAAGTAAAGATATAACAATGCAAAAGTGTGTAAAATATTTAAATAAATAATCTACAATTCAAATCGATCAAATTGGCCAATAAATGAGGCATAGGCATGCATTTTAGTGAAGCAAGGCAATTTTGGCCTGCTTCATAAAAATGTACGCCCAACCTTCGTTTCAAGGCCAAGTTGAATGATTCAACTTGGAAAATAGTTTTTTACTCATAGGTATCATTAACACAATTTTTTTTTAAAATTTTCACCTATATGTTTGTGTTGTTCAAAAATACTCTAAATTGCATGGATTTCAAAGGGTAAATGGCAAGGTTTCTGTGCCTCAAATAAATGCACACTAGGAATGTTTGGGAACAAGGTGATGGACAAAGAAAAAATAAACTTGAGTTTTAATTGTTGAAAGTTGTAGTTTCTTGGTTAAAACCATATAAGTAAGGCTGAATGACCTTATAATTTAAGAAGTAATTAGGTTTAAATGTTTCCAAGGGATAGATAAAGAGATAACATCTAGGGTTTGCAGGGTCTATTATAATTCGATTTCCAAAATAATGAGATAGATAATGCCATAGAAAATTATTGTTGGACACCTAATCCTCTAAGGGTTGGTGTGGAAGCTGAATAGTCTAAGGAAGTCCAAGAGACCTGGGAATATGAAACCAAAGGTCATATGAATGTACTATAAATGTATATCATTTGTTAATAATAGATACTCTCTCATGCCTATCATTCATCTTCTATTTCTGCCATGTATATGTTTAACATGGTCTCAGAGTAGGCGATATCCGCCCGTGCTCATATTTGAGCCACTTATTTTATGGCCTTTCTGTGCAGTTCAGTTCTACCATCAGTTCTGCATTTCATGAATATTTTCTTAGCTAAACTCTAGCTGCCACCTCTGTCATTTCTCCATTGCTCCATTCTTTTCTAGTTATCGAATATGATTAATTCATTCTCTGCATTGTAACGCCTAGTCTCTGCATTATTTGTAGTCTTGAAATAAAAAAAATATCCTGGCGAGTTAACACTTCACATAACGCTCCTCGTCATGTGCATTGAATGCCATTTCTTTTCCTAATGCTTCGACAATCCTCTCCATTTTAGAAATGCTCTTCTTTCTTGGAATTCTTGGGTTGGCTGCTAGCTTTGCCTTCTGTTAAACATACAACATTGCAACCCTTATCTGCGCTTTTTGTCATCGACATAGGGTTTTCTCTGGCTCGGGATCGCTTTATCGGAGGCCCTTGTCTATGTCCACTTGACCTTTCCAGCTTATTGTGAGCTTCTTTGTTCCTTTTCTTAGTCATTTTTCATCCCTAATCAATTCAGAGCTTGAAACTTGACGGTTTGCATTATCCATGGAAGTTGCAACTGGTTATGCATTACTGCTTCTAGGAGGCGCGAGGTGGAGAGAATAAAGAGAGGGCTTCTTAGGTACGACAAGATTATATCCTTGGCTAAAGACGAAGAAGAAGGGGCCGTTCTTCTCATGGCCCTGTCCTGCGGCGTTGCCTCCTATTGAAGCCTTTTGTGTAGATTACACAGTAGAATCAATGATTTAATTACACAACAAAATCAATGATTGGATGAAATGTTGCCACTGTAATATGGTGTTAGCTTTTCAACACAAGATGTGACCAAATTCAAGGATAACAAATGCACGGTTGGTGAAAAATCTCTCATTGATGAGTAAAACAGACAAACGTTCCTCGGAAATATCATCGCTTTATTATGAGAAACCGCTGAAAGCAAATGTTTGAACATATCAAGAACTAGGTGAAGGTGAAGTCTCATGAACGGAGGAACTCTTCGGGTAAGATCGTGTTCAAGGGTTTGGAGAGAAGTTGCAGCAGCCCGAGTAGCTTCAATATGAGAAAGAAGGATGCTCACTACAGTCGCAAGGGGTTTGAAAGGTATTACTCTGCAAATGTCAGAATTACTCCTGTATAATGAGGTATGACTCTCGTATATTATTATTAACTGTATGGAGCTCGACTCTTGCGACATTCCACCTCCTTCTCAACTCTGTTGCATGTAAATGAAACCACCCTTCATTGTTGTTCATTCATCGTTGTGGTACTTAGCTCCCAAACGCTGCTTCCATTCACACACTGCTCCTGCATACTCCTACGACATACCACGCTGCCTGCCCACTCTCATATTACTCCTCATGGCTGGTATTACGTTGACCCATCGTGCCTCTCTCGACTTCGGTCCATACCACCACTTACACACCCGCACTCATATAACTCTGCCACAGTTATGAACCTGTGCTCATATAACTTCGTTGCACAGTAAATAACTCAGTTATTATTGCTTGTTTTAAATGTAAGTATATGCGGTCCCCTCTCCCATTGTTATTACATTAGTGTCCCATAGTAAATAACACTGCTACAGTTCCACTATACAGAGCGCCCCTCTTCTCTTCTAGTGTGGCTGTTGGGATCCGAGCCCAGGTCTCCACATCTTTGGCATACCAAGAGCCTTTCCATCGTAGTTAGCAGTGTAACTGGAAACCATTCGGACCCGTCACCTGTGCAAAGAATACAAAAAAAACAATTATGTTGAACGTGATCGTCCTTTTACTATTTTGTTTCAAAGAGCGATAACCCTTGGCGATTGGGATGCTTCCACGTTGGTCGGTGGTGGTGCATTCAGATAAATAAATTGATTGTGTAGAAATTCAGTTTGAGAACGGTGTCTGGTATCACCTTGAATCCTCTTGAATCCAGAAGAAATGTGAGCACCCATACTCGCAAGAGCCTCTGAAACCAAGGAAGATACCTCTCCATGAAGAACATCGAAAAGCTGGCTGCATATTAGAGCTGAGAGCTAGCTGCGTATTAGAGTTGGCAACAACATTGGGTGACAGTAAAACGCCCTGATACTCGGTCCGAGCTAGCCAAAACCACTTCAAACCCAAAGGGCCTAAGCACTAAATCAGAGGCGATATCCACCATGAATGCATGAAATCCATTCCATTGGGGATTAGTTTGATTACGAAAACAAAGTTCAAGTTGATGTCTATCTTTTTATCATTATTTTATCATTTGCTGACTTGAGTTGTTGAGAAGATGGCAAGACTTGATGATATATTAGAGTTGTTAAGTACTCTAATACATTCCAATGTTGATGGGATGGTACACATCAACAAAGACACTCTGTTTGACATTCATACTTGTTTTCATAATGCACAAGAGAAGGTAGAATTTTTGGAGCTTGAATCTCAACTTCAGCAAAAGGAATTAAAACATAAGAGTTGTCATTCTGAACTTGTTTTTGTTTAGAACATTGAGACAACTACCCATCAGCAGCAAGTCAATATTGTTGAAGTTCATTCAGATTTAGTACCCAATGAAGCAACAAAGTCACACGCAGATGCAGAAGTTCGGTTTGCACTTCCCAAGCCCATCATCAGACCTTGGGAAGAGCTTGTCCACAACAAGCATATAATAGGTCTTGGATATGACAAGGAGGTTTCCTTTCATATTCCAGATTACTCAAAGCCCATTCAGTTTCAAAGTGTTGGATTCCTTCATGGCAATCCACCTTCAGATATTCCAGATTTTGATCCTCTTCCACAGTAGCCACAACAAGTTGTTAAATTCCAATACTGTGACCGAGTTGGCCATATTAAAGATCATTGTTTTGATCTTCATCCATGTAAGCACTATCATAAAACCAGTCATTCTTCAAACATATGCTTCATAAAAAAACCTCCTGCAAGAACAAAGATTCATCTTGGATGGATCGCTTCTTGGCAATGGACTTCAACAACCAAGAAGATATTTGAGTCATATGTCCGAACTTGTTCTAGAGTATTGAACAGTCTTGCAGTTGAGTTTTCTCCATCATCTCACCTTGTATCTGACAGGGGGGAAAATGATTGTCATCGACAAGCTTCAAAGCCACATCAAACGAGTGTGAGTCACAACCTGCCATATCAGATTTAGAGTTGTAGCGAGAGACAAGTATGCCCCTGAGCATGCCTTTAGTCAGTGATACCTCTTCAAAGAATTGGGGACACTTCCTCTAGCAGAAGACTTCAGCTTCTTGCCAGTTTTGGAAGAGTTCTAGGAATTGTATTAAGCATTCTAGAGTTGTTGGTCATCCTTAAACCATAACAGATTTAGACCTCCCTTTTTAGGTTGAGGTTCTCCCTTTTATGCGGGGTGAGACCTCCCTTTATTGTTTGAAGGTTTCCCTCTTCAAAACGTCACGAGCACTTCCTCTAGTAGAAGACCCAAGCTTCATGCCAGACTTGGAAGAGTTCTAGGAACTGAACTAAGCATTCCAGTGTTGGTGGTCATCCTTAAACCACCTCCCTTACACCAACATTTCATAGAGCACATTCAGTCTAGTGCTACCATGCATTTTTGCACATTTTGTATTACAACTCTCTTCTTGGACTCATACATAACCCTTCGGATTAGGGGGGGGGGGGGAATGTTGGACACCTAATCCTCTAAGGGTTGGTGTGGAAGCTGAATAGTCTAAGGAAGTCCAAGAGACCTTGGAATACGAAACCAAAGGTCATATGAATGTACTATAAATGTATATAATTTGTTAATAGTATATACTCTCTCATGCCTATCATTCATCTTCTGTTTCTGCCATGTATATGTTTAACAATTATGATAATAAAACCATGGAATTAAAAATATTTAGGCAGAGGATTAACATGGACCCTAATATGATTGCAAGAGAAACAAAAATTCCATGTAGAGGGGGAGCAATATTTAACTCCAAGAAAACCCCTAACGTAGAAAAGATTGAAATGGCTGGTAAAATATGTGAGAAAAAAACATCAGTTCCGAGGAATGGATTTAGATGAAATATTTTCCCTAAGGACTATACAAATCCTTGATTCAAGTTGTCCTTAAGACAATTCTAAATCATCACAAGTTTGATATTCCCGGTGACTGCATGAGGCTAGTTATTCATTGGGTTGAAGGCATGACCATAGATGTCCCTCATATATTGGCTAAAAAATTATGTTATGCACTATAATAAAGTAAAATTAACAAGGTTAAGTTCAGTTTCTCGGGAACAATGCAGAAAATTATTGATTTGTATTGACCCTATGTTGAAATAAGGGCTCTCAAAACTTACATTAGGAAATCAAAGCCAATGAAAACCATTGAGAAAGAACCTGAACATACATGTGTTAAAGGTGTGGAAAATTTTGCTGATACAATTTCCATGCTGAAGATATAATTGCTAGTATTCTAGTAGACTTAGATGTGCATGTGGATGAGGATGAGGAGTAGTAAGGTATGGACCATTATAACAAAAAATGTAATGGTGATTTTTCTATAATAGACAAAATTCCTTCTAAAGAGTTGGCACCCCGGTATAATTTCCCTTTTATGGTTGATTCAACATCTACATCTCCAAGTTTAAATGTGCACAATCCAACATACAGTTTCGATAACAAATTTATTTTCTCAATATATGATAGAATGATCCATTACAAACAAGTTGCAATGGAGGATTCTTCCTCTATATACAACTGGAAGGAAAAGTATGAACTAAAGGAGAAGGATATTGTTGAATGCATGAAGAAGATTACAATGTTGGAATAAACAATTATGTAGGAAACATAAAAATGAATGAAAGCCGTAAGCGTAGAGGATACACTTATTGATGAATTGCATAATAAGGTATCTAGTATGAGTGACGCATGTATGAGGGAGATAGATGAACTATACGCAAAGTTAAAAAAAGTTTAGGCTACATATGATGAAAAAATTAGTGAACTTGAAGAAGAGTTGAGAAGAAGACCATAGGTTCTCAATACACCTCCATTGGCAATTTCAGATACTTATGATGCTAAATTAATCAAGTTATTGAATGAAAAAGATAAAATTATTGAATATTTAAAGGCTGAAATTGCAAATAAATCTAAAGATAAAGACCAACAAAAGCATGAATCACAGGTTGAAGAATACAAGAAAAGAATGACTAATTTGGAGAAAACCTATCATAGGCAAGATAATAAGTTGAAAGAGAGATACCTTGAAATTTCCTAGGAAAAAGAGGAGATTAAAAAACTTGAAATGGAAAAATATTGGCATTTTTTAGAAGGTGGTACTGAGAGTGGGGATAAAGGTAAGGGTAAGGGTAAAGGTACAAGTCAAGATACAAGAGTAAAACAAATGCCTTTAAAGGACTAAGAGAATTCCATTCTAAAATAATGAGTGAAGGTTTTAGAGACCACTGTCTCAACCATCAAATTTATGGGTGATTTGTATGTCTCACCACTAGTTATTCAATAATTGAAGCAAGCAGTAGCTGAGAGAGATAAAGGAATTACAAATCTACACAATGATATCATGATTGGCCGAAAAGCACAACATTTGGGATGTGACATGGAGATACAAAATTTGAAATCCCAAGTTTCTAATTTGCAATAGCAATTAGAGGGAAAAATAACAATTAGTGAGGGAAAAACTACAAAAATAAGCAAATAAGCAAATCAACAATAATCAAGGAAAAAATAGCTTGAGGATAAACTAAAACAACTCATTAATGAATTGGCCAAATGTAGATATCAATTGAAATCTACATAGGAAAATCTTGAAAGGAATGTAACTGAGAACCAACAAAACTATAAGAAGAATGTGGATTTATTTAGCAGGCTAAGACATGAAAACGGTGATATGAGAGAATAGTAGGAAAGGAAAATTCGACAACTTCAACAAGGATCAAAGGATGTTTCTATTGTAGTGCCCAAACAATCACAATTGGCCATATAAGGAAAGAGACACTCTTCTTCTAAATAGGAGGACTTGCAAAATCTTCGCAAGCATCCTCGAGTTTTAGAATAGAAAATTTTAGGTGTTGTATCTATGTAGACACATTTCAACATGTATATATATATATATATATATATATATATATATATATATATATATATATATATATATATATATATATATATATATATATATATAATATCATTATTTTTGGTAACGTGCATTATATATCATTATATTTTCCATTAACTTGCATTTTTGAATAAATTTCTAGTCTTTTTTGAGGACTTACTTTTATGTCTCCTTCATGGAGTTTTTATCTGGTTGTGGTCTCACCGAGATCTAATTACTTTTTCATTGTTGGACAATGTAATGGAATTTTATAAGTTGATAGCTTATTGAACCGAGAAATTGGTGCTATGGAATGCACTAAATTTATATTTGAAATACAAAATATGTCTTCTTTCCATAGTAGAACAAACAATATACTTAGTGTATCATATGGCAAAATTTACCATAAGGTGACTTAAAAGGAAATCTGGGGGTTGCTGGAGCTCGAGGTGTAAATTTAACCAAAATGGTAAAAAATCCTATCCTATGCCTTAGGGATTAGCACTTCCTCAATTAATCAGGTAGAGATGTGGGTTGTCGTGAAAGGTCTCTCCATTATTCTCCAGCATGGTTTTTTATATTAATAAGAAAATTGCATAAATTTTACATGAGACAAATTTGGTAGCATCAAAACCAAAATAGCTACATAATAAGAATGCATATATCAAGATCACCGAGAATATAATCCACATATCCTTATCTCACCAGAAAAAATATCCTTCTAAGACTGAAAAAATAGTACAAAAATAAGGGCCCCAAGTCTCAACAAATTATCAACTCCAACTCCAAGATTCAAAAGTATCAAGCAAAAGACATAATGTCTTTACTTAGTTTGTAAATAAAACATGTACTATTTGAATCAATGATATTGGCCAACAAAAGAAACCTGGGCATGCATTTTAGTGAAGCAAGGCAATTTTGGCTTGCTTGACAGAAATGCATGCCCAAACTTCATTACAAGGCCAAATTGAATGATTTGACTTGGAGAGTATTTTTTACTCATATATAACATTAATACAATTAAACATTTCTAATTTTTTTTGATAGAAAATAATTTTGGTTAGGCTTAGTGAAATATTTCAATTTGTTTTATAATATAAATTAATGAACAAACTTTACATACATGTAGCCTAATCGTTTGGATTTACATTTTTTTACACATATGATATATGCAATTATATTTTTTAACAATTGCATATTTAATGTATTGTTATTCAAAAGGCTCTTCATCCTAGTTCAATATGAGTCTAACCAATAAGCCAACAACACCTCTAAACCATTATTAACCAATAAATGATTACTAACCATGCTAACTCTTATCCAAGTAATCCTAATTTTTTTGTCCAACAATTCATACTAAAGATTGAACACTTTAAGGATATTGCAATAGGTAATTCATATTGACACAAATGATACTGAAGCTTTTCAAAGTTTGGGCCACAAAAATCATCATTTTTTAAACATGGATTACAAATAATTCTGAAAATTTGTAAGTCTTAGTCATTAACATTATTGTTTACAATAATGTAATCCATTGCATCATTGTCGATGTTCACATGTTCTTTCAAGTAATTAATATTATAATCATCCTCATCTTGAATGACATCATCTTCATCATCATTGAAATTTGATTGCAGACCATCTATAGATCTATTTGGATCATCATTTTCTAGGCCATCCATATTGTTGTCTTCTATAACATCATCTAACTTTGGATTGTTGTCTTCCTATGCCTGAACATAACCATCCTCAACATAATCATGGATGTAGATTTCTTTGATGTTCTCTAATTCCTCTCTCATGTTATTGGCCATCATTGTTATGCTCAGTATCCACTAATGCATTGTCAAATACATGCCTTAATCTTAGATCATAATGTATGACAAATATCCATTTCGGGTCCAAAATCTCTTCATAGAAAAATACTTGCACATGAACGACATACATATATTAGACCTATGTTATAACAATTTTAATATTTAAAAAGAAAACATGCATATATATATAGATACATACATATATAGATATATATATATATATATATATATATATATATATATATATATGTATCTATCTATCTATCTATATATCTATATATGTATGTATCTATATTTATATATATATATATATATATATATATATATATATATATATACATACATTACATATATATATATATACACACATATATAGATATATAGATATATATATATATATATATATATATATATATTCGTAATAAATTAATGATCACTACCACTTCTTTCTTCAGTTAAAGAAATACTTGCTCACAATGAATTGGTAGAACATAAGGGTCCTTATCCTCTAGTAGGAACCTTGAAGAATCTATAGAAAACAATCCACTATGGGTATAATGTCTTTGTGTCCTCTCAAATGCTTCATACCATCTACATTTAAAAATACAACATTTAAAAGAGCGGATTCCCTTCAATAATATTCTTATCTTTTGAGCTTGCTTGACTAGATTGATTGAAATCAACCATGATGCCAAAATCAAAGGATCATCTCTTTACATCTACACTTTCTACACGATAATGTCGACCATATGCCCACATTGTAGATATTTCCACACCTGTGAAATACCATTTGTTTAAGTGAAAAAAAATATAATGACAGATAGTAAAATATTTAATAATGTCAAAATTGTAAAGAAATAACATTTTGTAAAATTCCAACTGTACCTTTCTTTCAAGTCCTCTACACATGTTGGTTTCATATTCTTTTATGTTTGAATCTATACCTGCATCTTCTATTTGATTTTGAATTTGTTCAGTAACCCATTTTAGTGTGCAATCTTTGCCCCATTCCCCAAGAAAATCAGTGGGAAGTGGAGTTTTCCTTGGGTTTTATCTCTTAAACTGTCTCCTTGCTTCTAACACTTCTTCTATCTTTTTATCATATAAATTAATCCATTTGTTCATAAAGTCCAGGTGGTACATAATGAACTTGTCGAATATAACACTTTCGTCTGCACCTATTCCATGTCAACATGTTTATTTCAAACTCCGAATGTTTGCCTATATATTTGAAAAATAAATTACAGAGTAAATTAATGATTGAAGGGAAAAAAACCACACTGATAATGAATTTACTTACTAATTTATACTTCAACACCATTAGATTGTGGTTTTCTCCATCAACAATATCTAATGCTCATTCTTCATCCTATAAGCGTGGCTCGTATTCAAATCCTTACCAAGGAATTCACATAGGAAGAAAAATTCTTCATTCAATACATACCCTTCAACCATGCAACCCTATGGATCTGCCTTTTGTCGGACATATCTTTTTAGAGTTTCATATACCTCTCAAAGAAACATATCCACCTTGTTGATACAAAACTTGCCAATTCAATGTTATCGACTAAGTGTATAAATAAATGGACTTGTCGGTCCATGAAACTCTTAGGGAGGTCCTTCTCAAATACACATACAATTTTTGCAATTTCCTTCTTTCATTTTGGCACTTGACGTTCATGGATCCCCTTTAAGGTCACCCACCTAATATAAGAATAGAAAATTAGTATGAACCTTTACTTAAAAATTAAAAAGAAATATAATATCTCTATGTATCTCACACATGAACATTTCATATCACATACCTTGCAAACGTTGACAATTGACTTATGACATTCCTTAAGTCAAAGGTAAGACATGAACCCCCCTAATTGCTAATGGCATGATATGCCATCAAACACGTTTGTTAAAGGTCATTAGTAATTTTTATCACACAAAAGAATATCAAAATATATTTTGTACTTAATCAATGTGAGCCAATAGAATTTAAATGATGATAATACCTTCACAAAATTATCAAAACCATGTGTTTTAAATCCTTTTAGATGTCCACAAACTGCAAAATCTTTTTCTAATGATGACCCATAGATAGTAGATGTCCTTATTGAACACATTCTTTTTTTAGTTGGTCTAGCTCTTTTTTTTCCAATATCCATGGAGCTTCTACATATGTTTCATTTTCCTTGTTTAGCCACAAATGTATTCTATCAAATTTGGTACGCGAAAGATCAACATCTCTCCTTGAAGACAAGGTTTCCTTATCTTTACTTGAACTATGTTGAAATATAGAATCTGGGACATTTTTGAATATGTGCATAAGATCTAATAGGTGAGATATTAATAGATCCTTCTTGTAAAGAATCTCATAAAATATGGACTTCCTTTTCATTCCTTATGGCGTATTAACTACAACTTGTTATGGTTATTCAAATGAATCATTCAGATAAAAAAATTCCTCCAAGGATTTCGATATAACATCTTCACAGTTCCTAAGACAATCACTTGGATCCATAATCAGGGGAGGCCTTTGTTTTCAACTTTTCCATCAAATTGACTCTTCTGGAAATTTCTAAACTTATGATCTAGTGGTAGAAAAAACCCATTGTTTGCATAAATAAATTTATGTAGATCATTAGAATAACAGCTTTGAAATTGTTTTGCACATCTTGGAAATGAAAGTATCCCCTTTGTTTGAAGCCCTACAATTCAATAAGTAATTTTAATAACATCAAAATAATAGTATAAACGTAAGTATGAAAGTTGGGATGGAAATAAATTATGAGTGTAAATACGTAACTATTTTGTCTTACCAGAACAAACATAAAGTCTTGGGAAATCATGAATAGTCCAATATAGCACACCATACAACATGAAGGACCTATTGATGGAGGATGTGATATTTCATACTTTTTTATTCCTTTCCACATCAGTTGCATCTCATCAATAAAAGGTGCAAGATAAACGTCTTTTTTTTTACTTGATGTTTTCTTGGAACGATGAGAGTCAGCATAAGATGCTCCTTTCTAACATTCATCCACGGGGGAATATTGTATACTATCAATCCAACTTTCTGTTGAAGCCCCGAAAAATCGAGTCTACAACAAGGGGGATACCCACCCAGTTTGGACCTTGGTTAGCAGCTCCTTTTCCGTTTGGTGTAGTGGGTCCGACTGGGGATATGGGACCAGTTTCCCAATTTATGTGTGTGTGTGTGTTGAGAATTGATATTTCCTTTCTAATAGCTTCTAAGTAAAATGATTTTATTCTAAATCTAATTTAACGACATGCAATTGTATTCTAATAAACATAAATATCTAATTCTAAAACTACCCCGGGATTTGATCTTTCAATTATGCGATCTAAAATAGTTTCTACAGCAATTCGTAATAAATATCATTCAATCGCTATACGAAAAGAATTCAATAAAGATGAACTGTTTCGTATAAAAAGTTAGCCGAACAGTTGTGAAAAACATATCACATAATAAGTCACTCATATATTAAGCATAAATAAATGGCTAACACCGTACAGAAGTGCCAAATGATAACCCAAGCATTCAGGCATTCATACATAAATAACTGAACATGAATATCACCATAACACATAAGCAGAATTTGTTAAGAGATAAAAGTACCATTTATAACGAGTTCTACTCATGAGTTCCAGCAATAATGATCTATTTCTTCTTAATCCAACATCCACTAAGAATACAAAAGTGCAACATTAGTAGTAGATATTAAATGTAGATATCAATAAATCCTGTTCCATTCATTCATCAAAACCTCCTCGGAGGGTGCAAAAGTGCATGTTCTGAGGAAGAGTTTTTGATAAATTTCAGGACCCTTCTCTAATTGCATGAGAAGGGTTTAAATACTACTAGCTAAATCTAAAAATAATTTATTACAAAAATGTAGGATACGGTTTAAATAACCATCCTCATTTTAGGCAAAAATAAAGCAAAACTAAAACTAAAACTGCATCTAAAACTAAAACTAATAACTAACTATCTACGTATCTGTTCCTTATAGTCGCAAGCGTTCAACATTTGCTTGAGAAGAGTTGGCTGGCTGACTTCCGACTTTAACTGTCCTGTGAAAACGGAATCGGCAAGAGTCGGCGCCATCTTCTCGGCAGAATTAATGATACATTTGAGAGTCATGCACTGGCTGTGTGGTTTTACCAAGTACGTCCAATAAGAATCCCAATTCAACTTGGTTAACCTTTTGATGGACTCTGCTTTTTCTTGAGCCTTTTGTCTCCAGCTTGTCTATAGATGCTGTACATTTGGTAGTTATTTACATACCACTTGAAGATAAATACCACTGTTTTTTGAGTTCAAGTTTTACCTTCCGCCTTTAGCACTTTTTCCTACAAATTTCCGAGCTTACAGGCGACTGAGTGATTAGAGGCTTTCGATTTTAAGAGGTTTTTCTTGGTGATGCATAATTACTGCATCAGAAACTGCCTTGGTTTCTTGCTCCGAGCTTCCCTGATGCTATTTTTTGCCTCTTAGGTTCCTTTTAATGTAAACCTTAATTTTTTTGGAAAGAACGACTTCGTACATTCTTGGCTCTGAGTCTTAAATTGTCTATTCGTGATACTAGCACTATCCAGTACCCATTTGACTATGTCTGTGTATGGAAGAATTTTTGGCCTTGCCGCTATCCGGTGCAAGAATGAACATGCTAGTTCTGTAATAGACGCCTCAGATGACCCGTGTGAGCCAACAGTAGCTGTAACCTCCATTATTCTGGGGTTTTCTTCCTTGAGTAGACTGTACATGCCTTCCCAAGTAGTAATATCAGCATCTTTGTTACAGGTGGTGTCTGTGTATAAGGGCATCATCTTTTTATCTTCAGAACTCAGAGCTTTACCCTTCTTTCCCATAATATTTTGAACACTGCTATGTACACTTCTCTGCTCTTTATTCCTGCAGTTTACAAATGAGGCAAGAATAATGATAAGAAAAAGGTGACGGGAAAGCTTTAAATGCCAAAAACATATAAAATATATCACCCTACGTGAAATGGCTCCTCGATCAGATCAAAACCATATTTCATTAATGATTGCCAACTAACTCATTAATTAACATTAACGTGCATAACTGGGCATCGGTTTATGGAAAAATCTTTCTCGAACAATTAGCCCTGTAGATCTGCAATAAGGCGATTTTGCGATTTGCTTCGCAATATCGCAGATCAAAATATCGCTAATTCATTGCGTGTGGCAATCATCTGTTACAATGTTTTTTCTACAAAATGTGATTTGCGAGATGCGCCATCGCATATCGGCGGTTTGAGGCATTTCAGCTTAAGTGATATTTGAGGCATGTGATGCGATGAGGGTCTTTTGATGCGTGATTTCGCATCGCGATTTCGCAATCTTAGGATTCCGCTTGTAGGAAGGCATCCATTACCTTTTTGCGATGCAACGCTTTTTATTAAGGGAACAATTTTGTTCGAACTTATCATAAAACTCAAGTCTTTTTGGGATTTTCGGGTATTCTCCTAGGTTTTATGATAGTAAGATTTATTCAAAAAGGAAATACAAGTCCTAATTTATTTTTTTGAATTTTATGGATAAGGGTCCCCACTTATTTAGTATTAGAAATAAAACTAAATAAGAAGGGGGGTTGTTGCTGGCCACAACAATTGGCGATTCACTTGGAAGAACCAGTTATCTCTGCTTTTCTTTTGAATTTTCTAAACTTCCAAAACAGAAAATTTTCCAGAAAATCAAACTTTATTATAGAAAGATAAAGTACACCATGCTTTCAGCTGTCAATGATAGTTCGTTTCTTCTATGTTAACTTTGGTTATTTACTTCCTAGAGCTAGTCATTGTATTTACATCAGCCACTACTTGTTCTATAAAGATAAAAACAAAGGCTTCTCTATAAATCAGTTTTAAATATGCTCATTTGTCGTAGGTAGAGCCTCTGCTGCCAGTAGGCGTTTGTAGCCTCGACAGGGTTACCTATTACCCAACAATGATCCTATATCCTACTTAGAGAAATATACGATTTTCAAAGGGAAATACATATTCACACTTATTGCTTTTTTATTTTCTTTTAATCCTTAAAGAAAAATGCCTTGGTTTGGTAGCCAAATTATGACAGTGCCACTCACTTGATTTATAGCTTTGCTGAACAAGTTGGCTCGTGATGACACCACTTGTCTTTTGATTGCAACAATCTCGAGTCATTGCCCTGTTGTGGTATGCAGTGTTGGCAAAGTCAGCAAGCTATAATATCTATGATCATGATAAGTAGGCTCATGATGAGACCTCTTATTCTTTAAGTTAAAGTGTATCGCTGGATTATTCCTTGAAGGTCGTGATTCCCTAGGTGGTGGGGAAGTCATTGTTTCCTTAAGAATAGCTCTGGATGACAATGGTAGAGTTTTTGGAAAGAGCCTTTCTACAGAGAATCTTCGTTTTGTTATTGATACTTTTCATTTAACTGATATAAAACAAATTCCAACTAAAGGTCTTTTTTTTATTATCAAAATTTACAAAGTTGAAAGTAGTATCACTTTGAAGCTTATAGCCCTTTGACTGTATCTTTCAATAATAATGTTCAATTTTCTAAATCAGTTCTATTTATACAAGCGAAAAAAACAAAATTTAAGAGAAATACTTGTTTTTTTCATGAATTCCAAATGTAACCATTTACAACTGGTTTTATTATCGAAATAAAGGAAATGCTAATTTACAAAAATATAGAAGGATGATCTCCTATGGAAAGTATTTTTTTGAGGATTTGTCCGTTAACTGGTAAAGATTCTCTTTTTCCTATTAAATCCTGTAACATAAAGGTAGATGGACCTATGATTTCTGCGATTTGGAAAGGGCCAAGCGACATTCATTGAAACTTCGTATGTTTGCCCTTTTCCTCATGAGCCTTATCCCATTTTAAAACTAGATCCCCTCTCTGAAAGTCTTTTCTGGACATCATGTTTGAGTCAAAAGAAGATTTTACTAATGCTTGGTGATGCGCATGGGTTATTTTAGCTTGTTCTCTTTGCTCTTCTAGCTTAAGGATTTGCAGCTGCCTTAGTTGTAAGGAGAAAGTTGGTGTTTCATCGATAAATTGAACTAAGGCCAATGAGGGAATCGCTAGATGAGTTGGAAGGACCACTTCTTTCCCATAAACCAAATTAAAGGGAGAAGAGATAATGGAGGCTTTCTGCGTTATTCGGTCTGCCCATAGAGCGTATGTTAAAGATTTGTGCCAAATCTTATGAGTTTGATCAATGGTTTGCTCAGTGATTTTGATTAAGTTTTTATTTGTTGATTCAGCTAATCCGTTCCCTTGCGGATAATAATTGGTAGAGTATTTAAGCTTAAAACCTCTTTTAAGCGCAAATTCAGTCATAGTATTTCCAGAAAAATACGATGCATTATCAAAATTAATGCGGAGGGTAAACCAAACCTGGTGATTATGAACTGATCTATGAAATCAATGATGTGTTCGGCATTGGATGTCTTGAGAGGAATTGCTTCTACCCATTTAGTAAAATAATCTGTAGCTGTAAGGATATATCTATGTTGTTTAGAAGAGTGAGGAACGATCTCACCTATTATATCCAATCCCCATTGATCAAAAGGTTGATCAATATTGACTGGTTGCAAAGGCAATGATGGTTTCTTTTGTCTTCCAGCAGCAGTTTGACAAACTTGACATTTCCTCACGTAGCTATGCGCATCTTTAAATAGTGTAGGCCAATAGTATCCTGCGCACAAGATTTTATGTGCTATAGTATCTCCAACATAATGTCCACCTACTGGTCCATCATGGAGTTCCTGCAACACTTTTTCAGCTTCATCTTTCTCAAGACATCGAAGGAGAACAAAATCATAATTTATCCTAAAAAGTACATCGTTTATGAGTTGATATTGCTTAGCCTTCAACCTTAGGGCTCTTTTCTTTGTATAATCTAGGTTTGAAGGAGCATATCCATTCTTTAGATAAAATATGATATCAGTGTATAATGATTCAAGATCGTTTAGGCTTACCTCATACATTTGTACTTCTGAAGACGGTATTTCGGAAATAAGCGATGCTCCAGCTAGCATTTTACAAAAACCTTGACCTCTTATAATATTTGCTGGTTTAATCTCGACGTCATATTCTTGTAAAGCAGTAACCCAATTTGCTCTCTTTTCACCCACATCTTTCTGTATTAAAAGATTTCTTACCACTGGAAACAACATAATGATTTTTGTATGGGTTTTAAGTAAGAAGGGTCTGAAATGTTTGATTGTTTTGAAAACAACATAAACTTGCTTCTCGACGTCAGAATAATTTAATTCAGCCCCTTATAGATTTGAACTGAAAAGGCAATTGGGGTTTCTGTCTTGTTTTGATTTTCTCGAGTGAGTATCGTAGCATATGATCTATCAGAGGTAAATGTATATAAAATGAAAGGATCGGAGAAATTTGGAGTGGCTAAAGATGGGGCGTTAACAATCGCTTGTTTAATCAGATTGTATGCTTCATATTCGTCTTGGACCCATTTGAAGATTGAATTCTTTTTAATCATTGGTTGTAAGGGAGATACGATTCTTGAAAGTCGGGAACAAATCTTTTTACAAAGTTAATTTGGCCAAGGAAGGATTGCATAGATTTTTTGTTGAGAGGTAAGGGTATTTCAGAAATTTCCTTGATTCTATCTGGATCAATATGGATTCTAGATTTTGACACTATAAATCCAAGAAGTTTTCCTTCACTTAATGCAAAAAAAGACTTTTTCAGGTTAAGTGAAATTTCGTACCTTTGACAACGTTGGAAGATCTGTTTCAAATCTCTGAGATGATTACCTCGTTTTTTGGAATATACAGTTATATCATCCAAGTAGATTACTACTGATTTGTTTACTAATCCCTTAAATGTGATGTCCATGGCTCTTTGAAATGTGGCGCCAACGTTGATCAGACCGAAAGGCATCTTTTGATGTGCATAAGTGCCCCGTTTGGTTCTGAATGTACTCTTTAATTAATCATCAGGGTGGACCAAAACTTGGCTGTAGCCGGAGAAACCATCCAAAAAGGACATTAATTCTGATCCTACAACTGCTTGTAATATTTGCTCCATGGGAGGCAAAGGAAAATTATCCTTTTGGCAGGCTTTGTTAAGATTTCGAAAGTCAATGCAAATTCTAATATCTCCGTTTTTCTTTCTAATGGGAACCATATTGGAAACCCATTTAGAATGTCGAATGGGAAAAATGATTTTGGCTTTCAATAACTTATTGAGCTCAGATTTAATCTAGTTTTCTAGGTTAGGATGGATCTTTCTCAGCTTTTGATGGACAGGTTTTTATTCTCTATCATTGGGATCGTATGTTGAATGATAGAAGTGTCGTAAGTCTTAAGTTCATCATAGTTCCAGGCAAAGACACTTCTATATTGTTTCAAGAGACGAATGTATGCTAATCTTTCTTTAGGGGCCAGGCCAAGACCTAGATTGATATTTTGTGGCTTGGTATCAGTTCCTAGATTTACTAATTCATAGTTTAGAGTTGAACTTTGAAGTTTTGAATTGGTAGATCTTTTTAATTGGTCTTTCAAATCGTATAAGTCTTCCAATTTGACTACTGATTTTGGCATAGCATTATCAGTGCTATCTTGTTGCAATTGTTTGTCATGTTGCTCTTCATTTATAATCTGATTATTGTAAGATCCCTCTGATGTGAGGAAGCTTACAATATCAGGGTCATCGTTGAAAATTCTCCAATTGGTAATGTTATCAGGAATCGAGGGTCTAAAAATTAATTCAATTGAGAATCTATCCGGGCTAAAGTCTTTTGAGGGAATGAGCTTGGAAGCTACGTTTGCCAAGAGATCAACACTAGCATTTTGGAGTCTGGGAATTGACGAAATATTGAATGCTATAAAATGTTCTGTCAGATCTTGTACTAAAGATTGATAATGCTTTAAATGACCTGATAGACAATGTATAGTATTTCATACCTGTCTAATTACAATCTCAGAATCTCCAAAAACTTGTAGATACATGATATCTAGTCCAATTGCTTTGTATAATCCTTGGATTAAAGCTTCATATTCTGCAGTATTATTGGTACAATCGAACTCGAGTCTGCAAGTTAACATAATTTTGTTTCCCTCTGGACTAAATAATACGCATCCTGCTCCTGCTCCATCGTTAGACTTAAAACCATAAAAAAATAACTTCCAAAATAAAGATTTAATTACAAGACTATATATGAAATTAACACATTTAGAACTATATGTTTGAGAAAAGTTTTCTATTTGAGATAAAACAAAATGTTCTAAATAAGGTGAAGTATGAGCATTGAAATTTCCTAAGAAAGAATCAACAGAATAGTTTCCAATTATATTGTTGCTGTATGAAATAGGTTCATTTTCTACTTCCAATTCTGTTACTATGTATTTTTTATTCCTTTCTCGCTCAACCTTTATTTGATTTGGTTTGCCATTGTAAGGGAGCCACATATGTGACTAATCGGTTGCAAAATATCCATGAAGCTTTTCAGACCAATCCCTGCTAAGAATTAAGCCATAGAATTCTGGAATGTCTGCAACTAAAATATCGATAACTTGACATACCTTTGGATTAGATGACAACCTTATGGTAACCTGATTTAGTTCTCCAATTACTTCAACCTGTGACCGGTCCAGTTGAACTATGCGCACTGCTGATTTTTGAGGTTGAACGTTCAACTTTGCACATATTGATTTAGGTAAGATATTAGATGAAGCTCCTGAATCCACTAAACAATTATGCAAATTTTTGTTGAAAATTTCATAAGTAAGAAGAAATGGGGGAGTATGAGATCTTGACCTTCCTCCAATGAAAGCGATATCGTTTGGATCAACTTTACTAGTCACAGTATTTGGAGGTCTTCCCATCTCGTGGGAAGCTTGTGAGATTATAGCGGCAGGCAGAGGTGCAACTGGTATTGCGTGTAATTCTTTCAAAAGGAGCTTTTGTTGATGTTTTAACTTGCTCAATTCATAAAAAGTAATGTTAGCCCTAGTCTTCTTCATGTCTTCTATGATATTATACTCCATCTCATAAGAAACAATCAATGTTTTAGATGGAGTTGGTGAATCTGTTTGGACTGGGCTTGTTTGAGTCGCTTTGGGTGACGTTTTCTTAGCTGCGACTTTATCCTTAGTCATTGAGCTTGTGCTCTTTGGCTTAGGAGTAGGTTGAGGAGGATCGAGTTGATTTCTACTTCTAGTATTGACTGGTGATGCCTCTTGATCCTCTTCGTCTGGGAGGATAAAATCCCACATTCCCTGTACTTCTACAATTTCTTCTTCATCAGTAGGCTCTTCATTGGAAATTTCCTCTTCTTCTTCCTCTGATTCAGCATTAGTAATAGCATTGGGAGGCTTTGAATCAGTTGAAGGATTTCTTCTATAAGGCTTGTAAGGCTTTTTAGAAGAAGTCTCTGCTACTTGTTTCTTTATGTCAACCATTTCGTTACACATGGTTTTCAAAACTTTCTGCAATCCCTCTAAATCAAATGGGTCTTTGGGCTGTTTTTCTTTTGATCTTCTTTAAAAGTAGCCTTCTTATATTTGCGTTCATCAATGGTGTTTTTCTTTTCTAAAGATATGATACATTTCTCTATTGCTATTGCTTCCTTCATATTGTTAGCTAAAGTTGTTTTGTTAGCTCTATCAATGAAGATTGCTATGTTTGATAGTAAAGCAGATATGTACCATTCACTTCAAACTTCTTCACTAGGCTTGGAGGCGGTAGGAATTTTGTTCAAAAGTTTATTAAAACACGAGTTAAAATCTTTGATAGGCTCCCTTGATTCAACCCTAAGGTTAGACAGGTCATTGATCAATGTCGCAGTGGACCTGTAATCCCGAACTTAGTCAATAATTGTTCTTGGAAAATATCCCATTTAGTGATAGATACGGATGGTAATCAGAAATACCATGATTCGAATGCTCCTTGCAAAGTGTAAGGAAAGAGCCGAACGACAACGTCTTCATTAGTAACCGCATTGAGATTTATGGATAACATAAAGTTGTTTATGTGTTCTTCTGCTAGCATGCCTGCTTCAAGATTAAATTTAGGCAGCCATTTTTCGGGATGGGCCGATAATTGACTCAAGGGCGCAGGCATTAAGATTGCCCCTGGATTATTCCATGGAGTTTGGGCCATCGTTGAACTACTAACAGAGGAAAGCGCAGAAGATGATCCCTGCGATTGGGAAGATGAGGATATTACAGTTCTCGATGATTGAGAAGGAGATGTCGAAGTTCTAGTGGTCTGGTGGACGATAATTTGAAGTGGAGGAGTGGATGGTTGACTTTGCGGTGGAGAGGTTGAGATGGATGATGATGACGAAAGAGTCTCACTATCAGACCCTTTAGGTGATTTCCTTGCTCTCTTCCTTGTAGGTAGAGGTAATTCAGTTGGTTCGATACCAAACTTTTCACTCTGCACTTTGGTAAGGGGATGAGAAGGGTAATATTGCGAAGTCACACTACCTTGAGATTTTTCAGATTTTTGAGGAGATATTGAAAATTGCTGAAGTTTATGGATCAAAGATTCAACTTCAAGAGGTTCAATAGTAGATTTCTCTGAAATATATTCAGGTTTGTGGCAGTGGTTGTTGTTCTATTGACTTCTCGCTTAAAATTTAAAGATTCTAAATGCGATGGAGAAGTTGGGGGAGATGGTGAGGGAGATTTACTCTCAGAATGGTATTTAGATTTAGATTTACTTGCCATTCATAGTTCGGGGGCCCTCCTTCTAGCGCCAAATATGTTGAAGCCCGGAAAAATTGGGTCTACAACAAGGGGGATACCCACCTGGTCCGGACCTTGGTTAGCAGCTCCTTTTCCATTTGGTGTAGTGGGTCCAACTGGGGATATGGGACCAGTTTCCCAATTTATGTGTGTGTGTGTGTTGAGAATTGATATTTCCTTTCTAATAGCTTCTAAGTAAAATGATTTTATTCTAAATCTAATTTAACGACATGCAATTGTATTCTAATAAACAAAAATATCTAATTCTAAAACTACCCGAGATTTGATCTTTCAATTATGTGATCTAAAATAGTTTATACAGCAATTGGTAATAAAGATCATTCAATCGCTATAAGAAAAGAATTCAATAAAGATGAACTGTTTCGTATAAAAAGTTAGCCGAACAGTTGTGAAAAACATATCACATAATAAGTCACTCATATATTAAGCATAAATAAATGGCTATCACCGTACAGAAGTGCCAAATGATAACTCAAGCATTCAGGCATTCATACATAAATAACTGAACATGAATATCACCATAACACATAAGTAGAATTTGTTAAGAGATAAAATTACCATTTATAACGAGTTCTACTCATGAGTTCCAACAATAATGATCTATTTCTTCTTAATCCAACATCCACTAAGAGTACAAAAGTGCAACATCAATAGTAGATATTAAACGCAGATATAAATAAATCTTGTTCCATTCATTCATCAAAACCTCCTCGGAGGGTGCAAAAGTGCACGTTCTGAGGACAAGTTTTTGATAAATTTCAGGACCCTTCTCTATATGCATGAGAAGGGTTTAAATGCTACTAGCTAAATCTAAAAATAATTTATTACAAAAATGTAGGATACGGTTTAAATGACCTTCCTCATTTTAGGCAAAAATAAAGCAAAACTAAAACTAAAACTGCATCTAAAACTAAAACTAATAACTAACTATCTATGTATATGTTCCTTGTAGTCGCAAGCATTCAACATTTGTTTGAGGAGAGTTGGCTGGCCGACTTTCGACTTTAGCTGTCCTGTGAAAATGGAATCGACAAGAGTTGGCGCCATCTTCTCGGCAGAATTAATGATACATTTGAGAGTCATGCACTGGCTGTGTGGTTTTACCAAGTATGTCCAGTAAGAATCCTAATTCAACTTGGTTAACCTTTTGATGGACTCTGCTTTTTCTTGAGCCTTCTGTCTCTAGCTTGTCTGTAGATGCTGCACATTTGGTAGATATTTACATACCACTGGTTTTTGAGTTCAAGTTTTACCTTCCGCCTTTAGCACTTTTTCCTACAAATTTTCGTGCTTACAGGCGACTGAGAGATTAGAGGCTTTCGATTTTAAGAGGTTTTGCCTAGTGATGCACGATTAGCGCATCAAAAACTGCCTTGGTTTCTTGATCCGGGCTTCCCTGATGCTATTTTTTGCCTCTTGTGCGCCTTTTAATGTAAACCTTAAATTTTGTGGAAAGAACGACTTCGTACGTTCTTAGCTCTGAGTCTTAAATTGTCTATTCGTGATATCAACACTATCCATTACCCATTTGACCATGTCTGTGTATGGAAGAATTTTTGGCCTTGCCGCTATTCGGTGCAAGAATGAACATGCTAGTTCCGTAATAGATGCCTCAGATGACCCGTGTGAGCCAGCAGTAGCTGTAACCTCCATCATTCTGGGGTTTTCTTCCTTGAGTAGACTGTACATGCCTTCTCAAGTAGTAATATCGGTATCTTTGTTACAGGTGGTGTCTGTGTATAAGGGTGTCATCTCTTTATCTTCAGAACTCGGAGCTTTACCCTTCTTTCCCATAATATTCTGAACACTACTATGTACACTTCTTTGCTCTTCGTTCCTGCAGTTTACAAATGAGGCAAGAATAATGATAAGAAAAAGGTGACGGGAAAGCTTTAAATTCCAAAAACATATAAAATATATCACCCTACGTGAAATGGCTCCTCGATCAGATCAAAACCATATTTCATTAATGATTGCCAACTAACTCATTAATTAACATTAATGCGCATAACTAGGCATTGGTTTATGGAAAAAGCTTTCTCGAACAATGAGCCCTGTAGATCTGCAATAAGGCAATTTTGCGATTTACTTCGCAATATCGCAGATCGCAGTATCGCTAATTCGTTGCGTGTGGCAATCATCTGTTACAATCTGTTTTCTGTGAAATGCGATTTGCGAAATGCGCCATCACATATCGGCGGTTTGAGGCATTTCAGCTTAAGTGATATTTGAGGCATGCGATGTGATGAGGGTCTTTTGATGCGTGATTTCGCATCGCTATTTGGAAATCTTAGGATTCCACTTGTAGGAAGGCATCCATTACCTTTTTGCGATGTAGCACTTTTTATTAAGGGAACGGTTTTGTTCGAACTTATCATAAAACTCAAGTCTTTTTGGGATTTTTGGGTATTCTCCTAGGTTTTATGATAGTAAGATTTATTCAAAAAGGAAATATAAGTCCTAATTTATTTTTTTGAATTTTATGGATAAGGTTCCCCACTTATTTGGTATTAGAAATAAAACTAAATAAGAAGGGGGGTTGTTGTTGGCCACAACACTTTCCAAAGATACAATTTAAGCTCAGGAAAGAGAATTGGCACTCTCCATCAATTGCAAGACCAAACCTAATACTACGGGGTTCATCTTTAAATTTTCTTGGCCGTTTTTCCTCTATGTGTTTCATTGCTTTAGAGTCGGCCGAAATTTGCATGAATCCATATTTACTCCTGTTCTTTGCATGCCAGTCCATCAGTTGTGCAAGTGACTTGCAACGAGTCCTTCTTTGAAGTCTAGGTATAATTGGCATGTGACGTAAAACCTTCTTTGGAACTGTAGGACCTTGTACATATGTATGATATCTCTTCTCTTTGGATAGAGGGAATTATACCTTATCTTGATGTTCATTTCTGTATAAAATGAAATCATTTTTGCATGAATGAATTTTCTTATATTCAATCCCAACGCAACCAACAATTGATGCGCTTCTCTGCAAGTTGATGAAAATACATTCTCTTTAGGGAATATTTTAGTTTTAGTGCCTTGTAAGATTTTCCGAGATTAAATAAATTGAATGTTTGACTTATGATGAACATGATTGATATGTCAATCTTTACTGGTAATGTTTATATACAATATATGGTTTTAAAATCCCTTTAAATAAATATAAATGAAGTTGATGAATGCTTACAAATTATGTATACCAATTGACAATGCAAAGTAAGAAGTAGGTTTCAACTCACTTCAGTAGGGTAGTGAAAATTTTCTCTTACCAACCAAATAGTGAATTTATTTCTAATAATATTAATGTGCATGCAATTTTTAAGGTTCAAATTGCACTTGATCTGAAAATGGGTGTCTTAGTTTCTTTCTTAATTGAGTCTTTCAGGTTGTTATCATCAAAATTACATTGGTGGTAATTTCCCCTGCTATCATCATTATTGTCAATCATATGATCATTATCTTCATCATTGTTTCATCCCCAAAGAAACCTATAATAATTTCATTGAATCCTTCTTCATGCATAACATTTTCACTATCATCACCATCATTAAGACTAGGTGGCATGTCATCAATGTATGCTAATTTCACTAGTTATTCAAATTTCTCAGCTAGTAGTGTTCTCTTCAATCTTGCTCTTCTCACCCTAGTATGGTTTAAAGGATGGTTTGTATCATCCTGTCCAAATATTAATAATCTAGTTTGACCTTGGGTATTAGTAGGTGTATCATCAATATCTTCTAGCTATCAACAAACGCAAGCATTATTTAATGATAGAAAACAAATGGATAAATCATGAATGTATCAATTTCAAAGAAATATAATGAAATATGTCTTAACAAATAAAAATATAAAATGCATGAACACACACACACACACACAATTGAATAATGGAACATAATTTTATAAACAACCTTTCTTATACAATAATTCAAAATAAAACACAATTTTGACAACATAGTTTATAAAATGTCATTCCACACTTATTGATTGTTCTTTGGTTTTATGCCATTAATAACATCCTTATGGAGACCTTATTCTTCCTTTTTCTTTTGTGCAAGAGTGCATTTTAAGAAGTGGTAATTAATCAATAACTCATCCCCAATTCTAAGGTCCATAACAGGCTCAACCATTATCAAGCTATCATCCTCTATTTCCATATCTCCATCTTTATCA
Source organism: Pinus tabuliformis (assembly GCA_031772625.1). Lineage (NCBI taxonomy): Eukaryota > Viridiplantae > Streptophyta > Pinopsida > Pinales > Pinaceae > Pinus > Pinus tabuliformis. The sequence continues at coordinate 739,860,212 of CM062808.1, forward strand.
TTTATGACCTCAACAAATTGATAATTCGTTCTTACAATAGGGTCCCTTCGCTTACTACGATCTATAACTCCTGCAATATTTTTTTGCGTGTATGCATGTCCATCTATATACATAAGATGACCTTTTTTCATTTCTTTTCCACTTTCCAAATGGAGATGATGCACATACATATTCAGATTTAGACCATATGCTAGCATGTTAAGCTTATATTTTGCTAGCCTTCTCCATTCAACACTGTAATATGATGCACCATAATATGGCATTAATCTCCTAATGGTTTGTTGTGAATTGTTTTTATGTTTATATCCCACATGGACATTTTTGTCACTAAAGAGGCCTAGATTCACTCCATGAATATTGAAGGGTTGTATCATGTAGTTGTATCCCCAAAAGTGAAACACTTCATACACTCTAGGTAGTTGTTGATCATTGGGCTGAGCGCAATATAGTCGACGATCAAATGTATCTTTGTAAATTGATCTCAATAGCAAGGGTAGGTCATCATCTTGTCACATTCATTCTCATGGGGTATGTAGTCCACCTTCCGCTTGTATTTAAGAAAAATTGTGCATCTTTAACTTGGTTCTTATTCTGTTACTTGTTTTCATCAATTCCTCATCTTCTGAGAAAGTATATGTGCACATATTTTTGTTAGATGTATCACCAGATAAATGATAATCAGACTCTAGGCTGCAAGTCGGTGCTCCACAAAACTTTAAACTAAGAACTTTATCTTGCAAGTAATCATTAAGAAAATAATTAATTATTTAAATAATATAAAACAATGTTTAAAAGAAAAATACTTGTTATTTAAATCTAATTGGAAAATTCCTTACCACAATTCCTATTGGATTCAAATTTATTGTAGGAGGCATATTACCCACTGGAATCTCATCATCTATGTAATGTCTTTGTACAATCACTCGATCGAATTTTTTCTTTCCACGACATATGGAACATCCACAAACATTTTTTTTCTCAAAGTATTCATCCCATGTACTATAGTCCTGATCAACCTCTTGTTTAGTGCAATCATTTTTTTTGTCTTCAAGATCCATTGTCATATCCTCTTCCACCCATTGTCTGCTACGTGATTTAACAGTTTTAGGTCCACGTCCACATACATATCTTTTTCTTTTGCTAGTTTAAGGCTCAGGCTTTGGAATTTCTCCAATCACCATCTAAAATAATCAATAGCATGCATTAATTTTTGTCAATATCGGATAATACAATATAAGTTTTTATAATATATTGAAAAAATACGTACATATCACAAAATGAAATTATCATTTTTTCCTAAGTTAAGTGAAAATTTGAGTACCTGAGGTGCTCCGCCATCCATTGTGTCCTTATTTGATATGACACGATCTGTTGCCATGACCTCATTTAGATCTTGTAATACACAACATAGTAAATAATGTTTAGTACACCAATTATCTCAGTTCAATGAATATGCTATCCAACACAAAACTTCACTTTGGTCATATATTTGACATATTGATATTATGTTAACTTGGAGTTGAAAAATAAATAATTTTAGGACCCTAAGTATATACAACGAGCCAAAATTTCGATAAGACAAGTATACAAAATCCCTATCCCACATGGCCATCCTAATGTTCAAACATTTACCTTGATCAAAGAATCACATTTAATCACCATTCTTGTGCATTTTCAACCAATAAGTTTGACTTGAAAGGCCTCATGGAAAGGCCTCTATCCAAGTTTTCCAGTGTAATAATTCATCATATCTTCCAATGTTCAAGTCAGAACAAATATGCACTCCCAAGGCAAACCAATTACACTCTTATTAACGAAATTTGAAATGGGACATGATTGGACAATACCTAACCTTAAGAGATAACCTTGCATCATATCTAACAAATATCCTACATAACTATTTTTCCCACTTATACACAACTTTCAAATGAGCCAAGTCGAAGCAAAACTTAGAATGTTGTAACAATGAAAAAATGTTTAAAATCATCAAATAAACAATCTACAATTTGAATAAATCAAATTGGCCAATAAATGAAGCATGAGCATGCATTTTAGTGAAGCAAGACTATTTTGGCCCACTTCACAAAAATGCATGCCCAACCTCATTTCAAGGCCAAATTGAATGATTCAACTTGGAGAGTATTTTTTACTTATAAGTAACATTAATAAAATTAATATTTTTATTTTTCACATATATTTTAATGGTTTTAAAAAATACTCCAAATGGCATGGATTTCATAGGGTAAAAGGCAGGGTTTGTGTGCCTAAAATAAATGCACACTAGGACCTGTAATTAATGGCAATGATATAATGATCATTCCATCCTATGGGTCTATTGAATTGTACCTTATTCTTGTGGTGTGAAACGCCCTAATGGGCCTCATTCTTGTGGTGTAACAACTCCCTAATGGGCCTTAGTCTTGTGGTGTAACAATGCTGTAATGGGCCTTAGTCTCAGGGTTTAACAACGCCCTAATGGGCATAATTTCTTGGGTATGATGGCGACCTCTTCAGGCCTTCTTATTTGATATATGAGAAATTATTATGACAGAGACATGAAGGAAATATGTTGAGCCCTATGACAGAGATATCATGACAGACATATGACATAGATATCATGACAAACCTATGACTATCTCACTGCATTATTATTGCTAATGTTCTTTATACATAATTTCTTATGATGATCTGGGGTGAATGCAATGTGAAAATGTTTTAAAATGCAATTATCTACAACAAAGACTTCTTGCTCTAAGAAAATTAACAATGTTACTACTCTACTGGTTAGTAAAGATATAACAATGTAAACATGTTTAAAATAATAAACTAAACAATCCACAATTTGAATCAATCATATTGGCCAAGAAATGAAGTATGGGGGTGATTTTAGTGAAGCAAGGCAATTTTGTCCTGCTTGACAAAAATGCATGCCTAACGTTCATTTCAAGGCCAAATTGAATGACTCATCTTTGAGAGTATTTTCTTACTCATAGGTAACATTAAAAAAATTAAATATGTTTATTTTTTATTTTTTTTTTTCACATATATATTTCTTTTGTTCAAGAATACTCCAAATTGCATGGATTTCATAGGGTAAAAGGTAAGGTTTGTGTACCTCAAGATTTTGTCAAGGTTGGATAATAAACTATAAATTATAATAATATCGTGAAAAAATATGGATGTATCACAAAATGCCATGATATAATTTTTTCCTAAGTAAAGTGAAAATTTGAGTACCTGATGTCCCATGTCATCCATTCTGTCCTCATTTGATATGGCATGATTTGTTGCCATGGTCTTATCTAGCTCATGTAATACGCAACATAGGAAATACTATTTAGTACACTAATTATATCAATTTAATGAATATGCTAGCTGAAACAAAACTTCACTTTATCATATATTTGACATATTGTTATCATGTTAATTTGGAGTTGAAACACAAAAATAATTTTATGACCTTAGGTATACACATCCAGGCAAAATTTCGACAAGAAAAGTTTACGACATCTGTATCCCACATGGCCACCCTAATTTTTAAACATTTTACTTGATTATAGAATCACATTTAATCACCATTCCTATGCAATTTCAACCAATAAGTTTGATTTGAAAGGCCTCATGGAAAAAAATTGATTTCTCTCCTTTATGTTGTAATATTTGTGAAATCATAAAGACCTTCCTCCCTTGGTTGAGGTTGCTTTCTCTTCTTACTTGCATTGTATATGCAAATTCCATTGTCATATCTTCTTTGACCCACTTTCCTCTCTGCGATTTAATAGTTCTACGCTATCCACGTTGTATGTCCAAGGCCTCCTTTGGATCCTGTAATACACAACAATGACAATAATTTTTACTACACCAATGAAATCCAATTATCAACAATGAAAACATTAAGTGTAGGGGAAAAATTAATGATAATCTATATTTTGAATAGAGTATAATTTGTCCTTACAACATAAATATTAATTGCGATTAGAATTTTTCCCTCATGTAACACACTTTACCACTAGTGTGTATGTCAATTTTATTTCATTCCTCATTTATAACTTAGTTTATGCAATCATTTTAGAGCTAATTAAATTACTCTATAGTGAATGTAGTAGATTATTGAAATTATGGTTATTCTACTGAATGTATTCTATTAATATTTGATTTTATTTGAGAATAATATTATATTCTTGTAACATTTCTATGCTTATTTTTTTTATGGAAAAAAATAACTAGAGGGCTCTAGACTAGGTGCCATTTTGCCAGCTTTGATGCCCAACATGATCACATTATTTTACCTGAGTCGGTGCTAAAGTCAGCAATTGGAGAATCAAAATATACAACGATGTGAAAGTTGAAAATTTAAAAATCTCGGGCCAAAACTTTGAAATTAAATACCTGCTAACTATTGAACTAACAAAAAAATTTAGAATCTTTTTTTCTCCTCTGAGAATTCTTTTCATTGTTGATAGGTGTAGAACCGAGAAATAAAAGAATAGGTTCCTCTACCACTGCTTGGGTCTCGATCTGGGAGCTTCAAAGTCCACCCGTCTATTGCAGATGGACAATTTCGATATTGCCTTCTTTTCCTTGGATTCGTGGCGATAGTTCGAATACTGTAAAAAAAATTGATGGATTTTGATGATATTTAGTGGATTTTAAAGGATCTAAAGGATTTAGATGGAGCCTACATGATATTTTTATTTTTCTCCCTTTTTGGTCCAGAAATTGGAGCTGCAAAGTAAGGCATTGTCGGTTCTGTGAACAAAGGGTGGATTTAGGGTTAAATTGCGAGATATTTATTCATGTATTGGTGCAAAATGGTTTGATTATCATAAAGGTTTGGTTAAAATTTAGGTAGATTGTGTGCATGTGATGGCTAGATTGCTTACCTTGGCTTGAATTGCTAGCCTTCACGCATATTATTTTCCTTCCTTGCACACTATTTGACCTCCTTCCTTGCATGTTATTTCCCTTGGCTAGCCTCCATGAACAAGATTTTCTAGCCCAACCTTAGAATGTTGTGCAAATGGGAATGGAGAAGGAAATGGACATAATAAGGTAAGTCATTGTGAATTATATAGATTTAATTGTTTAAATTCTTTCTTTATTTATATTTGTTTTTTTTTTCATTTTTTTTTTTAAATTCCAAAATTTAAAAATAAAACTTTATTTTATATATCAATGCACATGAGATTGATAAGGATAAAGAGTCCTTGGCTTCGATATTGGGGATAGAGGTAGTTAGCACATCAATTGGCTCAAATGGAATCAATTTGATTCTCCAACCACTCCTAGATCGAGCAAAAGATGAGGGAGGAAATCAATAAGCATAACCACTAATAATTTGGAACAGGAAACAAATACTTCCAATGCCCAATCCACTCCTGGGACACAAATCTCTTCTTCCATGCCACATTATGAATCTTGCATTAGTAGCCATGATACAAGGATAAAATATGACGTGGTTTCAGGTGAAACCTATAGATCAAATGTTGGGAATTTTTTTGTGAATAGGTTGAAGGATTCATGCCTTCAATGGTTCAAAGACCATCTCCATTTTCCATTCTCAAAGATATCGTTGCACCTACAAAAAGCAGTAATTCATGACATGTATGCTGAATTTGGTGTAAGTTGGTCCATAAAAAGGGTTAAACTACAAATTTCTCAGAACTTCAAGAGATTTAGGTGCAATCAAACAAAGAAGATAAAAATCCTTCCACCCGAGAAAGGCTCAAAAATAAGGCCACTTGATGTAAGTATAAAAATATGGAAAAAACTTGTAAAAACGTATGAGAAGTTGGATGAGTGGAGGAAGTCCGGTGAGGAGAGTATCCAGGTATTTGATTTTTCTCGTAAGATTATATCAATTTTCCTAAATGATTTCTATATTCTATCTGTGCATAGTTAAATTTAATTAGTATATGTTTTAGGACAAGGCCTTTAAGGCTAAGCTTGCAAAATGAAGGGACACACATCACAGTGGCCATAAATGTCTACAAGCCTTGATTTGTACCAAGTTTGTAAGTATATTTAATATGTGAAATGATTTTTTTTTTCCTGGAAAAGAGTAAATGATTGCATATTAATTAGTTTAACTAGTCCATGTGCCATGTTTTGACAGGAGGACAAATATGGCCGTCATCCAACAAACTTCAAAAAGGACATGCTACAAGATAAAAAGTGGACCGACTTTGGTATCTAGATGGAGAATTCGGTATTAATAGTTCAATTTAAGTAATTTAGTTGGATATTGTTATGTTTATATGTCAATCTGCATTTCTTGCAACATAAAGTAGAGGAATCATACCCTATTTTCCATACTGAGCCAATGAAAAGCATTGTACATTCTGCTTGTAAAATTGATTGGAATATGGTTGGAACATGATAGGATAAATGGCATCTTCCTAGGGAAGCAAATTGGTGGAATGTTTCCCACCATATCGAGGAATGTTTCTTATCAACGCATAGTCTAGGAGGGCCCTAAGGAAGGGAAAACCTAAGGGACAACTACTAAACTAAGTGACAACAATGGCACAATGATCCACTGTCACTTTAGTAAAGGTCCTCTACTCTTTATGGACTTTCACCAATGGTAGGATTCCCGAGACCATGCTACCAAAATCGAGGTTTTCCAAGTAGTGACCTTCCTAAAGCTATAATCCATTAGGGGACATACCATGAGACTAGGATTAAGTATTAACTCCCCATTTAAGGTGGGGGAAAATACTACACTCAAAACCCTTCCTTCTTCCAAGTCACCCAACAATCCATGCCCAAAGTTCCCAAGGAGAATCAAGCATAAGCACCCGATTGAACAATGAAAAACATCCTTTTAGGATTGGATTTCCCACCTTCAAACACATGCTCTTGATAGATGGGTGAGGGGGCATACGACTGAATCAAGGAGCAGCGATAAAATGGCACAAGACATTGGCTATTAGGGGTTACTGGCTGTCGGCTGAAGACAGATAAGGGAGAAAAATTATCTTATGGGGTCACCGTCTTTTAGTGGGTAACATTGCCCTCCATACCTTGTGTTGTCACCGTAGAGATAGTTCTTGGCTGAAAGGGAACCAATTCTTAGCACATCCACATAACTATTTCAAATGTTTTAAAACATTGTTAAAAAATGATTAAAATGTGCCCAGAAGGTGATATATTCTCTTGTGTAACAGAACTTAATCTTGGAGATGAATCTTTATGCCCAAATTGGTCTTATATTAGTAAGACTTTAAATATTTTGCTGGAAAGTAGAAATGATAAGAGGCTAGGCTTTATTACTTG